>CM066988.1:107961552-112761552 GCA_033977485.1 Hydrangea macrophylla | reverse complement strand
TTGCTCAGGTGCACCAGTTGGTATTAGACCAACCGGTCCGGACTTGATCCTCATGTCACTCTGACTCTGATGTTGCATGAGTGGGTAGTCCGATCCTCATGTCACTCTGACACTGATGTTGCATGAGTGGGTTTTTTTAGTTTTTGGTTTTTTGTTTTTTGTTTTTTGTTTTTTGTTTTTTTGTTTTTGTTTGTTTGTTTGTTTGTGTTTTTTTTTTTTTTTTTGTGCCCATTTAAATTTTGTGTCTGAGTCTTTGGGGCGACCTGAGTGAAGATTGTGATCGGTGTGAATGTTCTTGCAACATTTGGGTTTTGAGTTTGATTCAGTTTCATGTAAAGCCAATTTATGCTTTGATATGTTTTACCTTCATCCTTAAACCGATTACTAGAAAAGCTGGCGCCTCCTGCATTTTTTTCTAGTTAGGCTCTGTTTGGTTCACAAATGTATAAGGAAACAAGGAGAAAAATAAGAAGAAGAAAAAAAAAAGGTGAAAAGTAAATTAGAACTTTTGAGTTTTGTGAGTTACTTCCCTTCTCATTTTCTTAAAGAAGTATTCAAATTTTGAAATGTTTAAATTTCTAATGTCATTTAGATATGGAGGAAACTGAAGGAAAACATGAGAGAAATAGTTTTCATTTCCTTTTCCTTCTCAAATTGCACAAACCAAACAGAGCCTTGGCCTCCTCTGTTTCAACTGACCACCCAATTTCTTCTTAATCTTCTTCTTATCTTAGTTTTACACCCAATTTCATATTATAACCTATCCAAAAGTTCGAGGTTTAGAAAATTATTTACTTTTCCCTGTTCCTTCTGATTCCCAACTCCCAAACAATGTGAGAGCAAGGCAAAGTAAAAACATATTGCATTAGCGCATAAATAAAATTAAAAGAGAAAACTCATGCAGCATCCTCTGGCAATCTCAATGAATAAGCAATCATTTCAAAAAAAAAAAAAAAAAATGCATTGGAAATTGTAATTCAAATACAAAGCCAGTTTTCTACAATCAGATTACTCGTACACCTCATCCCTTGCACTTGACCTATTACACAATATTGACCACTTGCCTTTGGGATGTTCATAGAACCCATCAAACTACTTACAATGGCTAGAAAACAGGGCAACCATCAATCTTGATTCCCGGTGCCGTCGGGCACGTTGCCAAAGGACAGTGGTCAGGCTGTGACCCCCACCACAGCAAATTCCTACCCTCATTTTGCAGAGTAAAGTAAATCAAAACACCCATGAAAGCTGTACCAGCATCCAATGCTGCTGATAGAACATAGTTGTACTTCTGCCACCACCCTTTCCTGTATTTGAACACGAAGTAGTTGAAGATGGTCCCGGTGATAAGCCAGCTAGCAATGTTGGTCGGAGTCGCCGGTGGCATTCCGGCAAACCCGTAAGATATGACGGGTATGTTGATCAGCGGAATCCATTTCTTTTCTGGGTAGATTTTGCTGAGCACCCAAATGGGCACTGGCAATAGAGCTCCAATTAGGAATAGCCATATCAAGTTCCTGTATAATCCACCGGGTCCAAACAGCCTCTCTGGTCCAATTAGGCCCCATATGACTGAAGCATCGAAGGTGACTCGGAATTTGGGGCATGTCCATGGGCTCTCGGGATGCAAACCATCGATATCACATATATTCTGGACACTTCCCAGCATCCACCATGTCACTGCTAGGTTGAGTATGCCAGAAACGAACGTCCCAACCAGCTGAAAAGGAAAGAAAATCATATATATGTCAGATATGATTGTCGTGACGGGGGGTTTTATTTAGCACTACAAGGAACAACACGTAAATAGTTTCAGACCTGAGCTGTGTACATGCACCGTGGTGGGATTTTCATGTAATGACCAAGTTTGAGATCAGACAAGAAAGCGAGGGCATGAATGGTGCTGATTCTCCCGTATATCTTGAACAGCAAGTTTGCAATGGGCTTCCCCGGAAGGACATACCCAATTATGAACTGAGCTATTATGTCATATCCAGGTTGCTGCATAAGGGTCACAAGAACATTGCTATATTAGGATCAAAATCTACACTTTGTTATCCTAAAGAACAATCAAAGAAGTCTGAAGAAGACGAATGGCCCGTTTGGTTCATGAATTTAGTAGGTAATTTCCCTTCCCCTTTTCTTGAGTTCCTATTACAATTTGAAATCTTTTAGTTTTAAAGGTTATTTTATCTTGGAGAAAAACACTAGGGATATAGTTTTCCTATCCTTTTTTCTGAATTCACGAACGAAAGAAAAACACTAGGGATATAGTTTTCCTATCATTTTTCTGAATTCACTAACGAAACGAAGCCTAAAGAGAGAGAAATCCGAAAAAAGGGTCGATTACCTGGTTAGTTGTTGCTTGAATGACTCCAATAGGAAGAGTAACAATCCAAGCCAATCCGAACGCAAAGAGCATTCCCCACCAAGGAAGTTGCACTTCGTCTTTCCACACAAAAGACATCATGAGGGATAGGGCAATGCTCCCAGCTAATAAGGCGAGGTACCACCATTGAGGCACTTGTTTATAACTTTTCATCAATTTGGAATGTATATCCAATTTGGCACTCTTCACTGCAGACTTGCTCTGTTTCCAAATATCACTATACACTCGAAACCGATTTTAATTCTGTCAGTTCTAGGAGTAGACAAAGAATGAAAATTAAATTCGCGTGAAACTATGTATTGGTGTCTAGGCATGTCGGGAGGTTCTAGTCATTCCCCTCTTCAACAAATTCCCTTTTTTTAATTTAATGCTTTGTTTGGTTCATAGATTTAGGGAAGGAGATGAAAATAAAACACTAGTAAAGCATTTTTCTTTGTTTGGTCAAGAAGGAAGACAGTAAGGAAAAGATAATAAGGTTAGATTCTTTGTTTAGTCAAGAATTTGCTTCCCACGCGGTAGTTAATTTGATCTTTCCTTTGCACCCAAAAAAAAAATAATAATAATAACTATAAGATTAGAAGTAAATTACAAAATTTTGAATTTCCAGTCACTTCCTTCACTCTCTTCTTGAGGTCCTAAAAACATTTTTTAACCACGGAGGAAAATACCAAGGAAAAAAGTATTCCTTCTCAAATTCGCAAATTAAATGGAGCCTAAAGAAAGTTTGTTTTATTGAAGTGGTTTAACAACTCGTCATTACTCGGACGCATGAAAGTTGAAGAGTTGAAAGCACTTTGAACACTATTCTTTAACTATAGGCTATAGCAAACTCACTATCAGTAAAAACTAAAGTATTTTCCAGTAAATGATAGTGCAAATAGTGGGCATTTCATGTAAATCTAATCTGCATGTTATAAAATGTATACTTTAAACAAAACATAAATTGAAAAAAGGGCATTTGATTGATAGTAAACAACTTACCTTCCATGAAACAGTGCCACATGAGTAAGAGTTGCCGTAAATCTTGCCAATCCTGATCCGATTGAAAGGGCAAAGAGTGGGCTAAGATAAAGTTTCCCGTAACTCTCATAAGCAGGGATATTAAGCTCGTAATTTGGAGTCAAGATTTTGGTGGTGTCGTATTTGTGTCCAGTAGTAGTGAACAGTTGGTTTGAAAAAATGGGGAATTTCCGGGCATCAAAGGTGTTGAACTTCCAGTAACATAGAGGGACAATTATGTATATAAACATAATAAAACCAGCCCCAACATTGAGGATAGAGAACCACGGCGACACTAATGGGCTTCCGTGGTAAGCCGAAATCCCGGCCCAATCAAGGGTGAAAGCACCCACTCCAAGCCCATGGTAGCCCGAACCAACTTGCTGAGCTGTGATGTTCTTGGGCCACACCCAGCAGACCCATGAGAAGAATGTCAAGATCGGGAATATATAGCCTGGAAACGTGTAATAGGCAAAGCTTGCGATCATGAAAACAAGAAAAAACTGCATCCGCGTCATGCTTTTTGATCTTGCATCCTTCTCGTGGAGTGCTCTGTAACAACAAAGTTTTACCAAATATTATTTAAGTTAAAGTTAGGCTCTGTCTGGTTCATGGATTTAGTTAGGGGAAAGAAAAGAGAACATTGAGGAAAACACATCTTTGTTTGGTTAGTAAGGGTAACAATAAGGAAAATAGGAAGAGAAATAAAATATACTGGAAAATAACTTGAAAGTTCTAAATTTTGTGTCTCTCTGTCCTTCATCTTTTCTTGAATTTGAATTCTCTTTTGAATTTTTTTATTTTTATTTCTAAATTAATTTAAACATGGATAAAATGCAAGGGAAAACTCCAGGGAAAAGGTTTCCCTTGTCGTTTTCCTTTCTTTTTCTTTTCCTTCTCATTCTATCCGCAGACCAAATAGAGCTTTAATGGGAACCAAAAAAGAAAAAAGAAAAAAGAAGGCTAAAAGTACATAAAATACTAAATCTGGGTTTATGCTTATTGATTTGTACTTTTACGTGTTGGACTTTTTAAGTTGAGTGGTGGCAATAGGTTCATTTCTTTATGGATGCACCTCTGAAATAGAACAGAATGTAATTCTCCATTAAAATCATAAACAAAAAAGAAAGTACTTTCTTACACTTTTGGCATCCTTTTATTGCATTAGAGTTTTGTCGTTTTAGAGTCTTCGAAGAGAATATTAGTGCATTACTAATTAAGCAGAGCAGGTTATGGAATAAATTCTTAATTGGATGGCTCTCATCCAGTGAACTCGTGTTTCAGGAGATTCACCGCTTTCCTTAAACATCAACGCACCATCAGAAATGTTCGCTTTATGCTTCAAGCCTTTCTTTTTAAAAGGTTTATATCAAAGCAAGGTCAATAATTTAGTACAACCACAATGAAGATGACTTAATTCATGTCTTTTCCAAAATTTTGTTCCGAATCATTTCTAAGTGATGATAATCTCGGTGGAGTTGTTTGTGGACGCACATTTTGGAATAAACAAAACGGGAAAGAAAGCCGCTCAACTCGGAGACAGGGGGAAGAAGGGAACAAAAAAAAAAAAAAAGGAGAAAGATATATATATACCTAAATAGTGAAACCTGAGCAAGGTTTGCAGGCCACCACATTTCAACAGGATCAACCAAGTACTTTCTCAACATTCCAGCCCAGCCATACCCCAATATCTGCATATCATAAAAGAATGGAAAATGTGAAACATCACCAACTGAACAGAAATTCTTAGAAACCGAAAACAGGTTATTACCACACCAAAACTACACAGCAATCTGCCTCCAAAAACCATTTTTTCCTTCTTCCTTAAGGCTCTGTTTTCGTTTGCCGATTTTATGAAGGAAAAGAAAACAAGAAGAAAAACAAAAAAACTACTTCCCTTCCCTTGTGCTTTCCTTCATGTCAAAATAAAAAATGGTCAAAATATAATTATAACTTAAGAAAAAAGGGCGGAAAGTGACTCTCAAAATTTAAAATGGTTAATTCTGTTTTTATTAACTTTTTCTTTTCCTTCCGATTTCTCTTATTAATGCTTCAGCATTTTTCTTTACTAAATCCATGAACGACTTATAAACTCTTTATGAAGAAATGGAAATAGAGAAATTATTCGATATCGACTTTAGCTCCATTCGGTTCGCGAATTTATTGAAGAAAATGGAAAAGCCAGTTCAAAAGAAAACAATTTTGCTAGTTTGGTGACCCAGTAAAATAAGTGGAAACATTATCGTTAGGATGTGCAGGTCAATTTTTAGGCGGCTTCAGACATAAGTCATTCGAACCAAACGCGTATCAGATAATACCATACGTGTTTTCATTATCTCATCAAGTACTTTGCACCCTGTTTGGTAAAAAAAAAAATACCTTTCAATGATTAGAAAACTTCAAATTGCAATAACTTTTGTTCTAGAAGTCTGATTTTTGTAAAATTTGATGTTCTAGAATTAGGTAAATGAGATCTATCAAATGAGATCAATATTGGTAAAAAAAAAAAAAATTCATAAATTTAAACTGAAAGACAAAAACTTATTATTTTGCATGGATCTAATAAAAAGTATACTCCTTTTGAGGAATTGGCATGCTTTGATGCATAGATCTCCAAAAAATAATAACATGAAATTCAAAAAAAAAAAAGAAAAGAAAAAAAAACCCAAAAGAGTCCAAAAAATGAGAAAGTTGGTTGTCGTTCGATTCAAACAAACAATGTTATCGGTTCGTATCAGACTTTGATAGATAAAATCACCGAACCAAAATAACTCAAATTGAGGCACAATGATATTCTTTTGCGCAGTTGCCAAGTTAAATGCATAGATCTCGAAAAGAATACATAAATAAATAAAAATGCCAAAAAAATGCCCAAAAAAAGAGAAAAGTTATGGTCACTTAATTCAAATATATAATATTATCTGTCTGTATTAGATATCTATTTTTGCAAAAACAGTTACATATTATCTGTTCATACATATATTATTATCTATTTATCTATTAGTACTTGTTTGAGGCTCAAAGCTACCTTTTTTTTTTTTAATTATTATTATTATTTTTTTAATATCAAAATTGTCAAGTCATCTTGAAAAAAATGCATAAAGTAAAAAAAAAATCACTCAAAAAAGACAATAAATGAAAAAGTTATGGCCATTTAAAGTTAACATTACAGAACAGATAATATTATCGTATTTTGACAAACAAATCCCCAAAAAGTTAAAATTATGGCCTAAAATTATCCTTTTTTGAAAAATTGGCAAGACCAATGCATGTATCTTGAAAAATACACGAAATGAAAACACAAATCACCCAAAAATGCTAAAAATGAGATAGTTATGGTTGTTTAAAGTTCCGATGGCTCATTTTTTAAAGGTGAAGGTCTGAAGGGCAAAAAAATGTATAAAAATAAAAAGATACGTTGACAAAAAGGGCCTTCAATTGGTGTTGTAGGTTTTTGTTGGTACCTGAGGAACCTCCCACCTTCCGAAATTTTAAAGGGTTACACAAATCATGACTGTTTTAGGGCGATACCAATTTATAGCTTTATTTATTCAGAAAAGGATAAAACGCATGTGAAATTTCCTTGTCTTCTTTCCTTTATTTATTTCAGAAAAAAAAAAATCCAAACTATACCTGAGAACAGCTCATGTCAACATTAAATGATAGCTATAATACAGTCTATAGCTTCACTACATTTTTAAATTCAAGTAATCGCCTCACCTACAAAACCCATTTGAATAGAGTAATGCTCAAATATTGGATTTTAAATAGTTTTCAAACACATGTGATAGTGGACTAACTTGATTTTAATCGGAGGATATTGAAGTTATTCCAACATTATTGAAATTTGGCCTCTCACTGCCAACATATGTTTGTGAACCATTGGGAACCATATCATTACTCTTTTGAATAGAATATTTACACAGGTGCATGAATACATTTGCACAAATAAATTTATGCGTGTTAACATTTGTACCACATACTATGACAAGATTAATTAGTGGTACTACATATTATTGTATATGCATGTGGTACAATTGACAAAAACATTTAGAAAGTAAATTTCATAATCATAGCATAGCTTCATTCCACATAAATATGCCTATTCGATCTTTATGTAACCAGAGCCGTTAAAACATATTCCAATATTCAACTGAAAAACATGATGACTTCATGACCTATTATGCAAATTTGGCAAAGTTTACGAGAAATTGATTGCCTCTTTGTGAAAGAAAAATATTTTAATAAACAAATCAAAATACGGAGTATCTCGCTTTGTCCTCACTTCACTTTACTGGTCTTGATTTGATAAACAAAATAAAAAACGATAGGAACAAAATTAACTTCACTTTTATTCAACATAGTATTAAAAACGAAATGTATTTTTTTGCTAAGAATTAAAAACGAAATGTATAGACGGATGAAAACTAAGACAATGAATAAATCAAACAAAAAATAGAATTTTTGGTAATAAAAAAAATCCCTCATATTGAATTAAATTGAGTTTAAAGGTGAACCATTTTTTAATTTAGTAAAAAATTATCAATGAAACTTAATTAAATCAAATTTTTATGTTCTAAAATTTATATAACATTTTTTATTATTATTACAAAGAAATTAAGATAGTTGAACACGAGAAATTATTCCATGTGACCGTCATACGGTGTGATAGTCACTGTAAGCTCTTCATTATTGTAGGACCACGTAGAGTCCATAGAAAACTCAAATCATAGTGAAAGACTAGGGGTATCAATTTTCGACCCGACACGGCAACTCGAAACGAAAATAAACAGGTTTAGGTGAACGTATAAGAGTACGGGTCATAAACGAGTCGACCCGTATGATACGATTAATAAACGGATTGGGTCACACTTTAAGCAGGTCAACCCGTCTAACCCGTTTGACCTGATTAAGTGCGATTGGGGCATTTTATTATTATTTTTTTAAAATTCTAAAAATAATTTTTAATAATTTGAAAGTCTAAAATACAAATAATATAAATAAGAATAAAAAAATATTTATTTAAAAAAAAAAAGAATAAAAAAAAATAAACTAAAGAAATTTTTTTTTTTTTTTTTGTTAAAAAAAAAGTAATTACTAACTTATCAAAGAAGTAAATCTATATATAATAATTAATAACTAATGTAATAAAAAAATAAAAAATAATTAATAACTAATAAGGGAGTGAGGAAGCTGAAAGCATTGCATCAAAAATAATTATACATTTGATCAGATGACTTGTTTGTGTTCTTAGTAGGGCTATAAGCTTTTAACCGGTTGGTTTTCTTAAAATTACCTATAACTAAAAAACTGATCCGACCGCCCAAATTAGCAAAATTGACAAAAAGGCAAAAAAAACGATCGAGCTGACCACTTCAGTTGGTTTTCAAAACATGAAAAAATCGAAAATAATAAAAAATAACAAAAAAATCGAACTGAATCGATGACACTCCTACACGGGTTAAACGAGCAACCCGTGTATACTCAATACGATTATGACACAATTATAATTTATAATCTGATATGATTATGGCCTAACACGATTATGACCCATACGATTATGACACAATTATAATTTATAATCTGATACGATTATGACCTAATACGATTATGACCCGACACGTCGATCGACCCAATTGTCACCCCTATTAAAATCACACAAGTGTAATGAACACATGAGATAATTTCTCCTTGAACACTAAATAGTGATAGTCATCCTGACAAAAAATTTGTGGAAAAAAAAAATCAGATTACAATTTTTTTTTGTTGAGGAACTTTTTAGTAAAAAAAAAATAGAAAAAGGAAAAAAGAAAAGGGTTAAACCTAAGAAATTGAATTTGGAATACAGATGGTAGTTATATTACCTGAGTTGTGAAGACAAAAAAATGGGTTTTGAAAAAAAGAAAAAAAAAATGGGATTAATTTGGGAGTGAATAAAATGAAATGAAATGAAAAGAAATTACCTGAGTTGTCAAGACAATGAGGAGAGCACACAAGAAACCCAAATTCTGCTTATAATAAGCCTTCATAACAGTAATGGCCCCAATAGAGTAGGCATCACCACCACCAATAGAGACACCACAATTAGCCATGACGGTGATGACCACATGCTCCTTCATATTAAAGGGCCCAGGATTCAAGGTGAAACTCCATCTCCCCCCCAACACCTTATATTTCCTCCTCGGTAGCGTCGCCGCCATTAATCTCCCGATTGGCAGGACCCCGATTTGCATCAGAATCGCGGAAATCACCAGCGGCTGCGTCCTGAATATGAAGAACGTGTTTAGGAATATGAGTAGTGCGCACGATGTAATCCCTAGGAACCATGCTCTGAATGTCATCACCGGCAGCGACGGGTCGTCTGTCTCCGGCACCACCAGCGCCACCTCCTCCACCGGACACCTCTCCTCTACCTCCTCCGGCTCTTCTTCCCTCCCGCTCCTGGTTATGGTGTCGCCGCCCTTGGACTCCATTGCTGATACTGCGTTTAATTTGAGATATGATCACTACTGTTTTAAGTTAAAAGTTCTGTTCTCTATGTACTGATAGTAGTTATATATTTATAGTATATATATAAATAGAGTTGAGAGAGTGAGTGAATAGTGATAGAGGGAGGGAGGGTGTGTGGGTTGTTTAATTTATTAATCCACGGGATAATTTTCCCTGAAGTAGAGCCTGCCCGTTTGACACAACGTTTGGTTTACAATCAAATTTGTCAAATACTGGAGTCGTAGTTCTTAATTTGTTTTTTTTTTTTTCTTTTTTTTTTTATTATTATAAAAAAACTTTTGGAGTTACTTAGGATATATAAACAAGGAAAGTTATTCTCTGAGCCCGTCAGATCATGTCATGTTGGTGTAATGAAATCATTTAATGATATATATATATATATATATATACAAAGATTCTCTAAATAGGGTTATCTCTCTTTATTAAACAGAGAGTTTCTGTTTTAGTCGTCAGATTGTGTTTAAAAACTGTGAAATGAAAAAACTGTCACTAATGAAAACACGATTCGAAGGTCAAAACAAAGATCCTCTCTTTAATAAATAAATGACACCCTCTTTAGAGCCTGACTATATATATATATAACCTGGGGCACAAGTAGTTGTGACAATATATACTAGTTTATTGGTTAAAATTAACAACTACTCTCTTAAAAATAAAAGTCATGACTAATTGGTTAAAGATATCAACTATTTGTCTTGTTTACCACATCAGCACAATGCAATGCTGTGACGGGTACACTGAATAATTTCTCGATAAAAGCAGTCTTATATCACTTGGACTCGGTCATAACTCACAATTATGAGTGCAAACAAACTGAAGCAATTGAACTAAATTGATCGGTTCAACCAATTTTTTAAAATAGAAATTTAGTGATAAGTCCCTACCTACTTTGGTCATACATTAATAGGGATTCTCCCCTTTTTTAATATAGTAATATATCCCTACCCCCAAACGTGTGTAGTAATAGGTCTCTAGACTCATTTTATTAGTCATTTTATGGATATATTTACCCCTATATATGTATCGGATGGATATATATATACACATATGTTATTTAATAGTGGTGAATCTGTTATGAAAGGTCAATCATAACAGATTTTGCAATCAATCTCAAGATTATAGCATAATAAAACCACTAGTTATTGTATCCAACTGATTTTCACAAATCAAGGAAATCCATTTTTTTTTTTTTTTTTGTGTACATAGTTACAGGATCAATAAGTCAATAAGAATACCATGGGAGTAAGTTTAAGAGTAGTTCTTTGATATACAGAATATATCACCATACATTTTGTGATTATCATTGTTAATAAATTGTGTGCTTTATATGTTCGAAATTTCTCCTTCTAAAACTGCAAAATTTTTCAGCATCATCTCCGGCAATGATGATAATAGCCTTGAAGAAGAGGTAGTGTATTCCAATGATTTCAACCTGTATGATTTCGAAGAAGATCGGTGACTAGCTATAAATTCATATCGTAGTTCTCGAAAACGCAGTAAGAGGAAGGAAAAGCCCGATCTAATAAGCGCTTTGCTAGACTATGTACTCTTCACATCATCTCCTTTTTGCCCATCGAGGATGCCCTTAAAACCGACGTCTTGTCGAGGAGATGGCAATACCTCTGGACACCTACGCCCAATTTCGACTTCTCTCATCGTCCCTATGGAATCTCTAAACGTGAATTCGTTTCCTTCGTCCAAAACACCCTAGTTTGTACTGGCTTGGTGGCGATGGATTCCAGCAAAGTTACTGTAACACCCGTACCCGAGAAAGGAGTCCATTATCATTTTAAATGCATTAATTAATATAATTAGTGTATAAAATGGATTAAGGGGAGACTTTGGACTCGCCCGTATGAAAAGTGTTCAGAAAAGTGACACTAGTTGAAAAATTCTCAAGTGAGGTGAGACATGTATTGGAATGGGATCCAGTGAAGGGCCCAATATTAATATTTGCATTTTATGTGATTAAATGGATTTATATGATTAAATGACTAATTGTTTAAATGCTTTCATAATATATGATAATACATGTGTTGGCAACTTGTATTAGTTTGGATACCCAAATAAGGGTATAACTAAAAAAGGCTTATAATTGGTAGGTGCGATAACAACTTCACAAAATATATAGGACCCACGTTGGGACCCATGAGAAACTTAGACAAATACTCATTAGATAATTGGGTAGTTAATGGAATGTTTGGGTAATAAGAACTTTAGAAAATCCGGGGGTATAAACGAAAAAAAAGAAAATTGAGGCTTTGACACCTCAACATATGTTGCATGGGTGTGTATATGTCTAGTGAGGCTGAGAGACTCTCATTAATCACTGAAATTAAAACAAAAGAGAAGAGAGCTCAGAGAGAGAAACGGAGAAAACCGTCACCGACCTTTACCGTTCCTTCGCCGTCGTTCGCCGGATTTACGATCCGAAACCACTTTCGGACTCGTGGAGGTAAGAGGATTATATGCACGTAATTTGTTTTCACTTTCGGCAACATTTTTTCGACAACCGTTCTTGATAGACGATATTTGTTGTACCAAAACTATGTAGGATTACTTTAGAACAAGAATTGGCTTTGGTTCTAGCTTGAATCGTGATTTTAGGGCATAATTGGGTATAATCTTGCTAAGGTGAGTTTTCTAACCAAAAAGTGATTGTGGTTTAAAGTGTTCAATGATTCTATTTATGTTTGAGTTATAGAAATCATGCTTAGAAGCTATGGAATTGCTAAATTGTGATTCACATGTCAATTGAATGAAAAGTTGCTATGATTATGTGTCTACATGCTTTATGTGCCTATATGTTATGTGGTAATCAATGAACACCTGGGAAATAATTCATTGGTTGGGAGTAATAAGGGAGACGAAGAAGAAGAATCCAATGAAGACGGAAGTCCAAGGAATAGGAGTGGCCACGGGACCAGGGAAGGTCTTCGGGTCTGAATGAATCATTGAACCGGTGATTCGGCGATTACGAGTATAATTTATATGTTCATTTATAGCATTGCACATGTTAAACATTCAATCATGTTTAGAATTCTCACTAAGAGTAATGCTTAAGAAAACCGTTTTCTGTTTCTGTTGTGGTAAATAACAACCACCGCAGGTATAGAGCAATTCCGGAGAGAAAGTAACGTGCTCGGGAATAGGGGAGAGATTTGGGACTTGTAGTTATGTTTATAACTTGAATAATGATTTAACTTGTGACTTGGGATCCTTGACTTGTGGCTTGAAGCCTCGACTCGTGGTTGTAGAGTTGAAGAGATTGGGAACTAGTTAGGATTCTATAACTTATGTGTGATGTAAATTTGTAGAAACTTGTATAATTCTCTATGTTAATAGTTAGCTTTGGGTAAGAAGTTAGAGGAATCGAAGTTTGCTTTGTAAATTCTGTATAAATCCTTAAAGTCTTAACTACGGATATGTGTGAGATGGTTAAGATTGGACCTTTCCGGCAAGTTCAGTTAGTGTCACAATCATTTTGGGTAACGGTTGTTTGCAAGCAAGAGGGTTGTAAAGTTCTTGACTCTTTGGTTCTAGTGATTTTCATTACTTGTGTTAGTTTTACCAAGTATGGGGTTTCCATGACTCAATTTGTTCAAATGAAGTTTGAGTCATATCTTGATTGTGTGAAGGGATTTAAATATGTTTATGGTCATGGTTATGAAGTTTTTCAAGACTTTGGAATGCTTAGAAAATGATTTTAGAAGTGTCCTTGGGGATTGGTTTACTTGAGTTCATTCCTAATAAGTTCATGTTTAAGAGTTTGATTTTAAGGAAACTTGTTGGATTTAATTGAGGTTATATTCATGAATCTATGTTTGAAGAGTTTGAATTTGTGTTTGGGAATGTTTGAGTATGTTTAAAATGGATTGGAATGGGTTCTTAAAGTTTCATGTGGGTTGGTTTGAATTTGGTGAAGTTTGGAACTTTTAAAACAGGGAAAATCTGCTGAAAATGGGGTTCTGCAGGAACTGGATCGATCCGGGCCTTGAGCGGATCGATCCGGAGCAGCTGGATAGTGTAGAAATGACATTCTGCCAAATTCGGATCGATCCGGTTTTGGGGCGGATCAATCCGCAGGCCAATTTGCTGCACTGTCGACCTTTACGGAAACGAACACAACTCACTCTAGAAAACTCGGATTCGGGCGCCGTTTTTTGCGTTGGAACGACGATAGAGGTGACTAAAATCTCTTAGGTTGACCGACAATAGAGGAGCAAAAAGACCCTAAAGCAACGTGATTTAGGTCGGCTTCGCCAACATGATCAAGCTCTTCTCCTAACAGTCTTGACGAAGGCTAACTGGGCGGAAAACAACCATCCTGGGGAGTTAACATAAAAAGGACCCTAAAGCAATACACTTTAGGTCGGCTTATCCAACATGGTAAAACTCTTCTACCCACAACCTTGACGAAGGTTCACGGGCAGAAGATAACCATCCTGGAGGCTAACTCAAGCAAAAAGACTCCGAAGTAGGCCGAGTCTCAACTCTTGGTCACTTCCCGAGCATTTAAAGACTCTGAATTAGGCCGGGTCTCAACTCTTAGCCAGTTCCCGAGGACTCACCAGGCTCAGAAGCCCCGAGGCAGCTTCCTCAAGCACTCAGACAGTGGCAAGTGACATCAAACTGATTTCCAAACTTGCCCCGATATAGCATCTGGCCAACCTTGAAAATGGGGGGCAACTGATACACCCAAAATTGGCTCTATCTTGTGACCGAGCTGTTCAAATCAGCAGCTAGTCCATGCCCCGGGCAAATCATGCACAACTCCTCAAAAGCATCAGCCCGAGCGGTTTTGTCTACTCATCGTCCCGTGCGGTTCATTCACGACCCGGCCAGCAGGTCGTGAAAACCGCACAGGCACATCTTGCCGCGGAAACAGCTCATCCGGGCCCACATGCATGATCCCGAGCATTACAGGCAGTTTCCTACTCAAGCTAGAAGACTAATGGAAAGTGCACACTATTTCCTAATCCAATTAGGAAATCCCCATAATTAATGTCAATGTGTATCAATAGGATTATTTTTCCTTATCCATATATGAGTAGGTCTCTTACATCTATAAAAGAGATCTCTCATCCCCTATTGAAGGGGCCGCCAACTTCTCAGTCTACACAGTACCTCTATAATTCACCATTATAAATTTATACGCATACACCCGGCCGGGATTACTGGTAGTGCCGCCCCTCTTTGTTGGTTCACCAGGCCCGCGCGGTGATCTGCTAGTGAACGTGCTCAGACACACTCGTGGACGTAGGTACCTTCATTAACAGGGCCGAACCACATACAAAAAAATAGTCTTTCTCTCTTTAATCTGCTTTACTTTACTCTTACCAAATTTTGACATCATCAAATTATATAACTTCATTCTTTATAAAAACTAATTTGTTACGTTAAATGTAACATTAATATCACAAATTTTATTTTATTTTTTGAGAAAATTAATATCACAAATTTCTATATCAACTCAAATACACATGTATAAAATGCTCTTGTTTAGACAAGTTTTACATAGAAATTGTGAATACATAAATCCCATAGAATTGTGATGTGAGGTCATTAGGTGTGACTACTAATTCAACACAGAATTGTTTTGGTAAAGTTAGTTACTAACACTTCATTGGTTAATCTGGTCATCCTCGGAGGTGGGTGGTGGTGGTGGTTGTTGCTACTTTTTCCGGGAGTGTGAAACTCACGTTCTTCGAGAAATCTGACACACTTTTGTCTTCTTCCTCAGGAAGCCAGATGGGCAGTACTCGTGCTTTGTTATATTGGGACCCAGGTTGAAATACCACGTCGGATGAAATGGGTTTCACTATGCTCAAACTAATTAAAGTGTAGTCTTAATTATAAGGGGTAATTATATTTTATCCCCGTATAATTAGGTTTATTTTCATTTTACACTTAGTAGTTTAAAAGTAGACAACTAACGGTTCTTTCGTGATTTTTGACTAAAGTGAAATTATCAAGATTTCTCTCAAAATAGCTCCACGCGGGGATTAAGTATTAAAATCAACCCCATTTAGGAGAGTTTATGTGTCAAAATTAATCTCATATGGTCAGTTAACCCCAAAATTAGACTACCAATTAAAGGGATTAAAATGTTAAAAATTAGACCCACATAGATGGATTAAATGATAACATTATCTCTACATAGGAGATTAACCCCGAAATTAACTTCACAAATAGGATTAAGTGTTACTAATATTTTGAGCCAATTTAAAACTTTTCTTCTATTTTAAGAGAAATTTTAACAATTTCATTTTCGTACAAAATCAGAAGCACAAAAATCCTCTCGTCTTTTAAGCCCTAAAGTATCACCACTTTTCAGTCAGTTGTCTAAAACATCGTCTTAGACTCTTAGGCAACAAAAAAAAAAAAAAAAAAAAAAAAGTTGTCTTCACCATTTGCGTGCGGCTTGACGTTACATTCGGAAGGAACAGTGTAGCCGCATAAAGCCAAAGACCACGTGGTGGGCTTGTGCTGTTTGACACGAGGATAGTGGGATCCACGTGTCAAATATTAAATTACGTGGCAGCGCAGTCTCTGGTCCACTGATGACCTAGGGAGACTATATTGGCACTTACTTTAATGATTTGCCACATTGCAAGGAAAATTAATCCACTACTCATAACATTACATAGAGAAAATAACAATGCTAGACCTACATAAAATTTTACATAAAATAATCATGGTCTTTGATTTCAGTGTACCTTATGTGGGGAACACATGAAACTCATCGGAATCAAGGGTCACGATTATTTTGTGTGAATTTTTACGTGAAATGTGTTTTTAAAACTTAAATGTGTTTATAGGCATTTATATAAAAAAAAAAAAAAAAGAAAAAAGAAAAAAAGAAGAAGGTGTTTTAAGGCTTCAAATTGCGTACATTAGTCCTTTGAGAATTTTAAAAAGTGTTTTAAAGATTCAAAAGCATGTTTTGATTAAAGCAGATTTAGTGGAGCTTAAGTTCAAATGTGATACATGAAGAAATTTGAATTTTATGAATTATTTTAAAGAGATAATTAAAAATCGGTCAATAATTTGTTCGACAAATGAAAAGTCAGTTACCTACTTTTTTAAATAAAAAGGAATTATTTTAAAATTAAAAATTTTAAAATCAATCAACTTCTGATCCTTTTTTTTTTTTTTAAAATAAAAAATCAAAAAAATATATTTACCCCCCTATCTTCTTCCTCATCACCACCAGCCACCAGCGGCCTCCGCCACCCCCACCATACCACCACTAGCCACCATGACCACCACCACTACCACCATAGTCGGCCACCACACCTTGACCATCACTATTACCAGCCATTACCATACCATGACCTCCCCCACCACACCATGGCCACCAGCCACCACCACCCTGACCACAACCTCTCTCTCTCTCTCTCTCTCTCTCTCTCTTTCTATACATACATACATACATACATACATACATACATACATGAGTATATATATAAAAATAAAAATTTGCAGGTTGATGCGTTTGGTGAGTTGCTCCTGTCGTTTGGATAGTTGCTCTAACTTGTAACTTTATTTTATTTATTTAATTTTTTTTTTACTTTGACGGAATGGATGAGAGAGGGACTATGGTGGTGGTGAGAAGAGAAAGAAGATATAGAGAGAGATTGGAGTGGCAGTGTGCCTCAACTAATCTAAACAGGGCACTCTGTAAGACTGTAACTTCAATTGCATCTTCCAGATTTTTAAATATTTTTTTTTTGGGGCAAAGTACTGCATCTTGGAGATGAAAGTGGACAATCCCATCACGAAAGTACAAACACACGGTCTTAAACTCGAGAAGATTTTATGTACCTTGAAGGTAGCGCCAATATGGTGTCCCACACCTAATGAGATAGCGCCACACAGGATTGTTGGGTTATTTAAATTTTTTGTTGTGAATTTCATTGTTCGTGTGGCGCGCATCTATTGGGTAAGGGATACCAAGTGACATACCACGTGGTACCTTGGGGGTATCCAAAAATTTCTCCTTAAACTCTTAACAAAAAATAAAAAAAGTACAAATATATGGTGCAACTACTGCACTGTTGTTTGGGATATTAGAGGAAAAAGGACTGCCCGAAAAACACAACTGCCATTTTTCAGATATTTTCAGCTAGTGGGGTCCAATGTATTCTGATTTCACAAAATTTCTAGGCAGGGACCCCAGAATTTGACTATCAGAATGTATATAAACCGATCCTTTTTCTACTTTAGTGGTGGTGGGTCCATTTGCGAGAGAACGCTGACGTTGGTTCAATTCTAGATTATATGCATTTCTCTACGGAGTTTCAATATCCCCTTAGGGAACCGGCGGATGTCAACCCCTCCTTATAGAATCACATTTCTAATAACAATAGAGTCATATAATATAGTCACATTTTTTATAATTAATTTTAATATATTTTTTTAATGATGTGGCTAAATCAAAAGCACATATTATGTGGTTGATATTCACTTCCTTTTTGAGGGTGTGTATGCTAAATTTTCCCTTTATATCTTCGATTAAAATCAAATCGTAGTATATTATTCCCTCCGTTCCATTTTGTGAGTCTTATATTTTATTTTGGGATATTTTAAAAATAGTGTCCACTTTCGTGTACAATTTTTATTTACCTATCCCTCCTTAAAATCTACAGCAAGACAAAATTAAAAAAAGTTGTTATAATAATTAAGGGTGATTGTGAAAAATAAATGTAGATTTTTTTTATTCCATTAATAAATTGAGTTTCCAAAAATAGACTCACAAAATGGGACGGAGAGTTTGCTTTTAGTTGTTAGATATTTATCCACAAGGAATAGACATTAAAAAGCTTTGCATATTAGAAGAGAGTTGTTATTGGAGGTTTTAAAAAGTGTGCATTTTTTTCACCCATGGCTAATCCATCACCATTCACCACCGTTTTGACACATGCTTTTATTTATTTTATTTATTTTTTTATATCACATGTAATAATTGTGTTAGACAAAATAAGGATAAAATGAGAATAGAAAAGATCATTCGATAAAATACTGATGGTTGGTGAGCAACGGATGAACAAAATCGGCTAAAAAAAAAGCAATCCTCAAAAAAATAAGCATTGGTATGGTCTTAACTTTAAAATAGTCCAAATGCTCTAAAATTGATATCACATACAGTACTCCGTTGTATCATGACCACTACCGAATTAAACGATACAATTGTCAAAATACTTGGGAGCTAAATTTCAAATGAGTAAAGATTGGAACACACCAACAAAATATAATTTTTGGGACATAATCAAAGAGATGTGTCTATATCTCTCATGTGTCACATGAGAGATATAGACACATCACATGAGAGATATAGACACATCTCTTTGGTTGTGTCCCAAAAGCTGTGTCTTTGTGAACTCACTGGCGCAAACCAGCATAAAGAGATAGACACATCTCTTGAGTTGTGTCCCAAAAATTGTGTCTTTGGGTGTGCCCCAAGTATTACCCATTTCAAATCCAGATCACAGAATCGTACCATTGCTCCAACAAGATATATATAAGTTGTTTTTTTATGCCACTTCAAAAGCTCAAATGAGTTAATATGACTAGGAATCGATTCGGAGAAAGAAGAAGCATGACATTAATATTTAAGGTTTATATTTATATTAATTAGTTATGGTGTGTTTGATAATTCAATTAAGTGGTGAAAATGAAAAATTTCAGCACTTGTTTATTTTCAATGTGTTTGATAATATACCAGTTAATTGAGAAAACTAGCTAAAAATACTTTTAAGTAAAATGCTTTTACTGAAAATAATAACTGAATACAGTCAATTTCTGTATGTGAAACACTATTTTCAGTGCTGCAAATTCAATCGCTAAAAATTTTCAGTACTTAAAATTTAACACTTAAATTTCAATTTTATCAAACAGACTCTAATTAGTCTATCACTATCTTTTTTGGAACTTGTATTTGTCTGTAAGTTAATTCACCACCTAACTGAGCCAAGGCTTATGTCAATTTTTAAATCTTAGCTTATCCTTCCAAGAATTTGTCCAAGATGAAAGGGTAAGAATTTTTTAAATATTGCATTATCCTTCCATTTCTCTAGGCTCTAGCCAACGTGTTCGAGAAATATGTAAATAAGAAAAGGACATATCGGTCTTTCACCAATTCTTAACAAAATTCTTATCACAAAGCCACCAGAAATGTTCCATTTCTAAATTACTCTCTTCATTTTAGATCCTAATAACAAGAGTCTCTCCAAAACACATGTCATTTGGCCTGCCAATGCTAGAAAATAGTACACTTGCCAAACATAGGCTCTCCATTGCACTGCCAATTGATGTATTATGTTTTAGCTTTGTCATTTTGTGTGCCAAATATGGTACAAGAAATGACATGTGCTTTTGTTGCCAACATAGCATTCCCACTCTTTTTTTTTTTTTGAGGCAAATTACTCAACATATAATCTATTTTCTTTTTCTTTCTATTTTTGGCCGGTCAAGTAGTTTGGAATGGTAGTTGTGCCAAAAAAAAATAGCATTTGATATAAAATGTAGCATTGAAAGCCAAAATATACCATTTGACACTGTAACAAAATCAAAAGATAGGAATTGACACATTGAAAATAGCATGTTGCATTGAATATGCTCTAACCTTTATCCTCTAGATTCCTTTAACTGTTTGGGTGGCTGTTTGGGGGATAAATAATTGAACAAAATTTCCTGAATTTTTTTGAAAAACAATGTGAAGAGTTAAAATCCATACGATAAATTGACAAAATTGTTTATTTTAAGTGGGATGATAAGTATGTGTAGTCAAAATCATTGAAAAGATCAATGATCAAGATTGTGTGGTGTAGAAAAGTGTGCGTATCATTACTTACTCTTATCAAAATTGTGTTTATTTAAAGTAAGGTGGTACACATGTGAAGTCAATATCAAAATGGACAGCGCAGCCTTTAGTATATGGACCGGCCCAATGAGAAAATTTATCTGTTGCTAAATTAGCTCACTTGGGGGTAACAAGGTGATCTCTTATGATACATTCTAGTGGATTAAGATGTATCCACTAGGATGTATCATACAATCTAAACTCGATTTTAAAATGTTGTAAGTGGTAAATTAGGTTAATTAATTATGTGGCAAATTGAGACTTATGCACATAGTTTGTTTGTTTTGACAATAGTCACTATTGTTTTGACAATGATAGTAGCCATGTTGTAATTATGTTAAAAAATAATATCTTTGAAAATTTGAAAATCATTGGTTTTTGTAAAAGTAAAGTAATTTTCAAGTTACAATATTTTTGAATGAGGGGAGCATTGGCGCAACGGTAAGGTTGCTCCATTGTGACCTGGAGGTCACAGGTTCGAATCTGGAAACAGTCTCTCTGCTTGCAGGGGTAAGGCTGCGTACATCTCACCCTCCCTAGACTCCGCAATGGCGCGAGCCTCGTGCACTGGGCTGCCCTTTTTTAATATTTTTGAACAAAAATCAGTAGGCCAGCCAGATATATGATACGTCCTTAACCACGAACATGCATTATGGAAATTTCCGACAACTAGCTATGACCACTCTAGTATAATTTTAACCCCACTTGCATCAACAAACAACAATGATGATTCAGACATTCTTAAAGAGTTGCTCTTGTCCTAGAGTGCCTAAATTTGATCCCATCCTTGTTCATATATCATATGTATTATATGCTCTCTTTTTATATATTTATTTATTTTCCTTGTAAAAAATGCTCGTGTTTCGGCTTGTAAAATGGAAATGTGTTCTTTTCAAACTTTTGCTCTGTTTGGTCACCAAAAGGTTCAATGGAATGAGGCAGGGAAACTAAAATTTCTTTATTATTATTATTATTTTTTATTTTTTATTTTATCTCATTGAAGCAACAAATCACAGGCTGACTCCTCTTCTTGTTCTATTAAATTAGAAGCATATAACCACCACATGGGTAGCTCGGATGGCTAGACCTTTTGGAGTAATTTCCAGAAGTTCTGCTTTCGAGTCTCGCATTCTACCTGATGCGTGTGGACAATGGTGGCTTGCATGCATCCGAGATTTACTCGTGTCGGTTCTTATTTCTTAAGAGCCGGGTGTTGGAGGGGTTTCTCACAAGCAATAATAATAATAATAATGTAGAAGTATCCAACATCGAGTCTAAGGACGTAAGGCTTCTTCATCACCCTCTTCTTTCTTTCTCTCCTGGCTGCAGTGGCGGATTCAGGAATCTCGACTAGAGGGGGACTGTGTAAGAACTTAGAGTCATACGGGGGTTCGGGGGCAGCGCCCTCGAGGTAAATTTTTTTGGGTCTATTTGTAATTAGGTCAATATATTACATAAAATAAGATTTTTTTTTTTTTTTGAGAGAATGAACTATAATTGGGCCAACATATTACATATAACATCCTTTTTTTTTAGCCTAACTAATATTTTTTGGGGGGCTTTATATTAAGTTTAGTTATTTTGGGAGGGGCAAAGCTTAATAAAATTTGAAAATTTATTTGAAATACATGTATAAAAGTGTAATTTCCCAAAACCTAGGGGTTACAACCGCCACTGCCTGGCCATGCTCTCATAAAATTCAGAAAACTTTTGTTTTTTCTTTTACTTCCTATTTTTATTCCTTGTATCCAAATCATATATAGTATTTTTTTTTTCTCTCTCTCACAAAATGTATGAGCCAAAATCAACCGTTTTTTTTTAAAGCTTTGTTGAAAAAAAAAACAAGGAAAGTTGTCACTTGTCAAAATTATTACCAATAGTTTGTAACTAAAGAACAGAGCAAGATTATCAATACCTAATAGGAAACTCATAATTTTAGTTAGTCACATTCACACCCACAGCCACAGGAGAACATAAAAAAAAGTCAGAGGCTGTGTGGACGTAGTAACACTAGATAGTATAGTGATCTGGGGAAGAAACTCATTCTAAATATTTATGTATTGGTATAGCACCTTTTTAGATACACATAGTGGTGAAAATGATTCGGTTCAGTCCGGTCCAGTCCAATTTTTAGTCAAACTGATGGGTTTCGGTTTAGTGTAAAATTTTGGTCTGTTCGATTTTTACATTGCATAAAATTTTTTGAGAACCGTCCGAACAGATAAAAATAAGGCTACACTAAGATTAAGCCCTGATGTTGGTTTCATAATTTCCAAACAGGGCCTTATAATATTGATCTGGATAGGCCACAAAGAGAGGGTGGGCTCATTGGTCCCCTACCAATCCATCAATCCAGTCGTCAATGGAACAAAAAAAGACACCACAGAACATATCAGATAATTGGGCTCTTGGAAATCGATGTACAAGTCTTCCATTTTAATTAATTAATTTGTTTTGTCCTTCAACTATTACCTAAATACACACTTTATTTTAATTTTATTTTCCTTCAACTAATATTTAAATAGACAGTCCCAAGACTGACACTAGTAATAGGCAACCCCAGATGAGCCTGAACAATTGGCTTTTATTTTATTTTCCTTCAACTAATATTTAAAACAGACTCTCTCAAAAAAAAATAAAAAATAAAAAATAATTAAAATAGACAGTCCCAAGAGTGACACTAGTAATAGGCGACCCCAGATAAGCCTGAACAATTGGCTTATATTCTGCCAACATTTGTTTGTTTTCATTTGTTGCTAATACTTAGGACCCGACTAATCTGTCTTTAAACGGTGTAGGTTTTACGTGCATGTCAGAAAAATTAGCTTATATTCTGTCAAACGTTGCAACATATATTGTTTTGTTTTCATGTGTTTCTAACACTTAGGAACTAATTAATATTGTCTTTAACTGGTGTGGGTTTAACATGCATGTTAGCTAATTTAGATTCTTGTACTTGGCATGAGTCATTTATAGTTGGTTAAATTGAATATTCTTGGACCTCAATATTGGAGGATATCATATTTAACATATGTTCATTTTTGTCTTTTGTAATCTTTCCACGCGATTCTATAAGTGCATTGATGTATACCTCGAATTTTGTTTCTAATTCAAAATTTACACATCATTTTATAGAAAGTCATCTTCAAGGATGGATTCATTTGAAAAATTGTAATTGTTTGAAAAAATATGATTTAAGAGCATCTCCAAAACTGGGTGGGTAAGAGGAGCATTTCATAATTTGGTACTTTTGGCTCCTCTTGTCCAAGAATTTATGCTCCAATGGGGAATTAAAATGGATAAGTAAAATGGACACAGCTAGTTTGGGGATCTATATTTACAGTTATTAGAGAGATAAATAGAGGATATCCAAATCTGTTGGGAATTAAAGATCCTAACCATTGGATTAATATTAAATTAATATTTTTAATGTATCTATGATTGATGTGCTTTAAGTTAAATTAAAGGGTAAATTATAGTAACACCCCTGAACCATTGCCCTTTTTCTCAAACCACCCCTAAACTTTAAAAGTGAACTAACTCACCCCTAAATCAAGGAAGACAAAATTAAAATTAGGATGAACTAGCCACATGTAGTTGATAGCTATCACTCTGTAATATGAATGCCCATTTTTGTGCATGATGAATGCAGAAAAAGGTAATTCGGAAAACTTTTTCCACTTCTTGATCAAAGCATCTACAGTGGGTAGTATAAACTTAAGAAGAGAAAATTAGCTTAAGTTTAATGTACAGAGAGGGGATACTTGCAATGGTGTAGTGACCAAACGACACTTACAAAGCAGTTTGGTAAGGGTGAAGCCAGGTTTTTTTTTTTGGGTGGGGGGGAGGGGTTGGGGGTTTGAGGAAGTTAAACGGGGGTTTAGGGTTAGCGCTCCCGAAAAAAAAAATTTGGGGTCTACTTATACATATTGATAATGAGATGTGCTGTCAAATTGAGTCTATTAAGAACAATATTACCTCTTGGTGTAATATTTATACATTTTGGAGTCTATTTATCAACAAAGTATGGTGTGAAATTAGGGTTGGAACACTGAGTTGGGGTGGGCTAGACTACATTTGGACTATAATATCACACGTACTAAATTTTTTTTCAAATTTTGGGATGGGCTAGCTAGACTACATTTGGACTAAAACATCACATGTACTAATTTTTTTCCCAAATTTGGAGGGGCTAAATTACATTCGAGCTAAAATATCACATATAGAAAAAAAATATCCAAAGGCCTTTTTTTTAGGGGGGGGGGGGTGCTTTTTGGCATGAAACGACGTAGTTTATCAGCTTTTCACTCAAAGCAAACAAAAAAAGAAAAAGAAAAAAAAATGGATCTCACGGCACACACTATGCCATTTGGGAATGGCACGACACAATGTGTGTCGTGTGAGATGTTTTTTTTCATAAGAGATGACCTTGTGTGTGCTGCGTGGTGCATGTCTCACGGCACATGCTATGCCGAAATCCCATGCAATCGCTAACTTAGCCGAATAATAACTTTAGGTTCCACTAAGCTTCCATCCTTAAATTTGTTGTATATCCTACACCATTGCAAGTGTAGAATGCTAAGTTCTACTAAGTTCAATATATGGAACTGCCCACTGCTGATGCTCTCAATGATGATACTTGGAAGTGGGGTGTCAATCGGTCAGTTTGGTTGATGTTTCTCGATTCTTCCAAGTTTCGAAATCGACTACAAGTCTTCAATTCGGTCGATTTTTGTCAAATTTTCTCGATTCGATTGCTTTTCAAATTTAGTGTATTTTTTTAAAATCAACCTAATTGATCGGTTCGATCCATTCGGTTTTTGAAACAAACTTGGAAGTGATGCATTATATTACTTAATGGTTGTGTACTTGTGTTGAGGAAGAATATATGCACTTCATGAATTAGCAGAGTAAACAGTCAATGAATTGATGTGGTGTATTTATGGCTCAAATTCTAGAACTAAAGACCATGGGCATCAATTGACTTTCATCAAAATTACTGTGAGAGAGGTTGTGAGTGGTCTGTAAACAACATTTCTCTATATCTTCATCATAATGAAACTTTGTTATCTCCTGCTATGTGTACGTTGGCTAGTAAGCAAACCACATATGATTCTGAATAATCAAATTTAAAACGTTGTCAGAAGTGAATCCAAATCCTTTTCTAGAGAGGTTGGAATCTGAACAACATATGTAGGAATTAGGATATTTCTTGTGGTACATATTTGGCTAAACAGTGGTAGTAAGGTCATGCAGGGGCGGAGTCAAAAATTTTGGTAAGGAGGGGCCTAAGCTATAGGGGGTTCGGGGGCAGCGCTTTTGATGCGATTTTTTTGGGATCTACTTATACATAACTGACAATTTTTTTAGGGTCTACTTATACATAGGGAATCTATTAATAATATGAGTCTATTTGGTGACATGTAAATATTGTATGGTATTTTTCAAAATTCTAGAGGGGCCTATTTCTAAAACTCATAAAATTCTTACACTAAATGTGTAATTTTCAAAATTCTAGGGGTCTTTGTTTTTGAGTTGTATATACATGTATATCAATATATATGTGTGTGTGTGTGTGTGTAGTTGATGGCACAAATTGGGCTTTAAAGAGGCCAAACATAAAGTTGAGAGGGGCCTAAACGTAAAATATTCTAAAGCTTTTGTGTAAAAATTTAAATTTCAAAATCTCAAGGGGAGCCCAGGCCCACCCTGGCCTTAGGTTGGCTCCGCCCCTGAGGTCATGGACACAAGGCATCTTTCATTAGTCGCTCACCTAGTGGGAGCTCCTTGAATATCGTTCCTAATCAGCTATAAAGAGTACTGTCTGAATATGGATTTGAGGGATTACATTCTCAACCTTTAGGCTTTGTTTGGTTTGCAGATTTGGAGACTGGAAAAGTAGTTCTCGTGTGTTTTTATTTTTTATTTTTTTACCTGGGCCCACATAATGTTTTTATTTAATTATTTATTATTTTTTGTTTGGTTAATAAAAAAAACATTATGTACAAAAGAAAGAGAAGGAAAATAGGATGCAAATAAATTATAATTTTGAATTTTGTGGCTCGCTTTCCTTCTTTTTCTCAAACTTTCATATTTTGAAAATTTTCATGAATTTCTATGTTATTTAAAATTTAAACATGAAGGTAAGACTTTGTCTGGTTTTTGAGTTTAGTGAGGAAAAAGAAAGCATAGAGGAAAACACTCTCATTTGTTTGGTTAATTAGTAAAACGATGAGAAAAAAAATGAAAGAAAAGAGAATAAATAGAGAAATAAATTAAACATTTTAAATGATATGAGTCATTTCATTTTTTTGTTCTTATATATATATATATATATATTACAATCATATTCTAGATATTTTTAATTTTTAATGTCATATCCTTCACACAGATTTTAATTTTTTGTTGAGTTGGAGGATTTTTTTGCTGAGTTGGAGAAAGGTTTCCCTGGAAATAGGGGGCCAAATGGATTTATACAAGCTCTCTATTGACTTGTGATACCATGTAAGATTTTATAACAAGTGTAATGAATATATTTCCCACTTCCGGATAACCATTTTAGCAATCAAATTATTTAATGTGAACCCGTGGGACGCTACGCTAGCTAGTCACTTAATTTTATTATTATTATTTATTTACTAATAAGATAAGATAAGATAAGAATTGTGCTAATTAATTAATGGGGCGGATGACCATGGCCCATAGGTTCTCACGTTGGACCATAATAGGGGATAGATCCCTACATTTTTTTTTATGCCAAAGGTCCCTATGATTTTGAGTGGACGAAAATACCCACTTTCCTTATGTTCAACAATTACATTACACATATGCCACCTCAGCCCATAATTTTAGGAAGTTAGTTATTGTTTGTTTTCCAAACTTTAAATTGCAATAACTTGATCTAAAATACAAATTATTTTTTCATAAAAATTATATATTCGTAAGCTACAAAACAAGATTCATAGTGCCTATAAAATTCTTTAAAAAAAAAAAAAATTCGATGTCTTTAAGTGCTGCCCAGGTTAAAACAGTAACATGAGACAGTAACACGATACTATCGATAGTAACATTTCTTCAAATTGACCAAATAATTGCAAAATTATGGCCTTTTCATTAGATGATACTGCATTTACAATACTTTTCAAGTAAATACAGTAACATATTATAAAAAACTAAACGTTTTTACAAAGATAGTAACATCACTGTTACAAAAAGTTACAAAATTAGGGTCATTTAGTAGATGCTACTGTGTTTAAAAACTATCTCTATGCAAAAAGCAGTAATAGACCATTAAAAATGAGCAACATAATTGCAAAATTAGACAGTAACATGAGACTGCTCATTTTGCAAAATTAGACTGCTCATTTTGCAAAATGAGCAGTAACATGAGACAGTAACATGATACTATCGACAGTAACATTTCTTCAAATTGACCAAATAATTGCAAAATTATGGCCATTTCATTAGATGATACTACCTTTACAATACTTTTCAAGTAAATACAGTAACATATAATAAAAAACTAAACGTTTTTACAAAGATAGTAACATCACCGTTGCAAAAAGTTACAAAATTAGGGTTATTTAGTAGATGTTACTGTCTTTAAAAACTATCTCCATGCAAAAAGTAGTAACAGACCATTAAAAATGAGCAACATAGTATTGAACAAAGAAACAGCAACATTTCGTCAACAATAACATTTCTTCAAATTGACCTAATAATCGCAAAATTAAGGCCAATTTTTAGATGTTATTGTTCAGTTAAAGACAGTAACATATCATCAAATGCAAAAAAAAATAATAAATAAATAAAAGGTTAGTAGTATGTCATTGTT
This sequence comes from Hydrangea macrophylla, assembly GCA_033977485.1. Classification (NCBI taxonomy): domain Eukaryota; kingdom Viridiplantae; phylum Streptophyta; class Magnoliopsida; order Cornales; family Hydrangeaceae; genus Hydrangea; species Hydrangea macrophylla. Next base: position 112,732,956 of record CM066988.1, on the reverse strand, counting down.
GCAAAAGAGATAGTGACATTACGTTATAGTGGTCCGACAATAACATGAATTTTTATTTATTTATTTTACATTTTTTCATAGTCATTATGGATTTTGTTTGATAGATCTTTCCTTCTAGATTACAAATATATAAATTTTATTCAAAATAGAGTTGTGGTTTGAAAGTTATGGTATTTTAAAGTTTGAAAAAAAAAAAAACACTTCCTTGAAAAACATGATGAGGTGGCAAAACAGCAACGCATGAGTGACGGGGGCAAATATGCCAATATCCTTATTTTCAATTTAAAAATGAACGTATGGCTTAATTCAAAAATGATTGTACTTGTCCCCTTAAATCCAAACCATTTGTACTTATCATCTATTTCCTTCTAAAGTAGGGATTTCTATTTAATTTTCCCTTAATTAATCACTTCTTTTATGGCCGAGCGATAGATCTTTAGGAGTACTTACCAAAGGTCTAGTATTCAACTCTTCGGGTGGCCACCTACTCAAGGCGTAAGCCTTAATAAACTGGTTGATTTTCCAACAATATTTCTCACAAAAATAAAAAAAAATGACGATTTGTGCTAATTGATATTGTATGAAATCTAATGGTTAGGATTAATTTGGAGAGGCAAATTATTTGAAGAACTAGGTTTGCGACTTGCGAGCCAAAATAGGTAGTGAGAGTGAGATTGCTGAAGTTAAAAAATAGTAGATTTTGTGATTTTTTTTTTTGGCTAGTCAGCTATCCATTGAACCTTGTTGGAGTTCAAATTGAGACGCTTGACATGTTCTGGAGTAAACAAAAAATGAAGGAAATGCCCTCCCAAAAAAACATCCCAATAGTACTTCATCATTTCTTAAAAAAATGGAGTAAATAAAAAAGAAGAAATGTTCCTTCATGTTTGAAAGAGCTTCCAAGAAATGAAGTAAGCCTTCATTACGTACTATTCACTCCCAAAAATTCCATTTATATCCTAATTCTTCATTTACTTCACTATTCATCCCATACAATTTCACTTATATCCCAAATTTTGTATATTAATTATTATAAACATAATAATGTATTTTATTTAGAAACAATTATTTAATTAATTTTACATAATTTAAAAATAGTATTGAGATTTACATTTTTCTATTTATTTAACGGAGATATATAAATAGCACAAGTTAAAATCCATCCATAAAAATTAAAGCATAGGAAAAATAAAACAACATGGGCATCCACCATGATTTCATGGAGACTCTTGGTGCATAGAAGCATCATCTTGTTTATCCCATAAATGCTCAATGTAGTTTTATATTTAATGAAATTTTAATTTAATTTTGGTTTTACGCTAATGGATATGATATTTAATTTCAAAATTAAAATAATAAATAAATTAACTTTGTATAAAAATGTGGTAGATAACAAATGATATATACAGTTGTGAAGAAAATATCTAATCTTAAAATTTCTTAGCCCAAAATAATAGCGATTCGAATAAATGAATAATAAAATAAATGAGGGATAATTGAAGTTCATTTTTAGAAAAGATAGGGCCGCACCATTAAAAAATGAAAAAGATAAAGTTTAAATTGAAGGATGTGGTTGGGGACGCTCTTATAGCTTCCCAATCAACATCTGATCGATGCACAAAGTAAGCATGAATAGTTTGCTACTCTATTCCTCGAACATGATAGACCATGGCTGAACAGCGCACCAGAATAATCAAAAGCAAGCTCACCAGTTATAGTGAAATCTTCAGTCAACAGTCCGGATCACCAACAAATGCATATGAAACATTTGGGTCGATCTGAGTGATGAGAGTCTAGAGAGAGAAGCTCCTCCTTCTCTCTAGAGTTCTCTTCTTTTCCCTTCCTATGGGAAAGAGAGAAAGAGTCAAAAGGTCTCCATCCCAATCCTGTGCTGCTGAGGATGGAGATCTTAAAAATCCGGGGGGTTTGCGTCGTTCCTCAAGACCTCGGAGACCACCAAAAGACCCATTTGCAAATGAGTTTGTTGGTGATCGTTGGACGCAAATGCGATGTTCGACTGTTCTTTCAGTCGGTGAATCTAAGATGGATGCAGAAAATGAAGCTTCAAAAGATTCAACTTTTTTTAATGGTATTCACAAGGCTAAAAGAGGCATTGATGAAGCTGCTGTGCTTCATGGAAGAGACCAAGCAGATCTTGCTGATATCCATAAAACTGGTATAGAAGCTCCTGTAGCTGGTACAGACACGCTTGAGGGGTCATTGAATGCTCCTCTTCTTCAAACCCCTTCTTGTGCACAACCAAAAAATAGAGATATTTCTTGGGTTAACTCCATTAAAGATAGATTTTCACGAGTTCCTGAGAATCAGTTGAATGGAGACTCAGCTTGCACTGGCTTTGATTCAACAAAGTCTGGTGTCCCTTTTGCAACTCTCGGTTTTGTATCTGATGATCAACCTATTCAGTCTGAAAGTCTCTTGCTTGATGTGTTACAAACCAAGTCTATTCCTGTTTCTAAGGCACATTTGGTCCCTGAGCATTTAGAGGTTACTGGATGTAATGACAATGCTTATGAACACTCCAAGAAGGTAGAAAATATATCTATCACGGCTAACTTGAGGCAAACCCAAGAGAATGCTGTTGAGCCAGTTGCCCCTAATATCAAAGTTGATATTGATGAGGCAGGTTCTGAGAAATCTGTGAAGGTTATAGATGATAAGGCTGTTGTTAAGGATATCCTTGATCCGTTGGATGTGCGTTTCATGAATTCTAATGTGTTAGCGAGTGAAAGTGTGGACAACGCGCATCTGTCTCCTTCTGCGGCGTTGGACAGCAGGCCAGCTATTCTGGAATCCAGCTCATGTAATGGTCAGATACAGCATGTGCCTCATTTGGAAAATCCGGATTCTCCGGTTAAAGATTACTTGCCTCACATGGGGTCTTCAACTAATGACGGGAATGTCCCTCCTCCCACTGTAGCTGTTAATGCCAATGACACATGTCAGTCTTGCTTGCCATCCACCAGTTGTTTTCTTAGACACGCGCATGACCATGACAATGTGGGCCCCGAGGACACCTCTACCAACTCCATTCAAGATTTAAATCATGCAGCAAACCTAGGGAAGAACCTTGCCTATGATATTTTCTCGGCATTTAATGCTCCGGCCACAAGTGATTTCCTTAATGCCACGTGTATGGGGGGTGGCCCACGTGCTGTTGCTGTTATGGACGTGGTTCCTACTCTTGTGCACCATCTCGATGATGAAGCTGTGGGACCCGTCCATCCTATGGACCACGTGTTTTCTACTACCCACGGAAGGAACCAAATCTCTGAGGCCCATTCGGTCTCTATTGCTCCATGCACATTTCAAACACACATTGCCTCGTGTAAGGAGGGTGGGCCATCCGCTGTTGCTGATTTGCATGTGAATGGGGAGCATGTTGGATCGCCTGCCCAGGTCCCTGTTAAGGCCCATCTTCCATGGGCTTCTTTGTTTCAGACCAGGAAGACCACCCACGAATCCTTAACGCAGAAGGGGCCTGCTGATACTGATCCAGAACCTAAAGAGTTTTTTAAATTACATCATGTCTCTCATGGCTCCAGGCGGGAAAATCAGAGACTTAAAATCTCAAAGACCACGGCTGATCTTGGAAGCACTGAATGGAATTATGCTCTGGTTGGTTATTTTCTTGGCAAGCGACTGCCGTACACCATGGTTACTAATGCCACCTCTAAATTCTGGGGTAATTATGGTTTGGTTGACACCCTAGCTACCAATTCTGGGGTGTATATTTTTAAATTCTCTTCATCCACGACCAGAGATTGGGCCTTGGAAAATGGCCCTTGGTACGTTGCAGGTCGACCCATTATCCTCCGACCATGGAAACGTAATCTTAAGTTGAACCCCGAAGCTGTTGATTTTGTGCCAATTTGGGTGCATCTGTACAACATTCCTCTTGAGCTTTGGACCCCGGAAGGGTTAAGTGACATCGCTAGTATGCTTGGTAACCCCCTCCATGTTGACAGAATGACAGCAAGTCATAGGAGAATCTCTTATGCGAGGGTTTGCGTTGAGGTTAGTTCAGAACATGACCCCCTCCATGAATTTGAAATTGAAGTTGAAGATGATCTGGATGAAAACCCTGTGACCACTACTATTAAAGTAGAATACCAGTGGACTCCCCAAAGGTGCAAAAAATGTCGTGTGTTTGGCCATGATTGTGACCGGATTGTTCGTCCCGTTACAATTTCAAATTCCAAGGCTCATAACTCGCCTAAACAGTGGGTTCCGGTTTCTAAGCCTCAGGTTGACATTATTACTAAAGATAATCCCACATCCGGGTCTAAGGGAGAGGATATTTGGACCGAAGTGGTTGGCAAAGGAAAGGCAAAGGTTGGTGTTGCTCCGGAGCGCAGAGTCAATCTCTCCAGCTGTCTTCCTGGTTCCACTTCATCTCAAGATCAACACCTTAAGATTAGTAACTCTTTCAATGAGCTAATACCTTTTGTGTACGATGTTCAAGAGGTCGAAGATGATATGGTTACTCGAGATATTCCTAGTGACACCCCTGGAGGGCAGATTGAAGAGTGTGAGGACGTCTTTGAGGATGCCTCCCTGGACCCTACTTGTTCTCTATCCTCCAGACAAAGGAAGCGTGAAGTGAAGATGAGGTTTACTGGTAGCCGTCCTAAGGGTCGTCATAGACCCTAGTTGGCTACTTTGTGCTTAGGCCATTCTTCTGAAATGATCTAGGTGCTTGTTTGGGATAGTTCCTGTTTTTTTCTTTAATTTCTGTATTCCCTTGTTTGAGGTTGTTTTGGCCTCTTGTTGCTCCTTTGAGCATGGTCGTTGATCTTACTGTAATATCCTGGGGTATGCCCCTTGTACTTTTGTACCCACTTTTTGGAATTTATTCACCCTTTTTCCGAAAAAAAAAAAAAACATTTGGGTCAATGCAAGCACATAACAAATCAAATCACCAAACTAGTGAAAAGTGTTATCAAATGCCATAATTAGGGTTGTAAGCAAACAGACCAGACCAACTGAACTAATCAGTTTGGTCTGATTCGGTCGGTTTTCAAAAAAATACTATAATATAAAAATTGAATCCAACTGAACCGTGAAATTATACTAAATCTAACGAACCGAACCATAAAATTACACTAAAACTATTTAGGAATTTTCAAATTATAGAAGTAGCAGAACATCAAATTCAGGTGACCTTGTTTTATATACCTCAAGAAACATGGCATGCATTTGATGATTATTTAATCTTAATTTCTTATCCACCACTTTCTTATTATCATTATGAAAGCATTTTTGCTTACCCTTGCTCACCCCTGGGTGACATGTGTCCTATTCTATTCTCATTTTACCTCTACATTATCACAATAATTACTGGGATTGGACACATATTAGACAGTAGAGGCCTGAGTGAGCAAAAATGCACTCTATCATTACGAGTACATGGAAAATTTCACAGATTGGTAATAATTAAAATTGTTTTGAAGTAGAGAATAGTTAGCTACATAACAGAGCAAGCATGAGGATTCTCATCACTGAACATTTGAGGTGGATATGCATATTCCATGTAGTACTTTGGAGGCCAATAATCACTTTTCTTGATATCACTCTTCTTCTCATCTTCTCCCTCTTTTTTTTCTTCCTTTTTCTCATCTTCTTTCTTTTCTTCTTCCTTCTTCTCTTTATCCTTTACTATAGAGGCTTGCTTCCTAGTTTTCTTGTAAACATCATTGACCAATTTCGTTGGATCAAGTACACCTGTTACAATTACTTTATCGTTCGCCAGGTCTGTTGTCACTGATTCTACTCCTGCAGTGCATAATTCCAACGTACATATTCAACAGTGCATTGCATAAATTTTTTACTAATTACTTGAGCGGTTCAAGAATGATATATCTGGAACATAACCTAGTTTTGGGTGAATTGTGCGCTGAAGGAGTACTTGGATAATATTCACACTTGTATTGTGTAATATAAGCGAAATCCTATCTACACCTACCTAACTTACATTTTACACCCACTTAGTGCATTAAATAACTGTACAAATGGGTATATTATAATGCAGTAGGTGGGTGTAGACAACAATAAAATGGGTGCAGTTAGAATTTCTCGAAACATAATTGTATGTCATTTGATGGCGCGTATTCATGTACTTTGTAATATTCTTTTAGGCATTTAAGCATACATAAAATCTAAGTAACTATGTGGATGTAGCCCTAGTTTTAGGATGAATCATGAAAATTCAGTGTTCTTATGTAGTTTCTTTTTCGTTTTTCCTCTTCACATTTCCTCGAAAAGTTATGACCCTAACTTTGTCACTCTAATTCGCTCAAATTGAGCCTTCATGGGTCTTCTATTTCCAACTAAGTGGAGAGACTGCTAAATCCATATATGGAGAGAGATTGTTTCCGATTTTCGAACTAACACATGTTATTGATGGTTATCGCATAAATTAGTGATGGATCTTCAACCTTGCATAGAAATAGGGTTAAAGAGAAGGGCAAAAGGGTAATTTAACCTTGGATCTTTCGGATTTTCTTCTGCAAAACTTGAGCACATGCATCACAATGCATTCCCACTTTCAGTACAACTGTTACAACAGCAGGAGGCTGCCAAAAGGGAGATAGATATTACAAGAACACCATCATTTAAAACTTGACCAAGAAAACTATATTATAGTACTATATATCGTTCATAACAAAGCTGCCAAAATAAATGAGTCTGAAAGGTTATGAGTACTATAGAGTGTATGACCCAAACAGAAAAGTGTATCAAAAACTGTAGAGTAACATTTTTTGAAGTGAGTAATTACCCCCATGGTCCATTATTGAAGCACCAGCAACTGTCAAAAAATCTTCATTGAACTCTGACTTTCAGGCAGAATTCACATACACATGCAATATCAGCATTGATAAGGCTACTTATAATTAATAATATTATAATAACCATTAATGCTCCCTTGTGGTACTTGTATTGCAAATTATTAAATTTCTGTCATTGTACAAAATGGTACCACTTCACACTTCATGCAAATTTTATTTTATTTTGTTTTTTTTTTTAATATTTTTTTTTATTATATGAAAAAAAAAAAAAAAAAAAGGTAGTCTAATAGTGCGAGAATGGCATGTTTAAAGCAGAGGAGGTGATTAATTGTTGATTTGGCAGAGTATCAATATACACAGGAGAGCACATTTCAGAGTTTCATATTCTTTGTTTCTCACAAATGAATATTAAATAATAGCATATTGACACATCATTTAAATAAAAGTGCATGATCAATGGCTCAATTCTGTAAATCGACAAAAAGATTGAACAAAGACCCAAAGATTTTGGCAAGATTTTGAAAATTACTTTCTAGTTGACAACCAAAATGGAAAAGAAAAAGACAAGGGAATACCTTACACCAGATTTGATAATTTTTGTTGAATTAATTTAAGGAGGTACTTATATTGTCTCTAGTTTAATTCCTACTAGGGCTGCATCTGAGGCGGGCTGGGCTTCATTTTAGGTCCGTCCACGCTCGGCCCGAGTTTTAGTAGAGTTTACCCATGTTGGAGCTGAGCACGACTTGTATTTTAGTATGAAACCCGAGCCCGACTTGAGCTCGAATTGAATTGATAAACTACAAAAATAGAGTATATCAAATCTAAATTCTTTGGTGTAGAATTGAGATAAAATTTTATATCTATCAATTTAGTTATTAAATAATATCTAAAAGTGCATTTTTTTCACTATAAAACACTAAAATCCCATCGCTAAAAATAATACATGTGTAGAATACAATATATTTGTAATATATAAACATATATAGATATATATGTATGTGTGTGTGTGTGTGTGTGTAATTCGGGTTTGGGTCACTCGAGTTGATAATCTCTCTGCTCAAGCCAATCCCAAATTTAATCCGGACTTGAACTTTCAAGTCCAAGTCCGTCCAAAATATCTAAAATAGTTGCCTGCAAGACCGAGAAAATTACGAGTTAGGCTCGGGCCGGATTTGGATTGGCCCGCCCAAGTTGCAGCAGTAATTCCTACCTAGCCTAAGACCACTTCCAATGATTATGCTATTTTATTTATATCAAACCCAAGAGAAATGCTATTTCTTGGTTTGTATTGAATTTTTTTTTCCTTAAATCTCTTGCCATGTTGGCATGCAGAATTCCACCCAGGCACCTGTAATGTTGTGCTATATCTCATACCACATTACAGAAATAGTATATTTTGTGCTAAATTTGCACAGGATATAGCTATAGTTTGTTATAAGAGCTTTTCCAAATCATGCTATAGCAGTGCTGTAATTTGACGTGAACTACTGAACACCATTAGAGGAATACTTTTGAGGGTTTGTACTATAATTTGGTAATAGCATGGACATAAAGGATGTTGATTGTAGATGCTCTAATAAAGTCTTTCTTACTAAACCAAGTCATTTTGTGTTTAATTCCTAGATCACATAGAGAACTATTCATTTGCCAAAAGATAAATTAATAAGTTTTGGGATACGAGGAAAAGTTCTTCCACTTGTACTTTGCGGTTCAGATACACACTATAACACACACACACACACTAGGTAACTCAGAAAGAAAGTGCGTAGTAGAATTCTAACCCGTATTAAGATTTCGTTCAACTATTAGCTAGAGATTTATTCTTCTAACCCACTCACACGACACCAAAAGATTTAAACCCTTGGCTCTTTCATGAAGAAAGGCAAAGACCCCTAACCAACTTAAATAAGCCAAGTTGGTTAAAGGTTAACAATTAGTGCTCCCATTATATTTCTCGTGCCAAGACAAGGGGATAACCGGATAACAAGATCCCAATTGCATTGGGCAACAGTTGGTCAAAAGACGCATGCATCACTTTCCATTCAATTTGAGTTTTCTGTCACATTAGTGGCATATGTTTGTTGGGTCAGCTTAGAAGCTAATATAACCCTGTGGATAACATAAGACCCGTGAGGTCTCCAGCCCATGGTTGCAGAGGCGCAATGCATAAATATATCTGTGGACTGGACCAGTGGGGGGTCAAGTGGTCCACAGCCTCATAACCCATCTTAATTTCCTCGATAAATGTGCCCACATGGTGGGCTTTCAGAAATATTTGCCTTCTCTTTCTGTTGTTTTTCATGTCAGCAACGAAACAGCACTCACAAGTTGCACTCTGTTTTAGCCAAAAAAAAAAAAAAAAGAAAAAAGAATAAAAAGGTGAACTCTGCATATACAGATTTGAATTTGAAGCGCTCAGAACGCCGAAGAACAGTTTTAATTTTGAACTTTATTATACCCTGTCCTACCCTTTGAAGGATTCCAAAAATTAGGTAGTACTTCACATCAAACCTTTTACTACCATTTAATGCAATTGAGAAGGAACCACTGCTACGTGTTCTATCATATGTGTAAAACAGTACTACTATAAGTTAACGGCGTGTTTGGGTCTCTTATGAATTTGAATGATCCCTTCACAATTAGTACTAAAGTTTAGTGTTAAAAATCCATATTCTGGTATGAGGTTATTTCTAAATTAAAAAGGGTTAATTTCAAAAACACCCCCTCAATTATGACTCGCTTTCAACTCGCTCCCCTGAACTATTTTTTCTGACAAATTGACCCCCTCCGTTTGTTTGCAAAAGAAAATGGGCATGTGCCATCACGTGAGAGCAAAAATGGACACTTTTATCCTTTGTGCCCAAAATGAGTTTGATAGCTCTCTACCCTGATTTCTCACTCTCTCCTCTCCCTCTCTCTCTCATTCCCTTGCCCCACACCACCACGACAACCACCAACCACCACTGGACACCACCAATCACCATCCAATAACCACTACACCATCTAGTCACTACCATCAGGGCCGGTCCCGAGTATTTGGAGGCTCGGGACGAATTATTAAAAGGGAGGCCCTTATATGGGGGTTCGGGGGGTAGCGTCCCTGAGATGATTTTTTTGGAGGTTTACTTATACATAATTGACGATTTTTTTGGGGTCTACTTATAATATGAGTCTGTTTGTGAAACTTAAACATTGCATGTTGTCTTTTAAAATTCTAAACGGGCTTATTTCTAAATGATAAAAAATTCTTACACTACACGTGTAATTTTCAAAATTTTAGGGGCTTTTACTTTTGAGTTTTATATACATCTATATCAATATATATGTAGTTGATGGCACTAAATTGGGCCATGGGGAGGCCTAAATGTAAAAATACTAAAATATCTCAAGATAAAATGTAATTATAAAAATTTCATGTAGGCCCTCAAAATTTTTAGAACTTTGGTGGCCCGGTGCGGTTGACCTTTTTTGCCCCCCCCCCCCCCCCCCCTTGGACCGGCCATGACTACCATTGCCCCACCCAATGACTACCCAATTACTACCACCCACACCCAAAATCACCACCAAATCACCACCACACCATCCAATCACTACCACCCATACCCAAAATTATCACCAAATCATCACCAACGAACACTGGATTTTGCAATTCTCAATCTCTTCTCCGAATTTTCTCTCAAATGATAGTAATAAACCCGACTTCTAGAGTACTTTCCCTTTATGAAACTCACCCTAATAAACATCCCCAAGGAGATGGGGTTTGGAGATTAAGTTGTTGATGTGTAGTTGGTGTTGTTGATTTGGTTTCAATTAAGTGGGATTGGGTGCAGAGAGAGAGAGAGAGAGAGAGAGAGAGAGAGGAGAGGGGGGGGGGGGGGGGGGGGGGGTGTCGGGGAATGGGGTAAAGTTGTTCACTTTTTTTAGATCAGGGGTGTACTCGAAAAGGAGTCATAGTTGAGGGGGTGTTTTTGCAATTCAGACCAACGGTATATGCGACATTTTATTACTTCTGTTAATGGCGTTAGAGGCTAAATAAATATTGATAGTTGAGGGGGTGTTTTTGCAATTAACCCAATTAAAAAATGAAATAAAATACTTTTTTGTTTTTTAATCTAATGTGCTGATTTTCTTGAGATGAACAAATTCGTTAACTTAAAACATAAATTTTTAAATAGTCTACACATGTTCAAAATTTCAAATGGATCAGTTTCATGTTGGGGGTACACAAATCGATAATGGTTTTTTCTGGGCAGTGTGAGTGATGCACACTTGAGAAACCATTTTTGGGTCTAAACCCAAGAGGAGAAAACAGTGTGGGCCAGGCACTGTATGCTCCACAGTGGGCTGGTAGGTGGATTTCGGGCCTGCATGGTAAAGTTTAAAAGTTTTAGTCCAATTTTTACCTGGTTTTTGTGATAACCTAATTTGGAGTCTATTTCTTATATTAGAGTATATGCCCATACTAATAAATTTCTTTAAACGTGTTCTATGTCAAACCAACCACCATGACTGAGCCAAATCCTATTCTCGAAACTCCCAAACAAGCCCTAGATCTTGCATTCTATACCGAACTTGTCCCACATCGGAATTTGGCATTTAAGTGTGAATGATCACTCTAGCTTGGAATGATTCGCTAATTCTAATATATATATATGATGATAGATATTATGTTATTACATATTAGATGCAAGATCCGAAGTAAGTTAAAATGAGTACCTCTTCTTTCTTTTCCTCCTTGGGTTCTTTATTTTCCTCCTTCTTGGTCTCCTCAGGGGGTTTAGGTAAAGGTGAAATTAGCTCCACTTTTCGGCCACTTTTCTTTTGTACTCTCTCCCACACCTTTAAAGGGTCGGCTGTCTTTCCTTTTACCACCACCTTACTGGCCTTGTAATCCGCCGTTACATCCTCCACTCCTGCTTATTATATACATATATACATGTATATATATATATATATATGCATATATCATTACTAGTTTAAACCATATATATTATAATATATACTAGCTAATAAAAAATCACATTAGCTTTTCTCTTTAGATAATTGGCAAAGTGTATTATTTCAAAAGGAAGCAAATGTTAGGTTTAATTTATTTAATATTTTAATTGTAATATCATAAAAAAAAATAGTTAACTGAAATAATAATAATAATACTAATAATAAAACATGTTTAACATGAAGAACTGAAATAATAATAATAATAATACTAATAATAAAAACATGTTTAACATGAAGTCCAAAGAGAAAACCATGTTTTTTTTTTTAAAGAATAATGTAAGGAGTTGCCAAGAAAAACTATTTAAAAAAGCCACCGACTGTTGATAAGTTAAACTCTTCTTAATTTAATTACATATTAAACGGGTCAAATTTTAAATTGTACTAATTTCAAGGTTGTTACTTGACACATCGTTCATTTGGTGACAATAAATTAGGTAACCAAATTCGGTATACTTCTCACTTTTTCAAGATTTTAAGGTCAAATTTGAACCATTTTCCGACCACCGTTAGTGAACAAATCTGGGTCTCTCTCCCTAAGAAGATATTTGGAGATCGAGGTTGGAAATGAAAATAGGTACAAGAGTACAGAAAAAAAAAAACCTTGAAAACCTTTGAGGGTTCTAGTAACTTTTCTGGCACAAGCGTCACAATGCATATAAACCTTGAGTACAATCTCTTGAGGCCCTTCTTCTTTCTTCTCTTCTTCCTTTTTCTCTTCATTTCCACCTTCTTCACTACTCTTGTTTTCTTCTACTTTCTTCTCCTTAAATTTTTTTTGAGCCACACAAAAACAAATTAGAACTCCTTTTTTTTTTTTTTTTTTTAAAAGGAACTCCTAATATGTGGTACGTACATACATAACATATATTTATATGATGACATTGATTGTACATAAAACTGGATATATATTAATTAAGGTATTTGACAGAGAAGTTTACTATGCCCCCTTGAAAAGTTGTGATATTAGACATAATAATAATTAATAAGCCGATTTAAATATACTGAAGGCATAAGCATATTGTTATTTAATGGAAACATATCTGCAGTGAAATAAATTAAAATGAATAAACAAATAAGATTTTTAGTGAAAGAGCAATACTTACTTCACCCATATCTTCCAATCAATTCCTCAAAATGTTTCTTGAGAGATCCAATATGAGAAGTGTACTATTTTGCTAAGAAGATTTCTCTCTCTAGCTCTCCTTTGATCAACCCTCTCTCTCTCTCTCTCTGGATGCCAGATGGGGAATGCGGGAAGAGAAACTTTTTAAGTATAAGTGGTGCTGATGAAAATCTGATGTGGAAGTGTGTTTAATGCAGGACAGGGAAATGTCCTTTTGCTGAGTCAGCATCTCATATTTGCCTTCTCATAGTGCACTGTATTCCAAGGTTCCAATTAATTCTATTTTTTTGATAATCTATTTTACGAGTACTTTTGAAAGTCCATGTAATCCGTTGTTTTATAAAACTCTACTACGGAGTACTTTTTTTGTATTATTTATATGATACTAGTATTTTGAAATAAAAAAAAAAAGACAATAATGAAAAATTATAAAATGTCATAACAATAAAGAAAGTTTCTTATAAAAAGTTGAAATACACAAAAGATACACTTAATATGGGAACAGAAGGAATACTATTTATTAAAAGAATGTGATACTACATAAATACAGACATTTAGCTTCTTCTTTTTCTTTCTTAAGAAATTTGGTAAAAAATAATTTATATAAACTGAGTTATTTGAGTTTAAAGTACAACACGTTTTTAGTTTTGGTCAAATTAATACCCGTGATTACTGAAACTTAGTCAAATCAAATCATTATGTTATAAATATTCATAATTATGTAAAATATTCAAATTTTACATAACTTTCTGTTGAGTGACCTTTTATTAAAATAAAAAAAGGGTCAGACCTAAGTCCAATAATTTTATTTTATAATTCTTTGGACTATAAATTCCATTTTTCATAATGCGGAATAATTTCCTTTAAAGTACATCCATTACATCTACTCGTAGACTGTATGGCCGGAGCTAAACCAATGAGGGCATGACTAAAATGACCATACATAAGACTCTAAAATTGTAGGAGAACTCTTCGGTACACCCAAGTAGGGGTAGAGTCAGGAATATTGGTCAGTGGAGGCCTAGGCTATAGGGGGGTTCGGGGGCCCGAGGTGATTTTTTTTTGGTCTATTTATATATAATTGGCGATTTTTTTAGGGTCTACTTGTATGTCATTGCGATTTTTTTTGGGATATGTTTATAATATGAGTTTATTTGGTGACACGTAAATATTGTATAGTACTATCTTTCAAAATTTTAGGGGGGCTTATTTCTGCATAAAATTCTCGCACTAAAAGTGTAACTTTTAAAATTCTAAGTGCCTTTTCTTTTGAGTTGTATATACATGCATATCAATATATATGTAGTTGATGACACTTAATTGGGCCTTGGACCCCTTTGGAGAGCCTAAACATAAGTTGAGGGGGGCCTAAACATAAGTTGACAGGGGCCTAAACGTAAAATACTAAATATATTTAGTGTGGAATTTTAATTATTAAAATCTCATTGGGGGGGGGGGGGGGGGGGGGGGGGGGGGTGTTGGCTGGGCCCGTGGTCACTGCACCCAAGTTTGGGTGTATCATGCACGTCCTTTGTTCTTGGGATCATGAAAGTTTGTTCTTGATAGGAAATAAAGTGGTTTTGATGTAACAAATGCTTCTTACCACGAAACAAATTTTTTTTTTTATTGAGAACAAACTTTTATGATCTGTGAACAAACTTTTATGATTCGGGAATAAAAATACCACTTGATCGTACCAAAGAGGGCTCCAAAATTTAATCAAACTATGATCATATTAATTGTCATGTGCATGAACTGATCTTGATCAAAACAGGAAATGGACACCACTAGTTAGCATTGCTATTTTTGGACACAAAACGTACACCGTCCACTTCTTCTATCCACATGAGACAAAAATATCATTTTCTGTTGTGTGAAAATCAATTCATAACCAAAATAGTACGGCAATTAATGTAAATTCCCATCCATAGGTTTATATTGGAAAAAAATATTAAATGGAATGCTGATGAAGTCCCAAAAGATCTCTTTGAAGGTTAGGTCATAGTTAGTTTAGGGTTAGGCTTCCCTTAACCTAATCCCTCCAAATGGAAGGATTTTGGCTTTTCTACCTGCACCGGAAATAAAGAATTGCGTACAAGCAGAGTCGCTCAAGCGAGGTTATAGCTCTCTAGCTCAAACGAGGTTACAATTTACATAAATAATATTATGAATCCGCGCAATATAAATTAAGCAACTAATAGAAAATCAATATATAATAGATAAAGGAAAAACGTAGTTGTAAGTTGATGAGAGGCACGCATGGGCGTCGACCTAAAGTCGTAGTGCCTCTCCACGTGCGGGTACTGTCGGTCACTGATGACTCCAAGATACAACCCGTAAAGCTAATAGCTGATACCAACCGTAGAGCACGTCCTCAGAATGCGGGGGTCGGAGTCTTGTATCGAGTTGCCCAAAAACAAAAGTGAAACCAATGTATATAGAATATAGTCCATATATTTCTTTCATATATTTCTAACATCCCAAATGAGCCAAATGACACATGTATTATATAGGCTTGAGAATATATATGTCCATTACATATTCAATATTGACTTACAACTATGTAACCTACAATGACCTTATTATGTCAATTATAGCATGTAACCACTAAAGTAATAAAAGGTGAATAAAACTCATTATATCCTATTAATCTCTCAATAACATTTGCAATTATTGTATGTTATTTTTATTAAAATTTCTAACAAGTGATTGGGATGTTGCTGGAGCGAAGCTCAGGATCCTCAAGCAAGAAGGTGACCAATTCCAAAAGTGGGCAAGCTCGCTCGAGTGACGGGCCAGGTTGCTCGAGCGAGATGTGTTGGCTGGATGTTTTAGAGACCATTTAATTAGGACACCTCTTTTGGTCAATGTATTGCTTTGCTTATTGTATTTCTGCATTGTATAAAGACTAAAGAGAGGCCCCTTTTCGTATACATCGTGCATGAAAATATTCTTGTACGTAGATGGGAGGAGTGTACTTTGCAGGCTGAATTATTGTTTTGGGTGGAGCCCATGATTGTGATTCCAAAGGCCCACCAATCAAATGCACGAAAACATAACTTATGGTCAGTCTGGGGAGGCCTGTCAGGATCTTTTGAGAAAGGAGAGGTTGAATCGTGTGGGACCCTTATAGTGAATACCATACAGTGAGCTACACGTGTGTTGATAAGCCTTATTGGCATCTAGTCACCCAATGAAATCCAAATGCTAAGGAAAAAGTGGGGAAAAGGCGAAAAAAAAAGTTGATTGATCCTTTCTGTCCTGACCTAAACAAGTTGACACTAAATGCCTCAAAGAAGCAAAGATATTCCCATAACACATATATTTGCACACAAATACTCACACACATGTGTATATACACCACTAGAGTTGCTTTCTGAGCTGAGATGCTGGCTTTGATTTTTAATTTTTTTATTATAAATTTTTGGATAAGACTTTTCTTAACAAAAAAATAAAAGATTAAAGGGCAAATACTGCCAAATCTGGGATGAGTTATAGAGGTATACATGCAGTCTTATCTAAACATGCGAAGGAGTAATTTTTTGGTGACAACTTTCATACAACCTACTACAAGATGTGTTTATCTCTCTTCTGTGTCACTGTGAGCTCCAGTGACATCACAGGAGAGAGATAGACACATCTTTTTAGGAGGTTGTATGAAAGTTGTATAAAAGTTGTCACCAAAGAATTACCCCATGCGAAGAGTCTATTTGTGTGTTTTAAATTGTAACCTTCAAATTAAAATAAAGTAACCTATCATTGTGCCTACTGATCGGTTTTAAAAAATTTCATGAAGTGTAAAAATTGAACCGATACCAAAATTTTATACTTAATAGAACCGAAACTAACTGGTTTGACTAAAAATTACACCGAATCGAAACAAACCGTTTTCACCCCTAACTAGCAATCTAAATCTTTGGGTTCAAGTTAAATAAATGAGTGATAAAATGAGAAAAGTCAGATTGAGTATAAAGAGTGTGTTAGCATATAGTATATATGTTAGAACCCTACTTGATCGAAAATACAATTCTTGGTACGAGAGAAGAGGAGAAGGAATGAGAGGGATAGAGAAAAGAAAGAACGAAAGAGGGTAGAACTGCTTGTTTGGTAGGATGGAAAAAGAAAAGGGGAGGAATGCCTCTTTCCTTCGGATCCACAAAATTTAATCTGTCCAAAAGTGGACAGTAGAAGAGACCGAAAAGCTTCTCTCATCTTTTGTCATCTTTGTCGATGAAAATCACACTTCACTAGTGCAAGGGTACAATATTAAAATGCACAATATTCTGTTCTCTTTCCTCATTGCCTTCTTATAAGACCAAACACAATGAGGGACGAATTCTTAGGGATACCACTTCCCTCTATTTCATTTTCTCATTCCTCCTACTAAACATAGCATTAGATCTTGAGGTAATTATGTATGTATAATACAAATATTTTTTTACACTGTTTAACAATTTGAGACATTACCACACATAATTCTAACAAACTAATGTTTTGTCTGGTTTTGTGGATTTATTGAAGGAAAAAAAAAAGGGAATGAAAAATAAGAAGACAAACAAGTTCCCATATGTTTTCTTCCATGCTTAAATACCATTGAAAATTATAAATCTTCAATTTTTTTTATTGTAACTTGAGAAAGAAGGGAGGATATGACTCACAAAATTCAAAAGCTTTAATTTATTTTCTCACATTATTTAATTTATTTTTCTTATTTTCCTCCATATTTCCCTAGTAATTAGCAGACAAAGGAAAACGTTTCCCTTTTGAGTTTTCTCTTATTTTTCGATGACTAAATCCATGAACCAACCTAGCGGGCTGTGTCCAAATGGTGTGACCTCTTTCTCTCCAGTGCGGAGATTGAGGGTCAATTTCCTTTAGGGGAGTCTTTTCTTGCCCCATGTTTGTTCTTCAGTCGAAAAGAGTGGTTCTTATTGAACTTTGTTATGGAGCTTTGGGGTGGGATTGTGTGTGTAGCCGCTTGGTTGTCTTTTTTTTTTTTTTTTTTTTAAGTACAAGGCCACAGGGGATGTGGTTTTGTCAATTTAAAGAAGTAGTGAGATATTGAAAATTTGTTTTAGGTGGGAAGTGGAAAGTCCATGGGCTTGGATTTTTGGGTTGGTCCTTTAAAAAGGAAATGATAGGCGGAAACAAAGCTCAATCTTATAAACTTTATAGGGGTGGTGGATCTTGAATGTTGGGCTAATTGGATATGGGTCTTTTGAAAATTGCTATTGCCTTGGTTCATCTTCAACAAATATTTTCTCTCACACTCGGGCCTTGGCCGAATTCGCACACCCCCTACGTACACATAATGGGAAGAGCCCTCTCCACCTTAGGATGGTTATAATGGGGCGGGTTTTCAGGACCCCTGTCCCGTCTCTAATAGGTAGGGTATGGGGGGTGGCTTAACTGGGGTAAGGGTAGATATGGGGTAAAAGTTTTATACCCTAGTCGGGTTCGGGTCGGGGTTAGGGGCAAATCCCTCGAACCCGTCCCGATTATGCTACACATTTACATTAATACCCTCAGAACTTATAAGTATTACCTAAAAACCTAATATATATACCAAATGGAATTAGGGCTTTCCATTTCTCTGAGTTTCGCAGATGACTCTCTATGCGAAGTCTCATCTTCCCGTCGGTCGGAGACCACAGATCGACACTTGCTCCCGCCGCTGGTTGCTATTTGTAGAGTCCTTCATCTCTCACTTGCTCTTAACTCTCAAATCTCATTGACGAGGACCTTGCTTGATCTGGGTATCCTTGTTGGTCATGAGGGGTGTGTGTGGGTGGTTGTTGATCTATATACAGTCAATTTGGTCGAAATTAGGATCTATGCAAGCTCAGATCTATCTCTGAAACTTTAGAAATTTCTTTACTCTTTTGGGTGAATTAAGTTTTTTTTTTTGCTACAAGACAAGCACTATTTTGGATCTGTTCTGTTTTTCATCACATGCTCCTGTATGACTTGCTCCTTAATTTTTGCTGAAAATGATTTGTTCCTTAATGGAAGTGAGCAAGATGTGAAATTTTCGCTCTTTTTGTTCAATGTTCTGACGTATTCTAGAATTTGACTCTTCTCTCAACCTTTATTTTTTTTTCAACTCAGATTTCTTCAGGCTCCATTTGGGTGTTTTGTTATTAGGAACTCTAACACTAAAGAAAACAACAAGAACCAAAAAAAAAAAAGAAGAAAAAAAGTACTCTACATGATAGCACCGCCAACCGTGGCGCTGAGGTGGGGATGGGTTACCGAGTAGTGGTCATGGTCGGGGTCAGAACAAGATGGTGTTTGGGGCGGGGCAGGATCGGGGAGAGTCTCATTCAAGCAGGGCAGGGTCGGGATATGGGGGCCCCGTCCCACACCTGCCCCGTGGCCATCCCTACTCCACCTTGCCACACACTTGCAAAACTAAACATTTTATAGAGCTTTCAACAATTTTCCTATTGGGTCAGATTTAAGTTAGTACTCCAATACAAACTCTAAAAGAGAATAAGACCTATAAAAAATTTGAATTTGATACATATAGAAACTACAATAGAAAATTTGGTGGTATCACTGCTATTGAATGTGTTCCTATTTTTTAAACTCTATACCACAAAAGTTGCATGTACTAGGTTGCATTCCAGTTTATTTAGTATGGAATAGCTATCAATGGCCATCACTATTCATCAATAGTCATCTATTGGCTTATATATAATGCTAACATTCGTTCATTTAGTATGAATTAAATTATTTAATTTCATAATCCATACAGAGACATATAGAGTGTGCCAGTGTCTAAGAGAGTACAAACATCAGTATGATTAACTGGAATCTTGCTAATTGAAGTGCTTCTATAGCAAGGTAGAGATCGTTGTATCCTATGAGACAAATGCCGCAAATTCGTGAACAGCAATGCAGGACATAATTGTCTTAAAGACATAGTGTCAAACACTAGACTCGATCTGTTGTTCCGTTCTTGCATATATTTTCTTGGTTCTGTTTATTACAGTGTTTGGTTTGCATTTAGATTTCAAATTGTGTTTCAGATTTATATTTGTACTGATTTACACATCCCAATATTTTTTTTGGCTAACATAGATGAACAAATAATTGCAAATTATGTAGAATTGACTTCCAAGACCACTCAGATATATAATGTTATCCTTTTATCATTTAACGGACTGTCCACGTAGCCTCCTCTGCTTATCAGCCGCAAAGAACAGAAAAAAGGGGATAAACATAAATGGGTTGGGACTCTTGGGTTGAAGATGGGGCTGGGTCCAATGAACTCTCCAAAATAAATAAAAGTGTACAATTCATCTATTGTCTGGGTGGGCTTCAGATTCAGCCCGGCTGAACCTAACCAGGCGAGGTCCAATTTCCCAATTGACCCGAATAGTTGGCCTTACATGACATAAATGATTTTTTTTTTTTCCTTCCAGAATCTAGATTGTACCGCTAACCGAAATCAAAGAGGACAAAACAAGTCACTCACTTTGTTGATAGGACCTTCCTTAAAAACACAAAGGAGGGAATCTCATCGGTTGGGTATCTGCCTAAAAAAAGTTACCCATTGAGCTTAAGTTGTCTGAGAGCTATGTACTTTAAATATATATTTCAAATAAATAAAAGAGCTAGCCAACCACTTCCTTCCTAACTTTTGGCATATAAATTCACAGGCGTTCAGCCTAGGGATGGCAATGGGGTGGGTTTTTCGGGTTCCTCGCCCCGCCCCGCCCCTAATAGGTAGGGTATGGGAGGGGGCTTAATAGGGTTAGGGACGGGTATGGGGGAGGTTTTCAAAACCCGGGTCGGGTCGGGTCTGGGTCGGGGGTAGAGTCAAAAAACCCGAACCCGCCCCGAATATACTTGTATTTATATTTTTACCCCTCAATAGTTATGTGTATTACCATTTAAAAAAAAAAAACTACACTATTGGGGAACTAATTGGGTAAGTTAAAAAAAAACTGCACTATTATGGAAAAAAAATGCATTAAAAAAATTGCTTTTTTAATTTGTGTACCAAAAAAAAAAAAAAAAAACCATAATCGGGGCAGGGTCGGGGTCGGGGACCCCGGGGGCGGGGCGGGGCGGGGCGGGGAGGGGTCGGGGACCCCGGGGGCGGGGCGGGGGCGGGGGCGGGGAGAGCACTATGCGGGGCGGGGCGGGGGCGGGGGGAGGGTTTACTGAAGCGGGGCGGGGGCGGGGTATGGGGACCCCGTCCCATACCCGCCCCGTTGCCATCCCTAGTTCAGCCCATGTAGAGCACTATAATTGGAGAAATTTTTAGCTACTTCGAGGGTATTATGTTGCATACTCACGTATTACTCTTCATGCTGCAATTAATAAATTTGGATTATTTGGGACCTACGGGCCAAGTCTTAGGACCCGCAAATAATTTGACCCTCTATATGTATGGGTATAATTCACACTCAAGTAATCTACTCTTATTGGCTGAAGCCTGAAGGATACCATATTAGTATGCCACATGGTATTCTATAATTAGAGATTCACACACCCTTACGGCCAGATATTTCCTAGGATGTCTAATCTACCATCGAATTAGGGTATGTTCTAGGATATCTAATCTATTGTCGGAATTATCACATAAAAGGGCATCTCCTTCAACTCAATTCATCAGTAAAATTTTTCTGAACAGAAAAACTAGTTATTTAAAAAATGGAGTACTGAATTTCTTGTGTTAAGAAAGCTAAAAATGACCACTTACAAAACATGCCAAAATTTGCTTTGTTTTGTTTTGTTTTTTTGTTTTTGTTTTTGTTTTTTTTTTTTTTTGCTCTTTTTTGGTTTTTTTTTTATTTTTTTATTATTATTTTAAATTCATAGGAATCGTAGCTTATTCAAACTCTACACAAATTGCAAATGGGAGCATTTAAAATTTGAATATGCCATAATTGAAGGAAGATATTAATTGTCCTAAATTAAGGTTAGAATAGTTTAATCAAAACTCCCTTACCAAAACCATATCTTTGACGAAAAGGATAAAAAAAATTAAAAACCCAGAACTACCCTTCCCAAGCGCCAAATGCGCGTCAAACACGCCCCAGGGCGCCCCAAACTCTCCCACGCCCCTCAACCTCAGATTAAAACAAAAATGTTATAGTGTTGCACTCGCACCGTGTGAGTGGCCACACCATAGCAGCTCCTATTTATTAAAAAAAAAAAAACTTTAAACCTCCATAAATTTTTATCTACAACTTTATTTTTTTACAAATTTTATACTGTTGGAATCGTGTCGACAAGACCTACAAAACTAGTACTATTGTTAATATGTTTTGAGCAAAAAAAAAATCAATTTTTTACATGCCTTATTCCTAACAAACTAAATGGAATTTTCACTTAAAATTCACGTATGAGTTCTGTAAAATTTCACTTAATATTTATGTATGGCAACTTGATATATTTAGAGCCACAAAAAACCAAACTTTGACATGCTTTAATGAGAGTTTTAGTGAAATTTCACTTCATATGCATATGTACATAAAGTAAAATTTCACTTAATGTTCATTTACGAGTTCAATGAATTTCAATTAATATTTATGAAAAATAAGTGAATTTTCAGTTAATATTCATTTATAATAAGTGAACTATCACTTAATATTCATGTATTAATAAGTGAACATTCATTTCATAAGTGAAAATTCACTTCTTCCTCTTCTTCTCCTTCTTCTTCTTTTTTCATACTAAACAATGTATATTTTGTTTAAAAAACAAAATTTCACAATCAATTATAAAAACACAGTTTTTAAACCAAACAAATGCAGATATTTTTGTGAAATTTCAATAAAACTCTCTCTAGGAATAAACTTGTGACAATTATTTGTTTTATTTTTTTTTTATTATTATTACCATCAAATATATCAACTTGGCATACATAAATATTAAGCTTAGGAAATGTTTTTTTTTTCCTCAAGATATGTCAACTAGGCATACATAACTATTAAGTGAAACTTCATTCAATATTCATGTATGTCAAGTGAAAATTTTCACTTATTATTCATGTATGTAAACACTTAAACAAAAAAACAAAAACAAAAACAAAAACAAAAACAACACCAAAAAAAGAAGAAGAAGAAATTGCTCAAAATATGTTAACAATGCTGCTAGTTTTGTAGGTCTCGTCGACACGATTCCAACAGTATAAAATTAATAACGAAATGGAGTTGTAGATCAAAAGTTATGAAAATTTAAAGTTTAAAAATATTTTTTTGAAATTGGGTATGCTACGGTACAGTGCTCATACCGTGCAAGTGTAGTGATGAATGAGTTGCTCGTGTGAGGAGCCTGGGGAGAAATTATTCCACGTGTTTCGTGCGCATAGCAAGCCATTTTAGTGGCTTAAAATCCTTTTGAGGGCAAATTTGATACTTTACCTGCTCTGTCCTTTTCACTAAATGGTAAAATGATTTGTCTTTTAAACTTTTGAATATTGATTTAAGACTAATTTTCCCTTCTCTTTTGTGGGTCGTGATTGTAACCCTACACTACTGAAGATTTAGCTCCTAGTTTTTTTTAAGGGTTTTATACACTCGCACTTCCTGTGGTTTGACCGATTTGCACTAATCTCATTGTAATTTAAATTTTGGCACTAATACCTCCTGAGGTTTGGACTAAAGTGCAACCGTTAAATTTGCTAATGGAGCTAGCTAAAATGACCAAATTACCCTCAAGTCTTCATAACAATATTAAGAATAAAAATTGTTTACTTCAATTCGTATAGAGAGAAACATATTGTTTTAAATTGGGTGAGAAAGTATCTTTAACATATTTTAGGATCTTCTTGGTATAGGTCATGTGTTTAACGCAAAGAAAATGATTTGTGACTTATTTTCCTTTAAATATGACTTTTAAGAGTAAAAGAGTCATTTTACCCTTCAAATTATGGCTCCCAAGTTTAAAATCGTTAATTTGGATGAAAAAGTTATGGTTGCACTTTAGTCCAAACCACAAGGGGTATTAGTGCCCAAATTTAAAACATAGGAGGGTAAGTGCAATTTGGTCAAACCACAGGAGGTGTAAGTGTGTTTAACCCTTTTTTTTTTATTGGATTCGGATTGGCTATAGCCTACAACATTTTATGTGTCACAGCCCGGTCCCACAATAGCGGAACCGAAGCCCGTGGCACGCCACCGAGGCTAAACCAATTCATTAACGTTCCCAAAATTAGGTTTGAAGAACATAAGCAGCGGAAAAACAAAACACATTTTAAAACCAGAGGTTCAGTCGACTGCTCAGTCGACGGAAGAAGGCAGGGAGTTTTCAAAAGGTTTAATAGCAATTCTCAGTCGACTGGATCCACTTTCTAAAATAATTGAAATATTTACATTAAAATTATAAATAATCAAGTGCATTTCAAAACCATAACTTAATCACACTTGAGCGGTACAAAATATTACAACAATTTCCCTCACATAATTAAAACCAACTAGCCCGAACCCCCACGGTACTCTATACGGCGCTCCAATTGACTTTATTCTATTCCTTCATTTCCTCAGCTACTAGTGTTACCTGCATTTACCAATAACACACGGGGAAGTATACAATATGACAGGAATAAACAGCTCAGTGAATACACAATTTGATAGGTTTAAAAATATACACCTATCTCATATTCAGCCGCTCACCCCTAAGAGCATCATACCAGGATTCCTCGTGGTAATATAGCAAGAGTCGCCTAACCTCACCTCACATTTTACCAAGTCACTCATGACTTTTCTGGTCTCTGGACTATTGGCTCTTGGCAGGTGCTCCTTACTCATATACCCATCAGTTCCGTGGTATTTAGCCAACACACTTTCTACCAACACATTTACCAGAAATTCATAGATTTCAAATGAAAATACAGTACTACTCCAAAAGAGTACAAAGACAGATAATAAAGAAATACTCCGGAGATTTGGAAGCATATTGTATACAACCCCTGTACCTTAAATAAATACACCAACTAAAAACCAGTTGAATAGCCGTCCCAAACATGGCCTTACTAGCCATGCACCTCCTCCCTAAGCCAAGGCCAAACGTGGCCTTAGCAATCCGTCACTAATCTTTACTGCTCCCCGCCCCTACTAGCACTTGATTGACTAACATCTCAATACACACTACACATACATATACCAATACTAATTGATGATTCACACACACACGTGTCACAATTCATTGTAAATTTACCCACACTCACGACACATCACAAGAATGACTAACCACTTCTATATGCTAACAAATAGTGATAGTTATGACCTATACACAGCACTCGTGCACTATGACTAACCTATATTCTAATTATTACACTTAAACCCTCAATAAATTTATTAATCTCTATTTCAACCCTATAAAATATAATAATCAATTAAAAGTATTAAAGTGAATTTGAGGGGTATTACAATATCCATACCTTTTAGAAATTTCGTCCTCGAAATTTAAAAATGGAAATCATTTGGTAAACTCTAAATATTTCAAATGTTTTGTTTTAAACAAATATTGTTTTTCTCCAGCCCACCCAGGCGATGTAGAACCAAGTACCCGATCTCGACTCAGTCCCACACTTCCGGCTGGGGACAGGCTCTGATATTATGCAACCCCAAATTAAGTCTAGCTCTTTGCCGGCAAAATTAATAACAACAATGCTAGGGTGACAAATACTTTTTACAAACACTTACAAATACACACACTCTCTCTCTTAGGTGGCACTGTAGACCCAGATAATTTCAGTGGATCCCATAATGCCACCAAGGAGAGAGATAGAGTGTGTTTGTAAGTGTTTGTAAAAAGTGTTTGTCACCTAAATATTACTCAAATAATAAATACTTTAATCCAAACCACAAGGGGTATTAATGCCAAAATTTAAAACACAGGAGGGTAAGTGCAATTCGGTCAAACCACAGGAGGTAAGTAGGGGTGGCAATCGGGTCGTGTCGGGTCATTATCGTGTCGGGTCATTGCCGTGTCGGGTCATAATCGTGTCATTCTTAACGTGTCATAATCGTGTCGGGTTATAATCGTGACGGGTCATATACGGGTCACCCGTTTAACCCGTGTAGGGTGTCATCGACTCGGCTAAGTTCGGTTCGGTTCGAATTTTTTTTTTAATGTTTTGAAAACCAATAGAAGTGGCCAGTTCGG
This sequence comes from Hydrangea macrophylla, assembly GCA_033977485.1. Classification (NCBI taxonomy): domain Eukaryota; kingdom Viridiplantae; phylum Streptophyta; class Magnoliopsida; order Cornales; family Hydrangeaceae; genus Hydrangea; species Hydrangea macrophylla. The sequence goes on along the minus strand of CM066988.1, from coordinate 112,706,901 downwards.
TCGATTTTTTCGTTTTTTGTTCGATTTTACCAATTTGGGTGGTCGGATCAAATTTTTAGTTGTAAGTAATTTTAAGAAAACCGATCAGTTAGCTCGGTTCGGCTATTCGAAATAAGTTTACAGCTCTACTGAGAACACAAATAAGTCTTTCGTCAAATGTATCAATTGTTAACACATACATCTTAAATACCAAAATATTACAAATATAACAAAATTCAATTATTATAAACTTAACACCCAAGTACATCCAAACAAAATAAATAAGAAGAAATATTGTTTTTACTAACTGTATAAAGAAAATTCTTCACTTGCCATCCATAAAGAATTAAGATTAACAGTTGCATTTGTCTAATTGACTAATTTGTCTCTCTCCCAATTCAGCAATCCTAGCGGGCTTCCTCCCTTTTCTTACTTTTTTTTTTTAAATTATTATTATTATTTTTTTTTATGCAATGCTTGATGCATGAATGCTTCCAAGCTCTAGCTTCTTCCATCCCTTATTAGTTATTAATTATTATTTTGTTTATTACATTAGTTATTAATTATTATATATAATTTTACTTGTTTGGTAAGTTGGTAACTGCTCTATTTTTTTGTGAGCAAAAAAATAAAAAATTTAGTTCATATTTATATTTTTAAATAATTATTTTTTAAAAAAAAAATATATATATTTTTAATTTTATTTGTATTTTAGACTTCCAGATTATTAAAAATTATTTTTAGAACTAAAAAAAATGCCCCAACTGCACTTAAATACTTATCGGGTTACACGGGTTGACCCGCTTCAATCCGTTTATTAATCGTGTCAAATGGGTCGACTCGTTTATGACCCGTGCCATTATACGGGTCACTCAAACCCGTTTATTTTTGTGTCGGGTCGAAAATTGACACCCTTAGGTATAAGTGTATTTAACCCTTTTTTTTATCGGATTCGGATTGGCTACAACCTACAGCATTTTATGCAACCTAAATTAAGTCTAGCTCTTAGCCGGCAAAAATAATACTACTAACAACATTATTAGGGTGACAAACACTTTTTACAAACACTTGCAAACACACTCTATCTCTCTCCAAGGTGGCACTGTGGGCCCGGATAATTTCAGTGAATCCCATAATACCACCCAGGAGAGAGATAGAGTGTATTTGTAAGTGTTTGTAAAAAGTATTTGTCATCCAAATATTACTCAAATAATAAATACTATAATAAGTCTAGCTGTGGTTAGTATGATTGGATTTGACTAAATCCTTTTTGTCACAACCTGAATCCCCATTTTCTCATTTTACTTTTGAGAGTCAGGCTTCAGTGTGCACTGAGTAACTACACTAAGCGAACGCATTAGACTTTTAAACCTAAAAAAAACACGGATCAGTGGGACGGCGGGATAGGGGAGCGGGTCAGCGGTGCAACTCATGATTCTTTTAAGCTTAAAAGTTCAATACATTTACCTAGTGCGCTTACCCAATAGACACTAGAGGCGAACACATCCTTATAACAAAAGACGCTAGAAATTACGTAACTAATCCGTCACACTTATAATAATTCACAAAATTGCGACCACGATAAACAGTGCTTATAATTAACTTTAGGGTCCTTCCTCTCTTTTCAATTTATACTGAGAAAATTCCCAAATTTTACAGTGTCTATTGGATACTCATCATGGTGGATAAGTGGTAGACATTAGGATAAACACAAGCCAAATCCTTTTCTGCACACTTGCACTAGGTGCTAAATGGTAATCATTTGGTTAATGATATTTAATCAATTTGTTTAATAATAATTAAACTGAATTAAGTCTTATTAATTAAAGGTTGGCTATATGAACCGTACCCATATGACATATGATAACATATAACCAATTAAAAAGGTACCAATTAATGTTACCCAGGGGTCCCACAAGTGGGATGTAAATATAATAATAATTGCGTAAAAATACACGTTATCATACTTTTACCTCTTGAGGGCACCTCTGGGAGCCCACAGGATGTGGTTTGTTCTACCCTACGTCCTCACTCTAGCCCAAGGATGTACATCAGTAGGTTCAGTCATTTTTTATTTTATTTTATTTTATTTTCATGTTTTTAAAAACTGACCGAAGTGGTTCGGTCAGTTTTTGATTGGTTCAGTTCAATTTTTAACTGTGAGTAAATTTAAGAAAACTAATCGAATTGCTCAGTTTGATCCACTAATTTTTTTTTGTTGCCGCTCAGATTGGGGGGGGGAGTTGCTGAGGAAGCTAAGCTATACAGGGAGTTCAAGGGTTGTGCTCTGGAAAAAAAATTGGTGTCTATTTATACATATTTAATAATGAGATATGGTGGTTGGCTAGACTCTATTTGGGCTAAAATATCACATGTACTAAAAAAAATTCTCAAACTTTGGATTGGGCTAGATTACATTTAGGCTAAAATATCACAGATAATTTTTTTTCTTTCAAATTTAAGAAGACCAAACTACAATTGGACTACAATATCACATATACTAAAATGATTTCCCAGATTTTGGTTGGGGGCAGCTACATGTACCTTGGCCCTCGGATGTGACGGGCTCAATGAATAATTCTACTTTCTTTGGAGTGAAATGTTTAGTGGGTTAGTTGTAACTTGTAATACTCATCTTTTTTTTTTTGATAACTTGTAATACTCATCTTTATGAGAAGAAGAAAAAGTTACAACAATAATGACGGCAGTTGCATCTAACTTTAATATCGCACGGTCACTATAAATACATATGTCCATTATTGCCCTTCCAGTTGGATTATGCAACTTTAACATCGCACGGTCACTATAAATACATATGTCCATTATGGTCCTCTAGGCCATACATTTGAATTACAATAACAATTTCTTAAGAAAAAGAACAGGAAAATTTTGGCCCTTCCAGTTGGATTATGCAACCTTAGGTGCATTAATGTATACCAAACTCTTACAGAATCTTTTAAGCATCTCTAATAGATTAGTTATTTTAATTTTTCAATCAAGATCACTAGTCTGAGCGAATTTTATGACCTCAACATGCTAGCTTCATGGCTAGTTATTTTAATATTTAGCTTTTTGACTAAATAGATTTATCTAGCCAATAATAACTCTCTAAATTTTCTCTCCAAATCTCTACCTTTGGATCTTTTATTATTTAATTGGCACTCAATCATAAAAAAAATATAACAAAGTACGATAATTAGATATAATAATAGAAATATATGAATTGGTCCTAAATTCAGTCATTACTAGGAATTGATCCTCTCCAGATTTTGTGAATAGAAATTAATCCCTAATTAGGACGATAATCAGTAATGAGTTTTTTTCCCCAAATTCATAGAGAGTTTATGGACCATTATACCCTTCTTAACTCACACACACACACACACACACACACACACACACACACACACATATTCAAAAGGATTTAAAAGGGAATTGCCATGTACACTGCTAAATTTGCTGTGTACACTACTCACCTTTACAAAAGTGAGAATTTTTAGAGAAAAAATGATTAGAATAAAGGAATTTGGGTATACATAACAAATACATGGTTGTACATAACAATTCCCATTTACAATAGGTGGTTACAATAATGGCAATCGGAAAATTAGGAGATCATGGATAATGGGTATTTTATTCCTAAAATCAATGTGATTTTGTTAAAAACAGAGTCATTGGTGGGAGTATTAATGTTGAACAACCCAATTTAAATTGGGAGGCTTGGCCTAAGGCCCCTAAGGTTAGGCAACATTGATTTAAAGGATAGTCCATTAACAATAACCTCTACAAGGACAAAAGCCCAAGCCAATTATTTAGCCCTAATCCATAACATCAACATTTCACTCTTCAAGTCCATTTCAATATTTTTATCTTACCAAACTACCCCATTTCATCTTTCCCATTATAAAAAAAAAAACAATGAGCTCTCTCTCTCTCTCATCCTCCCATGGCCACCATTGCCACCACTCCTACCTGACCTCCATCCACCAACTCCGGCGACCACCACTGACCACCATTGTCGGCCACCACTACTACCACCACGGCCACCACCACCATCGCCACGGTAAGATCTAGATCGCCCATGGCCACCAACACCATTTCCACCACCAACACCATCACCACGGAAAAAAATAGATCTAGTTCTAATTTTGTTGGCAACACAATTTATTATTTTGTATTGCTTTGATTTTTACATTTGAGATTCAAAATCATAGAAATTACATTTGACCACCACACTTGTGCACCACCATGAGCCACCACCACCACCATCCTGAGCCTCCACCACCTTCCAAGCAAGTTATTTTTTACTTTTTTCGGTGATTGGCCTTGTAAGGCTATAGGCTTGGTAGGATGTCAAACTCTTAAGTGAAATTTCTCTTATTATAGTCAAATAAGTTAAGTGAAATTTCACTTCGTTTCTTTAAGAACAATGAGTTGTTCGAAGGAAATAGGGATTGAGAATGATGAATAGATGTGAAACTGAATTTTTTTTAGAGTTGTTCAAAGAAATCTCCACTTTTATGATAAAACTAGGGCTTCAAGCTTGAAAAGACGAAAAGATGTGATCTTAAGAGAAATTTCTCTTATTATAGTCAAAGCAGCTAATGGAAATTTTACTTTGTTTTCTCAAAGAACAACGAGTTGTTCGAAGGAAATAGGGATTGAGAATGATGAATAGACGTGAGTGTGTTAGTGGATAGTCCATCTAGGATTCGGTTGGGTCGGGTCTGACCCATTGGGTCACGCGTTTGGGTCCCCTTGAGAGTGTATTCGGGTAACCCGTACGGGCTCGGGTCGGTTCGGGTTGACCCGTCAGGTCTGAGATTATTATTATTATTATTATTATTATTATTATTATTATTATTATTATTATTAGCATTATTAGTATTAATAGATTTTTAATGTTTTTAATTATTATAAATAGTATTAAAATGAAATTTTAGTACTTTTAATTTATAGAACATTATTATTTAATAATTCTAATATTCTGTATATCATTATTATATTATATATTATATTTATTATTTGTATGGTTAATATAAATAATAAATATCAACTTTAAATAGTTTTAAATAGTTAATAATACCTATATGTATTTACAAATTCTAAAAAAATTGGGTAATGACCCTGAGACTATTTTATTATATAATGTAAATTATAAAGCTATAATATTATAGTCTAGTATTTTTAATAACTATTACGGAGCTATTTTATGAGTATATTAATTATTAAAAATACCAAACGAACTCCGAAAATTATGAGATAAATACTGGTAGTGTATTTTAATATCTAGTATTTAATAAAAATACTTCTAAGTACTGATTTCACAGTAAAGGTATATTTATGTATTTAAATTCTTTTTCGGGTATTTCCGAGTATATGTTATCTTCAATAATTCATAATAAATAATCTAGGACTCCGAAAATTACGCGGTCAGTTCCCAGAGTCTTAGAATAATGTCTAGATCGTTCTCCTAAAGTTTGGTGACTTTTTGACTCGGTCGAAAATACAGCCTGACTTTTAGGGCCCGCATTAGTGTAGTAAGACCTACCTTTTACCTCGTAAAACGCGACGGACTTCGATTTGAGTCTAGTCAATGGCGTTGGACTCAGAATGAGACGTAGATCACTACCTTGAGGTTTATAACCTCATTTGGTAAAATTACCATTTGCCGAATTCAGATTAGTTTGGATTTGGAAATGGGATATCATTCATACTGAGGACAGTCTTAGAATTCCTATCCTCCAGAGAACATTCTGGGTGAAATGGTGGCCTGAATTTGACATTCCCCACACTCTCTCAAAAATCTAGCCAGTAGTAAAAAAATTATGTAAAAATTTTTGATGAGGAAGAAAGGAAAATAGCTGACCAGATTATGGTACCAGCCTCCCAACTCTCCTCACATTTAAATATGTTTGACCTCCTATTCAATTCCATTAGGGGGAAATTTCCACTTCTTTCTAGGGAAGAAATCCAAGTTTAGGTAATGGAAGCACTCAAGGAGCAATTCATTTCCTCTCAAAATTCCTAAGGAGAAAACCAGGCTATTGAAGGCCCGGCCAAAGATTAGGGTCAGCCATGCATCCCAAACTACACAACCAAACATTTTTGGATGTTTAGCAGGGGAAGTACAAGACCCTTATGAAGATGAAGAGGATATGGATACAACATTCATTTCCAGTCAGGTCCCATTAATGGAAGACTTCTTTGATGCCATGATTGCCACTGCATCATAGGTCAGCAAGCCAAACAGTAAAACTGAATAATTTGGCTTTGTGACGCATGCAATGACGTTCTCACACTTGTGACGCATGCAGTGACGTTCATACCCACAGGTTTTGCCCACAGTTTGGTATACCAGTGGTTTTGTTACAGTTTTCAGATAAAGAGTAATCTGAACGACTCCAACATTTATAGGACACGTGTATTACTTTTTATCTTCTTACTATTCACCTACAGTACCCTGTCTAAGAACTGTAGACCTTTTTCTTTTTATTTAAGATGACCCTCAGGCTTGTTGAAGGGCATCTCGTTTTGAAAGCTTCTCTCTCTCTCTCTCTCTCTCTTCTCTTTACTCTCCTTCTCCAGCTACTTTGTAATTGTGGTGAAACACAAGTAAGTAATAAAATCTTCTCTTCTGTTTTCTTTATATTGGTCCTGCATAAAATTGGTATCAGAGCCATGTGTGGCTAGTCTTTTGAGGCCACCATGGTAGATACTTATGAATTATTATGGATAATATATATAAATTAATGTAATAATTCTTTGGAGGTCATTAGATTCCGTTAGTCGCATGAATGCTTGAGCCTGTTTGCCAAGGGATGGTTGTTTGGCTATTGCAATTGTTGACTGGAACAGACCTTAGGGGGATCCTCTTTAGAAAGGACATTTAGATAAACATTTTTAATTTTATTTGTAAGAAGTTCTATGAATTCTTCTTCCTCCTTTTTACTTTGTGTTCTGAAAGTATCAACGTTCATAGGAGGTTTAAAAGTAGCTTTATCAAACGAGGAAGAACCTACTACAGGCTTGTGAAATACCTGTTGCTTTTTTATGTTCTCTCATTGTTCTATGATTTGATTTTCAATTCTCACTAACTGGGCCTCCATAGATTCTATGGAACGGTTTGTCCAGTTATTTTGATGGGCAAGATGACTATTAAAAATAGAATCACCAGCACCACCAGTTTTACTTATATAAGCAACTGCTTCAAGGTCTCTATCATTTGACTTGAAGTCTATATGTAAAGGAGGAGGATGCAGGCTTTCAATAAAACCTTTGTCCCCATGTAATCTCCATCTGGTTGAATTAATGGTATTCAACATCTTTTGGGTAGAAAATCATTTATTAAACCAGTCAACAAACCATATTATAGTTTGTTTTTGTTCTAGATCTTTGTAATAAAACTTTTTTATAAGATCTAGATCTGTTTTATTAAAAATTTTAAAATATTCTTGTCGGAACTCAAGGTTTTTATCCAACATAAAATCTCTACTTATAACTTGTCTTAAAAATGAATTTGGGCTAAAATTCATTAGACATAAACAGAGGAAATATCATGAGAATAAGAGGGATCAAATGGATCTCTTTTTTCTTTATTCTCACTATTTTCTTCTGGACCATAAACTCCTTGAGGTATTTGGTGGTTTGAGTTTATAAATCCTTTTAAAACATTTTCCCTTTCCATATTCTGGAGACGTTCAAGATCCATGTTTGTCCTAGGTTGATCAGACATGGTGTGTCTTGAAGACGAAGGGTATGAAACTGTGTAAGGAAGTTTAGAATGGGCAGTATTAAAACTTCTTACAGAATTACTCCTACTTTAAGATAATTTACTAAATTTGTTAGGAGTAAAAGAAACTTCAATATCACCATCTTTAGATGGATGATTTGATCTAATTGAGATGGAGGGACAGGTGCTGGGGGAACAACATTAGGTAAAGTCCAATCCGTTGGGAAATTTATTTCATCCCACTTTATTAATCTGGGAGTAGCAATATTAGTGGTAAGACAATTACTGTCAATTGCTACTGTTTTTTCCGGAATACTTTTTAAAATAGCATTGGGACATAAAGTATTCATAACTTTATAATATATCCTGTATGTAGTATTTACAGCACTTGTACCAGGTAGGTAATTATACCCTGCTATTTGAATTTTCAAAGTAGTGGCTTCAAACAGATTTTTATCTTTTAAAGAGAGTGTCAAGTTTGGATAAACATCAAAATAAACCGGACCATGACACAAACTTGTTTGTATAATTCCCATAAGAGATGGTACAAAGTCTGTACATCTAGCATCTCTTAAGTAGGCTAAAATAGTTGCATTAAGACCTAACAAAGTAAGAGGCTTAAATGCTATTTGAATACATCCTATATGGATGTAGTGATACTTTTCTAAACTTTTCTCAATATCTCTTAGACATAATAATCGAAGAGTTTGTTCATTATTTTCAAGAACTATGTCCTGTTCAACAGTTTTAACATGATCTTGAGATATAAAAGAGAAAGTGCCACTTTTAAATATTTGTTTAGTAGAGATGGACGGGATTGTCCATTGATTTAGTTGTTCCGTTTGATCAAACGCAACAACCTCTGTATTTATTATATTAGATCTGGATCTTGATGATGATCCAGGTCCTTAATTAATCTTTATTAATACTGAGTCCTACTGCATTAACCAATAGGAGAGTTGGGTGAACAATGAGTGAGCAATTTTTGGGGTCAACAAAAATGTATTCTATTCAAAGGATATATATATATATATATATATACGAAAATTCTCAGGAAAGGGCGCCCTCTCTTTAACAAAGAGAGGGTCTCTGTTTTGGCCGTCGGATCGTGTTTAAAAACTGTGAAATGACAGAACTGCCCTTAATGAAAACACGATCCGATGGCCAAAATAGGTCCTCTCTTTAATAAAGAGAGGACACCATTTCCTGAGTCTGACTGTATGTATATATTGATATTTACCCAAATAACCTTGACAATTAAATTAAAATAATTCATAGGACAGTGAATCTCACCCAAATAATTCATGAGTAATGATTCGTGCACATAAAGTGTGCACATAAAGATTTAGGCCATTCATTTTGGTGGATCCCATATGTGCAGAGATAGACCCAACAAAATGAATGGCCTAGATCTTTATGTGCACACTTTATGTGGATATTTTATGTGCACATAGCATTACCCATAATTCATTTATATTACATTATTATATCAACGAGTAATGATTTATGCACATAAAATGTGCACATAAAGTGTGCACATAAAGATTTGGGTCATTTATTTCGATGGGTTCCATGTATGCAGGCACGGGCTCCACCAAAATGAATGTCCCAAATCTTTATGTGCATATTTTATGTGCACATAGAATTACCCGTATACTTATATGATACCTTGAACGTAATTAAAAATTTCTACTAAATTATTATAGTAAATATTACAATTTTGAAGAAAAAAAATATGGGAGAGACTTTGGAGATGCTCTTTTACATATCGAATTTTGATGTTTTAACAAGAATACACAACAGTCCATCTTTGGACACGTGTACAGCTAGCCGTGAGGGGGGTGCATAACCTAAATAAATAATGGAGATGACGAAACTAAAGAAGCTTAGCAAATAAGTCATGGGTTTGGATTGAATTAGAGGAAGGTAAGGTGTGCCCATCAAAGCAAGCCAGCACATGCAAATGACATGGGAGAGTAAAGAGTCAGCAATCGCAGTCCCTCTCTATTAACAACGATGTTTGATTAATCACATGAAATTCAACACACCGTACCACGTGTCCTCACGTCATTGGTTCTTGTACACTAAATTAGGCGTTTCCTTCTTCTTCTTCTTAAGGCGCTTTCATACACATATACTTAATCCCACTTTTTTATTTTTTTATTTCCTTTATGTTTGCCTCATCTTTTTTTTTTTTTTTTTTTCTCTATCTAATGGCCTCCCTCACTTAGTTATCAATCAATATAATAGTTACTATATACATCAGAATTCTTCACAAACTCATTCCTCTGAGTTGAGATCTCATCGCCTCTTAATTCACAACTATGGCAGATCAGAAGGTTAAAAAATCTCTGTTTCCTTACATACCCAATTTGATATTTCTCTCTCTCTCTCTCTCTCTCTCTCTCTCTCTCTCTCTCGTGGTTCTGTAATTTCCGTTTATTTTTTTTTAAATTTTAATTTTTCTGGGTTTGGCTTTATGTTCTTGATGATCAATCTACCAATTCTTTGAAGTCAGGGGACTTGATTGAATCTTTTTCATATCCTTCATTCTTCCCAAACTGTTCTGTTCCATTACTTATTTTTTTTTCTCTAAGCTAATATTGCTTCAATTGACTTTTAATTTCTCCGATGTAACAGGTTACAATTATGGTGCTGAAGGTTGTTGATCTTCAGTGCCCGTGCTGCTATAGGAAAGTCAAGAAATTACTCTGCAAATTTCCTCGTGAGTCCTTTTCATCTATACACACACAAATACAATATGTATTCTTAAATTTGTAGATACATATATATGTATATGGAGATATATTATAAATTGGTACTTATGTATACGTTTCATGTTCAACCTTCCGCATTCCATGAACTCATGCATACATAACTGTGTTATTGCTGTTGAATATTTTTTTTTTAAACATCTTTCTTGGGATAAATAATAAATTAAACTAAGTGCGTGTTTTTTGTAAATGTTGTGGACAAGAGAAATTCGGGACCAGTGGTATGATGAAAAACACAATACGGTCACGATCACCGTAGTATGCTGCAACCCCGAGAAGATTCGTGATAAGTTGTGTTGCAAAGGTGGGAAGACAATCCTCAGCATTGAGATCAAAGAGCCCCCAAAGCCCAAACAGCCCGAGAAGCCCAAAGAACCCGAGAAGCCCAAAGTGCCGGAGAAGCCTAAGGAGCCCGAGAAGCCCAAAGAGCCTGCAAAGCCCAAGGAGCCGGAAAAGCCCAAAGAGCCGGCAAAAGAAGTGGTTGTGGTTGTTCCCAAACCTGACCCACCAAAACCGGCTCCCAAGGCGCCTGAACCAGTCCCAGGGTACCCACATCGAGGGTGTTGTGGGCCATGTTCTCAGGGTTATGGTGGGGGCCCATGTTGGTACGGAAGGCCACCACCATGTTTTGAAGAGTATGGACGGCCGCCGTCACCACCACCAAGTTATGGAAGGCCCATTTATGATTCTTATGGGGGAATGGGGCCATGCTATATGGCTCGGTGTGATTATTACATTTGTGAAGAAAATCCCTCCGCTTGTGCAATCATGTAAAATGTTGGTGGGTGGTCATTGTTATCATATAATCATGATCATAGTTTATGATTTTTATTTGTTTTTAAGTGTCAGTCAATTTTGGGTGCATACGAGTCTATAATGTGATGTAATTTTTATAGGACAGAGAGGAATTGATAATAAGTATGGTGGTGTGACGTTCGTGGCCAAATGGTTATTGACGTTGATGTCATATTAAAATGTTAAATTTTGATTAATAAATAAGTCCTCATTAGTGATTGCCATCATGCAGAGCAAATTCCTTCTCTTTTCCCTTGTTTTTCATTGTGTATATCTAATATTTTTCATCAATTTCTGTTAGAGTTCGGTAAAAACTGACACTTTGTATGTGTATCTTTGTATGTACTATTTGTATATTGGCATGTAGATGTGTATACAAGTCAAACTTAGTCGAGTTCGAGCTCGGCTCGAATTGTTAAAGACATACTCAAGCTTGGTTTGAGCTCGAATTAAGTTTAAATATTCAAGCTTGATCTCGGCTCGAGAAAAAATTACCAAGCTCGAGCTTTCGATTAACTAGTTACGTCATTGCACCAAGCTCAATAGCATTTGCTATGCCTTTATAGGCATCATTCCTTGTTAGTTCCTTACAAGCTTCTGATCTGGGACAAATATCAGTACACATTTTCCGTAAACAAACTGTACTATGTTGCTTGGCACATTATTTTAGCAGCATGCACATTATAATATGCCAAATCAATATCATCCACTTGGGATACATGTTGCAACTATTATCACACATCATTCTTACAAGAGTGATATGTATATATGTATATATACAAGCCTTTATCAAGCGTATTCACGAGCCTTAATCAAGCCTATTCACGAACCTTATCGCGCTGAGCTCATGTGTATTCAAGCTTGGCTCGTTTATTAAACGAGACTGACATTTAGACTTAAACTTAACTTGTTTATTATACGAATTGAGCCCTTATTAAAGATGTACGTAAGTCCTTGTTAAACGGCTCAACTTGTATACACATCTATCCTTGGCGATCAACACGTATCTACAAAAGTATCATTTGTGACATAGTACATAATGAAAGTGGTACGATTAAAAACCATCTCAATAATCAGGACAATCCTCAACTAGTACCTTTCCAAAAGCATAAAGACAATCCTCATCAGCATAGAAAACTAGCTAAAAGTTAAAGGTCTAGTTTTAGGATTGGTTGAGGACAAGGTGATACCTTGCGCGCTTGAATGTTCCTAAAAATGCGTGTTTTAGAAAATGAATCCATGGGGCATGATACGGTTTTTTTTTTTGGACATATTTATACATATTTGTGTATATTTTAGACCTAATATAACAAATTTATAATGCTGTAGGTGGGTGGGGTGTATGCTTTTGGACCTATTTATTCATATTTTGTGTATATATTCTTGACCTAGTATGACGGTTTGCAATGCCGCAGGGGGGGGGGGGGGGGGGATTATACATATTATGTGTATTTTAGACCTAATATGACAAATTTATAATTTTAGGGGGGGCTTTTATAATTTTAAAGGGAGGGCTTGCAATTTCTTTTTTAGTACAGATCAACCATCAGATGCAGAAAGTTTTTAGATGCAGACTTCTGGATCTCAGGAACTCTAGCCCCAAGCTTACCTGGACTGATGGGAGAAAAGGCCTAGGCAATACTATAGAAAGGCTGGATTGTGCCCTTTCGAACTCAGCCTGGAGATCCCTCTTCTCTGAAGCCATAGTAAGAACTCTCCCCCGTGTGTACTCTGACCATTACCCCATCATCATCTACCTAGCAGGTATGACCCCCCCTCCCCCCTAACTCCTTCTACTCTCAAACCCTTTAGACTAGAAGCGATCTGGATGGATCACCCTAATTTTGCTAATGTGGTCAAGAACTCCTGGTCTGAAGTGATAATGACCTTATTCCGGCTACCAAAATCCTTACGAACTCTGCTAAGACTTGGAATCGTGAGGCTTTTGGTAATATTTAAGAAAAAACGTAAAATCCTTGCTAGATTAGAAGGTATCCAATGATACCTCTCTATTCGCCCCTCCATGTTCCTTCAGAATCTTGAAAATGACCTTATAAAAGATTATAACACCATTTTAAACCAAGAAGAGCTTTTCTGGAAACAAAAGACTAGAATCCAATGGATTGTGGAGGGGTCCAAGAATACTCGTTTCTTCCATTTATCTATTCTTGTAAGAAGAAAAAGAATAAAATTGAAGCCCTTAAATCTGATGATGGCTCTTGGATCTTGGATGCCCATTAAATATCATATCCTTTCCTATTTTAGATCCCTTTTTCATTCAGATTTTATTTCCCCCAGCTCTTCCCCTCTACCCCATCCTTATGTTATCCTCTCTGATTGTGATAAAGTTAGCCTTAGCAGGAAGCCTACTATTTTTAAGACCGGACCACAAGGCTATTTTCAGCATGAAACCCCTCAAATTTCCTGGCCCTGATGGCATTCATCCGGGGATTTATCAAAAATTCTGGGACATTGGCGCTCCCTCCCTTAATTCCTTTGTGATGAATTGCTTCTCGTCCTGCTCTGTTCCCAAAGAGGCTAATCTTACCCTCATTATCCTTATCCCTAAGGTTGACCAACTGTTTCCATTACCCAATTTAGGCTTATTAGCTTTTGTAAAGTTAATTTAAAAACCATTTCCAAAATCCTCACTTTAAAAATCAAACCTCTTTTGGGTAAGGTTATCAGCCCCCATCAATGCAGGTTTATCCCAAGCAGAAATAGTAGTGATAACATTATTATTACCCAGGAGATTATTCATACCCTTTGTAACAAGAAAGGTAAAAATGGGGGCATGGTCTTTAAGATTGATCTAGAAAAGGCTTATGATCGTATTAACTGGAAGTTCCTTCAACAAACTTTGGTGGACTTTAACTTTCCTAGCAATATTATTACGCTTTTCATGAATTATGTTTCTAGCACTAGTTTTTCGATTCTTTGGAGCAGTGAGCCCTTAGAGGCCTTTTTGTAGGAAATTTAGGTTTCGAAAAACTTAAATTTATGAACAACGGAAAAAAAGTTTCAAAAACTTTATTGGTGAACCAGATCTACTACTTATTAACTCCATAGATGCGTAGGGAAGAGGATTATACCTTTGTGTCTTGAACCCAATTTTGAATTAGTCTTATTTCTTTAGTGTGCAGCAACTCCCTCAATAAGATCTTCACCCTTATGACTACTTGAATCCTTGCTGAAGAGGCTAAGGTTTTTGGGAACCCAATAGAGAGGTGAGGGAGGCTAAAAAAAACCCTAAAATAGTTTCTGGAGAGTTGGAATAGTAAAAACGACGTTCAACCTCATTCTGTATGCAGCTCCTATTTATAGGTTTTCAAACCGACCTTTATTTTTAATCGATTGAACTGGTTTTGATTGATTGAACTGAGTTCAATCGATTGAAACACTTTCAATCGATTAAAACAACTTCAATCGATTGAACATGACCTTACTTTAATCGATTGAAACACTTTCAATCGATTAAACTACCTCCTTCTGCCTTTCCAAGTATTCTTGTGGAGCTAAGAGTGGGACCTCCTAGGTTCTTTATTGTTGGCTCAGATCAGTCATTAATACCCATGATCAAAACTCTTTGATCAGCAAATGAACCAACTGATCAGTTAACGTCTACGTCACTATAAAACGATAACTGCACTCCAAACAAAAGAACATATCCAAAGCGATATATAGACTTGTATGGTGTGCTAATGTCCCTCTACTATCAGCATTCATAATCATATTTAGGTAGTCGGATAACTGTTACTGTCAACCTGAATGATGATTACTTCTTTCATTCCTTGAGTTTCATTCACCTCTCATGATCACCAAACATGCTGATATATAACTACTTATCAACAAGACTGCAGTTCTCAGTAATCAACTTGGTGACATTCTCAAGGGAATGCTTACTCTTTACCAGAGGGTTGATTCTATCTTGACAATATATGTTAACAACCCTATGAACATGGCTTACCCAAGATACCTAGGTGTTGATCTTGAAGACCTCACTGATTGGTAAATCAAAGTAGTCACATCCATAGTCTGTGTCCATAATTATCTCAAGATTGATTGAGAACACGTACCTTATACAAGTTATGAGTTCCTATCGATTGTTGACAGTTTAGATGTCAATAGGAAAGATCATGGTCCTTCAATGCACTATGAGCACTAGCATGTTAACTAAGAGTCATACTTTAGTGATTGACATTCATCACTCCATCCAATGGTAGTTAATCTTGCAACATTGTATTCTTGATGAGATATCCAGTCTCATCATCTACTGTGACAAGTTCTAAGTATCAAAGAATAGCAATTCATATCTCACTTATATGTATCTCATACATACACGAATTACCTACTATGATATTTAAGGGTTACAAGCAATCATCTCATGAATCACATATAGGGGTGTCATTTGGAACGGAAATTCCGATTCCGACCGATTCCGATCCGAAAAATTCCAATTTTGGCAACTAAATATGCATTCCGAATTCCGAATTCCGAATTTTCGAATTTCAAAAATTCCGAAAAAATCGGATCGGAATCAGAATTGTTTTTAGAATTCCGAAAATTTTGAAAATTTTTCGAAAATATTCTGAAATTGTATTTTCCGAAACTTTTTAGAAAATATTCCGAAATATTCCGAAAATTTTCTGAATATATTCTGAAATTGTATTTTTCGAAACTTTTCCGATAATATTCCGAAAATTGTGTTCATCCCACATCGAAAAAACGCAAAAAATGGGATGTAATGTGCTTCTATAAAACGCCTACAAGTCTCAAGTGAAATCCCATTAAGCTTGAATTCCGAATATTCTGAAAAATTCCAAAAACATTCCGAAAAATTCCGAATCTGATGAAATTCCGAAAATTCCGAAAATTCCGAAATTTCAGAATCGGAAATAATTTTGGAATTTCCGAAATTTCGGAACGGAATTCAGAATGCATGTTTGGCTTCTGAAAATTTTGGAATTTTTTTTTTTTTTTTTTTTTTCCGAAAGGGGTGTTTTCGATCCGTTCCGGCCAAAACACACCCCTAATCACATATGATTAAATGTTTAAATAATATCCATATATAAAATGCCAAATGTCATATACATAAAGATCGGGTTTGAGGGCACAATCCCAAATCCCCTGGGAGAGGTCTCAGACAAGGAGACCCGTTGTCCCCCTACCTCTTTGTTCTTTGCATGGAAAGACTTTTTCATCTCATCAATGATAAAGTTTCCAAGAGAGAGTGGAAGGGCCTCAAGGCTTCTAGAGATGGTCCTACCATTACCCACCTCTTTTTTGCTGATGATCTCATCCTTTTTTTCCTTCTGCTAGTGTTAGTCAATATTCTACCATTCATGATACTTTGGACATTTTTTGTTCCTTGTCTGGTTGAAAAATTATTTTTTCCAAATCTAAACTCTATATCTCCCCTAATGTCCCTAGATCAAAGTGGCTGACTTAGGCAAAATGTGTAATCTTAGCGTTACTAATAATTTGGGAAAATATTTGGGTGTCCCCATTCTCCATTCCAAAGCCTCAAAAAATGTTTACTCTGAGACTATTGAAAAGATCCAAAAGAAACTTTCCTCTTGGAAAAGTAAGCTTCTGTCCATTGCTAGGAGGATGACTGATTCATGTTCAGTAGTCCATTTTTACTTCACGATTCTACTCTTATTGGACATGAATTATCACTTATACCGAGAGATTTAATGGATAAATTGTACTTTTGTTGTTCTTGTGGTTGTTCATTTTTAGTTAATAAAAATATCTTTATTGTAGGATTTGAGAGCTTGTTCAAAGAGGGAACCAATTACGTTTGGTCCTTATCATGAAAAAAAGGGAAGGAATTAATCCAGCAAAGGGTGGATCGATTTGGCCTTACAACTCGAATCGATTCGCGTTCTTTGAGGAAGCCACTACCCAAGTTTGCCAAATCCAATCGATCCGGCCTTAAAGTGCGGATCGATCTGTGATCCTAAATGCATATTCCAAGTGCCCAGATGAAAGGCAGATCGATCTGGATCTAAGCCTCGGATTGATCCGCGCTGCCTGAAATTGTTGCCCTCTCTTATTTACAAGTTTTCCATTTTGTAATAGGAGTATATATAGTTAGAGGTAGTTTTAGATTAGGGTTAGCTTTTGATTATCCATAGTTTTTATTTGTAAACTCTCTATCTCTCTTTCTTTTTCTCTCTCTCTCTCTCTCTCTTAGGTCTTCTCTCCCATCTTATTTACTCCCTCATCTACCCCTTTTTAGTTGTAGTAAAGACCTAGAGAGAGAAGATTGGTATTGCATTGTGTACTTTGAAGCTTAACTTGGAATTTATGGAATTGGTTCTTGAAGATTTCTAGCATTTATGATGGTTTGCATTAGTTGGTATAATTTCTCTTTCCCTATTCTCAATATTTATTGTTGTTGCAATCCAATCCGTCGATACCCTACTTCCAACATACTACGTTTTTAATAGGGTTAAATAGGAACTTGATTTTGACGTAATCAAAATGGCGCATTGTAATTACCCTCTCAAGATCTTCCCTTTAGGTCTTTTATCTTGTAGATCTTCATTACCAATCATCCAAGGTATGATTTATCATCTCTAATCCTCTTAATCTTCATGTTCAGGATGAGATTCACCCTAGGATTGGTTGTTTTTCCTCTTTGCTCACTTTGTAACATAACCCACCTTAGGGCTTGATTTTTTACCCCTTTTTCTTTATATTTTGGGTTTGTTGATCATGCATTCACTCATTCTTTTTGCTCAAGCCACAATGTGGCTTGTTTAGGATTGATTCAATGACCCCAACGGTCTTTTCCATGCGAAAACCACAAGTGCTCACCAAGTGTTCAATAAAATGCCAAAATGAAATCCCCTAATGCTAACTCAAAATTCATACGCGCTTTTTAATTTTTTTCGCGTGCATTATTCTTAAATTATCATTTCATATGCATTACGTGATTCTTGTGCGCGATTTTAAATAGTGATTTTGCAGCCCTTGTCACGTGCTAGCACGTGCTGGCGCTTGCGCTCATGTCGTGCACGTGCACTTTGTGAACATACGAGTGCGTTTCGCGATCATTCGTGTGCTTTTTACCTGTGCCTTAGCTAGGTACCGTCTCGTCCCCATTTTTCCCTCATTTGCATACATCAGAGAATTTCACTTATGTTTTGTAAATCTTATATACTTATCTTGTGATTTCTCTCTCATATCTTTACAGGGACGATGACGAGTTCCTCAAAATATAGTCGAACCACGTTTAACCCGACCCTTGGGGGGTTTGAAGGATTCAGGGCTAAAACAGAGAAGAAGTGGTTCGAAGACCACTTCGAGACCAAGAAGCTATCTTTCTCGAACGCCCCATCTATAACACCGTATGTGTGCTATTGCATTTCATTACATTGTCATGCATGATAATGTGATGTGTTGTGCATTTGTGGAACATGTGTGAGTGAGTTTTGACTCACGAGTCGATTTGGGTGTCTATGTAAGGGCTTTGAGACTATGTAGAATAAGCGTTGTGATGTTGTGACGTCTCTCCGAGATTGAGACGGTCATTGTAGAATACCTTAAATGTCTATCTAAAAATAAATGTTTACGTGTTTATTTCATGATCTGTATTATTTTTTGATTTAGAATTTGTTTTTGTTGTCAATTTTAGTATCTTGGTAAGGACGAATTAACACGCTACATAATTGGCATGCTAATAAGCAATTTCGTAAAATCATGTAAAATCGCATTTAGCAACCAAACAGAAATTAGTGAAAAACTAGTAAAGTTAGATATTTACTACTAGGGGTGCTAAATCGAAGGTTTAAGACCTTGAGGGGAGTTAAATCATATTTTGAAAGGTAATGGCTACAAATACAAAGTGTGAGATATTTTTGGTAGTAAAATCCAATTTGACTTCTAAAAGGAGAAGAGAAAAGAGAAAGAAGTGGGAGATTTGATCTTCGAGCTTGTGACGCTCATTTTTGGCGATCCGTCCGTTGATCAAAATATTTTATTGGATATTTGAACTCCTCGATAAGGCCGTCGTTCTGACACCCACTAGGGCTTGATTGGCCTAGTTTTCAGAAAATTTATTTTCTAGAATTTTCCTAAAAAGTTGATAATCAGACTTTTGATCAATAGGAATTGTACTAAGCAGACTTCTGCACAATCTTTGTGCTCGAGTTTTATTTGGATCAAATTCTTAGAGTGCTAATCGGAGGTGAGTGATTCAACTATGTGTTTTGGAATGATTTCTTGACATGTATTCGTGTTTTGTATGAAAAGCATGTGTTAGTTCATAGAGATATATTGTGTAGTTCATATTGGGCAACTATATTGATAAGTAGGCTCAATAGCACGATGAAATATTTTGATTAAGTCAAGAGCATAGTGAAATATGATTTGAGCATGTTTAGTTGCTATTTGGGATCAAAGGAGAACGTGGTACCAAGCCATCTTGTACAACCGATATAGGCATAAGGTTGCATGTTTGAAAAAAAAGAAACGTGGGTCTTACCCTTTTGCGTGGACTTATTGGCAAAGAGTCGCGGATTAGGAGTTTGGAACGTACACGTGAGACTCCTGAGACTAGTATGAAATGTAGATATATGAATGCGAGCATGTTTATCATTCATGTACATTGTTGTTTTATTCACTAAGCGTTAGCTTAAACATATCGAATATGTGTGGTTATTCAAATAACCATTTCAGGTGTTAATGCCGGCGAGGAATCGAGCAAGTGATCGCGGGGTAGTGGGAGTTCAACTAGAAGGCGTTTGAGCATTGCTTACCTGGTAGTTTGAATAGAAATGTTATAACAAAGATTTTTATAACTTTTAACTGTGTTTAACTTAGAATCGTAGAACGAATTCATGATGTTGTAGTAGAAAGTAATCTTTTATAGTTATGTTTTAACAATGTTATATTTTAGTTAGAATCATTTTGGTAGGAGTTTGGAGTGTGGGTGTAGTCCGTGGTTGAACTTGGAAAGCTTTTAAACTTAGGAATTGTGCAAGATGCCCTGCTGCTACAAAACAGTCGACTGGACCCCTTTTGTTAGCAAGACACTGCATTAGTTACAATCGACTGGTTAGTGTTTTCAAAACTTAACTTCCTGCTTGAACAGGAATTTGGTCGACCGGACTATACAATCGACTGGGATTTTTGCACCCCGGTTGACTAGACATAGAAGGCAGTCGATTGGGTTGAGTGGCTAGGGGATTGAGACTCCCTGGGACTTGAAGTAGTCGACTAGATCATGTTTCAAAAATCAAATGTTCTGCTAGACCAGTCTCAGTCGACTGGGCATATAGGATGCAGTCGAATGGACTGCTGGTTTTAAAAATGAATTGTTTGTTTTTCTGCTGCGTGTTCTTAAAACTAATTTTTGAGAACGTTACCGAATTTGGTTTAGCCTCGGTGGCGAACCACGGGCTTTGGTTCCGCTATTATAGGACCGAGTTGTGACATTTAGTGGTATCGAAGCTTAAGTTTAGAGCCTTGGGAATGAGTGACGTTATATGCTGAGTGACGTCGAGTGGAGTGTATGATTGGGATGATAATATTGTTATCAGTGTATAAATGTTTCATATGTTTACATTTGTCGATTGTGATGATGATCTGTGGGTACATTTTATTATATATATTATGGCATGTCATATATAGTCTTTATGCATTCGACTTACCAGGACGAATACTTGAAACAACATGACTGATCTGATAAGAGAGTTGTCACCGCATGCATGAATGGATAGATAGTGTATATGGTGGGGAATTTTGTTTAAGCTGTAAGTGAACGAGATCAGTTGAATATTCAGGCTCTACCGGTCGAAATTTGATATATCAACGCACCATCGGTACCAAGACTTCAACACGTGATTATAAAACAGCTCCACAAACAGAAACCGACCTTGTATTATGGACAAATCCACATAGATTTGGTTGATCACTGGATGATGGATATGGAAAGACATTTCAGTACTGTGATATGCACTGATGAAGAGAAATCCTTTGCGCATACGATGTGTTGATGAGGGAAGCGTTGGATTGGTGGAATAATGTGCTCGAACAAGGGAAGCCTACTACGTAGGAAGCATTCAAGGACGAATTCAACAAGCATTTCTTTTCATGATCTGCTCATACTCAGAAATGTCAAGAGTTAGAGTTTAGTTCAGGGAGACATGATTGTGAGTGAGTACATTTCCCGTTATGATGCTTTTTTACATTTTGGGAAATCTACAATTCTGACTGATGAGGATAAGGCTCGTAAATTTGAAGAAGGGCTTAGAGAGAATATCCGTAGCTGTGTCAATATGTTGTAACACCCGACTATTTCTCTAGTTAAGGAAGTAGCCCGCATAACTGAGAAAGTGTCGATCGATATCCACAAGGATAACATGGGAAGAGAACGAGCGACAATAAAAACAAAGGGCAAGGGAATGATAAGAAGGCATTCACGCAAAGTTCAGGATTATATGTGGGTAGCCAAAGAGGGACTACGTTCGTCGGAGACTCGAGGATGTTATGCCCGACATGTAATATGCGACACAAAGGGACTTGCTATCTATTGAATACCTGTTACCTTTGCAAGCAACTAGGACATATATCCTGAAACTGTCCTTTAAACGTGAATCTAACCACACCGAACACAATCTCGAACACCAAGAGCTATAACCCAGAGATGAGGGAGAAATGTTTTGAGTGTGGCCAACCGGGACATATAGCGAAGAACTGTCCGAGTAAGAGACAATCGGGAATGAGTACTGGGGCATCGAATGTGCCAAGCAGATCAAGGATAGAATCACAGATGGATAAAGGAAAAGGAGTCGTGCAACAACAAGGGCGATATTTCCAACTCTGGATGGGGAATACGGATGATACAGTCGTATTAGGTATTCTTTCTATTTGTTTATATCTTGCATGTATACTCATGGATTCTAGTTCAACGCATTCATTTGTGTCCCGTGATTTTGTTAAGCATTTAACTATTAAGTCCGAATCGTTAGGATATGACTTATGTGTATCATTACCCATTAGTGAACCGTTGGTAACTTTTTCGGTATTCAGTCGTGTGAGATCAAAATAGGTGATAAGGTCTTGAGCATCGATTTAATTCCGTTGACAGTGAATTACTTTGATGTTATCTTGGGCATGGATTGGTTGTTAGTTAATCAAGCTAAGATCGATTGTGAGATAAAATGGGTTAATTTCTATTCACTAGGATAAGAAGAGTTTACTTTTTAGGGTAAAGGTGTGACTGTACCGCAGTACTTGATATCGATAATTCAAGCAACCAAGATGTTGAAGAGAGGTTGTTCGGGTTTGTTATGTTCAATTGTTGGTACACGAGTTCTTGGACCACTAGTGGAAGATATTCCATTAGTTTGAGAATATCCAGATATTTTTTCCGATGAATTACCCGATGTATTGATTGAAAGAGAGCTTGAGTTCACGATATAGGTATTACCAAGGTCACAATCGGTATCCAAAGCATTGTACCGAATAGCACCGGTAAAATTAAAAGAATTGAAAGTTCAATTGCAGGAGCTGCTTGAGAAGGCCTTTATTCAACCTAGTGTTTCGCCTTGGGGAGTATCGGTCTTGTTTGTAAAGAAGAAGGATGGGACAATGCGTATGTGCATCGACTACCATGAATTGAATAAGTCGACTGTAAGAACAAATATCCATTTTCACAAATAGATGACTTATTTGATCAGTTGCAAGGGGCTCAGGTATTTTTGATGATAGACTTGAGATATGGTTACCACCAGTTGAAGATTAAGGAAGAAGACGTTGAGAAGACAGCTTTCAGGACTCGATATGGTCACTTTGAGTTTCTGGTTATGCCCTTTGGAGTGACTAACGCACCAACCACTTTTATGGATTTGATGAATCATGTTTTTAAAGACTATTTAGATGACTTTGTTATCATATTTATAGATGACATCCTAATCTATTCCAAGAGTGTTGAGACCACGAACACCATCTGCGATTAGCTTTGCACCGCCTACACGAGAAGAGATTATTTGGAAAATTGAAGAAGTGTGAGTTCTGGTTGACAGAGATTGCTTTTCTTGGACATATAGTGTCGGCGAAAGAAATTTCTATAGATCCTCAGAAGATAGAAGCCGTTACCAATTGGTTGAGACCTACGAATGTGATGGAGATTCAAAGTTTCCTAGGATTAGCTAGTTGTTATCGAAGATTTGTGAAAGACTTTTCACGTATTGCAATGGCGATGACACAGTTAATGAGGAAAGATATTGCTTTTGTATGGAGTCCAGAATGTGAGAAAAGTTTCCAAGAGTTGAAGAGTCAATTAGTGAAGGCACCAATCTTAGCTGTTCCAATGGGGACTGAAGGGTTTATCATTTATAGTGGTGCTTCATATAGAGGTTTAGGTTGCATTCTTATGTAATGTGACAAGGTCATTGCATATGCGTCGAGACAACTTAGACCACAGAGAAGAATTATCTGATACATGATCTAGAATTGGCCTCCGTGATTTTTGCATTAAAGATTTGGCATCATTACCTATACGGGGAGAAATATAAGATATATACGGATCATAAGAGTTTAAAGTATTTGTTCACATAATAGGATTTAAACATGAGGCAAATGAGATGGCTAGAATTGACGAAGGACTATGATTTGTCAATTCAGTATCATCCGGACAAGGCGAATGTACTCGTCGATGCTCTAAGTCATAAAGCACCAACCAACATGGCATCAGATTTGACTTCTTATAGAGAACTAATTTAAGATATGGAGAATTTGGAACTTAAAGTGATTCCAAGGATTAAAAGTGGCTTGATGTCAATGATTGTGGCACAACCACTATTGATTCATGAGATGACGGAGAAAAAACTTCAAGATGTTGCTTTGAAGAAGATTTGTTATGAGATTCTAATGGGAAAACAGCCAGGATTCACTTTTGAATACAATATTTTGAGATTGAGGGGTAGAATTTGTGTAACGGGAAAGAGTTAAAACGGAATATCCTAGAGAAAGCACACAATATGAAGTACACAGTTCATCCGGGAAGTACCAAGATGTATAGAAACTTGAGACATGTTTATTGATGGCTGGGAATGAAGAGAGAAATAGAACGCTACGTTTCATGATGTACGAGTTGTCTATAAGTGAAGGCCGAATGCCAAGTACCTTCGGGATTGTTACAACCATTACCGATAGCTGAATGGAAATGGGAGCACATTACAATGGACTTTGTTAGTGGGTTTTCGAGGTCTAAGAAATTGAATACTATTATTTGGGTGATCGTTGACCATTTGACGAAGTTGTCGCACTTCCTACCTCTTTGAACAACTAAGCCGAAGGCTTTAGCAAAGTTCTATATCCTTGAAATTGTGAGACTACATGGGATACCAGTTTCTATTGTTTCAGATAGAGATAGTAGTTTTACATCAAGTTTTGGAGGGCCTTACAAGAAGCAATGGGTACCAAATTGCATTTTAGTACCATTTTTCATCCTCAGATCGATGGTCAATCGGAAAGAGTAATCCAAATTTTGGAAGATATGCTTCGTTTATGTGTACTTGATTTTCAGGGTGATTGGGAAGACCATTTGTCGTTAATTGAGTTCGCATATAGTAATAGCTTTCAGTCAATTACTGGGATGGATCCTTATAAAGCTTTTTATGGTCATGTATGTCGTTTATCAATTAGTTGGACAGAAGTCGGAGAGAGAGAGAGAGAGCGATTCAAGGGCTAAAAATTGTACAAGAGGCAACAAATAAGATAAAGGTAATTCGACAACAGTTATTGACAGCTCAAAGTAGGTATAACAGTTATGCCGATAAGCGTAGACGACCGTTAGAATTTGACGTGGGCGATTTGGTTTTCTTACCTTCAAAGGGGATTACTAGATTTGGGAGGTAAGAGAAATTCAATTCAAGGTATGTAGGACCTTTTGAAATTATTGGGAGAGTTGGACCCGTAGCATATCGATTGGACTTGCTAGGTGCATATGCTCAGGTTCATAATGTGTTTCATGTATCATTGTTACGTAAACACTTAGCGGAGGATAAAGAACAAGTGATGACCCCGACGCTGAATGAGATTCAGAATGATTTGACGTATGTTGCATATCTCATAGAGATCTTGGATCGAAATGATCAAATCTTACGAAATAAGGTGATACCAAAGGTGAAAGTGTTATGGCGTAGCCAAACGACGGAAGAGATGATGTGAGAAATAGAAGATGAGATGCGTACTCAGTATCGACACTTATTCGATACGCGAGGTACAAGTTTGGGGACAAACTTTTTTAAAGGGGGAGTGAATTATAACACCGTATGTGTGTTGTTGCATTTCATTACATTGTCCTGCATGATAATGTGATGTGTTATGCATTTCTAGCATATGTGTGAGTCAGTTTTGACTCACAAGTCGATTTGGTTGTCTGTGTAAGAGAACCCTTTGAGACTGTGTAGAATGAGCATTGTGATGTTGTGACGTCTCTGAGAGATTGAGACGGTTATTGTGGAATACCTTAAATGTCTATCTAAAAATAAATGTTTACCTGTGTATTTCACTATCTGTATTATTTTTTGGTTTAGAATTTATTTCCATTGTTAATTTTAGTATCCTGGTAAGGATGAATTAACACGCTACATAATTGGTAGGCTAATTAGCGATTTTGTAAAATCATGTGAAATCGCATTTAGCAAGCAAACGAAACTCAGTGAAAAACTAGTAAAGTTAGATATTTACTACTAGGGGTGCTAAATCGAAGGTTTAAGACCTTGAGGGGGGTTAAATCATATTTTGAAAGGTAATGGCTATAAATACAAAGTGTGAGGTATTTTTGGTAGCAAAATCCAATTTGATTTCTAAAAGGAGAAGAGAGAAGAGAGAGAAAAGGAAGATTTGATCTTCGAGCTTGTGACGCTCATTTTTGGCGATCCGTCCTTTGATAAAAATATTTTATTGGATATTCGAACTCGTCGAGGTAAGGCCGTTGTTCTGATACACGCTAGGGCTTGTTTGGCTTAGTTTTCAAAAAAACTCACTTTCTATAATTTTCCTAAAAAGTTGATAATCAAACTTTTGATCGATAGGAATTGTACTAGGTAGACTTCTGCATGATCTTTATGCTCGGGTTTTCTTTGGATCGAATTCTTAGAGCGTTATTCGGAGGTGAGTGATTCAACTATGTGTTTTGGAATGATTTCTTGACATATATTCATGTTTTGTATGAAAAGCATGTGTTAGTTCGTAGAGATATATTGTGTAGTTCATATTGGGCAACTACATTGATAAGTAGGCACAAAAGCACGATGAAATGTTTTGATTAAGTCAAGAGCACGTTGAAATGTGATTTGAGCATGTTTAGTTGCTATTTGAGTCAAAGGAGCATGTGGTACCAAGCCATCTTGTGGAGCCGATATAGGTATAAGGTCGCACGTTTGAAGAAAAAAAACGTGAGTCTTACCTTTTCACGTGGACTTATTGGCGATGAGTCGCGGATTAGGAGTATAGAACATACACGTTAGACTCCGGAGACTAGTATGAAATGTAGAACTATGAATGCAAGCATGTTTGTCATTCATGTGTATTGTTGTTTTAGTCACTAAGCGTTAGTTTAAACAAATCGAATATGTGTGGTTATTCAATAACCATTTAAGGTGCTAATGCCGGCGAGGAATCAGGCAAGTGATCGCGGGGTAGTGGGAGTTCATCTAGAAGGCGTTTGAGTATTGCTTACCTGGTAGTTTGAATAGAAATGTTGTAACAAAGATTTTTTATGACTTTTAACTATGTTTAACTTAGAATCGTAGAACGGATTCGTGATGTTGTAATAGATAGTAATCTTTTGTAGCTTTATTATAACAATGTTATATTTCAGTCTGAATCTTTTTGGTAGGAGTTTGGAGTGTGGGTGTAGTCCGTGGTTGAATTTAGAAAGCTTTTAAACTTAGGAATTGTGCAGGATGTCCTGCTGCTACAAAACAGTCAATTGGTTTGTGGGTGCAGTCGACTGGACCCCTTTTGTTAGCAAGACACTACATTAGTTATAGTCGATTGGGTCCCCAACACAGTCTACTGGTTTGTGTTTTTCAGAACTTAACTTCCTACTTGAACAGGAATTTGGTCGACCGGACTGTACAGTCGATTGGGATTTTTGCACCCCTGTTGACTGGAGGGATGGAGACTCCCTGGGACTCGAAGAAGTCGACAGGTCCTAGTTAGCAGTCGATTGGATTATGTTTCAAAAATCAAATGTTCTGCTAGACTAGTCATAGTAGACTGGGCATACAGTCAACTAGTCTGCTGGTTTTAAAAATAGATTGTTCATTTTTCCGCTGCGTGTTCTTAAAACTAATTTTTGGGAACATTAACGAATTTGGTTTAGCCTCGGTGGCGTGCCACGGGCTTTGGTTCCGTTACTGTGGGACTGGGTTGTGACACCATCGTTCTTTCCAATTTCTCCCCAAATGTGGTCTGAATTTTCACGTACCGTGGATGGATACCCCAACTCAAGCATTCAGGGGATATAATAAGATATGGGTTCGGTGGTTCTACTCAAGTATCATCACTGAGGACCCATGTGCCTTCGAGGCGTACGTGAGAGGTGTCCGTATTCTGGTCAATGCGGCATCCCTAGCCGAGTTCATGGGGGATCCTCACGTCGAGAACCCCGAGCCATACCTAGATAACATGCACTTGAGGCTAGGTACTAATGACATGGCCACTCGATTCGTTGGCTGTCAGACCAAGTCGCTTATTGACCAAATCGCCCACTCAACCTTCCTTGAGCTTTATCGGTACGCCAATATCATTGTCACCGCCGCGGTGTGGCCTACCTGACACAAGACTGTTCGGGTGGACCATGATACTAACCTGTACAATATCTATGACACCGACATACGTGTCGGCCTTGCGAGCCTCATAATTTCCCACATAATTGTGACCTCGCAGGACACGAACTCCTCTTCGACTCTCGCTTTTCTGACCTTTGTCACTCGTCTTTGCACCGCCCGTAGGTGCAACACCTTAGAAGCGGACATTATTAAGAAACCACTAGCCCCAATCAATGGAACCACGCTTATTTGGAGTGACGCACAGATTCCAGGCACAAGCCAAGAGGGCCAGGGTTGAAGAGGGACCATCAAGTGCTCGGGCGGCGGAGGAGGAGGCGGAACCTGTCTACGATGAGGTGTCCCTATGCCTAGATAGTTTTAGCGCCGAGCAACAGCAGCAGCTGGTGCAGGAGCTACAGGGCATAAGGAGTGATCTTCGGGGATTGAGGAGGGATTTCGAGAGCTTCAGAGGCAGGTACCAGAGGGATATCAGCATGTTGATGCGCCTCCAACAAGACATGTTTTGCATGCAGTACCCAGGTGCTGATGTCACAGACTACTACCGTGATCCATATGGCGGAGAGGGTGGTTCAGGTACCCGAGGCGGTGGCGAGGGGGACACTGATGATTAGTTAGGGGGAGTGATTAGCTTTGACATTTTTGGACATTTCTGTGGTTATATTGGGGTACTTTTGGTATCATTTTGGTGGATTGTTGCTTTTATTTTTGAGTGATTCTGATGTTTATATTTGGATATGTTGGTTTGTTTATGGATATTTTGGACATGTTGTTCTTATTGACTGATTAGCTTTTGTTTATCGCTTATATCTTGTGCCATGTCAATATTTTTTTTCTTGCCTCTTTTCTTTATCTTTTTGTTTATTTTCACATTGCAGGTACAAGTAATTACCGCTTGTTCGCCCCGCTTGCTTCCTATAATATTGTTCCTCTCCTTGCACTTTCTAGTTTCATTGAGGACAGTGTTCTGTCTTGGTTGGGAGTGTGAGAGTTATCTCTCTTATTTGCATTTTAGTCTCAATCCTTTCGTTCTCTTGCAAAAAAAAAAAAAAACAAAAAAAAAAAACAAAAATGAAAAATGAAAAAATTTGGGCCTTGCCCCGTGTTTCCAATGATTTTGGAATAGCTGCCCCATTCTAATGCCGAGTGATGACGCTTGTCTCAATTTTTTCTTTTAATTTTTATACTTGACACTTGTCGAATCACACTAGTCCTTTAACTATCTCAATTATCGTGAACCTTATAACTTTCTAATCTTGGATCTTGTGGTAGCGACTGCATGGTAACTTGTAAATTGGATGGTGTTTAATGCAATTATAATCCGAAAATCGGTCAAAATCATTTATGGAGACTTGTACCCCGTGAGATTATGTCCATCTCCATTCTTGAGTGTTATACACACAAATTCTCTTTTGCTTGAAAAATACATCAAAGTTGTAGTTAATCTCAGTTGTTCTTGCTTGATCATGTGTTAGAGAAAATCTGGTGAAATGTAAAATTTTGGCTCGATGTCACACTAGTGGAAAACAAAGAATCACGAAAACCCGAGCTGCACTAAAAGAAAACATGCCTTTTGTGATGAAAGTTTAGGTGACGGATAAATATCTGTCACAAAAAATGTTTTTGTGAGGGATACTGTGACGGAAATGTATGTGTCATACCCCAACCCGTCTCGGGCGGATTAGGACATGCGTAACAAAGCCTACACCAATTTATCCTCAAGCTACTAAGAAAACCATGAATTAAACTTCATAAAATGATTTAATAATGAAAAAATAGCCCCCCAAGGGTAAAATGATCATTAATAAAGTATAGCAAATTTTATATCAAAAAATAGGTCTTTGAGTCCCGGTTCCAATACAAAAAACGGCGCGCGAATTCAAATTTTCTGGAGAGAGTTATGCTTATTTTCGTAAAAGCCGTCGGCTGAAACCAGACCAGTGGATCGATCCTTCCCAAAATCGGATCGATCCAATTTTAGCAGAATGTCATTTTCTGCTCCTTCGAATTCCCCGAATCGATTTGCACCAGACCCGGATCGATTAGGATTCTGTAGATGGGTTTTCCTGTTGCTAAAACTCTGTTTTAATCAGTTCAAAGCATTCCCAAGTTCTATAATTGGTTCTAATCATCATGGAAACTATTGGAACACATCCCAAACACCCATAAACATGTCCACACCACATTTAAATCTTTCCACAACATTTAAAAACATAATCCAAGAACATTCAAATGAAGAACTAGCCATAAAAACCCCCCAATCTCACAAACTAGAAAGGAATGGAAATGTTCTTGACAAAGTGAGCTCAAAATCTCAAGTAAACTCCATAGAATTTATAGAAATCATCTTTAACATGAAACCAAGTTCTTCCAACATTTAAACATGTACATGATCTCATCTGAAAAGTTGTTTTAACATTCAAACTCATTAACCTTTAACTAGTACACCAACTGCATCACATTTCTCATACTAACCCATTCTAAGCATAAACATTCAAACAAGAGGAATTTAAGTTAAAATTTACAACACAACCACTTAATCCTCCCAAGCACTCTTCCAACCACACACAACTTGTAACTTGCAGGTGCAACTCATATCTTACAACATAACTTACAATCACTTAACCCTAACATACTACAAGTCTTCCAAATGTACATTGTTCAAGTATTTCTCGAGGTGCACACACAACTTGTGACTTGCATGTGCAACTCACATCTTACAACATAATTTACAATCACTTAACCTTAACATACTACAAGTCTTCCAAATGTACATTGTTCAAGTATTTCTTAAGACAAAAGTTATATCTCACACTGAAACCATCTAAGCATAGGGACATATTCACAACTCCCAAACTTAACCCGTCGCATGACTTACTTCCTCTCTTCGTCTCGGTTGGTACTTATGATGGTTATTCAATAATGATGTCAAAATCAAGATATAAAAAATGTACTTTACTTTTCTAAGGATTTGTAGTAGTGAAAGCAAAGGTCGAACCCACAGAGATTGAATTACTACGATTCTTAATTTTAAAACCTAAATCTAATTAATTATAAAAATAAGATTTTGATTTTGAATTTAATTAAACTAAGAACAATAAAATAAATCTAAATTATGAAAGCAATTTAAAAGTGTTTTTGTAAATATGTTTAAAGGAACCTAGGATTGCAAATCCACCACTAGCTTTTCATAATAGGAATATTTATGCATTCAATTAGATTATTAAGTTGGATGATAATGGGGAATTGTAGCTACAAGCCCAATTCCTCCGTCAAGAAAATAACTATGGTTCAAGCACCAACATAATCCATCTTCGGTTAGCATGAATTATCCCACACTAAACTAGGGTTGTGGTATAATCCGTCTAATCTAGGCATGGACTGTTCGGATACTTGATAGCACAATTCAATTTAAGCACCATTACATGTAAACAATCTATACAAGCACAGCAAATATAGATCATTGAGCACATCATAGTCAAAATAGATCTAAGGCAAGAATAAACTTTGAAAGTAACGATTTAATCAATAAAAGCACGATTTATTTATAAAAATCCTTGAAACATGTAATCATCATCCATACATAATAAAATTAAAATAAAAACATAAATAAAATCCTATTACTTGGCTAGGGTTTCATTGAAACCCTAGATCTTGAGTTTAGTTGGCCATAGAAGTGGTAGATGGCAAGTATTTGATGGAGGAGGCCAAGGAACTCCTTGGTCTTCTTCTTCTTCTCCTTGCTTCCCTCCCTTCAATGGCTGAATGTGTGGTTGTATATTGTGTGTATAATAATTGCCAACCCCTAAATTGAAGTAAAATAGGGTATATATAGATTTTAGGCAAGTTTTGGAAGCTTTCCTAACCCGAATTGTACTAAAACTGCTATATTTTACAATCTAGACGTAATTAGGCAGTTTCTTTCATGTAGGAATCATCAGTAGAGTGAAATACGCAAATTCTATTTTTGAACAGGTCGCGCGTGTGGGCCGCGCGATCGCGATATTGGGACTTCGCGCTCGAGGATCGCGCGACCGGGCCGCGCGCGCGATGTGGATTTTCTTGCTTCTTTTGCTCTGCTTTTTCACCCCATTTAACTTGGTTTACTTGATTTCTTCCAAAACCTGTCAGAAAATAGAAAACGATGTAAAAATATACAAAAACAGGATAAAAAGGTACTAACAAACGTGAATTACGACGTATACATAGGAGTTGTTTTATCCCGATCACACCCCCAAACCTACATTTTGCTAGTCCTCGAGCAAAACTAAAATGAAAATTAAAATTCTAATAACATACTACTCTATTTTCGCATGGATCACGATTGCATTTAGCATATGCAACAAGCCTTTTAAACCTCTAGGTGTCCCTAGTCGGACGAGTGAAGTCTCGTGAGGGTTCTCGTCAACAAGTTACCCACAACCATCTTTATTAACTTATCAATTTAAAAAATTTTATTAAAAACATAGAACATAATATTCAATACTCCATCATATAACAAAGATTTGAAATAGAATAACGAACATCAAGAAACATAATGAAACATCCACCTAAATCATGAAAAACAATCTCAAGCACATGCATCGTATAAATCAATAGAGTTCCTCATACAATTGCACGTGTGTGATATGGTAGTCAAATAAACACGCGCATATCATGAACTTAGAATATACTTCGGATAACCAATTAACTATGTCTCGACTACGAAACTCACAGTGTCAATTATACTCTAAAATGAAACACTCAGAAACAGGTGTAATTTTTCTAAAATATGTGAGTAAAGAAAATATGTCTTCAAAATGAGAAATGCTCACATATGACTCAAAAGGGACGCATGACACAAAAGAACAGTAGTCTCATGGATAGGATGCCAATAATCAAGAAAAATTAATCATTACCATGTTTTAATCCCCCTCCCATCGTTTTCATATCTGAACCATGATTCCTAGGATCAAATAGGACTTTTCAAAGGTTGTAATATGACTCAGGCAATGAAAAAGGATAGAAGCGATTTATTAGGTAGTTTTAGAATGGCATTGTAAGGCATGTTCGATTTCTTTCATTCTCTCTTCTACCAACTTCATATTTTCATTCTCTTCTTTTCATTCCTTTTCATTTCTTTCATCTTTCAACCTCTTTTTTTTTTTTTTTAACATTTCTTTTCTTTTCCTTTTCATTCTTCTTAAACGAATATTCAGTGAATACCAAGGTAACTCCCCCAAACACCATTTTATTTTCTTCTTCTTCTTTTCAATCAACACATCGCCTTAATACCACTAAAAGTTGACGAATCTCTCAGTGGTAAACTCCAAGTTGGTCAAATTGGAGCAAAAACAGGATAATGGTAATTAAAGAAAGAAATGACATTTTAATGGCTCAAAGGGCGAACTAAGGAAATTTTAACATTTATCGGACAGTAGTAAACAAAGAGGGCCTAAAATCTTGTCCCATGGTTATATGGTTCTTCAACATTTACGACGGAAGATTATTTAGCATGGTAGCAAATATTTTAACTTGACTATCAACCAAAACAAGAATAATGAGACTAAACAACGAGTTAATGCGCTATTCCAATGAAATTCGACAAACACAAAATGTATTTATAACCCTCTAAAAGAGAAAAGATAGGCTCAGAAGCTCACCGGGTTTAG
The DNA here is from genome assembly GCA_033977485.1 of Hydrangea macrophylla. Classification (NCBI taxonomy): domain Eukaryota; kingdom Viridiplantae; phylum Streptophyta; class Magnoliopsida; order Cornales; family Hydrangeaceae; genus Hydrangea; species Hydrangea macrophylla. The sequence goes on along the minus strand of CM066988.1, from coordinate 112,673,153 downwards.
TCTCCACCATGTGTTATCTAGAAATCCGAATCATGTTATAGTTCACATCAGACATGTATTCAAGCGACTACGTGCAGTGCATAAGTTTATGTGTAAATTTATGATATAAAACTACGATTCGAACGATACATGACCTAAAACGTTGCATCATGACTTCAGTAAATATTTATCACATCTTTTCTTGTTTACCATTCTATAACAATCATAGTTACAAAACAAGAAGTATCAAATCAAGATTGTAAAATCGTCGGTCATCATCGTTTATTTAAGCACAAGTATTGAAGTTTTTTTTTAAATTAGTGCATATAATGTGCATGTGAGTGCATACCCCCAAACCTAATCATGTCATTTCCCCAATGAAACAATAAAACGAAATAAAGGAAAGTACGTAAGGAAGGAACGATATTACCTCGATCTTGACAAGCATAGAATAGGTGAACATAAGGGAATATGGCAATAAAGTTCAATGTTACATGTTACTTCTTGATAAAAGAAAATTAACAAACAATTAAATAATAAAAGCTAATACATAATACATATGTGTTTTTTTCTTTTTAATTTGTTATTTATTTATTATGTTTCTTTTTTTTTTTAAATTCTTTTTTTTTAAATAATAAAAATAGAAATAAAAACTAACTCGAATTAAAAGACTTAATGAAAATAATAAAAAAAACACAAACATAAACATAACTATGAAAATAAAGAACAGAACAAATAAAAACACCGAACCAGGTTTGGGAAACAGAATGTAAAAGAACAACAAGAAAAAGTGGAAAATCCCCACTTTGCGCGAGCGGACCTGAGGCCTGTTATTAATTATTTTCAGAAAAGTTTCTAAGGCACAAGCTCGCGCGAGCGGACCCCTCGCACGCACGAATTTAAGCACGAGTAGATACTGAGACTATATATAAAAAACTGGAAAAATTGTCTATGGGGGAATCTCGTGTTAGCGGACCGCGCGAGCGACCTGTCGCGCGCGCGACTTTGGTCTTTTCCTCTTTTTCAGTATAAAAAATTATATAAGTTCAAAATAAATTATTCCCGACCCCCAAACCTGTCCAGAATTACCCACAACAGACCCAAAAAGACTCAAAAACGACCAAAAACAATAGAAACAGACGAAATAAAACTTGGGTTGCCTCCCAAGAAGCGCTATCTTTTACGTCTTTAGCTAGACCGTTCTAGCTCAAGATCTATGGAGGTTGAAAATCAGACTTTGTACCCCTTAGAATATCAGGAAGAGCCCGGTGATTATCAGAAATAACGTCGTTTTGAATTAATTCGACCGACAGTTCATCTTGCTCATGTTCACATCGATTTCTCACCTTCCGAGTAAATTCCTCATTAGGGTCTGGGTTATTCAAATCCATCTGCTCATTATGAATTATATTATTTTCCTCACCCATATTCAGTTCTCTGTTAGGCTCAATATTCTGTCTTACCTCACTCTCCGCCTCACATAGGTAGTCGTCGTCTTTAGGAGGTTGATCCACAGCATTAAACACATTTAATTTTAAGTTCAAATTCCCGAACGACACTTTCATCACCCCCGTTCGACAATTGACACGCGCATTAACGGTGGCTAAGAATGGACGACCAAGAATGACAGGGGTGTGCTTTCTAGCATCTAGGACAGGTTCAGTGTCAAGGACCATAAAATCAACGGGATAAAAGCATTGATCAACTTTAACTAAGACGTCCTCGATGATTCCTCTAAGTACTTTGACGGAACGATCCGTTAATTGAATAGTAGCGACTGTGGGCTTAAGTTCACCTAGTCCTCGTTGTTTATAAACGTGATAAGGTAAGAGATTAACACTCGCACCTAAGTTAAGGAGAGCCCTATGGATGACAGTGTCACCTATGACACATGAAATAGTTGGCGTACCAGGATCCTTATACTTTGGAGGTGAGTGTTGAAAAATAGAACTGACTTTTTCCGTGAGGAAGACCTTTATCGGAGTATGACTACGCAATTTACGTTTTTGAGTGCATAGGTCTTTAAGACATTTAGCGTAAGCGGGAATTTGTTTTATCGCATCGAGGAATGGAATATTAATTTTAACTTGTTTAAACACCTCAAGTATATCTTCCGTTTTCGACTTTTTCTTTGGTAAATTAGACGGTTCCTCAACGTTTGGTGGAAAAGGCATTTTCAAAGTGTAATTCGTTGGGACTGGTTTATTCTCTTTCCTAACTCTATCCACGTCCTCACCCTTTTCTGTTTTCAAATTTATATTTTTATTTTTCTCACCCTCATTTGGAATTACAACCACGTCCTCATCTCGAGTAATTGTCCTAGTCGAAACAGCTTTCACGCTCTCACTCGACCCCCCCCCCCCCCTTTTTCGTATTGTCCCTTAGGGTTTTGAATAGTTTGCGCAGACAACTTTCCCTCGTTTCTATGACTCACTGCAGTAGCTATTTGTCCCATTTGGGATTCAAGCTTCGCAATGGATTGTGTATGAGAGTGCACTATTTGTGCTTGTGCTTGGACTTGCGTTTCTATGTTTTTAAGGGAAGACAGCACCTTCTCCTCGAAAGCGTTAACCCGTGGAGGGTTAGGATTATGAAGGGGTTGTTGGTATTGACTTTGTTGATATTGGGGTCGATAAGTATTAGAAAAATTGTTCGACATAGAATTATAATTATTTCGTGGGAATTGTTGCATAGAATTAACGTGTTGCTCAACAAACTCTGGGAATTGAGATGCAGAAGGACATGCAAAGATATTATGAGACGGCTCATAACATAATGCACATACTTCTGAAGAGGGTGGATTGGACCTATTCCCCATCCTCATAAGTTGGTCAAGTTTTCTATTTAATTCTTGTATTTTAATTGACTGACTCGACTCAACTTTCACCTCTCGCTTAGGTTGAAGGTACCCCTCAGGACGGACAGACACCGCTTGGTGCATCGAATTCTCGTTCAAAGTTTCGAAAATTTTCCAGGCTTCGTCGTCGCTTTTGTGTAGGAAGGTACCCATACAAACGGCATCGACAGTATTATGTAATGAAGGAACTAGTCCCTCGTAGAAGACCTGAACTAATTGCCACTTGGGAACTTGATGATGTGGGCATGAGCGTAATAATTCTTTAAATTGTTCCCAAGTATCGTAAAGCGTTTCCCCATCTTGCATCACAAAGTTTGTTATTGATTTTCTTATCTGATTAGTTCTTGTGATTAGGAAAAACTTTTGTAAAAACATCATGGGATTTGCTAACTTACAGCATAAGAGACTTTTAGCGACAAAAAAAAAGGTTTTAGTGACGAAATTTTTTGTTGCTAAAAGTTAGAACTTTTAGCGACAAAATTTCGTCGCTAAAAAACTGTTTTTCGTCGCTAAAGGGCTGTTGTATGCTGCTAACTTACAACCATCATGTTGTAAGTTAGCAGCCCCCTTGGGATTTGCTAACTTACAGCATATGAGGCTTCTAAAAACCTGTGTTTTGTAGCTAAAGAGACTGTTGTATGCTGCTAACTTACAACCATCATGTTGTAAGTTAGCAGCCCCCTATATGTAATTCTTCCCATGTTTTTATTAGAGGTATAAAACGTGCCGGGCTGGGCTAGCCCGACCCACCAAATTTCGGGCCCAGACGGGTCGCGGGCTGGGTCGTGCTAGGCCCACGTTCCAGACGGGCCGGGCCGGGTTTGGAGACAAAAGGGTGGACCCAGACCGACCCACTTGGCACAGCCCTAACGGGCTGGGCTGGGTTGGGCTGGCGGGTTGGGTCGTGGGCTGGGTTTATGGGCTAGGTTTGTGGGCTGGGTTGTGGGTTGGGCTGGGTCGGACTGTTAATTTGATAATCATGGCTGGGTTGGGTTTGTGGGCTGGGTTCTGGGTTGGGCTGGGCCTAATGTTATTTTGGTCATTAGCTGTTTTTTTTATATATTATTTCAGGGAGGGTACAAAGGGTTGGTTTAAATCTAAATATATTGTTACTTTATAATTTATATAACTTATGTAAACTAACACTAAATTTAAGTATACTATTATTGTATTATTAATTAACTTATAATGTATATTCAGTATGCTTATATGAGTTAATAACACTTTTATTTTTTGAGAAGATATAACACTATTACCTAATCATATGTACATACTACTCATATACTTATAATTATACCTTTTATGCTACTCATTAATATACATACTACTTATATCTTGACTTATATATTTAATCATTATTATTTTAACTATATTTAAACAAGTAATTGAATAATAATAAAAAATCAAAATTTTCTGAATATACCTCTGAATTTTATTGAAGAATAATTGAGAAAAAGTACAACAGAGCAAAATATTGGAGTTAATTGAAAATTGAAGTAGAAGTGTTGAACAAAAGCAACTAACGGTGACATAGAACAAGTAAGGATTAGAAATACACTTGAAGTGTTGAACAAAGGCAACTAATAGTGACATAGTACAAGAAAAAATCTTCTATTCTTCGATGTCCAAGTTTGCAAAATCTTCGAGAATTTCATTATTGCGGTCCTGAGAGCGGTTCTTTGCGTCCTCCCAGTCCTATAAAAATTGCGCAACTATAAATTGTCTTCTATTCTTCGATGTCCAAGTTCGCAAAATCTTCAAGAATTTCATTTTTGCGGTCTTGAGAGCGGTACTTTGCGTCCTCCCAGTCCTTTAAGCACATAAGGCAGTACAACATGTCTGGGGATAATCTACTCCTCCTCTCATCCAGCACCCTACTACCTATACTAAAAGCAGACTCCGATGCTACTGTGGAAGGCGGAGGTGTTAGTAGATCACGGGCCATGATGGAAAGTATAGGAAAGCTCATTTGATGTGTTTTCCACCATGACAAAACTTCAAAAGATTTTAACTCCTCTTGACTAAGTTGGTAGACATATTCAGTCTCTAAATATTTAGAAAGTTCATTATGCCCAGAACTTACACTTCCTTGTGATAACCCTGCAAACTTCCAAGCTGCAAGCCCGGACCATGCTGACACACCCATACGATTACTCAAAACCAAGGAGGAAGATGAAGTCGATGATGATGATGTAGTTCTTGAAAATTTACTTTCATAAAGACTATATAATGAAAACAAAGTAGTTTTTACGTCTTCTTTGGTGGTTATGATTTCCTCTACTAAGTTTTTGGAAATTTCATCAACGAGGAAACATACACCATCTAATTTTATTCTAGGATCCATTATTGCAGCTAAATAAAAAATAGGCGGAATTTCATTCCAATATTTTCTATATTTTACTTCCATATGGACACAAACATTTGTAAAAGCTGCACTATGTCTATATTTATTAGAAGCCGCAGCAAAATTAAGCAATTCAGGAAGAACCAAACAGGATGTGGGATAATAGACACCCGAAAGTATATTTGTAGCATCATAAAATATTTTCAAAAACTCATAAAATTCAAAAGCCATTTCCCAATCACTAGATGTTAGCATTAAATCTCCAAATCTCTCATTGATATATTGAGTAATAAGCAGGTAGTACTTTTTACAAGACTCAATCATAAGATAAGTAGAGTTCCAACGAGTTTTCACATCCGCTTTTAATTTTCTAGGATTTTTACCATTTGCTTTACACAATTCAAAAAATCCTTGCTGCCTACTAGGAGTTGACGCAATAAAAAGAACCGATTCTCTAATCTTTACTATTTGTGGGTCAATCAAATGCAATCCATCTTGAATAATTAAATTAATTATATGGCACACACATCGACCATGAAATAATTGTCCGCCTAAAGTTGGACGCAAATTATCTTTAAACATTGCAATAGCAGCAGTATTTGCAGTATGATTATCGAAAGTAATGCTCATGATTTTTTCAGAAATTTCGTATTCTCTGAAAATAGACATAATATAAGTGTAAATATTATTAGCATTATGGGGATATTCTAGGGCACGAAAAGCTATAATTTTTTTATTTAAAATCCAACTACGATCGACGAAATGGGCGGTAACACAAATATATCCCAAATTATTAATACCAGTCCACATATCAGAGGTGCATGCAATTGTACAGTTAAAACTAGCAAAATCAGAAATCAAAGCTTTTTTTGTTTCTTGGAAAATATTTTGAATATCATTTCTAGCAGTATTTCTAGAAATTGCTTGATAAGCAGGATTAACAAATTCTTTGATAAAACGTTCAAATCTAGCATCTTCAGCGAATGTAAACGGTTGTTCCGCTGCAGCTATATAACGGGTCAAACCGTCTCTCATTTTCTTTTGAGAATAAACAAAATTTCCTAAACCACCAGTGGCACTTTGGCTAATTTGGGATTGTTTAGCCCCAATAGGTTCACCACCTTCTCCATTCTCACCCCAAATTGCCGAATGTACTTTTTGCATATGTCTAGTAACAGTGCCCGTACCACCAGATTTTCCATGTAAATATTTTTTTTTACAAATTTTACAAATAACCCATGTTTCTAAAATTCCCAATGCATTTGTTATCTCAGTAAAATCAAAAAAATTCCACACTTTTGCCTTGCCACCTCTTTTGTTACTTGAGGGTTGGGGTTGAGAGCCACCATGTTGGGTTGATGGGTCAACAGAACCAACAACCTCAACATCATCATCAGCCTCCAAATCCTCAATCTCATTCACCTCACCATATGTTAAATCTTCTAGATCATGTGCTCTACTGCGATCCTCTTTTTTTTTTGATTTAAAGTTGATTTAGAAAACGATGTAATAACAAAAATATGAAATAAATGAACTTTTTTTAAAAAGTAAGGAACAACTAAGTACTACTTTTAAAAAAAAAGTAACAATTAACAATTCAGAGAAAGGAAGTATTATACCTCACTGGAAAAGTATCATACCTCAGTAACCTCCTCACTTGGAAATAAATAAACTTGAACACTGGAATGTTTGTATTGGTGAATAAATATGATAGAGACTTTAAGTGCTTGAATTAGTCCTTACTCCTTGCTAAACAAATTTTGAAAAATTGCAATTGTAGAGGACACCACATGACCACAATAATACTTCAACTTGAAGAATAGATTTGGTGAATTGCTAGTAGATTTGTAGTCTGTGTAGATTTTTTTTTTTTGGAAGAATGTAGTCTCTAGAGAATTAAGAGAGTTGAGAGAAAGAATTGCAAAATACTGAATGCTCAAGACTAGAGAGTGGAGTGAGAAATAATGAGGGTATATGAGTTTCATTTATAGACTGCCAAACGGCTCTTAAAGTAGCCGTTGAGAGACTGTTGGCTGTTGAGTGTTGAAGTCAAGTTGACAATTTCAACTTCCAAAGAGAAGAAAGTAAAGAGTGTATCAACCTTTGTCCTGCATGGTAGTGATTTTGGTCTTTGACAAAGACCACACATACTTTTTTTATTCTACTCGTGTACTTCTCTGTGTTATAGCATATATATTTTTTCTTTGTTCTCTCACTTCTCTAAGTTAAAGAAGAATTCTATTCGTGTACTTCTCTCTTCTTTTTTTTTTGTTTCATTTCCTGCAGATACAGGAAATTGTAGCTGCCTCACAGTCAAACAAACACCTACTCTGTAGGCTGCAGCCTGTGAACAAATTAACAATGCAGAGTTAAAAGGACTTAAAGTAATAAAGTGATGTGACTTGACACTTGCAAGCACAGTTGGTAACTACACATGCAAATGCAAATAGTATTAGTAGTCAGTAGATTGTGTAGGGCAGTGCCGCAGTAGGCTTAGTTGGAACGGGTTGGTATGTAACGGGCTGGGCTGGGCTGGGTCACGGGTTAAGGGCTGGTCTGGGTCACGGGCTGGGCTGCGGGTCGGGCTGGGTCATGGGTTAAAGTGGGTTAATGCGGGCCGGGCCGGGCCTGGGTCGTGGGTTTTATATTAGTGAACCAGCCCGGCACGATGAGGTGGGCTGGGTTTCGAGGGCCGGGCCTACGTGGGCTGGGTTGGGCTGGGTTTTACTATTTGAGTGGGCTGGACCGGGCCAACCCAACCCATTTTATACCTCCAGTTTTTGTAGTATTTGGCTCCAAAGATTGGAGCCAATACTTAGCTTTGTCTTTTAATGAAAACGGGAAGAGGCGAAATTTTAACTCATCATCAGTTAGGTGTTGGATTTTTAAAGTAGAGCAAATATCTTGAAAATCACCTAAGTGCTGATAAGGGTCTTCTTTAATTCGGCCATGGAAAGAAGGTAATAGCGAGATGGTAGATGACTTTATCTCAAAGTGAGATGCCGTCACCTCCAGTAATTCAATACTAGCCTGTGGCGTGTTGGCCGTAGGAATAAAATAGTCTTTAAGCGGAGGAGGTGGAGGTATATTAGGGTTATTTCCGTTATTTACGTTGTTTTCGCCGTCGGCCATTGGAATAGGTTTTATGTTAATAAATCGAGTTTTCCTTAACCTTTTAAGGGTACTTTGAATTTCGGCCTGAAATAACGACGACGGTTTTGGAGTCCGACTGACTCTAAGGGTACGTTCAAGTTCAGGATCGATAGAAAATAATTCCGGTTTACTAGAACGCGTACCAAATATAAACTAAAAAAGAAAATAAACTAAAAACAAAAACTGACTCAAATAAAAAAAAACAAATAACAATCACGCAACTAAGATAACAAGCACTCAACTACTATGATGCATGAATAGTATCCTGTAATGCAATGACCGCGTCAAGCCCAGCGCCCCGGGTTTCCTAGCTAATGCACGTGAACAATCACTCCTAAACTAATGCAAATAGTGCGTCTCAGCGCCCTGACTTACAGTGGTTGGAAGCAGATTTCAAAGGAAGCGATTTAAATTATTTACTATTTATTTATTGTTATTATTATTTATTTCGCGTAAGCTCCTTTGACGTGCACAGCTGCTCTACTCAAAACGCTAGAATTTGAGTACTTTGAGAAACTACAAAACAAAAAGAAAAGTTAGTGACTCAAAATAAAACGAAAAATAAGAAAAAGAAAATCTAATATAATATTTATGAATTAACTAAACTAAGATTCTAAAACTAAAGGTAGTAATTTGCAATCCCCGGCAACGGCGCCAAAAATTGATGTTGTCAAAATCAAGATATAAAAAATGTACTTTACTTTTCTAAGGATTTGTAGTAGTGAAAGCAAAGGTCGAACTCACAGAGATTGAATTACTACGATTCTTAATTTTAAAACCTAAATCTAATTAATTATAAAAACGAGATTTTGATTTTGAATTTAATTAAACTAAGAACAATAAAATAAATCTAAATTATGAAAGCAATTTAAAAGTGTTTTTGTAAATATGTTTAAAGGAACCTAAGATTGCAAATCCACCACTAGCTTTTCATAATAGGAATATTTATGCATTCAATTAGATTATTAAGTTGGATGATAATGGGGAATTGTAGCTACAAGCCCAATTCCTCCGTCAAGAAAATAACTATGGTTCAAGCACCAACATAATCCATCTTCGGTTAGCACGAATTATCCCACACTAAACTAGGGTTGTGGTATAATCCGTCTTATCTAGGCATGGACTATTCGGATACTTGATAGCACAATTCAATTTAAGCACCATTACAGTCAAATAGATCTAAGGCAAGAATAAACTTTGAAAGTAATGATTTAATCAATAAAAGCACGATTTATTTATAAAAATCCTCGAAATATGTAATCATCATCCATACATAATAAAACTAAAATGAAAATATAAATAAAACCCTATTACTTGGCTAGGGTTTCATTGAAACCTTAGATCTTGAGTTTAGTTGGCCATAGAAGTGGTAGATGGCAAGTAGTTGATGGAGGAGGCCATGGAACTCCTTGGTCTTCTTCTTCTTCTCCATGCTTCCCTCTCTTCAATGGCTGAAAGTGTGGTTGTATATTGTGTGTATAATAATTTCCAACCCCTAAATTGAAGTAAAATAGGGTATATATAGATTTTAGGCAAGTTTTGGAAGCTTTCCTAACCCGAATTGCACTAAAACTGCTATATTTTGCAATCTAGACGTAATTAGGCAGTTTCTTTCACGTAGGAATCATCAGTAGAGTGAAATACACAAGTTCCATTTTTGCACAGGTTGTGCGCGCGGGCTGCGCGAGCGCGATATTGGGACCTCGCACGCACGGATCGCACCAGCGATTTCGGGGTTTTCGCACGAGCAGGCCGCACGCGCGATGTGGATTTTCTTGCTTCTTTTGCTCTGCTTTTTCACCCCATTTAACTTGGTTTACTTGATTTCTTCCAAAACCTGTCAGAAAATATAAAATGAAGTAAAAATATACAAAAACAGGATAAAAAGGTACTAACAAACGTGAATTACGGTGTATAAATAGGAGTTGTTCTCTCCCGATCAAATAACCACAATCGAAAATATATTTTCCTTTAAGCTTTCACTTAGTGAGAGAACTAATCATGCTATTGGAATGTTCAATATACAAATACAACAATCAATATAAACAACAACAAATTGATCTCCGGAAAGTCAAGTAACTCAAGCCACTACCCCCGGGTCCTTCTCAACCTAGAATTTCTCACTCTTTTATCGCATATAGCGTATCATACACTCTAGTGATCCCGAAGGCATCACCATTTCATCATCGTGGTCGTCACCATGCCCCGCTCATTGAGGGCTTACTATCCCTTACATATGGGACCTATAAATGGTGACCACTACTTGACTTCCCTTTGATCCATATAAGCACGTAAGCAACTTTAGCATATAACATGGCAATTTATATATACTTGACATGTTTTACTTCAAATTTATAACATATAATCACAAGTCTATGAACTAGGCACTCCTTGATAACAATTACCACATAAACATCTATAAACACCCAATTTTGGGATTAGAACACTCATCTCTTCGATTCTTAAGCGATTAAGCTCCTAGAATCTAATTTCAAGCTAGATTCAAACTCAGCTCTTGCTCTAGGATCAATCCTACATAATTTTACATATGGATAGTTGTTTATCGAATGGTCGCCGAAAAAATATTACCGAAAATGAAAACAAATTACGTGCATGTGATCCTCTTACCTCCACGAGTCCAAAAAATGGTCTCGGGTCATAAATCTGACATCAGACGGCGAAGGAACGGCAAGAAATCGTCGCGTGGAATCCGTCACCGACTTGGGAGCTCTCCAATTCTCTAAATTTCTGTAAATGATGTAAATAAGACACATATGCTACATGCATATGTGTTGTCATTTACTTTTCCCTTATTACATTTACACCCCCCAATCTTTCTTAAGTTTTATTATGAAACCCCTAAGTTAATTACGTTAATTACCCACATTTTCTAAATGGATTTAATCTAAGTCTCATGTAGGTCGCAAACATGGTCCAACATAATTTATGAGGTTTCTATTAAACCTATCAATTATGAATTGTATTCAAATACGTGCTCACATGGGCATCCAAATTGGTCCCCTTATCCTATCATAAGACAACAATATCTTTAAACATTTAAATAAATATGCATGTCAACATATAATAGCATCTAAATATAAATTTTGCCAACTAGACCCTCATTGGGCCCCACATTTATACCAGTCCTGCCTTTTATAGAACTTTCATCTATGTTCGCATTTGAACACCTTTTTACCGTGGGTTCATAATCTCACTTTAAACCATCTTATGCATTAATTATCTTAAATTAACTTATATTAATATCACATTACTCTTCTTTCTGGGTACGGGTGTTACAGTATGTGACACAAATAATTTTTTATTCGTGACGAAAATGTACCTATCTGACACAAAAAAAATTCATTTGTGACAGAAATGTACCTATCCGTCACAAATACGTTTTTATTCGTGACAAAAATGAACTTATTCGACACAAATACATTTTATTCAGGACGGAAATACACCGTTCCAACACAAATGCATTTTTAGAAATTTTTTTCCCAAATTGGTGTTGACTAGTGTTTTAGGGGAATCTAAGGCTCTCATCTCCCCTCTCTCTCTCTCTCTCATTACTCCTCACCTTCTTCCGCAGCCACCATCGTGTCGTCCTACACCACACCCATCGCCGGCACACCACTATAGCTGCTACACTGGTCACCACTAATACCACAACACCACAACCTCTAGCCCCTTCCTCTCCTTTCTGTCGCCCCTGACCCCATCCTTTCGCCTCTATCTTTTCATTTTGCCATTTTCTCCTTGCTTGAATCTCTTAATGTTTGATCGCTTCTATATATTGGAGTTCGACTCTATCGTCATTGACTTAGGGTTTTGGTGAGAGACATTGTGAGTAAAGAATGGACGAAGAAATGGAGGATACGATTAAGCTTACATTCACGGCTATTGCAATTGATCTCGATTATGAGTTTGACGAGAAGAGTCAATCGCTGAAGCTCGTGAAGCTAAGCTATGGTTCGAATTTGCACAAAGCTATCCACTGTAGACACCCCATTTTATCAGCTATCAGATTTAGGAGACCCATAGCTTGGTGTTTTACAATGATCGAAAATGACTCAAAACGACTCTTGGAAGTCAGCTCTATCTCTCAGAATGCTCAGAATGACCAAACTGCCCCTGAAAGCCCAGAAGCTCCCAGATTTGGACCAAAAGTTCTAGAAGCATGCTATGTCGTAAGGAACAATCAGAAACCAAAAGATATCAGCTCCCATTACCATCAGCACAAAGTAACAAAAGAGGAACCGACTCCCGGAAATCAGCCGACAGGAACAATCAGAACATGTCCCGCATCCTGATCTCCCGATTATCACAAGCTTTCTCATCTGTCCATTTTCATCACAAAATCCCTCGGTCACCTTTGGCTGTTGTCTTCTAAATGAAGCGCATCTGATCTATCTCACTCGTTTGCAAAGCACACTTTCCAAATTTTAGAAGTTTTGCCCCTAGACCCAGAGCCTCCTAAGCCTTGTTGTCCTTATCCGAGTCATCCACCACATCACAGTCACCAGCACAACACCGACCACTCGGAGTGGCGCACCCTATAGCACCTGCTCATACTAGGATCATAACAATAGGCATGATAGGACTCGTGGCACAATTCATATCATATCCATGCGTTGCATATCATCCTCATAGCATAGCATCCGCATATTTTGTTGTGCATGTATTCCTTTGTGCCCCGAACTACGTCCTGGTCTGATTCTCCTTGGGATACGTAGGCAGCTCACGCAGAGCACGACCAGCACTGACCTCAGCACATTGCATCTTTTGCAACGCTTTTATCCTAAATCTATAGCCTCCAAAAGTCCTGTCTCTTCAAAGCTTTGGCACTCGCTTGTGACATGCGTTGCCTCGCAAGTTCATGCCAAAGAGGGGCAAACTGTAGACACCCCATTTTGTCGGCTATCAGATTTAGGAGACCCATAGCATAGTGGTTCACAATGATCAAAAATGACTCAAAAGGACTCTTGGAAGTCAGCTCTATCTCTCAGAATGCTCAGAATGACCAAACTGCCCCTGAAAGCCCAGAAGCTCCCAGATTTGGACCAAAAGTTCTGGAAGCATGTTATGTCGTAAGGAAAGTGATAAAATGAGTTTTTAAGAAAAATCGGATGAAATCGTCAGCTCCCAGAGACCCCCGGAAGTCCCGGAAGTTCCCGGAAAGTCCCAATTGACCGGTTTGACCAAGTTTGACCAAGTTTGACCGAAGTCATCCAAATTCACCCGAATCATTCTAAATCATGAGAAAAGTATTAAAACGAGTTCCAAAAGAAAATCGAGCGAAAACGTCAGCTCCCGGGAACTCACGGAGGTTTCTAGAACTTCCCGGGAATCCCAAGTTTGACCAGTTTGACCAAAATTTGACTTTGGAACTGGGGCGCCGAAACAATTTTCAAATATTTTTCATGGATACTAGAGGTCAATAGCTTTCCAACGGTATATCGCGCATAATCTCTGGATTTAAAACGAATTTATTATGAATTTCCAAAGGCTAAAAAGGCGATCAAATCGGCTTTTATCGCGAATACCGCAAAACTTTTCAAAGTAACCTATCCCCGAACTATTTTTTTATGTAAAGTAGACTCCAATACCTTTCCAATGGTATATCAAAACCTCAGTTTGGAGTTCATATGCATTTTCTGTGAATTTCGGACGAAATAGGGCCTTTTCGCGAATACCAGAACCTCTGGGGGCCTAAACAACATTATTTGGACGAAGGAAGAGCAGTGCCGCCGCGGTACTGGCCCACTGCCGCCGCGGCACTCTCCTCCAGAATAGTGTATTTTTGTAATTTATTTTGGGGGTCCAATTTGATATATTAAAAACCAAAACGACATAGTTTTATGTTTTCAGATGTTTGGGACCAATGGGAACACTTCTAAAACCCCAAAACCACCCCAAGTTGGCCTATTTAAACCCCCCATTTCTCTTCATTTTGAGGGGAGTCAAATGTAAGCTTTGAAAAAGTTTGGGAGAGAAAGTTGTAGAGATAAGGTTAGAATAGAGAAAAAAGAAGCTTTCTTCTTTGATTTTCAAAACAAAAGTGAGTTCTAACTTTGTTTTTACTTCATTACTCCTATTTAATTCAACATTCAATACATCCAACCACCATTTTAGTGAGCATTTAAGAGAGAGGAAGCATCTTCCATATCCAATGTCATCATATATGAGTGAAACACCATTCTACAAGTTCAATACATCATGAATATCATCTATTGATCATTATCTACTTGCTTGTTTATTCATTGCTTATCTCTTCTTACCTCATTTCTTTTTGATTTTTCTTGATTTACTTACTAGTTCATCATCATCTAGATGATGACATGAAGTTTGAGGTGAGTGAATCCTTATGGATAGTAGCTCTTGACCTCAAAAACATGTTTGATAGATGATGATCATAACTTCAATACCCCCTAGGTATTCTTGAAGTTATGTTCAAAAATCAAAATAAATCTCTCCAACAATCTTGGAGGTTCTTGATGATGAGTTTGATGTTGGCATTTTAAGTTGCTATAATCCTTATTGAGTATTGAAAATATGCTTTCAAAACATCTATTTCAAAACCCCTCTCAATCCCTCTCATTTTGGTTTCAAGAAACAAAACCTTGTTTTCTCCAAAATCTTCAAAACAATGAGTCAAAACAGTGAGTGAGCTGAGTTCAAAGATTCCTCTAGAACTCAATACTCAACATATGGTTGCAAGGCCACTTGAAAAGTCTTCCTAACTCATTGGAGAACACCCACGATTTTTGGTTTGACTTGGAAGTACTTGGAAATGGTCCATTTGGACCTAAACATTCCTTCCAGACATTCTGTCTTTGCTGTCACAGCAGCTAGGTCCACGGCCAACTTGTTTTACAGAAGACTTTTCCAAAAGGGGTGGTCCTAACTTATTTTTTCCTTAAACTTCAATGTCTTAGGGAACTTTCGGTATAAAATGGGCCTCTAGATCATTAGTTTTCATTTTCTAAGATTTTTCAACATTTCAGTCGATGGTACGGACTCTGTTTCTGGGTGACCTTCATTTTTTACATGATTTTTATCAATCTGTGATAGCTATTCAAGATTGGCCTTTTGGGTAGTGTTCTAGACACAATAAGGAAGATTTACATAAAAAATCATGCACTGAAAACATTCCTAACCCCTCTTTTTAATTTCCAAAAGATCATGCTACTGTTCTGTCCACTATTCACAGCAAGCACATTTCAACTTTCATTCTTTGATTTGATGCTTATATGCATTCCAAATTAGTTCATATCTTAGGAAGTAGTTCATACTACATTTGTACATATCCTATGATTGTTTCATTCATTCATTCATACACATTTTAAACTTCTAAGTCATTTTAGAAATCTATGTACACAAAACACACTACAACCTTTGCACATTTTAGATGCATATAATGCATTCATGCAAGATTTGGGGTTTTTGTAACTCTTAATCTAAGAAGATTATAAGGAATGAACTCGATCGCACGTTCACGCTCCCCCTTGATCTAATCATCCTTTCTCATCCGTCCCGGGGATTGAGAGGTCTTCTTTTTCTCAAAGAATAACATGCATCATACTAGCTTGCTAAGCATACTTTGATTTTTTTTGTTTATTTGTTTCGAGAACAATTCATGTCCCCTTTAGATTAAGGAAACTTAATTACTTGATACATGATTAGACGATTTTTCCTAGGTTTATTTGTGTGATCTTTCACTTTAAATTGCATGATACTTGACTTAGATCTTATGAACGATATTTTATCTTTAGATCTTCCATTTCAAGTTTCTTATGTAATGTAGTATACTATCATAGTATTATTTGTCGAACCAAACATAGTATAAGATGATTATTTGGATGCTAATTGAGGCCCGTCGGAAGACGGAGCGAGTTGAGGGTGTTTTAGTCGTGACAAAGGCTCCTTCCTCTCTCGTACCAAAACCCCGAACCAAATTCTTTGGTTATGAAGGGCCGGTGCCCTTATCCGCTTGGGTGAGTCAAATTAGGTTTCTTGGTTCCTTAAAGACCAAGTGGCGACTCTGTATCTGTTTTCAACATACCATTTTCTTTCTTTGATCAATTTCAAACAAGTTTCAAAACCCAACAAAGAGGCGGAAGCCCGGTGTCCACATCCACCTTCTCGTTAGTGTTTCAACTCTAAACTCTACTGTTTCTTGCTATCAGTTTACTGATTCAATTATTTTAAGTTGCAAGTTCAAGTTCAACTTCTTTTATGCTTTTTTGTGCTTGTTTAGATCAATTACTTTAAGCTGCATTACAAAAGACATGATTATTCTAATTTATTCTGATTTAATGATATTCTCGATTGATTTGTTTGATGTTTCTATTTATCATGTGGCCTACGAGGTGTTATGTAAGTTTCTTGAATGTTTTTTGGTTTATAATTGTTAGAGACTTGGTTGGAGGGGTAGTGGGCTGCCTGGGTTTTTGCTTTTTGCAGTGGTGCTTATCATGTGTTTGTATAAATGTCTAAGTGAGGCTGTAAAGTTTTGAGTGTTATTATTGGGGTTGAGTTCTACTCCTGCGGTCCTTTGCTTTGTATTTGCATTGCCTTGTTGGCCTTTAATAAATCTTCTTAATTGCTGTTAAAAAAAAACATCTTTTATTGTAATACTAGTGTCATGTGTGTATGTGTGTGTATTGAAGAAGAGAGGTTTGTCAATGGCTGAATTCACCGAAAAATTATTTCACATGGATGGCGTGTTCATTCTTATTAATATCTGCATTCATACAAATTATCATATTATACTTCATGGGTATATCATAAGAGAGAAATCTAAATGGCTTGATATGTAACCAAGCATATAACAGGCTATCAAAGTGATTGGCTGATGCTATCTAAATTAAAAGTTTATGCAATTGCAGTCCTCTGCAAGCTAAGTGGCTCAGAGCAACAGCTAGAGATAAGTCAAAACAAAATTAAGATATGTGAGTAATTAGGAAACTAGGATCAATTTTTTTTAATTTGACTAGTGAGAGTCTGTTCAATGGATGGAGCTAGAAAAGAAAGCTCACATCCAAAGGAATAATGTTATAGTTCTCAAATTTGAATTCCAAATTTAATTTCAAAGTTATCATTTTTTTTCTCAATCTGCTAGAATTGCAAGAAGAGATATGGAGTCATGCCTCGACCACATTAGATAACTACTAAATTTAGTGGCACTGTGAGTTTTTAATTAGAGAAGTTATTGCTACATTTCTTCTAGTTCTTTGTTTGGTGGTTGAGAATATGATGGAGAGAGAGAGAAATATGTATAAGTGTATGGACATAATATATATATGCATTCACTCTTACTTTTACCTTTGTAGAGAATTGAGCAAGTGTTGAGGAGATCAGGTAGCAACATCAAATTTTTTTTTCTAGTGGAATGCAAGGCCCTTGGAGCGAAGACAGGTTTAACTTTCTAAATAAATGAAAATTTACTTTACCATTCTCTGGGATTGTGGGTTTGATGCCTTTTTTTTTTTGTTGTTTTATGGAGTTTATTTCTTCACTTTGTGGACCATCTTGCTTGCCACTTTATTGCATGCATTTGTCACAATGCTCAATTATGAAATGTATTGTTTTCTTGTGCTACAACTCAACACCTTACTCAACATGTGTGATTTTAGCTATTGCAAGTGATTTTTGTTGACATCAAGTTATCCTATTCATAAATACATTGTCGCAAATTTGTCCGATGTTTATGTCACAGCCCGGTCCCACAATAGCGGAACCGGAGTCCGTGGCACGCCACCGAGGCTAAACCAATTCATTAACGTTCCCAAAATTAGGTTTGAAGAACACACGCAGCGGAAAACAAAACACATTTTAAAACCAGAGGTTCAGTCGACTGCTCAGTCGACTGTTCAGTCGACTGCTCAGTCGACGGGAGTGGGCAGGGATTTAATAGCAATTCCAGTCGACTGAGACTGGAGGTCCAGTCGACTGATGCGGGGTCCAGTCGACTGCTGAGGGGTCCAGTCGACTGCTTTTGCTAAAATAAGAAGCAGTAGCTACAGACTCAGGGGTTCAGTCGACTACTCCCCTGGCAGCAGCCCAATCTGCAGAATTTCAAGTTTTAAAAGTTTTCTAACTTCCACCAATGATCAACCACTCCATCCAAACTTAACCCAAAGTAATTCTAGCTGTATTAAAGCATTACCAAACATAATTACAACCTGTTACTAACTATTACAACGGTTTAAAATCCATTCTAACATACCAAATTAAACATGGGTTAAAACAACCAAATTCTTATTACAATTGTTTCTAGGATCCCAAAACTACAAAATTAACATTAAGTTGTCTCCCAAGCGAACTCCCAACTCTCGTACTCACTTCTGCGATTCCTCGCCAGCATTTACACCTGCAATGGTTATTTGAATAACCACACATATTTCGATTTGTTTAAGCTAAAGCTTAGTGAATAAAACAACATATGCACATGAATGATAAACATGTCCGCATTCACATCTATACATTTCATACTAGTCGCCGGAGACTCACGTGCCCGTCCATATTCCCAATCCGCGACTCCTCGCCAATAAGTCCACGCGAAAGGGTAAGACCCACGATTCTTCTCTTCAATCGTGCGACCTTAATGCCTATATCGGCTCCACAAAATGGCACGGTGACCACGTGCTCCTTCTGACCCACATAAGCAACTTAACATGCTCAAATACATATCACCATACTCGCGGTAATTGAAACATCTCACCGTGCTATTGAGCCTACTTATCAATATAAATGCCCAATATGAACTACACAATATATCTATAAGAATTAATACATGCTATTCATACAAAACATGAATACATGTCAAGAAATCATTCCAAAAACATAGTTGAATCACTCACCTCCGATTTACGCGCTTAAACTTCGATTCAAAGAAAATCCGTGCACAAAGGACGTGCAGAAGTCCGTCTAGTACAAATCCTATGGATCAGAATTTCATTTATCAACTTTTATGAAAAATTCTAGAAAATAACTTTTCGGAAAACTTAGCCAAACAGGCCCTAATAGGTATCAAAACGAAGCTCTTACCTCGAGGAGCTCGAATATGAAATCTAGGAGAAAGCAGACTGACGGAAGGTCGTCGTTTGGCGTCGCAAAGCTCGAAGCAACTAATTCTCCCTCTAGCCTCCCTTTTGGCCTCCTCTTTATGGAATTAGGTTAAGACTTAGAAAAATCTAAGTTCATCTCTATCTATATATAGGCAACATTCTCGGGGAATTACGTTTACCTCCCCACGAGTTTTCCAAACTCCTAATCAGTCTCTGAAACTTTCTACACAGCTAATTCATAGCTTTACGAGTGAAACCTCAAAATTATAAAAGTTTTCGACTAAGTTTCGTTTGGTCGCTAAAACGCGAATTTCTACATGACGTTTCCGAAGTTGCTAATTAGCCTACCAAATTAATAGCGTGTTCATTCGTCCTCACCAGGACACTAAATCTAACAACAGAAATATATTCTAAAACAGAAAATAATACAGATATTGAAATACACAGGTAAACATTTATTTTCAGATAAACATTTAAAGTGTTCCACAGCGACCGTCTCATACTCGGAGAGACGTCACAAATAATAAATCTTCAATCACAACAATTTCAAAGGGTTCTCTAATACAGACACCCAAATCAACTCGTGAGTCAAAACTCACCCAAACATGTGTCATAGGACACGCCACATCACATTATCATGCATGACAATGTAATGCAAATGCAATAACACAAATGCGGGTGTTATAGTTTATGAAAAAGAAAATTACTATAACACAATAAACAAGACTAAAAGTAGTTTATGTGTGATATTTTTGAGATATTTTAGTCCATTGTATACATTTATTAGGGAAATTAAGAAACGTAATGGTTTTTCTTATAAAAATTTCTCATGGTACCCCGCCCTTTCCCTTTATAATAGTATAGATACTACTAGGCTTGGCAAATGGGTGGGCTTGGGCGGGTTTGGGCCTGGGCGCGTTCGGGTTTGGCCTAAGTCGGGTCTGCTTGTGATCGGGCCGGATCGGGTCTGGTCTCCGTCGGGTCGGGTCAGGTTTTGAGTCATGACCCGATTATATATATATATATTTAATTTTTTTTTATATTTTTTTCAATTTAATTTTATATATTTATTTACAACTTTTTTTTGTTTTTTTTTGTTGTTGCAATATATGTATATTTTTATTTTGGCCTTTTAAAAATTTTTCCCCCTCACCTTTTTCCCCTACTTTCTTCCCTCTACCTTTGAACTTGATCAAAATCTATTTAGGTGAGAAAAAACAAATTATTTAAGTTAGCAAAGATTTTCATGAGATAATTATAGGGCTAAACACAATAGATTCTATTGTGTTTAAAAGCTCCAAAAAATAAAAATTGGATTCATGATTACTTGCCCTGCAACTAAAAAAAAATATCATAACTGATGATGCCGAAATTTGGTAAGAGAAATTCAGAGAGAGATACGGGGGATACAAGGGTTTGTGTGTGGTTCGGTCCCGTTAACGAGGTGACGTACGTCCACAGTTGCGTCAGTGCGCTTCAATAGCAAATCACCGGCGGGCCTGGTGAGCCAACAATTGGGCGGCACTACCAGTAAAACCCACCGGGTGTATGCATATGATTGAGAATTATATGCTATTCTTTTTGTTAGAAAAAAACTCCCTGTAAAGAGGGTAGGCAGGCTTATTTATAGATGCAAGAGTCCTCCTGTACATGGTAAGTAATCAGATTAGGAAGCCTAATTTGATTGTAGCTGATTCACATAAATTTAGGGGAGTTTCCTAAGTGGTTTAGGAAACTGCTCATCCTTCCCCACAGTCTTCTGATCGGATTAGGAAATCGTGGAGTAGCTTGATTGCCAAGCTGCACCTCGTGGAGAGCAGTTGCGTTGTACTCCCGAGCCGTTGGAAAGTACCGGACGGTCATAGTCGACGACCTCGGGATTGATGGGCCACAAGCGCCTATTCTAGATAGTTCGGGATCTTTAATGCCAACGTGGCGGTCTGACTTTGGCTGAGTATTTATGGACATATCAGCTGCCCTCTATTTTTGAAGTTGATGTGATGTCCCATCAGATGAGGTTTAAAAATTAGGGCCGCTTCGGCAGTACCGTTCGGTTACGAGATCGGGACTTCCCCCGGGATGAGACCGGTCGTGCCGGTCCACCCGAGTGTGGACCGAGTGGTGACCCTGTGGCCCGGGTCCAACTTCAGCCACATGTCAACTGGTCATTGGTCTGGTCGAGATCAAGCAAGGCCAGCATAGGAGTAACTGAGCTTCTTATATGGTAACCGAACTGTCTCATCATGCATTTAATGCGCGTACCTTTTGAGGTAATGCTCCACGTGCCCGAGGTGACAGCTGTCGGGCAGTTTTGGAGGGAAAGTTTCCTGGCCGTCAGATCTGCCTTAATTTGGACCGTCCGTTCTTCCTATATAAGGAACACTTGCTTATTCCACTAGTTCCTGCTGCCAAGAAGTAGATTCCTCGAGCGGTTTTGAGAGCAAAAAGTTCCCAACACAGCTTGCCGAGCTCTTTCCTGCGTCATTCCTTGTAAGTCTCCATTCCCCAACTTTGATTCACTGTTCTTTTCCATCTTCTTCTTTTCCTTTTTCTCTTCGGAGTAAGGATGGAGGTTCTTTTGGGCCCACCGGCCGTCCAAAGTACACAGAGAGGCCGGCTTCTTCTCGCTGGGGGCCCGTCAAGGGAAGAAGATTATCGTCAATTGCCCGAGCAACAATCGGGGGTGGAAAAAGAAATATTTTCAAGTTTCCATCCTTGGATTTTGTGAAGTGGCACCGTGCATACAGTTGAGGACCTCTTGGGCGGGAGAACTGAGGAGTAAGCCCTTAACCGTTTTACCGTCATCTTATTTCGTTGTTGCCATTGAATATTATGTTCTTCTTTTATTTCTTTTGCAGTGGGATCGGTGGATATGCCCAGTATTCTCGACGAGTGCCAAGCCAGGATCCTCTCATTGATCGAGGACCCAACCGACGTAAACAAGGTCTTGACCCGATCGGGGGACCCAAAAATCTCCTACAAACCTAAGCACCGCTTCGAGGCTCCTATCCTCCCAGTGATCATCCCTGGTTAGTTATGTATATATATATATCTTGGACAGCTTGCTCTCACCCTTGCCTGTTATGTAACGGACTTGTGTCTTTTTCGATTTTGCAGAAATGGCTCCTAAGAACTCGACGGCCCTCAAGGAAAAAGAGGCGGCACTGATCGCCCGAGCGGGTTCAAAAAGAAAGAAACAGGACCCTATTGAGGGTCAGTCGCTCAAAAGGATCTCCAGGGGGATCACAATCCAGGCGAACAAGGAGGCTGTTGCGACCTCGACACCCAGAGTCACCATTGCTGCGCCACCAACTTCGCCTCTCCCCACCAAATCGACCGGGGTCTCATTCTCCAGCATAGACGAGCTGAGCCGCGTGGGACCGTCCTCGAGGCCGGCCGTGGAGACAACGAATGACGTCCGCGGGAGGGTCCGGCCCGGGCCATGGGAGGGTCCGGCCTAGGCTGCAACAGATTCAGATAGACAAATACACTCTACTGAGTCCCGAGGCCATAATCGGTTGGCTTTACAGCATCAGCCACATGGTGAGTTACTTTGCGTTCTTCATGCTGCTTACTTTTCCATTTGGAACATTAACAATTGTTCTCTTTTACAGGTTAGCTGTATAGCGGCCAGGGCTGAGGCAACCCTGCCCGGGCTGCTGAGAGACTGACCGTGGTTGAGACTGCCTTGTCTGTTGAGAAAGAGGCCTGAAAGTCCGTTGACTGCACCCTCTCTGTGGAGGAGGAGAAGTCCAGGGCTCTGGGTCTGGTGCTAGGGGAGGCCGGGACACCATCTCAACTGAGCGGGCTGCTCGAAAGTCTGCCGAGGCCAAGGTTGCGACTGTAGAGGCTGGTCGGGTGGCCGCCAAGAAGGAAACCGAGGTCCTCATAGCCACTCTTTTCGAAGTCACCGCCGCCCGGGAAGCCGAGGCCAAGGACGCCGAAGAGGAGTTCGAGGCTGGATTCCTCAAGGGTTATGCTGACCTGACCGCCCGAGTTACTGAGGATCACCCGGACTGGGACATTTTTGGCTACTCCTGGGCCGAATCCGACTACTAGAAGGAGGACCAGGCTACTGAAGGAGAGCCTGCTACGGCTGAACCGACTGGGACTTCTCCTTCAGGCGATGATAGTGTGGTCGTTGTAGACGACTAGTAGGAACCCTCGTTCTCTTTCCTTTTTTTGTTTTGTTTTGTTTTGTTTTTTTAGGGAGGCTATTACAACTGCCCCTGGTTATACACAATTTTTAATGAAAAGGTTGTATGTATGTTTTGTGACTTGTACTTGTATGCCTGATAGGCTATTACTATCTTGTACTTGTATGCCTATTTTGTGATTACCAACATCCGACCAGTTTTTATTTTTTATTTGACCATGACCGATCTCAATCCCTGCCTTCGCAAATGGTTTAGGATCATAACCGTTAGAACAACTGGTCTTTTTGACCTACCTGAAAGGTCCAGTCCGGTGTATTATAGGATTTTATCCTATTTTACTGTCCGGATAGTTTTTCTCTGGCCTCTGTAGGTACTTAGGAATGTTAGGATTCTAAGCCCTGTTAGTGACTAGTGTGATTTCCTATTTAGTCTGCCCTGCCCCCCAAGCTTTTGCTAAGGCAGGCGTATAGAGGGGGTGACCGTAGGAAAGCAACTTGGAATATGGGTGGTTGCAGGGTCCTTTGGGACTTGCCATCGTCAGCCACCTAAAGGGCGTTGCCCTCTATTGTAGGTTGAACCTAAGCAAGGCCTGTGACTCAGGTTTTGGACCCAAGGTCTTTTAAGTGCCTGGGGTAGGACCCCGAGGTCTTTTAAGTGCCTGGGGTCTCCCCCGAGGTCTTTTAAGCGAGCAAGCACGAATAAGAGTTGTTTGATGAAAAAAGAAACTATTATTACTATATGAATAGATATGCTCGGGTCGAGCTACATGGTTCCTAGCCAACATTATTGTCATACCTCACTGGAAGTACTTGCGGAGGTGTTGCACGTTCCAAGGATGAGAGAGGTCATGCCCGTCTAGAGTTTGTAACCAATAGGTTCCCGGGCGGTTGACTCGGGTAACTAGGTATGGACCTTCCCAGTTTGGCCCCAACTTTCCATGGCTCGGGACTTTTGTGGACTGGTTTACTGCCTTCGGGACCAGATCTCCTATCTGGAAACTGCGATGCTTCACCTTACTGTTATAGTATCAGGAGACTTTCTACTTGTAGGCTGTCACTTTCAGATACGCTCGAACTCTTTTCTCTTCTACCAAGTAAAGTTCCGCCCTTAGGGCATCTTCATTGTCTAGCTCGCTAAAATTTGCCACCCGATAAGTAGGTAACCCAAGCTCCGTGGGGATCACAGCTCAAAGCAGTAGGTTAGAGAGAATGGCGTTTCACCTGTTGCCGCTCGGGGTGTAGTACGATAGGCCTATAGGAGGGTCGATAGTTCCTTTGCCCATAGCCCTTTGGCGCTTTCAAGCATCATTTTGATTGACTGAAGAATAGTTCGGTTGGTCACCTCGGCTTGGCCATTGGCCTAGGGGTGCTCGGGGGATGAGTAGTGATTGGATATCCCGTAGCCCAAGCAGAACTGCCTGAATACCAGGGTGTCAAATTGCCTACCGTTGTCACTAAACAGAACCTGGAGGACGCTGAACCTGCTGAGGATGTTCCTTTCCATAAAGCTTTCCATTTTCTTCTCAGTAATTATTGCTAAAGGCTCGGCCTCCGCCCACTTGGTGAAGTAGTCTACGGCTATGACGGCGAACTTGACTTGTCCTTTTCCCATCGGGAGAGGGCCGACAATGTCAATACCCCACTGAGTAAACGGCCAAGGGCTGAGGATTGGCGTCTGAAGTTCTCCCAGACGGTTGATCATGGGAGAAAATATTTGGCACGCATCACACCTCTTGACATATTCTTGAGAGTCTTTGGCCATGGTCGGCCAATAGTAACCTTACACCAGGGCTTTGCATGAGAGTGCCTGGCCTTCGATGTGGTTCCCGCACACCCCTTCATGGATTTCATACAGTATTGCTCGGACCTGTTCAGGGTGGACACAGCGGAGGTACGATATAGAAAATTCCCTTTTGTAGAGGATGCCATCAATGATGTGGTACCTTGCCGCTCAGTATTTAACCCGATGGGCTTCTTCCTTTCTGTCTGGTAATGCTCCTGTTTCCAGAAATGCCATGATTGGGTCCATCCAGCTAGGTTCTAGGGTGGTCGGTTCGACCTCCATGCATGCCGAGTTGATCACACTTGGCTCGGGTAGGTACTCTATCCTTATCCCAGGTAAGTCTGACTCAGAAAAGCAAGGCGGGCTAACCGGTCGACCCTAATGTTTTCCTCCCTAGGTATTTGCGTGACAGAGAATCCCGAAAATTTCTTTGAAATTGCTCGGACAAGGGCTAGATAAGCTACCATGTTATGTTCTCGAGCCTCATACTCTTGATTGACTTGATTTACCACGAGCTAAGAGTCGCTGTACCCTTAAATTTGTAGTGCACCCATTGAGGTCGCCATTTGTAGTCCGACCAGCAGCGCTTCGTACTCGGCCTCGTTATTGGAGGCCTTGAATCTGAGCCTAAGCGCATACTCGAGCTGGATCCCATCCAGTGTGGTCAGGATGATTCGTGCCCCGCTGCCTTACTTGTTGGAAGACCCACCACGTGTAGTGTCCAGGTTGGGATGTCTGACTGTATCCCAGGCGATAGGTCTGGTGGGTCGAGCTCTTCTACCAGATCCTCTGGGTATGTGAATTCAGCGAGAAAGTTTGCTACGGCTTGTCTCTTGATCGCTTTGCGGGGTCTGTAGACCACTTCAAATTCCTCCAACTCCGAGGCCCATTTGACGAGCCTTACAGATGTTTCAGGCTTATTCAAGATCTTATGAAGTGGCTGATCCGTAATGACCACGATAACATGGGCCTGGAAATACGGGCAAAGTCTCTGAGCTGAAGTGATGAGGGCGAAGGCGAGTTTTTCAATGCGGGAGTATCTACTTTCTGCGCCTTAAAGTGCCCGGCTTGTGTAATAGACCGGGAATTGTATCCCATGCTCTTCTCGAACGAGTGCCGAGCTGACCGCCGAGGGTGACACCACAAGGTGCAAGAACAATTCCTCGCCTGGCGTGGGCGTTGAGAGTAGAGGGGGCGATGCCAAGTACTTCTTGAGTTCCTGGAATGGTTCCTTACACTCTTTTGACCATTGAAATGCCTTACGAAGGATCTTGAAGAATGGAAGACACCGGTCGGTAGCTCGGGACACGAATCTGTTTAGTGCGGCCACCCGCCCGGCCAAACTCTGTACCTCATTGGTTGACCCGGGTGACCGCATATTTATGATGGCTTGAATTTCTTTGGGGTTCGCCTCAATCCCCCGCCTGCTAACTAGGTGCCCAAGAAACTTCCCGAACGAGACGCCAAATGTGCACTTGGTCGGGTTCAACCTCATCCCAAACTTTCTCAAAATGCTGAAGGCCTTGGCTAAATGCTCAAGATGGTTAGACTCTTCCCGACATTTAACCAGTAGATCGTCAATGTAGACCTCCATGGATTTTCCGATCAAGTCTTTAAATATGTGATTAACCAAGCACTGATAGGTTGCCCCGACATTTTTGAGACCGAACGACATGACTTTGTAGTAGTAGGTCCCCTGATCTATGATGAAAGAGGTTTTTTCTTTGTCCCCGGGGTACATGCTAATCTGATTGTACCCAGAGTAGGCATCCATGAACGAGAGAAGCGAATGACTGGCTGTGTAGTCCACAAGGAGATCTATCCTGGGCAGTGGATAGCAGTCCTTGGGGCAGGATTTGTTCAGATTGGTGAAGTCCACACACATCTTCCACTTTCCACTGCTTTTCTTGACCAATACTACATTTGCCAACTAGTTGAGATAGTGGACCTCTCGGATAGATTTCGCTTTGAGGAGTTTATCGACCTCCTCGCGTACTACCTTCTGCCTCTCGGGGACCATGCCTCATCTCTTCTACTTCACAGGCCGGGAATCTGGGTTGACATTGAGCCGGTGAGACATTACCGGGGGTCAATCCTGGGCATGACTTCATGACACCAAGAAAATACATCTTGACTCTGTCGTAGGAACTGAATTAGCTTCTCCTTGAGGCTGGGCCCCAGCTGGGTGCCGATGGTGACCATTTGGTCGGGGAGTTGCGGGTCTTACATCACCTATTCCAGATCCCCGATCGGTCCCACTCTGTCGTTCTGATCCCTTGAGTCCATCTCCTGGACATTCAGCGTTTCAGCGATGGCCTCCCAGTGCAGAGAGCTGACATAGCAACTCCGGGCAATGGCTTGGTCTCCGCGTATACTCCCGGGCCCCTGGGGGGTTGGGAATTTAACCACCAGGCTGTGCGTTGATATGACCGCCTTGGCCTTATTGAGGGTTGGCCTTCCAAGGATGACGTTATACGCAGATGGAGCTTCCATAACCACAAAGCTCGCCAGTACAGATGCCTGCTGAGGGTAGGCTCCCATGAGGACCAGGAGCTGGATGGTACTGAGCAGTTGGGTGCTGGATCCGTTGACCCTACCAAGGGAGTGGCCACTGGTCGAAGTCGATCCCTGGATATCCTGAGCTGATCAAATGCTGAGACAAATATGATGTCGGAGGAGCTACCCGTGTCTACCAACACCCTTTTAACCACGTAGTTTTCTACGGAGAGCGTCACCACTAGCGGATCATCATGGGGGTAGTGTAGGTCTAGCATGTCTTCAGATGAGAACGTCAACACGTCGGTTGGGAGAGAACGGGTGGATTGGACATGCCAGACATCCGATCGAGATGCTCGGGCATGCCTCTTCCTGGCCGACCATGAATCCCCTCCGCCTGAAATGCCTCCGGAGATTACATTGATCTGCCCAAGGGGTCGTGGTTGCTCGGGAGCCAGGGTTTTTTGCCGGGGTTTTTTGCCGGGGTCGTCTGTCAGCTGCCACGAATTCAGCTAGGTGGCCCTGCTCGATCAACTTCTCAATGGCAATCTTAAGCTTAAAACAATCCTCAGTGTCATGCCCATGGTCTTTGTGGAAGCGGCAGAACTTGTCCCGGTTTCTCTTACCGGGAGGACTTTTTAACTTGGCGGGCTCCTGGAGTAGCCTCTGAATCTCTGCGGCGGCCATAACTTCGTGGATTGGGCGGGAAAGCGGGGTGAAGGTAATCGGGGCCTGGTCCCGAATACCTCTCTGCTGATCTTGTTTGGGCTTCTTTCTCGGACCTTTCTCGGGGCCCTCCCATTTCTGTTTAGCTTTCGGGGACTCTTCTCCCTTAAAGTTGGCGCGTTTGGACTTCAGAAACTCTTCCGTATCGATGTACTTCCCACAAATTGGCTGATGAAGAGCTTACCTAATGTCTTAAAGTCATTAACCGTTCAGGGTTTCTGAGCATGGAACCACTGCGCGGCTGGGCCTTTAAGGGTACTCGGGAAGGCCATGTACAGTAACTCGTCGATCGTGGTGACTAGTGCCATTTGAGCCTTGTAACTGCAAACATGATCCATTGGGCTCCCTAAATCGTCATAAGAGCTGAGATGTGGCGGTTTGAATTTTCGCGGGATGGGGAATGCGGTGATCCGAGCGGTGTAGGGCGGCTCAGTCTCTGTATTGGTATGATCGTGGAGCTACTTGCGGCTCAACTTTTTGATTTGCTATTGTAAGTCCTCGATCTGGGCCTTTACATCTCGCCTGGTTCTCATTTCCATATCCGAGTGGTACGTCGGGTCTGATGATGATGCTTCTTCCTGGAAGTGCGTCATCCTCGGGGATAGAACCCAGCTCCAGCTCCGGGTAATCGTATGCCTAAGATCTCCCCGGCTCCGAGTCGGAGGGTCTTTGGTTGATTCCCGAGGCTTTGGCCCTGATTCCTCCCTCCTAGTGGCGCGTCGCCTATTGATGATGTCTCTAGCGTCTTCCACCTGGTAAGGATTGGTCTGAGCTTGCCGCCTGGTGCGCCTGGACGCTCTGCTACAGTCATCATCCCGGGCGTGTTCCCAATTCGATGGGGATACCGGCGCTGAGTGGGTATGGTTCTGGACTCTTACGGGCTCTCGGTCGGGTGCACTCTTCTCAGTCTAGTTCTCAGATTGAGGGCGCTTTTTCTGCAAGGTTAGCAGCTCTTCGATTTGCTGCTGGGTTTGCCGCTGGCCTTCCAGAAGTTGCGCGAGCGCTGCCGTCACTTGCCTAGAGGTCGTGGAGGCGACCTGCTGCTCAAGCTGCAAGTTTTCCTGACTGGCCGGGACAGTATTTTTCTTACCCATCTTCGGTGGCATGTTGATCACTCAAGAAATTTGTTGGTGAAAAAGTTATTGTTTTCCCACAGACGGCGCCAAACTGATGATGCCGAAATTTGGTAAGAGAAATTCAGAGAGAGATACGGGGGAGACAAGGGTTTGTGTGTGGTTCGGTCCCGTTAACGAGGTGACTTACGTCCACAGTTACGTTAGTGCACTTCAATAGCAGATCACCGGCGGGCCTGGTGAGCCAACAATTGGGCGGCACTACCAGTAAAATCGACTGGGTGTATGCATATGATTGAGAATTATATGCTATTCTTTTTGTTAGAAAAATCCTCCCTGTAAAGAGGGTAGGCAGGCTATTTTATAGATGCAAGAGTCCTCCTGTACATGGTAAGTAATCAGATTAGGAAGCTGCTCTTTTTTTTAGGGGAGCTTCCTAAGTGGTTTAGGAAACTGCTCATCCTACCCCACAGTTTTCTGATCGGATTAGAAAACTGTGGAGTAGCTTGGTTGCCAAGCTGCACCTCATGGAGAGCAGCTGCGTTGTACTCCCGAGCCGTTGGAACGTCCCGGACGGTCATAGTCGACAAACTTGGGATTGATAGGCCACAAGCGCCTAATCTGGATAGTTTGGGGTCTTCAGAGCCAACGTGGCGGTCTGACTTTGGCTGAGTATTTCTGGACATATCAATAACTAAACTAATCATTCTTTGTTTCGGCAATAAAAAAAAAATCTCACACACACACATATGCGCGTGACCGCGCGCGCACACACGCACACACATATACACATTACTACTATTTGAGTTTATAATATCAACCAAATTACAGTCCTACTATAATTATATTACAGACCATAGATAGAATGAAAATGCTGAAAAACAATTCTGGTCTAAATACTCCGATCTCCTCTATCAAATTCACAAAAACAAAATTATATCACAATTAAGCTAAATACTCTCATCTCCTCCCATCGAATCA
Source organism: Hydrangea macrophylla (assembly GCA_033977485.1). Lineage (NCBI taxonomy): Eukaryota > Viridiplantae > Streptophyta > Magnoliopsida > Cornales > Hydrangeaceae > Hydrangea > Hydrangea macrophylla. The sequence goes on along the minus strand of CM066988.1, from coordinate 112,642,533 downwards.
CCTCCCATCTCCTCTATCAGCTCATAAGCACAAAATGCACCTGTAAATGAACCATAAAAAAATACATAAAAAATACAAAATACAAAATGAGCCACTAGCTAAAAAAATAAAAGTAAAAGGAACACATAGGGAGATGTTGAACATGTATTGTTATACCTAATCAAAAGAATTTCAACATTGGTCAAGTCCTGCAATTACACCTTCAAAGTCTTCAACAAGTTCTTCCTCCAACTCATCAAAAGCTACATTAAATTAAAACAATGTTAAACAGATACAATTAAATTAAACCTCAAATAGAAATTATTAACACTTTACCTTTGGTTCCGTATAGCCAATCCCTTGTACAAAGCAAAGCCTCGGCATCCTTAGGAAACACTGAACTTCGGTATTTTCCAACGATTTGACCTCCAATGCTGAAAGATGACTCTGACGCGACAATAGTTATAGGAATACTTAATACATCTCGCGCCATAGAAGCAAGCTCAGGGTATCGAATCTTATTTTCCTTCCAGTAACTTAAAATGTCTATATTCTCTTTCCTGTCAATCCTATTTTCCTCCAAATACAAGTCTTATTGCGACTTGTGTCTATTCAAGTCATATTGTTAACTCTCGAATGAATCGAACTCCTACATTAAGTTTGATAGTAAGTGCATTGAAATAATGAAAAGAAAGAAGAAAAAACATTATTATAATAATAAACAACTACCCATTTTACTTACATCCAATTCATTGCCTTCGCCTATGTCCTCTTCACTACCTCTTGAACTACCAAGTGCTCCCACTGAAGCACTTGTAACAGAAGTAGAATGCTGTACATATTCTTCATAAAGGGAATACAACTTTTCACGTATAATGACTACCTTTTCCAAATGTGTTTCCCGATCTAACTTTTTAAAGCAAAATTCTACAAACTGCAACTTATAGCGAAAATCTAAAATAACAGCAAATGATAACACACTGCTATAGCATTCCTGATACTTGTCAAACTTCTTTTTCATTTCTTTTGCCATACATCTAATAACATCATCTGAATCTCCGATCCGCTCCAATATAAGAATTTGAATTTTCCATACCCCTTGAAAAAACAAATTTGATGTTGGGTACTGACTACTGGAGAACAATGTGGTAATATCATAAAAATGTTTTTTTGAAATTTAGAAATTTTTTCGATCTTTTCCCACTCTTCTTCCGATGGACAAGTCTTAAAACTTGTGTCAATGAATTGTAATTGGTAAAATGCTCGACGGTATGTCAATGCACTTTCAAGCATTAAAAAGGTGAAATTCCATTATATAGGTACATCTTGACACACTTTCTTGCTCCCTTTCTGAGAAACTTGTGCAATGCATTCGGCAAACTTAATCTTTCTTCCCTCTGAGCCTCTTACATACTTTACTCTCTCTCGAACCTTATAAACTGATATGCTCAGAATTATCCAGCGTGTGTCCAACGGCCACGTCAGCATCGAAGACCAAGCAGAACCCTGGGGTCCACACCCAGGGCTTGCCAGTGTCACCGCTCGGGGTGCCTGCACAGCCCGGGCGTGATCTTCGGCGACTCTCCCGGACGCGCGGCTCAACGCCAGCAGTTTCCTTGTGCGGCCGGAGTCCTATTAGGAATAAAACTCGATAGATTCCTAATCTGATAATGATCTTCCCTTAACTTATGCACATTGAATTGTGATTGATATAGGCTTCCTAATGGATCTAAGTTTCCATGTAGAGGTGGACTCTTACATCTATAAAAGAGCCCACCCATACCCTTCTAAAGGGAGAACGATCTGGAGAAACCTAATAACTAGAGCATACACTGAAACGCATATACCCGAACGGTATTACTGGTAGTGCCGCCCACTATTGTTGGCTCACCAGGCCGCCGGTGATCTGCTAGTATAACGCCTAGATACACACGTGGACGTAGGTCACCTCATTAACGGGGCCGAACCACTTACAACTCCTTGGTGTCTCTCTGTCTCTCTCTGAATCCTCTCTTACCAATTCTAGGCATCATCAGTTTGGCGCCGTCTGTGGGAAGCGTCAGTTTCCTCATCGAAAAATCTTTGACTGATCAACATGCCGAAGAAGAAGGGCAAGAAGACCGCTGACTCGACCGGTCAGGCGGAACAGTCAGGTCAGGCGGACCAGTCAGGCCAGGAGGGTCTACAGGTCGAGACGCGGGCTGCCTCCATGTCCACCGAGCAAGTCACGGCGGCACTGGAGCAACTCTTGGAAGGTCAGATCCGGACGCAACGGCAAATAGAGACGCTCATGGCCCAGCATGGAAAGGTGGTCAAGGACCACGAGAAAAACCCTTCGTCGGGAAAGCGGCCCGAAAAGAGCGTTCCTAGCCAAAGGCCCGCTCGGACCCGCGGAAAAGCTCGATCTGCACCAGTGTCCCCACCAGATCGAGAACACCATGGAGAGGGAGAACGTAGCCAGCATACGAGGCGTCCAAAGGAAGGGCCTCAGTACGTTCCTCGCCGAGCACGCCGAGTGGAGGACGCCCGGTTACTCATCGAACGACGCCGAGCCGCAAGGGGAGAAGCGTCCGGACGAAAGGTGAGGGAGCCGGTCGACGATCCGCCCACCCTGAGCCGGGAGGATCTTAGGCACAGGCTATCCCGGACCCGTAGCCGAGCGCTATCCCCAAGATCGACACGCTTCGAGGATGAGGACGAGGCATCATCATCCGACCCCACTTATTACTCAGATGCAGATAGGAGGACCGGGCACACTGACGTTAAAGCCCAGGTCGAAGAGCTGCAGCAGCAAATTGAGAGGCTGAACCGTAAGTCCGGTCACGACCTCACAAACACGGAAACGGAGTCGCCCTACACCTCCCGGGTGACACAGTTCCCCATTCCGCGGAAATTCAAGCCCCCGCACCTTAGCTCTTACGATGGCAAGGGGAGTCCGGTGGACCACATCCGCACCTATAAGGCGCAGATGGCACTGGTCACTACAACTGACGAACTGCTGTGCCTGGCCTTCCCCAGCACCTTAAAGGGATCGGCTGCGCAATGGTTCCATTCGCTGAGGCCCTGGACGGTTGACGACTTCAAATCTCTGAGCAAACTCTTCGTCAGCCAGTTCGTGGGAATGCTTGACCGATCACAGCCGGACACCCAGCTGCTCACTGTGAAGCAGCGCAAAGGGGAGTCTCTGAGAGAATACGTGGACCGCTTCAATCAGCAGAGGCTCCAGATCCGTAATCTCAATGAGACAGCAGCAATCATGGCCTTTTGTTCAGGGGTCCAACATACCAAGGTTGCCACGTCGTTCCATCGTGACCGACCGACAACCCTGGTGGAACTCTCGGACAGGGTCGGCAAGCACATCGATACCGAGGAATTCCTAAGGGCAAAGCGCTCCGGAACCGGGGAAGATGAGTCTCCGAGGTCCAAGCGCAAGCACGAAGGGCCGGACAAAGGCTTGGGCAAGAAGCCCAGACAGGATCAGCAGCGAGGCGGCCGGGACCAGCAGCGGGGTGGCCGGGATCAGCCCCAAGCCACCTTCACGCCACTCTCCCGACCTATCCAGGAAGTAATGGCCGCTGCCGAGGCTCGGAGGCTACTCCCGCAGCCAGCAAAGCTCAGGGCACCCCCCGGCAAGAGAAACCGGGACAAATTCTGCCGTTTTCACAGGGACCATGGCCACGACACGGACGACTGCTTTAAGTTGAAGATAGCCATAGAGAAGCTGATTGAGCAGGGGCACCTAGCCGAGTTTGTCACAACAGACAGGCAACCCCGACAAGGTAACCGAACTCCGGATCAGCCTCCTCCTCTCGGCCAGATCAATGTGATTTCCGGCGGCACCTCGGGCGGAGGGGATTCGCAGACGGCAAGGAAGAGGCATGCTCGGGCATCCCGGGCGGATGTCTGGCACGTCCGATCCACCGACTCCCCGCCGTCCGACGTGTTGACCTTTTCTTCCGACGATGTGCAGGATCTCCACTGCCCCCACGATGACCCGTTGGTTGTAACGCTCTCCATCGCCAATTATGTGGTCAAGAGGGTACTAGTGGATACGGGCAGCTCATCGGACATTATGTTCATCTCAGCGTTCGAGCAGCTAGGGATATCCCGGGATCGATTACGACCGGTGACGACCCCACTGGTAGGCTTCAATGGGTCCAGCACATTGCCGCTCGGCACCATCGACCTTCCAGTCCTCATGGGAACTTACCCTCAGCAAGCCTCTGTTCTGGCGAGCTTTGTTATCGTGGAAACACCATCCGCCTACAATGCCATCCTCGGTAGGCCAACCCTCAACAAAGCCAAGGCGGTCGTCTCGACATACAGTCTGACAGTTAAGTTCCCGACCCCCCAGGGGCCCGGGAGCCTACGCGGAGATCAGATGACCGCACGGAGTTGTTACGTCAGCTCCCTGCGAAAGGGCGCCGTCACAGAATCCTTCAGCGTCCTGGATATGGATCCGAGGGACCCAAGCGGCAAAGTCGGCCCGGTAGAGGAGTTGGAAAGAGTGGTCCTGGACCCTCAACTCCCAGACCGGACTGTCAGCGTCGGTACCCTCCTCGAGCCTAGCCTCCGGGAAAAACTCATCCAGTTCCTGCGCCAAAGCCAGGACGTCTTCGCGTGGTGCCACGAAGACATGCCCGGGATTGATTCACGGATTATGTCTCACCGCCTCAATGTCAACCCGGACTCTCGGCCGGTGAAGCAGAAAAGACGAGGCATGGCCCCCGAAAGGCAAATTGCGGTCTCTGAGGAAGTAGAGAAGCTCCTCAAGGCGGGCTCAATCCGAGAAGTCCTCTATCCCGACTGGTTGGCCAACGTCGTGTTGGTCAAAAAGAGTAACGGAAAATGGAGGATGTGCGTGGACTTTACGGACTTGAACAAAGCTTGTCCCAAGGATTGCTATCCACTGCCTAGGATAGACCTCCTTGTGGACTCCACCGCCGGCCATTCGCTCCTCTCCTTCATGGACGCCTACTCCGGGTACAACCAGATAAGCATGCACCCCGGAGACGAAGAAAAAACCGCCTTCATCACAGATCAAGGCACGTACTGTTACAAGGTGATGCCCTTCGGCCTCAAGAACGCCGGGGCAACCTACCAGCGGTTAGTCAACCACATGTTCAAAGATCTAATTGGTAAAACTATGGAAGTATACGTTGACGATCTGCTGGTCAAGAGTCACGATGAGACCGACCACTTGGACCATCTGGCCGGAGCCTTCAGCATTTTGAGAAAGTTCGGAATGAGGTTGAACCCGGCCAAATGCACATTCGGTGTCTCGTCCGGAAAATTCCTTGGCCACCTTGTCAGCAGGCGGGGAATCGAGGCTAACCCCGAGAAAATACAGGCCATCATCAACATGAAGTCCCCCCGATCAACCAAAGAAGTCCAAAGTTTGGCCGGACGGGTAGCCGCACTGAACAGATTCGTCTCCCGAGCCACTGATCGTTGCCTGCCATTCTTCAAAATCCTCCGAAAGGCGTTTCAATGGTCGGAGGAGTGCGAGGGGGCATTCCAGGAACTCAAAAAGTACTTGGCCTCTCCCCCTCTGCTCTCAACGCCTGCGCCGGGGGAAGAACTGCTCCTATACTTGGCGGTGTCACCTTCAGCGGTCAGTTCAGCTTTAGTTCGGGAAGAGCACGGGATACAGTTCCCCGTGTACTACACAAGCCGAGCACTCCAGGGCGCCGAAAGTAGATATTCCCGGGTTGAGAAGCTCGCTTTTGCGCTCGTGACATCTGCTCGAAGGCTCCGCCCATATTTCCAGGCTCCGCCCATATTTCCAGGCCCACACAATTGCAGTGCTCACAGACCAGCCGTTGCGCCGGATCCTGAGCAGACCCGAAACATCGGGAAGACTCGTCAAGTGGGCCCTGGAATTGGAAGAATTTGAAGTGGTCTACCGACCCCGGACAGCCCTCAAGGGGCAGGCAGTGGCAGATTTCCTGGTCGAGTTTACCTATGCAGAGGATCAGACCGAAGAGCTCGACCCACCAGTCTTGCCGCCCGGGCTGCAGATCAACATCCCGACCTGGATACTCTACGTCGACGGTTCTTCCAACAACCAGGGCAGCGGAGCAGGAATCATCCTGACCTCTCCTGACGGAATCCAGCTCGAGTACGCGCTGCGGTTCGGATTCCGCGCTTCAAACAATGAAGCCGAGTACGAAGCCCTATTGGCAGGGTTACAGTTGGCTACATCTATGGGAGCACAGCAGGTCCAAGGGTACAGTGATTCCCAGCTCGTGGTTAACCAAATTAGTCAGGAGTATGAGGCCCGAGAAGACAACATGGTGGCCTACCTGGCCCTTGTCCGAGCGGTTTCGAAGAGACTCAAAGGACTGGCCATCACGCAGATACCGCGGGAGGAGAACACCAGGGCCGACCGGTTGGCCCGCCTAGCTTCATCCTCTGAGTCAGACTTGCCCGGGATAAGGATAGAATACCTGCCCGAGCCAAGTGTGATCAATTCAGAAGGAATGGAGGTGGACCCGGTGGACCTGGGACCCAGTTGGATGGACCCCATAGTTACATTCTTAGCGACCGGCGTGTTACCGAACGGAAAAGATGAGGCCCGCCGCATCAAATACCGTGCAGCCAGGTACCATTTAATTGATGGCATACTCTACAAAAGGGGCTTCACCATCCCATACCTCCGCTGCGTTCATCCCGGGCAAATTCAAGCGATCTTGTATGAAATTCATGAAGGAATTTGTGGGAACCACGTTGGAGGTCGGGCACTCTCGCGGAAAGCGCTGCTGCAAGGCTATTACTGGCCAACTATGGCTCGGGATTCCAGGGACTATGTGAAAAGGTGTGACAGATGCCAAAGGTTCTCCCCCATGATCAATTGTCCGGGAGAGATGCAGACACCCATCCTTAGCCCCTGGCCGTTTGCTCAATGGGGCATCGACATAGTAGGCCCCCTGCCCATAGGAAAAGGGCAAGTCAAGTTTGCTGTCATAGCCGTGGACTACTTTACCAAGTGGGCAGAAGCCGAGCCATTGGCCACCATCACCGAGAAGAAGATGGAGGGTTTTATAGAGAAAAATATCCTCAGCAGGTTTGGCACCCCCCGTGTACTGGTGAGCGACAATGGCAGACAATTTGACACCCCGGTGTTTCGGCAGTTCTGCTCGGGCTACGGGATATCCAACCATTACTCCTCTCCCGAGCACCCTCAGGCCAACGGCCAGGCCGAGGTGACGAACAGGACAATCTTGCAGTCAATCAAGACTCGGCTTGAAAGTACCAAAAGTCTGTGGGCTGAAGAGTTGCCGACCCTCCTGTGGGCCTACCGTACCACTCCCCGAGCAGCAACAGGCGAAACGCCGTTCTCACTCACCTATGGCTTCGAGGCCGTGGTCCCCACAGAGCTCGGATTGCCTTCCTACCGGGTAGCCAATTTCAGTGAGCAAGGCAACGAGGAAGCTCTGAGAACCGAACTTGATTTGGTAGAAGAGAAAAGAGATCAAGCCTATCTGAGAGTGGCAGCGTACAAGCAGAGGGTGTCGAGGTACTATAACAGCAAGGTCAAGCATCGCAGCTTCCAAGTGGGTGATCTTGTCCTAAAGGCGGTAAACCAGTCGACCAGAATCCCGAATCATGGGAAGTTGGGGCCAAACTGGGAAGGCCCATATACGGTCACCCGGATTCATCGACCGGGAACCTATTGGCTACGAGATTTTGACGGGCATGAGCTTTCCCACCCGTGGAACATACAGCACCTTCGAAAATATTTTCAGTAGCAGGGATGAAGGGGGTTAGCGATCGATTAGGACTCTTTGTAGCTCTACCCGAGCAGTTAAAACGAATTTGAAATAAAGTAATTACTTTTTTGCAAAGTTCCTACTCAAGTGTTCCACCCCAGCAGAAAAAGACCTCGGGCCTAACCCCGAGGCACCTTCAAAGACCTTGGCTAAACACCAATGCACAAAAAGACCTCGGGCCTAACCCCGGGGCGCAGGCTTCGCCTAGGTCCAGCCAACGATGGGGCCTAACCCCCTAGGCAACCAATAATGGCAAGTCTCAAAGGACCCTGCAACCACCCATGTTCCAGGTCGGTTTCCTACGGTCGGTATTCCCGTCCATCTCCCTAACAAAACGCTTGGGGGGCAAGGGAATGCTGGCTCAAACAGGAAATTAAACAAGGTTTAACCTAGGTCCAACCGACAATGGGGGCAAACCCCCTAGGTGACCCACGATGGCTAAACCCCAAAGGACCCTGCAACCACCCATGTTCCAGGTCGATTTCCTAAGGTTGCTCGCTACTACGCACCCGCCTTACCAAAATGCTTGGGGGGCAGGGGAATGCAGCCTTAAACAGGGAATCACACCGGTCATTAACAGTACTTGGAGTCCTAGCATTCCCAAGTACTAACAGTGATCAGAGATAAATAACCCGGACGGTAAAACAGGACAAGTCCTATAATACACCGGGTACGCCTTCAAAAACAGGTCGAGAAGACCAGGCGTTCTACCAGTTACGGTCCTAAACCATTTTGCTAAGGCAGTGCTCGGTTCGACTAAAACTGGTCAGATACTGGCAGAAGACCAATTATCCAACCGGTTGCAACCCTAATCCATATGCTAAGTGAATGCAATTGAAAACTGGTTGGGGATTGGCAATCACATGGGCATGCAAGTACAAAATACAAACAGTTAATGGAAAGGAAAGTGGCCTCATGGGCCTTGTCATTGATTAAAAGCGGACTTGTACAGACCCTAGGGTGAGCAGTTGTAGTAGCTCACCCCCCCCCACAAAACAAAAAAATACTACAACAGGAAAAGAAAGGGCATAAAAGCCCTACTGGTCACCCACAACGTCCAGCTCTTCCTCCGCAGCAGGAGCGGCTCCAACTGGCGCAGCCTCCGCAGGCCCCCCGCCAGCAGCCCGGTCCTCTTTCCAGTAATCGGATTCGGCCCAGGAATAGCCGGAGATGTCCCAGTCCGGGTGATCCGCCATAACACGGGCAATCAGGTCCTTGTAGCCCTTGAGGAATCCAGCCTCGAATTCCTCTTCGGTATCTTTCGTCTCCGCTTCAAGGGCGGCGGTCGCTTCGGACAGAGTGGCGGTCAGAGCCTTAGCATCCTTCTCGGCAGCAACCCGACCGGCCTCCGCGGCAGCAAGCTTGGCCTCTAAAGCAGCGAGCTGGGCCTCAGCAGCCGTTCGGGAAGCCCGCTCGGTTAACACCACACCTCGGGCCTCCCCCAGCTCCTGGCCCAAAGCCCTAGCCTTCTCCGCCTCAGCCTCCCGGGCCGTCTTTTCCATGGATAGGGCCTCCTCAGCAGCCGCCAGTTTCCCGGTCAGCGCGGGAAAGGTCGCCTCGGACCCCGCTGCTATACAACCGACCTGCAAACGAAAACAGCTATAAGCATTATGAGCGAAACAAGCAATAAGAGCCTATGAGAAGTACGAAATATGGACGCACCATATGGCTAATGCTGTAGAGCCAAGCGGTCACGTCCTCCGGGCTCAACAAGGAGCACTTGTCCACCTGACCCGGCAGCAGAGCGGGGCGGATCCTCCCGCGTACCTCATCCGCCCTCTCAACCGGCGGCACTGCAGGAAGCCCTGTATGCACGGTCTCCTCCACAGTAGGGAAGGAGACGCCAGCTGTTTTGGAAGCAGCGGGCGTCTTGGGGGGCACGGCAATGGTCACCCCGGGCGCCGAGGTACCTACCCCCTCCTTGTCAGGGCGGATGACGATGCCCCGGGTGAGCCTTTTGAGCTTCTGGCCCTCGGTGGGCTCCAGCCTCTTCCTCTTTGATCCAGCTCGGGCAAGCAGGGCCTCCTCTTTCTCCTTCAGCGCCGCTGCGTCCTTGGGAGCCATTGCTGCAAAACAACCGGAAAGATATTAGGCCGCAAAGAAAGATGCAAGAGTCAGGAAACAGGGGAGTAAATAGAACGCTGACCGGGAACAGTAGGAGAGGAAGCAGGGACTTCTGAGGGCTCCTCGGGGGAATAAGACACCACTATGTCTCCCGTCGGGGACAGAACGTTCCGAATGTTGGTGGGCAACTGTGCTAAGCCCCAAATCCTGGCCTGGGACGCCTCGGAGATCTCAGGAATGTCTGCCGACCCAGCTGCAAGTAGAAGCATAAAACCGGTTAACAGGTTAATAATTCCATAAAACTGAAAGAGACAAACAAAAGAAAGACAGGTAGCCTTACCCCTCAGCTCCTTCACCCAGGATGTCCTCGGCCGGGTCCCCGCGGCCTCGTCACAAAGGAGAAGGGTGGACACTTGGAAGAACTTGCTCTTCCACCCCTTGTTGTTACTGGGGCACTTGTCGATAATCTTTCTGCCCGGCCGGGCGGAAAAAGAAAAGAACCCCAGTTCCCCGTGTACGGCAAACGGCCGATGGGCCCATAGAAACTCCTCGAGGGTCACCTCACACCCGAACGCCTGGGGCCACAGAGATATACAACCCATCAGGAATCTCCACCCGTTGGGGGCCAGTTGCCCGGGAGCAATCCCAAGGTGAATCAGGATGGCCCTGGCTACTGGGTGGAGCGGAAGGCGGAGACCCGCCATCATTGCATCCTCGAAAAGAGTCGTGAAGCCCGGATAGTAAAGGTGCGCCCCCCCGGAATTCACCGCCAAAGAGCAACTACCCGGGAAGGAGTATTTCTTCCTAATCTGGATAAGGTCCTCGGAACGCAAAATCGAGAATATAGACTCACAAGCAAACCCAACGCCGGGATCGGACTCCCCGGGCGCCTCGTCGCCCAAACCCCTAGAGACGGAGGCAACGGGGGCCCCCTCGGCGGATTCGTCATCAAATTGACGGGCTGAGATCAAGCCCTCACTCTGGTGGTCAGAAGGAGGGTCCAAAACCGGGTCGGAGCCATCCGACCGGAACATCTCGCTAATCGAACGGGACGCAGAATTGAAGCCGGAATGCTCCATCTCAGATGCCCCTGGGAAAGGAAGAGGGAGTAGATCGCGACCCAAATACGGATCGGAAACCCCGAGCCTGAGGTACAGGGAAGGCAATGTCACTAACCTAAAAGGCAGAGAATATATGGACCTAAACGTCAGAAGGCACTCTCTCAGTGAAACTACGGAGACACCGGTCCGGCTCAAATGGCCTGAGTCTCCACCCGACCGGAAAAACGAGCAGAATCTAAGGAAGAAAAAATCCCACTCCCGCTCGAACCCTACCGGACTCACTCTCTCCAGTCTCGCTACGAAAAGAAGAGAAGATGGGAAAGGGAAGAAGGGAACAACAGACGAAAGTTCGGAAGGAAGAGGACTTACAAAGCTTGCGCAGAAAAGAGGACTCGAGAATCTTGCTCGGACTAGCCTTTGCTCTCAGGACGTTCGGCGATCTCTCTGCAGTAAAGGGCCAGAGAAGTGGGCAAGCATTCATTTTATAGAAACCGGGAACGGCCCAGATCAAAACGTATCCAACGGTCCGTGTGATCCCCCGCCCGAAATTGCTGACAGTTGTCTCCTCGGGCGCATGAAACGTCGCCTAGAAAGGCGTGCGCATTAAAGGCCTGACATGACTGTTCGGTTGGCGCGCAAGTGGCTTGGTTGCGTCCGCGCTAGCGTAGTTCGAACCTAACCAGGTCAACGACCAGCGAACACGTGGCAGCAGCGACTCCCGAACCAACGGATCGCCCGCTCGGGGAATGCCCCGACCGACGTCTTCCTCCGGCCCCGCCCGAAGGACAACATCCCGGTCTACTACCGAACGGTTCCCGGGGAAAATTTCAGTTTTCAACCCTCATCAGACGGAGCGTCCAATCAGCTTTGAAAATGGGGGGCAGGAGGTACGTGCATGAGGATCTCGGCGTAACCACACAGCAAGTCCACGAGGTCTATTGGACGCTGAAGGTTTGGACGCTGGTTGGAATTTTGGAACTCCAACCGAACAAACCACTGTCAAAATAGAAATCGGAAGTACAATTAACGCGAAAGGGATGGCCTCAAGGACCTTGTTCATTGATAAAAAAGAAAAACTGTACAAGTTCGGGGGGCAGTTGTAGTAGCCTCCCCAAAAAAAAAAAAAATAAAAAAATAAAAAAATAAAAAATAAAAAAAGAGAAGGACGGCAGACTTCAAGTGCCCTTATCCTTCAAAGCCTTGATCTCCTCCTCCAAGGCCGCCACCTTTGCCACCAGCCCCTCAACGGCGATCTCCAGAGCGTGGACGTCCACCCCCCGCAGGGCGGAGTCCATCTGCAGTTCATCACTCGCCTTCTCCACCGCCTGCAAGCGTTCTTCCATGTGCGCGAGAGAGACGTCTGACCATGAGCCCGGCATGCGGGGACTGGTGAATGTTTCCGTCCGGTTCCTCTTCGGTGGGGGCTGAGAATTTTCTTCGGTCTGCTTCTCCTTGCCCTTCCTGGACGGGCCCGGTGGCGGGCTTGCATCCCCAGATGAGGAGGAGTCACTGCTGGTGGACAAGGTGACCGGCCCCTCGGGCTGGCCCGTCCGGCTAGCAGGGCGCGCCCCGGTCGCCATGGATCGGGTATAGCGCCGCGACCCAGAAGCTGCCGCGGCAGGGGTTACAGAAGAGGGACCGGCAACCGAGTTCTCCGCAGGTCTCCCTTTCAAGTAGGAAAACGACATGCCGGCCTCAATGGCTTGATTAAATGCCTCCATGTCATCCTCGGAAGGAACGACTCCACGAAGGTCGGTGAAAGCCTGTCTGCAGCGGTCGGGATTATAATCCGCAGGAGGGGAGAGACCGTCATTCTCCAGCCAGTTACCAGCAACCAGGACCCAAGGGTACCGTTGCCAGTTCTTGTTTGGGAAATCTAGACCTCGGACAAAGTCTTTTCCCTCAGTCTTAGGGCGGAAGTAGGGGCCTCCGTTGTCAATGCCCATTATGTAACACCTCGCAACGTCGGCGGCCCGGAGAAATAACCCCAGTCGCTCGTTCAGCGCTGCAATCCCCCACAAGAGGCGGGCAACGTTTGGTCGGCATTTGTGTAGTGGGATATCCAATCCCTGAAGAAGGTCGCAGAATGAGACCGGCAGAGGAAAGCGTAATCCCATAATCAGCAGCAGATAGCTGCTGATGAGGAAGAAAGGATGGGCTACTTCTTCTCCCTCAATGTGCGGACGAACTACTACGTCGTCCGGAATTTGGCAGTCCTCTCTGAAGGCTCTGAGCCCTTCGTCCGACGACAGGTCGATGTTGGAAGCCATTGGGAGGAAGATTGAATTAGTATGAACAGAGGAAAAGGGGTCGGGAGTGCTTTGCTCTGAAAACCCGCTCGGTGATTATTGATCTTCAAACAGTGGTGAGTATGAAGAATGAACTGACGCTCCTTTTATAAAGACAAAGGACGGCTCAGATTGAATCAGATCGGACGGTCAGGACGTTTTCCCGCTCTTAGCGACTGACGGCTGTCACATCGGGCATACCATACGCCGCCTCAAAAGGCGCATGCATTAAATGCACGACGTGACGGTTTGGTCCCAACGCAAACGGTTCGGTTACATCCACGATGGCCCCGTCGCATCCCAACCAGGCCTGCAAGCAGCTGACACGTGGCCCTGGGCAATACCGGACCCTCCAGTCTCCCGCTCGGTCCTTTCTCGGAAAGACAACCCCGGGTCAGCCTTACCTCGGGGAAGGCCTCGGCCTCTTCCCGAGCGGTTTCTCGTGAACTGCTCTGATTTCCAAACCTCATCAGATATGGCATCCAATTAGCTATGGAAATGGGGGGCAGCTGATATGCTCAGAATTATCCAGCGTGTGTCCAACGGCCACGTCAGCATCGAAGACCAAGCAGAACCCTGGGGTCCACACCCAGGGCTTGCCAGTGTCACCGCTCGGGGTGCCTGCACAGCCCGGGCGTGATCTTCGGCGACTCTCCCGGACGCGCGGCTCAACGCCAGCAGTTTCCTTGTGCGGCCGGAGTCCTATTAGGAATAAAACTCGATAGATTCCTAATCTGATAATGATCTTCCCTTAACTTATGCACATTGAATTGTGATTGATATAGGCTTCCTAATGGATCTAAGTTTCCATGTAGAGGTGGACTCTTACATCTATAAAAGAGCCCACCCATACCCTTCTAAAGGGAGAACGATCTGGAGAAACCTAATAACTAGAGCATACACTGAAACGCATATACCCGAACGGTATTACTGGTAGTGCCGCCCACTATTGTTGGCTCACCAGGCCGCCGGTGATCTGCTAGTATAACGCCTAGATACACACGTGGACGTAGGTCACCTCATTAACGGGGCCGAACCACTTACAACTCCTTGGTGTCTCTCTGTCTCTCTCTGAATCCTCTCTTACCAATTCTAGGCATCATCATAAACCGAATCATCAATTTCTTTTAGACCATCATGTACAAATGGATTCAGTAGGTACGCTCCACAACGAATGTAAAAGAATTCACCTTCAGCAAATAAGGTTGAGGTTAAGGAAAGATTCCGTTTTAACCTAACCACAAGACCGTCATTGTATGAGGCATTATCTAAAGTCAATGAAAACACTTTCTTTTCAATGCCCCACTCTCGTAGTAAGTGAATCACTCTCTCTGCCAAAATAAGGCCATTATGTGGAGGCAGCACATGACAAAAACTTATATTCTTTTTTGTAGAACCCAACTATCATCCACATAATGGGCAGTTATTTTCGAATAACCATCGGTCGCAATAGAGGTCCATAAGTCTGAAGTCAAACATATTCTACTACTAACTGACCCCAACTCCTTGAGCTTCACCTTCTAACTATCATATAATTTTAGCATGTCTGATTTTGCAGTATTTTTAGTGATTGGTTTCACGTCTGGGTGTAAAAACCTAAGTAGATCTATAATTCCTTCGTGCTCAAGAAAAAAAATGGATAGTTATGTTTAATAATTGCCGTAGATATCTTCTCACGAAATTTTTCTTGATCAAGTGGAAAGGAACATGGTGGCAATGCATTGTCTGAATCTTGTTTATGGCTCACGGTATGCCTTAACATACTGGATGTACCACCCTTTGAGCTTGCGCTTAAATCTTGTTTGCAAACTCTACATCTAGCCCTTTGCTTCCCATCACTACTCAAAGGCAATTTCTCAAAATCCTCCCACACAATGAACTTTTTGCACCGTTTGGAACTCGTCACTGAACTTTGCTCCACATCATGTTCATCAATATTTTCCTCCATAGTAAAGAATCTAAAGATTTGCATAGAAATGAGATAATGTTCTAGAAAAGATATTCTATTCATTGTTCTTTAATCTTTATTTATTAAAGTTGAAATCCTAATTACATAGAATAATTCTTGTGAGACCAAACACCAAACAAGATACAGTGAAGCTCAATAATTCAACAAGACGTTCTCTAAAAGGAGCAAAAGAGTAGCCATTGGAGTTACCATATTCATGCATAAAGTTCACAAGAAAAAAGAAAGAAAAAGACAAGAAGCTCAATAATTTAGAATCCACATCTTCCAAGTTCCTCATCATGTCCCCATTCTAAAGAACCCCACAAGGTGTGTTACTTAATTCATAAAATCTCTACATAATCTCTTGTGAATCAATCAAGAATATCCTATCCTATATATATGGTTAATATTTATAGCTCTTGTGTATTTTGTAGAGAATATTGTTAACATGAACAATCATATTCAAGTTGAATAAGAAACTCCATGGTAGAGAGACATTGATATGTCAGAAAATAATCATGCATAAGATTTAGAACACACTTCAATTAGGAAAAAAATGAATGGACTGACCTTAGTTACAGTCTCTGGTGGATTTCTTGGTGTAGCAATGGCACAAATTTCAATACCGAGCAAATATCGAATACCTTCAAGAGTTGCCAAAATCTTGACTCTATTATCTTTGGTACACGCTGCCAAATAATGTGCCCTCCTTGTTGTAGCATATGGGTGGACTTGTCTTGGAGTTGGAATAATTTAAAAAAACCTATTAGCACAAAACCACTATTTTATTATCACCTATTATCACAAAAACCACAGAACTGCCAGCAATTAATTAGAAGAAAAAAAACCCATTACGTAGAGATACATATGAATCCATTTAACAAGTGACCCACATAACAAAACCAATAATAGCAGGGAACTGTGAGTTGGAGATTCTCAATACCTCTAAGTTGGGTTTTATCAGATTATGAACAAAAAGTCATTCTAAAGTCATTCTTGGTTCAAATCAACAAATGAATTTACTTCCTTCTTTATCTTTTTGCTTGGGGTTAACCCGCAAGTTTCGCATCACCTTTGCAAATGTAGAAACTTTGGAAAAATTGCTAGTTACCTGGAGTTTAATTTCTGTGCTTGGGGTATATTGTTAACAACTACAGCTAAATCTTTTGACTGCATACAAATGCATTTTTCATAATTCTTGGTTCAAATCAAATTTGGAAGAAGAAAAAAAAAAGGAGATAACTAGCCTTAGCTAACATAAAGCTCATTTTTTTTATAGATGCTAGAGAAGGTGGCCATTTACTATTAATCTCTTGTCTATAAAAATGAGTAATATCATTTAGATTTGAATAATTCCTTATCCTCTTCATTTTGCAGACTCTGCTAACTAAATACAAGTGAGTCTTGTGTAAACACGACATAAGCATAGACAATACTGTGCAAGTGTTAGCTACTTGAATAGTGAATACCTATGGATAGATTGTTGGAAATTGGAATTATGTGCCAAAGTATTCTGAAGTTTATAAAAAAGCACCAACAGAAGTACTAAAAAATTTAGGCTCTGTTTGATTTCTACTTTTCTTTTATTTTGAAACTATTCATCTTGATGTTATATGTCATGGATTCATGGTTTAAAGGCCATGAATCACTATTGAAACAGCAAAGCTATGATTCAATAATGTAAATTTGGAAGCATAGCATACACTCTTGAACTAATGAATTTGGGCTCTGTTTGATTTCTACTTTTCTTTTATTATATATAGAAATTTGGGAGCATATCATACACTCTTTGAACTAATGAATCTAGCAACA
Organism: Hydrangea macrophylla; assembly: GCA_033977485.1. NCBI lineage: Eukaryota > Viridiplantae > Streptophyta > Magnoliopsida > Cornales > Hydrangeaceae > Hydrangea > Hydrangea macrophylla. Next base: position 112,625,609 of record CM066988.1, on the reverse strand, counting down.
AAGGCTAAGTTATGATTCAATAATGTTCATAGAAATGAGGTTTAAACATGAATTTGAAGGGGAAAAATGATAAAACCCCTTTTGTGACACATAGTAACTCAATCATGTTCATGGTTTTGGAACACAGTGGAACCTAAAAAGAAAAAAGAAAAAAAAATGCAAATGAATATATCATGATATCAGAAGTTTCAGTAGTTGAGCAAAGAGGTAAGTGAAAATCCAAAAAACCCGGAAGAAATTAATTATCAAAATCTAGAAAAGACATATCAAAACTCACACGTCTTTATGAAAGCCTCTCGCCTTTCGAGATCCGGTCCATCATCAACTCAGTCAGATCTTCTTGTTTACTCGCTTTGATTAGGCTTCCTTTAACGGATTTGATCAGCATTTCGTGCTTGCAGCCCTGCTGAATTCAACCTTTTATCAGTGGGTTGGGTAGCGTAGTAAGGTTAGAGGCGCAACTAGAAGAGTTGGCCCTATCTTTCTATTATTTCTCAATTCGATTGCAGTCTCCGAAGTCCTTCTTGATCGATGGTCCCCATTAGCATTAGTGCTAATTAGCAGCCGCTTTTTTTGTAAGGCGAGGTACTTATGTGTGATCGCAGATTCCACGGTAGCAGTAGTTCTAGCTCTACATTAGGAGCACGGGGGCTCTATCTATGGAGGTACGGACCCCTCCTATAGTACGGTATGATGCAGCTAAAAAACGTAAGCCCTTGTATAGGTTGGGCACTAGCACGGCTCGCTTTGCTTTTGTTGCGGAGCTCACTGCTTTTCATTTTGATAGGAGTAGGTGCTTGCAGCTTGCTGCTTTCTGTTCAAGCTCCGCTCGCTGCCTACTCCACGAATCACAAAGCTTTAGAAGCAGGACCTGGAACTAAAACTGGTCCGGGCATAAGTCCAGACTCTCGGTTTTCTGGTGTTTAGTGACCCGAGTGCGAAGCTATTTTTTTCTAGAGCCTTGTAGCTCAGTACTGCTTTAATCATGACACCACCAACTTTCCCCGAAGTTAAAGGGAGTTAGGAAGAAGATCTTTGATCAAAGGAAGGAAGTCAAACCAAGTAAGGGAAGAAAGGGGGATAGCATTTCATAAAGTAATTCCACTGTCCTTTCAAGCAAGAGTTCCTCTGATCTAGTCGCCTACTTGCCAATCTTTCCCGACCGAGCACTACTTATTCCACTCGTACCATCTTCTCTAGGCGGAGTTTGCCTTTTGATTGTTCCTTATAGTAGCTGCTGGCATTCCTCGCGAAGAAGCCTTTGGGCGAAAGATATGATCCGCAACCAATGAGAAATCTAATAATAGGTAAAACCGATTCTTGAGAATTCCACAAGAACAGTGAATACCTATAAAACCCAGAGTCAGATTTACAAAAACTAGTGCAATTTAAAAAATTTTACATGAACAGTAGCAAACACATACGTATACAAAGATATATGCATATGGATATGTAGATTCATAGGCACAAAGGTTCATATATATTCTGGTTCGAGAGAGAGAAAAATAGAACCCATTTGGAAAATGAAGAAAAGTAACCAATCTTACCTTTCTAGATCTTCGTTCGCCGTTGAAGTCCTCCAGATCTTTACTTGCTACATCCAACCAGAACGAGTTTGTTGAATCATATGAAGATCTTCGTTCGAGAGAGATCGAGACTGGAAATAGGGGCGCTGTTTGAGGGAGAGAAACTGGAATCATATGAAGATCTTTGTTCAACGAGAGATTCAGATGGAAGAACAGAGAAATAGGGGCGCCGTTTTGAGAGAGATTCAGAGAGAGAGAGAGTCGTGAATGAATGAGACTAGAAACTTGGAAAGTGGAAACCCTTGAAACAAAACCCGAACAAAACCTGCGAATTACCCGAACGTAACCTGTCAATATATAGAATAAAACCGACTTCAGCCCGCGAGAGAAGTAGCCAACCCAAAGAGGGAAATTTTCGGGCCCAATCGGGCGGGCTAGCCCAATCGGGCTTTGTTTGCTAGGCCTAGATACTACTACTATCATTAATTTTTTTTTTTTTGGGTGGGGGGAGGGGGTGACAAGTTGATAGGCAAGACCTAAAGGAAAGAAATTTTCAAGGAAAATGTATTTTTTCTTTAGGATCTGAGTAAACTAAAACTCATACCCACAAATCCACTAACTCCCCCAAATATGTTGCTAGGGAAGTTAAATTGCTATCAATTTTAGCACAAGACTTGCATGAGCCTTAATTTGACTAATAGGTTCTTTAGTTTAGTAATTGAATTTTACACGTTGAAATGGATATGGTTTTCTACAAATTACATTATGCCTACATTTGGTTGAAAAGAAATTTTAAAGGTAAAGGTATTTTTTGTTCTTAATTGTTTGGTTAATCAAGGAAGTTATGGAAAGAAAAATAAATTGAAAAATGCACTAAATTAATTTTTGTGAATTTACATATTTCAGTTGTTCTTTCTCTTTCTATTCAACTAATTTTTTTTAGTAGTCAATTTGAGTAGTTGAAAAGCTATATATGAAGCACGGACACAGACACTGATATGATAGGACACTAGCATGATTGGAAGGGCATTAATTACCTCATTTTTGTGAATTTACATATTTCGGTTGTTCTTTGAAAAGCTATATGATGGTGACTGCCTGATTGGTAATTAAGTTGTAATACATTTATTGAATTAGTTTTAATCACATGATTGGAGGGCAATAATTACCTCACTTTACTTGAAGATGAAGATCTGTTTACACTGCACATTTTGACTCATTCAAGAAATTCAAAGGAAGATCTGTTTACACTGCACATTTTGAGTTTGATCTTGCCTCAGATCCTAGACCTAAAGGGTCATTTTCCTAAGTTTTCACATTTTTCCTTTTAATTTCAACTTCTTATCTTTCTAGAAATGTAAAGTTTTGTCTTCGAAATATTTATGTACATTTAATTATGATTTTCGGAAAAATAGTGGACAGTTCTGTCTCAAAGTTGATTTTACAAACCAACTCATAGTTGAAAGTCTTAATTGTATAATTACCTAACCATCCTTTATTGACGTGGAAATGGTTTATTCTTCATTTATGGTTTAATGACTTTTTGTGCACCCTTGGGGTTAGATATTAGATCTCCCTTTTGATGTCTCTCTCCAGGAGTCTTCAAGATACCTTCTTCCTAGCTGCTCGAATATATAAAATACCATGATTTGCAAGTGTCTCACTTAGTGAGCATGTGATGGACCCATTGCTGGGGCGTTATAGAGATGTTGCTTTGATGTTATTTTTTTATTTTTATTTTTGTAAGTTCCTACTTCATCAATTGTGCAACGCCCAAACTCTGAGTCTGATGGAGATGCAAACCAAAATGATGAGGTAATTTCTTTGCACATGTAGTTTACTAACAAATTGTTAGATGTAGATCTAGTTTATTGATCTATTCATTATTAATTGTGTTGATGCGCATCATTGTGAGTTGTAGTGTGTGAGCGTATGTTTTTTATGTAGTGAAACAATTTGGTTGATTATCTTGATTTTACCCAATCATTAGACTCATCATGTTATTGGTAGTACTTTGAGATAAGAAATTTGTGCTAAAATTTAGTATGTTGCATCATAAAAGTGTCAAGGAGTTGTATGTTGGTTATTATGTTGTGATAAATTTATTTACACGGGTTTATAAAAAATTTCGGATGTTATAGAAATAGAGGAAACGCTGCCGATTTTTTTTTTTAATGAATCTTGGCCAATTTTTTTTTTTGTATTATTGTGTTGCTTGTTTGGATAGTTTTTTATTTGTATTTTTATTTTTCTTGTTTTACTCTTTGAGTTGCTAGGTGACTCCGTTATTATATTTTAATTAGACTTTCGTTTTCTGTTTCAGGTTTTGGCAAGAGAATAGATGATTTAGATCATAATGAGAATCAATTGTGAGAGTAAAGACTTTATTTAGATTATTATATTTATTTTTAATTCAACTATGAAACAATTATGTATGAACATATACTTTATTGTTTCTTGTTTTATCTTTAATTAATATGCTTTAAATTTATTGTGTTCTTATCGTTAAAAATTAGCATGTCAATTATAATTTATTGTGATAGAGAAATAATGATTTTTGGTGACAATGTACAAATTTCTGTCACAAATATTTTTTGTGACCGTTTTTGTAATATTTGTGGTCACAATATATTAAATTCCGTCACAAATAAGTATTTGTGATGGTTTTGGTAATATTTGTGGTCACTATATGTAACATTCCGTAACAAATAATATTTGTGACAGTTTTGAAATATTTGTGGTCATAATATATAAAATTCCGTCACAAATAATTATTTGTGACGGTTTTGGGTTGACATAAATAAAGTGCCTCAAATCAAATGTGACACTACTATTTGTGTCGCACTCAAATCTGTCACAAATACTATTTGTGACGATTTCGAGTCGACACAAATAAATTATCACAAATAATAAGTATATGTAACACTTTTTTTGTGTCACACGCAAATTTGACACATAATCCGTCATAAATACCTTTTGTGACGGAATTTGACCCGAGATAGATTTTTTCTGACGCTCCTAACACATGTCAGGCACCAATCTGTCATAAAAGATGCAAATCCGTCACAAAAAGTATTTGTGATGGAATTGCACCTTTTTGTGACGGATTTTTTTCGTCAAAAAAGACGTGTTTTTTTGTAGTGCCTAGGAATAAATATTTTCTACCGGAAACCATTTTGGTGTATATATACCAAAACCATGCATCTTGGTGAGGAAATGTTTTTATACTTAAATATATATCTAAGGTCAATAGTTGAGCTCTTTGCAATTAAATTGACAATATTCAAAGGATTTAGATTGATATTTGGGACCCTATACGTACATAGGGCATTAAGTTCCACCCAATTAAATAACCTTGACAATTAAATTAACAATATTCATAGAATAATAAATTTCACCCAAATAATCTATTCACATTATATTATATATTACGGCAATATATCATGTGATACCTGAAGGTAACTATAAATTTCTACTAAATTATTATTGTACAAACTACAATTTTGAAGGAAAAATTTGGTAGAGACTTTGGAGATGCTTTTTACCTATCAAATTCTGATGTTTAACAAATATATACAATAGTCCATATTGGGACATGTGTACTGCTAATAAATAATGGACATGACCAAACTAAAGAAGTTTGGCAATTAGAGAAATGTTAGGCACATATTTCAAATCACATGTCAAACCACATCTTATGTTTTAGATATATGTATCTTGTGCTGTTTGAATTTTTCATACTTTTCTGTGCACCACTTACACAACACATGGTACATACATTTAAAGCAAAGATGTAATTTAGAGTGTGACTTGAAATGTGTGCCTAGCATTTCTCTCAATTAAGTCATGGGTTGGATCAACAATGCTAGGCACACATTTTCAATCACACCTCAAACTGTAATTATACTTTAAATGCATGTATTTTGTGTTTCTAAAAAAAGTATGAATCCTGTATAAAAAATCCACATAACACAATATACATACATTTAAAACATGTGTTATAATTTAAGGTATGATTAAAGGTGTGTGTGTCTAACATTATTGGGGTTGGATTGAATTATAGGAAGGTGAGTGCCCATAAAGCAGACTAGCACATGCAAATTAATGACATGGGAGAGTAACGACAAGCGCAGTCCCTCCGACATTAACAACGGTGTTAATGATCACAACTTACCTTACCTCGTGTCCTTACGTCATTGGTTCAGGCGTTTTCTTCTTTATCTTAAAGGCGATTTAATTCACGTACATAATCTTTTTTTTTTTTTTTTGCTGAGAAATTCACGTACATAATCACACGTTTTAATTTCCGCACTTTTTGTTTGCCCATCTTTTTCTCTCTAAAAGTCTCCCTCACTTAGTTATCAGTCAATATAGTAATTACTATATACATCAGAAATCTTCACAAACTCATTAGTCATTCCTCTGAGTTGAGATTGATCTCAACACCTCTTAATTCACAACTATGGCAGATCAGAAGGTTCAAAAATCTCTATCTTACTACATACCCAATTTGATATTTCTCTTTTTCATATATAATCCTTCATGCTTTCCAAACAGTGCTTATTTTATTTTATTTCTTTCCTCTAAGATATTATTGCTTCAATTAACTTTTTAATTTCTCCGATGTAACAACAGGTTACAATGATACTGAAGGTTGATCTTCAGTGCCCATGCTGTTATAGGAAAGTCAAGAAACTACTCTGCAAATTTCGTCGTGAGTAGTCCTTTTTATCTATACACACAAATACAAATATGTATTCTTGAATTTGTAGATACACATGCGCACACATACACACATATATATATATATATATATGTATATGGAGATATATTATAACTTGGTACTCATGTATATGTTACATGTTCTACCTTCCGCCGGCATTCCATGAATTCATGTAGACATAACTGTGTTATTTCTGTTTATTTATACTACAGATAAATAATAAATTTGTTAACATGTGCCCTTAAGCCCTTAAGGCATATGTTAAGGCCGGTCTGAAAGTAGAAATAAATAAGGGTAATATTGTGAGTTTCAGTGTCCGGTATGGGATTCAGTGTTTGTCTCACACGTTTATTTTCATTTTTAGAAGCTTAACATATGACTTACGGGCACATGTTAACAACACCCATAATAAATTAAACTAAGTGCGTACTGTGCGTGCTTTTTGTAAATGTTGTGGACAAGAGAAATTCGGGACCAGTTGTATGATGAAAAACACAATACGGTCACGATCACCGTAGTATGCTGCAACCCCGAGAAGATTCGTGACAAGTTGTGTTGCAAAGGTGGGAAGACAATCCTCAGCATTGAGATCAAAGAGCCCCCAAAGCCCAAACAGCCCGAGAAGCCCAAAGAGCCACCAACGCCCAAGAAGCCGGCAACAGAAGTGGTTGCGGTTGTTCCCAAACCTGACCCACCAACGCCCAAGAAGCCGAAAAAGCCCGAAGGCGCAAAAGAAGTAGTTGTGGTTGTTCCCAAACCTGACCCACCAAAACCGCCTCCCAAGGCGCCTGAACCAGTCCCAGGGTACCCACATCGAGGGTGTTGTGGGCCATGTTCTCAGGGTTATGGTGGGGGCCCATGTTGGTACGGAAGGCCACCACCATGTTTTGAAGAGTATGGAAGGCCGCCGCCACCACCACCATGCTATGGAAGGCCAATTTATGATTCCTATGGGGGAAGGGGGCCATGCTATATGGCTCGGTGTGATTATTACATTTGTGAAGAATATCCCTCCGCTTGCACAATCATGTAAAATGATGGTGAGTGGTCATTGTTATCATATAATCATGATCATAGTTTATGATTTTCATTTGTTAAGTGTCAGTCAATTTTGGGTGCATATGTCTATAATGTGATGTAATTTTTATAGGACAGAGAGGGATTGATAATAAGTATGGTGGTCTGACGTTTGTGGCCAAATGGTTATTGACGTTGATGTCATATTAAAATGTTAAATTTTGATTAATAAATAAGTCCCTCATCACTGATTGCAATCATGCAGAGCAAATGCCTTCTCTTTTCTCTTGTCTTTTCATTGTTTATGTCTAATATTTTTCATCAATTTCTGATAGAATTCGGTGAAAACTGACACGTCATATGTTTAACTTGTATATTGGCATGTAGATGTGTATACAAGTCAAACTTAGTCGAGGGCTCGAACTGTTAAAGACATACTCAAGCTCGGCTTGAGCTCAAATTAAGTTTAAATATTCAAGCTTGATCTCGGCTTGAGAAAAAATTACCAAGCTCGAGCTTGACTCAGTTAACTAGTTACCTCATTGTACCAAGCTCAGTTGAATTTGCTATGCCTTTATAGGCATCATTCCTCACTAGTTCCTTACAAACTTCTGATCTGGGACAAATATCAATACACACATTTCCGTGAACAAACTGTACTATATTGCTTGACACATTATTTTAGCATCATGCACATTATAACATGCCAAATCAATATCATCCACTTGGGATACATGTTGCAACTATTATCACACATCATTCTTACAAGAGTGATATGTATATCACTACAACTACAAATCTGTTTTTCAGCGACGTAGATTATTTGCCACGCAGTCCGCGCGTGGCAAATACTAATTATCTGCAACGCACTAAGAAATTAGCGACGCACTTTAAAAACGTGGCAATTATTTTTCAGAAAAGTCAAGGGTGATTATTTGCAATGCACATTTACGTAGCAAAAAGTTTTAAAATTATCTGCCACGCACCAAGAGCGTGGCAAATAATTTTATTTGTAGGGTTAAATACATTTTACACCCTTGTAGTTTATCACTTGTGTCAGTTTGGTCCTTGTAATTTAGAAAGTATCAGTTTAGTCCCTGTAGTTTCATAAGTGTGTCAAATAAGTCCAATAAGTCATTTAGTGTCGAATAATTATGTCACTGAAAATAAAAAATTTGTCACAAAAAGTGTTAGATGGACGAAAATGATACACTTAAAAAATGACAGGGACTAAAATGACACTTCCTAAACTACATGGACCAAATTGACACAAAGGGCAAACTAAAAAAGTGTAAAATATAATTAAACCTTAATTGTATTTGCATACCTGGTGCGTGGCAAGTAAATAGTTTAGCGGGCGCGGGCTTTTCATTTCCCTCTTTTCATTTCCCTCTCAAAGTTGTATCAGAGGAAGAGAGATATCACAAAGTTTAACAAAAAAAAAAAGGCCCGCAAAAATCAGAAGGAAAGAAAAGAAGAAAAAGAAAGGACCCAGCCGCTGCCGACGTCGGACGCCGTTGACGCTAGCAGCTGCCGCCGTCGCAGGACGCCGTCAACGCCAACAGCCGCCGCCGCCGCCGGTGAGTGCTCCTGTTCCCCCTATCTCTCTCTCTCTCTCTCTCTCTGTGTGTGTGTGTGTGTTAGGGTTCACACAAATTTGGATGAGCCAACTCTGCAGAGAGTGATTCACCACTTAAAACTGAGATTGTGGTGTATCAATCCAGACGCTTTCCTAAGACCATCTATGAAGAAGGTGAATCAAATGCTTAAAGGGACAATGGAAGTTGGGATTCCACCTCTAGTTTATCATCAATAAGAGTTTCGATATGTGTTTTAGCTCAATGGCCGTACTTAATACGCTTGTTTTGTGTGTAATCGAAATTGTATAACTGTGTTTTGATAAGAAATTCAGATGAAATGAGTCTTCAAAGCATTTCCCCATTTCTATTTAAGGAAAAAAGGGAATAAAATATTAAAAGAAAAAAGGAAGAAGATCAAATGTCTATCACAAACAAATTAAAATTCCACCCAAATTATGGGTATTTGGTATTGAGCATTCAATAATAAAACATTTCTCTTGCTTTCTGTCATCAAATGTGTGCTTTGTTTGGTATTTGGGAAATTAAATATAGAAGTAATGTTTACATTTAATAAGAGTTCTAATGGGCAAGTCAAATACTGAATCAAGATCCCTTTCGAAGTATAATCTACAAGGGTGAAGGCAGCTTTGGGTGCATTAGTATTCTATATGTGGTGGTTTTCCATTAGTATTCAATAAAGGAATTTGTTGAAAGTCAATCAACAAAATTCTTCCAACATAAACAAAGCACATGAAAGACGGAAATGCAGAAATTAATTTGAGAAATACAACAAAATATCCAAATATAAAAGAAGTCAGTTCTATAAATCTTCTAGCATTTCAACAACTATAATAGCCAGAAATCTGAGTAACTAAAGATTTACGTTATGCAAGTGAACTTGTGAAATTTTGGAACAATAGAAATCTTAGAACCGAGTTGCTTTGGTTCAACAAAGGAACCAAACATGCTTAGAGGCAATAGCATGTGAATTACCGAACCTGTTAAGCAAATTCCAAATTAATGTGTATTAATTATTTGTAAGATGTTATCATATATAAGAAGCTGCCTTAGACTTACAAACCTCCAATTGAATGAGCCAACTGTTTGCCCCTGACCCATATCCACGATGCAAATGATAACCGGGCAATGTTCCATCCAAACAAACTGTCACACCCCAACCCGCCTCGGGGAAGTTGGGACACGTGTAACAAGCCCACACGTTCAAAACACCCTTAATTCATTAAGAAACACATGAATTAGACTTACTAAAACAGCTCCGTTGACACAAAATAGACCCAAGGGCAAAATAGTCATTAATAAATTATAGCAAATTTTATATGGAAAGATATCTCTTTGAGTCCCGGTTCCAACGCAAAAAACGGTGCGCGAATCCGAGTTTTGTAGAGAGAGTTATGCTTGTTTCCGTAAAAGCTGACAGTCTGTTTTCATAGGGGCGGATCGATCCATTTCTGGAAATTTCTAGCAGAATGTCCCCGAAAAGGGGTGGATCGATCCGCGAAAACGCCGAATCGATCCGGCTTCTGCAGAACAGCTCCTTACTGCTTAAAAACATCATTTTTCAAGTCCAAACTTGTTTCAAACTTCCCAAAACTTTGTGAAACCATTAAAACTCATTGTCAAAGCATTTCCAAATGTTCCTAAACATTGACACAACATCTTCCAAACATGGATTGACAATCAAATACACAAATTCTTCTCATGGATCAAGATTTAGCATTAAAACTCCACCCTTTTTCCCAACATTTACAAGTCAATACAACAAAGAGTATCCAAGCTTAAGTTTACAACCAAAAACTTCCTAGTACCATTCAAATTCACCCTCAATATACATAACTTACAACTTGTAAACATAACTTATGGTTTGGTGCATAAACAACCAATAATACCCAACTTAGTATATTACAAGTCTCCCAAAAACACAAAATACATTTACATTGACGACAAAAGACACATTTCAAATATAAACTAGTTAGGCATATGAACATATTCACATGGACACCACTCCTACGCCCAACCCGTCGCGTGGATCATTTTCTCTCATCTTCCCGTGCCGTACCTGCGATGGTTATTCAATAACCACAACAGAAAATATATTTTCGTTTAAGCTTTCGTTTAGTGAGGGAACTAATCATGCTATTGGAATGTTTAATATGGAAATGCAACAATCAATATAAACATCAACCAATTGATCTCCGAAAAGTCAAGTAACTCAAGCCACCTCCCCCGGGTCCTTCTCACCCCGGAATTTCTCGCTCTTTTGGCGCATATAGCACAACACACACTCTCTTATGACCCCGAAGGCGTCACCGGCATTTCATTGTGGTCGTCACCACGTCCTACTCATTGAGGACTTCCTATCCCTTACATATGGGACCTATAAATGGTGCTCACTACTTGACTTCCCTTTGATCCACATAAATATTTAAGCAACTTAGCATATAAGCATATAAGCATATCAATTTCAAAACTTTGACATGCTTTTTACTCAATTTCAACAACACATATAAATATAAACATGGATTAAGCATTCTAAGCCAACAATTATCACACCAACATATCTAAACACCCAATTTTGGGATTAGAGCACTCACCTCTTCGATTTACTGACGAATTAAGCTTAGAAATTCCAACCTCTAGCAAATTTCCAACCCAAATTCCACTGGTGTAATTCCTACACAAGTTTGGTACCAAGAACATCGTTTATCAAAAACGGTTACCGTAAAAACGTTGCCAAAACTGAAAATAAAAGATGTGCATGTGATCTTCTTACCTCCATGAGTCCAAATCCGGTCTCGGTTCGTGAATCCGACGCCGGACGATAAAGGAACGGCAAGAAACGTCGTCGAGAATTTATGTCGCCGACTCAAGCTCTCGTTCTCTCTTCAATGCTGTGAATTCCAGCTGTGTTTAATGTGTAGAGACACATATGCCTCATGCATATGTGTTGTCTTCACTTTTCATTATTCCCATTTACACCCCCAAACTTTCTTTAAGCTTTATTATGAAACCCTCATGTTAATTACATTAACTGCCCATCTTTTCTAAAAGGATTTAATCTAAGTTCCGCATGGGTCCCAAACGTGGTCCCACATAATTCATGAGGTTGCTATTAAACCTACCGGTTACCAATTTTATTCAAATACGCCCTCACATGGGTACCCAAATTGGTCCCCTTATCTATCATAAGACATTATAATATCAATAAACATTTAAACAAGTAATCATATAAGCACATAATGACATCAAAATGCAAATTATTTTAATTAGACCCTCGTTGGGCCCCACATTTATACCAGTCCTGTCCTTTCACAGGACTTTCATCTGTGCCCGTATTTGAGCACCTTTTCACATGTGGGTTCATAACCCCACCGTTAAACATCTCATGCATTAATTATCTTTAATTAACACACATTGATATCACGTTAATCTTATTTTTTGGGTACGGGTGTTACATTTCTCCCTCCCTTTTAAAAAGTTTGTCCCTAAACTTATTCTTACCTCATCAGTCGAACAAGTGTGGGTACTTCTCCCTGATCTCATCTTCTCGCTCCCAAGTTGCCTCTTCAACGCTATGATTACGCCAGAGGACCATGACCAACAGAATTATCTTTGTTCTCAACACTTGATCTTTCCTATCCAGAATCTGTACCGGATGTTCAACATACGTCATATCTTCTCGGACTTCCAATGGTTCTGGTTCAAGGATATGACTCGAATCCGACACATAACGTCTTAGCATAGACACGTGGAACACATTATGAACATGTGACAACTCTTGTGGCAATTCCAACCTGTAAGCTACCGGTCCTACTTTATTCAAAATCAGAAAAGGTCCAACATATCTTGGACTCAACTTACCTTTCTTACCAAACCGCGTAATGCCCTTCGAAGCTGAAACATTCAAGAATACATAGTCACCAACCTCAAACTCCAACGGTCTTCTACCTATATCAGCATAACTTTTGTAGAGACTTTGTGCCACTTGTAACCGTTGCTTAATTAATTTAACTTTCTCAGTGGTGATTTGTACAATTTCCGGCCCCAGAAGTTGCTTCTCCCCAACCTCTGTCCAACACACAGGCAATCTACACTTTCGACCATACAATGCCTCAAAAGGCGCCATTCCAATGCTTGTCTGGAAACTATTGTTATAAGAAAACTCAATTAACGACAAGTGAGATTCCCAGTCAGCCTTAAAATCTATAACATAGACTCTAAGCATATCCTCGAGAATCTGAATAACTCGTTCCGACTGTCCATCAGTTTGCGGGTGAAAAGCTGTGCTAAAATGCAAAGCTGCCCCCATTGCTCGTTGTAGCCCTTCCCAAAATCTGGACACAAAACGTGTATCCTGATCCGAAACAATTGATACTGGTGCTCCGTGCAATCTTACAATCTCTTTAACATAGAGTTCTGCTAACTTCATTGGGTCAATAGTCTTAATCGGCAAAAAGTGGGCTGACTTAGTCAACCGGTCAACGATCACCCAAATACTATCATTTGATCTGGGAGACCTCGGTAATCCTGACACAAAATCCATCGTAATGTGCTCCCATTTTCATTTCGGTATTTCCAATGGTTGTATTTCTCCAGCGGGTCGTTGATGCTCAAGCTTTACCAATTGACACGTCATGCACTTGGCCATATATTCAGCAACTTCACGTTTTATACCACTCCACCAATAGACCTCCCTCAAATCTCTATACATTTTCGTACTACCCGGGTGCACGAAATACCGAGTACCATGAACTTCTTCCAAAATTCTTTCTTTTAAGTTGCCCACATTAGGCACACATAACCGATTGATGTACCATAGTACCCCATCATGCAGACTGAACTCCGGTCGCTTACCCTCAGGTAGTTCATCTACAACTTTCTTCAAGTTTGAATCCAATAATTGATTTATTTTAATCTCTCCAATCAAGTCAGGTTGTGCTACAATCGCTGCCATTAATCCACCTTCAACTCTAGGAATAACTTTCAATTCTAGCCGTTCAAACTCTTTCATCAACCCTTCTTGTGCCGTCAAAACACATGCTAAACTTTTTGATGATTTTTGACTCAAAGCATCGGCCACCACATTTGCTTTACCCGGATGATATTGAATTTTCAGGTCGTAGTCCTTCATTAACTCCAACCATCTTCGTTGTCGCATATTCAAATCCCTCTGAGTAAACAAATACTTTAAGCTCTTGTGATCAGTGAAGATTTTGCAAGTTTCCCCATACAAGTAATGTCGCCAAATCTTTAAGGCAAAAATTACCGCGACAAGTTCCAAATCGTGGGTTGGATAATTCTTCTCATGAGCCCTCAATTGCCTTGAAGCATATGCCATCACTTTGTCCCCTTGCATAAGAACACATCCCAAGCCTTGATGGCATGATAGAAAGCGTCACTGTAAATACTAAATCCCCCGGTACTTGTCGGAATCGAAAGTATTGGAGCAGAAGTTAACTTACTCTTCAATGTTTGAAAACATTCTTCACATTTTTCCCCCATTCAAACGGAATATCCTTTCTCATTAATGTTGTCATCGGAGTAGCAATCTTTGAGAAATCCCGAACAAACCTTCTATAATACCTAGCCAAACCCAGAAAGCTACGAATTTCTGACACATTGGTAGGTCTCGCCCAGTTCATAACAGCTTCTATTTTCTGCGGATCAACTGACACGCCATCCTTGGAAATCACATGGCCAAGGAAAGTAACACTTGTTAACCAAAATTCACTTTTCTTCAATTTTTTGAATAACTGCTTTTCTCGAAGTCGTTGTAACACCAATCTCAAATGCCTATCATGCTCTTCTGGACTCTTTGAGTAAATAAGAATATCATTAATAAAAACTATAACAAGTTCATCCAAATACGTTTTAAAGACTCGATTCATTAAATCCATGAACGCAGCCGGTGCATTGGTTACTCCAAATGGCATTACAAGAAACTCATAATGACCGTATCGAGTTCTAAAGGCTGTCTTCTCAACATCCTCAGCTTTTACCTTCAATTGATGATACCCCGACCTCAAATCGATCTTTGAAAACACTTGAGCTCCTTGTAACTGGTCATATAAATCATCGATCCGTGGCAATGGGTACTTGTTTTTGATAGTTACTTTGTTGATCTCACGATAATCTATACACATCCGCATCGTTCCATCTTTCTTTTTCACAAAAAAAACCGGTGCACCCCAGGGTGATACACTTGGCCGAATGAACCCCTTATCCAACAACTCCTGTAACTGAGTCTTCAACTCTTTCAACTCTACTGGAGCCATTCTATATGGTGCCCGCGAAATGGGTTGTGTTCCCGGTATTACATCTATACCAAATTCAACCTCCCTCTCAATTAACACACTCGGCAAATCTTCTGGAAATACATCAGGAAATTCCCTAACTACGGGTATATCTTCTAACTTTAGTTCCGTACATCTAGTATCCGATATACTACAAAGAAAGCCTGGCCTTTACACCTTTTTTCAATAAATGACAAGCCTTGATGGCGGATACGAGATATGGTGGTGACACAACACCCACCCCTTGAAAAAAAAAGACTCTACGAGTTGGTGCCTGAAATTCTACCCTTTTATTTTCACAATCGATGACTGCATGATTTACTGATAACCAATCCATCCCTAATATAACATCAAAATGTTGGATTACTAACGGTACTAGATTCACTGTTAACACTTCATCATTAATTTTAACTTCACAATTTCTATAAACCCCAGCACTCACCAAAGATCTTCCCAATGGGACATCAACAGACAAATCATATTCGAGAAGTTCTAAGGGTACATTCATGTTTCTAGCAAATTGGTATGATACAAACGAGTGTGTAGAACCAGAATCCATTAACACATTAGCAGGTGTTGAGCAAATAAGAACTTTACCTGACACGACTGTGTTAGCAACGGTAGTCTCCCCTGGATTAAGCTGGAAATAACGGCCCTGGCGTTGTTCCCTTCCTTGTGGTTGTTGTTGAGGTGGTCGCGGTGTTGGTGCACTACTTGCGATTGCACTAAAACCTCCTTGCCTCGGCTTAGGAAAATTGCGCATTCAGTGTCCAAGCTCCCCACAATTATGACAAACCATTCCACTATCGTCGGTACGTCTCATCGGGGCATAAGTATTTGGCCTCACCCCCGGACAATTCTTCGCCACATGACCCATTTGTCGGCAATTATTACACACCGTTGTCGGTAGATTGCATACACCCCAATAAAATTTCCCGCATGTGTTACATCGTGGCTTGTAACCTCCACCACCCGAAGAACCCCCAAAACTTTGTCGTTTTGAACTCCCTTGACCGCTATATTGACTTGAACTCGGCCTTTTGTATTGTTGAGTTGTTGGTGCTTACGAACTTTGTTGATACCCCATATCTCTTTCAGCGATTGAAGCCACATCCAATGCCTCTGCAACTTTATCTAACCGTTGCACTGATACTTGGCGTCGAATCTCATCCCTCAGCCCCGTCACAAACTTTCTGGTTCGATTCCCTTCATTCGGTACTATATTTTCAGCAAATCGTGCCAAACTTATGAATTTGGCAGAGTACTCCCGAACTGTCATTCCCCCTTGTTTCAATTCCATGAACTCTTGAGCTTTCAAATCTTCAAAAGATTTTGGAAAGTACTGCTTCTTGAAGAGTATTATGAACTCCCCCCAAGTGTTCTGCCTTTCGGGTCCCAATTTTGTATGCCACCAGTACTGCGCTTCTTCTTTTAAAGTATCAGTGGCAAATAGAACCTATTGAGCCTTGGAACACGGAAGAACCCGGAATATCCTTTCCATGTCGGACAACCAAAAGTCAGCTCTCATTGGATCGGTCTCCCCTCAGAATAGTGTCGATTTTTGCTTGTAAAATTGTGAAATAGTGGTCACCTCCTCCCTCGGATTAGGATTTGGTTATTCACGTCTTCCCTCTATTGTATGAGTTTCAACTACTTGTACCAAACCAACTATAACCCTTTCCATCCTCTCCATTTGCGTAGGCGGTGTTGAACCAGACATTTTCTCTCTGGCATTCACAATACATTTTCACACACACGTTATATTTGTACTTTTCAAAGCATGCTCAACATCATTCAACATGCTAAGTAAACGTGTATGCATGATTTCTATATTCATTAATCAATTATGCTTATTACGCGTCGTAATCGTCACTCGTCCCCAAAGGCTCTAACCTATAGCTCTGATACCAAAAATTGTCACACCCCAACCCGCCTTGGGCAAGTTGGGACACGTGTAACAAGCCCACACGTTCAAAACACCCTTAATTCATTAAGAAACACATGAATTAGACTTACTAAAACAGCTCCGTTGACACAAAAGAGACCCAAGGGCAAAATGATCATTAGTAAAGTATAGCAAATTTTATATGGAAAGATATCTCTTTGAGTCCCGGTTCCAACGCAAAAAATGGTGCACAAATCCGAGTTTTGTAGAGAGAGTTATGCTTGTTTCCGTAAAAGCTGACAGTCTGTTTTCATAGGGGCGGATCGATCCGCGGAAAGGGCAGATCGATCCATTTCTGGAAATTTCTAGCAGAATGTCCCCAAAAAGGGGTGGATCGATCCGCGAAAAGGCCGGATCGATCCGGCTTCTGCAGAACAGCTCCCTACTGCTTAAAAACATCAATTTTCAAGTCCAAACTTGTTTCCAACTTCCCAAAACTTGGTGAAACCATTAAAACTCATTGTCAAAGCATTTCCAAATGTTCCTAAACATTAACACAACATCTTCCAAACATGGATTGACAATCAAATACACAAATTCTTCTCATGGATCAAGATTTAGCATTAAAACTCCACCCTTTTTCCAAACATTTACAAGTCAATACAACAAAGAGTATCCAAGCTTAAGTTTACAACCAAAAACTTCCTAGTACCATTCAAATTCACCCTCAATATACATAACTTACAACATAACTTATGGTTTGGTGCATAAACAACCAATAATACCCAACTTAGTATATTACAAGTCTCCCAAAAACACAAAATACATTTACATTGACGACAAAAGACACATTTCAAATATAAGCTAGCTAGGCATATGAACATATTCACATGGACACCACTCCCACGCCCAACCCGTCGCGTGGATCATTTTCTCTCATCTTCCCGTGCCGTACCTGCGATGGTTATTCAATAACCACAACAGAAAATATATTTTCGTTTAAGCTTTCGCTTAGTGAGGGAACTAATCATGCTATTGGAATGTTTAATATGCAAATGCAACAATCAATATAAACATCAACCAATTGATCTCCGGAAAGTCAAGTAACTCAAGCCACCACCCCCGGGTCCTTCTCACCCCGGAATTTCTCGCTCTTTTGGCGCATATAGCACAACACACACTCTCTTATGACCCCGAAGGCGTCACCGGCATTTCATTATGGTCGTCACCACGTCCTACTCATTGAGGACTTCCTATCCCTTACATATGGGACCTATAAATGGTGCTCACTACTTGACTTCCCTTTGATCCACATAAATATTTAAGCAACTTAGCATATAAGCATATAAGCATATCAATTTCAAAACTTTGACATGCTTTTTACTCAATTTCAACAACACATATAAATATAAACATGGATTAAGCATTCTAAGCCAACAATTATCACACCAACATATCTAAACACCCAATTTTGGGATTAGAGCACTCACCTCTTCGATTTACTAACGAATTAAGCTTAGAAATTCCAACCTCTAGCAAATTTCCAACCCAAATTCCACCGGTGTAATTCCTACACAAGTTTGGTACCAAGAACATCGTTTATCAAAAATGGTTATCGTAAAAACGTTGCCAAAACTGAAAATAAAAGACGTGCATGTGATCCTCTTACCTCCACGAGTCCAAATTCGGTCTCGGTTCGTGAATCCGACGCCGGACGACAAAGGAACGGGAAGAAACGTCGTCGAGAATTTCCGTCGCCGACTCAAGCTCTCGTTCTCTCTTCAATGCTGTGAATACCAGCTGTGTTTAATGTGTAGAGACATATATGCCTCATGCATATGTGTTGTTTTCACTTTTCTTTATTCCCATTTACACCCCCAAACTTTCTTTATGCTTTATTATGAAACCCTCATGTTAATTACATTAACTACCAATCTTTTCTAAAAGGATTTAATCTAAGTTCCGCATGGGTCCCAAACGTGGTCCCACATAATTCATGAGGTTGCTATTAAACCTACCGGTTATCAATTTTATTCAAATACGCCCTCACATGGGTACCCAAATTGGTCCCCTTACCTATCATAAGACATTATAATATCAATAAACATTTAAACAAGTAATCATATAAGCATATAATGACATCAAAATGCAAATTATTTTAATTAGACCCTCGTTGGGCCCCACATTTATACCAGTCCTGTCCTTTCACAGGACTTTCATCTGTGCCCGCATTTGAGCACCTTTTCACATGTGGGTTCATAACCCCACCGTTAAACATCTCATGCATTAATTATCTTTAATTAACACACATTGATATCACGTTAATCTTATTTTTCGGGTACGGGTGTTACACAAACTGTCATCCTTTACATCCTTTACATCTTTTATATTTGGATATCATTGATTTCAGGTATCAAAATGCGCATTTAATAATATAGTAATAGCTGACACATGGGCCTGTTTGGAAAAACCTAAACCAAATCTAATTTCTACCTGGTTCAAGTGAGAACCTAGTTTGGTGACGTAGTAAAAATTAAAATAGGTTCTCTGTCAAACCAACCTACACTTGGTATGGGTATTAAGAGATAATTGCTTGAACTATGTAATCGAAACATTGCTTTACATTTATATGCCTTTGAAAAGATTTGTAATGATGTGTTAAACTGAAAGTATTGCTTTAGATTTTTTTTATATTTGCAACTTCATGTTGTTTGATCTCCGTAGATGGTCCAATTTTGGATATGCCCACAATTCATACTGGTCCATTAAAATTTTAAATTCTAAGTGAAACCTAATGTCACATTGTTGAAGCACATTGATTTCTTGTTCATGTAATATGAGTTTATGTTTTGTCTTCATTCTAACTCACAATTGACCCTTTTTTTTAATAATTTTATTTTTTAAAAGTAAAAACTATTTTTCATTTACAGAACTTAAAAAGGTGAAAAGAAAAGAAAAATAATAATAATATCAATGCTATTAGTAAATGAAATATGATAAACCATTGCCAACAAATCCATATCTTTTTTTCAATTAAAACTAATCCAGTGAAGCCAATGCTATTAGTAAATTAGCCGCTTGCTTAGCCTTACCCAAGAAGATTGATGCCCATTATCTGCAGAATTTGACATGGTTAATAAGCCATATTAGTGAGATATGCATGTTTTTATGATTTTTTATTTGGACAACACAATATTATTGTTCCAAAATATGATTGATCCATCATGGATAATAAATCAAATAAGTAGAGTGTTATATCTACAAAAACTCTCTTCATCGTTTTTTAACATATTGTTAGTCTTGTTTATCATTCGTCCAAATTCACATTTGATTATGCCACCCCAACAATCATTTCCTTTCAATCCTCTATCTACCTTCAACCCTTTTAATATATTTATGTCGACATTGTTATAATCCTTTCTTATTTTCTTTTTGCTAAGTAGTTGATTTCCTCTTAGTTATTGGCTTTTCTATCAGTCTCAGTCAATGCCATTGGACAATTGTTTCTTAACTGGGTTTTCTAGTTAAGGACTGTTTAAGCACTTTAGTTTTTTGTTGATTGGGGTCTCAATATTCGATTCAATATAGGACTCAGTTTTTTTTTGTTAAACTTGTGATAGGTAGCAGATATGGATAAGCAATGGATGAAGATTAAAACTAGATATTTATCCGAGTATGAGAAAGGGGTTGACAATTTCATTGAGTATGCACGGCCGTGTGCAGACAGTGGTAGTAGGATAATATGTCCGTGTGAGATGTGTGGGAATAGGAAATTTATGCACATAGATATAGTGAGAGCGCATTTGCTCGACAAAGGGATGTAGAGCACTTATACTATATGGTTCAATCACGAGGAGGCTTACGAAGTATTGAGTGAGGATGAGGACGACGATGAACCCAGTGGTGATGGTAATGAAGGTTTGCGAGAAATGTTGGCAGACTTGGATGGGGGTTCGACAAGTCATGTCATTCCTCAAGGGGATGCCTCAAGTAGTAGTGATCCTAGAGAATCGGGTCCCCTTGGACTCCTGTTCAAGGATGCAAATCTGGAGCTTTATCCAGGTTGTAAGACGTTCTCAAAGTTAAACTTTCTAGTGCAATTGCTTCATCTTAAGACCATCAACCTTTGGACAAACAAATTGTTTGACACAAATCTTGCGTTGATTAAAAGAGCACTCCCCAAAGGGGAGACCCTTCCGAACTCTCATTACGAGGCAAAGAAGTATATGCGGGATATAGGTCTTGGCTATATACCAATCCATGCATGCAAGAATGATTGCATGCTTTTCTAGAAGGAGACTGAGAAAGAGGAGAACTATTGATAACTACAGATCGTTAGCAAGCAAAATGCTATCTGTCGATCGATGCAGAAGGCACGTCACACTGGTGGATCTATGTCATTTGCTGAACATCGTTACAATATGGTAATTATTGCAGAGTTCAATATATATGAAGTTAACATCATTCTTCTAAATATTTGACTATTATAATAACACTATATGTTCAATACATAGGCAAAGGAGCGGCAGTCACAAACCCAAGAGTCGGGTACAGTGACAGTGACAGATGTGAGCCCCATAGACCTATATCACAAAACGCATTATAACCTAAAAACCGGTCGTTGGGGTAGTGAGCATTCACACGATAATTATGTAAGTGGCAATTTGTAATTTGTTACAATGATATATTTCATTTTGAAATAATTATATTAATACTAGATTCTTGTAAATGGAAGGACTGTATGAAACAAATGAAGTCTCAACCCACCCCAGATGGGTCGACCCCGCTGACTGATAAAGAAACATTGATAAAGTATTGGGGTACATGCCCGGATATGCTATGGGCCTCGGATATGGGGTGGTCACTCCATCGTCCAAGTCCGCTTCGCACACTACGTGTGAAGTACAAATGCGGGAGGCAAATGAGAGGGTTGAATAGGCGATCAAAGAGGCAGAATATGCCAAAAAAGAGGCTGAAGCAATAAAAGAAAAACTCTTGACAATGGAGGAGCGGATGGACGCATTTAATGCTCGCTTGGACTTAATGGGTGGATCATTAGCAGTATGAGATGGTAAGTTATGTTTCATATAGTTAGTTTTATTGTGTTAAAAAAAATACACTTCTTAGATGCACGGTTTGCAAGTTACACGAGACTGGAACTCATAAGATAGGCCTTTTATATAACATTCTTAGGCCTTGTATTGAGATTTTAGGGGGTCGAAACAAGTTCCGGCACTCGGAGAGACACGAGACCAGAACTCACACCTCCCACACGACTAACTAGACTTGTGGGAACTAACGGCACACAAATCCTACACACAGTTTGCAAGTTACGCGATAATACGCAAAATAACATCCTTAGGCCTTTTATAACTATGTATTGAGGTTTTGGGGGGTCGAAATGAGTTCCGACACTCAAATAGGCACATGACTAGAACTCACACCTCTCACACAACTAACTAGACTTGGGGGAACTAACGGCACACAATTCCTACACATGGATTGCAAGTTACGCGATAATAAGCAAAATATTGTCCTTAATTAGGCCTTTTTTATGCAAGTTTTGAGGTTTTGGGGGGTCGAAACGAGTTCCGACACTCGGAGAGGCACGTGACAAGGACTCACACCTCACACACGACTTACTAGACTTACGAGAACAAACAGCATGCAATTCCTATACACGGTTTGCAAGTTACACAATAATAAGAAAAATATTGTCCTTAGGCCTTTTATAAGCAAGTTTTGGGGTTTTGGGGGGTCGAATGAGTTCTGGAACTTGGAGAGGCACGAGACTAGAACTCACACCTCACACACAACCATCAAGACTTACGGGAACAAATGGCATGCAATTCCTACACACGGTTTGCAAGTTACGCGATAATAAGCAAAATATTGTCCTAACGCCTTTTATAAGCAAGTTTTGGGGTATTGGGGGGTCGAAATGAGTTCCGGCACTCAGAGAGGCACGAGACTGGAACTCACACCTCACATATGACTAGCTAGACTTGTGGGAACAAACGGCACGTAACGGTTTGCAAGTTACGCGATAATAAGCAAAATATTGTCCTTAGGCCTTTTATAAGCAAGTTTTGAGGTTTTGGGGGGTCGAAACGAGTTCTGGAACTGGGAGAGGCACCAGACCGGAACTCACACCTCACACACGACCATCAAGACTTGTGGGAACTAATAGCACGCAATTCCTACCCCCGATTTGCAAGTTATGCGATAATAAGCAAAATATTGTCATTAGGCCTTTTATAAGCAAGTTTTGAGGTTTTGGGAGGTCGAAACGAGTTCCGGCACTCAGAGAGGCACGAGACAGGAACTCACACCTCCCACACGACTAACTAGACTTGTGGGAACTCACACCTCATACATGAATAACTAGACTTGTGGGAACTAACGGCACGCAAATCCTACACAAGGTTTGCAAGTTACGCGACAATACACAAAATAACATCCTTAGGCCTTTTATAACTATGTATTGAAGTTTTGGGGGGTCAAAATGAGTTCTGACACTAGGAGAGGCACGTGACCAGAACTCACACCTCATACACGACTAACTAGACTTGTGGGAACTAACGGCACGCAATTCCTACACACGGATTGCAAGTTACGCGATAATAGGCAAAATATTATCCTTAGGCCTTTTTTATGCATGTTTTGAGGTTTTGGGGGGTCGAAATGAGTTTCGACACTCGGAGAGGCACGTGACCAGAACTCATACCTCACACATAACTAACTAGACTTGTGAGAACAAACAGCACGCAATTCCTATACACGGTTTGCAAGTTACGCAATAATAATCAAAATATTGTCCTTAGGCCTTTTGTAAGCAAGTTTTGGGATTTTGGGGGGTCGAAACGAGTTTCGGCACTTGGAGAGGCACGAGACCAGAACTCACACCTCACACATGACTAACTAGACTTACGGGAATAAACGGCACGCAACGGTTTGTAAGTTACGCGATAATAAGCAAAATATTATCCTTAGGCTTTTTTTAAGCAAGTTTTGAGGTTTTGGGGGGGTCGAAATGAGTTCCGCCACTAGGAGAGGCACGAGACAAGAACTCATACCTCACACACGACTAGCTAGACTTGCGAGAACAAACGGCACGCAATTCCTATACACGGTTTGCAAGTGTTACGCAATAATAAGCAAAATATTGTCTTTAGGCCTTTTATAAGATAGTTTTGGGGTTTTGGGGGGTCGAAATGAGTTCTGGCACTTGGAGAGGCAAGAGACTGGAACTCACACCTCACACATGACTAACTAGACTTGCAGGAACAAACGGCATGCAACGGTTTGCAAGTTACGCGATAATAAGCAAAATATTGTCATTAGGCCTTTTATAAGCAAGTTTTGAGGTTTTGGGGGGTCGAAACGAGTTCCGGCACTAGAAGAGGCATGAAACCGGAACTCACACCTCACACACAACCATCTAGACTTGTAAGAATAAACGGCACACAATTCCTACACACGGTTTGCAAGTTACGTGATAATAAGCAAAATCTTGTCCTTACGCCTTTTATTGTCATTTTTTATTATCTTATTTTTAAGTTCGATTGTTATAAAAATATTTACAACTAATGCTTTTTTTGTTTCCTTTTCTATTTCAGATTGGGAGGCACTAGTACCTGCATCGGAGGATCTTGTTCTCGATTTTTATACTATTTACGATACTTTTGTACTAGTGTTTGAACATCTTTTGATATTGTGATTTGTAATAACTATCTTTTTAAATTTGCGACTAGGTTTGGTTTGATTTGGTTTTGTTATTAACAAATTATTGGAATGAATGTATGAAGATTAGAATTATTGTTGGTTATTGAATTGGAGTTTTAGCAGGTTTATTGGTTCAAATAAAAAATTTTCAAAAAAGCGGAAAAGAATATATCAAATCTGGTATGGCTATTTGTGACGCACATTTATTGCATGCCTAATAATCATTTGAAATACTTAATGATTATTTGCCACGCGTAAGAGCGTGGCAAATATTACCTTATTGGCCACGCATATGAGCGTTGCTGATAATTACCGAAATACTTAATATAGTGTTAGCCACGCTTTGTTGCATGGCAAATACCGCTTTATTAGCCACGCACCAATGCGTTGCTGATAATTACCGAAATACTTAATATAGTATTAGCCACGCTTTGTTGCGTGGCAAATACTGCTTTATTATCCACCCACCAATGCGTGGCTAATAATTACACTCACTATTAGCAACGTATGCATGCGCCGCTAATAATAAATTCTTTTAGTGACGCAGTCATTTTTGTTAAGTAAGACACTTATTAGCAATGCGTTTGTGGATTATTGGCCACGCTAGGGAGCGTCGCTAATAAAAATAATATTAGCAATGCGTTGACTGCGTCGCGTAAATTTATTTGTTACCCCACTTTCCCACACGCTCATGCGATGCACGGACTGCCTGGCAAATACGTTTAGCCACGCACATTTTGGCTATTAGCCACGCACCCGCACGTGGCAAAAAACCAGATTTGTTGTAGTGTATATGTATATATACAAGCCTTTATCAAACCTATTCACGAGCCTTAATCAAGCGTATTCACAAACCTTATCGCGCTGAGCCCATGTGTGCTCAAGCTTGGATCACCCTGATTTTGCTAATGTGGTCAAGAACTCTTGGTCTGAAGGTGATAATGACCTCATTCCGGCTACTAAAATCCTCGCGAACTCTGCTAAGACTTGGAATCGTGAGGTTTTTGGTAATATTTTTAAGAAAAAAAAAAACGTAAAATTCTTGCTAGATTAGAAGGTATCCAATGATACCTCTCTATTCACCCCTCTCTGTTCCTTCATAATCTTGAAAATGACCTTATAAAAGATTATAACACAATTTTAAACCAAGAAGAGCTTTTCTGGAAACAATAGACTAGAATCCAGTGGATTGTGGAGGGGAACAAGAATATTCGTTTCTTACATTTATCTACTCTTGTAAGAAGAAAAAGAACAAAACTGAAGCCCTTAAATCTAATGATGCCTTTTGAATCTTGGATTGACGCCCATTAAATATCATATCCTTTCCTATTTTAGATCCCTCTTTCATTCAGATTTTATTTTCCCCAGTTCTTCCCCTCTACCCCATCCTTATGTTATCCTCTCTGATTATGATAAAGTTAGCCTTAGTAGGAACCCTACTATTTCTAAGACCAGACCACAAGGCTATTTTCAGCATGAAACCCCTCAAATCTCCTGGCCCTGATGGCATTCAACTCGGGTTTTATCGGAAATTCTGCGACATAGGTGCTCCCTCCCTTAATTCCTTTGTGGTGAATTGCTTCTCGTCCTGCTCTGTTCCCAAAGAGGCTAATCTAACCCTCATTACCCTTATCCCTAAGGTTGACCAACCTGTTTCCAATACCCAATTTAGGCTCATTAGCTTCTGTAAAGTTAATTTTAAAACCATTTCCAAAATCTTCACTTTAAGAGTCAAACCTCTTTTGGGTAAGGTTATTAGCCCCCATCAATGCAGGTTTATCCCAAGCAGAAACAGTAGTGATAACATTATTATTACCCAGGAGATTATTCATACCCTTTGCAACTAGAAAGGTAAAAATGGGGGCATGGTCTTTAAGATTGATTTAGAAAAGGCTTATGATCTTATTAACTAGAAGTTCCTTCAACAAACTTTGGTAGACTTTAACTTTCCTAGCAATATTATTATGCTTTTCATGAATTGTGTTTCTAGCACTAGTTTTTTGATTCTCTGGAATGGTGAGCCCTTGGAGGCCTTTTTGTACGAAATTTAGGTTTCTAAAAACTTAAATTTATGCATAGCAGAAAAATAGTTTCAAAAACTTTATTGGTGAACCGGATCTACTACTTATTAACTCCATAGATGTAGGGGTGGGCACACTTCTAGCCAATCGAACTTTCGAATCGAAACTGAAGATTCAAACCATTTTTGTTCGGTTTGAACCCGAACAAAAGTAAGTTCGATTTGAAACCGATCCCAACTTATAAGTACAGTTCGATTTTCGGTAGGGTTTTTCACCCAAACCCGAACCAAATTTTCGAATATTTTTTTTAAAATTATTAAATAGATTTAGGGTACTCCATTAGTTTTAGTAATATTCTATTGAAACTTGAAAGACATTTTTTTTTTCTTAGCGAGTAATAGCAAAATACAAACTAAGTACTGTAACTATTTGAGTTGTTCTTTAGTTCTTGATTACCAAATGGTTTTTTTTTCTTTTAGATCTAGGATACTTCATTGGTTTAACTGATATTCTTGATCACCAAATGGACATTTTGAAACTTGAAAGACATTTTTTTCTCTTTAGTGAGTATTAAAAAAATTTATTTAAGAAAAAAAAAACTTCGGTTGAATTTCAACGCGAAGTTTCGAACCGAACCCAAACTTTAATTTTGAAACCGAACAATATTTTCAAAGTTTACTTCAGTTCGGATTTCGGTATCGAAATTCTCAACCCGAACCGAACTTTTTAGTTCGAAACCGAATCGACTGTTTGCCCACCCCTACATAGATGAGTAGGGAAGAGGATTATACCTTTGTGTCTTGAACCCAATTTTGAATTAGTTTTCTTTCTTTAGTGTGCAACAACTCCCTCTAGAAGATCTTCACCCTTATGACTCCTTGAATCCTTGCTGGAGAGGCTAAGGTTTTTGGGAACCCAATAGAGAGGTAAGGGAGGCTAAAAAAAACCCTAAAATAGTTTCTAGAGAGTTGGAGCAGTAAAAACGACGTTCAACCTCATTCTGCCTGCAGCTCTCCTATTTATAGGTTTTCAAACTGGCCTTTATTTTTAATCAATTGAAGTGGTTTTGATCGATTGAACTGAGTTCGATCGATTGAAACACTTTCAGTCGATTGCAAGTCAATCGATTGAAACAACTTCAATCGATTGAACATGACCTTACTTCAATCGATTGAAACACTTTCAATCGATTAAACTACCTCATTCTTCCTTTTCAAGTATTCTTGCGGAGCCAAGAGTGGGACCTCCTAGGTTCTTTATTATTGGCTCAGATCAGTCATTAATACCCATTAGTGGTGTCAAACGGGCCGGGCCGGGCCGGGCTCGGTCAAAGTGGGCCTAATCGGGCTAGAGGGTCGGGCCGGGCCTGGCCTCACCTAAAACCGTGCCAGGCCGGGCCGGGCTTGGGAAGGGAGGGGGGGTGTCTGCCCCGGACCGGTGGCTCGGGCTCACTAGGGCCAGATCGGGCTAGTGGACGGGCTCATGGACGGGTGCATAGTCGAGCCAGGCCGGAGTTTTTTTGGGGGGGGGGGGGGGGGGGGGGAAGTTTTAACTTTTAAAGTTTAATGTTTGGGAATTGGGGAGAGTTTTTACTTTTACTCTTTTTTTTTTTATATGTTTAGTTTATGCATTAATGATTAGTGATTACTAAAAAAAAGTTTAACAAAAAAAAAAGTAAAGAAAATTTATTATTGAATAAAAATTAAAGAGATTACTAGTATTTGATATTTAAAAATTATAGTCTAATAAAAAATAAAGATTACTTATCATTAATTTGTATAAGAAAAAGTAAAGATTTATTCATTAATGATTAGTGATTACTAAAAAAGTTCATTCAAAGAAAAAAAGTAAATAATATTTATTATTCAATAAAAATTAAAGAGATTACTAGTATTTGATATTTAAAAATTATAGTCTAATAAAAAATAAAGATTACTTATCACTAATTTGTATAATAAAAAGTAAAGATTACATTTTACAGAATTGAATTTTATTTTTTTTTAAAAGCCGTTCACAGTTTATACTCATGCGGTCCAGAAGTATTACAATTGATTTGTTTGGAATTGAATGATCTTCAACTCTCATATTCATTCTTCAATTCTTCATTCTTCAATTTTCTTCCGTAACTTCCAAATTTGCGAAGTCTTCAAGAATAGGATCTTGGATATTTTGAGTTCGATATTGTGCACGGTCCCAATCCTTCAAGCACATCAAGCAGTCAAGCATATCAGGAGATAATCTGCTCCTCCTATCCTCTAGCACCCTTCTACCTACACTAAAAGCAAACTCCGATGCAACTGTGGAAGCCGGAGGAGTTAGTAGATCACGAGCCATGATGGAAAGAACCGGGAAAGCTCTTACATGTTCTTTCCACCATGTCAAAAGATTTAAATCGACCATTTCCTCGTTGGTTAATCGGCTTTCCCACTCGGTTTCTCGATACTTATTTAATTCACCAAGAATGTTAGAGCTACTTACAAATGATTGACTAACACCCTTTTGTTTCTTTCGACTGAGAAACTGGCTCGCCCAAGAACCACCTGACGCTCCCGAACGGCCGGACTTAACTCAATATTAGAAGTAGAAGAAGAAGTAGCACTTTCTTTATTTGTATATTTTTCATAGTAAATACGAAATAAAGATTCCAAAGTATTTTCCATTTCAAAAGTAGTTATTTCTAGACCAGGCTCACCATCTGGTCCTTGCATCAATTCAGATATTTGTTTAACCATTTCACAAACACCATCACAATTGATTCTAGGATCCAAGATTGCAGATGAGTAAAATACAGGTGGAATGTTAGACCAATTTTTTTAAAACTTTTTTCCCATTTTCTCGGAAATTTCAATAAAAATGTCATTTTTTTTGTTTATAACTATGAAATGCATGAGCCATATTATATAATTCCATAAGAACTAAACAAGAAGTAGAATAGTAAACACCGAAAAGTTTATTTGTAGCATTGTAAAATACTTCTAAAAATCCATGAAAGTCAAATGCCATATCCCAATCGTTTGAAGTCAAGTTTAGTAAAGGATAATTAACATTAACAAATTGAGTAATAATGCCACTATACTTTTTACAAGAATCTATCATAAGATAAGTAGAATTCCAACGAGTCTTAAGACAATTTTGTTTACAAACACCATAAAATGCTTGTAGACGGCTAGGCGTTGAACAACAAAAGACCACTGCCTCTCTAATTTTAACTATGTGATCATTAATTCTTGTTAATCCATCTTGGATAATCAAATTAATGATATGACATACACAACGACCATGAAATAATTTTCCATTCAACATTGGGCGCATAAGATCTTTAAACATATTAATAGCATTTGTATTAGCAATAGCATTGTCAAAAGTAATGCTTATAATTTTTTTTTTCATAATATCATACTCATTAAAAACATTGATTATATAGTTATATATATTTTCACTAGTATGAGGATAGTCTAATGCACGAAAAGCAATGACATTTTTATTCATATTTCAATTTTCATCTACAAAATGAGCCGTTATACATATATATCCCGTTTTATTACAACCAGTCCACAAATCAAAAGTGCATGCAATTGTACAATTAAAAGTAGAAAAATCCTCAATTAAATTTTTTTTGGTTTGTTGAAAAACAGATTGTAACTTCTAAGAGTATTTCTAGTAATAGGTTGTTAGGCGGGTTGTAAAAAAGTTTGAATAAAATGTGTAAAGCACTCATCTTCAACTAAAGTAAAAGGCATATCGGATGCACAAACAAATTTTGCCAAGCCTTCCCTCATTTTTTTTTATTATAAAGAAAAGTTCCAACACTTGTGCCAGTAGAAGTAGAAATTTGAGATTGTGCTAGGCCGCCCGCTTGAGCGGTACCTGCTTCCCATGCACCTTTATGTTTGTTTATGATGCGCCTTTTAAGTGTATTATTTCCTCCACATTTGTAAGAAAATTTGAGTACGCAAATTTTGCAAATAGCTCCATTTTTTCGTCATTTAATTTAAAAAATAACCAAACGGGTGATTTTAATTTTCTTTCAGTGGTGGGACTGAGATCATTAGGATTTGAAGGAGATGGTTCAGATGGATTAGACCCCATAATTTCAACGTCGTCATCATCCTCCAATTCCAAATCATTAATCTCATTTCTTTCCCCATAATCTAAATTTTCAAAGTCATAAGTTGGGCCTTCTCTAGTTTTTGAAGATCTTGAATGAGATGCCATTTTTTTTTAAATAAAAAAAAAGAGGGGAAAGAAATATAAAAGATTAAAAATACTAACAATTAAATAAGCAACTAATAAAGCAAGAAGTGAAACAATAAATAAATTTACCTCAACGGCTCAACTTATAGTAGTAGAAGAAGAAGTGAACAACTACAAATTATAATAAGACTTGAGACTTGAGAGCTTGTAAGTTCAAGTTGTAGAAGACTAGAAGTACCTTTACAAATTAGAGCTTTGATAATTGAATCACCAACTTGTAGAGTAGAAGTGCTTGTAGACTTGTAGTTTATGGAGTAGTATAGAGAAAGTTGAGAATAGAGAGAGATAATTGATTTTCGTGTGAGAAAATATGTTGTGGGAGATTTGGTATTCATAGAAAATGGGCTAAGGGGCATTTTGGGAAGTCAAAAATCACATTTATATTTTTACCCCCAAAACTAGCCGATTTATAGCCGTTAGAGGGGTAAAAAGTGGAATTTTTTTTTAAAAAGGGCCAAACTAGCCGTTATGGGCTCGGGCTGGGTCGGGTCACAACGGCTAGTTTATCTGGGCTTTTGGGCCAAGCTAGCGGGTTAGGAGCCGGGCCGGGCCGGGCCAGGTTTTTGGCAAAGGAGCGGGCCGGGCCGTGGACGGGACTAAGGGTGTCCACCCCAGACTGGACAAAAGTGCTCGGGCCTAGCGGGCCAGGCCTATACCGGGCTGGGCTTTTAGCCTGGGAAAATCGGGCCGGGCTCGAACTGGGCCGGGCCAACCCGACCCGATTGACACCTCTAATACCCATGATCAAACTCTTTGATCAGCAAATTAACCAACTGATCAGTTAACGTCTACTTCACTATAAAACGATAACTGCACTCTAACGCAAAAGAACATATCTGAAGCGATAACTAGACTTGTATGGTGTGCTAATGTCCCTCTACCGTCAGCATTCATAATCATATTCAGGTATTCGGATAACTGTTACTATCAACCTAAATGATGATTACTTCTTCTATTCCTTGAGTTTCATTCACCTCTCATGATCACCAAACATGTTGATATATAACTACTTATCAACAAGACTGCAATTCTCAGTAATTAACTTGGTGACATTCTCAAGGGAATGCTTACTCTTTACCAGAGGGTAGATTCTATCTTGACAATATTTGTTCACAACCCTTTGAACATGACTTACCCAAGATACCTAGGTGTTGATCTTGAAGACCTCACTGATTGGTAAATCAAAGCAGTCACATCCATAATCTGTGTCCATAATCGTCTCAAGATTGAGAACACGTACCTTATACAAGTTATGAGTTCCTATCGACTGTTGATAGCTTAGATGTTAATAGGAAAGCTCATGGTCCGTCAATGCACTATGAGCACTAGCATGTTAACTAAGAGTCATACTTTAGTGATTGACATTCATCACTCCATTCAATGGTAGTTAATCTTGCAATAATGTATTCTTGATGAGATATCCAGTCTCATTATCTACTGTGACAAGTTCTAAGTATCAAAGAATGGTAATTCGTATCTCACTTATATGTTTCTCATACATACACGAATTATCTACTATGATATTTAAGGGTTACAAGCAATCATCTCATGAATCACACATAATTAAATGTTTAAATAATATCCATATATAAAATGCCAAATGTCATATATATATAAAGATCGAGCTTGAGGGCACAATCCCAAATCCCCTGGGAGAGGTCTCAGACAAGGAGACCCGTTGTCCCCCCTACCTCTTTTTTCTTTGCATGGAAAGACTTTCTCATCTCATCAATGATAAAGTTTCGAAGAGAGAGGCCTCAAGGCTTCTAGAGATGGTCCTACCATTACCCATCTCTTTTTTGCTGATGATCTCATCCTTTTTTCTTCTGCTAGTGTTAGTCAATATTCTACCATTTGGGATACTTTGGACATTTTTTGTTCCTTGTCAGGTTGACATATAATTTTTTCCAAATCTAAACTCTATATCTCCCTAATGCCCCTAGGATCAAAGTGGCTGACTTAGGCAGAATGTGTAATCTTAGCATTACTAATAATTTGGGAAAATATTTGGGTGTCCCCATTCTCTATTCCAGAGCCTCCAAAAATGTTTACTCTGAGACAATTGAAAAGATCCAAAAGAAACTTTCCTCTTGGAAAAGTAAGCTTCTCTCCATCGCTGGGAGGATGACTGGTTCTTGTTCAATAGTGTGTTTTTACTTCACGATTCTACTCTTATTGGACATGAATTATCACTTACACCTAGAGATTTAATGGATAAATTATACTTTTGTTATTCTTGTGGTTGTTCATTTTTAGTTAATAAAAATATCTTTATTGTAGGATTTGAGAGCTTGTTCAAAGAGGGAACCAATTACGTTTGGTCCTTATCATGAAAAAAGGGAAGGAATTAATCCAGCAAAGGGTGGATCGATTCAGCCTTATAACTCGGATTGATTCTCGTTCTTTGAGGAAGCCATTGCCCAAATTTTCCAAATCGGATCGATCCGGCCTTAAAGGGCGGATCGTTCTACGATCATGAATGCGTATTCCAAGTGCCCAGATGAAAGGCGGATCGATCAGGCTCTAAGCCTCGGATTGATCTGTGCTGCCTAAAGTTGTTGTCCTCTTTTATTTACAAGTTTGCCATTTTGTTATGGGAGTATATATAGTTAGAGAAAGTTTTAGATTAGGGTTAGCTTTTGATCATTCATAGTTTTTATTTAGAAACTCTCTCTATCTTTCTCTCTCTCTCTCTCTCTCTCTCTCTTAGGTCTTCTCTCCTATCTTATTTACTCCCTCATCTACCCCTTTTTAGTTATAGTAAAGACATAGAGAGAGAAGATTGGTATTGTAATTTGTACTCTGGAGCTTAACTTGGAATTTATGGAAGTGGTTCTTGAAGATTTCTAGCATTTATGATGGTTTGCATTAGTTGGTATAATTTCTCTTTCTCTCTTCTCAATATTTATGTTTTTATCTCCATGAGTAGCTAGATAATGTAGGTTAGGGATCATAAACTCACCCTTGGACCCTTTTGTGCTTTAGTGTAAGGTTTATATGCTTTGTAACATTTCTAGGGTTCATAGATGTAGGGTTTGAATTTCTAGGACTATGCTTATGATGTCAAGCATCATATGTTGTACAATCTTTGATTCCGAACCCCACCTCATGTATTTCATAGCAGTTCCTATCAAACATTATAGGTTGACAACCACATGTTTGATAGTTTGCCTCAATGAAATTATCTACCCTAGGGAATATTACAGACATTGAATCAATTTGTTGTTTGCTCCAAGGTGGGAGAATTCTCCCCAACCTCAATTTTTCCTTTCGAAAAAACCCCTAATCCAATTAAAACTTGTCTTGTTTAAAGCTCACCTCTCAACTCATACTTAGTTATTTTAGTATAAACAATTCGTGATTTGGAGTCTGCCCATAGTCGAAAAGACTTAGTTTTACTTTTTAGTTTGTTAGTCGCTCAGCGCATTGTAATTGGTTATTAAGCTTCTCTAATTGTTGTTGCAATCCAATCCGTCAACACCCTGCTTCCAACATACTACGTTTTTAATAGGGTTAAATAAGAACTTGATTTTGACATAATCAAAATGGCACATTGTAATTACCCTCTCAAGATCCTCCCTTTCATCTTATAGATCTTCATTACCAATCATCCAAGGTATGATTTATCGTCTCTAATCCTTTTGATCTTCATGTTCAAGATGAGATTCACCCTAGGATTGGTTGTTTTTCCTTTTGCTCACTTTGTAACATAACCAACCTTAGGGCTTGATTTTTTTACCCCTTTTTCTTTATATTTTGGGTTTGTTGATCATGCATTCACTCCTTCTTTTTGCTCAAGCCATAATGTGGCTTGTTTGGGATTGATTCAATGACCACAAGTGCTCACCAAGTGTTCAATAAATGCCAAAATGAAATCCCCTAGTGCTAACTCAAAATTCACACATATTTTTTTAATATTTTTTGCATGCAGTATTCTTAAATTATCATTTCATATGCATTATTTGATTCTCGTGCGCGATTTTAAATAGTGATTTCATGACCCTTGTCACATGCTAGCACGTGCTGACACGTACGCTCCTATCGTACACGTGCACTTTGCTCATATGCATGCATTTCGCGGTCGTTAGTGCTTTTTACCTGTTCCTTAGCTAAGTATCGTCTCGTCCCCATTTTTTCCTCATTTGCATACATCGAAGAATTTTACTTGTGTTTTGTAAATCTTATATACTTATCTTGTGATTTCTCTTTCATTTCTTTACAGAGACGATGACGAGTTCCTCAAAATATAGTTGAACAATGCTTAACCCGACCCTTGGGGGTTTTGAAGGGTTCGGGGCCAAAACAGAGAAGAAGTGGTTTGAAGACCACTTCGAGACCAAGAAGCTATCCTTCTCGAATGCCCCGTCTATAACACCCGTATGTGTGTTGTTGCATTTCATTACATTTTCATGCATGATAATGTGATGTGTTGTGCATTTGTGGCACATTTATGAGTGATTTTTGACTCACGAGTCGATTTAGGTGTCTGTGTGAAGAGCTTTAAGACTATGTAGAATGAGCGTTGTGATGTTGTGACGTCTCTCTAAGATTGAGACGGTCATTGTGGAATACCTTAAATGTCTATCTCAAAACAAATGTTTACCTGTGTATTTCACGATCTGTATTATTTTCTGGTTAATAATTTATTTTCGTTGTTAATTTTAGTATCTTGGTAAGGACGAATTAACAAGCTACATAATTGGTAGGCTAATTAGTAATTTCATAAAATTATATGAAATCACATTTAGCAACTAAACGGAACTTAGTGAAAAACTAGTAAAGTTAGATATTTACTACTAGGGGTGCTAAATCGAAGGTTTAACACCTTGAGGGGAGTTAAATCATATTTTGAAAGGTAATGGCTATAAATACAAAGTGTGAGATATTTTTGGTAGCAAAATCCAATTTGACTTATAAAAGGAGAAGAGAAAAGTGAGAGAAAAGGGAGATTTGATCTTCGAGCTTGCGACACTCATTTTCGACGATCCGTCTGTTGATCAAAATATTTTATTGGATATTCGAACTCCTCGAGGTAAGGTCGTCGTTCTGATACCCACTAGGGCTTGTTTGGCCTAGTTTTAAGAAAACTCATTTTCTATAATTTTCCTAAAAAGTTGATAATCAGACATTTAATCAATATGAATTGTACTAAGCGGACTTCTGCACGATCTTTGTGCTCGGGTTTTCTTTGGATCGAATTCTTAAGAGTGTTAATCGGTGGTGAGTGATTCAACTATGTGTTTTGGAATGATTTCTTGACATGTATTCATGTTTTGTATGAAAAGCATGTGTTAGTTCATAGAGATATATTGTGTAGTTCATATTGGGCAACTATATTGATAAGTAGGCCCAATAGCACGATGAAATATTTTGATTAAGTTAAGAGCATAGTGAAATGTGATTTGAGCATGTTTAGTTGCTATTTGGGATCAAAGGAGCACGTGGTACAAATCCATCTTGTAGAGCCGATATAGGCATAAGGTTGCACGTTTGAAGAAAAGAAACGTGGGTCTTACCTTTTTGCGTGGACTTATTGGCGAAGAGTCGCGGATTAAGAGTATGGAACGTACACGTGAGACTCCGAAGACTAGTATGAAATGTAGAGATATGAATGCGAGCATGTTTATCATTCATGTGCATTGTTGTTTTATTCACTAAGCGTTAGCTTAAACATATCGAATATGTATGGTTATTCAAATAACCATTTCAGGTGTTAAAGTCGGCGAGGAATCTGGCATGTGGTCGCGGGGTAATGGGAGTTCAACTAGAAAGCGTTTAAGCATTGCTTACCTGGTAGTTTGAATAGAAATGTTATAACAAAGATTTTTATAATTTTTAACTGTGTTTAACTTAGAATCATAGAATAGATTCGTGATGTTGTAATAGATAGTAATCTTTGGTAGTTATGTTTTAACAATGTTATATTTCAGTTAGAATCTTTTTGGTAGGAGTTTGGAGTGTGGGTGTAGTCCATGGTTGAACTTGGAAAGCTTTTAAACTTAGGAATTATGCAAGATGCCCTACTACTACAAAACAGTCGATTGGTTTGTGGGTGTAGTCGACTGGACCCCTTTTGTTAGCAAGACACTGCATTAGTTACAGTCGACTGGTTAGTGTTTTCAAAACTTATATTCCTGCTTAAACAGGAATCCGGTTGATCAGACTATACAATCGACTAGTATTTTTGCACCCCCGACGACAGGACATAGGAGGCAGTCGACTAGGTTGAGTGGCTAGGGGATTGAGACTCCTTAGGACTTGAAGCAGTTAACTGGATTATGTTTCAAAAATAAAATGTTCTGCTAGACCAGTCTCAGTCGATTGGGCATATGGGATGCAGTCGAATGGACTGCTGGTTTTAAAAATAAATTATTTGTTTTTCTGCTGCGTTCTTAAAACTAATTTTTAGGAACGTTAACGAATTTGGTTTAGCCTCGGTGGCGAGCCACGTGCTTTTGGTTCCGCTATTGTAGGACCGAGTTGTGACATTTAGTGGTATCGGAGCTTAAGTTTAGAGCCTTGGGAGCGAGTGACGTTATATGCTGAGTGACGTCGAGTGGAGTGTATGATTGGGACGATAATATTGCTATCAGTGTAGAAATGCTTCATATGTTTGCATTTGTCGACTGTGATGATGATCTGTGCATACATATTATTATATATATATTGTGGCATGGCATACATAGTATTTATGCATTCGACTTACCAAGACGAATACTTTAAACGACATGACTGATCTGATAAGATAGTTATCACTGCATTCGTGAATGGATCAGATCGTGAATATGGTGGGGAATTTTGTTTAAGTTATAAGTGAATGAGATTAGATGAATGTTTTGGCTCTACCGGTTAAAATTTGATATATTACACACCATTGGTACCAAGACCACAACACGTGATTGTAGAACAGTTCCATAAATAGAAACCGACCTTGTATTATGGACAAGTCCACATAGATTTGGCCGATCACTAGATGATGGATATGGAAAGACATTTCCGTACTATGATATGCACTGATGAAGAGAAAATCCTTTGTGCATCTGATGTATTTATGGGAAAAGCGTTGGATTGGTGGAATAATGTGCTCGAACAAGGGAAGTTAACTACGTGGGAAGCATTCAAGGACGAATTCAACAAGCGTTTCTTTCCGCGATCTGCTCATACTCAAAAATGTCAAGAGTTAGCGAGTTTTAGTTCAGGGAGACATGACTGTGAGTGAGTACGTTTCCCGTTATAATGCTTTTTTACAGTTTGGGAAATCTACAATTCCGACTGATGAGGATAAGGCTCGTAAATTTGAAGAAGGGCTTAGAGAGAATATTCGTAGCTGTGTCAATATGTTGCAACACCCAACTATTTCTCTAGTTGAGGAAGTAGCCCGTATAGCTGAGAAAAGTGTCGATCGATATCCACAAGGATAACATGGGAAGAGAACGAATGACAAAAAAAGAAAAGGGCAAGGGAATATAAAGAGACTCGAGGCTGTTATGCCCGATATGTCAAATGCGACACAAATGGACTTGCTATCTATTAAAGTACCTGTTACCTTTGCAAGCAACTAGGACACATATCCCGAAACTGTCATTTGAACGCGAATCTGACCACATCGAACACAATCTCGAACACCAAGAGCTATAACCCAGAGATAAGGGGAAAATATTTTGAGTATGACCGGCCAACCGGGACATATAGCGAAGAACTGTCCGAGTAAGAGACAATCGGGAATGAGTACCGGGGCATCAAATGTGCCAAGCAGATCAAGGATAGAATCACAGATGGATAAAGAAAAAGGAGTCATGCAACAATAAGGGCGATATTTCCAACTCTGGCCGGAAATACAGATGATACGGTCATATCGGGTAGTTTTCCTATTTGTTCATATCTTGCACGTATACTCATGCATTCTAGTTCAACGCATTTATTTGTGTCCCGTGATTTTGTTAATCATTTAACTGTTAAGTCCGAATCATTTAGATATGACTTGTGTGTATCATTATCCATTAGTGAACCGTTGGTAACTTTTTCGGTTTTCAAGTGGTGTGAGATCAAGATAGGTGATAAGATTTTGAGCATCGATTTGATTCCGTTGATGGTGAATTACTTTGATGTTATCTTGGGCATGGATTGGTTGTCAGTCAATCAAGCTAAGATCGATTGTGAGCGAAAACGGGTTAATTTCTATTCGCCAGGACAAGAAGAGTTTACTTTTCAGGGTAAAGGTGTGACTGTACAACCGTACTTGATATTGATAATTCAAGCAAGCAATATGTTGAAGAAAGGTTGTTCGGGTTTCTTATGTTCAATTGTTGGCACACGAGTTCTTGGACCACTAGTAGAAGATATTCCAGTATTTTAAAAATATCCAGAAATTTTTTCCAATGAATTACCCGATGTATTGATTGAAAGAGAGCTTGAGTTCACGATAGAGGTATTACCAGAGTCACAACCAGTATCCAAAGCATCGTACCGAATGGCACCAGTAGAATTGAAAGAATTGAAAGTTTAGTTGCAGGAGCTGCTTGAGAAGGGCTTCATTTAACCTAGTGTTTTGCCTTGGGGAGCACCGGTCTTGTTTGTAAAGAAGAAGGATGGGACAATGCGTATGTGCATCGACTACCGAGAATTGAATAAGTTGACTGTCAAAAACAAATATTCGTTTTCGCAACTAGATGACTTGTTTGAGCAGTTGCAAGGGCTCAGGTATTTTGAAGATCAACTTGAGATTCGGTTACTACCAGTTGAAGGTTAAGGAAGAAGACGTTGAGAAGACAGCTTTCAGGACTCGATATAGTCACTTTGAGTTTCTAGTTATGCCCTTTGGAGTAACTAACGCACAAGCCGTTTTTATGGATTTGATGAATCGTGTTTTCAAAGACTAGTTAGATGACTTTGTTATCGTATCTATAGATGGCATCCTAATCCATTCCAAGAGTGTTGAAGACCACGAACACCATCTGCGATTAGCTTTGTACCGCCTACGTGAGAAGAGATTGTTTGGAAAATTGAAAAAGTGTGAGTTCTGGTTGACAGAGATTGCTTTTCTTGGAAATATAGTGTCGGCGAAAGGAATTTCTATAGATCCTCAGAAGAAAGAAGCCATTACCAATTGGTTTAGACCTACAAATGTGACGAAGATCCAAAGTTTCCTAGGATTAGCTAGTTGTTATCAGAGATTTGTGAAAGAATTTTCACGTATTGCAATGCCGATGACACAGTTAATGAGGAAATGTGTTGCTTTTGTATGGAGTCCAGAATGTGAGAAAAGTTTCCAAGAGTTGAAGAGACGACTAGTGAAGGCACCAATCTTAGTTGTTCCGATGGGGACTGAAGGGTTTTAATTTATCATTTATAGTGATCCTTCATATAGAGGTTTAGGTTGCGTTCTTATGCAATGTGAAGGGGTCATTGCATAAGCGTCGAGACAACTTAGACCGCACGAGAAGAATTATCCGACACATGATCTAGAATTGGCCGCCGTGATTTTTGCATTGAAGATTTGGCATCATTACCTATACGGGGAGAAATGTAAGATATATACGGATCATAAGAGTTTAAAGTATTTGTTCACGGAATAAGATTTGAACATGAGGCAAAGGAGATGGCTAGAATTGACGAAGGACTATGATTTGTCAATTCAGTATCATTCGGACAGGGCGAATGTACTCACCGATGCTCTAAGTCGTAAAGCACAAACCAATATGGCATCAGATTTGACTTCTTATAGAGATCTAATTCGAGATATAGAGAATTTGGAACTTGAAGTGATTCCGAGGATTGAAAGTGGCTTGATATCGATGATTGTGGCATAACCACTATTAATTCATGAGATAACGGAAAAACAACTTTAAGATGTGGCTTTGAAAAAGATTTGTGATGAGATTCCAATGGGAAAATAGCCAGGATTCACTTTTAAAAATAATGCTTTGAGATTTGTGTAACAAGAAAGAGTTAAAACGGAATATTCTAGAGGAAGCATAAAATATAAAGTACACAGTTCATCCGGGAAGTACCAAGATGTATAGTGACTTGAGACATGTTTATTGGTGGCTGGGAATGAAGAGAGAAATAGCATGCTACGTTTCACGATGTACGAGTTGTCAATAAGTGAAGGTCGAATGCCAAGTACCTTCGAGATTGTTACAACTGTTATCGATAGCCGAATGGAAATGGGAACACATTATAATGGACTTTGTTAGTGGGTTTTCGAGGTCTAAAAAATTGAATACTATTATTTGGGTGATCGTTGACCATTTGACGAAGTCGTCGCACGTCCTACCTCTTCGAACAACTAAGCCAAAGACTTTAGCTAAGTTGTATATCCACGATATTATGAGACTACATGGGATACCAATTTCTATTATTTCGGATAGAGATAGTAGTTTTACATCGAGTTTTGGAAGGCCATGCAAGAAGCAATGGGTACCAAATTGCATTTCAGTACCACTTTTCATCCTCAGACCGATGGTCAATTAGAAAGAGTAATCCAGATTTTGGAAGACATGCTTCGTTTATGTGTACTAGATTTTTAAGGTGATTGGGAAGACCATTTGCCTTCAATTGAGTTCGCATATAATATTAATTTTTTGTCAAGTACTGGGATGGCTCCTTATGAATCTTTGTATGGTCATATATGTCGTTCACCGATTAGTTGGACAGAAGTCAGAGAGAGAGTGATTGAAGGGCTAAAAATTGTACAAGAGATGACATATACGATAAAGGTAATTCGACAACAGTTACTGACAACTCAAAGTAGGTATAATAGTTACCCCGACAAGCATAGACGACCGTTAGAATTTGACGTGGGCAATTTGGTTTTCTTGAAGGTGTCACATTCAAAGAGGATTAGTAGATTTGGGAGGTACGGGAAACTCAATTCAAGGTATGTAGGATCTTTTGAAATTATTGGAAGAGTTGAACCCGTAGGATATCGATTGGACTTGCCAGGTGAGTATGCTCAGGTTCATAATGTGTTTCATGTATCATTGTTACGTAAACACTTAGTGGAGGATAGAGAACAAGTAATGACCCCGACGTCGAATGAGATTCAGAGTGATTTGACGTATGTTGCATATCCAGTAGAGATCTTGGATCAGAATGATCAAGTCTTATGAAATAAGGTTATATCGAAGGTGAAAGTGTTATGGCGTAGCCAAACGATGGAAGAGATGACATGAGAAATAGAAGATGAGATGCGTACTCAGTATCCGCACCTATTCGATACATGAGGTACAAGTTTGGGGTCAAACTCTTTTTAGGGGGAGAGAATTATAACAACCGTATGTGTGTTGTTGCATTTCATTACATTGTCCTGCATGATAATGTGATGTGTTGTGCATTTGTGGCACATATGTGACTGAGTTTTGACTCACAATTCGATTTGGATGTCTATGTAAGAGAACCCTTTGAAACTGTGTAGAATGAGCATTGTGTTGTGACGTCTCTCTGAGATTGAGACGGTTATTGTAAAATACCTTAAATGTCTATCTGAAAATAAATGTTTACTTATGTATTTCACTATCTGTACTATTTTCTGGTTTAGAATTTATTTTCGTTGTTAATTTTAGTATCCTGGTAAGGACGAACTAACACGCTACATAATTGGTATGCTAATTAGCATTTTGGTAAAATCATGTGAAATTGCGTTTAGCAACCAAACGGAACTTAGTGAAAACTAGTAAAGTTAGATATTTACTACTAGGGGTGCTAAATCAAAGGTTTAAGACCTTATGGGGAGTTAAATCATATTTTGAAAGGTAATGGCTATAAATACAAAGTGTGAGATATTTTTGGTAGCAAAATCCAATTTGACTTCCAAAAGGATAAGAGAGCCGAGAGAGAAAAGGAAGCTTTGATCTTCGAGCTTGTGATGCTCAATTTTGGCGATCAGTCCTTTGATCAAAATATTTTATTAGATATTCGAACTCCTCGTGGTAAGGTCGTCATTCTGATACCTACTAGGGCTTGTTTGGCTTAGTTTTCAAAAAACTCACTTTCTAGAATTTTCCCAAAAAGTTGATAATCGGCCTTTTGATCGATAGGAATTGTACTAGGCGGACTTCTGCACGATCTTTGTGCTTGGGTTTTCTTTGGATCGAATCCTTAGAGTGTTATTCGGAGGTGA
This sequence comes from Hydrangea macrophylla, assembly GCA_033977485.1. Classification (NCBI taxonomy): domain Eukaryota; kingdom Viridiplantae; phylum Streptophyta; class Magnoliopsida; order Cornales; family Hydrangeaceae; genus Hydrangea; species Hydrangea macrophylla. The sequence continues at coordinate 112,582,446 of CM066988.1, read as the reverse complement.
GTGATTCAACTATGTGTTTTGGAATCATGATTTCTTGACATGAATTTATGTTTTGTATGAAAAACATGTGTTAGTTTGTAGAAATATATTGTGGAGTTCATATGGGGCAACTATATTGATAAGTAGGCTTAATAGCACGATGAAATGTTTTGATTTAGTCAAGAGTACATTGAAATGTGATTTGAGCATGTTTAGTTGCTATTTGGGTCAAAGGAGCATGTGGTACCAAGCCATCTTGTGGAGCTGATATAGGTATAAGGTTGCACGTTTGAAGAAAAGAAACGTGGGTTTCACTTTTTCACGTGGACTTATTGGCGAGGAGTTGCGGATTAGGAGTATAGAATGTACACGTTAGACTCCAGAGACTATTATGAAATGTAGAGATGTGAATGCAAGCATGTTTATCATTCATGTGCATTGTTGTTTTATTCACTAAGAGTTAGCTTAAACAAATCGAATATGTATGGTTATTCAAATAACCATTTCAGGTGTTAATGCCGACGAGGAATCGGGCAAGTGATTGCGGGGTAGTGGGAGTTCATCTAGAAGGCGTTTGAGCATTGCTTACCTGGTAGTTTGAATAGAAATGTTATAACAAAGATTTTGATGACTTTTAACTATGTTTAACTTAGAATTGTAGAACGGATTCATGATGTTGTAATAGATAGTAATCTTTTGTAGTTATGTTTTAACAATGTTACATTTCAGTCAGAATCTTTTTTGTAGGAGTTTGGAGTGTAGGTGTAGTCCGTGGTTGAATTTAGAAAGCTTTTAAACTTAGGAATTATGCAGGATCCCTTGCTGCTACAAAACAGTCGACTGGTTTGTGGGTGCAGTCGACTAGACCCCTTTTGTTAGCAAGACACTACATTAGTTACAATCGACTGGATCCCCGACACAGTCGACTAGTTAGTGTTTTCAGAACTTAACTTCTTACTTGAACAGGAATTCGCTCAATCGGACTGTACAGTCGACTGGGATTTTTGCACCCCTATCGACTGGACATAGGAGGTAGTCAACTGGGGTTGAGTGGCTGGGGGATTGTGACTCCCTAGGACTCGAAGCAGTCGACTGATCCCAGGTAGCAGTTGACTAGATCATGTTTAAAAAATCAAATGTTCTGCTAAACCAATCTCAGTCGACTGGGCATGGGATGCAGTCGACTGGACTGCTTGTTTTAAAAATAGATTGTTTGTTTTTCCGCTGCGTGTTCTTAAAACTAATTTTTGGGAACGTTAATGAATTTGGTTCAGCCTCAGTGGTGTGCCACTGGCTTCGGTTCCACTATTGTGGGACTGGGTTGTGACAGCATCGTTCTTTCCAATTTCCCCCCAGATGTGGTCCGAAATTTCACGTACTGTGGATGGAGACCCCAACTCGAGCATTCAGGGGATTATAATGAGACATCGGTCCAGCGGTTCTACACGAGTATTGTCACTGAGGGCCCTCGTGCCTTCAAGGCGTACGTGAGAGGTGTCCGCATTCCGGTCAATGCGACATCCCTATCCGAGTTCATGGGGGTTCCTCACGTCGAGAACCCCCGAGCTATACCTAGATAACATGCACCTGAGGCTGAGGCCAGGTATTAATGATATGGCCACTCGGTTCGTTGGCTATCCGACCAAGTGGCTTATCAACCAAATTGCCCCCTCAACCTTCCTTGAGCTTTACTGGTACGCCAATATCATTATCACCGCCGCAGTGTGGCCTACACGACACAAGACTGTTCGGGGGGACCATGGTACTAACCTGTACGGTATCTATGACACCGACATACATGTTAGCCTTGCGAGCCTCATAATTGCCGACATAATCGCGGCCTTGCAGGACACAAACTCCTCTTCGAGTCTCCCTTTTTTTACCTTTATCACTCATCTTTGTACCGCCCGTAGGTGCAATACCTTAGAAGCAGACACTATAAAGAAACCACTGGCCCCAATCAATGGAACCACGCTTATTTGAAGTGACGCACAGATCCAGGCACAGGCCAAGAGGGCCAGGGTTGAGGAGGGACCATCAAGTGCTCGGGCGGAGGAGGAGGCGGGACCTGTCTACGATGAGATGTCCCTGCACCTAGACAGTTTTAGCATCGAGCAACAGCAGTAGCTAGTGCAGGAGCTACAGGGCATAAGGAGTGATCTCCGGGGATTGAGAAGGGACTTCGAGAGCTTCAGAGGCAGGTACCAGAGGGATATCAGCCAGGAAGACATGTTTTGCATGCAGTACCTAGGGGCCGATGTCACAGACTACTTCCGCGATCCATATAGCAGAGAGGTTGGTTTAGGTACCTGAAGCGGTGGCGAGGGAGACACTGATGATTAGTTGGGGGGGGGGGGAGTTATTAGCTTTGGCATTTTTGGACATTTCTGTGGTTATATTAGGGTACTTTTGGTATCATTTTGGTGGATTGTTGCTTTTATTTTTGGGTGATTCTGATGTTTATATTTGGATATGTTGGTTTGTTTATAGATATTTTGGACTGTTCTTATTGACTGATTGGCTTTTGTTTATCTCTTATATCTTGTGCCACGTCAATATTTCTTTTCTTGCCACTTCTCTTTTCTTTTCTCTTCTTTGTTGATTTTCACATTGCAGGTACAAGTAATTACCGCTTGCTCACCTCGCTTGCTTCATGTAATATTGTTCCTCCCTTTGCACTTTCTAGTTTCATTGAGGGCAATGTTCTGTCCTAGTTAGGGGTGTGAGAATTATCTCTCTCATTTGCATTTTAGTCTCAATCCTTTCGTTCTCTTGCAAAAAAAAAAATTATAATAAAAAACAAAAAAATAGTAATAAAAATAAAAAATTTTGGGCCTTGCCCCGTGTTTCCAATGATTTTGGTATATCTGCCCCATTCTAATGCCGAGTGATGACGCTTGTCTCAATTTTTTCTTTTGATTTTTATACTTGACACTTGTCGAATCACACTAGTCCTTTAACTATCTCGATTATCGTGAACCTTATAACTTTCAAATCTTGGATCTTGTGGTAGCGACTGCATGGTAACTTGTAATTAGGATGGTGTTTAATGCAATTATAACCCGAAAATTGGTCGAAATCATTCATGGAGACTTGTACTCCGTGAGATTATGTCGTTATCCATTCTTGAGTGTTATACACACAAATTCTCTTTTGCTTGAAAAATGCATCAAAGTCGTAGTTAATCTCAGTTGTTCTTGCTTGTTCATGCATTAGAGAAAATCTGGTGAAATGTTAAATTTTGGCTCGATATCACACGAGTAGAAAACAAAGAATCATGATCACCCGAGCTGCACTAAAAGAAAACATGCCTTTTGTGATGAAAGTTTTGGTGACGGATAAATATATGTCACAAAAAATGTTTTTATGAGGGATACTGCGACGAAAATGTATGTGTCACATCCCAACTCGCCTCGAGCAAATTAGAACACACGTAACAAAGCCCACACTCCAATTTATCCTTAAAACTACTAAGAAAACCATGAATTAAACTTCATAAAATGATTTAATAATGAAAAAACAGCCCCCAAGGGTAAAATGGTCATTAATAAAGTATAGCAAATTTTATATCAAAAGGTAGGTCTTTAAGTCCCGGTTCCAACACAAAACAAAAAAAAACAAAAAAAAAAAAAAAAAAAAAAAAAACGACCCACAAATCCGAATTTTCTAGAGAGAGTTATGCTTGCTTTTGTAAAAGCTGCCGGGCTGAAACCAGACCAGCAAATCGATCCTTCCTAAAATCGGATCCGATTTTAGCAGAATGTCATTTTCTGCTCCTTCAGATGCCCCGAATCTATCCGTACCAGACTCGGATCGATCCGCACCAGACCTGGATTGATCCATATTCTGCAGATGGGTTTTCCTGTTGCTAAAACTCTGTTTTAATCAGTTCAAAGCATTTCCAATTTCTGTAATTGGTTCCAATCATCATGGAAACTATTGGAACACCTCCCAAACACCCATAAACATGTCCACACCACATTTAAATATTTCCACAACATTTAAAAACATAATCCAAGAACATTCAAATGAAGAACTAGCCATAAAAACCCCCAATCTCACAAACTAGCAAGGAAATGGAAATGTTCTTGACAAAGTGAGCTCAAAATCTCAAGTAAACTCCATGGAACTTATGGAAATCATCTTTAACATGAAGTCAAGTTCTTCCAACATTCAAACATGTACATGATCTCATTTGAAAAGTTGTTTTAACATTCAAACTCATTAACCTTTCACTAGTACACCAATTGCATCACATTTCTTAAAGCAACCCATTCTAAGCATAAACATTCAAACAAGAGGAATTTAAGTTAAAATTTACAACACAACCACTTAATCCTCCTAAGTACTCTTCTAACCACACACAACTTGTGACTTGCAGGTGCAACTCACATCTTACAACATAATTTACAATCACTTAACCTTAACATACTACAAGTCTTCCAAATGTACATTGTTCAAGTATTTCTCAAGGTGCACACACAACTTGTGACTTGCAGGTGCAACTCACATCTTACAACATAATTTACAATAACTTAACCTTAACATACTACAAGTCTTCCAAATGTACATTGTTCAAGTATTTCTCAAAACAAAAATTATATCTCACACTAAAACCATCTAAGCATAGGGACATATTCACAACTCCCAAACTTACCCCGTCGCATGACTCACTTCCTCTCTTCGTCTCGGTTGGTACTTGCGATGGTTATTCAATAACCACAACAGAAAGTGTATTTTCGTTTAAGCTTTTTCTTAGTGAGAAAACTAATCATGCTATTAGAATGTTCAATATGCAAATGCAACAATCAATATAAACAACAATAAATTGATCTCCGGAAAGTCAAGTAACTCAAGCCACCACCCCCGGGTCCTTCTTACCCCAGAATTCTCACTCTTTTATCACATATAGAGTATCACACATTCTTGTGATCCCGAAGGCATCATCGTTTCATCATCGTGGTCGACACCATGCGCCGCTCATTGAGGGCTTACTATCCCTTACATATGGGACCTATAAATGATGACCACTACTTGACTTCCCTTTGATCCATATAAGCACGTAAGCAACTTTAGCATATAATATGACAATTTATGTATAATTGACATGTTTTACTTCAAATTTATCAACATATAATCACAAGTCTATGAACTAGGCACTCCTTGATAACAATTACCACATAAGCATATATAAACACCCAATTTTGGGATTAGAACACTCACCTCTTTGATTCTTAACCGATTAAGCTCTTAAAATCCAATTTCAAGCTAGATTCAAACTCAACTCTTGTTCTAGGATAAATCCTACATAATTTTACATATGGAGAGTTGTCTATCAAGAACGATCATCAGAAAAACGTTGCCGAAAAAGAAAACAAATTATGTGCATGTGATCCTCTTACCTCCACGAATCCAAAAATAGTCTTGGATCGTAAATCCGACATCGGACGGCGAAGGAACGGCAAGAAATCGTCGCATAGAATCCGTCGCCGACTTGGGAGCTCTCCAATTCTCTAAATTTCTATAATTGATATAAATGAGACACATATGCTACATGCATATGTGTTGTCATTTACTTTTCCTTATTATATTTACACCCCCAAATCTTTCTTAAGCTTTATTATGAAACCCCCAGGCTAATTACGTTGAATACCCACATTTTCTAAATGGATTTAATCTAAGTCCCGTGTGCGTCCCAAACATGATAATTTATGAGGTTGCTATTAAACCTACCAATTATGAATTGTATTCAAATACACGCTCACATGGGTACCCAAATTAGTCCCCTTAACCTATCATGAGACATAACAATATCTTTAAGCATTTAAATAAATATGCATGTCAACATATAATAGCATCTAAATATAAATTTTGCCAACTAGAGCCTCATTGGGCCCCACATTTATACCAGTCTTGCCTTTTATAGAACTTTCATCTGTGTCCGCATTTGAACACCTTTTTACCTGTGGGTTCATAACCCCACTTTAAACCATCTTATGCATAATTATCTTAAATTAACACATATTAATATCATATTACTCTTCTTTTCTGGGTATGGGTATTATAGTATGCAACACAAATAATTTTTTATTTGTGATGAAAATGTACCTATCCGACACAAAAAAAAATTCATTTGTGACAGAAATGTACCTCTCCGTCACAAATAAATTTTTATTCGTGACAAAAATGAACCTATCCGACACATACATTTTATTCATGACGGAAACACACCTTTCCAAAATAAATGCATTTTTAGAAAAAATTTGCCAAATTGGTGTTGACTAGTGTTTTAGGGGAATCTAAGGCTCTCATCTCCCCTCTCTCTCTCTCTCTCTCTCTCTCTCTCTCTCTCATTGCTCCTCACCTTCTTCCGCAACCGCCATCGCGTTCACCTACACCACACCCATCGTCGGCATACCACCACAACTGCTACACTGGCCACCACCAATACCGCAACACCACAACCTCTAGCCCCTTCCTCTCCTTTCTGTCGTCCCTGACCCCATCCTTTCGCCTCTATCTTTTCCTCTTGCCATTTTCTCCTTGTTTGAATCTCTTAATGTTTGATCGTTCCTATATTTTGGAGTTCGACTCTATCGTCGCTGACTTAGGGTTTTGGTGAGAGACATTGTGAGCAGAGAATGTACGAAGAAATGGAGGATTCGATTAAGCTTACATTCATGGCTGTTGAAATTGATCTCGATTATGAGTTTGACGAGAAGAGTCAATCGCTGAAGCTCGTGAAGCTGAGCTATGGTTCGAATTTACAAAGCTATCCACCTTCTCGTTAGTGTTTCAACTCTAAACTTTACTGTTTCATGCTATCAGTTTACTGATTCAATTATTTAAGCTGCAAGTTCAAGTTTAACTTCTTTTCTGCTTTTTGTGCTTGTTTAGATCAATTACTTTAAGCTGCATTACAAAAGAGATGATTATTCTAATTTATTCTGATTCAATGATATTCTTGGTTGATTTGTTTGATGTTTCTATTTATCATGTGGCCTACGAGGTGTTATGTAGGTTTCTTGAATGTTTTTTTGGTTTATAATTGTCAGAGACTTGGTTGGAGGGGTAGTGGGCCGCCTGGGTTTTTACTTTTTGCAGTGGTGCTTATCATGTGTTTGTATAAATGTCTAAGTAAGGCTGTAAAGTTTTGAGTGTTATTATTGGGGTTGAGTTCTACTCCTGCGGTCCTTTGCTTTGTATTTGCATTGCCTTGTTGGCCTTTAATCAAATCTACTTAATTGCTGTTAAAATTATTGTAATCACTAGTGTAATGTGTGTATGTGTGTGTATTGAATACGAGAGGTTTGTCAATGGCTGAATTCACCGAAAAATTCTTTCACATGGATGGCGTGTTCATTCTTATTAATATCTGCATTCATACAAATTATCATATTATACTTCATGGGTATATGAAATCTAAATGGCTTGATATGTAACCAAGCATATAACAGGTTGTCAAAGAGATTGGCTAATGCTATCTAAATTAAAAGTTTATTCAATTGCATTCCTCTGCAAGCTAAGTGGCTCAGAGCGACAGCTAGTGATAAGTCAAAACAAAATTAAGATATGTGAGTAATTAGAAAACAAGGATCAAATTTTTTTTTTTAATTTGACTAGTGAGAGTCTGTTCAATGGATGGAGCTAGAAAAGAAAGCTCACATCCAAAGGAATAATGTTATAGTTCTTAAATTTGAATTCCAAATTTAATTTCAAAGTTATCATTTTTTTTCTCAATCTGCTAGAATTGCAAGAAGAGGTATCGAGTCATGCCTCGACCACATTGGATAACTACTGAATTTTGTGGCACTGTGAGTTTTTAATTAGAGAATTTATTGCTACATTTCTTCTTGTTCTTTGTTTGGTGGTTAAGAATATGATGGAGAGAGAAATATGTATAAGTGTATGGATATAATATATATATATATATGCATTCACTTTTTTTTTTCTCGGAAAAATGGTAAATTAATTCCAAAAAAGGGCCAAACCCTAGGATATTACAGGAAGCTCAATACATGCTAAGAATGCAGAAGACAGAACAATAGAACAAGGAACAACAAGCAATCAAAGCTACATTAAAGAAAACAAAGCATCATGGGCTAGGCGCAGCAAAGTTGCAGACCAGTCTCCCTAGACCTACAATCAAGAACACATCATTCAAGTACGATGGCGACCCTTAGGCCGACTTCTACTAAAATTCATCTTTGCTTCCTTTTTCATTTGTCTTGAGGAAATGGGGTTGATGTGATCAATAGCATTCTCAGTCTCCTCTATTCCATCTGGTAGATCTTCTAAACCATCCTGAGACTCGGCATCCTCTCGCCCTTCACACACATAAGGGATTAGCTCCTTAAAAGAGTTACCATCTCGAATAGGCCTTGCCCCAATAGAAGAGCAGCTTGATAAAGGCTGCGAAAAAGATGTCGAAGGACCATGCTTCTTCCTATCTCGAGGAGCTTCTGGCACTTCCAAAGATGCCACAGCTTTTCCTTTATCTTTACCCTTGACCTTACGGGAAACTTCAGTCCATTGGTGTTCTTTGTGAAGGCTGGAGGGCGAATGTATTTGAGATTGCATACCAGAAACTGGGTTATGAACTGGAACCCAGTGCTGGGAAGACTTAACCCGGGAGTGCGAATGTCGAACCTTCTTGTTGCAGTCATGTCCAAAGCATTTGCAAGTAGAACACCTTGACGGCATCCATTGGTATTCCACTTGAATTGTGATTGGAGAGCTTCCATCAACATTAACCAATTCAAAACTATGAATCCAGTCCTCACTAGCCATAATTTTAATACAAATCCGGGCATAAGTGATCCTTCGCCGAGAGGCTGTCATCTTATCCACATGAAGCGACTTCCCTATCATGCTAGCAATGTAGCTTAGGCCTTCTTGCGTCCAATATTCGAGAGGAACATTAAAAAAGTGCACCCAAACAGGGATCCGAGAAATCCTATCTTTCTCAATAGACATGTGAGGTTCCCACTTGCGAAGAATGATGGGTTTGCCCACCACATACCAAGGCCCGCCCTCAAGAACTGCAGCAAGAGAGGTATTGGAATCAAACTTGAAGAAAAAAGTTCCCTGATCAGTTGCAAGGGTGTCAATAAGTCCAGCATTTGCCCAAAATCTGGAGGCGGATTTCTCGACCAGAGAGAAAGGCAATTTTCGATCAAGGAAGAAACCCACTAGGGTGTTTTGCCATTCACGACTGCCATTTTCAGAAACTTCGATAGGAATGACAAGCTTCCTCTCCTGTTTACTTAAACCAAGATCAACTTGGGTCAAATGAAAATCCGGAGCGGGGATTTGAGGCAATCCAGACCTAGAACCTATATTAGTGACAGTATTGACGTCCTGATGAGAGGGCTTAAATAAGCCAGACCAGGTGTTGAAAGGAAGAGGTGGCTGTGAACAAGGATCCACAACATGGGTCCCTCTATTGTTGACCTGTCCCTCGACTGAAAAAACACTGGCTGAGGAAATGGGTTGATTCTGCGTATAGCTCATTACATGCGTGTGAGCATTGTATAAATTTAACTTTTCATCCACCAAAGTGGGACCAGTGGTCTGTGAAACACCAGAACAAAGTGGTGCAAAAAGTGACCCCAAAAATTCCACTTGGTCATGACCAAGAAATGGCGCCGAGGATGGGAGCTTAGGAGAGACCGCAGCACAATCATTTCCACCAACAATCTCGTGTGTATACCCAAGATTAGACATCACATGAGCTGGACAACTCTTCTTTTCTGATGAAGGTGACACATGGGCCTTGGGAGAAACAACCGTTTGGACATCAAACGCATGGGACTTGTCTTCAATACCTACACCACAATTAATGACCGTAGCTTGATTTATGGGGGTGGGACCCATCAAATCCTTGACCTCAGCATGTTCACTAGTGAAGGAACTATCATGCATTTTGTCATAGTGGAAAGATGACTCAGCAGCCACTATATAAGAACCAATAGTCAATGAATCACCAGAATTAAGGGAAGCCTTAAATCCAGCTTTACCCATAAAATTCGGCTTTTCAAAAGCAGTGTCAGACTTTTTTACCTGATTAGCAAGATGGTTCGCAGAGGAGGACGCGTGGGTATCACTTGTGTGAGCAGCTTCATCTTGGGCGTTTGAATCACACGCGACCAACACATCGAGCTGCGCAAACTTAGAGTCTGAAAGATCAAACGGAGTACCATGGGGCCTTTTTGTTTGAACGCCTTCGAGAGGGCAGATCTCGACCATGCTGGGCTGGGCAAGAAACCCATTGTGTTCAGTTTGAAGGAATTCAGTAAGGGCACACGAGGGAGCTCCATCTGCAGTTAGATCCTCAGATCTGAAGAGCCGTGTATTGAGAGCGTCAATCTTCGTCTTACAAGCATTCAGTTGTTCCTTCCAACAACTAATTTCGAAATCAATGGGTAAAGCATTCCCATGGTCATTAGATTCCTCGTCCAAGGAGATTTCGGATTGACGGTTGCAAAGATTTGAGATATTCTCTTTGCACTTTTCAAACTGCTGCATTTCACAGGCAAGTTCAAGTTTGATCTGCTCGTGTGATTTATCGCCGTCAAGAGAAGCCCCATTCGCATCTCTGTGATTTCGAGATTTTTTTTGGATCACACCGCATCTGCTTCCATTGATCCCCAATAAACTCATCTGCAAAAGAATCTTTAGGGGGACCCCGTGATCTTGAAGATCGTCTAATAGCCCCCTTCTCCATGGATTCAAGCACTTTTTAGAGAGAAGGTAGAGCTTCTCTCTCTAGAAAAGGCCATTTTTTTATATGCATTCACTTTTACTTTTACCTTTCTAGTGAATTGAGCAAGTGCTGAGGAGATCAGGTAGCAACATCAATTTTTTTTTCTAGTGGAATGCAAGGCCCTTTGGAGCAGAGACAGGTTTAACTTTCTAAGTAAATGAAAATCTACTTTGCCATTCTCTGGTATTGTGGGTTTGATGCCTTTTTCTTTTTTGTTGTTTTATGGAGTTTATTTCTTCACATTGTGGACCATCTTGGTTGCCATTTTATTGCATGGATATAGGCATTTGACAAAATGCTCAATTATGAAATGTATTTTTTTCTTGTGCTACAACTCAACACCTTACTCAACATGTGTGATTTTAGCTATTGCAAGTGATTTTTGCTGACACCAAGTTATGCTATTCATAAATACATTGTTGCAAATTTGTCCGATGCTTATGAAAAAGAAAATGACTATAACACAATAAACAAGACTAAAAGTAGTTTATGTGTGATATTTTTGAGATATTTTAGTCCATTGTATACATTTATTAGGGAAATTAAGAAACTTAATGGTTTTTCTTAGAAAAATTTCTCACATGGTACCCCTCCCTTTCCAGTATAGATACTACTACTATTACTATTTTTTTTTTGTTTGTGGAAGGGGGGGGGGGGGGGGGGGGGGGGGGGGGGTGTTTGACAAGTTGATAGACAAGACCTAAAAGAAAGAAATTTTCAAGGAAAACGTATTTTTTCTTTAGGATCTGAGTAAACTAAAACCCATACCCACAAATCCACTAACTCCCCCAAATATGTTGCTATCAATTTTAGCACAAGACTTTGCATGAGCCTTAATTTGACTAATAGGTTCTTTAGTTTAGTAATTGAATTTTACACGTTGAAATGGATATGGTTTTCTACAAATTACATTATGCCTACATTTGGTTGAAAAGAAATTTTAAAGGTAAAGGTATTTTTTTTCTTCATTGTTTGGTTAATCAAGGAAGTTATGGAAAGAAAAATAAATTGAAAAATGCACTAAATTTTTGTGAATTTACATACTTAAGTTGTTCTTTCTCTTTCTATTCAACTACTTTTTTTAGTAGTCAATTTGGGTAGTTGAAAAGCTATATATGAAGCACGGACACGGGCATAGATATGACAGGACACTAGCATGATTGGAGGGCATTAATTCCCTCATTTTTGTAAATTTACATATTTCGATTGTTTTTTGAAAAGCTATATGATGTGACTGCCTGATTGGTAATTAAGTTGTAATACATTTATTGAATTAGTTTTAATCACATGATTGGAGGGCATTAATTACCTCACTTTACTTGAAGAGGAAGATCTGTTTACACTGCACATTTTGACTCATCCAAGAAATTCAAAGGAAGATTTGTTTACACTGCACATTTTGACTTTGATCTTACCTTAGATCCTAAACCTAAAGGGTCATTTTTCTGTGTTTTCACATTTTTCCATTGAATTTCAACTTCTTATCTTTCTAGAAAGAGCAATGCTAGGGGCACAAGCAAACCCACAACCTTTTGGACACAACCTAAATAATGTGTCTATCTCTCTCATGTGTCACTGTGGGGTCCAGTGACATCACAGGAGAGAGATAGACACATTATTTAGATTGTGTCCAAAAGGTTGCGGATTTGTTTGTGTCCCAATCTTTACTCTTCTAGAAAAGTAAAGTTTTGTTTTCCAAATATTTATGTACATTTAATTATGATTTTCGAAAAAATAGTGGATAGTTCTGTCTCAAAGCTGATTTTACAAACCAACTCATAGTTGAGAGTCTTAATTGTATAATTACCTAACCATCCTTTAATGACGTGGAAATGGTTTATTCTTCATTTATGGTTTAATGACTTTTTGTGCACCCTTGGGGTTAGATATTAGATCTCCCTTTTGATGTCTCTCTCCCACTCCTTCCTAACTGCTCGGAAATATAAAATACCATGATTTGCAAGTGTCTCACTTAGTGAGCATGTGGTGGACCCATTGCTGGGACATTATAGAGATGTTGCTTTGATGTAATTTTTTTTTTTTTTTTTTTGTAGGTTCCTACTTCATCAAATGTGTACCACCCAAACTCTGAGCCTGATGGAGATGCGAACCAAAATGATGAGGTAATTTCTTTGCACATGTAGTTTACTAACAAATTGTTAGATATAACTCTAGTTTATTACCCATTCATTATTAATTGTGTTGATGAGCATCATTGTGAGTTGTAGTATATGAGCGTATGTTTTTTATGTAGTGAAACAATTTGGTTGATTATCTTGTTTTTACCCAATCATTAGACTCATCATGTTGTTGGTAGTACTTTGAGATAAGAAATTTGTGCTAAATTAAATATGCTGCATCATAAAAGTGTCAAGGAATTGTATGTTGGTTATTGTGTTGTGATAAATTTATTTACACGGGGTTAATAAAAAATTTCGGATGTTATAGAAATAGAGAAAACGCTGCCCATTTTTTTTTTTTTTTTTTACAAATCTTGGCCCTTTTTTTTTGTTCTTGTGTTGCTTGTTTGGATAGTTTTATATTTGTATTTTTATTTGTCTTGCTTTACTCTTTGAGTTGCTAGGTGACTTCGTTATTATATTTTAATTGAACTTTCGTTTTCTGTTTCAGGTTTTGGCAAGAGATTAGATGATTTAGAACATAAGTGTTAATTGGGTCTAACATTTAGAATGAACGGAGTCCAAATACTCAGGATCGGCCTGACTGAAGTAAAAGTTGAGCTGAATCAGTGTTTTCCAGTTATGCTTTAATTCTTTGGAGCTTTGGACCACTGAATTAATATTTTTTGACGGATAGCTTTCGAATTGTTGATTTTATTTACTCTGCAGTATGGTAATTTATTTCATAATCTGAGTTTGAGGTGAGGGTTAGGTAAATTTATCTTAAATGTTCACAACTGGACCACAGCAAATCTGTAGTGGATATGGTATATAAACCCTGCCAACTGGTGAACAACCTGCCCAAACTACCCAACAGCTCCTTTGGTGCTTCATTGTTCGGTTTTGATAATATAAGAGTATGTTGAGACACGCTTCAAGACAATTTTGGTCTTCAGTTCACTCTGATATGTGGAAAAGGTGTAACTCCATGTGATTTCCTGTTGTATCCAAATACAGGGGTCCAGTATGTAGAAATAGCAGTGTAGGTACATCAATGGAATTGATAAGTGTAGCACAGTATGTTATGTCTTTAACAAGTGATAGAAGTGTTTTGTGAGACAGGTGTGTAAGCAACAAATTTTGAGTCCCAAAATCAAGCGGTCAAAACTGCAAACAAAGAGTCAAATATGGAATTTTATTAATCAAGAGAAAGTGGTTACAAACTCTGTATTTTTATATTCTTTATAAAAGAATAACCCCTGATTCTATCTCCTTGATGATTCCTGATTCGAGGGCTGAAACAGCGTATTCTCGAACGAAGTGATGAAAATATCCTCCTGTGACGCTTTTGGTGGTCGGAAGGAAAATAGATCTTTGAAGGCAGGATTTGGCTGTCGAAGAGTTGACCCGGCCGAATCGCAAAGAACAGTGGTGTGCTGCTTTTCCTTGAATCGATCAGATGATTTGTTGAAGACTGATATTATTCTCTAGTTGTGTGTAGAGAATAACAGATCTGAAGTTTGAAACTTGAGTTGTGGTAGGCGGCCGTCGTCTTGTGAGAGAAGGCAGCTTGCTTAGGGTTTTCACTCTTCTATCTCCAGTCTGTGTGTGTATTTAGGAGGAGGGTGGAGCCTTTTTATAGGCACCAGCTTTTCCATATCTCATAAACTTACCTTCTAGGTCTGACTTATGAGATAATGACAAGTGTCCAATTTTTATAGGACCAAGTCAGTAGCCAATTAAATATTGACCCATCATTTATTTGGACAGGTCTATTATTTAATAAGCCAATTTATTTAATTGGGCATGACTCATGTTTTATTTTGGCAAGCCCATTAATACTAAATTAATTTATTTAATTGAGACCATGTATTATTTTAACAAGCCCAATAATAATAAATCAATATATATATATATATATATATTTAATTGGGTTCAGCCCATTTCCTTCAGTTGACTAGTCAAAGAAGTAAAATATTGACTTTGACTAAATCAATGGTGATCTATGCATTATTAAAATTTCAATGCCTACAGATGCCCCCACTTCAAGGCTTGCCAATGTGCATGCTTGACATGTATGAGAGGCAGGACTTGAAGTATTTGAACTAAAATTTGATTTGCAAAAACCCATGCGGTGCTTGAGAATAACCAACTCCAATGTTTTAACTGTCTGGGCACGCTAATTTCTTTTATAGGAACCTTTGTCCAGTCTAACAACTCATTTAAAATGATTCTTAATAAAACTAATATTGCCTTAGTTTATATAAGAACCAATATAAAGTGAAACCTAAAATGAAATTGGTTCATTTTTTTTTTTTTTAAACTTTTCCAAACGGGTCCCATATAGGCTTAGATGGTCAATATGTGCCCATGGTACCATAAGATTAGAGTCCTACCCATTTGATCACCAATGAAGTTGTATGATAGCCTTTGGTGCTGCATCATACTTGATTAACTCCATGCATTAAGCACTGGGATTCCCCTTTTGAGGTTGGAGTGTTTTAGGAAATCTTTCCTTTGGTCTTGCACGTGCATACACGTATTTTATATACACTTGTCTTAATCTCCAAGAGAGATAAAGTTTTAGCCTGCTTTCCAAATTCAAAGTAAGACAAACTTTAGGAAACTTGTAAATTTACAAGCTTTCAATCCAAACCTATAAATATAGGTACATTATGGTGACCATAGAATCACAACTTGACCACTTCGCAGAGGACTTCAAGGTTGAGCTGTAAGTTGCTTCGAATTTTTTTTTTAATAACTTCTTCCTTGCTTTCATCAACCACTTGATTGTATATCTATATGCACATGTATACACTACTGCTGTGATGTACCAAATAAAATTCATGAATATTGGTTCCACATATTTTGCAGTTGAATTCCTTTTGGAGATTTCTTCACGGCTTTGACACTTTTCGCAAAGAACTTTGGCTCTGTAAGTCTCTTCTTTCTTTCTTTCTTTCTTTTTTTTTTTTTTTTTTTTTTTTTTTTTTTTTTTTTTTGAATATTTGTACCAATCTGCTGTATTTGTTGTAGCTACATAGAAATCAATGACCAATATAATCCAAGTATTGAATGTCGCATAATTGTTTTAACTGCATCGTGATGTATATGATCAAACCCAAGCTTTGAGTTTTGCAAATTTGTTAGAAAACTTTCCAGCAAGGTATATATATATATATATATATATATCTTTCGACGACTTCAGAATCCATTATTCCATACTAATTCCTTTACTTGTCTGCCTCATGCATACACCTAGATATAGGTAGCATTAGACCCCAAAAGCAACACAATTGGCTAAAAGTTTAACAGGTGAGATCACATGCATGGTACCAAATTTAGCATTACTTGTCACCATTGTTGTCCCGATTGGCTCTAATTTATTTATTTAATTTTTTTTTTTTTTTTTTTTTTTTTTTTTTTTTTTTTTTTTTTGATTGGATCATGTAATTTCATATTCTTGGTATTTGCAAAGCAGCCCCATATTGTGTAAGCAACTTGAAGTAATTTATTTCAACTATAGCTGCAACTTGAAGCAGCCATTAAATTTTTTTTTTTTTTTTTTTTTTTTTTTTTTTTTTTTTTTTTTTTTGCAGTGATGGGAGATCACTTGATGCCTATGACTTCAAAGGGAGGTGCTAGAGTCATATCGTCTTCAACCAATAAATTTCCTTTCTTCTCAAAGACCACTATCAGTGACAAGGGTCGTACACACAATATCTTGCTAGTTCGTGATCATGCTGAAGAGAGTGACGCCAATGCAACACGTTGCCTCTATCACACTCCGGCCATTGGAAGCTGCGCTAAAGCCTGGGATCCCACCGACTCAAATCTTTATCACTTGGAGAGATGGACAAAGACAGAAAGATTGGAGGCGATCTCTTTTAAAGCTAAAGGCCAGAGGGGTTCTTCCAAAGAGGTACATCTATTGGAGACTAGTCACCATACTCAATCTGCAGACTCAAGCGTTCCTCAGACACTTGGCCATCGTATATTTGAGCGTCAGACTCGTTGGACAGGCTTTCGATCAACTGGAAACTTCTATCCCTCCGCTGGTTATTGGGAATGGGCAGAGCTTATATTATTTCTCAACAAAGAAGCATTGGAGACAGCTTGCCTTTATGAAGCCGTACTTGCCTCACTATTTGTATATGATCGTTGTCCAAACATGGTATATGCCTTCTGCGAATCTTGGTGTCCTACCACCAATTCACTCCATACATCCAGAGGAGAAATGTCTATTTCTTTATGGGATTTAAAGAATATTGGCGGACTATCTATTTCTGGAGAATTTTATGATGAAGTGACTCCTACTTATGAAGAGATCGCTGGTCTTGATGCTGCTCGAGTTCCTGTTCTACCTTCTAGTTGTCGGTTTCTCTTTGCTGCCTACCATATCATAAGGAAGAAAGATGGTGAATCCGACTCCTCTCGACATCGAGTTGCAGTATGCTCTTGGGTGGACTGGTGGTTTCGTGGTGCCAAGCGTTATGACAATCCCTTTCACCCTGTTGAAACATCTAGGAATACCAATCGCAGGCAAGGCTATCATGTTCCTTCATCTTGTTTCCCTTCAGGTTATATTCGCAATCGCTATAGGACGCCCGAAGAAAATATCATCTTCACGGAGCTGGGAATTAAGGCAAGTGATGAAGATGAAGTTTATTTAGCTGCTTTCTTGGTTACTTGGTTATGCAAGTTCGCGTTGCCAAGTAGTCGTGGAGACTTCATTCGTCCCGAGACTTTCAAAGTGGCTTCTTTCATGGCTAGTGGAGTGAAATTTTGCCTTGCGATACCTGTTCTTGCCAGCATCTACAATGGTCTTAATCACATAGCTACTTATGCAGATAGTCCTGGGGAGTGTCCTGCTGTTCTACCATGGCATTATGTGTACGTGTGGATGGGTGCATATTTTGGGCTCTACAACATTTCAAAAGATGCTCCGGCCAAGCCACGGATGTGCAGCTATGGAGGTCGATTTCGCCATTTTAATTATGATCCAGCTACCAGTCGAGATATTTTTCAAAAGTCATGCGGTCTAAGCTGGCAGATACTAAGGCCGAGGGAAGCAAGCGATGCAAAACTCACGGACTCGTCCAAGAATCGGCTAAGAAAAGAAGATTTTGAATATCTTGTAAGCCTTCATTCATGCTATCTAACACTTAGGAGAGGAAGCCTTTACTTGGTGGAGCCATACAGTCCTCATCGATTTGCTCGACAATTTGGGTATTGCCAAGATCTTCCAGGGACCTTAACACGCGACATTAGAACAGCATCGCTTCGAGAGCTTATGTCACTTTGGCGATCTAGTACCTTTAGGGGACAATATTCTCAGATATTCATCCCTCGATGGCAGGCTTCACATGACCAACAGTTTGCTTCAAAACGGTTCGTCAAATGGTGGGAGGAAGCCACGTGTTCCTATTTTTCCAAGAGTTTAGTTGTCTTGCAAGAAAGCCATCGCAATGATTTCAAGCTTATTGACTCTGATCGTCAAAAAGGCAAAGAGAAGTTTCCCCCTCCTCTAATATTTGAGAATTCTTCAAGTGAAGCTGGTGGAGTCGATGATGACCTCGTGGATGTGTCTCCTTCTACTCGTCCTGGTACTATTCCTGATAAGGACACAACAGCTTCTTCTTCAACTAGTAAAAGGAGTAGGCCAGAATTGATTATTGTTGAAAGCAGTAAAAAGGCAAAAGTTGTGTCTCGAGATGGCCAACTTAGCGATCCAGATAGCGATAGGTGCAACCCTCGAAGGAAAAAGAAGGTTAATCAAGCACACACTGCGAAGAAAAATGAGGATTCTTCTGCACATGGTAAGGAAATGGCGCTCCCACCAACAGACAAATTTGGTAAGACTCATACCACTCGTCCCCGTACAATCCGTTTGACAAAACCTAAAAAGGTATGCACCCCTTTACCTTTTTATCTAATTTTATTTTATCTTTCATATATGTATATTCGTCCACTTCCTTCATTTGACTTCATTATTGATGCACATTTGCAAGGTCTCGGGAGGTAAATGTTCTTTGCCTGCACCTAATACCATATCAGAGCATGATGATATTCCCCTTGCGAAGATTCTGGAGACCAAGAGAGAAAAACTGGGAGTGGCTATCCAAGATGGACATTGCACCTCCAGGCCGATACTTTTATCTAGTGAGTTGTCTGTAGGAGATGAGGGCCAACTTCGGCGTGAGGCGAATAAGGTATCAAATAAAACAACAAATTTTTTTTTTTTTTACTCAATTCTCCAATTTGACTATCTCTATTGCTTAGATAACTTCCTTTGTACAGATTCGGGACTTGAAAGAGCAGGAAGAAGCATCAAGCAACATGAATGGTACCTCTATTCTTGAGAATAAAGAAGAACACTCTGCTAATCATGTCACTGCCATTGGTTATTGCTCTACCAAAGGTACCGCAACAAACTTGCAGCAGCAAAAGGAGGATCACATCTCACATCCGACTGTCTCGCTTTCGACCTATTGCCCCAGACGCATTCAATCTACCATTACCGATGAAGTTGTGAAACTTATGGGAATACGCCTTCTGGATAGGTTAAAATCCACTCCATTTGAGCGTGTTAGCTCTGTAGTCGAGGGAGCGCTTGGAATTTATGATAGTATCAAAGCGCTCAAGGGTGACCCTTCGGCATTACAAAAGATCATTGATTCTTATGTTCAAGATGTTAACGCGTATCTCGTTCTTGAAGTTCGTCAAATAGGACGCTTGACTTCAACTGACTTGGAAGGCATAAGAGCTGAAGCAACAAAGAACTTGAATGCAGCATCCTCTATTCTTGCATCTACAGAATGCCGGCGCATAGAATGTGAAGAGGCTTTGAAGCGTACCAAGGAAGACCATGCTATTCTTGAAGAAAAGATGCATTTGGTTCAGCAAAGGCAACTACAACTTGAAGAAGATTTGCGCGCGAAGATCGCCGAGGTTGATGCCGCAAAAGCAGAGGTAGCAAATGTAGAGAAGGCTATGCGAGATGTAGAGGCAACTTCAGTTATTGCTCCGGAAGAGGAAAAGGCCCTTGAAGAGTTGAGGGGAATGGTGGAGAGTCGGCGAGAGTCTCTTGATCCGCTCAAGTGGATGGATTGAAGCTTTTTTTTTTTTTTTTTTATTCTAGCTCCTTTATTCATTCGTTCCTTTATTTATTTATTTAGTTTTTTTTTTTTTTTTTTTTTTTTTTATCAAATATGGACTTTATGGACTTTATTATTTATCTATGCAACCTTTGAATGCACACACATATGGAATTAGGATATCAGTGAATTTGCGTCAATTGGCACAGGCTTCGACTTGTTCATATATTGTTTCCTCACTTTAAATCCATATTTATGATTTTTCAACAGCAAGTACTTATAGCCAACGACAATCAAAGAAAGATGATGTAGTAAGATCAATTGTAGGTAGTGCACCAAAACATTTTCAAATACACTAATTTATAATCTTTGGATTCTTTAGAGCCCAAAAGAATCCTCTCCCATCATCATTTTTTTTTTTTTTTTTTTTTTTTTTTTTTTTTTTTGAGTTGACTGAACTTGGAATGTGCCCAAGCTGCCTACGTACCCACCAAGGGATCAAGTCATAACGTAGTTCAAAGCAAACTAACAAATTTTTTTATTTTTTTTATTTTTATTTTATTTTATTTTTTTTATTTTTTTATATTTTTATTATTTTTTTTTTTTTGTGGGCCGTACACAGTTTTATACTCATGCAGGCCAGGAGTATGGCATCCTCATGCATAGTAGCGTTTCAAGAATTTGCCGTTGATAGGACCGATTCTCAAGCCATCTTGATCTACCATCTTGTAAGCTCCATTTGTGTATACTTCTTTCACCACATACGGTCCATCCCACTTTGAGACAAATTTGTTGCCAGTGCGATGAGTTGTAATGATGGGTCTTCTCACAGCAAGCACCAGGTCTCCAACTTGAAAAGATCGAGGTCGAACCTTTTTATTGAATGCCTTGGACAAGCGAGCCTGATAGCATTCCAAGCGTTGTTGTGCCTCCAGCCGCTTCTCATCCAGTGCTTCCAATTCCTGCAATCGCAACTGAGCATTGTCTTCTTCCGTGAGACCTTCTTGTATTGCAATTCTCAATGATGGGATTTGACTCTCAAGGGGGAGAACTGCTTCCACGCCATACACAAGCGAATATGGAGTAGCCTGAGTAGGTGTCCGGTAAGTTGTTCGATAAGCCCAAAGTGCCTCTTCAATTCTTTCATGCCAATCCTTTTTGGATTTAGCGACAACCTTTTTCAACAAGTTGCACAATGTCTTATTAAAAGCTTCTGCAAGTCCATTTGCCGGCGCATTATACATTGAAGACTTATGTTGCTTGAAGCCAAACTTTTCGCACAAATTGTCCATCAACTTATTGTAAAATGGTTTGCCATTATCGGTGATGATATAACGGGGTACGCCATATCGATAGATGATATTGCTCTTGATAAAGTTCACAACATTTTCCTTCTTCACTTCTCTAAGTGGGAGAGCTTCAGCCCATTTTGAAAAATAGTCCGTGGCAGCGAGGATGTACAAGTGCCCTGCAGAGGACTTGGTTAGTGGCCCCACAACGTCTAGTCCCCATCCGTCAAATGGCCATGAAGAGACTGTAGGATGCAGCGGTTCTGGCGGTTGATGTATGAAATTTGCATGGAATTGACAGGCTTGGCACCGTTTCGCGTACTCCATGCAGTCCTTAACCATAGAAGGCCAATAGTAACCCATCCTTTTGATTTGAAAGTGGAGTTTAGGTCCTGACTGATGGGCACCACATACTCCAGAATGAGCTTCCTCCATTGCATGAATTGCTTCCTCCTCTCCTAAGCAACGCAGGAAAAGGCCCTCGAACGACCGTCTGAATAAAGTATCTTTGTAGTGAATGAATCGAGGTGCTCGTCTTCGTATCTCAGTTTTGTGCCGAAAATCTTCAGGTAACTTCCCATGCTCCAAATAATCAATAATTGGTCGTCTCCAATCATCAACATCAATAACAAACACTGAAATAGTGTTGCTTTCTTCTACTTTGTACTCAGGTAGGTGCGGTAGCACCCATTGACAGCATACTGGGACACTTATATTTTCATCCCCAACTAGTGCTAAGGTCGTGGCCAAGTTTGCAAGTGCATCTGCCATTCGATTTTCTTCCCTCGGAACATGATCTAGGAAGACACATTCAAATTTGTCAAGCAAGTGACTGGCATATCGGAAGTAAGGTATCAGGTCATCCTTCTTAACCTCATAATGTGTTAGAAGCTGATAGATGACCAACTGCGAATCTCCATAAATTTCAAGTTGAGGGATTTTCATCTCTATCGCCATTTGAAGTCCAATAATGAGGGCTTGGTATTCAGCAACATTATTTGAACATAACTCTCCAAGCACCACAGAATAAGGCAACACTTGCTTTTGTGGTGAGACAAAGACTACTCCTGCCCCCGCTCCATCAGACCGAGATGAGCCATCAAAAAACATCATCCAGGCCGAGAGTATTTCAATGAAGAATACTTCTTCATCTGGAAAGTCGTCGGAAAGCTCCCAATCAGCAGGGACGGGATGATCTGCAAGAAAATTTGCTAAAGCCTGCCCTTTTACTGCCTTTTGTGATATATAGATAATCTCATATTGATTGAACACCACTGACCATCTAGCTAAGCGTCCAGATAAGACAGGTTTAGACATAACATACTTTATTGGATCAGCACGAGAGACTAAATGCACCGTGTATGCCTGAAAGTAGTGTCTCAATTTGTTAATGGAGAAGAATAGGGCAAGGCACATCTTCTCGATAGGTGAGTATTTCAGTTCAATCTCTGTGAGACTTCTGCTTAGATAGTAAAGAGCTCTTTCTTTCCCATCTTCATTCTCTTGTGCAAGCAAAGCTCCAAGCGACCTCTCTTGTGCTGCAACATACAAGATTAATGGCTTTTCAGGTATAGGGGCACCTAACACCGGCGAGTTCAAAAGGTATGCTTTTATACACTTGAGAGCATTATCACAGGCTTGATCCCATTTAAAAGGGACCTCTTTTTTCATGAGACGATTGAAAGGTTGGCATCGACCTGAAAGATTTGATATAAATCGTCGTATGAATGCCAAGTGACCTTGTAGGCTTCGAAGTTCTTGCAAATTTCTCGGAATGGGCATTTTTTGAATGGCATCGATTTTAGCTGGATCTACTTCAATGCCTCGATGTCGAACAATGAATCCTAAAAATTTTCCAGAGGTTACGCCAAAAGCACATTTAAGAGGATTCATTTTCAATTCGTATTTCCTTAGTCTATTGAACACTGTGCGAAGATCTTGTAGATGGTTTCTCCTATGTTTGGTTTTCACAACCAAATCATCAACATAGCATTCTACTTGCTTGTGCAACATATCATCAAATATCTTTTGCATGGCTCGTTGATAAGTGGCGCCTGCATTCTTCAAACCAAAAGGCATTACCTTGTAACAGTAGATACCTTTCGGAGTACGAAAAGCCGTACATTCTTCATCTACAGGAGACATTCTAATTTGGTTGTACCCAGAAGATCCATCCATAAAAGACAAAGCTTCATATCCAGTAGTTGCATCCACCATCAGCTCAATTTTTGGTAAAGGAAAGTCATCTTTTGGACATGCTTTATTTAGGTCACGAAAGTCAACACATACACGAATTTGTCCATTCTTTTTCTTGACAGGAACAATGCTTGAAATCCATGTTGGGTATTTTACTTCCCTAATAAACCCGGCCTCAATGAGCTTATTAACCTCTGTTTCAATTTTTAGAGTGAGTTCGGGTCTGCACCAACGTTGAGCTTGTTTAATTGGCCGGACACCATTTTTGATGGCAAGACTATGAACTGCCACTTTCGGATCAAGCCCTGGCATCTCTTTATATGTCCAAGCGAAAACATCCTTGTACTCCGATAGTAGCTTATGGTATTCTTCTTCTTCTACCATAGTCAAGGAAGCGCTAACAAAGACTGGACGTGGGTCCTCGATATCACCAAGATTCACCTCTTTAAGTTCATCTACTGTTGCTTGTCCACCATCTTCTAGCTCTACCGGAGCATCTTTGACATCATCATTGGTAGACTCCGAGTCTGAGTCATCTTCCACTGTGATATGGTAGGAAGTAAATGTTTCCTTTGTTGGGACTTCCTTTTCAGAGAGACTTGTGTGTACAATAGTACGCCTTTTCACTTTAAGATTACCCTCCACGTTGATTATCAAGGATGACTGTCGTTTCATTCGTGAAGGAATAAAACTACGAATTTCTTTATCCTTCAAATCTTCATCAAATTCTTCTTCGTGCACCTTCTTAGATGAAACATTTGAACCCCCAAGTCTATCAAACACAGACTTTCTTGGATGAAGGTTCGAAGGTCGTACTTGATTACAAGACTCTAGCCTTTCAAACATAGAAACATGAGGTTTTGGAGCTTCAATGCGGTCAAACACTGACACTCGACATTCATCTTGCTCTGTCTTTTCTTCAGATTCATTAAAATCCTCCACGGTGATGTATTGTGCATCAGCATTGTTCTTTCTTTTCCACTGATAAATTCGAAGTGGTTCTTGAGGAGTGAAGCCCAAACCTACCTTTGAAATCGGTACCTCGTACCCTCTCTGTCTTAGCTTTTGTTGAGTTTCATTTAAACCATGAACTTTCTCCCCAGTGACTTCTGGAATAAGCTTACCCAACAGTGATGGATCTTTGAAGTCATAACCAGAGTTGGCCAAGAGTTTATATGATTTAGGTTCGAACTTCCCTTCTATTGCTGAGTTTTGTGATGCTGGGACAAATCCCGAGAAGGGTGGCTTGTTAGTAGCGGATTGATTTAATTTTGAGAGCGGCATTATCAAATTCCCCTTCATGACTCGGAGATCTTCCTCTTTCAGTTTGCCTATTTGTTTTGCCTTTGTATCTTGCACAACGGAGTACTCAACAAACGGGGATTGTCCATCTTTCCTTCGAGATTTTGGGATGTATCGAAGAACTTCAGAAGTAGGACATTTAGCACTAGGCTTTTCAACTTGCAGAGAATGATCGTCTTTGATTTGGATTTTGCTTTTTGCCTTAGACTCATTTTCAGCATGCAGCTCAACAACTTGTTCACCTTCTTGGGGCTTTGCTTGAAGAGCCTTCGTGGGAAAGACCTCTGGTATTGTGTCACCGTCTGAATAAAATTTTGCATCAGCAAAATAGGACTCTGCTTCGGTGAATGGCTTGATATCGGCAGTTACTTTACAAACATCTTCTCCTTTCGGGAACTTGAAACATTGATGGAGGGTTGATGGAACCACATCGTTCTCGTGCACCCAAGGTCTCCCTAGCAACAAGTTATAGGATGTTTTTGCATCAATTACATGAAACAAAGTGCTTGCTTTCAATTCCTTGATTTTAAGATCTACCCGGATCATGCCAATAGCTCTTTGACCTCCTTGGTTGAAGCCTTGAATAGTTAAGCGACTCTGGGATAAGTCACTAACTAATATTCCGAGCTTTCTCATGGTTGATTTGGGCATGATATTCACTGCTGATCCTCCATCAATAAGGATACGGTTGATCTTTTCTTCACGTATATATCCACAGACAAAAAGAGGACGATTGTGTGGTTTAGATCCCAACATGAGATCATCATCAGTAAAGACAATTGCAACAGAACAAGTAGCACACTCTGTTCTTCGGCCATTTGGTTGAGTAACTATTTTATCATCAAGAGCAAATTCCCCAGGATTCTGTAAAACTTGAATGAATGCCTCCCTTAAGTTTTTAGAAAGTTGCAAGGCATCACTAATACTGAATAATGGCGGCAAATTTTCTAACAAATCTGCAATCACTGATTTGGTAGGAATTGCGCGAGTCTTATCCAAACTTGCAGCAGGAACATTAGAATCAACCTTCACCTCTTTGCTCAATGACTCATCATCTGACTGGTTGTCATCTAATTTGTTATTATCATAAGTTACCATATGTACGGCTTCAATTTGTTCACAACCCAAAAATTCTTCAGGAAAGAATTCTTTTAGTGTGACAGCGACACGAGGCTTTTGCACAAACACCTCCTCAATATGAGATTTTTCTTCGCTTCGAGTCATCTTCTTTGGGTTTCTTTTGGGATGCCACTGAAAATTTTGCTTTGATTCGTTTCCCTTTAGATGACTTGGTGGTGAAAGAGAAACAAATCGCCTTTGCCGTCTACGCCGCGTTACAGTCACCCATCTTTCTTCATTTGAGAGTGAGTGCCCATCTTCACTAGATGTTTGACTAGGGTGTTCAAATATTCTCTGAATCAAGACTGGCTCAAAGGACCCAAATCTGATGGGCACAAGGCTTGTCCCCGGCAGTAGAGTAGGTGGTCTAAGAGCATCTAGTGTGTCTAGAGATTTAGAAATAATGACAGTGTGATTTGACTCTTCCACTTCATCATCTAGCAAAATCTTCCCAGCCTTTGCCAAGCCCATGATCTTTTCTTTCAACACGAAGCATTTTTCTATTGGGTGACCAACAATGCGGTGGTATTTACAGTACTTGGGATCATTGACTTTTCCCATCTCGTCGGGCCGCTTGCATTCTGGCAACTCAATTAACTTATTCTTCAACAACTCCTCGAGCATGCTAGCTACATCAGAATCTGGGAACGGGTACTCTTTTTCTTCCAGCTCTTTTAAGGTAGGTCGGTACGTTTCCTTCTCCTTTCCCCTATCCTTCTCTTGGCGCCGATCTAAATTTTTTTCTTCTTTCTTTTGATTCTTCCCAGTGATCTTCAGTGGTGTAGTGTTGACGACCATCGAATCTTTGGTCATTTTCTTAAAAGGTTTGTCACTTTTACTTACTTCTTTCTTATCTTTCCTTTGGTCACTGACAGGAGATGCTTTACCATGGTTGGCAAGGCTAAGCTCCATGTCATGAGCGCGAGTTGCCAATTCTTCAAAGGTACGAGGCTTGATTCCTTGAAGAATGTAGAGAAGTCCCCAATGCATGCCTTGTGTGCACATCTCTACAGCAGAAATTTCTGAAAGTCTATCCTTGCAATCGAGACTGAGTGTACGCCATCGGTTGATGTAGTCAACAACTGGCTCGTCCTTCCATTGTTTAGTACTAGTGAGTTCAATCATGCTTACGGTCCGCCTGGTACTATAGAAGCGATTGAGAAACTCACGTTCTATTTGTTCCCAACTATCGATCGACTCTGGCTCCAAGTCAGTATACCAATCAAAAGCATTCCCCTTCAGTGAGCGAACAAATTGTTTGACAAGGAGATCACCCTCAGTGCCAGCATTGTTGCAGGTTTCAACAAAGTGGGCGACGTGTTGCTTTGGGTTACCTTTCCCGTCGAATTGCTGGAACTTGGGAGGTTGATATCCGCTTGGCATTCGCATGTAATCAATCCTCTTTGTGTAAGGCTTAGCGTACATGAGCGAACTTTGGGATGGCCCTCCATATTGTGCTCTAATAGTGTCAGCTATCATGTCTTGTAATTGTTGGACTGATAGAGAACCAATTGAATGAGATTGCGTAACTTGATTCATTGTTGGCGTTGTAACTGACTTTTGTGGAGGCACCTCTTCCTTTTTGGTTTGGGAAGTGAATCCAGGAGGATGGGATAGATCTTGGCTAGACTCACCATCATGCTGTACTTCCAACCTATCCATGAGCTTGGCAATCTGTAGATCCTTTTCCTCCACCGTTCTCTTCAAATCTTCGATCGCCTGATGCATCTGAGTCAGTTGTTCATCTGTTGCACTGGTCATAAAAGCAGGCATGGTGATGGAAGTTGTGGATGTGGGGGAATGACTGTACCCATAAGAAGAGTCTTTCATTGTATTTCCAAAACATGAATCTGAGCATGAACCAGGACTTAAAAATTCATCTGAGATGGAATGGGTAAACTCTTCTTCTAAATAGGAATTTTTCCTAACAGATGCAGATTTCCCCGCAGCATTTTTCTTCAAGAAATCCAGGGTGATCACCGGTTGCCATTCAAAACCTTGTTGGGCTAGAGCTTTAGATCTGCTACGAGTCATCGGTCCTGTGAGAGCAGCAGCAACAGGAGCAACTTCTTTGCCATAAATAGATTGAGTCTTCTTGGAATCCATGAAGATCAAACTAGATCTGATATTTTGGATGAAGGAGAATGAGATGAGGGGCAGAGTTGGTCCCACCGGGCGTGCCAGAAATTTGTAAGCAACAAATTTTGAGTCCCAAAATCAAGCGGTCAAAACTGCAAACAAAGAGTCAAATATGGAATTTTATTAATCAAGAGAAAGTGGTTACAAACTCTGTATTTTTATATTCTTTATAAAAGAATAACCCCTGATTCTATCTCCTTGATGATTCCTGATTCGAGGGCTGAAACAGCGTATTCTCGAACGAAGTGATGAAAATATCCTCCTGTGACGCTTTTGGTGGTCGGAAGGAAAATAGATCTTTGAAGGCAGGATTTGGCTGTCGAAGAGTTGACCCGGCCGAATCGCAAAGAACAGTGGTGTGCTGCTTTTCCTTGAATCGATCAGATGATTTGTTGAAGACTGATATTATTCTCTAGTTGTGTGTAGAGAATAACAGATCTGAAGTTTGAAACTTGAGTTGTGGTAGGCGGCCGTCGTCTTGTGAGAGAAGGCAGCTTGCTTAGGGTTTTCACTCTTCTATCTCCAGTCTGTGTGTGTATTTAGGAGGAGGGTGGAGCCTTTTTATAGGCACCAGCTTTTCCATATCTCATAAACTTACCTTCTAGGTCTGACTTATGAGATAATGACAAGTGTCCAATTTTTATAGGACCAAGTCAGTAGCCAATTAAATATTGACCCATCATTTATTTGGACAGGTCTATTATTTAATAAGCCAATTTATTTAATTGGGCATGACTCATGTTTTATTTTGGCAAGCCCATTAATACTAAATTAATTTATTTAATTGAGACCATGTATTATTTTAACAAGCCCAATAATAATAAATCAATATATATATATATATATATATTTAATTGGGTTCAGCCCATTTCCTTCAGTTGACTAGTCAAAGAAGTAAAATATTGACTTTGACTAAATCAATGGTGATCTATGCATTATTAAAATTTCAATGCCTACAAGGTGCTTGCAACACTTTTGCAGTACGTTTCTCATTCTTTGTGCTAATGCAGAGATATATCTATTCAATGTTTGGTAACTTCAGTTTTTTTTTTTTTTATAATTATTATTCATAAATTTCTCTAATTAAGTAGTTACAAATTGTAGTTGGGTGTATGTTCTGATGTATGACAGGGAGGAGCCCGTCAGAGAGAGATGTGAATTCTGGATTTCATGTTCTGTTTGGGTCAGGTAAAAAAAAAATGTTCAAATTGAACAGTAAATCCACTTTGTGAACCACTCATTTGGTAATTTCATTTAAAAATGACCAAAATCGATTTAAAGCACTACTATTCTGATCATGCTTCAGGGAATATTTGGGTTATAAATTAATGTTGCAAAGTGCTGTAGTGTTGTGGCCCCCCTTTTGATTATCAAAATCTTGTTAACAAATTACCAAAATATGAGACAACAATTAAAATGGTTCCCTAATTTTCTGTTCTGTTTTGTGGAAGTGAACAGGGCTACTAGTATTCATTTATTCTCTCAATCTACATACATCTCGTAGCTGTCTCGGGATAAATTGTCCAAGCAGTCTTTTTAATTTTATTTTTTTAAATGGTTGGCATTCCTCTCCTTTGACCTTACTGAACTAAGAATTGAAAGAAAGGACCCATAGACTACAAGGAGTTTATTAACCTCTTGAATGATATAGTTACTTTTTTCCACCGTCTATTTATCCGGAATTGTTTCCAAATCTTTTCCAGCTGGTTTGTGAGGGAGAGAACATCAGTCCTGTAGTAAGGAGTGGCAAAAGTCTGAATGATTTAACTCTTTCAAAATTTTGAAACAATTAATAATAGCTATATTTTGTATGTGTGTGCTATATAATCTCACAAATTACAAACAACTTAATAGGAGATTGTCTCGGTAGATGCCTTGTATACAAAACAACTTTTTCGCTTTCGCTTTCGCTTTCATTTTGTACTTTTTTAATAATTATTCTTTTATAAAAGTTTGACATCCTTTCGAAATAGATTAATATTCAAAGCATATACGATGAGCTTTTTTTCCTCACCTGGAATTGTCAAGGAAGCAATAGAAAGGGAAAG
The DNA here is from genome assembly GCA_033977485.1 of Hydrangea macrophylla. Taxonomy (NCBI): domain Eukaryota; kingdom Viridiplantae; phylum Streptophyta; class Magnoliopsida; order Cornales; family Hydrangeaceae; genus Hydrangea; species Hydrangea macrophylla. Next base: position 112,552,392 of record CM066988.1, on the reverse strand, counting down.
AGATGGCTCAACAATTAACCACTCTAATCTATTCATAGTGATTAGGTAATTTGTAGACTAAGAGCAACTCCAGCACTAGCATTGGTTTTAGCTAGCTATTGTGGCTAAAAACTGTTTTAGCTATTCATTATTTAACTTTCAATTCCAACAATGCTCTTTATTTTATCTAAACATCATATTTAACTAGATTTTGCATGGTGAGATTTGTGGCAATTTATATTGAAAGAAAATCTAAGGGTTAAGATTTAGAGAGAGAATATAGAGAGCCTTATGTGGCTAGATAAATCTAGCTAGTGATAAATTAAGAGTAATGTTAAAATGGCTAGTCATATAACTAGCCTGCTGGAGCTCATAAATTCCCCTCTAACTAGCTATTTTGACTAAAAAGTTAAAATAACTAGTCTGCTGGAGATGCTCTAACGTGATTTGGATTCCTTGGGATCAAAATTAGAGAGAGAAAAAAACACAGGGAAGATGATGGTGGTGGGTCATTTCCACATAATAATATTTAAAGATAAATAATACTCCCTCCGTCTCATAATAAGTGTCCACTTCCATTTTGCACATTGTTTAAGAAAGTTGTATTATATTAGTTTATTTGGTTCATTAAAGGGTCACTTTCCAATTTTACCCTTAGATGTGATGGATGCTTGACTGTTTGCTTGTTTTGAGACCACTAATAAATGCTACTTTGTCTTTATTATAAGAGTAGTTTTGGAAAGTAAATAAAAGCTATATGCCAATTAAGAAAATGGACACTTATTGTGGAACATCCAAAAAAGGAAATATAGACACTTATTATGGGACGGAGGGAGTATGTATTATACAAATGATAATTGGTGATGGACTTGCTTGCCCATTATGATGGAGAAATAATGATTTTTGGTGACACTGTATAAATTTTTGTCACAAATATTATTTGTGACCGTTTTTGTAATATTTGTGGTCACAATATATTAAATTCCATCACAAATAAGTATTTGTAATAGTTTTGGTAATATTTGTGGTCACTATATGTAACATTCCGTAACAAATAATATTTGTGACAGTTTTGAAATAATATTTGTGGTCATTATATATAAAATTCCGTAACAAACACTTATTTGTGACGGTTTTGGGTTGACACAAATAAAGTGTCTTGAATCAAATGTGACACTACTATTTGTGTCGCACAGAAATCTGTCACAAATACTACTTTTGACGGTTTTGAATCGACACAAATAAATTGTCACAAATAATAAGTATATGTAACACTTTTTTGTGTCACACGCAAATTCGATACAAAATCCGTCATAAATACATTTTGTGATGGAATTTGACACGACACAGACTTTTTGTGATGCTCCTAACTTGTGTTGGGCACCAATCCGTCATAAAAAATGCAATTCCGTCACAAAAAGTATTTGTGATGGAATTGCACATTTTTGTGACGGATTTTTTTCGTTACAAAAGACGCATTTTGTTTTAGTGATCGAGTTCCACCCAAATAACCTTGACAATTAAATTAACAATATTTATAGGATAATTAATCTCACCCAAATAATCCATTCACATTATATTATATATTACGTCAATATATCATATGATACTTGAACGCAACTACAAATTTCTACTAAATTATTATAGTAATAACTACAATTTTGAAGGAAAAAATAATTGGAGAGACTTTGGAGATGCTTTTTACATATCAAATCCTGATGTTTAACAAGAATACACAATAGTCCATATTGGAAAACGTGTACTGCTATTAAATAATGGACATGACCAAACTAAAGAAGCTTAGCAAATAAGTCATGGGTTGGATCAATAATATTAGGTACATATTTTCAATTACACCTTAAATTATAATTATGTTTTAAATGCATATATTTTGTATTTCTCAAAAAAAGTATGAACCCTGTATAAAAAATTCACATAACATATATACACTTAAAATATTAGTTGTGATTTGGGATATGATTGAAGGTGTGTGTGCCTAATATTATTGGGACTGGATTGAATTAATTAGAGGAAGGGAGTGCCCATAAAAGCATAGCACATGTTAGAGGATTGTATTACCTCGTGTCCTCACCTCATTGGTTCAGGCGTAAAGGCCATTTAATACACGTACATAATCACACGTTTTAATTTCCTCACTTTTTGTTTGTCTCATCTTTTTCTCTCTAATAGTCTCCCTCACTTAGTTTATCAATCAATATAGTAATTACTATATTACATCAGCATTCTTCACAAACTCATTCCTCTGAGTTGAGATTGATCTGATCATCTCTTAAATCACTAACTATGGCAGATCAGAAGGTTCAAAAATCTCTTTTTATCTTACTACATACCCAATTTGATATTTCTCCTTTTCATATATATCCTTCATGCTTCCCAAATAGTGCCGTTCCATTACTCAATTTTTTTTCTCTCTCTCTCTAAGATATTATTGCTTCAATTAACTTTATTTTCTCCAGATGAAACAACAGGTTACGATGGAGCTGAAGGATGATCTTCAGTGCCCATGCTGCTATAAGGAAGTCAAGAAACTACTCTGCAAATTTCCTCGTGAGTCCTTTTTTTTTTTTTTTTTATATTATCTATACACACAAATACAAAATATGCATTTACAAATTCAAGATGTATTACATCTTGAATTTGTAGATACACAGGGCCGGCCCTGAGGGAAAGCGGCACCCGCGGCCGCATAGGGCCCCCCCTTTAGGCAGTGCCTACTCTAAAAAAATATTAATCCAAATTTCTTATTTAAGTAATCAATAAGTAATATTTGTAATATTTATACTAATATACAGAGGACCTCCATTTAGAAGTTCGAGTAGGGCCCTCAAAATCTCAGGGCCGGCCCTGTAGATACATATATGGAGATATGTATTATAATTAAATTGGGACTTATGTATATGTCGCGTGTTCAACCTTCCGCATTCCATGAATTCATGCACACATATAAAACTGTGTTATTGGAGTTTATTTATACTACATCGATCTTTATTGGGATAAAATAATAAATTAAATTAAGTTAATTAGTTACTGATTTTTGTAAATGTTGTGGACAAGAGAAATTCGAGACCGGCAATTTGATGAAAAACAAAATACGGTCACGATCACTGTAGTATGCTGCAGTCCCGAGAAGTTTCGTGACAAGCTGTGTTGCAAAGGTGGGAAAACAATCCAGTGCATTACGATCATACCGCCCGACAATCCGAAGCCCAAACCCGAGGAGAAAGAAGTGGTCGTGGTTGTGGTTCCGATTAATATTGAGATCAACACACCTCATGAACCGGTCCCAGGGTGCCCACGTCGAGGGTGTTGTGGGTCATGTTCTGATGGTTGTGGTGGGGGCCCATGTGGTTGCGGAAGACCACCATGCTATGAAGGCTGTGGAAGGGGCATGGCTCGGTATGATTATTACATTTGTGAAGAAAATCCCTCCCCTTGCACAATCATGTAAAATGATGGTGTGGGTGATCATTGTTATCATATTTATATCTATATATACATATATATATAATCATGATCATAGTATATGATTTTTTTTTTTTTGTTTTAAGTGTCAGTCAATTTTGGGTGCATATGTGTCATTTTTATTGGACAGATGAAATGTTAAATTTTGATTAATAAATAAGTCCTCTACAGAGTAAATGCTTTCTCTTTAATTTAATTCCCTTGTCTTTTCATTGTTTATGTCTACTGTAATATTTATCTTCAATATCTGATAGGATCAGTAATACTTCACATATAATTTTTTGTTCACAACTTATAAAAGTGTGTCTATCTCTCTCCTATGTCATCTTGTGATATCAGTGGAGTCCACACTGACACAGGGGAGAGATAGACACACTTTTATGAGTTGTGAACTAAAAGTTGTGTGAAATTGTGTGTGACGTATTATCCATCTGACAGAGTTGGGTGAAAGATATTTTGTATGTGTATCTTTGAATGAGCAAATGCATCCTCTTTTCCCTTGTATTTCATTGTTTTATGTCTAATATTTATCATCAACTTTTTTTTATAGAGTTGGGTGAAAACTGACACTTTGTATGTGTATCTTTGTATGTACATTTGTATATTGGCATGTAGGTGTGTATATATGTCACGTCTCGGAGTAGTGAAAATTAGAGGGAAAAAATTTTCCATTCCGAATCCGTGAGTTATGACTAGTTACATGAGACTGACCTGTCTTTGCAAGTATTCTAACATAGATACATCAGAGTATTAAATTTCAAAACGTCTAATGGTATTCATGGGAGAACTTTAAATGTTTTGCTTCTTAGGCTATTACAGAAATACCAAATGAAAACCACAAAAGATAAGTCGGGCGGTCGACGCCGCTTAATTATTACATTAACCAAAAGATAGTTTTTAAACATAACGGAGATCTTATATGGTAGTAGGCTAGGGTCTTCTTTCTGGCTGGCATACCCATACCTTTCATTATCATACTCTTCCTGACAGTCTTTCTCAGGATAACCTTCCTGAGAGTTCTCCTCTTGAGGATAGTGATACTCCTCCTCATAAAGTTATGGTGCTGAAGGTTGATATTCAGTGCCCATGCTGCTATAAGAAAGTCAAGAAATTACTCTGCAAATTTCCTCGTGAGTCCTTATCTATACACACAAATACAAATAGGGTAATGCTATGTGCACATAAATATTTAGGTCATTCATTTCGGTGGAGTCCGTGCTTGCATACATGAGATCCACCGAATTTAATGACTCAGATCTTTATGTGCATACTTTATGTGTACATTTTATGTACACCAATCATTACTCATACAAATAATATAAGGGCAAATTAAATGCATTTTGATCACTCAACTAACATTTTGTAGCAGTTTGTCCCATTCGTCACTTTTAGCAACGCAAAATGCATTTAACCCATGCATTACAAATTCAGTATGTAATCTTGATTTTGTAGATGCATATATTGAGATATATTAGGGTTAGTTAATATTTAGTCCTTTAGATATATTCAATCTAGAAATAGGCCCATTTAATAAACCCATTTAAAAATTAGTCCTTCTATAATTTCACGGACCAAAATACCCTCAATACTTGGATACGCACTTACAATGGTATGTGAGTTAGAGTTTTTAAACTTTCTACTAAATCTGCTGAAATTACTCCCCCAACAAATCAGGATTCAAAATTTGAATCCTAAACTTACTCTACAAAAATCACGCGATTACCATAAAATAGAGAACGATCTACAATTTTATCATTTTTTCTCACCGAAATCACACCCAATCTGTAACATCTTCTCATCAAAAATGTTTAAGCAAAACAGAAACATCCCAAGAATCAACTTGCTAGCGAAAAGAACATACAACGTTTTTGGTAAGAATTTCACTACATATCTCCACCAAAAACTCATAAATTTCCCTTCTATTGATTAGTGTTTTTCATACAATAGAAAATTCTCGTCTAATGGGTTCATCAATCGTCTCGTATCGGTCTTAAATTGTGGGGATTTGAGTGTGCGGATCGCGCCGGCGAGAGCGGTTCAAGAGCTCAGATCCAACAACCCAAAAGCCTGGAGAGAATTGGGTGAATCTGGGTCAATCCTACCTCTGGTTCGAATGCTTGAAGGTAAGGCCGTAGAAGGGAGAGAAGCGGCCGCAAAGGCATTGTCGGCTCTAATGGTTTATGCCAAAAACCACAGGATTTTTAGGAAGGAAGATAGAGGAATAGTTGGGGCTGTTCTGCTTTTGGACCCATTGATACAGGATATAAATAAGAAATATAGTGTTATCTGTATTGATATCGATTGCTCATTCGAAGAAATACCTGGTTGAAAATGGTGCACATCTTTACTTGCTGAAGCTTATTGAAATGGATGTTGGAAAGGTCCAAGAAATTGTTTTGATGTCTCTGCCGGAATAAGCTTTGGGGCGTGTTTGGCAGACCGTGAAACTGAAAAAAAATCTGTATGTATAACAATTCACTACACCAAAATGATCAAATTGTCACACTAATTTTCGCTAGCGTTGTCACTGTCTTCAACAGTGACAAAATTATCACCGTCCATGACAGTGACAAAGTAAAATTTGTGACAAAAGTAACATTTTGTCACTGCCTGAGCAGTGACAATGTGTATTGTACAGTTGTCACCATCCACAACGGTGACAAACTGGCCAAAATTAACACTCCCCCCCTATATTTTGCTTCCCCCCTACTTGTGACTTGCGAACCCTAACAATCTTTCCCTCTCATTGTCCTCCTCTCTAAACTCTCTGACTCTCTCCTACACACACTCTCTCTATACTTTCTCCAGCACTCTCTCTTGCATCTCACCACCACCAGCCATGAACAACAGATCGTAGATCGGTTCTTTCACCTCAGCGTAGCCACCTCCTCCATCGCCGGTAATCTCTCTTTCCAGTCTTCATCTCCCATTCTCTCTTTGTTACGCTCATACACTCGCCCAGATCTGTACATATAGAGAGATCTAGCTCTCACTCTTTTTCTCATCTCACCACAATAAGCGACGGCGACGACGACGACAGACGATGGGGAAGGCGACGACGATTGTGCGTGATGGGGACGGCGGTGGCGATGACGGTGGTGTGCGATGGGGATTTGGACGCTTCTATTTTCTCTCCTCACCATTGGACCTTTTTATCTCCTCACCCTCTACATATGAATACCCAAACCAGACCAATCCTACTCTCTTTCTTCTTCGTTATTCACAATTCTTCTAAAAAATCTCTTATTTTGCCCCCTCCATTACAGGCCTCGAGGAGCTATAGAGGCCCTTTCTCGGGTCATCTCTCTCTCTCTCACTTGGTTCATTTTTTGTGTATGTATATGTTTGTATGTATATATACAGGTCAGATCTAAGTAGTGGTTTTGATTTTTCAGGCGTATATTGATTATACACATCTGGATCTGAAATAGAGACGATGAATAAGTGTGATCAGCAACGGCGACACAATCTTTGCAACAATTTTCTCTGTCAACACAACTGCATGGAGACGGTAACTTATCCTTTATGTCTAGATCTTGATCTGTTTTCATATTTTGATTTTTGGCTTTTAGTTTTGGGGTCTTTTGTGTAGCTTTGTTACCCAGCCACTTGTGAACTTCGAATTGTGCTTGGCTGCCGATCAAAATCAATAAGCAAGTGTAGCATCAGATATATATAAAGGAGTTGACTCTTCCATTATAGCACCAGGTCCATATTTCACCACCTCATTTGAAGCTATTCCAGAGTTAATTTTATTTCATAGATTTTTCTTAGCAACCAAACCGAACCCAATTAACTTTCTCTAATGGATCCTTCTTTTTTTTTTTTGCTGAAAATTCTCTAATGTGTCCAGTTGTGTGTGACATTGGGTTTTGAAGAGTTCTTTGAATATATCTACTTTTCCCCATATGAAGTGATTTTCTCTAATATATTCCAGGTGCGTGTAAAATGGTCTTGATGAATCTACATGCTTGTTTCCTCATGTTGTGAGTTTTTTGCTTTAGTTAGGCTTACTTTGGGCAGGGCCGTCCCGAGTATTTGGAGGCCCGAGACCAACTATTAAAAGGGAGGCCCGTGACCAACTACTAAAAGGGAGGCCCTTATATGGGGGTTCGGGGCAGCGCCCCCGAGGCAATTTTTTTGGGTTTACTTATACATAATTGACAATTTTTTAGGGGTTACTTGTACATAATTGGCGATTTTTTTGGGGTCTACTTATAATATGAGTCTATTTGTCAAACTTAAACATTGTGTAGTATCTTTCAATATTCTAGAGGGGCCTATTTCTAAAACCCAAAAAATTCTTATTCTAAAAATGTATTTTTCAAAATTCTAGGGCATTCGTTTTTGAGTTTTATATACATGTATAGAAATATATATGTAATTGACAACACTACATTGGGCCTTGCGGGAGGCCTAAATGTAAAATACTAAAAATCTCAAGAAAAAAATGTAATTGTGAAAATTTCAATGGGCCCTCAAAAATTTGTGAACTTTGGTGGCCCAGGGCGTTGCACCCCTCCACCCCCCCCCCCCCCCCCCCCCCCCCCCCCCCCCCCCCCCCCCCCCGCTTTGGGCCGGCCATGACTTTGGGTAACGAATGTTTCCTTATGCATGTTCGAGGAGCTATGTCCATATTTATACATGTTTTACCTTAATAAAAATGAATCAATGAATCAAATGGAGCCTTAATAAAAATGAAAGTTGTGTAGTGAAGTGAAGTTAATTTTATTCTATTAGAGAAATAAAACACATGGAATATTCATTCTCTAGGCACCCCCCCCCCCCCCCCCCCCCCCCCCCCCCCCTGCTTTGGGCCGGCCATGACTTTGGGTAACGAATGTTTCCTTATGCATGTTCGAGGAGCTATGTCCATATTTATACATGTTTTACCTTAATAAAAATGAATCAATGAATCAAATGGAGCCTTAATAAAAATGAAAGTTGTGTAGTGAAGTGAAGTTAATTTTATTCTATTAGAGAAATAAAACACATGGAATATTCATTCTCTAGGCACGTGTATCAATATTGATAATTCTATAATACATCCTTTTGCATTATAGAACCCTTTAGTAGGTGGCGAATGGTAGTAAGAAGATGACATTTTGTGATAATTTGTGTTATTTAATAGTGACTTTTTAAGGTAACAATACTCCATTATGAGTTACAAGTTGTAAAGATTAATACACCAACTGAATGATATGTTTTGATTTATTTAGTGAGATCAGTGCTGAAGTGCCCACAACATGGTAGATGATGTAGTTCCTCATTTATTTATTGTACTCCAAGATAATGAAAGCTGTAGTATGTTGATCAATTGGTTGTTCAAGAAGAAAGTGGAATTTTTTATTCATCGCCATGGCTTTTGCTAATTCAAGATTTGTAAGGTTAGACCCTTTTGAATTCTCACTTGTTATTGCTCTTTCTAGTATTGATGAATTTCAATTTGGTCAATGTTCATTGGTGTCTATTAGCAGTTCATAAGTTGGTTATGAAGTCCTTAACAAGGTATCCTTCCCAAACTTTTCTTGCGAAACTTACTTACTCTCTCGGAGTATTATTGTAAAATACTCTATCAGCACCATTCTAAGGATCTACTTCATTGTATGAGTATGTGAAGAACCCCATAGATATCTGTCATGCTACTAGGTGCTTATTGAATATGTAAATATAAGGGCTTGAATTGACAACATATGACTTAATTTGCAGTTTGCTTCTCTTCCTATTATTGTGCTTTGCGTCATTTTTTTCTTATGGGCTGACAAACTGATCTGGAAGCTAAGAAATTAATTGCCAATTCGGTTTTTCCTAACTCTTAACAACAATATTCTATGTTCTATGTGTTCCCCGTCTTTGTTTGTAGTGGAATTACTCTTAATCGCTTTGTGTGTGGTTGTCTTGATACTTGAGCATTCCACTTTCTTTGCTGGATATGTCTCACTATATATGTAATTCAGTTTTGCCTTAATACTTGAGCAACAAAGCCTGTGCTGAATATATAGATGTGTATATCGAAAGAAGTTCTTGGCTTTTATTTTAAAATTTTAGTGGCTATCCCTTGCTTTCTGTTCTTTGGTGTTTACACCCTGGTTTGTGCTGGCATCAAGGTTTTAAATATAATCCATTACTAGGTGTTACATTTCCAATTTTAATTTCATAACCATAATGGCATCTATAGAGCCGATGAGCCGTAACCGACATTCAGTCGTCTCATTTAAGAGGCCCTTTTTGGGTCATATTTCCCCCATCCTGGACAGTTTACATTGATTGTGGCTTCTAGAGAGAGTTTCTTGGATAAATATCTACACGTTTTGAGCCAAAAAAAAATTTGGGTATCTAAACTTAGATCTTTAATCTAGAGATTGTGGATTTGAAATCCTCCAAGCAAGAAACATAACCACAACACAGGTACTAATTTCTTCTTATCCTCTCACTCTAGGCCATCATAACACCATTTAATCAAGAAATTCATAGATCTGACTTTTGAGTTTGATTCTTTAAAAAAAACGGCTTCTCTCTAAAGGGTACATGTATTTTGGTTGGTGAAACACTTCTCTCTAAAGAGTTTGTGATTGTATCAAGCTTTCTTCTCATTGACAGTTGAAATTGTTTTTCATCTGAGACATTTTTGTTGACTTTACATTTTTGTAATACTTTATAGGTATTACAGGTATTAACTTTGAACATCCCACAAATTCCAATGAGTCCATTCATGTGTTCGTACTGAGGCTCATTACCATCAATTTTGTGGTATCTTATTCCTTTGGAAACCAAGTGATAGTCTTGGAATTAAAGACTCCTTAAAAAACCAAGTGATATTCTAAGATGAAAATACGGAATTACTTTTTGTCCCCAAGGTCATGATTTGATATTATTGAAACTAAAATTCTGTCTTTGGACCAAAATTTTAGCAAATGGAAGGCTAAATCATGGTTGGGTTTCTTGTATGTATAAAGAAAAATTACTTACCAGGTCTTGAATTTCTAATTATAACTTCATTCAACTAATGGAAAGGGGCAAAATGATTTGTTGAATTGGAATGAGGTAATCAGAACTTCACTTAAACTTCCAAGTCTTAATTGTTTTTTTCCCCTTCTCTTTTATTCATAAGGTTAATGTCTACATGTAACAAGGTTTATGTTCAAATTTTCCTTTCGTATTTATTTTACTGATTACATTTGCAGGTTATTGGACTCATGCTAATGAGAAATATTCTTGCTGTGGTCAATCATGGAACATAGGATCATCCGTTCACTTTTATTACAGTAAGTACCTAAGGAATTTTTGCCACTAAAACATATAACCTTGCCTTTGACTTGATTGGTCTGTAGTATAATTGGAGATGATCAACAGCATGCGTCTGTAGTATACACTCTGCCTTTTTTTTTTTTACCGTTGCATTCTTGGCAAGGGAGTCTCAAGTATCAAGTTTTACAATTGAATAATGAAATGTGCTTTTTTATATGCGTCTTTGACTCCAACACTTCTTTCTTTAACTAAACTTCTTTTTCCCTTATCAAGCATATGATGTTGAACCCTATTTTCAAAAGATTACGAAACAAATGGGGAAACTATAAAATTCTTCCATGATATTCCTACCAGTATCTTTGTGGATTGAGGACCCATGTTTACATCTTCATTTGGTATTATTTCTTGAAAGCAAGTTTTTTTTCCTCTTATTCACAGGAGTTTTGTGCCATTTGCAGCAGAAGCTGTCTTTTATGCTATACTTGACCAATCAAGGTAATCCTTCACCAAGTAGAATTAATAAATGCAAAGAAAGTGAGAGGATTCAGTAAAATATCTCGTGCAATGCCTTCATCAGTAGCTAAAAGAGATTGTAAAACTCTGAAATTTTTGCAGCAGATTTTTGACAGCATCAACACCCACGAATATCATTGCAGCAGACCACCTTGGCAATGGTATTATCACAACCCACATAATTTTAATTGGAACAGAAAATTTTAAAAAGGGGGCTCAAAGGCCAAGGGAGAAACAACACCCAAAAAGCAACGCAGGAAAATGCGAATATGCATTTGCTTCAAAACCCCAAATTCTGTTTCAAACCCTAAGCAAGTTTGTCAAGTCCGAATTCAAAATTTTAGCAAACGCCCAAACAAAAAAATTACTGAAATCGAAAGCCAACTGCTGGAGTCATTGACCACATGAGAGAGAGAGAGAGAGAGAGAGAGAGAGAATGGAATCCAGTAGATACAACGACAAAAGAAGAAGAGAGCCAGCGAAAGAGAGAAGGAAAACAAATCAGTAGGTAGAGTCATTGAAATGTGAGGAGTCTATTCTTCCTCTTACTGCTGCTGGTGTTTTAACCCGTAAGAGATATGTGGAGGAATGAAAGCTGCAAGGGAAATGACTAGAAAAGCCCTTGTTCTTATTATTTGACGTACTAGCTTATGTACTCTTATAGTATAGTAGATATATATAGATGATTTTTTGATCTTCCAAATCATATTGACAATAACAGCTCACTAGACAACGTGCTTTCGTTAGTGATGTTATAAAACCGAAAGAAATCTTTAATTAGCAGTACTTAAGTTCGTTCGTGGGAGCAAAAATAATTTGACTTTTTGTAGGAAGTTAAACTTGCTCATATCGGTTGTTCCTAATAGCAGAATCTTAGATACTCCCTTTGGAGGTCAATTGCTGGGATATTGTGAACCATCTTTATTTTATAAAGGGTAAATATCATGTAGACCCCTTAAGGTTTGCTCTAATCATACTTAGACTCCCTCACGTTTCAGTAATAACACCTACAACCCCTGAGATTTGAAGTGCGAATCACCTAGACCCCCTCCGTCAATTCACCGCTAAAAAAGTAACGAACTGACATAAATACAAAAGTGACTTTTATTTGAGTGGAAGTTGAAGTTAAGACCTAGAAGTTAAAACTACATTATATGCTATATTCAATTTGGTCATTTTATACGCTTCTAACGATTTTTTTTTTGTGATGCTAATTTTTGTGAGTTAATTAAGAAACTTTTTTGCGTAAGTGAGGTGGGTTTTGCTCAGATTGGAATGGGATACGAGTACATAATAAATGAATTTTTTTCTCTAAAACTGATTTTTATGTTTTAATTTTGCAGGAAAGCAAGTTTTGATGGTCTTCGATTATTGTAGTGTTTTATGTGCTTTGATGATAAGACATCACATTTTTTTTTTTGTATTTTGATTGTACATTTTATGGTTTTAAGTAGTTATGACAGTAAACTAAGTTGTGTTCATAGGGATTGAATTATTCAATGTTGTAATAATTCCGACGAGCACTAAAGTTTGTTCATAGGGATTGAATTATCCAATGTTACAATAATTCTGGCTTGCACTGGTTGTTGAACTACGTTGTCCGATGAATTAAATTTTGTTTACAAATATCCATTGTTAATTTTGAGTGTGATTTATGTTTGGCCATTTCCAAGCTATATATTTTGGATTGCAATTGTATAGGTTCTAAAAGAAATTTATTGTCACCAACATTGTCACCACAAATAGCTGTGACAATTAAATTATTGTCACCAACATTGTCACTGCCCTTTGCAGTGACAAAATTAAAATTATTGTCACCAACTTTGTCACCACTAAGAGTTGTGACAAAATTAAAATTATTGTCACTGCATAGAGCAGTGACAACTTTTAAATTATTGTCACCGCTCATAGCAGTGACAAAGGGAAAGAAATTAACCCTTTAAGGGGTCCTCAAATGGGCAGTGACAAACGAAATTGTCACTGCTTGCAGCAGTGACAAATATTTTTTGTCACCCCCGAAACTGTCACGGTCGATAGCAGTGACAAATGCCCTTTGTCACCTCCCAGAGCAGTGACAAATTGGTCATTCTGGTGCAGTGATTCACAGTTGGGTGCATGTGTGTGTGTTTTTTGAATATATTTTTGCTCACTCCAAAATTGTTCATCAAACTCACCTATTGGTTAGTACAGTGTGATAATAATAAATTAATGGTAAAAAGTCATAAAAAGTCATAGATCCCACTGCATTAGTCATTGAGAGAGTTGGGTGAGCAATTTTTGGGTGAGCAAAATTGCACTCGTGTTTTTTCTGTTATTATTTATTTTTATTTTTTTTATTTTTTGAGAACATTTTTGCTCATTCAATTTTGGTCAATAAAAAATTTTAAAAAATAATTAACCACCCATCTACTAGTGTAAGTGAGAAATTCTCACTACAATACTGACAACAGTAAGAAAATCATAAAACTAAATGAAAAATTCTCACTATATAGTTTTAAATTTCTCACATTTTTGTACACAGACACAAGTGCATTACTCCCAACATGTGAGAAATTATCGTAAAATAAATTAGAAATTTTAGTTTAACCCTCATCTCCATAACAATGATAAATTCTCCCATTGCAGTGATAAATTTTCAATTAAAAATCATCACCTAGCCACTCAATTTGAATTTCATCCTACTGTAGCACTATTCATATTCAGGAAGTTAGTTTGTGCTCTTGTTTACAGGTCGATCAAATATTATCAAACGTCCTAAAGCAAAAGAGCATACTGACTCCAATCCAAAGTTTAGGTGAAGCGTAATTGCATTTGGTAAGACAATCGATGACATCGAACTTCAGGAAGATCACATCGCCGAGCTATAAAAGACCCCCTTCTGGCACTATTTTGAGGCATTTGTACGTAAAAAAGTAACCCAACAGCGAAAAGCATGCAGTCTTTACAATGCGAATTATTGTAAAAAGTACTCACGGTGTGAATGGTTGAGTTTGTGTAAAAAGTGAAAAATTCTCACTTCTGCTTTTGTTTGGTGTAAAAATTTGTGTTTTTTTTTTCATTTTTAATTTAAGTGAGATAATGTACATGATCAGTATGTTTAAAGTGAGAAACACATTGAATCATCATCGTTCAATTTTTTCTAGTAACCAGAACTGTGAGAAATTATCACTAGCTGTTGATAAATCAAATAAATTTGTGAGAAATTGATATTAATTAAACTAGATTGCCACAATATTTTATGAATTTCACTGTAAATAGTGAGAAATTTTCAGTGGTATGAAAAGTATGTGAAATTCTAACTGCTAATGACTTTAAGTGTGAGAAATTTTCACTACTATCAGACAAACAAGTGAGAAATTTAAAGCGCTAATATATGATTTTTCAAGTATGACGAGTGAGAAATTCTCACAATTTTCTAAAAAAAAAAATGACGACTAAATTTTCTCACCTCAATTCAAAACGGACCAGTAATAATATATGTAAACAATCATGAAATAGACTAACAGTAATGGAATTTGAATTCAAATTGATAGAGAAATAACTTCAAAAATACATATTGTATACATTGCAATTAAGTTAGATTACCATGATTCTAGGGGTTGCACAACTATATTTTAGGGAATGATATCTCCCTTAATTAATGCAAAATGGTTACTAAAATATATATATATATATATATATATCTTTATATATATTCTGTTAAGGGTAGATTCGTCATAAATAAACTCATTAACTTGAGAAAAAGGACCAATTTTTAAGTTAGAACACAAATTAAGGATCAATTTATAACTTAGGAAAGTCAAAGGGACTAAATACATGTTGACCCTATACTCAAGGACTAAATTGTATATTTCTATATTATAAATTGGGTATATGATGCATGTTCAACCTTCCGCATTCCATGAATTCATGGATACATAACTGTGTTATTGCAGTTTATTTATAGAACATCTTTATTGGGATAAATAATAAATTAAACTAAGTTAGTGATTTTTGTAGAAGTTGTGGACAAGAGAAATTCGAGACCAGTTATATGATGAAAAAAAGACTATACGGTCACGATCACCGTAGTATGCTGCAGCCCCTAAAAGATTCGTGACAACTTAATTGTGTTGCAAAGGTGGGCCATGTTTTTAGTGGTAAGTTTTTTGGGTGTGCTACTCAAGTTTAGTGTTCAAGTCATATGGAGTGTGGTTATTGTGGAATTCACCCGGCAACTCCAGAACTTCAGAAAATTAGTCGAGGTGCGCGTAAGCTGACCCGGACACCCCAATTACAAAAAAAAAAAAAAATAGGCCATGTTCCGAGGGTTATGGTGGGGGCCATGTTGGTATGGAAGGCAACCACCATGTTTTGAAGAGTATGGAAGGCCACCACCATTTTATGAAGGGGAGCAATGCTAGGCACACATCTCAAATCACACCCTAAATCACACCCTTGTTTTAAATGCATGTACCCTGTGATGTGTAAGTGGTGCACAGAAAAGTGTGAAAAATTCAAACAACACAAAGTACATGCATTTAAAATAAGATGTATGATTTGAGATGTAATTTGAGATGTGTGCCTAGCATTTCTGTTATGAAGGGTATGGAAGGCCCATTTAAGATTTTTATGGAATGTGGCCATGCAGATTGTTACATTTGTGAAGGTAATCCCTCGGCTTGCACAATCATGTAAAATGATGGTGGGTACTTGGTCGACGTTATCATATAAGTCGGTCAATATTTTTGGGTGCATATGAGTCTATAATATGATGTAATTTTTGTAGGACAGAGAGGGATTTATAATAAGTGTGGTGTTGTGACGTTAGTGGCCAAATGGTTATTGACGTTGATGCATGTAGCATTAAAAAGTTAAATTTTGATTAATAAATAAGTCCTCATTAGTGTTTGCCATCATACAGACCAAATGCCTTACTCTTTTCCCTAGCTTGTCTTTTCATTCTTTATGTCAAATATTTATCATTAATTTGTGATAGAGTTGGGTGAAAACTGACATTTATTCTCTTTTCCCTTGGCTTTTCATTGTTTATGTCTAATATTTATCACCAATTTTGATAGAGTTGAGTGAAAACTGACATTTTGTATGTGTATCTTTATGTGTATATTTGTCTATTGGCATTTAGGTGTGTGTATACAAGCCAAGCTTAGTCGTGAGCTCGAGCTTTGCTCAAATTGTTAAAGACATTCTCAAGCTCGGCTCGAGTTCGAATTAAGTTAGAGAATCAAGCTTGAGCTCGACTCGACAAAAAATTACCAAGCTCGAGCTTGACTCGATTAATTAACTAGTTACGTCATTACACCAAGCTCAATTGCATTTGTTCAGCCTTAATTTATAGGCATCAATCCTCATTAATTAGTTCCTTACAAGCTTCTAACCTAGGACAAATATCAATACACATTTTTCGTAAACAAACTACACTATGTTACTTGGCACATGATTTTAGTAGCATGCACATCATAATATGCCAAATCAATATCAGCCACTTGGGATACATGTTGCAAGAGTTGTTTCCACATAAATGGCATTTTAATAACTTAATTATTAAATAAGAGTGTATTGAAACTTAATGACAGTTTCAGGGTAAATCGTTTTTACCAAAACCGACTCTATAGAGTCATTTTCACGAAAACCGAGTATATGTTTAAAATCGGTTATACTAAAACCGAGTTTAATGTTGAATTTCTCCGAAAATATTTTTTTCTCAAAAAAGAATTTTTGTTGAAGAAAAAAGGAATTAATACAAAAAAACCGATTTTAGTAAAACCGACTGTATGTAGTCATGCATACTAAGAACGACTTTAAATAAAGTTGGTTTTACCAAAAACGACTTTAGAGTCATTTTTACTACAAACGACTATAGGTAAAGTCATTTTCCCTATATATATATATCATATATTTTTCCTTTGTCATGTGTGTTACAGTAGTTCTATCTTTGGAGACTTGGATGAAATTGTCATTATTACGGCCAAAAAGACATTAAAAACATCACTTTTCTCAGGTACATAGATATCCACACACACACACACACATATATATATAAAATTATATATGGAACTTTTTATCTATCTTTGGAGACTTGGATGAATTGAAAGACATTATTACAGCCAAAAAGCTGTTAAAAATAGCACTTTTCCCAGGTACATCGATATCCACACACACACACACACACACACACACACACACATATATATATATATAATTATATATCGAACTTTTTATCTGCTCTTTCTCATCAAACAATCTCTCCGCAGATAGTTCTCTCTAAAAAAATGACTTTACCTATAGTCGTCTGTAGTAAAAACGATTCTAAAGTCGTTTTTGGTAAAACTGACTTTATTTAAAGTCGTTTTTAGTACACACGATTACATATAGTTGGTTTTACTAAAAGCCGACTTTTTTGTATTAATTCCTTTTTTCTTCAACAAAAATTCTTTTTTCAAAAAAAAAAAAATTCGGAGAAATTCAACATTAAACTCGGTTTTAGTAAAACTGATTTTAAACATATACTCGGTTTTTGTAAAAACGACTTTATAGAGTCGATTTTGGTAAAAATGATTTACCCTGAAACTGTCATTAAGTTTCAATACACTCTTATTTAATAATTAAGTTATTAAAATGTCATTTTTGTGGAAACAACTCCATGTTGCAACTATATCACACATATCATTCTTACAAGAGAGTATTTATACATATTTTGTGTATGTTTTGGACTTAAAATAACAAAATTATAATGTCAAGGAGGACTTTTATAATTTTCAAGAGAGAGCCTAATTTTTTTTTTTTTTTTTTAAGTACAAATCCACCATTTTAAAAAATTGTGGGGGTGGGCTCCCCCCACCCGTCAATGTGGTACGGAAGTGTCAATTTTATATTCTTTTTCAGCATTTGCGCATGTCGACAAGGTGGACGTATGAAAGGGACTAGGATGAGATGTAGTCTCCTAAACTTTGGAAATCTTTTTTCTAGATGTAATAGCTTACCTAATTTTTACTCAACCACGATTTTTCTTCTTACTTTTGAGTTTTTTTTTTCTTTTTTTTTTTTCTTACTTTTAAGTTAACGCTCTATAATATACTGCCAATTTTGACTCTCACAATGCTTTTTCTTTTTAATTTCGGTTTAGATAATTGTTGAAAAATCCCTCAAATAACTCTCAAAAGTTTTAAACTCCAATTGATTTGACCTCTTTCTAAAAAGGACAAAAAGAATCTAATACAGTGCTCACACGGTATAAGTGCACTATAGAAAATCTCATGCACAACCCCCAACTCTCACGCCCTTGTTTGGTTTCAGCCACTCACGGTGTGAGTGGCTGTACCATATGATATTTATTTCGAAAATATTTTTTAAACTTTAATCTTCCATAATTTTTGATCTACAACTCTGTTTTTTACAAATTTTATACCGTTGGAATCGTGTCGACGAGAGCTACAAAACTAGTACCATTGTTGATACCTTTTGAGCAAAAAAAAAAACTCTTATTTTTACATGTCATGTTCCAGACGAACCTAATAGAATTTTCACATAATATTCGTGTATGAGTTATTGAATTTTCACGTAATATTCACGTATGTCAAGTTGATATGTTGTACGAAAAAAAAACCGAATATTCACTTTGTTCTTAATGAGAGTTTTAGTGAAATTTCACAAGAATTTTGCATTTGTTTGGGTCGAAAACTATGCTTTATAATTAATTTATGAAATTTGATTTTTTTTTTAAACGAAATATGCATTGTTTAATATGAAAGAGGAAAAAAAAAAAAAATAGAGTGAAATTTCATGTTTTTACATACATAAATGTTAAGTGAAATTTCACTGAACTTATACATGAATATTAAGTGAAATTTTACTTAAATTGACACTTGAGTGACTTTTTAACAAAGTAAGTATCAAATTAGACCTTAAACTCTAGAGAGTTACTTCTAGTGACTTTTGGGATAGTTAGTGAATTTTCACTTAACCTACTAAGTGAAATCTCACTGAACGAGTACACGAATGTTAAGTTTAACTTCATGTTTTTTAGGAAGAAAACATGTACGAGTTCAGTGAATTTTCACTTAATATTTATGTATGCCAAATTTATATGTATAAAAAAATTTAAAAAAAACGAATTGCAATAAAGCCATTGATACCTCATTAAGGCTTAGTTTGGCCCCATTTTGGTGCTTCTCCTTTTTTAAAGCACAATTTCATGTTAATTCATTTGGTAACTAGTTTACGAGCTTTGCAAAAATTGAACTTACGACTTTTTTGGAGAGAGCTTTTAATATTTTTTTCATGTATTCAGTGAAATTTCACTTAACATTTTATGTATATCAAGTGAAATTTCACTTATTATTCATGTATGTAAAACATGAAAATTTTCATGTATTAAGTGAAATTTCACTTAATATTTTATGTATATCATGTGAAATTTCACTTATTATTTATGTATGTAAAAACATGAAATTTGTATGTTTTGAGAAGAAAAAACAAAGGACGAATTTTAACAAGAATTCCTACACTTGTTTTGGTTGAAAATTGGTATTTTATAATTGATTGTGAAATTTGCTTCTTTTAACAAAATATGCATTGTTTAATATGCAAAAAAAAAAAAAAAAAAAAAAGAAAAAGAAAAAGAAGAAGAAGAAGAAGAAGAAGAAGAAGAAGAAGAAGAAGTGAAATTTCACCATGCATATATGAATATTTAGTAAAATTTCGCTTAACTCATACATGAACATTAAGTGAAAATTTTACTTAACTTTGCATTTAAGAGACTTTTTAACAAATTAATAATCAAATTAAATTTTAAAATCTAGTCAGTTACTTCTAGTGAATTTTACCTGACATACATGAAAGTCAGTGAAATGTCACTGAACGCTATGTCACTGAACGCGTACACAAATATCAAGTGAAAATTTAAGCTTTATAGGAACAACTGAACAAAGCAGGTAAAATGTGAGTTTTTTTTTTGCTCAAAACATATCAACAATGGTACTAGTTTTGTAGCTCTCGTCGACACGATTCCAACGGTGTAAAATTTGTAAAAAACAGAGTTGTAGATCAAAAGTTATGCGGCTTTAAAGTTTTAAAAAACTTTTTCGAAATGGATTTCATATGGTACAGCCACTCACACGGTGTGAGTGGCTGAAACCAAAGAAAACGCGCGTGAGTGGGTTGGAGACATGAGATTTTCTATGGTACGTGCACTTATACCGTGTGAGCACTAATTTAGATTTCTTTTGTCCTTTTTAGAAAATGGTCCAACCAATTGGAGTTTTAAACTTATGAGGGTTACTTGTATGATTTTCCAATAATTCCCCCATTTCAGTTTAACCCACCAATTTTTTTTTCTTCTTCTAACTCTGCATGCCCTTGCGGTACATATGTATTCTAGGTTAGTTTTAGACTCACTCCAATAAATTAATATCGAGTAATTTTAGAGTCACAATTTTTTGCTCACAACTTTAGCACACTGGCACTGTGGGATCTACTGACACTGTAGAACCCATCAAGAAAGATAGACACATAAAAAACAAAAAAAAATAAATAAGTAATTTGTGAACAAAAAATTGTGCCCAAAGTATTACCTATTAATATTCGAGTCTGCTCTAAAATTCGGGTTATGCGTTGCAGCGTTAGTCGCACATTGGGTTGGTCCATCGGAGTTTGTTGGTAGGACCCGGTTTTGTAAAGTTTTGTTGGTGGACTTTTGGATTTCACTCCAATGCTTAATTTGCACGTTCCAACATCCCATTATTTTTGGAAGCAATCAGCTATGATCGTAGCTTCCAAACATAACTACGAACTACCTTCCACAAACCACAAAATTTTTATGATCATCAATTTGAAAAATGTTCAACCAAATATAACTCAAAAACTTCTGATTTATAACATACTTGAAAAGAAACAACACCAACAGAACACTCATTTCATTTTTCTTTTTTGTTTCCATGTTACACACAAAAATTTACAATCTAATCGGATTAGTGAATCTACAACATGTATATTAATACACAATGATCAACTATATATTTATAGTAAGAGCAATGCTATGCTTCCCAAATTATGTATCTCAAATGGCTCCCAAACACCTTTGGCAGTGGACCCACTTGATTTTGATTGAAAGATATTAAAGTAGTTTCACTATTATTGAAGGTGGTCCCACTGTCACATATATATAGATCTGTTTGGGATACAAAATTTGGGAAACATAGCATTAATTACGCCTATACTTAGTCCAGAGATTGCGGTACACCAAGTTTTATAGGATTCGGATCCACAGTAGCAAATGTGAGAAGCTCTGTATCACATTCAAAGATAGCCATGTCTTGTTCACACAAAGTCACCCAAGCTTCAATTCCACCACTCAATGTGTCCATTAATCTAACAAGATTCATCAACTTTGGTTTGTCTTAACCTGAACTGCCTAAACTCGATCGCCCACACAGGATTACCACACCCGAAATCAACTTCATATAATCCAGTGTTAACCAAACTACTCAGATTGAAACAATCAGTATCTCCATTTGAGTAGTTGTTTCACAAAATCACTATTGACCCTTGTTATGCCCTTACCTATATGACCAACTAAAGAGTTCAATTCCATGTTGGTTTTAGGCATGTATTGAGCAATTGCACTCCAAACAAGATTTCCAACGGAAAATTTGGGCAAGGGTGGTGAAAATTTCCCCCCTAGATTCACTGCAAGTGCCAAAATTGATCGCCTTTGGGAACCATGCCGTGATTTTGAGGCCTCCATCACGCATTTCCATAGAAGCGCTGACACGGCTTGGACACGTGTTGAGATAGCTTGGGCCTTGAGGGTAGCTAAGGCCGAAGCATCGAATACAAATCTTCTTGTAATGCATTTCTTCTGTGTATGTGTAGGTGGCCATATAACTAATCTTGAATCTTTAGGAAGTGAAATATTTTGGGGGAAGAGAATTGGGGCAATAAAACTAATTGGATTCATTGGTTCTAAAAACATGTTCGCTCTGGCTGCCCATTCTTCATAAAATTGGAGTATGTATGGCCATCGATGAACTTGTGTGATGCGCATACACTTAGAGTGATCCCACCACAATCAAAAATATTAAATTGAATCATAAGCACGTACTTTCCTACCGATGAGTCCATTGAATTCGGGTATTGTGGAAGTAAGTGATGTGTCAATTGATCACTACCATGTTGGCTAAGAAATTTTGAGAGAATTACATGAGCTCTAGCCTCGACAAAATAAACACCCTAGTCATTACAGTCTATATAAAGATCATCTTTGATCTTTCCCGCAAATGGGTAAAATCGCACCAATGTTTCTGATAGTGACTGTTTTAGACGACATGAGTTTTTGGGTATGGTGTTCGTGAGGCTCTAGTACTTCGATTGTTGGGGTTAGAAAAAAATCAATGGGACATGGTGTGGGGGAAAGAGTTGATCCAAGAGAAAAAGCTTGAATGGTCTCAAGTGATGAGGAGTTGGAGAAGCTGGGTTGATTCTCTCTTCAGAAATGATTTCAACCTCCATTGTAATTGCCTTTCTCAATTGTGATTTAAGAACACATGGTAGAAGGAGATAATGAGACTTTGTTAGTATACTTAGTAATCAAAATTACGATCCAATGGCACCTCATAAAAATTAGCAGAGCTTAGTAAGACTCTGTTACAACCTCTATAGTAGGTAGAGGGATGAGTAGTGTTTCAAAGCAAATTAACAATAATTGAAGATTCATTACATTTTCATCCATATTACATGTACCCCGAAAGTATAGGAGTAAATATCGCATGTTCATACAATAGTACTTGGCTGAATTTGTTCAATTAAATGCACCATTAGCTACAATGGATGGGGTCAAGCCATGTGTTAGGCTCCAAATACATTGTAGGAGTTGACTTGTGTGTGCTTTTGACCTATTCATCATGTAACACAGGAGGAGCAAGACCTTTTTTTTTTTTTGTTGAACAAAAAGGGGTTAACAGTAGTGGCAACATTGCCAACCCCGCTACACAATGTTCGGACTTTCGTGGTCAGAGGCGAGCATATCAGACCAAGGTAACCAACCAGCGCAAACACTAGCCCCGTCAGCGTAGCACCACCGAGGGCCTAGTATAGCTCACAGAAGCCGGCTGTGGGCCAAGCCCAGGCCCAAAGAGCCACCACAAGCAAATGCCAAGGCAGATGCACAAGTGGGGATTCGAACCCGGGACCTGGGGCAGCCAAACCACATGGGAGTGAGCTTGGAACCACTAGACCACCACCCCCGGTGGTGGAGCAAGACCTTTTTATTTTACTCCGTATATGCAAAAAAGAGCGACAATATTAAATGTTTTTCAAGGTATAAACAATGGAATTTGGCTGAAAAATAGTATACCCCACAACATAATTTGATCATTGATCCATATGGTGCAACTCGGGCGGGTCAATCAGGGCCCGGGCTTGGCTTGGCCCAGTCCAAAAATTATCGGATTTGGGCCCGCGGTACTTTCACTATGGGCGGATTTGGATAGAAAAATACAAACCCGAATTTTATTTATGTGTTATTTTTTACATTAGATTATAGTATTTTTTAGTGACAAGAATACATTATTAGATATTATTCAAGCACTAAATTAATAGATGAATGTTTTTTCCCAAATTTAAACAAAAAAAAATAGATTTGATACTCTACATATTGTTGATTACACACTAAAAATTGGTTTACACAAAAAAAATAATAATAAATTGCAATTCGGACTCGAGTTCTACGGATAAATCACAAACCGGGCTCAGGTTAAAAAATTCGGGTTTATGTTGGGCTCAGTCTCGGACTTGGACAGACTGCTTAAATTCAAACTTGAGTCTGAACAGAACCAAAACATTGTGAATCCCGCCCGAGTTACACCCCTATTGACCCATTCCAATCAATCACGTGCCTTTTCGGACTTTTATGACGAATTTGCGAGAATTCTTATTGAAATTTGGAAAACAGTAGTTATTGCCATTAGGGAACAGAAATCCTAACTAGCGTTATGAATAGCTGTGAAATTCCCTGGAATGACAACACTTACCCAATCCTCTTCCCCCGGACATTGGTGTTAGGGAAAAAAAATGGAATTCCCAATATTAATTAGTAGTAAAAATTTTTAACCCTTGTCAAGTGTGAATTAAATAGGCACAAAAATAATATTCAAGCTACAATGAATAATTTCCTTTCACTACAATCAAGCACAAATAATATAACAAAATAGCACCCAAGCAAGAATTAAATACCACCAAGATTTATGTGGAAAAATCCTCCAATGAAAAGGGAAAAAATCACAGGAAAACTCCGAAAGATTCCACTATATAAAATAAGAAATACAAATATTCTCTCACGTTTTTGCCCCAAAACTTGACGTATCCAAATTGACTAAAATGAGTACAAGAGTTACCTCTTATGATTCATAAAATACCCAAAGAAAATACAAACATAAGCTATATCTTCAAATTGGTATCCAATCAAACCTTCACTGTGCACGGAAGAGCAGAGACCGATGACCCTCTCCATATTGATTCTTCAGTGCAGCGATACATATCCCATGGAGTATATCTAGTGCTTTGGTTCTTTAAAGCCAAACCCATTACAATGGGCTTGACCCTACGTGGCCCACTTGACTTAGAAAAAAAACTAAGTCTAATAAGTATTTTAATCTCATGTGTATTGACCCTACACATTGTACCCAACAAATCTCTCCCTCCATACACATGAGAGGAAGGAAACCCCCAAACTCGACCCCTCACTTGGAATCTTCCGGCTAGAGCTTTACAAAGTTCAAGCTTCTCTCTTGTAATACCCTTAGTCATCATTTTAGACGGATTCTTCTCTGTATGAATTTTCTTCAATTTCATTTCTTACTTTTCCATCACCTCGCG
Organism: Hydrangea macrophylla; assembly: GCA_033977485.1. Taxonomy (NCBI): domain Eukaryota; kingdom Viridiplantae; phylum Streptophyta; class Magnoliopsida; order Cornales; family Hydrangeaceae; genus Hydrangea; species Hydrangea macrophylla. Next base: position 112,527,297 of record CM066988.1, on the reverse strand, counting down.
AATCCAGTGGTAACGAACATCAATGTGTTTTGTACGGGAATGGTATGTGGCGTTCTTGCTCAAGTCCATAGCACTTTGACTATCGCAATGAACCACATACTCATCTTGCTTCAAATCCAACTTTTGGAGAAACCGTTTCATCCATAACATCTCTTTCCCTATTTCAGTAGTAGTGATATACTCAGCTTCAGTGGTTGACAAGGAAACACATTTTTGCAACTTGGACTACCACGGACAGCTCCCCCTGCAAAAGTAAACAAGAAACACGAAATAGACTTTCGGTCATCAATGTCCCCTGCCATATTTGAATTTGTAAACCCTTCCAAAATTGGTTTTGAACACCCCAAAACATAAACACAAACGTGAAGTTCCCTTTAAGTAACGAAGAATCCACTTGACTGCTTCCCAATACTCTCTTCCGGGATTGGAAAGAAATCTGCTCACAACACCTACCGCATGAGCAATATTTGGCCATGTACAGACCATTGCATACACCCTACTGCTGAGGAGTAAGGAAGAACTGCCATTTCTTCTCTTCCTTCTTGAGTAGATGGACACGAATTTTTACTCAACTAGAAATGACTCGCAAGAGGAGTGCTAACTTGCTTAGTATCTCTCATGTTGAACATTTCAAGCACCCGTTCATCGTATTTCTCCTGTGACAACCAATATCTTCTTGACTTTCCTGTCACGAACAATCTTCATACCCAAAATTTATCGTGCTGGGCCTAAGTCCTTCATATCAAAGGACTTGAACAACTCTCCTTTAAGCCTGCGAATCATATTAACATCTTGTCCAATAACAAGCATATCATCAACATAAAGTAAAAAGATAATAAAGTTACCATCCGGGAATTTTTGCACATAAACACACTGATCTGCAGCGGTTCTCTTGAACTCATAACCCACTATGAATGAGTCAAATTTCCTATACCACAGTCTCGGAGCTTGCTTAAGGCCATAGAGACTTTTCTTCAACTTGCAAACTAAGTGCTCTTTCCCTTTAACTTCAAAACCCTCTGGCTGTACCATATAAATCTCTTCCTCCAAATCACTATGAAGGAAGGCAGTCTTCACATCTAGCTACTCAAGCTCAAGATCCTGCTACCTACTAAACCCAAGTCCACTCGAATAGAACTCATCTTCACCACCAGTGAGAAAATCTCATCAAAATCAACGCCATGCTTCTGCCTGAAGCCCTTGACAACTAAACGAGCCTTATACTTTAGTAGTTTGTCACCATCCTTCTTCAACTTGAACACCAACTTGTTTCTCAACGCTTTTCTGCCCTTAGGAAGATCAACCAACTCATAAGTGTTGTTCTTATGCAAGGAATTCATCTCATCTTGCATAGCCTGTACCCAACTGCCTCTGTCTCTGTGAGTCTGAACATCCTGAAAACTCTCTAGCTCTCCCTCATTTGTAAACAAAATATACTCAAAATTGAAATACCTGACTGATGGCCTCTGCTCTCGAGTCGATCTCCTGACTTGAGGTACTGTGATCTCTGGTGAATGGGGATGCTCCCCCTGCTCAACACCCTCTGTATCTGGCACATCATCATCATTCTTGAATTCTGGAACATCTATACCTAGCTCATACTGTACTTCTCCCCCATCTGTGGCACCCTGTGATGCGGAAGGACTGATGTGAGGTCTGGAGCACTACTTGTTCTAGGCTGAACAAGTTTCTCAAAATCTGTCAAAGTCTGATGCTCGTGAAAAATCACATTTCTGCTTCTGATTACCTTGTTATTTTCTGGATCCCACAACCTGCCCGAACTCTGCATCTCCATAACCAGCAAAGATACACGGAGTAGCTATTGGGTTTGTGCCCTCAAACCATTATTTTATGTATGAGACATTGACATTTTAATATATGGATATCAGCTTTACATTTTGTTATGTATGTCTTTCATGAGATAATTATTTAATCCTTAAATATCATAGTAAGTAATTCGTGTGTGTATGAGATACATACAAGTGAGATACAAATTACTATTCTTTGATACTTAGAATTTGTCACAGTGGATGATGAGACTGGATATCTGATCAGGTTTACACTGTAGCATGATTAACTACCATTGGATGGGGTGATGAATCTCAATCACTAGAGTATAACTCTTAGTTAATATGCTGGTGCTTAATTATATTGCATTGAAGAACCTAAGCTTTCCTATTGACACTTAAGGCTGTCAACAGTCGGTAGGAACTCATAACTTGTAAGGTACGTGTTCTCAATCTTGAGACGATTATGAACACGGACTGTGGATATGGATGCTTTGACTTACCAATCAGTGAGGTCTTAAAGATCAACACCTGGGTATCTTGGGTATGTCATGTTTACAGGGTTGTGAACATATATTGTCAAGATAGAATCTACCCTCTGTTAAAGAGTAAGTATTCCCTTGAGAATGTCACCAAGTTGATTACTGAGAATTGCAGTCTTGTTGATAAGTAGTTATCAATATGTTTGGTAATAATGAGTGGTGAATAGGACTCAAGGAATACAATAAGTAATCACGATTCAGGTTGATAGTAACAGTTATCCGACTACCTAAATATGATTACGAATGTTGATGGTAGAGAGACATTAGTATACCACAAGTCTAGTTATCGCTTCAGATATGTTCTTTTGCATTAGAGTTCAGTTATCGTTTTATAGTGGAGTAAACATTAACTGGCCAGCTGGTTAGTTTGCTGATCAAAGAGTTGGTTCATGGAAATTAACAACTGGTTTGAGCCAACAATAAAGAGTCTAGGAGGTTCCACTCTAAGTTCCGCTAGGATACTTGGAAGGGCACTTGAGGATCTTGTCAAGACAAGTTCAATCGATCGATAGTGTTTCGATCGATTGAAGTCTAGATGAGTTCGATCGGTTGAAGAACCTTCAATCGATCGAAAGGTTCGATGGATCGAAACCACTTCGATCGATCGAAGGCTTAAAATCGGTTTGGAAATCTACAAATAGGGCAGCTGCGTACATAATATTTCTAATCATTGTTTTATCGCCCAGAAAGCTGCAAAACTATTTAGGATTCCTTAATTTTAAGAACAAAATTTATTCTTTCTTAACGAAACACACATATACGAACATATAACCAAATTTATTTTCTGCCATGCGTATTTTCACACCCAAAATTCATTTTCCTTTCTTTTCCTTTCTCAAATTTTATCATTCTTGAGATTGAGAAGCTTTCAGAAGAACCTGAATCGCTTTAAATATCCTCAAATTTCGTCAGACATTGTCGTCATCGATTTTAGAGGTAATCATCCACTGAATTCGACGGTCGGTCAAAATTGGGGTATCTAGAAGCACATTTTGATTTATTTGATTATTTGTTTCAAGAACAATCCATGTCCCTTTTAGATTAGGAAAACTTGATTACTTGATATATGACTAGACGATTTTTCTAGGTTTGTTTGTGTGATCTTTCACTTTTGCATTGTGTGATACTTGGCTTAGATCTTATGAATGATATCTTATCTTTTGATCTTTCATTTCAAGATTCTTATGCAATGTAATATACTTATCATAATATTAACTGTCGAACCAAACATAGTATAAGATGATTATTCGGATGCTAATTGAGGCCCGTCGAGAGACGGGGCGAGTTGAGGGTGTTTTTGTCGTGACAAATGCTCCTTCCTCTCTCGTACCAAAACTCCGAGCCAAATTCTTTGGTTATGAAGGGTCGGTGCCCTTTATCCATTTGGGTGAGTCAAAATTGGGTTTCTTGGTTCCCTAAAAACGAAGTGGCGACTCTGTATCTATTTTCACAGACTATTCTTTTCAAAATCTATTTCAAAACCAAAAACCATTTCCAAAATGGAAAGGGGGTCCCGGAGGCCGCGTGTCTACAACCAAGCTTCCTAGAAATATCACATGTTTAAATAATAAATGTCTAAACGTATAATTCCGAATAGACTTTTAAAGTTTCAGCTCAACAACATATTAAACGTACAATTCCTAACAATGAACATTTTCGTTCTATAAAATTATTCACCCAGCCATAAGTTTCTTGTGAGAATATAATCACGAATACAAAATCCACTAAGAAGCATAAACCACAATTTTAAACATTTAAAACATAATAAAAACTGCTACACAAATACTGATTTTTTGCCCAAACGGTGCAGAATTAGGAAAAACTCCCTAAACAAAAAGTGTGCAGAAACGCGTTTTACATGACTTGTGTGAGCAAAATCTTGAAATACGCAACACAAATCTATAAAAATTAATAATTTTCAGCACTCTTTTTAAATCAAAATTTACAAAATCTTTTAGGGTTTACTTTTCAGTATCAAGATTTTATAACCAAGACCCAATAATAATCATAAAGAAGAACATAACCTATAACAGTTAGGTAAAAAAAAGTCAAGATGCTTTCGTGATTATGCAACTTTTTGTACCTTTGTATAAAAAAAAATACTAAATATCACAGTACACAATCTAGGGATACCCAAACAATGTGATCATAAAGTATGTATTCGAAGAAATACATATATATATATATGTGTGTGTGTGTGTGTATATATACATATCCATACACATACCCATATACACAAGAGTTTGATTAACTAACCTAAAACGCGATTAAGCACGTGGGAACAATACCCAACGGACTACGAACGCAAACCCAGATCCAAAAAAACGTGCCCTTTTCTTCCTTTTTCTTCTTCTTCTTCTTGTCCCCTCTCTCTCTCTCTCTCTCTCTCTCTCTCTCTCTCTCTAGGGTGCTGTCTTTTTTTTTTTTTTTTTTTTTTCTTTTCTTAGTCAAGACCTAGTCTAACTTAGTGACCTATCCCCCCTCAAACACACACACACACACACACATACACATACACGATACACACATGCACACACACGACACATATACATAAACACATATGACACAAACACACAAAGGCCCACACATAGGGGTGAAAAGAAAATCGAATAAATCGATAAAATCGACCGGACCAAACCGGACCAAACTGAAATTGATTGTTTGAAGTGTATTTTAGGTATGTACCGGTTTGTTAAATGAAAAAACCGAGCAATTCGGTTCAATTTCGGTGTATAGAATTGAGAAATCATAAAAATCGGACCGAACCGAAGCATAAATGCTTCCAGTGTAGACCAAATAATATATGCAACTTCCCACACATAAAAAAAAATTAAATAAGGCTTGATTTGCCTTGAAAAGCCAAATCTCTTAATCATCTCCATCATACCCATCACGTCTATTCTCAAAAGAGCAAAAAGTACAAATCCATATGTCTTCTACTCTTCTACATTACAACACTCTTTCCAAGTTCCAAGAAGGCAATATTCAAACACATCTTACACTCCCAAAATTCGTTTAGCAAAAAAAAATACACTCCCAAAATTCAAAAAGGTGAAAAACCTTGTTTCTTCTATTCTTTTCCAGCAGGATCAACATTTCTCCAAAATTCAAAGTTCAAACCTAGAAACCATTGTCTTCATCTCTCACTCTGTCATCTTTACAATAGATTTATAGAAGATCCACATTGAGGTAACCTATATACTCTCTCTCTCTCTCTCTCTCTCTCTCTCTCTCTCTCTCTCTTAAGGTTTTTTTTATTAAACTATGCTCTTTGGTGCTCTATTTTTCAAAGAATATTAAACAGCAGACACCTTTTTTTTTCAAGGAATCAATGTAAACAAATATATTTAAGTTTTTTTTTGTTTATTTCTAGAAAATTTGTTTGTATAAGTTTTCGTTCTTTTGATTATGCACAATTTGGAAACTGCTCAAGTAAAATAGTTTGGATTTTTTTTAATATTCAATCTTCAATTCTAGACCGAGGTCAAAACCGATGTACCTAAACCGGACCAAACCGAAAATAGTCAGTTATGTTCGGTTCAGTTTTCTGTACATTTGGTTCGGTCCGGTTCAGTGTGATGAGAAACCGACAGAATCGGTTTATGCATGTAAATTTGTCCAAAATCGACTGAACCGGATTGATCACACCCCTAAACCAAAAAAAACTAACAAAGAAATATTTAAAAAAAAAAAAAAAACATAGGGTTGTTACAATTGGCTACATGGGAAGCATCACCTTCTCCGACAGTTTAGAAGTCGAGATCCATAGCATTTGGAATGGGCTCAAGCTCATGATTTAGAAAGACTGGTCTGACTTCATTGTGGAATTCGACTCAGAAGTCGCCGTCAAGCTTATCCAAGCTTCTGATCCCTGCATCCTCCCTTTGGAAGCCTTGGTTGAGAACTGTAAATCGATGATTGCTCGAGGAAAATGAAGTATTTCTCATTTCTATCGTGAGGGAAACACTTGTGTCGATTGTCTGGCTAACATGGGAGTTGCCCAAAATTGTTCTTTTGTGATCCTTGAGACCCCACCCACTGATCTTGTTCGATGTTTGCTCGCAGACAATTGTGGGACTTCGTTTTTGCAGTAGTTTTCTTTTGCTTTTTATCATTTGTACCGAAAAAAAAAAAATTCAACGTACCTTACCACGTGTCCTCATCTCATTAGTTCTCACTCACTAAATTATGCATTTTCTTCTTCTTAAGGCGCTTTCATACACACACTTAAAGGGTAATATTTTGGGCTCAACTTGTTACTCACAACTTTTTTATGTGTCTATACTATCCTGATGGATCCCACAGTGTCAGTGGACCCCACAGTGCTAATGGGACCCATCAAGAGAGAGATAGACACATAAAAAAGTGGTGAACAAAAAGTTGTGGCTTTTGAATTACTCTACTTAAATCATACTTTTTTATTTCCTCACTTTTTGTCTGCCTCATCTTTTTCTCTAAGTCTCCCTCACATAGGAGTTTCACTTCAGTACACCAAAATGGTTTTGGTGTACGTACATCCAAGGGCGTATCTAAGGTTGGGTTGATCTGGGCTGTAGCCCAGGGTAAAATTTTCAAAGCCTCCTTTACTTTGGTCTTCTAGCCCAGTCCATAAGAAAACAAGCTCCTTTTAGCCAATCCCAGCGTTTGGCCCAAAGAAAAAACCCACTCCTTAGCCCACCTGCATTCAGCCTTTAATTTTAAAATTAAAAACAATTAGAGTGAAATTTGACAGAGCTTTGAATCACCCCTTATTACCCATTTATCCTCGCAACTGCAACACAGCTAGGTTTTTCATTTATTTTTAAACATAAGATTAGATATAAGATTGTGAAACCTAAAGTAAACTATAACATTTTTTATGCTAAAATTTAAATAATATGCATAATTATACCAAAAATTATTATTTACAATATTTGGCCCCTAATGTAATTTAGCCCTCTTTGTATATTTGTCTCATTACCTTTTCTTGTTACTTTTTAATTTAGCTTAACCCAAATTGTTCTACCATCGGCCGGTCAAGCTTAAGAATAATAAGCTATCAATCCCTATGCCGAAAAATAGTGATATAAAACAAATTCTACCTATAAATATATATGAATAAACTGACTCCAAAAAAAAATTCGTCTTGGGGACGCTTCCCCCAAACCCCCGCATCACTATATGCACACCCTCTCTAGCCCACCCCCTCTTAGAGGTCCAGGATACGCCCTTGCGTACATCATTATCCTTGGGTAGTTAACATTTACTCCGTGATAGAAAACATTTGTTCCAAAGTGGTTTGAATGGTTTTGAAGGAATAAATATTTTCGATCACGGAACAAATGTTCCCTATCCGGGAACAATTGTTTCATACCGAAAACCATTTTAGTGTATATACACCAAAACCACCTTGGTGAGGTGTTTGGTTGGAAAATTTATAAGTGTGTGCGAGTGTGCCAGGCAAGCATATTGCCAATGTGTATGATCCAAACTGCGCCTCACCAAGCAAATTGTGGTGATGTTCGATGCCTTAAACATGACTTTAATCGTGTAAAGATGCAATTAATTGAAGCACTTCGAACTTATTCTAGGACAACTACTCCTAAATAAAACAGTAAAGCAAGCAATAAAGTAAGAAACTACTTTTATTAAATTAAACAGACTATAATCTAACCTTGAAGATGACTTCGAAGGTATTCTACTCCTAAAGTTAAGTATCTAGATAGAAATACAATAAATGTATTAAGAGATATATATATATGTTGATGTTGATCGAAGGATCCTTTTTCGAACACAAACTTCCTCTATTTATAGACATCGAGGCTTCTCAGTAACTTTATTCGAATGTTCCCTCCTCTTTTCAAACTGAAAACTGCTCTTATACCTGATATATCCTCATGTTGACACCTGTCTTTTCAGTTATTTCACAATGACCAACATGTGTCCCCTAGCAGTTGACAGAATAAACTCGCAAACTGCTATAACTGCTCCTGAGTTGCTTCTGATTTGGGCAATTTTACTACCACGTCTGATCCTACGTGGCACCTTTACATTGGCTGAATATTTTCATCACAAACATTACCCCTCGCGCCATTTTCCTTTTGGTTCAAAAAAGATAATGGTGATCGTGACTAGACCATGTTATGCAATTGAAACCTTTCATGCAACCTTCTCATCGTGATTTAAAAGATCCAATCTTTCACTTATTTTCACATAGACTGTTACATCTGCCTTAATCCTTGAATCCCCAACTCTGTTTGTCACTTCAAATCTACTTTGTTACTCATGTTTTCTTCTCAATCTTCGTTCGATGTTAGTGATAGCTTTTCTTTAGACCTTCCTGAAGAAGTAATGCTGTCAACTAAACGTCCTGAAATTCTTCCCCGAACTAATTGGGATCCTCTTGATGTTCCTCCTGAACCTTTTACTTATTCGAAGTGGGGAAAATGGCATACTATGCTAAACCGACCAAGTGCTTCTTCATCAGGACAAAGTTCGACTTCGATCCCTTTAAAATCAATTTACAATAATCAAACCTTCCCACCTGTTTGGGAACAACCTATTTCTCATGGTGAAGGGGTAGGATACTATAAAGGCATGCAGCTCGAAACCCCAATTACAATGCCTTCAGTTGTTCATCCAAACTTCAAATATCCTGAAACTGAAGGTATCATTCGAAGTAGAGTCATAAAACCATACTATCCATTCTCTAATCAACTTTTTCGAGAACAAGATCTGTTGAATGCCTGGTTAATTTCCTCAACTAGTCCTCCTGGTGAGAGACTTCAAAGAGGTAATATCTTAATTCCTCAAAGCAGACCCCCTATCCATACATATGTAAGGGCATCTCACGAAAATTTTTCTAATGAGCATTATTCATCAGCTTTTCTTTCTAAATGCAAATTTTTTGAGAAAGATTATGAAGAGAGAGTACTTCTCTTTGACCATTCTGTACTAGGTTTTCCAGACACCAAAGTCCAAGTGGTGGATCCTACTGCAGATATCAATGATCCTTTTTTTAAATTAGACCAATTATGCAGACATGGCCCCATTTTTGAACATGTTCCACCCATTTTGTCACCTTCTCCTTGCTTGATCATCCAAGCCCAAAGACTTCTGGTTGCCTTTTCCCATCTTCCATTTTCAATTTTGCAAAATTCAAAGGCTCGAATCAACTTTGAATGGACCTGTCAAATCTTATGTCATGAATGGAATATTTCGACACTAGTTCGAACCCAAATGGATTTCACCCTTCGAACCTTAGCCTCTCATATAAGATGGTATTCTCATCACCAAGAGAGTGTCCATCATCTAAATTATTTAATGGATCTTTATGAAAGTTTTAAGGAAATGCCCATTGCACTTCTCGATGAAGTTTCGGAGTTCAAGGAAAAATACATCTATGGTTGTGGAAGTTTTGATGAAGAAAGTAATGTTTCTCATTACTCGAAACCTGACCTCGAAGGTCGAATTGCATATCTCAAAGAAGAAGCCAAGACTGTTGGCATATCTCTTCGAGGCAAAACTTCATTAGCCAAAGAACGTCGAGGTCTTCGCAAAGCCTTGTTCAAGATCAATTTGTGGCTAAATCAGTATGAAGAACAACTCAAGAAGGCTTACCTCACTCTTTGAAGCGAAGATAAATTAGCTCTACAAACCAGGAACCTATGCCTTAAAATGGAACTAGAAGCAGAGTACTTTGCCTATTATTGGGCTATGTTCCACAATTTAGTGACCTATGGATTTCCACACTTTTATCAATTATGTCTATAAATTGTAACTGCATTTTTCTTTCAATGTAATGAATTATGAAAAATTCATGTTTCCATTAATCAAACCAAACTAGTTCATTCTGAACCAATATGTCTCTTCCTTTGGTACAACGGTCCGAAAAAAGTAACCGAATCTAACGGCTATTTTTCAATAAATGCATCTCTTTCCAAACGTCACCAAAGGCTATAAATAGATAAGCAAAAGGAAAACAAACCTTCTGACTTCTACAAATTCGTTTTGCTTTCTATTTATTCACTTCACACTCTGCTTTCTCCACCTATTATTCACTTTGCAATCCAATCACCTCATTTCTGAAAATGGAAAAATCTGGTGACAATACTCAACTTCAGAAAATCTGCGATGACTTTGAAAAAATCATTAAGGATGAACAAGAGCGTTATTCGAAAGGGCAAGAAACTTCATTGATTCATGAGATTCTTGTTCCTATTACGTTTCCCAACCAAGAATCTTCTATTGCTGTAGGTCCTTGTCTGAGCACTCCCAGCCTTAAACTCCATGTCTACTACCCTAGATTAGGGGAGCAACGCTTGACTTATCAACAAGAGATCCCAATCCCCAAATTTGATTGGAAGTTTCGACACTGGCCTAAACCTGCGAAGGATTGGCCTGAATGGTAGATAGAATCTTAGAGAACAAAAGAGAAATTCTGATCACCACAGGGATTTATCATGCTGTCAACCTTTCTAAATTTCCCATCGAATCCAGCCCTAACCTAATAGCTGGATCTCTCTGTTTTTGGAACCCTATTTTTAACCATTTTCAATTTCAATTTGGTCCAATAGGTCCAACTGTCTTGGACATTTGTCACTTATTAGGGTTTTTATCTCACGGGGAAGATGTTCATCCTTATATGGCTGAATCTGATAGTCCCCCAATCAACATTGATTCCAAATCATTAGGATACACCAACTTCTTGACTACCCACAGAAAATCATCAGGAGCAGTGATAGACAAGGAATATTACTGCTTCCTTTTATATTGGCTTTCGAAGCATCTATTTTGCACTTCTTCTCAGAGAGTTGTCCTCGAATTTTCCAATATTGCCAGAGCTTTGGCTGCTGGTCGAAGATTAGCCCTAGCCCCTTTTGTTCTAGGATCTCTCTATAGATCCTTTTCTGGTTTATGTCTCGACCCTTTCCTTCTTACTCAAGGTGGTCCTTTCTGGATTTTACAATTATGGTTATATGCTTATTTCCCAGAAATTCATAACTTAGGACCTCTATCCAATACTGTGGCTTATGGGACCTTCTTTGCTTTATTGCCCAATGTTGAAAAGACTTTTAAAGAATCCCTCTCCTTCTTTTTAATCTTCCTGCAATAAGGCCAAACAAATTGTTCCAACCATTCACTCTCCTCTATAACTCTGAAGATAAAACTCCTCTCTCTCCTCATTGGCTTTGTCAGATATTGGACAGAGCAGCAAGTGCACTCGAGCTAAAAGCTGCATGGGGAAGCATCCTGATCAGCAGGGATTTGTTCTTTGGGAATGTTCTTAGCATCAAGTTTCAGGGTGAACTCTATCTTCCCAATCAGTTTTCGAGACAATTTGGGCTCACACAGTCAATTCCTTTCCCAATCAGGAGTCAGGCAAACATACTTATGGCTTACAAAACTCATTCAAAGGTACCAGAATCAGTGATAACTGCTGCCTTTGCAGTTTATCAGAACAAAGTTAGTAACATGGAGTTTACTTCTCTGCCAGTTTATACAACTTGCACTCCTGCCTTTTCGAGTTGGTGGGAAAACTTGATGTCAGTGGAGATGGACAAGTGTCAACTTTTGAGGCATATTGATTCGAAGCAAACAAGTAATCAAAATTCTAATTCAATCTTCTTCCTCTTAAGTGATAATAAAAAAAATCTAATTTATTGTTATTTGAATTTTATAACACAGGGGTGGCAATTGGAAAGGGATCTTCACCAACAACCAGAGCTTCGAAGGCCAAACCAAACGTTCTAATTCCTTCAAAGACCTCTAAAACTTCAATTCCTGCTCCACCACTCTCGAAGCCAAAAAGGAAATTGGTCCTTCCAGCAGAGAGATCTCTTCCCACATCAGAGAATGTTGAGTCTGAAGAAGAAGAAAATGTTAGTCCTGTCCCTGTCTTATCTCGAAAGAAAAAGGCCAAGATAACAGTTGAACCATCTGGTGGTTCAAAACTCATCAAAGAAGTCCTATTCCAGCAGTTCCTCTTTCGAAGGTGGAACCTGAACTTGAATTGTCCCAAACCACTCCAGAACCATCATCTCAAAGCTCTGACATTCCAGAGGTTCAAAAATCTCCTCCATCCAAAACTCAACCTCCATTACTTGAATATCAACTAGCAGTAAGTTATTTAAACTTTTCTGGTATTGTTGTTTGTTTTTTTTTATAAACACAATTTAATAAAATGTTCATCCTTTGTTGACCAGACTGAATCTGTTCCTGAGACTGAGGCTGGTCCTTCAAAAGTCAGCACCAGTCCTGACCCTAAAGCTGCCTCAACTTCCACTTTGACTGACCCACAACCCATTCCTGGTGTTTCAAGTTCTGGGAAATTTCACATATCCCTTCCTCCCAATCTGACTCCTGAAGAAACAACATATTTCAAAGATGGTCTGAAGTCTGTTTTAAAGATGGGAGACACTACTGCGACCAATGTCCAGGAATTTTTCCAACAGATGACAGGTCAAAGCAAGCCAAAGATACCTTCCATAGACCCAGTAGTTGTACTTGCCACATTGAGGCTATTCAGTAAAGTCTCTTTCGAAGTGTTCGAGGACAAAGAAGTGCAAAGGGCTATGAAAATTTTGTGCCAGTTCATGTTGGACAGCTCAGCCATAACTGTTCCTAACAAGGAAACCATCTCTGCATTAATGTCCACCTTTGATTTTGACTGCTTTTTACTAGAAAAGGTCATCGAAGAGAGGAAAAAACTAGAGGTTGACATGGAATATACAACAGAGAAGACTCTCGAGATGGACCAATTGTTAGCAAAATTTGGTAAAAATAACACTGCAATTGAAAAACTTTCCGGCAAAGTAGATAAACTTAAAAAGAAGCTTGAACTTGCAGAAGCTGAACTGGCCAGGTTGAAGGTAAGACAAGGGAATGCTGAAACAAAGCTGCTGGCTCTGAAGACAGAAATTGAATCGAAGCCTTTGAAGAACCAAGAATCAATTTCAAGGCAAAAATTCATTCTTAGCCAATCAAAATTGTATACTAGGTCTTGGGACAATTTTAGGTTGAAGGCCCAATTTATAAGTAAATTGGTATGAAAGATTGTACTTGTAAAACTCTGCAGTGTATCAACCTTTGGTCTTTGTAATTTAACTATAAATGTGAAATACATATTCTTGTCTTGAATGCTGCACTTCTTATTCTAAACTTCTTGTTTCCCAAATTGTGGGATAATACTATTTAAGAAACCTACCATTGATTTTTCTAACATGGACAAAACCATTCAAAATTTTCAAATGGTAAAATCCACCTTTGAAAACCTTGTGGATCTGAAATGGACCTTCCCACTTAGGGGACCATTTTCCATATTTTGGATCTTTGGATCCAATAGGCAATATTGTTTTCCAAACCAAATCTCCTTCATCAAAGGTTCTTGGTTGCACTTTTTTATTATACCCCTTTGATACTATTCTTTTCTGTATCAAGATATTATTGAGAGCTTTGATTCTTTCTTCATCAATGTCTTCTAATTCCATAGCCATTGATGTTTGGTAATCATCCAAAGATAATTGATTTTGTTTCATAACTCGAAGAGAATTAACTTTTATCTCAATAGGCAAGACTGCCTCATGTCCAAAAGTTAAAGCATAAGGAGACAAGCCTGTACTTGTTCGCTTCGAAGTCCTATATGCCCATAAAACTTCTGGTAAAATCTCATGCCATATCCTTGGATTATTTTTTATGACTTTAGCCATATTTTCCTTTATGTCCTTGTTGGTGGCTTCAGCCTGTCCATTCGATTGAGCATAATATGGGGTTATTTTGACATTGTGATTCCCAATTTATTAGCAAATGCAACCACATCTCCTTCAAATATAGATGCATTGTCAGATACAATGGTTTGAGGAATACCAAATCTGTAAATTATATTTTCTAGGAATTTTACAACCATTGTTTGAGTCACAGTCTGCATAGGTTTTGCTTCTACCCATTTAGTAAAATAATCTGTGGCTAAAATAATAAATACATGACCCTTCGAAGAAGGAGGACTGATTTTTCCTATTACATCTATGGCCCAACCTCTAAAAGGCCAAGGTTTTACCACATATTGAAGATCCACAGTGGGCAAATGTTTCAAAGGACCATGCTTTTGACATTCTTGACATCTTTTGGCAAACTCAATACAATCTTTTAAAATAGTTGGCCAATAAATGTTATGCCTTCGAAGTAACCATCTCATTTTAACTCCAGACTGATGAGCTCCACATAATCCTTCATGAATTTGAGCTATAGCTTCTTTTCCTTTGAGGTTACTCAAACATTCCAGTAATAATCCATCACTTCCTCTTTTGAATAATTTCCCACTGTATAAGATGTAATTGGCAGATTTCAATCTTATACTTCGATTAGCATTTTCATTAAACCCTGAAAGATAATCTATGATTGGCTTCCTCCAATCATCATGAATCTCTACATTTGAAATATCAACAGAAGATAATCTATCCACTAAAATTGGTAATAATTTCCTATAAGTAACTTGTTCCATCTTGATATTTTCAATATTTGTTCTGAATCCAGAGGCCTTCTGAGCCACATCATTAGCTTCTTCATTAAAACTTCTAGGAACATGCAGAAGGTTCACATTATCGAATTTGGATAATAAATCCATTATAGTGTCATAATATATCTTCAATGTATTGCTCATACATTTATATGTCCCATTTATATGATTTATAACCAATTGGGAATCTCCAAATATATCTACAAATGTAGCTTCAAGCTCCAATAAGGTCTCAAGACCCATTATTAAGGCTTCATACTCAACTTGATTGTTGGTACATTGATTCGAATCTAATTTGTAACCATTTTTGGTTTTGATCTTCTCAGGTGATTCAATGACAAAACCAATACCTGCAACAAATTCAATTTTTGAACCATCAAACCATAATCTCCATGGACTAATGGTTATTTGTCCAATTTCATAATCACCCTCTGTTTCGAGGCAATTTGGATGGTCAGCCAAAAAATCTGCTAAAGCTTGGCCCTATACTGCTTTTTGTGGAACATAAAGCAAACAAAATTCTGACAAAGCCAGAATCCATTTACCAATTCTATTTCTCAGAATAGGTCGAGTCAACATATATTTAATTAAATCAAACTTGGCAATCACATAAACTTCAGTAGGAAGAAGATAATATCTTAATTTCATAACTGCGAAATACAAAGACAAACATAGTTTTTCCATAAAGGAATATTTGCATTCAACAGAATTTAAAAACCTACTAAGGTAATACACAGCTTGCTCTTTCTTATCATCATTGTCCTGGGCTAATAAAACCCCAATCGATGCTTCTGCTGCTGAGATATATAACTTCATAGGTCTATCTTTCCTTGGAGGCATTAATACTGGTGGCTTCACCAAATAGTCCTTCAAGGCTTGAAAGGCAATCTGATGTTTATCTTCCCACTTCAATTCCTCATGATCCTTTAATTTCAATAAAGGAGAAAAAATCAAAGTTTTCCCAGCAGTATTAGAAATAAACCTTCGAATGAAATTGACTTGTCCTAAGAATCTTTGCAATTCTTTTTTGGTCGAAGGGGGTTTACTTTGAATAATTTCTTTTGCCTTATTCTTATCCACTTGAATTCCCTTTTCATGTACCAAATATCCTAGAAAATGTTAAGTACTAACTCCAAAGGCACATTTTAATGGATTTAACTTAAGTTTAAAAAATCACATTCTTTCGAATGTTGACTTCATGTGTATAAGATGATCATTGAATGTTTTTGATTTAACAATTATATCATCTATATAACATTCTAAAAATGTTCCAATCATGTCATGGAAAATAGCATTCATGGCTCTTTGATAAGTAGCCTCTGCATTTTTCAAACCAAAAGGCATTTGTACCCATTCGAAGGTACCTATACTACCTGGACACTTAAATGCAGTCTTATGAATGTCTTCCTCAGCAGTACATATTTGATTATATCCTGAGTGACCATCCATCATAGACATTATAGTATTTCCAGCAGATCTATCAATTAATACATCAACTATTGGCATAGGATATTCATCTTTAGGTGTGGCTAAATTAAGATTTCTATAATCAATACAAACTCTTAATTTACCATTTTTTTTCATAACTAGAACAACATTCGAAAGCCATTCAACATACCTAGCTGTTCTAATGAACCCTGCCTTGAGCAATCTTTCGATCTCTTATTTAATCTTCATAGTGACCTCTGGAGTCATCCTTCGAGGTTGTTGCTTTACTGGTTTGTAGCCAGCTTTGATAGGCAACCTATGCTCTACTAAGCTTCTTTCGAGTCCTGGCAATTCATCATAATCCCAAGCAAAACAATCTCGAAATTCCTTTAATAACTTGACCAATTTGTGTTGGTCACACTTCCCAAGTTTGGAACATAAGTAAGTAACTCTCTTTTGTTGATCTGATCCTAAATTGACTTCTAATAGAGGATCATGTGATACTTCTTGTATTGAATTTTCTGGTAATACAGACAATTCTTCCTAGCCAACATCCTTTAATTCTTGTGAATCTTCCTCGAAGACATAGTCTGACCAATTTATGGTCGAATCTTTCTTAATTCTTGACTCTAAATCTGCTATCATTAGCCTTTGTAAGACCAGTCGAATGGTCTCTTCTACATCTCCCATTTCTATAGGTGTTTGAATCATTAAACCATTTTATCATCACATAATGGTTCCAAAGAACCAAATGGCATTTCAGCCAAAATGTCTCAATTTTCTTCTAGAGATTCATCTTCTGACTCTTTAAGGTCAATTGGCTTAACATTATCTTGATACAATTGAGCTTTGACACAATTGGAACTTGTATGAAAAGGCTGAACATCAACCCTCACTGTTTCGACTTCACAATTTTCCTTCACAAGCAACAATTTCTGATGCATTGAAGAATGAACACATTTATTAGCATGAATCCAATCTCTTCCCAATAAGGCATGATAACTAGGATTAGCATCTACCACAAAGAAAGCAGTTTTGTACTTGTTCGAACCTACTATGGTTTCAATGGGTATTACTCCTTTGGTGTTTTTCTTATCACCAGTAAATCCTGATATCATAATGTGAGTCTGTATCAATTTTGCATTTTGTTTATTGATCTTTCTTAAAGTTTTTTGAGGAATAATGTTGACTGCAGCACCATTATCAACCAATATCTTGTTTAAAAGAACACCATTTAAAGAAGCCTTTATATATAATGGCTTAAGATGCTTAGTCATTTCTGTCGATGGCTCTTCGAATGAATAAACAAAATTACAGTCATTAAAAACAAACTCAGGAAGATTTACCTCAGAGACATCCTCAGTAGATACTTCCATTTCCATTTCTTCATTTATTTGTTGATCTTCTGCTGCTTCGAAGATTTTTGGTAACATGAATGTGGCAGTGTTAACTTCCATTTGTTCTGGTAATGTGCCAAACTGAATAAGCATATTTTCACCTTTGGTAGTTTTATCTTCAAGTTTTATTTCAACATTTCCCAATTCTTGGGATTCTACCACTGTCATTACTTCATCCCCATCATCAATACTCATTGCCTTTTTCAATTATAATACTTTGGCTTTAATAATGCTTTTCTCAGACATAGTATTAGAATCAACCTTTGCATTTCGATCAAACCTGGGATTAGGCCTCGAAATATCACTAAGATCCCTTTTAATTTCATTTCCTAACTCTTGACTTTGAGCCTGCATATTGGAAAATTCTTTCCACATAGTGAACTTCCTCTGCAATCCCCTTTGCTGAGTCCTACTTATCATAGGGACCATATTCTGGCTTTTTTCCTTGGGATGTTGCAACACATGCCATGTATTCTTTTCAACATGAGGAGGTTTAATCATCCTATTTTTGTTTTGAGGGCCTTGTTGTTCCATCATATTTTTGACTCTATCATCTTGCAAAACAAACCAATTTGGTACCCCTGATACCAATGTAGATTCACATGATTGTGATGTCTCACCAACTTCTGGTGATTCTTTCGAAGCATTCATGTCTAACTCAGCCTGCACCACGTGTGCTGGTACCAATTTTGATGGAATGAATTGAATTTGCATTTCTCCCTGCATCTCATAATGTTTCTTTGGTACATGAGGGAATCCTGGCCTTATATATTGCATGTTCCTTGATGGTCGAACATAGTTACCAACATGGAAATTCTTTGAAAAATTGGTTCTAAAAGGAGCCATTGGCTTTGAGGCGTACTTTGCTGTCTTATGACCAGTATATGTTGAGGCTTGATAAATTGGTCCTCTAAACTGCCTTCTTTCAACATTCATGATTGGTTGAAAAGGAGGTCCATATGAAGTACTCACCCTCTTATGTTTGAACAAAGGCTGTTTATTTTTCCTGCCTGTCTTGACCCCAACCCTTTCATCATAGATTTCAGCATATCTTTTTCCACAACCAATGCATAAATTCTTTGCATATTCATGGTTGAAAACTGATAACTCAGGGTTTTTCCTTGTCAGTTCTTCGAGTCTTTTCATCTGGTCCTCTGACTTTGCATTTTCTCTTTCTTTGACCAGAGTTTCGAAGGAAATGTCATGGACATTGATTGACACCTCTTGTACTGCTAGGAATGGATCTTCATAAACCCCCATTTGTTTTTCAGGGAATTTCAATTTCCCTTTCTTGATCAAATCTTGAATCCTGTCTCGAAAAATAGTACAATTATTAGTTGAATGAGTCCAAGAATTATGCCACTTGCAGTATTTCTTACCTTTTTAATTCATCATTAGAAGGTAATTTTGTCCCATCAGACAATTTGATGATTCTCCCTTCCAATAGATGATCAAATATCTCATCCAATTTATAAACATCGAATGAATATTTTTTGAATGATCCTTTAGATTTGTACACCTCAGCAGAAACATTTTTCTTCACAAGACCCTTATATGTGAAAGGTTCTTTTCCTTTTATTTCTGTAGCACCTATCTCATAATTAGGATCTTTATAATATGTTTTTATTGAAGTAGCATTCCTTTCATTTTCTTCTTCCAATAAAGCTTCGTATCTAGTGACTCGAGCAGTTAATTCAACAAGATCTCTAAACTCTAAAGCATCAAATTTCTTTCTAAGCCTAAATTCGAGGCCATTTTGGGCCAATTTAACAAATTCAGGTTTAGGTAAAATGATTTTACACTTTGTTCTAGCCCTTTTGAACCTATTTATGAATTGAGTAGCCTTCTCATCAGGCTTTTGACATAGTCTGGCCAAGTCAGCCATTGATACTTCTGGTTCTGTCTGGAAAAACTGAGTGTGGAAGGATTCTTCCATCTGTGCCCAATTATAAATCGAATTAGGAGCTAATTAGTAAACCAAGTGAATGCAGTATCTGTTAATGAACTAGGAAACAAACGAAGCCTAAGATATTCATTATTTCCTGCATCAGCACATTGACTGATAAATTTTGCTACATGTTCAACTGTAGATTGACTTCCATCTTCAGCAAACATTGCAAAGGTGGGGAATTTAAATCCCCTAGGGAATTCGATCCTATCAACCCAGTCAGGATAAGGTTTTCTGTAAACTGGAGTTTGTACCCCCCGAGCCATGGGTCCACAAACCTCATGGATTAAATTAATCATGTCATTTCTATCAACCATATTAAATGGTTGTTGATGACCTGGTTGACCCAAAAGAGGGTTCATTGGTTGTATTGGAGGTGATTGAGGATTATTATCCATCCTCCTAGGATTTTCATTCCTTCGACCCACTCCTATTCCAGTAGGGTCTGGTTCGAATATAGGATTATTGTTCATTCTCCTATTCTGGCCTATTATGTTTTCTCTAGGCCTTAGTTCTTCGATATTTACTGATCTATAAACATAATCTTGACCACTCACATGGTTCCCTTGCAGCCCTTCAAATACTGGAAGAGTATTATTAGGGATAGACATATAGAAACTTTCTTGTGAGTTAGGCCTAAAAGGAGGCCCATTTGCATGAGTCATAGGATTTGGTTGAAACAAGCCATGGGGATGACCTTTTTCATTCTGTCGAATCATAGAAGGATTTCCATTTGGTACCATTACTGGTGTAAATTGTGGTATACTATTGTTAAGGGAAGTGATCAGAACATTAACATTCTGGATCATATTTCCCAAATGATCGAATATTGGTGTCAATTGATTCACCAAATCATGTTGACTTTTTGAACCAACATTCCCATTATTCGGAATTGGATTTAAGTTTTCAACTCCTATTTATGGGTTTTCATTGGTCGCATGATTCCCAGTATTGCTACTCTGAGGATCTTGGTGTGGAGAACCACTAGTTTCAGCAATATTAACACCAACATTGGCATTATCAACAGACCTATTACTTCGAAGGTTTCTGTTTGCCATCCTTTGACACTAAATATCCCACCGGGCGTGCCAAAAATGTTTGGTTGGAAAATTTATAAGTGTGTGCGAGCGTGCCAGGCAAGCAAATTGTCAATGTGTATGATCCAATCTACGCCTCACCAAGCAAATTGTGGTGACGTTCGATGCCTTAAATAGGACTTTAATCGTGTAAAGATGTAATTAATTGAAGCACTTCGAACTTATTCTAGGACAACTACTCCTAAATAAAACAGTAAAGCAAGCAATAAAGTAAGAAACTACTTTCATTAAATTAAACAGACTATAATCTAACCTTGAAGATGACTTCGAAGGTATTCTACTCCTAAAGTTAAGTATCTAGATAGAAATACAGTAAATGTATTAAGATATATATGTTGATGTTGATCGAAGGATCCTTTTTCGAACACAAACTTCCTCTATTTATAGACATCGAGGCTTCTCAGTAACTTTATTCGAATGTTCCCTCCTCTTTTCAAACTGAAAACTGCTCTTACATGCACCTGATATATCCTCATGTTGACACCTGTCTTTTCAGTTATTTCACAATGACCAACACGTGTCCCCTAACAGTTGACAGAATAAACTCGCAAACTGTTATAACTGCTCTTGAGTTGCTTCTGATTTGGGCAATTTTACTACCACGTCTGATCCTACGTGACACCTTTACATTGGCTGAATATTTTCATCACAAACATGAGGAAATAAATTTTTTGTACCTATATGTGGCTAAGGTTCATTACTCTGAGCTCTGTGCAATTAAATTGACAATATTCAAAGGATATATATTGATATTTGGGTTCCCTATACATAGAGCAGTAAGTTCCACCCAAACAACCTTGACAATTAAATTAACAATATTCA
The DNA here is from genome assembly GCA_033977485.1 of Hydrangea macrophylla. Taxonomy (NCBI): domain Eukaryota; kingdom Viridiplantae; phylum Streptophyta; class Magnoliopsida; order Cornales; family Hydrangeaceae; genus Hydrangea; species Hydrangea macrophylla. Next base: position 112,505,783 of record CM066988.1, on the reverse strand, counting down.
TAGGGCAATAAATCTCACTCAAATGATTCATTCACATTATATTATGACATGAATATGCCATGTGATACGCTGAACGTAACTAAAAATTTCTACTAAATTATGATAGTACAAACTACAGTTTTGAAGGAAAAAAGATTGGAGAGACTTTTGAGATGCTCTTTTACATATCAAATTCTGGGAAAAATATTGAATATACCAGTTAATTTTTATGATATGGTATCATTAATAAGTCATATTTCATTATTTATTACCTAGTCTCCTATTTCTATGGGAATCATTCATCCACATCAACACACTTTTTAAATATGTGAGAGGAGATAGATGGTATCCCATTTCATCCAATATTTACTCCAAATTCTGATGTTTAACAAGAATACACAATAGTCCATATTGGGACACGTGTACTGGCATTAAATAATGGACATGACCAAACTAAAGAAGTTTAACAAATAAGTTCTGGGTTGGATTAACAATGCTAGACACACACATTCAATTATATCCCAAATCATAATTATAATTTGAATACATATACCTTGTATTTCTCAAAAAAGTATGAGCCTGTGTACATGCATTTAAATATATGTAGTGATTTGAGGTGTGATTGAAGGTATCTGCCGAGCATTATTGGATTTGGAATGAATTAGAGGAAGGTGAGGTGCCACTCATCAAATTAAGCAGGCTAACACATGCAAATTAATGATATGGGAGAGTGACGAGTCAGCAATCGCAGTGCCCCCGACATTATATTAACTGCGATGTTGATGTCTTGATGATCACATGAAATTCAACTTACCTTACCCCGTGTCCTCACTTCATTGGTTCAGGCTTTTTCTTCTTCTTTATCTTAAAGGCGATTTAATACACGTACTTAATCACACGTTTTAATTTCCTCACTTTTTGTTGAGTAAAGATTGTGACACACTCAAAGATATAATTTTTGAGAGGCAATCTAAAAGATGTATTTATATCTCTCCTATGATGTCACTGGACTCCACAGTGACATAGGAGACAGAGTATCTCTTGAATTGTGTCTCAAAAATTGTACTCCCTCCGTCCCATATAAAGAGTCTCTTTTAGGAATTCTAACTTATTAAGGGAACAACCTTGATTTTGGTGAGATTTTTAACTTTCCACCATTGCCCTTTTTGAAATTCAAAATTATAGTGTCACATAAAAAAAAAAAAAAAAAAAGAGAAGAGTTGAATATAATAAATGACAAATTTGAAAAGTGTGTATTAAAGTACTTTGACTTTTTAAAGAGGACTCTTAAAATGGAACATCAGAAAATAGCATCAAAGACTCTTAATATAGAACAGAAGAAGTATGTTCGAGTGTGTCCCAAGTATTACCCTTCTTGTTTGCCTCACCTTTTTCTCTCTCTAATAGTCTCCCTCACTTAGTTATCAATCAATATATATAGTAATTACTATATACATCAGAATTCTTCACAAACTCATTCCTCTGAGTTGAGATCTCTATCACCTCTTAATTCACAACTATGGCAGATCAGAAGGTTAAAAAATCTCTTTATTATCTTACATACCCAATTTGATATTTCTCTTTTTCATATATATCCTTCATGCTTCCCAAACAGTGCTGTTCCATTACTTATTTTTTTCTCTAAGATATTATTGCTTCAATGAACCTTTTAATTTCTCCGATGTAACAACAGGTTACAATGGTGCTGAAGGTTGATCTTCAGTGCCCATGCTGCTATAGGAAAGTCAAGAAACTACTCTGCAAATTCCCTCGTGAGTCCTTTATATCTATACACACAAATACAAATATGTATTCTTGAATTTGTAGATACACACACACGCGCACACACACACACACACACATATATATATATATATGGAGATATATTATAACTTGGTACTCATGTAGTCATGTATATATATATGTTGCATGTTCCACCTTCCGCCCGCAGTCCATGAATTCATGCAGACATAACTGTGTTATTGCAGTTTAATTATTTATACTACATCTTCATTGGGATAAATAATAAATTAAACTAAGTTAGTGATTTTTGTAAATGTTGTGGACAAGAGAAATTCGAGACCAGCGATATGATGAAAAACAAAATACGGTCACGATCACCGTAGTATGCTGCAGTCCCGAGAAGATTCGTGACAAGTTGTGTTGCAAAGGTGGGAAGACAATCCTCAGCATTGAGATCAAAGACCCCCCAAAGCCCCCGAAAGAGCCTGCAGAGCCTGCAAAGTCCAAAGAGACGGCAAAAGATGTGGTTCCTGTTGTTCCCAAACCTGACCAACGAAAACCCGCTCCCAAGCCACCTGAACCGGTACTCCCAGGGTACCCACGTCCAGGGTGTTGTGGGCCATGTTCTGAGGGTTATGGCGGGGGCCCATGTTGGTACGGAAGACCACCACCATGTTTTGAAAAGTATGGAGGGCCGCCGCCGCCGCCGTGTGGAAGGCCCATTTATGTTTCCTATGGGGGAAGGGGGCCATGCTATATGGCTCGGTGTGATTATTACATTTGTGAAGAATATCCCTCCGCTTGCACAATCATGTAAAATGATGGTCATTGTTATCATATAATCATGATGATAGTTTATGATTTTTATTTGTTTTAAGTGTCAGTCAATTTTGGGTGCATGTTTGTCTGTAATATATATGATGTAATTTTTATAGGACAGATAAAGTGTTAAATTTTGATTAATAAATAAGTCCTCATTAGTGATTGCCATCATACAGGGCAAATAAGCATCTCATTTAGGGGAGATGGCCAGGGCCCCTTCTCCCAATAGGGTGGTTGTGGGTTCGAACCTTCTTAGGAAGAAGTAAGGGAGACAATTTCTTTAAAGTGGAATATGGCCCCTCTCTTGGTGTGCGTGTGTTACTAACACTAACAATTAACCCCACTCATGTCACAGACGTGGTTCATTTCTGAGACACTAGCTCAAAAAAAATCATACAGGGCAAATGCCTTCTCTATATTTTCCCTTGTCTTTTCATTGTTTATGTCTAATATTTATCTTCAATATTTGATAGGAATAATACTTCACACACAACTTTTTGTTTATAACTCACAAAATGTGTTTATCTCTCTCTTGTGTCATCCTGTGATGTCAGTGGATCTCACACTGACACAGGAGAGAGATCGACACACTTTTATGGATTGTAAACTAAAAGTTGTGTGAAACTTTATCCATCTAATAGACTTGGGTGAAAACTGGCACTTTGTATCTTTGTACGAGCAAATGCATTCTCTTTTCCCTTGTCTTTTCATTGTCTCTGTCTAATACTTATCATCAATTTTTTTATAGAGTTGGGTGAAAACTGACACTTTGTATGTGTTTCTTTGTATATATGTGCATTTGTATATTAGCATGTAGGTGTGTATACAAACCGAACTTAGTTGAGTTCGAGCTCGGTTGGAATTGTTAAAGACATACTCAAGCTCGGCTCGAACTCGAGCTCGAATTTAGTTTAAAGAATCAAGCTTGAACTCGGCTCGAGAAAAAAGTACCAAGCTCGAGCTTGACTCGATTAACTAGTTACGCCATTCCACCAAGCTCAATTGTATTTGCTCTGTCTTTATAGGCATCATTCCTCATTAGTTCCTTACAAGCTTCTGATCTGGAACAAATGTCAATACACATTTTCCATAAACAAATTGCACTATGTTGCTCGACACATTATTTAGCAGCATGCACATTATAGTATGCTAAATTAATATCAGCCACTTAGAATACATGTTGCAACTATTATTATACATATCATTCTTACAAGAGTGATATGTATATATATATACATATACAAGCCTTTATTAAGCCTATTCACGAGTCTTAATCAAGCATATCCACAAACATTATACCGTTGAGTCCATGTGTGCTCAAGCTTGGCTCGTTTATTAAACGAGTCTGACCTTTAGGCTTGAGCTTAGCTTGTTTATTATACGAGCCGAGCCAAGCCCTTATTGAAGATGTTTGCGAGCTTGTTCAGCGGCTCAGCTTGTATACTACTTGCTATATTTGTGGTTCAAGCGTGCCAGAGCCTTGTGAGGTAGACCCAAACTTACAAAAAATAAAATTTCTTAAAACTACTTGTGTGAGTGATACACAAAGTTTCATCATCTAACTTCTAAGAGGCGATTGTGAAAGGTGAGTAGAAAAGTACCCTCACCTAAAGGTCCCTAGGCAGTGTTGAAGCACACAAGTCTAGCAAATGATGAAAAGAAATAAAAGGAATTAAGTCAAAAACATGTTTTATTTAATTGAAAGTAGAAGAGACTACAAGACATTGTAATATAAAAAAACTAAGAATGCACTTGAATGCTTTTTGGATACAGTTTGATTGCTGTTTTTCGAGAGTGACGCGGAATGCCTTAAATAGGTTGGCCGGCTTGCTTACTTATAGGCATGGCTGAAACTGATGAAGATAAGGCAGGAAAAAGTCTTCAATGATAATCTGGTAAAAAAACTAGATTTACCTCCACCAATTTGATATTGAATCTGGTCCGAATATGGTCTTGATTCGACTTCCTTCCCATGCAAGTAAAGGATATGTATTTCCTAAAGTAATAATATTTTGAATATTATCTTTCCAAAATGTGATAATGCTTCCCATAATATATAGCATTATTATCTCTTAGAGAATTTATAGGGATTGAGATACCTCCCTAAAATTGGCCAACAATACCACATTCCTCCAAATTGGGCTCAATGAAATATGGTGAACAAAGTATCAGTGGCCCGAACTTGCAATTGGCTCGGTAAGGCAAATCTGATGACATAATTTAAATTGCCATAATTAATGTGGCCCACCATCTTGACTTTTCATTTCCATGTGCTTGCACTAATTGATTGCACATATATTGTTAAGGCCAATTGAGGTGGCAGCCCTACAAAAATGTTAACTAGCCCGATGATGTGGTGGACCCATTGATAAGGTAAGTAAAATTTCTCTATAATTATCTGGTATAATATATTAAATTTATCTCTGTAATGATCTTGAACGAATGTGGTCCTGTAACACTCGTACCCGGGGAACGGGTTAATTATTTGTTAATATGTATTAATTAATATAATTAGTGTATAAACAGATTAAGAGGAGGCTTGAACTCGCCCATGTAAAAAGTGTTTAGAGAGGGACATTAGTTGAAAAAGTCCCCAGTGAGGTGGGACAGGTTTGGAAGTGGGACCCAGTGAAGGGCCTAAATGAAAATATTTGCATTTTACGTGATTAAATGCATTTATATGAATACATGAATATTTGTTTAAAATGCTTCTATATTATATGATGATATAGGTGTTAGCATTTGGTAATAGCTTGGATACCCAAATAAGGATATAAATGAAAAAGATTTAAAATGAGTAGGTACGATAGCAATTTCACAAAATATGTGGGACCCACATTGGGACCCATATGGAACTTAGACAAACACTCATTAGATAATTGGGTAGTTAATGGAATGTTTGGGAGATTTCATAATATGAACTTAAGAAAAATCGGGGGTGTAAACGAAAATAGGGAAAACAAGTGACACCTCACTTGCATGTGATGTATGTGTGTCACTAAGAGAACCTAGACTCTCAAAATTTGCAGAAAATTAAACCAAACAAGAGGAGAGCTCGGAGAGAGAAACGGAGAAACCGTCACCGACGTCGAAATCTCGCCGTTCCGTCGCCGCCGTTCGTCGGATTCACGAATCGAAGCCATTTTCGTACTCGTGGAGGTGAGACGAACGTTTCTATACCTTTAATTTACGTTTAAATTGTTGGATTTTGGTAGCTCACACTAATTGGTGAGACACCGTCTACCAAAATTCTTGTAGGATTTACTTGGAGAGGAAATTAAGCTTAAATTGGTGAAATTCAGCATCTTTTAGGTGTAATTTTGGGTAAAATCTATGTATAAAGTGAGTTTTCTATATAAACAAAATGATTGTGTTTAATGGGTTCAAGGCTTTGATGATGTTAGGAATAACAACTCATGCTACAACTCATGCTAGAGGCTATTTTGTTGTTAATTTGTGAATTTTGTATCAATTATGTTGATACATGTATATGTGTTTATATGTGCTTATATGTCTATGTGGTAGTCAATGAGTATCGGGGAAATGGTTCATTGTTGGGAGTAATAAGGGTGGTGTAGAGGAAGAATCCGATAAATACAGAAGTCCAAGGAATAGAAGTGGCCACAGGACCAAGGGAAGTCTTCGGGTCTGAATGAACCATATAACCGGTGACTCGGCGACTACGTTTATGTTTTATGTGTTAACTATAGCATTGCACGTGTTAAACATACAATCATGCTTAGAATGCTCACTAAGCGTAATGCTTAAGAAAATCGTTTTCCTATTTCTGTTGTGGTACATAATAACCACCGGAGGTTCGGAGCCGTATCCAGAGAGGAAATGACACGCGTTGGGAGAGATGGGGGAGATTTGAGCTTCATACATATGAATTTCTCTGGAACTTGTAAAATGATGTAAATTATGGTTATTTTTATGTTAATATTCATACTTGGGTTGTTGAAGATGAATTTGGATTCTAAAGTTGTATTTTGGAGAGTTGGAAATGAGTTTGAGAACTTAGGTGTAATCTCTTTTGTTTTGCTCAAGTGTGGTGCAAGTAGTGGGTTTGACCATCTCGGCAAGTCCGGATGTGTCGCTAGTGTCTTGGACATGTTTCTTTTGTGCTCATAATACTAGTTGTAACTTTGAGTTAATCCTCAGTAAGTTCCATGTATTTTGGATGAGAATTGAATTTCAAAGTTTAAAAGTTTGTTCTAGTTCAAATGAAATGAGTTTTTAGTGGATTTGATTAAATGGTGAATGTGTTTGTGTAATCCAAGTTTGATTTCAGTTAAAAAAAATGTTTGGAAATATGTTGGATATGTTTTCCCAAAGTTTCATAAGGTTTCCATGTGATTTGGTTATGTTTTGGCATGTTTTAAAACTTGTAGTAGCAAGAATTTTGCAGCAGAAACTGTTCTGCAGGAACCCGGATTGATCCGGGTACAAAGGGTGGATCGATCCGGGATCCTAGAGGGACATTCTGCTAGAAAAAAAAAAAACTCGGATTTGCGCACTGTTACGGAAACATTCATATCTCTCTCTAAAAAACTCGGATTTGCGCACCGTTTTTTTGTTAGAACCGGAACTCAAAGACCTATCTTTTGGTATAAAAATTTGATATACTTATTAATAACTATTTTGCCCTTGGATTAATTTTTGTCACAATAAAGCTCTTAAAGGTGGTTTAATTCATACTTTTTATTCCTAATTAGTATATTTTGGGTGTGTATCGCCTTGTTGCAATGTGTCCTAATCCGCTGGGGCGGGTTGGAGTGTGAAAGGTCCATATTCGGTCTTTATACATATGACTTCCCCCTCCAAGTAAGAGATAACTTCCCATATCTCTTGATATTATCTTTCTAAATCAGATAATATTTCCATATCTTGTCAACATTATCTTCCCAAAATATATGGAAATATCACTATAATCACAATGTGATAATGTTAATTAGGGAATATCTCAAGGCTTATCACATACTATAGTGATCCCACCGTGTATATATATACATATATACAGCCAGGCTCTAAAAAGGGCGCCCTCTCTTTAATAAAGAGAGGGCCTCTATTTGGCCGTCAGATCATGTTTTCATTAAGGGCATTTTATCATTTCTTAGTTTTTTAACACGATTCGACGATCAAAACAGAGGCCCTCTCTTTAATAAAGAGATGACACTTTCTTTAGAGAATCTTTGTATATATATATATATATATTCCAACGTGGCCAAACTGATGGTCAAATGAAATACCATAAGGTGGTGGCCCACAGCATTGTATGCTTGCCTGCCTTAGGCTTATGAGCATGTGACCAATTTGATGGTCAAGCTGACTGAGATTGAGTACATTTCATGTTCTGCCCGAATTGCATCAGTCCGAACTGGTGAAAGGCCAACCAAGGAATGGCCCACCAATTATATGCTTTATTGCCTTAGACCTATGAGGTTGAATTTAATGACTAACAGCCTGGCAGAATAAGGTGATGTGCAATAAACCATTGGATCGGTCTCATGAGATAGTCCGATCATCAACTGAGGTAGGTCCCCCCAACATGTAAATGATTATTTGAGGTAAATGGCAAAAATAGCTGGTCAGTCCGATAGAAAATTAGATGGTCATTGATGTGTGGTCGGTCTAAACAAAAATAATTGTGAAGTCAGTCTGAACTGAATCTAGAATGGTTCAAAATTCAATCAGCCCCACTAACTTTGAATCAATTACTTGGCCCCTAATTTATAGAATCGGTCTCATAGTTTGAATATAAAATCGCAATCGGCCTCTACCAATTTTAAATTAAAAAAATGTATATTTTAGGTGCAAACAATACCCCGCCCCCATCGGTTTCAATGCTTGGACCGAATATAAGCAGAGAAATGCGCATGCCCAACCAGAATTTGGATGATAAATCCCCACCGCCCTTATGAGTTATACTACGTCTCGAATAAAAAGCAACCTTACGACTTGCCTTCTTTAGATTTGGCTAGCATTCTACATTGGGCCCGCCTCATGCATGCTTTCAAGCCAAATAAACATGCGGATACCACTAGCTATGGCAGCAAACTCCACCATGTGATTGTGATCATAACCAATGATGTGGCCCTAACCTTTGGTATTAAAAAGTGACTCTGCCCAGGTACTAGGCCAAATATATTCTTGCCCAGTTTGTACACCGATTTTACTAAGTGCCCGAGTTATAATTCACCAAAGCACTACACCATATATATGGCCCAATTTGTAAAGGGAATATCCGTTACAAAAATTATTTGTAACGGATATGCCCGTTTTATAACCAATTTTTGTAACGGACATATTCGTTACTAATTAGTAATGGATTTTTGTAACGAATATACCCGTTACTAATATAATTTTTGTAACGGTTATACCCGTTGCAAATTAGTTTAGTAATGGATATATATCCAACTTTTTTTATTTTTTGAAAAAAAATACTAACGGTTTGTAACGAATTAGTAACGGTTATATCCGTTACTAATTTTCAAAATGCATAAAATTAGTAAGAATTTTGTAACGGATATATCTGTTACAAATTTTAATTAAAAAAAATCATTTAATAAATTCCCCAAATTTTTTTTTCTGCACCTAATTAACAAGCAAAATAATCCATACAAATACAAAAATAACAAGCTCAATCTATACTAAATACAAGTAGAATACTAAATATTTCATCTTATAAATCTTTGTCCACACCCAAATTCTTAGTTTCTACATTACATCTTACACATGAATTAACACAAGTAAAACAAACTACACAAATCTCTTTATGTCCATAAACAATTTCATCAACTTTAACTTTTTACAATACCGCTTCATTAATCTCTTCCTTCTTCATTGCCTGGAATCATCTCCACCCTGTTTTTCACCATAATTGATGATGGTGTTAGAAAAAAAATCACAAAAGAATAGTAATCATATTATTTTAATAAATAAGATAAAGTGAATGTAAAACTCACCATATTGTTTGCGATCACACCCTATGATATCCATTGATTACCCCACTTAATAGAATCGTACATTTATTACTAGTATTATACAATAGTGCCCCACAATAAAGCCCAGATCAGTGCAATTTACAAACAAGAATTGGCTATTCCCAATGTTTTCCATCTTTTTCTTTCATAAAGTTTGAGCACAAACCTTTCCTCAGCAATTGTAATATTAACATCAAGTTTAGAAATTGCATATATTAAGAGAATAAGCCTGGGTTACCTCAAACCTTTCCTCAGCAATAGCCTGTCTCTTCTACCTTCATAATACCCACAACTTCTGCCTTCAGTAATGGCCTATGCAACCTCGAGAGGGAAAAGAAAAGATAAATTATTATTTTTTAGAAATTTATAGAAAGATAATATTATGTAAGATTTAAGAACCTTTCTAGCCAAGCAGAAGCGTGAAGATCTGACTTGAACTAAACACTAGTCTAATTGGCTAATTTAGTTGGATTTTATTGTCTTTAAGTCAAGCCATGGCAAGTGGAGTGGCATTGTCTTGATGTGTCACTTCAAAAATTCTGTGAAGGGTACTAGGTACTAGGCATATAAAAGTAGAACACTCTTAAATTGAACACCTTCAAAAGACAATACCAAAGAAACAGTGCATAAAGATTACTACTGAAAGAATAGAGAGAAGGGAATCCGTGTGTAAGCAACGTTTAGATATATCTGTTTACTTTAAAAACTGCCTCTTTTTAATTATTTTTTTTAATCCAAACTTCTTGTTTAACCATTTGCACGCTCATTTGGAACTGTAGTATCTTACACTACAACAAATTACTTATTTTGTGACCAACGTCCAAGTGACGAACTCAATTTCGTCACTAAATATACACTTTTAGTGAAGAAAATAGCCTCCTTGCCAACTAGTTGTAAAATTATGACATTTGTAACCAAAAGATTTGGTCAGTAAAAATTCTTCACAGTATCTCTGGCGGGAAGGAAGGCGCCAAAATGATTTTATTAAGAGGTGTGAATAGTGACAAATTAAGGAGAATATTCGTGACCAATTTTTTCTCCTCCCTAAATAGCTTAAAACTGGGACGAGACAATTGGTTACTCTTAGTTTTTAGTGAAGAAAATAATATTTTATATTAAACTAAACAATAAATACATTGATTTTGGTAGAAATAGCTACCACAATTTCTTCACTAAAGAGTCCAAAAGACATGGGAAAGCTGATCAGATTTCCCTCCTTTTACTCGCACGATCAGAGTTCCCTCCTTCTACTCGCATGATCAAATATCAATCACCTATCTCACAATTTCTTTTCTCCATGAAAATTACACAGAGACGCACTGATTGTCGAAGACAGGGAGGAGAGTGTTTGTCTTTGAACCAGCAATTGTTTGAAGACATTCCAATCGTTCGAAGTTTAGGGAAACGCATTCATCAGGTACATAGTTCCCTATTTGTTGTGATATGTAAAAATTGTCTTAAGGTTGGGGTTTCTACAAAATTCCTATTTTAAGATGCACTACAACAGTGTCGGTCAATTTGTGTTTCAATTGCATGCTTTGATTCTTTTGCTTTTTACTTTTGTTCTTGTAGTACTGTGGCCGTCTTAGACCTAGGGTTATAGGTCTATATTGATTTGTAGGTCTATATTGATTTGGTGTGGATTTTGTCATCAATTCGTTTCTTACCCAAAAAAGCCCTAACTTTGTACAATTTCCTTCACACTATAATTGGATATGTGGCCATTGTAGTGCCAGCCTAATGGAGGCTCTGTGTTTACATGGCTCTTTGTATTTGATTTTATTTTTGCTTTTTCATATTTAGAACCAGACTTGTAGTCCTATGGTACTTGTGTACTCAATACCAATCCTTTAAATCTCAATTTTCCAAAACAAGAAGAAAAACGAAAATAAATTAATAACCATACTAAGTTATGTGACTATGTGACATAGATAGTCTCTAAAGAATACTGTAATATGTAACTCATATCACCAGGTTATAGCACTAAAATATTACACTAGTATATAATCACATGTTTGGTTTCAACCGATTTGGTAATGGGAGATATCCTAATTTGTATCCCAATTTTGGTTCCCTATTCATTTGGTAGTGGGACTATACTAATTCTCAGTGAAAGTTATTTTAGATGATTCCAATATCATATTGGTATGGGATCAAATTTGAAAACCATAACATTACAACCAAGTTCGGGAACCATAATATTACTCAGTTGTAATGTTATTTAAAATTACCCAAACTTTTTCAAATGTTAGTAAATGATAGTCTAGGGGATCAAATGATTGCTTAGTGTTGAATTCTAGGACTTTTGCAATGACCTATAGCTTATTTAGTATTAAGAATGCCAACTACTTTAGTTTTACTTGAATGGAGAAGTATGTGGTCTATGTCAATTAAGGTGTTTCATTTTTGTTAAGGCTCTGTTTGGTTTGAGAGTAGGGAAAAGGAAAAGAAAACTATAAGGAAAATGGTTTCTGAATATTTTTCCATGTGCTTTCCTAAGTTCTCAATGCTTTAAAGTTTAAAAACACGAAGAAAAAAAAAACAATTCCAACATGTGATAGGAATTTAAGAAAATAGGAAGGAAAGTGGCATACAATTTAGAAACTTTAATTTATTTTTCACCTAAATATTTGTTTCCTTCCACTTTCCGTCACCATTTTGATTGTTGACTGGAAAAAAAAAATGCTTTTTTTCTATGTTTTCTTTTTCCTTTTCTCAATCAGAATTTGCACCCCAAGTTTGGTTACCAATCCCTTGGGTAGTGGATTTATTTCAATTGTAGTACAATACATAATTTCGTTGAAAGTTCATTTTAGATAAGAGTAATGCTACGCTTCCCAAATTTGCATCCCATATGTGGCTCCCAACACATGTAGCAATACTTATTTTTATTTGAGGATGTTAAAGTGGTCCCACCATTATTGAAGGTGGTCCTACTGTCACATGAGTTGGGAACTACATTTGGGAAGCATAGCATCTTTTTATTTTCTTTTTATTTTCTTTTCTTTTTTTTTTTTTGGGCAAGTGAAGCATAGCATTACTTTTTAGAGGCTAAGACTTCCATACAAACCAAGTGGTTTGGTTGTATGGTACAACCAAAGTTTGATAAGGAATGTTTGTACCTTTGGTAAAAGATATTTGTTCTTTTGGTAAGAGATGCTTGTACCTCTGAAAACCACAAATAATTTTAGGTACAAACATTTCTTATCAAGGAACAAACATTTCTTACCAAAAGTACAAACATTCCTTATCATTACCACTTGGTTGTACCATACAACTAAACCACTTGGTTGTTTGGAAGTCTTAATCCATAAATAATATCAAAATTTTAAATTTTCCAAAATACTATCGGAAGTACCAGCAAAGAGGAAGGGAAGATACACATGAAATTTAGAAATTTTACTTTCTTTTTCACTATATTTTATTTCCTTCACTTTTCCTCACCATTTTTGTTATTGACCAAAGGAAAATGCTTTTTTCTATGTTTTCCTTTTCTTTTCTCACTAAATCCATGAACCAATCATAGCCTAATTGATGTACACATTGGTTTCTCTCTAGAAACGTATGGATCAGTTCATCGAGGTTCAATTACTGTAGGATAGGAAGATTTAATCTATACATTAGGTAAAACATTTCATCGGGGTTTAATCTTTTGCCATGCAAGCACAAAAAGTGCTACATGTAATCTATGGGAGTTTTTGTTTTATAAGTTAAACTAGTAAATAAAAATTAAAAAAATCAAGCACATGGACACGTTTTTTTTAAGTGTCGTGTAGAGATTAGTGTGCTTTTGTCTATTTATATTTACTCTTTAACCCACTCTATGTGAAATCCGTGAACAACCACACAAAGAAAATCCAAAATTATAGTGTCTCTACCCAAAAAAATCGGATTAGAGGAGTTGCCCTTGAACCCCCGTATACATTTGTGCTCCCCTACGATAAAATCCTAGCTCCGCCCTCGCTAGCCACCAATAACCACCGGCCACCTTCTTGTTAAAAATTTTGCTCTGAAAATAATATTTTTGCACATCAGTAGATTATTAGAACTACTACATCAGGTTAAAATATCAAATATAGGGCAATACGAACCAAGATGGTAAAGTAAAAACATAATAATACCCTTTTTGCAGTTTTTATTCTTTTGGTTTCTATCTTCTACATTTCCTTTTATCATATTTCATTACTAGACTAGATAGTGCTTCCAAACTTGTACTTAGTGCATACATTCTAATGTTATTTTTGGATGTTTTAGTTTGATATTATAGTACGGACACACATATGGATAAGAGTTGGATGCGACTTAGCGATAGGTTTGGGAAGGAATACATGGAGGGAGTAAAAGGTTTCATGAACTTGGAACGTAGTCATACAAATCCAGCAAATAGGGTTCGTTGTCCATGTAATAGTTGCAATAATGTTTACTTAAGGCTTCCAGAAGTAGTAGAAGACCACTTGTTTGAATATGGGATAGACACGACTTACACTGAATGGGTACATCATGGTGAGACTTATCAACCAATCATTGACGATGATGTTGACGATGAAGAAGATGATTTTATGGCACTCAATGAACAACAAAATGTTGATGACGTGCAAGAGATGTTAGGAGACATCCATGCTGGTACATACATAGATAATCTTGTAAGGGATCCATCTAATAGTAGTAGTCCACATGTGCCATCAGGAGAAGATTTTAGTGGCTTACCTACTCATATATCTGATGGTAACTTTGCTGGATTGTTTAAGGATTCTCAAAGTGAACTTTATCCAGGTTGTCAAAAGTACTCGAAGTTATCGTTCCTTGTGAAGGCACTTCATTTGAAGGTTATTAACCGTTGGAGTAATAAATCTTTTAGTATGATGCTTGAATTTATGAAGGATTTACTCCCTGAAGGCGAGACTGTACCAAAATCCTATTACGAGGCTAAAAACCTAATGCGAGAGTTAGGCCTTGGATATGTGCCAATACATATGTGTAAAAATGATTGTGTACTATTTTGGAAGGAGTATGAAACAAGAGAAGAGTGTCCAGAATGTAATGAGCCTCGATACAAATATCAAGAAGGAAAGAGTTAGAAAATTCCGCAGAAGGTGTTAAGATACTTTCCTTCAAAACCAAGGTTACAAAGGCTGTTTATGGCAAAGAAGATTGCCGAAGATATGAGATGGCACAAAGAGAAGCGCGTAGAAGACAAGAATGTATTTCGACATCCAGCTGATGCGAAAGCTTGGCAAGAATTTGACAAGGAGCATGATTGGTTTACGTAACATTCGGCTTGGTCTAGCAAGTGACGGTTTCAATCCCTTTGGAAATATGAGTAACTCATATAGCATGTGGCCTGTAATGCTTATGCCATATAATTTACCTCCATGGAAATGCATGAAAGATCCATTTTTGTTTATGTCATTACTTATTCCAGGACCGAAATCACCTGGAAATGACATTGATGTGTACTTGCGTCCGTTGATAGATGAGTTGAAGGAGTTATGGGAAGATGGTATACAGACTTATGATGCCTCTACAAAACAGAGCTTTCGTTTGCATGCAGCTTTGTTGTGGACAATAAATGATTTTCCTGCCTATGGAAACTTGTCTGGATGGAGCACTAAAGGGTATATGGCATGTCCAACATGTAATGAGGAGATATCATCTGTATCACTAAAACATGGAAACAAAATTTGTTACATGGGACATCGACGTTACTTGCCCACCAATCATCCTTGGCGAAAGAGTTCCAAGTTTGATGGGAAACAAGAGAAGAGGTTGCAACCCAAGGATTTATCTGGGAATGATGTGCTAGAACAACTTAAGCATGTCACGGGAGTGAAATTTGGAAAGGCACCTAACAAGAAGAAAAGAACATGCACTGATATGGAGTTAAATTGGACAAAATAGAGTATTTTCTTTACATTGCCCTACTGGCGAACATTGAAGTTGCGGCATAATTTGGATGTTATGCACATTGAAAAGAATATATGTGATAATGTGTTGAATACATTGATGAATGTAGATGGAAAGACAAAAGACACTGTGAAAGCTCGCATGGATATAGCATTAATGGGTATAAGGAAGGAATTACACCTTAGGCAGGTTGGTGACAAATATGTGGTGTCACCCGCGTGCTACACATTGTCTACGGGAGAGAAAAAGAGCTTATGCGAAAGGTTAAAGTCAATAAAATTTCCAGATGGCTATGCATCTAATATTTCTAGATGTGTGAATGTTAAGGAGAGTAAAATATCGGGATTGAAAAGCCATGATTGTCATGTTCTTTTACAACGTTTACTCCCAGTTGCATTACGTGGATATTTGCGTAAGGATGTGTGTGCTGTATTAATTCAATTAAGCTTCTTCTTCAAAGAGTTATGTTGTAAGACTTTAAAATTGGAAGTCTTAGAGCGGTTGGAAAAAGATATTGCTATGGTACTTTGCAAGCTTGAGACAATATTCCCACCAGCATTTTTTGATGTTATGGTCCACTTGGCAATTCACTTACCAAAGGAAGCAATTCTTGGTGGACCAGTGCAGTACAGATGGATGTATCCGATTGAAAGGTAATATATAATTTTCTTTTATTCACTAGATAATTATGATATTCTACTTAAGTGTAAGTTTGTATTATAACATAATGCTTGCTAAACTTATCAATAGGTTTTTATGCACTCTTAAAAAGTACGTTCGCAATAAAGCATGTCCAGAGGGCTCAATAGCTGAAGCTTACATTGATAATGAATGTTTGACATTCTGTTCTATGTATCTTCGCAGGGTTGAGACAAGATTCAATCGAGAAGAGCGGAACTATGATGGAGGCCAAGGCCAACAATGTAGAGGCCTATCTGTTTTTGCACAAAATGTACGTTCATTAGGAGCTGCAAGTGACGGTGAGCTTGACTTGGTGGATCATATAAAGGCTCGATTGTATGTTCTGAACAATTGTAATGAGATCGAGCCCTATCGAATGTATGTTTCAAAGAATATTAGCATGGATAAATTTGTATACTAATTATAACTCTAATTTTTCTGACAAGTTATTTCGTACGTAGCGAACACCTGGAAGAGATCCTTAGAGAGAATGCAACTAATGTACAACAGAGGCATGAAAATCAATTTCCTTTGTGGTTTGAAAATCGTGTAAGTGTTTGATTATGGCTATTTTCGAATAGGACTTAAGGGTATCTCATGGTTGTAATAGGTTTTAAGATTGTAACTCAATTTCTCCCAATGTCTAACCCTTTTTTTTTCATAGATTAAACAATTGCGAGGGAAAAATTCAGCACAAGTAAATGATCAACTATGGTCATTAGCATGTGGTCCAGATAGACGAGTCACACATTATACTGGTTGCATTGTTAATGGAATTAGGTTCCATACCACCGAACGAGAGCATCATCGAAAAACTCAAAATAGTGGTGTTGTTGTAAAAGGGGAACATCAATCCTCAGAAATTGACTTCTATGGTGTTCTAACAAGTGTTATTGAGTTAACATATTGTGGAGGAAATCGAGTTAACTTATTCAAGTGCGATTGGTGGGATACCGGTAATAGGAGAAACGGAATACATGTAGATGAGTACTTCACAAGCGTGAATGTCTCTCGTAAATGGTATAAGGATGATCCATTTGTGCTAGCATCGCAAGTTGAACAAGTCTTTTATGTTGATGACAATAAACTAGGCAATCCTTGGAAAGTTGTACAGAGGATCCAACCTAGGAACTTATACGACGTTCCTAAGATAGAAAAGCAGGATGAACATGAAAGGCAAATCGATGATGATGAGGCATACCAACAATTTGAGTCGTTTGGTCTTGACATGACAATCAACAGTGACCGAGACTTGGGACCATTACATAGAGATGATGTAGCTCCAAACCATGTTGATGCGACTATTATCGAAAAGAATATGAAAGCAGCCGGACAAGCAGAGGGAGATGATATTTTTATTAACGATGATAGTAATGATGAAGAAGAAAAATGTTTATAGGCAAAAGTTGTTTGTGGTAAATTTTAATGACTTGCAAATTTCTGCAATTAAATTGTAGAAATTGGTTTGCCAAATAATTTAGTGTTTGCTTTTGGGATTTCATATGCACTTATGGGCTTCAAAAACTGTTGCCAAATAGGCCTGAGGGACCAAGATAATCAGCTCATTAGGCCCCTAAACTCAAAGCTGGTTATTATTTATTTTTTTAAATAAATTCTATAATAACGTATGAGCTCCAACAGCTGTAAGTAACCAAATAGATTGAGCTACCCCTGCAATCATGAACTTTCTCGTAAAATTATTTTGGTGCAGTCGCTGCCTTGGGATCAGTTCATCAAACCCTTTATTGAATTAACTCAAACCCTCTCCATTTGTCTCTTTACTAATTAGAAAGACCTTTGATGTGTTCATATGAGTTTGCCACAAAATTGGCAGGTGAAGAGTGTGTGTAACCCTAGTTTTTGTACGATTAAAATATGTTGAATAGGAACCTTATATGTCTCATATGCTAAGGACTTTGTGCAGCCTTCTCGCTTATAAAGATAACCATCACTATTGATAGTGTAAAGCTTTGTTTGGTTAAAGAAGGAAAATATATGAAAAGAAGAAAAAATGGTAAGGAAAATGTAGTTGAGGGAAAATTTTCAATTTGCCATTTCTTATTTCTTCTTCATTAATATTATTCAAAGCTAACAAACAAATAAAAGAAGAAGAAAAATTCGTGCACCCTTTCAGCATTTATTTTTCTATTTTTTTTTCATTAAACATGTCCCTAGGTTGTTTTTATGCTCTTATTTACGTTTCCATTTTTACAGCATCTCTGTGACGTGGACTTGGATTGCTTTTTGTCCTTTTCGATATTATTTCTTATTAGTTGATTGAATTAGGAAATTTAAAACTGCTTCAAACAAGACCGGCTTCTAAGATTGGGACTGTGTTGCTTGTTTTACCTTTGAGAGTCTCAAGTTGATTATATATGTTCATAAAGTTCCTTCTTAGCGGTTGAGGCACACACTTTGCGTATGCAACATGCTGTGTTTGTATGTATTCATAAACTTAATAATGTAAAAAAGACTTGTGGAGAATACCTTAATATTAAAAAAAATAAAAATAAAAAAATCCACAAAAAGGACTACTGTCCTCAAAATTGTATTTTGTGTTAAAGTTCAATAACTTGAATTTTGAAAAGGCTACTACTTGCATGGAAAACTATATATAAAACCCATATAAGGTGGATAAGCTACACATTTGAATTGAGGAGAAACAAAGCAAGGAAAAAAAATTAAGGAGAAGAAGAAAATGAAAGATCTTTACAGGTAGTATATACAACAATGAAAGCAAAATAACCCTCTAATGTAACTAAATATAACACACAGTGGAAACCATGGCATTATGCGTGTAACTCTATAAATCCAGAAAATATATGAAGTGACTAAATTTATTTTCTTGATACCTTAACAACATGTTCTAGAAATCGGTCAAATCCACATGATCCAAACAATGCTATCTTCTTTTGGTTGACATGATAAAAGTGCTATCTTCTTTGACAAAAAAATAAAAATGAAAATAAAAGTACTACCCCTAAGCCTAAAAAGGAAAAGAAAATTCATAGTTGACATTAAAATGGCATAAATTTTATAGCAAAAAATGAGATACAATTGAATCGATTTCCTTTGTTTTCTAAAGTATGTGAGAAATGTAGGAATTGTTTTGCCTCTAATGTTACATCCTTCTGCAATAATAGAAGCCAGTGGGCAAGAAAGAGAAGTTTTTGACGGACGGTTATTTGGTAGTTTTAATTGGGTGGTGTAGAGAGTAAATATTGGTTGCAACCGGTGTACCATGTCACTATCTATCATACCACTAATAGAAAAACTGTTTTTGCTTATGTGGACTTGGATTCCCCTAGAAATAGGGGGACAATTGGACAAATAAAAGGATGCGATTGGATTGGGATACCACATTATCCTTACAATCGTTGCATCCAAGATTTCTTCGTGGAATGGGAGGTTAGTGGCAGTTTGAGTTATTGGATTTTGTTTGGGTAATGTGTAATGGCAGTTTGGTCCTCCTAAGTTTATTTTTTCTGTTTATAAGTATAGTAGTTTTTAGGTAAATATGATAGATGGTAAAAAAGGAAGTAGGTACCCCTATCTTTCCCTTTCTAAAGTAGTATAGATATGTATTTGTATGTGCATTACCATTTTAGTAGAATTAAGCTTATTTTTCCTTGGTTTGAGCACTCAGTACAAACCCATGTTGGGATATGACTATTCAAAATAAAGAAATATGGGAAGTTGAAGAGGTGCTCATGCATGTCTTTTAATTTCATAAAAAAATAAATAAAAGAAGAACATTAGTTGATTCCAAAAATGAGAAAACATTGTGCTGATTGGTTTTCTAGCATAACCACCAATTGGGTATTGCTTATACTTCTTGGTACAAAGACAAACACTCTAAAACTTGTACATTGTGGGTTGATAATTCCTAAAAACTTTAAAGTTCCATTTGGCAACAACTTTGGATGTTTTTGTGCTTGTGTGGTGCTTGTGGTTTTTATTATCGTATATTGCTCTCTTTGTGTGTCTCCTCGATGTCTTGAGGATTACTAAATAGTTGGGTTTCTTTTTTTATCTGTACAGAAAAGGAGCAAGATTAACAAGGAAAATCGGGCAAAATTGAAGGTCTCCCACATTATGGGCACAAAGTCATTTTGTAGGGCGTGCCATGAGAAAGTACGGTTACTAAATTGATTTATAGTTTCCTGACCATACTTTGCTAACTAATATTGCAAACATATATATTTTAAATTGATAATAACACAGCGAAACAAAGAGACTGAGGAGGAACCCGATAGAATTGAATTTTGGAAGATATGCCACTATAATGAAGAAAGGGGTGTTGGTCTGATCCAATTGCAGAAAAAATATATATAAGATCATTTAATTAGTTTTTTTTTTGTTCAAAATTTATTTTGTTTAAAATTTAATAGTATCTGTTTGCTCTCGAAGGAGGAGATGGTTGAGCTTCAGGCTCGTTCTGAACTAGAGGGAAACCCGATGACTGTGGATGAAATATGTGATCAAGTTCTTGGGAGGAGGTCTGGATATGTACTTGGTCGCGGTCATGGTCCGAAGCCCAAATCCACATTTCAGCGTCGCGACAATTTACAGGCAATTTAGGATGCTAGAAAAAGGGCAGAGGTAGCTGAGAGACAAGCAACAAAATTAGGTGAGCAGCTTGAATCCCAGCAACTGCAAATCAAGAATCAACAAATTGAAATCTCATCTCAAAAGATGCACATAGATACTATCACGACTAGGCAAAGTGAGATGGAGGCAATGTTACGTTCCATTCTATCAAATATGCAACCTCCTATGCAAGTGCCTGCCTTTTCTTGATTTCCATGTTAATTGATGTGTTAGCTTAGAAAGTGCTTTTGTTATTTAGTATTAGATGAATGATGGTAGACGTTGGACTAATCGGTATTTCATTCTTGGTTTGATGTTGGACAAAATGGATTTGCAAAGTTGATTAGATTTTGTTTTTTGAATCTTATTGGTATTTTTAGTTTTTGATAATGTGGATGTCGTGGATGATTGTTTGCTTTTATGTGATTAATTATGATTGTTGATACTAGAATGTACAGGAAAGCATATTGATCTTATGATGGCACAAACAAAGAATGGTCACTGAAACTTGTCTGTATAGTACATTTTTAGTGACCAACATATATCGTCACTAAATCATGTGATTCTACAATTCACGGGATTTAGTGATTTGTCACATTTCGTCCCTAATAAACACCTTCAACGGTCACTAAATCTTCTGCTATTTTGTGACCACAATTTCGTCCCTATATGTTCTTTAGCATTTTTCTAAAAATAATTAAAGAGGATAAACAGTGACGAATTCATTTTTTAGTGACAAATTTTATTGGTATTTTGTGACAAACAATGTCATCACTAAATATAATTTTATGTGACCAATAGATCTCGTCACTATAATTCATCCTTTTAGTGACGACATCACTTGATTGGTCACTATATACTTTTAGCAACGGTGTTTCAGTGACCAGCTAGTGACGAAGTATTCTTAGTCACTACATATATTTAGTGACCACATTTTGAGTTTTAGGGATGACATTCTTGGTCACTAAAGACCAATTTTGTAGTAGTGTTAACTAATGTTTCTGCCTTTTTTTCCTTTCTCCATTTGCAATTATTTGTTCATGTGATAGTTACATCTATGAGTGTCATATGTACTGTTTCAACCTCAATTTTTTAGGATTAACTAGAGCTATAGTTAATTTTAGATCAGTCCATATGTAATTATCATCACTCGTATGTCTAAGTCTGTGTTATTCCTTGCAGGCAATTCCCTTTCTTGTAGGCTGTCCAACATGCTTGAGATATTTTTTGCACAGCAGCACAACACAGCACTCACATAGCACACATGCACATCAGCACATGTGCACAACAGCCTGCGTGCACAGCACAGTAGCCCCCGTGCATAGCACAACCTACGTGCACAACACAGCAGCCCACATGCAAAGCAGCACATCACACGTGCAATGCACACACGCACGACAACACGTGCACAACAGTTTTTTATTATTGCTGATCGCAGGTAAGTGAGCTGGAGAAGTGGGGCTACTCGGTTGATTGGAAGAAAGTGCTTGTATACTTCTTTGGAAGGAAACAAATGTGAGTACTTGAGTCCATTTCTTATGGTTTTCTGCTGATGTAGTTGTTAGAATAATTTCCATTTATAGTTTATCTTGTACCTTACCATTATCTGTGTCTAGGTTCATACTGTACTATCTTGTACTACACTTGTACTGCTCTTGTACTTGGTCCTCTCACTAGCCTATATAAGGTTAGTCTCAGTAAAGTTAATGAAAATATCAATACAATATTCCCTTCTCTCTATTCTTTCATGGTATCAGAGCCATAACATCTTCGGATCAACTCACCACATCGGCATCACCAAATCTGCTCCAGCCACTGACCAATCTGCAAGCTTACACGCAGATTCAAATCACGTCTTGACCAATCTTCAACCAAACACGTCCTTCATCTTCAAACAGCCAACACGTTGAACCAACCCCAAACTATATTCATCATCACTGTCATCATCACCATAAGATTCATTCATTCTTTGTTTGCATCAATTCAATCAACGGGCCCCACCCCACCAAATCATCACCCAAAACTATTCTTACATATACACTACTGAAGTATATTTGAACAACCATTACCCGCATTATCACCGACCCAATCAAGCCGCAACACCGACCACCAATCTGCCTCACCATTACCCTCATCATTATCCAACATCATCATCAAATCCCTTCACCGCTGCTCCTTAAAACCCCAGACCCTCAAACTGCGGCTATAATTTATTCCTTTTTTAACCCCAAATAACAAGTCCCGACCAACCCTACAAACAAGACCCTACCCATAAGACTCGATCCTTTTTGACCCGTTCTAGACTCTGCCCAACATTGACCCGATCCAGACCCGACCCGATCCAGACCCTAAACACCCTTTCCTGTGCTCCTTTTGACTTAATTCATTCAGATGTTTGGGGGCCCTCTCCAACTGTCACTATGGGAGGATCAAGATACTTTGTTATTTTTATTGATGACTATTCTCGTTATACTTGGATTTTTCTCATGCGCAATCAGTCTGAGCTGCCTCAACTATATTTTGATTTTGCTACTATGGTCAAAACTCAATTTTCTTGCAATATCAAAGTTTTTCGTGCAGACAATGCTGCTGAGTACACTGATACTGTAGTCCTTAATTTCCTACGCCAACATGGTTCTCTCCCACATTGTTCTTGCCCAGGCACCTCCCAACAAAATGGTCGTGCTGAGCGAAAACATCGTGATATTCTAAACACTGTTCGTACCCTCCTTACATCTGCCTCTTGTCCCAAACGTTTTTAAGGTGAAGCCGCTCTTACAGCTGTCTACACCAAGAATCGTGTTCCATCCCTAATCATTGACAATCAATCTCCATATGAGCGACTCTATGGTCATTTACCTGATTATAGTACACTCAAAGTTTTTGCAGTGCTTGCTTTGTTCTTCTTCAACCTCATGAACGCACCAAATTAGAGTCCCGTTCCCGCCTATGCTGTTTCCTTGGATATGGTATTGAACACAAGGGATACAGGTGTTGGGATCCTTACTCCAAATGTCTCCGTGTGTCCAGGCATGTTATCTTCTGGGAACACAAGATGTTCTCCTCCATGTCCAAATTTCATCTTTCACCCGATACTACTCCCCTTCTCTTCACTGATCCTTCAGTAGGCCTGTTTCCAGAAAGTACAGCTACAGATCAACCTTCTACCACATCCACATCTCTTGAGTTCCATGCTCCCACTGATGATGCTCCTGAGTCTTCCACCTTACCCTCTCTTGAGCTGCCTGCCCCGACTGCTGGTCCTGCTCCACCTCTCCGACGAAGTGACCGGGAAAAAACTCCTTCTGTTCATCTTCGTGATTATGTTGCTTTTTCTACAATCCTTTCTCATCATGAACCTCAGTCTTACCGCGAGGCAAGCTCTAATTCTCTTTGGCAGAAAGCAATGGGTGATGAATTGCAGGCATTTGAACAAAATCACACATGGGATTTGGTAGAATTACCAAGTGGCAAAAATGCTATGGGATGCAAGTGGGTTTACAAGATCAAAACTCACTCAGACGGATCCATTGACCACTACAAAGCTCGCCTTGTAGCCAAAGGTTTTACCCAGGAGTATGGGATTGATTATGAGGAAACATTTGCTCCAGTTGCACGTCTTACTTCTGTTCGCAGTCTTATTGCCGTTGTTGTAGTCTGCCGTTGGGATTTATTTCAAATGGACGTAAAAAATGCATTCCTAAATGGTGATCTCACTAAAGAAGTCTATATGTGTCCTCCTCCTGGTTATCCTCATCAATCTTACCAAGTCTGCAAACTCCGCAAAGCTCTGTATGGTCTTAAACAAGCTCCAAGAGCCTGGTTTGCAAAATTTAGCACAATTGTTGAGAGCTTCGATTTCACACCTAGCTCCTATGATTCAGCTCTATTCATCCGCCGAACTAATCAGGGCATTATACTTCTTCTCCTCTACGTAGATGACATGATTATCACTGGAGATGATACATCTGGAATTCTGGGCCTCAAAACTCATCTAAGCCAGCATGTTGAAATGAAAGATCTAGGCAAGCTCAACTATTTTTTGGGACTTGAGATCACTTCCAATGCTGACGGTTACTATCTCTCTCAAGCCAAGTACTCTTCTGATCTTCTTACTCGTGCGGGAATCACAGATAACAAGACCAGTCCTACACCTCTTGAGCTCAACTCCAAGCTTACTCCTATGGATGGTACTCTTCTAGATGATCCCACTTTATACCGCCAGCTAGTTGGGAGTCTAGTCTATCTCACAGTTACTCGACCTGACATTGCCTATGCGGTCCATATTGTCAGCCAATTTCTCTCTGCCCCTCGATCGTCTCACTATGGTGCTGTTCTTCGCATTCTTCGTTATCTCAAGGGAACAATATTTCATGGTCTGCATTTCTCCTCTCATTCCTCACTCGAGCTCCGTGCTTATTCTGATGCAGATTGGGCAGGAGACCCCACTGATCGACGATCCACTACAGGGTATTGCTTCTTTCTTGGTAATTCTCTTATCTCTTGGCGAAGTAAAAAGCAAACGGTTGTTGCTCGCTCAAGTACAGAAGCAGAATATTGAGCCCTAACTGATGCTACTCAAGAACTACTCTGGCTCCGTTGGTTACTTGAAGACTTGGGTGTTACTCATTCCAATGCTACTGTTATCCACTGTGACAATCAGAGTGCTATTCAGATTGCGCACAACAATGTTTTTCACGAACGCACTAAGCACATTGAGATCGACTGTCACTTTGTGCGCCATCATCTCACCAGTGGCACCGTTCGACTTGTCTCGGTATCTTCCGCTGACCAGACTGCTGATATCTTCACCAAAACTCATCATCCAGGACGTCTTCAGGACCTAGTTTCCAAACTCAAGATGATCTCAATCTTACCACCTTGAGTTTGAGGGGGGCTGTTAGAATAATTTCCATTTATAGTTTATGTTGTACCTTACCATTATCTGTGTCTAGGTTCATACTGTACTATATTGTACTACACTTGTACTGCTCTTGTACTTGGTCCTCTCACTAGCCTATATAAGGGTAGTCTCTGTAAAGTTAATGAAAATATCAATACAATATAATTCAAATAATGGGATTAAAATCAATGCAGATAAAGATATGCTCTGGTTATATATTGGACACTATGAGAGGAATTAGCACTGATGGCAGTTATATAGTACCAGTAGACCTGAATTTCCAACTGATTTTAGATCAGATCTCTTGAATGTGTATCCAATGAAATTGGAATCCATTGATGTCAACATCTGCAGCATTAGGAATGCAAAATAAAAACAATTGCAGTATCATTTCCAACTGATTTTTGCGAACAATGTACATATATTTTAAATATAGTTCCTCTCCAAGAATTCAAAATACATAAAAGTTCCAAGTTGAGATGAATGATAGGCAATAAAAAATGAAATATAAAAAATGAAAGAGCTAGATGAAGCTGACATAGAAAAGGCATGGACCAATGTGCAAGAAAATACTGAAAGTCCTCACTTGCAAAGACTAATATACCACCTCATATTGGAAGCACTGCAATTAAAAAGTGAAGATCACGATGCTGAAAGAAGCTGTCTATACCCTACTCTAGTGGTGAGAATGGACTGATACCCTAGTGCAATTATATTCATAATTGCATATACATGAATGTGATGTATATACATAATTGTATGTCTATACCTATAATAATGTATTGCTTTTCTTAGGATGTGAAGGCTAGCACTTTGCATACATACATGAATATGAATAGGAAAAAAGAACAAACATAAGGACAATGCATGAATGGCATTACTGCTGATTTGCTAATAAAAAAACTTGGCATTATCTGACTAGTCACCTATTTATTTACACACAAACATAAGCTTTATATGTAGAAATCGTATCCCAACTTAACATCATGTAAACTAATACAAGTGAAGAATAAAATGGCATGTAACACGAGCAAAAATGAAGACAATACCACCTTTTTTTCTTTTCTTTTCTTTTTTCTTAGCTTGAATCTGAATCGTCCATGAATCGGACGATTCAGAACGATTTAATGTGATTTTTGATTCATAGGCATGATTCGAATCGTTCGGTATGAGGATCGAATCGTGAATTGTACAATTCTATCAACCATGCTTCCAATGACAAACAACATAAATTTGATGACATAAAGTTATTTTATTCCATTTAGCTTATAATGACAAATAACATAACTCTTAACACCACATAAATAGTTTTCTTTCATCATGATTTTCCAGACCTGTCTATACTGCTTCTAACATGCACTAGGAAACAACAAAGGATGACAATAAACTGGCAATACCACGAAGGAAAATGGAAAGGAAAAAGTAATCCTAACAATCAAATAGAACATAATGGCTTGAGCTTGAAAAGAAAAGGAGAACAAAAAATACGTTAAAATCTTACTGCATTTTACTATCTAACTTTAGTGTGCATGACCAGCCAGCAAAATTCACACAAGTCGATGATAAGATTTCCTAAAATTTGCTGCACCGAAAAATATATGACAAATAAATCAAACACTTTTTACTCTTTAGACACAGTTATAATCTTTAGTAACATGAAATCATTCATTTCTGGGTTAGTGGCATACAATATCCAATTATGAAGTCCTATTTTACGTAATATTTTGACGAAGTTCTAGGCATAGAAATAACAATATCTCTCGAAGAAATTAGCAAAATGAAAAGTTAGAAATGCGTCAATTCCATGACTCGCAGGAGTACTGCCCTGTAATTTGTATTAATAACCATATAATTTCTTATATCGAATGTGTGAACTTCTCGATCTTCGTAAAGAAACTTTGAGAACCATAGATCTAATAAAAATAACTTATTTATTGTCACATCCAAGGACCTATATCAACCATGAATATTCTTCGTAAATGAACAAAGCAAAAAGAGTCATAAAAACTTCCCATTGAAAATGGAAAGGATTATCAAATTAGAAAACGTCCGCATGTTGAAAAACAACCTGTTAATCTAATTCTAACGTCATGGTACTACAAATACTGTGAGGATAGGCTGGATAGCTGCTGCATTTACAATCAAGACAAAACACCCCTGGGCCTGAATGTGACAAAAGAGACCTAAATGAATTATGTTACTCAGTTATGTTCTATAAAGCCATACCCTCACATGAAAGCAGCAAATTGTTATGATCATGTGCATTAATCCTTGCAACAAATAAAAATTTTCAAGAGATGGGCAAGCAATAGATAAAAATTGTATGACCATAATGAAACATCGATCTCATTATAACCAGATTAATAACACATTTGAGAAAAAATACCTCTTACTAAGACATTTGAGGCATCATCAAGACTCACCCATGAACATTTAGCTTTTCCCTCTTCAGCAGCTAATTGATAAGGACCCTAAATCAAGTTGCTTTTCAGAAAAATACAACGAAATTTTCAACATACTTCATAAAGTTCACATAAAGACCAAATAAATCCCCAGTTACAATTCCCTTATAGGGATGAGCAGATAAACTATAACAATACAATGAAATCACAAGTTAAATCACCAAACCTCATTTCGACTACCAAAATCCTCGCGAGCTCTGCTAACACTTGGAATCATGAGGTTTTTGGTAATATTTTTAAGAAAAAATGTAAAATCCTTGCTAGATTAGAAGGCATCCAACGAAACCTCTCTATTCGCCCCTCCATGTTCCTTTAGAATCTTGTAAATGACCTTATAAAAGATTATAACACCATTTTAAACCAAGAAGAGCTTTTCTGGAAACAAAAGTCTAGAATCCAATGGATTGTGGAGGGGGATAAGAGTACTAGTTTCTTCCATTTATCTACTCTTGTGAGAAGAAAAGGAAACAAAATTGAAGCCCTAAAATCTGATGATGGCTCTTGGATCTTGGATCCAGTGCCCATTAAAGATCATATCCTTTCCAATTTTAGATCCCTCTTTCATTCGAATTTTATTTCCCCCATGCCAGCTGTGGATACCGGAAGTGGACCACTTCTCTCTCTTGTTCGAGATTGTTTTGAAATTGATTTGAATCAAGGAAAGAAAACGAAAGGTCTGTTGAAAACAGATACAGAGTCGCCACTTGGTCTTTAAGGAACCAAGAAACCTAATTTTGACTCACCCAAGCGGATAAGGGCACCGGCCCTTCATAACCAAAGAACTTGGTTCGGGGTTTTGGTACGAGAGAGGAAGGAGCCTTTGTCACGACTAAAACACCCTCAACTCGCCCCGTCTTTCGACGGGCCTCAATTAGCATCCAAATAATCATCTTATACTATGTTTGGTTCGACAAATAATACTATGATAGTATATTACATCACATAAGAAACTTGAAAATGGAAGATCTAAAGATAAAATATCATTCATAAGATCTAAGTCAAATATCATGCAATGTAAAGTGAAAGATCACACAAATAAACCTAGGAAAAATCGTCTAATCATGTATCAAGTATTCAAGACTTCCTAATCTAAAGGGAACATGAATTTGTTCTTGAAACAAGTAAAAAGAAACGAAAATATGCTTAGCAAGCTAGTATGATGCATGTTATTCTTTGAGAAAAGAAGATCTCTCAATCCCCGGGACGGATGAGAAAGGATGATTAGATCGAGGGGAAGTATGAACGTGTGATCAAGTTCATTCCTTATAATCTTCTTAGATTAAGAGTTACAAAAACCCCAAATCTTGCATGAATGTATTGTATGAACCTAAAAATGTGCAAAGGTTGTAGTGTGTTTTGGGTTCATGGGTTTCTAAAAATGACCTAGTAGTCTAAAGTGTGCATGAATGAATGGATTAAATCAACATGGGATATATACAAATGTAGTATGAACTACTTCCTAAGATGTGAGCTAATTTGGAATGCATATGAGCATCAAATCAAAGAATAAAAGTTGAAATGTGCTTGCTGTGAATAGTGGACAGACTGCATATGGCACTTTGCAACATTATAATGGGAGGTCAAACGTGCCTAGAAAAATGTGAGAAAAATCTGAGATCATTCTTATTGTGTCTAGAAAATAACCCAAAAAGCCAAACATCAATAGCTATCACAGATTAAAAGAAAGAAATCAGAATGTACACATGACTCAGAAACAAAAACTGCACTGTTGACTGATTTTGTATGATTTTTCATAAATCAAAGAAAAGGTTTATGATGACCCATTATATACCAAAAGTTTCCTAAGACACCCAAGTTTTATAAAAAAAATAGAAAAGATATATGTACAGTGATGAAAATGTCCAGAATAAGTGCAAGAAGTTAGATAAACATTCTGTGAGAACAGAGGCAGATTATGAATATGAACTTCTCACATCCAAAACAAATACTTTTACATTTCAATAATTGATGAGAGAAATTAGGGACAAACTATGATGTATTAGGAAGGTTTTCCAAGTGGTCTCATCATAATAACTTGAGTATTTAATTCAAAACAAATCTTCGAATCTGAACAGCTCACTGTTTTGGGTCATTGTTTTGGAGATATTGAGGAAAACAAAGTTTTATTTCTTGAAATCAAATGAGAGGGATTGAGAGGGGTTTTGAAATAGATGTTTTGAAAACATGTTTTCAACACTCAATAAGGATTATGACCACTTAGAATACTAACACCAAACTCATCATAAGAATCTCCAAGATTGTTGGAGGGATTTATTCTATCTTTTAAACATAACTTCAATACATTCCAAGAATACCTTGGAAGTATTGAGGTTATGATCATCATCTATCAAACATGTTTTTGAGGTCAAGAGCTACTATCCATAAGGATTCACTCACCCCAAACTTCATGTCATCACTTAGATGATGATGAACTAGTAAGTAAATAAAAAGAAAACAAAAAGAAATGGGATAAGAAGAGATGAACAATAAATAAACAAGCAAATAGATGATGATCAATATATGATATTCATGAAGCATGAACTTGTAGGTTGGTGTTTCACTCATATGTGATGACACTTAGACATGGAAGAAGCTTCCACTCTCTTGAATGCTCACTAAAATGGTGGTTGGGAGTATTGAATGTTGAAATAAATGGAAGTAATGAAGTAAAAACAAAGTTAGAACTCACTTTTGTTTTGAAAATCAAAGAGGAATGCTTCTTTTTCTCTCTACTCTAACCTTATCTCTACAACTTTCTCTCCCAAGCTTTTCAAAACTCACATTTGACTCCCCTAAAATGAGGAGTAATGGGGTGTTTATATAGGCCAACTTGGGGTGGTTTTGGGGTTTTAAAAGTGTTCCCATTGGCTCCAAACATCTGAAATCATGAAACCACGTCGTTTTGGATTTTAATTAATCAAAATGGGACCACAAGAATATTTACAAAAACTTACTGTTCTGGAGGGGAGTGCCGCGGCGGCACTGGGCCACTGCCGCGGCGGCAGTGGGCCAGTGCCGCGGCGGCACTGCTCCTCCCTTCGTCTGGATAATGCTGTTTAGGCCCCCCGAAGTTCCGGTATTCGCGAAAAGGCCCTATTTCGTCCGAAATTCACAGAAAATGCATACGAACTCCAAATTGAGGTTGTGATATACCGTTGGAAAGGTAATGGAGTCTACTTTACATAAAAAATAGTTCGGGGATAGGTCACTTCGAAAAGTTTTGCGGTATTCGCGATAAAAGCCGATTTGATCGCCTTTTTCGCCTTTGGAAATTCATAATAAACTCGTTTTAAATCCAGAAATTATGTGCGATATACCGTTGGAAAGCTATTGACCTCTAGTATTCATGAAAAATATTTGAAAATTGTTTCGGTGCCCCGATTCCAAAGTCAAATCTTGGTCAAACTGGTCAAACCTGGGATTCCCGGGAAGTTCTGGGAACCTCTGGGAGCTCCCAGGAGCTGATGTTTTCGCTCGATTTTCTTTTGGAACTTGTTTTAATACTTTTCTCATGATTTAGAATGGTTCTGGTGAATTCAGATAATTTTGGTCAAACTTGGTCAAACTTGGTCAAACTCTGGTCAAACCTGGTCAAACCTTGGTCAAACCGGTCAACGGGGACTTTCGGGGAACTTCCGGGACTTCCGGGGGTCTCTGGGAGCTGACGATTTCTCCCGGTTTTATTCAAAAACTCATTTTATCACTTTTCTTACGACGTAGTATGTTTTCAGAACTTTGGGACCAAATCTGGGATTTTTCGGATTTTCAAGGGCATTTTGGTCATTCTGAGCATTCTGAGAGATAGAGCTGACTTCCGAGAGTCCTTTCGAGTCTTTTACGATCATTGTGAACCACCAAGCTATGGGTCTCCTAAATCTGATAGCCGACAAAATGGGGTGTCTACACCAGCCCTTCCCCTCTGCCCCATCGTCATGTTATCCTCTTTGATTGTGATAAAGTTAGCCTCTCTACTATTTTGGAAGGCAATTTGCAATATGAAATCCCTCAAATCTCCTGGCCCCGATGGCATTCAACCCAGGTTTTACTAGAAATTCTGGGACATTGTTGATCCCTCTCTTAATTCCTTTGTGATGAAATGCTTCTCGTCCTGCTCTATTCCCAAAGAGGCTAATCTCATCCACATTACCCATATCACTAAGGTTGACCAACCTACCTCAATTACCTAATTTAGGCCCATCAACTTCTGTAATGTTAATTTTAAAACCATTTCCAAAATCCTCTCTTTAAGAATCAAGCCTCTTTTGGGTAAGATTATCAGCCCTCATTATAATATAGTTTTATCCCGGGCAGAAACAGTAGTGATAACATTATTATTACCCAGGAGATTATTCATACCCTTCGTAACAAGAAAGGTAAAAATGGGGGCATGGTCTTTAAGATTGATTTGGAAAAGGCTTATGATCGTATTGACTGGAAGTTCCTTCAATAGACTTTGGTTGACTATTGGAGGCTATAGATTTAGGATAAAAAGCGTTGCAAAAGATGCAAGGATGCTGAGGTCAGTGCTGGTCGTGCTCCGCGTGAGCTGCCTACGTATCCCAAGGGGAATCAGACCAGGACGTAGTTCAGGGCACAAAGGGATGAATCACCTATGCACAATACACAACAATCGGGCGGATGCTATGCTATATGAGGATGATATGCAATGCATGGATGTGATATGAAATGTGTCATGAGTCCTATCATGTCTAGTGTTATGACCCTAGTATAAGCAAGTGTTGTGGGGTGTGCCACTCCGAGTGACTGGTGTTGTGCTAGTGTTTGCGACTGTGATGTGGTGGATGACTCGGATAAGGACAGCAAGGTTTAGAAGACTCTGGGTCTAGGGGCAAACTTCTGGATTTATAGGAGGTGTGCTTTACAAGCGAATGGGATCGGACGTGGGGTCTCAGAGGACTATGACCGAAGATGTCTTTTGGCAAATAACCGACGGACACAGGGGCTCCGGAAATTAAGAGACTGACATAGAAGTCACGGGACGAATGTGAAATCCTGGGACGTCCTATGATGAACATGGAGGCCCTAATGGTGTGATGAGAGCGATGGACCGACGATGACGGGTCGACAATGGACTACTGACGGTGTATAAACCCGCTGAGGATTGATCTGAATCTGCTGGGGATGAAACGACACTTTCTAGGATCTCTCTCCTTTTGCTCGAATCTTTCGGGCCTGCCGGGGTCTCTGGGAGCTGGTATCTGTCTGCTTTTGTCCTCGGAGGCTGATGTAGGGTTCACGGGGAATCTCTTTTGGTGCTCAATAAGAGAGCCCGTCAGGGCCTCTGGGAGCTGGCATCTGTCTGCTTTTGTCCTCGGAGGATGATGCAGGGTTCACGGGGAATCTCTTTTCTTGATCGGGAACCAGGATCCATCTCTGAACTTCTCACGGTTGATCAAATCTTTCGGCGCTCAATCCGAGAGAGCCGGTCAGGGCCTCCGGGAGCTGGTATCTGTCTGCTGTTGTCCTCGGAGGATGATGCAGGGTTCTCGGGGAATCTCTTTTCTTGATCGGGAACCAGGATCCATCTCTGAACCTCTCACGGTTGATCAAATCTTTCGGCGCTCAATCCGAGAGAGCCGGTCAGGGCCTCTGGGAGCTGGTATCTGTCTGCTGTTGTCCTCGGAGGATGATGCAGGGTTCTCGGGGAATCTCTCTTCTTGTTTATTTGGTGCCTTGGCTAGAAATCAGGATCCGTTACAGGAATTCCCGCCACTGATCGAATCTTGCGACGGTTGTCCTGAAACGACCGATTCGGGTCTTCGGGAGCTGGTATCTGTCTGCTGTTGTCCTCGGAGGATGATGCAGGGTTCTCGGGGAATCTCTTTTCTTGATCGGGAACCAGGATCCATCTCTGAACCTCTCACGGTTGATCAAATCTTTCGGCGCTCAATCCGAGAGAGCCGGTCAGGGCCTCTGGGAGCTGGTATCTGTCTGCTGTTGTCCTCGGAGGATGATGCAGGGTTCTCGGGGAATCTCTCTTCTTGTTTATTTGGTGCCTTGGCTAGAAATCAGGATCCGTTACAGGAATTCCCGCCACTGATCGAATCTTGCGACGGTTGTCCTGAAACGACCGATTCGGGTCTTCGGGAGCCGATTTTTCCCAGTTTTTGCCTGCTGGAGGTAGTTCTGGCAATTTTTAGTCTGCTTGGGGTAAAACCTCATAGATCTTGACTGGACTGGGCCACCGGGGCTGATCGGGGTCAAAAACGGGCTGAAAAAGGCCAAAACGGGCCAAAACGGGGCGAAACGGAGCGACGCGGGGCCCACGGGGAGCAGTGCCGCGGCGGCACTGGGCCACTGCCGCGGCGGCAGTTGGCCAGTGCCGCGGCGGCACTGGGTGGCCGGACTTCATCTTCTTATATTGCGGGTTTTTGAGCTTTTGGAGCTCATTCTTGGCCATTTTGGGGTGTTTTTGAAGCCAAAATTCATCAAAACGCAGCTTGTGCGCGCTCAGGTGAGTAATCTTTCCCCGTAGTCGGATTTTTGATTGGTGTTTTGGTTTGCCCAAATTTTTAAGAAGAAAGTTAAAATGTGACTTCCATTTTTCTTGTAGATCCATGGCTTCGAGCTCAAGGAGACCGTCCAAGAAGGCCAAAGGACGTATGAAAGCCGAGATGCACACCCCGGACGTGATTTTGCGAGACCCCCAACACCACCTTTCGGCCGCGGCTCTAGCGAGCTTGGTATGTGAAACTTTTGCCATTTTTAGGACCACTTTTATGTACTATGCTAGTTTTGTGAGCCGTAGTGTGCACTTAGAGACCGTTAGAAGCTTGACTTGTGCTCAAATGTTGATTTTGTGAATTTTTGCTCTCGGGTTGTGAATAGTGATTTTGTGCATCTTTTGTCGCCTTTGTTGTGTGCAGGTGCCGGAAGTGGCCTTGAAAGGCCATGGTAGCCTTGCCCATGCTTTCTTATGGTATACCCAGCTTTCGCCCGCCGTTAAGAGGATGGTTGATGATGCCGGGTTCGGAGGCTTCGTCCGCTTGGTTTCGAAAAGTAGCAACGATCTGGCTCACTTCTATGCACTGGCCGAGAGGTGGTGGGACACTACCAATACCTTCCACCTGCCGTTCGGAGAGATGACTATGACGCCTTTCGACTTCTCCATGATTACGGGCTTGAGGGTTGGCGGGAAGCGCCTGATTCTGGATTACTTTTACGAGATCGACCCGGAGGCGGTGGAGATGTTGATTGGGGCTGTTCCCCCTAATTTGGAGAGGCATTGGTTCCCCTGCGGCTGGCTTTACCGGGCCTATGGTAGAGGTAATCACAATCTGAACAATTCCCAGCTTTTGAGGGTTTACCTTCTGTATGTCCTCGGGTGCTCTATCTTTGCAACAAGGAACGACCGGGTGAGCTTGAGGCTCCTTTCTTGCCTGGCGACCATTGATGAGATCCCCTCCTATAACTGGGGCGGTGCTGCCCTGGCCCATCTCTACAAGCATATGGGGGAGGTCTCTCGGGGCGATGTTAAATCTACTGGGGGATTCTGGCGAGCTTGGGAGGTATGCATTGCTTCTTCTTTTATTTTCCATCTCTTTGATTGTCATACCTGTTCTGATTTCTCCTTTGTCTGTGCAGCTTTGGAGTTTTGAATACTTGAAGATGTTGGCTCCTTCCCCGGCGGATGAATCAGGCGAGGATGAGGATGGCATGGCTCCTGTGCCTCTATTCCCACGAGGTTTGAGGTGGCGAAGGGACGTTGTTGGGGTGAAGAGTGGGGCCCATCGGATTGTTTTGCTTAGAAACTTCCTGACTGAGCTGACGGCCTCTGATGTTGATTGGACGCCTTGGGAGGGCGTTGTTTACGCCGCCCCAGAGGAGATACAAGCGGTTAAATCTCTTACCTCTTGTCGCCTTCTGCTGGAGAGTACCGAGTGTAGGCAGTGGTTCCTTGGGGAACGGGTGTCTCGGCAGGTGGTTGGTGGCTCCCGGTATCGCGTTCCCCATAATCCTCCTGTGATGGATGCTGGTGACCTCTCTGGTGATGCTCTGTCGGCGGCCTTGGCTGGCACCGACGTCTGGGATCATTTCCTCTCTGAGACCGGGTATGAGGCTTACCGTGGCGGCTTCTTGATGCCCAACTTCCCACTCCTGGAGGTGAGTTTCTTGTTATATTTTTGCTTTTCATTTATTGCCTATGTTTTTGACTTGCCTTTAACTTATTCTGTGCCTACAGCTTCGCGAGATGTACAGGAGACAGGCTCCTCAGGCTCCCGACCCTATCCCTCCTTGGGATTGGACCGTCAATGTTCTAGGTGCCGATGGCACTCCCCAAATGATGGAGGTGCCGCGAGTCACATGTGGGTACCCTACTCAGCCAGCGGGCGTCCTCAATGTCCCTTGGAGTTACGCTGAGGAGGGTCACGCCTTGGCAGCTAGCTTAAGGTCCTTGGTCCTCACACGAGATCACCGGGTACGTCTTTAATTTTGCACTTTCTTTTGGTTACAAGGTTCTAACCTTGGATTTTTTATTCTTGACAGATGGACGGTATGCGGCAATTTGCCGCCAACCAGATGGCATCCTTGGTAAGTCTCTGACTCGACTCTGTTTTTGGCATTTCTTTCTTTTTGTTATTTTCTTTACTGATTGCCTTCATTTTCTTGTGTGTGCAGTATCGTGGAGGCGGGGCCGGCTCATCGAGGACTGGTCCAAGATGCAGAGGTGGCAGGAGGAGGCCGTCGCCGACATACACTCCGGGCGGTCCGACAGAGGACGAAGAAGAGGAAGACTGATGCCAAGCGGGCAATGTTATTTTATTTTCTGTTTTCGATTGGGTTGTACTGGGAACATGATTATTTGGACAGTGTAGGACGAAGTATGGAACAATTTGTAACCTTTTGACAGAGTATTATGATGTTTTGCCTCCCAGGCCGGATATCTTCCGGTTTAGAGGCGCAGTGGTGTGCTTGTTTTAGCTGATATATGTACACTGTGACTGTTGAATGCTACTGCGATGGGCAGTTTTGTGATGGTGAGTGCTTTTTGCCTTGCAGGTGGGATAGTCCGTGAAACGGGGAGGTGCTGTCGAAATTTTGAATTTTGCTAGAGCCGCGACAGAAAGATATGGCTTTGTATGATCCTGCTCAACTCACAGCCTGGCTGAACATTACGGATGGTGTGGAGCGGATCAACCTCTTTAGCTACGGCTTGACCGAGCTATTCTCTCTTCGCCGGATGACCCTGAACACTGAGTTCTTGCGTGCTGCCATTGCTTACTGGGACCCGGTGAACCATGTCTTCAACTTCAACGGCCTGGAAATATGCCCCATGCTTGAGGAGTTCTGCGCTATTCTCGGCTATGATTCTGACTCGGACTTGATTCTCCCTTCTGTTGATACCCTCAGCCCTACGCGAGCCTTGGCTGAATACCTGAATTGCTCTGTCACTATTTCCCGCCGGCTGATTCAAGGTGAGGTTCTCAACATTGCTTCTATTATTGCCCGGTACGCCAGTCCTGGGAATCCCAGCATGTATGATGCTTCCCGTGGGGCCGCTTTGATATTGTGCATGACTTCGCACTTCCTGTTCTCGAGCACTTCCGTTGACTTGGTGCATGTGTGCCTCGGGCTGAAACTTAGCAGGAATCCCATGGCCATGGTTCTAGCTGAAACTCTGAACGGTTTGGATAATGCCTTCAACCATGGGACTCCTCTTCTTTCTGGGGCGCCTTTGGTGTTACAGGCTTGGCTTTACGAGCGCCTTCAGCTGTGGACGGGCCGTATACCACCGATTTACTTTCGTCGAGCCGTGCTTCATTCTCACTATACCTTTGCCGATTGGGTGGGCATGATGAGCACCTTATCTGAGGCTGACATTTGCTGGATCGTGAGGCGTTGGGGCCTCTATGCTATTACCACGAGCCTCAGGGGTCACCAGAGAGTGTGGTTGATGGGTCTGAGAGAGACTTCCTTCTATCATCCTCGCCGCTTGGCCCGACAGTATGGACAGGTTCAGGAGGTTCCCCGGGGGTTCGCTGAGAGGGTCTTTGCTTCCAGGATCAGAGCTACCACTATTGCTGCTTTTATTGATGGTTGGACTGACCGAGTAAAGGCCTACTTCTAAAGTCCTTCGAAGAAATAAAAGACACTAAGACGAAACTACTCCTGACTGATTTTGCTCATTCCTCCAAGTGTCTTTGAACATGTGGTTGCTTTTTGAAAGACTTTTATTTCTTTGATTATTCCTGCTTATGTAATATTCAAAGTTTGTTTATCGGTGAACCTTGGTTATTTTGGGAATCTCATTTTATGCATTTTAGCTTTCTGAAAACATGTTGTAACTTGAGATTTCAATTAGTTGTTGCTTTTGGTACTTGCTTGAGCATGCTGGGGTTGTTAGAGGCAAACGAGGCGGGTAGCCGAAGTTTGCCCCTAGTTTGGGATATATATGGTTGTGAGGCAAACGAGGTAGATGACCGACGCTTGCCCCTAGTTTAGAAGAGGTTCAGGCAAACGAGGCGAGTGGCCGAAGTTTGCCCCTAGTGTGGAGGGTGATATGTGGGTTATGGTAAGGACTGCGACTTTATTTCTCACATGCTCATAATTTTTGCCTAGGCGCCAAGGAGGTGGCCTAGCGAGCTATTTTCTCTCTTTTGTTATTGCTCACCTTGGATTTAGCTCTAATTTTTGCCTAGGCGTCCTTTCGGATTTTCGACCTAACGAGCCATCCTTCTTTTCTTTTTGAAAGTCTGCCTACGTACCCCCGAGCGGGGGTCAGGTCCAACGTAGTTCGGGCCGGAGTTTTGAAGGAAAAGGTTATTTTTGTGGGTGGAGCGACCGAACCGATGTGGTTGCCTACGTATCCCCGAGTGGGAATCAGGTCAAGCGTAGTTCAAGGCAAGGCTTGAAAGAAATGGTTATTTTGGTGAAGTGACCGAACCGATGTGGTTGCCTACGTATCCCCGAGTGGGAATCAGGTCAAGCGTAGTTCAAGGCAAGGCTTGAAAGAAATGGTTATTTTGGTGAAGTGACCGAACCGATGTGGTTGCCTACGTATCCCCGAGTGGGAATCAGGTCAAGCGTAGTTCAAGGCAAGGCTTGAAAGAAATGGTTATTTTTGGTGAGGTGACCGAACCGATGTGGTTGCCTACGTATCCCCGAGTGGGAATCAGGTCAAGCGTAGTTCAAGGCAAGGCTTGAAAGAAATGGTTATTTTTGTCAAGCATAGTACTTTTTGAGGCGATCCATGTTGATTGGTTCTTTGAATTCGACACCATCGAGGTCCATGAGGTAAGTTGCTCCTCCAGAAAGGATTGTTTTGACGATATAAGGGCCGACCCACTTAGGTTTGAACTTTCCACGGGGATCGAAGATCGGAGCTCGCAGTTCCTTAAGGACAAGGTCACCCTTGACAATTTTTCTCGGACGAACCCTTTTATTGAAAGCACGGGCTATTCTCTTTTGATAGATTCGGACATGGTCCACCGCCGCTAGGCGCTTTTCATCTATGAGGGCCAATTCCTCGTATCTTTCTCTCAACCAATCTGATTCTGAAATTTCACATTCTGTCATCACGCGTAGAGACGGCAGTTCTATCTCGACCGGGAGTACCGCTTCCATCCCATATACCAGCGAGTAAGGAGTTGCTCCCGTGGATGTCCTTATCGACGTTCTGTATCCCCAAAGCGCGAACGGTAGCTTTTCATGCCAGTCTTTGTAGGTATCGGCCGATTTCTGCAGTATGGCCTTGATATTCTTGTTTGCAGCCTCGACTGCCCCATTGGTTTGTGGCCTATACGGCGACGACTTGTGATAAGTGATCTTGTATTCCTCGATCAGATCCCTGACTTCTGCCTTGAAATGACTTCCGTTATCCGAAATAATCTCATGAGGAACTCCATAACGGCAGATGAGATTTCTTTTGATGAACTTGGCCACTTCTTTGGCCCCCAACTTGGTGTAGGACGCAGCTTCTACCCATTTTGTGAAGTAGTCTATGGCCACCAGGATGTACCGATTTCCATTTGAGGCTTTCGGAACGATTTCGCCAATGATGTCGATTCCCCAGGTCGAGAATGGCCAAGGCGAAGTCATGCTGTACAGAAGGGATGGCGGTGTATGCATCATGTTTGCGTGAATCTGGCACTTGTGACACCTCCTCACGTACTCACAACAATCTTTCTCCAATGTTGTCCAGTAGTACCCTTGTCTTACGATTTTCTTAGCCAGCATGTGACCGTTCATGTGTGGACCGCATACCCCCTCGTGTATTTCTTCCATCATTCTTTTGGAACTTTTTCCAAACAAGCAGGTTAGGTTGTGACCATTATATCCTTTCTTCAGCAATTTCCCACCGCAAATGACGAATTGCGCGGCGAATCTTCTAATGGCCCTTTTGTCTCTCTCGGTGGATTCTTGGGGGTATATCCCTTTTTCTATGAAATCCCAAACATCCCGATACCACGGCTTTTCATTCTCTTCTTCTTCGATTATGGCGATCATATTGAACGAAGGCTCGTACCTCTGCTCTATTACCAAAGGCATCATCTTGACCCCCACAGGAATCTTGATCATGGAGGCTAAGGTAGCCAATGAATCTGCCAACTGGTTTTCTTCCCTGGGCAAGTAGAGGAATGTGACACTCTTGAATTGCCTTTTGAGTTGGTCGAGATGATCATGGTAGGGCTTTAACCTTTCTTCTTTTACTTTCCATTCCCCTCTGGCTTGCGATATGATGAGGTTTGAGTCCCCGAAGACGTCTAACTTCTGAACCCTCAGTTCTAAGGCTGCTTCCATCCCCAGAATGCACGCTTCATATTCGGCGGTGTTGTTGGTGGAGTTATAGTTGAGCTTGACCGCTAATGGAGTATGATCCCCGCTTGGTGATACGAGAATCATCCCTACTCCGTATCCTTTCATGTTGGCCGCTCCGTCAAAGTACAACTTCCACTGTTCTTCCTTGATTTCCATGATATTCTCGTCCGGAAACGGAAAGTCCCCACTTTCTTCGGAGTCAACGGCATGCTCTGCGAGATGCTCAGCTACAGTCCTCCCTTTTACTGACTTGCTTGTAACATACTTGATATCGAATTCGGATAGTAGAAGTAACCAACGGGATATGCGACCGGTCAGGGCGGGTTTTTCAAGGAGGTATTTTAGAGGATCCATGCGGGATATGAGCACAACTGGGAAGGCCAGCATGTAGTGCCTCAGTCGGCGAGTACACCAAACCAAGGCCCAACATGTTTTTTCAAGGGTAGAGTAGTTGAGCTCATACCCAGTCATCCTCTTGCTAAGGTAGTATATGGCTTTTTCGGAGTGGCTTTCTTTTCCTTCTTGGGCTAGCATGCAACCCATGGCATTTTCGGAGACAGACAGGTAAAGGAATAAAGGCTTATGAGGAATAGGCGGTGAAAGGACAGGCGGGTTCTGAAGGTAGGCTTTTATTTTGTCGAAAGCGGCTTGGCATTGGTCATCCCATTGGAACTTCTCCCCTTTTCTCAACAATCGGAACAGAGGATCACACGTGGTCGTGAGCTTGGAGATGAAACGGCTAATGAATTGGATTCTTCCGAGGAACCCCCTTACTTCTTTTTCATTCCGTGGCGGTGTCATTTCTAGAACTGCCTTGATCTTGGAGGGATCCACCTCTATCCCTCTTTGTGTGATGAGAAAACCCAGGAGTTTACCGGAAGTCACACCGAAAGTGCATTTCTTTGGATTCAACCTCATCTTGTATTTGCGCAACCTTTCGAAGAACTTTTCTAGCGCTACCAGGTGACCTTCTCTGTCCTTGGATTTCACAATCATGTCGTCTACGTACACTTCTACCTCCTTGTGAATCATATCATGCAGCAGAGTGGTGGCAGCTCTTTGGTAAGTCGCCCCCGCGTTTTTGAGCCCAAAGGGCATTACTCTATAACAGTAGGTTCCCCAAGGGGTGGTGAACGTCGTCTTCTCCCGATCTTCTGGTGCCATTAGAATCTGATTATATCCTGAGAAACCATCCATGAATGAAAGTAGCTCATGCCCTGCGGTGTTATCCACCAAGACGTCAATGTGGGGAAGTGGAAAGTCGTCCTTGGGACTGGCTTTGTTTAGATCACGGAAGTCAACGCACACGCGAACTTTTCCATCCTTCTTCGGGACTGGTACGATATTGGCAACCCATTCCGGGTATTCGGTGACAATGATGAACCCTGCCTTGAACTGCTTCTCCACCTCTTCTTTAACTTTGAGTGCCCATTCCGGTCTCATGCGCCTCAGTTTCTGCTTGACAGGTTTAGAATTGGGGAGGAGAGGAATATGATGTTGGACGATGTCGGGATCGACCCCAGGCATGTCTTCGTAAGACCAAGCAAAAACATCTTTGAATTCTATTAGCAAGAGGGTTAATTTTTCTTTTTCTTCTTTATTAAGGGTTGAGCCAATTTGCACAATCTGTGGATTATCTATTTCACCTAGGTTAACTGATAAAGTATCTTCGATTATTTCATAAGCAGGTGGTTTTTCAATTAGTTGCTTTAGTTCGATTGGGAGATCCTCGGAGGGATCTGTGCATTCACAAGTGTCAGACACAGAGGAGTAAGCATAATCGTCTTTCATTT
Organism: Hydrangea macrophylla; assembly: GCA_033977485.1. Taxonomy (NCBI): domain Eukaryota; kingdom Viridiplantae; phylum Streptophyta; class Magnoliopsida; order Cornales; family Hydrangeaceae; genus Hydrangea; species Hydrangea macrophylla. The sequence continues at coordinate 112,463,143 of CM066988.1, read as the reverse complement.
CATTCATGACAGGTGGAGTGATTACATTGGATAGTGGTGGGCTTACAGCAGCCGACTCCAGTACAGACTCGATAACTGGTAGTACAGACTTTGGGGGGATAGGGGATTGGGAGACACAGACAGATGACTCTACAGCCTGGTTGCTCAGACCCTCCTCAGCAGGCTTGATCTGATCATCTTGGCTCTTGGCCCTCTTCTTCTCTTCCCCTTCAGCGGATTCTTCCCACATCTTCTTGATCGCCTCAGTGTCAAGGTATTTTAACCAGTCTTCCTCTGGGGTCTTTCCAACTTCTTCGGGGTAGAACGGGTCTTGATATGGGGGCCTCTCGCAGTCAGCGAAGATTTCAAGCCCAGGGTGCCTTCTCCCGGTGGTTCGATGGATCCATGGTTCAGGGAACCCGAAGTAAGGGAAATCATCCCCTTCCTTGACGAATTGTCCATTTAAAGTCTTGCGATATGGGGGGAGACCCTTCACCCTTTTCTTCCATGGCCTCTGTAGCTCAACGTCTTCTTTAGTGGGCTTGTACCCTAATCCAAAAGTGCCTTGTTGCCCTTTGATCTGTGGGAACTCCCGAATTCCTTGCTGGCGTCTACCCAATCCCATCCCGGGGAAGTAGTTCATCTTGCGAACAATATTGACAACTGCAGAGTGGACCTCAGGGAACCTATCTTCGTCATTGATCACGTGGATTTCTTCCATGAAAAATCCCCCGATTTCTCCTTCTTCTAGCTCGGGCATTTGGACTTCAAAAATGGGAGCGTAATTAGGGAAAGCTTCGTTACCCCAACTGTTACCGAGGATGATTTTTACTTCCTTCTCATGAATGTACTTGATCATTTGATGCACAGTGGATGATACAGCTTTGTTGGCGTGAAGCCAGGGCCTTCCAATTAGCAGGTTGAAGGAGGCAGGTATGTCCATGACTTGAAAGATCTCAGTACTCGCCAAAGACCCTACCCGGATTTGCAGAGAGACAGTCCCCATCACATTCCTCCTGGTGTTATCATAGGCCCTCACAGATTGCACGGATGGCGTGATGTCAAGGATATTGACCCCCAAAGCAGTGGCAGTTCTTAAGGCACAAACATTCAAAGCGGAACCTGTGTCGACCAGGCAAAACGGTACCTGTTGCCCCTTACATCCAACAGTGATGTATAATGCTCTGTTATGCGCGGATCCTTCCGGTGGCAAGTCCTCATCGGAAAATGTAATGATCGGGTCGGGGGTAAGTGCACCCAAGAAAGCCACCATGTCCTCCGGTGCAGCATCGATAGGAACTTCAATCCCAGCCAAGGCATTCAACACGGCTTGCCTATGCTTGTAAGAGGTCACCATGATATCCCACATTGAGAGATGTGCTTGGGTTTTCTTTAGCTGCTTTATCAACTCATTATCTTCTTCGATGATCTCATCCATCTTACCCTTCCCCTTGTCCTTGACTGGACCTTTCTCGGTTGCATCGGTGGCAGGCTGTGGAGGCTGATAATGACGGCCTGACCTGGTCAGATGATCAATCTCGGCAGGAGTAGGCCCTTCTACAGTCCCATCCTTCTTGAACCAATCACAATCCGTTCCCACAAAGGGCTTTTCTGGCTCGTTCCAGATGGAAGCATCACTCTCGTTGTTAGGATCATACCATTTGAGGTCTACCACCCCTAGGTCATGCTCTTCCAGGAAGAATAAATCTTGCTCATCGTTAAGTTGCTGCTGCCATTCGTCATTCTCCCCTCCGATCAGATGAATTCCCTCAGAATCCGGGATGTCAATAAGGGGTAAGGGTTGTCCTAGGGGGGTGATATGAGCGGCAGGGTTGAAGGGTATAGGGTTGGACTCGATGAGGTTGACATTTTGGTGGTTTGGTAGGGGATTTTGGGTGATATGGGGCTGCTTTGGGGGCGGCTCGATGATATTCTGATCAATAAGGTCTTGGATGTCATGGCGAAGGCGCATGCAGTCATCGGTGTTATGGCCGGGGGCTTGGTGGTAGGCGCATCGTTTGGACATATCGCAGTTAGGCGGGGGTGGGGTATTTCGAGACTGGAGTAGTTGGAGATGGCCCTTTTTGAGGAGGCGGTCCAAGGCCGAGGAGAGGGAGATTTCTAGCTTGGCAAAATTGCGAGGGGGCTTTTTCTGGAAAGGGCGGCTGGAGGGATTTGCCTGGTTGGAGGGTTGGTATGGTCTTGGAGGGTATGCCATGGGTTGGCTGCTAAGGGCATTGACATCCGGGGGATTCCGAGAGTAGTTGGGCCTTCTTGGCTGACTCGGAGGGTCTTCCTTTTTGATCTTCCCTTCCCTGATAGCATCTTCAATTCGGGTTCCAACTTCAAACAACTCTTCAAATGTGGAAATGGACTGGTAGAATAACTTCTCATGGTAAAGTGGCTGCAGATTCCGGATGAGCATCCTTACCTGTTCCTTTTCAATCGGCCGGTGGGTCATTTGAGCTACCTTGTTCCTCCACCTGCTCAGAAACGCAGCGAAGGATTCATTGTTGCTTTGTCGGGTTGTTTCCAAATCCCTGATAGTGACATCCAGCTCCTGGTTGTAAGAGTAATGATCGACAAAAACTCGAACGATATCTTCCCAGGCCCGGGTCTTGGAGGCTTCCAAGGTTAAGAACCATGATAGTGCAGATTTTGCCAGAGTTTGTGGGAACAGCATTGCGATGTGCTCGTGGGTGCAACCCATGGATTGGAAGATACTCATACATAGCTTCACGTGGCTTTTCGGGTTCCCAGTCCCATCAAAACGATCGATGGCAGGCATTTTGAAGTTCTCCGGCAGTTTCAACTTGACAGGCTCAAAGAGGCCTTCCAGATCTAGCATGTAATCATCGATTCCCTTGCTTTTTCTCAGCACGCTCTCTAGTTTGTCGACCTTGTCCATCTTTTCCTGGAGCTTCTTTTCATATGTGAGCGGTGGGACCCCTTGGAACCAGTTTTCCTCCCCATTATTCTCATGTAGAGGAGGTTCAAACCTTGGTGGCGGAAACTCGGGCGGGGGTTGTGGCTGTTGCTGCTTTAGTTCTTCCATGAATTTCAGGACTTGGGCTAGACTGTCGGATTGCTGGCTTATAGTCGCTCCCAACTCGGTGACCTTGTTTTCCAATTCTTCTCTATTCATGTTGAAACGGGCCGTCGTACTGATTCTGACTAAACGATTATCCGAACTCCTGGTCCACAACGAGGATTCCGGCTGCTGACCTTGGGAATCTATACTGACCTGACAGATTTTGAGAGAAGGGGTGTATCAGATCCTGACAGTGACGACTTTTAGACAGACAAAGACGGTGACGTGGACTGACTCGGGACAGTGCGTGCAGAGAGATTGGGATGGTGTGTGCATGGGAGACAAGCACGCGGATGTAAGCCTTAATTTATATGATGCCCCTATTTCTAACAGATAGCGGTTAAACAAATAAGGTCCTAACCATATGGAGTGTGCCAATCTTACTTTCCAGTGCGATCACCAAGGGGTAACAGGGGTATCCGGATTTTATGGAGGCTTCAGAGGAGGATTGGGCATTTCCAGTTGATATACGGACAGAGTTTCTGAGAGAAACTGGTAAGTACGGCTATATCTGGGATATACGGACAGAGTTTCTGAGAGAAACTGGTAAGTACGGCTATATCTGGGATATACGGACAGAGTTTCTGAGAGAAACTGGTAAGTACGGCTATATCTGGGATATACGGACAGAGTTTCTGAGAGAAACTGGTAAGTACGGCTATATCTGGGATATATGGACAGAACTTCTGGGAGAAACTGGTAAATACGGTTATATCTGGGATATATGGACAGAACTTCTGGGAGAAACTGGTAAATACTGTTATATCTGGGATATATGGACAGAGTTTCTGGGAGAAACTTTACAGTGATCGTACTTTCTAGCAGGTTTTCATACTTCTATGTCTCAGGACCGACAAACAAGGTTTGCGGTGTATATCTTTTGTGAGCATGGGGCAGACATCTTTGTCATGATGCTTAGGCAGGTCAACTCAATGTGACTACATGTGAGTGATTGCCTTGGGAATCATAAGAAAGATGTTCTGTTCTATGCCACATAAGCGTCTACACTGCGCAGGTAACCCCGTCAGGGCATACAGCAGTTATATCATTTTGTCCTATCTGAAAAGATAAATGAACAGTCCTATGAAAGGTTCTACAGGAATCTATATGCAAAGGCTGGGTTAAGTCAAAGAAGGTCCGTTGACGAGAGTTCCAATATACCGTCAGAGAGACAGTACGGAGGTTTTTACTCTTTTTGATATACCTTGGAGGGTACAGTATCAACGGTGACTTGTGCCCTGGCACAGCAAGACCTGAACAATGTCAGCGCCGCGTTTCAGACACAGTCGGAGGGGAAATGCAGAAGTGCAATGCGGTGAACCAAACACAGTAAAAAGATGATTTTAAGGATGCTTCTTATGAGTCAAACCTCTGTATTATTTTTTTGTTTTAAAATAAAACTCCCCAGCAGAGTCGCCAGATTGTGGATACCGGAAGTGGACCACTTCTCTCTCTTGTTCGAGATTGTTTTGAAATTGATTTGAATCAAGGAAAGAAAACGAAAGGTCTGTTGAAAACAGATACAGAGTCGCCACTTGGTCTTTAAGGAACCAAGAAACCTAATTTTGACTCACCCAAGCGGATAAGGGCACCGGCCCTTCATAACCAAAGAACTTGGTTCGGGGTTTTGGTACGAGAGAGGAAGGAGCCTTTGTCACGACTAAAACACCCTCAACTCGCCCCGTCTTTCGACGGGCCTCAATTAGCATCCAAATAATCATCTTATACTATGTTTGGTTCGACAAATAATACTATGATAGTATATTACATCACATAAGAAACTTGAAAATGGAAGATCTAAAGATAAAATATCATTCATAAGATCTAAGTCAAATATCATGCAATGTAAAGTGAAAGATCACACAAATAAACCTAGGAAAAATCGTCTAATCATGTATCAAGTATTCAAGACTTCCTAATCTAAAGGGAACATGAATTTGTTCTTGAAACAAGTAAAAAGAAACGAAAATATGCTTAGCAAGCTAGTATGATGCATGTTATTCTTTGAGAAAAGAAGATCTCTCAATCCCCGGGACGGATGAGAAAGGATGATTAGATCGAGGGGAAGTATGAACGTGTGATCAAGTTCATTCCTTATAATCTTCTTAGATTAAGAGTTACAAAAACCCCAAATCTTGCATGAATGTATTGTATGAACCTAAAAATGTGCAAAGGTTGTAGTGTGTTTTGGGTTCATGGGTTTCTAAAAATGACCTAGTAGTCTAAAGTGTGCATGAATGAATGGATTAAATCAACATGGGATATATACAAATGTAGTATGAACTACTTCCTAAGATGTGAGCTAATTTGGAATGCATATGAGCATCAAATCAAAGAATAAAAGTTGAAATGTGCTTGCTGTGAATAGTGGACAGACTGCATATGGCACTTTGCAACATTATAATGGGAGGTCAAACGTGCCTAGAAAAATGTGAGAAAAATCTGAGATCATTCTTATTGTGTCTAGAAAATAACCCAAAAAGCCAAACATCAATAGCTATCACAGATTAAAAGAAAGAAATCAGAATGTACACATGACTCAGAAACAAAAACTGCACTGTTGACTGATTTTGTATGATTTTTCATAAATCAAAGAAAAGGTTTATGATGACCCATTATATACCAAAAGTTTCCTAAGACACCCAAGTTTTATAAAAAAAATAGAAAAGATATATGTACAGTGATGAAAATGTCCAGAATAAGTGCAAGAAGTTAGATAAACATTCTGTGAGAACAGAGGCAGATTATGAATATGAACTTCTCACATCCAAAACAAATACTTTTACATTTCAATAATTGATGAGAGAAATTAGGGACAAACTATGATGTATTAGGAAGGTTTTCCAAGTGGTCTCATCATAATAACTTGAGTATTTAATTCAAAACAAATCTTCGAATCTGAACAGCTCACTGTTTTGGGTCATTGTTTTGGAGATATTGAGGAAAACAAAGTTTTATTTCTTGAAATCAAATGAGAGGGATTGAGAGGGGTTTTGAAATAGATGTTTTGAAAACATGTTTTCAACACTCAATAAGGATTATGACCACTTAGAATACTAACACCAAACTCATCATAAGAATCTCCAAGATTGTTGGAGGGATTTATTCTATCTTTTAAACATAACTTCAATACATTCCAAGAATACCTTGGAAGTATTGAGGTTATGATCATCATCTATCAAACATGTTTTTGAGGTCAAGAGCTACTATCCATAAGGATTCACTCACCCCAAACTTCATGTCATCACTTAGATGATGATGAACTAGTAAGTAAATAAAAAGAAAACAAAAAGAAATGGGATAAGAAGAGATGAACAATAAATAAACAAGCAAATAGATGATGATCAATATATGATATTCATGAAGCATGAACTTGTAGGTTGGTGTTTCACTCATATGTGATGACACTTAGACATGGAAGAAGCTTCCACTCTCTTGAATGCTCACTAAAATGGTGGTTGGGAGTATTGAATGTTGAAATAAATGGAAGTAATGAAGTAAAAACAAAGTTAGAACTCACTTTTGTTTTGAAAATCAAAGAGGAATGCTTCTTTTTCTCTCTACTCTAACCTTATCTCTACAACTTTCTCTCCCAAGCTTTTCAAAACTCACATTTGACTCCCCTAAAATGAGGAGTAATGGGGTGTTTATATAGGCCAACTTGGGGTGGTTTTGGGGTTTTAAAAGTGTTCCCATTGGCTCCAAACATCTGAAATCATGAAACCACGTCGTTTTGGATTTTAATTAATCAAAATGGGACCACAAGAATATTTACAAAAACTTACTGTTCTGGAGGGGAGTGCCGCGGCGGCACTGGGCCACTGCCGCGGCGGCAGTGGGCCAGTGCCGCGGCGGCACTGCTCCTCCCTTCGTCTGGATAATGCTGTTTAGGCCCCCCGAAGTTCCGGTATTCGCGAAAAGGCCCTATTTCGTCCGAAATTCACAGAAAATGCATACGAACTCCAAATTGAGGTTGTGATATACCGTTGGAAAGGTAATGGAGTCTACTTTACATAAAAAATAGTTCGGGGATAGGTCACTTCGAAAAGTTTTGCGGTATTCGCGATAAAAGCCGATTTGATCGCCTTTTTCGCCTTTGGAAATTCATAATAAACTCGTTTTAAATCCAGAAATTATGTGCGATATACCGTTGGAAAGCTATTGACCTCTAGTATTCATGAAAAATATTTGAAAATTGTTTCGGTGCCCCGATTCCAAAGTCAAATCTTGGTCAAACTGGTCAAACCTGGGATTCCCGGGAAGTTCTGGGAACCTCTGGGAGCTCCCAGGAGCTGATGTTTTCGCTCGATTTTCTTTTGGAACTTGTTTTAATACTTTTCTCATGATTTAGAATGGTTCTGGTGAATTCAGATAATTTTGGTCAAACTTGGTCAAACTTGGTCAAACTCTGGTCAAACCTGGTCAAACCTTGGTCAAACCGGTCAACGGGGACTTTCGGGGAACTTCCGGGACTTCCGGGGGTCTCTGGGAGCTGACGATTTCTCCCGGTTTTATTCAAAAACTCATTTTATCACTTTTCTTACGACGTAGTATGTTTTCAGAACTTTGGGACCAAATCTGGGATTTTTCGGATTTTCAAGGGCATTTTGGTCATTCTGAGCATTCTGAGAGATAGAGCTGACTTCCGAGAGTCCTTTCGAGTCTTTTACGATCATTGTGAACCACCAAGCTATGGGTCTCCTAAATCTGATAGCCGACAAAATGGGGTGTCTACACCAGCCCTTCCCCTCTGCCCCATCGTCATGTTATCCTCTTTGATTGTGATAAAGTTAGCCTCTCTACTATTTTGGAAGGCAATTTGCAATATGAAATCCCTCAAATCTCCTGGCCCCGATGGCATTCAACCCAGGTTTTACTAGAAATTCTGGGACATTGTTGATCCCTCTCTTAATTCCTTTGTGATGAAATGCTTCTCGTCCTGCTCTATTCCCAAAGAGGCTAATCTCATCCACATTACCCATATCACTAAGGTTGACCAACCTACCTCAATTACCTAATTTAGGCCCATCAACTTCTGTAATGTTAATTTTAAAACCATTTCCAAAATCCTCTCTTTAAGAATCAAGCCTCTTTTGGGTAAGATTATCAGCCCTCATTATAATATAGTTTTATCCCGGGCAGAAACAGTAGTGATAACATTATTATTACCCAGGAGATTATTCATACCCTTCGTAACAAGAAAGGTAAAAATGGGGGCATGGTCTTTAAGATTGATTTGGAAAAGGCTTATGATCGTATTGACTGGAAGTTCCTTCAATAGACTTTGGTTGACTTTAACTTTCCTAGCAATATTATTACGCTTATCATGAATTGTGTCTCTAGTACTAGTTTTTCGATTTCTCTGGAATGGTGAACCCTTGGAGGCCTTTTCCCCTAGGAGAGGTCTCAAACAAGGAGACCTGTTGTCCCCTACCTCTTTGTTATTTGCATGGAAAGACTTTTTCATCTCATCTATGATAAAGCTTCCAAGGGAGAGTAGAAGGGCCTCAAGGCTTCTAGAGATGGTCCCACCATTACCCACCTCTTTTTTGTTGATGATCTCATCATTTTTCTTCTGCTAGTGTTAGTCAATGTTCTACCATTCTGGATACTTTGGAACTTTTTTGTTCCCTATCTGGTCAAAAACTAAAAATTTCCATATCTAAACTTCATATCTCCCCCTAATGTCCCTAGGATCAAAGCGGCTAACTTAGGCAGGATGTTTAATCTTTCGTTACTAATAATTTGAAAAATATCTGGGTGTCTCCATTCTCCATTCTAGAGCCTCCAAAAATGTTTACTCTAAGACTATTGAACTATTGAAAAGATCCACAAGAAACTTTTCTCTTGGAAAAGTATGCTTCTCACCATCGCTAAGGGGATGACCCTTATCCAGTCGGTTACTTCGTCCATCCCTTCCCATGTCATGCAAACTAACCTCCTTCTGACCACTGTTTGAGATAATATTGGTAAACTCAATCGTAACTTCTTGTGGAGGGATACCAATGAGAAGAAGAAAATCCATATGATCAATTGGAAAACCATTTGCACTAGTAGGAGAACGGTGGTCTGGGCTTGAGGAAAACTATTAATACTAATCTTGCCATGCTGTTTATACTCAGCTGGAAGATCCTCAATAATAACCCTACCCTTTGGACTGGAGTGGTTGTTAAGAAGTACCTCAAAAGGGGTAACTCACCCACCATGGCCCAAGAAAAACTCTAAGTCTTATATTTGGAAAAGTATTGGGGCTGCCCAATCTTCGTTTGCCCCAGCCATCATGGGTGGTTTGTGATGGTACCTCTATTTCTCTATGGAATGATTGGTGGTGTGGGAACTAACCTCTTGCCAATGTTGTTAACAATAATTTTTAGACTAGTAGACCATCTCTCACTGTAAGTAATATTATTAACAACAATGGTGATTGGGACTGCACTTTCTTTCTTAGCTTTGCTAATCAGTCAATTCTAAACGACATTCTCAATACCCCTATCCCTCAATTTACCACATTTGCTGACTACCCCTCCTAGGGTCCCTCCAACTTTGGTAAGTTTTCTACCCGTAAGGCTTACAATTTTATATCTAATTCTCAAACCCCCCTCCCAGAATCGTAAGTGGAAATGGATCAAGTCACTTAAAATTCCCCAAAAATTAAAGTTCTTTGTTTGGCTTGTCTACCATGATCGTCTCCCTAACAATCACTCAGGGCGGCCCGGCAAATGACAAATGATTCCAGTAGTAAAAACTGTGAGTTTTGGGATGAGAACACCCTTCACATCCTTCGAGACTGCCCGAAGGCACAAGATGTTTGGTCTAGACTCCCCAGTCAGGGCCCTGAGTTTTATACCACTAATCTCCTTGACTGAACATTTTCCAATGCTCTAATAGTGATGCAGTTTTTCAGAAAAATTAGAATGGAGGATCGTGTTTTCTTTAGTTATTGGGACCTTGTGGAAAGAGAGAAACAACTTTGTCTTCAATAACAAAGACACTTTTATTCCAGCAATTGTTAATAATATTCTAACTTTGCTAGGAAGGTCTCTCAAGCTAACCATGCTATAGTTACCTCCCACTTCTCACTTCCTAGCAAGGGCAGAGGTATTAAAGGGCCAGTGGGCCCCAGGCCACCCCTAAGATTTTGAGAATTAAAATTTTACTCTAAATATTTTTAGTATTTTTTATTTAGGCCCAACCTCAACTTATTTATGCCCCCCAAAGGGGTCCAAGGCCCAATTTAGTGCCATCAACTACATATATATTGATATACAGGTACATACAACAAAAAAGGAAAGGCACCTAGAATTTTAAAAATTACACTTTTAGTGTATAAATTTTATGCGTTTTAGAAATAGGCCCCACTAGAATTTTGAAAGACACTACACAATATTTATGTGTCACCAAATAGATTCATATTATAAGCATATCCCAAAAAAATCACAATTATATACAAGTAGACCTTAAAAAAATCATCAATTATGTATAAATAGACCTCAAAAAACTCGCATCGGGGGTGCTGCCCCGAACACCCATATAGCCTAGGCCCCTCCTGACCAAAATTCTTGCCTCTGCCCCTGCTTCTTAGACTTATAAAATGGGTGTTTCACCATGCAAGAAAACGAAAACTTAATACAAACGTGTGTGCTAAATGTAACCTACACAGAGGAGGCATTGGTGGCCTTATCAGAAGTGATCAAGTGTAGACACCCCGATTTTTACCAAACGTCAAATTAAAGGGAGTGTTATCTCCAAATCCGATGATGACAATGTCCGATTAATCTAGGACTTCCAAAGGTGATTCAAGCTCTTCGAAAGGCTCTACAATTCAAACAAAAAGGAAGAAAGGAGAAAAAGAGAGAATAGAAGAAAATTGCACATGGTGCATTCTACGGCAGTCATGGGTTGCCGCTACGGCACTCTCTGATTGTCGTACAGCAGTCAGCAAGTGTTGCAACGACTTTCACTAATAGTCGCAAAAATACACCAAATGCCGCAAAAATCATAATTCCAGAAAAGACGGTAGTTCGCGGAGTTATCTGCGACATTCATTAAGTGCCGCATCGGCATTCAGTGAATGCCGCACCGGCTGTCAGTAAGTACGCTCCAGCAATCATTGAGTGTCGCTTCCATCTCCATTGAGTGTCACATTTTTGTGTGTGTCAGCTTTGATATAGTACGTTTTGTACCTTCAAAAGGACATCCAAAATTAGGGTTTTTACTATGAAATTCCAAAATAACCCTCTAAAGTTTGCCTACATATAGAGGATGAATATCCCATTACAAGGGATTCCTTTTTTTTAGTCTTTGATTCTAGAATTTCTCTCTCTCTCTCTCATTTTTAGACTTGAATCTTATTTTGAATCTTCTTTAAACTTTGAGAGATTCCAAAAGAAGTTTAAAAAAATTAAAGGGTTGTAAGAGCTAGAAGAAGAGCTTGATTAGCCTTTGGAATATCCTAAAAACACCAAGAAGTTGAGAATAGTTGGAGGTGATCCTCTAAATTTTAGTTATGTTTTCATTCTTTTATTTCTTTCTTTGGGTTGGATCAATAATGCTTATGAATTTGAAGTAAACAAGTTTTCTGATAGATTCCTTGGTGGATTTAGAGCACTTACTCTCTTGGTTTTTATCTTACTTCTTCTTTTTATGCTTTTCTCTTGAGATTCTTGGAGATCATCAACATCTCTCTTGAAAGCTCTTGAGTTTGATCTTTTGATTCCATGTAAGCTTATGCTTTACATGGGAGCCAAGGTTTGATCATCATTTATAAGCAAGTAGATGGGTTCAAGTCCACACTCATGACTTGGATTCTCTAACTTAGAGTTTCATGGGATTTTCTCTATATCCTTTTGGAATTCAGGAGTTATAGTCATTCTCATATCTCCAATGACCCTCAATGAAAAGGAGAGTTAGATTAGGATAAGCCAATGTCCATGGCTTGGTTGGTAGATGTAACAAAAGGGTGACAAGCCCAATAGTGGAGCAGTGAATTCATGAACCAGTTTTGATCAACGATTTTTAGTTAAATAATGGACCATTGGAATTGAATAAAACTAACTGTAGAGTTTCAATAACACAAAGTTTTACCACTGTGATTTTTGTTTTAATGAGATTTCATGTTTAAAATGGTTTTGTCATGAGTTTTGTGAGATAATCATAATCTGTCCAAAATTTCAGAACAGTAACACCTTCTTGAAATGAGTAAATCCGAGCTTTAATCAGGCATTCTTGGCTTCAAATAATTTTTATATGAATTTTAATGTGTTAGTAAGACCGCCTACAAAGATCAAACTCATTCTGATTTGTTTACTATTTTAAAAAAATCAAACAAAATCTCTGGACAGAGATTTGCAAATCTCTGAGTGATGTCTGGTTTTTGTCCGTTTCCCAGAGATTGAGCCATTGATCTTTGATTTTTCTTTTTGGGTTGGAAACTAGACTCACAGAGGCATCTTATGTCCAAAATTCACTGACATCAAACCATGGGAAGCATGCCTTTTCTATTTTTGAAGTTCTGGTCTGCTCTCTGTAATTTTCAAAATTTTATGATAAATTTGACCAACTTTGTAAATAATGGTCCAAATGACTTTTCTATGACCTAGGGCTCAAACCATAGTTTAATAATGATCAATTAAACTTAAATACAAAGGTTAAGTGATCCAAATCAATGAATAATTCATAGCTTATCATTGTTCATGTTTATATATCTATATGCAATCATCCATGTGGTTTGATACTTATAATTAGGATTCATTTTTTTAGATTAAATTGCACTCGTTTGAACCTAATTATGAGTTCATTGTGATCATGTTGGGACTATGCCACCTCTATATGGACATTACATTGACTCCTAGTTGAGGCTTTTATATCTATAGAGATGTTGTGTTTCCAACTAATTGAAAGGAATCCTTGATTATGTCAATTCTTTCATACGTGATAGATTTAAGCTATAAGTTTAGGAATGTTATTTAAGATTTAACATTATATCTTATCTAAAGCATGTGGACTAACCCTTTGTTTTGTAGCGCTATTAAGATATGATTTCTCAAACCCCTCTTTAGCTTATTTAATTTCTTAATTTTATTGATTTTTTGACCTCATGCGCGGCACCTTAGAATTAAGATTTGCCTTATGTATGTATATGTAATAGAGACCTTTTATTAGGATTTTTACTTTTTGTATGCATTAGACGTTTAATACTTACTGCCAGATCCCGTGTAAGTTCTCTTGTTCCCTATTGCATATCATATTGCTTGTTAATCAACTTACATGGTTTTGGATGATATTTTTTATCATTAGAAATCTTACACCCTTTTAGACATGCTTTTGCAATGTATATTAGTTGAGGGTATGCTTTTTGTATGCATTAGACGTTTAATACTTACTGCCAGATCCCGTGTAAGTTCTCTTGTTCCCTATTGCATATCATATTGCTTGTTAATCAACTTACATGGTTTTGGATGATATTTTTTATCATTAGAAATCTTACACCCTTTTAGACATGCTTTTGCAATGTATATTAGTTGAGGGTATGCTTAGATTAATAAATTCGATTAAAAGAATATTGAGTAGAGGCCTATCACGAGATAGGATGAAAGGGGGTGTTTTAGTCCGCTGGGATCCTTCCTCTCTCATTCCATAATCCCCAGACCTGGTTAATCTCTTGTTTCCAAAAAAGATCGGTTTGCTTTAAAATGATTTCTTAATTTTTCCTTTTAAAAATCAATTGGTGACTCGTGTTTTGTATTTTTGAAAGAGAAAACATTGCGAAAAGTTGTGGGTAAGGAAAAATTACGATATCCACAATCTGGCGACTCTGCTGGGGATCGAACCCAGAATCTCTGGTTTCACAGACCAGAATTTTTGATTTTGGATTCACTCGAGGATTAGACTTGAAAGCATCCTTTTAATCGAATTAATTAATTTTTGTGTGCCCGTTGCATTGCACTTGCATGTCTCGTCAGTCGATTGCACAGAACTATGACCTTGGAGACTCGGGGCAACCTAGTCGGTCAAGTTATCATGGGACTGTGTGATCACCCTTGATTTCGTACCATGATTTGGTATATGAAGTATCCTATCGGATGTGTGTTAAGGGTCCCTTATTTGACCAAAACCCAGCCTTTGCATGGTAGCTTCCATAGAACCTTTCAATCTTAGGAAATCAATTCTTGATTAAGGTGTTAGGAAGTTTTGTACGCCCGAAAGGGATTACTTGAGATGATGACGATGCTTGTTTGATGAAAGATGTATAACCTCTTAATCACTTTTAAGCAATTTTTCTTCACGACCCATGACGTTTGAGAATATGTTAGATTTTGATTATAAGATTACATCTCTTATATCATGTTTAGCTATGCATCATTGACCTTGCATGTATTCGAATTCATGAAAAGTGCGGTGAAAATCCGATCATGTGACCCTTCTACCCAAAGAATTTTAAATCCATTTTTGTAAGCAAACAAGATTTTTTCGCCATCTTTACCCTAAGGTTTTTCGAAAAATCATACTTTCAAAATCTTTGGAGCTCACTTTTTTTATTAAAGCCCCAAGCTAATCTTTGTTAAAGTATATTTTCACATGATCATCTTCTACGGAAAAATCCAAAAAAAAATTTGGGAATTATTTTTGGAAGAAATGCTCTTCAAATGAATTTCAAAGCAAAATTATTGAGAAATATTTTCACATCCTCATTTTTAAATAAAAGATTCAAAATCCTTGAGAATTGTTTTGAAAGATTTCATCATTTAAAGAAATGCTTTTCAAATGAATTTCAAAATTTTTTTAATATCCGACCTTTGAAAGGGTAGTGAGGATCACAATGAGAGGTGAAATTGGCGCATTTGACATGAGTGAGGATTTTATGTGCTTATGTGTTTACGTGTTAGGATTAGAATTTTCCTTTTCTTTGGCATATAGAATAGGTATGCATACACTTGCATTTCATCCGTGTGCCATGTGTGCGGTGTGTGCATTTAGCTACATCGAATTGTTAGAGCACATACATTTTATACTCTCTCCAATCGATATCATTACATACGTGTAGCATACAAACTCTCAACATCTCCTTCCCAATCAAGATCAAAGTCCCTCAAAAATCCCTTATTGATCAATTCTGCATGCAGACCTTTCTTTTTCTATCTATTTTGTAGAAAGAGTGGAACAACTAGGTCTCCTAGTGAGGACACTTCTAATCTTCTTAAGTTTGTCTCTCTTGATTAAAGGAGATCATGGACCATCACGTTGAGACAAATCCGCCAATGGCCCACAGAGTTTTGGAAGAGAGAGTGAACAAGCTGCAAGCCATTATTGAGCAATAAAACTTAAGGGTTAATCAATTGGAAAGGCTGACGCTTGAGCTCTGTCAGTTATTCAAAAAACAAGAGGATTTGAATGAGGTAGTGGTGAACAAATTGGGGAAGGGAATAATGGATCACCCAACCAAGCACCAAAGCCCATATCCAAACCCAACCAATCACCAAAATCTACAATCATGCCCGGCCAATCTTAAAAACCATTTCGGATCTCAAGTCCATATCCAGGTCTAATCCCCTCTAACCCAAAAGCCAAATCAAAATCAAATAAAAAATCAAGCCAAACCCACAAACCAAGAACCTTCACCTACCTTGGCATACCATTATCCACAGCCCTTGACTACCTCGCCAAGAAAGGCCACCTCAAACCCCTGGACCCAAGGCCACCACCAAGTCCCATACCCCGCAACTATAATTCCTCATTATACTATGGTTACCATCAGACCCATGGCCACAAGACCAATTCTTGCACAAGACTTCGCCATGAAATCCAAGATCTTATTGATCAGAAAATTATCACTCCTTCACTGAATCCACTGAGTGACCTTTGGCACAATGACTTGCAAGCCTTTTGCTTTCTGACCTCTCGATCAAAGCCATCGCTAAGCACCCTAAAGGAATTTGCTACTTCTATGGGTGCGCAACAACCAACTGGCCCAGGCTCAATCAACAAATTTGGAACGGGCGTTGACAATTACACTTGGTATGAGTCAGATGAATACTGTCCCGCTAAAAATTGGGCCATGGACGTGGATGGTGTTTACGCACACAGGTTGTTGGGGAAAGGTGAACCCGAAGGTCCAAATGATGATAGTGAAGTGATAGTGTTTGGAACTGATGATGTTGGGGACCCAGTAAATTAAAAATCATCTGTGACACTCCGGTTGAGACCATGTCAAGTCTAGTCTGATAATCAAGTCATATTAAGTAGGAGTCAAGTGTCAAGTCCAGTTATGTCTTTGAGTCAGTCAATTATTTTTCCAGGTTTTGTTTATCGAGTCAAGTAATGGAACCCTCTTTCTCTACTAGTTGAATAAAATCTCATTCTGCTTGATTCAGTGTGCTAAGTCGTGAATATATGGATCATTAAGCCGATGAAAAAAGAAAAAAAGAAGAAAAGGAAAAGTCACTTTTTCAAACGATTATAGAAAATACTATGTTAGTAAATTTTTGCATTAAAAAAGGATCCCCAAATAATCAAAGCAAATTATGTGCCAAATCCAAGGAGGATTGTAGAATTGATTAGCTTTACTTTAAGAATTTAAAGGTGCTCTTGTTCAATCTTGAAAAGATGAACTTGGAACTTCTTGATGCTTGCTCACCATCCCCTTTTCTCAAATACCAAGCCTAAAAGATGAGCCCAACTAGTCCAAAGCCATAAAATTGGTCCTTGATGGCAGCCATATTTTTGAAATGAATTTCTTCTTTCAAAAAATAAAAAATATATAAAAAAAAGAGAGAGACAGAGACAGAGAAAAAAAGAAAGAACTCGCTAGGATGAAAATCTAAAAGGGCACCTAGGCAAAAGTTAGAGCAAATATATATATATATATATAATATGCATGTTGATTTCGAAATCCGAATTCTAGCCAGTCAAAATCATGATGAGAATAAGAGACAGTAAGGAAAGAGAAAAGAAAAGGCAGAGAATAAATAAGATTGATAATACTTGGGCGCTTCAAAGTACATCAACACATGAATTATCTCAAGGCTTTGGGCTGTTCTACACAAAGAAAATGAATTGGAAATGGAAAGAGAGATTCAAAAGTTTCAATACGTCTTAAATTTTTGTTAGAGGCTCAATGGCTAAGTGGGCCTAAAACAATGTAGAGATATCTATGAATAGCGATTTGGAAGGCTGATATTGCTTTGTGAGAATGATAGAGTATGATTAAAAGGCGACGAGTTATGAGAGTTATAAAGATTGACTGGCTAGTGAAAACGCGAAAAGAATCAACCGTCAAATAAAAAAAAGGGAAAAGTAGTTCGTGTTCTCATCATCCTGTTTAAAGGCTACCACAAGTGACCCATTTTAACAACACTCATTGGACCCATATGGAAGCATGGCTCGAAGAGCCCACAAATTCTTGAAGCCTTTTTTTTCGAGACTTCCAGAGTCGATGAGCAACGTTTTGACCTGATTCCCATTGGGGATACGTAGGCAACCTGGTCGGTTCGGTCATCACCCCATCATCTCTTGCTATCTTTCTTTTATGCCTTGGCCAAACTACTTTGGACCTGATTCCTGTTCGGGATAAGTAGGCAAACCTTCTAAGGTTCTCGGTCCATAACCATCCCTAAACCGTAAGCATCGCCCTTTGTGCCTTAGGTTTCCTTCCTTCAGACTAGGGGGCAAACTTGCGTAAGTTTGCCTAGAACCGCGTATATATCGCCAAACTAGGGGCAAACTTCATTTACTGAAAACCCCTTTTATCATAGAAGCAAGCCCCCAAGTCTCTTTCAAACTAGGGGCAAACTTTGTTTGCCAAAACCCTTTATGCCAAAGGCAAGTTCTCAAAAAATTGAGTTTGTTTTGAAAAGATTGAAATAGAGTGCCTTTCATTCTATAAGCTAAAGCACTGATTTGAAGCACATTCTAGATGGGCAAAGAATTCGCTAAATCAAAATGGGAAGTTTAGATTTATCAGCAAAGCACTGCCATTTGTAAATTGACGAGTAAAAAGTGAGATGATACATTATTCACGGTGAAAACACATTGATACAGAATTTGAGTCAGTCGTCTTGTGTAATTAGCTTTGTCAAGTCCGTCCCCCTTTGGTGAGTCAATGAATGGTCTCAACTGTGTGGGTTCAAGATGATGAATAAAGATTTGACAAGTCTCGATGAGCATCCCGAGAGCAATACGAGCAGAGGTTTCGAATACTATCACAAGATTCACAAAATAATGCTAAAGTGACAATATAAGATGAGTCCAAGACTAGGGGCAAATGTGACTTCCCTCTTTTGACAAGATCGATGTGTTTCTTCCAAAGGTCCGCGAATGTAGAAAATCATTCTTTCTATCAGCTCTGTCCAAATTCTTTGAGTCTCAAGACTCCCCGAATTTTGAAAAAAATCAACTCCCTGAGTCCTCATTGGCAACTTCTCTTTATAAGTGTTAGTCCTCATTGGCAGCTTCTTTACGGTAATCTTTAGGCCTCAATGATAATCCCTGTTAGTCTTCTATAACGATCTCTATTTTTGAAATAAGTTAATTCTTTGAGAGTCTAATTCGACTCCTATTTTTAGAAATTTTAAAAATTCATTAAGTTCGATTCGACTACCAATTTTGTGAAACAGAAATTCTTCAAGTCTGATGAACTCCAGATTTTGTAAAAGTTCTTGTTGAGACAAATTGCCTCCCAATTTTTGAAAATTTTGAATGCTTTGAGTCTGATCGACTCACAACTTGAAAATAAAAAAATTTGTTTTGAGTTTTGGAAATAGGATTTGTTTTGAGTCTGATTGACTCCCAAATTTTGGAAATGAAAAATTCTTTGTGTCTGTTTGACTCCGAATTGCTGAGAAGTAGAAATACATTTTAGTCAAATCGACTCTTGATTTTTTTGAAAGCTTTTGAGTCTGATTAAAACTAAAAATTTGTTTAAGTCAACTTAACTCCCAATCTGGCGACTTTCCTCATTAGTCCTCTATGGCAATCTCTGTTAGGCCTCAAAAGCAATCTCTGTCAGGCCTCAATGGCAATCCTCGTTAATCCTCTATGGCAATCCTTGATGGCAACCCTCGTTAGTCCTTTATGGCATCTGTGTTAGTCCTCAATGATTCTTTAAGCCTCATTTAAACTCCCGATTTTGAAAATTAAAATTCTTTTTGGCTCCCAATCTGGAAATATAAATTGATTTAAGTCTGATTGACTCCTGATTTTGAAAAGATGAATTGATTTGAGTCTAAAAGACTCCTGATTTTAGAAGAGTAAATTGATTTGAGTCTGATTGACTCCCGGTTTTGAAAAGATGAATCGATTTGAGTCTGAATGACTCCTGATTTTAGAAGAATAAATTGATTTGAGTCAGATTTACTCTAGTTTTGAAAAGATGAATTGATTTGAGTCTAAAAGACTCCTGATTTTAGAAGAATAAATTGATTTAAGTCTGATTGACTCCCGATTTTGAAAAAGATGAATTGATTTGAGTTTGAAAGACTCCTGATTTTAGAAGAATGAATTGATTTGAGTCTGATTGACTTTTAATTTTGAAAACTGAATTGAACATATATGACTGACTCCCGATCTTGACAATTGAAATGAGCAAACATATCTGACGGGACTGAACGACTGCAGATTTTTCAAAGCAAACATATCCGATGGGGCTGAGCGACTGCGGATTTTCAGAGCAAACATATCCGAAGGGGCCGAGCGACTGCGGATTTTTCAGAGCAAACATGCCCGACGGGGCCGAGCGGCTGCGGATTTTCAAAGCAAACATATCCGACGGGGCTGTGTGGCTACGGATTTTCAGAGCAAACATATCCGACAGGGCCGAGTGGCTTTGAATTTTCAGAGCAAACATATCCGACGGGGCCGAGTAGCTGCAGATTTTTCAGAGCAAACATATCCGACAAGGTCGAGCGGCTGTAGATTTTTTAGAGCAAATATATCCGAAGGGGCCGAGTGGTTGCGGATTTTTAGAGCAAACCCGCGATGACACCAGGGTCTAAGTCACAAAGTGCCGCCCAGTCAATTGCGTTCATCCTTTCGGTAGAAACGACCGCGTATCTTGAAGAGATAACATGAGCATTGAGTAGCATAAGGCATGGATTACATCTAAAAACGTCAGGATTACACGTTTTAGAATCACATCATTTATAGAGCACGAAGTTGCATTAACAGTCATCATTGCATGAACAAGTGCATTATGACAAGATAGGTGCATTCCAGTATGACTGCTTGTGCTTGTGTGTGTTTGCCCTTGCCCAAACTACGTCTTGGTCTGATTCCTGAATGGATACGTAGGCAGCTCATCATTGAGCATGACCAGCATGAACCATTATCGCGCCCCTGTTTTCTCTTGTAATGCATTTTGTTTTACCTAAATTTGAAAGTTTGGTCAAAAGCTTGTCTTCACACAGGCTTCGACATTCACTCATGACACGTATTGCTCCACAAGCTCTGTAGAAGAGGGGCAAACAGTAGACACCCCGATTTAACCAAACGTCGAATTAAGGGGAGTGTTACCTCCAAATTCGATGATGACAATGTCCGATTAATCTAGGACTTTCAAAGGTGATTCAAGCTCTTCGAAAGGCTCTACAATTCAAACAAAAAGGAAGAAAGAAGAAAAAGAGAGAATAGAAGAAAACGGCATATGGCACATTCTACGGCAGTCACGGGTTGCCGCTACGGCACTCTTTGATTGCCGTACGACAGTCAGCAAGTGCCACAACGGCTTTCACTAATAGCAGCAAAAATACACCAAATGCCATGAAAATCAGAATTCCAGAAAAGATAGCAGTCCGCGGAGTTATCTGCGGCATTCATTGAGTGCTGCATCGGCATTCAGTGAATGCCGCGCCGGCTGTCAGTGAGTGCCGCTTCCATCTCCATTGAGTGTCGCATTTTTGTGTCTGCCAGCTTTGATATAGTACGTTTTGTACCTTCAAGGACATCCGAAATTAGAGTTTTTACTATGAAATTACCAAACTAAGCCTCTAAAGTTTGCCTATGTATAGAGGATGAATATCCCATTACAAGGAATTCGTTTTTTCTAGTCTTTGATTCTAGAATTTCTATCTCTCTCTCATTTTTAGACTTGAATCTTATTTTGAATCTTCTTTAAACTTTGATAGTTAGAGATTCCAAAAGAAGTTTAAAAAAATTAAAGGGTTGTAAGAACTAGAAGAAGAGCTTGATTAGGCTTTAGAATATCCTAAAAACACCAAGAAGTTGAGGATAGTTGGAGGTGATCCTCTAAATTTTAGTTATGTTTTCATTCTTTTGTTTCTTTCTTTGGTTTGGATCAATAATGCTTATGAACTTGAAGTAAACAAGTTTTTTAAAAGATTCCTTGGTGGATTTAGAGCACTCACCCTCTTGGTTTTTATCTTACTTCTTCTTTTTATGCTTTTCTCTTGAGATTCTTGGAGATCTTCAACATCTCTCTTGAAAGCTCTTGAGTTTGATCTTTTGATTCCATGTAAGCTTATGCTTCACATGGGAGCCAAGCTTTGATCATCATTTATAAGCAAGTAGATGGGTCCAAGTCCACACTCATGACTTGGATTCTCTAACTTGGAGTTTCATGGGATTTCCTCTATATCCTTTTGGATTTCATGAGTTATAGTCATTCTCATATCTCCAAATCCCCAAATCTCCCCTCTCTTGATTCCCAAATTAGGTTTGAACTAATGAAACCAATTCATGAGTTTCTATATATAGGCATGACTCTCGGGAATTATGTTTACCTCCCCACGAGTTCTCAAAACTCCTAATTATTCCCTGAAACGTTGCACACGTCCATTTTATTACTTTACGAGTGAAAACTAAAATTTATAAAAGTTTTCGTCTAAGTCTCGTTTGGGTCCAAAATTACGTCCGAGAACTAAATTCTGTGAAATCTCTACACAACCTACCTTTTATATAACATATCACTCACGTTCTCACCACAGTTCTCCAAATGTTCTACAGCGACAACAAAACTACCAAAAATTATACTACACAGATATAATTTACTATTCATAAGAATCAAGTAAAGTGAAATAGCATTTAATTCACATAAATGTCATTTAATCACAAGAATATCTCAATGACTACCGAATCACCGTGTCCTTACTCAACACCTTCCGTTGACCACAATCAACTACTTATCTCACTTATTAATAAACATTAATAATTCACATGTTACCACATTGTCATATTAAAAACATGTAATTTCTGGAATAGGTGTGACAACTCTCCCCTCTAAAAAGGAAGTTTGTCCCCAAACTTATACCTCATATGTCGAACAGATGCAGATACTCATTCCTCATCTCTTCCTCATTCTCCCACGTAGCTTCCTCAACCGAATGACTACGCCATAACACTTTCACCATCAAAATTGTCATAGTTCTCAAGACTCGTTCTTTCTAATCTAGTATCTCTACTGGATGCTCTATGTAACTCATGTCCTCTTGAATTTGTAACGGTTCTGGCACTATGATCTTACTCGTATCTATCATACATCGTCTCAACATTGATACGTGAAATACGTTGTGCACATGTTCCAACTTTGATGACAATGCTAACCGGTAAGCCACTAGAACCACCCTTTCTAGGATCTCAAAAGGTCTTACGAATCTCGGATTGAGTTTTCCCCTCTTTTCGAATCGAATAATACCTTTTGAAGGCGATACTCGCAAGTATACAAAGTCACCTACTTCGAACGTCATAGGTCGTCGCTTCGAGTCCGCGTAACTCTTATAACGACTCTGAGCTACCTTAAGTCGCTCTTGAATTAACTTCACCTTCTCAGTAATCACCTGTATTAGCTCAAGTCCTAACAACTTTCTTTCTCCAACCTCGGTCCAACAAACCGGTAATCGACACTTTCGCCTATACAAAGCTTCATACGGTGCCATTCCAATACTTGATTGAAACCCGTTGTTGTAAGCAAATTCAATTAACGGTAAGTGTTTCTCCTAGTCACTTCCAAAGTCTAGTACACATAATCTAAGCATATCCTCCAGCGTTTGAATCATGCGTTCTGACTGTCCGTCGGTCTGAGGATGAAATGCGGTACTGAAACTCAACTTCGTTCCCATAGCTTTTTGTAAACTTTCCAAAACCTCGATGTAAAGCTACTGTTGTGATCTGATATAATCACTACTGGAATCCCGTGTAGTCTTACAATCTCTTTCACATAAAGTTCAGCTAACCTTGACGGCTTAGTCATCTTGATTGATAGAAAATGCGCTGACTTGGTCAATCTATCAACTATAACCCAAATCTTATCATTCTTGTTCGGCGATCACGAAAATCCAGAAACAAAATCCACTGTAATCTCATCCTATTTCCACTCTGACACTGGTAATGGTTGTAGTAGACCTGCGGGTACTTGTCTTTCTGCTTTGACTTGTTGACACGCCAAACATTCGGACACAAACTTGGCAACTTCCCGCTTCATACCTCTCCTTTCTCGCAAGTTTCGGTACATCTTGTTACTTCCCGGATGCACTGAATATTTTGTACTATGAGCTTCCTCTAAAAGTCATTCGTTCAGGTCTTTCACATTCAGTACACACAATCGATTTCCAAGTTTCAACATTCCTTGTTCTAGTACAAAACCAGGTCGCTTCCCCAAAGGTATCTCGTCTCTCATTTTGCATAGGTAAACATCGTGAAACTGTTCCCTCTTGATTTCATCAATAATATCTGGGTATGCTATGATCGCCATCATTAAGCCACCCTTCGTCTCTGGAATAACATCTAATTCCAAACGTTCCATCTCCCTCACCAATTCCCTTTGTTGAGTTAGCTCGTCGGCTAAGTTCCTCGTCTTCTTCTGGCTTAAAGCATCGACTACTACATTAGCCTTTCCCGGATGATAATCAATTAAAGGATCGTAATCCTTCATCAACTCTAACCATCTCCTCTATCTCATGTTTAAGTCTCATTGTGTGATCAGGTACTTTAAACTCTTATGGTCCGTGAATATTTCATACTTCTCCCCATACAAGTAGTGTCTCCAAATCTTCAAAGCATAGATAACTGCGGCCAATTCCAGGTAATGAGTCGGATAGTTAACCTCGTGTGTCTGCAACTGTCTAGAAGCATAGGCAATTACTTTACCACTTTACATTAGTACACACCCCAACCCTTGATGCGACGTATTACTGTAGATCACAAACCTTTCAGTTCCCGATGGTATTGTTAGGATAGGTGCTCTCGTTAACCGTGACTTCATCTCTTGGAAACTATCTTTACACTCTTGGATCCATTCAAACATAATGCCCTTTCTCATTAACTTTGTCATAGGTAGCGAAATTCTCGAGAAGTTCTCAATGAAATGGTGGTAGTATCCCGCTAATCCTAAGAAACTTCAGATTTTATATATGGATGTCGGTCTTTGCCAATTCGATACTGCTTCTACCTTATGAGGATCAACTGAAACTCCATTCTTGTCAATCAAATGCCCAAGAAAAGTAATGTGAGGCAACCAAAATTCACATTTCTTAAATTTCCCAAACAATTGCTTCTCTCGCAATCTCTGAAGTATCTACCCCAAGTGGTTCTCGTGTTCTATCTCACTCGGTGAATAGATAAGAATGTCATCGATGAATACGATCACAAAGTCATCAAGATAGTCCTTAAAGACTCTGTTCATAAGATCCATGAATGTGGCTGGTACATTAGTAACCCCAAATGGCATGACTAAAAACTCATAGTGACCGTAGTGCATTTTGAAAAGCTGTCTTCTCTACATCCTTGGCCTTTACTTTCAACTGATGGTAGCCTGATCTCAAATCTATCTTTGAAAACACTTGTGCTCCCCGAAGTTGATCAAATAAGTCATCGATTCTCTGTAGTGGATACTTGTTCTTGATTATTAGCTTGTTTAACTCCCGATAGTCAACACACGTACGCATTGGACCATCTTTCTTATTTACAAACAACATAAGAGCTCCCCACGGCGATATGCTAGGTCAAATGAAACATTTGTCAAGCAACTCTTGTAGTTGGATTTTCAATTCTTTCAACTCCACGGGTGCCATTCGATATGGTGCTTTCAATACGGGTCTTGAGTCTGGCATTGTCTCAGTGGTAAACTCAATCTCCCTCTCTATAAGGACATCTGGTAAGTTATCTGGGAATACATCTGGATACTCTCGTACTATCGGAATATCTTCTACCTTCAATTCGGTCACCAAAGTACCAATTACTGAACATAGGAATCCTCGACATCCTTTCCTCAACAATCTGCCCGCTCAGATAGCCGAAATCAAATATGGTGGCGATGTAACCCCACTCCTTGAAAACAAAAGTTTCCATGTACCGACGATCGAAAATTAACTTTCTTCCATTTAAAATCTATCGTTGCTTGGTTAAGGGCTAACCAATCCATCCCTAGTATCACGTCAAAGTGGTTCATTCCAATCGGTATAAGATCTACAGTCATCGACTTCTCACCTAGTTTGATCTCACAATCCTTGTACACTGTAGATGTCACTTTTTGCTTACTAATGGGTACTGCCACAGATAATTTATATCCTAATGGTGTCGATCTAACATTCAAATGTTCAACAAAATCATATGATACAAATGAATGAATAGATCCTGAGTCAACAAGTATACCTGCTAAGTGCGAACATACAAGCACCATACCTGAGACCACTGTCTCTAAAGCAGCCACATCTCCTGGGTTCATCTGAAATGACCTTCCCTCGCGCTGCTCAGTCCTTGGTCTCCCGTCGTTAGTCTGACTAGGCTTCAAACCACTGAAAGCCATAGAGCTAGCTCCTTGTTGGGGGCGCTTCCTCGGGCAATCCCTAATCGATGTTCAAGCATCCCACAATCAAAGCACTTACCTCTCATATCAGATGTAGAATTGGTACTACCCATTCCCTGGTTCTTATTCTGGAAGTTAGTCATGAAACAGCGACCAGTGTGTGGTCGATTACAAACTGGACAAATTGGTATGTTGCTCGTTGTCCTTCCTTGTCCGCCAAAACTGGAACTAGACCTAGGAGCCCTCGCAAACGGCCTCTTGAAAGATCCGCCTTGGTTCCGATCACCACCCTCATAATTTCTCTTCCCTTGTTGGCTTGGCTAATATTGCCTCGATCACTCTATCCCACTTTCAGCTACAAGTGCCGTTTGTTGTACGACAGCAACCGTTGTATGTTCATAGGTTTCGACCCTCAAATAGATATTCTCTCTCAAACCATCCTCGTACTTCCTTGCTCTATCTTCCTCTGTCAACACAGACCCTTTCTAAATCTCAATAAGGCGTTGTACCTTGAAGTGTACTCAGTGACGGTCATATCTCCAAGTCAAAGATTATCAAATTCTCTCTTCTTTGCATTGAGAGCAGCCCTCGGAAAGAATCGGCGATTGAACTTCGCTTTGAATCCCTCCCAAGTTATTGTGCTCCCTGTTCTAGAACATTCACCCACCAATTCTGGGCCTCACCCCTGAGTATATCACTAGCGTTCTCGATCTTCAACGCATCGGACATCGGAATAGACTTAAAAGTTCTTTCCATATCCATAACCCAATGCTTTGCCAGTGTCATGTCAGAAGTCCCATGAAACTTTGTCAGTTTCTTCCTGGCAAATTGTTCAGATATTGATCTCATACCCCTATTCTCAGGCGCTAGTACCATGACTATCAGTGTTGGCTCGAATGGAGGTGTGGGAGGCAATCGCTCCGTTATATTCCGTATCATATCTCCCATATTCCCCATCATTTCTGCCATTTCATTCATACGTCGGGTATGCAGCGATAATTCTCGACAGTCACTCATAATTGTAACTCATGTAAGACTCGATGCATAAACACTATGCATGCACAAGAACATCTATAACATGTATGTATAACAGCATACATATGCATCAAACATCTCTACCATGTATGGATGCACTCTAGAATATGTGACAATTCGCTCAACACTCTACTCGACGTCGAACGTTCCCATCCTGCTAACATGCAAAAATAGGACACTCTGCTCTGGCACAAGTAGTTTTAGAAAATTTTGTGTTTTATAACTTTGGGTCTAGCTCACAAGGCTCTGGCACGCCCGAACCACAAATATAGCAAACACATACTTAAAGGGTAATATTTTGGACACAACTTTTTGCTCACAACTTTTTTTTATGTGTCTATATCTCTCATGATGAGTCCCACAATGTCAGTGGACCCACAAATTCAATCAATCAATATAGTTACTATATACTCTGTACATCAGAATTCTTCACAAATTCATTCCTCTGAGTTCAGATCTCTGATCACCTCTTAATTCACAACTATGGCAGAGATTTAGAGAAGGTTCAAAAGGCTAGTGCTAATGTCAACGCAGAAAGTGCTAATGTCAAAGCAAAAAGTGTCGCTAAAACTTTTAGCGACACTTTCTGCTTTGGCATTAGCATCACCTGGTTCAAAAATCTCTTTATCTTACATACCCAATTAATTTGATATTTTTCCTTTTTTTTTTTTCTTTTTTTCTTTTTTTTTTTTGTGGTTGTGTAATTTCCGTTTATTTTTTATTTTTAATTTTTCTGGGTTTGGCTTTATGTTCTTGATTTTCAATCTACCAATTCTTTCAAGTCAGGGGACTTGATTGAATCTTTTTCATATCCTTCATTCTCCCCAAACAGTACTGTTCCATTACTTAATTTTTTCTCTAAGGTATTGCTTCAATTTACTTTTAATTTCTTCCATGTAACAGGTTACAATTATGGTGCTGAAGGTTGATCTTCAGTGCCCATGCTGCTATAAGAAAGTCAAGAAATTACTGCAAATTTCCTCGTGAGTCCTTTCTATCTATACACACAAATATAAATAGTTAAATGCTATGTGCACATAAAGATTTGGGCCATTCATTTCAGTGGAGTCCGTGTCTGCATACATGAGACCCACCGAAATCAATGGCTCAGATCTTTATGTGCACACTTTACATATATATTTTATGTGCACCAATCATTACTCATACAAATAGTGTAAGGGTAAAATGCATTTTTGTCACGCCCCGAATAGCAAAAATAATGTAATTTTTGAAATGTAGGCGGTGATAGGTTGGAGTGCTATCTGATGTGGCATGCATGGTATTCATACAATAATTATAATACAACAGCGGAAGTCTAACATTTTAATAGAACATTTCTCTCTAGGATAATTTTCTCATCTGGTATATCATTATCCCCCTAAAAGTATAAACTTTATAACTATTTTAGTCAAATACCATCTGCAACTTAAATCTTCTTTCATACAACCTGGATTTAGATTCCATTAGCTCTCTGTCCATTGTATGTTAAGCCTTGTGCTAATTACTCGATCTGGGTGCCTAAAATGCTCTGGACATAGAATGCCCAGCGAATATGAAACATTCGTCAGCTTGTGACAGCTAGTGAGAGACTTAATTACATATAACATTTATATATCTTTGAACATAACATGTAATTACGTACCTTCACTTTAATAGCCAACCTCTTTCAACGAGTCATTATTATTTTATTACATATTTAAATCACGTCATTATTCTAATTTATTAATTGCATATCTAAAGAATTCACAATATTTCCTCTAAAACAGATATGACATAATAATTATTACACATCCGAACGCATATAATAATGCAAGTTATACCTTAGCCTCTCTCCGACTACTTGCAAAATAGATTGTTTATCTCATGCCAATCACACACAACTAGCTCATTAATAGTTGTGTGAAAATCATTATTTTAATCCAACCATTGAAATGACCACAACATCTCAGCCTACTTGCTCGAAAGGTGTATACCATCCACCAGCCTACTTGCTCGAAACGAATGGTATATGAGTACTCACTACAAGACACTCTCCGTCTTGGTCACCTTAGGGACTATCTCAGTCCTCATGGGTTCAAATCTCTTTGTCAAAAGACCTCAACTATCTACCCCATCGTAACAATAGCTATGTAAAGCACATGTATGCTTATGTAACAGCAATAAACAGAAGTCAAGATACAAAATAATTATCTGCCAAAATAACGATTTTCAACATCACAATATAACTCAATTCCTTAATGCCAAAATATAACTCAGCTGCTTAATCGTTAGCACCATCATATATCTCATTTCTTTAAATAAATAATATCACGCATTTTACACATAAGTTATCATTTAAATAGTCCAAAACAATTGGAATAAATTTCTCCAAAGTATATTCACTTGTTAATTGGGTGGTAAGAAATGATAGAAATAATTAAAATAAGTTCAAAGTTTAACTGTTTGTTAAAAAGAAATTTTAATTACTTAGATCAAACAGGATGATTATACTAACCAAACAACCCCTAGCTAGTTGGGCTATTTTGCTATTTATTAAATTATTTGTTTATTTTCTAGTTATCTATGAGTCTATAGTTGGCCCAACTTAACACCAAACCAAATTAAGGACCTAATCCACCAAATACTCTATATACTTTGTTTTTAAAAAAAAAAAAATTTGTACAAAGAGCAACACTATTGTAAAGTCCAGGTTTTGAACACCAAAACTTAAGCTAAATTTTTATTTAGGAGTTACATAAATATGGGCTTCTAATCAATCCAACCTAATACCAAGCCCAATTATAGCCTAGTCCATAACCTGGTGAGTTGGCACGACGAGTTGACTCGTCAGCTGATCATGTTCCTTTGCTTCTTTAACATAAAAAGAATGAAACAAAAATATCACTTGCAGGTGGCATGATTTGAAACTCAAACCTTTGATAGTTTTGAGTCTTTTGACTAGTAAAAACAACTCTCATCCACTGGAACAACTTTCACCACTACACCATATGGCCTCATTACTAACAGATATTTCCGTTGGAAAAAACATTACTAACGGATATATCCGTTAGTATTTTAGCGTTAGTAATATTACTAACGGATTTACTAAATCTACCATTGGACCAACATGGCTCCAAGACCAAGTCTCCGTGTCCTCTTCGGCAGCTTCTGGGATTTGATTTTCTAGATGCAGATGTGAATAAAATTTTGGAAGTCTTCTCGCCAGAGCCTGAAGAACAAGGTATGCTTCTTTGGTGATGGCGGCAAATACACTCAGGACATTGTTTTCTAGGAGTTTTTCAAATGACGGTACATTCAACCATATGCACAGAGCAGGGAATAAATCCGAGAAATAAGAGTTTCATACGTAGATTAACCTAGCAGTGAAAATTGAGCTTACTATGGATGTCTTTCTCAACCTGTGAATTATTATCAAAACAAGAAACTTTACTAAAGCATCTTCCCTAGTGACTTTTTCCCCCCCCCCATCCAATTCAACCAAAAACAATTAAGGACGCACATCTCCCCCTTAAGGATAACACTTCCCTGCTCCATGTTTCTATTCCCATTATCAAAAAAGCATTAGTTAACTTCCAATGACAGCACAGGAAAGTGAACTTTGTATTAATGGCACGATACCATGCATTTAAACCCTACCAACATTCCTATATATGTATATGATCAAGGTTATTCCAAACATATTTTAATAAGCATCCAATCCCCCACAAGTTTATGACATAAATTTGCCAATTAACATGCAGTTGTTTGCTCGCCAACTTGATAGTACCCTCGTCTTGGATCGACGACAAGAATGGAATTTAAAATGGAAAGAGGAGGGAAATGGGAACATTAAACAAAATAAATGTTCTTAAAGAAAAAAAAAAGATGAAAAGTCTAAATAAATGTTTTAACTATAATATCGAGAATATGAATATCATTTTCAGTCTACAAAGTTTTTTTATATTTGGAACCAATTGTTCTCCCTCAATATCTCCTAGTAAAATGTCAAATTGCTTAACACTACTGAAAGAAGGGTAAAAGCATGTGTGGACTTAGATGAGAACACAATGCACCCTATCAACCGAACGTACATGGGGGCGGGCGGTTCTCGACCGTATTTCTAATGGTCGAGCAGAATCGGAAGAAGAGGAGGAAAAGGGAAACTTATGGAATTTTTGCTTCTTGAGAAATGGATGATGATTACCAACATTAACTTCGCAAACCACACGATCTTAAGGAAATTGGCAGAGGGACTAAATGGAAACATTTCTGAATATACAGGTATTAATTCTTTTTTAAAGTAAAAGTATAGGGACCAAATTGAAATTCACACCAAACTTCACATGTGAAAATTAAAATTTGGTAATCACGACCACTTGTATCAAGGTCAATTATCACATAATCCAAATTCCTAAAGAAGGAGATGGTGAAAATTTTCCAATACACATCAAAAATTCTAACTCTTCCTAAATGTGTGAAGAGAATCTATAAATTGACTTTTTGTTAAATAAGTGTCGAGTCATACTTGTATATCCATGATTACATCCCTATATGGAAAGTAAAATAAAAGAGAGGAAAATATAAATTGATCCTATATACAGATATTGCTCCTCTTGAATCCTTAATATACACTGCTTCACCGAGTAAATCCAGTAGGTATTCACTAAGGAAAAGTTCAAGTCTAAATTAGACACTCTCCTCGTGAATTGCTCTCCTAGAAAGTGATGCTTCCCACATTTGGCTCCCAAATTTGGTTCCCAAAGTTGTATATACGCAGACATACATGTGATTTTCTCAGTGATCATCCAAGAAAACAGGATCAAGTAGGCTAAATCAGTACAGTATATAATATACATATAAAGGACAGTAAATACAAATTGAGAGAATTTGAAGGAAATTGAAGGAAATTTGTTAACATTCTGCAACCAAAAAGCATGTCTAAAGCTTGGTAAAAATACAATAGTAGATTATCAAAAAGAAAACCTAAAATGTGCGTACTTATAAGATCTGAAAAATCTAAGAGTCAAAAACAGCTTATTTCAAAATTTCTATTGACCATGTAACTTTATGAGGCTTAGGTTCCTACAAATTTAACCAACACCATTTGAACAAGATTTCACTTATACATACAAAATTTCAAAGAGTTCACCTATACACACATACTGATACACATTACACACACAAGCTCTAGAAGGCAAAAAAATCAGTTCAAACCCTGTATAGTGTATACACATATACTAGAGACAGAGAACCAGATTTTTGTTACTTGATTGAACCAGATCTGGGATCCTCAACCATGAACACACACACACACACACACACATATACACACACATACACTATCACATGATTCACACACACATACACACATACACACACACACACAGATTAAAGGGAAGGGGGATGCCATGAAATGAAGAAGAAGAAGAAAGGGGATCTAGGGTTTCTATAGAGGAGAAGAAGAAGAAGAAGCAAATACCTTTTCTGGCGGCTAGTTCAGGCGGCGGCGAGGGGGCAGCTTGGGGCGCCGTCTAGTCTCATTCTCTCCTCTCTCTCTTCACAGATCTCTAAAGTGGTGTGGGGGCGGTGATGGGGCGGCAGCGGCGAGGGGGCAACGGGATGCTTGTGGGGGGGAGGGGGGCGTCGATCTCTTCTCTTCTCCCTTTCTCTCTATCTTCTCTCTCTCTCTCTCCCTCTCTCTCTCTCTCTCTCTTCTCTCTTTTATATTTGGGAAAACGATACAGTCTCATTTTTATATTTTTCTTTTTTTCTCTTTTTTTGTATTAATTTTAGTTTCTTTAAATATTACTAACGGATATATCCGTTGGTATTATTTTCCAATCCGTTAGAAATAATATGTCACAATATGGAGAGTCATTACTAACGGAAATATAGCTATTCTAACGGATATATCCGTTAGTAATTACTAACGGATATATCCGTTAGAAAGTATAAAAGTTGTCCGTTAGAAATATGGTCAAATGGTGTAGTGCACTCTGCTAGTAAAGCTACCCAAAAGTAATAATTGGATACATATGAATTCTAGTCTAGTCGCCAACTAACTGTTGCTGATGACAATTCCGACAACAACTTTGACGCCGATGGCCGGAAAAACACGATTACAGTAAACTAGTTTCTATTTATTTTATTATACATATATATATATATATATAATTAACTCAATTCTCAATCTATCCCATATGTTTTGAATAACCAAACAAAAGGGACGTTTAAGGATAATTACATGCTATCTATATCATCGTAGACATATACATGTAGGTATATATATACATAAAAAGTGAAACTTATGTAAGCCGCTTACTTTTAATAGATTTAAAGAATAAAAAAAAATAAACACTATATGTAAACTCTCACTTTCAAGATATTTGAAGATAAATTAAATGCTTTGTAATTCCCACACGTTTGATAAATTTAAAGATAAAATAAATGCTGTAGGCAAACTCTCACCTTTAATAAAGCCTGGACATAATTTCCTCCATTGACCTCCTCTCTTTCTTAGTTGCCCAAAATAACTCTTTGTCATTTTCTCTAATTAAAATTATGACCGGCCAAAACCATCCGAATGATGGCCTCTCAAAAATATGAATCCTAATTTCCCCTATATAGGCTGATTGCTTTGTAATTATTACACAATTACCTAGTCTAAGACCCTAAGCTAGCTAGGATTTTTCTTTATCTTACGTATAAGATATGATTAGATATGTTGAATATTTTCATATATTTCGTTTTCATTTTTTTTTCTAAGCTTCTAGATGAATGATCAATTTAATCCACATGGCCCACTAAAGATGTAATTGATCTGTTTCTCAATTAATAGCTCAAATGTGCAGGTAAAATTAAAAATTTGTATTTTTTAACTATCCTATTGTATTTAAAAAAAAAACATAAAGAATATACCAATGGTCTCCATGAAAAATGATGGTTTCATTTTAGTTAAAACTAACCACATTAGACCAGGAAAATATTTTGAATACTGCTATATTCTTTGAGCCATTGACTTATATTTTTACTTAATACTATTTAATATATTTCTATTACTAAATATTATAAATGTATAGTATTAAAATGGGACAGATATTACAATTTGGTTCCTCAACTAACATTTTGTGACAGTTTGCCCCCTTCGTTACTTTTAGCGACGCAAAATGCATTTAACCCATGCATTACAAATTCAATATGTAATCTTGAATTTGTAGATACATATATTGAGGTACATTATAAATTGAGTATATGATGCCTGTTCAACCTTCCGCATTCCATGAATTCATGCATACATAACTGTATTATTGCAGTTTATGTATACTGCGTCTTTATTGGGATAAATAATAAATTAAACTAAGTTAGTGATTTTTGTAAAAGTTGTGGACAACAGAAATTCGAGACCAGTTACATGATGAAAAAGACAATACAGTCACGATCACCGTATAATGCTGCAGCCCCGAGAAGATTCGTGACAAGTTGAGTTGCAGAGGTGGGCTATGTTTTGAGTGGTAAGTTTTTTGGGTGTGCTACTCAGGTTTAGTGTTTAAGTCATGGAGAGCGTGGTCATTGAGAAATTCACCCGGCGGTTCTAGAGTCTTGGGGGATTAGTCGAAGTCATGTGCGCAAATTGGTCCGGACACTCCGATTACCAAAAAAAAATTAAAAAAAAAAAAAGATGGGCCATGTTCTGACGCTTATGGCGGGGGCCCATGTTGGTACGGAAGGCCACCACCATGTATCGAAGAGTGGAAGGCCACCACCATTTTATGAAGGGTATGGAAGGCCCATTTAAGATTCTTATGGAAGGTGGCCATGCAGATTGTTACATTTGTGAAGAAAATCCCTCGGCTTGCACAATCATGTAAAATGATGGTGGGTACTTGGTCATCGTTATCATATAAATCGGTCAATATTTTTGGGTGCATAGGAGTCTATTATATGATGTAATTTTTATTGGACAGAGAAGGATATATAATAAGTGTGGTGTTGTGACGTTAGTGGCCAAATGGTTATTGACGTTGATGCATGTGACATTAAAATGTTAAATTTTGATTAATAAATAAGTCCTCATTAGTGTTTGCCATCATACAGACCAAATGCCTTCTCTTTTCCCTAGCTTGTCTTTTCATTCTTTATGTCAAATATTTATCATCAATTTGTGATAGAGTTGGGGTGAAAACTGACATTCATTCTCTAATTTCCCTTGGCTTTTCATTGTTTATGTCTAATATTTATCATCAATTTTGATAGAGTTGGGTGAAAACTGACATTTTGTATGTGTATCTTTATGCGTATATTTGTATATTGGTATTTAGGTGTGTGTAAACGAGCCGAGCTTAGTCGTGAGCTCGAGCTTTGCTCGAATTGTTAAAGACATTCTCAAGCTCGGCTCAAATTCAAATTAAGTTAGAGAATCAAGCTTGAGCTGGACTCGAGAAAAAATTACCAAACTCGAGCTTCACTCGATTAATTAACTAGTTACTCCCTCTGTCCCATATTAAGAGTCTTTGATGCCATTTTTTGATGTCCCATTTTAAGAGTCCTCTTTGAAAAGTCAAAGTACTTTAATACACACTTTCCAAATTTGCCCTTTATTATATCCAACTCTTCCCTCTTTTTTTTTATTAGACAATATAATTTTGAATTTCAAAAAGGGCAATATTGAAAAGTTGAAAATCTCTCCAAAATCAAGGTTGTCCCCTTAATAAGTTGGAATTCCCAAAAGAGACTCTTAGGCTGTGTTTGGATCATGGATTTTGTGAGGGAAAAGAAAAGTGGAGGGAAAATGAATGAAAAGTGGAAGGAAATGATGGGATACAAAATCCTTGCTCTTGTTTGGTTGTGTGGGAAAGCAAAAGGGAAAAGTGGGTGAATTTCATTTCAATTGGACAGCCCATCTGAAACATTTGCATTTATGATTGATTCATTATCTTATTGGAGCCAAATCATAGCATCACACTCAAATAACCAAACATGCATTAAAATATCCCTCTTCTAAAAGGAAAATTATAGCATTTCTGACTCAATATCTACCATACACATCCAATCCGCAATCATAGAAAATCAATGTAGTCTACAACATGTAACTCAGACCCTTTCAATCTACCTCTTCTAAAAAAGAACAGGAAAAAAAAAATTAATGAAGGCAACCACATGAACTACACATCAAAGAAAGGAGAAACATTTTTCACAGACAACCAAAGCCTATGGCGCTCAACAGGACAAGCAAGGAAAGCTCGAGCATCATTCACATCTTTACTTAGAACTTGGTATAACTTCATTTGAGATATCTCGCTCATGCCACCAACATTTGCAATCGCCTCAAATTATTGTTCTTCGGTGTAGTTGCGCACATTACCACGATCAAGTGCTGCTGCAATGGCATCTAATCCACTCTTAATTGACATTATTTCCTCACTAATAATGTCAACAAGGCGTGTCTTCTTCTTCTTCATCTCTTTGGCTGCTTTGGATGCGGAGTGAGGTATAGAGGACGAGGTTGCTTCAGAATTTGGCTCTTCTTGTTGAGTTTCTATTTCATTCAAATCTTCTGGTTGGTCACTGTCATCATCATTCAAAGAATTTTGTTTCCTAGCCCATTGAAGTTGTCTTTCCTTTGGACCCACCGCTCGACTTCCTGTGGCTCTATCTTTTCCAAACAATTGACATAACTTGGCATAATTTCGTGCTGGAGTATGCCGAAAGTGTGATGCTTTGGGCTTTGCCTATCATGTACAACACCGTAATCACCAAGTTATAGAAGTAAGTTTAATTAGAAGCTCAAAATGAATCCAATAAAACTGTACCATTTGTAACATGCACTTATATAAATATTGCTCTGGCAGAGCAAGCACCTAAGCAAAACAATGACATTGTTTATTATTTAACATGAATAACCACTCAAAAGAACTTATAGAATACATGTCCAATAGTAGCAGATCCATCACATTAGCTGGTAAAAGACAAAAATATTAACAAGGAGATGAATGAATATACATGGAAAGATAGTGAGATTTGTGATGGACATGTTAGGAAACTGCGTTCCCAGAATCCGTTGACAGCGCGTATAAGTTGGTACTGCAAAAATTACGTGAAAACTACAATAACCCTATAAGGGCGGAACTAGGGTTACCTTAAACTGCTAAAACGGATTGCTGTAGTAGACGAATCGAGAATACGGGCTCGATAACAGCTCACGATCTTCTACCGTATTCCTTTGCTCCCAGAATATCGAACTGAGTGTAGGCTCCTTCGAAATCCTTTATGTTTCTGCTCTCTCTTTTTACGCTCTCTTTTCTATTCCAAGTTATAATATTGCTCTTGATGGAAAAACGCAAACTAAGGAGAGAGCCAAAGCAGCATATATATAGGCTGCGATAGGGACCATAAGAAGTTAATAAGGAATAGGCTTTCTTATGGAATTAGGAAACCCTAATTCGAACTGAATCAGATTCCTATTTTCATAAATTATAATTCATACCACTAAAGAATTATAATTGCACTCCTACCCTTATCTCAAAAATATATTTCGAGCTCCATGTTATTAAATGCTTATTATCTCCCCATGTTAAGATTACAGATATCCATTAATTAAATATAATTACTGACAATCATATTTAATTAAAAATTCCTTGAGATCCTCTGCTTAACTTATCTGATATGTCGGATACAAAATCCACCTGCAGGGTTTGACATAATCAAAACTTATAAGTTTTCTCAAGGGGATATCATCAATCCCAAAATTGAGACATGGATTCCATCATTAATTAATATTCATCACACAATTAATATTGTCACCCAATCGAATAAGATATTGACCCATTTAAGGATCTCACCTTTTTAGGGATCAAAGTGTAAATATCAAATGTACATGTCTATAAATTAACATAGGATTTAGAGCATAAGCACTCATAATAGTCATGAGGTATTAATTATCTTATAAGTCAGTATAAAGATAATTACCCCAAGTCGGTCCCGTTTAATACACAAAGTGTACCAGCATGGTGAGTTGAAACTATACCATTTCCCGTAGTCAAGACAAACCTACTACAACTCTATGCTGCAGTCCTACCGATTGTGTGTCCAATCCATCTAAGACTGTAAACCAAAATCTTACATTCTACAAGATTCGATGGTCTGATCTTCCGTGTGTAAGCCGAACTCTACACACCAAACCACCTACTATGTAGAATGAAAGACACACATGCATAATATTAAATAAATAATATAATACAAATATTGCCCACACAGATTCTCATAAAAATGGATTAACTAATTTTATTAAATGAATAATAAATCAACTACATAAAGCATGGCTTTTAGTATATATCCCTAACAGGATAGTCATAGGCTGGTGGTTAAACTCTCATGTTCTAGTCCCTAGATATCAATAAATTAAGTTGCACATAGATATTGTCCTAACTAATGAATACACCTATACAAGTATATAGAGATTTCAAATAATATAAAACAAGTAGATTACATTTCCAACTACCTAATATAAGCAGGCAATTTTCATTTCATAAACTCCAAGTTGTTGAGTGCAATCTTTGATCTGATTAATCAGAACCCACTTCACTACTGTTAGGGATGTACACTAAAAGCCATGCTTTATGTAGTTGATTTATTATTCATTTAATAAAATCAGTTAATCTATTTTTAATGAAAATCTGTGTGGGCAATGTTTGTATTATATTATTTATTTAATATTATGCATGTGTGTCTCTCATTCTATATAGTAGGTGGTTTGGTGTGTAGAGTTCGGCTTACACACGGAAGATCAGACCATCAGATATTATAGAATGTAAGATTTTGGTTTACAGTCTTAGATGGGATTGGACACACCATCGATAGGACTGCAGCATGGTGTTGTAGTAGGTTTGTCTTGACTACGGAAAACGGTATAGTTTCAACTCACTATGCTGATACACTTTGTGTATTAAACGGGACTGACTTGGGGTAATGATCTTTATACTGACTTATAAGATAATTAATACCTAATGGCTATTATGAGTGCTTATGCTCTAAATCCTAAGTTAATTTGTAGACACGTACATTTGATATTTACACTTTGATCCCTAAAAGGGTGAGATCCTTAAATGGGTCAATATCTCATTGGATTGGGTGGCAATATTAATTGTGTGGTGGATATTAATTAATGATGGAATCCATGTCTCAATTTTGGGATTGATGATATCCCCTTGAGAAAACTTATAAGTTTTGATTATGTCAAACCCTGCAGGTGGATTTTGTATCCGACATATCAGATAAGTTAAGCAGAGGATCTCAAGGAATTTTTAATTAAATATGATTGTCAGTAATTATATTTAATTAATGGATATCTGTAATCTTAACATGGGGAGATAATAAGCATTTAATAACATGGAGCTCGAAATATATTTTTGAGATAAAGGTAGGAGTGCAATTATAATTCTTTAGTGGTATGAATTATAATTTATGGAAATAGGAATCTGATTCAGTTCGAATTAGGGTTTCCTAATTCCATAAGGAAGCCTATTCCTTATTGACTTCTTATGGTCCCTATCGTAGCCTATATATATGCTGCTTTGGTTCTATCCTCAATTAGCATTTTTCTATATAGAGAATTATAACTCGGAATAGAAAAGAGAGCGTAAAAGAGGGAGAGAAGAAAACAGAAAGGATTTCGAAAGAGCCCACACTCAGTTCGATATTCTGGCAGCGGAGGAATACGGTAGAAGATCGTGAGCTGTTATCGAGCCCGTGTTCTCGATTCGTCTACTACAGCAATCCGTTTTTGCAGTTCAAGGTAACCCTAGTTCCGCCCTTGTAGGGTTATTGTAGTTTTCACGTAATTTTAGTACCAACTTATACGCGCTGTCAATGGATTCTGGGAACGCAGTTTCCTAACGGTGGTATCAGAGCAACGTTGATTCTGCGTATGGGTTGGACGCAACCATGTTGTCCAATAAAATAGATCTTATGCGTGTTTTGATGGATGGATAGAACGAAGAGCTGTGAGAACCCTTGTTTTGCAGCGTTCTTATTCCACTATTATGGTCACTGATTTTGTGTGATTGGATCCCACGATGGTTTTATTCGTGGTTAATTTTGCTGTTTTAATATAGCATGTGAACTCCTTTATGGAAGCATAGGATTTGTATGTATTGGATCCCACGCTTGATTGATGTGTGGTTAATTTATTGCAAAGAAATAGCATGTGAACTCCTTTATGGAGGCATAGGATTTGTGTAATATATCCCTGCGAGCTGACCGGGCAGCTCGACCCCCGCGAGCTGACCAGGCAGCTCGATCCCCGCGAGTTGACCGGGCAGTTCGACCCACGTGCGTAGTGGCGACATAGAGCTAATCGGGTTCAATGAAGATTTCTTCACAAGAGTTGCAGCTTGACCATAATAGTGGGATTCCTATTTTATTGTGGTTTCCTTATTTATGTGTGATTGAATGATTATTATTGTTTCATGTTTAATGAATAGGACAACATGGATAATTGTTCCTAGACCTATTTCAGATGTCTAGCTGCATGTTTAATTTATATTAATTTAAAATGATGGACAACTACATGTATATTTAGAAATAAAACTAATTCCATAATTTGAAAACATAAGTACTTATTTTCTAAAATCATGAGAATAGAATAATTTTATTATCTACACATGTGGGTTTCACAAGTAACAATGAATTAATCCTTGTCAAGTATTCTATTATATTTTATTAATTAAATTAAAAGTTTTCTAACAAATTATAACCCTCAAATTTTTTTTTAAAGTTCTAAGTGGGTGAGGGAATTTATCAAGTATAAATCACATGGTCTCCATCACTGGTTTGTAGATGATATGATTAATTTTGTGTGATGGCTCTAGTGTCATCCTCCCTATCGGATGTAGTTGATCATGGAATCATCAGTACAAACTTCTTTAAAAGAATGTTTTGGGTGATTGTTGGTGTGGGTCACCTCTCCATCAGAGGTGTTCCTCTTGGAACTCTTGACCTAGAATTAAGTGATGGTATACACTTAGCTATAAATGATAATATCCTCTCCATCTGAGTCACTGTTATTATTTATAGGACCAAAGCAAGTCAGCAGTTTAATTTTATTAGGCAAAGTACATAGCCTGGATAGTAAAATTAAAAGGCAATTGTCTATCTGAACAAATTATGGATAGTATATGGCTTCCCATCGAGTCATACTATTCGCGGTGTATCAGGTTGCTGGCGGATTCCTTTCAAATATGGTAGAGGGAACCAATATTTTCAACTCGAATCCATAGTAATTTTTGCCCAAATGCAATTATTTATGTTATGTGATTCTCAGGCTTTTAAATGG
Organism: Hydrangea macrophylla; assembly: GCA_033977485.1. Taxonomy (NCBI): domain Eukaryota; kingdom Viridiplantae; phylum Streptophyta; class Magnoliopsida; order Cornales; family Hydrangeaceae; genus Hydrangea; species Hydrangea macrophylla. Next base: position 112,421,980 of record CM066988.1, on the reverse strand, counting down.
GTACTTTCAATCCACTTGCTGTTATACTTAAAGAAAACAAACTTACTGGACCAAACTATATAGACTGGAAAAGGAATTTGGATATTGTGTTAACTGCTGAAGAGTACGAGTTTATGCTTACTCAAGAATGTCCTGAGCAACCTGGTGAGGGGGTAACCGCTGAGGAAACCCAGGCTCACAAGAAATGGGTCAAGGCTGATGAGATGGCGCGGTGTTACATTTTGGCATCCATGTCAAATGTGCTGCAACATCAGCATCAGTCAATGGCCAGCGCCTATGACATGATGGAGAGCCTCTGAGAGGTGTTCGGGGATCAAAGTCGTGCTGCTAGGCAGGTTGCCATGAAAGACTTGATGAACACAACCATGGCTGAGGGGATGCCTGTAAGGGATCATGTTCTTAAGATGATATCTCTTCTTAATGAACTAGAGATCCTTGGAGCTACAATTGACGGGGAAACCCAGGTCGATATCGTACTCCAGTCACTGCCAGAGTCTTTTAAACAATTCCGCCTCAATTACAACATGATTAAATTTTAATATACTTTGGCGGAGCTGCTTAAAGAACTCCAGGCAGCTGAGGGTCTCAACAGAAAGTCAGGGAGTGCTCTTGTGTTTGAGAAAGGTTCTGCTTCAAAGCCGAAAGGCAAGAAGAAAATGAAAAAGGCTCAAAAGAAGGCCGCGGGTCCTCCGCCAATCCAGAGGCCATGAGGACAATCGGGAAAGCCTAAAGGTAAATGTTTTGTTTGCAAGCAGCCAGGACACTGGAAGAAGCAATGTACAGTTTATCTCGACAGACAGAACAATCAAGGTAAATCTCATTTACTAGTTATTGAATCGTGTTTAGCGGTCCGATCTACTGGTACCTGGTGTATAAATACGGGAGCCACTGATCATGTATGCAATTTTTTGCAGGGGTTCCAGGGAACCAGACAGCTCAGTGATGGAGAGATTTATCTATATATGGGAAATGCTACGAGAGTAGCAGCAGTTGCAGTAGGAGATCTACATCTTAGTTTTGGTTGAGATAGGATTTTAATATTAAGAAATTGCCTTTATGTACCTTCTATTAGAAGGAATTTAGTTTCAGTTTCTAGTTTAGTAAAGAATGGATATTCAGTTCATTTTAATAAAGTAGTAGTTATTAAAGAAAATAAATGTTTTATTTGTTCTGGTCAATTGGTGGATGATCTTTATATTATAAATCCTATCTCTCCTATACTGCAACTTAATGAATTGAGTAACACAAATAGTTTTCCATTTAAGAGAAAAGAACCTTCGAGGATGAACCAAACGCATCTTTGGCACTTACGCCTTGGTCATATTAATTTGAAAAGGATTCAAAGACTGGTTCAAAATGGGCCATTAGGCTCATTGGAAGTGGAGGCACTTCCAGTTTGTGAATCCTGCTTAGAAGGTAAAATGACCAAGAGGCCATTCTCGGCCAAGGGCTATAGAGCAAAAGAGCCGTTGGAACTGGTTCACTCTGATTTGTGTGGTCCTATGACTGTCCAAGCAAGAGGGGGATTTGAGTACTTTGTCACTTTCATCGATGATTACTCAAGGTATGGCTACATTTACTTGATGCGGCATAAGTCTGAATGCTTTGAGAAATTCAAAGACTTCAAGGCTGAAACGGAGAAGCGTCTAAGTAAATGTATCAAGACACTACGATCTGATCGTGGTGGAGAGTACCTCTTGGGAGAGTTTAGGGAATACTTATTGGAACAAGGGATTACATCCCAATTGTCTGCACCCTGTATACCTCAGCAGAACGGTGTAGCAGAAAGAAGGAACAGGACTCTCATGGATATGGTAAGATCTATGATGAGTTATTCGGATTTACCAATTTCCTTTTGGGGACACGCATTAGAGACAACCGCATACATTCTAAACTTGGTACCATCTAAGTCAGCACCTACTACTCCCACAGAATTGTGGAGTGGGCGAAAGCCTAGTCTGCGGCATGTTCGGATCTGGGGTAGTCCAGCACATGTGCTGAAAGGGAACGCAGAAAAGTTGGAATCGAGAACATAAGTATGTTTCTTTGTTGGGTATCCAAGAGGAACTAAAGGTGGTCTATTTTATAGTCCTAAGGATCAGAAGGTTATTGTTAGCACCAATGCCACATTCTTAGAGGAGGACTATGTTATGGACCACAAGCCCAGAAGTCGTATTGTTCTAGAGGAAATGAGAGGAGAGACACCGAGACATACTTCTTCGATACCAATGGTACGAGAAAAAATACCACATGAAAGAGTTATCAATATTCCATTACCACGTCGTAGTGGGAGGATAATCGAAACTCGTGTAGATCCCGAACCAACCATTAACACACAGGTTCCTGAACCAGTACAACGTGTAGATAATGGTGTATTAAGTTCAGAATCTTCACAACAATATCAGTGATACACAAAAACGAGTTGTGTCTCGTCGTAGTGGGAGGGTTATTATTCAACCTGACCGGTATATGTTCTTGGGAGAGTCTTATGACCGGGTCCCTGATGAACAAGGTACCGACCCCTGTAACTACAATGAAGCACTCCAAGATAAAGATGCAGATCTTTGGCAAAAGGCTATGAAATCTGAAATGGAGTCTATGTATTCCGATCAAGTCTGGGATCTTGTAGAACCACCTAATGAAATAAAACCCATTAGATGTAAGTGGATCTATAAGAAAAAGAGAGGAGCAGATGGTAAAGTGGAAACCCTTAAAGCTAGGCTTGTTGAAAAAGGGTTCACTCAAAAAGTAGGAATCGATTATGAGGAAACTTTTTCGCCTGTGGCAATGCTGAAGTCTATCCGGATTCTCTTATCTATTGCTGAACATTTTGATTATGAAATTTGGCAAATAGATGTCAAGACAACATTTCTTAATGGGAATCTTGACGAGTGCATCTATATGGTGCAACCACATAGGTTCATCGCAAAGGGCCAAGAACACATGTTGTGCAAGCTTAAGAAGTCCATTTATTGACTTAAGCAGGCATCTAGGTCTTGTAATATCCGCTTTGATCAAGCAATCAAGTCCTTTGGTTTTGATCAATGTGCGGATGAATCCTGTGTGTACAAAAAACATGATGGAAGCGTGGTGGTGTTTTTAGTATTATATGTGGATGATATCTTGCTAATCGGAAATGATGTGGGGGTATTATCTTCTGTAAGTGTATGGTTGTCCAGTCAATTCGATATGAAGGACTTGGGATAAGCCGGTCACATCCTAGGGATCAAGCTTATGCGAGATCGCAAGAATAGGATGTTGGGCTTGTCACAAGGCACTTATATTGACAATATTCTTGCAAGGTTTAGCATGCAAGATTCCAAGAAGGGATTCCTTCCCTTCAGACACAGAATTACTCTATCTAAGGATCAGTGTCCTAAGACACCTGATGAGATAGAGAAGATGAAGGCAGTTCATTATGCCTCGGCAGTAGGAAGCCTAATGTATGCTATGCTATGTACTAGACCTGACATCTGCTTTGCTGTTGGCATGGTTAGTAGATATCAGTCTAATCCAGGGCAAGAACATTGGACTGCGGTGAAAAATATTCTCAAGTACCTGAAAAGGACTCGAGACTATATGTTAGTTTACCAAGAAGACAATCTTGTACCCATTGGGTACACAAATTCTGATTTCATGTCAGATAGGGATTCAAGAAAGTCTACCTCAGGATATGCATTTACCCTAGGAGGTGGAGCCATTACTTGGAGGAGTATCAAGCAGTCATGTATTGCTGATTCCACCATGGAAGCCGAGTATGTGGCTGCTTCGGAAGCCGCTAAGGAGGCCGTTTGGGTCAGAAACTTCCTTATGGGTCTAATAGTAGTACCTGCGGTACAATAGGCTATTACCCTTTATTGCGATAATAGCGGAGCGGTTGCTAACTCAAAGGAACCAAGGGCCCATAAGAAGGGAAAACACATTGAGCGTACGTATCACCTGATACGAGAGATCGTGCAAAGAGGTGATGTTGAAGTGACCAAGGTAGCATCAGCAAATCACCTGACAGATCCTTTCACGAAGAGCTTACCGGCCAAGACTTTTGACAGTCATGTAGAATGTATAGGAGTGAGGTGTGTCGCATCATGGCTTTGAGTCTAAGTGGGAGATTGTTAGGGATGTATACTAAAAGTCATGCTTTATGTAGTTGATTTATTATTCATTTAATAAAATCAGTTAATCCATTTTTTAATGAGAATCTATGTGGGCAATGTTTGTATTATATTATTTATTTAATATTATGCATGTGTGTCTCTCATTCTATTTAGTAGGTGGTTTGGTGTGTAGAGTTCGGCTTACACACTGAAGATCAGGCCATCAGATATTATAGAATGTAAGATTTTGGTTTACAGTCTTAGATGGGATTGGACACACCATCGATAGGACTGCAGCATGGTGTTGTAGTAGGTTTGTCTTGACTACGAAAAACGGTATAGTTTCAACTCACTATGCTGGTACACTTTGTGTATTAAGCGGGACTGACTTGGGGTAATTATCTTTATACTGACTATAAGATAATTAATACCTCATGGCTATTATGAGTGCTTATGCTCTAAATCCTAAGTTAATTTGTAGACACGTACATTTGATATTTACACTTTGATCCCTAAAAGGGTGAGATCTTTAAATGGGTCAATATCTCATTGGATTGGGTGGCAATATTATTTGTGTGGTGGATATTAATTAATGATGGAATCCATGTCTCAATTTTGGGATTGATGATATCCCCTTGAGAAAACTTATAAGTTTTGATTATGTCAAACCCTGCAGGTGGATTTTGTATCCGACATATCAGATAAGTTAAGCAGAGGATCTCAAGGAATTTTTAATTAAATATGATTGTCAGTAATTATATTTAATTAATGGATATCTGTAATCTTAACATGGGGAGATAATAAGCATTTAATAACATGGAGCTCGAAATATATTTTTGAGATAAGGGTAGGAGTGCAATTATAATTCTTTAGTGGTATGAATTATAATTTATGGAAATAGGAATCTGATTCAGTTCGAATTAGGATTTCCTAATTCCATAAGGAAGCCTATTCCTTATTGACTTCTTATGGTCCCTATCGTAGCCTATATATATGCTGCTTTGGTTCTATCCTCAGTTAGCGTTTTTCTATATAGAGAATTATAACTCGGAATAGAAAAGAGAGCGTAAAAGAGGGAGAGCAGAAAACCGAAAGGATTTCGAAAGAGCCCACACTCAGTTCGATATTCTGGCAGTGGAGGAATACGGTAGAAGATCGTAAGCTGTTATCGAGCCCGTGTTCTCAATTCGTCTACTACAACAATCCGTTTTTGCAGTTCAAGGTAACCCTAGTTCCGCCCTTGTAGGGTTATTGTAGTTTTCATGTAATTTTTTTTGCAGTACCAACTTATACGCGCTGTCAATGAATTCTGGGAACGTAGTTTCCTAACAACTACTTCCCCCCAAAATCCTAAAACCACCCCAATTGATCATTGAAGAATCAATTACATATTCAGTCAACACTTCCAAAGGAAGAATTCTCATCAAACCCATCTGCTATCTTTTCTGCTCAGGTAATAAATTACACTTCCATTATATTTTTCCAACTTAATTAGCATTCAGTCCAATTTGTAAACTTATGATATCAGACATCCAATCAGATTACTAGGTTGAGTAGAATATGAATTTGCTGATGCAAAAATAAATAAATAAATAAATAAAGAAGGCCCAATCACTACCTAACCTTCTTAGAAGCTCCAAATTAATCCAATAATAGAAATACGCTATAGTAGGGATGTTTATACCTTCAGGTAATCTTTCCATGCACCAGCTGAAGCTTCAATCATTTGTGTTAATTGATTGTAGCCAAATCCACTACCAAAACATAGTATGTCTTTAGCCAAACTTTTTCATGGTCTTCACACGATTCTTCACATGGGTGGAATCACAAGTTACACCAAATCTCCCACAAACATTCTTAGATACCGCTCTATAAGCAGTTCTAGTAAAAGTCCTTTCAATTTTCTGGCCTTTAAGCATTTGCTCCAAAAGTGAATCAACAAGGAGACCATCCATTTCATTACTCCATTTCAAGTTCTTCTTATCAGGTAAAAAGTTGTGTCCTCTTGGACTTCTTCCACCTAAATTTCATATGAATGATGTTAAAAAAACCAATAAACTAATTAGAAGATTACATGAAGTAAAAGAAAAGGAAAATTACAAAACCATGTCATTGATAATTTGTCCAAATATTATATAAAGTATAACAGAAAACAAAGTACAAAATCAAGTCATTAAAAATGTCCAAACATTACATAAAGTGAAACAGAAACAAATTACAAAATCAAGTCATTGATGACCCATACTATAATCTCTCCAAATATCACCAGCTATTTGTTCTCTCAATATTTCTCCAACCCTACACTCTTCAGCCAAACTTGAAACAACCACATTAGTTGACACTTCTTCAGTCGTAAGCTCTTGATCAACCTCTGATATAATGTGTACATCAGGATCTACACCCATCAGAAAATTGTGCAAAATACAACACGCTAACACGATATCCGCTTGTGTCTCAACATCATAATATGGCTCTGTTCTACTCCCTAAAATTGGAAACCTTTTTTTCAAGACACCAAATGCTCTTTCTATCACATTTCGTAGAGAAGCATGTCGAAGGTTGAAAATCTCTTGTGCATTTTGAGGTTGATGAACACTGTACTGCTTCAGATGATAACGGGTGCTCCTAAATGGTGCAAGGAATCCAGTTTTTAATTGGAACCCAACGTCGACTAGATGATATTTACCTAGGGGCAATAAGCAATCAACTAGATATTAGCAACATTTTGACGAAAAGAGAAACTAATATTTTAAAAGTTTTGGTTCACTAGTGATCACCTTGAGGAACACTCAGTTTGTCCATCTCTCTTGTTAAAGCATTGTCTAAAATTCTAGAGTCTGAACCAGATCCTTCCCAACCAGGAAGGACATATGTGAACTGTAGATCAAAAGAGCAAGCAGCCAAAACATTTTGAGTTGGATAACATTTCCGTCCTCGATACCTTTGTACATCAGTTTTTGACACCCTCACACGAAAATGTGAGCCATCAATCACACCTATGCAATCCTATAAGACATTTATCAATTTTTTGAAACATAAAGGGTATGGTAACCTAAATACAATTTAATATTTAGCCGATTTAATTACCTTGAAATAAGGCCAGTACTTGGAGTTGTTTTTAATCTCTGACGGGCATTGGTTTCCATTTTGTTGCCTTAAAAATAATTCATCCAATGAAATAATGGCCTTAAGAACTTGGTGAAGATGTCGACTCACAGTCTCAGTTGATCGTTGAAAAAAGAAATTAACCACATGATTCCTCGTGTTGTGGCCAATAATGTGAAGAAATTTTGCAACTTGTTCTTCTACTTTACTTTTAGCACTGTCTCTAAGATGACCTGTTGCTTTTAGCATGCTAACTAGAGTAGTAAATGCATATTTACTCATGCGTAGTTGATTACGACAATCTTTATCGTCCATTGTTGTAAGTCGTTTCATTAAACCATGTCGTTCATAATCTCCATCTAAAGTTGAGTACCTCACATGGTTCAAGCGACAAAGTATTGAGACAAGGCAAGCAGCAAATGTTGCATATAACACAGTACAAGTAGCAGTCCATTTTTTTTTGTTTTTCCCACTCAAGTTGTCTATTTATCTACAAAATTTTCGATAGCAATTCATAAAATAAAGTTATAAAACTGAAACTAAGCATTAAAGATAAAGTAATGTACAGGAACCATATCAACTAAAATGACATTCTGAAGTTGTTCCTTTTTTTTCCTCATCTCATTGTTTCATTTCCCTTGGAGATCAGAAGAAAAGGAAAAATATGAACACCTACATGTGTAATATATAGATCAGCTAATAGAAATTTGCAAATGTAAATTCATTCTAAGGACTCACAATTGAGATACATTGGAACAAAAATAAGCAGCATGGACATAATAGCAAAAGATGATAGACCACAATGGTTTGTCCATCACATTATTCTCTGGATGCCAACCCATTATGTCCTAGTTTGTAATATCAGCATCACAAGAGCAATTTAAAGACGACTAACATTAATTAGTTTAGTATTAATTCTTTCCTTGCCACCTGATAAAGCTCAATCAGAAAATCTCATCATATATAGAACAAGTCAGGGGTCTTCAACTCTATAAATATGCACGCAATATCACACACACATACACAGAGTATATATATATAGATAACAATGGAGAGAAAGCTCTATGAAGCAGCACTGAGGGGGGATGTGAAAAGTGATAGAATGACCCAAATGTTATTAATTTTAATTCGAATATGCTATACTCTGGAACTCATTCAAAAACATTGGATACACACACACACATACATATATATATATGAAAAGTGATAGAGAAATCAATGGTGAAATATATATATATATATGAAAAGTGATAGAAAAATTAGTGGTGAAAACCCAATTCAATTTCACACATATATACACACACACAATCATAATTGATAGAGATTCAGAGATGAAATTGAGATTCAGTACCTCATTAGGCGTTTCAGACACTAGATCTTCAAACGAACCACCGATTGAGGGCCAAACACTAGGGTTTGAAGATGTAGATCGCCAATCAGATCTGTTCGAGGGAGATCGTTGTTCGAATTTCATTGGTAATGCTCATTGTCGAGAGTGTTTCCCAAAAATTGGTCGTCGATCGCTGCTTGTGGAAGGTCGCTTGTTGGAGGCCATAGCTGAAAGCTCGAGACAATAGTTAGAGCCTGACCCTTTTTTTTCCCTCGGGTTTTCCTCCCGTGTTTCCATTATATATGTGTGTATTTCTTAATATTCAACTTTTCCCCTACAAATCCCTCATATTTTACTTTTCCCCCTACGATCCACAGTAACCAAACAAGGGATACTAAATCCTCCACCAAATCTTTTCTTTTCCCTCACAAAATCCACGATCCAAACGCAACCTTAATATGGGACAGAGGGAGTACATCATTGCACCAAGCGCAATTGCATTTGCTCAGCCTTTATAGGCATCATTCCTCATTAGTTCCTTACAAGCTTCAGATCTGGGACAAATATCAATACACATTTTTCGTAAGCAAACTGCACTATGTTAGCACATGATTTAGTAGCATGCACATTATAATATGCCAAACCAATATCAGCCACTTGGAATACATGTTGCAACTATTATCACACATATCATTCTTACAAGAGTGTTATGTATATTGTATATGTACAAGCATTTATCAAGCCTATTCACAAGTCTTAATTAAGCGTATTCACAAACCTTATCGCACTAAGCCCATGTGAGCTCAAGCTTGGCTCGTTTATTAAATGAGTCTGACTTTAAGCTTGAGCTTGACTTGTTTATTATACGAGTCGAGTCCTTATTGAAGATGTTCGCGAGCCCTTGTTAAATAGCTCAGCTTGTATACACATCTATCCCTGGCTATCGACATGTATATATCTACAAAAGTATCATCTGTGACATAGTAGATGATGAAAGTGGTACGATTAAAAACCATCTCAATAATAACAAATTTATAATATTATCACGACCCATCCCGCTAACATGCGGAAACAGGACACGTGGCACGCCATCAAGGCTTATCTAGTTCATTTCACGTCCAAAAACTAAATTCCGTGAAAATCTCTATACAACCTACCTTTTTATATAACGTGACACTCACATTCTCACCACAATTCTCAAAAGATATATAACAATATTGAAATTACCAAAAAATTATACTATACATGTATAATTCACTATTCATAAACTACTAGATAAGTCAAATAATATTTAAATCACCTAAATGTCATTTACTTATGCCAATGCAAAATGAACCATCATGTTCCCGTGTCCTCACTGACACCTTACCGTTGACTCACAGTCAACCTCAACCTCAACCTCAATTATGCAAGATAAAACTTTTAATTTTTTTTGGTACTAACATTGATAAATTCATACATAAGTTCAATTATGCAAGATAAAACTTATAATTTTTTTTGGTACAGGTGTGACAACTCTCCCCTCCAAAAAGGAAGTTTGTCCCCAAACTTATACCTCATACGTCGAACAGGTACGGATACTCATTCCTCATTTCTTCCTCACTTTCCCACGTAGCTTCCTCAACTGAATGACTATGCCATAATACTTTCACCATTGGAATCGTCTTAGTTCTCAAAACTTGGTCCTTCTGGTCTAGTATCTCTACTGGATGTTCTATGTAACTCAAGTTCTCTTGAATCTGTAACGGTTCTGGTACCATGATCTTACTCGTATCTGTCACAGCCCAGTCCTACAATAGCGGAACCGGAGCCCGTGGCACGCCACCGAGGCTAACCCAATTCATTAACGTTCCCAAAAGTTTAATTTGAAGAACACACGCAGCGGAAAACAAAACATATTTTAAAACCAGAGGTCCAGTCGACTGGGTCGGGACCCTCAGTCGACTGAAGTAAGCAGAAACAAACTGAACACATTAACCTTCAGAGGTCCAGTCGACTGAGGCATGGCCCAGTCGACTGCTTTTACCAAAATAAGGAAAAATAGCTGAACTGCACTGTCCCGTCGACTGCCCCTTCGACTTTCCCGTCGACTGCCCCGTCGACTGCTTTTGCCACAATAAGGGAAAAATAGTTAACTGCACTATCCCGTCGACTGCCCCGTCGACTGCTCCCCTGGCAGCAGCTCATTCTGCAGAATTTCAAGTTTAAAAGCTTTCTAACTTTCACCAATGATCAACCACTCAATCCAAACTCAATCCAAAGTAATCCTAGCTGTATTAAAACATTTCTAAAGTAGGATTACAACATGTCACTAACTATTACAACATTTAAAATCCATTCTATCATACGAAGATAAACATAAGTTAAAACGATGAAAATTCTTATTACAACATCCTATTATCCCAAAACTACAAAGTTAACATTCAAGTTGCCTCCCAAGTGAAACTCCCAACCCTCGTGCTCACTTCTTCGATTCCTCGCTAGCATTTACACCTGCAATGGTTATTTGAATAACCACACATATTTCGATTTGTTTAAGCTAATGCTTAGTGAATAAAACAACATATGCACATGAATGATAAACATGTCCGCATTCACATCTCTATATTTCATACTAGTCGCCGGAGACTCACGTGCCCGTCCATACTCCCAATCCGCGACTCCTCGCCAATAAGTCCACGCGAAAGGGTAAGACCCACGATTCTTCTCTTCAATCGTGCGACCTTAATGCCTATATCGGCTCCACAAAATGGCACGATGACCACGTGCTCCTTCTGACCCAAATAAGCAACTTAACATGCTTAAATACATATCACCATACTCGCGGTAATCAAAACATATCACCATGCTATTAGGCCTACTTATCAATATAAATGCCCAATATGAACTACACAAGATATCTCTATGAATTAATACATGCTATTCAAACATAACATGAATACATGCCAAGAAATCATTCCAAAACATAGTTGAATCACTCACCTCCGATTTATGCTCTTAAACTTCGATTCAAAGAAAACCCGTGTACAAAGAACGTGTAGAAGTCCGTCTAGTAAAATTCCTATGGATCAAAATTCCATTTATCAACTTTTATGAAAAATTCTAGAAAATGACTTTTCGGAAAACTTGGCCAAACAAGCCCTAACATATATCAAAACGAAGCTCTTACCCCGAGGAGCTCAAATATGAAATATGGGAGAAAACAGACTGACAAAAGGTCGTCGTTTGGCGTCGCAAAGCTTGAAGCAACAAAATCTCCCTCTAGCCCCCCCTTTTGGCCTCCTTTTGGAATTTAGGTTAGAAGTTGTGAAAATATCTCAACCATCTCTATCTATATATAGGCAAAACTCTCGGAAATTACGTTTACCTCTCCACGAGTTTTCAAAACTCCTAATCAGTCTCTGAAACTTTCTACACAACTAATTCATAGCTTTATAAATGAAACTTCAAAATTATAAAAGTTTTCGACTAAGTTTCGTTTGGTCGCTAAAACGCGAATTTCTACATGACGTTTCCGAAGTTGCTAATTAGCCTACCAAATTAATAGCGTGTTAATTCGTCCTCACCAGGATACTAAATCTAACAACAGAAATAAATTCTAAAACAGAAAATAATACAGATATTGAAATACACAGGTAAACATTTATTTTCAGATAAACATTTAAAGTATTCCACAGTGACCGTCTCATACTCGGAGAGACGTCACAACAACAAATCCTCAATCAACACAGTTTCAAAGGGTTCTCTAATGCAGACACCCAAATCAACTCGTGAGTCAAAACTCACTCAAACACGTGCCAAAATGCACAACACCTCACATTATCATGCATGACAAATGCAATGAAATACAATAACACACATGCGGGTGATATAGTATCTGACATACATCGTCTCAACATTGATACGTGGAATACATTGTGCACGTGTTACAATTCTGATGACAACGCCAACCGGTGAGCCACTGGACCTACCCTTTCTAGGATCTCAAAAGGTCCTACGAATCTCGGATTGAGTTTTCCCCTCTTCCCGAATCAAATAATGCCTTTCGAAGGTGATACTCGTAAGTATACAAAGTCACCTACTTCGATCATCATCGGTCGTCGCTTCGAGTCCGCATAACTCTTATAACGGCTCTGAGCTACCTTAAGTCGCTCTTGAATTAACTTCACCTTCTCAGTAGTCACCTGTATTAACTCAGGTCCTAATAACTTTCTTTTCCCAACCTCGGTCCAACAAACCGGTGATCGGCATTTATAGCCATACAAAGCTTCATACGGTGCCATTCCAATACTCGACTGAAACCCGTTATTGTACGCAAATTCAATCAAAGGTAGATGTTTTTCCCAATCACTCCCAAAGTCTAGTACACACAATCAGAGCATATATTCCATCCTCTGAATCATGCGTTCTGACTGTCAATGGGTCTGAGGATGAAATGCGATACTGAAATTTAACTTCGTACCTATAGCTTTTTGCAAACTTCCCCACAACCTCGATGTAAAACTACTGTCGCGATCTGATACAATCACAGCTGGAACTCCGTGTAGTCTTACAATCTCTTTCACATACAACTCAGCTAACTTCGAAGGTTTAGTCATCTTGATTGGTAGAAAATGAGCTGACTTCGTCAATCTATCAACTATAACCCAAATCTTATCATTCTTGTTCGGCAATCGCAGAAATCCTGAAACAAAATCCATCATAATCTCATCCCATTTCCACTCTGACACTGGTAATGGTTGTAATAACCATGTAGGTACTTGTCTTTCTGCTTTGACTTGTTGACACGCCGAACATTCGGATACAAACTTGGCAACTTCACGCTTCATACCTTTCTACCAAAAGTTCTCTCGTAAATTTCTATACATTTTATTACTCCCTGGGTGAACTGAATATCTAGTACTATGTGCTTTCTCTAGAATTCTCTCTTTCAAGCCTTTCACATTAGGTACACATAGTCGTTTCTCAAGCTTCAATGTTCCTTGTTCCAATACAAAACCAGGTCACTTTCCCAATGGTATCTCATCCCTCATTTTGCACAGATAAACATCGTGAAACTGTTCCTACTTGATCTCATCAATAATATCTTAGTGTGCTATGATCGCCATCATTATGCCACCACTAGTCTCTAGAATCACATCCAACTCTAGACGTTCCATTTCCTTTACCAATTCTTTTTGTTGGGTTAGCTCGTTGGCTAAGTTCTTCGGCATCTTCCGGCTTAATACATCGGCTACTACATTAGCCTTTCCCGGATGATACTCTATTGAAAGATCGTAATCCTTCATTAACTCTGACCATCTCCTCTGTCTCATGTTCAAGTCTTGTTGTGTGAACAAGTATTTCAAGCTCTCGTGGTCTGTGAAAATCTCACATTTTTCCCCGTATAAATAGTGTCTCCAAATCCTCAAAGCATATATTATTGCGGCCAATTCAAGATCATGAGTCGGATAGTTAACCTAGTGTGTCTTCAACTGTCTAGAAGTATAGGCAATTACTTTACCACCTTGCATAAGTACACATCCTAAACCCTGATGTGACGCATCACTATAGATCACAAATCCTTCAGTTCCAGATGGTATTGTTAGAATAGGTGCTCTCGTTAGTTGTGCCTTCAACTCTTGAAAACTATCTTCGCACTCTTGACTCCACCCAAAAGTAATACCTTTCCTCATCAACTTCGTCATTGGCAATGAAATCTTTAAGAAATTTTCAATAAAACGGCAGTAGTACCCAACTAAACCTAAGAAACTCCAATTTCAGATACAGATATCGGCCTCTGCCAATTAGATACGGCTTCTACCTTGTAAGGATCAACTGAAACTCCATTATTATCAATTACGTGACCAAGAAAAGTAATGCTAGGTAGCCAGAATTCACATTTCTTGAATTTCCCAAACAGTTGCTTCTCTCGCAATCTCTGAAGTATCAACTTCAAGTGGTTCGTATGTTCTCTTTCACTCGGTGAATAGATAAGAATAGCATCTATGAATACGATCATAAAGTCATCTAGATAGTCCTTAAAGACTCGGTTTACAAGGTCCATGAACGCGGCTGGTGCATTTGTAACTCTAAATGGCATTACTAGAAACTCGTAGTATCCGTATCGCGTTCTGAAAGCAGTTTTCTCAATGTCTTCGGCCTTTACCTTTAATTGGTGATAGCCTGATCTCAGATCTATCTTTGAAAACACTTGTGCTCCCCGAAGTTGGTCAAATAGGTCATCAATCCTCGGTAATGGATACTTGTTCTTGATTGTCAACCTGTTTAGCTCTCGGTAATCCACACATATATGCATTGAACCGTCTTTCTTCTTCGCAAATAACACTGGAGCTCTCCACGGCGATATACTAGGTTGAATGAAACCTTTGTCAAGTAGTTCCTGTATTTGAATCTTCAGCTCTTTCAGTTCTAAGGGTGCCATTCTATACGGTGCCTTGGATATAGGTCTTGAGTCCGACATTATTTCAATAGTGAATTCAATCTCCCTCTCAATAAGGACATCTGGCAAGTCATCAGGAAATACGTCTGGGTATTCTCGTACTATCAGAATGTCTTCTACTCTTAATTCGGTCACTAAGACATCAGTCACTGAACGCAGGAATCCTCGACATCCCTTTCTCAACAACTTACCCGCCCGAATGGCCGAAATCAAATACAGTGGCGGTGTAACCCCACTCCCTTGGAAACAAAAGCTTCCATATACTGGTGATCAAAAATTAACTTCTTTTCGCTCACAGTCTATAGTAGCTTGGTTAAAAGCTAACCAATCCATTTCTAGTATCACATCAAAATGGTTCACAACGATTGGTATAAGGTCCACGGTCATCAATTGTTCACCTAGTTTGATCTCACAGTTCTTATATATCGTAGACGTCAAAATCAGCATACTAAGAGGTACCGCAACAGATAATTCATATCCTAAAGGTACTGACTTAACATTCAAATGTCCAACAAAGTCATGCGATACAAATGACTGCGCAGATCCTGAGTCAACGAGTATGCGTGCTAAGTGCGAACATACAAGCACCATACCTGAGACCACTGTCTCTGAAGCAGCCATATCTACTGGGTTCATTTGGTATTCTCTCCCTTGACGTTGTTCTGTCTTTTGTCCCCCATCATTTGACTATCTAGGCTTCGACCCACTAGAAGAACTAGCTCCTTGCTAAGAATGCTTCCTCGGGCAATCCTTGGCTTGATGCCCAAATACTCCGCAATCATAACACTTACCCCGCATGTCAGGAGTCGAATTAGCACTACCCCCTCCTTGGTTCCTATTTTGGGGTCTGGTCATGAAATATCGGCCTGAGTGTGGTCGGTTGCAAAGTGAACACAACGGTATGTTACTTGGTGTCCTACTGAAGTCACTGAAACTAGAACCAGAGCCTCTTTGAAATGGCCTCTTGAAAGATCCGCCTTGGTTCCTATCCCCACTCTCATTGCCTCATTTACTGTCCTGATTCTGCCTCGACCTTTCCATTCCACTCTCGGCCACTAATGCCATTTGTTGTACTGCTGTCATAGTCGAATGCTCATAGATTTCCACCCTTAGACAAATATTTTCCCTTAAACCCTCTTCAAATTTCCTTTCCCTATCTTCCTCCTCTAGCACTGAACCCTTTCCAAATCTCAACAAAGCGTTGTACTTGGAAGTATACTCAGTTACGGTCATGTCCCCTTGCTTGAGGTTATCAAACTCTCGCTTTTTCACATTATAGGCAGCTCACGGAAAGAACCGGCGATTAAATTCCGGCTTGAACCCCTCCCAAGTAATTGGTGCCCCTTGATCTAGAACATTTATCCACCAGTTCTGGGCTTCACCCTTCAGCACATCACTTGCATTTTCCATTTTCTCCCTATTGGTCATCGGGATAGATCGGAAGATTCATTCCATGTCCACTATCCAATGTTCTGCGAGCGTTGGGTCGGGTGTTCCATGGAATTCCATTGGTTTCTTTCGAGTGAACTGTTCGGATATTGATCTTATGCCTCTATTTTCAGGTGCATGCACTACGGTTATCGGTTCCGGTTCCAATGGAGGCAGAGGAGGCAATCACTCCGCTATATTTCGGATCATGTCACCCATATTCCCCATCATTTCTGCCATTTCATTCATTCGTCGGGGATGCAGTGATAACTCTCGGTCACCCATGATTGTTCAACATGTTAATCTCGATGCATAAACACTATGCATGTATGACAAGAACAATATTATGTATGTAAAATAACATACATATGCATCAAACATCTCTACAATGTATGAATGCACTCTAGAATAAGTGATAAATCACTCAACACTCCACTCGTCGTCGAACGTTTCCAAAGTTTTGTTACCTCTAGCTCTGATACCAATAAATGTCACGACCCATCCCGCTAACGTGCCAAAACAGGACGCGTGGTATGCCATAAAGGCTTATCCAATTCATTTCATAACCATACGCAGCGGAAAAGAATTTAAAACAACCTTGAGTGTATAAAACTTTTAAAAACATTACCCGCCGAGTTGTAAAATCCGTGTAAAATTGAAAACGCAATTATATTTCGAATCGAATGATTTTATGTTAAAAGAGGTCCCAAAGGTACCTTATGAACCAATCAAAACCTTTTGAAAATTTCCGGAAGGTATAGAACAAGATTTCTGGCAGGGGGCATCTCGACCGGTCGAATGACCCTTTAGCAAAATCAAAGTTTAGAATTTTGCCTAAGGCATCACCCACCCTTACTCCTTTCATTCATCTTCACAAGTTCACCTTATTATAAACTTCACAAGCTATAATATGTTATTAAAACCAAAGTTTAGACTTAGTAATTCATGAAAAGGAATAATAACGGAACAAGCTAAGGCTTGTTTGGATTAAACATAGGAAATACTAATCCACCTTCCGAAATTCGAATTTGACAAGTTAAACGTGCAAAACACGAATCCACGAGTTCGGATTCATTACAACATAACTAAAAAGAGTTTTAAGAGTTATTACAACATCATGAACACCATACTACTCCTTCCAAGTCAAATACAAAAATGCTAGCTATTCGAAACGCTCATTATTACAAGACTTGGAATAGAAGCAAAAACATATACAAAGGATTCCCCCGGCATTCGTCGGCCTCACTCCTTACGCTTCTTTTTTCCCTTTATTCCTGTCACCGGCAATGGAGTAAATCTCCACTGCTCAGCTATATGCTGAGTGCACAATTTCTAACGTATGCATATATGACAAAACATGCTTTAACTTCATAAATCACATAAATAGTCACTAGGGAGAAAAATACGCCTTCATCTGGTAGCGGCAAGTCCAAGCCTTAAATCGCGACGTCAATGGCTAGTCCAAGCCTACAACCATTACGTCCCCAAGTGCCTTGGCAAGTCCAATTCTTAAACCATGCACAGTAGCCGTTGCTACTAAAATTCTCGAACATCGAGAAGCTTACTCCAGCATGAATTTGCATAAAACCCCCTTTGACCCACATAGGCAACTCAACGTGCTCGCGTAAATTTAGACATGCTTTTCACATTTAATCGCGTGCATAATTAACGGGCCTAAGATTGATACATGAATTTCGCCCGGATCACAATTTCGTCATCGAAATATAAAACATAGGCTAGAAATTCATACCTCGAGCTATCGTCGTAAAACTTAGAGGAAACGACTAAAAGCCCGAATAAACGCCAAATCTCCGATCCTACGCAAAACCTACAAGTCTACACGTGTTTTTCCCAATTTCTCAGATTTAGAAATTTATAAAATCTTAGCCAAACGTGGCCAAAAGACTATCAATACGTAGCCCTTACCTTGGGGAGTTCGAATATGCAATTTGGTGAAATTCAGACTGACGAAGGGTCGTCGTTCGTCGTCGCAAAGCCCGTAGGATCAATCTCCCTTTTCTCTCTTCTCTCTCAAGATATTATATGAAGTTTGTGACAAACAAAATCTCACCCTCGCCTATTTATAGACACACTCCTCAGAAATCGCGTTTACCTCCCCCCGAGTTTCTCAAACTTCTAATTAATACATGAAACGTTGCACACATCCATTTTATAACTTTACGAGTGAAAATTATAAATTACAAAAAATTTCGACTAAGTCTCGTTTGGGTTCAAAATCACGTCCGAAAACTAAATTCCGTGAAAATCTCTATACAACCTTCCTTTTTATATAACGTGACACTCACGTTTTCACCACAATTCTCAAAAGATATATAACAATGTTGAAATTACCAGAAAATTATACTATACAGGTATAATTCACTATTTATAAACTATCAGATAAGTCAAATAACATTTAAATCACCTAAATGTCATTTACTTATGCCAATGCAAAATGAACCATCATGTTCCCGTCTCCTCACTAACACTTTACCGTTGACTCACAGTCAACCTCAACCTCATTATCAACTAACATTGATAAATCCATACATAAGTTCAATAAAAAAAAAAAAAAAATTGGCCTGTGGTCTAGCCAAAAGATCAATTTTCAGAAGACTAGAATCTTCTTCAACAAGAACACTTGCCCCGATGTTGCTCGTTCTATTTGTAGAGAAAGTAACCTTAAAAAAGGCCCACGTGATTCTAGGTATTTGGGCCTTCCTTTGATTACCCATGGAAATAGAAATCAACTTTTCTCTTTTGTTACTGAGAATGTCAGGAAAAGGCTCCAAGGATGGAAGTCTTCTCTACTTTCCCAATCAGCGAGATGTGCTTTAATTCGAACAGTGGCCCAAGCCCTCCCCATCTACTCTATGTCTTCATTTCTCGTTCCCTCTGCAATTTGCAATAAATTGGATGGAGCCTTTCGGAAATTTTATTGGGGTTTTTCGGCTGAGAAGAAGCGGGGCTTTTTTCCTAAAACGTGGGAGTCTGTGTGCAAGCCGAAGAGCTATGGTGGTCTTGGGTTCCGTCGTATGAAGGATTATAATTTGGCACTCATTGCCAAGTTGGGCTGGCAGCTCCTCTCCAATTGTGGAAAACTATGGACTATCATAGCCAAACATAAATACTTAAAGGAGTCCAACCTTCTTTCTTCCCAACACATTCGGTTTTCTGGCTCTTCATGGTTTTGGAAGGGCATTCTCACTGCCTCCCATATTCTTCCCAAAGGAGCGTGTTTCTTGGTTGGAAATGGTAGTAATATCAATGTGTGGTCTGACCCTTGGCTTCCGTCACTCCCAAATTTCAAGCCTATCCTTAATGAAGGTGTTCTCACCTCTATCTCGATGGTGGAAGAGTTAATGCTTCCCAATGGGGATGGGTGGAACTCAAGCTTACTCTCAGAACTTTTTCCCGATAACATAGCTCAAGCCATACTCCAAATAAGCCTCCCTACGAGGATTCAGACAAGCTCATTTGGGTTCCGAAGGATAAAGGCATGTTCTCGGTGAAATCAGCTTACCTTACAGATCAAAGGAACAGGTGGAGTGGCTCATTGTCTCAAATTTTGCTGGAAGACTTTGTGGAATGCTCAGCTGCATGACCGCCATAAGAATTTCCTTTGGAAAGTGGCCTCAGGAGCTCTCCTAACTAAGGCTTTTATAGCTTCTCGCTTCCCCGTGGACTACCCCAACTGCGTTCTCTGTGATGCTACTTTGGAGACATCTGAGCACCTTTTTCTTGATTGTCCAATTGCTCGTATTATTTGGAAACAATCTTGCTGGCCCATCGACTGGTCGGCCTTCTTGACCACAGGAATCAAAACCTGGTTGGCTGCGGTGCTAAATGCTTCACACCAGCTCCGGATCCCCAAAAGGAAGAGAGAAACTTCATCATTTATGCCGCTATTTTATTAGAGCAGATTTGGGCGTGTAGGAACAAGGTTCTACATGAAGGGATTGAAGTTAATATTCCTCAATTGAAATCCAATATTGATTTTCTTGCTTTGGAGCACTGGAATGCTCAAAGACTCCTCCACCCTCCAAAAAGACCAAGGCTTTCTCATTGGATCCCTCCCCCCACTAATTGGTTCAAAATCAATTTTGATGCGGCTGTTGGCAACCATTCTTTTGTCTTGGCTGCTGTTGTTAGAAATGATCAGGCAATTACTATGTTTGCCCATGTCTGGAACTTCCCACAGACTGATCCAACCATGGCAGAGGCTAAAGCTGCTCTGCTTGCAATTTCCCTCGCCAAATCTTTAGGTCTAAGTAATGTTATCTTTGAAGGTGATGCCATACTAGTTTGTGACCCTCTGCTCAATTGGGAATCCCCTTGTGCTTGGGCCATTGACTCCATAATCTCTGAAGCTAGATCAATCTTGTCCAATTTTTTTGATTTTTGGTTTGTTAACAACATTCCTAGAGCTGCTAATTCTGTTGCTCACAAGCTGGCCCACTGGGCTCTCAGTAGCTCTTTTTGTGGTACTATTGTGGTTGATAATCTTCTCTCCTTTGTGTTGCTGGAAGATAGTCAACCGAATTAGGCTTTTGTTTCTTTGTTTTGTTGTTCGTTTGCTTTTTATAAATGAATTGTTTTTTAAGAAAAAAAAAAAATGCAAGATAAAACTTATAAATTGTTTTAGTACGAGTGTGACAAATATCAGGGAGGAAAAATTTTATAATTTTCAAGAGAGGACCTAACTGATTTTTTTTTTTAAAGTACAAATCTACCATTTTAAAAAAATTGTGGGTGGGCTCCCCCAACCATTCAATGTGGTATGGAAGTGTCACTTTTGTATTCTTTTTCAGCATTTCGCCTGTCCACAAGGGTGGACGTATGAAAGGGACTAAGATGAGATCTAGTCTCCTAAACTTTGGAAATCTTTTTTCTAGATATAATAGCTTACCTAATTTTTACTCAACCACGATTTTTCTTCTTACTTTTTAGGTTTTTTCTCCTTACTTGTAAGTTAACCCTCTATAATATATTTCCAATTTTGACTGTCACAATTTTTTTTCTTCTTCTAACTCTGCCCTTGCAGTCCATATGCTGGGTGAGTTTTAGACTCACTCCAATAAATTAATATCGAGTAATTCTGGAGCCACAATTTTTTGTTCACAACTTTTTTATGTGTCTTTCTCTCTTAATGAGGGGTAATACTTGGAGCACACCCAAAGATACAACTTTTTGAACTCAACCTAAGAGATGTGTGTATCTCTTTCCCGTGTCACTGTGGGATCCAGTGACATCACAGGAGAGATATAGACACACCTTTTGGGTTGTGTCCCAAAAGTTGTGTCTTTGGGTGTGTCTCAATCTTTACTCCCTAATGAGTACCAGTAGTACTGTGGGATCTACGGACACTGTGAGACCTATTAGGAGAGACATAGACACATAAAAAACAAAAAATAAATAAATAATTTATGAGCAAAAAGTTGTGTCCAAAATATTACTCCGTACCTATTAATATTCGAGTCTGCTCTAAAAATCGGGTTATGCGTTGCAGCGTTAGCCACACATTGGGTTGGTCCATCGGAGTTCGTTGGTAGGACCCGCTTTTGCAAAGTTTGTTGGTGGACTTTTTGTTGGAATATTTTAATAAAAATAAAGTTTTATTTCTATACTTTTTTGGAGTAATATATATTTTATTTAGTGTTATATTAAACTATTTTTGTAGTTTTACTTTAAGCCATTATATGGGAGGCTATTGTTAGTGGGGGTTATAAATCCATTATATACCAAAGTTACAAAGATTCTTTAAAGATAGTGTCCTCTTTTTATTAAAGATAGGACATCTATTTTGACCGTCGGATCATGTTTAAGAATAATGAAATGACAAAACTGTCCTTAATGAAAACACGATCCGGCGGCCAAAACAGAGGCCCTCTCTTTAATAAAAAGAGGATGCCCTCTTTAGAGCCTGACTGACCAAAGTTATTAGCTTGGTTTATTAGTCAATAAGTTACATACTTATGCTATTTAATTGGCTTAATTTGTATTTACAATGGACTATCAAGATTCATAGTCTTGAGCTTATATATAGAGGGAACATATGACACAAGAGATATAAGTCCATGTGATGGCACTCATGCTAATATACTACTTTTATTATAAATATATATTGCATTTTATATTTGGGCAAAAAAGATGTTATGAGAAGCTTTCGTCTTCTCAAAAGTGTAGAATTTTGAGAAAGACAATTGTGAGAGGATGGGCTGTCCTGGAGGCGACGCGTTATTCTTGCTACACCGGTTGATAAATACCGTGAGAGACGCGAATCGTCTTAAAGAGAGCGACATGGTACGCGCCTCAAGCCAAAGCCGTATACTTCAAACGGTATGCGATACTACATTATTTTGTCACAAATGAAGGTAAAATATCTCACTCTCGAATTTGCATGAAATGTATATTTCTTTCGTGAACTTTATCATAATTTCATATTTGGAGAATATGTGTAATTTAAGCCAAATCTCCAACAATTTTAAGACGATTCATCTCTCTTATTTTATCAGTTGTCGCCAATTGAATTTGATACGTTTGTTGAAATGTGTGAAGTGACAATTTAAGTGTAGTGACAAATTTAATTATTGGAGTAAGTAGAAATGGATGATGGAGATCTCACAAATTAAAAGTATACGGTAAAAGATTTTATTTTCTTGTCACGTATACATGATACATATGGAGGAAATAGTGGGGGTTTAATACATAAAAAAAAGTTTTTGTTCTCTTGAAAAATAACATATTGATTTTATTTGAGTATGGACAAGTGTGCTTGACAGAATTATTATTCACATAGTTCTTAAAGTATTTCCTAAGAATACTTATTTAGCAATTTAAATTTATATAATTTGGTGTGCCACCATTGGCATAGTGGTACTATGCCTATGCACTTGCTTGTCTATATACATGGGTTCTCTAGTTTCTATTTGTTCAATGTGATATCATTGTTGAATTGTTCAGATTACTTATGCAAAGAAAGATATCACATCTCAATATTGTATTGAAAAAATGTGAGGGAAAAAGGATATAAGAAATTCTTAGTTTTATTGTCTTGGTAACTACCTATTGACCCAATTTTGCTTTTGCGAGACCAATCAATGTTAAGTGTCATCTTTGTTATATCATGGCCAATACTGTGGTTTTTAAGGCAATTCGTTGGAGTATAGTTTAAAAGTTCATCCCTCTCACTATACAAGATGAGCTATATGAAAGCCATTCTAAGCTTTATTTAGTAACTGCCAATATCTTCACTTTCACTCATAAGTATAGCACATTATATAGATATTGATTTCTAGTGGTTACATTCTTCATCATATGTTGAATTTCTTTTAAGTTGCATAGAACAATTACAATAATAATTTATGTTATTCAAGGCTCACTCTATTTACACCCTCGTAATATTGCTATCACTTTAAATTAAGCCTTATGATTATTTGTAAAATTAGTGATCCCCAATATAAGGCTCAAAGTGACCTCTTGCTTAATACTCGTTTTTTCTAAAATTTTGAAGTGGGCCCAAATAAGAATGTTGTATATGTGCTCATGTTGCCATTTAATTTTGCGATATTGTACCTCTTTCTGCATTTTCTTTAATCGATTATTAGAGCTGGTAATCTCTTTTGGAGGAGTCACCTTCTCTTGCTGGTCTTGAAAAAATGGTATGATTTCCTTCAGTGAAATGGTACTATTATTCCTCTCTTGAATCACTAGCTCTAGCTGTGAATATTTTGAGAATCTCATATATTACTCTTGCAAAATTATATTGGAGAAATAATGGTGTGCAATGGTTTTGAGGATCCCAAATTATTATAATATTTGAGATTGTGAATGGGTGTGGTTTTAGATCTTTTAGATATGAAGGGTAGTGTGAAAAAAAATGTCTATATTGTTTCGAGAAATTTAAATTTTGTGCCAGAAATTTTAATTTGATATGATTGAAGAAATTTTGAAAATGAATGAGGCTTGGATATTAGACTGACTTCTTTCTAAATGTTTTTTGATATGGTGGTCCTAAATAGTGAGTTACTTCAATTTTTTATGATGGTAATGTGGAGAGAAAAAAAATGTTGCCTCAATTTGAAGAGAGGAGAACATTTACTTATTGGTTTTAAAACCATATGTTACCTAGCTTTATCATGGTGATCCATGTGGTGATATGCAATTGATATCTTGATACTTTATTCCGAGGAATAAAAAGATGTTTATTTGGAGGTCTAAAAAATTTCAAGTGTACTTACCCTTGAGGGAAAAGTTGCATGAGTTGAACATTTTGTGTTCACAATTAAAATTAAAAAATTAAAAATAAAAAATAAAAAATGGCTATTCTATTGTTTAATGGTGGAGTCTTGAGAAAGTATATAATTATTATTAAACCCATCATATGGTATATACATGAAACATGTTGGTGATTAAATGTACCTACAGGTGTAAAGAATTATCTATGTGGTAGCACCTCCATCGAGGCATAGTGCTGAAATCCAAACCTTTGCTACGTGTTATAAACACGTGTGAAACAAATTGAGTAAATAGCTCTAGCTAGAGGCAAAGGTTTGATGTGCATCGAGGGGGATGAGACTTAAGTCCAAAGTTGTAATAAATCACTTATGAGGATACCCTACCTAGGGACTGGCGATCCCAAGAACTAGGTTCAAAGGGACAAACGAATCATAGAGTGGTTTGAATGTGAATATGCACTCTTAAAGTCTTAATGACATATTGTCCATCCTATGGTGTAAGTGCATGTGATCTTGTAACGTTAATGGGAGGTTGAGATTTATCTCTTAATGAGTTCTATATCCCTTATGGATGGGATGTCTTAGTTACTGGAGCAATCTTGATAGACTCACCTATATAAGTGTAGAAGTGGGGCCGCTTCCTATGAGATTGGGCTCTAGAGCACTCATGAAAACTGGGATAAAGCACAAGGCCGTATAACGTACTGGCATATGATGCTTAGAGAACACCTGGAGTTTCATGTGTGTGATGTGCTTCTACGTATACTCAAGTAGTCATTGTTTGAAGGCTAAGCCACTTTGACTCTAATACGGGAACACTGAAACACTAAGGGTATGTTTGATAACCCAATTAAGTGATGAAAATGAAAAGATTCAGCACTTATTCTTTTTCAGTGCGTTTGATAACATACCACTTAATTGAAAAAGCAGCCAAAAAACCACTGAAAACTTTAAGTGAAAATTTTCTACTGAAAATAATCACTGAATGCATTCTATTTCAATAGTTGAAGCACTGTTTTCAGTATTACAAATTCAATCACTTAAAATTTTCAGTACTTAAAATTCAGCACTTCATTTTCAGCACTTAATTTTCAGTTTTATCAAACGCACCCTAAGTGAAGGTTTAAAGGCCGAGCCACTTTCATAATGCATGATATTCTATCTTTGCCCTAACATGTTGTTTCTTATTTTTATTAAAATAAATGGAGGATTGTTGGAATATTTTAATAAAAATAAGGTTTTATTTTTATAATTTTTTGGAGTAATATATCTTCTATTTAGTGTTACATTAAACTATTTTTGTAGCTTTACTTTAAGCCATTATATCGGAAGCTATTGTTAGTGGGGGTTACAAATCCATTATATATCAAAGTTATTAGCTTAGTTCATTAGTCAATAAGTTACATACTTATAATTGGCTTAATTTGTTTTTACGATGAACTTTCTAGATTCATAGTCTTGAGCTTATATGTAGAGGCAACATATGACACAAGAGATATAAGTCCATGTGATGGCATTCATGCTAATATACTACTTTTATTATTATATATATATATATATATGTGTTGTATTTTATATTTGGGTAAAAAAGGTGTTCTGAGAAGCTTCTATCTTCTCAAAAGTGTAGAATTTCGAGAAAGACAACAGTGAGAGGCTGGGCTGTTGTATCCTGGAGGCGATGCTTTATTCCTGCTACACCGGTTGATAAATACCGTGAGAGAAGCGAATCGTCTTAAAAGGAGCGACCTAGTACGCGCCTCAAGCCAAAGCCGTATACTTCAAATGGTATGAGATACTATATTATTTTGTCATAAATGAAGGTAAAATATCTCATTCTTGAATTTGTATAAAATGTATATTTCTCTCGTGAACTTTATCATAATTTCATATTTGGAGAATATGTGTAATTTAAGCCAAATCTCCAACAATTTTGGATTTGACTCCAATGCTTAATTTGCACGTTCCAACATCCCAATATTTTTGGAAGCAATCAGCTATGATCATAGCTTCCAAACATAACTACGAACTACCTTCCACAAACCACAAAATTTTTATGATCATCAATTTGAAAAGGGAATTGTTATTGTCACTCCATCATTGAACTAAAGCACTCCATGGTACCACTCTCAGAGCATGTAGTACTATGTATACAATGCATGACATGCATGGTACCACATGCTTTAAGAGTGGTACCATGGAGTGCATTGGTTCAATGATGGAGTGGCGATAGCATCACTCTTTGAAAAATGTTCCTCAACTAAAGATAACTCAAAAACTTCTGATTTATAACATACTTGAAAACAAACAACACCAACAGAACGAGAAGTTATTCAGTGAGTCCGTCATGCCATGTCAGTAACCTAATGTAGTGTGACCAATTAATCCTAACCACCCACTTGCCCCCTCCTTCTAGGGAGATCATGACAAGTGGTTAGTGGAATTTCAAATTTTAAATTTGATAACCACTTATCATGATTCCCTTGAAAGGAGTGCGCAAATAAGTGGTTGGAATTAAATAGTCACACCACGTCAGCATGCTGACATGGCGTGACGTGCTCAATGAATAATTTCTCATAACAACGTTTCATTTTTCTTTTTTGTTTCCATGTTACACACAATAATTTACAATCTAATCGGATTAGTGAATCTACATGTATATTAATGCATAATGATCAAGTATTTATTTATAGAAAGAGTAATGCTATGCTTCCCAAATTATGTATCCCAAATCAATGGTTCCCAAACACCTACGGCAGTGGACCCACTTGATTTTGATTGGAAGATATTAAAGTAGTTTCACTATTATTGAAGGTGGTCCCACTGTCACATATATATATAGAACTATTTGGGATACAAGATTTGGGAAGCATAGCATTACGCCTATACTTAGTCCAAAGATTGCGGTACACCAAGTTTTATAGGACTCGGATCCACAGTAGCAAATGTGAGAAGCTCTGTATCACATTCAAAGATAGCCATATCTTGTTCACACAAAGTCACCCAAGCTTCAATTCCACCACTCAATGTGTCCATTAATCTAACAAGATTCATCAACCTTGGTTTGTCTTCACCTGAACTGCCTAAACTCACCCACACAGGATTTCCACACCCGAAATCAACTTCATATAATCCAGTGTTAACCAAACTACTCAGATTGAAACAATCAGTATCTCCATTTGAGTACAATTCAACCATCTCTTTGAGACACTCATTTACTTTGAAAAACCCTTCATGCCCTTGTAGTTCTTTCACAAAATCACTATTGACCCTTGTTATGCCCTTCCCTATATGACCAACTAAAGAGTCCAATTCCATTTTGGTTTTAGGCATGTATTGAGCAATTGCACTCCAAACAAGATTTCCAATGGAAAATTCGGGTAAGGGTGGTGAAAATTTCCCCCGTAGATTCACCGCAAGTGCCAAAACAGATCGCCTTTGGGAACCGTGCCGTGATTTTGAGGCCGCCATCGCGCATTTCCATAGAAGCGCTGACACGGCTTGGACACGTGTTGAGATAGCTTGGGCCTTGAGGGCAGCTAAGGCTGAGGCATCGAATACAAATCTTCTTGTAATGCATTTCTTTTGTGTATGTGTAGGTGGCCATATAACCAATCTTGAATCTTTAGGAAGCGAAATATTTTGGGGGAAGAGAATTGGGGCAATAAAACTAATTGGATTCATTGGTTCTAAAGACTTGTTCGCTCTGGCTGCCCATTCTTTCATAAAATTGGAGTATGTATGGCCATCAATGATCTTGTGTGATGCACACACGCTTAGAGCGATCCCACCACAATCAAAAATGCTAAATTGAATCAAAAGCACGTACTTTCCTACCGATGAGTCCATTGAATTCGTGTAGTGTGGAAGTAAGTGATGCATCAATTGATCACTACCATGTTGGCTAAGAAATTTTGGGAGAATTGCACGAGCTCTAGCCTCGACAAAATAGACACCCTCGTCATTACAGTCTATATAAAGATCATCTTTGATTTTTCCCGCAAATGGGTAAAAGCGGGCCAATGTTTCTGATAGTGACTGTTTTAGATGACATGATTTTTCAGGTATGGTGTTCGTGAGGCTAGTACTTTGATTTTTGGGGTAGAAAAAAATCAATGGGACATGGTGTGGGGGAAAGAGTTGATCCAAGAGGGAAAGCTTGAATGTTCTCAAGTGATGAGGAGTTGGAGAAGCTGGTTTGATTCTCTCTTCAGAAATGATTTCAACCTCCATTGTAATTGCCTTACTTAAGAATTTAAGAACATATGGCAGAGGGAGATAATAAGACTTTGACTTTGTTAGTATACTTAGTAATCAAAATTACGATCCAATGGCACCTCATAAAAATTAGCATAGCTTAGTAAGACTTTTGTTACAACCTCTATAGTAGGGAGAGGGATGAGTGGTGTTTCAAAGCAAATTAACAATAAATGAAGATTCATTACATTTTCATCCATAGTACATGTACTCCGAAAGTATAGGAGTAAATATAGCATGTTCATACAATAGTACTTGGCTGAATTTGTTCAATTAAATGCACCATTAGCTACAATGGATGGGGTCAAGCCATGTGTTAGGCTCCAAATACATTGTAGGAGTTGACTTTTGTGTGCTTTTGACCAATTCATCATGTAACAATAGAGGGGCAAAACCTTTTTATTTTATATGCAAAAAAGAGAGAATATTAAATGTTTTTCGAGGCATAAACTATGGAATTTGGCTAAAAAATAGTATATACGCCACAACATAATATGATCATTGACCCATAGGGATGTAATTTGGGCGAGCCAATCCATGGTTAACCCTGGTCCGGTCCAAAAATTATTAGATTTGGGTTCGTAGTACTTTCATCAGGATGGGCTTGGGTAGAAAAATGCAAGCTCAAATACAATTCGGGTCTAATTTGGGCAAAATTTTGCTATCCCGTGGAACCCGAGTCCGAACCCAAATTCTATTTATGTATTATTTTTTACATTAGATTATAGTATTTTGTAGTGACAAGAATACATTATTAGATATTATTCAAGCACTAAATTAATAGATGAATGTTTTTCCCAAATCTAAACAAAAAAAAATAGATTGGATACTCTACATATTGCTGTTTACATACTAAAAATCGGTTTGCACAAAAACAAAATTGCAATTCGGGCTCAATTCAGGCTCGAGCTGGGGCTCGGGTTCTACGGGTAAATCACAAACCGGGTTCGGGTTGAAAGTTCGGGTTATGTCGGTCTCAATCTCGGATTTGGCCAAACTGCTTAAATTCGAACTCAAGCCTGAACAGAGCCAAAACCCTTTATATATATCCCGCCTGAGTTGCACACCTATTGACCCATTCCAATCAATCACGTGCCTTTTCGGACTTTTATGACGAATTTGCGAGAATTCTTGAGAACTCTTGTTGAAATTTGGAAAACAGTTGTTATTGCCACTAGGGAACAGAAATCCTAACTAGCATTATGAATAGCTATGAAATCTATACTATTCTATAAAAAGAGAGGGAGGGGTACCCAAATTCTTTTCCCTACCACCAATATCTACATTAAAACTAATAAACATATTCATCCAAAAAAACAAACACCATGATACTAAATTGTCATTTACTATCATGATTTGAACTTCAATTACAAAATAAATAACTGTCAAGTACACTTCTCTCTCAAAAGTTTCAACCAACCAAAAATCACAACCGTCTCCTCTATACGCCCTCTGCAAAGACTCTGGGATACATGAAACTAATCGATAACCTATGCTATACACGGGCTACCTAGTAGTTGATTGAATTTGGAAATATATAACTTATTATCCAAATAAAAATGTCAGAGAAATAAAAAAAATTTACGAAGAAACCATAAGGTATAAAATGTGTATCTGTGACTCAAACATTTTGAATGGTAAAAAGATACACAAAAAGCGATTCATTACAGTACATCAAACAACCTTAAAGTAATAGTTATCAAATCAATGTTTTCAAAGTCACTAAATGAATTAAAAGGATACATAGAAAGTGATTCCATTACAGTACATCAAACAACTACTCTTAAAGTAATAGTTATCAAATCAATATTTTCAAGGCCACTAAATGAATGAACACGTCCAAGAGCAATGGGTACCTAATGAACCAAGACTTACACCATGCTACACTATGTCGCTGGTTTAAGCAACTGAGAGCAATGCTCGGCCTGCAAATAAAATGGGAAATCATAAGTGATAAAATGACGCAGAACGTTGAAATAATTTTTGAGAGAGAGAGATAGAGAAAGGGAGATAAATGTTTCCTCTACAACCCGTAAAACTCGTATGCGAGCCAAATTAATATTCTGCCTAAAAATTCCTCAACCCAAATGGACTATAGATTATAGCATTGTTAAAGAGATTTATTTAGTTATCATTGATTTCACAGAGCAGAGAGAGAATAGGATATATTTCTTTCATATGTATTCAAAAGTTTATTTATTTTATTTTTTATGGTTAATGCTATGAATTTTCAATTTGAATCACAAATTTGTTTCCCAAATGATTTACTTGTACCACATCTAGTGCCATGTGGTACACACAAAGATGTTTTTTCCCCCCTTGTTTTGTTCAGTTAAGGAAAATAATGTCGCCACCAAAATAATTAAATTTTTTAAAGGGAAACTTACACGCACACACCATATATATATATATATATGGGAGCTGCTAACTTACAACATGATGGTTGTAAGTTAGCAGCATACAACAGCCCTTTTAGCAACGAAAAACAGGTTTTTAGCGACGAAATTTTTGTCGCTAAAGGTTCCAATTTTTTGCGACGAAAAATTTCGTCACTAAAATCTTGTTTTTCGTCGCTAAAAGTCTCCTATACTGTAAGTTAGCAAATCCCTATATATATATATATATATATCTAGCAGCTAGAGGAAGTTTCAGGAATGTTTAATGGGCAGGTATAGCATGACGAAAAATATCCAATAATGTGGATCTACCATTTGCAAACTACACCATAGACCACTACTACATGGCAAGTAGTGATGGAAATTCAATCACTTTCTAGTGCAGAGTAAAAGATATAACAACATATATACATTTACTTACCCATTCTATTGATCGTTAGCAACATGATCTGACTACCACTAGGATCCTTGGCACCTCAAATTAGCAAAAATTATGTTCTTGATTGAATTCTTACCAGTATACCTATTTGGAGCTTGAATATCTGCATTCATCAATACATATGTGTGTTGCTTGAATATTTGCATTCATCAATAATAGCAAAGTTGATTCACTTTACGAATAACTTGGTCATAGGGAATACAACACAATGTTGCATTGTTTACCTAAGGAAAAGCTTACAACTTTGTCAATCAAAAATACATTTTTTTTTTTCCACAGAAAAGCTCATATCGTCAACAATCAAATTTATGCTTGAATTACAGTACAAAAATACATTATGCCTGTACTGTTTTCAAAAGAAATGCTCATATCTTTACCAATGGATTAATGTTCCAATTACAATGTAATTTCACATAGAAGATCAGAAAATTAACACATAAATGTTTTTAAAAACAAAGCAAATGCAATTGAATAGGGGGAAAAAAAAAAAAAGAAAAAAAAAGAAAAAGAGGACATGCCCTGTAATCTTCAATAGTGAACAAAATTATGTATAAGTACAAGCCATTCACCTGAACAACAAATCCCAGAAAGGAATAGAACCACCCAGAATATCCACTACAAGCTGATAGGAAATACAATGATATAAAAATTACAGGAAATCTAATTGCCAAAGAACAAAATTTGATAAAATTGTAATGCAAAAGATTATGGACATATAACTTTAGATAGAGAATACATACTTGTAGAGAGAGAGAGGGGGGAGGTGCGGTGGTGAAAATAGGGAGATTGATTTGGTTGGAAGGCAGAGAAAGTAATGCAGAAGCACTTAAGATGATAATTTGCAAATACAAATCAATACCCATTTGATTCAAACTACACAACTTATTTAAAAGTCAACTTTAAAGCCAACCTGATCTAATTGGTAAGGAACCAGATGTTGAGTTTTATATGGTTGGAAATGTATTTGAATATGGTTTTCGAATCTTCAAACAGATCGCAAAAATGAGTTTTGTAGAGCGAGTTATGGCCGTTTTAGTGAAGAGGTGTCAGTCTGCCAAAAACAGCAGAAAACCAGTCAACTGATTTTTAAAGGGTCCAGTCGGCCGACGGAAGGTACTGTTCCAGTCGACTGGATTGTAAAAAAGTCAACTGTTTTCAGTTTTTGAAAGGTAGACACTACTACAAATTTTCCAGTCGACTGGGGTATTTTTTCACTCGACTGGATCGCGTTGAAACACCTAATGGCTAGTTTTCTAAACTTTCCAAAAAATTACTTTTACACCCCCAGACACCCCCAACGGTCATATATGTTGAAAAACTATATATAGAGTGATTTTAAGGGTAAATAATAAAGGAAAATCATTCAAACAACTTGGTTAATCATAATTTTTATTTGAACCCTAGTTTGAGTGAAAAATTAATTTGCTCTAGATTTTAATTGTAATTTTTGAAAGAGTAAATTATAGTGAGCTTTCACTTGTATTATCTACTCACTAAGGAGTTGTTGTGTGAGCTATCATTATATTATCCACTCTAGAGATAGAGTTATCATTTATACCCAAATTAATTGTAAAGAGTGAGGGTTAGTAACCTTTGTGTGCAAAGAAGATGTGTTCTTCTTTAGAAGAGATTAAAGGCTCTTGTAACGGTTTGGTCTACACCCGTGAAGTAGATCGGAGTAAAGGAATCCTCCAGAGGTGTTCTTGAGGGGTGGTCGTAAGCCGCGGTGTGCGGATTGCCGAACCACTTGAAAACTCGGTTTGCAAGTGTCTCTTTCTTTCTCTCGTTACATAATTGCTTGTGATTGTGTTTAATTTGTAATTAAATTTTAAAAAGGTTTATTTTCCGCTAAAAACTTAGTCACCCCCTCTAAGGTTTCCATATTTGGGTCAACATTATTATTATTCTTCTTGTTTAGTTAATAGATTTTATATGTTTATAAATTCTTTTTAAATTTTGTAAAGTCTGATTTAATGTTATTCAAAAATCTGGGTATTATAATTAATATGTATAATATTCTGAAATTACTATTTTAGGTAAATAATAATGATTATCTACTATTTTAAAATAAACAATAAATGTTAAGATATTTTAATAAATAGTTATAAATGGTTTTAGGTAGTTTAAATTATTCTAACAATGATTTTAATGCTACAAATTATATTTTAATATTCTGAAATATCATTTTATAATAATACTCACATAATTTTATTAATATATCGTGTACATTACTTGTTGTTCTTATTATTTATTTAATGTAAATAAATAATAAGAAATTGGTTTAAAATAAAATAATTAGGTAGTAATAAATACCTAATGACCAACTTTAATTATAGGGAAATTTTATCAACCCCTAAGCCTAATGCCTTGGTTTACAAATTATAAATTATTATTTATAAAACCCAAACTTTAGTAGTATTATCCTATTTAAAATATTTAGAAAGAACTCGTTTCGTTGTATTTAATTTATTTAAATACCAAACTAATTCTGAAAAATACCACTAGCCTATTTTTAGACCTAGTATTTAATAAAAATATTTGGAATAATCTAATGTCTTCCAAGAATATATTTTATAATTAGAGTGTTCCAAAGTCTATTATTAGACGATTAAAACTTCAATAATTCATAGAAAATCAACTGTAGTTCAGAAAAATACGCGACCAGTTATTTAAGTCTTAGAATAACGCCTAGAACGTTTCCTCAAAGTTTGGTGACCTTTAGACAGGGTAAAAAATACAACTTGTCTTTAGGGCCCCACACTGGTCTATAAACCCAGCCTTTTATAGGACAGACTCCGTTTTAAGTCTAGTCAATGGCGTTAGACTCAGAATGATGTCTAGATTATCATGTTGAGGTTTAGGGACGCATCCGTCACAATTACCAGTATACCCTTAATTGTAGTACGCTTATTGACTGACGTTCTATGGATTTATATGCATTGTAGGAACTGCAGTTTCGCTTACTTTTACGCACCCGCAACGAGGTAAGTCGTCTTAATTAACTCACTTGGTATATTATAGAACTATCCTGTGTGGATTATGTGTATATCCAGTGTGTCCTATGTGGACATATTTGATGAGTATTATATTATATGTGAACGTTAAGATGAACTGTTTATATGAAAACGCATGTCTAGATACTTATACTCCATGCTTAATTGATAATTGTTATTATAATTTAAACATGTTATGTTATATGTCATACGCTCACATAAATATTCATATGAACGTAGTTGAGTCATGAATGTCAAAATTGTCGTCTGCAATGTTAGTCGAGGAGACTAACTCAATGTTATTGTCACACATGTTTGGGTAGACCGCGGAGGTCCAAATGTTACAGTCAAATCAATGGGAACAAGTTATTATGCTATAGGGTTACTATGAGGCCATAAGGCGACATATTCCCGGCTAACGACACTCGTGTTTGTAATTATTCTATTCTTTAGGCAAGGTCACGAGGACCTAAGAGTACACTGATTACACTCTTTCAAAACCAAAACTTCTATAGGGCCCTGCTAGGTGACGATAACAACGTAATCATTCTACTCTAAGCTAACGGCGTTATACTGGTAATGTAACAAGTCAACATGAGTTAACATCAGTGTTTAAGTAAAAGTTGAATATATCGATATTGCATTATGTCATCATACCATCATGTTATATGCTTATCAAAATGTTTATTTTCAAGATATTAGTTGTACTTGTATACTATTGTTGTATTAGGAGTGATCAGTTAGACGAACCCACATAGCTTCAAAAGCTAACGGCTCTTCCCTCTGCCCTGCACATATTACGTCTAGGTTATAAATTATAATGAAGAAGGTCATCAAGGTAACTATGAGTAGGAGTATCACTATCCTCGAGAGGGGAACTATCAGGAAGGTTATCCTGAGAAAGACTGTCAGGAAGAGTATGATAACGAAGGGTATGGGTATGCCAACTAGAAAGAAGACCCTGGCCTACTATCATATTAAGATCTCCGTTATGTTTTTAAAGACTATCTTTTGGTTAATGTAATAATTAAGCGGCGTCGACCGCCTAACTTATCATTTGTGGTTTTCATTTGGAACTTCTGTAATAGCCTAAGTAGCAAAACATTTAAAGTTCCCCCATGAATACCATTAGACGTTTTGAAATTTAATACTCTGATGTATCTATGTTTGAATACTTGCACAGACAGGTCAGTCTTATGTAACTAGTTATGGCTCACGGATCCGGAAAGGAAAATTTTATTTCCCTCTAATTTTCGCTACTCCGAGACGTGACATATATACACACCTACATGCCAATATACAAATGTATATACAAAGATACACATACAAAGTGTCAGTTTTCACCCAACTCTATAAAAAAATTGATGATAAATATTAGACATAAAACAATGAAAAGAGAAGGGAAAAGAGGATGCATTTGCTCATTCAAAGATACACATACAAAATATCTTTCACCCAACTCTGTCGGATGGATAACATTTTCACACAATTTTTAGTTCACAACTCATAAAAGTGTCTATCTCTCTCCTGTGTCAGTGTAGGGTCCACTAATATCACAAGATGACATAGAAGAGAGATAGACACACTTTTGTAGATTGTGAACAAAAAGTTATATGTGAAGTATTACTGATCCTATCGAATATTGAAGATAAATATTAGACATAAACAATGAAAAGACAAGGGAATTAAATTAAAGAGAAGACATTTGCTCTGTACAGGACTTATTTATTAATCAAAATTTTACATTTTATCTGTCCTATAAAAATGACACATATGCCACCCAAAATTGACTGACACTTGAAACAAATAAAAATCATATACTATGATCATGATTATATATAGATATAGATATGATAACAATGATCACCCATACACCATCATTTTACATGATTGTGCAAGGGGAAGGATTTTCTTCACAAATGTAATAATCATACCGAGCCATGCCCCTTCCACAGCCTTCATAGTATGGTGGTCTTCCGCACCCACATGGGCCCCCACCACAACCATCAGAAAATGACCCACAACACCCTCGACATGGACACCCTGGGACCGGTTCATGAGGTATGTTGATCTCAATATTAATCGGAACCACAACCACTTCTTTCTCCTCGGGTTTGGGTTTCGGCTGGGGCTTCCGATTGTCGGGCGGTTTGATCGTAATGCACTGGATTGTCTTCCCACCTTTGCAACACAGCTTGTCACGAAACTTCTCAGGACTGCAGCATACTACGGTGATCGTGACCGTATTTTGTTTTTCATCATATCGCTGGTCTCGAATTTCTCTTGTCCACAACATTTACAAAAATCAGTAACTAATTAACTTAGTTTAAT
Source organism: Hydrangea macrophylla (assembly GCA_033977485.1). NCBI lineage: Eukaryota > Viridiplantae > Streptophyta > Magnoliopsida > Cornales > Hydrangeaceae > Hydrangea > Hydrangea macrophylla. Next base: position 112,384,931 of record CM066988.1, on the reverse strand, counting down.
TTATTATATTTATCCCAATAAAGATCGATGTAGTATAAATAAACTGCAATAACACAGTTTTATATGTGTGCATGAATTCATGGAATGCGGAAGGTTGAACACGCAACATATACATAAGTCCCAATTTAATTATAGGAGTAATCTTGAATTTGTAAATTCATATTTTGTATTTGTGTGTATAGATAATAAAAAATTGAAAAAAAAAAAAAAAAAAAAAAAAGGACTCACGAGGAAATTTGCAGAGTAGTTTCTTGACTTCCTTATAGCAGCATGGGCACTGAAGATCATCCTTCAGCTCCATCGTAACCTGTTGTTTCATCTGGAGAAAATAAAGTTAATTGAAGCAATAATATCTTAGAGAGAGAGAGAGAGAGAAAAAAAAAAAAAAAAGGAGTAATGGAACAGCACTGTTTGGGAAGCATGAAGGATATATATGAAAAGGAGAAATATCAAATTGGGTATGTAGTAAGATAAAAAGAGATTTTTGAACCTTCTGATCTGCCATAGTTAGTGATTTAAGAGGTGATCAGATCAATCTCAACTCAGAGGAATGAGTTTGTGAAGAATGCTGATGTAATATAGGAGTAATTACTATATTGATTGATAAACTAAGTGAGGGAGACTATTAGAGAGAGAAAAATATGAGACAAACAAAAAGTGAGGAAATTAAAACGTGTGATTATGTACGTGTATTAAATCGCCTTTAAGATAAAGAAGAAAACGCCTGAACCAATGAGGTGAGGACACGAGGTAAGGTAAGCTGTGATCATTAACATCATCATTATTTTGCATGTGCTATGCTTTTATGGGCACTCACCTTCCTCTAATTCAATCCAGTCCCAATAATACTAGGCACACACACCTTCAATCATACCTCAAATCACAACTCATGTTTTAAATGTATATATTTTGTGTTATGTGAATTTTTTACATAGGGTTCATACTTTTTTAAAAAACACAAAATACATGCATTTAAAATATGTTATGATTTGAAGTGTGGTTGAAAGTGTATACATCCAACCCATGACTTATTTGCTAAGCTTCTTTAGTTTGGTCATGGCCATTATTTAATAACAGTACACGTTTCGCAATATGGACTATTGTGTGTTCTCGTTAAACATCATGATTTGATATGTAAAAGGCATCTCCAAAGTCTCTCCAATTATTTTTTCCTTCAAAATTGTAGTTAGTACTATAATAATTTAGTAGAAATTTGTAGTTAGCTTTCAAGTATCACATGATATATTGACGTAATATATAATATAATGTGAATGGATTATTTGGGTGAGATTTATTGTCCTATGAATATTGTTAATTTAATTGTCAAGGTTATTTGGGTGGAACTCGATCACTAAAACAAAAAGCGTCTTTTGTGAAGAAAAAAATCCGACACAAAAATGTGCAATTCCATCGTAAATACTTTTTGTGACGGAATTGCATTTTTTATGACGGATTGGTGCCCAACACAAGTTAGGAGCGTCACAAAAAGTCTGTGTCGGGTCAAATTCCATCACAAAAGGTATTTATGACGGATTTTGTGTCGAATTTGCGTGTGACACAAAAAAGTGTTACATAGACTACCTGGACAATTTATCCCGAGACAGCTACGAGATGTATGTAGATTCAGAAAATAAATGAATACTAGTAGCCCTGTTCACTTCCACAAAACAGAACAGAAAATTAGGGAACCATTTCAATTGTTGTCTCATATTTTGGTAATCTGTTAACAAGATTTTGATAATCAAAACTCAAAAGGAGGGCCACAACACTACAGCACTTTGCAACATTAATTTATAACCCAAATATTCCCTGAAGCATGATCAGAATAGTAGTGCTTTAAATCGATTTTGGTCATTTTTAAATGAAATTACCAAATGTGTGGTTCACAAAGTGGATTTACTGTTCAATTTGAACATTTTTTTTGCCTTACCCAAACAGAACATGAAATCCAGAATTCACATCTATCTCTGACTGCTCCTCCCTGTCATACATCAGAACATACACCCAACTACAATTTGTAACTACTTAATTAGAGAAATTTATGAATAATAATTATTAAAAAAAAAAAACTGAAGTTACCAAACATTGAATAGATATATCTGCATTAGCACAAAGAATGAGAAACGTACTGCAGAAGTGTTGCAAGCACCTGTCTCACCAAAACAGTACTATCACTTGTTAAAGACATAACATACTGTGCTACACTTATCAATTCCATTGATGTACCTACATTGCTATTTCTACATACAGGACCCCTGTATTTAGATACAAGAGGAAATCACATGGAGTTACACCTTTTCCACATATCAGAGTGAACTGAAGACCAAAATTGTCTTGAAGCAAACATACTCTTATATTATCAAAACCGAACAATGAAGCACCAAAGGAGCTGTTGGGTAGTTTGGGCAGGTTGTTCACCAGTTGGCAGGGTTTATATACCATATCCAGTACAGATTTGCTGTGGTCCAGTTGTGAACATTTAAGATAAATTTACGTAACCCTCACCTCAAACTCAGATTATGAAATAAATTACCATACTGCAGAGTAAATAAAATCAACAATTCGAAAGCTATCGGACAAAAATTATTAATTCAGTGGTCCAAAGCTCCAAAGAATTAAACATAACTGGAAAAAAAAGAGAAGAAGAAAGGATATTTTTTATTTACATCCTAGGGAATTATATAGTTACAATGGATGAGAACCAAAAAGGAAAGAAATAAAGTGGAATAAAAACAAATCATAACTGGTCAACATGACCTCTAAAATTATGGACAGAAAATACGTTAAATATAACTCCTAATTTAACTTTTAATTTCAACACTCCCCCTCAAGCTGGGAGCGAAGACATCAACGAGTCCCAGCTTGCCAAGAGAAGACTGCAAAAGCGTAGGGCCAACGGACTTAGTAAACATATCAGCTGTTTGATCAGCAGAAGGAACAAAACTTGGAGAAATAACTCCGGTCCGAACTTTTTCCCGAATGAAGTGAACATCAACCTCAATATGCTTAGTCCTTTCATGAAGAACTGAATCAGAGGACAACATAATGGCTGACTTGTTGTCACAAAACAGTGTAGATGCGCCTGTAACAGGGAAACCCAACTCCTGTAGAAGAGATCGAAGCCAGAGAAGCTCACAAGTGCCCTGGGCCATGGCACGATATTCCGCTTCAGCTGAAGACCGAGAAACAACTGCTTGTTTCTTACTCTTCCAAGATATAAGATGACTTCCGCGAAAAGAACAGAAACCAGACGTAGAACGCCTATCACTTTTAGAACCTGCATAGTCGGCATCTGTAAAACAGGAGAGACCAGTCTGAACTCCTGCTGTAAAGAAAAGCCCAAGACCAGGACAAGTCTTGAGGTACCGAAGAATATGATATACAGCATCCAAATGAGAGGTACGCGGTGAATGCATGAACTGGCTCACAACACTAACAGCAAATGTGAGGTCTGGTCTTGTGTTCGTTAGATAAATAAGACGACCCACCAGACGTTGATATACTGAAGGGTCTGGTAGGAGTTCTCCCATCTCTGGAGTTAACTTAAGGTTCGGATCCATAGGGGAAGAGGCAGGCCGACACCCAAGCATGCCTGTATCCTGAAGAAGATCAAGTGAATATTTTCTCTGAGACAAAGAAATACCTTTGCGTGACCGAGCAACCTCAATACCTAGAAAATACCGAAGTGGACCCAAATCCTTAATATCAAACGACACTCCAAGAGACCGCTTTACTTGAGTAATACCCGGCACATCATCCCCGGTAATAATAATATCATCAACATAAACAGAAATAATGATACACTTTCCCTGAGACTGACGGCGAATGAAACAAGTGTGATCAGAGTGGCAGCGGACAAATCCCATGCGAAGAACCACCTCACTAAAACGGCTAAACCATGCACGAGGAGACTGTTTCAGGCCGTAAAGAGATTTGCGAAGGAGACAAACTTTCCCTGAATACTCCCCCTGAGCCCGAAAACCAGGTGGGGGATCCATGTAAATAGTTTCAGACAAATCACCATTAAGGAAAGCATTTTTAACATCTAGTTGATGGAGCGGCCAGGAGTAAGAGGCAGCCAACGAAACAAGCAGACGAACCGTCGTTAACTTAGCTACAGGAGCAAAGGTAGCACCAAAATCCTTACCAGGCACCTGAGTAAAGCCCTTAGCAACCAAACGAGCCTTATAACGATCAATAGTCCCGTCAGCTAAATATTTCAAACTAAAGACCCATTTACAGCCAACAGTGCGCTCCCCCATGGGAAGGGCAACAAGCTCCCACGTCCGATTGCCCTGAAGAGCATCCATTTCCACCTTCATAGCAGCCACCCACTTAGGATTCTGGAGAGCCTCGTGAACAGAACGAGGAACAGAGACTGAATCAACCTGACTAATAAATGAGTGAAAAGAAGCTGACAAGCCCTGGTAAGAGATATACTTGGAAATGGGATGGTTAGTACTAGCAGAAAGAAGATAACGTGCAGGGGGATGACGAATACGAGTAGGATAACGAGGAGAGACAGGAGCTAAAGGAGGAGGAGAGATACCTGAATCCGGAGAAGACTGAGGCAGGGTAGCAGAGGAGCGCTGACGGCGAGTGTACACCTGCATTGGATCACCAGAGATAACCGGAGGCAATGAAGTATCTGTAGAGTCAAGAATAGGAACTGGACGAGGTAGAATAGAGTCATCGGGCATGACAGGCTCCACAGGAGTGGGCCCTGACGAGGAAGAACCTGGGAAAAAAGGAACAGTTTCCAAAAAAGTAACATCCAAAGAGTTATAGAAATGACGAGTGACAGGGTCATAACACCTATACCCTTTAGACATAGAAGAATAGCCCAAGAATACACAACGAATGGCTTTATTATCAAGCTTGGTCCGGGTAGGACTCCTATCCTGGACAAAACATGTACACCCAAAAACACGGGGTATAATGGGAAAAAGACTGCAATCAGGCTTAAGAACCTGAAGAGGGGCCTTCCCTTGGAGGACACGGCTAGGAGTACGATTAATAAGATAAGTAGCAGTAAGAACAGCCATATGCCAAAAATATTTGGGAACATTCATCCCACACAAAAGACATCTAACAACAGCCATGAGGTGGCGGTTCTTGCGTTCGGCCACCCCATTCTGTTCTGGAGTGTATGGACATGTAAGTTGTTGGAGTATCCCATCTTTATTAAGGGCAGCCCGAAACTCATCAGTAAGATACTCCCCACCATTATCAGACCGAATATTACGAACAACAGTATTATATTGAGTTTTAATCATTTGAAGAAAATTCCTAAAGTGACTAAAAACTTCAGATTTTTTCTTCATTAGAAACACCCAAGTACAACGAGTGTAATCATCAATAAAAGTAACATAATAACGGTGCTGTGACAATGCAGTGACAGGGGAAGGACCCCAGACATCAGAGTGAATAACATCAAAGGCACTAGGTGCACGGTGCATACGTGGAATATACGAAGTGCGAGTATGCTTAGACAATTCACAAACCACACAATTAAACTGAAAATCTTTGCAAGCTTTATTTAATGGAGGAAATAGCCAACACAAGTACTTAAAATTGACATGACCAAGACGGGCATGCCACAAATCCAAAGTCTTAAGGGAAAAAACATATTTATTAGAATCCGGCAAAACAGAGTTATTCGGAATAGAAGAGACAGTAGCTTGCAAGTTGGAGGTCATCTCAGATGCTGGTGGATCCCCAAAGAAGTATAGACCACCCCGCTCATACCCCCTGCCAAAAATCTTCTTCGAAGTCAGGTCCTGCAAGTAACAACCATGAGGTAAGAAGACAACAACACAATTGTGATCTTTAGCAAGCCGGTTAACAGACAGAAGGTTATATGCAAAGTTGGGAACGTAATAAACAGATGAGAGAGTAATATCAGGAGTCAAGATAATATCACCCTGACTATGAACAGGGATGGTACTTCCATCAGCAATACAGACAGACTGATCACTAGGAGTGCACGAAGAACTAAAAACGGAACACTCACCCGTCATATGATTGGAGGCACCAGAATCCAGAATCCATGTAGGATGGGCCGACTTACCAAGAAGAGCAGTAGATGTACCAGTGACAACAGCAGTTGTAGGACCTGAAACGGTAGAGCCCGAAGCAGAGGAAGAAGCACCTAAACCCAAATGGGACTGAAGCTGGGCAATCTGGGATTGAAGTTGACTAAAATCAGGAGAAGGTGAAGCAACCTCAACAACGGCACCTATGCGAGGAGCACTTTTCCCGCGACCAGCGGGGGGCTTGTTCCTAGCAAATTGTTGGCGTAGTTCTGGATGCAGGTCAAAACATCGATCCATAGTATGGCCCGGCTTCCTGCAATGCTGACAGAAAAATTTTGAACCTGTCGGACGAGAGCCTGGGGGGGCAGCAAAAGCCATCTGATCCGGAATAGACGGAGAAGAACTCGGCACAGAAGCGACGGAAAGAAGACGACGACGACGCTCATCTCCATCCACCGTAGCAAAAGCCTCAAATAAAGAGGGCAGAGGAATCGTATTAAGAATCTGGGTACGAAGGGCCTCAAACTCGGATTTCAAACCCATTAAAAACTGGTAGGTATGACGGCAATCCAAACGCTTAGACTCAATAGCACCATCGTTTGGAAAATCACTTAGAGGTTCATACTGAGAGAGCTCCTCCCAGCGAGTCTGTAGATACCCAAAGTAATCACCAACAGACAGACCCAAAGCGGACTGAGAGGCATGGGAGATATCCTGATAGAGTTCAAAAATTCGAGAATCGCTATGAGCATGCGCATACATTTTATTAAGCGCAGTCCAAAGATCACACACATTCCGATGATACATGAACATGTTGTAGACCCGTTCATCCATGGAATTAAACATCCAGCCTAGAATAATACAGTTATCAGTATACCATTCCTCATACTTCTCATCAGATTCCCCCGGGGACGTCACCTTACCAAGTAACCATCCAATCTTACGTTTTCCGCCAAGAAACAAACGAAGTGAATTAGCCCAGGCATGAAAGTTCTTACCATTTAACAGAACACTAGTAACCCGCTGAGCCGGTGGTGTTATGGCAATATCTTTACCAGAAGTAGCCATGAAAGCTCACACAAACAAATACTGAAGAGAATCAACGCCGGGAGTAACAATCGACAAACTTCCCCAACCGGATACTCGGTAAAAAAAGGGGCAGCCGGACACTCGGCTTCACCCAACAAGAGACGGAGAGCACAAAGGAGGCTCTAGTGCATACCAACAGGGCAGCCGGACACTCGGCTTCACCCAAAACAGAGACAAAGAGCACACAGGGGCTCTAATACATAGCTAGGGTGCCCAAAGAGGGCAAAAAAGCAGCCGGAGGGGCTGCGAAGAACAGGCCGAGGGGCCTGTGGGCTGCGGCTGGCCCTGGTGGGCTGCGGCTGGCTGGTGCTGGCCCTGGTGGGCTGCGGCTGGTGGTGGGAGGGAGAGAGGAGATCTCGGCTGGTGGTGGAAGGCAAGGAGGGGCTGGGTTGTGCGGCTGAGAGAATGGAGGTGGTGAGTTAGGGTTTGATTTTGGCTCTGATACCAAAAAGAGAAGAAGAAAGGATATTTTTTATTTACATCCTAGGGAATTATATAGTTACAATGGATGAGAACCAAAAAGGAAAGAAATAAAGTGGAATAAAAACAAATCATAACTGGTCAACATGACCTCTAAAATTATGGACAGAAAATACGTTAAATATAACTCCTAATTTAACTTTTAATTTCAACAGAAAACACTGATTCAACTCAACTTTTACTTCAGACTTCAGTAAAACTCATATTAATATTTTAATTATAAATTCTAATCACTACGCATACACATAAGGTTCTAAGTCTGCTTGAAAACGAATACACTTATTTGTCCAAATTGTAATAGAGTTCATTCTAAATGTTAGACCCAATTAACACTTATTTCTCTTTCAATATTTGGTTCAATACTTTTTTTCTTTCACTCCATGCTCGTTTGCTTTTGTAAGTTATAGACCCAAAAAAATAAATAAATAAATAAAGTATCCATGGACCAGAAAGACCCAACAAAAAAAAAATTCTTTTGGGAGCGCTGCCATCAAACGTACCTCTATATTTTTATGACACAATATACACATTCATTCAGTCCCAACCCACCCTAGATGACCACCCTAGGTTCACTCTTGTGCATCCTATACCAACATGGAATTATTTCATTCAAGGACAACCAAACAGGCCCAAACTAACAGTTCAAAATGTCCCTACCTCTCTGAAACCTCTTCAGTCATTCTGCCATCAACATCTTTATCAAGCCTGCATTAAATCCACCATTTCATTACATTCAAAATCAATAATTAAGCTCCTCTAAAATAAATCAACAACAAAGAAGTCTATCAATAGAAGATCGTCATGGATTTTATGAAAAATACAATGAAGTCATTCAAGTAAAAAAATGCATGTAGCCTTGAATTGAAGCTCCGAACTAAAATATGATCTCCAAACTATTTGAGTCGTGACTTGTCAATGAAATCCCTAATTATGTTTGCCTTTGGGCAAGTGAATCAAACAGGAATAAGAAACACTCGCCAAGGGGAAAACCTATGTGCAGCAACTTTCCCCACAATGCAGAGGAGAGAAAAGGGATTTCGACAAAAATGGGTACCAAAAAATAGGATATTTGCATGAGATATAGCAGATTGCAGGATGGAGTGTTGCTAATGTAAATTTAACGTTTATTTTTGTATTAATTCTTTTCTGGATTTGGAAGTATGAGAAAATATAATATAAGTTTACTGTTTATGTATAGTAAATATCTATGGACAACTCTATGATATGATCGGTCATATCATACGACCAAACTTGAGAACAACTTTTGTTCATTTGGGATCTACATTTTGTTACCTTGGGTTCAAAATATTGTTATCTTAGCAAAACTGCAACAACAAAATTTTGTGTCAGGATAACAAAATGTAGAGCCCAAAATAACAAAAAGTGTTACTAAATAAACAAATGATAGATCATACGAACCATATCATAGAATTCTCTGAAAGCATAATCATACTAGAGTGTCCAGGATACTTACCTCCAGCCATGTGGTTACAGCACGATTGATATGAACGAACTCCTCTTGATCACAAAGAAACTTCCACGACCCTCACACTATATTGTACGGTGAAGGTTGGATATGGGTTTCCAACCTATCGTTCTCTATAATGAATCTGTAACGATGGTTGTCACAGGCCTTTGTATTTATATATAGGCTGGGACCCTTACCCATGTGTTTAAATGTACAACTTCCTACCATCAAGGAAGTTAGGGCAATCCCTAATACCACTTAAAATATATTCTGTAGAGATGAGATTGGGTTGTTATCTCATATCTTATCACCAAAGAGATGACTATGTCAAAACAAGATAAATATAATATTTGTATATAATATTTATCTGTTATATTTATCTAATAAAATATATGTGGGCCACATGTACTATTACGTTTACATTCTCCCACTTGGCACACATAACACAATGTTTGATCTTTTGGTGATAAGTTGATACTTAATTAATCATGATCATGAACCAAAATTACCCAAACTTTATTTGAGAGACATGATACATGAATCACGGCGGTCATAACCCAGTCAAGGAATACTTCCTTCCGTGTATTACAATGTACCAATCTCTCTATAACTTTATGTGGTATATATATTTTATGAATGACTTCCTACAAGTCATTGTGGGTCCAAAAGTCCCAACAAAGGCTAATACTGAAATGTGCAAAATAAACAATGCCTTTATTAATGACAAACACAATGTCAATAGCATAAACCTAAATCAAGCTTGAAATGAGCTAAGTAATCCCATGTGCTCTACATGAGTGGAATAAACCTTTATTGAGAGCCCTTTTATCATGGGATCTGCAACCATCAGATCTGAACTAGTATGCTCAATGACGACTTCTTGCTTCTTGACTCTCTCTCTAACAGCAAGATACTTTATATGCTCAATGACGACTTCTTGCTTCTTGACTCTCTCTCTACAGCAAGATACTATATGTCTATATGCTTGCTTTGACTGCCACTCTTGTTATTCTTAGAATAGAAAACTGTAGCCGAATTATCACAGTAAATTCTTATTAGCTTAGATATTGAATCCATTACTTGAATTCCTGTGATAAAATTCCGTAACCAGAAGGCCTGTGAACTTGCTTCAAAGCATGCTATAAACTCTGCCTCCATGGTAGAAGATGCAACTATCGTCTGTTTGGCACTTTTCCATGAAATAACACCTCCTGCGAGCAGAAAGACATAACCTGAAGTGAACTTTCTTGAATCTTGACAACCCGCAAAGTCTGAGTCTAAATATCCAACCACTTCCAGATAGTCAACATGTCTATAAGTAAGCATGTGGTCCTTTGTTCCTTGTAAGTACCTCAAGACTCTCTTTGCAGCATTCCAATGTTCTCTTCCTGGATTACTTTGATATCTACCCAACATCCCTACTGCAAATACAATGTCAAGCCTTATACAAACCTGTGCATGAATTAAGCTGCCAACCACAAGATGCATAGGGAGTACTCTCCATTTGTTCCTTTTCCAATTCTTTTTTCGGATACTGATCTAAACTGAATTTGTCACCCTTCAAGATATGTGTTGCATTGGGCTTACAATCAAACATTCCGAATCTCTTCAAAACTTTTTCAATGTAGGCTCTATGAGACAATCCTAATGTCTTTTGAGATCTGTCTCTATGAATCTCTATGCCAATGACATATGAGGCTTCACCCATATCCTTCATCTCAAAGTTTTGAGAAAGAAACTGTTTAGTTTGATGTAGTAAACCCAAATCATTAGCTGCAAGTAAAATGTCATCCACATATAGTACGAAGAAAATGTACTTACTCCCAGTACTGACCTTAAGGTATATACAGTTATCTACAACATTTTCAGTGAAACCATATGAAGTGATAACGTTGTGGAACTTGAAATACCATTGTCCGGAGGCTTGCTTTAGTCCATATATGGATTTCTTTAACTTGCAAACTAAGTGATCATCTTTATTAGAACAAAATCTCTTGAGCTACTTCATGTACACTTCTTCCTCAAGATCCCCATTTAAAAACGCAGTTTTCACATCCATTTGGTGTAACTCTAAATCAAAATGAGCTACTAATGCCATGATTATTCTAAATGAGTCCTTTGAAACCGGAGAGAAGGTATCATGGTAATCAATGCCTTCTCTTTGAGTGAAACCTTTGGCTACAAGTCTGGCCTTATATCGCTCAACGTTGCCATTTGAGTCCTTCTTGGTCTTATAGACCCATTTACAGCCAACAACTTTGACTCCTTCAGGCAATTCCACGATATCCCAAACTTGATTTTTAGCTATTGATTCCATCTCCCCCTTCATTGCATCATACCAATATTTAGAGTTTTCCTCATTCATAGCTTGTGTAAATGAAATGGGATCATCATTAAGTCCAACATCAAAGTCAGACTCAACGAGGTACACAAAGTAATCATCAGAAATTGCTGACCTTTTGGTCCTTGAAGATCTCCTCAACTCTACAGTCTCACCTACATTTTGTAGATCTTGAGTATTAGGCTCTTCATTATGTAGGTTTTGAGTTGTAGGCTCTAAGTTGACATGTTCCTCTTGTGGTGGTGGCAAATGGACTGTTTGTAGTGGGACTGGTTGTTCTTCAAGAATATCTGTGTGACCTTCTTAAAAAATAACTAGTCTATCTTTATTCACAGGCATTGTGTCTGAATCCCGTGATTCTTCCCAGTCTATTTTTTGAGTAATACTACTCCCACTATTGTCAACATCTTCAATAAACTTTGCATTTCTAGCTTCAACAAATCTAGGTGTATGAGAAGGGCAAAAAAACCTATAACCTTTAGAATTCTCTGCATAGCCAATGAAATATCCACTGACTGTTCTGGGGTCCAATTTCTTTAATTGTGGATTATAAACCCTTACTTCAGTTGGACAACCCCATATATGCAAATGTCTCAGACTAGGCTTCCATCCTTTCCATAACTCGAATGGTGTCTTGGGGACAACCTTAGATGAAACCCTATTCCAAATGTACACTGCTGTCTTTAGAGCTTCACTCCACAGAAATGAAGGAAGGTTAGAGTTGCTAAACATACTCCTCACCATATCCATAAGGGTACGGTTTTACCTTTCTGCAACCCCATTTTGTTGAGGTGTGCCAGGCATAGTATATTGAGCAATAATGCCTTCTTCCTTAAGAAAATTTGCAAATGGACCCATTCTTTGTCCCTTATCTGTGTACCTACCATAGTATTCTCCACCCCTATCAGATCTTACAATCTTAATACTTTTGTCTAATTGTTTCTCTACTTCCTTCTTGTACACCTTAAAGGCATCTAAGACCTCAGATTTGTCAAAAAGAAGGTAGAGATACATAAAACGTGAATAGTCATCGATAAATGTGATAAAATATCTTTGACCATTTAGACAAGAGGGTGTGAATGGTCCACAAATATCCGTGTGTATAATTCCAAGAATATCTTCACTCCTCTTGGCACCTTTATTGGACTTGTTGGTTTGTTTTCCCTTTATGCAATCCACGCAAGTACCAAAGTTAGAGAAATCAAGAGTCTTTAGGACTCCATCATTAACCAACCTTTTGATTCTCTGTCTGGAGATGTGTCCCAATCTCCTATGCCATAATGTAGAGGAGGTCTCATCATTTATTTTTTGTTTAATACCAACATCATCCTGTAAGGTTAAAAGACTTTGCTCATAAGCATAATCCAAACATAGTTTATACAAACCATTATTCAAAATCCTAATAGCTGAGTCTTTAACCAAAGAAAATTTCAAACCAACAAAACTAAATTCAAATCCTAATGATGCTAATTTAGCTATAGAAACTAAATTTCTAGAAAAAGAAGGGACATAAATAGTATTTTCGAGGTCTAAAATAAAGCCAGTTTTCAGGATGAGTCTGAATGTTCCCACAGCCTCGACGTGCAAACGCATCCCATTTCCTGAATAGATGCCTTGTTCACTTCCCATTAGTTTCCTTAGGCTGAGAAAACCCTGCATGGTATTCGAAACGTGAATTGTAGTACCCAAACCAATCCACCAATCATTTTGATGAGTATTAATATAATTAGATTCATAGCACATAAGAGATGTGAAGTTACCTTTCTTTATGAGCCAATTTTTGTACTGAGTACAATCTTTTTTTCTGTGTCCCATTTTCTTGCAAAAGAAGCAGGCACCCTTGTTTCCATGTTTCTTGAATGCCATTTTACTATCCTTCTTTTGTGGAACACCTTTGCCTTTCTTCCATTGTCCTTTTGCATGTGTCACGAAATGTGCACTTTCTACCTTTTCATGCTTTATCCTCTCCTCCTCTTGAACACACATCATGAGAAGTTCATTAACGGACCATTTTATCTTATTTGTGTTACAAGAGATCTTGAATGGCCCATACTCATGAAGGAGAGAATTAAGTATAAAGTGGACAAGGAATGACTCAGATATCTCAATCTCAAGGGATTTCAATTGAGCAGAGATGTCTCTCATCTCCATAATATGTTCACGCACATTTGTTGAATTGTTCAATTTCATGCCCGATAACTTATGCATCAAGGTGGTTGCTAACGCCTTGTCAGAACTAGCAAATTGCTCTTCAATAGCCTTCATGTAGTCCTTGACCTTAGTACACGGTGGGATAGAACCCCTAATGCTCTTGCCAACATGGGCCATTATGAGCATCAGACTTAAGCGATTGGATCGCTCCCACAGCTCATAGGCATTTTTTTCTGCAGCGGAACTCGAATCTGTGGGTTTTGGTGGTTCTTCCACACGGATTGCCAAATCGAGATCCATACACCCCAATGTCAGAAGGACTTTGTCCTTCCAGTCCAAAAAATTGTTACCGTCAAGGAACAGAATACAAGTAGAATCATTAAATAAGGAAGTAGAAGAAACTGCAATTTATAAAGAACAACATACATCAATGCTTTGAAACAATACTATAAATTGAATTAACCAATGTTAAATTCAATAAGCAAAAATCTAGACCTTCTTGTGGGTAAAGGTTGCTTAATGCATTAGATATAGCTTTAGCTTTATAATAAAACTAGTAGATCGGCACACATTAAAAATAAAAAATTCCATACCTGTGGGTTTAGGAAATTTAACTTTCTTAACATCCCAATTAACTATCTTATTCTAATTAAGTTGTGTAAAGTGACTAACTCCCTGTGGGGCCAATTAATTGTTGGATAAATATGTGTTTTTGGCCATATTTGAGGTCAAATAAATGTAGGACCCATTTAGAGTTTGAATGGGGTCCTTGTGGATTTGTGTTCTCCTCCATGAGGAGATGAACTTTGGATATTTACATGTCCAAAATTATTATTGAGTGAATGAGAAATTAATCCATTGAATACATTTATATAATGTACATACATGAATGCATGGGAAATGTGTATAATTTATTATAATGTATAATGCATGGGAAATGTATATACATGAATGTATTTATTCTCATTCATGGATAATGCACATTCATAGATGAACCATGTATATACATGGATGAATCTATAGATTCATAATGGATATACATGGATGAATCCACAAATACATAATGTACAAATGTATATACATGGATGAATCTATAGATTCATAATGGATATACATGGATGAATCCACAAATACATAATGTACATCCAATGAATCCTCTCTCCCCTTAGTCCTATATATTCTGAGCTTTCTCGATCTTCAGAAATTTCAGAGTCAGAAAAACAAGAGCTATTTCCTTCCTTCTAATATTCCTTCCTGAGAGAGACACAGAACATAGTTGGTTCGCCGGAGCAGTCGAACACCGTGCTTGTCTACTGCTGGTTATTGCCGCTGTATCCTGGGAGACAGACGCCAGAGATACCCTCAAGCACTTCTGGTGAGGCGGCGAATCTATTTTAAGGAAACTATGAAATATCACAGGCCTCGGTTTGATCTTATTTTGTTATAGTTTTCCAATTATTGCTTTCTGTTTACATATTGTAATTCTGTTTCTATTCAAGTTCTATTTTCCAGTTTGTAATCAAGAATCTGTTTCTATTTTCCAATTGTATCAATGTAATTTTTCCAACAATCTTAAAACAGATTCTGTATATTTTTTACAAAACAAAAATAGATTCGGATTTGGAAAATCAAAATTATTTTTGAAAACAGTCTTACAAAAAACTGCTACTGTAATCCTCGTTTTCTGGCCAAACAGTGCAGAATCAGGAAAAATTGCATTAGACAAAAAGTGTGCAGAATCCTGTTTTGTTTGGGACTACGTGGACAGAATCTGAAAATTCATTCATTTTCTAACAATTATTTGGGATAAGAAATTATGCTGCTGTTAAAATTAAAAGAAAAATATTAGATTTAATTTATTTTCTCCTTTGATAATATTTCAGAAATGGCAAATGAGACTGTAAACACCGATGGTACTGGCTCCAACACCATGGTGATTGGCTCCATAACTGTGAAGGTTCCCTCAATCCAAACGGTTCCTGTGAACCATGGGGAGAAACCCGAGAAGTTTAATGGTATGAACCTTGCGAGGTTCTTGAAGGAAGAGGCCCTTGTGCCTAATGAAAATGAACAAGAACAAGAGGTTGTGCTAGCAATTGTTGCTTTGAAGCACTCGGACTTTTTGTGCCGAAACTATGTCTTGAATGACTTAGACGATACACTCTATAATGTGTATAGGGTCAAGACCATTGCTAAGGAACTGTGGGAGTCCTTAGATATGGTGGACTCAAAGACTGTGATCAGTCAAGTCCAAGAGACAAATGTGACGGAGTTAGATTATATCTCAAGGGATGTCTCTGACATTAATCTGTCTGCTGTGGTCTCTGAAGTGAACTTGGTGGATTCAAACCCAAGGGAGTGGTGGATAGACACTGGTGCTACTCGCCACATATGCTCCGACAAAGTTATGTTCACTTCCTTCGAACCAATTACTAATGGTGAGAAGATATATATGGGAAATTCTACCTCCTCAGATGTTGAAGGGCAAGGGAAAATAATTCTGAAAATGACTTCAGGAAAGGAGCTAACTCTCAACAATGTCCTTTATGTACCGAAAATTCGCAAGAATTTGGTATCCGGATCTCTCCTAAGCAAGCATGGGTTCCGAATGGTCTTTGAGTCAGACAAGGTGGTGTTGACCAAAGCGGGAATGTATGTGGGGAAGGGGTATATGTGTAATGGGATGTTCAAACTTAATGTAGCAACTGTATTCCCAAAAGTTAATAAAATGAGTACCTCTTCAGTTTACTTGCTTGAGTCTTCCAATTTGTGGCATGGTAGACTAGGACATGTTAATTTTAATTCTTTGAGAAGATTAATTAAATTAGACCACATACCAAACTTTCATATTGATGCAAGTTATAAATGTAAAACTTGTGTTGAAGCAAAGTTAACAAAGACTTCATTTCAATCAATTGAAAGAAGCACTGAACCTTTGGAATTAATCCACACAGATGTATGTGATTTAAAAATGGTTCAATCTAGAGGTGGCAATAAGTATTTTATTACTTTTGTTGATGATTGCACTAAATACTGTTATGTGTATTTGCTAAAAAGTAAGGATGAAGCTTTGGATAAGTTCATTCTATACAAGACAGAGGTTGAGAATCAACTAAGTAAAAAGATTAAGGTGTTGAGAAGTGATAGGGGTGGTGAATATGTAGCGCCATATGGTGAGTTTTGTGCACAAAATGGAATTATTCACCAAACCACCGCACCTTATTCGCCTCCATCAAATGGAGTTGCTGAAAGGAAAAATCGTACCTTAAAAGAAATGATGAATGCTATGTTAATAAGTTCTGGATTGCCACAGAACTTGTGGGGGGAGGCAATTCTCTCCGCAAATTATATTTTAAATAAGTTACCTCGAAAGAAAGTTGATCAAACCCCGTATGAACAATGGAATGGTCGAAAACCTTCCTACAAGTTCTTAAGAATGTGGGGGTGTCTTGCAAAAGTTCTTGTACCTACTCCTAAGAAAGAAAGGATAGGTCCAAAACTGTTGATTGTTTCTTTATTGGCTATGCACATAATAGTAATGCATATCGGTTTCTTGTACATAAATCTGAAAACCCAGATGTACACAAGAACACGATCATGGAGTCTAGAAATGCGTCTTTCTTTGAGACTATATTTCCTTGTAAAGAGGAATATAGTTCAAAAAAAAATGCACATTTGAGACTGTTGGGGAAACTAGTAAAACCCAAGAAGAAAATGTTGATATTGAGCCTAGACGTAGGAAACGAGCTAGAACCTCAAAATTTTTTGGTCCAGACTTTCTAACTTATGTTATAGAAAGTGAGCCTCAAAGCTATAATGAAGCTATTAGATCACCAGATGGTCCCTTGTGGAAAGAAGCAATCAAGAGTGAAATTGATTCTATCCTACAAAACCATACTTGAGAACTGGTTGATCTTCCTCCTGGTTGTAAGCCTTTGGGGTACAAATGGATTTTTAAGAGAAAACTGAAAACGGATGGTACCATTGATAAGTATAAGGCAAGGCTTGTCATTAAAGGGTATAGACAAAAGGAGGGTCTAGACTACTTTGATACGTATTCTCCTGTTATGAGAATAACATCCATTCGTATGATCATTGCGATTGCAGTTTTGCGAGATCTCAAAATACATCAAATGGATGTTAAGACTGCCTTCCTTAATGGAGATTTGAATGAAGAAATCTACATGGAACAACCTGAAGGATTTTCTGCTCCAGGGCAAGAAAATAAAGTGTGTAAGCTTGTCAAATCATTGTATGGCTTGAAGCAAGCTCCAAAACAATGGCATGAGAAATTTGACAAAGCTATGATTTCTAGTGGATTTAAGATCAATGAGTGTGACAAATGCATTTATGTCAAAGACACCAATGATGGCTATGTCATCTTGTGTCTATATGTTGACGACATGCTCATAGTGGGTAGTAATGATGAGATCATTAAATCTACTAAGATAATGTTGAATTCTAAATTTGACATGAAAGATATGGGACTTGCTGATGTTATATTGGGCATCAAGATCTCTAGAAATACTAATGGACTTGTTCTGTCACAGTCACATTATGTTGACAAGATTCTAGAGAAGTTCAACAAGTCTGATACTAGTGTAGTCAGGACGCCTGTGGACTTAAGTCTACACCTATCTAAGAATACTGGTGAGAGTGTTTCTCAACTAGAATATTCTCGAGTGATAGGAAGTTTGATGTACCTAATGAGTTGTACAAGGCCTGACATTGCTTATTCAATTAGTAGACTGAGTAGATACACTAGTAATCCTAGTGCTGAACACTGGAAAAGGGATAGTAAGGGTACTGCGGTACTTACGCTATACACGTGACCAGGGATTGCACTACATGAGATATCCAGCTGTATTGGAAGGATACAGTGATGCAAACTAAATATCCGATATGAAAGATTCAAAATCTACAAGTGGATATGTTTTCACACTTGGTGGTACAGCTGTGTCATGGAAATCTTCCAAACAAACTTGTATTGCTAGATTGACAATGGAATCTGAATTCATTGCGCTAGACAAGGCAGATGAAGAGGCTGAATGGCTTCGCCATTTTGTAGAAGATATTCCTAGATGGTCAAAACATGTGCCAACTATTTGCATACACTGCGATAGCCAATCTGCTATTGGAAAGGCACAAAGTAATATGTATAATGGTAAGTCTAGACATATTCGTCGTAGACATAATACCATTAAGCAACTACTCTCAAGTGGGATTGTCACGATTGACTATGTAAAATCAAAGGACGATATTGCGGATCCGCTAACCAAAGGGTTAAATCGAGAGTTAGTTGATAAATCATCTAGAAGAATGGGACTAAAGCCTATGACGATTACCAGGGACTGGAATGGAAACCCAACCTAGTTGACTGGAGATCCCAAGATCTAGGTTCAAAGGGACAACCTAATTTCATGTACCTTAAGAGAATCACTGAGGAGAAATGCTTTCCAGCCCATTTCTAAGGATAAAACAGTGATACCTGCATGGTGTGAGAGTAAGCTTAGCTTTTAATGACTATGTGCGTTGGTATAACCAAGCGGAGTATAGCAGGATACTCTAAATAAGTCACCTATGTGAATGTGAAGTGGGGCCGCTTCTAAAAAAATTTGAGAAAGGCGAAATTCTTTGATAAACATTTACTGAACCAGGCGAGTGTTCAAGGCCAAAACGAACACATGTGTAAGAACTAAACTATGTTTGGAAAGCTCCTGTGTGAGGTCTGTCGGTTGTTTACACTATTGGCAATCAGTTCAAGACTATACGTTCACTGGTCAGCCAGTAAATCTGATAGATTGTCACAAGGGAAGGTTCAAAGCCAAAATCTACCTATCCTTTGCAGGAGTGATCCGTTGTGCTCTCTCTTGTCGAGTCTACGTTGTCTCACATCGTTTCAATTAATTTCATTCATGTGGGGGATTGTTGGATAAATATGTGTTTTTGGCCATGTTTGAGGTCAAATAAATGTGGGACCCATTTAGAGTTTGAATGGGGTCCTTGTGGATTTGTGTTCTCCTCCATGAGGAGATGAACTTTGGATATTTACATGTCCAAAATTATTATTGAGTGAATGAGAAATTAATCCATTGAATACATTTATATAATGTACATACATGAATGCATGGGAAATGTGTATAATTTATTATAATGTATAATGCATGGGAAATGTATATACATGAATGTGTTTATTCTCATTCATGGATAATGCACATTCATAGATGAATAATGTATATACATGGATGAATCTATAGATTCATAATGGATATACATGGATGAATCCACAAATACATAATGTACAAATGTATATACATGGATGAATCCACAAATACATAATGTACATCCAATGAATCCTCTCTCCCCTTAGTCCTATATATTCTGAGCTTTCTCCTCAGAAATTTCAGAGTCATAAAAACAAGAGCTATTTCCTTCCTTCCAATATTCCTTCCTGAGAGAGAAACAGAACATAGTTGGTTCGCCGGAGTAGTCGAACACCGTGCTTGTCTACTGCTGGTTATTGCCGCTGTATCCTGGGAGACAGACGCCGGAGATATCCTCAAGCACTTCTGGTGAGGCGGCGAATCTGTTTTAAGGAAACTGTGAAATATCACAGGCCTCGGTTTGATCTTATTTTGTTATAGTTTTCCAATTATTGCTTTCTGTTTACATATTGTAATTCTGTTTCTATTCAAGTTCTATTTTTCAGTTTGTAATCAAGAATCTGTTTCTGTTTTCCAATTGTATCAATGTAATTTTTCCAACATTAATCACTTATAACAACTTAATTACAACAATGGAAAGCAACAATCAATTTAATCTATATATGATCAAAATTTTAAGGATCATTAATTGTATCATTTTAAGATGCTGTGGCTATTCTTAAAACAATTCAATCTAACTTCAATATGCCATTTTCCATTTAAATAGATTGCACAGCCTTATTGAGGTTCAAAAATTACATTTGTGTACTTTATGTGACCATAACTAAAATCATGCCTCAATATGTCTTAATCATGAACCAAAACCTCAATGCTCATGGACATTTATAATTTTCTAATCATGTGCATATAAAAATTAATCTACATACATAACCAATAATGTGCACAAATATAGAAAACAAACATGCATGTCCTTAGGTCACATGTATAAAGCATTAGAAAACTCAAATTCATGTAATAGTGGCTGAATAGTGCAATAAAACCCATAAGTATAAATCAAGGGCAACGTAGTATTAAAAATCTTAGAGGGCATTTTTTGTAAATTTCAGAACTTTAGCGAAAAAAATTTAAATACCCAAAACAGGCCCAATCATCTAACTATGAGGATGTGTGCCCAAAGTATTAATAGACAGAATTTTGGGGAGCCTAAAGTTCATGAGTTAAAGATTTCTGACCAAACTGTAAATATTCAAAATCTTATGGATCTAACTTAAATTTTTTTTATACAAAATTAGGGTCAAATTGTCAATATGACTAAGATCCTATCATCCTCTAATGAACATAATGATATGTTCGTGCCACTGTTGAAACCCTTTTTTTGTTAGGAATAACGCAACAGTACTGGTACAATAGATTCACTGTTCAGCGTGGTTTTTTTTTTTTTATGGGTCCAAAATATTATAAACCAGAATGTGGGATCGATCCAAAAGCGTCTAATTTAAAATTTTTGAATTAAGCCATAAAATTTTAAAACACCTTTGATCCAACTGAAATTTTGAGGAAGTTTGGAATCATTTAACAAATATGACTAAGTTATAGACTTTTAAAGTAATTGTATTACCTTGAACAAGCCGTGTGTTCTTGGTGTTTTAAAATCGGAACATATATATATATATAAATATATATATTTAATATCATAAAATAATGCAATAATAAATATTATAAAATCATATGACAATCAAAGTCCATTAGCAATACCTTCAACATTGCCGTATATCGGCAATAGCCCGTACAAAAAATATGTGTATGTTTTATATATAGGTTCAGTAATAATCACTAAATTTGAATCTTTAATAAACATAGATGATCAAAGAACATAGTTTCATTTTCTATCGTACAAGTCATATATGCACATATTTTATGCTAAACAACATGGTTTCAAGGTAGGCTCTGATACCAATTGAAAGCATAATCATACTAGAGTGTCCAGGATACTTACCTCCAGTTATGTGGTTACAGCACGATTGATATGAACGAACTCCTCTTGATCATGAAGAAACTTCCACGACCCTCTCACTATATTGTATGGTGAAGGTTGGATATGGGTTTCCAACCAATCGTTCTCTATAATGAATCTATAACGATGGATGTCATAGGCCTTTCTATTTATATATAGGCTGGGACCCTTACCCATGTGTTTAAATGCACAACAACTTCCTACCATCAAGGAAGTTGGGGCAATCCCTAATACCACTTAAAATATATTCTGTAGAGATGAGATTGGGTTGTTATCTCATATCTTATCACCAAAGAGATGACTATGTCAAAACAAGATAAATATAATATTTATATATAATATTTATCTAATAAAATATATGTGGGCCACATGTACTATTACGTTTACATTCTCCTATATCTATACATACATATTCAAAAGCAGCAATCATCGTGGTATACATACATATATATATATATAATATTTTCAGAGAATTGCAAGATGTCAACTGTCTTTTGGATCCAACTGGTATAATTCATTTTCCTGGGAATTTTTGGGATGTCTCTATTTTGTAATTTATGTTTTTTTTTAACACTTGGGGGGGATGTTCTTGGCTTCCATTTTGTTTAGGGAAATTAAAAATTCCTGTCTCGTCTTATAACTTCTTAATAATTGTAATTCCCTATTTTGATACTTAAAAAGAAAAATATAAAGGCAAACAAAGCGATCATATGCCAATAAAGGATGTTGAGATCGACAAATCAAAATTCAAAAAAGAAAACAAACTACTATAGAAATAGTGAAATACAAAATAGAAAATAATTATTCAAATCAATGTAAGCAAGAACATACGTAAAACATTTAAGAAACGTATGAAGAGACTCACATGGGGGGAATTGTTTTTTTTTTTTTGGCTAAGCAAGAAGAATGTTATTTATCCAAATTCCCAAGTAAAGCCAAGCCAAGCCAAAAACATAGCATAGATCAGAACCATAGCTTGGGTCAGACAAAATCTCAAACACCTTAACTACAAAAGACTATAACCAAAAAAAAAAAATTTGCCATCCCAGGGGCCAATGAACCATAACCAAAAAAAATTGCCATCCCAAGGGCCAATAAACCAATTTACTCCACATAACAGCAACATGCGTCACGAATAAAATTAGAATACACCATAATAGTTACAGATTAATGGGTTTGTACCAAAGAATTGAGATCAGGACCATTTATGCAACACCTTGTACAGAATATTAACGAGGGAATTGCTGATGAGTTCAAGGAGTTCCAGCGAAGGTAAGAGGCGATATATAGACAGATTGGAGCAACATTAAATATAGACTTTGATAGGGTTTCTAGATTCTTCTCATTTGGGAGAGGAAGGGGTGAAATCATTTGATCATGAGAGAATAGAGGAGGTGTTGTTTCTGGAGAGATCAAAAGGGTAGAACGTAGGTTTAGGTGGGTTTGTGAGAGAGAGACAGAGAGAGAGAGAGAGAGGGAGAGAGAGAGCAAGGAATCAGTTGGAGATGCCACGTAAGATTTTTTTAAGGGATTGAGGATGCTGATGTGGAAGGTAAGTGAGAAAAGCAGGGTGTAACAACCCTAAAATTTCTAAGTGTGTAAATAATAATTTTCAGTTAGCAATATTATGAGTGTGCCTATCTAGGACACATGTTTGAAAATTTAAAGTGTTTGGAGGACATATAAATTAAATCATAGTAAGTTCGTTTAGTTTGAGTGTTATATTTTATTAATTTATGTTTGTTAAAAAAAGTGAAGAGTTGATATGTATTTTTTTATATAGTGTTTACAGGCCGGGGAATGTGTCAAATATTGTATCTGGTATTAAAACTAAGTACACGGGGCATGAGTATCCTTTAGGCTAGCCATTTTAGTAGTTTGGGTTATATTCTGGGCTCGTATGAGTCTCTTTTGTGAGCCCATAAGAAGAAAAATGGGATTATTAATATTTGTGTGAGTGTTATAATATATGTATTGTGTGTGTATTATATGTATATACATAGATAATATATCCTAGGGTTAGATAAAATAAAAGAAGAAAAAAAAAGAAAGAAAGAGAGAACAGACGTGAGATAGTGAGAAAGAGAGAAGAGACAAACCTAGTCACCTAGAAGAAGAAGAAAAAGAAAAGAGAAGGGTCAGAAGGGAGAAGGATTCATTAGCTTTATTCCATAGAGTTCACCATCGTCATCATCCTTCTTTTTCCAAAGTCGGTGAGTAAACATTTAGATTTGTAGGGTTGATTAGGGTTGATTCGTAGTTTTGATTGATTTTCGATTTGTGTTCATTATAGTATGAATAAATCGTATGGATTGGTGTTTATATAGACACGGATCTATAGAGATATACACATACATATATATATATATATATATCAAAGGTTGGATATGAGTTATTTGGAAAATTGAAGAAAAAATATAAAGACTAACACAAATTCGGATTTGGGTAAAATTGAAGAAAACTCTCAGATCTATTTTAGAAAATAATTCGTATTAATTCATACATTTTGTTTTTGGTAAAACTGTTTGCGAAAGTCAATGTAAAATGCGATTCTGCGCGTGTTTTGAATAATGGTGTTTTTCCCAATTCTGCACTGTTTGGGCAGAAAATTCATATTACAGTAGCAGTTAATGTCAACTCCGAATTTCGAATTATGTTTATGAAAATTGTTAGAGATGTTTCTTTGTGCGGAATTATTATGAGGAACAATTTCAACCCAGATTTGACTTTGGGGCTGTTTAATATAAGGTCTATTTGGGACTGTTTTAAACAGTACTGTTGAGTTCCGATTTTAAATGCTATTACTTATGTTATGTATGGTATTAAATGATGATTATGGAAATACTACGTGAATAAAATTTTGGTGCAAAGGCCTTATCGTGAATCATCGGATAATGATAATCCATGGAATAAATGATAAATTCCCGAAGTGGTTAATGACGTGATTAAACCCTCATGAATGGGCACTTATGTGAATTAACGTAGATGGTAAAAAAAATGGTTTCAAGTTCCTTAGTGTTCACCTCCCCGTTGTGTGATATGTTTTTTTTGGTAGCTTGACTTGCTGAGTGTACCCTTTTTTCCAGTGGTTTCGTGATCAAGCTGGCCTAAGCCTTATGCTCGGCTTAATTTATAGACGTCTAGGCATATTGACCGATCTTCAGTTGTGTATACCTGGTTTGGTTGATACCCCAACCAAACTGGCACCGGAGTGGATGTTAGTAGTATGTCCGGGCACACATGGGATATATGTGTGGGCTGTACCATGGAGGGTGGCCAAGTGGTGAAGCTAGGAAATTGAATAATGAATCGTTCATAATAAGTAAGTTGACCATGAGTAGGGTGACCTTAGTGGTGAACCTGTAACACCCTGTATTTATTTTTCGTTAATAAATGAATATCATATTTCATTTCCATGAATATTTCTTTTACTTCTAGTAATAACTATTTATTTGGGAGCAAACCGTAATTTTCATAAATATAGAAAATACTTTATATGGTTTTGAAAACAATATCTTTATTTTTGTATAAACCGTAATTTATTTCCTACACTAATATGTTTTCTATATTTTTATTTTCAACCGTATTATACCAGTTATTATTTTTAAGCTGTGACTATATCGCGTTTTGAGTGTGGGAGCACGTGAGCTCGACCACACCGGGCGAAATCCTCCAATTGCTTGAAGGCCACAACAATGAGTTTATATATATATATATATGTGTGTGTGTGTGTATGTGTGTGTGTCGATATCTCAATCTCTCACAATTCACTCTCTGTAACTCTCACTTTCTCTCAATTTTCTCTTCCTTTCCCAAGAACACAAACACAGACAATTTGTATATTTATATATCTATACTCATATATATGTATATATAGATGAATATATAGTTCAAGAACAGGAAGAGAACTCTAACGACGGATTATTCGGCAAAAATTCTCGACCTCCAATTTCTGTCCAATTACCCTCAGTGAGTATTATAAACTCACTCCCAACGTATGTGTATATTGCTGTATATATAGAGGTGTATATACATATATATAATTGCAATGGAAGCTTTGAAAATGGAGTTTTGTGAAAGTTAATCAAAATCAATTCCGTGAATTGAGAATGAACGATCTTAGTCCCTACTACGACTTAACTCATTCATATTGCGACGTATTGTTAAATTGAAGTTTTGTCACTCATACTTCAATCGAGAAAATCGAGAGATACAATCCGTATTAGCTTAATCCGATCGCGTATTCATAATCCTTGCGGAAAAACGGAGAGAACCATATATTACAAGTCATGTTTGCATTAGAATTTCAAAATGGGTCAAAAATAGGCTTTAAATTCGTAACAGGGGAGAAACTGCTGATACCAATCAATTGGTATATTTACCAATCGATTGGAATGTATACCAATCGATTGGCATTTTTCAGCACTGACGACTTTTAGTAAAACGGTCATAACTTCCTCTAGAAAACTCGAAAACGTGCTCCATTTGAAGCATTGGAAACTAGACTCAAAGAACTTTCTTTTGATATGAAATTCATGCACAAAAAGTATATCTCATTTTCGAGAGCATTGCTTCAAAGTAGACCCACTTGTGTTCTAGTAGCAATAAAAGCATATTAAAGTATTCGTTGATGAATTCACCGGTTATTTCATATAAGATTTGATTTCTTCTCCTTTATCCATGGTTATCATTCCCAGTACTTTATATTTCTGTATTAAGTCATATGTCATTCATGTGGATTTTGTTGTACATGCATGGTAAGTGGTGGTCAGTGTGGAAAAGAGTATGTGGTTGAGAGTGTGTGTGGACACTCCCTGGTAATTGTGTACCAAAGTATGATGGTTTTGAGAATGCAGTTTAGAGTATCTTGAAATGCGACGGTGACAAAACTGGACACTCCCTAGCGCCCATGGTAGAGCTAAAGTGTGTGACGCCGACTCGAACATTCCCTCGCACCCGTGGTAGTACTAAAGTGTGGCCTACTGGACACTCCCTGGCATACGCGTGTAGACACCCCATTTCTTCGACTATCAGATTTAGGAGACCCATAGCTTAATAGTTCACAATGATTGAAAAAGACTCAAAAAGGACTCATGGAAGTTAATTCTATCTCTCAAAATGCTCAGAATGACCAAAATACCTCCGGAAGCCCAAAAACTCCTATATTTTGACCGAAAGTTCTGGAAGCATGCTACGTCATAAGAAAAGTGATAAAATGAGTTTTGAAGAAAAATTAGATGAAATCGTCAGTTCCCAGAGACCCCCGAAAGTCCCAGAAGTTCCCGAAAAGTCCCCGTTGATCGGTTTGACACAAGTTTGACCAGGTTTGACCGGGGTTTGACCGAAATCGTCCAAATTCGCCGAAAAGTTATGAGATCATTTTAGATCATGTGAAAAGTACTAAAATGAGTTTTAAAAGAAAATCAGATGAAAACATCAGCTCTTGGGAGCTCCCAGTGGTTCCCAGAACTTCTTGGAGATCCCAAGTTTGACCGATTTGACCTAAAAGTTGACTTTAAAACCGGAGCGTCATGTCATTTTTTAAACATTTTTCATGGATACTAGAGGTCAATAGCTTTCCAACGGTATATCGCACATAATTTCTTAATAACGAATTTACTATGGATTTTCGAAGGTGAAAAAGATGATCAAATCGGCTTTTATCGCAAATACGGAAAACCTTTTCAAAGTGACCTAATTTTGAACTATTTTTTATGAAAATTAGACTCCATTACCTTTCCAAAGGTATATCACAAGCTCAATTTGGAGTCCGTATGTATTTTCTGTGAATTTCGAACGAAATAGGCCTTTTCGCGAATACCGGAACCTCTGGGGGCCTAAATGTAAGTTTTTGGGCATCTGAAGAGCAGTGCCAAGGCGGCACTGGGCCACTGCGGCGGTGGTACATGGCTAGTGCCGTGGAAGCACTCAACCCCCGCAGAACCCATTTTTGTAATTTATTTTGGGGGTCCAAATTGAATAATTGAAAGACAAAACGACGTTGTTTCTTGTTCACAGATGTTTGGGACCACTGGGAGCACTTTCTAAATCCCAAAACCACCCCAAATTGGCCTATATAAACCCCCATTTACTCTTCATTTGGAGGGGGGCCAAGTACAAAGCTTGGAAAAGTTGTAAAGAGAATGAGAGATATGCTTAGAGTTAGAAGTGAGAAATGGAGCTTCCTCCACTGATTTTCTATAGAAAGTGAGTTCGAAACTCAAGTTCCATTACCTATCCTATAATTCACATTCAAACCCTCCTCTACCACCATTCTTGAGCATTCATGAGAT
The DNA here is from genome assembly GCA_033977485.1 of Hydrangea macrophylla. Lineage (NCBI taxonomy): Eukaryota > Viridiplantae > Streptophyta > Magnoliopsida > Cornales > Hydrangeaceae > Hydrangea > Hydrangea macrophylla. The sequence goes on along the minus strand of CM066988.1, from coordinate 112,356,896 downwards.
AGGAAGCTACTTCCATGTCCAAATGTCAATATCTATGAGTGAAACACCAAGTTACAAGTCCAAAATCACATTGATTATCATCTATTGATTGCTATTTACTTGCTTGTTTATATATATGTTCATCTCCTCTTCTCCCATTTCTTGTTGATTTTTCTTTGATTACTTACTAGTTCATCATCATCTAAGTGATGACATGAAGTTTGAAGTGAGTGAATCCTTATGGATAGTAGCTCTTAACCTCAAAAACATGTTTGATAGATGATGATTAAAACCTCAATACTTCCCAAGTATTCTTAGGGTTATGCCCGAATGGAAACAATGTCCTCCAACAATCTTGGAGGTTCTTGATATGAGTTCAATGTTGATATTTCAAGTGGTCATAACCTTCACTTAAATGCTGAATATTCACTCTCAAAACCTCTATTTCAAAACCCCTCATAAACCCCCCTTTTTGATTTCAAGAAATAAAACCCTACCCTTCTCAAAAATCTTCAAAACAGTGAGTGACATGAGTTCAAAGATTTCTCTAGAACCCAATACTCACAGAATTAACATAAGACCACTTGGAAAGTCTTCCTAACCCATTAGAGAACACCTATGATTTTTTGTTTGACTTGGAAACACTTGAAAGGGGTCCATTTGGACCCAAACATTCCTTTCAAACATTCTGCTTTTGCTGTCACAGCAGCTAGGTTGACTTTCAACTAGTTTTTCAGAAAACTTTTCCAAAAGGAGTGGTCCCAACTCGTTTTTTCCTTGAACTTTAGTGTCTTAGAGAACTTTCTGTATAATATGGGCCTCTAGATGTTTTATTTTCATTTTCTAAGATTTTTCAATATTTCAGTCGACAGTACGGACTCTGTTTCTGAGTAACCTTTATTTTTCATATGATTTCTCTCAATATGTAATAGTTATTGAAGATTGGATTTTTTCATGTGTTCTAGACACAATAAGGATGATCTCTATAAAAAAATCATGCATTGAAAACATTTCTTACCCCACTTTTCAATTTCTACAAGGTCAACTCACTGTTCTGTCCACTATTTATAGCAAGTATACTTTTACTTTCATTCTTTGATTTGATGCTTATATGTATTTCAAATTAGTTCATATCTTAGGAAGTGGTCCATACTATATTTGTGCATATCCCATGATGATTTTCTCCATACATTCATTCATATTTTAGACTTCTAAGTCACTTTAGAAAGTCCATGTACACAAACGCACTACAACCTTTGCACATTCTAGGATCATACATTACATCCATGCAAGATTTGGAGTTTTTGTGACTCCTAATCTAAGGAGATTATAAGGAATGAACTTGATCACATGTTCATGCTCCCCTCCCGCCCCCCCCCCCCCCCCCCCCCCCCCCCCGATCTAATCTTCCTTCTCATCCGTCCCGGGGATCGAGAGATCTCCTTGTCTCAAAGATTAACATGCATCATACTAGCTTGCTAAGCATTTTTCATTTTCTTCGATTATTTGTTTCAAAAACAATTCATGTCCCCTTTAGATTAGGAAAACTTGATTACTTGATATGTGAATAGACGATTTTTCCTAGGTTTGTCTGTGTGATCTTTCACATTCGCATTGTGTGATACTTGGTTAGATCTTATGAATGATATCTTATCTTTTGATTTTCCATTTCAAAATTTTTATGAGATGTAATATACTATCATAGTATTAATTGTCGAACCAAACATAGTATAAGATGATTATTTGGATGCTAATTGAGGCCCGTCGAGGGGCGAGTTAAGGGTGTTTTAGTCGTAATAAAGGCTCATTCCTCTCTCATACCAAAACCCCGAGCCAAGTTCTTTGGTTATGAAAGGTCGGTGCACTTTATCCGTTTGGGTGAGTCAAATTAGGTTTCTTGGTTTCTTAAAAACTAAGTGGCGACTCTGTATTTGTTTTCAACAGACCTTTCATTTCTTTCAAATCAATTTCAAAACAAAGGAAAATCAATTCCGAAACCCCGGGAAGGAAAACGGGGGTGGATTCCCGGATTTCGCGTGTCCACAATGTGGTATGGCTAAAGTGTGAGGCATTGGACACTCCTAGTACCCCGTACTAAAGTGTGAGGCAAACTGGACACTCCCTGGTACCCCTATACTAAAGTGTGGTCATCTTAGTGTTTCAAGATACTGGAGTGAGAAAAGAGTCGGTAAGATGAGATTGGTTGTATTGATTCCATACACGGTCACATGTATTATGAATTAAAGCTTATTAATGTTATCCTTACTGTTTAATTATGTGAACTCATTTCTATATTGTTAACTTGTTGATTAATGGAACCGTGAAATGGAAAATAGTAAGTAAGTATGTTTTACATTTGAGCATATGTTTTTAACACTCACCAGTTTCATAAAGTTGACAGCGTTGATGCGCCATGGACATTCGTGTCTAGGCTTTTTAGGTTATGATCCGACAGAACTGTACGATTATGCGAACTGAGAACAACTACCCGAAGAGGAATTTGTTATTATATGTTTTAAGATATTAACTAAACTTGTAATTAGGATGATTGTTATAGACATTATTATTATTTTGCTTCAAGGCGGGTTGTGCCTCTAGTAATCACGTGCTATAATAAGTATTAATTTGATAAAATTTTGTAAGCCTTGATTGTTCTACTCTGATTATAAACTTTTATTGTTCAACATTTGGGACGGAAATGATCCTTCAAACTGTCGCAACCTATGGTTCCATAAAGAAAATTAAATGCTTTCCCTATTTATACTACGTCGGGCATGACAGGATTTAGTGATATCAGAGCCAGGTTATCTAGTTTAACCAAGCTCGGTTATTCACGCCATAGATTAGTGACATAGATTAACTTTAGGCTTTTACTAAGCTATACAATCAAGTTAAGTCGAGTCTGATTTACCAAATTTAGGTTTACCGAACAACCAGGTTCCAGTTTTCAATTCGTTAGCACCGAGTATCCTTAATTCAGAACTCGAAATCTAGGTTGGTTTCATCATAGCAACGATTGTACATGTTTGTCACATCGACCAAAATATTAGCAGCGGCCATATATCCTTGGATGTATCCATTTAGGAATTACCAAGTTGGTTATGACATATAGAGTCCGTATAGGCAGATAAGTAGCTGAGTTCGTAAGAAGTTGAGGTAAGCCAAAGCCCTCAAAAATAACTTAGGCACTGACAAACTTCTTGAGTCAAATCTCGGAACAGTCAACATAGCCTACGGCCCAGAGTTTGGAAGGAGAATAAGGATAAGAATACGATCTCTTTGCTATTAGACAGTCCTAGTTTGAATATGTGTTTGGTATATTAGGTATACTTGAATTATATTATGTATGCTTGGATTTTAATTGTATACTTATGCTGTAATATGAGTATATTATATAGTAATATTAACCCATTAGGTTGGACCTGTGTGTAGGAGCATAGATGACTGAGTCGCATCAGGCAACCGAGAACTAATCAAGAGGACAATCCCAACTGTTATCCCCAGAAGTCGATCCCACTGGTTTGGTCGGGCCACTTATCTAAGCTTATGGGAGTTGGGTGATAGAGTCACCGTAGGTCAGTTAGGATATTGTCTATACAAGAGTTTCCTTGCAAATCATCTGAACTACAACAAGGCAAAAGGAAGTTCCAAGAGATGGTGACTCCAATTGAGAATAACGGTACAAGCAGACCAAGCAGCCTCTGTGCTGATTGTAATCTACCAGGTCATACTGGTATGATTGTAAAGAAACTCAATGGATGGGGCACGGTAGTCTGAGTCACCTCTATAAGGAAAAGGGTGCACCAAAAACGAAGAAGAAGAAAGGGAAAACCAAACCTCAGGTCTGTTTTAACTGCCAGATGTCGGGGCATTTTTCCAAACGATGTGCTTTACCAAAGAGAATAACACAATGCTTTAATTGTGGCACTCCCGGTCATTTAGCTCGAGATTACAAGGCGCCTAAGTGCATCGCTCATCAGAATATAGTCTGTTATAGCTATGATGAACCTGGTCACATCAGCAAGTACTGCACTGCTCCTAAACAGTTGACCTATGGTCGGCAAGGTCAGACTCGTTTGAACGCTATTATTCCTGATGTTGCTGGGTATGATAAGACAGTTTATGAAGAGGGAAACTATGAAGAAGAACAGCCCGATCAGTAAGAGGTGGAAGGTATATTAACTTTGTTTAACTCCCATGTTAAAGTTTTATTTAATACGAGTGTCACACCCCGACGTAGCATAAATAAGGAAAGCATTTAATTTCCTTTATGGACCCGTAAGTCGCGATAGTTTGAAGGATCGATTCCGTCCCAAACATCAAACAGCACAATAATTAAATCAGAGTAAGAGCAATCAAGGCTTATAGAATTTTCTAGCTTAAAAGTTATTACAACACGTAATCTCTTAAAGGCACAAACCGCCTTGAAATAAAATAATATCTATTGCAATCATCCTTATTACAATATCAGTTCATAACTTAAAAACATAAAATAATAAATTCTTCTTCGAGTAGGTGTTCTCAGTTCGCATAGTCATAATGTACAGCCCGATCATAACCTGAAAAGCCTAGACACGAATGTCCAGGGCGCATCAACGCCATCAGCTTATTGAAGCTGGTGAGTATTAAAAACATGTGCTCGAATGTAAAACATACTCATTTAGTATTTTCCATTTTATAGTTACACTATTCAACAGGTTATCAATATAGAAATGGATTCACCTAATAACACAGCAAGGATAACATTAATAAACATTAATTCATAAAGTATGGGACCGTGCATGGGAACAATGTAACCATTCTCATCTTACCGACTCTTTTCTCTCAACAACACAATACCCAACTCTCTCACTCCACTATCTTTGAAACACTAAGATGACCATACTTTAGTACAGGGGTACCAGGGAGTGTCCAATGCCTCACACTTTAGTACCTAATCCGCCTCGCAAATACCGGAGAAACTTCACGCAGTATCCAGACTCGGGTACCAGGGAGTGTCCGTAGGCCACACTTTGGCACTACCATGGGTGCCAAGGAATGTCCAAGTTCGGCGTCACACACTTTAGCGCTACCATGGGCGCCAGGAAGTGTCCAGTTTTGTCACCATCGCATTTCAAAGATACTCTAGCCGCAATCTCAAAACATCACACTTTGGTACACAATTATCAGGGAGTGTCCACAACAATCTCAACCACATACTCTTTTCCACACTGACCACCACTCACCATGCATGTACAACTGACTCCACATGAATGACATGTGACTTAATACAGAAATATAAAGTACTGGAGAACGATAACCATGGATATATGAGAAGAAATTGAATCTTATATAAAACAACCAGTGAATTCATCAAAGAATACTTTAATATGCTTTTATCGTTACTAAAACACAAGTGGGTCTACTTTGAAGCAATGCCCTAAAAAATGAGTCATAATTTTTGTTCATGAATTACATATCAAAAGAAAGGTCTTTAAGTCTAGTTTTCAACGCTTCAAACGGTACGCGTTTTCAAGCTTTTTAGGAAAAGTTATGGCCGTTTTACTAAAACTCGTCAGTGCTGAAAATGTCAATCGATCGGTATACATGCCAATCAATTGGTAATCATACCAATCGATTGGCATCAGCACTTCTCCCCTGTTACGAATTTAAAGCCTATTTTTGACTCATTTTTAAATCCGAATGCAAACATGACTTGTAATATATGGTTCTCTCCGTTTTTCCGCAAGGATCATGAATACGCTATCGATTTTAACTAATTTCAATCATAGCTCTCGAATTTTACGAAAAATCGAGGGGTGACAAAACTTCATTTTTAATATACGTCGTGGTACGAATGATTTAGGCTCTAATACTTTAAACATGGCACCTATGATATGTAATCTTTCATATTCATCTCTAAAAACATATTTTGGTTAAGGTTGAAAAATCTTGATTTTCAAGCTTAAGCTTCCATGGATAAGTTAACAATGGTGATTCTACAAATAGACTAATGCTACAGCTAGGGGTGTCATTCGGCCGGAACGGAACGGAATAGGCTATTTCGGAAAAAATTCTAAAATTTTCGGAATCTACTTATGCTTTCCGAATTCCATTTTGAAATTTCAGAATTCTAAAAAGCATTTCCGATTCCGAATTTTTGAAATTTTCGAAATTTTCGGAAATTTTCAGAATCGGAAATTTTCGGATATTTTCGGAATATTTCGGAATATTTCGGAATTTTCGGACCGCTGCCTACACAATAAAAATAATCCACACAGCTATTACAAATTTCCAACATAAAATACAACACATTTTTTTTAAAGCAACAACTAACACTTAAAACACATTAAGTCCATAATATCAACACCAAAAAAAAAATATTAAACATGGTTACATAGCAATTCAAGGCCTTTTGGCTTTTACCGATTTTCTACTTTTCAAAATTAGAAAATAACTTAGTTAATATTTTATAACACCCCTATATAATATATGTATTACATATTTACATTGTATAATATAAGAACTCGGAATATTATCGGAATATTTTTGGAAATTCTATTCTGAATTCTTTCGAAATATTTTCGGAATTTTCGGATCGGAAATTCGAAATTTTCGGAATTCTAAAAACAATTCCAATTCCGTTCCAATTTTTTTCGGAATTTTCGGAATTCGGAATACAAATTTTGCTTCCAAAATCGGAATTTTTCGGCTCGGAATCGGAAATTCCGTTCCAAATGACACCCCTAGCTACAACAAATAAGCATGAAATTTACATTCTAAGTGAGTTTAAAATACTCACTTTAATTGAATATAGAGAAATTGTTGAGAAACATGAGCACAATAAGAATCCAAATTCCAAGCTTTGGCTATGGGGTTCAAGAACTCTCTCTCTCTCTCTCTCTCTAAGAAATTATTCTGTAAACTACTATCTCTCTTAACTCTCTTTGTATTTTCAATCTTCAAGGATGAACTAAAAGAGTGTGTGAAAGTGTAGCATATATAGAAGATGAAATTGATGAACTTGGAGGCCAAGCAAATTCTCCTACACTCTACAATTGATTTTAGTTATCAATTATAAATGAATACACATAATACACATCTCCTATGTCTGGGTTATACACAAAATATACATACGTATATACTCTAACACAATCTGAAAGGGCAAGTTAGATTACTAGGGGACAAACATGGTTGTTTGGGAAACTTAGTTATTAGGCATAACTCAACACACACATGGAATAGATTGCCAAACATGGCACAAGCTAGTAGTCTAGGGATTACTCAAGGTGTTTGGCAAAATAACTTATGGCATAATAATATACATGTACACAAATGCATTACCCAAACTAGTCTATCTAATCATTAGTTGCTATAACTATATATAAAGCAAATGTCACAACTAGCTTTACGTCAAGTCCAAAATCTGTAGAAGTTTAACGCGGCGCGGACAGTTTTGAATATAAACTGGTATTTTCGCGGCACGGTAATCACCACCAAAAATACAGAAAAATATTTTTAACGTAGGAAATAATTTTTCTGATTTTATAAAAATACAGTTTGAGTCGAAAATACATATTTTCACTGTTTTGAAATACAGTTATGAAATTTTTCTCTAGTAATTCTATCCTTATGAAATCACAATGGTTAAAACATAACACAGGTACTTCTTGAATTTAATAAAATTACGGTTTGACCCCAATAAAGAATTGTTAATAAAATAAAAGCAAGAAATACATAATAAAATATGGGAATATCAATTAGAATATTAAATGAAGTTTCAGGTTGTTACAACGAGTGCCACCCTTTTATTCATATCTACTAAGGCTATTCAGAGATTGGGTATCCTACCTCACCCTTAGGAGCCACCGTCAAGTTAGGGCATGTGTGCAAAGATTGTCCCTTACGGCTAAGAGATCGTGATATCCCTGCAAGGTTGATTGTCCTATCAATGAAGGAGTTTGACATAATCCTAGGAATGGATTGGCTCTCTCAGAACCAAGCGACATTGGATTGTGTGAGGGAGAGAATTACATTCTCTGACAATGGGAATCAATCCTTTGATTTTCAATATAACCCTTTGGGAGATATGTTCCTCACAAGGTGCTTAGCGAACATCAAAGTTGTCAGTACAGAGTTGACAGTGTCATCTATACCTGTAGTCAAGGACTTCGAGGAAGTATTTCAAGACATTTCTGGTTTACCGCCTGAGAGAAGTATAGAGTTTTGTATTGAGCTTATACCAGATACCGCTCCGAACACCAAGGTTCTCTACAGAATGGCCCCTGCCAAACTGTCAAAATTAAAGGAAAAGATTCAGGAGCTCGAGAATCTGGGTTTTATACGTCTAAGTACATCGCCTTGGGGAGCACTAGTGTCATTCGTGAAGAAAAAGGATGGAACGCTTCGGTTGTGTATCGATTACAGAGAATTGAACCGAGTAACTATCAAGAACAAGTATCCCTTGCCTCGGATCGATGATTTGTTTGATCAACTACAGGGTGTTACAACATTCTCCAAGATTGACTTACAGTCCGGATACCATCAATTAAGGGTACGGAAAGAAGACATACCTCAAACTGCCTTCAGGACTCGATATGGTCACTATGAGTTTTTGGTGATGCCGTTTGGAATGACGAATGCCCCGGCAGTGTTTATGGATATGATGAACAGAGTGTTCAAGCCTTATTTGAATCAGTTTGTCATCGTCTTCATAGATGATATCTTGATCTATTTTAAGTTAGCAGAAGAACACGAGCAACCCTATAGAAGTTAGGAGTTCCCTTGGACTCGCAGGTTATTACCGGAGAGTTGTCGAGGGATTTTCCAGGATAGCAGCGCCATTGACCGGACTGACTAAGAAAGCTCAGAAGTTTGAATGGACAGAGAAGCATGAACGCGCCTTTCTAGAATTGAAAGAAAGACTCACCACCGCACCGGTACTAGCCATACCTAAGACTGATGAGAAGTTCACTATCTTTAGTGACGCATCATATCAAGGATTGGGGTGTGTGCTTATGCAAGATGGTAGAGTTATCGCCCATGGATCTAGACAGTTGAAGCCGAACGAGTTGAACTAACCCACGCATGATTTGGAATTGGCGGCTGTGGTATTTGCACTCAAGATTTGAAGACATTATCTCTAAAGTGAGAAGTTTGATTTATTCTCCGATCACAAGAGTCTGAAATATTTATTCACACAGAAAGAGTTGAACATGAGGCAACGCAGATGGATGGGGTTGATTAAAGATTACGACTTCACGTTAGAATACCACCCTGGTAAATCCAATGTGGTTGCTGATGCTTTGATTCGGCAAACTCGTGAAATAATCGCCTTCCTAATGATTAGAGAATGGCAGGCGTTGGAAACGTTGGCTGAGTTCGACATGCAGAGTGCTGAGGAATGAGAAGGGCAATTTTTTGGATGTCTTATCCTACAACCTATCCTTATTGACCGCATTATTGGAGCTCATAAAGAAGATGAGAAGTTTCAGACATGATTTATGAAGATGTTAGAAAATGATCCAATAGAATGGAAAGTAGGAAGTGATGGAGGGTACAGATGCAGAGACAGATTATGTGTACCAGACTGTGAGGATCTAAGAAAGGATATTCTAGAAAAAGCACATAAATTTAGATTTACAGTTCACCCGGGAAGAACAAAGATGTACAAGGACGTGAAGAAAAATTTCTGGTGAGAAGGTATGAAGAAGGACGTGGCTGAATTTGTATCCAAATGTTTGACGTGTCAACAAGTCAAAGTCGAACATTACAGACCCTTGGGATTGTTGCAACCGCTACCTGTTCCAGGTTGGGAGTGGGAGCACATCACCATGGATTTTGTAGTAAGATTACCTCGGTCTTAGCAGAATCATGACGCCATTTGGGTGATCGTGGATTGATTGACTAAATCGGCTCATTTCATTGCTTACAGTATGACATTCCCAGTGAAAAGGATGAGTCAAATGTACATACAACGAGTTGTGTGACTTCACGGTGCAGCGGTGTCAATTGTGTCAGACCGCGATGCACGTTTTACCTCTGGATTTTGGGAAGGTCTGCAAGAAGCTATGGGAACCTCGTTAAAAATGAGTACTGCTTTTCACCCTCAAACAGAAAAGCAAACTGAGCATATTAATCAAATCATGGAGAATATACTTAGAGCTTGTGTCATCAATTTTGAAGAATCTTGGGAGACGCACTTGCCTTTGGTAAAATTTGCATATAATAATAGTTATCACACGAGTATCGGGATGGCTCCGTTCGAAGCATTGTACGGACGACCATGTCGTTCTCCATTATGTTGGGCAGAGGTTGGAGACACAGAGATGTTGGGACCAGATTTGGTGAGCGAAACCAAAGAGAAGATTTCACTGGTCAAGGGAAGAATGAAAATTGCACAGAGTAGACATAAGAGTTATGTGGATCGGCATCGAAAGGATTTGGAGTTCAGCATTGGAGATCACGTACTCCTTAAAGTTTTGCCAGTTCGGGGAGTAGTACGTTTTGGTTAGAAAAGAAGAAAGTTGGCACCTCGTTTCATCGGACGGTTCGAGGTACTGGAACATGTTGGGAATGTGGCTTATCGACTCGCGTTGCCACCAAAAATGTCTGGTGTTCATGATGTATTCCATGTCAGTATGTTAAGGAAATACATACTGGATCCTTCACATGTGGTAAATTTTGATGATATTGAGACGAGTCAGAATGTTGTTTACAACGATAGACCCGTGAGGATTCATGACCAGAGTATCAAGAGGTTGAGAAGAAGGGATGTTCCTTTGGTTAAGGTTCAATGGAGGCATCATGATGAGGGAGAAGCATCATGGGAGTTAGAGTCAGACATGAGGAATAGATACCCCGAGTTATTTCAGGATTAGTTAGCTCAGATTTCGAGGCAAAATCTCTGTTAAGGTGGGTACAGTGTAACACCCTGTATTTCTTTTTCGTTAATAAATAAATATTATATTTCATTTCCATGAATATTTCTTTTACTTCTAGTAATAACTATTTATTTGGGATCAAACCGTTATTTCCATAAATATAGAAAATACTTTCTATGGTTTTGAAAACAATATCTATATTTTTGTATAAACCGTAATTTATTTCCTACACTAATATGTTTTCAGTATTTTATTTTCAACCGTATTATACCAGTTATTATTTTTAAGTTGCGACTATATCGTGTTTTGGGTGTGGGAGCACGTGAGCTCGACCACACTGGGCGAAATCTCCCAATTGCTTGGCGGCCACAATAGTGAGTTTATATATATATATGTGTGTCAGTCTCTCAATCTCTCACAATTCACTCTCTGTAACTCTCACTCTCTCTCTATTTTCTCTCCCTCTCCCAAGAACACAAACACACACAGTTTGTATATTATATATCTATACTCATATATATGTATACATAGATGTATATATAGTTCAAGAACGGGAAGAGAACTCTAACGACGGATTATTCAGCGGAAATTCTCGGCCTCCAATTTCTGTCCAATTACCCTCAATGAGTATTATAAACTCACTCCCAATGTGTATCTGTGTATATTGCTGTATATATAGAAGTGTATATACATATATATATATATGTAATTGCCATAGAATCTTTGAAATGGAGTTTTGTGAAAGTTAATCAAAATCAATTCCGTGAATTGGGAATGAAAGATCTTAGTCCCAATAAGCTACGATTCGAATACTACGGCTAAATTCATCCGCATTGTGACATATTGTTAAATTAAAGTTTTGTCACTCATACTTTAATCACAAAAATCGAGAGATACAATCCGTATTAGTTTAATTCGATCACGTATTCATAATCCTTGCAGAAAAACAGAGAGAACCATAGTCATGTTTGCATTCGAATTTCAAAATGGGTCAAAAATAGGCTTTAAATTTGTAACAGGGGAGAAACTGCTGATACCAATCGATTGGCATGCTTACCAATCGATTGGAATGTTTACCAATTGATTGGCACTTTTGCCAATCGATTGGCATTTTTCAACACTGACGACTTTTAGTAAAACGGTCATAACTTCCTCTAGAAAACTAAAAAACGCGCACCATTTGAAGCGTTGGGAACTAGACTCAAAGACCTTTCTTTTGATATAAAATTGATCCACAAAAAGTATATCTCATTTTCAAGGGCATTGCTTCAAAGTAGACCCACTTGTGTTCTAGTAGCGATAAAAGTATATTAAAGTATTCTTTGATGAATTCACTGGTTGTTTCATATTAGATTTGATTTCTTCTCGTATATCCATGGTTATCATTCCCAGTACTTTATATTTCTGTATTAAGTCACATATCATTCATGTGGAGTCAGTTGTACATGCATGGTAAGTGGTGGTCAGTGTGGAAAAGAGTCTGTGGTTGAGAGTGTGTGTGGACACTCCCTGGTAATTGTGTACCAAAGTGTGATGGTTTTGAGAATGCGGTTTAGAGTATCTTGAAATATGGTAAGGCTAAAGTGTGAGGCATTAGACACTCCCTGGTACCTCGTACTAAAGTGTGAGGCAAACTGGACACTCCCTGGTACCCCCTGTACTAAAGTGTGGTCATCTTAGTGTTTCAAGATACTACAGTGAGAGAGTGGGTTGATGTGTTGTCGAGAGAAAATAGTCGGTAAGATAAGATTGGTTACATTGTTTCCATACACGATCACATGTGTTATGAATTAAAGCTTATTAATGTTATCCTTACTATTTATTATGTGAACTCATTTCTATATTGTCAACTTGTTGATTAATGGAACCGTGAAATGGAAAATAGTAAGTAAGTATGTTTTACATTTGAGCATATATTTTTAATACTTACCAGCTTCATAAAGCTAACGGCGTTGATGCGCCCTGGACATTCGTGTTTAGACTTTTCAAGTTATGATCCGGCAGAATTGTACGATTATGCGAACTGAGAACAATTACTCGAAGAGGAATTTGTTATTATATGTTTTAAGATATGAACTAAACTTGTAATTAGGATGACTGTTATAGACATTATTATTATTATTTTGCTTCAAGGCGGGTTATGCCTTTAGTAATCATGTGCTGTAATAAGTATTAATTTGGTAAAATTTTGTAGGCCTTGATTGTTCTACTCTAATTATAAACTTTTACTGTTCGATGTTTGGGACGGAAATGATCCTTCAAACTGTCGTGACCTACGGGTCCATAAAGGAAATTAAATACTTTCCCTATTTATGCTACGTCGGGGCAAGAAAAAAATGACAGTGATTATAGAGCGTTAAATGCAAATGGATAAACTGTTGCGAAACATGAAATTGAAAATTTGAAATGGTTACCGTGGTATAATGCGAAAGAAATTGATAAAATGATTTGGTAATGGAGAAATGCTTATTATCTCGAGGTGCAGGATGATGGGCCCACTAACCATTGTATGCAGGTTTTGGCTCACCATGTTATTTAAGAGTAAGTGTTTCTTTTTACTTTGTGGGTGGAACAAACTGCCGTCGTGACTCGGGGAAACTACCGCTTGTCCTCACTCACGTGTGGAACTACAATTCTGCCTACGACTCTGTATGTGTCTGTAGTCAATAGGGAGGGAGCCCAGTGGATTCCCAACCTCAGGGAAATTTATTAATTGGGCATTATTATGTTAATTAATGATTATTGTTGTGTTGACGTCGAGGGGCCCACGAGTGATCCTTGAGACTGGGGCGTGTTTACTCATACCAGTGTTGTTATACAATACTGACACGTGTGATGTTTATCATGCGGGGGCGTTTCTCTGGAAACGCAGCCATTTTGCAGATTAAGGAGTAGATCGGTATGACTGTTGGATTGCATGGATTTGCTTGAAGGCATGAAGACCTTTATTATTCATTTGCTATTTTCTTTTATTTGGCATTGTGGGCCATTATTGTAGTTGGTATTGGGACGTTTAGTAGCTCTGACCAGAGATTATAATAGAAGTTATTCTGTCAAAGCTTTAATTGTAAATGAAAAGATTTTTATTATTAATGAGAATTTAGAAATGTTTATTCAGCTTCCGCTTTTCAATTTAAGTGATTTAGTTGATTTAGCTTTAATAAAATAGATTTAAGAATTTTCGGAACCGCGTGAGTGTTTTTTTTTTAAAATGGAAATGTGGTGGTTTTGTTTTAAAAACATAAATAGAGATTTATTTCAAATGTTTTAATCAGGTTTTTAAGAACTTCTATTTTCATTAAAAAGTTTTAATAGGATGAGCTTCATGGTGTTCACTCCGATAGTTGAGCAGTCGAATAGTAGTCTAGAGTTAGTTCTATGTTGATTATTTGGCTTTCCAAAAATCAGGGTGTGACTATTTGGTATCAGAGCTTTTGGTTGCCTTAAATTGGGAGGAGTCTAGGGGATTCTCGGCATTGTGTTAGTGGGTCAGATCTATAGGCAGCGGATTTATTTGGGTTCCGGGTTATGTGTACTTATGTGTTATCTATGTGATGTCTACATGCTATTTAATTGTTTTCAATCAATTAATTACATAACTTTCTTAGCCTATCATTATATGTTAATTTATTAAAATCATTTGTTATATTATGAGTTGCATAATAGTGAATGCATACATATTGTTGGTATGACGGGTAGTAGAGGAGAGTTGGAGGATGATCAACAGTGGAGTTCCTACCCAGTGGATTTATATTGTTATTAGCAGGCCGTCAGCATTATCTAGTATCAACAGACATATTATTCGAGAGATTATTATTCTATTGGAGCATCAGAAATTTTTTTATTATCGAAAAATCTTATATATTATTTCCCTTATTATCGACTAGCATTCTCATATGGATTCTATTTTTCTGGCATCTCAGATTATTTATTATGGAGCTGTATTCCTCAACAAGTATTTTGGTATGGAGTATAATTCTTGTATCTTTATTCGTGCTTTCTATTATATTCTGGAGCATCTATCTGATCAACAAGATTCTATTTTCTACAACTATGACGGATCTGAACATGTGTTGGTTTATTTCTGACCGCATTATTATATTCGCAGTCATATTTTTAGTACAGAGTTATGTATACTTTTGAAGCGGCATGTTTAGATAGTAAGTATGGGTATCCTGGGGAGGTGTAATGGGGGACATGGTAAGAGGTAAACATGGGCATATAGTTAGAATCCTTGATTAACTGCGAGCATATTGCATGCATAGTTTGTATTCACATGTTTTGCACTAATATTTGTGTTTTGGATTATCTGTTAACGTTTGAGGATTCACTATACAAGAACAAGGTATATAGATGAGGGTTTCCTTATTGGGTTCTTTAGATTTCAGTCATTTGTTGTAGCCGTTTCTAGAAATTGATCCATTCTACAAGTCAACTTAGAAATTAGTCCCTCACCTATTTTGAGGACCAAAATACCCCTACTCCCATAAATTAGGGTTTTGAAATTCAAACCCAGATTTGATATATATATATATATAGAAAGAGAGAGAATTAAAGAGAAAATTTAATAAATACCCCAACTCCCATAAATCAGGGTTTAAATTCGTAAACCTGATTTGTTATACATATATATATATATGTATATATATATATATAGAGAGAGAGAGAGAGAGAATTAACAAAGAAGTTTTATCTATTACAGTGAGAAATTTCTCACCTTTTTAAATGTATTTGATGAGAAATTTCTCACCAAATAAAAACAAACTGTCAAAATACCGACCGAATATGAGAAATTTTATCTATTGTAGTGAGAAATTTCTCACCTTTTTTTTTCTCATCAAATAAAAACAAATCTCTCACCTTCAAAACTCAAAAGTAAAACCCCACACTTTGTGAGAAATTTCTTACATTGTCGAAAATTCATACACAAGCTGTCAAAACACTAAAATGGAGCAACAATATACATGTATTTGGTGAGAAATTCGTAGTTCTAGAATTTTGACTGAAGTTTAATAATACAAATTTCTCACAATTTTGAATGGATTTGAAAAGAAAATTTAATAATACAAACTCTCAATAGTTTCAAAAAAACTAATAATACACAAGTTTTTTTTAAAAGAAAGCAGTCAAAGATAGCCACTGTAAGAATTTCCATACAAGTTTTCAAAAAAGGCCAGAATTTCCATACAAATCCCATGTAAGAATAAAACTTTCAATCTTCTATCTCTTTAGTTAGAATAGAAAAAAACGTACAAATCCCATGTAAGAATAATATTATTCTTATGACATTATTAAAAAAATAATAATAAAGTAAAAAAGAATGACAATATTTTGAGTATGCTGGTCAAGACCTCAAAATTACTCATCAGCAACCTTGAAAAAGGAATAGGATAAAATCAAGTTGTTAATTGATACCATCCATTCTAGGATCGATTTCGTCACCATCCAAGTTGCTGTGAAGAGCATTGTTGATGATGACAGCCATTTTAGGGCTTCGGTTGTCAAGTACTGGAGGCTTGAATCGTAGATTTGAGGTTCAACAGAGAGGTTGGGGCTAAGAATGATGAGAAAAAGAGAGAGAAGCATTGGACCTTGTAGAGATGAAAACACCATTGATGGAGACATGAGTACTGTATGTGACTCAAACTAGAGAGAGAGAGAGAGAGAGAGAGAGAGAGAGAGAATCATGGTAGAGGACAGTGAGATAATGAGAGAGACAGAGAGAGAAACGGTTGCTTTTAATTGGGAGTTAATTTGAAATCCCTTATTTTGTGATGGTATATACACACATATTTTAGGGAATAATATCTCCCTAATTAATGCAAATTGGTTACTATATATATATATATATCTCTTTGTATATATTCTTTGAAGGGTAGATTCGTCATAAATAAACTCACTAAATTGGGGGAAAGGACCAATTTTTAAGTTTGAACACAAATTAAGGATCAATTTATAACTTAGGAAAGTCAAAGTGACGAAATACATGTTGACCCTATACTCAAGGACTAAATTGTATATTTCTATTCCTTATTTAGATTAGTCGCTCGAAGTACTTGGTCTCGTATAGTTGAGAGTTAAACGTAATCAATGCTTTGTATGAAATTACGTGTTTAACTTTATCGATGACTGCCGTGTGTATTTATCATCGCTTCAAATTTCGGGACGAAATTTCTTTAAGGATGGTAGAATGTAACAACCCTAAAATTTCTAAGTGTGTAAATAATAATTTTCAGTTAGCAATATTATGAGTATGCCTATGTAAGAGACGTGTTTGAAAATTTTAAGTGTTTGGAGGACATAAAAATTAAATCATAGAGAGTCCGTTTAATTTGAGTGTTATATTTTATTAATTTATGTTTGTTAAAAAAAGTGAAGAGTTGATATGTATTTTTTTTATAGAGTGTTTACAGGCCTGCGAATGTGTCAAATAGTGTATCTGGTATTAAAATTAAGTACCCGGGGCATGAGTATCCATTGGGCTAGTTTGGGTTACATTCTGGGCTCATATGGGTCTCTTTTGTAAGCCCATAAGAAGAAAAATGGGATTATTAATATTTGTGTGAGTATTATAATATATGTATTGTGTGTGTATTATATGTATAAACATAGATAATATATCCTAGGGTTAGATAAAACAAAAGAAGAAGAAAAAAAGGAAAGAAAGAGAGAGAGAACAGACGTGAGATAAAGAGAAAGAGAGAAGAGGCAAACCTAGCCACCTAGAAGAAGAAGAAGAACAAGGACAAGAAGAAAAAGATAAGAGAAGGGTTAGAAGGGAGGAGGATTCATTAGCTTTATTCCATGAAGATCACCATCGTCATCATCCTTCTTTTTCCAAAGTCGGTGAGTAAACATTTAGATTTGTAGGGTTGATTCGTAGTTTTGATTGATTTTCGATTTGTGTTCATTATAGTCTGAATAAATCGTATGGATAGGTGTTTATATAGATACGGATCTATAGCAATATACACATACCTATACATATATATATATATATATATCAAAGGTTGGATATGAGTTATTTGGAAAATTGAAGAAAAAAATAAAGACTAACACAAATTCGGATTTGGGTAAAATTGAAGAAAACTCTCAGATCTGTTTTAGAAAATAATTCGTATTAATTCATACATTTTATTTTTGGTAAAACTGTCCACGATGGTTAATGTAAAACGCGATTCTGCACGTGTTTCGCCTAATGGTGTTTTTCCTAATTCTGCATTATTTGGGCAGAAAATTGATATTACAGTAGCAGTTAATGTCAACTCCCAATTTCGAATTATGTTTATGAAAATTGTTAGAGATGTTTCTTTGTGCGGAATTATTATGAGGAACAATTTCAACCTAGATTTGACTTTAGGGCTATTTAATATAAGGTCTATTTGGGACTGTTTTAAAAAGTACTATTGAGTGCCGATTTTAAGTGCTATTACTTATGTTATGTGCGGTATTAAATGATGATTATGGAAATACTACGTGAATAGAATTTTGGTGCAAAGGCCTTATCGTGAATCATCGGATAATGATAATCCATGGAATAAATGATAAATTCCCGAAGTGGTTAATGATGTGATTAAACCCTCATGAATGGGTACTTATGTGAATTAACATAGATGGTAAAAAAAAATGGTTTCAAGTTCCTTAGTGTTCACCGCTCGCCGTTGTGTGATATGTTTTTTTTTTTTTGTAGCTCGACTTGCAGAGTGTACCCTTTTTGCCAGTGGCTTCGTGATCAAGCTGTCCTAAGCCTTATTTCGGCTTAATTTATAGACGTCTAGAGATATTGACCGATTTTTCGTTGTGTATACCTGGTTTGGTTGATACCCCAACCAAACTGGCACCGGGGTGGATGTTGGTAGTATGTCTGGGCACACATGGGATATATGTGTGGGTTGTACCATGGAGGGTGGCCAAGTGGTGAAGCTAGAAAATTGAATAATGAATCGTTCATAATAAGTAAGTTGACCATGAGTAGGGTGACCTTAGTAGTGAACCTAGGGCAAGAAAAAATATGACACTGACTGTAGAGCGTTAAATGGCAAATGGATAAATTGTTGCGAAACATGAAATTGAAAATTCGAAATGGTTACCGTGGTATAATGCGAAAGAAATTGATAAAATGATTTGGTAATGGAGAATTGCTTATTATGATACTAAGGATTTGTGCTAACTCTCGAGGTGCAGGATGGTGGGCCCACTAACCATTGTATGCAAGTTTTGGCTCACCATGTTATTTAAGAGTAAGTGTTTCTTTTTTACTTCGTGGGTGGAACAAACTGCCGCCGTGACTCGGGGAAACTACTGCTTGTCCTCACTTACGTGTGGAACTACAGTTCTACCTACAACTTTGTATGTGTTTGTAGTCAAGAAAGGGAGGGAGCCCAGCGGATTCCCAATCTCAGGGAAATTTATTGGGTATTATTATCTTAATTGATTATTGTTGGGTTGGCGTCGAGGGGACCATGAGTGATCCTTGAGACTAGGGCGTGTTTACTCATACCAGTGTTGTTATACAATGCTGACCCATGTGATGTTTATCATGCAGGGGCGTTTCTCGGGAAACGCAGCCATTTTGCAAATTAAGGAGTAGACCGATATGACTGTTGGATAGCATGGATTTGCTTGAAGGCATGAAGACCTTTACTATTTATTTGCTTTTTTCTTTTATTTGGCATTGTGGGCCATTATTCTAGTTAGTATTGGGATGTATAGTAGCTCTGACCAGAGATTATAATAGAGGTTATTCTGTCAAAGCTTTAATTGTAAATGAAAAGATTTTTATTATTAATGAGAATTTAAAAATGTTTATTCAGCTTTCGCTTTTCAATTTAAGTGATTAGTTGATGTAGCTTTAATCAAATAGATTTGAGAATTTTCGGAACCGTGTGAGTGTTTTTTTTTAAAATGAAAATGTGGTGGTTTTGTTTTAAAACATAAATGAAGATTTATTACAAATGTTTTAATTAAGTTTTTAAGAACATCTATTTTCATTAAAAAGTTTTAATAGGATGAGTTTCGTGGTGTTCAATCCGATAGTTGGGTAGTCAAATAGTAGTCTGGAGTTAATTCCATGCTGATTATTTGACTTTCTAAAAATCGGGGTGTGACACAGGGCTTTAGAGGGAATAAAAAGGAAGAAGTTGTGGTAAGCCATGTGTGTGTATGTACATGAATATTGGTTTGTCTGTATTGTGTATAATTGTACACTTTTTTTTGTACGTTGATAAGCCATTGTGTTGGAATGATATTTATTTGTATATTTCGACTCTGTTCCTTTTCTTGGCACTACTGAATTTTAGTATTTAAATTGTTAGATTGGATTCCAATGCTAAATACTAACTAGAATTGAACTCACAAACTTGGAAGTGACATTGATTCCCTTACATAGGCACCATGCAATCAAGAGAAAACAAATAAATAACCTCAAATAGAGTTACGATTGGTTTTTTAGGCTTTGTTTGTTTTGTGAATTTATTAACGGAAAAGTGAAGGGAAGAAAAATAAGAATGAAAAAGAGCCATATTTTTACAAATAAATAACCTCAAATAGAGTTACCATTGGTTTTTTAGGCTTTGTTTGTTTTGTGAATTTATTGACGGAAAAGTAAAGGGAAGAAAATTAAGAATGAAAAAGAGCCATATTTTTTTCCCACTACATATTTTTTTTCCTTTTTATTTTCTTCATTATTTTCTTTGGTAACCAAATAAAGAGGTACGTATTCCTTCATATTTTTATTTCTTTTCCCTCACTAAATTCATGAACCAAAAAGAGCCATACCTTCATAAAATCAAGCAAAATGATGTTATTAGTAAAACATTATGTGTATCAAATTCTTATCAAACTAGAAGCTTTCTCTGAATTTGACGGATAATCTATTTTATTTTTAAAATTTTAATTCTGCCCACATAAAATTACAAATATATTTGGTTGTTTCAATTGAATGTATGGCTGATATTGTTTGAAAATAATTAGATGTAACTGCTTAACCCACGAGTTATGTATTATGTGGTTCAATAATTGTGAATATCGATTTAATTCCACAATTTGGAATAGTTCTTGTAAAAATGTACTACTTAACGTGTTCTTTTGTAAATATGACGAATGTAATGTGTGTTATAAATTAATATGTTATTTCTTTGAAGTAATGTCAAAATTATTCTTCATAAATTGTTTTTAGTCTGTTAAATTTAGAAATACATAATGTGTTACGTGTGCCCAACTGCTAATCCCCTGTAATGACATCAACACTTACCCAATCCTCTTCCCCCGGACATTGGCCACATCACCAATTTCCCATCTCGAATGCTTATAAAGTGCGTAGAACTTGTATCAACTAGTCGTATGAATCGTATGATTTGCTTGTACCTTACAATCCGGTATTTTTGGGCCCATCCAAACTCTTTTTCCATTCATATATGTAAATACATCTCCATTTCATCACTTATAACATTTAACACCAGGCTAAAATTCAATGTCATCAAAATTTTTACGTCTTAGGCCAGGAGGTGGATATATTTTATGTATTTGGGGATTAATTACACGGACCGTTCCTGAGGTTTGACGAAATTACACAGACCTAACCCTTTTTTATAACTTATCTGGATTAGAGTAATGTTATGCTTTCTAAATTTTCATCACAAAAGTGTTGCCAATTGATGTAACAGTAGGGTGACGATGACGATTGAATTCAGGACATTTGTCTGGTCTGTTACCGGCGAACCAAACCGAATAATTCGGTCAATTTTCAAAAAAATAATCTCAAGCTTAAAAACCGACCGAACCAATTTTTTTTTTTTTTTGACAAAAACTTATCAAATTGACCGAATTTACCAAGTTTGGTTGGTTTTCAAACAAGCAAAAAAATCGAAAATTTACCCCAATTCAGCCGCTTACACCCCTAAAATTGTTAAAAGTCTATGTACTCCAACGGTTAGAAATGGTGTAACTTCAATATTAATACTCTCAACATTGTGGTCAACCTGGATAACACACATTAGTTGATAAGGCCGCCTTCCACAGGCCACACTGCCCAGGCTTAGCAAAGCCTAATACAGAGCGCCATTCAGAAATGGCTCACCATCTTTGCTCTGTGTCTTCTCTATCTCATCATGACCACCATCTCTTCAATCACACTCTCTCTCCTCCACTGCTACTCCAATTCCCTCCTATCCAACCTCTATTGAGACTCAGAAACTTTAAACTCTCTCTTAAACTCGGCGCTTTTACCCCCCAATCAAGAGCCTCTCTCCAAACCAGCCAAGTTTCAATACAAGACCCAGTACCACAAGAAACCCAGAAACCAAATCTCTCGAAACAACTAATTTCTGAGTACCCAAATGAGAAAACCAGTTCTTCACCCAAAAACTACATCTGGGTCAACCCCAGAAGCCCCAGAGCTTCGCAACTTCGGCAACAATCGGATGATTCCAGGTACGCTTCTCTCATTAGAGTTGCTGAGTCTCTTGATTCATGTAACCCTACTGTGGAAGATGTTTCGAATGTAATGTT
This sequence comes from Hydrangea macrophylla, assembly GCA_033977485.1. NCBI lineage: Eukaryota > Viridiplantae > Streptophyta > Magnoliopsida > Cornales > Hydrangeaceae > Hydrangea > Hydrangea macrophylla. The sequence goes on along the minus strand of CM066988.1, from coordinate 112,334,547 downwards.
TGGTTTGGGTGATAAGGTTATAGAGCAAGACGCTGTAATTGTTCTTAATAATGTTTCGAATCCTGAAACAGCACCTATTGCGCTTAAATACTTTCAGAAGATTGTAAAACTGAAAAGAGAAGTGATTCTCTATAATGTGACATTGAAGGTTTTTAGGAAGTGTAAGGATTTGGATAGAGCAGAGAAGCTGTTTGATGAAATGCTCGACAGAGGAATTAGGCCAGATAATGTCACTTTCTCTACCGTAATTAGCTGCGCTAGGTTGTGTTCCTTGCCCAAAAGGGCTGTGGAGTGGTTCGAGAAAATGTCGGAATTCGGGTGTGAACCTGATAATGTTACCTACGCGGTAATGATTGATGCCTATGGACGGGCTGGCAATGTCGATATGGCATTGAGCTTGTATGATCGTGCAAGAACAGAAAAATGGCGAATTGATGCTGTGACATTTTCAACTTTGATCAAAATTTATGGAATGACTGGGAATTTTGATGGGTGCTTGAACGTGTACGAAGAGATGAAAGCTCTTGGTGTGAAGCCAAATTTGCATTTATATAACAGTTTGTTAGATGCCATGGGAAGAGCCAAGAGGCCGTGGCAGGCAAAGTCTATATACAATGAGATGATGAACAATGGGTTTTCTCCAAATTGGGCAACCTATGCGGCACTCCTTAGGGCCTATGGTAGGGCCCGCTATGGTGAAGACGCTCTCATTGTGTATAGAGAAATGAAGAAGCAGGGGATGGAGTTAAATGTGATTCTTTACAATACCCTTCTTGCCATGTGTGCTGATGTAGGCTATATAGATGAAGCTATTGAGATTTTCGAGGATATGAAAAGTACAGAGACTTGCAAGCCTGACAGTTGGACATTTTCTTCATTGATTAAAATATATTCTTGCAGTGGAGAAGTTTCCGAAGCAGAGGCCACACTGGATAAGATGTTGGAAGCTGGTTTTCAACCTAATATTTTTGTCCTGACCTCACTCATTCAGTGCTATGGGAAAGCCAACCGTACCGATGATGTCATGAGGACATTTGATCGGCTTCTAGAGTTGGGAATAACTCCCGATGAGCGTTTCTGTAGCTGTCTTCTTAATGTGATGACCCAAACACCAAAAGAAGAGCTGGGTAAGCTAGTCGGTTGCATAGAGAAGGCTAATTCGAAACTTGGTTATGTGGTGAAACTACTGGTGGAGGGTGAAGATGTTGAAGGAGGAGGGGCCTTTAAGAGGGAAGCCGCTGATCTTCTTGATTCCATTGGTGATAATGTAAAAAAGGCTTACTGCAATTGCTTAATTGATCTCTGCGTCAACCTTAATCGGTTAGAGAGAGCTTGTGAGTTGTTAGACTTGGGGCTTACACTTGAGATATACACAGATATACAGTCTAAATCTCCAACTCAGTGGTCTTTACATGTGAAGAGTCTTTCGCTCGGGGCAGCTTTGACTGCTTTGCATGTGTGGATGAATGACTTGTCCAGAGCACTGGAGAACGGGGAGGAGCTTCCGTCACTGCTTGGGATCAATACTGGGCACGGAAAACATAAATATTCAGACAAAGGTTTGGCGGGTGTGTTTGAGTCACATTTGAAGGAGCTAAATGCACCTTTCCATGAGGCTCCGGAGAAGGTTGGCTGGTTTTTGACAACAAAGGTTGCAGCCAAGTCATGGTTGGCATCTAGACGGTCCCACGAACTAGTTGCTGCATAAGGTGCTGTGCTTTGTAAGGAGTTTACCTTTCAAGGTTAGCATTTGATGTCAATTTGGGATTCTGCACCTAGTAGAAGCAGTTTCTCAAATTCTGTGCTGCCGTGGTTCGTCTTTATGTCTCCCATGATTGAAATTTTGTTTGTATTAATACATGCTTTTACTCAACACCTTGCAGAGTTATTGAAGTTTAAATGATTATTAAAGTTTAAATGATTGTTGGTTCCTATTTAGATTGCATTGATATAACTTGGTAAAATTGATACTGGAAGATGCATTAATCTGACTCTCTCTTTCCCAGAACCTTTCTATGTTTCCTGGATGAAAAAGGACTTTTGGGTTAGGAGTTGGGGATTTGTCAGTGGCAACTAGACTGGTTAATTCTGGTTCTAGCAAGTTACGGGTCGCAGAAAAGACTTGGCTTACATTTCTTTAGATTAATTTGGTGCGTTTTTGAGATATACTTTGTTCACATGTTCAATTTTACCCGTTTGACATTCGTGAACCAATGACGTCTTGAAATAGTACACGAAATGTATGTATAGGGAAACCTATGCAAGTATTGCCTACTTGTAGCATTACCGACGTGGTTGCTCAAAAAACTGTTGAAGCTTGATATACATTGTTGGGCTCATTCTCTAATAGCTTAAGCCTTTGGAGTAGTTGGTAACTTAACATAGTATCAGAGCCTTGCTTGTGGGTGGTCCTGGGTTCGACTCTCCATCCCCGCTTTGTTGCCAATATTTGCACTTTGTTATTTGTCTCTCCACTATGATGGAGTTTGGTTTGTTTGCTCTCCACGTGCAAGTCGGGATTGCACGTGAGGGAGGGTGTTGAAGCTTGATATATATGTTGTTGGGCCATTCTCTAACAGTTTAAGCTTTTGGAGTAATTGATAACTTACCAAAAATTAAATATGATTTAAGGGGAAAAAAAGCGTTGACTTCTTTATGGTTCTAACTTTTAACCTTCAATAGTGTGTTGACTTTTGATATCTTTAATCTTCGTGGTGGTCTTGGTGCTATTTACAGTGAATAGTAAAAGAAATACATAGAGTCAACCTCAAAAGTGTATTAAAAAAATTAAAACTCCTTGACCATTCACCTCAGGCTCAGGATACCAATCCCCAACAATTTCTCCATTAGGATTCAATTCTCTTTCAATAAAATACTAACCAAAAAGTCGTGCTAACAGTAAGGTGCTCTGCACGTTTAACTGTGGGAGACCATTATCAGTATAAGCAACTCCATACAATATATATATATATATATGTATATTTTGCTCATTCATTTGATCAATACACAATGGGGAACTGCATAGCTCTACCATTGCTTGCTCCTTTGAAGAAAACTAGAGTTCTAGACTTCAATGGAAGAGAGCAAGAATTCAAGGCCTCTACAACAGTTGAAAAAATCACATCTGGTCCTCACCATGGCTATAGGCTCGTACACCATTCCAAGCCTGCTTTGCCATTGCCAGCTTACACCAAGCTCAAGTCTGGTGAAGTTTACCGTCTTGTGCCATTGTTGGAGCGTAAGTCGTGCCCTTCAGTTTCTGGGAAAATGGTGGATGACGATAGTTGCAGAGGCGGGAGAGTAAAGATTGTGGTGACTAGGCAACAGTTGGAGATGCTGTTGGGAAATTCAAAGCAGTTTCAATCTAAAGAAATCACCATACGATCTATTACGGTGAGAAAAGGGTGTCGGATATGGCAGCCATCTTTAGCCACCATTCCAGAGTACAAGAGTTGTTAAGAGAGAGAGAGAGAGAGAGAGAGAGAGAGAGAGAGAGAGATATATTTTTGTTAGCTTTTCTTGATGCAACCCCAATTCCCCATGGAAGCTGTACATTTCATAAAAAATAGTGTACAGTATCTATAGTGGTAGATGGAGAGGTGTTTCTGTTTCAATAATGTTCAATGTAATAATCCTGGTTTTGGTAATCAAAAGAACTCTTTAGAATATGTTTCTAATCAACAATAAAGTCATCCATTTCCATTTCCATTTCTCACACTGTCTGATAAACAATTTGCCACTCTTATTCACAAACAAAAACCACAAAACATTTTCTAGCGAAAAAAAAAAACCCACAAAACATCATATGAATACATGTAAATCTCAAGCAGATAATGACTCTAATAAACATCATTCCAGTGATGTTACAAACTGATACATTTGACCATTATTTCAAGTTGCATTATCAATTATTTACATTGGAAGAATCACAAAATGTATATAGCTCATGAAGCAATTTATATCCACATCACCTTCAACTTTTCCCAGCCGGTATCTTCAAGATGCTTTGATGACCCTTACAGTAACAGAACTGGAAATTTAAACAAAAAAAAAAAGAGGTTAAGACAACACAATCAAGTCCACATCAATTATAAATGAAAGGGGTAAATTTTCATTACAAAACAATATTAAGCCTCTGTTTAATTTTCGGATGTAGAGTAGGAAACAGGTAAAAAAAAAAAGAAGAGGAAACCAGTTCCCTTATGTTTTCCCTTGTGTTTTCGTCTATGCTTAAATAACAGTAACAATGAACATTTCAGCATGCAATTGTCACTTTAAAAAAGAAAAAAAAAAAAAGGAAAAAACAAAAAAGAAAAAAAGAAAAAGAAAAAGAGAGTGAGGGAAGAGATTGACAAAATTAAAAATTTTCATTTATTTTCATTTACTTCCTATTTTCTGCGCTATTTTCACTATTAACGAAAGGAAGAGAAGCATTCTCCTTTACTTTCCATCACAACCCATAAACCAAACAGAGCCTAAAATGATTATCAATAGGGAAAGGAAGGATATAGGATTCTAATAGGGGGGAAGCCACACGAACCTTTTTGAGGAGTATGTGTTACTGGTCTTTTTGTTGTCATCCACCTTAGCTAACATTGATTCTTTTTCCCTTATTCCTGCTTCTCTCCTCAGTTTCTTGGACTCTACTTCTACGGCTTTTGCCAGAGTGTCAACCTTCTTCATGAGCATCTGGAAATAAATTTAGCAAGTGTGTTCAGTACACACACACACAGAGATAGAGAGAGAGAGAGAGAGCTGCTGATAGTTCACCTTGATTTCTTCATCTTTACCATTCAATGTACTATCTTTAACGTCACAAAACTTCCTCAAACTGATGACCTCTTTCTGAAGCCTATCATACAAAAACCCTGAAACCATATCATCACAATCAGCATTTGCACTTCCAGTTTTTTGTGGCTCTTCATTGAGGCCACCTTTGGTTTCATTGTCAGAGAACTTGTCTACATTCTCAATAGTGTTTCCTTTCATCTCTGCATTTTCTTTTTCACCGCTATCAACAACCTTACTTTTAGATGCCCATAAACTTTTTCTCATCAAATTTTCTCCGGAGACATATTTCTTTTTGAAGCTATTCACTCGTTCCAGTTCTCCACCAGAGGCTGCTTCATTTTCTACATTTGCCTGTTGCAGAGGAGGGCTTCTACTCATCGTAGAAGCCCGGGGCTGTGATGTAGATCTCTTTTTGTGTCCAGTGTTACTCGATAAGATCCCAAAGATGTGATTGGATTTTTCGTGTTTTGGGGGTCCGCAAAATGCATTAGATTGGGGCGAGAAACTTGACACGTGCTTTAGGCCATCTTCCAAGGTCTTTAGTCTCAATTTCATTTTATCCTGTAGAAAATTTTCATTAGAAGAACAATTTTCATACTATAGTCGGAGATGGAAGAACAAAAAGCCAAATCTTCACCTTGAGTTGTGCTTCCGCTTTGGCCGTTCTCTCTGATATGGTTAGTTTGTCTCTTAATCGTTGCATCTCTGCCTGGAGAAGCGACGATGAGATCAGTAATACAGAAGATAACAAAGATTTTATGCCTCGTACCAAGTTCCCAAATGATTTTGTAATATTGGTCGTCCATGTTAAAAAAACAAAAACAAAAAAAAACAATTGTTTGTGTTTTTATGTATAAAAGTAGGAGTATGAAGCAACTAGAAGAAAAAAAAAATCAATATTTCTCACATGCTTAATTAGAGTGATATATTCGAAGTGATACAGTAAGTTTTCCAAGAACTTAGCTCTGACAGGACTTAGGAGTACCTGCAAAAGCCTTCTCTCCTCCAGCCATTGCTTGACCGGCATAACCTTGCCGTTCTCATCCTTCCACTCATTAGCCACCACAGTTGCAACTCGATTAGCTGAAACTTTAGCTCTAGCTAGTTCCCTTTCCAGCATCCTCTTCTCCTCCTGGAAAATTTTTTTTCACAACCTTTGGTTAGTTACTACAAAATGCACGAAGTTAATGATAATCCAATAGAGATACGCTACCACGAAGTATAAGAAGCATAACCCTTACATGAAGTTCAGAAAATTTTCGTTGGTAGTCACGAATGCAATTAGCAGCTGCCCCACCAGCCAAAATTGCCTCCTCAAGTTCCGTAATAGTTTGGCTAAGCTTTTCGACCTCTAAAACCTTTTGACGATTGGTTTTATCAAGTATTCTGTTCTCTTCCTGCAAATTGATGAATTTGAGTTAGGTAAACGATTGAGAACTCAACACGCACTGAATACACAAAAGTCTGGTGCAAGATTGTGCCTGGCAAATCTCAATTTGTCTCTTCAGCTCGAAATTGCGATTTTGAACCTCCTCTACAATTAAAGCCCTTTCGAGAGCACATCTTAATATCCTCTCTGCTTCAAGTAGAGCTGCTTCTTTGGACTTAGTGAGTCGTTCCATAGCCTTTTTATCTTCCTGTAGTAATGCAATCTGAAATGGCCAAAGGGTGTACAAAATCAGAAAGAGTATTACATAAATGCAGCATAGCAATAAATTATGTTCCGTGCCGCATTGATTTTAAGGAACTTTATAACTTTCATTTCAATACCTCATTTTTGTGCAGTTTAATTTCAGCCTCAAGAGGTGCAATAACAGACTCAATAGGAACAGAATCATCATCCTTTTGATTTGTGTAGACCCTTCTAAGAGTTGATTCTGCAGCGTATTGTGCAGACAATGCTCCTTTCTTCTCATTTGCTAGTTTCTTTATTTCAAGGTTCTGCATTGATCACATATACAGATATTGAGTATCTTTGCCTCATAGGTCTATGACGTTCCAAGAAACCAAATAAAAACTAAACAAAAATAAAAACGAAACATACCTTTTGGTCAAGAAGACTCTCGGTAACTCTCAGTTTCTCATCCAAATTATTAAGTTCATCTGTAAGCTGTAAAGGACATCGAAAGTATAAATGGAGAATGGTGGACTTTTGATTAGGGATAGAATGAAAGCAATATATATCTTCTTTTTACACAAAACCAAATGATTTTATCTTTAAATATTTTCAAAGGAATATACGCTGCACACTATAAAGATATCGTTTCATTTGACTCAAAGAACTATCAGTATCGATACTACTACACCAGGCATTTAGCTGTCCTGTATTTTTTATTTTTTTGCACTGCCTGAGATCTTAGATATAATAATCATACAAGTGTGTGCATCAAGCGTCTCTTAGTATGCTACACGTGCGTGCGTGTGTGTGTGTGTGTATACTAATTTTAAAGTCACGACTCACGAGTTCCTTCTAGTACCTCGTCTACAGCCTTATCCTTTAGGACTTCAGACGATCTCAATGCTTTGATTTCACTATGAGCAGCTCCCAGCTCCCTATCCTTTTCTGGAAGAAAGGTTGAAACATAAGAAGATTTCAATGCCCAATAAGATTATATTCATATACACTTCTCTCCCAAAGCAGAAATATTATTGCAGACCATGCATGTGTACTTGCAATCAGTGTCCTCAGCCAGAAAATGACAACCGAAAATCTAGACTTAGATTCAGAAGCCCAATATGCAAATATACTTGTAGACTTATTAGGAAATCAATAATTTAAACAAACCCCATTTCTGAATGAATTCGATTGAAGCAAACAAGCGGAAAATTCATTAGTTTTAACTACCAGAAGGAATGCATTTAATTTACCATTGAAATTCTGTACAGCAAAAGTGTTGCTGCAGATTCGAATTCGACCCATCAAAATTCTATTTAGATGCACTGAAATTGTACTGAATCTGAAGTCATCTAAACTGTTTTAAGACTTGAACTTTGGCCATTAAAATTTGATTTCATTGACATTTATTCAGTTTTATCACTTAGTATGCAAGTTATTTTGAGATTGTTTTCACTACCTTCAAATCAATCAATGTATTACTACTTTCTTTTCCAATAAATCTGAGCTTGTGTACTGTCTACTAAAGACTGCATACAATTGGGCAATCGTTTCTCAAACAGGGGTATAGGCATAACGTCATCTCCACATAGGCCATCTAAATCATTGTGGTCGACGATACGGAAACACCAATTCTAATTTATATACAGAAACAGAGCAACCTATAAGCATATGTTGCCTCCGTCAAGTTCAACCACATTCGTTTTCTGATAAATAACTGCGTGGTTTGACTTGTAACAAAAGTCCAAGGACCACGAGAACGATCAGTAGAAGAGTGGGTTAGAAAACCAACTGTACGCTGAAATGGATAGTTAAGAGGAAGGAAGGCCTAATCAATAGCTAATTACCCAACATAAAGACATTAGCAGATACTAAATTATGGTTCTCCTAAGAGTGTTTGGCCTACATTATTATGATAACCTCTAACTTTGACAATTGAGTCATTTTCAATAGCTTCAGATAGTCCTTGACCACATTATTGTATTAAGATGAAGGAATGAAAATATAATGACAGAGAAGTTAAAAATATTGAAGTTCGAGATACATAGCTACCTTTTTTTCCTTGAGTTACAATTAAATTTTCAAATCCTTTGTAATTTTTAATACAAGGGACAACACAAAGGAATTTAAGGAACTAGTTTTCCTACTTGTTCTCCTTTTATTTTTCTTTTCTTTCAATGGGTCCGCAAACCAAATAAAGTCTTAGTGTCACAATAAGTCCCAAATACAGTGTACCACATCAACGTGCCGATATTTCACAAAATATTACCCACAAATTATAACTAAGCAAGTAAAATTACTTCATGAAAGGCTCTTTTAAGTGAGTTTGTGTACCAGCATGTGTATGATTCTTAATTTGTCTGTGGCTGCTACCCAGATAAGAGAGCACCAAATTCTTTATTGGAGCACTAAACCAAAAAGTTGCATCATAATCATATCACAAAAAGCAGCCAGTATCATCACTTACAAGAATCAACATATAAAACACAACACTTTGCACCCTTTTAAAATCATGATCATATAGAAACAACAGTGTCCAACATCTTAGCATAATAAACAAATAGCAAGTGCACAACACAAGTGAATGAAACCTAGGACACATTCAAACCATTCAAGTCAGTATCCTACTTTAAACTGTACGTACTCAAACCCAGAAAACTGCACAACTATTCCACCTAATTGTCTAACTGAATTTAGTTAGGCATCATAGAAAAAGAAGTAAAGTAATCAACCCAATAACTAAACACCAATTCCAAACAGACCCTTTATGTTCAATTGGAATTTCACTACAAGTTAGTGCAGACACCAAAACTAGACCCTGGTGTGTGTGTGTGTGTGTGTGTGTGTGTGTGTGTGTGTCAGAGAGAGAGAGAGAGAGAGAGAGAGAGAGAGAGAGAGAGAGAGAGAGAGTATATAAACCTTTGATTTGGTTCTGCAATCTATTGAGTTCTAAGACAATGGGGTCAGGGTTAGTAAGAGAGAGCTCTTCTCCACTAAGTTCCTCAAAACCCAACATTTTTTGGGGGGTTTGGTTTGGTTTTTGGCGCTCTCAAATGCGAAGAAGGAAACAAGAGCGATAACAAATACAAAAACAGGGGTTATGGTGTAATATAGGGAGGTGGGTGGTATGGGTTTAGTATGTATTAGGATGAGAGAGAAAATGAAAGAGAAAGAGAGAGAGTCCATCCTTCTAAGGAATTGACCGCAAAGAGAGGGATGTACTTCCCTTGCTCTGAAGCAAAATCGGAAGGACCAAATCACAAGCAGGCCAAGCCGGCTAGCCAAACTCTCTCTCTCTCTCTCTCTCTCTCTCCCTCTCTGACAGTAACCGTTCCATTTTTCATGCCATATTGACGTAAAATATTATTATTAATTAATTCCAATTTTATATGGTAAATCAAAAAACGGTCTCTCTATAAAAAATTCAAATTGACATTCTTTAAGGGTTCTCTTTGACTGGCTCTTTTAAACACACTTTTAAATAGTAAAACTTTAGGCACATTCATTTTCACAACCTCACTCCCACAATCTGATGTGACAATCATGTAGTGGGAGTATTATATATGAGGTTCTGTTAAATGATGGGTCTCATCCCACTATATGATTGTCACATCGGGTTGTAGGGGGTGAAGTTGTGAAAATGAGTGTGCCTGAAATTTTACTCACTTTTAAAATACAATATACAAATTTCTTTATTCTTTTGCAATTTAAACTATGTGATTAGTATGTTCCCGAAAAATAAATCATAATAGTAATAATAGTTTGCACGATTAGTAATCCCAAGTGCCGTAAGATAGTTGGAGGGATGAATCTCAAGATGAAATTAAAAAAAAGTTTTTGTTTATTGTGGGTTCGGATCCTACGATAATAAGTAAACTGTTTTAAATACTAACAGGGATATCCCAAAATCGCGGAAGACAAACCGGAGAATTTGCCATCTCGTCATCCAAAAAGATAAAATAAATAAACATCTTAACCATTCCATAATAAAGTTGTTTTCTTTGTTATCAATATAAAGTTGTTAAGGAGTGTCCAAGAGAGAGAGAGAGAGGAAGAAATAAAAATGAAGTTTCATACCTTGTTTACATAAGCTTTTTGGTACAAGCGTCTGCAGCAAGTGAGTATTGAAAATGGATCTTCTACTTTACATAAGCTTTTAAAGTAAAAGCTTTAATGAAGTCTTTTAAGATATAATTATGCAAGACAATGATAAGAGTGAATTATTGGGGAAATTCTTATCTGGTCATGATCTGGTAATGTTGATAGAAAGCTCTTGTTAAGGAATAAATCAATTGCTTAAGCGCTAAACCCTCCTAAAACATCCATTATCTAACATAGTGGAACTCAATATTTCATAAAAAACTTGGATTAAAACTAAGAAAATGAGATATGTGATGACTGTGAATTGATGGGGTTGAAAATTGAAGTGGCTTGAAAGTACAAGCAAATAAAAATTATAGAAGAGAACTCCCCTCATCTTTGCTTGTAAAGGATATAAGAAAAAAATGCACAAAATGTATTTATATATGTACATATACTGATTAAGCTCCAGCTATATTGATGACACTTGCCATATGGCAATTTTCAAGTATATATGACATTGGGTTTTGGTTAGGCGACAAAGGGAAGACTCCACCAGCCTTCATTCACCAACACCAAACACCCCCCTTTAAATTAGAGAAAGAAGAGGACAAAACCGCCAGATTAATCTCAAACATTCAAAGGGATTATTGATTAGTATATGATATTAATTACTTAATGGAAAGCCCACTTTTAGATAGCGATGTAAAATGGGATCAAGCTAAGCCTTGGAGGGTAGGTATTCATCCATGTGTGTCTCTCATTTGTTTTGAGTAGGTGAATTTGTGATTAGGAAGTGGTTAACCTCATTATGTTATTAATGATATTGTCACACTGGGGGTCCCATATGCTTAATCTAACACTACTGATATGATGGATCTTTTGTCTAAGAGTGGGGGGAATATCCGCGATACATCTTAGTGGTATTGGTTGTTTCATACTACATCATAGTAACTTTGGTTCAAAATTGTTTGAGAATATCCAAAATAAGATTCAGTTCAATCCATGTTCAACTTTTTATTTAGTTCTTGTGAGAACCAATGATAGGTTAGTTTGTCATAGATCCAATTTTAAGAAATTTATTAGATTGGATACGAACTCCTGTGCAAGAAATGAAACTAATCTAACTTATTTCTCACAGCAACTAGATAAAAGTTGGACCTGGACTGAATCTAGTCCTATTTTAGACTTCCCCAAACGTAACTTGGTCATAATATGTAGTAATTTTTTAAAACTACTTTGATTGAAAATAAAGTGGTTTTCAAGATAACTACATGCTGACACTACTCGTAATTTTTTGGTACAGAATTTCTACGATGTGGCACCAAATTGGAATATATCTAATACGACCGAAACCATTAAAATGTATCATAGAAGACGACATCTTTGTACTATTTATAATATTTTGGGACCAAATTAGAACAGAGCTAAATTGTTTTCTCTTGCTAACCACCTGATGGTCAAAACGAGATTATTATGAAGTTTGTACTAACAAACACCTTAGTAAACTATGTCTAACTCATTGTGAACATATGTATGTCTGGCCCAATCGACTTGAAGAATGTGGTTTAGGCCAGGGACTTGATTAGGTGAAACAGTTCATGAGAACATTGAGAAGTAGGTTTTTTTAATCTCATGAGTATATATGAAATAGTTTCTAGCTAATAACTTCACAGTGAGATCACCTCTAAATTTATTTTGATTACCTTAATTCTACTGAGGTAGTTCATATCTGCAGTGGTGAATGGTGACAATTTTTCTAGGACGGTTTTAATAAACAAGATAAATAAGATATATATATATATATATACTAGTAATGCAGCACGTGCGTTGCACGTGGATGTGTTCTTTTTAATTTATATTATAAATAAATTAAATAAAATGTTAAATTTAATACATGAAAAGTGTGAACAAAATAAAATAGGAACTTATATATGATATAATTCTTTTACCAATGTTCTTTTGCAAGTATGTAATATAATTACATTATCATAGTCATTCTAATTGAAAATTTCAAAAATCTTGAATGTCTGTGTTGTTAGATATAATACTAAGGGTCTTTTTGATAAAACTGAAAAGTACAGTAAATTAAGTGTTGGATTTTAAATACTGAAAATTTTAAGCAATTCAATTTGCAATATTGAAAACAGTGTTTCAAGTACTAAAATAGACTGCATTCAATAGGGGTGTAAGCGGTCAGTTTTGGTCAATTTTTTTTTCCGACTTTTTCATGGAAAAAAATCGACCAATAGTGGCGATCGGTCGGCTTTCGAAACCTTCATTCGGTTTTGGCTTAAACATACATTTAAAAAACTGACCTATCAGTATTTTGGTCACTCGGTTTCGGTACACGTATCCCTAGCATTCAGTGATTATTTTCAGTATGTTTTTTTTCACTTAAAGTTTCAATGCATTTTTGGCTACTTATTAAGTGGTATATTATCAAACGCATCCTAAGTCAAGTTGAATATTTATTATTCTTTGCACTTTCTTCCTATAACACTATTTTGAAAAAAAAAATTATCAAGTATTAAAATAAAAATGACTATTCTTTATGAGAGTACTCGTGAGTGTTGAAAAACTAACAGATATTTTATTATTGTTCTAATTGTTTACTCTTGTTTTTTTAGTTTATTGTTACAAATAAAGCATTAATGTAATAAATATTTTTGATTATGCATTTTAAATTAATGTACGATATTGGATATGTAAGATAATGAAGTCAAATTAAATTGATATATAAAACAAATCATAAATGTTCATTTTATTTCTCTCCTAACTTCCATAAGATCCCATCTTTTTTAGTCTCATGTTTATATTTTCTAAAATTAAAATAAGTCTAATTTTATGTTTTCTAGCTTATTGGGTCCCATAATATTTAGTCTTATAGTTATCTAGTTTTTTTTTCCTTCTTAATTTAGCTGTAATTTGTGATGCCTCCTAGCTAGGACTATTTTAAAAAGAAACACTATAGTCTTAATTGTATGTTCATCTTCTTACACCCATAAAGTTTCACTTTTTTGTAGTCATCGATGTTATTCCTTATTCTAAAAGAATTGAGTTCTATGTTTGTATTCCTCTTTGAAGTCCTCCATTTTTTCATTGCAACAATTGTTTACAAAAATGCGAGTAACATGCGTCTCTTCCAACCTTCATTAAATCCCACCTTTTTTTTTTTTTTTGTTGTCTCTTCTCACCTCTATATATATATATATATATATATATATATATATTCTTGAAAAAAAATATATAGTTTGTATTATATGTTTTCTTCTAATTTCCATTAAATCACACTTTCTAAAAGTCCGACAACTATTACTTTTAACTTAAGTTTCATTTTCATGCCAAACATGATTACACCTATAAAGAGTTAATAACGAAGATGAAGTTATGTAATTAGTCATGAATAATTATTGGAGAACCTTTCAAATACTTTTTTTTATTTTCTACTTTATGCAATTTTCTCATCAAACTATTTGTGTGCTACATTTACTACACGATACATTTTTTAAATATATATAGGGTCGAGAAACACAGCGCCACTATTTTTGAACAACTTGGAGCCAGGCCTTCTTTTCGCACTATTACGAATAAGAAAATCATGGGAAAAATTGGATTCAATTGTTTGTATATACATATATATGATGATGATGATAGTAATATAAATAAGTAGGATAAATATTGTACTACAAAAGTTAAGTATAATTACCTAGAAGTAAGCTAACTTAAAAGTACACTTTCTTATATTTTAAAAGCGAGCTCATTATGAGAATTCACATTTCAGTCTCAGATTGTGTTAATAACACATGTTACTTTTATTTATTTATTTTTTTGCCAACTTCCTTTGAGTCCAGTACTATTCAATCTCACAATTAATTTTTTTAAGAAAATAAAACATAGAACATAGTAGAGAAGTTGCTGTCTAAATTTCATTGTTAGTACTTTTTATCTAACAGAACTACTTTTCTTTTCTAAATCTGTTAGAGCGTACTTTCTTGTCATTGCTGCTTATTTCTTGAATTAAATGGTCTTTATATTAAATCTTAATTTCGTTTCATTTTATTGTCCTAGTGAATCTGCTTTTATTTTTGGCTTTTCTAATTTTAGTTCTATGTAAATTTATTTTTATTCTTGTATTCATTATTGCTAGCTATGTTTATACATTTGGCTTATGAAAATTATGTGCCATGCAACAACTCTGTCAGTGGTATTTTACTTTGATGGAGACAAACTCACAAACAAACATGTCATTGTTAAAATTAGAGTTGTTCCAAACTTATATAAGTGTTAAAAAAATAGTTAATACCCATCTAAATTCATAAGTTATAATTACACATGTTTTCACATATATATATTTACTATAACCATCCTAGATGAATATTTATAACTTACGAATAAAATCCAAAATATGCTTCAACTTAATATTTTAGGGTGGGGCTAAATACATCCATGTTTTTGCTATGTACACCGACATTTTATTATTTAATATTTTTTAAACAATAAAACAATACAATTAAATTTCTCAAAAAATGCATATAAATTTAAAGTGAGATGGGTGTACATAGCAAAAATGTGGGTGTATTTAGCTTCACCCATATTTTATATATAGTTTATAAAAAAAAAAAACCTGCTACGTATAGTCTCTTTAATTTTAAAGTTTGTTATATATTATCTAGCATTTTGTTGTCAACTAAGAGTCTTAGGGTGTGTTTGATAACCCAATTAAGTGGTGAATGAAAATTTTTAGTACTTAATTTTTTTCAGTGCGTATGATAATGTGCCACTTAATTTAAAAAACAGCCTAAAATCCACTGAAAACATTAAGTGAAAATTTTCTACTGAAAATAATCACTGAATGCAGTCTATTTTAGTTCTTAAAACACTGTTTTCAGTATTGCAAATATAAATCACTTAAAATTTTCAGTACTTAAATTCAGTACTTAATTTTCAGTTTTATCAAACGCACTCTTAGTGTGTAATTTGTAAATTACATGGAATACACAATGTATGTAAAATGTTTACTAAACTACAATAATATGCAAAAGTATTTTTAGACAGTCTATTTTGTCTTATATTCTCAACCCCCATTTTTGTTTTAGGCTTTCTTTGATTACATTATTGTTATACTTTTTTTTTCCCAGTCTTCATAAGAATATTGCGATGAGTATTAATTAAGAAATAAAAATAATTTGTGAACTACAATATTTATATCATAGTTCTACACTTTAGAATAAATATTAGTTCATCTCAAATTCAAAGTTAGTGTTAGAAAATGATTAAATATTTTAAGATTATTTTTCGTTTATTTTTTAACAAAATAAGTATTATAATATTATACTCAAGCAATGTAAATACATGAGAGGTTGCGGTCAAGTTAAATTGTTAATATTCTAAGAGATGAATGATATAGTATTAAACTTTTAATAAATAAAATTATAATTTTTAGTTTTTGAATTTTTTTTGTTTTTAGTAATGATTACAGACTACACAAGAAAATCAATCAATAAAAGAGATAAACAAAATTTTTGAAGTAATGTCTTCTTATCAAATTCAATAATAGCATATTGCTAAAATAAATAGCAAAATTCAATTTAATCAGAGCGTACAATCAAATCAAGTTGTAGTAAAGTATTGCCCTAGCATTACTCATTGCGCTATTTTACTCTAATATGGTTTAATAATTAGTTACTTATTTATTCAATTGAAGAAGTCTCAATTGTCAATACTAATTTCAGTTTTATCAGACGGGACCTAAGAGTATGATGTATAGCTTCAATGGAATCTCTTGAGAAAAATGAAACAAAAATACGAAGAAAAAAAATGGCAACCGGAGCATGAGCCAAGAGTACAGGTTAAAGAGTAATACTTTATCGCCACATATTTTGGGAACCACATTTGGTATACAAAATTTTGGGAAGCGTCGCATTACTCTTTCTAAATTTGAATCCCAATTTTGGTTCCCAGACGGCTTAACATTTGTACCACATGATGTGACTATGATCGGTGGTACCACATGTCATTGTATGTTCTACCGTGACAAATTATTTGGAAACCGAAATTGGGATTCAAATTTGAGAAGCAGAGCATTAGTCTAAAAATAAAAATAAAATAAAATAAAATCAGACCCTTTAGTTTCAGTTAAGGAGTCCTAAACCATGAGAGTCCACCAAGAAAAAAATTAAAAGGTTAATTATATTTTACCACTTGTGGTTAGGCCTATTTTCAATTCACCCCACGTACTTCAACAGTGGACACTTAACCTAATTGTAGTTTTCTGATTAAAGTGAAACTGTTAAAATTTCTCTCAAAATAACCTCACATGGGGATTAAGTGTTAAAATTAGCCGCACATAGGAGAGTTTAAGTGTCAAAATTAACCTCACATACACAGTGAACCCAAAATTAGCCCCACAATTCATAATGTCCATATCTGGTTCTGAATGTTGTCTTCGGTACGTCCTCCAGTTACTTCCAAAAAAAAATTTGTAGAGTAGTACAAATATAGATTTGTATTTTTAGATATAAATGTATTTAGAGTTAAGGACACATGCTTTTTGATTAGGAAAAATTCCTCCTACCAAAAATATAAAGTAAAATTTCACTTAATATTCAATTGAAATTTCATTGAACTCGTACATGAATATTAAGTCAAATTTCAAACTAAGAATATTAATAGTGTTTATTCCCAAAAATCTTTTTCGTGTATTAGGATTCCTAATTCAACTAAAAGTGCAGGATTTTTTATTTTTTATTTTTTCATTGGCCCGTAAGACTCCTATTGTGCTCTAACAGAAAGAAGAAAACAAAAACAAAAAAACAAAAAACACAAACAAAAAACACAAAAAAAAAAAAAAAAAAAAAAAAACGAAAGGTAATTCATACTATTATTGTGGTGTTTATTCCTCAGTTTTTGGTTCTATATCAAGATTTCTAATTCAACTAAAAGTCTAAGATCTTTTACTTAGCAATGATCACCTGGAGGAGTCCTAGTGTGATCCAATAGATATTTTGAGAAGAAATAGGTGAAGGAGAAACGTAATTGAACTATGTAAATATACATTGCAGATTATATATTATACAAAACATTATTACATTACAAACAGGACTCTCATGGATGGACCAAACAAAAAAAGTGGCATACGTACCAAACTTATTAAAACTCTAAGACAAATTACTTAAGTAAAAGTGCACTGATTGATAAGTTCAAAACACTTAAGGGCATCGGTGCACTTATATATAGTATAGATATAGATATGTCCAATATTATTCTTTACTTCGAAGTTTACATATAATAATGCTATAAAACCAAAGGATTTTCATTGAATGTTGTTTTAATTTGTAACTGTCAGAGCATTTGAAAGCCAAATTTGAGATTCAAATTTAGAAACCATTGCAATATTCATTTACATAATGAAAATATTCTATTTAAGATAACAAAAAAGAAGAAAGAAATGAACTATAAAATATATAACAAAAAGCACTTGAATTAATTTGTGTTGTAGCACTTAAACTAACCAAAAAAAAAAAAGATAAACAATTAATTCATGTTAATTGATGTTTAGGAGAACTTTGAAAAGTAACCAATAACTTTAACATTTCTAGTTGTTACTAACAGATTGGAGTGGACAAACATAATAAACTATGAATAAATTACTACAATAACATAAAACTTTGTTTATGTGAATAGAATTATTAAAAAGCATGGGGTGCCCTAACTGCTTATTGGCACATCATTTTGGAATCCAAACATTAATCTTTTGAAATTGATCATAATGGAATGATGGAATCTCATATCTGGTGTGCTTCACAGTGGTATTCTACATTAAAGACCCGTTTGGAAATCACTTTTTAAATGCAAGGACCCAAAAGTGCTTCTGGAACACAAAAGCACTTATTATCTTGTTTCAATGAATTTTAGACTGTATATACTGTAGAGCCCAATATCATGTATTAGCTGAACAGATTCAGATGTGAGTAGCATATTTGGGGTTTTGATGGATTTTTTTTTAAATTTCCATTGTGCCCTTTTGATTGATTAGGGCTTTTGTTTCTGATTCTACATAAAGGCCGAAGACCGTCCAAACGGGCCCTAAGTTCTGATAATGACTTTTTCTAAGGAATATATCGTTTATGTGCTCATTGTATTTTAGCTAAAGCATTTGGATAAGTTCCAAAGCTGTGCTTCCTAATATGAGGAGAGTTGATAACGGCCAACTCGGACAGTTCCTCAATCCTCATTAGGGGTGTAAATTGGTTGGTTTACTTTTTTTTTTTTTTTTTTTTGGTTTTTGGTCGGTTTTGGCGGTCGGTTCGGTTTTCAAGTTGTGATTTTTTTTTAAAAAACCAAGCGTTTAGTTCGATTTTTGCAGTTTTGGCATACACCCCTAATCCTCATATAGTGTATTTGAAGTAGTTCAAATTTAGTATGATATGCAACTGATATAAGTTCTTACCAATGGTAAAGGGCGGTTTTACAAAATGCTTTCCTGGCTCTAATCTTTTGAGCAGTGACCATTTCTATCTAATGTATAAGAGTAATATTTGGGACACAACCTTCATACAACTTTCATACAACCTCCTCAAAAGATGTGTCTATCTCTCTCCTGTGATGTCACTGGACCCCACAGTGACACAGGAAAGAGATAGACACATCTTTTGGGGAGGTTGTATGAAAGTTGTATGAAGGTTGTGCCCCAAGTATTACCCTATGTATAAATAAACACCTTGTTGACTAGTCCTAGCACAATGATATCTAGAAACTCAGATTCATAGAATAATCAGAAGTGATTCAACTTCAATTTCCATGGAATATGAGTACATCCCATTATCATGTCACTTTTAGTTGTCCCTTAATCATATATACTTGTCCAGAACTAAGAAAAAAAAAATCAAAAATACAACTTTAATCTGCAAAAGGTTCACCAGTTTTTTTTTTTTTTTTTATCACAAAACATAACATATCCATTATATACATTTAACCAATATAATAGTATCATATATAAATGAAACTCCCATCAACTGCCACTGAAAGTGATATTCTGTGACTACATAACCAGTGCATCATTAAAAGCTCAATTATTTTACTGATGGCAGACAAGTTTCAGGTAGAGAAAATCCAAGTGAGATGGAAATTTATATACGGAGTTTGCGATAAATTTATGTTTCTTGTTTATCATTAAGTTAAGATGTGAATAACCCCAGAAAGGAACAAATTAAAAATCAGCTTAGATGACTCTCATTTCTTCTTTGATCTGCTAATTATTCTCCACTACATATCCATAAGTACAAAGGAGAAAAAGAAAGCTATCCCTTTCCCAAATCCTAATCTTCATTTCTTTTAGGAAAGAATCATTTAAAAGAGAGAAAACAACCGAACAACCAAAGGATATAACAAAGCACATATTCTTAAAAACATACCCTTTAAATCTTATGTTATGTCAAAATTACCTATCACCCCCCTTTTTAAATTGAGCTAAAAGTATCAATTATCACAACAATCACTAGAGGAATGGCAAAAAAAAAAGTGCTTAGTAGAGGAGGGTATTTAAGTAATTACAGATGCAGAAAAGCACAAAATGAGAAGAGGATAATTTGGGAAACAAGGTTCTTACAAAGAAAGGTTAACATTTTAAACAAAGAATCTTTGCAAAGGGAAACAATTAATCTGTGGAGAGGCCTTAATTAAAGAACCTATCTGGAGCTTTTTGATTCTAACTCAAGAGGCCATGGAAATCTCAGAAAAGCTTTTGCAATACAGGTCTCACTTTGTCATAACAATCATTGTTTCACTAATCTTAGCCTTTCTGTTTCTCATATCACCACAGTTCGTTACCATTCTCTCCTACTTTTGGCCCCTTTTCCTTTCCACCACTGTGTTGTTGGCTATAATGGTCATATTTGGCCACATATCATCACCGGGAATTGAATCGTATGGCGACAAAGGAGGCGAGGGACTCTTGGATTTCGTTGCAGCTCGACCAGAACAGCTGGAAGATTTCTAAAGAGCCCGATTAATGGCTGAGATTGGTTCTCAACATAATTAACCAAAACTCACACCCATTAATTCCGAGTGGCTAATCTCCATATGTAGATCAATGTTCATTTTATATATATGTTATCATACACATATAATCTGTATCTAAATCTTCTCTCTATGAGAAATATCAACCAAACTGCTATAATTAATTTGTAAAGGACAGGCACATTATATAATTGGTCACATTTCTATAGCTTGTTTCTCCTTCTAGCTACATTGTTATCCTAGATGACATGGGGGCAGATTTGGTCTGAAACCATGCATCACCAAATCAATGGTTGGCTTCACGAGTAGTATTTCTATCTGCAACTCGGCCAATTCGGCTGGCCTCCATTTTAAGTCTGTTCAGGCTAGGCTCTAACTTTAGTATAGTTTGCTCACGCTAGGCATGAATTCAACCAGCATAGCTCGAAATTAACTCGGGCTTGTCATTTCTAGTGTAAGCTCAGGAAAATTTTCATTAAGGCCTCGTTTGTTTCGCAGGATTAAGGAGGGGATAGTGGGGGATTGGATTAATAGTCTCATTTAATTGAATAGTCTAGTGTTTGGCAAGACCACTTTGCTCGGAACTAATTATCCATTTTAAAATAATAGTTCCCCATATGCAGGGGTGGAGCCAGGAATTTTGGCCAGGGGGGGCCTAGGCTATACGGGGGTTCGGGGGTAGCGCCCCCGAATTTTTTTTTTTTTGGGTCTATTCATACATAATTGACAATTTTTTTAGGGTGTACTTGTCTATAATTGTGATGTTTTGGGGATATGCTTATAATATAAGTCTATTTGGTGACACGTAAATATTATATAGTGTCTTTCAAAATTTTAAGGGGGTCTATTTCTAAAATGCATAAAATTATCACACTAAAAGTGTAATTTTTGAAATTTTAGGCGCATTTCTTTCGAGTTGTATATACCAGTATATCAATATATATGTAGTTGATAGCACTAAATTGGGCCTTAGACCCCTTGAGGGCCTAAACATAAGTTGAAGGAGGCCTAAACATAATTTGAAGGGGGGCCTAAACATAGTTGAGGGAGGGGGGGGGGGGCTAAATGTAAAATACTAAAAAAAAATTTAGACTAAAATTTTAATTTTCAAAATCCCAGGGGGGGCCTGGGCCCACTGCCTCCGCCCCTGCCCATATGGGGGACTAAGTTATACCATGAGAGATGTGGTATTATTAGTCCTGAGACTATCAATTAAATAAGACTAATTGTCCAATCCCCCTGTGTCATCCAAACATGGCCTAAAGGTACCCCAAGCCCAAGCAAAATTAAGTGGGTATTTCTTCATGCCCACTCTGAATTCATGTTGGACTCGGGCTGGGCTGGAGTTGGCCCACCCATGTTTCAGTAACTTACACCACAATTGAACATGGTCCTTGAAAATAAAGCCTTTCTATCAACAAACCCCTTAAATTTGTAGAGAAAATTTGGACCAAAAACCTAACCAAAGCTAGCTCAGAACCATACATGAACTCTCAGTCTCAACCCTGAAATCCTACTTAATCCAGTATGATTGAGTCGGTCCAAATTGAACGCATGTAGTATATCTGGTTACATGGAACAATCAAAACTATCATATTTGTTGAAACACATGGCTAGAGTAGAAGATCTTAAACCTTATTCAAAGCAATTCAATTAAATTGATCAAATTACAGCAAGACATTTGCACGCAAATATCATTGTATATAGTCCCAAGTATATTTTCTTCAGTTCCATTAGCCTTAAACACAAAACATATCCCTGGAGTTTGGTTTCTATCTCATTTTAGTCCTTCTAGTTTTAATTGCATCATTTTGGTCCTTGAAGTTTTTAAATAGAAGTAACATGGTCCAAATATCCCATTCTATCATAAAATTTGACGGAATTCACCCACTGCTATGCACAATTACACTGATAAGCGGATGGAGAGATTGGCGATTTCCATTTTTGCTCCTAAAAAGCGTGACAATGCATAGCATATGAGTAATTTCTGTCAATTTTTTTTCCAAATAATTGGACATTTGGACCACACTGCTTCTATTTTAAAACTTCATAGATTAAATTGATGCAATTGAAATAGGGACTAAAATTTTTCTCTCAAAAAAAAAAAGAAACAGGGACTAAAATGAGTCAGGGACCAAACTCCAAGCGTATGTTTTATAATTAAGTCGTTCTATTATCTAAGCACAAGCCCAATTAAAAATTCATGGGTAAATTACAGTACCACCTCCTGAATTATGACAGTTTTTTACTAAAATCTCCTAAACTTTAAAACTGACCTGAACTATCCAAAATGAACAAACTCACCCCTGAAGAAGGGATTTTAGTGTCAACAAATAATAGTTTAGGGGGTGAGTTTTCAGTTTTAAAGTTTATGGGATGTTAGTAAAAAATGGTCACAGTTCAGGGTATTAGTGTAATTTGCCCAAAATTCATTCAATTACTTTTCCATCTGCCAACAGTGCGGCAATCCTAAACTCCAAATGGAACTGGCGTTCTAAAGAATTGCTGGCAATGCATAATCTTCAATTCGCCCCTCTGTGGCATTTCTAGATCCCTCCCTCCATTGACTGTTTGTGCAATGTCAGCTAACATTCACACATATATGTGTGCATTGTGGATAAGATTTAGGTATTTTTTCTTACTGTTTAACAAGTTATGTGATTGGTTCACGTGTACAAGCGTGTCTTAACATCTTAGAACTATAATATACATATGCATATACATAAAAAATTGAAAGAAAGATTAATGCAAAAGAAGCTCTACACTTGTAGCCACATGACTTTTAGAAGCTTCATCGAATGGTCGGTGTCTATGGTACTGTGCAATGTTGAAGATGACAAAAGAGCAAACCCCTAGCTTGTCCCATTATATATTGTCACAGAAATATCAGCCCTGAAATGTTTGTGTCTTTCTTGGAGTGTATATATAGATTTTGGGGATCTTAGTTGTAGACTTGTAGGACTAGGACCCTTCTTCCATCAATCAGTAAATGATATCCTTTTTTATGGGCTCAATCAATCACTTGGTATGATTTTCAAATGGGTTCATATCTGGTGTTTTGTCGATCCCCACAATTGGCACTAATTTGTGGAGTTTCATATTGGTGGGGGGGTTGGGGTGTTTGTTTGGCTACACGGAGATGGAAGCACGTGGAAAGCTGTGTCAGTCAATTGGAGTGTTTCCATTGTCTCATAGACATGTAAGGATTAGTGGTTGGTTAAAGTACTAATATGACTGATTAGAAGATTTTTCTTTTCCCAGAGTACAGGAATATATATGTTTCATGGGAATCAGAACCTGGGTTTCCTTTTTTAATTGAAGTTTTGACTGGATTCACATCTTTCTTGTCTTCAAAAGCATATGCAATTAATCAAAGTCCCGTGATGAGAAAAGCATAGTTTTGGTGCTTGTGGTTCTCTTGATTCTTAACATTCTTTATTATGTTGTACTGTTTAGCATTTTTGGGAATAAACGCAATAACGACTAATTCATACCATATAAATTGTGAAAAGCTAAACTTGAATTTTAGCCATTTCTGAGCTAGGATTTCTTTAACAAAATTTGGCTAACTTTGCCAAGAAAATGGGAGATTCTTTCACAAAATTTGGCTAACTTTGTGTTCACTACTCTTCCCTTTTTTAGTACTGGTAGTTTCTAAACCCATAAAAGTTTACTAGCAATCAGCAAACCTTGGACCTGAGAGTTTAAACAATCTCTGATTCAAACTTTTCATAATTTAGGTTGAGAGACTCTTTATTTGCAATTTTGCCTAATTTATTGGGAATGGGCAAGCAGCCAAATGAATTCTAAATGGATTCATTCTTTGCTTAGTGGCTTCATATAATTCACAAAACGTTAGTTTTCTCGAAGCTCCTTATTCATAAGTCTCATCAAAAGGCGCTATTCTATAATGCTTGTCTAGCAGACTCCCCGCTAACCCCAGTGAACATTTTGT
Organism: Hydrangea macrophylla; assembly: GCA_033977485.1. NCBI lineage: Eukaryota > Viridiplantae > Streptophyta > Magnoliopsida > Cornales > Hydrangeaceae > Hydrangea > Hydrangea macrophylla. The sequence goes on along the minus strand of CM066988.1, from coordinate 112,310,086 downwards.
AAGACCCGGTCTTTGTGTCCCACATTATATGTGATGTGTGTATGTGTTAGTGGGTTACCATCTTAGTGGGTTGGAGAAGTTACTTCCAATTATCCCTACTTTGATGGGTAAGTGGGATAAGGAAGTTGTTGGGAGTTGGTCCTCTCTCTATTATAAATATACACAACCCCATCATTTGTGTATCTAAGTTGAAAGCATAGAGAGAGAAACCAACTTCTTCTTCTTGTATTCTTTTGCTAAGCATTATCATGGAGCAAGGTATAATTTTAATATGTGAAAATCATGAAAGCTCAGATTCTCTTGGAATCAAGAAAGTTTACACATTCAAATATCAATCCTACATTCATTCATGAAGGTACCCCTAATTAATGCGTTGAAGAACATATCAACAGGTATCCTATCTTGCATTAGGGCATATCTTGTCTAGGCAAAAATTTTGAAACGATGCCTTGATTTCCATGCCTTCTAGCTACTTTATTGCCTACGTTGATTTCATGTTACTATGGATATGCGTGGATCGTTTCTAGATTATAAGTAGAATCACCCTTTTTTTTTAATCTATCTCACATCTATAACTCGACTCCTACAACCTATAGGTAATTTGAGACAAGTTTCCTTTGAAGTAGATACCTGAATACTAATTAATTATGACTCGTAATAATCTAGCTAGTTCTATGGCATATGACGATTCTTTCACCACCTGGGGCATTAATTTACGTACTCAAATATCCCTCATCTCTACCCAAGATCCCAGCATATCACAACTCCGATCCATTTTTGTCAAGAGTAAATGGGCTTCTTAATGTGGTATTCCTTAGTTAACCTTTCGGTGCCTTATTTCACATTTTTGTATGTGAAAAGAAGTATAAAAAACTCCATACACTAATCATTCACTAATGAGTATAACACCTTAGAATTATAACTTTCCCATGGCATATAAGCTACTAATACCACAAAGTTCAACACATGTATACCAAATGCCATCACTCATTATAATTTCATCCTAATAAGATCTGAGAATTAATTGGAAGAGAGAAAAACAAGTCCCACTTTAAAAACAAGAAGAAGAATTCTAGTAAAATGGTAAACATGAGACTCCCTAGCCAAATCTAAAAAGAGACTGAACCTATGAAGCTTATTGATAATTGATCAATAAGTAAACATTAATTAAACTGCGATTAATTGTCGTTGAGCATCAATCCTAATTTCTTCCTTCATCTTCCTTATGAACTCATCAAACTTTCTGTTCAACTCCTCTGTACTCATCAACTTCACTTCTTCATTTCCTTCTTCTTCTTCTTCTTCTTCTTCTAGTACTAATGATGATGCAGGAATCAAAGACCAATCACTTAGTTCTACTTCTTCTTCTAATTCTTCATTTTCTTCACTATATATGATCAAATCTCCATTTTTCATTTCTTTAACTTCTGTAACCAATGACCCATTTAATTTTTCTTCTCCTTTTTCTTCTTCTTCATGTAAAGGTACAAAATTCTCTTCAAATCTTACACCACTTTCAATTTCAGACATTACAAGCTTCACACCATCTTCAATATTACTCTTTGTGAGATTGCCATGAAAGTCTGAACCAGTACTTGTACTAGAGCCAGAGCTTTTGACAAGAAGAGCAAGAATGCCATTACAAAGAAGGAACATGTATTTTCTCTCAATTGTGTGTGTGAAGAGTGGGAAAATCAAAGTTGAGAGCTGGATTTTGAAGTAGTGGATGTAGTAACACAAAAATGACGAGTGAGCGACAAAGATTGATAACAGAGTGATTGAGACAATCAATTGCATAGCCATCTTCAAAAACTTATGGGATTGGCTAGAATTTTGAACCTTCTTGTACTGCTCATTTTGATCCATCTTTGTTTCTGAGAGAGAGAGAGAGAGAGAGAGAGAGACAGACAGACAGACAGACAGAGAGAGGATGAGCTTGAAAATTAGTATGTAATGTGTCCTAATTGGGATTTTTTTACTTATGTTAGAGTAAGTATGAATATAGGTATGTCTTTAAATAGAGGTTTGTGAACTACTACAGTCACATTGGAAGCTGGAGTGGTTTTACAAGAAAGCCCTTGGGAAATGATATAGGGTATGTAGGGTCACTGATGGGTTGGAACTTTCTCTAAATTATTGTTGGGGGAGAAGACCTAAGTCGGTCAATTTTGTCATTGTTATGGCCAGAGCCAGTATATTTAAGAGATTTTAGGGTTTAGTCTAATTTAAAAGTACTTTTGAATTATTGGATCCAATAATAATAAATTAAAAAATAAAATTTAGGGAAAAGTCCCAACATATAGAATTAGACAAAAATCCATACAATTCTTGAAATTTTAGAAAATTTCACAAAATCGTTTGGATTTAATGTGATTCTACTCTAACAAAATATTTAGGTTGAGGGACTTTTCACTAAGAAAATTTATATTATGTCATTTCACCAGTAACTTTCCCTAGCAGTAGATTTAATACTAAATTTTTAAATTTTTAATTGGGACTAGAATTTGACGGGCGTTTTTACAATCTAGCGAATTTTTATGGAGTTATCTGGTAGAATTTTATAGGGTTAATTACACTTACACCCCCTGTACTTTGGGTCATTTTCACTTTGACCCTCTGTAGTTTAAAACGTGACACTAACACCCCTTATACTTTAATGTAAAGTGTCACCGTCAGGAATTCCGTTAAAGTTAACAGAAAAAGTGACACTTACACCCCCTATACTTGTAAAAGACCAAAATGCCCTAAATTTTCTCCTTCTTCAGCACAGGAATTCTTCAGCAAGGCCTCAAGCAATGAAATCAAAACCAAAAACAAAAATCAAAACCCAATCAGGCCACCACCAGAAAAGAAGAAGAAAGAGAGGTCGTTGACTTCGGCCATCACCACTAGCGACCATTTCTAACCTCCTTCAAATCTGTGAACATGCGAGAGGTAGAGAAGAGGGTTTGAGAGATTGAGATAGAGAGAGAACCTAAATTATGGGACTGGTTTTTGTGCAGAATGTATAGATGGTGTTCTTGATTTTGGTATGTATGTTGGGTTGATCAATTTTTTTTGGGTTGATCAAAATTTTCAAGTTGTTTGATGTTTTGGTATGTTTTGGGTTGTATTTAAAAATTCAATCAACCCAAAAAAAATTGATCAACCCAACATACATACCAAAATCAAGAACACCCTCTATACATTTTGCACAAAAACAAGTTCCAGAATTTAGCTTCTCTCTCTATCTCAATCTCTCAAACCCTCTTCTCTACCTCTCGCATGTTCACAGATTTGAAGGTGGTTAGAAATGGACGCTGGTGGTGATGGCCGAAGTCAACGACCTCTCTTTCTTCTTCGTTTCTGGTGGTTGCCTGATTGGTTTTGATTTGGGGTTTTGATTTTTGTTTTTAATTTTGATTTCATTGCTTGGGGTGTCTTGTTGGAGAATTCTTGTGCTGAAGAAGGAGAAATTTTAGGGCATTTTGGTCTTTTACAAGTACAGGGGGTGTAAGTGTCACTTTTTCCGTTAACTTTAACGGAATTCCTGACGGTGACACTTTACATTAAAGTATAGGGGGTGTTAGTGTCACGTTTTGAACTACAGGGGGTCAAAGTAAAAATGACCCAAAGTACAGGGGGTGTAAGTGTAATTAACCCAATTTTATATCGCTTACTTTGGCTGATGGTAAAAAAGTTTGGGTTGAACTAAATTGAAAAGTAAAAAAAAAAGATAATGAACAAATATTTAAGGTGGACTACAATACAACTGGACCAATATGTTACAAATAAACTTTCTTATTCTAATCTAAATTTTAAGAAGGGTTAATAACATACTTATTATATACAATATTTTTTTTCCTTCTAAAAAATATAGGGTCCACCCTTGGTCATCAAAAAGACACTTTTTTGAAAGGAGATCAAATCTGGAAATCACACTAGACCCAGAGGGGCCACACGGCCATCAGAAAGAGCATTTTTTGAAAGGGTCTAAACTGGGAAATGCTGTGAGAAAACAAGAACCGTCCCTACTTTGAACTTTCTAACTGCTTTCCCACTAGCGTTTTTAAGACGGCAAGGACTGGTAAAAACTAAAAAGATGATTCATTACTAACCAACCCCATATGACTATAAGGGAGGGTCCCTACTCTCTCTGCAATTGTGATCAATTCATGTCAGGTCACAACTAAATCAAGCCCCATAAAAATTAAAAAAAAAATTTAAAAATTAAGAAAGCTACACAAAAATAAAAATAAAATACTTAAAATCATCAACTATCATCTTGAGAAAAAAATTATAGGAACGACCAAAGATTATGAAGTTTCGCCATTTTCTCAATTATGATCGATGAATTTTTATATTAAGATGCTTTAAAGGTTATGGATAAGCTCATTCATATTCATGGAATGCACAAACAAGTACTTTTATATCTATGTTATTTTCAAATTCAGTGCTTTACAATGTTGATATTAGAGTGGATACCAAAAACTAAAATTTCGTGAATTAGTCTTTGCTAGCCTGGGAATGTAAGGTCACACTTGTGCATAATTAACCGCACAATAATCACCAACTCATGATGTGCTATACATCAAGGGGTTGAACGTGGAAACCCCAAAAGATTTAAGAAATCTGAATCTAAGATCAACCAATTAGATAAATTTAAAGAGAAAACGAAGCAACCAAGAACAATCACAAGCAATTAATTAAGAACATAAATGATGTACATGATTTTTCCAAATCGGGATACTCCACCACCAAGGAGATAACAAATTAAGCTTCACTATGAATCAAACCGGAGATTACAATGCTCTCAACTCTCTCAGAGACCCAAATTCATCCTCTCTTAGAATTTCTAAGAGTACCCTATTTATATAGAATACCTTGTTAAATCCTAATACTGAGTAAGATTACCCGCATGGTAATACCTAGGGGTGTAAATCGGTCGGTCGGTCGGTTTTTTTTCAGTTTTTTTGGTGTATAAAAACCGACCATTAATAGGGGTGTAAAGCGGTCAGTCGGTCGGTTTTTTAGGAGTTCGGTCGGTTTTGCAGTCAGTTTTAGCTTGTACATGTATTTAGAAAATCGACCAATCGATTTTCGGTTTAGTCGGTTTTGGTCCGCGGTTTTTTCTTACACCCCTAGTAATACATTTTCACTAAGAAACCTTCTTTGCAAGTAATTCCACTAGGACCGATCCTAAGAAATTGGGGGCCTCTAAGCAAGATTGAAAGATACGGACCCTTTAAACAATAGGGGTTTGAGGCAGTACTCTGGAAGCAAAAAAAAAAAAATTAGATTTATTTACACATATGTTTAAGTATTAATAAAAGCCCTATTGCTTTTGTTGTTGTCCGGCAAAGCTACGAAGTAGGAGTCCTCTTTGAGGATTAGGCCTAAGCTTGACTTGCGTAGAGTCGGAGGGATAGAGAGAATATGTTTTAACTTTGACCCGCGAGCCCCGCTAACCTAGTGGTTCTTTTAGGTTAAAAAACAAGTTTACTGGTATGTTCACTCAACGTTGTTCACTTAAGAGCCTGACCGTATATATATAGTGATAATTGGGGTTTGATTTTTTTATGGAAGTTGAAAGGCCTTTTACCTGAATTGAGTGGGCTTTTGTTTATTAACATATCCATCCATACATGAAATTATAAGAAAGTATACATTAGTTGGGAGCCTTTAAAATTGGGATCCGAAACGATTACTTGTGTTGTTTGAAATCAAGAATAGGCATGGCGTTCCTCTTTTCTTTTTCATACTATTCAAAACTCAACATCAAATTTTGTTGGTCATATTCTGACATGACCATAAGGAACTTTAATTAATATTTCATCTTTGATTTATGACTACAGTATGAGGGGTTTAGCCAGTCAATCTCAGCGTCCAAGAAGACTTGGCAAGTCAACTTATGGGTACTGAAATTTTAACTTCAGCAAATTGTGGGGGACAGGTTGTTTGCTGAAGTACTGATACCAACTAGTTGAAAGAGAGAGGGTGTTATGAGCTTTTATAAATTACTCATCTTAATTTTTCCAACTTTTTTCTCCTTTTTTTTTTTTTTTGGTGGATAAAGTCGTGATTTAATTCTATATAGTTTAATTTATTAACGTTACAGGTTTGGTAATTCAAAATCAGTTTCTAATTTTCGTCCTCTTGCAATGATAGAAAATGTCAAAATTAAAGTATTGCAATTTTGGCAGTTGCAGTTTCTTTGCTAAAGAAAAATTAGAAAATTATTGGAAAATTCCTACAAGTAACTCTCAAAAGTTTCAAACTCCAATTGGTTTGAATGTTTTTTAAAAAGGACAAAAGAATCTAAAACAATGCTCACATGGTATAAGAGCACGCACCATAGAAGATCTCACGTGCTCCAAGCCCTCACGCGCATGCTTGGTGTGAGTGGTTGACCATATGATATCCATTTCGAAAATATTTTTTTTAACTTTAAACATTTATAACTTTTAATCTACAACTTTGTTTCTTACAAATTTTATATCGTTGGAACCGTATCGACGAGAGCTACAAAACTAATATCATGCATTGTTGATGCCTTTTGAGTAAAATTAAAAAAAAAATCTTATTTTTACATGTCATGTTCCAGACGAACCTAATTAAATTTTCACAGAATATACACGATGCCAAGTTGATATGTTGCGAGGAAAAAAAAAATGAATGTTCACTTTGTTCTTAAGGAGAGTTTTAGTGAAATTTTATAAGAATTTTGCATTTGTTTAGGTTGAAAAACTATATTTTATAATTGATTTGTGAAATTTGATTTTTTTTTTTTTAACAAAATATGCATTGTTTAATATGAAAGAGAAAAAAACAGAGTGAAATTTCACTTGGCATACATGTATATTAAGTGAAATTTCATTGAACTTATACATGAATATTAAGTGAAATTTTACTTAAATTGACATTTGAGGGACTTTTTAACAAAGTAAGTATCAATTAGACCTTAAACTCTAGAGAGTTACTTCTAGCGACTTTTGGGATAGTTAGTGAATTTTCACTTGACATACTAAGTGAAATCTCACTGATTGAGTACACGAATGTTAAGTTTAACTTCAAGTTTTTCAGGAAGAAGGCATGTACGGGTTCAGTGAATTTTCACTTGATATTTATGTATGCCAAATTTATATGTTTTGAGAAAAAAAAATTAAAAAAAGACGAATAGCAATAAAGTCATTGCTACCTCATTAAGGCTTAGTTTGGCCCCCATTTTGGTGCTACTCCTTTTTTAAAACACAATTTCATGTTAATTCATTTGGTAACTAGTTTATGTAGGGGTGGGCAAACAGTTCAGTTAACCGACTTAACCGAATTATCGAACCGAATTTTTCATTACAGTTCAGTTAACTGAAATATTTATTTCAGTTAGGTTACAAACCGAACTGTATTATCTTATTCAGTTCGGTTTTCGGTACAGCTCGTCCAAACCGAATCGAACCGAAAAACTGAACTAGATATATGCTATATATGTAATGTCTGGTCTGATATATATTACCAAATGTTAGGGTTGAGAAATTTGTGCCGCATCGAGAGAGAGAGAGAGAGAGAGAGAGAGAGAGAAAGAGAGAGAGAAACCATCAGATTTGTCCAGAGTCAAGACCCAGATCGCGAACTGGTTGTGAAGCTCCGGCGTCGGGAAGAAGCAATCGTCATCATCATCAAACACCCCAACTCTCAAGCTCCAAGATGAACACAAAGAAGTGGAAGAAGTTGCCTATCTCCGGCAACGATGAAGTCACTGACTCACTGGTGGCCCCAATCATCAAACTCGAAGACCTATCATCACCTACGGCTACGAGGAAGACGAAGACGCCATCGCTGATCTAGTGATCTGTACTCTCTCAGTCTCTCTCTATATATATGTATGTATATATCTTACTAGTTACTTCATTTATGTGTGTATATATATATATATATATATGTTAATTGATCTACTTCTAGCAGGGCTTGTTTGATTTGTTTGTGTTTTCCTTTATCTATGTCTTCAAGAAGTTTAATATATATGTTAATTGATCTACTTCTAGGGCTTGTTGTTTGATTTGTTTGTGTTTCCCTTTATCTATGTCTTCAAGAAGTTTAACAACTTAACCAATTTTGCAATGGTTTCTGATTTAGTGTTTGTAGGATCTGATTGTTCTATTGGAGTGTGGGTTTCCCAATCCTCCATATCAATGAAATTAAACTGCTGCGTTGTAGTTGTAGAATCTGATTGTTCTTTTGGTATTCTTTACTATTTCGATTAACCGAATTTTATAACTGAACTGATTTGTAATTCGGTTAACCGAACCGAATCAACTGAATTACATTTCGGTCAGTTAACAGTTGACAATTTCCCAAACCGAACTGAATTCCCCCAAACCGAACCGAACTGACCGAATGCCCACCCCTAAGTTTATGAGCTTTGCAAAAATTGAACTTAAGACTTTTTTGGGTAAAGCTTTTAAAAGCTCTAGAATTGAGTGAAATTTCACTTAATATTTTATGTATATCTAGTGAAATTTCACTTATTATTTATGTTTGTAAAAACATGAAATTTTTATGTTTTGAGAAGGAAAAAAAAAAGGACGAATTTTAACAAATTAATAATCAAATTAGACTTTAAAATCTAGTCATTTACTTATAGTGAAATTTCACCTGACATACATGAAAGTCAGTGAAATGTCACTGAACGCGTACACAAATATCAAGTAAAAATTTAAGTTTTTCAGGAACAACTGAATAAGGCATGTAAAATGTCATTTCTTTTTTTTGCTCAAAACATATCAACACTGGTACTAGTTTTGTAGTTCTCGTCGATATGGTTCCAACGGTATAAAATTTGTAAAAAAACAGAGTTATAAATCAAAGGTTATGGGAGTTTAAATTTTAAAAAACATTTTCGAAACGGATCTCATATGGTACAGTCACTCACACAGTGTGAGTGGCTGAAGGCAAGAATTGCGCGTGAGGCGCTTGGGGGGCATGGGAATCATGAGATATCTTATGATGCTCACACTTATACCGTGTGAGCACTGGCTTAGATTATTTTTGTCCTTTTTAAAAAAATGGTCAAATCAATTGGAGTTTTAAATTTTTAAGAGTTATTTGTAGGATTTTTCAATAATTCCCCCAAGAAAAATATATTTGGTTGCGTCTTATTTTCATGTGAGGTGAATATTTATTAATTTCTTAGAAACCGACTTCGTTGATCGGTCGACATAATTAATAATTCAGTTACTTAAGAGTAAGGCAATTTTAGAAATGTTATTGAGTTGTTAATTATTGCGTTGAACAAGTACAGTGTGTATCAATGCTTATACGTTCTCATATTGTAGATGTCATATTATGACCAATGAGATCCATATTATCTACTGGGAAGGACATTTTCAAGGCAACTAGTATCATGCTGCACAATTAAATTTATTTTGGTAACACACATTATTGTTGTAAATATAATCCGTAATCTGTAAATCAAACCACCAACCAAAACTGTAATTGTAAATTAATAAACCTGAATGAATGCGGAATCGAGATCGAGTCACGAACTGGGTTCGCTCTCCTAAAGACGAATTTGCCCCGCACTGGTGCTCACGGTCCTTGACAATCGCCTCCCAGGATACAACGATCTTCGCCTGGCTGTGGAAGCACATCAAACAGACAGGCCGGCGAACACAAAGATGGATCGTACTCTTTTAGAGAAGACAGACTCGGAGTATGTTCATACAGAAATGCTGCTAATTTTTTCTTATCTAACAAAATGAGGACGGAAGGATATAAAAAGGTAAAAAGGTGACCAATTAAAAAGGGTGCGACTGTCCAGAACAAATGATACATTGCACTGCTTCAACTTGTAAGGGACTGTTTGGATTAAACGTTTAAATTGTGCACCTCTTACCAATAGTCACAACCTACCAAGTTCTTGCCCACGTGACTGCCAATGGTAATAGCATAAAGCACCAATTCAAATCCAAGTGTTGTGGCATTTAGGTAAATATTATATTTAATAATAGCCATTAGTTATCTAACATTACCTAATATATATTTACCCATCAATACCAAACTATCTCCATATTTCATTCACATACCATTCCAACAATCTCCCACATGAATGAAAAGTGACAACATAACAAGCGAAGACTATGAAGACATTAAGAGAGTCCAATTGGAAAGTTACCGCATCAGGATAGGTAGCGTTGGCTTTGAACCTTCCCTAGTGATAGACTATCGGATTTACTCGGCTAAACAGTGGATGCGATGCCTTGAACTGTTCATGTGACGCCCCGCAAAAATAAGCGTATTTTCATTGAAAAATTAAATGAATTACACTTGATTCTTTAAAATAAAATAAAAAATTTCTTTAAAACTCCCAGCAGGTCCATATTCTCCACGGATCTCCTATATCATCCTTAACCTTATCTCCCTTCTAGGCTTCGGTTACCGGCACTGCCTGCATCTAAAAACCATACCGGGAAGTATACAATATGACATGAATAATAAAGGCTCAAAAGGATAATGACAATCAAATACATAGAACGACATCAAATCAATTGACCAGTCTCACAACCCAACTGCTCACACTACCCAAACGCTCATACCAATAGCATCATACCAGGTTCCTCTTGATCACATAGCAAGAGACACCTCACCTCACCTCACCCGTCTCCAGTACGTCGGTCCCTGAGGCCTGTTGGACTGTTGGTAGGTGCTCCTTGCTCATGACCCTTTAGTCCCATAGCACTTAGCAATAAACACATACTCATTGATTCCAAATGAAAACACAACATAACTGCAAAAAGAGTACAAGTAGAGATAACAAAGAAATACTCCGGAGAATTTAGAAAGCATATTGTACACAACCCGGTACCTATAAATGATGTTGAGCAACTCCCAAACACTTCTCTTCTTCTTCTTCTTCTTCTAACTCGAGGTGTATGTATATCTATAATTGTGTATATATATATAAATCTCTCTCTATGTGACTCTTTCAAGCTCTCTATGCTAGAAGTGTAGAATGTGTGTGTTTGAGAGAGTATGTGAGTGTATAAATAGCCAAGCTTCCACTTGGAGACAATGGCCTAACAATCCACTTATTAACCACTAACTTCTAATTAATGGGTAGTTTATAAGGAATATGCAAGATGATGTAAACATACACTAATGCACATATAACTCCACTAATATTAGTGTATAAACAACCAAGCATAATGGCCTAACAATCTAATTATTAACCACTAACTTCTAATTAATTGGTAGTTTATAATGAATATGCAAGATGATGTAAACATACACTAATGCACATATAACTCCACTAATATTAGTGTATAAATAACCAAACATAATGGCCTAACAATCTAATTATTAACCACTAACTTCTAATTAATTGGTAGTTTATAAGGAATATGCAAGATGATGTAAACATACACTAATGCACATATAGCTCCACTAATATTAGTGTATAAATAACCAAACATAATGGCCTAACAATCTAATTATTAAAAGAGAAAATATTAGATTTAATTTCAAATATACTTTCTCTGCTACTGTAATCCTCGTTTTCTGCCCAAACGGTGCAGAATCTGAGAAAATTTCATTAGACGAAAAGTGTACAGAATCGAGTTTTGCTTGGAACAATTCGGGCAGAATCTTAAATTTCCTTCGTTTGCCTAACAAAAATCTGAAAACAAAATTCTGCTACTGTTAAAATTAAAAGAGAAAATATTAGATTTAATTTTAAATATGACTCGAAAAATCTTAACTTCCAACACGAATACCAAATCATTTAATCTCACGCAACTTTTCCCAAAAAAAATACATTTTTAGTTCATGACTTATAAAATTGAAAAAAATGACCAAAATTCCCATGTGATCAATTTTCGCTAAAATCGCACACGAAGTCTAAATCGTCAATTTAAACATGAAAACACGGGTTACTACAGTTCAGGCTTTGGTGTAAACCTAGACAATAGAATTCACACGGTTCCCTACCGTCCATCTTTGGTTCTCACTGTTGTGTTCATTTTGGCCCTGAACAAGTCCCAGGATTCATAAGTGCTCTAGAGAATTCAGCCTTAAAATTCTCATAAAAACGGCCCCATTTCACACTAATATAGGTGATTTCTTATTAAGAGTATTCTGCTGTACCCCACTTGGATATCCAAGATATAAGAATCATTAAAAACAAAGCTTATCCTAATCTCGCGGCAGACAGCACAGTTTTATCCTAGGAATAGGCAGGAGTGCTGCTACTGAGTCACACATAATTCGGTTGTCCCGTTGAACCTAGATCTTGGGATCTCCAGTCAGCTAGGTTGGGTTGCCATCATGGCGACTCTTAAGGTGTAGGCTTTAATCCCATTCCCCTTGATGATATGAACACTTGCTCTCTCGTTAAACCTTTAGTAAGCGGATCCGCATTATTATCTTTTGACTTTACATAGTCAATAGAGATAATCCCATTTGAGAGCAACTGTTTCACAGTATTATGTCTTCGACGTATATGTCGAGACTTACCATTATACATACTACTCTTTGCCCTTCCAATTGCTGATAAGCTATCGCAATGTATACTAATTGCCGGCACAGGTTTTGGCCAATTTGGAATATCCTCTAAGAAGTGGCGAAGCCACTCTGCTTCCTCTCCTGCTTTATCTAAAGCAATGAATTCAGATTCCATCGTGGATCTGGCAATGCATGTCTGTTTAGAGGATTTCCAAGATACGGCTGCACCGCCAAGTGTAAAGACGTAACCACTTGTTGATTTTGAGTCCTTAGAATCAGATATCCAGTTGGCATCACAATACCCTTCAAGTACAGATGGATATCTTGTGTAGTGCAGTCCATAGTCCAGAGTGTGTCTCAAGTACCCAAGTACTCTAACTATTGCCTTCCAATGATCTACACTTGGATTGCTTGTATATCTACTCAGTCTGCTGACTGAGTATGCTATATCTGGTCGAGTACAGTTCATTACGTACATTAGACTGCCAATAATACGTGAATACTCTAATTGAGATATTCCATAACCATTATTTTTAGCTAGATGTAAATTCACATCTACAGGTGTTTTCATTGGACCACAATCATGCTTGGAAAATTTTTCAAGTATTTTCTGAATATAATGAGACTGTGACAAAATAAGTCCACCAGAAGTTCTAATAATTTTGATTCCTAGTATAACATCTGCAACACCTAAGTCCTTCATATCAAACTTATTGTTTAACATTTTCTTGGTAGCTTTAATCATGTCGTTATTGCTACCCATGATTAGCATATCGTCCACATATAGACAAACAATGACATATCCTTTATCAATGTTCTTGACATATACACACTTGTCACACTCATTTATTTTAAACCCGTTCGACATCATTACACTGTCGAATTTCTCATGCCATTGTTTCAGAGCTTGCTTTAATCCATAAAGAGATTTAACAAGCTTACACACCTTTCCCTCTTGTCCCGGAGCAATGAACCCTTCTGGTTGCTCCATATAGATTTCTTCATGTAAATCGCCGTTTAGAAAAAGCCGTTTTAACATCCATTTGATGTATCTCAAGATTGTTGATTGCTGCAATAGCTATCAACATACGGATAGATGTTATTCTCATTACTGGGGAGTAGGTGTCAAAGTAATCCAAACCTTCCCTCTGCTTGTATCCTTTGACTACAAGCCTAGCTTTGTATTTGTCTATTGATCCATCAGCTTTCATTTTTCTTTTGAAAATCCATTTACATCCTAAAGGTTTACTGCCTGGTGGTAAATCTACCAATTCCCAAGTATGATTCTGCATAATGGATTCAATCTCACTATTAACAGCCTCTTTCCACAGGGGTGCTTCAGGGTTTGACATTGCTTCCTTGAAGCTTTGAGGCTCATTCTCTAACAAATAGGTTAGAAAATCAGGACCAAATGACTTAGACGTCCTAGCTCGCTTACTTCGTCTAAGATCATCTTCATTTTCATTTTCTATAGACTCTTTGCCTATATTCTCTTGATAACCACTACTACTAGCGTCATGAATTCTTTTAAGAGATTTTTGTTCTTGTGCAATTTTACAAGGAAATATATTTTCAAAGAATTTTGCATCCCTTGATTCAATTATTGTGTTATCATGAATGTCTGGGATGTCTGACCTATGCACAAGAAATCGATATGCACTGCTGTTATGTGCATATCCAATGAAAATGCAGTCCACGGTTTTTGGTCCTATTTTAATCCTTTTGGGAGGTGGAACTGCCACTTTCGCTAGACACCCCCACACTTTTAAATATTTGTAAGAAGGACTTCGACCTTTCCACAGTTCATATGGTGCTTATCTAATTTCTTGTGTATAACACCCGCATTTGTGTTATTTCATTTCATTGCATTTGTCATGCATGATAATGTGAAGTGTTGTGCATTTTGGCACGTGGTTGAGTGAGTTTTGACTCACGAGTTGATTTGGGTGTCTGTATTAGAGAACCCTTTGAAACTGTGGTGAATGAGAATTTGTTGTTGTGAAGTCTCTCCGAGTATGAAACGGTCACTGTGGAATACTGTAAATGTTTATCTGAAAATAAATGTTTACCTGTGTATATCAATATCTGTATTGTTTTCTGTTTTAGAATTTATTTCTGTTGTTAGATTTAGTATCCTGGTGAGGACGAATGAACACGCTATTAATTTGGTAGGCTAATTAGCAACTTCGGAAACGTCATGTAGAAATTCGCGTTTTAGCGACCAAACGAAACTTAGTCGAAAACTTTTATAATTTTGAGTTTTTACTTATAAAGCTATGAATAAGCTGTATAGAAAGTTTCAGAGACTGATCAGGAGTTTTGAAAACTCGTGGGGAGGTAAACGTAATTCCCCGAGAATGTTGCCTATATATAGATAGAGATGAACTTAGATTTTTCATAAGTTCTAACCTAAGTTTCCAAAAAGGAGGCCATAGGGAGATTTTGAAGCTTAGAGCTTTGCGACGCTAAACGACGAACTTCCGTCAGTCTGTTTTCTCCCATATTTCATATTCGAGCTCCTCGAGGTAAGAGCTTTGTTTTGATATATGTTAGGGCCTGTTTGGCCAAGTTTTCCGAAAAGTTATTTTCTAGAATTTTTCATAAAAGTTGATAAATGGAATTCTGATCCATAGGAATTGTACTAGACGGACTTCTGCACGTTCTTTGTGCACGGGTTTTTTTCAGATTGAATTATAAGAGCGTAAATCGGAGGTGAGTGATTCAACTATGTTTTGGAATGATTTCTTGGCATGTATTCATGTTATGCTTGAATAGCATGTATTAATTCATAGAGATATCTTGTGTAGTTCATATTGGGCATTTATATTGATAAGTAGGCCCAATAGCATGGTGATATGTTTTGATTACCGCGAGTATGGTGATATGTATTTGAGCATGTTAAGTTGCTTATGTGGGTCAGAAGGAGCACGTGGTCACCGTGCCATTTTGTGGAGCCGATATAGGCATTAAGGTCGCACGATTGAAGAGAAGAATCGTGGGTCTTACCCTTTCGCGTGGACTTATTGGCGAGGAGTCGCGGATTGGGAGTATGGACGGGCACGTGAGTCTCCGGCGACTAGTATGAAATGTAGAGATGTGAATGCGGACATGTTTATCATTCATGTACATATGTTGATTTATTCACTAAGCTTTAGCTTAAACAAATCGAAATATGTGTGGTTATTCAAATAACCATTACAGGTATAAATGCTGGCGAGGAATCGGAGAAGTGAACTCGGGGGGTTTAAAGTTCTTTTAGAAGATAACTTGAATGTTGAATCTTGTAGTTTTGGAACAATAGGAATGTTGTAATAAGAATTTTTATAGTTTTTAGTTATGTTTTACTTGAAATGTTAGAACGAATCTAAAACGTTGTAATAGTTAGTAACATGTTGTAACTGTGCTTCGGTAATATGTTAATACAGTTAGGATTGTTTTGGAGTACTTTTGGAAGTGTGTGTTCGATCGCTGGTTGAATTCAAAAGCTTTTAAACTTGAAAATACTGCAGAATGTGCTGCTGCCAGGGGATCAGTCGACTGGGTCTCCGACACAGTCGACTGGATCATGGTTTTCAAGGGTAATATTTTGGCCAGGCTGGACTTCAGTCGACCGGACTTTACCAGTCGACTGAAATTTTGAAGCCCCAGTCGACTGAATGTAGAAAGCAGTCGACTGGATGGTGTTTTAAAACCCAACTTTCTGCTGGACCAGGATCAGTCGACTGGATCTGAGGATCAGTCGACTGGACGGATGGTTTTCAAAATGACTTATTTTATTCCGCTGCGTGTGTTCTTCAAAACTAATTTTGGGAACGTTAATGAATTGGTTTAGCCTCGGTGGCGTGCCACGGGCTTCGGTTCTGCTATTGTGGGACCGGGATGTGACATTTAGTGGTATCAGAGCATAAGTTTAGAGCCTTGGGAACGAGTGACGTTATATATGCTGAGTGACGTCGAGTGGAGTGTGTAATTGTGAAGATAATTGTTATCATTGTAGAAATGCTTCATGTGTTAGCATTTGATGATTGTGACGAACTGTGCATATATATCTTTTGGCATAGCATGCATTGCCTTTGTGCATTGAGCTCAGCAGGGTGAATACTTGACTCATCATGACTGAGCCGATAAGAGTGGTCACTGCATTTGTGAATCGGTTGAATCATACGGATGTGGAACTGTATGATGAGATCACGTTATCATGAGTTATAATAGACCACGTGTTGTGGCAAGAGGGAAAGATGATATTTTGGTAGTGATGAACAGTGGAATCTCTAAGCGAAAAGGAAATGGTTTTGATCGAATCGGTGGATGTTTTTCAACGATAATGATGAGTGTCCTTTAGGAGCTTTAACCGAGAACGGAGTTTGAGTAGTGAATGTCAGGAGAGATTTTCTTAGAGTCCACCTAAAGAATGAAAGGTGATTATCCGTAGTCGAGTTTTGAAATTTAGATTGATTGATAAGAGTTCCATCTCAAACATGGGCTAAACGTCATGACGTGAGAGAATAGAGATGGACAGTTGGGGTTATGACAGAAAGAGAGTCCAACAGAGTGTATTGCTCGTGTATGGCATAGGTGAGGAATCTCTCATCTTTTCTTACGGTGTTTCCCTATGATGTTAATTTATGACGTTATCGTACGGGATTATCTTATGGTTATCTTTTACAAGTATATGATGGGTAGTTGAAGAATCTTTCAACTAATTTTACGGTATTGAGACGATTGGATGGTTGAGGAATCTCTCAACCTATCTTACGGTATGTATTGGACGGTTGAGGAATCTCTCAACCTATCTTGTGTCATGTATTGGGAATTGAGAAATATCTTAACGAGCTATGAGTATTGTGGTTATTGAGGAATCTCTCAACTGAACCTAATTTCGAATGGTTATGGCACCAAGGTAGATTTAGATGTGGTATGAGGGTTAGAAATGAATGCTACTTGATCGATTGTATGTGTGAAAATGTTGGGATTGGAGGACTGACCTAAGAGGAGGGGTTAAGAACGAGAATGGTAGAGTATACTTTGACGGTTTGAAACTACAGTTGGTAGAAGTTTAATTGATGACATACTTCGGGAGTGGTTAATTAGACTTGATGATTATGTGCATATAGATGTAACGATAAGGACGATATGGGTTGGAGGAGAAACTGTAGAATTTCTTGATGGAGAGTAAATGGACAGAAATGAAGAATAATAAGATTCCCTAGTGTTTTGCAGTGGTTTGTCAGAAGAGATAGAATAAAGAAAGTAGGAATAGGAGGCTGGAAGTAAAAGATAAGTGTGAATTATGGAACGTGATAAGAGATTCGGAGGAATCGAGTGGATATTTGGATAACATGGAGATGGGAGGATCTTGATAGGGAGCTTGTAGCAAAGGTTGTTATCACAGAGAGTTGTAGAACGGGCGACCTCAAACCTGGATTTTGAATGTATAAAAAAAAAAAAAAAAAACGAAAACCTTTTCTTCTAATGTTTTTAAAACATCTTTGGGTGTCTGAAACAAGTGGTTGCCAACTGGAAGTTGGAGCACGGTAATTATCACGATACTGAACAAGAGCAATTGTGAAAGTGGATAGAGTAAAGGGACTTTGGGTAAGTCAAGTTAGAGAGATGAAAATGTAAATTGGGAAGATGAATCTTTGATAAGAAAGTAAATAAGAACGGTAGAAGTGGGATGAAGATTTGGGAGTACGTTGAGTACATTATTGGATATGATAGTAGGATTGTAAAGCGATTAGAGGACAATGGTGGATGCAATGAAATACGATCTTAGTGTCCTAAATTCCAATAAGGTTGGAGAGTTTTGAGACTGTCGAATTTCACCCTAAGAAAATTTTAAAGTGTTTAAAATGTTTTAGAATAAAACTTTCGTTGAGCAAGAAAATTTGTTTTAAATACTTGTGATTAGGTATCAAGTAGACCTTGGAAGATGGTATCGTGGAAAGATATGGTATGCTTAGTGCTTGGGACATAACGGTGGTTGTCAAACGAAGGAGTTTTAGGTGGGCAGATTCTGAACTTAGGAATTCTAAAGGAGTTGGTGAAATGTCGTGTACCTAAATTTGGCTAATTGGAAGTTATGACTTTAAAGGAGTGGTTCGTGAGTATTGTTCCAAAGGGGGCTCGACTTCGATATAAGTATTAGAGTAACCTGAGGTAATGAATGATTTGAGGCTTTGATCAATCAAGAGGATGAGATCCATAAAGTGTGAAAAACTTGAAAGATGACCGTTAGGAATCAGTTGGCATTGGTAACCGGAGTGAGAAATTTACCTTGGGGTATTGTCGTGAAAGGTATGTAAATTTGGAAGTCGATATGGAATTTATTGAACACAGTGAGGCTATAGTACTTTGTGGGAAGATTTAATTACCGGCTTATCCTCTGATGGTATGTGGGGATTATATTAATGCTGTGAGCAATAGGTTATTCAGGAATAATGGATTGGAGACCCGGATAGCATAAATAAAGGACTAGAAAGTTAAATGGGAAATTGAGGCAGATTCAACTACGGTTATGAAACATTGAATGTCGGAGTAAGGTATAGTGCCTTAAGATGTTATACGAAGAATATACGCTTAGTGTGAATGGTTGTTAGGAACTCAGTGAGAGTTGAGATACAGAAGTGTGATCGATATGGACTTATGCAAAGGTGAAAGTTAAACATCAGCGACGTATAGAGTTGTAAACTACATAAATGGTAGTGGATCTACCTGGACTGATATGAGAATGGACTACGTTGTAATTGAGATCTTCGAAAGAAAAATAATCGACTCAAGATGTATATACGTTATATAAATAAAATGGATCGTGAATGGTCAAGGGTTGAGACAGGAACAAGATATGTTCTGAGCATGGGAATACGTGTTGATGAACTCTATGGTAGGTATATGACTGAGTAAGCCAATTTTGATTCACAATGTTATTCGTTATGATGGATATTGGGAGCAATTGTATTGAGAAGGAGATGAAGTGTTATGTGTAATTTTAAAAAAAAAAATTTATTTTAAAAGAACAACATGAAAGAAATGTGTTTGACTTTGAGGAAAATTCTAAATCAAAACTGTCAAGTATGATCTTCTATTTCAATCGGCAATAGTTCGGGTGCAGACTTTGGAGAGCTAAATGATGAATATGTTTGACCTCATTGACATTTGTGGGAGATTTGGGACGTTATGTAAGCTCGAAATCTGAATGGTATCTGATAAGGCACGTGTGATTGGAAGTATAGTACGAGATTGGTTAAATTGAACGAAATGATAAGAACTTGGGAGTCGTTTGAAATGCGTTATAGCACTACAAGTGGTTTGGTGATTAGCAGAGTAAGAGATTAAATCTATAGTATGTGAAACCATTGATTGAAGCATTGACTTATCAACGAGGTATATAGGCGTGATTGTACTCAGTTGTGGTTCACTTTGGGATGAAGAATCGTGTATAGATGTTAACCAGTTGAGACGTAATGTCAACGACTTTTAGTCAACAAGAAAGATGGGTGAAGGGAGATGCGTTACTTCCTTCGTTTTGGTGATTGGGATATAACCTTTGGGTTTCGAACAGCATATGTGATAAGTACGATGAAAGGATATGTGAAGGGACGTGGTGACGTCGTGATGTGATTTAGTGTCAGGTTTGACTATTGAGTAAGTTCTACTCAGGTATCGATGTTCTCATTTATCGAGATGCTTCGGGGTATTGCTAGGATTCTGTTTGAATCTTCTATCAGATTGAGGCGGGGACTTTGAGGATTTATTTTCCTTAAAAGCCTGAGGATTTATTTTCCTTATGAGATCGCGTCATCTCAGTGAAAGGGATTGTGTATGTGGCAAATGTTGGAAGTACTTGCGTGAAGTCTTAGTGACTTGAGAAGATGAGATGCGTACTCAGTATCCGCACCTTTTTTGTCATACCCGCTCCTGCGGTATTTATTTATATCATTTTAGCATGCTTACGGTTGTGTTAATTAACGTGTGTGAAGTGAGTGATGACTCACTAGTTGTTGGAGGGTGTCTTTTGAGAACCCAGTATTGGCCTTAAAGGCAGTTCGGAAGGTGTCAAGAGAGGACACGGGAACATGGAAAGGCATGTTGCATTGGCATAGCTAAATGACATTTATGTGATTTAAATGTTATTTGACTTATCTGGTATTTTGATGAATAGTAAATTTACCTGTGTAGAGTAAATTCTGATAATCTTGATACTATTAGATATCATTTTGAGAATTGTGGTGAGAACGTGAATGTCACGTTATATAACAGGTAGGATGTGTAGAGATTCTACAGAATTTGGTTTTCGGACATAATTTTGAATCCAAACAAGACTTAATCGAAAACTTTTATAATTTATAGTTTTCATTCGTGAAGTTATAAAATGGACGTGTAAGACGTTTCGAGGAATAATTAGAAGTTTTGAGAACTCACGGGGAGGTAAACGTAATTTCCGAGAATTTTGTCTATATATAGAAGTTCCAAGATATTTCTTCATTACAACTTTTCTAATTTCAAAATCAAAAGGGAGATTTGGGGGTTTTAGGAGCTTAGAGCTTGCAGACGCAAATCGACGGACTTCTGTCTATTTGTTTTTAACCAAAATTCGTATATGAACTCCCCAAGGTAAGGGCTACGTTTTGATAGTCTTTAGGCCACGTTTGGCTAAGTTTTTATAAATTTCTAAATCTAGGAATTTGGGAAAAACGCGTGTAAACTTGTAGGTTTCGAGTAGGATCGGAGATTTGGCGTTTAATCGGGCTTCTAGTCGTTCCTTCAAAGTTATACGACGATAGCTCGAGGTATGAATTTCTAGCCTATTTTATATAGGTGAAATACATGTTTTATATTTCGATGACGAAATTGTGATCCGGG
Source organism: Hydrangea macrophylla (assembly GCA_033977485.1). Taxonomy (NCBI): domain Eukaryota; kingdom Viridiplantae; phylum Streptophyta; class Magnoliopsida; order Cornales; family Hydrangeaceae; genus Hydrangea; species Hydrangea macrophylla. Next base: position 112,288,753 of record CM066988.1, on the reverse strand, counting down.
CAAAATCCATGTGTTAATCTTAGGCCCGTTAATTACGCACGCGCTTAAATGTGAAAAGCATGCCTAATTTTACGCGAGCACGTATATGTGTTAAATGAGCATGTTTATGTGCCTATGTGGGTTAAAGGGGGATTTGTGCTAATTCACCGTGAGACGTCCTCTCGAAGGGGGAGGATTAGTAGTGACGACGGTCACTTGCCGAGAAAGGCATTAACGTGACATGTCGAAGGGGCATGGGTCATGGTTGAGTCTTAAGACTTTGGATCGATGAATGTGCACTTATTCCCTAGAGACCATTAGTTATGTGTTATGATGAGGTAAAAGCATGATTTGTCATATATGCATATGTTAGAAATTGTGCACTCAGCATATAGCTGAGCAATGGAGATTTACTCCATTGCAGGTATGAAGATATGAAAGATGGAATGCGAGGGATGAGGCCGTTGGGGATCAATCGGAGGAATTGGTGTATAGAACATTTCTGTAACCGAGTTATAGAAGCTCTGTATTATTTTTGGATGGATGTAATATTCTTTTGAAAACCTTTTTAAGTTGGTTGGAAGCGACTCGGAATCTTGAGTTCGCGTCTTGATGTTTAACAAGTTGAATTTCATGTTTTATAAATTGTTGAAGCACTTATGAGATTTTGATCCAAATGAACCCTCAACTTAATTAGTTAACGTTTTCCAAACTTAGGCAAGTTGTTATACTTGTCCTTATAGCATTGGTAAGGTTTGATAAGAATTGGAATATGTTTGAAGGGTCGCAAAGGAATGGGGTTGTTTGATGCCTTAAGCAAATTCTGCAGCTTTGGGTAGGATTCTGCTAAAGGGTCATTCGACCGGTCGAAGGGGGTCGTTCGACCGGTCGAAATACCCTCTGCCAGAATTTTTAAACCCATTCTTCCAATGTTCGGAACAACTTCTAACTAGGCATGGGGGTACCTTTGGGGGACCCTTTGACCTATGAAACTGTTACTTTTGAAAACGAAATTCGTTAAGGCGTATTTGGACAAGTGTTTAATATAACCTTTGAAAAACTGCTTGGAAGTTGGTTATTTTGGAGCAAAACTTTTATTAAGGTCATTTTGGGAACTTTAATCATCGTTGGTAAGCCTTGATGGCGTGCCACGTAACCTAGATTCATATGTATGGATCCGGGGCGTGACATCTAGTGGTATCAGAGCAATAGGTAACAAAACTTTGGGAACGTTCGACGTCGAGTGGAGTGTTGAGTGAATTGACACATATTCTAGAATGCATCCACATATTGTAGAGATGTTTGATGCATATGGTATGTTGTTATACATACATGATTATGTTATTGGCATACATGCATAGTATTTATGCACTCGTGAATCGGTGGAATCATGCGGACGTGGAACCGTGTGGTGAGATGAAGTTTTCTGTGGGTTATCATAGACCTTGTGGGGTGATACGAGGGAGAGATGATATCTCGATCGTGGCGAACAGTTGAATTTTCAAATGAAAATGAAATTATTTTTGGATCGAATCGGTAATTATTCAAAGTGATAGTAATAAGTGCTTTTGAGGGCTTCAACTGAGAACGGAGGTTGAGTAGTGAATGTCAGGGAAGATTTCCTTATAGTTGAGAATGAAAGGTGATTGTTCGTAGTCGAGTTTTGGAATTGAGATTGATTGATAAGAGTTCCGTCTCGGACATGGACTAAACGTTGTGACGTGAGAGAATAGAGATGGACAGTTGGGGTTTATGACAGAAAGGTAATTCAGCAACACGTATTGCTCGGGTGTGGGGTAGGTGAGGAATCTCTCACCTTATCTTATGGTGTAAACCTACGGTGTGATCGTATGGGTTATCTTATGATTTTCTCTTACATTGTATCATGGATAGTTAAAGAATCTTTCAACTGATTTTACGGTATTGAGATGATTGGATGGTTGAGGAATCTCTCAACCTATCTTACGGTATGTATTGGATGGTTGAGGAATCTCTCAACCTATATTATAGTATGTATTGGGGGTTGAGGAATATCTCAACGTATTGTGAATATTGTGGTTGTTGAGAAATCTCTCAACTTAACCTAGTTTCGGGTGGTCGTAGTACCATGGTGGATTGAAATGTGATAGGAGGACTAGTAGCGAAAGCTATCGGCTGATTGGGTGCGTGGAAAGTTGGTATCTGAGGAGTGATTTGAACGAATGGTTAAGAATGGAAATGATAGAGTGTGCTTGGATAGTTTAAACTATAGTTGGTGGAAGCTTAGTATGGAATGGACCTCTAAAGCAGTTGCTTAGATTTGATGATTATGTGTATGTGAATGTAACGATAAGGACGACATAGGTCAAAGGAGAAATGGTAGAACTTCTTGGTGGAGATTAAAGGAATGGAAATGATTATGAATAAGAGTTTCTTGGTGTTTTGAGGTGTGGTTTGTCAAAGGAAGTAGAACAAAGGATGTAGGAATATAGGATTTGATGTGAAAGATACGTGTGAGTGATTGAACATGATAAGAGATTCGGAGGAATCAAATGGATATCGGATATCATGAGGATAAGGAGATCTTGGTAGGAAATACTATAGAGAATGTCTTTATTACAGTGAGTTATAGTGTGGATAACCAGGAACCGTGAGTAGTTCGATGAGTTTTCAATGTTCTCGAGCACTTTTTAGTGATTCCAAAGTGGTTGGGAAGTGGCCCCAAATGCCTTGTGAGTTTGGATACTTTTAAGGATGTTATATGGAGGAAAAATATGGTCTAGGGGGTACTGGACCGGTCGAAAGGGGCGGATCGACCGGTCGAACACCCCTCTGATCCAAACAGTGTTTTCGAAAACATTTTTCGTCGACTTTTACGAAAACAGGCATAACTCTTTGTAGAAAATTTGGATTCGCGCGCCGTTTCTTGCGTTGGAACTGGGACTCAAAGAGCTATCTTTTGGTGTAAAATTTTACCATACTTTATAAATGACCATTTTGCCCTTGGGCTGTTTTGTCACAGAAAAGTTCTTTTAAGAGGTCTAATTGATGCTCTCTTTGCTAATTATCGTATTTCAAATAAAGTGAAGGATCTTTTAATGATTGTAAAACATTGTTAAGTATTTATAATGAGTGGTTGTCAACGGGAGGTTGGAGTATGACAAGTATTACGATACTGAACAAGAGCAACTGTGGAAATGGATAGAGTAAAGAGATTTTGGGTAAGTCAGATCACAAGAGCGAAAGTGTAGATTGGGAAAATGAATCTCTTATGAGAAAGTGAACAAGAACGGTAGAAGTGGGATGAAGACTTGGGAGTACGTTGAGTACATTATCAGATATGATAGAAAGAATGTAAAATGGGCAGAGGATAATGGTAAATGTAGTGAAATGCTATCTCGGTCATCCTGGATTCCAACAAGGTTGGAGAATTTTGAGAATGTCAGATTCCATCCCAAGGAAATTTTAAAGTGTTTAAAATGTTTTAAAAATCAAACTTTTGTTTGAGTAAGAAAATTTTGTTAAATACTTGTAATAAGGTATCAAGTAGAATTTGGAGGACGAGTATCGTTGAAGGATATGGTATGCTTAGTGCTTGGGACACAACAGTGTTGGTCAAATGAATGAGTTCTACGTGAGCAGGTCATAAAGTTGGAAATTCTAAAGTAATGGATTAGTCAATTGTTGTACACTTGGACTTAGTAAGCTGGAGGTAGTACCACTAAACGAGTTGACTTGGGTATTTTCTAAAGGGAACTTGATCTTGGTTTAAGTATTTGAATAACCCGAGGTTATGAATGATTTGAAGTTTGGAACGTTTATGAACTTGATGAGATTCATAAAGTGTGAAGCACTTAAAAACAATAGTTATGAATGGGTGATCTTGAGTATGGACACGAAAGGTATGTGAATTGGGAGTTGATAGGGAATTTATTGAACACAGTGAGACTATAGTACTTCATTGGGAAGATTAAATTACTGAGTTGTCTTCAGATGGTTACAAGAATAGTATGAATACTTGAACAACAGGTTCTTCGGGAATAATGAATTTGGGATCAGAATAGCAAAGATAAAGGATTAGAGAAATCTGAATTGGAGTTAAGTCAGGTTGACTGGAGTTATGAAATATTAAATCATTAAATAAGATATGAAGCCTTGAGATGTTATACAAGGAATATATGTTCAGTGTAAAGGGCTGTCAGAAATTCAGTAAGAGTTGAGATACATGAGTACGATTGGTATGGGCTTGTGTAAAGGTGAAAGTGATATATCATAAACTTATGGGGTTGTGATCTTCAACAGAAAAGTAATTGACTCAGGGTGTGTGTACACTATATGAATAGAATAGATTGTGAAGGGTCAAAGATTTGGGACAGGAACAAGGTATGGTCTGAGTATGCGAATGCATCATGATGGACATTGTGGTACATGTATGATTGACTAAGTCAATTTGGGTTAACCACGTTATTGGTTACGATGAACATTGGGGTTATTATGTTGGGAAAGTATTATGCAAAATTTTAAAATGATTTGTTTTAAAAACGAAAAGGAAGAATATGTATTTGACTTTGTTAAAAGTTTTAAATTGAAGGTGTAAAGTGAAATCTTCTACGTTAGTCGACGGCAGTTCGAGTACAGAAGTGGGAGATAAATGACAAGTGTGTTGACCTCACCGAGAGTGGTTCGGGATAGTAGGTAACCTCGGACAAGTAAAACGATGTAAAATTTTTTAATTGAGAATCTGAATGGTGTTTTACAAATCATGTACGATTGGATTTCAAATACGAGATTGGATTAAACCGAACTGGAATTTGATAAGGAATGAGAGTTGTTTGAAAACGTGTTATCGTTCTACGGGTATTCCACGATTAACAGGATAAGAGATGGAATTTATGGTATATAAAATATTTGGTTGGAGCATTGACTTACCGACAATGTATGAATGTATGATAGTACTCAGATTTGATTACTTCGAGATGAAGAGTTATGTATAGTTGCTGATGATGCCAAAAATTGGTAACAATAAAGTAAAGCAATTTAGGAGAGAGAGGGAGAGAGAGTGAGAGACTATTTTTTGTATGTGGTTCGGCCCTGTTAATGAAGGTACCTACGTCCACGGGTGTGTCTGAGCACGTTCACTAGCAGATCACCGGCGGGCCTGGTGAGCCAACAAAGAGGGGCGGCACTACCAGTAATACCGGCCGGGTGTATGCATATAATGGTGAATTTTGTAGAGGTGCTGTGTAGACTCTAGAGTCGGCCGTCCCCTTCATGAGGGATGAAAGGTCTCTTTTATAGATGTAAGAGACCTACTCATACATGGATAAGGAAATATAATCCTATTAGGGTGTGATTGACACCAATCAAGTAAGCTTCCTAATTGTATTAGGATTGATTGACATTAATTGCGGGAGTTTCCCAATTGGATTAGGAAATAGATGCACTTTCCATTAGTCTTCTAGCTTGAGTAGGAAACTGCCCATAATTTTGGGTGTATCAGTTGCCCCCCATTTCCAAGATTGGCCAGATGCAATATCGGGGCAAGTTTGGAAATTAGTTGATGCCACTTGCCACTGTCTGAGTGCTTGAGGAAGCTGCCTCGGGGCTTCTGAGCCTGGTGAGTCCTCGGAAACTGGCCGAGAGTTGAGACTCGGCCTACTTCGGAGTCTTTTTTGCTTGAGTTAGCTCCCAGGATGGTTATCTTCTGCCCGTAAACCTTCGTCAAGGCTGTGGGTAGAAGGATTTTACCATGTTGGAAAAGCCGACCTAAAGCGTACTGCTCTAGAGTCCTTTTTTATGTTAACTCCCCAGGATGGTTGTCTTCCGCCCAGTTAGCCTTCGTCAAGACTGTTGGGAGAAGAGCTTGACCATGTTGGTGGAGCCGACCTAAATCACGGTGCTTTAGGGTCCTTTTGCTCCTCTATCGTCGGCCAACCTAAGAGATTTTAGTCACCTCTATCGTCGGTCTGGACCTAAGTGGAGTTAATGCCTCTGAGTACTGTAGGTGCTCGGGTTGTCCAAGATTTTGACTTGGTTATCCGCGAGGCCTGTAAATACCCGGTGTGATTACCTGTTTAGTTCACTACGCCATCTTGCCCCCCAAGCTTTCGCTAAAACGAGGGTCTTAAAGAGGCTATGATCTGTAGGTAACCGACCTGGAACATGGTGGTTGCAGGGTCTTTTGAAGCTTGCCATCGTCGGCCACCTAGGGGGTTTGCCCCCATCGTCGGTTGGACCTAAGCGAAGCCGGTGCCTCGGTCGTGACCCCGAGGTCTTTGGTGCCTGGGTTCGGAGCCCGAGGTCTTTTTGGTGCCTGAGTTCGGAGCTCGAGGTCTTTTGAGTGCCTCGGGGTTAGGCCCGAGGTCTTTGCATGCCTCGGGGTTAGGCCCGAGGACTTCGTAGATGCCTCGGAGTCATGCCCGAGGACTTTGTAGATGCCTCGGGGTCATGCCCGAGGACTTTGTAGATGCCTCGGGGTCATGCCCGAGGACTTTGTATGCCTCTGACAATCGGTGGAGCCTTACGCGGTGATCGGGCAAGTATCACTGTAGTCGGGCTCATCTAGACCGATGGAGACTGAAGGTTGTGTCAGGGCGGCCGGACTCAGACCACTGTGAACTGGAGGTCGGGTCGGGGCTGCCGGATTCTGCCTGTTGCGAGCTGGAGGTCCGGTCGGGGCTGTCTGACCCGGACTGCTGTGAACCGGTCGAACTGTCAGAGCTCCCGGGCTGATCTCGCTTTCGCTTACTTCTAGAAGACTCGTTGCTTTCTTGCCCGGTGTATTTGGTCTTCAGAAACTCTTCAGTGTCAATATATTTTCCAACCCTCTCAGAGAGCTCAACCAAAGTTTCCGGTCGGTTTCTGTGGAACGACGCGGCGCACTTGGTGTGTTGAACTCCCGAGCAGAAGGCTATGATGGCGATTGTCTCGTTCAGATTGCGGATTTGAAGCTTCTGTTGGTTGAACCGGTCGGTGAACTCCTTGAGGGACTCATTGTTCCGTTGTCTGACTGTCAGTAGCTGCATGTCTGGCTTTGGCCGCTCATGCATACCGGCGAACTGGTTGATGAACTGCTTGCTGAGTTGTTTGAAACTGCAGACCGATCGGGGCTCCAAGGAGTAGAACCACTGCATGGCCGGGCCTTTCAAAGTGCTGGGGAAGGCTAGGCAGTGTAGCTCATCGGAGTTGGTTGCTAGGGCCATCTGGACCTTGTAGGTCTGGACGTGGTCGACCGGGCTTCCCGAGCCGTTGTATGAATCTAGCCGAGGCTGCTTGAATTTGCGCGGGATGGAGAACCTCGTGATCTGGCTGGAGAATGGTGACTCTGTCTCGGTATTGGCTTGATTCGGAACACAGTTTTGATTAAGCTTTTTGGCCACTCCATCGATCTGCTTCTGTAAGTCCTTGATTCGGGCTTCCACTCCTTCCCGACCGATATCTGAGTAACTGGTCGGGTTGGTGGAAGAGGCTTCTTCTTCATGGTGGGGTGCTGTCCTCTAGGATCGGGCTCGGCTATGACTTCGGGTAACCGTTCGCCTAGGGACAACTCGGCTCTTGACCGAGTGACCCCGGACTGATTCCCGGGCCATATGCTCCTGCCTTTCCTTTCGGGCACCACGCCCGCTGTTGATGTCTCTGGCATCCTCAACACGGGACGGGTTGGCTCGGGCACGTTGTCTGGTCAAGATTAGTTCTTGACCGTACGCAACGTTCCCGGGTCGCTTCCCGGCCGTTGGAGGATTGCTTTGCTGGGCTAGCAGTGCTTCGATCTGTTGCTGGATTTGACGCTGGCCCTCCAAGAGTTGTGTGAGGGTTGCGGTGATTTGCTCAGATGTCAGGATTGCTGCAGTCGACGCCGGGGCCGTAGGAACATCCCGGTCGGACTGATGCGCAGCCTTCTTTCCCTTCTTTGGTGGCATATTGATCAGTCAAGAATTTGTTGATGAGAAGAATTGTCGTTTCCCACAGACGGCGCCAAACTGATGATGCCAAAAATTGGTAACAATAAAGTAAAGCAATTTAGGAGAGAGAGGGAGAGAGAGTGAGAGACTATTTTTTGTATGTGGTTCGGCCCTGTTAATGAAGGTACCTACGTCCACGGGTGTGTCTGAGCACGTTCACTAGCAGATCACCGGCGGGCCTGGTGAGCCAACAAAGAGGGGCGGCACTACCAGTAATACCGGCCGGGTGTATGCATATAATGGTGAATTTTGTAGAGGTGTTGTGTAGACTCTAGAGTCGGCCGTCCCCTTCATGAGGGGTGAGAGGTCTCTTTTATAGATGTAAGAGACCTACTCATACATGGATAAGGAAATATAATCCTATTAGGGTGTGATTGACACCAATCAAGTAAGCTTCCTAATTGTATTAGGATTGATTGACATTAATTGCGGGAGTTTCCCAATTGGATTAGGAAATAGATGCACTTTCCATTAGTCTTCTAGCTTGAGTAGGAAACTGCCCATAATTTTGGGTGTATCAGTTGCTAACCAGTTGAGACATGTTGGAAACGACTGTTAGTCGAAAAGAAAGATGGGTGAAAGTAGGTGAGTTATTTATTTTGTTTTGGCTATTGTGATGAAATTTAAAATTCGAAAAAGATGTGACAAGTACAATGAAGGTATGTGTGGGTTGACGTGTGACGTCGTGATATGATTTAATGTCAAGATTGACTATTGATTATGTTCTACTCAGGCATTGATGTTCTTATTATCGAGATGTTTATGTGTTGTTAGTATTCGATGAGAATCTTCAATCGAGTCAAGACAGGAGGGGCTTCAAGGATTTATTTTCCTTAAGAGCCTGAGGATTTATTTTCCTCGTAAGATTGTAATATCTTGGAGGGGATGTGTAGTTGGTAATGAGACCAATGTCGGAAGTACTTGTGAGAAGTCTTGTGGCTTGATGAGATGGCATAAGTTTGGGGACAAACTTCTTTTAAGGGGGAGAGGATGTCATACCCGCTCCTGCGGTATTTATTTATATCATTTTAGCATGCTTACGGTTGTGTTAATTAACGTGTGTGAAGTGAGTGATGACTCACTAGTTGTTGGAGGGTGTCTTTTGAGAACCCAGTATTGGCCTTAAAGGCAGTTCGGAAGGTGTCAAGAGAGGACACGGGAACATGGAAAGGCATGTTGCATTGGCATAGCTAAATGACATTTATGTGATTTAAATGTTATTTGACTTATCTGGTATTTTGATGAATAGTAAATTTACCTGTGTAGAGTAAATTCTGATAATCTTGATACTATTAGATATCATTTTGAGAATTGTGGTGAGAACGTGAATGTCACTGTTCGCTCTCGGGATAAGTATGATTCAAGTGCAAATCAATCGTAACAAGTAATACTCGGGTAGGTACGAGGTCGATTTCCACGGGGACTAGACCGGAAGATTATAGTTCCAAGACACGAATACACCACTACCGTAACCAAAAAAAGAAAGAAAAGGTGATTGCTTTGAGAGAATCTAACTCTAAATCTAAAACTAAGCATGCAAGTAAATCTAAGGTAAAACGGCGACTAAATAAGTTGACTAATTAAGCGATAAGCACAAATTAACTATAACAAGCAAGCTAGAATAATGGGTTGTTTAAGACAAAGGGAAATGGGCTAGGGGTCATGCTACCAACCTTGGATCACAAAAAAGTAAGTATAAGGGACTTGGAGGGAACCTCTCAAGTGAACAAAGTTCCTTGGGAGCCAACAATCAAACATGTGGGTTGTCAACCCCACAATGAAAGATGAAGGCTTGAGGGAACTAAGGGCAAATGTTGGATTGGTAATATAGATTCAATAACCTCCATTGCATGACAATGGGGGTAAAGAAACAAGCATATTACAAACCCAATACTCTTCAACCACTCAAGAGGATCCAAAACCATTAGACTATCAAGAAAAACAAGGATCCATAGGTGGGTTCATGACCCCTAACCTAGAAAATTAGCTACACATGGATTTAACTATGAAAATATTAATAGAAACATTAAATGAGAAGGAAGATATCACCATTAATGCAACCAATAACTTCAAGAGAGAGAGAGAGTGAGTGAGCCCAAAAAAAAGCTTCAATAAATGCTCCAAAAAGAAAAGTCCAAGCTTGCAAGTTGAAGAATCTCTCACAAACCCACTTACAAGACTTGAATGTAGCTAATCTATGAACAAGATAACAAGAACTCCTAAAGAAATACAAGGGGGTTAAGAAAGAGAATCTAAGCTGCTCTCTAAATTAGGTCTCTCCAAAAACGAGTTATAATGGGATATTTATACAAAAACCTCGGAGTGGCAAACTTGTAAAATAAAGAGTTCAGAAACAGGGTCATTCGACCGGTCGAGCGGGGCCATTCGACCGGTCGAGTGCCCCTCTGTCAGAATGTTATATCAGCATATCAGAAGTGGACCGGTCGAATGGGTCACTTCGACCGGTCGAATGCCCCTCTGCCTGAGTCTTCACAGCTTCACACACAAGTTTGCACACGGATCACGAGAAAGGCCATAACTCTTCGCTCCGGCCTTCGTTTAAGGTAATGTTTGCGGCTATGCGAGGTAGAGTCGCAGAGCCAGCTTTACCAAGTTACGATCAATTTCCAAATGTGTGGTCTTGGAGTCCGAAAACAAGAGAGAAATGGCCGCAAAAGACGAGATCTTCCACCGAGGCTTTGCCTCCCGACTCGGATTGTCAACAAGACCTGCAAAACACTACAATAACCCGTGTAAAAGATGTAAACAGTAAAAATGAGGGTTATGCAAGGACAGTGCGTAACTAATGTACTTAGAAGCTCCGGGAGTGGAATTTTGCGCAATAACAAATCAAAACTCAAGCAAAATAAGTGATAAATCACACCCCCCTACTAGCACATTGCTAGTCTCTAGCAATTAAGCGGAGAAGAGAAGGTTCTAAGGACATTATTTACCCATCTTATTAAAACAGTAAGGAAAAACCGCTTTCGTGGGTGGCACGGTTGCATTTAGCCATTGCAACAAGCCGTTGAACCTCTAGGTTAACCCTAGAGGCGGAGTTTTGTCTCCGGAGGGTTCTCAGAATGATACCCACAAACATAAGCTTCCTCAAGATAGCCACCCACAAGTCGAAGAGCGCAAAGCTCAACAAAGTCAAGAGGTTTTCGATGGTTCTTAGCTAAGTGATACACAAGTTCCCAAAAGTCCCCAAACTATCAAGGTTATTCGAAAACTTCATTTATTCCAACTCTCGGACGCTTGTGGCAAAGGTTGCAAGCCCACAAGTAATGGCACGGTGCAATGCATTCATAATCCAAAAATCGATCGAAACCGCGCTTCAACGCAATTCTCACCGGTGAAACCCTCAGAAATGAATCACTCGGAGCGGGTGACACTCTCAAGACATGCGGGCAAAGAGCAATAGAAAAGGAAAACAAAGCCACGCACATGTCATGTGTGAAGAACGTTGATTATGTAAAACGAGTAAAATGAATCTCATGAAAGATACCACGCATTGGAGGTGATGAAAACAACTCTACTTGCTCGTCACGGTCGTCTCGAACTCTGAATCATAATACCAAGGATCAATTAGGATTGGGTAAGGTCGCAGTGGAAATGGGGTGGTGAAATGTTTGGGTTACTCTTGGACCACAGTGTTCGCACAAGGGTTCACAAGACAAGGGACAAGTCGGGAATGATTAATTTCGATGAGGAGCGATGGAGAAGTACCCTTTTCATGAAGCTCTTTCTTTTCTTTTCTTTTTTGTTTTTTTTTTTTTTTTTTTTTTTTTTGACTTTTCTTTTGTCTTTTCTTCTCTTGCGGTAACTTCCCCACTAAACACGACTCAATCCCTTAAGATTTTAACAAAACGACCTTGTGCGAACAATCTTCCAGGACTTATTTTAAACCAAGAGATGGTGAAAGATGAAGTGCGATGGAGTGATGGGCTAATGAAAGGAGGTGTATGTGGAAGGGGTAAGAGAAAATGGCGCGGGATGTGACCTAAGATCATTTCCTTAGTGTGATACAATTCATTGTTCTCCACTAATGCGACAAGCAAGTGCAAGTTTGTAATTTCACATGATGATCCTCTAATGCATGATCAAGCAAGAAGATGAGATTGACTACGACTTTAGCACGTTTTTCAACAAAGAGAGAAATGCAAGTAACGCTCAATAAATGGAGGACGGCTCAAAATCTAACAAGGTTCAAGTCTCCACAAGTGTTTCAATCGAACCGCGGATTATAAATGCATTAAACATCATGCTGTAACAAGTGTTTGCGCAACGTCCACCAATAGTTCAAGATTTGAAACTCATGAAGTTCGCAATAATCGGGATAGTTCTAGGACTTTGTGGGATTCCATGAGTATCACATGCTAAGAACACAAGAAAAAATCAAGAAAGGCGTCATTGCTCGGCACTTTGACTGGGCAACTATGCGTCGATCAAAAGAGACTTGGACCAAGAGTCCAAGAAAAAGAAAAAGGAAGTTTTTTTTTTTTTTTTTTTTTTTTTAACATGCTTAAAGTGCTACTTGGCAAGAAACAGTGAAGTTCGAACTGAAATTTAGCGACTAGCACACCCCCCTACTAGATCCGTGCATTGTCCACAATGTATGAGCATCGAATAAACGGACAAAAGAGAGGGGACTACGTTACCAGATGGGCGATCCCTGTAAAAAAAACAGAAGAGATGATCCTGCACAAGTAAACACTACCAAGCATATCAACGAGGAAAAGAATGCAAGAAAAAAAAAGAGAACATGAACTTCCATTAAATATAAACAGCAAAAGTTATAGAAGTACATCAAATGCCTAAACGGCGCCGAAGAAATAAAACATAATGATAGAAGAAACGAAACTAAGCGGCCAACATGGCTCTAATTAACCAAAGCAAGAAAACCCGACACAAAACAAGGATCTAGCAACTACAGAGGCGTAGCCAAGTGAGCTCGCTGCTAGTCTAAGAAGCGCCAAAAAGTCGGTATCTGAGGAAAAAGGCCTCAAGGCGGCGGTGCGGAAGGACCAGCACCACCTGCGCGTGCTATAGCGCCCATAAGGGCCCTGAACTGGAGCTCCTCCCTCTCAACCTGCTGGGCCGCAGCCATCTCCATACTGGCCTGGAGCGAGTCGAAACGGGACATAACTCGGGCCTCCATCTCCATCATCTCAGCCCTCGTCTCCCTGAGCTCCCCCTGAGTCTCAAGCAACAGGTGCTCCAGACGAGCAAAGTCAGGAGCAACCGCAGGAGCAGGAACTGGCTGCTCAACCTCGACGTCCTCCTCCTGGACCTGGGGCACATCTCCCTCAGCCGGTGCATCTCCCTCAGCCGCCTGCTGTGCGGCTCGCTGCCGCTTGCGGGCCTGAGCCTGAAAGGCGCTCTTTGACTTGGCCAGAGACACCGCACCTAAAGGATCCTCAATGGAAATGAGGTGATCGTCTGGCTTAGGCTTCACCCCTTCTGAGAGGCAAAGCCGGGTAACGAGGGAGCCGTAGGGGAGGCTAGTGGACACCGTGGTCTTGGCCGAGGCGTTATACATAACCTCAAGAACGAGCTGGGGTAGAGAGAACGCGTCCGCAGTGCCAAGTGCGGCCAAGTGGGCTGCATAGTAGTGGCCTAGGGTGGGGGGGATGATGGGGAGTGGTGGAGAGGGGGATTGGTGGTGGCGTGTGGTGGAGAGGGGGATTGGTGGTGGCGTGTGGTGGAGAGTGTGTGGTGGAGAGGGGGATTGGTGGTGGTGTGTGGTGGAGAGGGGGAGGGTGGAAATGAGAGAGCTTAGGGTGGGGGGGATGATGGGGAGTGGTGGTGGCGTGTGGTGGAGAGGGGGAGAGTGGGAATCGCCGGAGAGAGGGAGAGAGAAGAGAAATGAAGAAGAAAAAGAGAAGAAAGAGAATTTAAACAGCCCGCGGGTCGTTCGACCGGTCGAGCGGGGTAATTCGACCGGTCGAATGCCCCTCTGCCAGAAGGCTAAAAAGAACCAAACCAGGTCGACCGGTCGAATGGGTCACTTCGACCGGTCGAATGCCCCTCTGCCAGAAAGCTAACAAGAACCAAACCAGGTCGACCGGTCGAATGGGTCACTTCGACCGGTCGAATGCCCCTCTGCCAGAAAACCAATTTAAGAACAAAGGAGGGGCAACCAAAACACACCCTTTTTTGTTTTTTTTTTTTTTTTTTTTTTTTTGTTTTTGTTTTTGAAAGAAGGAGAAGAAGAAGAAAACAACAAAAAGAGCGATCCACACGTAAGAGGGATGAGTCGGGTAGACCCAAACACAACCGAGGGACGCAAGGGGTGGGTGCGAACGCACACCTAGAGCAAGGATATGATCAATGGCTCTACAAAAGAGGGAACTTGCCGAGGATGGCACGCGGCTATTCGACCCCGTAAACGGGATCTTCCAACGGAATCGACTCCAACGTGGAGTCAAAGCCTTCCAAAAACGGCTTAAGACGTTGGCCGTTCACTTTGAACACGTTACCCTCCTTTGGGTCAAAAATTTCAATAGCACCATGAGGATAGACCTTTTTGACAATAAAGGGGCCGGTCCACCTTGATTTTAACTTTCCCGGAAACAAATGTAAACGGGAATCGTACAAAAGCACCTTTTGTTCGGGTTCGAAGTGCTTTCGCACTATGCGTTTATCATGAAATGCCTTAGTTCGTGCTTTGTAAATCTTTGAACTTTCATACACATCGTTCCGGATTTCTTCTAGCTCCGAGATTTGAAGCTTTCTTTTAGCACCACCCTTATCCGTGTCAAAATTGAGCTTTTTTATGGCCCAAAATGCTCGGTGTTCAAGTTCAACCGGCAAGTGACACGCCTTTCCGTAAACTAAACGGTAGGGAGACATTCCGAGATTGGTTTTGTAAGCCGTCCGATATGCCCAAAGAGCGTCGGTTAGCCTCAAGGACCAATCTTTTCTAGATGGATTCACCGTTTTTTCTAGAATTCTTTTAATCTCCCTATTGGCCAATTCCGCTTGGCCGTTAGTTTGCGGATGGTAAGTGGTTGAGGTCTTATGTGTTATGCCATACTTCTCCATTAAAAGTTCAAAAGGATGATTGCAAAAATGCACTCCTTGGTCACTTATGATGGCCTTTGGAATTCCGAATCGAGACACGATGTTCTCTTTAAGGAATTTCAAAACGGTTTTGTGATCATTGCGCTTGCTCGCAATTGCCTCAACCCACTTCGAAACATAATCAACCGCGACGAGGATATATTCATACCCAAATGAGATAGGAAATGGGCCCATGAAGTCGATTCCCCAACAATCGAAGACCTCGATGACAAGTATTGGGTTCAAGGGCATCATGTTCTTCCTCGTGACACTACCAAGCAATTGACATCTATGACATGCTTTGCAATAATTGTGGGCATCTTTGAAGAGAGTGGGCCAATACAATCCACTTTGAAGGATTTTGGCCGAGGTCTTTTTGGATGAGAAATGCCCACCACATGCTTGGTCGTGGCAAAAAGAGAGAACACTTTGGAATTCATCGTTGGGAACACAACGGCGGATGATTTGGTCGGCACAATATTTGAACATGTAAGGGTCATCGAAGAAGAATGACCGTGCCTCAACCTCAAATTTACGCCTATCTTGGGGGGTCCAATGTGACGGGACGGCTCCCGTCGCTAAGTAATTTGCCAAATCGGCGTACCATGGCAAAGCGGAGATAGAGAGCAAGTGTTCATCGGGGAACACGTCCCTTATCGGAGTCGGGTCCGCAACTTCGACATTCACCGTCAAACGAGATAGGTGGTCGGCAACCACATTTTCAACGCCCTTTTTGTCCTTGATAGACAAATCGAATTCTTGGAGGAGAAGGATCCAACGAATCAACCGGGCTTTAGCATCCTTCTTATTGAGAAGGTACTTTAGAGCCGCATGATCGGTAAAGCAAACGATTTGGGATCCAACCAAGTATTGACGAAATTTATCGAGGGCGAAAACTATGGCGAGTAGTTCTTTCTCGGTAGTAGAATAGTTCATTTGGGCGCTATCGAGAGCCCTACTCGCGTAGTAGATGACATGTGGTTGTCTATCCTTCCTTTGGCCCAAAACCGCTCCCACGGCATAATCACTTGCGTCACACATGAGTTCAAATGGGAGGGACCAATCGGGGGATTGCATTATAGGGGCAGTCGTAAGCAAAGTTTTTAGTTTGTCAAATGCTTCTTGACACGCCTCGGTCCATGCAAAGGGAACATCTTTCCCAAGCAAATTACACATAGGGCGTGAAATTGCACTGAAATCTTTGATGAACCTCCTATAGAAACCGGCATGGCCGAGGAAAGATCTAACGTCTTTCAAACATGTGGGAGGGGGCAAGTCGGCAATGAGCTCGACTTTGGCCTTGTCAACTTGAATTCCTTCACTTGATACGATGTGGCCAAGAACGATCCCCTTTGTCACCATAAAGTGACATTTCTCCCAATTGAGGACTAGATTTTTCTCCTCGCACCTCTCTAGGACTCTCCTCAAGTTCCCTAGGCATTCATCAAAAGAATCACCATATACGCTAAAGTCGTCCATGAAGACTTCTAAGCATATTTCCACCATGTCGCTGAAAATACTAAGCATACACCGTTGAAAAGTCGCCGGTGCGTTGCATAGACCAAATGACATTTTCCTATAGGCAAAGGTGCCATAGGGACACGTGAACGTGGTTTTCTCTTGATCTTCGGGTGCAATTTCTATTTGGTTATATCCGGAATAACCATCCAAGAAACAATAGAATTTGTGCCCGGCCACCCTCTCTAAGATTTGATCGAGGAAAGGTAGAGGGAAGTGGTCTTTTCGGGTGACGGAGTTCAATTTTCGGTAGTCAATGCAAACACGCCAACCGGTAGGGACACGAGTTGGGACGAGTTCGCCTTTCGGATTCTTGACAACCGTCACCCCGGATTTCTTTGGGACGACTTGGGTAGGACTTACCCATTGACTATCGGAAATAGGATAAATAATTCCCACGTCCAACAACTTTATAACCTCGGCCCTCACGACCTCTTTCATGTGCGGGTTTAACCGCCTTTGCATTTGACGCGAGGGTTTGGCGTCGTCCTCCAAGTAGATCTTATGAGTGCAAATAGTTGGACTTATCCCCTTTAGGTCGGCGATTGTCCATCCTAAGGCACTCCGGTGATTTTTCAGCAATTTGATCAAACTCCCTTCTTGATCGGGGTCAAGTAGGGACGAAATCACCACCGGGAATGTTTCTTCGTCTCCCAAGAACGCATACTTGAGCTCTTTTGGCAACTGTTTTAGCTCGAGTTTGGGGACTTCAAGATTAGACGGCAACGGAATAGTGTCACGTGGGGGAAGTTTTTCAAATTGAGAACACCACATGACATCCTCTCCTAATTCTTTGGATTCATGGGACTCTAAGGCATCCTCTAACTCAAGCTCAAGTAGGGAATACTCGAGCAACGAAACACCATCGGGGGTGGTTTCTCGTGCCGGACATGACTCAAGAGGTTCCTCCAAGCAACTGAAGTTGAAGAACTCGTGCGTAAGAGTGTCAATGAAGTCAACCTCACAAATATCATCATCCTCAAGATCCGGTTGTTCCATGAGATTGTAAACATTAACCTCCGCGGTCATGTTACCGAAAACCAATTTCATGTTCCCATTCCTACAATGTATTTGGGCATTGATAGTGGCTAGGAATGGTCGACCTAGGATGATAGGAATGGGAGACGTCCCACCCTCAACCGGTTGTGTATCCATGACAATGAAATCCGCCGGGTAGTAGAAAGCATCGACTTGGACTAACACATCCTCAACTATCCCGTTTGGTACCCTAATGGAGCGATCGGCTAATTGCAAGACAGTTCGTGTCTCCTTAAGTTCTCCGAGACCCAATTGTAGATAAACCGAATAGGGTAGGAGGTTGACACTAGCACCTAGATCCAAGAGGGCCTTTTCAATTTTGAAATTCCCTATGACACAAGAGACGGTGGGACAACCGGGATCTTTGTACTTCGGTGGGATGTTGTCCCGGATGCATGAGGTTGCTTGTGCCGCCATGTAGGCTTGCTTTTGCACATTGAACTTGCGTTTTCTTGTGCAAAGATCTTTCAAGAATTTAGCAACTCCGGGAACATCCTTGATCATGTCAAGAAGAGGGATGTTAATCTTGACTTCCTTTAACATTTCAAAGATTTCTAGGGTCTTGCCCTTGTTCTCCTTCGGTTTCAACCTTTGCGGGAAAGGTGGAGTTGGGACGTATTTGGAAATATTTGGCTCAAGAGGCAAGGTTGCCTTAGAGGTTGATATCCCATCTTCAACAACCGATGGGTTGGTTGTTTCAGGATCATTGGGTTTTAACCTCTTTCCCTCTCTGTGCTCGTCATCAAGTTGTTCTTTTAGACTCTCCGTAGGTTCTTCGGGAACCTCACGGACTTTGTTATCAACAATTTTCCCACTCCTTAAAGTGGTGACAGCTTTAACCTGCTCGGTGATGGGATCGTCTGACCCAGAAGCTCCAACGGCCATTTGACCTTTGGGGTTTTGAATTGGTTGGGCCGGAAACTTTCCCTTCTCATTTACTTGTTGAGAGTTAGCCAATTGGCTAAAAGAATTGCGCATTTCGTTCATGAATTGAAGCATTTGCGCGGAATTTTGATCAAGCTTTTGAGCTTGTTGATCTTGCCTTTGCATGAGCGTTTGCATTTGATCCTCAAGGGACTTCTTATGTGGGGGCACATAAGGATTCGATGAGGATGGACCATGAGGAAAAGAGGGAGATGGAGGATGAGGTGGGAAATTATTTTGAAAGTGTTGTGGAGGCGGCATTTGTGGTGGTCCATGATTGGGCTCATTCCTCCATCCTTGATGGGGAGGATTTTGATTTTGGTTTCTCCATCCCGGGTTGTATGATTCGCCATATGTGGGATTGAATGGCTTTTTAAACGTTCCCATGGCATTGGCTTGCTCGTGCAAGATTTCTTTGAAAGCCGGGATGGTCGGGCATGTGTTGGTCGGGTGACCAATCTTTTCACAAATGGCACAAGTTTCTTCCACGAAAGCCAAGGGTTGTGTGGCTTTTTGTGTGGCTTGTGCCGCCGCGGCCTCTTCTTTGGCTTGCTCCATTGACTCCATTTTTCTTTGAAGTTTGGCAATGGTAGCACGTAAGTCATCCTCTTGATTTAGTTCAAGAATTCCAGGAGAAGATGACTTAGTAGAAGGAGTGGCGGTGGCCGGCTTTGCCTTATTGGCATTCCGATCATGGGGATCCGAAGTATCCCATGCTTGAGTTGTGTCGGCCACATACTCGAAGTGTGCCTCTGCTTCCTCGGGGGGAAGCATCATGAATTGTCCATGGCACATGGTTTCAATGAGTTGTTTTGAGGCTAATTGGAGACCGGCATGGAAAGTTGAGACTAATCTCCATTTCTCAAAGTTATGATGAGGACACATGTTGAGCAAGTCCTTAAACCTCTCCCAACACCTAGTGAATGATTCGAATTCCCCTTGCTTAAAACTTTGGATCAATTGTCTGAGAGTATTTGTGCGATGCATGGGGAAGAATTTCTTTAGGAATTGGGATTGCATTTCGTGCCATGTCCCAATAGAGCGAGGTTTCAAAGAGTTAAGCCATGTTTTGGCTTTGTCTTTAAGAGAGAATGGGAAGAGTTTGAGTCGGAGGACGTCCTCCGAACAATTTTGATCGCTAAATGTAATGCACACATCCTCAAACTCTTTAAGGTGGAGGTATGGTTGTTCGTTATCCATCCCACGGAAGGTAGGGAGCAGCGAGATCATCCCTAGGCGATAGTGGAATTGTCCAGCGTTGTAAGGGAAAACAATGCAAGACGGGGTAGAGATTCTCTCCGGGTGGAGATAGTCCTTAAGGGGACGCGTGTCATCCCCTTGATAGTTCCTATCACCTTGTTCACTCAAATTGTCGCCCATTGTGGCGGAATTTGTGGATGATTGAAAGAATGAGGATTCGGAAGGCGTCGGGGATGAGGGTGGTGGACGCCAATAGGAGCTTGAGCTCGAGGATTCCGGGTGTTCGGCGAAAGGATTGCCGCCGACACCGTTATGCATTAAAATATTGTAGTAGGGTATCCGGGTCCGTCAAAATGCCGGGAGTCTAGTCCCCGGCAACGGCGCCAAAAACTTGTTCGCTCTCGGGATAAGTATGATTCAAGTGCAAATCAATCGTAACAAGTAATACTCGGGTAGGTACGAGGTCGATTTCCACGGGGACTAGACCGGAAGATTATAGTTCCAAGACACGAATACACCACTACCGTAACCAAAAAAAGAAAGAAAAGGTGATTGCTTTGAGAGAATCTAACTCTAAATCTAAAACTAAGCATGCAAGTAAATCTAAGGTAAAACGGCGACTAAATAAGTTGACTAATTAAGCGATAAGCACAAATTAACTATAACAAGCAAGCTAGAATAATGGGTTGTTTAAGACAAAGGGAAATGGGCTAGGGGTCATGCTACCAACCTTGGATCACAAAAAAGTAAGTATAAGGGACTTGGAGGGAACCTCTCAAGTGAACAAAGTTCCTTGGGAGCCAACAATCAAACATGTGGGTTGTCAACCCCACAATGAAAGATGAAGGCTTGAGGGAACTAAGGGCAAATGTTGGATTGGTAATATAGATTCAATAACCTCCATTGCATGACAATGGGGGTAAAGAAACAAGCATATTACAAACCCAACACTCTTCAACCACTCAAGAGGATCCAAAACCATTAGACTATCAAGAAAAACAAGGATCCATAGGTGGGTTCATGACCCCTAACCTAGAAAATTAGCTACACATGGATTTAACTATGAAAATATTAATAGAAACATTAAATGAGAAGGAAGATATCACCATTAATGCAACCAATAACTTCAAGAGAGAGAGAGAGTGAGTGAGCCCAAAAAAAAGCTTCAATAAATGCTCCAAAAAGAAAAGTCCAAGCTTGCAAGTTGAAGAATCTCTCACAAACCCACTTACAAGACTTGAATGTAGCTAATCTATGAACAAGATAACAAGAACTCCTAAAGAAATACAAGGGGGTTAAGAAAGAGAATCTAAGCTGCTCTCTAAATTAGGTCTCTCCAAAAACGAGTTATAATGGGATATTTATACAAAAACCTCGGAGTGGCAAACTTGTAAAATAAAGAGTTCAGAAACAGGGTCATTCGACCGGTCGAGCGGGGCCATTCGACCGGTCGAGTGCCCCTCTGTCAGAATGTTATATCAGCATATCAGAAGTGGACCGGTCGAATGGGTCACTTCGACCGGTCGAATGCCCCTCTGCCTGAGTCTTCACAGCTTCACACACAAGTTTGCACACGGATCACGAGAAAGGCCATAACTCTTCGCTCCGGCCTTCGTTTAAGGTAATGTTTTCGGCTATGCGAGGTAGAGTCGCAGAGCCAGCTTTACCAAGTTACGATCAATTTCCAAATGTGTGGTCTTGGAGTCCGAAAACAAGAGAGAAATGGCCGCAAAAGACGAGATCTTCCACCGAGGCTTTGCCTCCCGACTCGGATTGTCAACAAGACCTGCAAAACACTACAATAACCCGTGTAAAAGATGTAAACAGTAAAAATGAGGGTTATGCAAGGACAGTGCGTAACTAATGTACTTAGAAGCTCCGGGAGTGGAATTTTGCGCAATAACAAATCAAAACTCAAGCAAAATAAGTGATAAATCAAACTTGTTCGCTCTCGGGATAAGTATGATTCAAGTGCAAATCAATCGTAACAAGTAATACTCGGGTAGGTACGAGGTCGATTTCCACGGGGACTAGACCGGAAGATTATAGTTCCAAGACACGAATACACCACTACCGTAACCAAAAAAAGAAAGAAAAGGTGATTGCTTTGAGAGAATCTAACTCTAAATCTAAAACTAAGCATGCAAGTAAATCTAAGGTAAAACGGCGACTAAATAAGTTGACTAATTAAGCGATAAGCACAAATTAACTATAACAAGCAAGCTAGAATAATGGGTTGTTTAAGACAAAGGGAAATGGGCTAGGGGTCATGCTACCAACCTTGGATCACAAAAAAGTAAGTATAAGGGACTTGGAGGGAACCTCTCAAGTGAACAAAGTTCCTTGGGAGCCAACAATCAAACATGTGGGTTGTCAACCCCACAATGAAAGATGAAGGCTTGAGGGAACTAAGGGCAAATGTTGGATTGGTAATATAGATTCAATAACCTCCATTGCATGACAATGGGGGTAAAGAAACAAGCATATTACAAACCCAACACTCTTCAACCACTCAAGAGGATCCAAAACCATTAGACTATCAAGAAAAACAAGGATCCATAGGTGGGTTCATGACCCCTAACCTAGAAAATTAGCTACACATGGATTTAACTATGAAAATATTAATAGAAACATTAAATGAGAAGGAAGATATCACCATTAATGCAACCAATAACTTCAAGAGAGAGAGAGAGTGAGTGAGCCCAAAAAAAAGCTTCAATAAATGCTCCAAAAAGAAAAGTCCAAGCTTGCAAGTTGAAGAATCTCTCACAAACCCACTTACAAGACTTGAATGTAGCTAATCTATGAACAAGATAACAAGAACTCCTAAAGAAATACAAGGGGGTTAAGAAAGAGAATCTAAGCTGCTCTCTAAATTAGGTCTCTCCAAAAACGAGTTATAATGGGATATTTATACAAAAACCTCGGAGTGGCAAACTTGTAAAATAAAGAGTTCAGAAACAGGGTCATTCGACCGGTCGAGCGGGGCCATTCGACCGGTCGAGTGCCCCTCTGTCAGAATGTTATATCAGCATATCAGAAGTGGACCGGTCGAATGGGTCACTTCGACCGGTCGAATGCCCCTCTGCCTGAGTCTTCACAGCTTCACACACAAGTTTGCACACGGATCACGAGAAAGGCCATAACTCTTCGCTCCGGCCTTCGTTTAAGGTAATGTTTTCGGCTATGCGAGGTAGAGTCGCAGAGCCAGCTTTACCAAGTTACGATCAATTTCCAAATGTGTGGTCTTGGAGTCCGAAAACAAGAGAGAAATGGCCGCAAAAGACGAGATCTTCCACCGAGGCTTTGCCTCCCGACTCGGATTGTCAACAAGACCTGCAAAACACTACAATAACCCGTGTAAAAGATGTAAACAGTAAAAATGAGGGTTATGCAAGGACAGTGCGTAACTAATGTACTTAGAAGCTCCGGGAGTGGAATTTTGCGCAATAACAAATCAAAACTCAAGCAAAATAAGTGATAAATCAAACTTGTTCGCTCTCGGGATAAGTATGATTCAAGTGCAAATCAATCGTAACAAGTAATACTCGGGTAGGTACGAGGTCGATTTCCACGGGGACTAGACCGGAAGATTATAGTTCCAAGACACGAATACACCACTACCGTAACCAAAAAAAGAAAGAAAAGGTGATTGCTTTGAGAGAATCTAACTCTAAATCTAAAACTAAGCATGCAAGTAAATCTAAGGTAAAACGGCGACTAAATAAGTTGACTAATTAAGCGATAAGCACAAATTAACTATAACAAGCAAGCTAGAATAATGGGTTGTTTAAGACAAAGGGAAATGGGCTAGGGGTCATGCTACCAACCTTGGATCACAAAAAAGTAAGTATAAGGGACTTGGAGGGAACCTCTCAAGTGAACAAAGTTCCTTGGGAGCCAACAATCAAACATGTGGGTTGTCAACCCCACAATGAAAGATGAAGGCTTGAGGGAACTAAGGGCAAATGTTGGATTGGTAATATAGATTCAATAACCTCCATTGCATGACAATGGGGGTAAAGAAACAAGCATATTACAAACCCAACACTCTTCAACCACTCAAGAGGATCCAAAACCATTAGACTATCAAGAAAAACAAGGATCCATAGGTGGGTTCATGACCCCTAACCTAGAAAATTAGCTACACATGGATTTAACTATGAAAATATTAATAGAAACATTAAATGAGAAGGAAGATATCACCATTAATGCAACCAATAACTTCAAGAGAGAGAGAGAGTGAGTGAGCCCAAAAAAAAGCTTCAATAAATGCTCCAAAAAGAAAAGTCCAAGCTTGCAAGTTGAAGAATCTCTCACAAACCCACTTACAAGACTTGAATGTAGCTAATCTATGAACAAGATAACAAGAACTCCTAAAGAAATACAAGGGGGTTAAGAAAGAGAATCTAAGCTGCTCTCTAAATTAGGTCTCTCCAAAAACGAGTTATAATGGGATATTTATACAAAAACCTCGGAGTGGCAAACTTGTAAAATAAAGAGTTCAGAAACAGGGTCATTCGACCGGTCGAGCGGGGCCATTCGACCGGTCGAGTGCCCCTCTGTCAGAATGTTATATCAGCATATCAGAAGTGGACCGGTCGAATGGGTCACTTCGACCGGTCGAATGCCCCTCTGCCTGAGTCTTCACAGCTTCACACACAAGTTTGCACACGGATCACGAGAAAGGCCATAACTCTTCGCTCCGGCCTTCGTTTAAGGTAATGTTTGCGGCTATGCGAGGTAGAGTCGCAGAGCCAGCTTTACCAAGTTACGATCAATTTCCAAATGTGTGGTCTTGGAGTCCGAAAACAAGAGAGAAATGGCCGCAAAAGACGAGATCTTCCACCGAGGCTTTGCCTCCCGACTCGGATTGTCAACAAGACCTGCAAAACACTACAATAACCCGTGTAAAAGATGTAAACAGTAAAAATGAGGGTTATGCAAGGACAGTGCGTAACTAATGTACTTAGAAGCTCCGGGAGTGGAATTTTGCGCAATAACAAATCAAAACTCAAGCAAAATAAGTGATAAATCAGTCACGTTATATAACAGGTAGGATGTGTAGAGATTCTACAGAATTTGGTTTTCGGACATAATTTTGAATCCAAACAAGACTTAATCGAAAACTTTTATAATTTATAGTTTTCATTCGTGAAGTTATAAAATGGACGTGTAAGACGTTTCGAGGAATAATTAGAAGTTTTGAGAACTCACGGGGAGGTAAACGTAATTTCCGAGAATTTTGTCTATATATAGAAGTTCCAAGATATTTCTTCATTACAACTTTTCTAATTTCAAAATCAAAAGGGAGATTTGGGGGTTTTAGGAGCTTAGAGCTTGCAGACGCAAATCGACGGACTTCTGTCTATTTGTTTTCAACCAAAATTCGTATATGAACTCCCCAAGGTAAGGGCTACGTTTTGATAGTCTTTAGGCCACGTTTGGCTAAGTTTTTATAAATTTCTAAATCTAGGAATTTGGGAAAAACGCGTGTAAACTTGTAGGTTTCGAGTAGGATCGGAGATTTGGCGTTTAATCGGGCTTCTAGTCGTTCCTTCAAAGTTATACGACGATAGCTCGAGGTATGAATTTCTAGCCTATTTTATATAGGTGAAATACATGTTTTATATTTCGATGACGAAATTGTGATCCGGGCAAAATCCATGTGTTAATCTTAGGCCCGTTAATTACGCACGCGCTTAAATGTGAAAAGCATGCCTAATTTTACGCGAGCACGTATATGTGTTAAATGAGCATGTTTATGTGCCTATGTGGGTTAAAGGGGGATTTGTGCTAATTCACCGTGAGACGTCCTCTCGAAGGGGGAGGATTAGTAGTGACGACGGTCACTTGCCGAGAAAGGCATTAACGTGACATGTCGAAGGGGCATGGGTCATGGTTGAGTCTTAAGACTTTGGATCGGTGAATGTGCACTTATTCCCTAGAGACCATTAGTTATGTGTTATGATGAGGTAAAAGCATGATTTGTCATATATGCATATGTTAGAAATTGTGCACTCAGCATATAGCTGAGCAATGGAGATTTACTCCATTGCAGGTATGAAGAAATGAAAGATGGAATGCGAGGGATGAGGCCGTTGGGGATCAATCGGAGGAATTGGTGTATAGAACATTTCTGTAACCGAGTTATAGAAGCTCTGTATTATTTTTGGATGGATGTAATATTCTTTTGAAAACCTTTTTAAGTTGGTTGGAAGCGACTCGGAATCTTGAGTTCGCGTCTTGATGTTTAACAAGTTGAATTTCATGTTTTATAAATTGTTGAAGCACTTATGAGATTTTGATCCAAATGAACCCTCAACTTAATTAGTTAACGTTTTCCAAACTTAGGCAAGTTGTTATACTTGTCCTTATAGCATTGGTAAGGTTTGATAAGAATTGGAATATGTTTGAAGGGTCGCAAAGGAATGGGGTTGTTTGATGCCTTAAGCAAATTCTGCAGCTTTGGGTAGGATTCTGCTAAAGGGTCATTCGACCGGTCGAAGGGGGTCGTTCGACCGGTCGAAATACCCTCTGCCAGAATTTTTAAACCCATTCTTCCAATGTTCGGAACAACTTCTAACTAGGCATGGGGGTACCTTTGGGGGACCCTTTGACCTATGAAACTGTTACTTTTGAAAACGAAATTCGTTAAGGCGTATTTGGACAAGTGTTTAATATAACCTTTGAAAAACTGCTTGGAAGTTGGTTATTTTGGAGCAAAACTTTTATTAAGGTCATTTTGGGAACTTTAATCATCGTTGGTAAGCCTTGATGGCGTGCCACGTAACCTAGATTCATATGTATGGATCCGGGGCGTGACATTTTTGAGACATGAGGTACAAGTTTGGGGATAAACTTCTTTTAAGGGGGAGAGTATTATAACACCCGCATTTGTGTTATTTCATTTCATTGCATTTGTCATGCATGATAATGTGAAGTGTTGTGCATTTTGGCACGTGGTTGAGTGAGTTTTGACTCACGAGTTGATTTGGGTGTCTGTATTAGAGAACCCTTTAAAACTGTGGTGAATGAGAATTTGTTGTTGTGAAGTCTCTCCGAGTATGAAACGGTCACTGTGGAATACTGTAAATGTTTATCTGAAAATAAATGTTTACCTGTGTATATCAATATCTGTATTGTTTTCTGTTTTAGAATTTATTTCTGTTGTTAGATTTAGTATCCTGGTGAGGACGAATGAACACGCTATTAATTTGGTAGGCTAATTAGCAACTTCGGAAACGTCATGTAGAAATTCGCGTTTTAGCGACCAAACGAAACTTAGTCGAAAACTTTTATAATTTTGAGTTTTTACTTATAAAGCTATGAATAAGCTGTATAGAAAGTTTCAGAGACTGATCAGGAGTTTTGAAAACTCGTGGGGAGGTAAACGTAATTCCCCGAGAATGTTGCCTATATATAGATAGAGATGAACTTAGATTTTTCATAAGTTCTAACCTAAGTTTCCAAAAAGGAGGCCATAGGGAGATTTTGAAGCTTAGAGCTTTGCGACGCTAAACGACGAACTTCCGTCAGTCTGTTTTCTCCCATATTTCATATTCGAGCTCCTCGAGGTAAGAGCTTCGTTTTGATATATGTTAGGACCTGTTTGGCCAAGTTTTCCGAAAAGTTATTTTCTAGAATTTTTCATAAAAGTTGATAAATGGAATTCTGATCCATAGGAATTGTACTAGACGGACTTCTGCACGTTCTTTGTGCACGGGTTTTTTTCAGATTGAATTATAAGAGCGTAAATCGGAGGTGAGTGATTCAACTATGTTTTGGAATGATTTCTTGGCATGTATTCATGTTATGCTTGAATAGCATGTATTAATTCATAGAGATATCTTGTGTAGTTCATATTGGGCATTTATATTGATAAGTAGGCCCAATAGCATGGTGATATGTTTTGATTACCGCGAGTATGGTGATATGTATTTGAGCATGTTAAGTTGCTTATGTGGGTCAGAAGGAGCACGTGGTCACCGTGCCATTTTGTGGAGCCGATATAGGCATTAAGGTTGCACGATTGAAGAGAAGAATCGTGGGTCTTACCCTTTCGCGTGGACTTATTGGCGAGGAGTCGCGGATTGGGAGTATGGACGGGCACGTGAGTCTCCGGCGACTAGTATGAAATGTAGAGATGTGAATGCGGACATGTTTATCATTCATGTACATATGTTGATTTATTCACTAAGCTTTAGCTTAAACAAATCGAAATATGTGTGGTTATTCAAATAACCATTGCAGGTATAAATGCTGGCGAGGAATCGGAGAAGTGAACTCGGGGGTTTAAAGTTCTTTTAGAAGATAACTTGAATGTTGAATTTTGTAGTTTTGGAACAATAGGAATGTTGTAATAAGAATTTTTATAGTTTTTAGTTATGTTTAACTTGAAATGTTAGAACGAATCTAAAACGTTGTAATAGTTAGTAACATGTTGTAACTGTGCTTCGGTAATATGTTAATACAGTTAGGATTGTTTTGGAGTACTTTTGGAAGTGTGTGTTCGATCGCTGGTTGAATTCAAAAGCTTTTAAACTTGAAAATGCTGCAGAATGTGCTGCTGCCAGGGGATCAGTCGACTGGGTCTCCGACACAGTCGACTGGATCATGGTTTTCAAGGGTAATATTTTGGCCAGGCTGGACTTCAGTCAACCAGACTTTACCAGTCGACTGAAATTTTGAAGCCCTAGTCGACTGAATGTAGAAAGCAGTCGACTGGATGGTGTTTTAAAACCCAACTTTCTGCTGGACCAGGATCAGTCGACTGGATCTGAGGATCAGTCGACTGGACGGATGGTTTTCAAAATGACTTGTTTTATTCCGCTGCGTGTGTTCTTCAAAACTAATTTTGGGAACGTTAATGAATTGGTTTAGCCTCGGTGGCGTGCCACGGGCTTCGGTTCTGCTATTGTGGGACCGGGCTGTGACATTGTGTGGCAATTTGTTGAGAATATGATTCGCAGACAGTATTGCCTCCCCCCACAAGTTCTGAGGTACTCCTGAACTTATCAACAAAGCATTCATCATTTCCTTTAAGGTACGGTTCTTGCGTTCAGCAACACCATTAGATTGGGGTGAATAAGGAGCGGTAGTTTGGTGTATAATTCCATGTTGGGAACAAAATTCACCAAAAGGGAACTCATATTCACCACCTCTATCGCTTCTTATCACCTTTATCTTTTTACTAAGTTGATTTTCAACCTCATTTTTGTAATGTTTGAACATGTCTAATGCTTCATCTTTACTCCTTAGCAAATAGACATAGCAAAACCTAGTGCAATCATCAATAAAAGTAATGAAATACTTTTTACCACCTCTAGATTGCACGAATTTAAAGTCACAA
Source organism: Hydrangea macrophylla (assembly GCA_033977485.1). Taxonomy (NCBI): domain Eukaryota; kingdom Viridiplantae; phylum Streptophyta; class Magnoliopsida; order Cornales; family Hydrangeaceae; genus Hydrangea; species Hydrangea macrophylla. Next base: position 112,259,737 of record CM066988.1, on the reverse strand, counting down.
ATATCACTATGAATTAATTCTAGAGGTTCAATACTACTCCTTTCTATTGGATTAAATGAGTTCTTTGCAAACTTAGACTCAACACAAGTCTCACACTTACGATTAGAATCAAATTTAACTTTTGGAAATAAATTTAAGTTCATTAATCTACGCAATGCATCATAATGTACATGACCTAATCTACCATGCCAAACATCAAAAGACTCAAGCAAGTAAGCAGAAGAATTAATATTATTATTATTAATTTTTGGTACAACAGTCATTACATTAATCTTGAATAATCCATCACTTAGATATCCTTTACCTACGTACATTCCATTTTTAGTAAGAACAAACTTGTCCGATTCAAAGACCAAGCGAAACCCATTATTGCTTAGGAGTGATCCAGAAACTAAATTTTTTCGGATCTCGGGTACATGCAGCACATTGTTAAGAGTAAGCTCTTTCCCCGATGTCATCTTTAAAATAACCTTTCCTTGACCTACCACTTTGGAGGTAGAAGAGTTCCCCATGAATAGTTGTTCTCCAGAATCAATGTCTTGATAAGTAGAGAACATTCTCTTATCTGAGCATATGTGGCGGGTTGCTCCGGTATCCACCCACCATTCTTTGGGGTTACCCAACAAGTTGACCTCGAATACTACCGCTGAAAGATTTATTTCTGAAACATCTTCTGAGAGAGTTTCTAAGTCAGTCACATTGGCTTGTACTTTTTTCTTCTCGAAGTTCCCTTTCGCCTTCTTGTTACGACAATCCTTGGCACGATGTCCAGGCTTGCCACAATCATAGCAATCCCCTTTGAACTTCTTGAAGACTCTTCCCTTAGGACCTTGACCTGAGTATTTCCTCTTGTTATTTTTGGGTATCTGGGCTTGTTCCACCACATTTGCCTTTGGATCAATGGACTGATTTTTTACTTTCTTTTCAGAGACTCGATTGTCTTCTTCAATCCTTAACCTCACAATTAAGTCCTCGAGCCCCATCTCTTTCCGCTTGTGCTTAAGATAATTTTTGAAATCTTTCCAAGATGGAGGCAACTTTTCAATAATGGCAGCCACTTGGAAGGACTCACTAAGCACCATTTTTTCTGCATGTATTTCATGCAATATGAGTTGGAGCTCTTGCACTTGACTTATGACTGTCTTTGAATCATTCATTTTAAAATCAAGAAATCTACCAACAACGAATTTCTTCGTGCCGGCATCTTCCGTTTTGTATTTCTTATCCAAAGACTCCCATAAATCCTTTGCACTCTTAATTGGACTATACACGTTGTAAAGCATATTGTCCAATCCATTTAGGATATACTTTTTGCATAGGAAATCTGCACGTTTCCATGCATCCATGGATGCCGCAATTTGACTGTCAGTGTCCCCCTCTTTAGGCACAGGGGCCTCCTCATGCAAAAACCTTGCCAAATTCAAGGTTGTGAGATAGAACAACATTTTTTTGTTGCCATCTCTTGAAATCAGTTCCATTGAACTTCTCCGGTTTCTCACCATGGGTGATGGAAGCCGGAGTAGTAATGGACGGGACAGAAGCAATGACTGTGCTTGTAACGCCCCCATCATTTACAACAGAATCAAATGCCATTTTCTGAATGAATGCGGAATCGAGATCGAGTCACAAACTGGGTTCGCTCTCCTTAAGACGAATTTGCCCCGCACTGGTGCTCACGGTCCTTAGCAATCGCCTCCCAGGATACAACGATCTTCGTCTGGCTGTGGAAGCACATCAAACAGACAGGCCGGCGAACACAAAGATGGATCGTACTCTTTTAGAGAAGACAGACTCGGAGTATGTTCATACAGAAATGCTGCTAATTTTTTCTTATCTAACAAAATGAGGACGGAAGGATATAAAAAGGTAAAAAGGTGACCAATTAAAAAGGGTGCGACTGTCCAGAACAAATGATACATTGCACTGCTTCAACTTGTAAGGGACTGTTTGGATTAAATGTTTAAATTGTGCACCTCTTACCAATAGTCACAACCTACCAAGTTCTTGCCCACGTGACTGCCAATGGTAATAGCATAAAGCACCAATTCAAATCCAAGTGTTGTGGCATTTAGGTAAATATTATATTTAATAATAGCCATTAGTTATCTAACATTACCTAATATATATTTACCCATCAATACCAAACTATCTCCATATTTCATTCACATACCATTCCAACAATGGCATTATGCTTGAAAATGTGAAGATATTGCTTTCCAATCATGTAGAAAATAGGTGGTAAAGAAGTAATACTTGGGCTCTGTCTAGTTCATGGATTTTCTTAGGGAAAAGAAAATGGAAAGGAAACTAGTTCTATCTCCCTTGTGTTTTCATATGCTTAAAATAGCATTAAAAGTGAAAATCTTTGACAATATAATTGTAATGTATGATTAAAGCAAGAAAATCGAAGAACAACATTCAAGATATTTATTTATATGTCAACTTATTCTCTTTTCTTTACTATTTTCCTCATCGTTTTCCTTATTAATCAAACAAACGAAAAGATTTTTCTCTGTGTTTTCTTTTCTTTTCTTTTCTTTTCCCTCACTAAATCTAAGAACCAATAAACAAAGCCTTTTGATTGTATATTTCAAAATTACAGTAATTAAAGTCAATTGCAGTAAGTCATTATCTAATAGGAAAAACTAACTAATAAGAATTCCTTTTAATTTAACCAACGTCATGAAACTCCAAACACCAGAATTAATATTGACATCCCAATTCTCACATGATCACCTTTAGGCTCTGTTTGGTTCGAAGATTAGTGACGGCCCGTTTGGTTCATGGATTCTTAGGGTGGATTTTGATTCCACCCGAAGATTACTAGTAATCTTAAAATATATCGTTGTTTGGTTCATGGAATATTTAATGAATTGTGGGTCTCACTGGATTTAGAATCCACCCAAAGGTGGAAAATAGGGTGGATTCTAAATCCTAGCTTGGAGGTGGTATTCCTAAGGATTACTGGGGTTTTGATTTACCATTTTCATAATACCTAAACTAGCCTTTATTAGACTATTAAACAAACAAATAATGTGATCATAAGAAATTTATGATTATAATTATAATTATTTTCTAAAATGGAGAGATTGGTAGATTAGATTGTTTATGATGATTTCTTATGCTTGAAACATTATATTTGGTTGCCAAATGTTAATGATTGAAAAGTCTATATGATATTACAATAACTACATATATATTTCGCATATTGTGATTTGTAAGTTAGACTTATACATATTTTATGCTTAAAAATATAATATATCTTTTGTTATTATACAAATATATTTTAACTACATGTAATAGTTTAGACTCATGCTCATATCTTAATTACTCTATTTATCTCATTTTTTATGTGTCATCGATTTTTAAATTTATACCATTATTTTTTTTTAATTACCCTCCATTTTTAGAGGGTTGACAATTTGATTTTAACTCATACATTCTTTTAGCCTTCAAGGCTAGCTTAGGTATTTTACAATATTTCCATTTCATTTTTCTTGACCCAACCAAACACTGGATTCTAAATCCAGCTATAATTCGACTGGTAAACCAAACATTCTGCAGGGATTCAGATTCCTGGTAAAATGATTACTGGTATTATGATTCCTAGTAATCAGAATCCACCTAAAATAATCCGTGAACCAAACGGGCCGTGAGGGAAAAGATAAACACAAGGAAAATAGTGAAAAGGGAAACACAAGGAAAATAATTTTCTCTATTTGATTATAAAGGAAAATAGTGAGAAAGGTAGAAAGAAAAAGAAAATCTAATGGAAAATTAACACATCAGATTTTGTGATCGAGTCACTTTTCTCCTTTTATTTTTCAAGCTATAATAATAATTTGAAATACTTTAAGTTTTAATGTTATTTCAAGTTACTTAAGCAAGGGCAGATGTTAAGGAGGGCTACGGTAGGCTGTATCCCCCTATTTAAAAAAAAATTAAAAAAAAAAAAGTTAGATGGCAATTTTTTAAAAAAAAATTTACAAGGGATGATCTTATCATCTTATTGCTGAAAATAAAATATATATATATATATATATATATATATATAATTATCATCCTACTGGTTATATGGTCCACTTGCTAGCCTCCAAGACGATCCACACATCACGAGTCTACTCCCATCTAGCCTCTTTGACGGTACGAGGCTACGGGTTTTTCCTACCAGCCATGGCTTGGCCTAACTTTCTATGTGTTGGTGTACTATATGACTGTCATAAGATATGGTGATTCCTGTCTTAGCATCTTACCCATTCCTCTCTTAGATACGGTGGGGCTGTAGTCCCCTAATTTTTTAGGAAAAAAAAAAAAAAAAAATTAGATGGTGAAATATATATATATATATATATATATTTTTAACAAGGGATGCTCTAATCATGTTATTGCTGAAAACAAAAATAATAATTATTATTATTATTATCATCCTACTGGTTATATGGTCCACTTGCTGGCCTCCAAGGCGATCCACATGATCACGAGTTTGCTCCCTTCGAACCTAACCATGACTTGGCCTAACCTTCTATGTGCTGGAGTACTATATGACCGGCATAAGATATGGTGATTCCTCTCTTAGCATCTTACCCAAGCCTTAAAGAATGAGTAACCCAATATATACGGGTTGGGTTGAAATAATAAGGTTGGAGTTTCTTTCTTAATTTCTCATTGATAAGATGGGTCATAACATATGTCTCGCACCGGTTGAATGAGGTTACGGTGGGCTATAACCCTCTAAATTTTGAGAAAAAAAAATTTTAGATGGCCAAATATATATATATATATATATATAATACTAAATTTGTAATCTGTCCTTCCCAAATTTTGAAAAATTAAATTTATTTGTAATATATTGGTCGAATTGTAATTCAGCCCACATTAAATATTTGTCCCATCACCATTTCTTATTTAATTCCAATGCTAATTGTGTTAGCATTAGTCAGGCTTTACAAATAACAATAAACGGTCAACCTTATTATCGAAAGAAAAAAAAGAGGTGATATGCAGAAAATCCTACCAAAAAATATAAACAAAAAGTCTTAAAAAAAATAATAATAATAATCAACTCGAGGCCGCTGCCCCCAAACCCCCCTAATTTAAAATCCTGGTTGCGCCCTTGAACATAAGGGAACTTATTTTCCTTCTTGTATTACTTTCTCTTTCATTTTTCCACGAACCATACAAAATATTAAGCCTTAAGAAATCTATGGCGGAATGCCGTTAATTAACTCCAAGTTCGAAGTTCCATGTTAGTTGTAAATAAAAGTGGCAAGAAATTAATCAACAATTAATTAACCAATGAATTCCACATAAATGGAGCATTTCAAGGTACATAAAAGGACATCACAAGTTCAAACTTCCATATAATAAGTAAGTTCCTTGTGTGAGAACAATAATAATAATTCATCACACAGGCTCCTCAAGGTTATGATCACAGATTCACAAGTCACAACCAACGGCATAGGAAGTCCAAATCACTGATGATTAATATCCATATAGCACATGCAAATTATACATTATCATAGGCATGTTAAGTGATAGCTTAGAGACCCCTGGCTGGCTTTGCTGGTTCCTTTAAACACAAGATCAACTCTTTTTTTAGTGCCATCCAGGAATCCAGCTTTGGGGCATGCAAGCTCAATAATTTTTAAAAGCAATCCTGGCCGAGCCTATATACTTAAAACATAATTCAATATTAATACTACTTGCATAAGTAAACTATTTTTCTCAAATTTAATTAAGGGGGCGGCCACCCTTACTTGTCCCCTCTGTATCCATCCTTGAACGGCCATATGCTACAAAATTTTTGTTGAAGCAGCTTATTAAGAAGAGCCATTCAAAGTTGGTTAGGCCACAAGAATGCCCCCATTGCATAAGCCCTTTTCTCATCAAGGGTACCCTTAAAACATAGCCCATATTCCCTAAGAACCAAGTCCAGCTTCCAGTCCTCCATCTTCTCATAGTCTGCCTTTGTATAACGAGGGTAATGAAGAGGCATTTGGAACCTTGAAGGACACATTTGCAAAGAAGTCTCCAACTCAGGCAACCCATCATTTGCATTCTCACCCTGCATTTTAGTGCTCTTGGGGTACCCTAAAATAATAGTACATGCAGATTGAAGAAGCCATCTCAAACCCATATCTCGATTCTCCTCTCTCTGCCCTTGGGGAAAGAAAAAGTTTGCAAAGTTTAAAACAAGGCCACTAATGGACTCACTCGTATATATATAGACAGGCAAAACACAATTAAATTTGAATGCAAATAAACGTACTTATAAGTTAGAATCCCATACGACAACTCAACTTTAAAATAAATGTTAATTCATCGTAGTTCATGAGTATTAAATGTTGCTTGTTTAATAGTTATATTGAATGTTTATTTGGAATAGGGGATAACTATTGTGACCTCCGTGGAGGTTAAGTCTAATTACACGAACTTCTCCTGTGATTTTTATAATTACACTAACCTCTCTTCTTTGTAGTGGTAGACTAATTGCGTCAAAATTTGCACGAAAGTACATGTTTACCCTCAATTGGGTATATTGCACTCACCTCCCCCTATGCTATGGTCTAATTACACAGACCTCCTTTGAGGTTTATAGTTGTGTAACACTCACCTCTCCTCCTCTAGCTAGCCAACAGTGAGTTGATCAAAAACCTGATAATTTTTAAGTTGCATGCATTTGGGCTTATACAAAAAAAAAAAAAACTGTAAGTTGTGCATACATGACTTGTGGTTCAATTTGGGTTTAGACGCAAACAAAAACCACATAGCAACTATGCGCTCGAATATTTGCTTAATTAGGGTTTTGTGATTGGGACCAGAATTTTCTTGATTAGCATTGTTATTGGGGATTAATTTTGCTTAATTGAGATTGCATCACTGCTTTCAGAATATCAATGAGGAAAAATATAGAAAAGTATTGAGTTGGCTATGGTTGTGTCACAGCTTCATAAGATCAATGAAAAGAAATACAGAAAAATATTGAGTTGATGGGTGGTATATGTGTGGTGGTGGAGGATCAATGATGGTGACCATGTGTGTATATATATATATATATGAGAATACATATTTTGTTTGAATCAAATACATATTATTTTAATGGGTGTACATATCTGGCTTTTTAAATTTTAAATGGGTCAGTGTAATTTAAAAAAAAAAACTGCAAGGGAGGTCTCTATATTATTTGGCGTAACCTCGAGGGAGGTCAGAGTAAATTTTAGAGAAGCAGTGAAGTGTATTTTTGGGAGAATAAACACAATTATTTGATAACCGCGTAAGCTAACATTTTTTCAAAAGAGGATTGTTATGAAAACCACAGGTGAAATCCGTGTAATTATACCTGGACGAAGATCCGATTATTTATCCCTTTGGAATGCTATCATATTAGCTATTAGTCACTTTTCAAACTATGAAATAATCAAATTGAATTCAATTGCGTGTTAGGGTATCATTGCGTCCCTTAAAATGATACTCAATTATTTCAAGTGTCTTTCTAATTAAGGTTTAGGACTCCTTAATATGTGGCAATCATTTTTGTTGTGATCAATTATATGTATATATAAAAGGCTTTCTAAATAAAAGAAAGATAAAGCGATGTCCTTTTTGGTGGCTAAGTTTATTAGGTGTCTTCAACAAGGCACAGCTCATAGGATACACATGAAGCAACATATATTGAGAGATTTCGAAAAAATAAAAATAAAAAATTAAGAACGATATTGGTCAAATATAATTCATAACCAAATATTTTTTTAAAAAAATAAATTCACTTTGAACCCTCTATTTTTAATTGCAGTAAAAGACTTTTGATTTTCAAATTCGTACCAGTTAAGTACAACAGTTAAAGGTTGAAACAGCAATATTTAGCTTTGAAGATCATCAAATTCACTTCTGTACTTTGGAGTCGTAGTTTAAACAGCAACAATCAAGGCGTCCAATTTAACTATTCATCGAATGGTCTATTTTAAAAATCAAAACCTTTACTGTAAAACTCTAGGGTGCAAAATAAAATTTTAAAAATAAATAAACATATAAAGTAGTGATATATATATATATATACAGTCATGCTCAAAGGAGGGCGCCCTATCTTTATTAAAGAGAGAGCTTTTGTTTTGGCCGTTGGATCGTATTTAAAAATTGTGAAACGACAACACTGCTCTTAATGAAAACACGATCTGACGGACGAAACAGAGGCCCTCTCTTTAATAAAGAGAGGGCGCCCTCTTTAGAAAACTTTTGTATATATATATACATGACCCGTCTCTTAAGCGGACATTAAAAAACGGATTTAAAAGACGGACTGTGTAAAGAGTGAGAAATTCTCACAAAATTTTATGAGAATTTCTCACTCTTTACACAGTCCGTCGTTTAAAGTCCGCTTAAGAGCCGGACTGTATTTGACTATTTTAAGGTAGGGAATAAGAAAACTTGATATAGTTCAACTGTGTTTGAGACATTGATCTCAAACTCAGCTCATTTAATTAAAGGATCCGTACCCCAAACTAGAACCAGTCAACCAGGCCCAAATTCTATACCGAACTGATCTACACAAAGCTTTAGGCTCTTTTGAGGCCCTTTGAACAGTTTAGCCCAAGCTACTCATATTGATTGTCATGAAGCCCAACTGAGAGTTTACTCATACGTACGAACTTGTATAACATTTGACTGCAGATTTTGGCTATGAATGCTGTGTTGGGAACGGGCCCACAATATGAAGTTGAAATTGATCGGATTCTTCACAACAAGAAAATCACATTTATAAAGATGGAGATAATCAGAATAAGAACGACACAACCACGAAAGAAAAAATCAAGCAAATCAACACAATAAGATTTTAATGTGGTTCGGCCCAACAATGCCTACGTCCACGTGCAAAGGCGATCACCTCGATTAATATGAAGATTACAAGCACTCAAGACCTTACGTGTATAACTCTCCAATCAAGTTATATGACACACACAATTGCTAGAAACTAATCTCTCCCTCACTAGTTTGCAGCTCTCTCTTGTGTATGTAGAAGATTTCTAACCAATCTTATGAATCCCTTGAGTAAGCCTTATATTTATATAGATTGCAGAGTCCTAATCCTAGTTATAGTAGGATTTATTCCTATGGTAAGTCTTGTACAACAAGGAATACTCTCACAAACATTCCTATATAAAATAGATAACTTCCACCATCAAAGAAATCCTTATTTGATAAGAAAATCGTCAAATAAGGAATCAAATCATAATTAAAAAATAATTCTACTAATGGAATTTTAGACACAATCCTAACACCTTGTAACATATTGTCCAAACAAGGTAGGCCAACTGTTTAAGACGCTTGTCCTTAATATAATGTTAATGTGAACTAGGGACTGAATGTAGCCCTTAAGAGCATCAGTACTCTGTAGTGGAAGTGCTAAATGATTGTGATTATGTCGGATAGTTAGTTAATTGCAAAATAAGGGATGCAATGGAGTTGTTAAGCTCCGTGTTAGCCGTGGGTCTCATCGGTGCAGAATAGTTACTTTGGTCAGCCTTCTAACACATTGATGTCGTGAAAAAATTTACTTAATTAATGAAAAGTAATCTTTCGACCGACAAGCACTCAAAAGTATATTTTTCAAGAATAATGCTACACACATAACTAAATGCACAATTAATTGTACAACACTGCTTAAAATTGTTGGATTTTGTGCTGAAAAGTATGTACACACAAAATGGTGTGCAGTGTGTGTGCAGACTTTTCAGCACAAAGTCTAACATTTTTAAGCAGTGTTGTGCAATTGGTTGTGCATTTGGTTGTGTGTGTAGCATTACTCATTTTTCAAATGCAAAAACTTGTTCCCAATCGTTATGTTTAACACATCCATTAGGAGAAGTTTAGCTCTTTCAACAAGTTATGTTATAATATAGGATGCTCTAAGAGCAATTGTATTGGAACTGTTAAAGGATGGGTTTGTGTCATAAGTTAGTTAAGGTGTAAAAGTGAGATTTGTAGTGGATGTGTTATCACTAATATTAAAGATGGGTCCCATGGATCAGATTTTAAATCAGTGTTAAATTTAGCCAGCAAGTTAATAGGTGACATGGCCAAAATATTACTACATCCATCCCATTTTATGTGTCCCTTTTTGGGAATCCAATTATTTAAGGGGACAAAAAGAATCTACATCTACTTTCCACAATTGCCCATAATCATTGCACTTTTTGTTTTGTTTTGTTTTGGTGTTAATTGCAAGGAAGGGTAGTTTGAGAAACTAAGTAAAAATTTGCATACTAATTTAAGAAAGTGGACAACAATTTTGGGACAAACCAAAATAGAAAAGGGGACACATAAAATGGGACGGAGGGAGTATTTAAATACTATTTGAACACAACGGTTAGCCACCAACTTCAGTGTCCCATGGGTCCCACGAATTATCAACGGCTAGCAAAAATACAATTTAAATAATACTATTTGAACACAACGGTTTTATTTTTAACACATCCATTGTATAACAGTTTTTAGTGTTTTATATGTTTGTGTCAGGTTGTGCTCAACATCTACACGTGGTGGAACATTATTGGAGTTATTTTATGACACAAACCCATCCTTTAACAGTTCTAGTATAGTTGCTCTAAATACTTGATATAGCACACACACATACTGCAAAAAGTATATGATATACAATGGTTTAGGCCTGTAGACTACAGTATCCTTAATGGTCCCCAGCTAAGTTGCGGTCGTAGATATCTTGAATAGAACCACATATGTTACAGGGTTTAGGGCGGATACGGACAAATAAAGTAGGGGGCTTGATAAGAGTGAAGGTAGGAAGTTGCATTCAATGATCCGAGTTCACGAGGGTTCGGGGGCAGCGTCTTCGAGGTTAAAAAAAAATAGCTCTATTTATACAAATTTTTCAAGTAGAATTTTCTGTAAAGCTTGAAATGATATGAAATCAACTTGGACTAGGTTAAGTTAATAAGGAAAAAGAAAATTTGTTGGACCCAATACTTAGGATGGGTTGGATTCCAATTGCGCCAATATTCATTCAGTTGCTCTGTATATAAAATCTATGATTTGGCTCATAGTATAAGATGATTGAATAGCAATTATTGTTGCAATATGTATACTGCAATCCAAATCATACATTTTTTCCGAAGTAGGGTAGGCTTGGGATTACATTTTTTCCAATATATAAATGTAGTGTTATAACTTATAAACATTAACACATAAACTCATTCAATACGGGCATTTTTACAACAAAAAAAAAAAAAAAAATTTCTTTTGGGGGGGGGGGGGGTGGACTTAAAAAGTAATTTTTTTTTTCTAGGGTATATTCAAATTTTCCAAAACGTTGGGGGGCTTGAGCCCCTTTGTCCTCAAGTGAATCCGCCCTGTTCATGACTTGAAAAAATTCTATAGTACAATCTAGGTGATTTTTGTGCGTAAACATACATGATACAGCCTAAAAAGTTTGTAAATCTTCTTCTGCTTGAGACTAAAGTTTGTATCCTGGTACCCTAAGTTTGTAACTTTTTAAAAACAATAGTAAACGTGTAGCACATATGTTTCTAACATCCAAAATTTGGAATGATTGTGTGCCAATAAATTGTACTCCCTCCGTCCTTTTGTTTGAATTCTATATTCTATTTTGAGATGTCCTAAAATTAGTATCTACTTTCCTAAATTGGCATACAATTTTTACTTACTTTTCAAAACTACCCTTACTTGAAATCTACACCAAGACAAAACTAAAAAAGTTATTGCAATGATTAAGGAAAACTAAAAAAGTTGTTGCAATGATTAAGGGCAATTGTGAAAAGTATGTGTAGATTCTTTTTGTCTCCTTAATAAGTTGAGTCCCCAAATGTGGACTAAAAAAAAAAGGACAAAAAGAGTAACTCTTTTTTGGTTATGTGGTATGACCAAAATCACTTGGATGTACCATCGTCGATTTTTCCCATAATTCGTGCTTTCTAGGAGGTATCGAAATGTCGAAGGAAGTGATGCGGGGGGTTGGAAGAGGTATTTAGGGGGAAAAGAATAGAATCTTCCTTTTTTTTAAGAGTAAAGATTGTGACACACCTAAAGACACAACTTTTGAGACACAACTCAAAAGACATGTCTATATCTCTCCTGTGATGTCACTGGATCCCACAGTGACACAAGAGAGAGATAGACACATCTCTTAGGTTGTGTCCAAAAAATTGTGTCTTTGGGTGTGTCCAAAGTATTACCCTTTTTTAAATGATTAAATAAAAATGGAATGATGAAGAAAAATATAAAATATTATTATTTTACTAAATACTTGTGCACAATAAAAGGAGTTCATTTGTTAATTTTTTTCTTTAGAAAGACAAAAGCCCGATAAAAAAAAAAGGGCTGTGTCTCTCTTTCAATATGTTCACTTTTGGACCTATAAGAAATGGTGCAGCTAACTCAAATAGTAACCCATTCCTATATATATATATATATATATATATATATATATAGGACAATGTTAGGGGTACAAACAAATATCACTAATACTTACTTACTAATACACTTTATCTCTCTTTTAGTGGTACTATGGGGTTCACTACAGACCTCACAGTACCCCTAAGAGAGAGATAAAGTGTGTTAGTAAGTGTTAGTAGAATTTGTTAATGTCCCAAATATTTCTCATATACAAAGATTCTCTAAAGAGGACCACCTCTCTTTATTAAAGAGAGGACCTCTGTTTTGGCCGTTAGATTGTGTTTAAAAACTGTGAAATGACAAAACTGTCATTAATGAAAACACGATCCGACGGTCAAAACAGAGGTCCTCTCTTTAATAAAGAAATGTCGCCCTCTTTATAGCCTGACTGTACTCATATATATATATATATATATATGATACATATTATTAGGTGTAAGAGAGCTGAAATATTAACACCATCACTAAAACTGTTTGGCAGTCCTTAATATAGGACCATGCCAGTCCACACCGACTTTTTTTTTTAATTGTTTTTTTATTATTATTTAAAGTTATATTGTGTTAGTTTGATAAGGAACCAATTTTATGATCATTTTGAGACAGACCTCACGAACACCTATATGACCAAAATGACAAAGTAATTTAAACAAACATCAAATTGTTGAGTAATGATATGTTTCCCAAATTCTGTATTCCAAATGCTTTCCAAACACATGTGGCAGTAGATCTATTTGATTTTAATTCGAGAATATTAAAGTGGTCCTATCATTATTGAAGGTATACATGTATTTGAGAACCATTTGGGATACAAAATTTAAAAAACACTAACTTCACTCCAAATTATTTAGACTTATGGATGTTTTTCAATTGGACTGCATCGAAAATTATGGTTTCGAAGAAAAATAAATTCAGAACATAAAAAGCCTTTCCAAAGCCAATTCCTCAATTTCAGAATTTTCATACTTCGTTACAATTCCGATTTTTCATCATTTTCCGAATAGAATAAAAAAATCCAAAACATAAAAAAGCCTTTCCAAAGCCTATTCCTCAATTTCAGGATTTTCACACTTTGTTACAATTCCGATTTTTCAGCATTTTCCGAATCGAAGTTTTTTGAATTTTTGAAAAAACAAATAGTACTATTGGTACAAAGTGACTCAAGTCAGTTGTGTATCATTGGATAACTGCCCCTAATTCATAGATTTTGTATAAATTTGATTTTAGTATAAAAGTTTTTTAAATTACATTTCAAATAGAATATGTAAAATAATATGTAAACTAATTTTAAAATATCATAATAAATAAAGTCAAAATAATTAGGAAATTATCAGAAATTTAGGATCAGAAAATATTTGAAATTATTTGGGAATTTTCGGATCGAAAATTCAAAACATTTGAAAATCAAAAAATTGATTATGATTTCAATCCGATTTTTTCGGAATTTTCAGAATATGGAAGTACTTTTATGTTGCCAAAATCAGAAAATTTTCATATCGGAATTGGAATTTCTATTCCAATTGCCACCCCTATTTAGAACTAATTCTTTTTTGAATCATCCGTTTGATAAAACCGAAAATTAAGTACTAAAAATTTAGTATTGAATTTTAAGTACTTGTGTGGCAGAAAATATTTCTTGTGCACGAGTGTGGCAAGAAAATGTCTTGTTTGCCAACAAACGTCATCTAGGATAGAATAATCAGACAAGTAGAAAAGTGGAGGAACAACACTTTCCTTTAAGTTCTTGGCGCTTTAATAGAATCAAAGACTTTAAAATATAACAGAAATCTCACCAAACAATAAATGTCCAAAAGACAATATTTTCATTAAACTCACAAAAGATTACAAGGGATTGGAGTAGCAATCAATCGCGCCTCTATTTATAGAAACAAGAAAGGAATACAAGCATTTTTATAGTTTGGAGTGACAAAGCTCGCCTCCAAATTACTAAACAAAGAAGAATAGGATAACATACGTGCCTTCTCTTACGAATGTAAAAAAACTACATTAAAATCTATCCTATAACATGAAAGAAAATAAAATTGATAAAGATGCATATGACATGTTGATGATCGTGGATGATGATCCCTCCATTCCTTCACTTTGCCCTCTTTATATCCTTAGAAACAACATTTGTAACCACCGCTAAAATCCATGTGGCAGTTTATTCGAGAATTTACCAATTTCATTCCATAACCTCACGTGGCCATGTGCTGAATGATGGGTAATTTCCACTAAAAGAATAACTACCACTATTGTGCTTTTGAATTTCTTTTTTTTATAATATTTGGGACGGTGTCTCAATATTTAATCACTTCTGTGACGTAGATGGGGTTAGTAGATTAAATATTAGTAATATACGCACACTCAAGGGGGGATTTTCCACTTTAAAGAAAATGCCTTCCTTATTCGCCTACCGTGGCCAACTCGGCTAAGCGAGCTGGTTGTGCTTTTAAATTTCAAGTGGCATCAAGTGGGTCATGCGCCACATCATATAAATTGCCATTATTTGCATTATATACCTAAAGGGGAGATGATATTAAGTACACTGGGTAGAGTGCTGACTTTTTTGTCTAAAAAAAACTCGCAGGTTACACTGTTGACCCGCGCTCCATCCTACCATCCTGCTGATCACGGGTTTTTTAGGCAAAAAAGCTAGTGCGCTGGGTAGAGTGCACTTAAAATCCTCTCTCTATACACACACACACACACACACACAAATATATATATATATATATATATTATTTGTAGTTCAAACAGTACTGAAAATTTTAAGGATCGAAAGTGCAGTATTGCAAATAGTGTTTGAACTATTAAAATAGAACGCATTCATTGATTCTTTTCAGTAAAAAAACTTCACTTAAAATTTTAAATAAATTTCTCAATTAAATGGTGCATTATCGAATGCACTGAAAAATATTAAGTACTAAAAATTCTCATTTTTAGGTTATCAAACACTTACCCAAACAAATAGAAAAGGAAAATGCTAGACCCACACAGTGAACCACATTTTTTTCACACACAGTTTTAAATGCTTGAACTTTGTGCTATTTGAATTTTTTACACTATTATGCTCCACTTATACAGCATAAGATACATACATTTAAAACTGTGTGAAAAAATGTGTGATTTACTGTATGAGTTTAGTAATGCTCAATTGAAAAAGAAAAAGATAAAAGTTGGTTGTGGAGCGGGGGGGCAGCCGACAGGTAAGTAAATTTTCGCCGCTTATGAAAAAGCCGGCAATTGTTCTGTTCCCTCTCTCTCTCTCTCTCTCTCTCTCTCTTCTAAATCAAAGCCCCCCTAAACACCTCGTCCTTTATTCTCCTCTACATTCTTACATACTATATACGCAAGTATGTACAGTATATATACATATAATAAAAACTCCATTATGTCTCTTTTTTGACAGATAAACAGAGTGTGCATGTCTTGCAATTGTGATGTGCCTCAGCCCCACAGTTCAGTTCGTTTTCTTTCTTTTTTTTAAATGGGGTGAATTAGGTTAGATTTATAAATACAAGGACTATAAATGCATGCCAACTACTTTCAGCCCAATTATTTACTAGCTGTAATGAGTGAGAGAAGTCAGGAATGTTTGAATACCTGTACTACTATACTAGTGTGCAAAGTTTTAATCAAATCAAAGCATCTAAAAAGATCATTATTCGATTTGACCCACAGCCAGCCTCTCAGCTGCCAGCTTAGTTAATACTTAATAGTTCCTTCCCCTCTTCTTTTAATAGATTTGTTTGACTTAATTGCAACTTCATCAGGATTTTCAAACTCCATATTTAATTCCCATTTCAGCTAGCTTCTTCTTTTTTTCTTTTTCTTTTTGGCTAATGCCTAATGTCAAAAGTAGAGAGTATTGTCGCTAAATTAGTTTTTGTCGCTAAAATCTTTAACGACACTGTCTGCTTTGATATTAGCATTTTCCTTCTTTTTTTTTTTCTTCAATATCTAATATTCTCACTTAATTTAAAGACAAAATAAAAGGAAGGAAAGACAAGTATCCTCGGCCGCACGCGTGGATGTTAGCCCATTCGGCAGCATTAATCAGGCACAGTAGCTACACTTTTTCCATTTTTGTATTTTTTGTATATATATTTAACCCAAAAAAAAAAAAAACTAAAAATTTGTGCTGCATGTCAGCTGAGTGGTGTTGCCGAGTGGGCGGCATTCACACTTGTGACCGGCGGTCGTCTCTTTAAAGACAGTGGTTCACTCATCACTGAAACTAAGATATTTGTGATTTTGCTGAGTACGTTATTCACTATTCTTAAAAGGCCAAAATTGAAACAAAAAATAAATCTTGGATTAGGGTTACAGCTTAAATTTACTAGTGTAAAAAATACCACATTACCTCATATATATCACAAGGAAGAAGCTCTAATTCAAGTTTTCTTTTCCGCCTTTTGAATTAGCACTTCTGCAATGCAGTTGCAAATTAAATGCATAAACCCCAATCAAATAGTTGGGTATGGGCCCCCATCAAAAGTCCTAAATTTAACAATTTCAAGGGTTTAATTTTTTCCTTTATTGTGCTCAAAGATTTTTGAGATAATCAAGACACTACTTGTTGGAGTCATGTGCAATATTGGACGGCATTTTAGTAAGTTTCTTATATGTATACGATATTGTTCTATTACATAATTGGTCCATTAGTACTGTAGATAATGGCTAATTTTTAATACATGAACTAATCATATTCTAGAACAATTTTAATGTACGTTCATACAAAACCACATTGAAGTACGTATAAGGCCGGTAGCGGATGCATGGAGATGCAAAGCATTCACTCTCATAAACTCTAATGATCCATGCATAGGTTTTGACAATAGTGGGGTGATAGATATCTTATCTTATCAAATGCCATTACAATAAATGGAAATTATTTTCCTTTCAGTCACCTTGGCCTCACATGTAATAGTAAAGACAGCCACAGTTGAGTCTTAGCCATTGATACTCTTAAAAGGCTATATATATATATATATATTGGGGCAATTCAGATCTTCCACCTTCTTCCAAAGAAAAGATACATAAACCATTCAATGAGTTGGCCAGAGAAATGAATGAACCTTTTTACGTGTTAGAAGCCCACCAACATCAAATGGCAGTTTTGTAATTCAATTAGAATTTATGTCTGGTTCTGTAATGTAACACACAGTGCTATAAATTTCCTCTCAGCTCTTAGATTCAAATCCATTTCAAAATAGATTTGGTGTTGCAGAGTTGCGGCATTACTTACTACCTAGTCCGTGTGTGTGTACTTTGTCTATCTACCACTTTCCATTTTCTTTCTCAAAATATTCAATTCTTTGCTTTTGTTTGATCTATTTCATGTTTATGTTGCTTGAAGTTTGTACAAGTACAAGAGCCTCTTGCACATTTTTTTTTTTTATTAACTCACTATATATCTGTAAATAACAAACATATAGTACGTACGTATAAATTTATATTGCAGGCAAATCTTTTTTTATTTTAGTGCATGTGTACATATATATATAAATAAATATATATATATAGTACATGTAATCAGGTTGAGCTTTTAGATCGAGTGTGTGAATGTAATTTTTTTTTTTTTTTTTTTTGTTCTAATGGTGTAGTGGGAATTTGCAGGCTAATTTGAAGCATCAAGAGATCGTATAGCGATGAGAGGTGTTATGAGATATGTTGATGAACGGAGACTTTGCAACGTGTCTATGATTGTATGCTTTGGTTTTATGCTGGCCGTGTTCTTCGGTACATGCTCTCTCTCGATCTCTCTCATGTTATATAAGTCACCAGTTGTTCCAAACCCTAACCTTGTTAGAAAATGAATCCAACAATACATATCAAGTTTTAACACATCAGAATCACAATTTTTCTATATTTGGAGAATGTTTTTCGCAATTTTGATTTGAGTTTTGCAAGGGAAAAGTACAAGCATATATAAAGAGGAAATGAGGCCTCCGTTTGAAATAAAACTTATGAACTTAGCAACAATAACAACAACAAAAAAAAAAAAAAAAAAAGAAGAGGAAATAAAACTTATGTTATGGGGAAGATGAGGATTTTCGTTTTTTTTTTTTATTATTATTTTTTTATTTTCGTCCTTTAAAGAAGTTAGTGACCATTTTGCATTAATCCAAGCGATTTGAATTTGCTCAGATGGCCACCATGCTTTCTGTTGTTTCCAAGACCCAAGGCTTTTATTTTCATTGACTAGAGAATAAAAAATTAAACAAAAAGATTTGACACGAATGAATGAAGGTAGATAGAGAGTCCCACTTTTTAATTTTCTTCTAGTTTGCAGTTGAGATCTTTATCACATCGTTTAACAATTTACACTCCCCACTGTTGGACTTTGGATCATTCACTAAGGTCCCTTTAGGGCAGCTTCTACTTATACGATTCAATTGTGAAAAAAATAATAATAATAATTTACCTAATGCTGTTCAAATAGCTTCTAGTCAATCGCAAATTTATGTGATTGACTCGCAATTTTATGTAATTGAACCGTAGAATCCGGTTTGCCAGACTGTTTATTTTTGTTTTTAGAATTCTATAATCACTTATAAACTCTAAGAGTTATTGCTAAACGCACTCAAGATTATGTGGCATGATATGAATTTTACATGTCCCCGTGGCCCCTATTTGTCATTTTCACAATTATATGTCCAATAAACAAGAGGGTTTACTATGACCTAATTAATATGCAGTTGTAGAGTTTTATCAAGCATCGGAACCAAATATTGGTGTTTTATCAAGCATTAAAGAAGAAATGGTCTTTTCCAAGGAAAATAATACTGCCTTCGCTCGGAAGCTACTGGCCTTGGGTGGTAAGGCGACTCTATGCCTCTTTGTATTTGTATTTTATGTTAATATCAAAACAATGGGTTAGAGATGGAAATTAATGCCTACACTAGAAGGACAATGTATCTTGGTACAAGTACCAAATGCTTTTCTTTTTCTCTATTCTTTGAGGGTGTCAGGAACAACTTTTGTTTTTGTGATTTAATAGTCAGAAAAATTGCTTTTGACCTGAAGTTGTTTAAGATAGCTTTTAGTCGGTAATATATTTTTGCCATTCACTCACATTTTTTTTTTGCAATTGAATCACATTATTTGATTTGCCTAAAAATTTTATTTTAACTTTTGAGGTTTTATAATCACTTATAAGTTTCAAAAAAAAAATGTTGTCAAACACCCTCTTTCTTTTAAAATAATTTCAAATGAGTCTTAAATCATTTTTTTCTTTATTTAGTAATGTTACAACGTCGAAATACTATATTTTAACATGAAAGTTCCAATGGTACCTTACAGAAAATGCCAGTGCTTTATTTGTATAGGAAACAAATTGGCATGCAAAATTAAAAGCATGACCTTTGGCACACCAACAAAGGCATATTTTGGGAAGGGGGACCACACTATAATTTCACAATAAAGCTCCGTTGGCCACACTAAAAAGGGAGGTGACATGGCTGCCATGTCACTTAGGATGTCTCAAATGCAGGAATCATATCATTACACTTAACTCCATTTGTTTTGTTGATGCATGGAAGGAATATGATAAAGAGTGAAATTAATATTTTCAATATATCATACAAACTAATGAAAAGAGTAGGGAAATATAGAATTCGAAAATTTCTAATTTAATTTCACCATGTATTTCTCATCGTTTTCTTTATTAACTAAACGAAAAAATGTGTTTTCTTTCCTTTTTCCCGTAAAAAATCATACAAAATCCATAAACCCGGAAAAATCGAAAGTTGTACTATTGCTTTTCTCTATAAATATTAGAATAGTTTTCAAATAACGTGGCAATGAGACTGCAATCCATTAATCTACGGGCCAAAACAAAAAGGAAAAACAAGGTTCTTACCTGCAATCACTGGTTGGGTTTGTGCTAGAAATGGCTATTTAAGGCCCATGAAGCCCCATTTCTTAAATAGCCACTACATATTTCACAGTTTTCCTTGTATTTTCTTCCCTCAACTCCTCCTATGCACCATTACTAAAAACTCATCTTTGTTTTTCACATACAATGCTCGTCATACTTAGCAATAGATGAAGATGGGTCGATTAATCGAATAGGTGCAACGTGCTCGAAGGACAACATTGTGATCTTCCAAGGCCCAACATCGCCACTTCCAAATGGCATCCCAACGTACACGGTCCAAATACTGAACGTATGTGTCTCAGGTTGCAGTGTGTCGGACATCCACCTGAGCTGCGGATGGTTCAGCTCCGCGAGGCTCATAAACCCGAGGCTTTTCAGGCGAATCTGTTACGACGATTGCCTTGTCAACAATGGAGAAGCCATGGGCCCTGGTGAAAGCCTTTCATTTCAGTATGCTAATAGTTTTAGCTACCCTCTTTCAGTTTCCTCTATTGCTTGCTAGTTATATATACTATGTGGTAGCTAGTATGTTTTTTGTTATCAGCCCCTAAAAATGTGTAGAATGTACAGGGTGCCCTGCTTTTTTGTTAAAAATCAGCATGTACATTAATGTAATGACAATAATTATGAACAATAATATTTTATATATATTTTGTAACAGAATAGCTATATGACCTTTTGTAATTGATCTCTGAGACTGAAACCAACTTTGCTCTGAAATCCACACGATTGATTCCAAGGCCTAAGTTGGCCAAGTAGGCTTTAGAAAGAGAACAGTTGCACTAAACCAAACTTCCCATTGGCCCTACCCCCCAACTTGGGGGTCGACTGCTTACACATATGGGCCATATCTAAAGATTAAATCATCAAACCAAGCTGGCCATCTCAACATGGGAGGTACTAAATCTACCCACCAAATTTCTCTCGACACCCATATGTACAATAGAAAATGCTGCATGTACTCATTCTTGGTGGGTGCATAATGTGGGGTCTATAAAGGAATTGGGTGGGTGAATTTAGAAGCTCTCGTCAAACGATAGCAGTTAAAACTGTTGGGGAGCTTTTGGCCCAATAGTGACCCATGATGGAGTAAAGCATTCGCCCAAGGATTGATGCCCAGGCTTGTCCTGATCCCAATGGGCCTAAGCTTAGTCATATGCTAAGGATGAGCCAGCTCGCCCTAACATGGTCAACTTCGTGTTGGGCTAAGTAAATACCCCTGGTGGCTCAAGAGGCCCGACCAAGCCCGCCTTTTCGCCTAAGGAGCTTGCCGCTAAGGCCTGGGCTGCGGCATCCCAAAGCATGTACGACAGCACGTGGACTTGAAGCCAGTGGATAAGATAAAATACACTGCCCCCAAACAATACGACTTAATTCGTTTTTAGATTTCGAGTTAGCATTGCTTTGGCAGACAAATTAAGAGCATCTCTAACGGAAAATGTTGCTTCTTAATACCGAAACAGTGTCAAAATTGCCCATCTTTTACATCTATATGCTCCAATGGTGCATTCAACAAAGATGTCATTCATTTGTTCGTATTGAGAATAGTTTATTCATTCTCATTATGAAGAGTGTCAAATTAATTATAGCGTGACTCTAAAAAATAGCCCGTCATTGGTGTGCTTAAGCTAAAGCCAATTAATAGAAATGGCGTATATCACGTGCCATAGCATATACCATTACTGCAGCCTACAGGAGTTCTTTGAGAAGTCATGTTATTATTTGACCATAGCATGAGCTTTAGCATATGTCCATTGGACATATAGAGTGAAATTGCAAGTAATCTAAATCCTATCATTCACTCAAGAAGATAACTATGAATGGACATAGATTGTTCCCATGTTTTTTAATATTGAACTTAAAACAGTAAGGAGAATTACAAAGATCTAAGTTATGGAAACTTCTCTGTATCAAAACTCAAAACTAATAACCATACTCATAAGCAAAATTAGAGACACCAACCATGGCTGAGACAACTTGGGAAACAATGTAGATACCGCCCACAATGATTGTTATAATGAGAATTGCTGAGATTGGGTTCTTCAGTAACTCCACTATAGGCTCAAGGATAGCGGAAGCAACACCTGTACTTACAGTCAGTATATAAAGTCCATATCTCCTCATGTTGTCCCAAAATTCTTCCACCAGTGGCCCTTCAGGACCAAAAGCCAATGCCTTCTGGTCGTCAATACCCATCAGAAACAGCACAACTCCTAACGAAACAGCTCCAAAAATCACAAACCTTGAATACCCATTTGGCAAATCTTGAGAAAGTTTGATTTTTGAAGATCTTTGGGACATGGGTTTGAGCTCTAGGATTTGGGGCTTTTCTCTAGGACCCAGTTTTGTAGGGTACCCTATAGTTCTTGAAGAAATTGATGATGGATTTGCATTTTTAGGGTGTTTGAGATGTGAAATGGTTTTGAGTGGGATGAAAAATGGAGGTTTTGGTGTTGAATTGGTGAGAATTGTGTGCCTTGGGAAGTAAAATTGAGTTTTTAGTATAGAGGTCTTCATCTTTAGGATTTTTTTTTTTTTTCCCCCCCCTGAGATCAGAGCATTTTTCAAAACTTCTCTGTTTCTTTTGGAAGTGAAGTAGAGATTGGTCTATTGGGTGGCTGTGGTGGGTTGTGTTTTGTAATTTTGTGTTGTTCATGCCTTATCTTTCTGCTTGAAATGGGTCAAATGGATCATAATTGGGTACTGCAGCTGCCTCACCCCCTGAATCTACCAGGCCTATTATCTGGTGCCATGTGTCATTAATGTTGTATACCCATGTTCAATTTTTATGCCCTCTGCAATCTCTTCCATGAGAGCAAACTTGATGTAGCAAGTCTAGAAAAATAGTAAAAATGCAGTAACTAGTTATAAAGGGGAAAAATTAAGAAAATTGACCAACTTTCATATTTTTTACCACCTTAAGCGAATCGTCCAGACAGTAGAAGAGGCGTACGGACAATCTCTTCGAAAAAAATCACCCATTATTGGAACAGTAATGGCTGAGTATTAGCTTTAAAGATTTCTGTTACACCATTCGCATAGCTTGCGCTGTCGCGCAAGGCATCCGAAGGGTGAAGGACCGCACGCAAGCCACCTTTAGAAAGAAAAAAAATCAAAGGCCTAGGCGACTTAAAAAAAAAATAAATCAATAAATTCATAAAACGGTGTCATTCGGAACTTATCAAAAATACCTACACATAGAAGTACTAAAATTTGAATGAAAATTGACAGGGTTTTTTTTTTTTTTTTGTTGAAGGTAGGTAAAATTGACAGATCTTTATTCAATCATTATTAAAAAACAGGATGGAGATTGTCGGCCGCAACCAAGGGTGCTGCCCCTTGGCAGCAGCAGTGAGCTTTTTACTACACAAGAAGTTCACCTTTGTCCTTTAAACAAAAAAGATGAAAAATCAAGATAAATGAGGTACTGTCAAGCCCTTGTGCGCGCTACCCAGTTGCTGCTGTTAACTCTTGTGGCTGAGGATCTCTTAAACCTTTAAAACATTCTATATTTCTATAATGGTGAAGAGGCACCACTGGGAAAACAGTCGGCTAGTTATTGGTAATCATGATTGATGAAAACTTTGACAAGAAATGAAGCTAAGTTTAATCAATAGGAGTACTAATCAGTGGTCTACTAGTTGCTATTAGTACCAAGGGAAATGGGATTTTGGCATGCCTTATTTTTGCATCTTAACAAGTAGAATAACTCGTTGATTTAAAGAGCACAATTTTGCTCAACCCAAAATTGCTCACCCTCATCTCTCATTGACTAATGCAGTGGAACCCAGTACTTTATACCATTAATTAATTATCATTTAATACTAGATCTCACTACATTAGCCAATAGGAGAGAGGGGTGAGCAATTTTGGAATGAGCAAAAATGTATTCTTGATTAAAGACCCATAAATTTCTCTAGGGAAGATAAGAGATTAGTAGTACTAACAGTCAGAATATAGTAAATGAAGTAAATAACACATCTAACAATATGCAAATCATATACTTATAACAATTACAGTCAATGAATAGATGAGTGTATAGTCAAAATTCAAGTAATCCATAGGCAGTAGTAAAGGTCAAAGATTTCCTTCACTATGAGAAAAGGAAAATATTTTTCCAATAAATATTACATATTTCATACAATTTCTGGAATTTTAAAATAATAAGAGTCTAGCTCCAGTGCGCACTGGGTGAACGCACTGGGTTTTTAATCCTAAAAAAATCACGGGGCGCCTCACTGACTCGCGCCCAATCCCACCACTCCGCAGACCTGCAGTTTTTTTAGGCTTAAAACCCCAGTGCGTTCACCCAGTGCGTACTGGAGCCAGTCTCTCTCTCTCTCTCTCTCTCTCTCTCTCTCTCTCTCTCTCTCTCTATATATATATATATATATATATGTAAGGGGCTAAAAAAGAAAAGAGTACAAATTTGAGTATGCTCATCAATAAGAATAGGAATGTTTGGCTATAATGTCTTCAGGCTTGAGCAATACCCTTTCTGACAAGCATTTCATAAACTCTATCAATTTTGCTTGGTTCAATTTTGAAGAAGGGATAAGCATCAGACTTGTTAGAGATTTTGCCACTGATAATTGCCATGGACAGTGTCTCTTGCATCTTAAGATAATGTGGTGGAAGTAACCTTATCTCACAGCATAATCTTCTCTCCTGCCACGACATTAAACCGAACTCATTAGACATACATTTCATAAAACAATAAAAACATCATCAAAATATTCAAAAAACGTGTCTTTTGATGAAACAATTTAATGGTTCTCCCATTCAAACATCCAGAAGTTACATTTCAAGCAATCATAACCAACAAATAACCAAGCGGCGCATTATCTAGATGTTTTAACCATCCCTATGGATGAACATTGCTGAAACATACATATAATTGACCAAACCAATGACCAATCCCCGCAACTTGATGGTGCCCCACAACATGGGTAGCATAGTAAGAGCAAAGAACATACTCGGTTCATTTACATTCGATTTGTGGCTCTGACAAATAGATACCATACTCTGAAGTATCTTCAACATCAAGAACCTTACAAGCACAGAGTACGCATGATGTCTTAAGGCCCATTTGGATTGGTTGTGGCTTCTGCGTTGGGAGGGATCTTCCTTACAAAGCCAGATAGCATTAATAGCATTAATTGTAGTGATGGTAGGGGGATGTTCGAAATCGGACACTTCCTCAGCCCATCATGTTGAGACCGGTGCGTGTGACTAGGGAGCAAGTTCTTAAGAACTCCCATTTTCTCATTGGGGTTCTTAGGAGCTTCGTGTTCATCCGCCACGTTGATTTTTCCTTCTTCTATGAAATCTTGGATTTTTTGCTTCAAAGTCCAGCATGCATCCGTCGCATGACCCGAGCCCCACCCCCTCTTTAAGTAAGGCTGGAAGTAATTGGCAGAATTTTGTTAGGTCCCAATGAGGGGGGACCTGGTCAAGCAAACGACGACTGACATACTCCAATCCCTCCTCCTCATTGGAAGAGATTAGATTGGGGCAGACCGGGAGAATAGCATTCATATGCTAGTACACAAGGGCACTATAGGAATTGAGAAACCCATAATCTGCTTCCTCAATCACGTTTAGGTTGAAGCACGTAATGGACCTACTTAAGCCAAAACGGGTCTTTTGAGACTCTTAAAGTGTTTCGTAAAGTAACCCACATATTTTGGGTCCCAAAACACGTTTGGGCCCAAACGTGCTTATAGGAAGTGATTTCCAAACAGGCCCCAAGCCAATGTTATAAGAGTAAGTGGCTTCATCTTTTAGTTTCCTTTTCTTTGGAGGAAAAAAGAGTTAAAAAGTTGCATTCTTACAGATTCAGAGAGTAAATCTGCCCCAGGAAATGCCATGATATCGAAATCAGCAAGAAAGTTCGAATTAGCCTGCCCTGCGATACGTGAATTAGAATCCTTGCCAAATGAATCTGAGGGAATGGATACATTGATACTATTGTGACTGCTTGGACCTGCCTGAGCATTTTCTTCAGCTTCCCGCCTCCTTTTCTGCTCAAAATATCTCTGGGCTTCAACTGAAGAATGACAACCAGCAGCTCGAGCTTCCTGCATGATTGTTTTTAGTACTACACGAGAGATTTAAAACATACATATATTTGCTCTACTGAGAACCCATGATCAGTACTAAGAATACTACAGGCAGAATGAAACAGTCTAGATTAGTGCATATACACTAATTATTGTGTTAATTAGACAGAATGACTAAGAGAAGCATCGGGAACAACCTAGGAAGTGTGGTCATGAATACGGGCCACGCATTTATTGGTGTATGTGGAAAAAAAAAAACGGGAAATAAGACAATATCTGTGTGATATGTAACTAAATATTAGTATATTACCAAACCAAACCAAACCTTGTGTCCCAATCAATTGGGGTCAGTTGTATGAATCATTTGTCTCCATTCTGCACAATCAAGAGCATTATGCTCATTTAAATTAAATATATTCATATCTTGTTTCACTACGGACTCCTAACAACTCCGGGCACTACGATGCTATCACTCTTTCACACCGGTGTGTCTACAGGTCTTCGTTGCACATGGCCAAACCATCTAAGTCTATTCTCTCGCAACGTACCCTCAATTTGTGTATATGTAACTAAATATTGTGACAAAAAAAATAATAACTTCTTAAGGAATCGATTGAAGGTTCTACATAAAACAAAATTCATGTGGGAACCATAATGGTTATGTTTCATGGACATGAATGTGGGAGCTAACCAAATACAATTTAGAATTTGTAACTGTATGCAAGGATAAGTTTTCCCATGTGGCTGTCATACAGAGTGACGGCCACTGTAATTTCTCCATCACTTTGGGAAGTGGATATCACACGGGTGTGTCAGTCACATGAGAATTTTTCGTTTGCAAGACAGGTGCCAGGCAGTTATCATGAAGTATCGGATGTGTTTGACAGAAAGCTATCTGGGATTACGCAAGGGAATCAATATCTGATATGGATACAGCTACCTTGTAAGAGTATTCATGCTTCATAGGGAACAACTAACATATTCTTGATTGAAAAATGAAATAAGAAAAACACGCAGTCTACTAAGATTAAGACTATTAAAAAGATCAACCCCGAAGGAAGGTATCGTACTTTAAGTTCTTGGATCCTTTTCAGAATTCGATGCTCTGAAATAACAGTCTTAAGCAATTCTTCATGCTCCTCTTTAGAGTGAAAACGCATGAAGACATCGTATCGACGACACAGTTCTTTTTCATCGGGAGACAAGTCCTTCTCAAATGCATTTGGATAGAGCAAGTTCCTTTCTAGAATGAAATCCTTCCTACGCTTCCTCTCATCAAGCCTGCAAAAATTAATTTGAATCAATAACCAAATAAGTGAAAAGACATGGAGAAAGAATGTCAAATGCTACTGAGATATAGCATGACAGTTTAGACAGTAAATAGTTTGCAGCAGACAATGTACAACTAAAATTACCGCTTGCAGCAAAACATTGTAACTAATTATTCTCAGATTTTAGAACTCCTTAAAAGTTTCATCCTAATTATTCATATTCATAAATCCCTGTTTATGAATTCAAAAAATCCCAATTATTCTTGTTTAGAAGGAATCTAATCACTTTAAACTTAAAAAAGCAATAAGAAGTCATCATTATCGTTCCAACGAAATCCGATTTAAAATGTGGGTCTAAGATATAGAAAGCAAACAACATTTCTTAATAAGAACAGCCAAAGCAATATACTACAGACTCAAATTGTTATCCTTCTCTATTTTGTAAGGGTAGACTAGGTTGTTTTTCTGTTCTTTGCACTGTGAAAAATAGGCTATCACCCATGGTTATCTCACAATTTACTTTTAATATATCTGGCCAAATATGATTACACGGACTAACCTCTTTGAATATATGCGAAGCACTCGCAACTTCAGCTCACGCTCCTCTTCAGTGTCAGTGTCCTTGATTTCCATTTCAGCCAGTAATTGCTCCGCATCATTATCATATTCAGGATCAAATTCCTGTCTTTTAGGGTTATAACCACTAAACTCCATCAAAGAAGGGCCCTCGTCATTCGAAGATTTTGGTTTCTTTGGCACAAAACTCCTATCTGATGGATGATCTGCCAGCATCTCGGAATAAAGAACGCGACTAAGAGCCCATTTGGGATGGCTTTTTGCCCCTCAACAATAGCTTATAAGTGATTGTTTGGAAGTTGCGACCATTTTGTTAGCTTTTTCCCAGCTTTTAAAGAAAATCTGCTTCCTTTTAAAAGCTAAAAACAGCTTTAGAAAGAGGGGGAAAAAAGAGTTCTCCAATTTGTAGCTTTTCAAAAAATCACATATTCCAAAAAGTGATTAATCTAAAAGCTAACCCAAACGGGCTCTAAATAACAAATAAAGTTACTTGAAAACTATTTCACGATCTAGAAAAGAGTATTAGCTTTCACACCTTCCAACTTTACAGAATTGGAGCCATCCTTGACCTGGGTCATGTTAGTTGCTTTCTTAATGGCCGCTGTTCCTGCAATATTCATGCTGTTAGAATGGCCCGTGGAATCTCTCTCTGTTTGTAGAGAAACAAAATGAAATGCATCATTATGCATGCAATAGATACTTCAATGAAATTACTTTAATAGACCATATAAATGATATATGACTGCCCAAGAACATAGTTTGCATTACCAGTATTTAAGCTAGATGATAAACGTCCTGAAGCTCCGAGTTTAAGTGAATCTTCAATTCTAATCACGTACATGCAAATGCATTGAACAAGAGATTTAAAAGATTGATCATTGTTACGAGTGTTAACAGGGAATTGGCAGTCTTACTTGACTCTAGAAGGAGAAAATGGAGATTCATCCTTCAAGGAAAGTTCCCCAAGTGAAGAAGGTCCTGTTATAACCATAAACAATTAATTTAAACCCCCATAGCCATGAAACGCAGTATGACTAGACTTGTGTTGCTTGGAAAAAATACTAATCTATCTAGTCTACAACAAAACAAATGCCAAAAAATAGAAATTGAAGAAAAGAAAATGTTAGCACCAACCTTTCTTGTCCTCACCAAGCCCTTTAGCCATAGCAAGTAGCTCCTTTCTATTTTTCCCAACAACATGAGTCATGTCCTAGAAGAAAATATGGTCTACAAGTTAATTGTGGACAGGGAAAATAAAATACCAGAAACAAGTTGATTATATTAATTTACACACCGGGAGAGGGAAGTATGGGGAGTTCATATATGCACTTGTATAATGTTCAATGCATTGTTCTTTGCTCTTTGTCCCGACATGTTCAGCAACTTCTGCCCAATTCCCCATTCCATACATTTCCATCCCCTAGGGATAGCATATTCGTAAACCAAGCCCAAAAACGATCAAGAAAAAGACATACAGGTCAAATGTTACCTCCAAAAACAAGAATTTTAAAAAACCAAGATTAAGTGTGGGTGAGAGATTAAAGCAATGAAAGACACCTCAAGAAGCAGAATTTCTTCATCGGCGTTCCAGTCTGGACAGATAAGTGGGAAAGATAAATTGTCCTGTTCAAGTTATAATTAGACAGACCATTAACACACTGAGTCACGTACTCGGAAAAAGAAAAAAGAAGAAAAACACACACACACACACACACACACGCGCGCGCGCGCACACATTCTCTAATAGTTTCACCAGCACTTTTACAAAAAAGAGGAAAAGAAGAACTACAGAACCGTAAACAATTGTGGAGAAAAAAACAAAAAACAAAAAACAAAACAAAAACAGGAAAAGGAAAAAGAAAAAGACACAACAATCACTTGAATGTTGCTTAATCATGGAACAAAAGAAAGACAGAAAGACACTAGAGGGCTATCCATGTCACGCTATTCAGGACAAACTTCGAATAAAAGTAGCTTGTGTTGACTACAAGAAATTTAAATTGTAAAATAAGACTCAAATTCCATTCACTATTTTAGAAACTATTGTCCGAGGTAATGCCAAAACCATCATTTACAATTGAAGTGCAAAGTAAATTTACCTCATTGGTCAGATGCAGCACAGTTACCTAATTGAGGTTTACTTGCGAAACAAGACAGGAAGGTTCCTTATCAGAATTTCCTCCCTAAACCATAGGGTAATTTGAAATGTGGATTCACTTAAAACATATCAACAGGCACAATATTACTTCAATGCTATGAGGAATCTGGAGTCTGGATAAAAGTTACCTCTAAGGAAAGTGGAGAAAAGCTACTGTCATTAACTTAAGACCATTGAAGAACTCAGACTATCAGCAAACTCCCAAGAGAACTTGAACTTTAGGGGCTGGTTGGGAAGAAGTGGTTCCAACGTGAGCTGGTTCTATAAATTCAACTATTTTGGTGAATATCCACTTTCTTGCACAAGAGTTCGTGCCTTTAACATCTGTCTTAAACTGGTTCTTTGTCAAACAAAATAACCTTTGTTCTCATAAACACCAGATAGAAAGTGAGAGAGGGACTGAACTAGATCCTATTTTAAGCATTTCCAAACAGGCCCTAAGGACTGTGGAGAAAAGCCACTGTTTTTAACTTAAGGCCATTGAAGAACTTAAATATCGCCAAACTCTCAAGAGAAATTCAACTTTAGAGTGGAGTTACAAACCATAACCCTGTATGGGTGATTGCTTTTATGAGGTTGCACCTCAGCACCAACAGACAAGCACTCTATGCAGAGATCAAAATCAGGACACATGGCACACTTGATACGGATTCGCCCCGTAATGTCCTTGTTGCAATAATTGCAGTGGTACAAAGCCCTTTTCCCTTCACTTGTTCCTTGACCTGAGTCATCAAAAATTGAAGACATAAGCAGGGAAAAACCAACTAGATAAACACTCTGCGACGCTCACGTTCAAAAGACGGGTAGTACTTCAAAAGAGAAAAAGCACACTTTTATACACGAAAACGCACCAAGAGTTGTCAAAAAAATCATGAAATCATCGCTACGTTACATTCGTTAACAGCTCAGCCTTTTGAAGCACCTAAAGAATTTTGGTTACATGAGTTCAAGTAGGGGCAAGATACCTGCTGATGCAGATTCAACATTTTCCCCACTCGAGGCATTCTTTTTTCTCCTTGATCTGCATTGGGAAAAAAGTGGCTATTTATTGACATCACATTACCAACAAAAGGCATCAAAATAGTGAAATCATAAAATCAGCTCAAATTTCAAGAAACTTGAAATGATACAAAAATGAAGAAATATTTGGAAAAGGTCAGACATTTCATGAAAATGTAACGAAATGACACATATAGACACATGAATAGGACACACCCAGGCTACTTCTCGTGCCTAGGGAATCTGGTTCCTTCAAAATTCAAAGTAACACGTTAGACGCTCCCCGAGCAGAAAATCCCAATCTTTATGCCATTATTTTGGGAGCTTGGATTGCAGCAAAATTTGAGGAAAATGTTTGATCCTCCAATTTGGAGGCATTGCTTATAACTTCTAAGTCCACACCACATAGTTTCCAACATCAAATTCCTTACACATTGTATAGAAATTAAAGAACTAGCGACAATGTAGTGAACACAATTGCATGACAAGTAGAATCTAACAGATAGCATGCAATTCAGGTGACACTCAATACACTTGGCCAACAACACAATCATTTTGGTCTCACCACACCAATCTCACTAGCAACACGAACTACTACTATGAACACACACACACACACACACACAAACAATGTAGGAACAATCAAGCACAAGCAAATAAAATTCAGGAATGCCAATTTCATGTAAGTGACATTAAATCATCAAAAATAAAAAATAAAAACCCAGAAGGATATCCGAAATTACATACACGAACACATGTATACACATATAAACGAGTAGAGAGGGAAAGCAAAAAAAAATTGAACCTCTGGCTGGGATCCTCATCTGCTTGAAAATTTCCGCGGGAGCGACCCATTACTGGCTTTTGAAGTTGAGAGAGCTCACAAACACCTCTACTTGTGTAGGTGTAAAACTGTGTTCTTTGGTCACCCAAATAAGGGAAGGAAAAAAAAAATGTGTATGTGAGTGTATTGAAAACTTCAAAGGCAGAGTAAGAAGGGGCTAATTGGGAACATTTGGCAGTAAAAGAAACCCTAGAATTTGAATCAAACGGATTGGTTGCAAAAATGCAGAGATTTGGAGATGAATTAGTGTTCCAATTTGGTAAAATATGGGAAATCTGTTGTCTTAAATTTTAAGATTGAAGACTTTCTAAGCCTATTTTGTGGAATGTTCTCTGAAAAGTTTGGAGCTTTTCTGTAGGATAATGTTGACGGTAACGAGCAACGACCTGGTTCGAACGTTCATACTATGTTGTTTTTTTCTTTTTTTTTTTCTTTTTGTTTTGTTTTTTTTTTTTTTTATTTTAGAAATGAGAGATTTAATTTTTCTTTTTTTAATTATTTTCTCTCCTTACTTCACATCTATGCCATATGCCATTAACTGTGATACCACTTTATTGCTAGCCATTTTTCCCTATGTTAAAATCACATTATATTGAACAGCTTTTGGATGTAAATTTATATAAGTTTGATTGCTGTTAGTAAATTCACTAAATTTTGTTCTTGAATGTTTTAGTTGTTGTATCCTAAACTCTGACAATGGTAAAATATTTTAGATTCAAATTTAAGAAATTAAGATAACACCAATCAAATTCCTTACACTGATTCATTTGTGTGAGAATTCAATTTAAAAATCCTTAATTCTTGAAGATTTATGATTCTAAATAACCATTATTCTCTGGAATGTAAAATCCATAAAGTGTAAAATGTTTAATCTCACATTTCACCCCAATTCAAACAATATTTGCGAATGGGTAACCAAATTCGGACATATCACTGAAAAAAAAAATTAGAGTTAATTTTCTATATTTATTAGTACTTTGTTATTGACGGGAAAATAGTTTATCAACGATGCATTTTATTGAAAAATATGTAGCAGCTAAAGTCAAATCATATGGATTTAACTATGCTAACTTTTCTTTTTTCAAAAACAAAGGACTCAATCCAAATAATTCGGATTTTCATTGTGTACATGTGTCTAAACAACAAGAAGTAATATTAACATATTCCCTTGTTGTAGTTCTAGAAAGATTGTGCTACATCAAGTCATCAACCTTAACCTTTAAAAAAAAAAAAAAACTACTGATATTGTAGTTGTAGAAAGAATGTGCTCCATCAGGTCATCAACCGCTAGGGACAGAGCCAAGATTTATGGCCGAAGGGGACTTAAGTTATATGGGGGTTTGGGGGCAGCGTTCTCGAAGTAAATTTTTTATTTTATTTTATTTTATTTTATTGCTGATTTTTTAGGGCTACTTATTATACATAAATTCCCCAATTCAACATACAACAATACTAGGGCACAAACACTTGTGTGTTTGTAAGTATTTGTGTAAAGTGTTTGTGCCCCAAATATTACTCTTCAACATAAGCCATAAATTCATAAGTACTCCAATTCAATTGTGCCCCAAATATTACTCTTCAACATAAGTCATAAATTCATAAGTAATCCAATTCAATATTTACAAATATCTCTCAAAAAAACAAAAATAAAAAATATTTTCAGTTCTATTATTTTTTAGTTAACAAATTCCTTAATTAAAAGAGGGCGAAACGATGTAGAATTAATTTTAGACCTCAATTCGGGGTAAGAGATACAATTCTTAATTTTAAAATGTGATATTGAGAAATACAATCTCAATCTATTTGAAGAAACTTAAAAATTATATAATATCCTTTAACAATTTTTGCGAAAACGTACACCTGCTCAATAGCTCTTTTCAATATCAAGCTGAACTCCTTTCGTATAGTAAAGTAAACTTAACACCAACCCAATCTCGAACGGGGTTCTTTTATATATGATGAAAGCGCCTTTTATTGAGATTTCAGGAGGGACGTATTTATAAAGAGGAGTATTTAGGACACTAACAAATTCCATAAATTTTAAAAATAAAATTTTTATTCTCAAAATTTGAAGAAGAGAACCTGAGCGCACACCTGGACCTCAGTCTACCCGCCACTGTCAACTGCTGGGCCCACAAATTTCCATGATGTTGTTGATCATCCGTATGACCAACGGATACAGATGCTCCTTTAGTATGGAATGAGTGAATTGCTGTCCAAGTACTGACCCTCCTCCTCCGCCAGCAGACCAAGGTCAACTCCAATTTTAGAAATGGACCCACTTTTGAACCCCATAATAAGATCGTCATGCCAAACGTCAGAGATCAAAATGACCCGGTTTATTTTAAGACCAAGGGTCCGCGTAATCCAATACGTACGTGAGGCTTAGAAACCTTTCTGTATAATGTATTTTATTGGCCCACTTCTTTGAAACTCCACTTTTTTTCTTCACTATATTCAATTCATCAATGTTAAAAAGCAATTAATGAAGCTTCTGATCATGGTCTATAAATCACCTCCTCTTTCAACACCACCCTCACTCAACAAACTTAATCACTTCTCCTCCACATCTATTATTGTACTGTGAAAGCAAAAATGGCAGCTTGTGTTGAAAATTCAAGAAACCAACCCCAAACAGTCCCTTCTCATCGTCTAATTCCCATCCATGCCAAACCAGTATTTCTCTTTGTATCAAATTCTTCAGTCCCAGTGTCCCAAATCTTGATTCTTGCAATTCAATTCATCGGTATGGGCAGAAAATCCCTTATCCAGCTAAGGTTGTTCCTCAAGATGAAAATGAAGATCATGTTTGGTTGAAAATCCGCAAGGAGGCTCAATTCGATGTGAAACAAGAGCCCATCTTGTCAAAATACTATTACACTTCGGTTTTGTCGCATAATTCACTAGAGAGAGCGTTGGCAAATCATTTAGCAATCAAGTTAAGCAATTCAAGTCTTTCAAAAGACACCCTTTACCAAGTTTTTTCAAGCGTACTAGCCGAAGGTTGTGAGATTAGAGTAGCGATTAGAGATGATCTCAGGGCAGCTAAAGAACGTGACCCAGCTTGCATTAGTCATGCTCATTGTTTCTTAAATTTCAAGGGGTTCCTAGCTTGCCAAGCACATAGAGTAGCTCACGAGTTGTGGTCGCAAGGTAAGACCGCGATGGCACTTCTGATCCAGAATCGGGTTTCTGAGGTTTTTGCGGTTGATATTCATCCAGGTGCAAAGATCGGATGCCGAACATTACTTGATCATGCCACTGGAATCGTGATTGGGGAGACAGCTGTGATCGGAGACAATGTATCGATTCTACATAATGTGACATTAGGAGGTACAGGGAAGGCGGCAGGGGACAGACACCCTAAGATTGGTGATGGGGTTGTAATTGGTGCAGGGGCTAAAGTTTTGGGCAATATTAGAATTGGGGAAGGTGCTAAAATTGGTGCTGGCTCAGTTGTATTAAAGGAAGTGCCTTCTAAAGCCACTGCTGTTGGAAATCCAGCAAGACTAGTTCAAGCAAAAGATAGACTAAATGTTGAGAAAAATACAGAATTCTTTATAATGCATGATTGGTGACGTCCAGAAAAAAAACCCATGATTGAAGAGAAAATGACATGAGGAGCCAAAATCATTGTTGCTACCTTGGCACGTGCTGCTTTTCTTCAGAATATTCTTTTTGATAGTTTTTTGTTTTTGAATTTTTAGAAGAATATCTAGTTTCAAAATTGAGCCTAATAGTACAATTTTGACTATTGTGGTAAGTTTTTGATACCTTAGCAGATTTTGTATTCATTTCGTGAGAAGTTGCAATGAGCGTAGCCATTCACTTTTATTGATAATACAGAATTTTAATTTAGAAAATTTTCTCTCTTTGTCCTTTTATGTGGATTTCAAGATTTTTATTTGAAATAGAATAATGTTATGTTTCTCAAATTTGAATTATAAACGTCTTCACTATTACTGTAACACCCTGAACTTAGATTAGGGGTCAATTTATAATTTATGAAAAATGATGAAGGGCAAAATTACAATAATTGAAGTTCTAAAGGGTGAGTATATAAATAATTAAAATATTCTATAAGTATTTAGGCATGTGCCCGTGTGTGCATTTTGTATTAAAAAAAAGAGATATAAAAAAAAAGTCAAAGATAAGTCTACATATGTTTGCCGGGGAGTACTATTAATGCCACCTAGTCTCCTACTAATATTTCATGCAATAGATAGTCTAATCGTTTGACAGCTAAACTAGTGACTCAGTATGAGAGATGCATGGGCTGATCTTATGATTCTTATATTTCAGTTCATGTTGAGGTATTACAGAGGATAGGGATGGCCGAAATATAGGGGTGGAATCCTTTAATTGTCTCACGAATTCTTTTATGGAAAAATTTGGTGAAACCAGTTCAGGCCACGAATGGCAATGACCAGAGTGCTTGGTTAGTAAGGCTATGTTTGGAAAGGTTTTCAACATGGGTTGCAATTAGAATGTTTAATTCAGGTACAGGGGTTGTATACAATATGCTTCCAAATCTCTAGAGTACTTCTTTATTATCTCCCTTGTCCTCTATTGGAGTTATTCTGTGTTTTCATTTGGA
Organism: Hydrangea macrophylla; assembly: GCA_033977485.1. Classification (NCBI taxonomy): domain Eukaryota; kingdom Viridiplantae; phylum Streptophyta; class Magnoliopsida; order Cornales; family Hydrangeaceae; genus Hydrangea; species Hydrangea macrophylla. The sequence continues at coordinate 112,222,922 of CM066988.1, read as the reverse complement.
ATCTATAAATTTCTAATAAATGTGTTGGTAGAAAGTGTGTTGGCTAAATACCACGGAGCTGATGGGTATATGAGTAAGGAGCACCTGTCAAAAGCCGATAGTCCAGAGACTAGAAAAGTCATAAGTGACTAGGTAAAAAGTGAGGTGAGGTAAGGTGACTCTTGCTATATTACCACGAGGAATCCTGGTATGATGCTCTTGGGGGTGAGCGGTTGACTGTGAGGTACGTGTATTTTTAAACCTGTCAAATTGTGTATTCGTTATGCTTTTGAACTGATTATTTCTGTCATATTGTATACTTCCCCGTGTGTTATTGGTAAATGCAGGTAACACCAGTAGCTGAGGAAATGAATGAATAGAATAAAGTCAATTGGAGCACCGTATAGAGTAGCGTGGGGGTTCGGGCTAGTTGGTTTTAATTATGTGAGGGGAATTGCTGTAATATTTTATACCGCTCAAGTGTAATTAAATTATGATTTTGAAATACACTTGATTATTTATAATTTTAATGTAAATATTTCAATTATTTTAGAAAGTGAATCCGGGGTGTGACAATTACACCACATATGTTGTATTAATGATCTGTAGTATCACATGTCACAATATAGTATAACTGACAAAAATATACGCGACACAAACACAAAACTATTAAAAATTAGCTATTCTTCAAACTCATAACCAATTCTTGCATTACCCAAACAGCCCTCCTGAGAAAGAATGGTAAACTGTCATTTTGTAATAATTGGAGATTAATTTCATTTGCCTTCACAATTTGCGTTATTTTGTCATGTCATACAGTCATATCATTCCGGTCAACATAATTTGCTTCGGCAGGTCAAAGTGACAACATAACTTTCAGAACCAAGTCCCTTGTGGTCGAGTGGTAAGCTTCTTGGGTGTACTACCCAAGAGGTTTAGTGTTCGAGTCATGGGGAGCGTGGCCACTGGAGTATTCACCCGGCGCCTCCAGGCCTCAGGGGATTAGTCGAGGTGCGCGCAAACTGGCCCGGACACCCCCAATTACCAAAAAAAAAAACATAACTTTCATTACTTTCCCCACCTTTTGAGACAGTTTTTCGTGATCATTACTTTCCCCACTTTTCATTACTCTTAAACTACTTTAAGAGTAATGCTAGGCTTTTCAAATTTTCATGCTCAAAAATGTTTTTTAAATGTTATGGCAGTAGGGACATGTCTAATACAGTGGGATCAGTAAAATTTTAATTAAAAGTTATTTATTTGGTCCTACTATCACATCATTGGGAAGTATTTTTGTAATAGAAATTTAGAAAACATATCATTACTCTTACTTTTATGACAAAAGTAGTTCCTCCTACTTCCACCCGTTGGAGTGGAGTAAATATTGGGTATCACAGGGATACCATGTGAAATTTTATCCCCTCTTACAACATTTAAAATTGGTTGACTTAGATCAATTTTTTGCTGAGTTGGACCATAAAATAGCAGATGAATTAATGCATACTCCTTATTGGTTTGTAATACCATATAGAATTATGCAACAACTGCATTCAATATTTAGCCGTTGAATTGGATAGTATGAACCAACTATTGTCATACCGGCTTGAATAATGTGGGATGTTTTGTATTCAAATTTTTTTATAAAAAAAAGGGGGGGGGGGGGGGCTATTTTACACCCTTATGATTAGGTTCATTTTCACTTCATCCACTGTGTTTCAAAAGTATACACTTAACCTCCCTATGATTTTAGACTAAATGAAATTGTTCCCTCAAAACTGATGACAACTCTAAAATTGACCAAAAATATTATAACATTTAACCCCATTTGTGAGGTTAATATTGAGGTTAGCCCCTATGTGGAGATAATGTTGCCATTTAAACCATTTATGTGGGGGCTAATTTTTAACACTTAACCCCTTGTGGGGCAAATTTTGAGATTATATGTCTATGTGAGGTTAATTTTGACACTTAAACGCTCCTATGTGGGGATAATTTTAACACTTAATCCTCATATGGGACTATTTGAAGAGAAATCTTAATAGTTTCACAAGTGTTGAAATATAATAGTCCAGATACATTATATCTAGATACAATATGTTCAGATACATATATCTATGTTCGAAGTACTTATTTAATTGTATCTTTAATTGTCTTATTTTCCCCGTTAGGCTATTCTCTCCTTTATTTGGATCCTTTTCCAGCCTATATAAATGTTTCATATTGTAATGGTTTACACAAAACTCAATAACACATTTACATATTATTCTCTCAATTCTCTCTCTTTTTCTAATATGGTATCAGAGCCACCGGTCCTTCTATGGTAATCTCTCAATCACATTCCGCTCAACCGACAGGTGGCAATTACCTTGTCACCTGTCAGATCTTTGTCATCATTATCATCTCACCTCAAGCAACATCACTATGTCGGAACCATTATCTCACCGATCGCCACCACCGTCCGCCTGCCTCCTCTGCCTCAGTTCGACTGCACCACCGCCTCTGCTCTGTCCAACACGACCCTATCATGTCGATGTTTCCTGGTCCGATTCTAGTCAGCGTTTCCATTTGTTGGTTCTCTCAGCCCAACTCGACGCTATCATGTCGGTGTTTTTCAATCTGGTTCTAGTCAGCTCCCTTATTGTTGGTTCTCCCGCTCCAACTCGACACTATAATGCAAGTGTTTCCTTGTCCAGTTCCAATCAGCGTTTCCATTGTTGGTTCTTCTAGTCCAACTTGACACTATCATGCCGACATTTCTCGATCTAATTCTGGTCTCCGCCTTCATTGCTGGATCGCTCTGGCTGTGCTTCCACAGTTCCCTTATTGTTGGCTCTCCCGCCTTTACCACCTTCATTGTTGGATCACTCAGACTTTTCTTTGTAGTTGTAGAAAGATTGTGCTCCATCAAGTCATCAACCGCTAGGGGCAGAGCCAAGATTTATGGCCAAAGGGGGCCTAAGCTATATGGGGGTTTGGGGGCAGCGCCCTCGAAGTGATTTTTTTTTTATTTTTGGTCTTTTTTTTTTTTTTTTTTTTTTTTTTGCAGAATTTTTTGGGTTTACTTATTATACATAAATTCCCCAATTCAACATGCAACAATACTAGAGGCACAAACACTTACAAACACTTGTGTGTTTTAAGTGTTTGTGCCCCAAATATTAATCTTCAACATAAGTCATAAATTCATAAGTACTCCAATTCAATATTCACAAATATCCCTCAAAAAAACAAAAATTAAAATATTTTCAATTCTATTATTTTTTGTTTAACATATTCCCTAATTAAAAGATGGAGAAAAGATGTAGAATTAGTTTTAGACCTCATTTCGGGGGAAGGGATATAATTTTTAATTTTAAAATGTGATATTGAGAAATATAATATCAATCTATTTGAAGAAACTTAAAAATTACCTCATCCATCAAAATTTCAAGAGAGGCCTATTATAAAACTCATAAATTTAAAAATAAAAAATTTAATTTTCAAAATTCTAACAGAGCTTGGACCTCAGTCCGCCAGCCACTGTCAACTCTGGGCCCACAAATTTCCATGATGTTGTTGGTCATCCGTATGACCAACGGATACAGATACTCCGTTAGTATGGAATGAGTGAATTGCTGTCCAAGTAGTAAGTACTGACTCTCCTCCGCCAGCAGACTTGGTTCCTTTGACAAAATTGTAAATTAAGTGCTGGAAATTAAATATTGAATCTTAAGTGTTGAAAATTTTAAGCGATTAAAATTATAATATTGAAAATAGATTTTCAAGTATTGAAATAGACTGCATTTAGTGATTATTTTCAGTAGAAAATTTTAACATAAAGTTTCAGTAGTTTTTTTACTGTTTTTTCAATTAAATGGTACACTATCAACCGCATTGAAAAAAAAATAGGGGCATTTACCAAAAAGGACCCCAGTACACCATTTATTAAGTTAAAGTACAAATTAGTGAGTGACTTAACAAAAAGGACAAATATTTGACAGCTGGTGCTCGCACGGTATAAGTGCGCGCACCATAGACTCTTCCATGCACAATTTCTCAACCGCCACTGCTTTCACGCGCCACACGTGCGCGACCACGCGCGACCCACACGCGCCTCCCTTTGCAGACTGCTCGCACCGTGTGAGCATTGTACCGTATTATTTTCAATTTCGAAAAATGTTATTAAACTTTAAACATCCATAACTTTTGACCTACAGCTCCATTTTTCGCAAATTTTATACCGTTGGAATCGTGTCGACGAGAGCTACAAAACTAGTACCATTGTTGATATGTTTTGAGAAAATTTTTTTTTCATGTTTTTACATACATGAATAATAAGTGAAATTTCATTTGATATACATAAAATATTAAGTGAAATTTCACTTAAAATATCAAGTGAAATTTCACTGAATACATGAAAAATATTAAATGAAATTTCATATTCTTACATACATGAATAATAAGTGAAATTTCACTTGATATACATAAAATGTTAAGTGAAATTTCACTGAATACATGAAAAATATTAAAAGCTCTCCCCAAAAAAAATCCTAAGTTCGATTTTTGCAAAGCTCATAAACTAGTTACCAAATGAATTAACATGAAATTGTGCTTTAAAAAAGGAGAAGCACCAAAATGGGGGCCAAATTAAGCCTTAATGAGGTAGCAATGGCTTTATTGCTATTCGTCTTTTTTTAATTTTTTTTTCTCAAAACATATAAATTTGGCATACATAAATATTAAGTGAAAATTCACTGAACCTGTACATGCCTTCTTCCTGAAAAAGTTGAAGTTAAACTTAACATTTGTGTACTCGTTCAGTGAGATTTCACCTAGTAGGTCAAGTGAAAATTCACTAACTATTCCAAAAGTTGCTAGAAATAACTCTCTAGAGTTTAAGATCTAATTTGATACTTACTTTGTTAAAAAGTCGCTCAAGTGTCAATTTAAGTAAAATTTCACTTAATATTCATGTACAAGTTCAGTGCAATTTCACTTAATATTCATATATGCCAAGTGAAATTTCACTTTTTTTTTTTCTTTTTCATATTAAACAATGCATATTTCGTTAAAAAAAAAATCAAATTTCACAAATTAATTATAAAACATAGTTTTTCAACCCAAACAAATGCAAAATTCTTGTGAAATTTCACTAAAACTCTCCTTACGAACAAAGTGAACATTCGTTTTTTTTTCCTCACAACATATCAACTTGGCATATGTGAATATTACGTGAAAAATCAATAACCCATACACGAATATTATGTGAAAATTCTATTAAGTTCATTTAGAATAAGGTATGTAAAAATAAGAGTTTTTTTTCTTTTGCTCAAAAGGTATCAACAATGGTACTAGTTTTGTAGCTCTCGTCGACACGGTTCCAATGATATAAAATTTGTAAGAAACAGAGTTGTAGATCAAAAGTTATGGGGGTTTAAAGTTTAAAAAAACTTTTTCGAAATGGATATGATATGGTACAGCCACTCACACGGTGTGAGTGGCTGAAACCAAGAACGCGCACGTGAAGGGGCTATGGTCACATGGGATTTTCTATAGTACGTGCACTTATATCGTGTGAGCACTGATAAGATTCCTTTTATCCTTTTTAGAAAATGGTCAAACCAATTGGAGTTTTAAATTTATGAGGGTTACTTGTAGGGATTTTCCAACAATTGTCTAAAAAAAATAAGTACTGAATATTTTTATTTTCACCACTTAATTAGATTATCAAATACACCTTAAGGTCAACTCCAATTTTAGAAATGGACCACTTTTGAAACCCATAATAAAATCGTCATGCCAAACGTCAGATCTCAAAATGACCCGGTTTATTTTAAGACCAAGGGTCCGCGTAATCCAATACGTACGTGAGGCTTAGAAACCTTTCTGTATAATGTATTTTATTGGCCCACTTCTTTGAAACTCCACTTTTTTTCTTCACTATATTCAATTCATCAATGTTAAAAAGCAATTAATGAAGCTTCTGATCATGGTCTATAAATCACCTCCTCTTTCAACACCACCCTCACTCAACAAACTTAATCACTTCTCCTCCACATCTATTATTGTACTGTGAAAGCAAAAATGGCAGCTTGTGTTGAAAATTCAAGAAACCAAACCCCAAACAGTCCCTTCTCATCGTCTAATTCCCATCCATGCCAAACCAGTATTTCTCTTTGTATCAAATTCTTCAGTCCCAGTGTCCCAAATCTTGATTCTTGCAATTCAATTCATCGGTATGGGCAGAAAATCCCTTATCCAGCTAAGGTTGTTCCTCAAGATGAAAATGAAGATCATGTTTGGTTGAAAATCCGCGAGGAGGCTCAATTCGATGTGAAACAAGAGCCCATCTTGTCAAAATACTATTACACTTCGGTTTTGTCGCATAATTCACTAGAGAGAGCGTTGGCAAATCATTTAGCAATCAAGTTAAGCAATTCAAGTCTTTCAAAAGACACCCTTTACCAAGTTTTTTCAAGCGTACTAGCCGAAGGTTGTGAGATTAGAGTAGCGATTAGAGATGATCTCAGGGCAGCTAAAGAACGTGACCCAGCTTGCATTAGTCATGCTCATTGTTTCTTAAATTTCAAGGGGTTCCTAGCTTGCCAAGCACATAGAGTAGCTCACGAGTTGTGGTCGCAAGGTAAGACCGCGATGGCACTTCTGATCCAGAATCGGGTTTCTGAGGTTTTTGCGGTTGATATTCATCCAGGTGCAAAGATCGGATGCGGAACATTACTTGATCATGCCACTGGAATCGTGATTGGGGAGACAGCTGTGATCGGAGACAATGTATCGATTCTACATAATGTGACATTAGGAGGTACAGGGAAGGCGGCAGGGGACAGACACCCTAAGATTGGTGATGGGGTTGTAATTGGTGCAGGGGCTAAAGTTTTGGGCAATATTAGAATTGGGGAAGGTGCTAAAATTGGTGCTGGCTCAGTTGTATTAAAGGAAGTGCCTTCTAAAGCCACTGCTGTTGGAAATCCAGCAAGACTAGTTCAAGCAAAAGATAGACTAAATGTTGAGAAAAATACAGAATTCTTTATAATGCATGATTGGTGACGTCCAGAAAAAAAAAACCCATGATTGAAGAGAAAATGACATGAGGAGCCAAAATCATTGTTGCTGCCGTGGCACGTGCTGCTTTTCTTCAGAATATTCTTTTTGATAGTTTTTTGTTTTTGAATTTTTAGAAGAATATCTAGTTTCAAAATTGAGCCTAATAGTACAATTTTGACTATTGTGGTAAGTTTTTGATACCTTAGCAGATTTTGTATTCATTTCGTAAGAAGTTGCAATGAGCGTAGCCATTCACTTTTATTGATAATACAGAATTTTAATTTAGAAAATTTTCTCTCTTTGTCCTTTTCTGTGGATTTCAAGATTTTTATTTGAAATAGAATAATGCTATGTTTCTCAAATTTGAATTATAAACGTCTTCACTATTACTGTAACACCCTGAACTTAGATTAGGGGTCAATTTATAATTTATGAAAAATGATGAAGGGCAAAATTACAATAATTGAAGTTCTAAAGGGTGAGTATATAAATAATTAAAATATTCTATAAGTATTTAGGCATGTGCCCGTGTGTGCATTTTGTATTAAAAAAAAGAGATATAAAAAAAAGTCAAAGATAAGTCTACATATGTTTGCCGGGGAGTACTATTAATGCCACCTAGTCTCCTACTAATATTTCATGCAATAGATAGTCTAATCGTTTGACAGCTAAACTAGTGACTCAGTATGAGAGATGCATGGGCTGATCTTATGATTCTTATATTTCAGTTCATGTTGAGGTATTACAGAGGATAGGGATGGTCGAAATATAGGGGTGGAATCCTTTAATTGTCTCACGAATTCTTTTATGGCAAAATTTGGTGAAACCAGTTCAGGCCACGAATGGCAATGACCAGAGTGCTTGGTTAGTAAGGCTATGTTTGGAAAGGTTTTCAACATGGGTTGCAATTAGAATGTTTAATTCAGGTACAGGGGTTGTATACAATATGCTTCCAAATCTCTAGAGTACTTCTTTATTATCTCCCTTGTCCTCTATTGGAGTTATTCTGTGTTTTCATTTGGAATCTATAAATTTCTAATAAATGTGTTGGTAGAAAGTGTGTTGGCTAAATACCACGGAGCTGATGGGTATATGAGTAAGGAGCACCTGTCAAAAGCCGATAGTCCAGAGACTAGAAAAGTCATAAGTGACTAGGTAAAAAGTGAGGTGAGGTAAGGTGACTCTTGCTATATTACCACGAGGAATCCTGGTATGATGCTCTTGGGGGTGAGCGGTTGACTGTGAGGTACGTGTATTTTTAAACCTGTCAAATTGTGTATTCGTTATGCTTTTGAACTGATTATTTCTGTCATATTGTATACTTCCCCGTGTGTTATTGGTAAATGCAAGTAACACCAGTAGCTGAGGAAATGAAGGAATAGAATAAAGTCAATTGGAGCACCGTATAGAGTAGCGTGGGGGTTCGGGCTAGTTGGTTTTAATTATGTGAGGGGAATTGCTGTAATATTTTATACCGCTCAAGTGTAATTAAATTATGATTTTGAAATACACTTGATTATTTATAATTTTAATGTAAATATTTCAATTATTTTAGAAAGTGAATCCGGGGTGTGACAATTACACCACATATGTTGTATTAATGATCTGTAGTATCACATGTCACAATATAGTATAACTGACAAAAATATACGCGACACAAACACAAAACTATTAAAAATTAGCTATTCTTCAAACTCATAACCAATTCTTGCATTACCCAAACAGCCCTCCTGAGAAAGAATGGTAAACTGTCATTTTGTAATAATTGGAGATTAATTTCATTTGCCTTCACAATTTGCGTTATTTTGTCATGTCATACAGTCATATCATTCCGGTCAACATAGTTTGCTTCGGCAGGTCAAAGTGATAACATAACTTTCAGAACCAAGTCCCTTGTGGTCGAGTGGTAAGCTTCTTGGGTGTACTACCCAAGAGGTTTAGTGTCGCGCACCGAATTTTGTCAAACCCGGGACGCGAGGGTCAACCGGTCAATATTCAAAATTTTGGTCCAACTTGGACGCACAGATAAGACATGACAATCTAATTTTTTAAAAAAATATTAATAAAAACTCCATTAATTTCATTTATAATAAAAGAAAAGGAATTACAACTGATACTTTTCCCCACCATTAAATACAAGTACACCTATTCCCCACTCTTAATCATGGTTAATTGATAAAAGGTCCAATTATGCTACCCGGCTCAACTGCTGCTTCCCTCTCACCTAAAAATATTAATAAAAATAATAATGAGACGGGAGCTCAGTGAGTAAAACACATTTTATATAAAAATAGATTTTTGATCTCAAGTCTTTGATATAATACTTTATTATATCATCATCAGTAGTCCCAATTAATTAGTGTATGTAAATATATAATTTCTCAAATATCTTATACTTGCACTCAGTTGTTATCTTCAACACAAATCACGTACCACATATTTATTTCACGCACATACATATAATTTTACACAGCCCAATGGGTGCATATGAAGTAATCTATGCATTAATCTTTCTTTGATATTGGTTCTTATCAAATTCACAATAGGTTACCAAAACAATTGCATACACCAGCCCAGCTCGAAATGTATACAATCACATGGCCACAGCACCCTAGCCCAGCTCGAAAGGTGTATACTACCCAAAACCAGCTCGAAATGGAATAGTATATTAGTGCACTAACTGTAGGACTATCTCAATCCCAGCCATTTCATCATAGACTATCTCAGTCATCCAACCATCATAAGGCCACGACCTTAACCAATATCACCATTAATAGTATTAATTAATGCATGATTAAATAATGCAATTAAATAAAATGTGATTAACTTATCAATAAAAGCTATTTAGCAATGTAAGCAATTAATAAATTAATTTATAGATATAAACAAATATTCACTGGAATATATACATATATATATATATATATCTTATTTTTCTTTATTTTGTACATAAAAAGTTTACTCACCTATGTGAATGCACAGCCCAACTTTAGCTTGGCTCCCTTTCCTCTATTTTCCTTTCTTTTTTTTTTTTTTCCTTCTATTTCATTTCTTAGACAAGCCAGCAGCTCCTAAGTTACTGCCCTTTCCCCCTTTAATTTTTATTGCATATATGTATGGAAAGAAACTCTCTCTCTCTCTCTCGGCTTCCCTCTTCCTTTTTTTTTTATCTGATCTTATTTTCTCTCTATCTAATTAACTCCTCCCTTTTTAATGTTCTGGTGCATGTTATATATATACACCAAGTTCTCTCTCTCTCTCTCTCTCTCTCTCTCTCTCTCTCTCTCTCTCTCTCTCTCACCCACGTGGATCTCACAAATTCTATCTTTTTCTAATAGATCCAGTCAGCTTGGAGATAAGTTCAACTGTTTTATTTACAATTTCCATTTACTAACTTGGCCATCAAGTTCTTAGTCTTCTAGAATGTCTTGCAGGTGACTAGCACACACACACATTTATATGATGCACGTGACACACACACACTTTTATGTTGATCCAAATTTGGATCAATTCATGTGGGTCATCCTTTGCCATATCATGCTTAGATTGTGGTTAAAATATTTTTACTTTTATTTTCTTTTAATTAACAATTTATATATGTATATAAATATGGGAATCTTTCTATGGTTAATTTAAAATATAAATAATTACCAAATGACATTTTATTGTTACTAAATGGTACCCTAGAAAAGTTAATACCAAATGATTCTAAAAATTATAAAGACACCTTGTTACTCCAACTTAGGACCTAAAAATTTAATATATTGTATTGTACATAATTGTCTTGTAAAATTTTCCATACATAAGAGTATTCGATAATTTATTTATTTTTAATCAGGTCATTACATTTAGTGTTCGAGTCATGGGGAGCGTGACCACTGGAGTATTCACCCGGAGCCTCCAGGCCTCAGGGGATTAGTCGAGGTGCGCGCAAGCTGGCCCGGACACCCCCAATTACCAAAAAAAAAAACATAACTTTCATTACTTTCCCCACCTTTTGAGACAGTTTTTCGTGATCACTAGACGAATCAAAAATCAAAATCATTGATTTTTTTGTTTTTAAAAATAAAATTGTAAACTACTTTAAGAGTAATGCTAGGCTTTTCAAATTTTCATGCTCAAAAATGTTTTTTAAATGTTATGGCAGTAGGGACATGTCTAATACAGTGGGATCGGTAAAATTTTAATTGAAAGTTATTTATTTGGTCCTACTATCACATCATTGGGAAGTATTTTTGTAATAGAAATTTAGAAAACATACCATTACTCTTACTTTTATGACAAAAGTAGTTCCTCCTACTTCCACCCGTTGGATTGGAGTAAATATTGGGTATCACAGGGATACCATGTGAAATTTTATCCCCTCTTACAACATTTAAAATTGGCTGACTTAGATCAATTTTTTGCTGAGTTGGACCATAAAATAGCAGATGAATTAATGCATACTCCTTATTGGTTTGTAATACCATATAGAATTATGCAACAACTGCATTCAATATTTAGCCGTTGAATTGGATAGTATGAACCAACTATTGTCATACCGGCTTGAATAATGTGGGATGTTTTGTATTCAAATTTTTTTATAAAAAAAAAGGGGGGGTGGGGGGGGGGGGGGGCTAATTTACACCCTTATGATATGGTTCATTTTCACTTCATCCACTGTGTTTCAAAAGTATACACTTAACCTCCCTATGATTTTAGACTAAATGAAATTGTTCCCTCAAAACTGATGACAACTCTAAAATTGACCAAAAATATTAGAACTTTTAACCCCATTTGTGAGGTTAATATTGAGGTTAGCCCCTATGTGGAGATAATATTGCCATTTAAACCGTTTTTGTGGGGGCTAATTTTTAACACTTAACCCCTTGTGGGGCAAATTTTGAGATTATATGTCTATGTGAGGTTAATTTTGACACTTAAACGCTCCTATGTGGGGATAATTTTAACACTTAATCCTCATATGGGACTATTTGAAGAGAAATCTTAATAGTTTCACAAGTGTTGAAATATAATAGTCCAGATACATTATATCTAGATACAATATGTTCAGATACATATATCTATGTTCGAAGTACTTATTTAATTGTATCTTTAATTGTCTTATTTTCCCCGTTAGGCTATTCTCTCCTTTATTTGGATCCTTTTCCAGCCTATATAAATGTTTCATATTGTAATGGTTTACACAAAACTCAATAACACATTTACATATTATTCTCTCAATTCTCTATCTTTTTCTAATATGGTATCAGAGCCACCGGTCCTTCTATGGTAATCTCTCAATCACATTCCGCTCAACCGACAGGTGGCAATTACCTTGTCACCTGTCAGATCTTTGTCATCATTATCATCTCACCTCAAGCAACATCACTATGTCGGAACCATTATCTCACCGATCGCCACCACCGTCCGCCTGCCTCCTCTGCCTCAGTTCGACTGCACCACCGCCTCTGCTCTGTCCAACACGACCCTATCATGTCGATGTTTCCTGGTCCGATTCTAGTCAGCGTTTCCATTTGTTGGTTCTCTCAGCCCAACTCGACGCTATCATGTCGGCGTTTTTCAATCTGGTTCTAGTCAGCTCCCTTATTGTTGGTTCTCCCGCTCCAACTCGACACTATAATGCAAGTGTTTCCTTGTCCAGTTCCAATCAGCGTTTCCATTGTTGGTTCTTCTAGTCCAACTTGACACTATCATGCCGACATTTCTCGATCTAATTCTGGTCTCCGCCTTCATTGCTGGATCGCTCTGGCTGTGCTTCCACAGTTCCCTTATTGTTGGCTCTCCCGCCTTTACCACCTTCATTGTTGGATCACTCAGACTTTTCTTTGTAGTTGTAGAAAGATTGTGCTCCATCAAGTCATCAACCGCTAGGGGCAGAGCCAAGATTTATGGCCAAAGGGGGCCTAAGCTATATGGGGGTTTGGGGGCAGCGCCCTCGAAGTGATTTTTTTTTTTTTTTTGGTCTTTTTTTTTTTTTTTTTTTTTTTTTTTTTTGCAGAATTTTTTGGGTTTACTTATTATACATAAATTCCCCAATTCAACATGCAACAATACTAGAGGCACAAACACTTACAAACACTTGTGTGTTTTAAGTGTTTGTGCCCCAAATATTACTCTTCAACATAAGTCATAAATTCATTAGTACTCCAATTCAATATTCACAAATATCCCTCAAAAAAAACAAAAATTAAAATATTTTCAATTCTATTATTTTTTGTTTAACATATTCCCTAATTAAAAGATGGAGAAAAGATGTAGAATTAGTTTTAGACCTCATTTCGGGGGAAGGGATATAATTTTTAATTTTAAAATGTGATATTGAGAAATATAATATCAATCTATTTGAAGAAACTTAAAAATTACCTCATCCATCAAACTTTCAAGAGAGGCCTATTATAAAACTCATAAATTTAAAAATAAAAAATTTAATTTTCAAAATTCTAACAGAGCTTGGACCTCAGTCCGCCAGCCACTGTCAACTCTGGGCCCACAAATTTCCATGATGTTGTTGGTCATCCGTATGACCAACGGATACAGATACTCCGTTAGTATGGAATGAGTGAATTGCTGTCCAAGTAGTAAGTACTGACCCTCCTCCGCCAGCAGACTTGGTTCCTTTGACAAAATTGTAAATTAAGTGCTGGAAATTAAATATTGAATCTTAAGTGTTGAAAATTTTAAGCGATTAAAATTATAATATTGAAAATAGATTTTCAAGTATTGAAATAGACTGCATTTAGTGATTATTTTCAGTAGAAAATTTTAACATAAAGTTTCAGTAGTTTTTTTTACTGTTTTTTCAATTAAATGGTACACTATCAACTGCATTGAAAAAAAAAAGGGGCATTTACCAAAAAGGACCCCAGTACACCATTTATTAAGTTAAAGTACAAATTAGTGAGTGACTTAACAAAAAGGACAAATATTTGACAGCTGGTGCTCGCACGGTATAAGTGCGCGCACCATAGACTCTTCCAGGCACAATTTCTCAACCGCCACTGCTTTCACGCGCCACACGTGCGCGACCACGCGCGACCCACACGCGCCTCCCTTTGCAGACTGCTCGCACCGTGTGAGCATTGTACCGTATTATTTTCAATTTCGAAAAATGTTATTAAACTTTAAACATCCATAACTTTTGACCTACAGCTCCATTTTTCGCAAATTTTATACCGTTGGAATCGTGTCGACGAGAGCTACAAAACTAGTACCATTGTTGATATGTTTTGAGAAATTTTTTTTTTCATGTTTTTACATACATGAATAATAAGTGAAATTTCATTTGATATACATAAAATATTAAGTGAAATTTCACTTAAAATATCAAGTGAAATTTCACTGAATACATGAAAAATATTAAATGAAATTTCATGTTCTTACATACATGAATAATAAGTGAAATTTCACTTGATATACATAAAATGTTAAGTGAAATTTCACTGAATACATGAAAAATATTAAAAGCTCTCCCCAAAAAAAATCCTAAGTTCGATTTTTGCAAAGCTCATAAACTAGTTACCAAATGAATTAACATGAAATTGTGCTTTAAAAAAGGAGAAGCACCAAAATGGGGGCCAAATTAAGCCTTAATGAGGTAGCAATGGCTTTATTGCTATTCGTCTTTTTTTAAATTTTTTTTTTCTCAAAACATATAAATTTGGCATACATAAATATTAAGTGAAAATTCACTGAACCTGTACATGCCTTCTTCCTGAAAAACTTGAAGTTAAACTTAACATTTGTGTACTCGTTCAGTGAGATTTCACTCAGTAGGTCAGGTGAAAATTCACTAACTATTCCAAAAGTTGCTAGAAGTAACTCTCTAGAGTTTAAGATCTAATTTGATACTTACTTTGTTAAAAAGTTGCTCAAGTGTCAATTTAAGTAAAATTTCACTTAATATTCATGTACAAGTTCAGTGCAATTTCACTTAATATTCATATATGATAAGTGAAATTTCACTTTTTTTTTTCTTTTTCATATTAAACAATGCATATTTCGTTTAAAAAAAAATCAAATTTCACAAATTAATTATAAAACATAGTTTTTCAACCCAAACAAATGCAAAATTCTTGTGAAATTTCACTAAAACTCTCCTTAAGAACAAAGTGAACATTCGTTTTTTTTTTTCCTCACAACATATCAACTTGGCATATGTGAATATTACGTGAAAAATCAATAACCCATACACGAATATTATGTGAAAATTCTATTAAGTTCATTTAGAACATGGTATGTAAAAATAAGAGTTTTTTTTCTTTTGCTCAAAAGGTATCAACAATGGTACTAGTTTTGTAGCTCTCGTCGACACGGTTCCAACGATATAAAATTTGTAAGAAACAGAGTTGTAGATCAAAAGTTATGAGGGTTTAAAGTTTAAAAAAACTTTTTCGAAATGGATATGATATGGTACAGCCACTCACACGGTGTGAGTGGCTGAAACCAAGAACGCGCGCGTGAAGGGGCGATGGTCACATGGGATTTTCTATAGTACGTGCACTTATATCGTGTGAGCACTGACAAGATTCCTTTTGTCCCTTTTAGAAAATGGTCAAACCAATTGGAGTTTTAAATTTATGAGGGTTACTTGTAGGGATTTTCCAACAATTGTCTAAAAAAAATAAGTACTGAATATTTTTATTTTCACCACTTAATTAGATTATCAAATACACCCTAAGGTCAACTCCAATTTTAGAAATGGACCACTTTTGAAACCCATAATAAAATCGTCATGCCAAACGTCAGATGTCAAAATGTGCCGGTTTATTTTAAGACCAAGGGTCCGCGTAATCCAATACGTACGTGAGGCTTAGAAACCTTTCTGTATAATGTATTTTATTGACCCACTTCTTTGAAACTCCACTTTTTGTCCTCACTATATTCAATTCATCAATGTTAAATAATTAATGATTTTAATATTTGATTCTCAGATATCTTCAACAAGCAAATATTTAAAAAGCAATTTCATTGAAGCTTCTGATCATGGTCTATAAATCACCTCCTCTTTCAACACCACTCTCACTCAACAAACTTTTTTACTTCTCTATTAATCACTTCTCTTCCATATCTATTATTGTATTGTGAAAACAAAAATGGCAGCTTGTGTTGAAAATTCAAGAAACCAAACCCCAAACAGTCCCTTCTCATCATCTAATTCTCATCCACGCCAAACCAGTATTTCTCTTTGCAGGGTCATCAAATTCTTCAGACCGAGTGTCCCGAATCTTGATTCTTGCAATTCAATTCATCGGTATGGGCAGAAAATCCCTAATCCAGCTAAGGTTGTTCCTCAAGATGAAAATGAAGATCATGTTTGGTTGAAAATCCGCGAGGAGGCTCAATCCGATGTGAAGCAAGAGCCCATCTTGTCAAAATACTATTACACTTCGATTTTGTCGCATAATTCACTAGAGAGCGCGTTGGCAAATCATTTAGCAATCAAGTTAAGCAATTCAAGTCTTTCAAAAGACACCATTTACCATGTTTTTTCAAGCGTACTAGCCAAAGGTTGTGATATTAGAGTAGTGATTAGAGATGATCTCAGGGCGGCTAAAGAGCGTGACCCAGCTTGCATTAGTCATGTTCATTGCTTCTTAAATTTCAAGGGGTTCCTAGCTTGCCAAGCACATAGAGTAGCTCATGAGTTGTGGTCACAAGGTAGGACTGCGATGGCACTTCTAATCCAGAATCGGGTTTCTGAAGTTTTTGCGGTTGATATTCATCCAGGTGCAAAGATCGGACGCGGGACATTACTTGATCATGCCACGGGAATCGTGATCGGGGAGACAGCTATGATCGGAGACAATGTATCGATTCTACATAATGTGACATTAGGAGGTACAGGGAAGGTGGCAGGGGACAGACACCCTAAGATTGGTGATGGGGTTGTAATAGGTGCAGGGACTAAAGTTTTGGGCAATATTAGAATTGGGGAAGGTGCTAAAATTGGTGCTGGCTCAGTTGTTTTAAAGGAAGTGCCTTCTAAAGCCACTGCTGTTGGAAATCCAGCAAGACTAGTTCAAAAAAAGCCCATGATTGAATGAAAAATGACACAAGGAGCCAAACTCGTTGATGACAATAACATGATGTTACCGTGGCACGTGCACGTGCTGCTTTTCTTCAGAATGTTCTGTTTGGTATTTTTTTTTTTTTTGAATTTTTTTGAAGTTTTGAGAAGAATATATAGTTTCAAAATTGAGCCTAACACAATTTTGACTAGTTTGGTAAGTTTTTGATACCTTAGCAGATTTTGTATTCATTCCCATGAGGAGTTGCAATGAGCATAGCCATTCACTTTTATCGATCATACAGAATTTTAATTTTAGAAAATTTTCTATCATTGTCCTTCTCGGTGGATTTCAAGGTTTCAATTTGAAATAGAATAATGCTATGTTTTTCAAATTTGAATTTTGAATCTCTTCACTACTGCATCACATATACTCTAATAGTGATCGGTAATATCACATGTCACAACATGGTATAACTAACAAAAATTTACGCGACACAAACACAAAACTATTAAAAATTAGCTATTCTTCAAACCCATAACCAGTTCTTGCATTACCCAAACAGCCCTCCTTAAGAATGGTAAAGTGTCTATTAATTCTAAAAATGGTATTAACAAAAATGTTTGAACAACAACTATATTAATTGACGTTAAACATATTATTTTTAATTGGATAAATAGTACTAATAAAAATTTTCAAACATTTAATGTGAAGAATTTTATAGACTAATATTTACTCGTTATTTCTTTGACCAGTTAGAAATTGGGTTCAGAATTTGTAGGGAAAAAAATCTTGGGTCAAAGTAGGGAAATAAATATAACATGCGTTTATTGTGGATACATTTCATATATTTATGATTTGAAAAACAAGTGAAATCAAACATCAAACTCTAAATGTATTAAATATGCACCGATGACAAAAGAATTGAGTTATTTGAGTAGTGTTCATATTCTATAATTGTATATATTTTAAACTTTTACAGAAGAGTACTATACACGAGATAAAATGGTAATTAGGTAATTTAATTTATAAATGTACACACTTTAAATTTTAAAACTTTTTCTTTAACACATAACATAACATTACATATAGATAGTATACATTTATATATATATACAAAAAGGATAATTTACATAAATCAAAAGGGAAATTTGCAAAAGGCATACTGGTAATTTGATTGTTCAATTTATAATTGTACACTTTAAATGTTTAGGCTATTTTCTTTAACGTATAGATAATATATACACATATATACAAAAGTGTAATTTACGAAAGATAAAAGGGTAATTTGATAATTCGATTTCACAAAAGGGTATTTTGCAAAGAGTAAAACTTTGGACACACCCTTTTTTTTTTTTTTTTGATATGGGAGAGGGGGATAAAGTTCGAACACCGAACCTATGTATTGAAGGGGACTTATATATGCTAAACTCTTTGCCACTTGAACTATATCAACCTATACACTTTCGACACACCCTTATGCACAACTTTACACATACAACCTTATGTGACTGCTGAGTTGGCAAAAGTGGGACCCACAACTTAACCCAACTTACTAACCCATCTCACGCTCTCTTCTCTGCGAAAAGTTCCCCACTCTCTTGCTTTCTCTCTCTCTTCTCTCTTCTGCGATTAAAAAAGTTTTGTGATTCAACAACTTCAAATCAACCGAGTTTACTACTTCTCCCATTTTTTAACTTTTGTTCCTCATTTAACTAATTCAGACAAATCATTTACATCAAAATTTTGTGAATCCCAAAAATGTATGTAGACACTGCTGGTTTTGATCCCAACTCTACCCAAGAAGGTATAGAAAATAATTGTTTCTCCAAAACAAGCCCCAATTTAAACCCTAATAGTCCGTTTGGTTTGCCACAAACTAGAAAATAATTTATTTGCAATTCTTGTTTGTGACAAATCTTGTGTTTGGTTTGATAAAAGAATTGATTTTCAATTCTAGCCAATTCTCACCAATTCTTGATTTAGCCCAAAAATAAATCCTACCACTTTTGATAGGATTTGGTGAAAAATGATTTCACTTTAAGTGAAAACAATGTGATATACCAAATTTACCTATATATATATATATATATCACACCTCCCCTTTTTATATGGGCAATATAGTAAATGACCTCATTTCATTTCATTTCATTTCTCTTTCAAACCAAACATGAGAATTAGACTTGCAAATCAATTCTATTCTTTTCTTTTCTTTTCTATTCTCTCCAATTCAATTCTATTTTATTTTACAATCAAACCAAACGGAGTATAATTTCACCATGGAAGAACTCTCCCAAACAGAGCTTCATTCTTCAACACCATCTGGATATGAACATAGAACAAAGCTACTATGGGACCCAATTGATTCAAGGGGAGGTAATTAATAGGACCCCAACTAAGTATTAGCAAATGATCATCATCACACCTATTGGGGCACTATTGTACAAAAAATTCAGAATTTGCAGAACTTTGAAACCCCAAATTCCTCATTGCCAAATACTCCATACCCACCAACCACAAATCTTCTCACCCTCTTTCACTTGTCTTCTATATCCTCTTTGTTACCCAATTCATCATTTTCATTTCAAATTCAAACCATGGATCTGCAAATTTTCCAAATGTTGTGTATGGCCACTACTGCATTTGAATCTCCCACCTCAGCCTCTACTGTTTAGAGATTTGAATCTTCCTGGTCTCCTCCACTGTGGTCTTCCCAGTTGCTGCCGCCATCGTGGATGAGAGATATAGATTATAGAGATTCTTAATAGGGTGGTCTGAGATCAAGATCTTGAGGGGGTCTGGGGTTTTGTTAGGGAAATCGCAGAAGAAGAGAGAGAGAGAGAGAGGGGGTGTGTCACAAACATCCCACTATGTGTGGAAATAGGTCACGTGACACGCCATCAAGGCTTATCCAGTTCCTTTAAAGTAAAATAGCAGCGGAAAATAGTAAGTGAAATCCATTAAAAAAATCAGCGTTATAAAAAG
Source organism: Hydrangea macrophylla (assembly GCA_033977485.1). Taxonomy (NCBI): domain Eukaryota; kingdom Viridiplantae; phylum Streptophyta; class Magnoliopsida; order Cornales; family Hydrangeaceae; genus Hydrangea; species Hydrangea macrophylla. Next base: position 112,202,904 of record CM066988.1, on the reverse strand, counting down.
CTTTGGTCAATTAGAACGCATCCAAAAGAATTCATTTTGAAATACAGGGGTCCAGTCGACTGTATCGGAAGCCCAGTCGACTGACCATCCAAAGCAGAAAGTTTTAAAAGATTAACAGTTCGGTCCAGTCGACTGTATCGGGGACTTAGTCGACTGGTGCCCAACATTATCAGCCAACTGAAGCCATCCGGTCGACCGATACTCTATGTCAGCAGAAAGTGGTGTTCTAGGACCCCATGCAGTCGACTGGTTTCTCAACCCAGTCGACTGATTCACAACATAACAAAGCAGTGTTCAAACTCCCACAACGATCCAGTTGACTGAAACAAAAACCAGTCGACTGATTCGCATCAGCACACTAATTCTCTGCACCATTCCAAGCTACACTCCTCCAAACCAAACCAACGCAAACACAAGAGTAAACCAACGATTTAAATATAATTACGGTGTTTACTAGTGATTGCAATACTACTGAACTAGTACAGCGTCTATTACAACATGTTACGAATTCAAGGTTCTTTATTACAAGTTTTAGGAAAAGAACAATAATATAAACAAGTGATCTCCCGGCGTTCCTCAACGACCTCACTCCTCACGCTTCTTCTTGTCTTTCTTCTTACCTACAATGGAGTAAATCTCCACTGCTCAGCTATATGTTGAGCGTACAAGTTCTAACATATTCAATATATGATAACACATGCTTTAATCTCATAAATCATATAAATAGTCGCTAGGGAGAAAAATACGCATTCATCTGGTAGCGACAAGTCCAAGCCTTAAACCGCGATGTCAATGGCTAGTCCAAGCCTACAACCATTACACCCCCCAAGTGCCCTGGCAAGTTCAAGCCTTAAACCATGCACAGTAGCCATCGCTACTAAAATTCTCAAACATCGAGAAGCTTACTTCGGCATGAATTTGTATAAGACTTCCCTTTGGCCCACATAGACAACTCAACGTGCTCGCATAAAAGTAGACATGCTTTTCACAATTAAGCGTGTGCATAATTAACGAAAATTAAGTATTGAATTTTGAGTACTGAAAATTAAGTATTGAATTTTGAGTACTGAAAATTTAAGTGATTGAATTTGCAGTTCTGAAAACAGTGTTATAAGTAATGCAACTATTCAGTAATTATTTTCAGTAGAAAATTTTCACATAAAGTTTTTAGTGGATTTTTGAGTGCTTTTTCAGTTAAGTGGTATGTTATCAAACGCACTAAAAAAAAATAAATGTTGAAACTCTTCATTTTCAACACTTAATTGAGTTATAAACAGTGTCCACTTTTTGAACCAAGGGGATAAAATGAAAATGAGCTTAGCCATAGGGGTAAAATGTAAGGGCAAGGATCCTTATCAGCCAAAGTGGGTAGCAGTGTAGCACTCATGTGGCTTTCCCAACACTACAAAATTTTTCTTTTCAACTTTTGCAAAAAAATAAAAAAAAATAAAAAAGCATGGTCTTGAAAAAGCTACAAGGGTGCTGCCCACTTTGATTGCCCCATATGGCTACTTAGGATCACAGTCAAAATATAATTAATAATAATAAAAAAGAGATGTTTGTACAACTCCAAGCGGCGCCGTTTCATTTTCAATGCTTCCGTAGACAATTAAGGGGGTATTTACTTTTTAAAGTAATGCTATGTTTTCCAAATTTTTATTCTAAAAATACTACTTAAATGATGTGACAATTGGACCAATTGAATTTTGATTAAAAGTTTTTTATCTGACCCCATTGCCGCATTATTTGAGAATCACTTTGAGATAAAAATTTGTGAAGTATAGCATTACTCTTATATTTTAGAGAGCACTTTTGCTCACCCAAATTTGGTTCACCATTGCTCACCTATACCCATGCCTTCACTACATGACATGTGTTTCATACAAGGGCAAAATGTGAATGAAGGAGACACATATCAAACAGTGAAGACGTAAGTGAACAATAATGAATTAAATTTGGGTGAGTAGAAAGTGCTTTTCAATCTTTTAGGCATTCATTTTCTTCACAAAAAAATTAAAAAAAAAAAAAAAAAACACTGTAGGCATTCACTCATCAGACACATCGCGCGCCTCTCACGCGAAAAATTTGAATTCAGACACCGCCCATAAAGTCCCATCATCAATACTTCTCTCTCTCTCCCTCTCTCTTACATTTACACAGAGAGAGAGAGAGAGAGAGAGAGAGAGAGTACAAACACTAAAACCCTAGAAATGCTCCTTGTATCCTAAAATTCGAACGTTAATCTCTCCCCCAAAATCTTCCTCAGAGAGACATATACATCAATCACTCCACAAACATGGCCTCAATCAAACCCTCTTCCCGATACAACTCATTCGACTCTCGCTCTTCCACCCAATCAGACCCATCCTCCTCCATCGAGCTCAAACCCAACCACCCCCACTTCAAACGCGCCCAATCACAGAGCACCTCCTCCTCTTCCCGCGCGATCGTCAGGACGAACTCGTCCGATGTAGCTCCGTCGAGGGTGGTCAAGAACGATCAGAATCTGAGCGCGATGGTCAAGAAGTTTATGGAGAAGAGGTCGTCGTCCAAGCCGAAGGCGGCGGCGGCGACTTTGGTGATTCCTGTGGATTTTATAGCCGAGGATTTGAAGAAGACGGCGAGAAAAGGTACGAATTTTGGTGGGTTGCATCGGAAATTGTTCAGTAAGGGGTCGTCGGGGAAGGAGAGGATTGAGAGTGATGGGAAGGCGTTGACAGAGGTGAAGGCGAACACGAGGACTTTGGCTATGGTGCTTAGGAGTGAGAGAGAGCTGTTGAGTCAGAATAAGGAGCAGGAAGCTGAGATCACTAAGCTTAAGCAAATGTTAGAGGAGAAAAACAAAGAGGTGATCTATACATAGATTCATATATAAATACATGCACTCAAACTCACAGACATTGGTTAGATTTTCTTGGTAATTGCCTGAATTGTGATTGTGATATTACAAAGTTAAAATCTTTTTACTCCTAGTTGGAACTTTTGCATACCCTTAAGTGAATAGTGTATGTGGTTTGAATTTCTGTGACTGAGTTTCTTTCACTGAAAATGTTGGAGATCGAGAAAAACAGAGAGATGCAATATGATTGAACCTTTTTTTTTGTTGTTGAAATTTTAATTGTTCAAATTTGAAATTAGAGGTATTCGAGTAATTACAACCTTTTGATTTGCTTAAGACATGGGGTGTTGGTATGTGGGTATTTTCTTGCTAGTATGCTATGAAACACGGAACTCTTCAAAAAGGCCGCTGCACCCGCACTTAGTGCGCACCCGTAGTGGGTGCTCCGTGGATTCTTTGAGTTCTTTTGGAGTGTGGCCGGGGCTTTTTTGTAGTGTTGTATTGAAAATGAACACAAATTCTTCATACAATTTTGAAAACTTTGGGGGTTTAGAAGATAAATAATAGAAAATAATAATAGCAATTATCTAGGGTATACACTAATGCACTAATATTTATAAAGTAATTTGTATATACTACTATCTGAAAGTATATTTTTAATATTTTATCCAAGTACTCCCGCCGCACCAGCACCCTTACTTTTTGGAAAATTGGCGAATCCCTGGCACCCACATCCCCGTACCCAAATCCCCGCACCCGCACCGGTGCTACCTAGCTAGTATGTATTTGGGATAATGTTAGAAATGCGATTCACTTCATAGGATGAATGTTTGTTTGATGACTCTTAGATGTATTGGTATCTATTGAAAGTTAGGACTTTAGATCATTCTGAATTCTGAACCCCTTGATCTGGCTGAACACTGATTAATGCGCTATGAATTTTTCTGATGGCATGCCTTTACTTAGGCTAAAGAATTTTGTTGTACTCCCTCCGTTCCAAAATAAGTGTCCACTACCTTTTTGCACGCAGTTTAAGAAAACAATAACTTGTGGTGGATGTTTATTCACCTTTTGGGGTGGCACATTATCAACCACACATTTTTGTCCAAAATAGAAAGTGGACACTTATTTTGGAACATCCAAAAAAGGAAAGGTGGACATTTATTTTGGAACGGAGGGAGTAATGTTTTGATTTAGCGAAATAATGTATGTCCATCTATAATCAGTACACCTTGTATCTGCACAATATAGATAATCACAAATGTAAGTCCTTAAGAAAAATATTGGGGTTTCAATGATGATATAATGCTTTTAAATTTGGTTAATTTCATGGTTTGTGAATATGTTGAAGAAGAAGTCTTTTTATAGTTTTATTTTTTTTATTTTTGCAGTATTGTCGTCTCACATCTGCTGGATTTTGTAGGTGGAGAAACTGAAGGATTTGTGCTTGAAGCAAAGGGAAGAGATAAAGGCATTGAAGAGTACCATACTATTCCCAGATGTTATGAATTCACAACTTCAGGATCTTTTGGAGAAGCAAGGTTCAGAACTGAAGCAGGCAAAACAACTCATCCCAAGTCTCCAAATGCAGGTCACTTCTCTCACAGGCCAACTTCAATGCCTTGCCGAGGATCTTGCAGAGGTAACACTTCCGATTATAATCGCACGATGCTAGACCTTTTCATTGTTGGGAGTTGGTTTCATTTAGTGACATTTATTTAACTTGCTACGAAAGGGTTAATTGAACTGCAAAATTTATATTTGATTGAACAGGTGAAGGCAGATAAATCTTCAGCCAGGGGGTTCTATGATACTGAATTCAGCTCTCCAAGGACACCTGCGTATGATTTAGAAGACGCTTCCAATTCTCTGGTAAACACATTATATACTAATAAAAATTCTGAAGAAGGTGGCCACCGATCATAATACAAATCAGCTGCTGATATGTAGATAGGCAATTGAATGGGTTTTTAGCTTTTGCGTATAAGAGCCTATATTTGTTTCAAGAACTATTAATCTCTCTATCGGGGAAAATCCCGTGAAAGAACAAAGTTGTCTTGCTGAAGAAAATAATCAGACTAGGACTTCTAAAATCTTGTGCTAAGCCTAAAATACTAAACATACATCTTCGGCTAGAAACACTACACCTTGTACCACTTAGAATGGGTTTTTTTTTCTCATTCTTTCTTTACAACCAACTTTCAGAGTGCCAATGTGTTATTGTGCCCCTAGACTAATCTTGCTCACATGTTTCATTTCCTAATACTGTTCCGACAATGTATTCAGGAATTCAGCTCTGGGGACTACACAACCCCTCGTAGTCCAGATGACATGTTCATCAAGGATTTAAATCCCTGTTTAACGCCCTACTATGCCAAGACAAAGTCCAAGGTAAAACTAATACATTACACTCCTGTATATTTTGAGATCCTTGCTGCGGATTTTAGAACTCCCATTATTTACCCTCTTCCCCTCTAGGTGTCTAAGATGGTAATTGCTTAAACCAAGAGCTCATGTCATGTAGGAATTTGACGCATTGGATTATGATTCTCCACATGATGAAAGACTGTACAAAGAAAATATGCGCACGTGCCGTGAGATTAGTATTGGTTCCGGTGTGAGGAAGCTGTCGAAAAGTTCAGATTGTCGCCAAGGTTCCAACTCAGGCAGTGCTTCAGCCGCCCGAGTGGCTCGCAGATCGGATGAAAGTAAATGCACATATGGAAAGCAAATGCACCGTAAATTCTTCTAAATTCATGGGCAGCCTGGAATGCCCACCTACTTGTGCATCTTCTTTATCCTTGCTTCCTTGAACATATTGAGTCATTGGCGACCATAAGATGTTGTCAATATGTTCAATTGTCTCTGTAGTGAAAGAAGTTACAACATTTATGCCTACTGGTACATGGTGCATTCTGAATGAAGAGAGAAGCTGATCTGTAAGTTTCATAAGTCAGAAATACATGTTTTGTGGGGTGCTATGTGAACATGTTTGGCTCCAAGATACTATATTTCTATATAATAAATTTGTTAACAATATGATTGTTTTGTGCCAAAATAATTGTTGGGCAACTTTTAGAAAAGTGGTTGCTGAGATGTTCTGCATTTCCTATTTATTTCTTAGTATGGCTACTTGTGTTATGCAGGATGATTAGATAGATTGCAATTTGGTTAAAATTTAAACAACACAAGTGATTATTGTCTACAATTCCCGCATAAAAATGATTGTTCATGCTTGTTTTTCTTAATTTGGGATCCTTAAAAACATTGAAAAGTTAGTTGAGGTGCGCCATTGACCTTTGATGGAGCTCTAATACCGGAGTGCTCAGGTTGAGCTGAGACCACATTTTGTAGCATTTTGCAGAGTTTGAATTCACAATCTGATAATTGACAGCATGACTGTTTTAGTCGTGAGAGGTTTCCATTGATTAAAAGGATTGACACTGAAACACAAACATATACGTATATTATTTGATCAAGGGGATAACATTATTTTATCGGATCTAAACAAGTATAAGATGTTCTAACTTCATTTTTAACAGGGCAATTCGTATACAATGCTCATGATATTCAGAGAAAACTGGCTTTTTCTCCATTTCTTTAGGCCTTCCCGCCACCCGTGACCATCCTGATTAACTGAAACAAAACTGCCAACCGACAAAGGGGAAAATTATTCATTAAAAAAAAAAAAAATAGAAGAAAGTTTTAGATTAAAATTCTGCAATTGATTTCACAAAATGTAATTGATTGACACTTCAAAGACAATCATCGACAACATCACCAGCGATGGGTAGACCACAGAAAAGCAGAAGAAGATTGGCAATTAAATATAAAAGATATTTCAACCAACTACCAAAGACTTCCACGCTCACATAGTCACATGTTCTGCAACCAAATCAAAATTACGAAAAAGTTGTTTCGAACAAACAACTTAATGCAAACCATTGCCAAAAGTTTCTTCGTGTGGTAATTTTGGCAACAATTGGATAAACAACAGAGGCATTTTGGAAGGAGTCATACATGGAACATTGTTGTCATATGTAGGTGAATAAAAAGGTAAATAGACTAGTAATATTAAATCAATGAAAAGGACATGTCAAGTAGGTATGAAGAGCATACACGACCCGATGAGGACAAAGCAGAAGATCCCAATAACAACGGTGGGTTCAACGGGGTATTCAGAACCTTTCTTGATTGCGGTTTCAGGCACCGATCCTCTCTTTGTTATGTTCTTCTGAAAAATTTCAACTTTCCTCTCCACCAATCGCTTTGAAGTTGTCTGTCATCAAAAGTGAAATGTTTTCAAGTAACTTTTCTTAAACCTCATTCCCAACAATGCAGCTAGTCATTAATCCAGATAATTGGAGCTGTAAACGTGTATATATCTATATCTATAATCTATATCTATATCTATCTATATCTATATCTATATCTATATCTATATCTATAATATATATAAATGTACCAATGCGCATAAGTGTTTTACACTTTTATCAATCGGTGCACTTTTACTTAACTATTTTTATTAGAATTTAGAGTTTTAAAAGTTTAGTATACCACTTTTTTATTTGTAGTGTATCCATGTCATAAGAGTCCTACAACTTAATAACAACATCTATGTGTTTGGTTGATTTTTTTTTTTTGGACTCTAGAATAAACTAAATCTATTGGTTTTTTTTTTCTTTTCGTTTTGTTGAACTCTTTTTTTTTTTTTAAACCCCTTTTTGTATATATACATATTATATACGTATGCATATTTGTATGTTATGTGTATGTTTATGTGCCTCATAGATCAACTTTCTTTTTGTTGGACTCTAGAATAAACTATCCATTGGTTTTTTTTTTTTCTTTTTCTTGGACTTTTTTTTTATAACCTCTTTTTGTATATATATTATATGCGTATGTATATTTGTTTGTTATGTGTATGTTTATGTGCAGAGATAGATCAACAAATATTACAAATCTAGATCGTAGTGGTTATTTTGGTAAATTCATTTGTGGGACGGTTTTAGTATTTTAGATATAAAGCAACTGCTAATTACCGATGCCCATAAGTGGTTACACTTTTATCAATCGGTGCACTTTCACTTAAGTAATTTTCTTAGAATTTTAACAATTTTAGTATACCATTTTTTTTTTGGTCCGTCCATGATAATCCTAACTTTTTATTTTTCTGCTTTGGAAATATCATGTTATATATAATCCCTACAGTTTTACAACTCCTTAATATTAATGGTATTCGACATTAATCCTATTGTGTATTACAACTCCTTCCAACAAAATTCCCATCGGAATTTACAAATAAAAAATAAAAATAAAAAACGAAAAGAAAAAAGTCAATCACACTTTAGTTCAAATATGACTCTTTTTTAAATACGCCCCTAAACTATAAAACTTGACAAACGAACTCCCCTCAACTATTGCATTTTCTCTAAAACTCCTTCCATTAGAATTCTGTCCCAAAAAAGAACCCTTTTTTTCTTTCTTTTTTTTTTTTAAATTTATATTTTATTTTTTTATTATCATGTGAGCAACATATGATACAAATTATTAGCAACATGATATCTATTTGTCCCTCCTTGGAGCCATTGGAAATTTTGTGACAAAAATATCATTTGTTGCATAATAATTGCCCTTTGTTGTACACCAAAATTTTGGCATTTTTGTTCTTAAAATTTCAACGACTCAAAGAAGAGACAAAATTGTTATGTTGTTAACACTTTTATATTGGTAATATGATACAAAAGTAATCAATTTTTTTTAACTACAACCTAACAGAAGGGCTGTTAGTGAAAAGTTAAAATAGTTGATAGGGTCAATTTGTTGAGTTTTATAGTTGAGGGCAATTGAAAATGGTCATAGTTGAAGGGGTGTTAGTGTAATAACCCCTCTTTTCTTTTCTTTTTTTGGACTCCACGGTGGGTTACGTGAATGATGGATTAGTATCATATATATCTCTTAAAGAGTTATAATAAATGTTTATGAAGAATTTTAGGACTCTTAACTAAATTCCTATTACCAATTTCTTAGTAGTATATGATTCTTTTTACACTCGCGAAGTTTAAAAATTTTACCTTCCAATTATAAATCTTGCATTCAGCCTTCGATTAATACAAATGTTTGAGAGTTAATCTATCTAAAAGCTCACATTTAATCAATAGCTAATTAACAGAAGAATTTTAGTAATTGAACACATTTGGGCAAAGTTCCTTAGCTGTACATGGTTTGTTAGATTCCTCTCACAATTGTGAGACCCTAATTAACTAGAAAATAAATAAATAAATAATAAAATAATTTTAAACATTATTTTTTTTAATCCCTAGACCCACTGTTGTGAGAGGGAACCTAACAAACCATACCTAAAGAACTTTACTCAAGTATGTTTCTTGAGTAATTGTGTAACAATTTTTTGCTTCTTTGATTAAAGTGGACCAGAATGGATTAATTGAGTATTGGATCATTGGATGAAATAAAGTCCAATCTAAATTAGGATAAATAAGGAAATCAAGTATTAGGAATAAATAAAGGAATTGTGTACTAGAAATTAATCGTGTAGAAGATTAACATGAATTCACAAGCCTCTCAGTCCCAGGTTTACTTTTGGCCCTATTTGTTAAGACATTATTTTAGTTCTCTCTCTCTCTCTATCTCTCTCTCTCTCCTTTCTTCTTCTTTTTTTTTTTTTTTTGGACTAGAAGACTAATGATAGTATTAAAGAACCTACTGGTATTATCTAATTTCTATTATACGTCTCCACTTCCCAAGTTCTTCATAGCCTTGGACATTTTTTTTTTTTACACTTTAATTAAGATTCACAAAACAGTCTACTCTTCGTGTTCTCTTAATAATGTGCTATGATGAACTAAACACGATTGATCTTTACACAAGTGTGCACTTTCAAGCTTTGCATTGAAGGTAATTATTATTCCTTACTCTTCTATTCATTCATTCAACTTACTTATAAATTTCATTCTCATTACTATTGATGTAATATTTTCAATAACTTAATGGTCAAAATGAAAACAAAAAAACTATTAGTTATAGTAACATCAGTCCCCTTCTCATGACGGGACTTCTATTTACAGTTATTGGATCCAGTTTTCATTTAAGGGTACTGAAGTAATTTCACAGACATAAAACTATACCCATCAACTCCTGATATCAATTCTTAGTATTACATAACTCTTTTTAAAGAATCTTGATTTGTTTTCTTCTTCTTCTTCTTCTTTCTTTTTTGGAGCTCTATGATGAGTCACTCACGATTTTGTTTATTCCATATCAACAATAATATAGGTAACTTCTATCGAACCAATTCTAGGTAAGATATGCATTCAAAAAATTTTAGGATTCAATTTCAACCACTTTAATATTTGTTTACCCATTTAACATAGAGTGCATTTTTCTCACTCTTGCTTATCCAGTACTACCATGCTGACATGTGTCCTATTTCATTCCCATTTAATTTATCCATGCATTTAGCAACACAATTATTGAATGTAAAGTATTTTTCTTTATGAAAAGTTACTGTTGTTATCTTTATTAGCAATAATTCGTAGAATTGTTATCATTGTTTAAGTTCCACAAGAAAGATAGGAAGTTAGCTAGACAAATTTAGCTTGTGATTATAACCAATTAAGTGGTAAATTAAAATTGCAAACACATATTTTGTACAATACATTTGATAATGTACCACTTAATTGAAAGAGTCACCACACTTAATTCTGTCATATGGGATACCATATCATTTTGTAAGCATCTCTTTGTGACTCTAGCATTACTCTAATTGAAAATGCAGCCAAAAATCCATTGAATATCTTAATTGAAAAAATTCGACTAGAAATAATCACTAATTGCAGTCTATTTCAATACTTGAAATACTCATGTGTTATGTACAGCAAATTCAACTGCTTAAAATTTCCAGTACTTAAAATTCAACACTTAATTTTCAATACTAGAAACAATCACTAATTGCAGTCTATTTCAATACTTGAAATACTCATGTGTTATGTACAGCAAATTCAACTGCTTAAAATTTCCAATACTTAAAATTCAACACTTAATTTTCAATTTTATCAAATTAATGGACACCCTTAGGCCCTTTTTAGCTTATGAACAAAGGAAAATATTTTCCTTAGTGTTTTCGTTTCTTTCCTATCCCTCAATATGTGCACCAAATAGAGCCTAAAAGTCTCTTTCGATATAGATTATCAATACATTTTCAGAATTTTAGGACTTTAAATTAAATTAAAACTACAATCCTATTGGTTTTTTCTATTTTGGTCTTAGTGGATTCCATTTTTTCCCCTTCTTCTGTCATGTTTCAATATCTTTTCTCTTTCTTTAGGTGAACTCCATGGATAAGCAATTACTTTCTAATATCAATTCCCGTTATAAATTTTTTCTTATGTGATTCTTTCAATTATATTGGCAATTTGGCAATATAGACTTTATGAAAAATTTCGGTTGAAGATTTTAAGAATTTTCAAGCCATACAACACAAAAAGTTTGACCATCTTGAACGTAGAGGGCTCCCTAAATCCTTTTTGTAGGAATCAAATTTTAATGTATATAATTTTTTTTTTTAAGAAAGCTAGATCATGATTGATTTGTAACTTATTCTAATTAGAACATATGAAATAATTTTATAGTTTAATAAATTACTATTCAAACACGGTAAATTAATGAAATACTAACATATGTGGTCATATAATAAATAAATATATAGTCATTATTAAGAAATGAGCAAAGAAAATAGTAAATTCAAAATATTAAAGATGTACGAAAGAATTATAGCTAGGACATGTGGTAACAATTAAATAGCAACATAAAAATATTATTATTGAACAAATAAACAAATGGTCTAAGAAGAATAATTAAACAGTTTTTATTTATGTATTATTTTTACCCTATGAATTGATTGTTGTATGTGCTTTGTGGATCTTTTTTATAGTGGAAGTTGCATGAATTCTTCTTCTTCTTCTTTTTATTTTTTATTATTTATTTTTTTTATACCTAATTTAAGTGTTTTTTTTTATTTTAATCTTTTTTTTTTATCTTTTTTTATTTGTTTTATTTTGGCTTACTGTTCCTAATTAGTTTTTAAACAGGCACCGTTCACGTGGAACGCACGTGCGTTTAAACTAGTATATATATATATATATATATATATGAATAACTTTTTTTTTCCAAGAACTATTTTCCAGGACAGTTCAAAGGAGGCTGAATTGCATGAGAAAGGGATCTTAGGGATGATAACCCAAAAGCAAAGGGATGTACTCCGTATATGATAGTAATTACATGAACAAGATAAAACAATTAAAATAAAGGAAACGAAAAACATAAATGAATGTTATATGACATATAATATAATTTCAAGAAAAAGAGAAAGATATATGCTAAGAATGTTTTACCATTTTTACTTGCAGACCTGAACAGTTGAAACGTTCCCAAGCGCGCGCACACACACAGAGAGAGAGAGAGAGAGAGAGAGAGAGAGAGAGAGAGAGAGGGGGGGGGGGGGGGGTCTTTTTCAAGTCATATTCCAAAGGAATTAAATCTTGCCTCAACAGTTATGTCTGAATGTTTTTCTTTTTAATTTTGTTTTCTCGTTGATAATTTTGTTTTCCTTTTTTTTTTTTTTTTGGTCACTGAGTGAAAAGTTTAAAGGACAAGAATTAGGTGCATTTTCTTATAAAATTCTAAAAACTTGATTGCGTTAAACTTGGGCGATGGCCATGTGGTCCACTTTATTAAATCACAATTAAGATTTCTTCAGGAAAATACAATTCCGAAATTAATTAGACAATTATTGTTCGCTCTCAAAACTGTCTTTTGAATGTTATCAAAATTAATTTTCAGTACAGCAATAAAACTCCCACTCCATACCTATTATTCCTTCTTCTCATACCCAGTTCTCTGTAAGTTTAGCACGACTAAGGTTGTGGCAAATTCAATCATACAATTACTATTGACCTGATTATTTTGTCTGAGAAATTATTGAGTGGTTCTGCACCACCAGCGGACAACTAAGGTAGTGGTTCATTCTACTCAAAAAGGGCCAGTGGACAAAAAAGGCCGAACAAATTAGCTTTATATAGCACAAGAAAATAAAAGTTTTGAGTAATGCTATGCTTTCCAAATTTCTATCCTAAAAGTGCTTCCCAAATGATATGACAGTGACATGGCTCCACTGCCACATCATTTGGGAAGCATTTTGAGATAAAAATTTGGGCGGGAAGCATAGCATTACTCTAAAAGTTTCACACAAATTGTCAAGCTACTGAGCCGACACGTTCATCTTTTTTTGTCCAATTGCCCAATTTTGTGTGTTCCAGACCACGTCTCAGCTATCCGAACTGGTGGTCGAGTCAGCATTTTTTGTTCAATTGCCCATTTTTGTGTGTTCTAGACCATCGTCTCAGCTACCCGAACTGGTGGTCCAGGTCTGCCAGGAACACACAATAGTTTCTCCTCACCCCATTGATAAATGAAATTCTTTCATCATCTTCCATGACAGCAACTAAGCAATGCTTCTTTAGATTTGATGCGTATGTTTCAAGGTTTAATCCGTACTTCAACTAAGCAATGCTTTTGTAGGAAAAAAACAATATGATTAGAGACTAATAATTATTATACATGCAGCTTACATTGCTTCTTGGTGTGTATCCTGCAAAAAGTGTCCAACAGTCGGACACAGACGTTGTACCCTAGTTCGTGTATTTAGTATCTGACATGAGTACTTCAACCTATTAAGAAAGTTCATGTAACATTTGAAAAAAATCAACTATGAATGCAACTAGCAAGAACCACCCAAACCAAAAAACACCCACTCTTCTTTCTGTCATTTAATGAAAGTACAGGAAGAAAAACACCATTAAGGACAGTTATAATATTGTTTCGACAAGAAGGAATTACAAACTATCCAAGATATACAAAACTGACAGTTATAGGGGGGAAAGAACCGATGATACAAGGAGGGGATATTCTTTGACCCCTTGTCCGAAAAAGGAAGAAAAAAGAAAGCAATGTGTTACATTCATACTCTTGTATATATTACGTTCAATATGCTCTCTCTATAACTGAAAAATAAAAAAATAAAAAATCTTGAGATCAAAACAACAGGTATATACATAAATTGAAGAAGCGCCTGTGCAGGCAGTCTGTTATCATCGTCAAAATTATGCTCCAAAATTTCATCCCATGGTAGTTAAGCAGCATCGTGCCAGAGACGGAAAGAATAACATTGGAGCTGAGCTGCATTTGAGTAAAACAAATATGCTACAATCGTGCATGGGAATAGGAAACCGAAATATTAGTCTCACCAGTTCTGCAACTGATTCGTAATGCTTTTTACCACAGGGTGATATTCTGTGTGCATGTGTCTCTTGGCTTTTCCTGAACCCGGTCGCTCAAGCCACTCATCATATAATCCTTTTACGAGGGGATTCTCAAAAGGGTCAGCTGCAGATACCTGAAAATTGTGGATGATAACTAAGTAGACGCATTCCATCTATTATATAAGCACGAAGACATTTGTTTCAATAGTTATATATATGTGCATATAAATACGCATTCTAAATATCTAGTAAGCCAACATGTATGGGAAAAAAAACGAAAGAAAAAGAGTTCACTTAGATCGTTAAAGTAACATCAAAAATAAAATTGGTAAAATCTTTACTTCAAAAGTGTGAATTAATTTCTATCGTATAGTTGTATAAATACATACAACTGCGTGCTCGAAGGCATATAGTGCAGTCCTTACAACTCCGCAAATTATAAAAGGACTCAGGACTTCAGCTTAAGTTTTAATATGAAGCCAATAATGATACCTACAAGACACTAGAATGAAACCAAGGCAGGCCACATTCCAGCCAAAAACTTACATTCTCTATATAAACGGTTTCTAAAAGTTGAATCAGATCCTTGGCGGATTGACCCGGCTTAGGCTTGATTTGACCTCCACCATTCAAGCAACCTGTCGACCAAAAGAAAAGCCTATCACATGCACATTTAACTTCAAGCGCGATCCAATCAGCTACCTATAAGTACTGGAAGATTAATCCGCATTTCAAAATTGATGAACTAATCTAAAATGAAAAAAAAAGTACCTGAAGGACATGCCATGACCTCTAGATACTGGTAATCACATTTTCCAATTTTGACTTTCCTCACAATATTTTGCAGGTTTCGGAAGCCATAACATAGTGCAAACTTCAAGACAGTTTTGCCATCTACCTGCATTAAAATGAGATGTAATGATTTTTGAGTGTCCATGAGCAGCCAAGGGCAGTATAGGAATTAAAATTATATAAATCTGTGGTCATTATTTCACCTTCGCTATATGCATATAGTTATAGTAAACTCTATGTACACGAGATAAGGGTGGAAGGAACTTACTTCTAGACTCACTTCTCGGAAATCTGAATTCCTTATCGTCTTGAAGTCCAGGGGACCTTTAATTTCTCTCCCAAAAAGAGTTTTAGCAGCATATCGGAAAACCGTGTCTGCATACCCTCCAGAGCTTCCATAAACCCCATAGAGATGTCCCTCTTCATCAACATTTGTTAACCTGTAGAAAAATCATAAGTTCAATTCATTGAAGCAACTTCATGGCAAGAATAATCTATTTTTGAACAAAAAGTGGTGATCTTACATTTTATCAAGAGGAGACTCTTCCAAGGCTCTGAAATCCACTGCTTTTAGCTGTGGCAATTACATAGAGTAATATAAGTTATGAAAGTGACAGGCACTACCGTTTATCCAATGGAAAGATCATTGTGATGGGTGGTTATAAGATAGTAAAAATATTGAAAATGATTTTTACAACTTTCAGAAAATCTTGTACCTGTATCAAATCTAAAACCTCTCTAAATGGAAAGATCATTGTGATGGGTGGTTATAAGATAGTAAAATTATTGAAAATGATTTTTAGAACTTTCAGAAAATCTTGGTACCTGTATCAAATCTAAAACCTCTCCAGATGTCAATACTGAATCTACTTCTGTAATAATTGGATTGATATCCCGATGAGTTTCACCCTGAGATTCCAATTCAAACATAAAGTCATCCCTAGCAGCCTCAAGCTTCTTGTCATAACAAGGCATCACTGTCACATGGTAGACCTCCTCTGGCCTGTTGAGCGAAATATAATTCAGGCAGAAAATCAGGGAAAATTAAAATAATCTCTAACTTTCTTCAACCGCTCCATAAATGCACTATAGTAACCCAAGGCGCCATAAGCTAAGGCCAAAACCCAGGCCTTCCAACAGACCAATCCACAACGGAAAACTGACTACTTGGTCAAAGGTCATAGCAATTGCCACATTATAATGTCTATAATCAAATCGCATGGAATTCACATTACTTACTAATACATGGCAGAAACACTTGTACATAACAGGCAAAGTTGACATATACCAACTATATAAAAATGAAAACATGATTAATAATCCTTGATCACAATAAAGATATCTCAGGCCAGAAGAATGAAGTATGAATTAAAACCACACTCGAAGAAGTTTTTAAATAAGGAAACTAGATGTTGACTATTACTATCAACTAAGGAAATTTATGGTTGGTATTAGAAGTAGAGTAATTTGCAAAAGGTGCTACATGTAGGATGGCATAGAATTTGAAGATATCGGGCTTGGGTGTGTAAACCAAGTGATCTCTCTCACACACCCTCAAGCCCACCCACACAAGACGTGGCTACCCTGCTCGGCGAATGAGTAAGGAGTGACCCTCATTTGTAAAAGAACAAATATATGGAGGGCAGCTTATAAACATTTTACAAGTTCCAATTGTTACAAGTTGGCTTGGTGGCCAAAAAGAGCATCATAAAAGTGCCACATCAATGCCAAAGACGAGAAGACAAGTGGCAGGTGAGGATCAAGCTCTAAAAGTACATACACGGGATATTTATTGTACATAAGAATATATATGATAGCAAGATGACTGCAAGACATAAAATTTTGTTTTGCTTTTAAGGACTCTTAAGAATGCATGCATCCGCATAATGGGCAAGTAAGGTGATTATTGCATTGAAAGGCTTAAGTTAAAGAAAACATGTATGCCGATAAAGTATCAAATGAGAGGGAATACTGAATCGCTTATTATTTAGGAGTTAAATCACAAGAAACCTTGAGGACTGTCTACAACCATCTTGTTTAAAAAAAAAAAGTTGTAATTTGCACAAATTATCTTGAGCAACTTAATAGGCTCACCATTTACTACAATTTAAGGATGAAGAAAATCTTAGACAGATGAATTGTAATGCGTCAACAAGACCATGCAGATATATGCTTCACATCACAACATTGAGAACAATATCGCTGAACTGGGATGTGGTAAGACTGAATACATTACCTAAGAGACAGTTTTTGGCATATATGGTGCTTAATGATAGCTCCAATAGTTTGTTGGGGACTCTTCACTGAGGAAATGTAAGGCAGAATATATGATCCAAGAGTTTTTTCAGCATAGCATATCCAACCTGAAATTATTTATGTATATCATGGCAAGATTCCATTAGGACCTCTATTTTATCTTTCTTTTTCTTTTTCTTTTTTTTTTTTACTGGAGATTCCATTAGGACCTAAATTCATATAATTTGATAAACTCCCCACTCCACCACAAGGTCCACAACTCTCTAGTCCCTCAAAACGAACCTATTAAGTTATAACTGGGAAGTAACCATTTTTATTTGATCTATTCAGGGTTGTGTATGTCTCATATGATTTAATGACAAATTATCATTGGGATGATATATACCTGGACAAGCTGAGGAAATCATGGGTAGGAGCGATGTACTTTCTCCACTATCGGTTGAATTGCTTTGTTTGTAACGTGCAACAAATTCATTACATGATTCAATAAGAGCTAAGTCTCTACTGCAGCTGGTATCATAGATAGCCTTTACCCCCAAGGATTTAAGAAATGATGTGAGTTTCCTGAAAACCTGAAAATTCAAATATAAAGAGGCATCATCAGAACACTCGTGCATACTCTTAAACAACTCCTTCAGTATATACTTTAAGGTATATTGCACTTTCACCCCCTCAACTTAGGGTCGAGTTTGAATTGATCCCATGAAGTGTAGTTTGCGACATTTACACCCCCTGAGTTTCCAAAAGGATTTACACAACACACAATTTAACAGACAAAATGAAAATGAAAGAACATATGTACCCTTCAGTTCTTCCTTCACCACTCTATCTCAGCGAACTTTTGCACCCCCCTCCTCTCTCTCTCTCTCTCTCTCTCTCTCTCTCTCTCTCTCTCTCTCTCTCTCTCTCTCTCCGTCTTTGATACAAATAGTCTCGCCCACCATCAATTACCCTATTCAATTATTTTTTCTAGTTCTACTTACTATGTGACAAGAATGTAACAAATTTGTATAACTTTATGGAGGGAGAAATTAGAAAGAGAGAGAAAAAAAAAAATTGAGCTTTCATTGGATGACGGTAGTTGTTGAGATTATAATCCCACATCGGGAATTAAAGCCTTGCTACTCAACATATAAAGATCATGGAGCTACTCCACCCATTGCCAATTGGTTTTGGATTGGATGCTCCAATTCAACATGGTATCAAAGCAGGTTATTGTTAAGCCAGTTTGGCCACATGTTCTCTACATTATCCTATCTCAGAAATCTATGTGTTTGGCTCTCAGTCATGCCACACGAACGGGGGTGTGTTGAGATTATAATCCCACATCGGGAATTTAAAAGCCTTGCTACTCAATCTATAAGATCATGGGCTACTCCACTTATTGCCAATTGGTTTTGGGTTGGATGCTCCAATTCAACATGGTATCAGAGCAGGTTATTGTCAAGCCTAGTTTGGCCACATGTGCTCCATGTTACCCTATCTCAGTATTTCACGTGTTTAGATTATAATCCCACATCAAGAATTAAAGCCTTGCTACTATTCATGGGGCTACTTCATCCATTGCCAATTGGTTTGGGTTGGATGCTCTAATTCAACAGTAATTGGTGATGAGGGTGGGTTCAAGTCCACTCAAAGATGAATGTGCGAAGAGAATTCAACAGTAATTGGTGATGAGGGTGGGTTCAAGTCCACTCAAAGATGAATGTGCGAAGAGAGAGAGAGAGAGAGAGAGAGAGAGAGAGAGAGAGAGAGAGAGAGAGAGAGATGTGGTTGCAACAGTCAGGTGATGGAGACGCTGAACCATGTATGTATGTATGTCTGATATATGCAATTCTGTGTAATTCTAGGTCCATCCAAATAAAGACCGAAAACAACATAGGTTTAAATTGGTATAAAGCAAAGGGCCAAATGGTTATTAGGCTTTGTGTTACTGGTCCGTTACTTTCGACGACACATGAGTTAATTGAAAGAGTTTTTGAAGTATGAGGGATACAAGTGTTTCAAATACAATGGGTCAATCCAAGACCCATATTTCACTAAGAAAACTACTCATCAAGCACATTTGATAGAGAAATGACCTAAAGTAAACAAAAAAAGTAGAAACAATGGACTATATATAGAAGCGGAGCGTAAGTCACCTGAAGTGGAGAAAGGCCAAAATGAACAGCAAGAGAAGCTCTTGACTGGGGAGAGACGGAGACAATAACAGCCTTCCCTTGGTTAATATTAGAAAGAAACTCATCCAAACTTTGCTTCTCAAGCATAACTGTCTCCGCCGATGTTATGCACCCACTGCAAGGTTACCATAAATATAAATTCTAGTGCTTTTGTTTTTATTTGTTCCAGATATCAAGAGAATAAATTGGATAATGAAAATACCAGCTAGGTCTGGGAGAATAAAAAAGAGAAAAAGAAAAAAAAGAAAAACACACGAGAACTAAGTTGAATGCCCCTAACACTATTACAGGCACCACAAAGCTTCACCAATAATTTCTGCCCTAAATCTATAACTGATTCTTTCCAACGCAAAGCACGAGAGAGAGAGAGAGAGAGAGAGAGAGAGAGAGAGAGAGAGAGAGAGAGAGAGAGAGAGAGAGAGAGAGAGAGAGAGAGAGAGAGAGACTATACCTGCATGCTAAGCAGTCCTTGAGTGATATCTTTACTGGATCTGTCTGCACTGGATGTGTACCTGACCCAGCCTTTTCTAAGCTCTGTTATAGAAACATTTAATGGGGAAAACCAAAGCAGAACTAATGAGAATAGCGAATAAAGTATGAAGCTTTTCAAAGTATATGGTACAACAGTTTCTCTCAAAAGCACAAATCATACACACATACAAAAAGGAAAAAAGAAATGCGAATCATCACAATCATCAATATTTAACTCCAAGAGGACTATTTCGCACGAAGCTTCAGGGTTTGGACTATTTGGATAAATATTTCAGTGATATGTGTAAGTTTTAGAAAATGAGAATGGGAGAGGCTTCCTTTTGGGGAAACTGAACGGTTAAATTTTGATAGGTTAACACAATGGTCCGCAGCACTTGCGTCCACTTCTTATTTTATTTCGATTGAAATGAGTCAACAAGACGTCCAGAGGAAAAGGAGATCAATACTAAGGAGGAATTGGTGGATTATTCAAACTAAATCAGCCCAATAAGGGAAAGTTGAGTGAATAATTGTCATAGTTGGCAAGCAGGTATAGATTGGATGCCGTCATCACCATACAATGTTTCAGGCTTAGTCCTTTCTTGATGGTCTATCAGGTTTTCCCAACTCTCTGTGTGAGTGTATTTTCTTTTCTTTTTTCGCACAACACAAGGGGGAGGTAGTGCTCTGCCAACCCATAACCCATGATCCCAACCGTTTAAGAGCTAGTTCTCTGTTTATGCAGTTCCATTCATTAGGTTAATACAAATCACAACCAAATAAGTAAAATTTGACATACTTGGGGGAATATAACACAACTAAATTTCAAGAAAAGCAGTAACTTTATTAAAATCTGAGACATATATATAAGCCAAATCACAAAATAATTGTGCGCTGTCTAATCCCTAAATTGAGACCAAAAACACAGAAGCCAGAAACACAAGAATAGTACGTATTACTAGTACCATATATGGATAGTCGTTCAAAGAAGTTGGCAGTAGACACAAATTCCAAAGAAAAGACGCGCTAAAAAGAAAAGAAAAGGGAGTAAAAGACAAGACCTCGGATTTAGGGAGCTTGGTGGAAGTGGGCTTGAGTCCCTTAAGAGAAACAACGCAACCCTGGGAGGGTGCTATGTAGTCATTCAGGTCCCCAATCCTCAGCGTTGCTGAGAACTTCTCCGACATATCTCTCTCTCTCTCGATCGATGTATGTATATATAGTTATATGACTATATATGAAGTGATAGATAGAAACAATTGATAAGTGAAGCTTGAGATTGTATGGGGGGGGGGGTATCTTTGTAGGGTTTCTGGAAAATTAGAAAGAGAATGAAGTGAGCGGATCGGATTATCAGAGAGAGAGAGAGCGCTCAGGGAGAGAGGAGGCGGTGGAGGGTTTTGTGAGGAGCGAATATTATTAGTTGAGTTGGTGTCGTAACTCCTCGTATGTAAGATATGAAGCACGGACACGGACACGGACACGGACACAACGAAACGGATACGTTGACACGATAAAATTCTAAAAATTTATACATTGACATTTTAGGAAAAGTGTCCGTAAAGTGTCGGACACGATACGACACGTGACACATTACCTTCTTAGAAGTGTCAGTACTTCCTAGATCGTAAGCCTTTGGAAACCCAATCACGTCTCAGTCTTTTTTTTTTTTTGTAACCGTTGGTGTCTGGACCAGCTTGCACGCACTTCAACTAATCCCACAAGATCAGGGTGTCCGGGTAAATCACTTGTTACCACCCTTTGAGATTCAAACTTGAAATCTCTAGATATAATACTCAGAGCAATTGTCATTCGGACACAAGTTAAGTGATTCACGTCTCAAGTCTTTACCACAAAACAAAGTCAAAATTACGAGTGCTGATGAGGCTAAATTTGACACGTGTAAGGAAAACCATTTTTATAAGCATGTGCCGACCACGGTCTTCCAGAACACGGTGACCACTCATTTTTTTATTTTTTATTTTTTTTATTTTTTTATCAACTTCAATAGTGACCACTCATTCTATTGGTGTAAAACTTTTGAGAAAATATTACTCCCTCCGTCCCATTTTATGTGTCCCTTTTTGGGAATTCAAATATTTAAGGGGGACAAAAGGAATGTACACATACTTTTCACAATTGCCCATAATCATTGCACTTTCTTATTTGTTTTGTTTTGGTATTGGTTGTAAGGAAGGGTAATTTGGAAAACTAAGTAAAATTTATATACTAATTTAGGAAAGTGGACAACAATTTTGGGACATACCAAAATGGAAAGGGGGACACATAAAATGGGACGGAGGGAGTACCACATATGATCACCTTACTATGTGTAAAGTTATTTTTAGAGCAGTAAAAGTATCGCTAAAAGTTTTAGTGACAAAAAAAAAATGTCACTAAAATTTTTAGTGACACTTTTTACTCTAGCAATACTCATTGCTGCTTTACTAATACATACATTATGATTTATTTATTTATTGAATTTATGGTAGACATGTGCTAAAGAACCCGTTTGGGTTAACTGAAAAATAAAAATTGGCTTCGCATAGTAATATTGTGGTTTTTAGTTTTTGTTTCTATTTTTTGCATTGATCTCTAATACAAAAAATAGAAACAAAAACTGAAAACTAAAAACCACAAAGTTACCATGCAAGCTCAGAAATGAATTGCTGATTTTGAGCCAAAAAAAAAAAGGGATTGCTTTGTAAAATAGAATGTTTGGGTTAGCTTAAGATTTCAGTACTTAACCAAACTAGCTGAAAAATAACTAAAAATTTAAGCTGAAAAAAGAAGTTTTTCAAACAATCACTTAATTTCGCTTTAAAGTTGTTAATTAAAAAATAGAAATGCCTGATTCACAAAAGAGTTTAATAATATTTACATGATGTCCTTTCTGTCATTTTATAGAAGCAATCACTTTTTTCAGCTTGTATTCCGAGCACTCTTAACCAAACTCAGAAATGAATTGCTGATTTTGAGCCAAAAAAAAAAAAAAAAGGATTGCTTTGTAAAATAGAATGTTTGGGTTAGCTTAAGATTTCAGTACTTAACCAAACTAGCTGAAAAATAACTAAAAATTTAAGCTGAAAAAAGAAGCTTGTTTTTCAAACAATCACTTAATTTCGCTTTAAAGTTGTTAATTAAAAAATAGAAATGCATGATTCACAAAAGAGTTTAATAATATTTGCATGATGTCCTTTCTGTCATTTTATAGAAGCAATCACTTTTTTCAGCTTGTATTCCGAGCACTCTTATTTTTTAAGTGATTAATATTTCAGTTAACCCAAACACCTAAACCTTAATATTTTAGCACTTAGTTTTCATCACTTAGTATTTCAGCTAACCCAAAACGGACTCTAAATAAAGAGATCTTATTGGCTTGTTATACAAATGTCATCAGCATAGCGGCTACCTTGAATATTTTCTTGTGTTCATGATAATTACGCATTGTGCCGTCACGATTAATATTTGTTCTGCCTCGCAAACCCAAATTATATTTTTCAACTTATACGTTTTATATTTTTATTTCAATTGAGAAGGGATTTGAGCCTGCGCCTAAGCTTTCGGGAATATTCCAAATTTTGTTTCCCATCTCTTTCCATTTACTTTTATTAGAGCTAAAGTTGCATGGTTCATGATTGTTGGGTTGACAATGCTTCTATTATCTTTGGCTCTCTGATAAGTGCATTTGTTTGGACCATAAATAAATTTTTAATGTATTATTATATAAAGTTATATTATATATATATATATATATTATATGTCACATGAAAAATTAATTTAAATTGGTAGTTGGTCATTTGGAAATTACTTCCATGACAATTGGCATCATAAGAAAAGATCAAAGTTAGATACTTAAAGATCAATGGTGATGATGAAGATGATGGTTATTTTAGAGGGAGCTTCTCTTGGAATAAACAAGTTGTCACGACCTAAGTCTCGCTCAGAAAGATATTGTCTGCTTTAGGCCCAAACTCGCACGGATTTGTTCTTAGGTCATTACCCAAAAGACCTCTTACTAGGGAGACTTGAAACAACACATATATAGCACATTACTCTTCCTTTCCCAAGTGATGTGGGACGAACTCCCTCTATAGCACTCAGCACCAGGATTGTTACATTCCACTCCACTTAGGGCCCAACGTCCCTGTTGGCACACTTCCGGCTAGGTCAGGCTCTAATACCATTCTGTCACGACCTAAGTCTCGCTCAGTAAGATATTGTCTGCTTTGGGCCCAAACCCGCACGGATTTGTTCTTGGGTCACTATCTGAAAGGCCTCTTACTAGAGAGACTTGAAACCACACATATATAGCACATTATCCTTCCTTCTTCAGGCGATGTGGGACGAACTCCCCCTACAGCACTCAACACCAGGGTCATTACACACGTGTGCAAATGTTCAAATTCAAATAGATTGATTATTGGTAGTTATGATTTGTATCTATAAATACACATAGAGGTGTCAATCCGGTTGCTTTTGAATGCAATGGATTTTACTTTCAGTATATGATTCAAATTCCATTTCCATCCATACTCTTTTCATGCATGTTTCGTTTTAAAGTTCTCTTTCTTTCCTGGACAAGACTTCAGTAAAGTTCCTTAGGTATATTTCGTTAGGTTTCTCTCACAGTTTTCAATTTTTAAATTTTTTTTTTTTTTTTAAATTGTGCATGAATATAAAAGGAACCTAATAAAATTCACTGATTGAACTTTACAGAATTGTTGTCCTTCTTTCCTTACTCTTTTCATGCATGTTTTTTCTTAAAGTTTTCCAAAGAATTGTAAGAAGTTAAGAACTTTCCACTTATTCAAAAATATGATTAAGATAAAATTGTTGTAGCCGCGCGTTGGCAATGGTTTAGTAAGAGAAATCCTATTATGAGTCATTGAGTCTTAATCCTTCATCCTTCAAACTTTACTCAATAGATAAAGATTTATTTTTTCATTATCTTTTCTTTGTTTTTGTATTATCTTATTGAGTCCTCGACCAATACAACTTTGGAAAACATTCCTCCACATATGACAATTGCTGATGTTTCAAAATTTCTTTTAAATCAACAATAAAAAAACTGTTGTGAAGCTATTGTTTTTAAGATTTTATTCACTAATGATTAGACTATTGAAATTACATTTTTTGTAGTCGAGTGGTAAATTTTTTGAATGTACTATCTAAGAGTGTTCGAGTCATAGAAAGTGTGGCCATTAAAAATTCACCCGTCAACTCTAGAACTTCAAAAAATTAGTCGAGGTGCGTTAAAACTGACAAAGACACCTGAAAACATTCCTCCACGTGGTTTGAGGGTCTCAAATTAGTAGTAGTATATTTTTTTCTTCTCAGTTACTAAGTGATAAATATAGTTTGAAATGTCAATTTTAAACTTACCCATCATGGCCCTTAGTTCATAGCACAATCCTAGTACTTGACGGTTGGCATTTTCAATGGTCCACATGATTACACATGGATTGAGCACACTCTATTTTTTCTTTTTTATACCTAAAAAAAGAAAAGAAAAATAAAGAGAAGATGGTAAAAAAAGAAAAATGGGATACTCATATTCATGAAGGATTACATAACTAAAAGAGAATTTTTTCTAAAAAAGAAAAAAAAAAGATACGTACAACACTTCTACTTTAGGATGGATGAGTATCGAACACTTTTAAAAGTAGAACTTTTTATGTATTTTTTTAAAATAGAGAATAACAAAAAATAAAAAGAAAAAAATATCTTTTTTTTATTTATATTTTTTTTTTTAAAAGAAAAGAAAATCAACAATGAATCATTTTTCGAATTTTTTTTTTTATGAGAGAGACTGGTCCACTCGGGAAAGGAAAAGTCGGGCACAAATATGTGTGACAGGAGAAGTTATTCAAGAGTCCAGCATAATTGACACGTGAGAGTTTCGACTAATACGTAACTGTCGTGTTAAAATTTTTTCAATTTTCTAAAAAACAAAAAAAGTTTATACTTTGATCACATAAAAGTTCATTGACAGGACCCATCACATGATTCACATACAATAATTTCTTGTGAAAGACTGTGAGAGAGAGAGAGTCCTCTCTAATTTTAGTATGAAATAAATATGGGACTGTTAGGATTTCGATCTTATCTCGGAGAGAATCGTTACATACACCTATATATATAGACCAACCCTGAAACCCAGATTAATTTTTCTGTGAAATTCATTGTTTTTGTGTGTGAGATAAGCTGAGAAGCAAAAGTTAGAGAGAGAGAGAGAGAGAGAGAGTGAGATGGAGCTTGATTTGTCGCCCAAATTGCCGAAGCAGGTCTACGGAGGTAATGGAGGATCGTACCATGCATGGTGTCCCAAGGAACTCCCAATGTTGCGTGAAGGTAACATTGGGGCGTCGAAGCTCGCTCTAGAGAAGAATGGGTTTGCCCTCCCTCGCTACTCTGATTCCGCTAAGGTTGCTTATGTTCTTCAAGGTATTATATATCTAATTATATAAAATTATAAATATATGTGTGTGTATGTATGTGTGTGTATGTATGTATACACCCATATATGTGTATCTGTGTTTTTGTTGAATTTGATTTGGTGATCTTTTGTGGGTATGATTTGATTTGTGATGCTGGGTTTTCCTTATGATCTATTGCTTATTTCTCAGATAAATACGTTTGTTGTGTTTTTGTATGTGCATCAATTATTACAATTACTACAATCTCTCTGAGAAACTATTAAAATCAATTGGTAGATTTTTGTCCTTGGTGAGCCCCTATATTTTGGGAAATTGCATTTTTATACATGTATTTAGGGTAAATTTTCAAATTTTATTAAGCTTTGCCCCCCCAAAATAATTAAACTTATTATATAGCCCCCCAAAAAATATTAGTTAGGCTTAAATAAATAATTTTATATGTATTATGTTGGCCCAATTATACTTCATTCTCCCAAAAATTGATAAACAAAACCTTATTATATGTTATATAATGGCCTAATTACAAATAGATCCAAAAAAATTTACCTCGGGGCGCTGCCCCCGAACCCTCGTGTAACTGTAAGTTCTTACACAGCCCCCCCTGATTGAGATTCCTGGATCCGCCGCTGTCTGTTTGTCCATTTTCGCCCCTGTCTGTTTGTCCATTTTCGCCCCTAGTCTATGTTTATAACTTGGGTGTATGATTATTACATTTTGTAGGCACTGGTGTTGCCGGAATTGTCCTTCCCGAAAAGGAAGAGAAAGTACTCCAGATCAAGATGGGTGATTCGCTTGCCCTTCCTTTCGGTGTCATCACATGGTGGCACAACAAAGAGGACACCGAACTTGTGATTCTCTTCTTGGGCGATACCTCAAAAGGCCACAAACCCGGCTCATTCACCGATTTCTTTCTAACCGGAACAAATGGAATCTTCACCGGATTTTCCACTGAGTTTGTGAGCCGAGCATGGGACTTGGAAGAGAATGTGGTAAAAACCCTTGTCGGAAAACAATCTGGAAGTGGCATTGTCAAGCTTGACGGAGGCTTTACTTTGCCCGAGCCCAAGAAGGAACACCGAAATGGGTTGGTTTTGAACTGTTTGGAAGCTCCATTGGATGTTGATATCAAAAATGGTGGAAGGGTTGTGGTTTTGAACACTAAGAACTTGCCTTTGGTTGGTGAGGTTGGCCTCGGTGCTGATCTTGTTAGGTTGGATGGAAGTGCTATGTGCTCTCCCGGTTTTTCGTGTGATTCGGCTTTGCAGGTGACTTACATTGTTAGCGGCAGCGGCCGTGTTCAGGTGGTTGGGGTTGACGGCAAATGCGTCCTTGAGACTACCATTAAGGGTGGTAATTTGTTCATAGTGCCGAGGTTTTTCGTTGTTTCGAAGATTGCTGATCTGGATGGCTTGGAGTGGTTCTCCATCATCACCACTCCCAAGTAAGTATTTCTTACAGTCAATTCTTATTCGCTATTTGGGAAAGCATAACATAAGATTATATCTAGTTCAACACTATCTTTACCTGATTTGTATAGAAAACTTGTGTCATGTAAAGAGTGATTTATACCGTGCACACACTCGTACGGTATACATAGATCTAGTTCAATGCTCTTAGTGTTCAACGATCGTTAATGTCTTCTCATTCTTACGTTTTTAGCCATCTTTTAGTGTCCCTAATATATTAGCCGCTGTACAAATTTGTTTTCTTTAATCTTTTATATAAAAACTTATGATATTGGTTTGACAAAAAAAAAACTCCCATGCGATACAAGGGCATCTATCGAATAATCGAGGAACAAGAAACGGTTGACTTATGAACTAAATAACCAGTTTTTAGCTGTCCCAAACAGCCCCTTATCAATGATTTTTAATATCTACTCAAGTCTTTGCTAGTTTGGAGTACAGCTAATGTATTATGATATATATTGTACATTGCAGTCCTATATTCACTCATTTGGCTGGGAGTATCGGTACGTGGAAGGCGTTGTCTCCACAGGTGATCCAGGCTTCCTTAAAGGTGTCCGCCGAGGTAGAGAAGCAATTCCGTTCCAAGAGGACTGCCGATGCCATCTTCTTCCCTCCAAATTGAGAAAGCAATGAGAACTTCCTACTCTTTAGATTTAGTATAAATAATCTTATTTTCAAGTGGTGGTTTTATAATGAGTTGGTAAGTTTGGTACCCTGTTTGGCTGCCAAATTTTCCATCTATGGTAGTGTTTGGTATTGACAAATTAGTATATATAAGAGATGCTCTTCTGTTTGGATTTTCATTTTTATGGTGTTGCTTTGTGATTTTGTTTGTTTGTTGTGGTGCTTGGTCACTAATGGATTGGCTAAACAAAAAGCCATTCCAAATGATTAAATTTTGATTTCCATCCCCATCTTCTACCAGTTACTGATCATCATAATATATAAATTCATCTTGATATGTATTTTTAAGAGCTGATAAATACTATTCTTCTTGATTAAAGGAGATGAACAAGTGAAACTTTAGTATGCACAGTAAACCAAGCTTCAGTAGCAGCTCCTTTAAAATACACTCTCCTATCTTAGTATTCTACTAGATGGATCATTTGGTCAGCCTGGAAGGCAGTTCGCCAGTTCCCTTAATCTTATTATCTAAGGGCCTGTTTAGAAAGCCATGAAACATGATCAGAAACAACCCAATTCTCATTTTTCATGTGGTTCTAATTTTTCATGTGGTCCTTGTGATAACCAATACCACATTAATTTGACAAAAAACTTATTTTAAGGGTAATTTGAGATCTAATACGACTCCCATTCTATAAAAAAAAATATAGATATATTTATCAAACACTTTAAAAATTATCGAACCATGTCAAGATGACCTAGACTTAACACGCACCCCCTTCTTATCTGGTCTTATTTGGCGCAACACTACGGATTCGAACAATCACAAGTCCTCTGTAGAATCCAACCACCATGGTCACATGGCATTCATTTTGGTATGAGTAATGCTATGATTCTCAAAAAAAATTTATCCCAAATGATGTGACAGTGGGGACAGGTCTATTACAGGGAGACAAGTTGAATTTTGATTGGAAGTTGTTTACCTGACCCCACTGCCACATCATTTGAGAATCACTTTTGGGATAGAAATTTGGGAAGCATAGCATTACTCTTTTAGTAAATAAGGAAATAGAGATTTTTGAAACAACAGATATCCTTTTTGGCTGAGGTTGTTAGATGAAATGATGTCTTCTATTAAGAAACTGTCCAATTTCATAATGTTAAATCATTTTTGTGGTGGGGAAGTAAGCACAAAATTCTTGCATTAAGATCCACGAGAACATGTATTTCTTTGGAAGTAAAGCTATGTGAGTACAGGCTTTTTGTTTTTTTTTTTTTTTTTTTTTTGCTCCATAGACTTGTATATGAGATCAATGCTTGTTATGAAACAAGTTAAATATGTGCATACTACAAAATGCTTTTAGGATTAGTACTGTAAGGATTACTTGTGCCCTGCCATTGTTAATACACGACTTGCATTAGCTATAACCTTCAAATTAACTAGGATGATTTTTTGTTCGCTTATGATTGTAGGCAGCAGGTGATGTAAGTCCATATGGTAGAGGAAGGGAAAGCACAGTTGGGGCGTCTCACTGATGATTGGTTATCTTGGGTATTGATTCATTAACCCAATTCCCCTCAGAAGTCAAAAATTTTTATGCATGAACCTCTGCGCTATTGGGTATTTGTCTTTCAATGTTTAGAATGGCTTTTTTTTTTTTTTTTTTACATTTAAGGCATGCTCTTTGTAAAGAACTCAGTTTTTGAGAGTACTACACTCCTAAATTCAATTTTATGAATTGAGCTTAGTGCTGATCAGGTATACTTGAATTTGTGAAAACAGCGCTTGCTTGGATTCTTAGAATTTTTTTCTTTAAGCAGTCAATTTTCGTCAAAGCTGATAACAATATATGCAACTTATTTTTAACAGAAAGAGAAAAAAGACAAAAAAGGAAAGAAAAGACAACTACCTTTTTTTTAAAAAAAAAAAAAAAAAAATCAGAATCTGTATAGAGAACTAACAAATTTGGTTATGTGGTTGGTGGAAATTGGCAAAGTTCTGAGGTGGGAGGTAAAGTTCTGATGTTTCATTGGAGTTTATGGAATTTTTTGTTGCCGAGAATTTGTCAAACAACCAACCAAACTTTTGATATACATTTGAAATCATAATTCTCAGCTTGATTTCCTGCGGAACATAACATCATAAATGTTTGTTAAGTCTGGGTTTTAGGCCAAATGCCAGGCCAAGCAGTTCAGAATTAGACAACTTAATGTGCACACCATAGAGCAAACATGTTGAAGAGTAGGGTAAGAAGAAGCAATTTTCTTTTTTATTTATCTTTTTTATTTTTGATGAAATAACAAAAAATATTTTGACGTTTCACCCCCACAACCTGTGAGATGGGTGACTGCTGGGATAGTATTGATAAAACCATTGATTTCTTAGCAGCTTTCAGTTTACTTTCTACAAGACCTATAACGTTTTGACTGATTGATTGATTTATTTTGACTGGTTGAATGACCTAAAATAATGTTCTGGCAAAGTTTATGTAATTTAGCGTTCTAAATGTAATTTATTTTACTGTTTTAAAGATGAGGAAAATAGAACTAGTTTTCCTTCTTACTTTCCTTTTCTTCAGTGAACCTACTAACCAAAGAAAGCCCAAGTTTGAAGAAAATATCTTTAATTTTTGAAATGGACAAAATGCATTTAACCCTTTAATTTTTGCTTAGAACCCCCAAAATGGCATCCTGGTGCAAGAAAAAGGACCAAGTTCAGGTCTATCGAGAATATCTTACTTCACTTATTGAATATATTTTGAAAGGGAAATCGTGTATGGTGTTTGTCGTTAATGATCGATTTGCAAATCTTTTTAATTTTTTGAGATTGCGATTTGTGACCTGATACGTACAAAAATGTCCAAGGAAAGCAATGCTCCGTTCCTGCATCAAGGAACGCCAGATTGTCTAGGGATCGACCATGCCCTTTGCGTGGTTAACCCGAGCGGTACGCCTAGTGTCGCCACGCCCGACCAACAGTCGGGAACGCTGCACAGGCTTGGTCCGTCACGGGCACAGCCCAGCCAAGCCAGCGAGACATTATCCAGAATGTTCCAGACAGTTCCCTATAAGCAAGTGCTCTGACACACACGTGGACGCATGTCTCTTCATTAACATAGCCGAACCACATACAATTTCTCTCGTCTTCTTCTTCTTCTTATCTCTTACCCAAAATTTGGCATCATCAGTTTGGCGCCGTCTGTGGGAAAGACATTTTTCCATCAACAAATCTCTTGACTGATCATCATGTCGCCTAAAAGGAGCAAGAAGACTGCTCAGCACAAAGGTCAGGCGGATCCACCGGTCGTCCAACCGGCGGCTCCCATGACTCCAGAGCAAATCACTGCGGCTCTTGCACAACTCTTGGAGGGTCAGCGTCAAACCTAGCTGCAAATCGCTGCTCTGCTGGCCCAATAGAGCAAGCCCCCTGGGATTGAGGAACACCTCGGGAATGATAAGCGTGATTGAGTGCCCGTACGGACCCTACGACGTGCCCGAACTGCACCAGAATCCCCCCAGGCTGTGGGACAACCCGGGAACGATGAACGTGGCCAAGATCCTATACGGACCCGGCAACGTGCCTGGACCAACCCAAATCGCATGGGGGACACTAGAAAACATCATCAATGATAGGCGCGCAGCCAGAGCAGAAAGGCAAGAACGCTTGACTCGAGAATCGGCCGAGGATTGCCCAGCCAGGAGCCGAAGTGACCTTAGGCACACGATTAGCTAGAGTCAAAGCTCAGTCTTATCCCTGAGGACAACACACTTTGAGGAGGAAGCCTCTTCCTCCAACCCAAACTACCACACTGACACTGGACGAGACACCGGTCGGGACGACGTGGGAGCCCACATCAATGACTTGGAGAAATCGATCGAGAAATTAGGCCGAAAACCATGTCGTGATTATACCAATGTAGAGACTGAGTCACTGTTCACTGATCGGGTCACAGGATTTGCTATTAAATTCTACGCAAATTTAAACAGCCTCATCTCGACTCTTATAAAGGTTGGGGAAGTCTGGTCGACCATGTACGGACCTATAAGGCTCAATTGGCACTAGCGACCAACGTCGATGAACTGCACTGCCTGGCCTTTCCAAGCACACTAAATGGCCCAGCCGCACAGTGGTTCCACTCCCTTAAGGCCCGATCGATTGATGACTTCAAGGAACTCAGCAGGCTTTTCGTCAGCCAGTTCGTGGGTATGCTTTGCCTACCACAGCTAAACACCTAGCTACTAGCTATTAAGCAACGAAAGGGAGAGTCCTTGAAGGATTACGTTGATCGCTTCAACCAACAAAAGCTTCAAATTCATGACCTAAACGAGATGGTCGCTATCACAGCCTTCTGCTTAGGGGTTCAGAACACCAAGGTCGTCACGTCGTTCCACCGTCAACGACCGGCAACCTTGGTTGAACTCTTAGAGAGGGTCAGGAAATACATCGACTCCGAGGAGTTCTTGAAGTCCAAATGCTCAAATTTTGCGGAGGATGATTTCCCGAGA
The DNA here is from genome assembly GCA_033977485.1 of Hydrangea macrophylla. Classification (NCBI taxonomy): domain Eukaryota; kingdom Viridiplantae; phylum Streptophyta; class Magnoliopsida; order Cornales; family Hydrangeaceae; genus Hydrangea; species Hydrangea macrophylla. The sequence continues at coordinate 112,169,991 of CM066988.1, read as the reverse complement.
GCCAAACGAAAATGGGAGGGCTCTGAGAAGAGCTCGGGAAAGAAGCCAAAATAGGGTCAGCAATGGGGTGGTCGGGAACAAACCCCGATCGCCTTCACACCACTTTTCTGGCCCATCCAAGAAGGCATGGTAGTTGTCGAGGCTCAGAATCTACTTAAGAAACCAACAAAGTTGAAGAGCCCGCTCGAGAAAAGGAATTGGGACAAATACTGCCACTACCACAAGGACCACAACCATAACACCGAGGACTACTTTAAACTCAAAATCGCTAGTGAGAGACTCATTGAGCAGGTAATCTAGTCGAGTTTATCATTAAAGCCAGACAGCAGCGACAAGATACCCAAACCCTTGAGTAGCAGCAACCCCTCGGTCATATCAACGTGGTCTTCGAAGGAACATCGGTCGGAGGAGACTTATAATCGGCAAGAAAGAGGCATGGTCGGCATCCCGAGTGGATGTCGTGCAAGTCCAACCAGCCAACTACCCACCAACCAATACCCTAACCTTCTTATCTGACAATATCCGAGATCTGCACTACCCCCATGATGATCCACTCGTGGTAATGCTCTATAGCCAATTACATGGTCAAGAGGGTCCTCGTGGACATGGGAAGCTCCTCTAACATAATCTCTGCCTCAGCATTTGATCAGTTCGAAATATCAAGGGACCGGCTCCGATCAGTGGCCACTCCATTCGTAGGATTTAACGGATCCAGCACACAACCACTCGGGATGATCGAGCTGCCAGTTCCAATGGGGACCTACCCATAGCAAGCCTCCGTGCTCATAAACTTTATTGTGGCAGAGGCCCCGTCCGCTTACAATGTCATTCTCGGGAGACCAACACTTAACAAGGCCAGAGCAATTGTGTCAACTTACAGCCTGATTGTCAAGTTTCTGACCCTGCAGGGACCGGAAAGTTTGAGGGGAGATCAGGCCACCGCCCGGAGCTGTTATGTTAGTTCCTTGCGTAAAGAGGCGATTTCCAAAGCGCTAAACATTGAAGAGATGGACCTAAGGGACATTAAGGACGGAGTTAGTCCAGTTGAAGAGCTCAGTCAAGTGGCATTGGACCCCTAGTTTCCTGACCGGTTCATCAATATCGGCACTCTCTTAGAACCATATCTCAGAGAAAAGCTAGTCCAGTTCCTGAGACAGAACCAAGACGTCTTTGCTTGGAGCTATGAGGACATGTCTGGAATTGACCCCCCGGGTCATGTCCTACCTACTCAATGTTGATCCGAGCTTCCGCCCGGTTAAGCAAAAGAGGAGGGGAATGGCCCCTAAAAGACAGGAAGCAGTACGTGAGGAGGTCGAGAAACTTTTCAAAGTAAAGTCAGTTCGTGAAGTGCAGTATCCCGACTGGTTAGCTAATGTGGTCTTAGTCAAGAAAAGTAACAGAAAGTGGAGGCTGTGCGTGGACTTTACCGACCTGAACAAGGCTTGTCCCAAAGATTGCTATCCACTACCCAGGATAGATCTCCTTGTAGATTCAACGGCCGGTCACTCACTTCTCTCCTTCATGGATGCCTAGTCAGGGTACAACCAGATCTGCATGCATCCTAGCGACGAAGAAAGGACTTCCTTCATCACTGACCAAGGAGCATACTGCTACAAGGTGATGCCCTTCGGCCTCAAGAACGCCGAGGCAACTTATCAACGCATGGTCAACCATATGTTCAGGGACTTCATCGGGAATGGAGGTGCACATTGACGACCTTTTGGTCAAGAGCCGGGATAAATATGACCATCTCGAGCACTTAGCTGGGGGATTTAGCATCCTAAGAAAGTTACGAATGAGATTGAACCTAGCTAAGTGCACATTCGGAGTCTCGTTCAGGAAGTTCTTGGGACATGCGGTCACCCAGATTAACCAAGGAGGTTCAGAGTCTAGCAAGGCGTGGCAACATTGAATAGATTTGTGTCCCGAACGACCGACAAGTGCTTGATATTCTTCAAGATCCTCCGCAAAGCTTTTGAGTGGTCGGAAGAGTGTTAGAAGGTGTTTCAGGAATTCAAGAAATATCTAACATCACCTCATCTGCTCTCAACGCCCATTCCAAAGGAAGAATTGTTTCTTTACTTGGCAGTATCACCCTCGGCGGTAAGCTTGGCACGGATTAGAAAGGAACACGGGATATAGTACCCGGTATACTATATAAGTTGGGCACTCCAGGGCGCAGAAAGTCAGTATTCTCATATAGAGAAGCTCGTTTTTGCACTCATCACCTTAGCTCAGAGGCTCCGTCCGTACTTCCAAGCCCATGTCATAGTTGTCCTCACAGATAAGCCTTTATGTAAGATTCTGTGCCGACCTGAAACATCCGGGAGACTTATGAAGTAGGCGTTGGAGTTGGAAGAGTTCGAGGTAGTTTACAGACATAGAATAGCAATCAAGGGGTAGGCAGTAGCAGATTTTCTTCTAGAGTTCACCAATTCGGAAGATCCAATCGTGGAATTCAATCCGCTTGAGTTACCGCCTGAGCTACAGCTTGACATCCCGACCTGGATAATTTATGTAGATGGGTCCTCTAACAAGTAGGGCAACGGGACAGGAATCATCCTTACCACACACAACGGGATCCAGCTTGAGTATGCCCTAAGGTTTAGGTTCCAGGCTTCCAACAATGAAGCCGACTGTGGAGCAGTGAATGGATTCCTCTTCATTGCTGTGTGAGCCATGTAGCATATCCAAGACATTGGTTATCCTACAAACTGGTTGCCTTCATGACTTGAGACTATGTCATGAAGAGGACGCTTGATGACAATTACTTTAGCATGCTATCCTAGGACGATGAGATTATTCCGTTCTATGGGGTGTGTCTGGGCAAGCGGTTAAGTTAGTCGGATTGACATGTGGGCTCAGGGAAGATCATTCAATAACACACCATGTTTTTGTGGCTCATTAGTAAGCCTGCGACAATTGTAATTTGTTACTGATATGTCATGAGTACATTACATTGAGGTAGTACAACAATTCTTTTCACCGAAGGATTGAGAATGCTGTGGTCCGGTGTGGTTGAATCGTCTAAGGCATACACGAGAAGCTTCCGAGTGATGTGTCTTGCTGGTTATGGTGATAATTTGGCATTACACTCCTGTCGTTGTACTTTCTTTTCGTAAGGTCGCACGTTCTATTTTCCGGTTTGAAGAGTTGAGAAGTTCGATTGTGTTGAGAGATTGGTTTTAGTACTAACCCTATGTGGGTGAGTGGGAGATGTAACAAATATTGTGGTCGGGCCATACGGGCACCCACATGTAATTAGACTGGGTCCAAAGAGGCCTGGCTTGGACACCGAATGACGGGCTTTTGGAGTCCCAAGCCTGTTAGGTTTTCTATGTGCCTATATGTATGTGTATGTATTACACAAAGAAAACCTAAGAGAGATAGATACAAAATTACAAGGGCAGCCTCTCTCTCTTTCCCTCTCTCTCTCTCTCTCTCTCTCTCACGGTTTAGCTCTCTCTTGGCCATCACCAAAGGAATTATGGGATTTAGCGCGTGACTGTCATGGGGATTGCTCCAGTAGCATCTTCTACTACCTAGGCGATGCATAAGAGAGTACGCAGAGGCAACATGGAGCAGTAGTTCGTGGGTGATGACGCCGGGCTCGTAACAACACCGTTCAGCGATCCGTCGGGCTATTCCACTAGGTAACGAACCTATACCCGACTCGTATGCTTGCGTGCATATTATCTACAGACACATTAGAATCTACACCACATTTACTCTCGATATTTTGGGACATTTATGTGTTTTGAAACATCAAACAACATCAACTATGCTTTTGTTTACCTGTTTTGCTATCCAAAAAATGATGAAATCAGAGGGAATTGCAGATTAATATCTTCCCTAGAAGGGAATGAGAGAGTAAAATCAAATCAAATTAATATATAGAAGAAAAATGGAGGCGTTGACGATGTTATTGCACAGGCTGATTGTATGAGGCTGTCGTAATTTGCTGCTTTATTTACATAATGATGAGGCATTGGCTCTTTGGAGGTTGTGTGTTGGTTGGACTATTGAGGTTGTAATGTGTGAGTGTTTTTTTTTCTTCCAAAAATGGTTAATCAATAAAAAAAAAAGTCAAACGACATCTACAAAGATACAAGGAACATCCCTCACGATATACAAAAAAGCACATAAACATCGGGACAAAACCAAAAACATGAGAGGGAAAATTGTCAACACAATTTGTGTGTGTTTTACGAATGAACAAACACGATGACAAAATGATGAGGTAACAATATTAAAAATTAGTTATAGTTACTTATTCGTTGCTTTAACGTAGTATCAGAAGTTCAGATCAAGAGTAAAAAAAAACAGCAAAAATTATTAAAAGACCTGATCTTGAGCATGAAAAAGCTTAAAAAGATCCCCTTTTTATTAGTACATTTTTATTCTTTACTAGCTTTCAAGATAGTACCATTCACAAGTTCATAAGATTGATATTATGTGTTGCTCTTGCATGGTTAAAAGGATTTGATCAATGTTGAACCTGTTCATTTCACACCCTCGAGGTTAATCAAGTGGCTAAAATTACACACAAAACAATTTATCAGAGAAGTTACACTTTGGTGATTTTAATCCTCTAAGAGCATCTCCAGCAGACTAGTTGATACGCCCAAAATTATGGGCAGTTTCCTACTCAAACTAGAAGACTAATGGAAAGTACATCTATTTCCTAATCCAATTGGGAAACCCCCACAATTAATGTCAATCAATCCTAATACAATTAGGAAACTTACTTGATTGGTGTCAATCACACCCTAATAGGATTATATTTCATTATCCATGTACGAGTAGGTCTCTTACATCTATAAAAGAGACCACTCACCCCTATGGAAGGGGCCAACTCTTTAGTCTACACAGCACCTCTACAAAATTCACCATTATATGCATACACCCGGCCGGTATTACTGGTAGTGTCGCCCCTCCTTGTTGGCTCACCAGGCCCGCCGGTGATCTGCTAGTGAACGTGCTCAGACACACCCGTGGACGTAGGTACCTTCATTAACAGGGCCGAACCACATACAAAAAATAGTCTTTTACTCTCTCTCTCCTTAAATTGCTCTACTTTACTCTTACCAATTTTTTACATCATCAGCTGGGCGCCGTCTGTGGGAAACGACAATTCTTCTCATCAACAAATTCTTGACTAATCAATATACCACCAAAGAAGGGTAAGAAGGCTGCGCAGCAGTCCGACCGGGATGTTCCTTCGGCCCCGGCGTCGACTGCAGCAGTCCCGACATATGAGCAAATCACCGCAACCCTCACACAACTCTTGGAGGGCCAGCGTCAAATCCAGCAACAGATCGAAGCACTGCTAGCCCAGCAAAGCAATCCTCCAGTGGCCGGGAAACGACCCGGGAACATTGCGTACGGTCGAGAACCGATCTTGACTAGACAACAGACCCGAGCCAACCCGTCCCATGTTGAGGATGCCAGAGACATCATCAGTGTGCGTGTTGCCCGAGAGGAAAGGCAGAAGCATATGGCCCGGGAATCAGTCCAGGGTCACTGGGTCAAGAGCCAAGTTGTCCCTAGGCGAACGGTTACCCGGAGTCATAGCCGAGCCCGATCCCAGAGGACAGCACCCTGCCATGAAGAAGCCTCTTCCACCAACCCGATCAGCTCCTCAGATACCGGTCGGCAAGGAGTGGAAGCCCGAATCAAGTACTTACAGAAGCAGATCGACGGAGTGGCCAAAAAGCTTGGTCAAGACCGTGTTCCGAATCAAGCCAAAACCGAGACAGAGTCACCATTCTCCAGCCAGATCACGAGGTTCTCTATCCCACGCGAATTTAAGCAGCCTCGGCTAGATTCATACAACGGCTCGGAAAGCCCGATCGACCACGTCCGGACCTATAAGGCTTAAATGGCCCTAGCCACCAACTCCGATGAGCTACACTGCCTAGCCTTCCCCAGCACTTTGAAAGGCCCGGCCATGCAGTGGTTCTACTCCTTGGAGCCCCTATCGGTCTGCAGTTTCAAACAACTCAGCAAGCAGTTCATCAACCAGTTCGCCGGTATGCATGAGCGGCCAAAGCCAGACATGCAGCTACTGACAGTCAGATAACGGAATAATGAGTCCCTCAAGGAGTTCACCGACCGATTCAACCAACAAAAGCTTCAAATCCGCAATTTGAACGAGACAATCGCCATCATAGCCTTCTGCTCGGGAGTTCAACACACCAAGTGCGCCGCGTCGTTCCACAAAAATCGACCGGAAACTTTGGTTGAGCTCTCTGAGAGGGTTGGAAAATATATTGACATTGAAGAGTTTCTAAAGACCAAATACACCGGGCAAGAAAGCAACGAGTCTTCTAGAAGTAAGCGAAAGCGAGATCAGTCCGGGAGTTCTTACAGTTCTTCCAGTTCACAAAGGTCTAAGTCCGGCAATCCCGACCCGACCACCGGTTCACAGCAGTCCGGGTCAGGCAGCCCCGACCGGATCTCCAGCTCACAACAGGCATGGTTCGACAGTCCCGACCCGACCTCCAGTTCACATCGGTCAGGATCAAGCAGTTCCGACTTTGCCTTCAGCACATAAAAATTAGGAGCCCGACGATCCTGATCCGACCCCCTGTCTCCATCATTGTAGATGAGCCCGACTACAACGGTACTTGCCTGATCACTACGTGAGGCTCTACCGATTGTCAGAGAGCTCATCCAAAGACCTCGGGCCTAACCCCGAGCCATCCAAAGACCTCGGGCCTAACCCCGAGGCATATAAAAAGACCTCGGGCCTAACCCCGAGGCATCCAAAGACCTCGGGCCTAACCCCGAGGCACTAAAAAGACCTCGAGCTCCGAACTCAGGCACTAAAAAGACCTCGGGCTCTGAACCCAGGCACCAAAGACCTCGGGGTCACGCCCGAGGCACCGGCTTCGCTTAGGTCCAACCGACAATGGGGGCAAACCCCCTAGGTGGCTAATGATGGCAAGCTTCAAAAGACCCTGCAACCACCATGTTCCAGGTCGGTTACCTACAGTCATAGCCTCTGTAAGACCCTCATCTTAGCGAAAGCTTGGGGGGCAAGACGGCGCAGTGAACTAAACAGGTAATCACACCGGTATCTACAGGCCTCGCGGATAACCAAGTCAAAATCTTGGACAACCCGAGCACCTACAGTACTCAGAGGCATTAACTCCACTTAGGCCCAGACCGACGATAGAGGTGACTAAAATCTCTTAGATTGGCCGACGATAGAGGAGCAAAAGGACCCTAAAGCAACGTGATTTACGTCGGCTCCGCCAATATGGTCAAGATCTTCTCCCAACTGTCTTGACGAAGGCTAACTGGGCGGAAGACAACCATCCTGGGGAGTTAACATAAAAAGGACCCTGAAGCAATACGCTTTAGGTCGGCTTATCCAACATGGTAAAACTCTTCTACCCACAACCTTGACGAAGGTTCACGGGCAGAAGATAACTATCCTGGAGGCTAACTTAAGCAAAAAGACTCCGAAGTAGGCCGAGTCTCAACTCTCGGTCACTTCCCGAGCATTCAAAGATTCCGAATTAGGCCGGGTCTCAACTCCCGGTCAGTTCCCGAGCACCTAAAGGTCCCGAGCTAGGCAGGGTCTTAACTCTCAGCCAGTTCCCGAGGGCTCACCAGGCTCAGAAGCCCCGAGGCAGCTTCCACAAGCACTCAGACAGCGGCAAGTAGCATCAAACTAATTTCCAAACTTGCCCCGATATAGCATCTGGCCAATCTTGAAAATGGGGGGCAGCTGATACGCCCAAAATTATGGGCAGTTTCCTACTCAAGCTAGAAGACTAATGGAAAGTACATTTATTTCCTAATCCAATTGGGAAACCCCCACAATTAATGTCAATCAATCCTAATACAATTAGGAAACTTACTTGATTGGTGTCAATCACACCCTAATAGGATTATATTTCCTTATCCATGTACGAGTAGGTCTCTTACATCTATAAAAGAGACCACTCACCCCCCATGGAAGGGGCCAACTCTTTAGTCTACACAACACCTCTACAAAATTCACCATTATATGCATACACCCGGCCGGTATTACTGGTAGTGTCGCCCCTCCTTGTTGGCTCACTAGGCCCGCCGGTGATCTGCTAGTGAACGTGCTCAGACACACCCGTGGACGTAGGTACCTTCATTAACAGGGCCGAACCACATACAAAAAATAGTCTTTTACTCTCTCTCTCCTTAAATTGCTCTACTTTACTCTTACCAATTTTTGGCATCATCAGCTAGTTATTTTAATTTTCCCAACAAAATAACTAGTCAGATTTAGTTTTTGGTGCTGCAGCAGACTAGCCACATGGCTTAGCTATTCTAACATTTATCTTTTCGACTAAACAAATTTGTCTAGTCATGAATGACTTAGTCATGAATGACTCTCTACATTCTCTCTCCAAATCTTAACCTTTAAATCTTCTATTAAAGTTAAATGGCACAAATCTCAACCATAGAAAATATAGTAAATCAAAACGACTAGATAAAATAAAGAGCACCAAAAATAAAAGTTAAATATTGAATAGCTAAAATAATTTTTAATTAAAATAATAGGTCATATATAACTTCACTGTTGGAGATGCTCTGCGAAATTAAAAAGGGTTTACAAGTTCAAGACTGATGATCAGAGCCTACATGCTTCATCTGTCCCATGATTAATATGCCTCCCCACTGATATAGGGATTGGACAAAATTACACCTTCATCATAAAACATATTTACCTTGATGAAAGATGCAATCTGCCTCCAGTACACTGGAAATCGATGGGAAAAAAATCCGCAAACATAGATTCCTGTAGTTGGCGACTTGGGCCCCGTTTGTGAAAGATTATGTGATTACTAGGGCCCCATTTGGGAAAGATTATGTGATCACGATGCAATCGCAGAAATCTTAGGTTGTTCTTGCAATATCCCAATCACAGAGTTCTTAAAACGGATTGAGAACTGCCATTGGAAGGCCAATGGCGCGACTGGGTCTCCAATTACGGTTTCCAAACGGGCCCTATTTAAAAAACCAAAACATCTGGTTCACTTCTTGATTGGTGTTTTCGTTGTTTTGTTAAAACACTATCACTATGAAACCAAAATGCAGCTAACACAAGCAAAAGACACAAATTTATGCACAAACTCAAGAAGCCCCAGCATTGCTTTATTTGCTGAACAAGAGGGTCACAGAGCCCACTTTTCTTTTCACATGTATGTGGACAAAGGTCCCAAGTTACACATCTTTCATGGTCAAGACTCAAGAGACAGTGAAAATGGGTGAATTTACTCCAACAGTCAAGAGACGTACGTAGCCTCTACCATCTTGCACTGCTCTTGCCTTTATCACCACCGTATAAGCGGAAGAGACTAAAAGCCGAAATACCCGATAGGACTACCATGCTAAGGCTAACTAGTAGAGCAGTCGCTATTCCTTCACCCACTTGGTTACAGAATTTCCCGTACATATCGCAAATCTTCATCCACTGAAGCTCTGGCTCCCCCAGCTTAGCAAACACCGCAGATTGTGCGGCAGCCGCCACCGCAGCCAGTGTCAAGTACGCCATCAGCTGCACAAATGAGTAAACATTTATGTATCTATAATAATATAGATATGCACATGATATGTATTGGTTGAGGAATAATCAAACAGGTAGTACTAGAATTGTCCAAGGCTTTCGACGAATTGGTCTGGTTTACTAGTCCAATTGTACATCACACAGAAATCCAGTAAACTAGAATCAGCATTCAAGCAGCACCAAGAAACAAAGTTGAATGCTACTGTTTGGACCATGACGTCATTTTGTTCTAAATCGTGGAAGAATAACTTCGTTGATGATTTCTAACCTGTGGGTTGGTCAAGTGGTACTGGATAGGTCGTACCATAGAGGAATTGATAGTTCCCAGAAAATAACAATAAAAATAAAAATAGAGGAACTTATAGAGGCAGAGAATGAAGACATGGAAATGGATTGTTATGTTGTTTGACAAGAGAAATTGAAAAAAAAAAAAAAAATCATGATTTTATCTCTTCAAAATTCTGAGTTATTTTTATTCACAAGCTTATAAAATAAATGGAATCTAAAGAGGGCATGTAAACATGGAAATAACACTATGGTTCCCATATTTGAATCCCAAATTTGGTTCCCTAATACTTAACAGGTGTACCACATGTTGTAACTGTGATTGGCAACTAAAAACGCATTTGAGAACCATAGCACTCTAGCATGGCATTGATGGTGATGATGAATTATATGGATGGCTGATTAGGTTTGTTGACAAACATGTAGTACAACCCAAATTGTCATCCACATGACTCACTAGAGCACAATAAATAGTGTTAGGAATAAGGCCAACCACTAGTACTTGAATAATTATTTCCTGCTTGGCATGAATGTTCTGAAACTGTCCTTACCGGACTTCAGGCTTTGTTAGGTTCGTGGATTTCGTGAGGGGATAGTAAAACAATCCATCTGTAAAGTAAAAGGAACTAGTTTTCTATCCAATTTTCCTTTCCCCATCTCTTTTCTGTCACCAAATCCATAAACCAAACAAAGCCTTAGTCAATAACTTAAGATTCATAATGATTTCACAGGTGGCTAGCATAGCTTTGTGAATTTCAACAATAATAACATTAAACTAGGATTGTTAGCTTAGTATCATAATTAATCTTTTTGGGGGGTCCTCCACTAGTGTAATTAAGTTCTTGAGAAGTTCTAATCTTGGATTTTCGACCTCTCTAGTCTCAACAAAACGACCATTACCAGCAGCAATCCTGCTCATGCATGTGCTGGGAGGAGAGAGGCCTTACCTTTGAAATATAATTGCGAATGAAATAAAGAGCGAGTCAAGTGATAATAGTCAATTGGGCTCTGTATGGTTCGTGGATTTAGAGGGGAAAAAAAAAAAGAAATGAAAAGACTTGAGGAAAATATTTTTGTTAGTTTTGGTTAGTAAGAAGATAGTGAGAAATAGGATACAAAATAAACTGTACTTTTGAGTTTTGGGAGTCACAAATCCCCCCCCCCCCCCCCCCCCCCCCCCTTTTTTTTTTTATGAAAATTTTCAATTTATAATATCATTTAAACAAGGAGAAAAACTCTTGGGAAAATATTGGGGAAATAGTGCTCCTCCTTGTCTTTCCTTTCTCTTTTCCTTTTCTTCACCAAATCCATGAACCAAATAGAGCTTTAGGCACCATTTGGTTTGCAGATTTAGATGAGAAAAACGAGAAGGAAAACTATTTACCCACACTTTCCTTCCAATTCCTCCATGCATAAGTACCACTGGAAATTAAATAGTTCCAAAACATAACAAGAATTGTAGAAAATAGGAAGGGAAATGACTTACAAAATTCAAATTAATTTTTTTTTTCACTCTAATATTCTTCTCTCCTTCCAATTTTCTTCTCCATTTTTTTTTTTTTTTTTTTTGCATTAACCAAGCAAATAGAAGTGTTTTCCCCAATTTTTCCTTTTCCTTTTGTCTCACTACAGTAATGAATGAGTGAAACCCAATTCCTGGGATGATGTTGTGCAGCAAAGCCTTACAGTGTGAAATGCACATACAGTACTGTACAGGTTCATAGACATGCAACCATAATTATTCATTTGTAATGGGGACTTATGAAGCTCTAAATGCAATTCATAACTAAGGCTTAGTTTGGCCCCCATTTTGGTGCTTCTCTTTTTTTAAAGTACAATTTCATGATAATTTATTTGGTAACTAATTTATAAGCTTTGCAAAAATTGAACTTGTGGCTTTTTTGAGGAGCTTTTAAAAACTCCAGAATGGAGCTTTAATAGTTCAAGTTTGTTATTTTTTGGTTTTATGATATTTTTTTTTTTCGAAGAATAACATGTCACTGACAAAAAATTATCAAACAACTTACTAATAAATTTCAAACATTCTTGGGGGTGCAAACTAAGCCTGTGTCAGAATAATAGCAAAAAATGGAACACCAAATAGTTCATAAATACAGCCCATATATATATATATACCTGATCACCAGAGAAAATAGCCCAAGCCAAGGGCTTGTTAAAGAGCACACTTCCTCTAATCATACTCACAACACACCTCATTCCTTGTACCACTGAGTAGGCTGCAACTACCCCATCTGCTATCACCAAAAAACTGCAAAAAAGGGAATTACAATCTCAGCTCATTATACAAACATACAAATATATATATATATATGTGTGGAAAAAAGAGAGATTGATGAGTTGAAAGATTTTACACAAGGGCTTTCATGTCTGTGAACTTAGCTTTCTTCTGGATAGAGAAGATCTCCTTGACCTGTGTATCAGTACCCACAAGAACAGCAGCAAGAACAGCCAAACCACAGATCAGACACCTCAATACTAACTCTGCAACCCTCACCCTCTGATCAACCACCTTTAAATTGATCCCCTGATACACTGGAACATTCCCTGCAGGACTCACACCAACACCTAGATAACTCATCTTTTTCCCCCCCAAAAAAAGAAGTGAAAACCAGGAAGTAAGAGATAAGACAACCCTCAAACTCAAGACAAAAGACCACTAAAGTACCAAATGGAGTATAAGTGCTCAACCACCCTTCCCACTACTTATATAGGCACTTATAACACAATTTTCATACACATCTTACTTACATTTTGGTTCATTTTTCCTTGGTTGCACAATTTACACTGTACAGCTGCCAACTGGCTTAGCTGGTCGGCCAGTGGCTGAAACCTAGAGGTTGAGAATATTTAAAATAGCATGTCGCTCAGTTAAGTCTACTTTTTTATTTGATTCTTATGAGAATTAAGTTTACGTTGTTTTGACAGAGAATTTGTTTTAAGTAACTTATTAGACTATGCATGATCTCTTATGCAAGAAATAAACTAGGTTCTCACAACAATCAGATAAAAATTAGACTTGGAGTGAACTAGGTCTTGTTTGAGGCTTTCCCAAATAGGTCATAAGTCTCAATTTTTATCTTACTTGTGAGAAGTAAAGTTATGTTAGTTTGACAAAACACCATTTTTAAGAGAGTTATTGTTGGGGTTGGAGTCGGGTCGACATAAAAGAAGAATTAAAAAGATGACCATAAAATTTGTAGATCACTATTTTTAAAGAGTTATTTCCCCCACTCACAAAGAGTTTGCTATAGTTTTCCTAACAAATTCCCTCCAAAATACAACAAAGCCTGAAAATCTACTAAATGATTATATAGCAATTTTGAAAATTTTTAGAAAAGTTTCTAAGAAACTGGTTTTAAGTGACACGTGAATGAAGAAGAGGGAATGTATACTTGGGTTAAAGGTTAGCTATGGCATGGATCATACCTCTTAAAGGGTACTTTTAACCCAAAAAGTACCCATTAATTAGTGTCTTTCAAGTTTCTCTAAATAAACAAAATTAAATCTTCATATTACAAACTAGATTACCGTCCATTAAGATGTACACTAGCAATTAGTCTACGGACTCCTAGGGTACTTTTGTGAAAGTCTAAAACTAAATCAGGTCTAATCCAGGCCTTATTGTTTATCTAATTATTGTGAGAATCAAGGTAAAGTTGGTTGGACAAAGAACCAATTTAAAGAGAACTATTAGACAGAACACGAACTGCTACAACAAAAATTGATACTCAACCAAACACCTAAATTTATAAAATCAATTCACTTATGAACCACATAAACGGTTGTTTACTTTCCCAAACATTTTCCTTATTTAAAATTTCTTTTTAAGAAGTCAACCTACTTTATCTGCATATTTTTCAAAATTATCCAAAATGTACAAAGACAACACTTCAGTGGTGTGCCTTTTTTGATATCCAAATTTTGTCTCTCATATTTTTCAAAAATCTCATATTTTTCAAAACAATTTTTGAAAAATTATGTAAAATTGCGAGAGGCGCATTGTGAATAGTACTGAAGGCACAAGAGTGAAATGTTGTCCATTATATAAAGCTCTCATACATTTTACATGATCTCACACTAAAATTTTAAACTTAAAAAAAGGTAATAATATATAGTTAAAGTTTTCTTCACAAGAAAATAAAATAATTAAGGGGATTCTAGATACCCTAGATACTTCTCTTTCTGCTCAAAAATTTTATTGGTTAATCAATGTCGCACAAATTACTAGTGAGTAGTGAACCTTTGAAAGGTATCTATATACATGTATAGATGAAGGACAACACTTTGGTAAAATTGTTTCGGTGAGGTTCGTATTATTCCCCTCACATGAACAGTAAAAATATTGTGGACAAAATTGTAATTTTATACTATTTTTACTGTTCATGTGAGAGCAAGCGCACCAACCACACTGAAGAAACTTAACTTTACTGAAGGTTTTTTTCATAGGACAACACTTTGGTAAAGTTGCTTTGGTGTGGTTCGTATTGTTCCCCTCACATGAACAGTAAAATTAGTATAAAATTACAGTTTTGTCCATTCTCTTTTTACTATTCATGTGAGAGCAACCGCATCAACCACACTGAAGAAACTTTACTAAAGTGTTTTTTCCATAGGATAACACTTTGGCAAAGTTGCTTCGGCGTGGTTCGTACTGTTCCCACTCACATCAATAGTAAAAATAATATAAAATTATTATTTTATTCACACTGTTTTTACTGTTCATGTGAGAACAACTACACCAACGATACATGAATATAGAACACCGTATATGCCCTTGAGACGCGCGGGGATGATAAGTGTAGAAAAAGGACAAGGACACCTAACCTTACAAAATTAAAGGCAATATTGAGTGGAACCTAATCTAGCATTAAAAGGAAGGTAATCTGACATCTGGGGATGCATTTAAAGACTATATATGGGAAAAGAATTAAAGCTTGAGAATTAGGACTGCAATTTTTACGGGAAGGGGCAATAGTTTGCTGTCCCAAGAAAGGAGGGAGATAAGGGTGAAGGAGTATCTTAAAAGAAAATCCAGATTGAGTAAAGGTGTGGTGGAATTTATGATGACCCATCTCTAATGCAGAGCAGCAGAGGTCATGAGCATTGAGCACACGTGTTTGATCAAAGTTTGTCAAGTGTGAATGTGAGTTGGACAATTTGTGGTATAGTAAATAACCTTATAGGAGAGTAAAGATGATAGAGAAAATGATTAAAGTGACCATACTTGATGATGATTTTGCAATTTGGTGTTGACCATTTATGGGTAGGTTCAGTTTTATTCACATATTAATATACTACAGTAATTAACAAATTTGTGAATCTGTGATCATGACTTTTGATCCGATTGTGGAATTATGTGTCATTTTTCCTCAACATACACAAACTAATTGAAAAAATGGAGCCACTGACAGGTGGCATATGCTATTCATTGTCATTTACTGTCAAATTGAAAGATAGAATTCAGCAACTTATAATTTGGTGACCTTTATTGTCAAAAACAATAGTGGATGTAGCAAAAAACAACTACTTCACTATTTTTAATAAGTAAAGTTATTTTGGTAACGTCCACGAACAATCTGGCACCATCTAATTTGCTTTGACAAAATTTATCCAATTTGCTTTGACAATAATGATACTCTATAATTTATATAAAACTCATAAATGATCAATACTAGTGATTATAAAGATTAATGGATTTTGCTCAAAGAAACAAAAAAGTTGATAAGTACAGTTTTTGAAATGCAAAGACCCAATTTCCATTACTTATAATTGGGATATAAACATTTATATTTCTATTCTCATTTCGAACACTCAACCTATTACCTATGTAATGGAATGACCTAATAGACCCAGCTCGATACCAAACAAGTTATACTCAGTTTTGCGTCTGAAGTACTTGATTTCACATTGATGGAAAAAAATAATAATAATAAGCACAAGTTTAGCATCCTAAAGGAAAAAAAAAATTATTCAATATCATGGGTGTATCACGTCATATGGCTGACATGATATCACCATTAAATGAGAAGCTGCCAAATGTTTGGGAGAAGTTTTTCAATATATCCGTCGTACAACGTCCACATACTGATGTGGTATGATATTTTAATCTAGACCATACATCTGTCTCCTGATGGTCTAGATTAAAATATCATGCCACATCAATATGCGGACATGGTGCGACGGTTACACCGAATAAGTTTTCTTGATGTTTAGTTAGTCAATTAAGAGAAGATAATTGGTGGTCTTACCGTAATTGTATCTAATGGATGTCTGCCATAACAGTTGAAAACTAGTAACTTTGAAACATAAATTTGAGAAGAGCAATGTTTGGGGTACAAACACTTTACACAAAGTAAATTGATTGGGATGTGTGTGAAATTGACGAGATGACTGGGAAATTGCTAATTGCAATTGTAAGTGTGATGTTTTAGTTGATTTCAAAATGAAAATTATCGTAGAATTGGACTTAAAAATTGGTGGGGCAATAAAACATAATTGCACATATCTTTCATTTCGCTTTGCGAATTGATAATGGTCCTATCTTCACTTGAGGCCCAAACCCAGTATCAATATAAATATTATATATATATATATATATATATAGGGAAAGCTTCTCGTAAAGAATTCTCATTTTAATAAAATGAGGACTTGTAATCTTGGTCGTTGGAGATCATTTAGTGCACAGTGAATTTCACTTTTACTGCATTGATTAAATGATCTCCAACGGCCAGCATTAAAAGTTTTCATTTTAATAAATTGAGGAATCCCTCATAAGAAGAGCTCTGTATATATATATATATAAGTTTTGCGAATCGATAAATTTCCTATCTTCTCTTGAGGCCCAGGCCCCGGCCCAGTATCTATATATATACACTCTCTTTAATAAACAGAGGACGTCATCTTTAAAGCCTGACTGTATATATATATAGTCTAACTGTATGTATATATATATATATATATATATCTTCTATTGAGGCCTCCCAAAAATTATGGCCCGATGTCAATGTTTAGTTGATTGATATTGAGTTCCATCACAGTGCAATTTGGAAGTATAAAGAGAGAGAAAAAAATCTGTACAACTCTTTCTCTTTGAAAGATTGTGATTGATTTACATGTAGGCTAAATTGCACTTTAGTATCCAATAGTTTGGGCGAAGTTTTATTTTGGGGCCTCTAATTTCAATTGTAACACTTTGGTTCTTGTAGTTTTGAATTGGTTTCAATGTAAGCCCTGCCTCTATCTCCGTTAGTGCAACTTGACGGGGCACTCATGTGCCTTGAAAACTCTAGAGCCCAAAGTGAAACTTCTCCAAAACTCTAGGGCCCAAAGTGAAACTTTGCATATACTATAGGGTACCAAAATGTGAGTTTTTCGTCAAGTTGCACTAACGGAGTTAGAGACAGGGCCTACATTGAAACCAATTCAAAACTACAAGGACCAAAGTGTTACAATTGAAACTAGAGGGCCCAAAATGAAACTTCGCCCAAACTATAGGGTACTAAAATGTAATTTAGCCTTTACATGTACAAGTATTGTCTACATGTAAATCATTTTTAAAATAAAACAAGGATGTTTTTGTTGGAAAATTGGATTTCATTGTCATAGTTTTATGGAAATTTTGGCTACAATTTAAGGTGGGTCTCACACGTTGTTTGGGGCGGGACCACAGTGGAATCCGTTCTCTTCCGTGAGGAGATGAACACCGTATATTTACATGTTGAAATCCAATAAGGGATGAATGAGAAATTGTTATCCAAAGTGACCCATGTGAAACATTGGTGTAGGAGAAAAATGTGGGAAATATTGGTTGTCTCACATAGGAAAAACACCAACCAACTTAAGGGTATATTTAAGAGGGAATTATCCTAAGGGGTATGCCCCTTTGGGATACCCACTTTTGTTAAGGGAGGAGGATCTAGGCCTTTGTGGGATTTATCCCCCGCGCGCCGCCGCCGGCTGGGCTTGGGCGCGGGCCATGGGTCCGGGGCTTGGGCTCTTTGAAATTGACTATTCTTTTTGGAGAAAATTCATTTGAATTTCCCTCCAGTTTTTTCTTAACAGTCATGTCCTTCCAGAATGATAAGGCCCTATTTGGTTGTGCTGTTTTCGTACAGTCACCACTCCAATAGTTGCAATGCTCTGTTTGGATGTGTTGATTTCGTACAGTTACCACTCCAACAGTTGCAATGCTCTGTTTGGATGTGTTGATTCAAACAGTCACTACACTGTTTATATATACTCCTCTGGTTTCATTACATAATCACGCAAAATTAATATCTCGCTTACACTACACAGCATATCATTGTTGTTCGAGTATTATACAGCTTTGTGTTCGCTGCATTCTGGAGATTGCAGTGCAACTTCTACAGAATTGAAAATCCGTTCTATCTTGGGAGACGATTGTTCATTAGCCTTGTGCACCGAGAATGAGCAAATTCGTCTTAAGGAAACAGTTCGCTGGGCTCGGATTCTGTCTCAAATAATAGTTTCTATATTCTGTAACAGTAAGTTTAATTCAGTTTCTGTTTTCAATTACTGTTTCGTTTTGTTACCAGTTTATATTGTCTATACAGAATGCCTATTAGGAATAACAGTTTTAGTGAAGAGTGTTGGTAAAGGCAAGTTAGTTTTTTCACTTGAGCATCTACTTTAGGTTTAAAAAAAAAATTATTGCCTATTTCAAGAGCGCCTTCCACAAATTATACGCTTTTTGGGAAAAAAGAAAAGTCTTCTTCTTCATCATTGTCTAACTATAGAGAAGAGAGGAGAAAGAGTTGAGCAACCAAGTCGTCTGTCACCATTGGTTCTCGTCACCATCGTTGTCGCCGAAAATAAGTCCTAATTTTTAATCTTGATGCTCATCCATTTTCTTCACTGTCCGATCATCCATATAAGCAAAAATAGTTGAGTAGCTCTTTATCCACTGTATGATGGTCGACTACCTCACCACCATCAAGTGCTATTACACGTCATCATTTAGAGAATCTTATTCATGGGACTCTAAACAGTTAAAATTAAATTTTAAAGTCGGATCACAAAGCCCTTTGATAGATTGAGTGCCCTTTTTACAACTAATAATTTAAGAGATTATTTTAAATTAAAACAACAAATTAATGTTGTTTTGAACAAACGAAATCGGACAAATTTTTTTTTTTAAATTCCATCGAAATTATCTGTGACGACCCATCCCGCTACGCGCGGAAATAGGACACGTGGCACGCCATCAAGGCTTATCCAGTTCCATCAAAGTAGGTAGCAGCGGAAAACATAAGTACAATCTATTAAAATCAGAGTTATAAAAAGTTTTGCCCAATTGAAAACGCTTCTAATAGAACACATTTTGAAGAACAGGGGTATAGTCGACTAAACGGGGGCCCAGTCGACTGACCATCAAAAAGCAGTAAGTTTAAAAGGTCAACAGCCCGGTCCAGTCGACTGTGTCGGTGACCCAGTCGATTGGTGCCTAATTTTATCAGTCGACTGAAGCTGTCCGGTCGACTGGTACTCTATATAAGCAGAAAGTCCTGTTCTGGGATCCCGTCCAGTCGACTGTTTTCTCAACCCAGTCGACTGATCCCCAAAAATAACAAAGCAGAGCTCAGTTCAACACAGTGATCCAGTCGACTAAAACAAAAACCAGTCGACTGATCGGCCTCAGCACACTAAGTATTCTGCAGAATTCAAGCTACACTTTTCCGATTCAAAACCAACACAAACACGATTGTAATTTACAACATAACTACAAGAGTTTACTAGCAAGTGCAACACTACAGAAATAGTCCAAACTTCTATTACAACATGTTACGAATTCAAGGTTCTTATTACAAGTTTGGAAATGGGAACAAAAACATAAACAAGAGTGATTCCCGTCGTCTCATCGGCCTCACTCCTCACGCTTCTTCTTGTCTTTCTTTTTACCTGCAATGGAATAAATCTCCACTACTCAGTTATATGCTGAGTGCACAAGTTCTAGCATATGCAATATAAGACAAACCATCCTTTAATCTCATAAATCACATCAATAGTCTCTAGGGAGAAAAATACGCCTTCATCCGGTAGCGGCAAGTCCAAGCCTTAAACCGCGATGTCAATGGCTAGTCCAAGCCTACAACCATTACATCCCCAAGTGTCCTGGCAAGTCCAAGCCTTAAACCATGCACAGTAGCCATCGCTACTAAAAACTCAAACATTGAGAAGCTTACTCCGGCATGAATTTGTATAAGAGCCCCCTTTGACCCACATAGACAACTCAACGTGTTCGCATAAATTAGACATTTTTTTTCACATTTAAGCGCGTTTATAATTAATGGGCCTAAGATTAACACATGAATTTTGCTCGGATCACAATTTCGTCGTCGAAATCTAAAACATATATTTCTCTATATTTCACAAATTATAACTTCATACCTCGTGCGATTCCTCTCAAATTTTGAAGGATCGGCTAGAGGGCCAATTAAACGTCAGATCTCAGATTTGGGGTAATTCCTACAAGTTTGCAGGGTTTTTTTCCAAAAGTCTAGGAATTAGATTTTTACAAAAGTTTGCCAAATATGGCCTAAGTGGTATCAAAATGAAAATCTTACATCTACGAGTTTAAATCTCGAATTTGGAGAAAAACTGGCGGTCGAAAGAGCGCCGATCGTCGTCGCAAAGCTCGAGGAATCAAATGTATTTTTCTCTCTCTTCTCCAACGATATTTTATAAAGTTTTGTGAGAAATGAATTCTCACCCCCTTCTATTTATAGACAAACTCTTCAGGAATCGCGTTTACTTCCCCGCGAGTTTCTCAAACACCTAGTTAAGTCTTGAAACGTCGTACACGTCTATTTTATGACTTTACGAGTGAAAATTATCAATTTCAAAAGTTTTCGACTAAGTCTTGTTTGGGTCCAAAATTACGTTCGGAAACTAAATTATGTGGAATCTCTACACAACCTACCTTTTATATATGTAACGTGATACTCACGTTCTCACCACAGTTCTCAAAATAATATATATCAATATCGAGATTATCAGAATTTGCTCTACACATGTATATTCACTATTCATCAACAATACCAGAAAGTCAAATAGCATTTAAATCACATAAATGTCATTTACTCATGCTAATGCAAAATGACCATTATGTTCATGTGTCCTCACTAACACCTTACCGTTGACTCACAGTCAACCTCATCCTCAATTATCAAATAACATTGATAGTTCACAAATTCAATTATACATGATAAAACTTATGAAATTTTGGTACGAGTGTACAATATCATTTTAGGTGATTTGTTTTGTGACATTCATGATTTTTTATTTGTGGTTTTTGTAGACTTTTTGTGATTTTTGAAGATTTACAATTGGAAACATAAAATACAAAATACAAGAAGTGGGAAATAGCAATCTGTAAAAGATCTATCAGATAAATAGTAAAGTAATTCTCAATCTAAACTTTGCAAATGTCTTGCAAGTTATTAGAGTGATTTTTTTGAGGTTTGCTATAATTAATTAGAGGTTCCCTTATAATTAGATTAAATGGTTAAAATTTAGAATTTTTTTTTATTTACAATTAGGTGCCTAAATTAAAATTTTGATGTGCCTTTACCGACACTCTTAGTGAAAGGTCCAAAGTTACAAACTTTATCACTTAGAGGTCAAGGCGGAAAATGTTTTGTTAAAGGGTAATTCTATGAGTAAGTCTTTGGGCAAAAACAAATCTCACAAAGACCACAATGTATTTATCTCTCACCTGGTGGGGTTCACAGAGGAGGGAGAAAGACACATTGTAGTATTTGTGGATTGTGTTTGTGAGATTTGTAACTTAAACCTCCCAAAAATTTATAACTTTCAATGATCTAAAAATCACTTTGTTATTTATTTATTTAATTTTTTTATTTTTTGTGAAATTTGCATTTTTGGACTCTACTCGACAAAATCTATCAAATGAGTACCATTGTCGATAGGAAATTCGGAAGAAATTTTATCATGAAATTTGGGGATGTCAAATAAGGTCCTCCCCCAAGCCACTATTTGGACTGAAACTTAAAAACATATCATAAAGAAAAGAATCAAGAACTCATTACTGATTGCACACTTTGGTAACGAAAGAAAAACATATTCCACAAAACCCCTTCAGATAAAGATGGAGAAGGATGGACAATTTTCAACTATTCCACAAAGAAACTTGTAATATCCCAACTCTTGAACTTAGGGAAGATACTCAAACTTGCATGAACCATGGCCTGTCATCCAAAAAGAAGCAAAGTAAATCACATTTCCATAGATGCAGTATAAATAAAGGTAAAATTATACAGAACTCAACTCCGCTGAGGTAAGGTCAGAATACAAAGGGTCTCTTTTGTGGTTTGCATAATTACACTGGTTTGGGGTTGATAACAATTTCCTATTCTATTAGTCAATGCTAAGTTTACCATAATTTGATTGTTAAAGCTTTATGATCATGATCATTTTACCCTTATCAAAATTAATAAAAGTTTCATAATTTTTTTTTCTGCTAACATGAAAATGAAAGCATTTTTTATTGGAAATTATTGCATTAATAATGTGTTAATTTTTTAAATTAATAAGTTATAATTTATTTTAGGAGTATCTAGGTAATTTTGCATGCACAATTAGCTTTGTTAGGTTCCATCTCTGACAGAGAAATCAGTGTAGTTATGTAAATCACGAGGAAAGTCTTTGTATTTTGACCTTAGGAAGGTCAGTGTAAATTAATCTATATTTATGTGCGGAAAAAAGAGATATGATTAGGGTTTGGAGTAATGTTAAGTACACCTAAATAAGACACTTGCTGATGGGCAACTAAAACTCTTCATTAATTACAAAACAAAAGAACTTAAAATTAAATATTATTTCAAAATTGCCCTTGACACATCAGCAAGTAAATAGTTTAGGTGTAACAAACCGATGTATTTATCATTTTCCTTAAGGGTTTGTTTGGACTCTCACTTGGGTCAAGACCAGTGACGAGTGCGGCCGCATTGAAGTAACAACTTCCACCTCTGTGCTTGAGCTTTTGAAAGTAGGAGTTGAAGGCATAAGAAGCATGGTCCTTAAGAGTGTTTGGTAAAAAGCAAGGATGGTTCTTTTGAGTCATACTACAATTTGCACCATTCCCACATGCCCAATCAATAGCCCTTTGTAGCTCTTCATCTGGTGTCTGCTCATCTGCTATACACCACTCCTCTAACTGTCCATCTATATGTATATTATTTCAACAAATTAATTAATTTAGTCAAATATTTTATTTGAACTACAAAAGTAGTAAATACATATTAGGTTCTAATTATTTTAGAGAGCATTTTTGCTCACCCAAAAGTAGGACCACTGCATTGACCAATGGGAGGCTTGAGTGACCATTGGTGAACCAAAAATTGGGTGAGCAAAAGTATTTTCATTATTCTTTTGGTTTTATGTTATCTTTAAGGATGTAATGGGTATTTTCCGAGTGTATACTAAAGAAGATTGTAATAATTTCAAACAATCATGTATTAAAATAGGACTTTGTTATACACTCAGAGTTAAGGGCCTGCTTGGAAATACATAAAGCGGTAGCCGATTTAGACCATTCACTTCGTTTGACTAACTAGTTTTTTGAAAATCATTATCACATAATTGGTTTAACAAAGAACCTCATGATCATAGAATTTCTAAATTTATGGGAGAAGATAAAAGAACAATCTGCCGAACACTTGAATGTATAGATCAGGATAACTCATACATGAACAACAAAACCGATGTTTAATTAGACTCCCAAAAGTATCTACGATACAAATTTAAACGTACAATACATATATTGAGTTTGGATTTCTTGGAACAAATTAACATATATACAACCAACCAGGTATGACCTTAACCAATTCACTACTAGTGATTATCTAGAACGCGCAAACATTGATTCACGTGAAAATAAATGCAGAAAATACAGAAACGTTTACCAGATTTTCGCGGAATTGATGATAAAAAGATCAGAGCCAGCAGAAGCTTTAGCATGGGAGATGATGATGACATTGTTCTTCTAGAGTTGCAGCAGAGACCTCTCTATCAGAAATGTTACTGGACAATGCTCATGATCACCATAAACTGTTTTTTATATATATATATATATATATATATATGTGTACATGAAATTATTAGAGAATATTAATGGAATTCTCTGCTTTATAAAAGTTAAGAGTCTTAGAGACACCATACTATTGTGTGCTCCTTTGGTCTTAGGCTAATGACTTGGCATATTTTCTGCGGAATTCCTAAGTTGCCCTTCAGTACCTTTTGGGTTTCCCATTGAAACATCTAAGAAAGAGCCTGCTTACCAAATAAAAAATAAAAAAATCCAACAATATTTTTTTTGTTAAAGAAAAAGATAGCAAAACATGGTAGAAATGTCTTTTCTTTTTTTTTTTTTTTTGGATCATCATGACCATCTCATCTGTTTAAAACTATAATCTTTAAGTTACTATTTGAAATTTCAAATCACGCTTGGAATCGTCACATTTATGTGACTATTAATATGGTCAAATTGATTATTCACTAGGGATTTTATTAGAATGACTCTTTGTATGGTGAGTACTTCAATTAGAGTATTAATTGTCATTTGCAATCACTAAGATCATATGTTCAATATTTCCGTCTTAGAGAAGTAAAATGATGAGTAAATTTACCTATTACTTGAAAACACTATTATAATGCGTAGTCATGATTGAACAAAACCGATCATTTTTAGAATTTAAAAAAATGGTTCATGGATTTCGTGAAGAAAACTAGTTTTGTTGTGTTTTCCCTAGAGTTTTCCTTCAGGTGCTTAAATACCATTTAAAATTAAAATTTTCCAAAATATAATTATACAGAGTAACATATGAATAAAAGAAGGGACATGACTCACAATATCCAAATATGTTTAATTTATTTCTCAACTTATTTTTGTTTGTTTCCTATTTTTCTCATTATTTTCCTTATTAACCAAACAAAGAAAAATCTTTTCCTCTATGTTTTTTTTTTTTTTTCATCACTAAATCCCATAACCAAATAAAGCCTAAGCAAGTTTACACTTCATATTTTTCTGAACCATCCCTTCATTTTCCCTCTATGGTGTTTAGAGGAATCTAGTTCTTTTGGGGTCCTAGTTGATGACATTATTATTATTATTATAAAATGGCAAATACGGGACATGTTGGTCTATTTATAAAAACTGATGGGCAACTTAAATATATAGATATATATATATATATATATATCTTCAAAAGTGAGAGCATCCAAGATTACCCTACTTGTGAAGAAACCTTAAAAAAGAAAAGTGAAAAATTCCCTCCCCATATGTCCCAACTATCCCAAATTGTACTTTTTCCCAAATTATATTAACCAAAAAAGGAAAAAGATTTATGAGTATCACCAGATCCATTTCAATAGAAGTAAAGCCTTACTACCAAGTTCATTGGGAGTAAATTTTGTTCATAGAGTGTAAATTTGTAATACACTAGATACAAGGTGAATTTTTTCAGCATGGATCATATTGAAATTTTTTTTAGGTACCTTGAGAGTACCACTTGGTATGCTAGCATTCTACTCTGCAGCTAATGAGAGTGACCATTTGAGTGAAACCTAAGCCCTTAGATACACTGGTCCCATTATTTAGGGATCCCGATGTTTAGATCCTGCAGCTAATGAGAGTGAGCTATTTGGGTGGAACCTAAGCCCCTAGATACAGGGATCCCAAGGTGTAGATCCTACCCCTATTATACGGTAACACGCATACCATACCATGTGATACCCTAGGAACACCGAAAAAAATTCCCAGATTTGGGAAAATAATGCTACCGTAGGTACACTAGAAACTTCTCTCTTTTTTTTTTCATTAAACATGTATTCATAATTCATATTTAGAGAGGGAGAAATGTGTAGGAGGATTGAAACATGTTAGAGCAGGAAGAATAAAATTTTCAGCTCTAACATAAAAACAGAACAAATAAGGCTGGCTTATTTGAAGAAATAAAAATTCTATTAAAATATATCCTCATAAAAGGGCAGAAAAATGTGACAAAAATTTGTAGGAGACGCATTTCAAAAGCGGCATTCCAAACACAGCCTAAGTTGGCTATGCCAAGGGCAGCCAGACTATAGCCTCATGGTTTAGCAGCCATGCGTAAGAATTGGTTCAGCTCATACAAGCAGCTACATCATGCATGCACCCAAACCAGAAATAAATCACACATTTGATCTCTGCATATGCAAAATATTACATGCAAATATTGAATATCCAGAAAGTCAAAAAGAGTCTCCAAAGGCTTTCGGCTCTCTTCCTCAAGGCTATTCGAAGAAGACCGAGAAAAAAAAAAAAAAAAAAACCCTCAAACTGTGCAGACAGTTTAAAACCAAGTCATAAACATAAAAATACATGTATCTTACACTAAATTAGAGTTTTGAAAAGGAATATCACCCAAAGATTAATGGCGGTCGCGGTCGCGGTCCCGGTCGCGGTCATTTGATTGGCCCTCTCCTTTGGAAGGTACATTATACACATTCTTTAGCAGGTCCTGAATCTTGCTATACATCATCATCTGAGAGGTCTCATTTCCTGCAGCGCTGCTTTGCGAAGCCCTCGAACTCTCCTGGAGCTTAATCTTCTCAAACAGATACTGTTTCTCAGCTTCAGCCTCGTTCAAACGAAGTTTAAGATATCTGCTAGCATAATCCTCCTCTGACTTTTCTGATTTGGCAAGTGCGATCCTTTGGATCCTCTCAGCTTCTCGCCTAGCCTCACTCGCCTTGAGATCGAACATATCAGCTTCGGCCTGTTTAAGCCTCACGATGCTATCGAGTTCGTCGATTTGTTGCTTCTTTCTCTGCCTATCCATCTTTAGTGCTGCCACTTCTCTAGCCTTGTCATTGAGTTCTTGGTCACAAGCCTCGAGAGCTAAGCGGGCTTTCTTTACCATCCGCATTTTCTCCTCTGCCACCATTTCCATCTTTCTAATGGCTTCTTGTACTACGTCGGCTATACGATTAAATGCCTCCTGTGGGGCTATCAGCCGTCCACCTTCCTCGTTTTCAGCATTTTTCGTAGTGTCCACCTCAAACTCTGCACAAATAGACATTATTTTACAAAGTAGTTGGATTAACGAAAAGAATTCACACTATTCATTAACTGATCATAGCATAATATCATCCAAACGTGACTTTTCCCTTTTGCTAGTAATCAACATCCAAGCAGGATCACTTAACAAAGCGTATGAATTCAAGTCTAGGATAAAAAATAATTCATGATCTTTAAACAAACACTCCGAGAGGGGTGAGAGGACTTTGTTGAATTTTCCTGGCAGATGCTCTCTCTCTCCATTAAAATCTATAATATCAGTAGAAAGTGGAGAAACAGTCTCAGCAAGCTTTAGATGAATAATATGGCAGTCGGATAACAAATCAAAAATTCCAGTACATTCTCCAACTAGTCAACCTAAAATACCAAACCGATTCAGATGATCTGGCACATGGATTTCAAACATGGACCAAACCATAGAAGGCACTAGACAATGATTCAAAAAGTTTTCATACGAAATTAAAGAAGCTATATCATGTAATTATTTGCTAGAAAAAACCTAAACAAATTAAGTAAAAAATTTATTTATATACACTACAGCTGCATACAATCATGCATCCGAATATTTTATAAGGTTCTAGCTTGCTCATAAAAGATAATGTCTAACAGCTATGGTTCCAAAAACCGTTGCATATATAAATACTTACAAAACAGATGCAAATATATGACGACTAAGAATGCGTGTTTGGTGTATTCAATTGAAAGAGTATGATTAGTTGCAGCATATTAACACTTTACAGAACTCTAGATGACATAAACAACAAGAGGTATTACTTTTTTTCTGGCTGATAGATAAACAGCCTCCAATGTGTGTCAGTAAGACTGTCTGAGCAATAACCTAACACTTTTGAGTTGCAGTCCAACTCATTTAACCATACTGCAGAAATCTATTACCAAGTACATGGTTCCCAAACTAATTCAAAACATGTTAAGAGCCAAATAAAAGCATAGGATAATAATATACATTATTCTACAGCAAGTAAAAATAATGACACATCTCTCAGAAAGAATGTCTAGAACTAAGCAATGTGTTTGTCCTCGTGTTCACTCACTACATAGTCAACACAATGCAGAATATGTAAGGAGCACAATAAAAGCAGATAACAACAATATGCATCCTACAGCAATTCAAACAAACAATATAGGAGGAATGTCTAAAATCAGCAATGTAAGTGTCCTCAGAGCATTACAACCAATTTCTAGTTGACTCAGCGTGACTCTCCTTTCCAATAACTCTATTCTACTGATGATAAAAAAATGATAAAATGAGATTCATAATGCATACCTTGAAAGAACAGCAATATTACTTTACAAGCCACAGGTCCTGCGACCCCGCCTTTCAGTTTTTCAATGAGGTCCTCACATTTCCAGAATAGTTTCCTCCCTCGGGGATCCTCACTACCACGGAAAATTCTGCTCACATAGTCAAGTTCTCGTATCAGAGCATCCCGATCCCAGCTTGGTGCACATTGTTGGAAAACATCTTTAACCCACCCGAACAACTCGGATGTTCTACTGCAAGCTCGGCACCTGAAAAGCATATCTGCTTGGCCTGGTTCACTATTAACACAAGGGCCCATCCCAATCTGACCATTTCGAATAGCACAATCTGTGTGGGTCCAATGTGAACATAAATCACAACCAATCCAACGGCATGTGTTCACCTCAAAATCAAACTTGTTACAGATCGCACACATGCAAAGGTTGCAGAAACCGTTTCTCATAGAGCAAATTTCACAGCTACAGTCCTCTGCCGGAAGCAGACTTCCGCACGCTATATTTCTGCACCTTTTGTACAAAAAAACCTCAAGAAGAGAAGCTTGAGAGAGACTGACACTTGGATGGAGAAACGCCTGAATTCCAGTCTTGATTGCTACTAGAATTTCGAGCTGGACCCGATTCGCTCTAATAAGTGATTTATCGGTCAAATCGCCTCTACTCTGAACTAGTTTCTGCAGAAACAAAAACTCCTCTCGGTGTTGAGAACCACCAGTTCCTTCAAGAATTATCCGAAGCTCGTTCTTGAGCTTCTCTAGAAACTCATCTGGAAGATTCTGCATTCTCTCGGATATTACATCAACTCTTTCTCGGGCCACATCTCGGAGAGATATCTTATCTGAGCTCGAAATATGGCGAACAACAGAATGTTCAGCAAAACCATTCTCTCCCTCCTTCTCCTTCTCCAGTTTCTTGGCCATCAGAGCATCAGCAGTGGGCCAGGTTTCACGCGAACTAGCGCTCTCAGATGGAGACTCACGCACCTGATCAGAATTGGAGCCACGCTCTTGAAGATTGGGAGACCCAGAAGCATCTGGTGAAACTAGGGACAGGGTTGTTTGTAGTCCTCCAGCTCGTGGCTGTTGACGTGGAGGTAGCATTGTTGGTGACGGTTGGTGATGCAAATGAGACCCGGAAGATGTTCCCATCTAACGCTTTGATAATTATATCTATGAACAAATAACTTTCCTTTCTGGGTTATAACTTATATGCTATCCAATAATTTGCATCACTTGCGTAGCCGTCCCTAACAAAGAAAAGAAACAACAAGTACTTAAGTTAAGCATGGTATGCTGAAAGCATGAGCTAAACATACATAAAGGAACTATATTCTTAAGTTGACAATGGTAATTAAACATGAAGATGATGAAGTCTATTACAAAAACAGACAGTACATAACATAACATCCCCCAATTGAAGCAAGCACCGTTTAAATGGACTCTCCAAAAGTTTACAATGAGTACTGCTTATTTCACTAAAAAAAAAAAATAGAAGCAACAATGCTTTTAGTTGTGATTCGTGAACAATCAGAAAATCAACTTCTTTTCCTCCAAAATAATCCAATTCCTCATTTCACTAGAAAGAAATTTGTCAGCCTTCCTACTTCCAAAAAAATTCTCAAGTTCATTATTAACCATAGGGGTCTATTCAGCTATTCAATTTTAGTGAGGGAAAGGAAAACGATTTCTCTGGCATTTTCTCTCCTGCTTCAATAAAATCAGAAATTAAAATTTCTTAGAAGGATTGGGAATCATGAAAGAGAAAAGGGGGAAAAGCGTTTCCTTTGCTCTTCTCTTTTTTTTTTTCATTAGCAAAATGAGCGTGGCAGAGATGAGGATGCTAAGATGGATGTGTGGTAAGACTAAGCAAGATAGAATTAGAAATGAGTACATTCAAGAAAGAGACTGTAGGAGTGTCACATATTGAGGATAAGCTGAGGGAGAATAGACTTAGATGGTTCGGCCATGTGCAACGAAGACTTGTAGATACACCTGTGCGAAAGAGTGATAGGATGGTAGTGCCTAGAATGGTTAGAGTGAGGGGCAAACCTAG
Organism: Hydrangea macrophylla; assembly: GCA_033977485.1. Taxonomy (NCBI): domain Eukaryota; kingdom Viridiplantae; phylum Streptophyta; class Magnoliopsida; order Cornales; family Hydrangeaceae; genus Hydrangea; species Hydrangea macrophylla. The sequence continues at coordinate 112,139,704 of CM066988.1, read as the reverse complement.
ACTGACCTGGGAGTATGTAGTGCAACAAGATATATATATATATATATATGTAATTTAAATGAGCATATAGCTTTTGATCGTGCAGAATGGAGAAAAATGATTCATAGAGCCGACCTCAATTGATTGGGACACAAGGCTTGACTTGGTTTGATTTGGTTGGTTTGGGCTTTTTTCTCATTAAATTCACAAACCAAACAGGATCTACCACAGTTTTTGAAATGACAAACAAAAGACACAGATAGACTAAAATCACTGAGTGCACAACATTAATACAATTTCTTCAACCTAACAACAAAGCACATAGTCTCATGTATACATATCGCTGAGACAAATCAAGAATCAAACCTACACAGGGGTAAGCAATAATCAGAACAAGCTGTCAAAATTAAGCACCTTCAAATTAAGATCCACATATGCAAGTCCAAGCCTCATTCAAATCCAAATCAAAATCAATACCCACATCAAACACTAGATCAAACAACTAACTCGGCATTTTAAGTTTAGCAAAATCAATCAAAATACAAAGACGAATAAACAAATTAAAATCTAGGGTTAGCAAGATGAAATAACTTACCAGAAAACCCCTCAATTGATCGATGAAAGTCAAAGCTTGAACCCACTTGAATTCAACTAAAAAGCAAAATAGAGGGAACGAATTTGAAATCCATAAACACAAACAAAAACAAAAACGAAAAAAAAAACCCTACTCTACCCAATAAATTGACTATTCCCACGCACCCGAGAGACCCTTTTATCAATAAAAACAACAGCTTTTTTCGGTTTTCACTCGATCTTTGCTTTATAGCTGTTGATGATGAAGAAAGAAAAGTGCAAATTGAAAAAGGAAAAACTAAAATGACCGGTTTAGCCGGTAACAGGGAACTAGGTCAACCCGACAACGTTTCTCTCCCGCGTCTTTGACTTTTGTTATCACTTACAATTTGTTTATTTATATATTTTTGGGTACAATATAGTAATTGCACAAATATAAAATTATTAGAAAATTCCTATAAGTAACCATCATAAGTTTAAAATTCCAATTAGTTTGACCATTTTTTGACAAAAGGACAAAAGGAATCTAAGTCAGTGCTCATACGGTATAAGTGCACGCACCATAGAAGATCCCATGTCACCATCCCCCTCACGTGTGAGTGGCTATACCATATGATATCCATTTTAAAAATGTTTTTTTAAACTTTAAATCTCCATAACTTTTGATATTCAACTCTGTTTCTTACAAATTTTATACCGTTGGAACCGTGTCGACGAGAGTTACAAAACTAGTACCGTTGTTGATACATTTTGAGCAAAAGAAAAAAACTCTGATTTTTACATACTTTGTTCTAGACGAATTTAATAAATTTTCACATAATATTCGTGTATGGGTTATTGAATTTTCACGTAATATTCACATATGCCAAATTGATATGTTGTGAGGAAAAAAAAACCGAATGTTCACTTTGTTCTTAAGGAGAGTTTTAGTGAAATTTCACAATAATTTTGCATTTGTTTGGGTTGAAAAACTATGTTTTATAAATGATTTGTGAAATTTGATTTTTTTTTAATCGAAATATGCATTGTTTAGTATGAAAGTGGGAAAAAAAAGGTGAAATTTCACTTGGCATATATGAATATTAAGTGAAATTTCATTGAACTTGTACATGAATATTAAGTGAAATTTTACTTAAATTGACACTTGAGCGACTTTTTAACAAAGTAAGTATCAAATTAGACATTAAACTCTAGAGAGTTACTTCTAGCGACTTTTGGGATATTTAGTGAATTTTCACTTGACCTACTAAGTGAAATCTCACTGAACGAGTACACGAATATTAAGTTTAATTTCAAGTTTTTTTAGGAAGAAGACATATATGGGTTCAGTGTATTTTCACTTAATATTTATGTATGCCAAATTTATATGTTTTGAGAAATTTTTTTTTAAAAAAAAAGACGAATAGCAATAAAGTCATTGCTACCTCGTTAAGGCTTAGTTTGGCCCCCATTTTAGTGCTTCTCCTTTTTTAAAGCACAATTTCATGTTAATTCATTTGGTAACTAGTTTATGAGCTTTGCAAAAATTGAACTTAGGGCTTTTTTGGGGAGAGCTTTTAATATTTTTCATGTATTCAGTGAAATTTCATTTATTATTCATGTATGTAAAAACATGAAAATTTTCATGTATTGAGTGAAATTTCACTTAATATTTTATGTATATCAAGTGAAATTTCACTTTTTATTTATGTATGTAAAAACATGAAAAAAATTTTTCCTAAAAACATATCAACAATAGTCCTAGTTTTGTAGTTTTCATCGACACGATTCCAACGATATAAAATTTGCGAAATGGAGTTGTAGGTCAAAAGTTATTGATGTTTAAAGTTTAAAAACATTTTTCGAAATTAAAAATGATACGGTACACTCACGGTGCGAGCAGTCTAGGAAAAGAAGCGTGTGTGTAGCGCGTGGGCGCGCTTTGGGCACGCAAGTGAGGCGCGTGGGGTTGAGGGAATTGTGCATGGGAGATACTATGGTGCGCGCACTTACACCGTGCGAGCACCAGCTGTCAACTTTTTGTCCTTTTTGGTAAGTGTACTTTTAAATTGTGTTTAAACTTAACAAGTGCTCCAAAATTGTCCTTTTCAATAAATCCCCCACAAATAGATTAGTCTATGATCATATTTACGGAGAATGAAATATGATACCACCGAGCAGTTTGGAAGTATCGTACTATGAACTTGTATAAGTGAGAGGAAGTGACATATAAAGTTGTCAAGTTATAGGAATCGCACGTGTCATAATAGCATTGAGAGCACTTTTGCTCACCTAAATTTGGCTCACCATTACTCGCTCGTGCTTTTATTGTTTGACATGTGTCTCATACAAGGGTAAAATGAAAATAAAAAGGGACACATGTCAGGCAATAAAGGCATGAGTGAACAATGGTGGATTAAATTTGGGTGAGCAAAAGTTGCATGCCCAAGTCACACAGCGTAGTGATTTTGTTAATGTCTTGAAAATTTGTACTCAATCTCAAAACATTACACCCATATTGGTTTTGTTTAGGAGTGTGTTTCGGCTGTAACGGATTGAAAATAGCCCTTTCGAAAAAAAAATCGAAATTTTCAGAAATTAAAACAACCTTTATGATTCCGATTTTCGAAATTTGGGAAATCTTATTTTCATTTTCGACTCTGAAATTTTGAAAATTTTCAGAATTTTCAAAATTTTCTGATGCAAGCTACTAACTTGGGACTAATTTATAGGACTCACATTTCTCATCTTGCTTCTTTGCTAACCCATATGGGACAACCGTAAGGTATTTTTAGAAAATATTTTTTGAAATATTTCGGAATTTTTGAAATTCTCAAAACAATTCTGATTCTATTTCGAATTTTTTTGGAATTTCAAAAATTGGAATTTTGGAATTCAGATTCCACAATTGGAATTTTTTGGATCAGAATCGGAAATTCCGTGCCAAACGTCACCTCTAGTTTTGTTCAAGTCTCAAATCATTACACGTAGAGTAATACTATGCTTCCCAAATCCTAATTTCAAATGTTGTGATAGTGATGTGGCAGTGGGACCAACTTCAATAACGATGAGATCACTTCAACATCAACCAATCAAAATCCAGTGGGCCTATTGCCACATTATTTTGTGATGTAAATTTTGAATTAGGATTTGGGAAGTATAGTATTACTCTTATACATAAGTCTCAAAACATTAATTGATTTTACGGATTTATTGAGGAAAAACAAGAAGGAAAACTAGCTCTCACGTATAATATGAGTAAAAAGCAAGGGAAATGACTCAGAATAATCAAAAATTTTAATATACACTCAACTTATTATCTCTTCTTTCTAATTTTCCTTATTATTTTTCTTACTCTCTCCGTTCCATTTTGTGAGTTCTGTATTTCATTTTGGGATGTCCCAAAATTAGTATCCTCTTTCCTAATTTGACATATAATTTTTACTTACTTTCCAAAACTACCCTTCATTGAAATCTACACCAAGGCAAATCTAAAAAAATTGTTATAATAATTAGAAATAATTGTAAAAAGTAGGTGTAAATTCTTGTTCCTTTAATAAATTGAGTTCCCCAATATAAACTCACAAAATAGGATAGAATATTAACTAAACAAATAAAATATTTTCTTTAATATATTCTTATTTTTTTCTTTTTTTTTCCGTACTAAATCTAACAGCAAACCGGAGCCTCAGATCGCACGACACTACCAAACCACTATACGGTATCACAAAAGAATAATACTTGGGGCACAACCAAAGCCACAACATTTTTTGCACAACCTTCATTTTGTGTCTATCTCTCTCCTACTGGGCACTGTGGGGTCACTGACACTGTAGGACCCATCAAGAGAGAGATAGACACAAAATGAAGATTGTGCAAAAAAAATTGTGACTTTAATTGTGCCCCAAGTATTACTCATCACAAAAATCTCTCCATGTTATAATTGAGATTTAGTTGACCTTTGTGAATGTGGACTGGTATTAGACGTGGTGGACCATGGCTATTTATGTTGAGCGAAGCACATTATAATCGTCACCTTGAACGGGTATGTCCGGTTTTCCCGGACGGGCCATCACCACCGAGTTCTCACCAGTCAAACTTGTGGACCCAAACTTGTGGACCCCTCTTGCTGAATATAAAGAGCAATTTACAACGTTACTTTAAGGGTAATACTTTGGGCACAATCAAAGTCACAAATTTTTTTGCACAACTTTTATTTTGTGTCTATCTCTCTCCTAGTGGGCACTGTGGGGTCACTGGCACTGTGAGACCCATCAAGAGAGAGATAGACACAAAGTGAAGGTTGTGCAAAAAAGGTTGTGACTTTGGTTGTGCCCCAAGTATTACTCTTACTTTAAACAACAATGCTACACACACTCTAAAAAGTACACTAAAATGCACAACCTTACTTAAAAACATTGGGCCCACAAAACACCCACTTTTGTGTGTGTAGACTTTTCAGCACAAGGTCCAACTTTTTTAAGCAAAGTTGTACATTTTGATGTGCTTTTCAGAGTGTGTGTAGCATTACTCTACTTTAAAATATCAAGGAATTATTAAAAATCAGTCACCTTTTGTTTGACATTTTAAAGGACAATTAGTTACTTTTTTAAAAAAAAGAAAAAAAAAAAAGAAGAAAAATTTAGTGGGAAATCCCATTCTACCAATGTTTGTTATAATAGACCCACCAATTGGTACTTCCCAATGAGAGACCCTATAATTGTGAATGTTGTTAGAGATTAGTCCACAATCCCCAATTATAGATAGTTTTAGTGACTTTTTTACCCCTATACATATACACAGGCATACATATATAGAAATATATATATATATATATATGGTAATAACTCTATTTTAAAGATCCCATTGATTTGCATATCAAATATATGGAAATAAAATCCCATAACTTTAGCCTTGTACATTATGGGTCTTTTGATTATTCTAACGCCATTTTTATGTGGGTATCCCATTTTTGTATGTTCTACCAATAATCATTGATCACATAACATATTAATCTGTTACTATGCACCATACATTTATGCGAGTATTGAATTTTACACTGCAACTAGCTCGTTTTACACTGCAATTGGTTCATTAGTGTGAAATTTTACACTGCAACTGGTTTGTTTTTACATTGCAACTAGTTCATTAGTGTGAAATTTTATACTGCAATTGGTCAAACTCAATCCCATAATCTTGCATATATTTTGGGAAGTTACCAAACTTATTTTATACTGTAATTGGTCAAACTCAATCCCATAATCTTGCATATATTTTGGGAAGTTACCAAACTTATTTTATACTGTAATTGGTCAAACTCAATCCCATAATTTTGGGAAGTTACTAAATCTTGCATATATTTTAGGAATTAAGTTACTAAATGCCATAATTGTAGGGCTTTATACGTTAGAATCTGTTTAATATTACACATATCTTTTTTAATTTCGTATTTCACCATTCTTGGGTGATCTAACAGTCATTCATCACCATCACCAAAAAAAAAATGTGTTAAATTTCACACTAGAATGAATATAAGTGTTAAATTTCACACTCATATTCGAGTTATTCAACAAATGAACACTGTCTTATCACAAATTCATTTGCACATGAGTGTTAAATTTTATACTACAACCTTTTAAACCATATCATTTGAACTACAACATAGTATACAGTTACACATCACAACTTTTGAAGCAAGAACAAGAGTGTTAAATTTTACACTACAACCTTTTGGACCACAACCTTTAAACCACAACATAATATACAATCGGGTTCCATTGTATAGCTTGAGAGAGAGCAAATCCGGTATTGCCATTGTTGTTGAAACCCAGAAAGCTTCCAAGCATCATAAGTCAAAACATCAACCGGGTTCGAAACAATCACCAACATCGAATCGGGCGAGTACTTCGCAAGTTAGGGCACAATAATCAAGAACACCCTTGTTCCTCTGTATCAATTCAGCCTGGACTCGCCGGGGTTCTGCCTAGCGCCGGCGATGACGATACAGAGAGAGGATCCGACGATGATCTTGGTCCTCGAGTAGTCCACGTCGGCCATGATCTTGGTCCCCGGGAGGAGCGCGGCGGCGTATTTGAGACTGAGCATCTCGCCATGGAGTTTATCTGGCTTGCGTCTACTAGTGTGAGGTCGCCGGAGAGGTCCTGTGTGAGGATGGTCTGAGCTATGGCCTGAGCTTTCTCTCTCTAAACAGGGAGAGAGAGAGACCTTGTTGATGCATATATAATGTGATTTATTCTCATTTAGGTATATGGGATTTGAATTTTGAAAACCCCTAAAATAGTTGGGGTTATTAATTGCAGTTTTGAATGAAAAATGAAAAGGATAGTTTGGTCCAAATTTTGTGGTGTGGACTTCAGACGAAATTGTTTCATACATTGGGCCTATTACAAAAAACCTAGAGTAAAATGGACATTATACTAATTAACTCAAAAAAGAAAAACCAAGTTAAGATTAAAGTTTTAAAAACACATCAACTTTTTAATTTTTTAAAACAAAAAAATAAAAAAAATAAATTATATTTACCCGCATCTTCTTCCTCACCACCACCTCCACCAGTTGCCACCATCATGGCTGGCCACTACACCACACCACGACGACCACCACTACCAGCCACCACCACACCATGACAACGACCACCACCACCACAACCTCTCTCTCTCTCAATATATAAACATGAATATATATATATATGGTCACCACCACCCACAACCTCTCTCTATCTCTTCTCTCTCTTCTTACCACCACCACGGGCATGCTCCATCATCCACCCCTGCCTTGCAAAAAAAAAGGAAAAAAAAAGAAGAAGAAGACAAACGTTGCAGGCTGGAGCAACCAAACGGCATGAGTAACTCACCAAACTTATCGGGAGCAACTCACCAAATATAAGGAGCAATTCACCATACGGAAAGAATGACGTTGCTCCTTATGTTTGTTGAATTGCTCCCCGATACGTTTAGTGAGTTACTCATTCTATTTGAACAATTGCTCCATAAGCCTATTCTTTTTTTTCCTTTTCTTTTCTTTTGTAGTGGCGATGGTGGATGCGCGAGGTGACACGTGGTAGTCGTGGTTATGAGAAGAGAGAGAGAATAGATAGTGAGGTTGGGGTGTTGGTGGTGGTGGTGGTGGTGAAGCAAGATGTAGATTTCTAGAGCAATTGTCCAAACAGAAGAAGCAACTCACAAAACATATGTGGAGCAACTCACCAAACATAAGGAGCAACGTTACTCTTTCCATTTTGTGAGTTGATCCTTACGTTTGGTGAGTTGCTTCCATTAAGTTTGATGAGTTGTTCTTGTCGTTTAGACAATTGCTCCAACCTGCACTTTTTTTTTAGCAGGGATGAATAAGGGAGGAGGCCCATGGTGGTGGTGGTGAGAAGAGAGAAGAGATAGAGAAATGTTGGGGCTGTGGTGACCATATATTAGATGTATCTATACTCATGTATATACATATATATAGAGAGAGAGATAAATAGAGAGGTTGTGGTGGTACTGGCCGTGGTTATGGCTGGTGGTGGTGGTGTAGTGGTGGTGGATTGTTGGAAAAATTATATTGACATAAATGGAAAAATAGAAACAAAATCTGAGTTACAACTTAAGAAAACAGGAAAATTATAGAAATTATAAACTAAGCAGAAACTGAAATTGATCAAACCGAGGCCTGTGATAGTTCACAGTTTCGCCGCCTCACCGGATGTGCTTGAGGAAATCATCGGCGTCTGTCTCCCAAGATACATCGACTTCTAACAATAGTACTAGCACAGTGTACAACTGTTCTGGCGAACTTCTATGCTTCGTGCTCTCTCAGGAAACCAAGGAAGGAAGATATGGAGAAGAAAAACTTTGCATTTCTGTGTGTCTCTCCAAATGAAGAACTCAATATATATAGACAAAGGAGAGTGGATTGATATCTATGGATTAATCCAAATCAGTTCAGAAATTCCAATAACAACAACCATTTGGAGTTCTGTAACTCTTAGACCTTTCAATTTCTATCACATGTTAAGTATGAAGAAACTCTAAAGGTCTTTTGCAACTTTGGAAAGTTCTGGGGTCCAAAAAGAAATATTTTGTGCTGGCCGCACCCGCACCCACGGCCCAAAGGGCCTTAGGTCCTCCCCTTTCACAAAATTGGGTACCCCTTAGGGCCCAAACCCAAAACATGAAGTAGTCTTATAAATACACTAAAGATTACTTCTATTTTTCCTATGTGGGACAAAGCAAGTTGTGAACCTTTTTCATTTCAACAACTCCTTGTAAGGGGCAACCTTTGCGTATTAATTTCTCATTCACCCATCAATGGTTTTGGACATGTGAATATCCAAACTTCATCTCCTCATGGAGGATAACACAAATCCACAAGGACCACACTTAAACTCTAAGTGGGTCCCACTTTTATTTTACCCTAAAAAATTGGCCAAAACTCAACTTTAATCCAACAATCCCCCATATGAATGAAATTAATCGAAACGATGTGAGACAGTGAATACTCGAGAGAGAGAGAGAGAGAGAGAGAGAGAGAGAGAGAGAGAGAGAGAGAGAGAGAGAGAGCGCACTACGGATCACTCCTGCTAAAGGATAGGTAGCTTTTGGCTTTGAACCTTCCCTTGTGATAGTCTATCAGATTTACTGGCTGACCAATGAACGTGTAGTCTTGAACTGATTGCCGTTAGTGTAAACAACCGACAAACCTCACACTAGAGCTTTCCAAACATAGTTTAGTTCTTACACTTGTGTTCATTTTGGCCTTGAACACTCGCCTGGTTCAGTGAATGTTTATCAAAGAATTTCGCCTTTCTCAAATTCTTTTAGAAGCGGCCCCACTTCACATTCACATAGGTGACACATTTAGAGTATCCTGCTATACTCCGTTTGGTTATACCAACGCACATAGTCATTAAAAGCTAAGCTTATCCTCAACCATACAGGTATCACTATTGTATCACAGAAATGGGCAGGAGAGCATTTCTTCTCAGTGATTCTCTTACAGTACATGGAATTAGGTTATCCCTTTGAACCTAGATCTTAGGATCTCCAGTCAACTAGGTTGGGTTTCCATTCCAGTCCCTTGTATCGTCATAGGCTTTAGTCCCATTCCTTTAGATGATTTATTAACTAACTCTCGATTTAACCCTTTGGTTAGCGGATCCGCAATATTGTCCTTTGACTTTACATAGTCAATCGTGACAATCCCACTAGAGAGTAGTTGTTTAATGGTATTGTGTCTACGATGAATATGTCTAGACTTATCATTATACATATTACTTTGTGCCCTTCCAATAGCAGATTGGCTATCGCAGTGTATGCAAATAGTTGGCACATGTTTTGACCATCTAGGAATATCTTCTACAAAATGGCGAAGCCACTCAACCTCTTCATCCACCTTTTCTAGCGCAATGAATTCAGATTCTATCGTCGATCTAGCAATGCAAGTTTATTTTGAAGATTTCCATGACACAGCTGCACCACCAAGCGTGAAAACATATCCAGTTGTAGATTTTGAACCTTTCATATCGGATATCCAGTTTGCATCCCTGTATCCTTCCAATACAGCTGGATGTCTTATGTAGTGCAATCGCTGATCACATGTATATCGTAAGTACCGCAATACCCTTACTATCCCTTTCCAGTGTTCAACAATAGGATTACTAGTGTATCTACTCAGTCTACTAACTGAATAAGCAATGCCAGGCCTTGTACAACTCATTAGGTACATCAAACTTCTTATCACTCGAGAATATTCTAGTTGAGAAACACTCTCACTAGTATTCTTAGATAGGTGTAGACTTAGGTCCACATGCGTCCTGGCTACACTTTTATCAAACTTGTTGAACTTCTCTAGAATCTTGTCTACATAATGTGATTATGACAAAACAAGTCCATTAGTATTTCTAGCGATCTTGATGCCCAATATAACATCAGCAAGTCCCATATCTTTCATGTCAAACTTAGAATTCAACATTTTCTTAGTATATTTAATGATCTTATCATTACTACCCACTATGAGCATGTCATCATCATATAGACATAAGATGACATATCATTTATTCGTGTCTTTGACATAAACACATTTATCACACTCATTGATTTTAAATCCACTAGAGAGTATAGCTTTGTCAAATATTTCATGTCATTGTTTTGGAGCTTGCTTTAAGCCATACAATGATTTGACAAGCTTACACACTTTATTTTCTTACTCTGGAGCAGAAAATCCTTCAAGTTGTTCCATGTAATTTCTTCATTCAAATCTCCATTAAGGAAGGCAGTCTTAACATCCATTTGATGTATTTCGAGATCTTGCAAAGCTACGATCGCAATAATTGTTGGAATTAGGAAACAATTTAGAATTTATTTATTTCCGTATTGGTCATGTTGACCCAATTAATGCTGGTTTTATTTTCTTTTATTGTCTTTCCTTTTTTGTTGCTCTCTAGTATTGTATATATATATATAGGACCATATAGTAATGAGAATTTATCCCTTTCTCTACATTCTTTTTGGTATCAAAGCCACACACAAACCTACCCTACCCATCACCACCCAGCTTCCATCACCACCACAACCTCGCCGCACTTCTCCCTCACTAACACAGCCTCGCCGCAACCCACCACCTACAACCATTGCGTCGCAGCCCCTAGGGCTCTCTCCCTGTGCGGCGCAGCCTCCCAAGCCTTTGGCTTGATGTCGCAGCCTCTTGGTTGCCCCTGTGCCTTCTATAAGGGCCTGTTCGTGATGTGCTAAGAGCCCGTATCATGCGCTCCGTTTTTAGTCTGGGTGACCAAGTTTCCGGTTGCCTCCGTCTCTCGCCGAGTTTCGGCCCGTGACCGAGTTTTCGGTTGCTCTTGCCTCCTGCCGAGTTTCCGGCCATTATTGATCGTAGTACTCCCTTTCCGGGGCCGTGTGATTTTTTTTTTCCGGGTTTCTTCCCGATTGTTTGTCCTTGCCAGTTTCATGGCTAATACAAGAACATATGGTACTTCCCCCTCATCTTTTGGCCCCACGGCCGCTATTGCTGCAGGTATTCCTACCGCTCTTTATGGTAAGTCAGACCACCCCACTTGGATTCTGGATTCTGGTGCCAATAACCACATGACTGGTGAGCATTTTATTTTTACGTCTCCTCTTACTTCCATTGATCAGTCTGTCCGTATAGCCGATGGGTCGCCCATTCCCATCCGTAGTCAAGGTGATGCACGCTTGTCCCCAGACATCACTCTTTCCTCTGTTTATTATGTCCCAAACTTTGCCTATAATCTCCTTTCTGTTAATCATCTTGCTAACAGTCATAATTGTGCCGTTGTTTTCCTACCCAACTGTTGTTATTTGCAGGATCTGACTTCGAAGAAGATTTTTGGCAGGGGGTATGAGCGAGACGGTCTCTACTACTTTGGTGATCCTCCATCTTCCCAAGTGTCATCCTCCAGTCTTCAAGCTTCTGTTTTGCCAGTCTCAAATAATGTTTTGCCTGTCTCAAATAATTATGTGTTTTCTCTTCAAACCTTAGAGTTGTGGCATGCTCGTCTAGGACATGCAAATTTTCAGTATTTATGTTGGTTATTTCCTTCTTTAACTAAAGCTTGCAAGGAGTCTAATTCTAAATGTGTGGTGTGTGAACTGTCAAAACATACTCACACTACCTATATTCCTCGCATGCACCGGGCACCTAGTGCCTTTGATCTTATCCATTCTGATGTGTGGGGGTCTTCACCAGTCACGGCCCTCTCTCAACACCGTTATTATGTAACATTTATTGATGATTACACTCGTTGCACTTGGGTTTATCTAATGAAGAAAAAATCTGAAGTCTTTACTCATTTTAGAAATTTTTTGCAAATGATCAAAACCCAATATCGTACTATTGTGTGTAATATTCGGTCTGATAATGGTAGGGAATATATAACAGACGAGTTTAGATCTGCCCTTAACAAAGATGGGATTCTCCAACAACTTACATGTCCTTGTACTCCAGAACAGAATGGCGTGGTGGAACGTAAACACCGTCATATTATGTCTGTGGTTAGATGTCTCTTATGTGGTATGGGCATTCCTAAATATTTTTGGCACATGACTGTTCTCACTGCCACTTACCTTATTAATCGTACTCCCAGTCGAGTACTACAGGGCAAGGCACCTCTTCACGTGCTTAAGCCAGATAGTACTCTCTTTCCTATTTTGCCGCGGGTCTTTGGTTGTACTTGTTTTGTCCAAAATAGGAGTCCTACTCGTACCAAACTTGATAATAAGGCGGTTCGGTGTGTCTTTTTAGGGTATTCATCCATGTCTAAAGGATATCGGTGTTATGATCCCGCCACTCGTCACTTCTATCACTCTTTGGATGTTACCTTTCTGGAAACTGTTTCTTTTTTTTTTTTTTTTCAGGTTCTTCCACACCAAGGCAAGTATCTGTGGAGCCTATTGAGGACGATAATGCTGCTCTACCACATCTCATTCCCATCCTTGACTCCACCAGTGAATCTCTCCCTTCAGGGCTACATCTGCCTCCAGTTATCTCCAGCGATCCATCACAGGTTTACTCTCGCTGTCCTCGCTTGTCTACTCCCCTGCCAGATTCTTCTCCAGATTCAGGTATCTCATCTCCTCCTTTACCTTCAGATATTGCTCCTGAAATTATTTATCCCCGTTACCCTACTCATGTTCGTCGCCCCCCTGCTCACTTTCTTCTTTCTGATAGTACTAACCACCCCATTTCTAAGTACCTCTCTTATCAGGGTTTGTCTCCTACTTATCAGTCATATTTGAGTCAGGTTGATTCGGTTCCTATTCCTCATTCTGTTCATGAAGCTCTCCAGGATCCTCAGTGGGTTGCTGCTATGCAAGTAGAAATGGATGCTCTTCAGGGCAATAAGACATGGGAACTTGTTGATTTATCCGCAGGTGAGCGCACGGTTGGTTGGAAATGGGTCTTCAGCCTGAAGTATTTAGCGAATGGGACTATTGATTGCTCTAAGGCTCGCTTGGTTGCTAAGGGCTTTAATCAGATTCCGGGGAAGGATTTTGGTGCTACTTTCGCACATGTTGCTAAGCTCACTACAATTTGCATCCTGGTTTCCCTTGCTGCTTCTTATTCTTGGCCTCTTCATCAACTTGATGTCAAGAACGCTTTTCTTAATGGTGATTTGTCCGAGGTTATTTACATGGATCCCCTTCCAGGTTTTCGGGCTCAGGGGGAGTGTTTAGGGAAAGTTTGTTGCCTCCGGAAATCTCTCTATGGGTTAAAGCAATCGCCTCGTGCATGGTTCAACCGATTTAGTGATGTGGTGCTTACTATGGGATTTATTTGATGTCACTCCGATCATACTTGCTTTATTCACCGTAACCCCCAAGGAAAGTGCATTATTATCTCAGTTTATGTCGATGATATTATTATTACCGGTGACGATGCATCGGGTATTGTGCAAGTGAAGCAAAATCTTGGGATGTCATTTGATATTAAGGATTTGGGTCCCCTAAAATATTTTCTTGGTATTGAGGTGGCTAGATCTCGTTATGGTATCTCTCTGTCACAAAGAAAGTATTCTCTAGATCTTCTTCAGGATACTGGTATGCTTGGGTGTAGGCCAACCTCCTCACCTATGGATCCTAATCTCAAGTTAACTGCAGAAATGGGGGATTGTTTGCCGGATCCTTCAGTGTACCAGCGTCTTGTAGGTCGTCTCATCTACTTGACAAATACACGTCCGGATCTCACATTTGCTGTCAGTATTGTAAGTCAATCTATGCACTCACCGCACACTTCACACTTGGATGCTGTATATCATATTCTTCGATACCTCAAGACTTGTCCGGGTCTTGGACTCTTCTTTAAATCAGGAGCACAGTCGGATCTCTCCTGTTTCACTGATGCAGATTACGAGGGTTCCAAAGGTGATAGAAGGTCTACTTCTGGTTTTTGTACTTTTCGTGGTAATCATCTTATATCCAGGAAAAGTAAGAAGCAAGTAGTCGTTTCGCGTTCATCAGCCGAAGCTGAATATCGTGCCATGGCTCAGGGCACATGTGAACTTCTCTGGCTTCGTTCACTCCTTGACGAGTTGGGCTTCCCAATCACAGACTCATCTACCCTTTTTTGTGATATCAAGTCTGCTGTCATGCTGTCCTCCGACTCTGTCCTTCATGAGAGAACGAAACACATAGAAGTTGATGTTCATTTTATTCGTGAGAAAGTTCGGGCTGGAGTTGTCAAACCTAGCTTTGTATCATCATCCAATCAAACTGCAGATATGTTTACTAAGTCCATTGGTCCAGGATTGCTTCAGTCATCTCTTGGCAAGCTGGGACTCGTTGATATCTTCGCCCCAGCTTGAGGGGGAGTGTTGGAATTAGGAAACAATTTAGAATTTATTTATTTCCGTATTGGTCATGTTGACCCAATTAATGCTGGTTTTATTTCCTTTGATTGTCTTTCCTTTTTTGTTGCTCTCTAGTATTGTATATATATAGGACCATATAGTAATGAGATTTATCCCTTTCTCTACATTCTTTTATAATCATACGAATGGATGTTATTCTTGTAACAGGAGAATACGTATCAAAGTAGTCTAGACCCTCCTTTTGTCTATACCCTTTAATGACAAGCCTTGCCTTATACTTATCAACAATACCATCCGTCTTCATTTTCTTTTTAAAAATCCATTTGTAACCCAACAACTTACAACCAGGAGGAAGATCTACCAGTTCTCAAGTATGGTTTTGTAGGATAGAATCAATTTCACTCTTGATTGCTTCTTTCCATAATGGACCATCTGGTGATCTACTAGCTTCATTATAGCTTTGAGCCTCACTTTCTATAACATAAGTTAGAAAGTCTGAACCAAAAAATTTTGACGTCCTAGCCCGTTTCCCACGTCTAGGCTCAACATCTACATTCTCTTCTTGGGTTTTACTAGTTTCCCCAATAGTCTCAAATGTGCATTTTTTAGAACTATATTCCTCTTTACAAGAAAATGTATTCTCAAAGAACGACACATTTCTAGATTCCATGTGTTCTTGTGTATATCTGGGTTTTTAGATTTATGTACAAGAAACCGATACGCACTACTCTTATGTGCATAGCCCATAAATAAACAATCAACAGTTTTTTGACCTATCCTTTCTTTCTTAGGAGTAGGTACAAGAACCTTTGCTAGACAGCCCCATATTCGTAAGAATTTATAGGAAGGTTTTCAACCATTCCACTGTTCATACGGGGTTTAATCAACTTTCTTTCGAGGTACCTTATTTAAAATATAATTTGCAGAGAGAATTGCCTCCCCCCACAATTTCTGTGGCAATCCAGAACTGATTAACATAGCATTCATCATTTCTTTTAAAGTAAGATTTTTCTTTTCAGCAACTCCATTTGATGGAGGCGAATAAGGTGCAGTGGTTTGGTGAATAATTCCATTTTGTGCACAATAGTCACCATATGGTGCTACATATTCACCACCTCTATCACTTCTTAACACCTTAATCTTTTTGCCAAGTTGATTCTCAACCTCTGTCTTGTATATAATGAATTTATCCAAAGCTTCATCCTTACTTTTAAGAAATGCACATAACAATATTTAGTGCAATCATCAACAAAAGTAATAAAATACGTATTACCACCTCTAGATTGAACCATTTTTAAATCACATACATCAGTGTGGATTAATTCCAATGGTTCAGTGCTTCTTTTAACTGATTGAAACGAAGTCTTCGTTAATTTTGCTTCAACACAAGTTTCACATTTCTGACTTGTGTCAATATGAAAGTTTGGTATGTGGTCTAATTTAATTAATCTTCGCAAAGAATTAAAATTAACATGTCCTAGTCTACTATGCCACAAATTGGAAGACTCAAGCAAGTAAATAGAAGAGGTACTCATTTTATTAATCTTTGGGAATACAGTCACTACATTAAGTTTGAACATCCCATTACACATATACCCCTTCCCCACATACATTCCTGCTTTGGTCAGCACCACCTTATCTGACTCAAAGACCATTTGGAAGCTATGCTTGCTTAGGAGAGATCCATCTACCAAATTCTTGGGAATTTCTGGTACATACAGGACATTGTTGAGAGTCAGCTCCTTTCCTGAAGTCATCTTCAAAATTATTTTCCCTTGGCCTTCAACATCCGAGGAAGCAGAATTTCCCATATACATCTTCTCACCACTTATAATTGGTTCGAAGGAAGTGAACATAGCTTTGTCGGAGCATATGTGACGAGTAGCACCAATATCTATCCACCACTCCCTAGGTTTGAACCCACCAAGTTCACTTCAGAGACCACAATAGACAGATTAATGTCAGAGACATCCCTTGAGATAGAATCTAACTCCGTCATATTAGCCTGATTATTCTTGACTTTCTTTTGTGGCAGACAACATTCAGAATTCCAATGTCCAGTTTTGCCACAGTTGTAGCATTTCCCTTGAAGTTGGAACTTCGGTTTCTTGGTGATCCCGCCTTTTAGGCCTAATTTAGACCCTTTGCTAGAAGGAAATTTCTTCTTCCCATGTGAACTTTGACCATGCTCAACCATATTAGCCTTGGCCCCAAAGTTCCCCAAGTTCCTGTCAGCCCCTTTGTTGTCTTCTTCAATTCGAAGCCTGACGATGAGATCTTCAATCTTCGTCTCCTTTCGCTTGTGCTTCAAATAGTTCTTGAAATCCTTCCAAGTAGGGGGTAGCTTTTCAATTATAGCAGCAACTTGAAAAGTTTCGATCAAGGTCATCCCTTCAGCATGGATTTCATGCAAGATTACTTGCAGCTCCTGAACTTGACTGATCATAGTGTTTGAGTCCACCATCTTATAGTCGAGGAATCTCACCACTACAAATTTTTTTGACCCGGCATCCTCGGTTTTGTACTTTCTGTCTAAGGACTCCCACAGTTCCTTAGCAGTGGTCTTGACGCTATAAACATTATAGAGTGTATCGTTCAAGCCATTCAGAACATAATTTCTGCACAGAAAATCCGAATGCTTCCAAGCATCAATAGCAGAAGCTACTTGCAAGGCGATCTCCCGATTTTGTTCATTTTCATTAGGCACAGGAGCCTCTTCCTTCAAGAACCTTGCAAGGTTCAAGGTGGTAAGGTAGAACATTTTTTGCTGCCACCTCTTGAAATCCACGCCTTGAAATTTCTCGGATTTCTCCCCGTGGTTCACAGGAACCTGGACTAAAGGAACCTTCACAGGTATCGAACCAATCACCACGGTGTTGGAGCCAGTAGCACCGTCGATTGCAATAACAATGTTCACGTTCTCATTTGCCATTTCTGAAAAATAATCAAAGGAGAAAAGAAATTAAATCTAATATTTTTCCTTTTTAATTTTAACAGTGGCATAATTTGTTTTCAAAGAATTGTAAGGAAAACGAATGAATTTTAAAATTCTACTCACTTAGTCCCAAGCAAAACGTGATTCTGCACACTTTCCGTCTAATGCTATTTTCCCTAATTCTTCACCGTTTGGCAGAAAACGAGAATTACAGTAGCAATTTTTTGTATTCCAAAAACCAAACTGTTTTCCTGTTTTCAAAAGTAATTCTATTTTTCCAAACCCGAATCTGTTTTGTTTATAAAATATATAAAATAAATTGTTTTAAGATTGTTGAAAAAATTATATTGATATAAACGGAAAAACAGAAACAGATTCTGAGTTACAACTTAAGAAAACAGGAAAATTACAGAAATTATAAACCAAGCAGAAATTGAAATTGATCAAACCGAGGCATGTGATAGTTCACAGTTTTGTTAAAACAGATTCGCCGCCTCATCGGATGTGCTTGAGGAAATCGTCGGCGTCTGTCTCCCAGGATACAGCGGCTTCTAACAATAGTACTAGCACAATGTACAACTGTTCTGGCGAACTTCTCTGCTTCGTGCTCTCTCAGGAAACCAAGGAATGAAGATATGGAGAAGAAGAACTTTGCATTTTTGTGTGTCTCTCCAAATGAAGAAGAACTCAATATATATAGACAGAAGAGAGAGTGGATTGATATCTATGGATTAATCCAAATCAATTCAGAAATTCCAAAGGTTGTAACAACAACCTTTTGGAGTTCTATAATTCTTAGACCTTTCAATTTCTGTCACATGTTAAGTGTGAAGAAATTCCAAAGGTCTTTTGCAACTCTAGAAAGTTCTAGGGTCCAAAAAGAAAAATTCTGTGCGGGCCGCACCCGCGACCCCGACCTTGCCGGTCGGACGGTAGCAGTGGCGCGCGCGTGTGTGGAGTAAACCCAAAGGGCCTTAGGTCCTCTGTCACACCCCAATTTTTGGACAACCAAATATTTAATTCAGAGCATGTATCCAGACTAATATTCAATTTCCAAAACACCGAGAGTGACACCCCCACACAGGCTAATAAATAATTTATTTGAAAATAGAATTTAATACTCATTAAATAAGGACATGTGATCCTGTGTTAATATAAAAATTATGTATTATTAAACTTATATTCTCAATCCTCCATTTCATTATAAAAGAAATAATATTCCATTACAAATATAATACCATTTTTATTTACAAAAGGAATACAAAATTTATTAAATAAAACTTCTTACAAAGTTCAGAAAAAAAGAAATAAAGTCTATACATCCGATGGTCAGAGCAACTACAACGTTCCAATGCCCAAAGACTCCACAGTCAATCACAACGGTCACATCATCAAAAGTAATATCATGCACATGTCATCCAACTACGTTTCAAACAGAAACGCACCCGAATGCATCACACTCGGGTCAGTCACATGACTGGTATGAGTTAAACAAAAATAATAAAATCTGAGGGCTCCAACCTGAACCCGTAGACTACAAACCACACTACAACACTATTAGGCCAAGATAGGTAGTTCCACACACATATTTGGACAGAAGAGTAGTTTCCATTTATGTGGTGACAAGTAGTTTCTTGCCCAAAACCCAAAGCTACTACGATTTCATACTTACCCATCTACTTATGGTGAGCCAAACCTGTGAAACATTAGTGGGCCCACCATCCTGTAAATTGAATGATCACAAACCAAGCAAACAATTCCGTATACAAACCGTCCACATTCTAACTCAAACGTCGCATTCATTATTCCACGCTTATCAGTCTTATGAAATAATCCATATTCATTAGTTATTAGCCTTAAATTTATCTTTGCATTCCCTAACTTCACCACTTGGCCACCCTCCATGGTACAGCCCACACATATATCCCATGTGTGCCCGGACATACTACCAACATCCACTCCGATGCCAGTTTGGTTGGGGTATCAACCAAACCAGGTATACACAACGGAAGGCCGGTCAATATGCCTAGACGTCTATACAATATAAGTCGAGCATAAGGCTTAGGCCAGCTTGATCACGAAGCCACTGGCAAAAGTACACTCAATAAGTCTTAAGCCAGCTTGATCACGAAGCCATTGGCAAAAGAGTGCGAGCTACCAAAAACAATAACGCAACAACGGGGAGTAGTGAACACTAAGGAATTATGTTGCGATTATCACTTATCAAGTTATCGTTTGTATTATCCCAAAAATTGTGAATTTCACGTTTATCACATAGTTCCGTCTCATCATATTCTAATCACATCTCTGACCTTTAGATGCATTCCAATTTCTTACATTAAAAAGGGTTTTATCAATTAGCTCATAACAATCTTCCCTCAATAATTTCCAATCAAATTACAAGATTCCCAATATACTATTCAATATATTGAATTTACTCCTTTTTATCAAAATGACCACAACATAAGGTCACTTATTTCAGGTACAATAACCTCAACCCAACATTCAATATTAGCCTACAAGAAACACATAATAAAAATTCACATTCTCAAATCGTAAAGTATTTACTTAAACATTTTTCACTGCTACTGAAATTGTAAATTTCTGCCCAAACGGTGCAGAATCGGGAAAAACTCTATTAGACGAAAGTTGTGCAGAATCGCGTTTCCTAAAGGCTATGGTGGACAGAATTCCATAATTCTAAGCCATGGTTTTATAATATTTTTTCAAAGTTTCTGCCGCTGTTAAAATAAAAAATAAAACGAATTTTCTATTATTTATTCATTATCAAAATTATTCCCCTCTGTGTATTAATCAAATTAACTATCCACATGATCTATCCAAATACACCGAGATCACATTCATAAAATCACATGAAGAAAAATAAGTATTTATCATTCAATATTAACGAATGGGGATCAACACACAATTTAACAACAACCACAAAATTAACAAGAAATAATTGAATTCTCTTGCACATACATATACATACGTATATATATATATACCCAAATATAAATTTTAACTCACCTAGTTGATCAAAAATCGACAACCACGAATGCCCTGCGATTCCACACGTGCCCACGAACCCGAGACCCTTCTCCTTTCTTCTTCTTCTTCTTCTCTCTCTCTCTCTCACACACACACACACACACACACACACATACACACACACGTCTGTTCTCTCTTTGGGTGGCTAAGGTTAATGATATATGGATATCATACTCTCCTAACTAGGTTTATAAAACTACTAACACTTGACTACACAAGAATCCCGTTTTTCTTCTTGTGGGCTCACAAAAGAGACCTATATGAGCTCAGAATGCAATCCAAACCACTTAAATAGCTAACCCAAATGATACTCATACCCCGGGTACTTAATTTTCATGTTAAATTCACTAATTAACTTACTTGTGGGCCCCGAAACACTACCCGACACTAAACTCGTCATTCTACAAAAATTGTAACTCAGTCATACAAATAATCTATCATACAATTTAATTAAAGCTCAAAATGTCATGTCATAATAATAATGAAACACTAGAAATTTTAATACAAAAACAATCGGGGAAATATTACTGGTATTAGTACCAAATTAAATATGCTTACTAGCAATTTAATTCATGGGTTCTCTAAACTTAAAATTTTTAAACACGTGTCTTACATATGCACACTCATATAATATTACTAACTGAAAATAATTATTAAAATAATTATTTACACACTTAGAAATTTTAGGGTTATTAAGGGTGTTAGGTCATTCATAGAGTTTGCATGTGATCATTTGGGTAGTAATAGTCTTATGAGATGTCCTTGTTGAGATTGTTTAAATTTATTACCACTTAAAACTTCCATGGACGTTCAAGATCACCTGATAATTAAAGGGATGATGGGGGGTTACACGGAATGGATACATCATGGGGAAGTACTTCAAACTATACACGATGACATTGACGATGAAGAGGATAAGTTCGAGTATGGAACAGAAGACAATGATGAGGATGAAGGGGATGAGGTGGTTGAAGCTATACGGGATGTAAGACGGCTACTTTCGTTGAGAGTTCTACTTTAGATGACTTCAATAGTCACTTTTCCGAATCTGTGCATGATGATGATGGAGACAAATTTGATAAGCTTTTGAGAGAAGTGCAGAGTGAACTTTATCCAGGATGTACGAAGTATTCGAAATTGTCATTTGTTGTGAAGTTGTTTCATTTGAAGGTAATGAATCATTGGAGCAACAAATCGTTTAACTCGTTGATTGAATTATTGAAGGATGCTTTTCCGAAAGGTGAAACGCTTCCTAAGTCACACTACGAGGTCAAAACGATGTTGCGGGATCTTGGATTGGGTTATGTCTCGATTCATGCATGTAAACATGATTGTGCACTATTTTGGAATGAGAATGCAGATTTGTAGGAGTGTCCGGTATGTCACGAGTCCCGCTGGAAAATTAATGATGGAAAGGGCAAAAAGATACCTCACAAGGTTCTACGTCACTTTCCGTTGAAGCCGAGACTCCAAAGGTTATTTATGTCAAAAAAATGGCTGAAGAAATGCGGTGGCATAAAGAAAAATGTGTCGATGATGACAACGTATTGAGACATCCAACCGACTCGAAAGCTTGGAAAGAGTTTGACAAGGCCTACCCATAATTCTCGGAAGATCCTCATAGTGTCAGGCTTGGTCTAGCAAGTGACGGTTTCAACCCATTTGGTAACATGTCCAGCTCCTACAGTATGTGGCCTGTGATACTTATGCCATACAATCTACCGCCTTGGAAATGTATGAAGGAACCATTTTTTATGATGTCCTTGCTTATACCTGGACCAACTGCACCTCGGAAGACATTGATGTGTATCAACAACCGCTGATTAATGAATTGAAAGAGTTGTGGGAGAATGGTGCACGAACATATGATGCATATGCTGAAGAGAGTTTTCAATTACGTGCTGCAGTTATGTGGACTATAAATGACTTTCCTGCATATGCTAATTTGTCTGGCTGGAGTACTAAAGGATACAAAGCATGCCCTACTTGCAATGAGGATATATTTTCAAGGAAGTTGAGAGGTAAGATAGGTTATACGGGGCACCGTCGATTTTTGCCTCAAAATCATAGTTGGCAAAGGAGCAGAAAGTTTGATGGTAAGACAGAACATGGGTCAAAACCCAAGGAGCGCTCAGGGGAAGAAATCCTACGACAGCTACGTCGTGTTCAAGATGTCAACCCTGGGAAGCATTCGATTATTGGTAAGAAGAGAAATCGAAGACCCGAGGAGTTGAATTGGACGAAAAAGAGCATTTTCTTTGAATTGCCGTATTAGCACAAGCATTTACTACGCCATAATCTTGATGTGATGCACATTGAGAAGAATATTTGTGAAAGTGTGTTGGGAACGTTGTTGAACATAGATGGTAAATCGAAAGACACGCTTAAAGTGAGACTAGACTTGGTTGACATGGGCATAAGGGCGGAATTACATCCAGAACATAGGGGAGACTCATATGTCATACCACCCGCATGTTATACACTTTTCCCTAATGAGAGGCGAGATATTGCTGAATTTCTTAAGTCTGTAAAATTTCCAGATGGTTATGCATCCAACATTGCTCGTTGCGTGAACGATAAGGATCATAAGGTGTCAGGGATGAAAAGTCACGATTGTCACGTTCTACTACAACGACTTTTACCTGTTGCGATCCAAAAATGTTTACCAAAGGACGTGTATACAGCGCTAGTTGAGCTATGCTTTTTCTTCAAAGAACTATATTGTAAGACTTTGAAGTTACAAGTGCTCGAGAAACTTGAGAACGATATTGCAAAAATATTGTGCAAGCTAGAAGCAATCTTCCCACCTGCATTCTTTGATGTCATGGTCCACTTATCCATTCACCTTCCACATGAGGCAATACTTGCAGGACCAGTGCAGTACCGTTGGATGTATGCAATTAAAAGGTGAAAGTAGTTATATAAATTGAAGTTCATGTATATGCTTATTGAAAAACTCATATCATTATTTGCAAATTGTCCATATATTTGTAGGTACTTGTGTACCCTTAAGGGTTATGTCACCAATGAAGCTCGTCCCGAAGGATCAATCGCAGAGGCCTATATTGTGAATGAGTGTCTAACATTTGTATCCATGTATCTCCGTGGAATTGAGACCAAGTACAACAAAAATGAACGTAATTATGATGGAGAAAATGGTGAGGAAGATAGCAAATTGTCAGTTTTCACACCGAAAGTACGTCCTTTTGGAGCAGGACACTATTTTGAGATGGCAGAGCATGATTATGATACTTTACATAGATACGTGCTAAATAATTGTGACAGTTTGGACAAGTACATCGAGTAAGCACTGTACATATATCATTTAAAAAAGGGCCACTCAGCCACATCACCCTAAAATCAATACAATGCTACATAAAGCCCAAAGCCCAAATGTTTAACTCAAAAACCCCTTCCCCAAACAAAAAGACCAAAATGACCTAATTTCCTAAGAAACTGAAAATTTCCTCTCCTCCTACACAACAGAAGTGACGACAACGATGGTGATGGTGGTGCTGATAGTGATGGTGGTGACGATGGCGGGTGGTGGCGATGACGGGTGGTGTTGATGCGATAGTGATGGAGGTGACGTGGTGGTGGAGGTGCTCCAATTATAGATGGAGGTGACGATGGTGGTGGTGGTGCTTCGATGGTGGTAGTGGTGGTGCTTCGATGGTGGTGGTGATGACGGTGGTAATGGAGGTGAGGTTGGGGTGATGTCGACGGCGATGACAACGTACGATGATACAAATGGTGATGGTGGCGCGGTGCGGTAGTGGTGGTGGTAGTGGTGGTAGTGGTGGTGGTGTGGTGCTGGTGGTGTTGGTGGTGGTGCAAAATTCTGTTGTGGAAAACAGATAATATTATCTGTTTACAAAAACAGATAATATTGTGGTGCTGCTGGTAGTGGTTGTGGTGGTACTGTGATCGCAATGGTTATGAACTGTGCTGTTATAGGGGTATGGTGGTGGTGGTGCGGTGGTGGTGGTGGTTGTAAAAAATTATCTGTTTTCGAAAACAGATAATATTGTCAAAACAGATAATATTATCTGTTTTGTGGTGCTGCTGGTAGTGATTATGGTGGTGCTGTGATGGCTGTGGTTATGAACTGTGCTGTTAAGGGGGAGGAGGTGGTGGTGGTGGTGCAGTGGTGGTGGTGGTGCAGTGGTGTAGATTGTGAAAAATTCTCAATTTTTGCAAACAGATAATATTATCTGTTTGCAAAAACTGATAATATTGTGGTGCTCTAGTGGTGATCATGGTGGTGCTGTGATGGCTGTGGTTATGAACTGTGTTGTTAAGGGAGAGGAGGTGGTGGTGGTGGTGGTGCAGTGGTGGTGGTGGTGCAGTGGTGTAGATTGTGAAAAATTCTCAATTTTTGCAAACAGATAATATTATCTGTTTGCAAACAGATAATATTATCTGTTTGCAAAAACTGATAATATTGTGGTGCTCTAGTGGTGATCATGGTGGTGCTGTGATGGTTGTGGTTATGAACTGTGTTGTTAAGGGGGAGGAGGTGGTGGTGGTGGTGGTGGTGCATTGGTGGTGGTGGTGGTGCAGTGGTGTAGGTTGTGAAAATTTCTAAGTTTTTGCAAACAGATAATATTATCTGTTTGCAAACAGATAATATTATCTGTTTGCAAAAACTGATAATATTGTGGTGCTCTAGTGGTGGTCATGGTGGTGCTGTAATGGATGTGGTTATGAACTGTGCTGTTAAGGGAGATGTGGTGGTGGTGGTAGTGCAGTGGTTGTGGTGGTGGTGTAGTGATGGAGACAAACAGATAATGTTATCTGTTTAACAAACAAATGTTATCTGTTTGTTAAACATGTAATATTATCTCTTCGTGTTTGTATATATATATATATACATATCATCTTCTTCAGTGACGATTGTGATGGTGGCAGTAGCGGTGCGATGGTGATGGTGATGGTGATGGTGATGGCGATGGCGATGGCGATGGTGATGGTGGTAGTGGCAACGATTTTATCTGTGTATATGTATATATATATATATCATCTTATTCAGTGGCAATGGTGGTGGTCGTGGTGAGATGGTGGTGGCGATGGAGGTGGTCTCGCTATGAAAGTGGTGGTGGTTGCGGTGTGATGGTGGTGGTGATGGTGGTGATGACAGTCTCACAACGATGGTGCTGGTGATGGTGGTGCTGGCGATGGTGATGGTGGTCTCGCTGCAATGGTGGCGACGGTGGTAGTTGCAGTCACCGGCGTCGGACGATTTCGTCGATGTCGGGGGCAACGTCGTCATTCAACTAAATAAAAAAAAGAAAAATGGGTTTTTGATTGCAAATTTAAAACGCGCGTGGGCTTTAGATCAAACAAGAGTTTGACTGGGTTTTGCACAGTAACGACTGATTCTAAGGGGTTTATCACCAAATTTTCCTTTAAAAAATCGATATCTCTGAAGTTAGAACATTATTGTTGCATAATTTAATTATTGTTGATTGTGTATCCAGTGAGCATAAGACATACTTGATGACTCAAAGTCAACAAAACTTAGAAGAGAGGCACCTATAGGAATTTGCTAGTTGGTTTAAAAAATATGTAAGATTTGATATGATTTGAATTGAATTGAATTTGATTAACATACCCAAATATATGACTATATCTACATTTTTTTAATAGATGAAACAGTTGCGCCACGAAGGATCAAATGAAGCTAGTGATCAATTATATGCCTTAGCTTTGGGTCCAGACTTTAGGGCCCGATCATATAGTGCCTGCATAGTTAATGGAGTTAGATTTCATACACGAGATCGTGACAGTCGACGTAAGAGTCAAAATAGTGGCTTAGTTGTAGAGGGGGAACATGAGGACCAATTAATCAACTTCTATGGTGTTCTTAAAGAAGTCCTTGTACTGGATTATCCAATGGATAATCAGGTTATACTGTTTCGATATGATTGGTTCGACGTTGATGATAAGAAAAAGGGGATACAAAAAGATGATTACTTTATAAGCTTAAATGTAAGTAAAAGGTTGTACGAGAATGATCCATTCGTGATAGCGATCCAAGCGAAGCAAGTTTTCTACCTAAATGACCCGAAGTTAGGTACAAAGTGGCAAATTGTTCAGGAGATTCATCATAGGCATGTGTATGATGTTCCAGAGGTAGTAACTGCAGAAATGGATGTTGATGATGTAAACGTGGTCACTGAAGAGGTGTACCAAGAAAATGAGTCATCGAACTTTGTCCATGTTCATGAGAATGAAGTTGGGGCATTAAATAGGAAAGATATTCCTCCTGAAATGGTTGATGCTAGGATTGTGCAAACAAGTAAGCGAGGAAATACTACAGACGACTTCATATGTGATGATGACGAAGGGGTCGAAGAAGAGGATGAAGAGGATGAAACATTGATTGAGTATATGGATGAGTCCGATAATCATGTGTGTACTGATGATGATGATGATGATGATGATGATGACAATGACATTAATATGTGAGGTAATTTTATAGTTAAAAGATAATGTATTTTATAAATATTCAAACTTTGTTTCTTTTGTTTTTATTTTATTGACATTGATGTATATATTTTTGTGTTGCAGATTTACAAGCATTTGGAGCATATGACTGAAATATACGACTTGTTTTAATCTCATTTTTTTGAAATTTTATTTGCTTTGGATTTTGGATGTAGGAAGATGTGTTTTTTTTTTTTTTGTGGATTAAGTATGTGACTTTATTAATGTATGAACTTTTGATTGGTTTCTATGCATGTTTACTATGGCGACTTTTGTCATATTGGAAATGTGAAGTGATTGATTCAATTTCTATGCATGATGTTATTTATTTAGTCCTATTATGTGTATCCACATTTGCCACAGGTTTAACTATGGCACCCGGAAAGCGGCGCTCGTCTAAATCATTGCCACCGGTAGTTGATGATCAGAGTAGATGTTGTGGAGGTGGGCCATCAGAGTTATCTTCACCCCATGATGCCTCTGTCCACCATCACTCGACAGGCGAGACGAGTATACCATCAGAGCCTTCTACTCCGTATACACCGTCATCTGTTGGTAATGTTTATCATGTTATATATTTTGTTTTTAGCAATAATATAATGTCTAATACATACTCATTTGCTTTACAGTTATGCGGATTACATATTAGTGATTATGTCTCTCTATTTGTTTATTATAGGTTCTACCGTGAGTGGTCGTGGGCCCGCTAGAGGTAAGGGGCTAGATAAGCTGATACGAAGTCAATGCCGAAAGTTAACGGTTGACATAGACCCTATTTTGGGTAGACCAACCAATGAAGTTCAGTCTGCCAAACTCTCTAATGAGATTGGTGTTCTTACGAGGGAGAACATTGCAAAGAAATACAATAAATGGAGTGAAGTGCCTAAAACAGATCAAGAGGAGCTGTTCACCCGCTTGAAAGTATATTAAATAGTGTTTGTTATTAAAACTTTACATATAGATATTTGACAATAATATGCTATTTTTTTATTTTACATGTTTGAATTTTTTTTTTAACTTGCAGATGAGGATTGATGTGGATACATCTACACCTCATGCTAAGCGAACCTGCACTGAGCTCGCAATGGCACGCAGGAGGGGCAGCAACTGCGAGTTGCACAAGTTATTTCAGAAGTACAGCTCAGTGGATGAGGCACGTGCCCATTGCCCCATTGAGTTGAGTCAGCCTGATTGGGATAAAAAATGCGACTATTTCTCGTCAGAAGCCTTTAAGGTACAATTACAAGTTTAATCTTAAGATTTGAGAACGACATTTATATTTGTTCACTTACTTTAAATTATTTACTCTCGAAGAAACGGTCTGAGACAAATAAGAAGAACAGAGCTAGCCAGACTGTTGCTCATTGTATGGGATCACGATCATTTGTGGCAGCCAAAGCAAAAGAGGTAAATATTGTTTATACAAGTCTTCAAATTAATAATATTTCTTTACGATTCTAAAAGTCATTTTTTTTCAATTGTAGAAAAAGACCCGTGGGAGGCCTCTTGGCCGTTGTGAATGGTGGAAATGCTCACGTCACACGGAAGCCAATAGTTGGTGTTGTGACCAGGCTAGGGTGATACATGTAAGTTACTAGTTATATCTTATTAAAGTTGGTCAAAAGTAGTAATGACTACTCACAATGAGTGCTTATAAGTTTCCACATGCTTTGTAGGAAGAAATGGAGGAGAGGTTGAACCAGCCTGTATCTGAGGGAGGGACCCGCCCGACACAGGATGAGGTTGCTGATTGTGTGTTGGGAAAGAAGCCAGGTTATGTTAAAGGTCTTGGTCATGGGCCTAGGCCAACGTCGTGCTCATCTCAGACGGTATGTAGCGAACCCGATCCAGAGGTTATTTCCTTGCGTGGTATTGTTGAGAGCCAGCAAGATATGATAAGTCAGATGGCACAAGAACAAGCGCAAATGAAACAATTGCTAGACTAACTGATGAGGCAGAATCCGTAATCATCTCCCGCTTCTACATGGTTCGTTAATTTTAAGTTTAAAAAGTTACTCTAAACTCTTTTGAAACCTTAACTCTTTCATTAAAGGACATAAAAAACAATGTTCCAAACTTAGGTTTTTTTTTTTTTTTTTGACATTGATGTTTAAATTTTTGTATTGCAGATTTACGGGCATCTCGAGGACTGAATTCAACGCCGTGTTTTGATCTTTTTGGACTGAAGTTATATTTGTATTACAGGATTAACGTTTGATTTTTCGTTTTGAATTTGTATTTTGGATTTTCATTAATATACTATTTTGTTATGTTGGATTGAGTAGATGATTTTAGTAATTAATGAACATTTGATTATTTAATATGAATGCTGTGGATGTTATGAATATTTTTAGATTATTCAATTAGCAGGTGAACAAAAAAAAACTAGACTGAAAATGCAATATATTCCCAAAAAGAGAATACGTTTTTAGTGATGAATTTTTCGCCACTAATTGTTCATATTTCGTCACTAATGGTTCACATATCATTTTTTTTCTCTAACATTTAGTGACGAAAATTTTCGTCACTAATAGTGATCTTTTACCTGCAAAATGATTTCGTGGGTAATAGTATACTAAATTGGTGACGAATTATTATTTCGTCGATAATAATATACTATTAGTGACGAAATATTTCGTCGGTAATAGTTATCTTTTAACTACGAAACGAATTCGTAGACAAATAATTATCTTTAGTGACGAAATAATTCGTCGGTAATAGTTATTCTTTATCGATCAATGTATTTCGTCACTAATAGTATACCTTTAGCGACGAACTAATTCGTCATTAATAGTTCTATTTCCCGACGAAAGTTCGTCACTAAAAGTAGGTGACCTTTCGTGACGAAATATATTTCGTCGGAAAATATTCTTTTTGTTGACGAAATATTTCGTCACTAAATGGAACTTTTAGTGACGAAAGTTCGTCGCTAAAAGTAGGTGATCTTTTGTGACGAAACATGGTTTCGTCACTAAAGGGTACTTTTAGCGACGAAATCCTTTAGTGACGAAATATTTCGTCACTAAAGGTCACTTTTAGCGACGAAATTATGTTTCGTCACTAAAACCTTTCCTGTCGAGGAATTAGTGTCGAACGTGTGACGAAGTTTTTTTCGTCAGTAAAGACCTTTAGTGACGAAAATTGGACTTTTAGTGACAAAATATTTCGTCACAAAAAGTCATTTTTCTTGTAGTGCGTACTACCACCACCACCGGCAGCCACCTCCACCGTCCCTGCCACCACCACCACCACCAGCTGTCGCCGCCACCACCACCTCTCTGTTTTTTTTTTCTCTCTCTCTCTCTATATATATATATACATGAGTATCTATATCTAAGATATGGCCACCACCAGTACCCCTACCTCTCTCTATCTCTTATCTCTCTTCTTACCACCACCATCACCACTACCACAAGCCACCTCCCTCATCCACAACCGCCATTGCAAGAAAAAAAAAAAGAGAGAGAGAAAGAGTTAAAGCTTTTGGAGCAACTGTCCAAATCGAAGGAGCAACTCACCAAACGTAAGGATCGAGCAACTCACCAAACGTATCGGGAACAACTCACCAAACGCAAGGAGCAACTCACCAAACGTATCGGGAGCAACCCACCAAGCGTAAGGAGCAACTCACCAAACGTGTTGCTCCTTACCACCACCGCCGCCACCACCACCACCACCACCGGCAGCCGCCATCACCACCGGGCCACCACCAATACCACCACCACCACCCCCAACTTCTTTATCTCTTCTCTATCTTTAATCTCATATCTCTCTTCTCACAACCACCACCACCAAACCCAAACCCCAACCTCTCTGTATCTCTCATGTCTCTTCTCACCACCACCACCACCACCACAGACCATCTTTCTTATCCACCATCGCCATTGCAGAAAAGGAAGAAAAAAAAAGTTGCAGGTTGGAGCAACTGTCCAAACGTATCGGGAGCAACTCACTAAACGTAAGGAGCAACACGTTTGGTGATTTGCTCATTCCGTTTGGTGAGTTGCTCCCGATACGCTTGGTGAGTTGCTCCTTCCATTTGGACAGTTGCTCCAAAAACCTGCAACTCTTTTTTTTTTTTTTTTGCAGTGTCGGTGGTGGGTGAAGGAGGTGACCCGTGATGGTGGTGGTGGTGAGAACAGAGATAAGAGATACAGAGAGCTTGGGGTGGTTGTGGCCATATGTTAGATATGTTACATATGTATATATACTCATGTATATATATAGAGAGATAGAGAGAGGGGTTGGGGTTGGAGTTTGGGTTGGTGGTGGTGGTGGTGGTGGCTGTGAGAAGAGAGAGAGAGAGAGAGAGAGAGAGAGAGAGAAAGGTTGGGGTCGGGGTGGTGGTGGTGGTGGTGGCCCTTTGGTGGCGGCGGTGGCCAGTGGTGGTGGCGGCGATGGCCGATGGTGGTGGTAGCCATGTGAGGAGAGAGAGAAGAGACAATGAGGGATACTTTAGATATTTTACACTAAAATTGATATATTTCTAATTTACAAAAAGTATTAAACTAACTTTTAAATACTCTACATAAAATAGACTGAATTTTAATTATCCCTTCACAATATTAACTAGCTTGCTAGCCACTTGAGAGACTTTGTTGAGCTCTAGTTTGACTCCATTTATGTGCTGAAACCATACAAGTATATATATATATATATATTTAGGGCCACAAAATGTAACAGATTGATATCTGGATTGTCATATTAGACCATTATTACTGTCCAATGTTCTCATCTTTTCTTTCTTTGTGGTTCATCTGCACAGAAAAAAATTGAACAGACAAACTGACAAATTAATACCCAAAAGTTTTCAGCAGCATCATTCTCATTCATGTACGTGAGGATTGAAATATGCTATACATAATAATACCTACTATGCCCATTCTGGTGGAGGATACAATCATATGCATGTCAAATGGTATTTTTTTTTTCTTCAGGACTATCTGTTTTCACCACCAACTTTGAAAACCGGTACTTATGAGTTAAAGGCCATACAGTAACATTTTCAGCTTTCAGTTTTTAAAATTTTGAGAATGAAAACTAGTTTTTTTTTTTTTAAATAGTTTTTATTATGTAAATGCAATAACTGAAAATTGAAATTTTTATTTATCTTTTTATTTTTTTATTTTTTCTTCTATTTCAGTTGTTGTATCCAAAAGAAAATAGTAGTAAAGAAAAAGAAAAAAGACTATATATATATATATATATATATATATCAAACACCTTTGCTTATTATGTAAATGAAAACTAGTTTTTTTTTTTAAATAGTTTTTATTATGTAAATGCAATAACTGAAAATTGAAATTTTTATTTATCTTTTTATTTTTTTTATTTTTTCTTCTATTTCAGTTGTTGTATCCAAAAGAAAATAGTAGTAAAGAAAAAGAAAAAAGACTATATATATATATATATCAAACACCTTTGCTTATTATGTAAATGAAAACTAGTTTTTTTTTTTTAAATAGTTTTTATTATGTAAATGCAATAACTGAAAATTGAAATTTTTATTTATCTTTTTATTTTTTTATTTTTTCTTCTATTTCAGTTGTTGTATCCAAAAGAAAATAGTAGTAAAGAAAAAGAAAAAAGACTATATATATATATCAAACACCTTTGCTTATTCGTTTTTCAAAAAAGAAAAATAGGCTCTCTATATACTACTATGGAGTAGCTTTCATAAGACATTTGACTATTATATTGTATAACAATAAACACGGACCAGTCGCTGTGAAGCATCTAACTATCATGCAACGCAAAAATAAAAACCTTGAAAATACAATTGCCGAGGAAAAAAAAATTCCACTTTTCAACATGGCAAAGAAATGCTAAACTAGCACCAAAGCATTACCTTTCTCGCAGTTTAATTAAGGTGCAAAATTAGTAATTAAGCATGTATAACCAAGTTGTTCAATCAGGACTTGTTGGGGGATTAGGGTCATGTTTAGGCTCATTTACTAAAAAAAAAGGTTAGGATTTTCTCTTGGCCTACGCCCAGGTTTTGCCATGACAATTACCAAATAAGTTTTTTTTTTTTTTTTTTCAAAAAAAATTAAAATAAAACATAGAATGAAAACTGCAACACTACCAAACTGGCCCTAAGTTAAATAGTCTTTTATGACCTTAGAGAAGTGTAAGTTCAATTTAATGTTGATCCATTAGAAGAGAAAAGGATTTAGAATCGAGAGTCACAATAAAAATTTCTCGGAAAATAATGCCAAGTCATGGAAAACATGGTGGTATGTAATATGTATGTTCATTCACTTCTTTCAGTGTGATTTCTCCAGTTTTTCTCCAATACCAAACAGTATAATTATGCTATATAATAGGACTCTAGTACTCATGCATACAAGTATACAACTGCAACCCTGTTTTCCTGATTGATGTTTTTTTTTAAGGGATTATTACAATTAAGGGAATAAATGGACACTTAATAACAACGAACTCTACAAAAATCTTGAATTTATTTATAAGTCTTCCTATTTTAGTAATATTTATTAATAAATCAAATTTTCATTTTTTGAAAGCAAATTGTCTAATTTGCCCCCCTTAGTTTACTAACTAAAATTACATGTTTGCTTTTTTGAAACTACCAAAAATATGGATTAAATATTGGGTATCACAGGGATACGATGTAGGATTTTGTAACTTCTCACATATTTCAAATTTTTTTTTTCCTGAAGTTGAGATTTTTTAGGCTGACTTGGAGAAGGATTGCCATAGAAATAGGGGGCTAGATGGATTTATGCAGGTTTCCTATTAGCTTGTTATACTATGTAGAATTATACAACCGTTGTATGTAATGAATATTTTCTCCCAAAATATGCCCTCCAATTAAGTTTTGACAAAGATAGAATTGTTTGACAAATAAGGTAAGGAGCATTCCCCATCCATTTGCCTCACACATTCCTTCCCTTCTTGCCTTCCGTGATCTTTTGGGTCTGCTGCTCGGATAAATCTCTCCATCTGTCTTCTACTGCTCGGATTCACCGTTTTATCGTTTTTCTGGATACACAATTTTATCGATTTAGGACAAAGGGCAAAAATCCGAACACATACACCAATCCCATAACACATGCACTGGATAAGTTAGGGAGGTAAGTGTGGTAGGATTCGAGCCAATACTAAATTATGTATACAGTTTGACTAGCTACTTGAGATTTGTCCTTCCCACATATGCATTTATATCGACCATGGGCATTCAAACCCTTAACCTCTCTTAAGAAGGCTAATAGTACTGGCCAACTTGGACAAGCCATGTTGGTTCTACTTCTAATTGATGTTGTTATCAAGATCAAATGGACAACTAACTTTCAAGCTGAGTCCAATAATTAAATATTTGTTGTAACGGTTACGCCACATCAGATAATCTGTAACCTATTCGATCACAGTGCCTATTGGATTGGGATACCATGCATGTCACCAAAATAACAGTGCTAATGAATATTTTCCCCTTGCAGAGTGGAAGAGAATACGAGTTATATATATATATATATATATATATATGGTTATAGTGTAATATTGTACAGGGGCCTCCAAGCTCCAACCATAGTCGCACTACTTGCTATATATCTACAAATTTGTAACCAAAGGTCATGCATTGACGGCAATCATTCCAGCAATTCATCCCAATATAGCACTACCAAAAAAAGAAATATATATATATATATATATATTTATATAACTAGATTTGGCTACAGATGAAGAGAAGTATCAACATCAGAGTCAGAGTGATCATCATTTTTCATCCATGAAGCCCGCGATACATTAGGCAATGTTTGAGTCTGCCATGACCCCACTAAGTCCGAGGTCTCAATCTGAAAATCCATTTTATTGCTCTGAGAATTTGGCCAGAGGGAGAGAGAAACTTGGGAAGATGATGATGACCTCCTATTGGGAAGAATTAATTCTGGATGGTAAAAAAAACCCAATGGCTCATAATTTGAGGTGGTGGGACTAAATCTTTCAGACTCAGCTAACATGCTCATGAGCTTCTTCTTCTCTCTCATCTCCTTCATTCTCTGCAATTGCCTAAACCTCTCTTGCAAGAGAGCAATGGAGGATTGAATGACTTTTTGATCACTATGTCCCCCACCCATATTTGAGAGGAATATGTAATGAGCCTTAAATTGTTGCATGCCTACTTGTGTAATATATATGCATGTATTGAAATATGGGTTAAGGTTAAAATTGTCTTTTTGTAATTGGCCCTAAGTGATAATAAAGGTAGAAGAATCGGCAGCTGAGACACAAAGTCCAAAAGGAAAAGGGGGTGTGGCCAATCTAAGGAGTACTTTGTTTAGTGACGGGGGGAGAGGCCAAAGCATAGCAAAAGAAGAAAAGGGTGAGAGAGAAACTCCAAAAATATGTTAAAACTTAGCACATGGAAGGGTGTGTTCGGAGGAATAATAGATTGGGTGATGTTCCATCATCTTGTCCCCAAAAGCCCTTTCTAGCTTTGGAGAAGATGGTGTGCCTCTTTTGGTGGGCTTTGGATATAATTACTTAAAAACACACACACACACACACACATATTATTATATTATACATAGGGCATGCCTATTGGCACTCTATGGATTCCTAATGGCCTTTCATGCAGTGCATTAACTGCATAGTTCCGCATGCACTGAATGTGGTATTATGGAGTGCCAATATTAGTAATAACTTGTGGCTTGCCAATAACAATTCCCTATATGTAATGTATATATCTTTTATTTTCAGTGCTTTCTAAACTTTTCTATTTGTCGGATGTATGGGAATGTTTAGAGGTGTGAAGACTAAGAGTAATGTTGTGGTTCTAGAATTTGTACCCTTAAATTTGAATATATGTAGCATTAGGACCATGCACTTAAATACTTTTTAATGAAAACTTTAAAAATCATGTTGTTCGACTATATATTATTGAATGTGGTGTTATTGTCACATATATTGGGAATTAAATAATAATATATACAATACGGTGGGACAAAATGCTTTTCATTAGAGACCATTTTAAGTAGTCTCATTGTCACATGCATTAAGAACCAAATTTCAGAACTGTAATATTATTAATTATTCCATGGAAAGAGATCTATGGGTTAGAACTGAGAATAATTGGGGGGCTCGTAAATCATAATGCTTTTTTTGGGGGGTACACTGATCATGATAACTTTTTATTGAACCACTGCCACATAACTCGTACTACGATGAATACAAAAAACATACCAACAACATTCTCTCTGTACCTCTTTCTCTAGCACAAATAAAGAGGCATATATAACATTCTCTATGATCAAGTCATGTTTTGGCTTGGAGTGTTTGGAGGGGAATGGCATGCAGGGATGAATGCAGCAGATGCTATTGCTGATAGATATAAAGGATGCTTCTTTTTGAAGCACTCTATTATTTAGAGGCAGTCGGTCACAGTCTGGTTTTGAAACTTCGAATTTCGAAGCAGTGGGTAGAGAATATACACAGATACGTATATACTGGAGCGGAGTCAGGAATTTTTTTTTATTTATTAAATTAGTATACTTTCACGTTTTAAAATTGTGTAATCGTTTTGTGAGTTACAAGTATAGTATTGGATTGAGTGTTAAAAGATAACTATTCAAAAACAAATGAATTCGGGATTTCGCCATTACTTTTTCTTCTTCTTTTTTAAAATATATATATATATATATATATATTGTATTCATATACTTTATTTATTTTCTTTTTCTTATTAATTTCACCTATAAAACAAAATATTCTTGCAGATATCTATAAGAACTAATATACTTAGAGCTAATTAAGTAAATGAGATATTAGTTTGGGTAAAAATTAAAAAAATTTAAGGATCAATGTGAGATTTCTGAGTTGAAAGGATAAAGTAAAAAAAACTAGGAGGCACAAATAGATACAATATAAACCATACAAGCTAAAACCATAAACTTGAAAAGTTGAATAGGGGCACAAATGCATATAATCTCAAATACATAGAATAAAAGCATAAAGCTTAAAAGTTGAATGGAGGCAAGGGCCCCTTGGTCTTCTTGAGGTACCTCCATCCTAGGGTGTTCAACCAAATCGAGAGACCGAATCAACCGAATCAAATTGAACTGAACCGATCGATTTTCAAAAAAATTCTCTTCTCTAAGCTGAAATCGAATCGAACCAATTCCGACCAAAAACTGACCAATTCGGTCGGTTTTTAAAATATATAAAAAAAATTGAAAAAATAAATAAAATAACCGAACCGACCGATGAACACCCCTATATATAAAATAGGAGTGAGAGGGGGTCTTTTAAGTTAGATCTAGACCCTTTACATGCAACGCATGCATTCAGTAAACATATACAGGAGATTCATCTTCTAAACCATTTTACTCGACATGTGCTTCAATATTCAATTAGTTACCGGGTGGAAGGATTTTAGTTTATAAAAAGAAAAACATATGAGAGATCTAAGTTAAATTGCACTTATAATAATATCCTTTAAAGTAGTAGAATTGGTTACTGGTGATTTTCAAGTAATTTTTTTTAAGAATGATTTTCAAGTTATTTTATATTTCAAAAAAACCTAACTATGAATATAACTTTTTAATTATTTGCAAATAGCTTAGTAAACTATAAGTCCCATTTATAGAAGCAGTAAAGGTGCGATGGTGAAAAAGAAGCATTGGACTACATGTACTCCAAAAGTTAGTTTTTAAAATACGAAAAAACCGAAGAAAAAAAAATTGACTGAACCGACCGATAAACACATCTACCTACATATATATGAAATAGGAGTGAGAGCGGGTCTTTTAAGTTAGACCTAGTTTGCATGCAACGCGTGCATTCAGTAAACATGTATAGGAGATTCATCTTCTAAACCGTTTTACTCAACATGTGCTTCAGCATTCAATCAATTATCGGGTGGAAAGATTTTAGTTTACAAAAATAAAATCATATGAGAGATCTAAGTTAAATTGCACTTATAATAATATCCTTTAAAGTAGTAGAATTGGTTCCCGGTGATTTTCAAGTATATTTTTTTTAAATGATTTTCAAGTCATTTTATATTTGAGAAAAACTTAACTATGAATATACCTTTTAAATTATTTGCAAATAGCTTAGTAAACTATAAGTTCCATTTATAGAAGCAATAAAGGTGTGATGGTGAAAAAGAAGCATTGGACTGCATATACTCCAAAAGTTGTCTGCTAATTGCAACTTGCAATTATAGTGTAATAACCTGCATTTCATTTAATTATTTTAAATTGCCATTTTTATATTTAACCTGTATTATTGATTTTAATTTATAATTCTCCTGTTCTAAATTTTATCACTTGTGTTATTTCATATTAAAATTCATGTTGGGGTTAAACTGCAATTTCTGTAAATATAGGAACACTTGTGCTGGATCTCAAATTGGTATTTCAAAACGGTGGAAGGGTTTTCTTTTAATTCAAACTGTATTTTTATAAAACCAGAAAACCATTTCTTACATTAAAATAAATTTCTGTATTTTTGTGACGGGCACCGCGCCACGAAAATACCAGTTTATGTTCAAAACTGTCCGTGCTACAATGATCTCCCACAATTTGGGATACTCCACCAATCATGAAGTGACTATACATTACTTTCCAATTATGGAAACTAATGATTGTTTAGAGCCTTGTTTGGTTGTTGCTTTTGGGTATGTGCATTGCTAGTGCCATAAGCTTAAACTCCCAAACACTCCAATTTGCCCCTACTAGTCTACTTGGCTCTTGGTGGATTGATTGAGTTGAAGCATCAGTGTATGTATACATATATATATTTCAGATGTATTAACCTTGTTAATCTGCAGAATTGTTTTAAGATTAGTGTGTTTAAAGTGTTGGTTAAGCCTTGGTGAAGAGACTTGGCCTCCAAGTTCATCTCTTTGGCTCTCTCTATATGTACACCTTCACACTAACACATTCTGCACAAGCTCATTCAGAGAGTTTAGAGAGAGAGCTTGAGAGAGAGATACACAGAGAATTTCAGGAATTGCATAGAGAGAAAAGCTTAATCCCCATAGCCAAAGCTTGGGTTTGAATCTCCTATTTGCTTTTCTTTCTCAACAACTCTTCACCTTTAACATCAGTGAGTATTTAGAAACTCACTCAGAATGTAATTTATGCTTTAATTTCTGTATGCTTGTCTAATTTTGAAATCTCCATTGATGATCATACGTTTGAAATTTCATAGCTTGAAATCAAGATTTTTCAAACTCAACCAAAATTCGTTTTCTTAGATAAATATGGAAGATTATAGTACATATAGACTATGGTTGAAGTTTTAGAGTCTAATTTGTCATATGAAAAAGTATATTAGAAATTAAGTTTTGATAACTTTTAATCTTTCATAAAATTCTTGAGTTATAGATTGATTCTTGTAAAATTAATCATGGATTCTTAATCCTTGTTGAAAAACCAAGAGAATCATATATAATAAGGCATAGTAACTTTCGGAATTGAAAATGGGTCAAAAAGACCTTGAAAATCTGAAACAGAGCAGTTTCTGCGAGGAAGAAGAAGCCTCAGCATTAACTCGCGCCACGATCGCGCGAGCGGCCCGCGCGCGCGATCCCTGCGTTCCCAGGCAGACAGAAGATTTTATATAAGGTAAAGGAAAATTGGGCAGGTCGCGCGAGCGACACGTCGCGCGAGCGGCCTGCGCGCGCGACTTCTGGCAGTTTCTTGTTTTTACTTGTTTTGTGTTAAGGAACTGTTTGGGTGGTATTTTATGAACTGTTAATGCTCTGTTTGGGAAATTTACTAAAGCAGAATCCTATTTGGTTATGTTTAAATGATCAAAACAATGAATTGTGACTTATCAATCCCCGTACGTACATTGTTCCTTTAATTCATCGAATTCCTCTATGTTTAATGACACGACTATAAAGTTGTGCGCTCTTGTGCAACACCCAAGTGTAGGTGATCGTGCAAGTAATATAGTACTGGAAGTCCAGGTCGATCCCACAGGGAAGGAATAGGAAGAATATCTACCAAGTTATAACCTAAAGAAATAGAAAAGATGAATGTAGAAGAGAAGGTTCTAACGAATCCTAATTAATTAAATTAAACTAAACATATAGAAACATAACTAATTAAACAGATAAATTAAAGGTGTTGGAAATACGTGAATCCACATTAATCCTAACCATCTACCATGCATACTCATTAATGTTCTATGGAGTTCATTCCTTTTCAGCATTCCGTATTTTTCTAAAGATATAGAATCAATAGCCCTTTCATGCCCGGGACTATATCATCACAAGTGAGTTAAAATACATGAAAGACGGTTTAAAACAATGGTAATTACTTGCACTCTAAATGGTGTTAGCATTCAAAGTGGTTTTCAAAAGTCATTGAAGAAAAGGCCTTAAGGCTTTAAGTTCTAAAAACTGTTGTGACAAACTGAGCTTATTGGGACAATTTGATGACAGATTTCTAAAACAGAAAGTCATGGAATACTTAAAAGAATCATCTCAAGAATTAACATGTTCGATCGATCGAAGAGCTCTCGATCGATCGGACAGCATCATCCTTCAATCGATCGAAATGCCTTCGATCGCTTGACTGTGGCCCTGGTTCGATCGATCGAAATACCTTCGATCGATCGAGCCCAAGGTTTCTAAAGGTTGCATGGCAGAGGCTGGGAATCAATGTTTCATCACATCATTCCAACGTCTAAACTACAGAAACATGATTAAACTAATACAGGAATAACAAACTAGAGTAATCATAGCATATAAACTAATAGCAATCAAATAACAAGGATTGGAAAGAAAAACCTGGATATAATCTGAAATAAACTTGAAATAAACATGAAAGAAACTTCAATCTTCAATAATCTTGAGTAAAACAATGAAAAGGATGAAGAATAATATGAATCTAACCTAATCTACACCTAATCTAACCCTAAAACTGCAGTTTTCTGCGTTCTGGAGCGTCCTCCTTTCGTCTGGCGTCAAAACGACGTTTTTATAGGGTTCTCACAGAGTTTACGCAACTTTTGGGTGAAAATAAGGTTCGATCGATCGAGCTCAGTTCGATCGATCGAGCTCAGTTCGATCGATCGAAGGTTCGATCGATTGAACTCTCTTCAATCGCTTGAACTCCTCTGATTTTGACAGCACTGCACACCGATGGGAGAATGACCATAACTTTTTACTCGGACCTCGGATTGACCTCCCGTTTGCGGCCACGCGACCGTAACTCAAAGATCTACATTTCATGTCTCTGGGAAAATCTTCCAAATCTGAAGTCATCATTGTCAAAATTGGCATTTTCCCAGCTGCTTCTGTTGTTCTCTTCACCAGAATCACTTTCTATGCAATGTTTGCTTTCCATGACCTGTAAAATAGTGTAAAAACACATGTTTGAGTCTCCACATCATAGAAAACACTTAATCATTGATATGCATCTAAATCTAGGGACTTGGGGATAAAAGTATGCATAAAAGACTATGAAATACACTATAAACATGCACTTTTCACCTCGAATCACACCCCCCAACTAGCTCGTTGCTAGTCCCTAGCAATGAAGCGAACTACAACAGTGTTTATTTAAACTCTAAAAATTGAAAACAAAAGAAAGTAAAAATCCTAAATCACTTTCGTAGGAATCGCGATTGCATTTAGCGTATGCAACAAGCCTTTAAACCCCTAGGTTCCCCCTAGTGGACGAGTGTTGTCTCGTGAGGGTTTGCAGTGAATCTACCCACAAAATTCATGTTTATGGTAATGGTTCTAGTTTAAATGTTTTCAAGAAATATTCCTCTCATTTAGCAATATA
This sequence comes from Hydrangea macrophylla, assembly GCA_033977485.1. Taxonomy (NCBI): domain Eukaryota; kingdom Viridiplantae; phylum Streptophyta; class Magnoliopsida; order Cornales; family Hydrangeaceae; genus Hydrangea; species Hydrangea macrophylla. The sequence goes on along the minus strand of CM066988.1, from coordinate 112,097,580 downwards.
GTTAAGCTCAACAATCTCATGAAACTCTCTAGTATGCCATAGCAATGCAACACACGCATTACAGTTAATCTACTATCAAAGTCATTAGAATGTTCCATACATATTAATCTTCAAGTGTGTGTGTGATTGGACAACCAAAATACAAAACTTTAATTTCAAAGCTCGCATAACCTAAGACACTATCAAGATGTTCGTTTTGACTCAACTCTCACCGGAATTACACTCTCAAAATGAAATCACTCTGAATTAGGTGTAATAATTATCACTCATGATATAGAAGCTATAAAGAGTAAATATGAATGGAATCTAATGCTTCTCATATCTAAATTGAAAAACGGACATTTTATAGTGCATAAAGTCTCATGAATGGATACTTTTCACTAGAAGAGCGAGATACCGCGGAGAACTCTTTCATTACCTTAACTTCAAATCCAATTTACTTAAAATCATCAGGACTTTGAAAAAGAGGTGTTAGATTAAGAAGAAGAAGGCTCGTGATATTCAATTGGGTCAAAGGATGTGATTGGAATGTCTACTATAACTTTTCAAACTTCCCACATCTCCAATCTCTCTCTTCTTCTTTTCTTTTATTTATTTTTTTCACACTCTTCTTTTCATTCCTTTTTTTTTCTTTTGTAACAACCATTGGCATTTTTTTTTCTTTTTCTTCTTATGCTTTTCTTTTTTTCTTTCATTCTTTCTTTGCCAACTTTCCCTTATTCACACTAACATACTTCTTGTTAACGCAACACATCCCAATCACACCTAAATAAAGAACAGATGCTTGAACTCCTAATTTGGAGTTTGGTATAGACTTTAGGATTATGAAGACAAGGAGATTATGATAAGCTCAAGAGGTGAAGTAAAGGAATAGCATAGAGGTAGGCCAAGGCTGTATTATCCATGTATGGTCAAAAGATGGCCTAAATCATCTTCCAAGTTAATAGGATAATTCATTTCAGTAAATTCAAGAGCTCTAAAGTTTGGTATATCCTGAACGTTCTCTTCTAGTAATCAGTCAAAATGAAGAAAATTGAGACTTACAACGAATGAATACGCTTTTCAAAATGTAAGAGTAATTTTATAAAACCCTCAAAATAAAAGAATGGCACAAAATCTCACTTGGGTTATTAGTCTCCACTACAGTCTTTCAAGACACTTAAACTATGCTTACTAATCCATTTTAGCTAAGTACAAGGTTGTCACAACGTGCTCAAAGTATTTGAAGATTAAAAAGCATAGAACATACTATAACTAAGATAGTAAAGAAACTACCATAGTATATCACATACTAATAACATACAGAAAATAACACTAATGCATCATAACTAACTACATTAACTATGAGAGAAATACAAGAACCATTTTATTATCTTTTAAAAAAGCGAAAAGTTTAAAATTTTTTGACAGTTTTAATTTACTGAGTCACATGTTGCTAAGCAGGTATATGACACTAAAGTAAAACAAAAAGATATGAGGCATGCAATGACTCACTCCCCCCAACTAAAACTAAACATTGTCCCCAATGTTCTAAACTAAGCACATGGACATGTAAAGTAAAGCGAGAGAAGGAAGGATGTTACCTCGAGGCATTAATATCCAATTTTTTTTTCAAGTTACCTGCAAAATCATTAGTAGCAACAAGGAAAAATAGAGAACATAATATAACAACTCAGTTAATAAATTCGGTTAATCAAGATACTTATCATAAAGTAACAACCAAAATTTTTGAGGATTTTCCCAGCGAAATAATTTAACAATGACAAGACTTTTGAGATCCTCATAAAAATGCAACTCCCCCCAACTAATGTCAGGCTCAAGGTCAGAGGAGATGATGCAAAACCAATGGCTTCCAAATTTGTTGGGCATAGTTATAAGAGGAATACCACACTTTTTAGGAATTATTCTCAAGAAACGATCTTTGGTGTTGGTATTTCCTATAACAGCCTCTATTTTAATACTAAAAACAGGGGGAGGCCATGGTTCAATAAAAGGGGCAGGGTCGAAGTGATGTTCTAATGAAGCTTCACCACCTGCCGCTTGTCCTAGAACAGAATCTATGGAGATATAATCATAGGAATTGAATTTCTGTTCTATGCACATGGTTTTGGACTGGACTTGGATAAAGCTATCTATTCGGGCCTCAATGTCATAATCACTCAAGAAGGTCAAGCAGTCTAGAAGATTGCTAGCTTCTTGTTGAATTTTAAGATCATCAAAAGTGGGCCCAATATTTTCCAAGTCTTCTCTCAAAGAATTTTGAAAGTTAAAATTTTGTGAAGAACATGTGCTAGTATCCTTACCATCCTCTTCCACAACACATTCTGTTTGTTCACGAATGGGGTACACATAACATTCAAGCTCAGGACGAGAGCTTTGATTGATAGCAAGGATAGGTGATGGGCAACTTGGTGACACCACCTCTTCGGTCGAAAGAGGTGAGGGTTCATGAATATCAGATGAATCTAAATCAAATTTAGAATTTTCAATAGCGTCCTCCCTGGGGTCACTATTAAAGGTAGGGGTAGAGTCAACAGGGGACTCCTCCTTTCCTAGTTGCGTGCAATCACCTAAACTCTCATCATCTTTTAAGACCTCATTCTCATCCTCGCAACTCTCCTCACTATATGTGTCATCTATTGAGGTGCTCTGGACAAAGAGATTGTGCAGTTTTATCCAGGCAGTGAAGGAGTTGATGTCTGGGGTTGTATGTTGAGGAGAAGATGGTTCTACAACTTCATGCTCAATGGTTTGGTTTTGGAGTTCTTGTTGGGTTATCACTTTCTCAAATGAATTGTTAACCTCACTCGGTATGAACCCATCATTGTCCTCTAATTCCATTCCATTGTTAGTGTCTTGAAATTCCGGTTGTAGCGTTGAAGGACTGGTATAGTCTTCTAAAGGTTGGCTATCAAATGCTTGTTGATATCTAGCTCCTAATTTATCAATTGCACTCTCTAGCCTTTTCATTTCACTAAGCAGCAATTCTAACATACCATTATCCTCAACTTGGTTATTCTCCTCATTATAACTATATGAAGTTTCACCCCATTGTTGTTGGTAATAGTCCCCTTCCCATTGTGTTTGTGTGCAAGACTCCCCAGAAGAGAAGTCTTGGTGCATTTGGTAATCGTGGGAACTACTACTATATCCTACACTATCATTTTGGTTATATCCCCATTGCGATTGATAGAACTCTCCATGTGGAGGTTCTTGATATGTTTGATAACATGGGGGACTAACACGATGGTTTTCCCATTGTGGTGATTGGTAGCACTCAGGTTGATAATGTGCATCATATGTGGGTGCTTGCCAACTCGGGGTATAGTTCTCATTACCTAATGTGTACCCATTTGTGGTAATTGTGTTGTATGGAGGGTAATATGGATAAGACATGTTTACCCAAAATATTTAAACAAAAGAAATTTTTTTTTTTCTTGTGAGAGAAAAAGTCCAATGATTTTTTTTTTTTTTTTTTGAAAAGTAAGAAAAATTGGAAATAACTTAGTAAAATTCTAACCTAGTTGCCTTCCCCGGCAACGGCGCCAAAAACTTGACACGACTATAAAGTTGTGCGCTCTTGTGCAACACCCAAGTGTAGGTGATCGTGCAAGTAATATAGTACTGGAAGTCCAGGTCGATCCCACAGGGAAGGAATAGGAAGAATATCTACCAAGTTATAACCTAAAGAAATAGAAAAGATGAATGTAGAAGAGAAGGTTCTAACGAATCCTAATTAATTAAATTAAACTAAACATATAGAAACATAACTAATTAAACAGATAAATTAAAGGTGTTGGAAATACGTGAATCCACATTAATCCTAACCATCTACCATGCATACTCATTAATGTTCTATGGAGTTCATTCCTTTTCAGCATTCCGTATTTTTCTAAAGATATAGAATCAATAGCCCTTTCATGCCCGGGACTATATCATCACAAGTGAGTTAAAATACATGAAAGACGGTTTAAAACAATGGTAATTACTTGCACTCTAAATGGTGTTAGCATTCAAAGTGGTTTTCAAAAGTCATTGAAGAAAAGGCCTTAAGGCTTTAAGTTCTAAAAACTGTTGTGACAAACTGAGCTTATTGGGACAATTTGATGACAGATTTCTAAAACAGAAAGTCATGGAATACTTAAAAGAATCATCTCAAGAATTAACATGTTCGATCGATCGAAGAGCTCTCGATCGATCGGACAGCATCATCCTTCAATCGATCGAAATGCCTTCGATCGCTTGACTGTGGCCCTGGTTCGATCGATCGAAATACCTTCGATCGATCGAGCCCAAGGTTTCTAAAGGTTGCATGGCAGAGGCTGGGAATCAATGTTTCATCACATCATTCCAACGTCTAAACTACAGAAACATGATTAAACTAATACAGGAATAACAAACTAGAGTAATCATAGCATATAAACTAATAGCAATCAAATAACAAGGATTGGAAAGAAAAACCTAGATATAATCTGAAATAAACTTGAAATAAACATGAAAGAAACTTCAATCTTCAATAATCTTGAGTAAAACAATGAAAAGGATGAAGAATAATATGAATCTAACCTAATCTACACCTAATCTAACCCTAAAACTGCAGTTTTCTGCGTTCTGGAGCGTCCTCCTTTCGTCTGGCGTCAAAACGACGTTTTTATAGGGTTCTCACAGAGTTTACGCAACTTTTGGGTGAAAATAAGGTTCGATCGATCGAGCTCAGTTCGATCGATCGAAGGTTCGATCGATTGAACTCTCTTCAATCGCTTGAACTCCTCTGATTTTGACAGCACTGCACACCGATGGGAGAATGACCATAACTTTTTACTCGGACCTCGGATTGACCTCCCGTTTGCGGCCACGCGACCGTAACTCAAAGATATACATTTCATGTCTCTGGGAAAATCTTCCAAATCTGAAGTCATCATTGTCAAAATTGGCATTTTCCCAGCTGCTTCTGTTGTTCTCTTCACCAGAATCACTTTCTATGCAATGTTTGCTTTCCATGACCTGTAAAATAGTGTAAAAACACATGTTTGAGTCTCCACATCATAGAAAACACTTAATCATTGATATGCATCTAAATCTAGGGACTTGGGGATAAAAGTATGCATAAAAGACTATGAAATACACTATAAACATGCACTTTTCACCTCGAATCATTTAAGGTTCATGACATACATGTGGAGTCAGTTGTACATGCATATAGGTGTCAGTCAGTGTGGAAAAGAGTAATGGTCAGTGTGGAAAAGAGTTTGAGATTGAGATTGTGTGGTGGACACTCCCTGGTTTTTGTGTACCAAAGTGTGACGTGTTGAGATTGCGGTGAGAGTGTCTTTGAAATGCGACGGTGGCAAAATGGACACTCCCTGACGCCCATGGTAGCGTTAAAGTGTATGACGCCGAAATTGGACATTCCCTGGCACCCATGGTAGTGCTAAAGTGTGGCCTACGGACACTCCCTGATACCTGAGTCTGGATACTGCGTGAGGGTTCCTCCGGTATTTGCATGGCAGTTTAGGTATTCAAAGTGTGAGGCATTGGACACTCCCTGGTACCCCGGACCAAAGTGTGAGGCAAACTGGACATTCCCTGGCACCCCGTTGCTAAAGTGTGGCTACCTTAGAGTTTCAAAGATACTAGAGTGAGATAATGGGTTGTTGTGTTTGTCGAGAGAAAAGAGTCGGTAAGATGATTGTGGTGCATTGTCCCATACACGATCATATGTTTTCAATGGATGAACGACTTTTAAGTATATTTCCTGTTATTTTTATAATTGAATTCTTTCTATGGTTTAACCGTTGATTTAACAAAATTGAAAATGGAAAAAGGTAAGTGAGTATGTTTTACATTCAAAGTTATGTTTTTAATACTCACCAGCTTCTCGAAGCTGACGACGTTGATGCGTCCTGGACATTCGTGTTCAGGCTTTTCAGGTTATGACTACGCTGAGCCTTATGACTATGCTAATTGAGAACGGCTGCTTTCGGAAGAGAAACTGTTATCGTCACTGCATATTTTAAAGTTATATGTTTTAATTATGAACTGGTTTGTAATAAGGATGACTGTAATAGACATTAAGCTATTGTTTTGTTTTCAAGGCGGTCTGTGCCTTTAGATGACCCAGTGCTGTAATATTTATTAAGTTAGAAAAATTTTATAAGCCTTGATTGCTCTGCTCTGATTATTATGTTTTGTTGTTGACGTTTGGGACGGAATCGATCATTCAAACTGTCGCGACCTACGGGTCCATAAAGGAAATTAAACGCGTTCCTTATTTATGCTACGTCGGGGCGTGACATATAGTTCTTCCACTCTGTCTGCCCTGCCTAAATGAAATTTAAAAAAAAAAAAAATTCATCTTGATAAACTGCAATACAACTCAAAAGAAAATTCATATATGATAATCGATGCCATTTAATACTAATATTAAAGAGTATAATACCAAATGGTAAAAAAAAAAAAAAAAAAAATCGAAGTATATTAGTTCTCCAAATAAATCTCAAGATTAATCATAGTACATATATATATATATATATATATGTTGGGAAAAACTGAGACTATGAACGAAAATAGAAAATTATAAGGCTCCAAACGCATCTAATGACACTGTCTTTAGAACATAATTTGCCCCCACTTAATTGAGTTTGCTATTGGGTTGCAGGCAAAGTTGTTCCCAGGATTAATCAAAGCCTTTGGTTGAAGAATAGCAGTAAGCAAAACTGATATTCTCCCTAAACGAAATCTGTGTTTCTGTAATTTTTCTAAAGAAAGAAAGAGAGAACTTGTATATAATTCTGAGGGAGTGTTCGTTATTTGTAAACATGAAAGACTGTTGTACGAAGAGCCATGACGCTTTCCCAAATAGCATCCGTTCAGAAAAGTCATACCCACTACCAAGAGCAGTAACCTTTCATACATAGAAATAACTGTTAGATTCAAATTTGTGAATTACACTTCAATTTAAATAATCAATCAATTCGGAATTGTTGATCAGGCAACTCAAAATTGATTGACCATGAGGGAATAGGACTTTAATTTTTTTTGACTATCAAACAAATTTGTAGGTATAGGCTTGTATAGGCTTTTGACTATTAAACAAATTAAACAAATAAAACAGGCTTTTGACTATCAAACTCAACATTCCCCCACTTTGATAGCAAAAATAATTAGTAATAATCTCTCAGACAGAACAACACAAAATACCATTATGAATACAAGAAGGTGTTTAACAACTAAAACCCTCAATTAGTATGAGTACATCAAAGTTTAATCAGAGTCATTGGTAGCTAGGCCTTAAACCAAGTACTCTATAAGAACAAACCGGAAATACTATACACACAATAGTATACTGTTTACAAAGATTTCTAAACTACTCAGCACTATTATGGCCATGTGCTATCTCCTGGATTCATGAACGATCAAAAGAGTAAAACTAAACTCTCTTGAAAAGCAGCACCACTTTTACGTCCACATAGGTGAAACCATATTGTGCTCCCATTACTTCAAACACGTCTGACTTTATTAAGAAACCAATTCAACCCTACTTAACGTAATGGTCAACGCTGATTTTCTTCAAATTATCTCATAAATGGGCTCACAAAGCAAATCAGTGTCACTTGATCACTTATCAACAACTTGTTTTTACCCATTAAACCCATCACTAAAGGTTGTCTAGTTGTGGGTTGGGTTACCATTGTTGGCGATCATTGTAAACGGTTTTAGCCCCATCTCATTAGATGTCACCCTTACCATTTCTCTAGGCAAACCTTTGGTCAAGGGGTCAGCCAAGTTCTTACTCGACTTCACATATGTAATTGTAATTACTCCGTCCTAAATCAATTGTCTTACAAACTTGTACCTCAGACTTATATGTCTAGACTTTCCATTGTAAGTACTGCTATAAGCTCTTGATAGAGTAGCCTCACTATCGCAATGAATATAAATTGGCGGCATTTGATTAGGCCATAACTTAATGTCTAACAATAAGTTTATAAGCCACTCAGCCTCCTTGTCTGTCGATGCTAACGCTATGAATTCTGATTCCATAGTAGAATGAGATATGCAAGTCTATTTTTTAGATGCCCATGAAATAGCACCCCCACCAAGAATAAACACCCATCCTGACGTAGACTTGTTATCTCCTTGGCTAGTAATCCAACTAGTATCAGTATATCCTTCGAGCACTGCAGGATACTCATTATAGAATAACCCAAGTCCTATGGTCTTCATAAGATAACCAAAAACTCTAGAAAATGCCTTCCAATGCTCTCCACTAGGATTACTCGTAAATCGACTCAATTTACACACAGAAAATGCAATATCTGGTCTAGTACAATGCATAAGATACATTAAACTACCATTTGCACTAGCATATTCAAGTTGTGCAACTACTCTACAAGAATTGTCACTTAACTTAATGCTTGAGTCAAACGGGGTATTAAATTCCTTAATACTAAGGTGTTTGAATTTCGAGAGCACGTTTTCTATATAATGTGTTTGGTTCGAAGCATAACCCCCACTATGCTTTCTAACCTTGATACCTAAAATAGTATCAACTTCTCCAAGATCTTTCATTTTGAATTAGAAGTCAGATACTTCTTTGTTTCAAGTATGCCTAACATGTTTGTACCTATGATCAACATTTCATCTACATACAAGCATATTATCACACCATTCTTTGGTAAACTTTGAATAAATGCACTTATCTGCACTATTCAGAATGAAGCCATTTGACAATATACATGAGTTAAATTTGTGATGCCACTGTTTAGGTGGTTGCTTCAAACCATATAATGATTTAATAAGCTTACACACTTTCTTTTCAATTCTAGGTAGGACAAACCCTTCAGGTTGATCCATATACACTTCTTTATTCATATCACCATTCAAAAATGCAGTTTTAACATCCATTTGATGGATCTGCAAGTGATAGATAGAAGATAACGCCATAAGAATTCTAATAGAAAAAATTTTGGCCACGGGTGCATATGTATCAAAGTAGTCAATACCCTCGTTTTGCCTATAGCCCTTGGCTACTAATCTCGCCTTAAAGGCTTGTACTTTGTGGTTGGTGCCATATTTTCTTTTGAAAATCCATTTGCAGCCAATAGGTTTAGAACCTGGGGGTAAATCTACCAATGTCCAAGTGCCATTTCCAATAAGTGAATCCATCTCATCACTAATGGCTTCTCTCCAGAATGCAAAATCTCTGGAACTAATGGCTTCTGAAAATGGCTTAGGATTAGCCTCAACATTTAACACTAAAGGCATCTTATCAGTCACTTTGTCTCTATCTCCTTCGACTAGAAAGATTATAGAATCGGTTGAGACAAATTTCTATTTTCTTGGTCTCTTACTTCTTCTAGGTTCCTCTTTGGAAAACACACGATCTTTGACTTTATTTGGAGATTCTAATCTATGAATATAGTTAAGATCAGAAGTTTGGGTCTCTACAACTTTAGAGCCTGCATAAAATTTATCTTAAAAAAATTCTACATCACAAGATTCTACAATTGTGTTAGACTCTAGATCAAGAAGTCTATAGGCTTTGCTATGTTCAGCATACCCAACGAACACACTTCTTAGTGCTTTAGGACCTAGCTTTGCCTCTTTGGATCAGGGACCCTATAGTATGCCAAACGCCCCCACACTTTGAGGTATCCTAAATTAGGCTTTCTACCCTTCCATATCTCATCAGGACATACGTTTGTTTTCCTAGAAACAATTCAGTTATGTAAGTGACAGGCGGGGTATATCATGCTTCTCCCTACAAGTACATAGGTAACTTAGCATGCATTATCATACAATTTACCATTTCTGTTAAAGTGTGATTTTTCCTTTCAGCCACTCCATTTTGCTGTGGTGTGTAAGGTGCAGAACTTTCATGAACAATACTATGCTTTTCACAAAAATCGTCAAATTCATTTGAAAAATATTCTCCTCCTTTATTGCTACTCAAAACTTTAATTTTCTTATTTAACTGATTTTCGACTTCAGCTTTATAAATTTGGAATTTGTCAAAAGCTTCATCTTTGGTCTTTAAAAGATAAACATATGTATATTTAGAAGAATCATCAACAAACGCGACAAAATATCTTTTCCCACCGCGAGTTAAAACATCATTCAATTCATATATATCCGAGTGAATTAAATCAAGAATTTATGAATTTCTTTTAACACTAGGAAAAGGTTTCTTAGTCAATTTAGATTCTGCACACACTACACACTTGTCACAGTTTGAATCGTGATAATTAATTAAACCAAGTTTGCTCATGTTCATTATTGATCTAAAATTCAAATGTGCTAGTCTATTATGCCATAAAGAAAAAGACTCAACAATATAAAAAGAAGCACTATTATTATTATTATTATTATTATTATTACTCAATTTGAACATTCCATTACAACCATAACCCTTTCCAATAAACATCCCATTCTTAGTTAGGATGTCGGATTCAAAAACAACATGAAATCCTCTTTTACACACAAGATCGACAGAAACTAAGTTCTTTCTCATATCAGGAACATGAAAAACATTCAAAAGAGTTAGAGTCTTCTCAAATGTAAAGTTCAATTCAACACTGCCTTGTCCAACAACTTTAGCGCGGTCTTGATTTACCATTTGGACCTCTTGCCCATTGACCACCTCATAAGCCTTGAATAGAGACTTATCCTTGCACACATGAACAGTTGCCCCAGAGTCAAACCACCATCCAGAGGAGGTGTCTGCCATGTTGATTTCAGTCACCATGGCCACAAGGTTCTCTTCAACCATATTTGCAGAACTTTTCTGTTTCTTGTTCGAACGACACTCCTTAGCATGATGACCTGATGTTCCACATTTATAACATTTGTCATTCTTTTTATTCCTCTTTCACTTGTTAGAAGCACAATTTTTGGTTGACTGATCATGTTCCTTCTTTGTATGGCCTTCCACAATATGAACATTAGTTTTAGCGATTTCTCATTTACCGCCTCGTTTACGAGTCTCCTCTTCTATACGAAGATGTTTCTGAAATTGTTCTAAAGAGAAATCTTTTATCTTATGCAGAAGTTTCTTGCTATAATCTTTCCAAGACGGTGGAAGTTTCGCAATAATTGCTCCAACTTGGAAAGATTCAGGAAGCTAAATGTTCATAATAGTGAATTTATTAACAATGCTCTGTAACTCGTGAATCTGATCGAGTACAGATTTGTTATCAACCATACAAAAATTGAAGTATCAGAAATTAGAAATTTATTTGTACATTCCTCTTGCATCTTATACTTGAAGTCTAGTGCTTTCTATATCTCAGTAGTAGAGTTTGTTTCTTTATAGAAGTTGTACAAACGATCGGATAGCGCATTCAAGGTATGGCCACGACATAGCAATGCATTTTCTAGCTGATTCAACCTTTCCTTCTTTTGTTTTTCAGTGTCTGTATTTGTGGGCTCTGGAAGAGGTTGTAGATTTGGATCCAAAATATAGTATAACTTCATGGCAGTAAGAAAAAAGATCATCTTGTCCTTCCAGCGAACAAAATTACTTCCATCGAATTAATCCAGTTTGATGAGATCCTGGTTCATCATCTTAATAGAAGTCTTGTTGGCTTCAGTTTCCATTGTATCAAATGATGTCTAATATTGTTGGGATAAAACTGAGACTATGAACGAAATAGAAAATTATAAGGCTCTAAATGCATCTATTGACATTGTCTTTAGAACATAATTTGCCCCCACTTAATTGAGTTTGTTATTAGGTTGCAGGCAAAGTTGTTCTCAGGATTAATCAAAGCCTTTGGGTGAAGAATAGCAGTAACCAAAACTAATATTCTCCTTAAACGAAATCTGTGTTTCTGTAGTTTTTCTAAAGAGAGAAAGAGAGAACTTGTATATAACATTTCTAAGGGAGTGTTCGTTATTTATAAACATGAAAGACTGCTGTACGAAGAGCCATGACGCTTTCCCAAACAGCATCCGTTCAGAAAAGTCATACCCACTACCAAGAGCAGAAACCTTTCATATATAGAAATAATTGTCAGATTCAAATCTGTGAATTACGCTTCAATTTAAATAATCAATCAATTCGGAATTGTTGGATCAGGCAACTCAAAAGTGATTGACCATGAGGGAACAAGACTTTAATTTCTTTTGACTATCAAACAAATTTGTAGGTATAGGCTTTTGACTATTAAACAAATTAAACAAGTAATGCATGCTTTTGACTATCAAACTCAACAATATAATCACGGTGGGCACAAGTTTTGACGTAGTGCTCGTAAAAAATACCATCGGTTTTGATTTTCACCTATCAAATTCACTCCTATTCGTATTACACCTCTTCCAAATCCATTCCATGCAGGGGAGAGTTTTTTTTTGGCATCCCTAAGATTGAATTTGTTTTAGTTTAACACACTAATGTTTCTGTTTCCTATGTCCCTTTTTTTTTAAAAAAAAAACTCACTAAGAGTATCTCCACTCAATATGTTTAATTTTAAAATGTTAATTTTGTTTAAAGGCCTATGTGGTAATTTGGCGTCTTATAAATAAGAATTATCCCCGATATGTCAAATTTATTATATTACTATTTTTTTTTCTCAATAATAGGACCCATAATTAAGAACTCTACCTTAGTTAATATGCTTGATAGTAGGTCCCATTAATAAAATAGTAAAAAAAAATAATAAATAATAATAAATAACATAACTCTATCGTATGTCTAATTTGATATATGAGAATTGATGTTAAATGTCACCTAGACTTCGAGTGGAGCTATTTTACTTCAAAACCTGGTGTTTAACATGTCTAAAAGGTCTGTTTGGAAAATTCTAAAATAAGACATGGTTCAGTTCATGTCTACCTTTTATTTGGTTTTGTAAAGGCTAGTAGCTACCGATAATGCCAGAGCAGTCCACAATTTTTCTAACGGATTTTTAATATTACTAATAGATTTTTACCGTTACAAATAAAAAAAAAAAGTGTTAGAATCTGCTTGACATTAAAGAAACTACTCTGACATTATAATTTCCCTTTCTAAAAACTAAATTTTAGTGATTATCTATTTCAATACCATAGTATAAAAGAGCCTTAGGAGTATTTGAATTTCAATTGTCCTTATTTGTCATAATTTCAATTGTTTTATCCTTATAAGTCATTTTACCTTTATACCCATTGCCTTTACTAATTTGCTAAGAGAGATATCTATCTTATCAACATCAACAACTTCATATAAAAGAGGCTTATTCTCAATTGAAATTGTCCAATTTTGGTATTTTGGATTTGTTTGAAATGACAATTTTACCTTTATTTTCCTTTTTTGTTCCATTTTTCTTTAATGATAACTTTAAGTTTTTGTCATTTTGTGAGGGTAGGTTGGTCATTTCACCCACAAAACAACATTTATTACTAATAGGTCAACTTTTAAAATTTAATTAATCTAGAAATGATGATTCAATCAACTTTTCAAATAATAATTACAAATATTTACAATTTGGTTCAACTTTAAAATTAAATTAATCTATAAATGATGTTTCAATCAACTTTTCACCCAATAATTATAAATATTTACAATTTGGTTCAAAAAACCCAAAACTCAATAATTGTAAGTTGTGCCTTGTTTGGCACAACCGCTTTTCGGCTTTGTGGTTTGCGCGTTTTTTCGTTCTTCCCAAACAAATCACTAACTTGTTTTGTTTTGTTTTGTGTTTTGTTTTTATTTTTTGGGTTTTTCCAAATAAACCACTAACACAAGCAAGACACAACACAGCCTGAACTGGGCTATGCTTTGTTTGGTTTATTTTATTTTGTTTGGTTTTGTTTTTCTTTTTTCTTTTTTTGGTTTTCTCAATCAAAGCACTAACATTTGTTTGTGTTTTTGGTATTGTTTTTCTCAAAAAAAATCTTCAATTTAATTTTAGGGTTAACTACATTTTACCCCCCTGTGGTTAGGCCCATTTTCAATTTACCCCCCTTGTACTTCAAAAGTAGACATTTACCCCCAGTAACTTTGGAATAAAGTGAAACTGTAAAGATTTCCCTCAAAACTGATGCAAATTCTAAAATTAACCAAAAATATTAACACTTAACCCCTTTTGTGAGGTTAATTTTGGAACAAAACCCCTATGTAGCGATAACGCTGCCATTTAACCAAACTATCCAGGGCATTTTTAGCACCTAGCTCCTTTATGAGGCTAATTTTGGGATTATCTGCCTATGTGGAGTTAATTTTGACACTTAAAATCTCCGTTGTGGGGCTAATTTTAACATTAATACCTGTGTGGAGCTGTTTTTAGAGAAATTTTTACAGTTTCATTTTAATCCGAAACCACAGGAGGGTAAATGTCCACTTTTGAAGTACATGAGGTAAAGTGAAAATGGGCCTAACCACATGGGGTGAAAGATAATTAATCCTTAATTTTATACACATACCTTAGAAATTTAATTTTATTACACACATACATAAATTTCATTTACACACACATAAAATTTAATTTCATCTTTTTTTTCCCCTTCTCCACCTACACATTAATACCTTTTATATTTTCATATTACACAAACACAAGCCAATAAATTTAATTTACACACACCCCCCCATACACACACCTTTAAATTAATTTAATAAATTTACTTTACACACACACCCCTTTAAATTAATTTTTTTTTATATTCATGTATTACACACACATACCGATAAATGTAATTTATAAATTTAATTTCACACATGTCTTTAAATTACACATACACATAAATTTATTTTTGTATACCCTATAAATTTCATTTTATACTTTCATAGTAACCTATTAATTATATTGTACAATTCGTCGCCCCGCGCCTTGCCCCCCCCCCCCCCCCCCCCCCCCCCCCCCCCCCCCCTATTTTATATGAAAGAGGTTTAAATAGAATGGTCTTTAAAGATGTCAAATTAATTTGGCCTTATTGGTCTTTTTTTATTTCTAATTTGGCCTTATTGGTAATTTCACATCAATCAATCCACATCAAGTTATTATCCAATAGTAATTTGAGGCTTGTTTGACAAGTCTTCTTTGAGCCTTAAGATATCTTTTCAGGGAACTTTTGAATTACCAAACAAGCCTTAGATTATTTTTGTAAATTAATGCTTGTTTGCTCCTTAAGGCAACTTTTAAGGAATCTTTGAATTATCAAACAAGTCTTACGTCACTTTTCTAAATAAGCATTAGGTTACTTTTGAAATTTAAGGCTTGTTTGAGCTTTAAGACATACTCCCTCCGTCCCATAATAAGTGCCCACTTCTTTTTTGCACAATGTTTAAAAAAGTTATATTATATTAATTTATTTGGTTCATTAAAGAGTCATTTTCCAATTTTACCCTTAGATGTGATGTGTGTTTGACTTTTTGCTTCTTTTGGGACCACAAATAATTGCTTCTTTGTCTTTATTATAAGGGTAGTTTTGGAAAGTAAGTAAAAGCTATATGTCAATTTAGGAAAGAAGACACTTATTGTGGGACATCCAAAAAAAGAAATGTGGACACTTATTATGGGACAGAGGGAATATTATAATTTATTAGTATTATTATTTATGTATTTAAAGTGTGTGCAATTATAAATTAAATTACCAAATTACCCTTTTGTTAAATATGATTATCAAATTACAATTATAAATTCCCGTTTGTTAAATTGAAATACGAAAAACCCTTTTATTATATTACGATATATATACATATATATATATATTAAATCATCTAATTACCCTTATACATTTTATAAATTACCATTTTGATAAATCAATTTACCAAATTACCCTTTTAATATAATTATTGTTAAACTATATTTTTCTAACACCATCTTAAGAATTAATAAAACATATTTCTCTTTCTTGTTCACTTAAAAACATATATATATACATCACATATTTTTTTTGTACGAAATTCAACACCCGTGCATTGCACGGGCAATTCTCCTAGTGTTTTATAGAAGACTAGAAGTTTGTGCAGTCTATTAGATTTCTTAAAACAGCTTCTAAACCTACACTTAGTTCTTGTGAGACACATGAGCTTAAAAAAAAAAAAATTAGACTTGGAACAGAACTTGCTCCTATTTTAAAAATTCCCAAACAGTCACTAAGATTTGAAATCTCGAGATGCTCCAGTGTTCAACTACCATACCAAAGAGACTCACTGGTAGTTTGCGATCACAGCAATGCGAGTCTCGCATGTACTTGCGAGCCTTCGCCCCCAAACCATTGAACCCAAGGTCATGTCTATAATCCAAGACTCAACCAAACTGGTTCACCTCCTCCAAATCCACTCTCTCATCATCAAAACCTCACTGGACCGCAACAACTTCGTTCTCGCAAAGCTCCTTCGTAAACTCTTTTCATGTTCTTCGTCCACCAATGATTTACCCTACGCCCGCTCTATATTCGACTCAATTTCATTCCCGGACACATTCATTTGGAACACCATGATCAGAGCTTACTTGAATTCCCCAAAACCCAGCGAGTCTCTATCCCTTTTTCTCCAAATGCGCCTTCAACAAGGCGTTTTGGTTGATAGTTTTAGCCTTTCACTTGTTCTCCAAGCATGTGGGAGATTAGTTGATTATCAAATAGGTAGAACTGTACATACCCAGGTGGTGAAACTTGGGTATGGTTTTGATTTATTTGTACAAACTGCTCTTGTTGAAATGTATGGTAAATTGGGTTATATAGATATTGCGCGTAAAGTATTTGACGAAATTGATGACCCTGATTTAGTTTCATGTAATGTTTTGTTAGCTGAGTGTGTTAGACTTGGGGAGTTAAGTTTAGCACAAGATTTGTTTGACAAAATGCCTGAAAAGGACTTGGTTTCTTGGAATACTATGATTCATGGGTTTGCATCACTTGGGGAACTGGGTTCTGCTAGGAAGCTATTTGATAAAACTTTTGAAAGAGATGTAGTGTCTTGGAGTTCAATGATTGCGGGCTATACTAAAAGCAGGCAGTCTAAAGATGCGTTACGTCTATTTCACGAAATGCAATTGGCAAATGTTGTGCCAGATAAGGTTACCATGGTCAGTGCGTTGTGTGCTTGCAGTGAATTGGGTGCCTTAGGTATGGGCAAGTTGGTTGATGAGCACATTCTGAGAAGTGGGATAGAAATAGATCTCAAGCTAGGGACTTCTCTTGTTGATATGTATGCAAAGTGTGGTGACATAGATAATTCCAGGAGAGTTTTTAATCAAATGGGTTCTAGAGATGTATTTGCTTGGAGTGCTATGATCTTGGGACTTGCAAACCATGGATTTGGTGAATTAGCTCTTAATCATTTCCACAGGATGAT
The DNA here is from genome assembly GCA_033977485.1 of Hydrangea macrophylla. Lineage (NCBI taxonomy): Eukaryota > Viridiplantae > Streptophyta > Magnoliopsida > Cornales > Hydrangeaceae > Hydrangea > Hydrangea macrophylla. The sequence continues at coordinate 112,080,302 of CM066988.1, read as the reverse complement.
ATCTGAAGATGTTAAGCCCAACGATATTACCTTTATAGGAGTGTTAATTGCGTGCAGCCATATTGGTTTAGTCGATAAAGGGTGGACGTACTTCAAGTCAATGAGTGATATTTATGAAGTTACGCCTAAACTTGAACATTATGGATGCATGGTTGACATCTTGGGCCGAGCAGGGCGACTTCAAGAGGCTAGAGAACTAATTACAAGTATGCCCCTAGTGCCCGATGCTGTTATTTGGAGAGCTCTACTCGGAGCTTGTAGGATCTACAAGAACGTTGAACTAGCAGAGGAAGCTACTGTTCATCTCCTCGAACTGGAGCCTCATGTTGATGGAAATTATGTGCTGTTGTCAAACGTATATTCTCAAGCCAAGAAGTGGGACAAGGTGATAAATGTGAGGAGGACGATGAAAAACGTGAATATTCAGAAGGTCCCAGGAAGCAGTTCTATCGAGATTGATAATGCAGTTCATGAATTTGTTGCAGGAGATAAGTCACACCCTCAATGTGAGGGTATCTATAGAATGTTAGCTGAGATGACAGATAGGTTGAAACATTCTGGATATGTACCTCTAATAGCCTCGGTGCTACAAAATTTTGACGAACAAGAGAAAGAGAATGCATTAGCTCATCACAGTGAGAAGTTAGCTATTGCTTTTGGGCTTCTTAGCACAGCACCGGGATCCCCCATTTTAGTTGTTAAGAATCTCCGGATATGCGATGACTGCCATTTGGCCATTAAGCATATATCGAGGATCTATTATCGCAAGATAATTGTTAGGGATAGAAATCGTTTTCATCATTTTGTTGGAGGTTCATGCTCCTGTAGAGACTACTGGTGAAGACAATGAACTGGAATTATGTTCTGCTTGGTTTGCGGATTTAGAGAAGGCAAAGAAAAAAGGAAAGGGATACAAGAAAATAAACTAGTTCCCTTGTGTTTTCCCTCGACATGCTTAAGAAGAAAGGGAGAGAAGTGACTCACAAAATTCAGAATTTTTAATTTATTTCCCAGCATATTTATTTCCTCCCTATTCTCCCTATTAACCAAACAAAGAAAAGTAATTCCTTGATGTTTTACTTTCTTTCCCATACTAAATCCTTGAACAAAACAGAGCCTGAATGATGGGCTATGGAAAATGTGGTTTTGGGTGTTGGTCGACCCCAACCAAAAAGAGAGGATGTATAGTATCGCCAATCAGCAATTGGTGCCACAGTGTGTGGACCCTTTTTCTCATTTATCGCTTCTTTCCAAAACGTTTTCTCGAGGCATGAGTTGCAGTTTGTGGAATATAGAAGAGGAAACAGATCCACTGAAGGAATTTGGAAGAGAATCTCTTCACCCTTCTCTAGCTGAGCAGTTTGGTTAGTGTGTCAATGTAACGAGAGTGTTTCAGCTCTGACATCTCTAAAGAGGATGGTGGACAAAATTTTTCTGTGAAAGTACTTGATTCATATCATGAGATTATGGGAAAGACGATCGGATACTGCTTTCCAATTCATACATTTTGTGATCAGCATGCAGCAGAGATGAAGGTATAGTTTCTGACTCGATTTAGTACGCGTTAGAGAAAACGTTGGCCTCCTCTTACATATTTGCAATTAGTAATGCTTTTCTATGTGTCTCTCTCCGAAAATTGGAGAAAACTCGATTTGTTGAATCTTTTGAGAGATTCATCTTTCGGTCTTGGTAATGGGTCCTAGATCTTATGCTTGTGTCTTTTCTGATTAATGCTGGCTTAGGAAAATAAAATATACACCAGTGGATGAAGATTTATCCTGATTGACCAATTGTTTCTCAACCAGATGTACCAGCATTTCAATCGATGCTGCTCAACAAGGGAGCAAATGATCCATGATATCCATCTATGTTTCAAGCTTCCCATTTATACTTGCTGAAGATCTGCAGATATTCCTGTGTGTATTTCCCTGTGCCTTTAAGGTTAGTCTTCTGTTAGAAGTTCCCTTTCCTCTACAACTTTGAGTTTATGCTTTACATGTTACGGATGTTTTTCCATTACCACCAAATTCAACTAAAACTTGTATGCTTCTTTGAATTTGGAGAACAGCACGATTAAGAGCTATCTTAAACTACCTGATGCGTGGAATGATATCAAGTAGGAGAAAGTTTACAGTGGATAGATGCCAAAGACATTGTGTTTCTATGACTACAAAAAACTGTTGCATCAGGTTCAAATGGTATGTTTAGGCACTATGTCATTTAAGTGGACAATATCGTCCGATTGTTCTCCTTGTCTTTTCAAGTACTCAAATTGATCCATAAGACTCCAGACGAGGTCATCCAATTGACTACAACTATTCAACATCCCTTATATCGTATCATTCCATATGATATAAGAACAAAACCAATTCTGTTTCACCGAATTGATGTTGCCATTTACCTAGTATGTACGGAAAATTAACCTAAGAGAACCAAATCTAATCAACTTGGAACCATCTCACCGAAAAAGTGTTCATTACTTTACTTGTGTTTGCTTACAATAGCAATTGAACGTGTTCAACAAAAAATTTTAATTTGGACTTATCGCATCTCCCAATGTAGAGAGATGGTCCTTGTCCTACATTAGGGCTTAGGATTGGGTTTACAACATATGGCAGATCGGGAATGTCCACTGAATCTAAAGCCTATTTTGAAGTCAATAACTAATCATGTTATTTTGATTAAAAAGAAAAAATCAGTTAAAAGTGTTTTTAAATCGTACACATACTCATAGAGGATCTACCAAACACTTGAATATAGTAGCAATTTGAAACCGATTTTTCTATCCACAACAGGAGTAAATATTCGATACAGCGGTGATACTACACAGTTTTCGAACATGTTTTCTCTAGAAATAGGTGTGATAGATGCTTGAACCAATGAATATTATTGGTTTGTGATACCATGTCAACAAATCACAGTGAGTCAGTGACACCCTTAGGAAAACATTAGACTGTATTTGTCAAATTTAACGAATTGATCGGCCACCTTTACTTTAAAAGGCGCTTAAGGAGAGTTTAACTAATATCATTGGAAGTCATAAGAAAATTGGAACAATTCTTGAAAAGATGAAATCATAAACAGAAGGATAACTTGTATTTGATGTGAAATAATGGAAGAGAGTTTTAACATCTCTCCACTTTCTCTCATACCTGGAACAAGAGGGAGGAAACTTTTTTACCCTCACTCTCCCCCCAATAAGGAGAAATTTTTAGGTACATTGAGGGTACCATGTGGCATGTGAGTAGGTCTTTTGGTTAAACCCACATTCAAAAGTGGGACCCCTTGCACGTAGGGGGTGTGGGTCCTACCCAAAATGTCAATTCTCATTAACTACAGGGTACCACATAGGCATATCGCGTGGTATCCTTAAGTTACCTAAAAACTTCTCATAAATAAGAAGACAGGAAGTATCAAAGTTTTCTTCACTGAATTCTATTTTACTTTCCTTTCAAATTTCTTCATCTCCTTTTCATTTGTAATCTACAGAGTCAGTTTATGACATGATCAATTTGTGCTTACTCGGCCGATTCACAATTGTTGTGCTTGGTAAACTACTACTGATTCCTAGAAGAAACAGAATGAGATACGGATACAAATTGTAAACTAGCTGGTAATTAAGGACATGACTTCCACACAATTCTTTGGTTGTGGTTCGTTGGGCTCACTCTCACAACAGTGAGACCTAGTATTTAAAATTTAATTTTTTAACACTGGGTCTCACTGTGAGAGAGAACCTAATGAACCACACCTAAAGAAATGTATGGAAGTTGTTTCTGCTAATTAAATTCATTTTGATTTTTACCTAATTTATTTTTTTCTTTTTTGTGACTAATGGTAAGATATTTAAGCCTCTCCACATATCTAATTCAACTTTTTGGATGCCTGCGTTGTTGTCACATATGCTTAGGGGTGACAATCGTGTCGTGTCATGTCAATAATCGTGTCATTTCTAAACGTGTCAAAACCCTAAACTCATACCCGATTAATGCAATTCACGAGTCACCCATTTAACCCACCAACCCATGTAATGAACAAGCAGTTTTACCAAGATCTTCTTCGTGAACGTGTGACGTGTCCCAAGATTTCTTATCCAATGATAATATTGAATCTTGACTCTTTCTCGTTGTCCTCAAGCACTTTGCAAAGAAGAGAACTAGAGTGTGGGAATATGTGGAATGTGGACTGTGAGTCTGTGGTGTGAGCGGCGGCTGTATTGTGATGGAGATGGTTTTTTCCCTAATTCACAGTCTGTATATATAGTTATGTTGTGCTACTGCCAGATTTTTTTTAACAGCTGAGATGATTGCAATTTTTGACCCATAATAAATAAATAAATAAATGATTGTTTCTTTAAAAAAAAATGTCTGTAATACTTGTTTTTTTTAAATGTATATTTCCAAAAATACCCTCTATAATCCGGTTAAATGGGTATCCCAATTAAAACATGACCCAACCCATTTATTAATCGTGTTAAATGGGTCAACCCGTTTATGATCCATACCCGTGTAAGCTAAACTCAAACCCGTTTAATTTGAGTCGTGTCGAAAATTGCCACCCCTACATATGCTAGGTGTAGTTTCTAGGTAGGTATCAAAAATATATATAGGGAAAATATATATATATATATAATATCTATATAATAACCGACAAAGGACTTTATGTCCAAAAAACTGATCCAAGGGTCCTAACTAAAGCTCCATCCGACATTTTTGATCCCAGCCATTCACTAAAATTGGACACTTTAGACCATCGGATCTAATCCTACGGCTGATATTCTTCCTTCTTGACTGTGCGCCAGTCTCCTTGGAACTCACAAAACCCACTTTTGATTCAAAAAATTTTGAATCACAATATCTCTCTGTGCCAGTGCACCTCACTCTTTCACTTGACGCTTTCTCTCTCTCTTGCCCTTTCCAACAACACTCTATTGCACGTCGCTACTGATGGGGCCACCACCATCCCTCTCTTCTAGGGTTTGAATACATCGTTACAGTTGAAAACTAAGCCATAATGCTAGACGTATGAAATTTTCTCTTCTTTGGAATGAGAGTTTTCGGAACAGTGAGATTAGGGCTTTTGTTTAGTATTGATTGTTGGTATATTATATATTCAAGGGTCCTAACTAAGCATTGATTGTTGACCACAAATCTTTGGCATTGTTGTGTAGATTCAGCAAAGTAAACTCCTAATATATTCATGCTAATACGTTGGTAATTTATTGTTTTCATTTACAAGAAATTATAAGTTCTAGAACATACATGCTTTCATAAAGGGCTTCGGAGGGTGAGATTCATATCTGTGTATCTTAGGGCTTCTATGTATTTTTATGAATTTTCCTTGATTTTGATTTTGATGTTCTTTTGCTCTAAGAATTTAAGGGTTTATATATGGTTCAATCACTCTCATCTCAGCTCTCTCTCTCTCTCTCTCTCTCTCTCTCTCTCTCTCTCTCTCTCTCTCTCTCTCTCCCTCAGCTTTATCTCTCTTCCCTCTCCCTCATCTCTGCTCGCACGCACACAAACACATACATAGCATCCCACAGTTGAGTCAACGCATATTCACTGCCTTTTTCAAAAAAACTAGATTCGTGGGTTTTTTGGACACATACAGGACCCATGGAAAATGTTTTTTGGGACCTTAGTTCTTTGTGATGTTATATTAGGGGGATTTACATGATAGAAAGTAGTTTATCCATTTAGTTTTTGTTCTTTGTTTTCATTTTTAAGCAGAGTGAGTTTGAATACCTTCGTTTATTAGGTCTCTGTCTTTTTCCCCTTTTTTCAAAAAATAACTGAAAGTGCTTTAATTAGTTTTTAGTTGGAAAAATGTAGTTTCTAATTCAATGGTTGGGTTTCTTGCTTCTCATTTTTCCCCCAATATATTTGATCTCTGTCTACCGCCTTCTTAGATGTTTTTTTTCCCCCTTAAAACTAATGGTCAGCTCTAGGCCCCACAGTGCTTTGAATTAGATTTTTTTTTTTTTGCTTTTTCAGTACTTTGACTATGTATGCATTATGCTTGACTTATGTGTTCTCATGTTTTATAACTTACATGAATTACAATGACCTAACAGACAGTTTTAACTTCTGAAATTTTCTCGAATCTACAACTACTTTTAGCCCTTTTAACAAAAAGTTGTAACCAACATGGATTTTGTTCTCAGCGATCCTATCTCCGGGACATACGAATTATACGTAAAGCACTGTCTCTTACCCTTCTTTCTCTCTCTTTCTTTGTCTGCACACACGAGTAAATTTAGTTAGTCCTTGCTGTTTTGATTTTATAGTTGTCTCTCACATGTAGGCATTATACCAGAAATTAGTTGCATTATGTTTAACCCATGGCTGCAAGTTATATTTCCTCTGCATATGTCGGCAGGTTATTTTCTTCAAATACTGTAGAAATCAACTTAAAGAGGGAAGTTGATTTGAAGAAATTAGTTAGTCTTTGCTGTTTGTTTTTCATCAAAAGTAGGTGAACTTGGGTTGGTATTTTGACACATATTCCACCCCCACGAGTTTTAGAAATTTGATCAGTATGCCTACTTTGGTTGGATATCATCTTTGGATGAGTACCCAGCCATATAAAATGGAAAGAAAGTTACAGTCAAGTTTTATTTTGCATTGAGTCATCTCTTGATATTGATTGCATTTGAAGCAAAGAAATTTTATTTATTTATTTATTTATTTTCCTTTGGAAGTTTTTATTTTTTTCATCTTAGTTATGACTTATGAGGAATGAGATAGTTTGGTGTCTCCTAAAAGATCTTAGATATGAAATACAAATGTCATGATGATATGACCTTTTGATGAAAAACAATTGCCTAGATCAACTGTGCTTAGTTAAGATGGTTCAAGATAATTTTACATGTGCAATTGAGCACATAAAATCCTATAAATTTTTTGATATGATAATTGCAAGGGCTATCTAATGCTCTCATTTCAGTGAACTAGAAGATATAATTATAATGTTTCTATCGGTTAAATGTTTAGTGTAACATAAACTTTAATTTCAATATGAAAATCATACCATATTCATTTGTTGAATTCTAGGAATTGAGTGACAAGCTGAGCAAATCTGGGTGGAAAGAAAGGTTGCAGAGGAGGCCATGGAAGTGGCACAGTTTTTTTTATAGGAAGAAGATCATCATACACACCACCACAGGTCCACAACCTTATACCCATTGTATCTACCACTTTTTTTTTCCTTTTATCTGATGGAAAACTTTAGCATCTTTCTTAATGAGTAATACTTGGGACACAACTTTCACACAACTTTTTCTACACAATCTGTGTGTGAAAGTTGTGTCCCAAGTATTAGGACAGCAATTCAGTGCTGTTAACACAGTCTAGTTGGGGATGTTCCCCTCACAGGTGAACAGTGAAACTCTATGAGGGGAATAGCACCAACTGGACTGTGCTAACAGCACTGAAGTGCTGTCCCAAGTATTACTCTTGTAGTATAGAAGTTTGATCTAATTGGAATGGCACATGTTCCAAGTGAGGGATAGATACTTTTTCAGCAAAGAGAGATACCAAATCTAGGAATTATATGGTTGGCTAGTTGGTTTAGGGAGGAAAAAAAAATGTATGATGATTTTTTATAAGTTTTTGTTAATTGCAGAGATGGACCTTTCGTTTTCATTTTATGAATATTGGATCAACAATGCTAGGGGCACAAACACTTGACACAAACACTCTCTCTCTCTCTTGGGTGGCACAGTGGAGTCCGGTAAATCCCGTATTGTCAGGTAGAGTATTTGTGTAAAGTGTTTGTGCCCAAACATTATTCATATTGGATAGTATTCAAGGATATCTTCTCTGTTAACTTTCTTTTTCTTTTTCTTTTCTTTTTTTCTTTTTTTATTTTTTTATTTTTTATTTTAAATTTTTTTTTAAAAAAAGAAAAAAGTTTACTACGGTACAACTGAGGTGGTGGTGGTGAAAATTGGTAGTTGAATGCGTGGAAAATGTAGAGCAGGGGTGTCTATAATCTAATCCTCTAATTCTTTTTATTTTCCTCAAAAACTACATCTGCCTTACTCCTATCTCCTTATTTTATTTTTTTTTTAACTTTTGGCCGGTGAATTAAGTTTGAACAGCTAAAAATAATGTCTGAAAGAAGCGTGCTCGATCGGTAAAAAAGATTAGTTCAATGTATCAATTTCAATTAAAAGTGATTCTGTAATTGTGATAACTGTTGGCAAGTCATAACACGTTATATATGGCTTATAAGTCCAATGTAATTATGTAATTTGAAAATGAGAGATTGGGTAATTGTTCAAATTGAACGAAGCAAAGAATGGAATTATAAAGCCTCTTTTTTTTAGCCATTACTAATATATATATATCTATAATCTATAATTATTATTCTATATAAGTGCACCGATCCCCTTAAGTGTTTTGAACTTTTATCAATCGGTGCATTTTTGCTTAAGTGATTTTTATTAGAATTTTTATAAGTTTGGTATGCCATTTTTTTTTTGGTCCGTTCCATGAGTCCTACTATGCCACTTTTTTTCTTTCCACTAATTAACTCCTAATGTTTACAATTGCCAATGTTTTTTTACCATTGGTACGATCCTCCTAATAGAATTCTATTGATCACTATTTCTTTATTGGTTCTAGATTACCCGTTTAGATACCACGTGAAGGAGTCCTATAACTCCGTTTCTATCGTTTTTGTTAAAGCATCACTTCTTTTCTTTTTTTTCCTATTGGGTTTTTTTATGTCCTATTATTCATAGTAGTTTCAATCTAAATTAGTCTAAATATTTTAGGCACTTTTTTTTTCTGCAAGTTTTCAATTGTTTTTGATTGGATAAGTTTTAATTCCACTATTTTAGGATTCAATGTATTTTCAATAGGGTGCAACTTGGGAGAGTTAACCCGAGCCTGGTTCAGGCCCATCCCGTAATTTACTTGGGTTTGGGCAACTCTTTTTTTATTATTATTATTTTTTTTATGTATCTTGGACTAGCTTGGGCTAGAAAATTCAAGCCCAGATTGAATTGGGTTGGACTTGGATAGAGAGGCTAATAACCCAAGTAACCCGAGCCTAAACTTACACGTATACATGCATTATATACTTATATATTATAGTTGTATTGCATTATATATATATATATATATATACTCTTTTTAGCCGTAGGATCATACCATCTTTTTAGTGACAAATACATCACATTAGAAATTCTCTAGAAGTTGTTTTCTTTATTGCAATTAGGGCTCAGGCTCGGATTTGAGTCGTAAAATGGGGCTAGGGCTATAGGTTTGTCGGGCTCCGGCTCAAGCTTGGGTAGACTGCACTAAAACTCAAGTTGAGGCTAGACCGATCTAAAATCATGCTCAACCAGCCCGAGTTGCAGCCGTAATTTCAAGAGTTTAATGCACCAACTCCATTAATTAACCTAATTAAAAATTTTACAAATTTGTGTGAAAAAGGATTTTCTTGAAGAAAAAGTCCGATGTATGCTTGTTGTTTTTATTTGTTTTTTTGGATTTTCTCACATTGATTTATGAAAATTTTAGAAAAGTTAATATATGTTTATTATCATTTAGACTACATCCAATTATCGAAATCCTGATTTACAATTGGAAGATGGGAATCGAATAATGTTATGTTTCTCAACTTTAAATACTATTTAGTTCTCAAATGACTTAATTGTTCTATCAGCAGTGATTGTTAGCACCATATGTCACTGCATATGGTTCAAATGATAACAAATTTGATAACCAAATTTGTAATTCAAATTTGAGAAGCATCGCATTACTCATCGGATTATAGTGTGTATTTAGGAACAATAACAAGGTGACTTACTTGCAATTTGTATAGGCTAATTGGTCCAAATGAGTCTTGACCGATGTTATTGAGTCATACTATTCTTGAGGAGTTTTTTCAAGACTAAAATTGAGACCTACTACTACTGTAATCGAGTCAAATTAATTTTGAGCACTTTTATTTGAGTAATGCTATGCTTCTCACATTTTGAATCCTAAATTGGTTCTTAAATGTTTTGTCAAATGTACCATATCCAATGACATAGTGGTATGATCAATTAATATTACCACATGTGATACAAGTGTTAAGCAGTATGGAAATCTATTTAAGACTCAAAATTTGAGAAGTATAGCATCATATCTTTTATTTTAGCTAAAATGAAAGTTCTAAAATTAGTCCTCCTTTTCTTTAGAAAATCTTTGACTGGCTCATGTAAACAAAAATGAATTGGTTTCATCCATCTTTTTTCTTTTATTTTTCATGAGTCACATTTAACCATTTTGATTGGTTGCTACTGTTTTTTCAGAGGTTATGCTTGTTTTTCAATTGTTCATTGATTTATTTTGTGGAGTCTATAAATTAAGATAAGTATCTAAATTATACAACTCCAACTAAACTAATTAAACATAAAATATTAACTTCATGTTTTCAATTATTATTAACATCATCATTAAAGGACTCTAATTAAACCAAATTATTATAGGATTATATCGTTACAGATTTTATACCTCACAAATATTCTAATTTTTTTTTAAATATTAGTTTCTCTACAACTTTCCAACAACATTCATCTTATTTTACGGTATCACAATTGAGATGTGTTTCTATCAATTTATTTTATTAATTTTAGAGGTCTTCATCTTCTATATTATTTAGGGGTGCAACTCGGGCGGGACCCAGAGGGTTTTGGCTCTGCCCAAGCCCGAGCCCGAATTCAAGAAGTCTGCCCAAGCCCGAGCCCGAGCCCGACATAAACCCGTACTTGTCAACCCGAGCCCGGTTTGTGAATTAGTACTACAACCCGAGCCCGAGCCCGAATTGAGCCCGAATTGCAATTTTTTTTTTTTTTTTTGTGCAAACCGATTTTTAGTATGTAAACAACAATATGTAGAGTTTCAAATCAATTTTTTTTTGTTAATATTTGAGAAAAAACATTCATTTATTAATTTAGTGCTAAAATAATATCTAATAATGTATTATTATCACTAAAAAATATCTAATAATGTATTATTATCACTAAAAAACACTATAATATATAAAAATAATATAAAAAATAATACATAAATAGAATTCGGGCTCGGGCTCGGGTTCCACGGGTTAGCAAAATTTTGCCCAAGCCCGGCCCGAATTGAATTCGAGCTTGAATTTTTCCGCCCAAGCCCGCCCATGGTGAAAGTAGCGCGGGCCCAGGCCCGGTAATTTTCGGGCCGGGCTCGGGTTGACCGCGGGTTGGCCCTCCCGAGTTGCACCCCTAATATTATTACGTTCAATCTTGTAGGATTATTTTTGCTAAAAATTAATTACTCTTTGATTTGTGGTTTGAACTTAGGACATACAATAGAATTCATGAATTTCTGTTTGAGAAAAATTTAAATTCATATTAAAAAGTAGGGGCAATTAGGATTTAATCCAATTTAAGGAAAGTATAGTGGTTTTGGTATAACTAGCAAAAATATTTGAGATTAGGTCCACTCCTTTGTATTTTGACAAATCTATCCCTAATATTGGTCTACACCAAGTGTTTTACCCTCTGCACCTCCGGCGACCTCGCTAGACTTCCGGCGACCACCACCATCACCTCGCCTAACCTTCAGTGACCTTGTCTGACCTCCGGCGACCTCGCCTAAGCTCCGACGACTACCATCACAACCTTCCTTGCCTCCACCGACCACCACCACCACCACCACTAGTAGCGATCACCACCACAACCTCACCTTACTTCCGACGACCACCATGACCTCACTTGATCGACCTCCTTCACAACCAAACCATCAGATCAACATACAATGACCAGAAACATGTTTTCTCATATCATACCACCGAAAAGTTGTGAAATTTATCATAAAAAAGTTGTGAAATTTCTCAAAAAAATCCATAACCTTAACACGATTTTTCCAGTAGAATTTTTTTTTTTGAAAACTCTGATCAACTTAATAGAGCATTCACAACCTGGAAACAAACCAAATTAAAGCTACATTGATCCCAAGATTTGTTGTGAAAATTTTTCATACAATGATCACAAAACAAATTTCTCAAACCACCGAAAAGTTGTGAAATTTCACAAAGTTCGTGAAAATTCACAAAAAAGTAAAAATGCTTGTTGTGCACTGGCTTGTGGTGATGTGGTGGTCCTGAATCTGCTCGTGGTGGTCCCGGTTGTGGTAGATCTGGTCGCAGTGGTGGTGGATTTGAAATTGGTGGCGGTCGGAGGAGACATATCTCCAAGCTTTATCCAACACTTCAATCTCTCTCTCCATTGCCTCTACTACTTGTTTCTCAACTGTAACTCTTTTCTGATCAGCCTCATTCTCAACATCACCTCCATTAACCAAATCATCCTCTAATTCGACCATCATCAGGCCGGGTTATGGTGGCGACGACGGTGATAGTGGTCAGTGCTGAGAGAGAGAGAGAGAGAGAGAGAGAGAGAGAGAGAGAGAGGTTGTCGATGTGGTGGTGGTGGTGGCGACGGAGGTGATGGTGGTTGGTGGTCCACTGAGAGAGAGAGAGAGAGGTGGTTGGTGGTCCACTGAGATAGAGAGAGAAATGGAAGAGAGAGAGAGAGGGATGAAAATGAAAAATGCAAATGAGGGTAAAGTATGTACAAAAAATATGTGGTCAACTGGTCAAAAGAGTTAATTCTAATACTCTTACTGAATATTGTCCTTATTACTAAAAAAAGCTTCTCTTGTACTGTCTCATAACCAAATAATTCTCCTAATGTGTGATTTAATACCAAATTTCTATAAAAAGTGATTCTTCTTTTTCTTTTTTCTTTTTCTTTTTTTTTTTTTCTTTTTTTTCTTTTTTTTTGGAATTTTGGTATCGAGGTTCGAGCATTTCTAATTAGAATCATATTTGAGAATCAACGGGTTGAATCAATTTTGGCTTTCTTTAGATTGAATGGTAATGTTTAACCCTTTAGAGGATCAAAAATCTATTTACATCTTTAATGTACACACATTTTTTTTTTGGCTGAAACATGTAATACAATATATATATATATATATATATATTACAGAAATAACACTAATCGAACCCGAACGAAAGTAACACCATACACATGCAATACAAAATATTTGGTGTTATGGATATAGTTTGGTTAGGTAAAATATTTGGTGTCTTTTTCTTGCGGTTCCATTCTTCAAAGAATACGGTAGGATATTGACACATTTGTTCAAAATTTGGTTTATGATATTTATATAATGATCATTCTTGTGATTCAACTTGGAATTTCACTGAGAGTGCCAACGAACTATTTCCCTCTCCAATTACTAAAAAAAAGAACGTCAAGTTGACTGAGATATAGAAAAACAAAAGATCTTCTTACTTACGAAGCTTAATTTTGTTTTAAATTGATGGGTTCTTTAATTTGTTATACACTACACATATATCTATATAGATACTCATAATGTATAATCGATACCTATATCTAAAATCTATAGTCTATGTATACTAATACTAATGTTAACAATACCAACTTTGTAGCAATATTGTTACAAATATATTATTGTTTGCAACCTTCTAACAAATATTGTTGCTCTGGTTAGTTTTCTTTCATTGTGGTTCATAAAAGTATATATATACACCAAGTAAGGAAAGTTAAAAGAGATTAGAATTGTCTAAAAATTTATATATTAATAGCACTTTGTTAAGATACTTGAATAGTTGTAAAATTTAAACAATTTGATAGGAGGCTTTTTGTATTACATTTAATTGATCGTTTGCTTTTACTACACTGTTAATAAGTACATTTTTAATTAGTCAACTACGATTAGTGTTGGAAATATTTTATTACTCTTCAGTTTTTTTTATTACCTATATATAAACAACATCTACTGGAAATAAGTTTAACAAATAAGCATTCAACATTTTCAATTATGTATGTCCATCATTCCAATTGCGCTTATTTTATGAATGATTTCTTGTAATTATAAGACTATATGTCTATCATAAAAGAGTTATAGGACTCATAAATTTGGGAACTATACGCATAATAGAGGTATGTCCAAAATTTTCTGCTTGTAGATTTTCTCTATACTTTTCTCAAAAATATTATAAACCACTTACATTCTTCTTTGCTATACCAAAGTTTGAGGTATGCTTCTCTATATTTTTGTTGCTTTTGTTATATGTCTTAACGCTAAAGATTTTCAATTTTTTTGTTGTCAAGTTCAATGTCTTCTATGATGTAGTTTGAGATTACTAACAAGTTCTACTGCACAAATGCGGGAACTATATATAATAGAGTATATATAATTTTACATTAATATTTTCTTTATTGTTAAGTTCAGTTTTATCAAAAGGTACGAACATTTTAAGTTTATGCATATATGCTTTAAAGAATAAGAGTCAGGAAAGAAAATCTTTCAATCTACATAAAAATGTACCTGTAAATAAATATATATATATATATATATATGCATGTACATTATCTCATCTATGTATCTATCTCATGTATGAAATTCTTTATTTACTCGAGTTGTTTAGCAAGTTAAAATAGTACACCAACTTTGAAATTGTACATTACAGAGAGCATATATTATTTTTAATTATCTATGTTAGTTTTTTGTTTATATTTTTACACCTCTTTTAAAACCATTTTTAATATGGTACATACTTTGTTAAAAAGAATAATATATATAGTTGGACGATTGGTTACGATTTAAAGCAAACAATTAGGAAATGTTTGAGTACTCCACTTCAACACTGAAAAGATATTTTATAATCGAAATAATTTAATGTTAGACAATTGACATGACTCGTATAGATTTTAATATTTTTCAAAAGATGTTAAGAAATTATCTGTACGAGTCAAGTGTTTAGCCAGTTTGCTTTTTCTTTTTGTTCATATATATTATCCTTTTGTGCACCAACCACGTGCAAAGCGCGTGCTGTATCACTAGTATATATATATATATATATACGAAAATTATCACGAAAGGGCGCCCTCTCTTTATTAAAGAGAGGACTTCTGTTTTGGCCGTCGGATCGTGTTTAAAAACTGTGAAATGACATAACTGCCCTTAATGAAAACATGATCCGATGGCCAAAACAGAGGCCCTCTCTTTAATAAAGAGAGGGCACCCTTTTCCTGAACCTGACTGTATATAAAGAGAGGACGCCCTTTCCTGAACCTGACTGTATGTATATATATATATATACGAAAATTCTATGAAGAGGGCGCCCTCTCTTTATTAAAGAGAGGGCCTCTGTTTTGGCAATCGGATCGTATTTTCATATATACAGTCAGGTTCAGGAAATGGCGCCCTCTCTTTAGTAAAGAGAGAGTCTCTATTTGGCCGTCGGATCGTGTTTTCGTTAAGTGCAGCTCTATCATTTCACAGTTTTTAAACATGATCCGAAGGCACCTTCCATAGAATTTTCGTGTCTAGAAGATATATATCAAACCTTATAAATATAAGAATGCAGCAGCTGAAACCTGACTGAGTCAATTACCATACTGCCCTTTCGCATCTTCTCAAGACCATAATACCCCTTCACTATACCTTAATTACGCGTATATCGTGATACTCATCTAATGATATATTGATTTGTGTAAGGGTAATTCTGTCATTCCAGATTATTATTACATTCATGTCAGCTTTTAAAATTTTATTTAATATAATAATGAGGATTCAATCAATAATATTATGCCTAATTACATATAGGTCAGCAATTTTAAAAATATTTATTATTAACTTCAAAAAAAGTCAAATAATGCGGCTATTTTGACGACTATTTACGAATTTTGTCACTAATATTTACAATTTTGTCAACTTCTTCTCTCAAATTTAGTATTCAATTAATAATATTATGCCTAATTACATATAAGTCAGCAACTTCTGGAATATTTATTATTAACTTCAAAAAAAGTCAAACAATGCGGCTATTTTGGCGACTATTTACGAATTAATCACTAATATTTACAATTTGGTCAACTTCTTCTCTCAAATTTAGTATTCATATATTGTAATATGTGTAATTGCATTTGGGTGAGCAAGTTTTGGGATATTTATTATTCACTTCAAAAAAGCCAACAAAAGTGACTATTTTAATTGCTATTTACGAATCGGTCAATAATATTTGCATTTTGGTCAACTTCTTCTCTAAAATTTATATATTTAGGAATTGCTCATTAATATACCAAATTTCACTTATACTCAAATCTCAGACCAAATTCATATCTTATACTCAAATGCATAAGAGGGGATTGCATCGCACGTGTCGGGATCTTAGTATATATATATATATGATGAAATTATTTACTGTAGCTTACGTGATTGTGCTCACGTGTCAGACTCTTTGCTACTTGAGTCATACCAATCCTATACAACTGTAAACTTTGCTCTTAGTTTAATGAGACATTGTTTTTGCCAAACTATTCAATGTTTTCCTTGAATAAAAAAGATAAATTACTTGCCTAATAAAATTAAATGTATGATACAGATGATCGAAAAAATTTCATGTTTTCTCGGAAAAAAAAAAAGAAGCATAAATTGCTTGCACAATAATACAAGAATCCGTAATACAATTATCGAAAATATGACCAGCCAGCCTCTTTTTTTTTTTTTTTTTTTTTTTTTTTTTTTTTTATTGTTACTTAAAGGTTTACTACTTCCAAGTCTTCAATAGTTCAATCTGAGTTGAGTTCTTGGGCCTAGTAGCCTATATATGGATGGGTAAGGCTCCTAAAGAGCCGTCCATATTAGCAGATATGGAGTACTTTGTGTACTGTAGGGGAAATTTTTCCCAAAAAAAAAAAAGAATATTGTAGGGGAAAACCTCAAGAGTTTGCCTTTTTGGCGAGGAGTTCGTTCAATCTCGCTCAATGCTTGTATTCGAATTTCTTCTACAGTTGGTTATTGGAGTCAAATCTAAGCGCCGCACACAGTTATTCGCAGTGGGTCTCATGCTTCGGTTCCGACATAGATGCGGTGTAGAACTCTATAAATCAGTCCTAGGTGATGGAGCCCAATGATCCCTAACGGAATTGTGGTTAACCTACCTGCATTTTCATTTCTTTTACCATATATATATATATATATATATATATATGTGTGTGTGTGTGTGTGCGCGCGCGCGCGCATGTGCGCATATATATATATATGTTAAAAAATTGAGATTTAGGAATTCTAGATTTTTTTAGTCTTAGTTCTAACCCAATTTATTTTAATAAAAAATCCATACACAGAAAATAGTTATGTGAAATTTTGTGTAATGATTGAGTTGATTAAGTTTCACTAATTAGAGAATTGTGATCAAAATTAAAAACGGAATCCTGTAAACTCAATTAATCCAATCTGAGCCTCTGTGGTTTCTTTTTACCAAAATTCTATTAAGATTTTCAATACTATATCCCAAAATCAAAATTCCATTACAAATTTTTTTTACCAAAATTCTTATAATATAAGGATTTGATTTGTTTTAATTTATTTAATTAGAGAAAAAAAGACTATTGTTAATAACAAGTTTTTAAACTCAATTAATCCGATACAAGGAAGTGTTACCAAAATTTTACTAATAATTTCAATACTATGCCCCAAAATAAAACTTTTGTTTTTCAAACCAAACCACTTTCAAAAGTAGATAATGACCTCATCCCACCAGGTTGTGTTTCGACGCTCTTTTTGGTCCGTTCCACCTTTATTCTGGGCAGAAAAAGGATTGTTTCACACTCGTCCACAGATTTAATTTTTAAATGAAAAAACTAATGGTACTAACTTCTAAGGATGCCAAACTTTGGGATAATAAAGAAAGTATTTTTATTCACTTATTTTTAATTATTATTGTTCCCTTAAATTTTTATTGGGTGATATATATTTCATTCTATTCATATTTTGTTTCTGCACTATTAATGTAATTATTAAAATGAGACACATATCATCCACTAAATATCTGAGCAAACAACGATGAACAAAAAATAAACGAGTAAAAATGCTCCCGAAAATAAATAGTAGGAGTATAATTTTGGGAAGACGGGGACCCACAAAAAGTCTCTTAGATTACAAGATGAAAAGATGGATTGAGTACAACCTGGGAGATGTAAACATTATTGGAATATATAATGTTTGAGGCAAGAGTGTTGATTGGTCCCTTCCTTTGTGACGTTTTAGGTATGATTTATATAGGGTCCCATTAATGTGACGTATTTGTCAACTTGCACTCCTTTAGTAAAAGCCACAGAACAATGACGACTCCACAGATACAAACCAAAGTTTTATTATGGGAATATATGTAATGTAGGGTGTGTTTGATAAAATTGAAAATTAAGTACTGAATTTTAAGTACTGAAAATTTTAAGTGATTGAATTTACAGAACTAAAAATCATTTTTCAAGTACTGAAATATATTGCATTCAGTGATTATTTTCAGTGGAAATTTTTCACTTAAAGTTTTCAGTGATTTTTTGGTTGCTTTTTCAATTAAGTGATAAGTTATCAAACGCACTGAAACAAAATAAGTGTTGAAAGTTTTCATTTTCACCACTTAATTGGGTTATCAAACACACTCGTAGTGTAGGTTTGTGTGCAACGATATTGGATGTAAGGGATAATTAACTTTCAGCCAATTTGTTTTTATTTTTATTTTTTTTTTATTTCTATAGAATTTAAAAATCAATTGATTATGGAGTTATTTTTAAAAAAAAATTAAATAAATATTTATTTTATTTTTATAAAATGAAATAGTCATCAAATTTTACACGACATTCTATTTGCCACATAGTCATACAATGTGAGACTAAGGCTTAGTTTGGCTCTATTTTAGTGCTTTTCTTTTTTTAAAGCACAATTTTATGTTAATTTATTTGGTAATTAGTGTTTGGGCTTTGAGGGATGGTCATACAACATGAGACTAAGGCTTAGTTTGGCCCCATTTTGGTCCTTCTCCTTTTTT
The DNA here is from genome assembly GCA_033977485.1 of Hydrangea macrophylla. Lineage (NCBI taxonomy): Eukaryota > Viridiplantae > Streptophyta > Magnoliopsida > Cornales > Hydrangeaceae > Hydrangea > Hydrangea macrophylla. The sequence goes on along the minus strand of CM066988.1, from coordinate 112,061,402 downwards.
AAAGTACAATTTTATGTTAATTCATTTAGTAACAAGTGTATGAGCTTTGTAAAAATTGAATTTGGGGAATTTATGTATGGGAGACTTGGTGTAAGGCCCCTAAGGTTGGGCTAAGTTGGACTAAAGGACAAGTCATAATCAAACACCCATACAAAGACACACTCTAAAAAAACTTTCCCTCCTAAAGTCTTCTAAAATTTAAACTATCCATTTTAGTCCTATAAAATTTTAAATTTCATTCTAAATGGCAAAATTGCCCATAGAATCTTAAGAGACCACCACCACCATCTCTCTTCTCTCTATAACTTTCTCTCTCCTCAATAGCCACCACCACCAACATTTCTCTCTCCTCCCTCTCCATAGCCACCACCACCAACATCTCTCTCTCCTCCCCTCTCCATAGCCACCACCATCACAACCACCACCACCATAGCCACCATCTTTTCTCCTCCTCCCTCCACCATCTTCTCTCTCCTCCCCCACCATAGCCACCACCACCACCTTCTCTCCTCCTCCCTCCATAGCCACCACCACCACCTTCTCTCCTCCTCCCTCCATAGCCACCACCATCACAACCACCACCACCAGAGCCACCACCAGAGCTATCGCCGTCGTCGTCGGAGCTGGAGTCGTAGCCGTCGCCACTACCACCAACTCTCTTCTCTCTCTAACTTTCTCTCTCCTCACCCTCCATAGCCACCACCACCACCATCTCTCTTCTCTCTCTAACTTTCTCTCCTCCTCCCTCCATAGCCACCACCACCGGAGCTACTACTGGAGCAGTCCTCGTCGTCGCCGGAGTCGTTGCCGGAGCCATCGCCGGAGCCATCGCCACTACCCCAACTCTCTTCTCTCTCTAACTCTCTCTCTCCTCCCCCTCCATGGCCACCACCACCACCATCTCTAGCTCTCTCTTCCCCCTCCATTGCCACCACCACAGCCGGCCACACAAAAATCATGGCCAAACTGATCTTAGTCATCCTAAGAGAAATTTCTCTTACGATGACTAATCTCAGTCCACCTCCACCACCGACACGTCCCACCTCCACCACCACCACTACCAGTCACCGCCACCGTCCCTAATCCACCACCACCCTAGTCTCCACCGCCACCGCCACCACCACCACCATCACCATCACCACCATCCCATTTGAATAGAGAAATTTCTAAGACAAATATCACTTAGGATATATCCTAAGACAAATTTCACTTAGGATATGTCCTAAGTCAAATTTGACTTACTGAGTGGTCGTCGGAGATTGAGAGGGTGGTGGTCGCCGGAGATGGCGAGGGTGGTGGCTGGAGGTTAATCGAGTGGTAGGGAGTGGTCACTAGTGGTTAGGAGTGGCGTTGTGGTGGTCAAAAGGTGCAATGGAGGTGATCGCCGAAAATAGCCATGTGGTGGTCGTTGGAGATGAAGGTGGTGGTCGCCGGAGATGGCGAGGGTGGTGGCCGGAGGTGGCAGGGTGGTGGTCGGAGGTGGTGTGGAGTAGTGGTAATGGTTGCTACGGTTTGTTTAGGGTTAGAGGTTGAAGGTGAGGGTATTTTTGTCTATGGACATTGGGAGGACTCATACCCAATGTGTATTTTAAGTTGTCCTTGATCCCAATAACGCTCTTCTTAATGACCTTTTAGCCAATTTTTCCTTTATTTATTTATTTATTTATTTATTTGTTTTTTTGGGGGGGAGGGGCAGCTTTTAAAAGCTCTAACCTTAAGCTTCTAAAAGCTCAAGGGTTTTTTTGGTTTCATGATGATTTTTTGAACAATAATGTGTCAGTTATACAAAATTATTAACTAATTTAATAATAAATTTTATAAAATATTTTTAAGAAGTCATGTAAGGGCCAAACTAAGCCTAAGTAACGTAGAAATTTGGGTCCAAATCATTTGACCCGATGACTCAAAGGCAGAGTCAATTTGTTTGGTAAAAGTTTGAATATGCTGGGACCCGCATCCAATGCCAGTTTAATGTATACCACACTCACAGTCATGATTGAACCCTTGGTGTAAGCTAAAAGAGCAAGTTTTGCATCAGACAATTTTGATCGGTCAGACATATAGGACCAATGGTGAAAATTATAAGGACATTGGTTATGAAAATGGGTCTAAATGAAAACATGCTCAATAATTTGACTCTTCAAAAATTGTTAGATTGTTATCCCTACTAGGCAATCTGTATAAACAATATAAACTGATACTAAAAAAAACAGTAATTGAAAACAGAGACTGAATTAAACTCACTGTTATAGAATATAAAAATAATTATTTGAGACAGAATCCGAGCCCAGTGAACTGTTTTCTTAAGACGAATTTGCTCCCTCTCGGTACACAAGGTTAATGAACAATCGTCTCCCAAGATAGAACGGATTTTCAATTCTGAAGAAGTTGCACTTCAATCTCCAGAATACAGCGAACACAATACTGTATAATACTCGAACAATTATGATATGCAGTGTAGTGAAAGAGAGAGATTATTTTCGTGCTTATGAAATGAAATAAGAGGAGTATATATAAACAATGTAGTGACTGTTCGAATCAACACATCCAAACAGAGCATTGCATCTGTTGGAGTGGTGACTATACGAATCAACACATCCAAACAGAGCATTTCAACTGTTGGAGTGGTGACTGTACAAAAACAGCACAACCAAACAGGGCCTTATCACTGGAAGGACATGAGTGTTAAAAAAAACTGGAGGGAAATTCAAATGAAGCCCAAGACCATAGACCCACACCCCAAGCCCAAGCTCAGCCGGTCGGTAGACGGCGGCGCGTGCACGTGTGTGTGTGTGCGCGCGCGCGCGTGGGATAAATCCCACAATGGCCTAGGTCCTCCCCCCTTAACAAAAGTGGGTACCCCAAAGGGGCATACCCCTTAAGAGAATTCCCTCTTAAATATACCCCTAAGTTGTTTGGTGCTTTTCCTATGTGGGACAACCAATATTTCCCACATTTTCCTCCTACACCAATGTTTTACATGGGCCACTTTGGATGACAATTTCTCATTCATCCCTTATTGGATTTCAACATGTAAACATACAGCGTTCATCTCCTCACAGAAGAGAACGGATTCTAATGTGGTCCCGCCCCAAACAACATGTGGGACCTACCTTAAATTGTAGCCAAAGTTTCCATAAAACTATGACAATGAAATCCAATTTTCCAACAATCCCCCAATATGAATGAAATTGGTGACCTAACAATGTAAATGAAAATGCTGACACAGTTCGAGTATCGACGAAGAATTACTGCTTCAGACTAAGTAGCCTAGTGGCTTTGAACTTGCCCTAGTGTAAAACTATCGGATTTGCTAACCAATGAGTAGATTAGATTATCTTTGAACTCATAGTCATTTGTGTAAACCTAAACAATAGAATTCACGCAGCAATTCTTCTTACAGATTTGGTTCTCACGTTTGTGTTCGTTTTGGCCTTAAACACCTCTTGGTTCTGTGAGTGTTTTAGATAATTCAGCCTTCAAATTCTCATAGAAGCGGCCCCTTCTTACTCACGTAGGTGGTATCTATGATGAGTATCCTTCAATACCCCACTTGGACGTTATCCAAGTTATAGAGACCATTAAAAGCATATCTTATCCTGTTTCTCGCGGCAGATAAGCACTGACTCATCTTTGAAATGGGAGAAGGAAGATAATTCTTCTCAGTGTATTCCGAGTACTACATAGTTTGGTTTGCCCATTGAACCTAGATCTTGGGATCTCCAGTCAACTAGGTTGGGTTGCCACCATGACGACTCTTGTTTAATGCATAGGCTTTAAACCCATTCCCCTCGATGAACTTTCCACTTGCTCTCTCGTTAGGCCTTTTGTAAGTGGATCCGCTATGTTATCCTTTGACTTTAGATAGTCAATGGATATGATCCCATTTGAGAGCAACTGTCGTACGGTATTATGTCGTCGACGAATATGACGAGACTTACCATTATACATGTGACTCTGTGCTCTACCAATTGCAGATTGGCTATCACAATGTATACATATAGCAGGCACATGTCTTGACCAATTTTGGAATATCCTCTAGGAAGTTATGAAGCCATTCGGCCTCTTCCCCAGCTTTATCTAAGGCAATGAATTCGGATTCCATTGTAGATCTTGCAATACACGTTTGTTTTGAGGATTTCCAAGATATGGCTGCACCTCCAATTGTAAAGACATATCCACTTGTGGACTTTAAGTCTTTAGAATCAGATATCCAATTTGCGTCACAGTAACCTTCGAGTACGTGTGGATATCTGGTAAAGTGCAGTCCATAGTTTTGAGTCTCCTTTAAATATCCCAAAACTCTTAGTATAGCCTTCCAGTGAGTTTCTCCGGGATTACTTGTAAATCGACTTAATTTACTCACTGAGTATGCTATGTCAGGTCGAATGCAGTTCATAATGTACATTAGACTGCCTATGATACATGAATATTCTAATTAAGAAATGCTTATTCCTTTATTCTTAGCTAAATGAAGACTCATATCGATTGGAGTCTTCTTAGGTTTGAACTCATACTTCTTAAAATTTTCAAGTACTTTGTCAATATAATGAGATTGAGACAATACTAGTCCTTCAGATGCTTTAGAAATTTCAATTCCTAATATAACATCTGCGACACCCATGTCTTTCATATCAAACCTATTAGATAAGAATTGTTTAGTAATTCTTATCATCTCGAAATTGCTACCTATAATGAGCATATCATCAACGTAAAGACATACAATGACATATCCTTTTGGAGTGGTTTTTACGTACACACATTTGTCACACTCATTGATTTTGAATCCATTTGATAATATTGCATTATCAAATTTCTCATGCTATTGTTTCGGTGCTTGTTTTAGGCCGTATAAAGACTTAACAAGCATGCACACTTTATTCTCTTGTCCAGGAGCCACAAACCCTTCGGGTTGTTCCATATATATTTCTTCTTCTAATTCTCCGTTCAAGAATGCTGTCTTTACATCCATTTGATGGATTTCAAGATTATTCAGTGATGCTATAGCAATGAGCATCCGAATAGACGTTATTCTTGTAAGGGAGAATAAGTATCGAAATAATCCAGTCCTTCCTTTTGCCTATAGCCCTTGACTACAAGTCTAGCTTTATACTTATCTATTGATCCATCTGCTTTCATCTTTCTTTTGAAGATCCATTTATAACCCAGAGGTTTTGAGCCAGATGGAAGATCCACCAATTCCCAAGTATAGTTTTGCATAATAGATTCAATTTCACTATTGATAGCTTCTTTCCAATATGAAGCTTTCGGAGAGGACATTGCTTCCTTGAACGTTCGAGGTTCATCTTCTACCAGATTTGTCAGAAAATCAGGACCAAAGGACGTTGCCACTCTCGCCCTCTTACTCCGTGTAGGTTCCAAATCCGAAGGATCTAGATCTATTGGAGTATCATTATCTAGAGGTCTTTTGTATATTCTCGACTCTGGTGCATTCTTATAAGGGAATATATCCTCAAAGAATGTGGCATCCCTTGATTCTATAAACGTATTGACATGGATATCGGGAATGTCAGATTTGTACACCAAAAAGCGATATGCACTACTATTATTGGCATAACCAATGAATACACAATCAATGGTTTTAGGTCCTATTTTCACCTTTTTAGGTTTAGGGACCGCCACTTTTGCTAAGCACCCCCACACTCTTAAGAATTTGTAACATGGTCTATGACCTTTCCATAATTCATAAGGTGTCTTTCGGGTTTTCTTGTGAAGCACTTTGTTGAGAATATAATTTGTAGAGAGTATCGCCTCCCCCCCCCCCCCCCCCCCCCCCCCCCCCCCCCACAAATTCTGGGGTAGTCCAGAACTTAACAACATAGCATTCATCATTTCTTTCAATGTTCGGTTCTTGCGTTCAGCAATACCATTAGATTAAGGTGAATAAGGAGCGGTAGTTTGATGAATGATTCCATGGTCTCCACAGAACTCCTCAAATGGTGATTCATATTCACCACCTCTATCGCTTCTTATTGCCTTAATCTTTTTGCTAAGTTGATTCTCAACTTCAATTTTATAATGTTTAAACATTTCTATTGCTTTATCTTTGCTTCTTAACAAGTCTACATAACTATATCTAGTGCAATCATCCACAAAAGTTATAAAATACTTTTTACCCCCTCTAGTTTGTACAAACTTTAAATCACAAATGTCACTATGTATTAAATCTAAAGGTTCGGTATCACGATTAACAGATTTAAAAGGAGGTCTTGTCATTTTAGATTCAACACATATCTCACATTTATTTTATTATCAATATCAAATTTTGGTAAAAACAATCTAGATTACTCAATCTACGCAAAGTATCATAATTAACATGGCTTAATCTAGCATGCCAAATATTAGAGGACTCAAGCAAGTAAGAAGAAGCATTATTATTATTAATTGCTTTAGGTACAACAATCATTACATTCATCTTAAAGAGCCCATCACTAAGGTAGCCCTTTCCTATATTGTAATACCCTGTATTTTGGTATATTAATAAGACCTGGTATTTCATTTCTATACTCGTATAAACTTTCTCTTCCTTTTGGTGAATTTTGATACCAATCGATTGACATTATTCCAATCGATTGACACTTTTCAGATACCAATCGATTGATAAGTATTCCCAATCGATTGCCATCCTACCGACTAAAATTGATTACGTGTCAACATCCCAATCGATTGCCATTTATCCCAATCGATTGACATTATTCCAATTGATTGACTACAAATATCTGTTCCCAATCGATTGACTGGTGTCCCAATTGATTGACATAAGCTGAGAAATGTTTTCTTCTTTTCTTGAGATTCAAACGTGTGGCACTCTTTTCCCTCTATATATATGACCATATTTATGGCATTGGGTCACTTTGGCAGCTTGAGAGAGAGAGACACACCTCTTGTGAGATATATACATACATATATCTATCTATATTTCTATATCTATACACATATATATACACACACTGCCTTGGCAGCTGGGAGAGGAAGAAGAGAAGGAGAGAAAGAAGAAGAAAGAAGAAAGGAGGAGACAGAGAGAGAAGACAGAGACAGAGAAGAGAGAAAGAGGAGAAAGAGAGAGGAAAAGCTTGAGTATTCAAGACACACACACCCAAACGCACCCTAAGTGAGTCCTAACTCACTTGGTCACTTTATTTGATGTACTTACAAGTTGTTATGACCATTATATGTGATAAAAGTATGACTTCTACATTTATATATGCTATTTTTGCAATCTGCTGGAGAAGACGTAGTACCAATCGATTGACATAATCTCAATCGATTGATATCAGTCGTATCCCAATCGATTGGATAGGATTCCAATCGATTGACATTTTCAATCGATTGCCATGTTTCTCAATCGATTGATATAAATTTTGTCCCAATCGATTGGATCACTATCCCAATCGATTGGCATGATCAGAACATGGATTCCTTTGCATGTTTATTATATAAGAGGTTTAGTTGTTCGATTTCTAATTCGGACTTCCAGTATGCGACTGTGGGTAAGACAGGAGTAATGGGACACCAAAGATTTATGGATAATGGATAAATAAAAAGTAATATGAAGACATGGGTGACGTGTTGATTCTGATGTGAGTTCGATGTCCGTTTTCTTTCATTCAGAGTAGTCAGGCCACATTGGGAATTGTCATGTGTCGATGTAGAATGGAACGTAAGTAGGTTTGATAAGTTCTGGGAATAGTACGGGAATGGACCTTTCGGTCATGATATGCTCTTAAAAGCGGTGAACAGGACCATTGTTCTTAAAAGCGGTGAGCTGGACCAAATAGTCCTAAGATAGACTGGATGATCTATGATATGCTCTTAAAAGCGGTGAACAGGACCATTGTTCTTAAAAGCGGTGAGCTGGGATCACTAGTAGATGACGTTGAGTCGTGGAAATAGATTGATATGCCTTGTTCGAAACGTTATATCTCTGAAATGCGGTGAACAGGACCATTGTTCTTAAAAGCTGGGGACGGACTGACGTGGAGTCCATGACATGCGGTGAGCAGGATATATTGCTCTTAAAAGTGATGGACAGAATAAGGGTGTATCCCTAGAGTTAAACGATTGAGTCTATTCATGAAATCAGAATATGTTGAGTTCGGTATTCGATTAACAAGACGTTAAGGGTCGGTTTACAAGTATGAATAAAAGAAACAAGATATGATGTTAACTCGTGATTTCATAAGCTTGTGTTTACTTCAGATAACTGGTACCTCGTTAGTTTATGCTCACTCAGCTCTCAGTAAGCTGACGGCCTTTTATTGCCTGGACTTTCCCCGTCCAGAATATACTGTCCCTTATTCTGCAGGTAATGACCAGTACACTGATGAGTGTTATCCAGAGGAGGGCCCCACTAATGACGATTACGCCAGGGAGGATCACTACGCTGAGGACTATCCGTACGCTAGTTGAAGGCTGAAGGAATTATGACGAGTTTTATATTTCAGTTGTTCTGTTAAACCTTTTGTTAGCGGGTACTTGGGCATTTGTTGTCTTCAAACCTATTGTGATCCTGTGGACCACACTCTGATATTTTGTAATAGCTAGTACAGTGATTTTTATCTTCAGTTGTTTACTGTTGCTGTTCTTTTGGACTAGTACTGCGTGGTGTGGATTATTAGTGACTTTCACCTGTCATTCCTTATGGACCCATAAAGGAAATTTATTTTTCTCTATTTATGCTGCTCCGGGGCGTGACAGGGTTTTTTTTGGTATCAGAGCCTGAGTTTGGTACTCTAGGTTGTAATACTTTTGTTCACTAAGTATTTTCACACCATCTGGTCCTAGTATGATAGGATTTCTTTGAGATGAGATATGAGTATAAGATAAGTTCGTCTTCCTGACGATAGATAGTTTCCTTTGCAGGATAGCATGGATCCGGAGTTTCACCAGTTTGTGACTGATGCTTATGGAGGACATATTATCCATGGAGATACCGTGGAGCCAGCTGACCCGGAGTTTTATCGCGAGCGTGTGTGCCAGATAGCTAGTCGACATTTGGAGGAGGATATGTGGAGAGCGCTTTATGTGACCGGGAGTACTCACCCGACACAGATGCGTATGGATTCTTACCATACTGCGAGGGTCGGTAGAGATGTTTGCCAGGAGATGTTATGACTAGTTATGGCATTGGGTCACTTTGGCAGCTTGAGAGAGAGAGGCTCACCTCTTGTGAGATATATACATACATATATCTATCTACATTTCTATATCTATACACATATATATACACACACTGCCTTGGCAGCTGGGAGAGGAAGAAGAGAAGGAGAGAAAGAAGAAGAAAGAAGAAAGGAGGAGACAGAGAGAGAAGACAGAGACAGAGAAGAGAGAAAGAGGAGAAAGAGAGAGGAAAAGCTTGAGTATTCAAGACACACACACCCAAACGCACCCTAAGTGAGTCCTAACTCACTTGGTCACTTTATTTGATGTACTTACAAGTTGTTATGACCATTATATGTGATAAAAGTATGACTTCTACATTTATATATGCTATTTTTGCAATCTGCTGGAGAAGACGTAGTACCAATCGATTGACATAATCTCAATCGATTGATATCAGTCGTATCCCAATCGATTGGATAGGATTCCAATCGATTGACATTTTCAATCGATTGCCATGTTTCTCAATCGATTGATATAAATTTTGTCCCAATCGATTGGATCACTATCCCAATCGATTGGCATGATCAGAACATGGATTCCTTTGCATGTTTATTATATAAGAGGTTTAGTTGTTCGATTTCTAATTCGGACTTCCAGTATGCGACTGTGGGTAAGACAGGAGTAATGGGACACCAAAGATTTATGGATAATGGATAAATAAAAAGTAATATGAAGACATGGGTGACGTGTTGATTCTGATGTGAGTTCGATGTCCGTTTTCTTTCATTCAGAGTAGTCAGGCCACATTGGGAATTGTCATGTGTCGATGTAGAATGGAACGTAAGTAGGTTTGATAAGTTCTGGGAATAGTACGGGAATGGACCTTTCGGTCATGATATGCTCTTAAAAGCGGTGAACAGGACCATTGTTCTTAAAAGCGGTGAGCTGGACCAAATAGTCCTAAGATAGACTGGATGATCTATGATATGCTCTTAAAAGCGGTGAACAGGACCATTGTTCTTAAAAGCGGTGAGCTGGGATCACTAGTAGATGACGTTGAGTCGTGGAAATAGATTGATATGCCTTGTTCGAAACGTTATATCTCTGAAATGCGGTGAACAGGACCATTGTTCTTAAAAGCTGGGGACGGACTGACGTGGAGTCCATGACATGCGGTGAGCAGGATATATTGCTCTTAAAAGTGATGGACAGAATAAGGGTGTATCCCTAGAGTTAAACGATTGAGTCTATTCATGAAATCAGAATATGTTGAGTTCGGTATTCGATTAACAAGACGTTAAGGGTCGGTTTACAAGTATGAATAAAAGAAACAAGATATGATGTTAACTCGTGATTTCATAAGCTTGTGTTTACTTCAGATAACTGGTACCTCGTTAGTTTATGCTCACTCAGCTCTCAGTAAGCTGACGGCCTTTTATTGCCTGGACTTTCCCCGTCCAGAATATACTGTCCCTTATTCTGCAGGTAATGACCAGTACACTGATGAGTGTTATCCAGAGGAGGGCCCCACTAATGACGATTACGCCAGGGAGGATCACTACGCTGAGGACTATCCGTACGCTAGTTGAAGGCTGAAGGAATTATGACGAGTTTTATATTTCAGTTGTTCTGTTAAACCTTTTGTTAGCGGGTACTTGGGCATTTGTTGTCTTCAAACCTATTGTGATCCTGTGGACCACACTCTGATATTTTGTAATAGCTAGTACAGTGATTTTTATCTTCAGTTGTTTACTGTTGCTGTTCTTTTGGACTAGTACTGCGTGGTGTGGATTATTAGTGACTTTCACCTGTCATTCCTTATGGACCCATAAAGGAAATTTATTTTTCTCTATTTATGCTGCTCCGGGGTGTGACAGGGTTTTTTTTGGTATCAGAGCCTGAGTTTGGTACTCTAGGTTGTAATACTTTTGTTCACTAAGTATTTTCACACCATCTGGTCCTAGTATGATAGGATTTCTTTGAGATGAGATATGAGTATAAGATAAGTTCGTCTTCCTGACGATAGATAGTTTCCTTTGCAGGATAGCATGGATCCGGAGTTTCACCAGTTTGTGACTGATGCTTATGGAGGACATATTATCCATGGAGATACCGTGGAGCCAGCTGACCCGGAGTTTTATCGCGAGCGTGTGTGCCAGATAGCTAGTCGACATTTGGAGGAGGATATGTGGAGAGCGCTTTATGTGACCGGGAGTACTCACCCGACACAGATGCGTATGGATTCTTACCATACTGCGAGGGTCGGTAGAGATGTTTGCCAGGAGATGTTATGACTAGTTATGGCATTGGGTCACTTTGGCAGCTTGAGAGAGAGAGGCTCACCTCTTGTGAGATATATACATACATATATCTATCTACATTTCTATATCTATACACATATATATACACACACTGCCTTGGCAGCTGGGAGAGGAAGAAGAGAAGGAGAGAAAGAAGAAGAAAGAAGAAAGGAGGAGACAGAGAGAGAAGACAGAGACAGAGAAGAGAGAAAGAGGAGAAAGAGAGAGGAAAAGCTTGAGTATTCAAGACACACACACCCAAACGCACCCTAAGTGAGTCCTAACTCACTTGGTCACTTTATTTGATGTACTTACAAGTTGTTATGACCATTAGATGTGATAAAAGTATGACTTCTACATTTATATATGCTGTTTTTGCAATCTGCTGGAGAAGACGTAGTACCAATCGATTGACATAATCTCAATCGATTGATATCAGTCGTATCCCAATCGATTGGATAGGATTCCAATCGATTGACATTTTCAATCGATTGCCATGTTTCTCAATCGATTGATATAAATTTTGTCCCAATCGATTGGATCACTATCCCAATCGATTGGCATGATCAGAACATGGATTCCTTTGCATGTTTATTATATAAGAGGTTTAGTTGTTCGATTTCTAATTCGGACTTCCAGTATGCGACTGTGGGTAAGACAGGAGTAATGGGACACCAAAGATTTATGGATAATGGATAAATAAAAAGTAATATGAAGACATGGGTGACGTGTTGATTCTGATGTGAGTTCGATGTCCGTTTTCTTTCATTCAGAGTAGTCAGGCCACATTGGGAATTGTCATGTGTCGATGTAGAATGGAACGTAAGTAGGTTTGATAAGTTCTGGGAATAGTACGGGAATGGACCTTTCGGTCATGATATGCTCTTAAAAGCGGTGAACAGGACCATTGTTCTTAAAAGCGGTGAGCTGGACCAAATAGTCCTAAGATAGACTGGATGATCTATGATATGCTCTTAAAAGCGGTGAACAGGACCATTGTTCTTAAAAGCGGTGAGCTGGGATCACTAGTAGATGACGTTGAGTCGTGGAAATAGATTGATATGCCTTGTTCGAAACGTTATATCTCTGAAATGCGGTGAACAGGACCATTGTTCTTAAAAGCTGGGGACGGACTGACGTGGAGTCCATGACATGCGGTGAGCAGGATATATTGCTCTTAAAAGTGATGGACAGAATAAGGGTGTATCCCTAGAGTTAAACGATTGAGTCTATTCATGAAATCAGAATATGTTGAGTTCGGTATTCGATTAACAAGACGTTAAGGGTCGGTTTACAAGTATGAATAAAAGAAACAAGATATGATGTTAACTCGTGATTTCATAAGCTTGTGTTTACTTCAGATAACTGGTACCTCGTTAGTTTATGCTCACTCAGCTCTCAGTAAGCTGACGGCCTTTTATTGCCTGGACTTTCCCCGTCCAGAATATACTGTCCCTTATTCTGCAGGTAATGACCAGTACACTGATGAGTGTTATCCAGAGGAGGGCCCCACTAATGACGATTACGCCAGGGAGGATCACTACGCTGAGGACTATCCGTACGCTAGTTGAAGGCTGAAGGAATTATGACGAGTTTTATATTTCAGTTGTTCTGTTAAACCTTTTGTTAGCGGGTACTTGGGCATTTGTTGTCTTCAAACCTATTGTGATCCTGTGGACCACACTCTGATATTTTGTAATAGCTAGTACAGTGATTTTTATCTTCAGTTGTTTACTGTTGCTGTTCTTTTGGACTAGTACTGCGTGGTGTGGATTATTAGTGACTTTCACCTGTCATTCCTTATGGACCCATAAAGGAAATTTATTTTTCTCTATTTATGCTGCTCCGGGGCGTGACAGGGTTTTTTTTGGTATCAGAGCCTGAGTTTGGTACTCTAGGTTGTAATACTTTTGTTCACTAAGTATTTTCACACCATCTGGTCCTAGTATGATAGGATTTCTTTGAGATGAGATATGAGTATAAGATAAGTTCGTCTTCCTGACGATAGATAGTTTCCTTTGCAGGATAGCATGGATCCGGAGTTTCACCAGTTTGTGACTGATGCTTATGGAGGACATATTATCCATGGAGATACCGTGGAGCCAGCTGACCCGGAGTTTTATCGCGAGCGTGTGTGCCAGATAGCTAGTCGACATTTGGAGGAGGATATGTGGAGAGCGCTTTATGTGACCGGGAGTACTCACCCGACACAGATGCGTATGGATTCTTACCATACTGCGAGGGTCGGTAGAGATGTTTGCCAGGAGATGTTATGACTAGTTTTGAGTAAGCCAGAGATGGATGAGATTGAGTTGAGAGCTATTGTAGCCGGTCCACCAGAGCCCGTAGTTGCACCAGCAGCAGCAGCAGCCCCACCATCACCAGTACCGGACGTACCCGTCCCAGAGCCAGAGCCTGAGCCGATTGAGGATGAGGAGGATCTAGAGCCTGAGGATGAGCATCCCGATGAGGACATGGACGGAGATGGAGAGGAGGAGCCGATAGATGATGAGGACCCAGTAGAGGATGAGCATGCAGACGATGCAGATGATGATGAACCTGAGGATGACCCCGAGGAGCCAGAGTTTGAGCCAGAGGATCCAGTACCAAACCCAGAGGCTATGGAGGCAGACGTAGTAGTAGATGATGAGGTACCCGACGAGGAGGTAGTTGTGCCAGAGGTACCCGTTGTGCTTCATATACCAGCTGGACCCATTATGCATATGGCAGCCATGGCCGATATTGAAGTAGGATGGATAGCTCAGATGGTAGCCCAGCCAGCAGATTTTGTTATGGGAGAGGTAGCTATAGCAGGAGCTCTTGACATAGCTGACGGTTTTGCTGCAGTAGCTGTTGATGTCGCTAACCAGGCGATAGCAGACGTGATGGAGGACGATGATGCAGAGATGATAGAGGATTGGGATATAGGGATAGTAGTCGGAGATCTTGTCGCACCAGTTGAGGATGATCTACTTGAGGAGATGGATATAGACCCAGAGGATGAGGCACCACCAGCAGGATCAGATGCTAATGACTTTTGAGTCAGGATCTGCAGGGTATAGATTTTGTTAGTTTATATTAGGACATGTTGTCCACCAGATTTTTGGAGCTTGAGAGTTAGCTATTGACCATAGCTTTGTATAGTATTAGCTGACTTTAGTTGTTGTAACTCTTGTCCCATATGGTACACAGTTTGATTAGTGTGTACTATACGGTACATCTTTTGATATATATATATATACAAGCAGTACTTTTGTTATTGTTTGGATGTTGCGTTGTGCTGTGTTATTTAGTAGAATTGTTAGTTTTGCTGTTTCTTGTTTTATCTTGAGTTCGTTTCTACGAGAAGATTTTCAGCTGATCAATATGTCTCTTGTAGGCAATACTCGTTATCATCATGGTAGGACCCTTGAGAAATCACCAAGCGCGTAATGGAGCACCTATTCCAGAAGGGATGGATCCGACGGGAATTTTCGAAGCATTTATGCAGAGGATGGAGCATGTGGGAGATACATATAATCACTCCACCCACCAGAGACCTCTTGCACCCCCGCCACCAAGACAGACTGGAGATAAGTTGTTAGCAAATTTTCGTGGGTTACGTCCCGAAAAGTTCGATGGACTAACAGAACCATGGAAAGCAGAACAATGGATAAGAGAGATGGAGTTAATATTTGAAGCATTGGAATGCAACGAACAAGAGAAACGTCGCCTTGCTACGTTTTAGCTCGCTTATGCCGCCGCAGATTGGTGGGAAGCTGAGCAAGCCACTATTGGGATCGATGCCGCTAGAACTATGTCGTGGGAGACATTCAAAGGCAGATTTTTGGATAAGTATTTTCCAGAAGATGAGAAAGATCAGCAGGAAAGGAACTTTCTCAATTTGATCCAAGGAGGATGGAATGTACGGGAATACACAACACAGTTCGAGCGTCTATCCAGATTTGCTCAGCATATGATAGACACTCCGCAGAAGAAGGTGAAAAGATTTCACCAAGGACTGAACCCCCACTTCAGACATATGATGGTTGGTCATCTAAACCAGTCGTATGAGGAAATTGTTAGATTTGCTACATGATTAGAAAAGGATGCTAATCCAGTACAGCAATCACAGACGAATCGACCTCAATCGTCGCGAGGGTTTCAACAAAGGAATTTCCATAATCGACCACCGAGAAATACCCAAGGGTGGAGACCTCAAGAAAACTTTCAGAGTAACAAGAGAACCTGGGAAGGAACCAGGAAACCGCAGCAGAGTTATAATCGACCTCAACAATATCGCCAACAGGGGTCACAGCCACAGGCATTACTGACAGCCCCGCCAAGCAACACTGGAGGTTGTTTTAACTGTGGAAAACCCGGACATATTGCAAGGAACTGCACTGCCCATAGACCTAATCGCAGGCCGGATATTGTCTGCCGCAACTGCAATAAGCCAGGGCATGTGAGCAGGGATTGTCGCGCACCACGAGGAGGACACTACGGAGTCCCAGTGCAAGGAATCCAAGGACCTCCTGATCAGACCAGAATGAATGCTATCATTCCAGGAGAAGTAGGCTTTAATGCTGATGAGCAACAACATTTGGAAGGTACACTTGTACTCTTTCATAGTCCAGTTAAAGCTTTATTTGATA
Organism: Hydrangea macrophylla; assembly: GCA_033977485.1. Taxonomy (NCBI): domain Eukaryota; kingdom Viridiplantae; phylum Streptophyta; class Magnoliopsida; order Cornales; family Hydrangeaceae; genus Hydrangea; species Hydrangea macrophylla. Next base: position 112,045,345 of record CM066988.1, on the reverse strand, counting down.
CTGGAGCCGCATGTTCTTTTATTGCTGTTAAGATTGTGCGTCAGTTGGGTTTAGAACCCCAGACACTTGAGTCAACACTGAATGCGGTGTCACCTTTGGGAGTGACAGTTAAGTTGAGTAAAGTGTGTAGAGATTGCCCATTGACTTTGGGAGATAGGAATCTTCCAACAGACTTGGTAGTTATGTCGATGTCAGAATTCGATGTTATCCTAGGGATGGATTGGTTAACTAAGTACAGTGCCAATCTGGATTGCCCTACTAGAACGATTGTATTTCCAATACGAGGAAAGCCGACGATCAGATTTCAGTGTCAACCGACAAGTGACATGTTTCTTACGAGTGGTTTGACTACGATCATTATTACGAGTACGGAGCTTACGATGGATCGAATTCCTATTATACGAGACTTTCAGGATGTATTTCAGGATATTAAAGGACTTCCACCGAAAAGAGAAATAGACTTCTGCGTGGAATTAGTACCTGGTACATTGCCTATTTATAAGACTCCATACAGGATGGCACCAACTGAGATGTTAGAACTAAAGAAGCAAGTTCAAGAACTCGAAGATCTAGGATTTGTTCGTCCAAGTACGTCACCTTGGGGAGCACCAGTTATATTTGTAAAGAAGAAGGAAGGAACACTTCGACTCTGTATGGACTACAGGGAGTTGAATAAGGTTACAATTAAGAATAAATATCCACTACCACGGATAGATGATCTATTCGACCAGTTACAAGGATCTAGGATCTTTTCCAAGATCGATTTACGTTCAGGATACCACCAATTGTTAGTTCGACCAGAGGATGTATCGAAGACTGCATTTAGGACAAGATACGGGCATTACGAGTTCATAGTTATGCCTTTTGGATTGACGAATGCACCAGCAGTATTTATGGACTTGATGAATAGAGTATTCAGACTATATCTGGATAAATTCATTATTGTGTTCATTGATGATATACTGATCTACTCAAAGACAAAAGAAGATCACAAGGAGCATTTACAGGTTGCCTTGCAGACACTTCGAGATAGCAAGTTGTATGCAAAGTTCAGCAAGTGTGAGTTTTGGCTACAGGAAGTCAAATTCTTGGGACATGTTATATCTTAGGAAGGTATTTCGGTAGACTCATCTAAGATTGATGTAGTCTTAAGCTGGAACAGACCGACGAATGCGACCGAAGTCAGAAGTTTCCTCGGTTTAGCAGGATATTACAGAAGATTCGTAGAAGGATTTTCCAAACTAGCAGGACCTTTGACAAACTTAACCAGAAAGGAGACGAAGTATGAATGGACAGACAAGCATGAGGGTGCATTTCAGGAGTTAAAAGAGAGATTGACTTCTGCACCAGTACTCGCATTACCTAAGAGTGGAGAAAAGTATGTGATCTACAGTGATGCATCGTACCAAGGACTCGAGTGTGTGCTGATGCAAGATGGAAATGTTATCGCACATGGATCAAGACAATTGAAGGTACATGAGAAGAATTATCCTACGCATGATCTGGAATTAGCAGCAATAGTGTTTGCATTGAAAATTTGGAGACACTATCTCTATGGAGAAAAGTTTGACTTGTTTTTCGATCATAAGAGCTTGAAGTATTTGTTCTCTCAAAAGGAGTTGAACATGCGACAACGAAGATGGATGGAGTTACTCAAGGACTATGACTTTTCTTTGCAATACCATCCCGGTAAAGCAAATGTAGTAGCAGACGCTTTGAGCCGTAAACCTCGGCTAGTGATCGCTGCATTTCTAATTAGAGAATGGAGAGCATTAGAAGAAATTGCTGAATTTGATCTTCAGCCAGTGGAACCAATGAAAGGACAACATTTTGGATGTCTTATGGTACAACCGACTTTGATCAGTCGTATCATAGAGGCTCAACAGACAACAAAGGATTTGAAGTTATGGTTCGCCAAGATGACAGCCAAGGAACCAGAAGTCTGGAATATAAGTACAGACGGAACTTTACGATGTAAAGATAGACTCTGTGTACCTAATGAAGAAAGTCTCCAAAAAGACATATTGGATGAAGCTCATAAGTCACGGATGACGATTCATCCCGGAAGTACGAAGATGTAAAAGGACTTGAAGAGAAATTTCTGGTGGGAAGGAATGAAGCGAGAAGTGGCTGAGTATGTTTCTCAGTGTCTTACTTGTAAACAAGTAAAGGCAGAACATCAGAGACCACCTGGACTTCTACAGCCGTTACCAATTCCTCAATGGAAATGGGAACACATAACCATAGATTTCGTGGTAGGATTGCCGAAGTCACAGCAGAATCACGATGCTATATGGGTAATCGTGGATCGACTTACTAAGACGGCACATTTTATCGCCTATAACATGACGTACTCAGTAGAACGTTTGAGCCGAATGTATCTACAACACGTTGTACGATTACATGGAGTGCCTGTATCTATTGTGTCAGACCGAGATTCGCGCTTTACTGCAGAATTTTGGAAGAGTCTCCAGACAGCGATGGGAACGACATTGAACTTGAGTTCAACTTTTCATTCGCAGACCGATGGACAGACTGAAAGAATTAATCAAGTGATGGAAGATATGTTACGCGCTTGTGTCATTGATTTTGAGAGTTCTTGGGAGATACACTTACCCCTGATTGAGTTCGCCTATAATAATAGTTATCATTCGAGTATAGATATGGCGCCATTCGAAGCTTTGTACGGAAGACCTTGCTGATCGCCGTTATGTTGGACCGAAGTCGGAGATAGTCAACTTCTTGGGCCAGAGATAGTACGAGAAACCAGTGAGAAGATTCAAGTCGTGCGTGAGAAGATGAAGACAGCCCAGACCAGATACAAGAATTATGCTGACAAGCGACGCAAAGACTTGGAGTTTGCCGTTGGAGATCATGTATTACTCAAGGTTTCACCTGTTCGAGGAATCGTCAGATTTGGTCAGAAAAGGGGCAAGTTATCGCCACGTTTCATCGGACCATTTGAGATTCTAGAGTGTGTTGGAAAGGTCACTTATCGCCTTACATTGCCGCCAAAGATGTCAGGAGTGCACAATGTTTTCCACATCAGTATGCTGAGGAAGTGTGTTCATAACCCAGCGCATGAGATCAGCTTTGAAGACATTGAAGTCCACGGTAACGCTACATTCAATGAAGGACCTGTTCGTATTCTGGATCGAGGGATCAAGAAACTCAGGAACAAGGAGATTCCGTTAGTCAAAATTCAGTGGAAGCATCATGATGAAGGAGAAGCTTCGTGGGAACTAGAATCAGAGATGCGCGAGAAGTTTTCGTTTTTGTTTTAGATCTTGTTGCTTTTGATTTCGAGGACGAAATCTTTTGTTGAGTGGTGGATGATATAATACCCTGTATTTTGGTATATTAATAAGACCTGGTATTTCATTTCTATACTCGTATAAACTTTCTCTTCCTTTTGGTGAATTTTGATACCAATCGATTGACATTATTCCAATCGATTGACACTTTTCAGATACCAATCGATTGATAAGTACTCCCAATCGATTGCCATCCTACCGACTAAAATTGATTACGTGTCAACAACCCAATCGATTGCCATTTATCCCAATCGATTGACATTATTCCAATCGATTGACTACAAATATCTGTTCCCAATCGATTGACTGGTGTCCCAATCGATTGACATAAGTTGAGAAATGTTTTCTTCTTTTCTTGAGATTTAAACGTGTGGCACTCTTTTCCCTCTATATATATGACCATATTTATGGCCTTGGGTCACTTTGGCAGCTTGAGAGAGAGAGAGGCACACCTCTTGTGAGATATATACATACATATATCTATCTATATTTCTATATCTATACACATATATATACACACACTGCCTTGGCAGCTAGGAGAGGAAGAAGAGAAGGAGAGAAAGAAGAAGAAAGAAGAAAGGAGGAGACAGAGAGAGAAGACAGAGAAAGAGGAGACAGAGAGAGGAAAAGCTTGAGTATTCAAGACACACACACCCAAACGCACCCTAAGTGAGTCCTAACTCACTTGGTCACTTTATTTGATGTATTTACAAGTTGTTATGACCATTAGATGTGATAAAAGTATGACTTCTACATTTATATATGTTGTTTTTGCAATCTGCTGGAGAAGACGTAGTACCAATCGATTGACATAATCTCAATCGATTGATATCAGTCGTATCCCAATCGATTGGATAGGATTCCAATCGATTGACATTTTCAATCGATTGCCATGTTTCTCAATCGATTGATATAAATTTTGTCCCAATCGATTGGATCACTATCCCAATCGATTGGCATGATCAGAACATGGATTCCTTTGCCTGTTTATTATATAAGAGGTTTAGTTGTTCGATTTCTAATTCGGACTTCCAGTATGCGACTGTGGGTAAGACAGGAGTAATGGGACACCAAAGATTTATGGATAATGGATAAATAAAAAGTAATATGAAGACATGGGTGACGTGTTGATTCTGATGTGAGTTCGATGTCCGTTTTCTTTCATTCAGAGTAGTCAGGCCACATTGGGAATTGTCATGTGTCGATGTAGAATGGAACGTAAGTAGGTTTGATAAGTTCTGGGAATAGTACGGGAATGGACGTTCGGTCATGATATGCTCTTAAAAGCGGTGAACAGGACCATTGTTCTTAAAAGCGGTGAGCTGGACCAAATAGTCCTAAGATAGACTGGATGATCTATGATATGCTCTTAAAAGCGGTGAACAGGACCATTGTTCTTAAAAGCGGTGAGCTGGGATCACTAGTAGATGATGTTGAGTCGTGGCAATAGATTGATATGCCTTGTTCGAAACGTTATATCCCTGAAATGCGGTGAACAGGACCATTGTTCTTAAAAGCTGGGGATGGACTGACGTGGAGTCCATGACATGCGGTGAGCAGGATATATTGCTCTTAAAAGCGATGGACAGAATAAGGGTGTATCCCTAGAGTTAAACGATTGAGTCTATTCATGAAATCAGAATATGTTGAGTTCGGTATTCGATTAACAAGACGTTAAGGGTCGGTTTACAAGTATGAATAAAAGAAACAAGATATGATTAACAAGACGCTCAGAATTTGGTTTCGTTCACTTTGGGTATTCTATTGAAGGTTAAGGGATTCGTAATGTAAGAAGTAAAACTTTACACTGGAACTTGGGTTTTGTATTGATAAAGCACAACAAAGAAATTGTCTATGTCTATGTATAAAAGAAAAACAAACTACAAGGATTAATATTATTGGGTTGAGGTATGATAATATTTTGGGTTTGACGACGGTTATTTTATTGGGTTGAAATATGATATTATTTGTACAAGGAAGATATTTGAGATTTATATTGCTTACAAGGGGGATTGGAAATATCTTTTTAAACAGAAAAAGGTGAATGTGAAACATCGTAAGTGATTGGGTATCATAGAAGGTTTAATTTGAAATCTGTTATTATTATTTGAAAGGGATCAAAGTAGGGATCAATATTGAGTTGAAATTGACAAAGATTTTGGTAGGTATGGTACGTCCTTATTTGGTTGATTCAGATGTGCATGTGAACGTGGTATAAAAGCGGTGTTACTCAAGGAAGACAATAGAAAATAGAAGTTATTTTGGGGATAAAAGTAATTTGGTGATTGAAATTATGATTGATATCTATAGGATGATTGAGTGTTCAATCTATCGGAGAATAACAACTGGGATATCAAAACTCGCAAGGTTATTAATCGTATGGGAATAAGGATATTTTGGTATAGGTTTCGTGAGAATTATTAAGACCATTAAAGTCAAGGGACAAAATATAAATAGTTGGGGATACGTTGATTGAGTGGGCATGGGTTCTTGAATAAGATTGTGGATTGTTAGGGTTTATTATATTATGTGGGAAAAGATAATGAAGCTAACTGAAGAGTTGATTCTTATTATGTTAAATGTAGAAATATTCGAGTCGAATCGGAATATTTGAATTGAAAAGGGGTAATCCGAATCTTGAAAGGCATATTATGAATGGGAATGTTTAAGTCTACGTGTGATTTGAAGCAAATGCTTATTGTAATAAAGTTTGACAGTTCAATCGGATATCATAAAGGTATCTTACGAGGCATGGAGTATTTAGAATTCTACAACAACAGTATCGGGAGCAACGGCTTATCAACTCAACTATTATTAGAGGTGACAAATGTGAGTAATGTATTCTATATATCAATATTACGACGTCGTTGATAGAAGTTGAGTTAAGTGATGGCATGTGAACTGTGGCAAAGTTGGACCAGTAGCATACCGGTTAGAGCTACCACATGAAATGGAGAATGTGCATAATGTATTCCACGTATCAATGTTGCGACGTTATGTGTCAGATTCACGTCATATCATTACGACAGAACCGTTGGGAATTAGAGAAGACTTGACTTACATAGAACATCCAGTGAGAATTCTCGATGCAAAAGTTCAAAATCTGAGAACCAAGTCTATTCCATTGGTTATGGTTTTATGGCAGAATCATTCGAGTGAAGAGGCTACGTGGGAACGGGAAGATGAGATGCGTGAGAAGTATCCATTCCTATTCGAAACTTGAGGTACTTTAAGTTTGGGGACAAACTTCTTTTAAGGAGGGAAGAGATGTAACACCCGCTCCCGCGATTAATCGTTAATTATGAGTTAGCATGCATTAGCATAATTAATTGGTGTTTATTAACACATGTTTAAGTGAGTTTTAACTCACTAGTTGATTGTGGGTGTCCAGTTTGGGAACCCAATGTTGGCCAATGTGGCAGTCCCAAATGGGGATATGAGTTGATGAAGTTCCATTGTGATGGGACAAAGTTGTGGAATCACCCTTATGTGTTTACATGTTTATTAAGGCATATGTGAAATGATATATATATATATATATATATATATGTTGTTTAAGTTCATTGTTGATTGTTAGAGACCAATTATGTGGTCATTTAGAATACCTGGGCGAGGACGAAATGAGCACGTTATATAATTAGTAGGCTAATTAGCAACTTCATAAAATTATGTGGGACCACTTATGGGACCCACGCGAGACATAGACAAACACCTATTTAAGTTTGGGATAATTTTAAAGAGTTCTATAACTAGTAGGGGTATAATTGCAAAACTTATAAAACCTTAGGGGAGGCTATAATAGAAACCAAAAGTTGGGATCACATGTCATGAGACAAGTGTCCCATGACTCACCAAGCTGGAGCCTTAGTCATCTTCTTCTCTAATGTAACAAACATTTACAGAGAAAAGAGTTAGAAAACGAGATTGACAACGGAAATTTGACGGAGCTCTACGACGTCAATCGGCACACCGTTCGACACTCAATTTCAATTCCGAGACCGGATTCGAACTCGTAGAGGTGAGTTCTACGTTTTGGTACTGATTTTATTGAGTTTAATCGTCGTATTTCTCGTGACCGTTTCGGAGCGGTAATCCGTAGTTGGTCGAATTCATGTAGGATTTTAACCCGGAGTAGATTTGAACTTCAATTTCACAACTAGGAACGAATTGAAAGAGGTGAGTGGTTTCAATCTTGTTTTTGGATGAGATTCATGGTTGTGTTCATATGGATGTTAATCACATGTCTATTTAGTTTAATTACCCATGTTTAGCTATAATTATGTGAAAAGCATGGTGATATGGTTATGTGAGCATGTTTAGTTGTCTACTTGGGTCAAAGGAAAGCATGTATTAATTCGCCATGAGATTGTTTTGTGGTGACGACCACCTGTAGCCGACAACGGCTTTGGACCGCACGTGTGTGGCGTGGGTCATTGGCTTGTTCCGTGGACTATCGGGGGAGTCGCGGACTTGCGGGTAGTGGTGGATGAAATACTTGCTTATCCGGAGATCATTATATTTGTTGAGTTGAATATAAACATTGATATGTCATCCGTGTGCTTGATTGATATCTCTCACTAAGCATATAGCTTATATATTGTAGTGGTTATTGAATAACCATTGTAGGTGAGCACGACGGCGAGAATCCGGGGAGATGAACTTGGGGGTTCGTGGTGTTCGGAAAGATTGTAAATGTTGTAACTTATCTCTATAGTTATTTTTGAGTAAAACTTGTAGTTTGTAATAACTAACTTGGGTTTGTACTAGAACTTAGTAGCTTATGGTAGTTTTGGTTTAATCACTCCAAGACGTATGTAAATCTTGTAACCGGAGTTTAAAATGTTGTTGGTATCTTCCATGCATTGTTAATATAGTTTGGAGCATGTTTGAGTGGAGATTTGGTTTAAGAAAGTTGTTTTGATTGATCATGAGAGCTTTGGGAGTATTTGGGAGAGATTTGGGAGAGTATTTGGGGAAGATTGCATGGCACATCTTGTTTATGGCTTAAAATCATGTTGGGACTTTTCAAACTCTTATTTCTTATGGTTTAGGAATGTTAATTATGAGTTTGGATCAAAACTCATGTTTTGATTTGGTTTTGTGTTGAATTTGAGAACATTCAAGTGTTGTAGCAATTGTGGAACTTGTTTAATGTTTTAAAACCATGTTAATATATCTTGGAAATGGTTTGGAATGATTTGAGATTGGTTTTGAAATGGTTTTGCAAAGTTTTATGAAGTTTGGTTGAAGTTTGGAGGTGTTTTGGATCTGCAGAACATGAGAAATTGCTGTCAAATTGAGTGCTGCAGAATCCGGATCGATCCGGGTCTTGAGCGGATCGATCCGGCACTTCTGGAGGGCAAAAAATGAGGTTCTGTCAAAACCGGATCGATCCGGTTTTGGGGCGGATCGATCCGCAGGTCATTTTGCTGCACTGTCGACTTTTACGGAAACGGACATAACTCTCTCTAGAAAACTCGGATTCGCGCACCGTTTTTTGCGTTAGAACCGGAACTCAAAAAACCTATCTTTTGGTATAAAATTTGCCATACCTTATTAATTACCATTTTGCCCTTGGGCTTAATTTGTTTAACATAATGGTGTAAACGTGCTTGTTTTCCCTCCTTTTCATTTGTAAATTGTTGTTTGAAGGCCTTGGTGGCGTGCCACGTGTCTTAGGTTCACATGTGTGGATCCGGGGCGTGACAGAAAGTGTCTCCACCTCGGTCACATTAGCTTGTTGATTTGGCTTCCTCTTTTGTTTATGACAGTCCTTTGCACGATGTCCATTTTTGCCGCAGTTATAGCACTTGCCTTTAAACTTCTTAGGACCATGAGTTCCTTGACTTGGACCTCCGCCATCATGCTTCCTTTTCTTTGGACCATGTTCCACAACATTGGCCTTTGCTCCAAGAGAAGAACTTACACTCTTCTTTTCAGAGCCACGATTATCTTCTTCAATCCTTAGTCTCACAATTAACTCTTCAAGATTCATCTCTTTGCGTTTGTGTTTGAGATAATTCTTGAAGTCTTTCCAAGTAGGCAGCAATTTTTCAATAATCGCAGCCATTTGAAAAGAATCACTTAGAGACATCCCTTCGGCATGAATATCACGTAGGATTACTTGAAGATCTTGAATTTGGCTAATAACAGATTTTGCATCTATCATCTTATAGTCAAGAAATTTACCAACTATGAATTTCTTCATGCCGGCATCCTCAGTTTTATATTTCTTGTCTAATGAGTCCCATAGTGCTTTTGCTGATTTCATTTTACAATATACATTGTAAAGAGTGTTGTCTAATCCATTTAAAATATAATTTCGACACAAGAAATCGGAATTTTTCCATGAATCAACAGCGGCACTATTGGTTCCTCCTTCTACGAGTTCCAGAGGGTTCTCGCGAAGAAACTTAGCCAAATGCAATGTGGTTAAATAAAAGAGCATCTTTTGTTGCCAACGTTTGAAATCGGTTCCATTGAACTTTTTCGATTTTTCCCCATGAGACAGATTCACAGTAAGAACATGAATAGATGAAGTAGTTGCCATTCTGAAAATTTTGGAAAAAGATTTGTTTCTTTATTATCACAAAATTAATAAAGACTGATATACTGAAAACAATTTTCAGATTATAGTTTAAGTAAACAGTTTATAACATTTTATAAAATAGATTTATGAAAAGCAGTTTTAATAACACAGCAGATTTAAATAAACAGTAAATAGATTACAGTTTTATAATAAATTAGGAAAGAAAAAAAAAACAGATTACTTAACAGTACAAAGCAGAATTACTATTTCAATTTTGTTCAGATTACCAAAGAAAGGAAACTAATGTAAAATACCAAATTCGTCTTAAGATTGTTAGATTGTTATCACTACTAGGCAATCTGTATAAACAATATAAACTGATACTAAAAAAAACAGTAATTGAAAACAGAGACTTTATTAAACTCACTGTTATAGACTAAAAATAATTATTTGAGACAGAATCCGAGCCTAGTGAACTGTTTCCTTAAGACGAATTTGCTCCCTCTCGGTGCACATGGTTAATGAACAATCGTCTCCCAAGATAGAACGGATTTTCAATTCTGAAGAAGTTGCACTTTAATCTCCAGAATACAGCGAACACAATGTTGTATATTACTCGAACAACTATGATATGCAGTGCAGTGAAAGAGAGAGATTATTTTCGTGCTTATGAAATGAAATCAGAGGAGTATATATAAACAATGTAGTGACTGTTCGAATCAACCCATCCAAACAGAGCATTGCATCTGTTGGAGTGGTGACAGTACGAATCGACACATCCAAATAGAGCATTGCAACTGTTGGAGTGGTGACTGTACGAAAACAGCACAACCAAACAAGGCTTTATCATTGGAAGGACATGACTGTTAAAAAAAACTGGAGAGAAATTCAAATTAATTTTCTCCAAAAAGAATAGTCAACAAGCCCAAGCCCAAGCAAACAGAGCATTGTATCTGTTGGAGTGGTGACTGTACGAATCAACACATTCAAACAGAGCATTGCAACTGTTGGAGTGGTGACTATACGAAAACAGCACAACCAAACAGGGCCTTATCATTGGAAGGACATGACTGTTAAAAAAAAACTGGAGGGAAATTCAAATGAATTTTCTCCAAAAAGAATAGTCAACAAGCCCAAGCCCAGGACCACAGACCCATGGCCCGCGCCCGGCCGGTCGGCGGCGGTGCGCCCGCGGGATAAATCCCACAAAGGCCTAGGTCCTCCCCCCCTTAACAAAAGTGGGTACCCTAAAGGGGCATACCCCTTAGGAGAATTCCCTCTTAAATATACCCTTAAGTTGTTTGGTATTTTTCCTATGTGAGACAACTAATATTTCCCACATTTTCCTCCTACACCAATATTTTACATTGGCCACTTTGGATGACAATTTCTCATTCATCCCTTATTGGATTTCAACATGTAAATATACGGCGTTCATCTCCTCACGGAAGAGAACGGATTCCAATGCGGTCCCGCCTCAAACAACGTGTGAGACCCACCTTAAATTGTAGCCAAAGTTTCCATAAAACTATGACAATGAAATCCAATTTTCCAACAAAAATTACATTAACTTTATTTTCAAATAGCTAGGGGTCGGTGTTTAAACCAAAAATATGTTTTTTTTTTTTTTTTTTTTTTTTTTTTTACATTTTTTGACCGGTCATTTGGCTCAAGAACAATTTGAGTATATGATCAAATTGTATTGAATTAATTAGTACATGATTGAAATATTTTCATCATATTTTAACGAATATATATCTAGTCTAACCAAATTAATATTTCCACTCAACACAACTAGGCCGATCAAGAAAATTGTGCAAAATGGTCCACCATGAGTGACTGAGTTCATGGTCGATCAGCTTGTAAGATCAAAGCATAGTTTGATAACTTTGATTGTGTGTTATGTATGTGGGCCCGAGTGAAGGATGAAGAAATAAGAGAAGTCCACTTAGTTTATTCCTCTATCTTGGTCAAAATGGAATGGTAGACAAAGTATAACAATGACACATGGCAAGAAAATAGAAAGTAGTCGGCTGGGTCGTTAACCTCACGTGGATGGTCACAGAAAAGTTACCACTTATTGGAGAAGTTGTTCAAGTCATGGGTTGAAAGTTGATTTCTCCATGCAGAAGTGATAACTACGCAAAACCAACCAAACAAGCCACCTCACTCAACATCTTCGAGAGAAGCATCCAAAAGCATTCAACATTTGTTTTTGTTTTATGGGTAATACTTAGGGCATAACCTTCATACAACTTTCATACAACCTCCCCAAAAGATGTGTCTATCTCTCTCCTGTGATGTCACTGTGGGGTCCAGTGACATCACAGGAGAGAGATAGACACATCTTTTGGGGAGATTGTATGAAAGTTGTATAAAGGTTGTGTCCCAAATATTACTCTTGTTTTATTTAGCTACTTGTATCCTTATTCTTTTGTTGTTACTGTTTTTAGTTGCTGTAATTCATTCTGTTTCAATGGCAGTTAATTCTATTTCAGTTTTCAAAACTTGCAATTTCTTTTCATTTATCTTTCTCATCATAGTTAAATACTTGAAGTCCTCTTTATTGAGGCAAATGCAACCTCAAGGAAAGGTGCATCCCTACTTGAATTCCTAACAATTGCTTGATCACACTCTTACCAAACATAGGAATTAGTTTGACTATATGTTTGGACCTACCGTATAAAGTCCTGACACGCCAACAAAAGTCTTAATTTTTGCCAAACAGTAACCAAATATTTTAAGATTATTAAAAAAGTTGAGTCTGCTTGAATTTTTTTTTTTTTTTTTTTTCTAAACTACGTTTTCAAAAATCAGTTTTGTCAAAAAAAAAAAGTTGAAAGAAAACTGGAACATGATATTTGTTAGAATTTTTTAACAAATATATATATATATATAACCACTTTTCTTTTGGAAAATATATTATATTTCTTAATGAGGGTCAAATCTTATTTTGATTTGGCAACTATTACTCCTTTGAGATCATCTACATGATCCATTGTAGTAATTCCATCCTAACTTCATTCCTTCCTTAGTACATGGATAACGTACACTTGTGTTCCTTTTCTACATCACACCATATTTGTATAAGTTTTTATTATGCCCAAAACATTTCATCTCCTATCCCATGATTTGAGTATATTCTTTGACTTTGATGACTTTCCTATTTGTGTCATCATTGGCTATAAAATAAATAGCATCAGTCTTGTGACATATGACAGATTAAAAAAAAAAAATTCAACCGCGGCTACACATATAAGTGTATATACAGAGAGTATGAAATAGTGAGATATCATTCTTGTGTTATTGTTCCATGGTGTTATAAAGTATCCGGGCAAATACAGAATAGTTTGAGTTTCTTCGGTGTAGTTTCTTTTTTTGTTAATTTAGTGCATAAAACTATACATAAATTTGCTATAGTTGGACTGTTGTATCCTAGGGGTTGACACACCATCCTGTGCACCGGTGAGAAGATCGAAGAGGCGCGAAATCAACCTTAAAGAGAGCGACCTGGTCCGCGCCTCGACCCATTACTGATTTGGACTTCTAATATCAAAGTTTTTTCGGCACAGATTTACAACTATATTATCCGTATTTTTTTAAAACAAAATATTAAAATTAATTTAAAACGTACCTGCAAATAATTAAAAGTCTCAAAAGTCGTGGAAAATCTTGTCCGAGATGAACAACCACAGTTTCAACAATAACAAATGATACATTTTTAGGAGCCAAATGGAATGATATATAAATTAAGTGCCAAATATTTAAAAAGAATGAACGCAAAAGGTGAGAATATCGTGATTGAGTGAGAAGCGTATGTTTTTTTTTTTTTTGTTTATTTATTTATTTATCTTTGGCTCTTTACACCCAAGCCTAATGTGCATAGTCCTTATTCACTAGTTATCATCTTCCATAGGAGCCCACCAAAAGAAAAGGGAAAGGAATAGTAAGTTTTGGGACATAGTTGTTTGTAAATAATGTATACACACATGCATACGGGTCGGGTAAAGGACATACCTTGCGGAATATACCCGATCACGGATCGTCTTGGCGGTGTTGTTACAAGCCCGGCGATAATACCCACGAACTGCTGTTCTTTAGTGTTTCCGTGTACGCTCTTGTGCTTCGAACGGGTCGTGAGAATGCCTACTAGAGACACCCCCTTTGTATCCACGCGCTAAATCCCAAGCCCTAGTGTGATTTGGCTAGAGAGAGAAAGTAACTAAAAGAGAGAGAGAGAGAGAGGGAGACTCTTTTGTTGTGTGTAGAGTTGTGTTTATGTGTGTGTTATACACATATATATATACACACACATATACATGCCCTAGGACTCCAAGTTATAATCCACATAGGATTTCTTGGACCCTAAGCTAAGCCCTTGGACCCGGTCCATAGATTATGTGGGTGACCCATAACCCACAAAAATGCTAACATCTCCCACTCACCCACATAGGGCTTTGTGCTAAAACAAAATCTCTCAGATTCCAACTTTCATCTTCTCCTCATACGGGAAATAGAACGTGCGACCTCACGAAAAGAAACGTACAGCGACAGGAGCTGAGATGCTAAGTCAATCACATAACTAGCAAAACGCATCACTCGGAAGCTTCTCGTGTGTTTACCCAGACAGGTTCAACCACACCGGATCTAGCACTCTTAATCCCTCAGAAAGCAGTGCTACACCCCCAAATATGTAATGTACCCATGACACTCAGTACGTATACGATTGTCGCTGGCCAGCTAATGAGTCACAAAACATGGTGTGTTATCGAAGAGTCTTCCCTGCCTACTAATGTCAATCCAACTAACTTGACCGCTTTCCTAGACGTGCCCCATAGGACGGTATTTGTCTCTTCGTCCCAGGATGGTATGCTAAAGTAGCGTCATCAAGCGTCCTCTTCATGACATAGTCTCAGGTCATAAGGTAACTTGTGTAGAATCCCCGTTACAGGGAGACTACGTGGCTCACACAGCAATGAAATAGGGATTAATCCATTGCTCCACAAACGATCGCAAAATAGCACATACAGTATGATATGTATGCTATGGCGTTCTTCCATATAAATGGGCATGTCACTTCGTGGTAAAAGTAACGCCATACGAATTTTAGTCTAGACGTTACATAAACGTCTAACCTGACATTTCCACCACAGTCGCTACAACTAGCATCCGTCTGAAAACTCATATTCGGCTATAAACAGGCTACATAGAGTAGTGGGCGCTCTCTATGTTCGACCAAGCACCAAGCTTAAGTCTCATCTTAGCTCTAAGCTAAGGCGACATATAAGGATATCAAGGTTTATATCTAGCTCGCTGTTCTTATACCGCGTAGATATAAGTGTTCTAGCCCGCTTTCCTAGCGCTATAGACACGCATGTCCTAGCTAGCTATCCAAGCGCCATGAACACACATGTCTCATCTTGCTCGCCATCTAAGCGCTATGGACACACATGTCCAACTTCGCTATCTCGGCGCCAAGGTGAATCACCCGTGCGAGCAGGTCGATTCAAGCCTGGTGACACTTTAAAGAAAAAACGTGCATCCATCCAACTAACAACTAATGAATTTGGAAAACCAATGATTTTATTATACTAATAAATATCTGGTAATAATAATGTCAAAAATAATGTTGTTAAAGTACATCAGAACCTACGGAGTCCTATACAACTAATGTGGGACAAGAATGAATCTCTAGAAATTGGCTTGATCCAAAAGATCAGCCATCATATCACCAGTAGTGATGTACTATAAAAACAACCTCCCCTTGTGCAACCATATCTCGAATGTAGTGGTGATGGATCTCTATGCGCTTGGACATCCCGTGGTACTTATGGTCCTTTGCATAAACTAGAGCTGCCGTGTTGTCTCAATAGACCAACACTGCTTCATCGCTCTGAGGCAAGAAGCCTACACTATGTAAGAACCCTTTAACCATACAGCCTCCTGAACAGCTGTAGAACAAGCCACATACTCAACTATCATTATGGATAAGGTGATGCATGTCTGCTTCTCGCTTCAACAAGCGAATGCTTCATCAACTAATGTGAATGCATAGACAGACATGGACATGCGCTCGTCTCAATCGCTGAATGAGCGTCGCATCGTCTTCATCACTTCTAAAACTCTACCATCCATAAGGTGAGATCCATAATCATGCGAACATATCGCAGAAAGATCTTCACTGCTCTCCAGTGAACTGGACCAAGGTTACTCTTGTAACGACTAACTAAACTAACCGCATGGCAAATGTCTGAACAAGAATACAACATAGTATTCATCAGGCTTCCCATTGCGGATGCTTATGGCACTTTGGACACTTACTTCCTCATCGTTCTCTGGACATTGAACTAGGGCCAAGGGTATTCCCTTCTCAACTGGGGTATCTATGGGTTTTGAGTATTGTATGTGAGAGTGTTCAAGAATCTTCTATTATGTAAGTCTCTTGAGACGAACAAAATAGGTCTATGAATGGCTCCCACAATCCTAACTCCCAACACACAGTTGGTTGACCCATACCTTTTTATCTAAATAAAAAGGATATTGTTGTCATACAATATAAGAATTAGAACACCTTTTATGGACTGCTCAATGTACACACACTGGTCTTCTTTAATCATCTCAACGAAAGAGATCGATCAAATCATGAAACCTTAAGTGTCATTGCCTAAACGATTGCTAGAGATCGTAAATAAATCAATTAAGATGCCACACTTTGGCTCATTCCCATCGGTTGTAAAACCAATAGGTTGATCCATGTAGATCTCTTCGTTTGGCTCTCTATTGAGAAAAGCAGTATCAACATCCATTTGAAAAGGGTTTTAAAACTAAATGTGCGACAATCACTAAGATAAGGCGAATGAAAACAAAATATCACCTCTAAGGAGATTCTGTCTTCAGGATCTACACCCACTCTTGGGTTTGACCTCTCACCACGAGGTGCATCTTTATCTTTGTCAACTGAACCATCCTCCTTGTGTCTAACTTCGAAAACCCACTTGTTTTCAATAGTCTTACACTCAGACGGAATATCAACTGACTCCCAGACAGACCTTATTCTTTGTCTATAGAGATCATATCATCCTTCATAGCAACTATTCACTCAGCTTTAGTAGATGAACAAAGCGCTTCTACATAAGAAGTTGTCGCGGCATCATCTACTAATACACACAGGAAAACGCATCCCGCAGATTTCAAAACGCCAACGGGGAACTCATCCTCGTCAACTACACTGTGCTACCTAAGAATCTTGAGTAACCAGTGGTGTACTCCCACTGTTGAGCACACTCCCACTAGCGTCTAGCGGTGTACTCCCACTCGGCTGCAGACTAGTACCATTTTCAGCGAGTACTGGATGTGGAATCACAATATCTCCCCACCCTCGCTTAAAGATGGTATGTTGTCTACAATTTCTCTAACTCATAGAGGTCAAGATTCTTATAGCAACAACAATACTGTGAAAACATTTTCAAACAGGCTGTAAAGCTTGGAAAACACGTTGTAAAGGCACGATTATGCGTATGAGGGCAACAGCTAAGAGTGCATCCTTCCAAGATTGGAAGGCTAGCTTACGTCGTCAATGATCCAGACTTATCTAGAAGTATTCTATTCCTCCCTTCTACAATAACATTTTATTGCAGAATTTTTCGAAACAGAAAGTTGTATATGTACCCCTTTGTCCTCACACAGTTCTTCTGAACTAACCAGAGAAACTAACACAGTTCCTCTGAACTAATCAGAGAAACTAACACAATTCTTCTGAACTAATCAGAGAAATACTGGCGTACGAGATGACTCAAAAGTCTTCTCGAATCTAATTCTCAACCTCTCAACTGTAAAACATTTGATGTAATCTAGTGTTTTATAGCGGTGAGATGACAAGGTGAGGAAAATGGAGTTACCATAACATGCCTTTACAAACATAAGTCCAAGGTGTGAGTGAACTAGCTCTAAAGGTTGATTATCTCTTACAGCTTTACTTGAAAAAGCTTTCGGTATGCTTTGCCACTTTGGCAAGACTCACACGTGGGCAGGTCAACTTTAGCAAGTGAGCTCACAAGCCACTACGAGCTAATCAAGTCATCCTTTTCTTGTCCTACGTATCTGAGTTTAGCATGCCAAGTCATAGAATCAACAAATGACTCAGTAACTTAAGAAATAGAGAAAGTAGAGTTAACATTTTAACTCTTAAGAAATTATTACGTAAATAACCATGTCCAATAAAAATAAACTATGTAACATAATATCCATCCTATTGTAGTCTCACCCTGCCTCTTAGCCTGCTTAATGCACATGGGCCCACCGACCTCGCGCATTCTTCTACTTATGGAAATACTGGTCATGCATACAACCTCCCTTATGGCGGTCTGCTGCCAGGTAAACATGACGAGAATAATCAGAACAAATCTTAATTATCTCGTTCTATGTTATGACATATTTCATGTGTATCCACTAGTCAGACTGAAAACATATCACAGCCTGAACCTGATGTTCACCAGTGCAGGTAAAATCCCTAATAGATCTTGAATCATACCGGATTTCAACCTTAGATTCTCGGTCATCAAGTATTTGGGATTTTTCCTCACTTCGAACTTCATTACCAGATTCTTCAATCTAGTAGTGGTTGTGCTCCAAAAACAAATTCGAGCTGGTTCCACATTCACAGGTCATTGGGTTGTTCTTATACTCCCCAATTACATCATCATACATGCTACTTTACCAAAATAGAACGCGTGTGATGGTCTTACTAGAATTAAATTCTATAGGCCTTTGGCAATATTGGACCCTAGGTCCAATATGGGATCAATTGGCTGGATCATTGATTGAAATAAGTTCTCCAAGAGATCATAGCTCATTCAAACGTGTATGTTACTTTAGTGCCAATTTCTACATTCAATAATATGCACAAGAGGTTGACATTATTATGATGCACATCTTTCTATAAATGTTTGTTTTAAAATCCAGTTATCAAAATATTTTCCCTTATCACAATTTCAAGATCGAAAATTCGCTAAGCTTGTAGTCATCACTTTACTCTTATAACTCAAGAAAAGATTTTATAACTGATTTTTCTAAACAAACATGCATAGATAGTACTAAACTTATCTACCATCATCCACAATAATAATATAATTGCGCCATACACACATGAATGCGCATGGGCCCTGCGTGGGCCCAAATTGACAATCTAGAGCTCACGCTAAAGTAGTTAATGCATATATTGTGAAAACAAAGAAATTCATCCCTTTACAAATAGGCTTTTCCCAAAACATAAAATAGAAACTCTCATCCTCACTTTACATTTATAGCCATAAAAAAATAGGGATGCTTTGTTTTTCACATATATACAAAAACAACCTTAGAACATACATCGTGACAACATAAGCTCAAAATAAATTGTCAATTAAGTCGTCCATTCATTCAATCCAGATTAATTAATTAATCACACACGACAAGCACTCATGCGGTCTTTATTACAAGAATGAATGGACTCATCCATCTCTCCATTTAAGGAGGAGGACAAGAGGTCTTATGGTAATCCAATCACAAACAACATTAAGTAAACGTGCAATGATTCGAGCCTCTAATGCAAAAATAATAAACTAATCATTAAATTTGCCCTTCCAAACCTCTCAAATATTTAAAAACTAATTAAATATGGCTTTTAAATTAAACACAATAATTTAAAACCTCATGGAAAAATTTAAATAAATGAAAACAAAATTTTCATTATAAATAAAAGTTTCCAGAATATTACTGGAGCCCAAAAAATATTTTGAATCAATTTAACAAATAAATTGATCTAGTTAAACAAATTAACTATGAGCAACTAAATTCCTAAAAATACAAAACTTTTGAGAAATTTGTACTCCAAGGATTTTCAGTGGTCTAATATGGTGTTCTAAACACCCTATATTAATTTCAAAAATTAATAATTAATTTTGGATATTTTAAGCAATTAAAATGATGTCCACAAGCATAAATTTTATGCTCTAAAATAACAAAAATATTAGAGAATTTACTAAAAATTTTCTCAAGTCCCCAAGTAGAGTACAAAACGCTATTTATTAATTTCAAGAATTAACAACTTTATTTGCTATATTTTAAGCAATTAATATTGTGCACATAACACAATATATGCTCTAAAATATATCCCAAAAAAAAAATGAGAAAGTTTGCTAAATAATTTTCTCATAATGCAAATAGAGTAATAAAACACATTGTGTTAATTCCACAAATTAACAATCAATAAAAATATTTTAAGCAATTTAATACGTGTACAAAAACACATAATTATATGCTCTAAAATATTAATATGATTTGGATAATTTACCGAAAATTATCTATGGGTCCTACTAAATTTCATATGGTCTCAAAACAGTGTCCTTAATGTCCCTTATTAATTACAAAAATTAATAATGCATTTTTGCTATTTTAAGCAATTAAATAAATGTCTAAAAAACATAAATTATATGCTCTAAAATAACAAAAATACATGATAATTTATACAAAAGTTATCCTAGAGTCCCTTACAGTGTACTAAACACTATATATTAATCACAAAAATTAATATTTTGTTTAGGATATTTTAAGCAATTAAAAACACGTACAAAACACATCTTTAATGCTCTAAAATACCAAAAACTATGAAATAACTTATCAAAAAATTATTTCTAGTCCCACACAGTGTCCTTAATATAGGAAAAATAAAATTTGAATTTTCCATAAATTTCCAGAATTTTAAAGCAATTAAAACAGATTTAAAACATTAAAAACTTATTTTTTTAATTAACAGAAACTGTTTTAATTACTAAATAATTAAATATTTTTCCAACAAAAATATGAAAAATATATATTAAGGACCGGGGTCGAGAAACGGACCTCCACTCTCCGGACCCATGGTCGTCGGACCAACGCCGGCCAGCGAGTGGGTTTCACTCTCCTCAGCGAGAGTGGGCGTGGCTAAACTCTGGTTCATCTTCCCCAAATCCTAACCAATCTGGGTTTTGGGGGCTGCTCAACCCTCCTACTTTGCAAGCTCATATCTCACTCGTTTTTTGTCGAAAACTTACAAATTTTATACCGTTGGAAAGCTCTCATGGAGTACTACAAGATTATACCAAAAAACAGATCGATTAAACACGTAAATCTTCCGAAAACAGAGAGTAAAGTTATGAATAAATTTCGTTTTTAACCCAAAAACGAATCTAGGGTTTGCTATATCTCACTCGTTTGAGATAATCAAGGCATGGGACTTTGTGGGGGGACTCTAGGGACTATATGGGACACAACCATATAAAAAATTCGGACTTATATTGGAGTTTTCATGTAGACCTACTTCAAATTCAATTTTATCAAGTTTATGTTAAAAGCTTCACCAAGCTTTAATGGTAGATTTGTTTTGGGCAAAATACGGGCGAATCAACAACCTATAGGCTCTGATACCAATGTAAATAATGTATACACACATGCATACGGGTCGGGTAAAGGACATACCTTGCGGAATATACCCGATCACGGATCGTCTTGGCGGTGTTGTTACAAGCCCGGCGATAATACCCACGAACTGCTGTTCTTTAGTGTTTCCGTGTACGCTCTTGTGCTTCGAACGGGTCGTGAGAATGCCTACTAGAGACACCCCCTTTGTATCCACGCGCTAAATCCCAAGCCCTAGTGTGATTTGGCTAGAGAGAGAAAGTAACTAAAAGAGAGAGAGAGAGAGAGGGAGACTCTTTTGTTGTGTGTAGAGTTGTGTTTATGTGTGTGTTATACACATATATATATACACGCACATATACATGCCCTAGGACTCCAAGTTATAATCCACATAGGATTTCTTGGACCCTAAGCTAAGCCCTTGGACCCGGTCCATAGATTATGTGGGTGACCCATAACCCACAAAAATGCTAACATTGTTAAAAGTAGTTTATTAATGTATGAGTACTGACTTATTTATCACTTATGTGAGGTATTAATGTAATTGAAATTTTTGTTTAAAAAAATATATAAAATTTTATTAAAGCTAGCACTATTTTCTCTTATCTAGCATATTCTGAAACCATTATTTTCTTGAGTTAAACATATATAACCCAAGCAAACGTCAATTTTTAGGAGTTCACAATTATCTAGCACTATTTATTGGTCTAGCGCCAGAAGTACTTCAAAACTTAAGATTTTTATGTCTATAATTAATTTTTTCTTATTATTTGGAAAAATATACAAGAGTTGTTTTGGTTAATAAATAAAGTAGACTCATGAAATGAGAATTTATTTAAAATATTACTTTGAACAGGATATATATGCAGTTTCTATTAGCATAACTCTTTCTAATTACTGTGTGTAGCTTAAATTCTGAATTGTTATTGATTGTTCAAATTAGAAAGAAAATCAAGTCATGTTACTTACCAGTATACCCTTGTGGCAAGAACATCTACATACAAAGATTAAAAAAAATGGCTTGTCCAATAAGACAATTCATAGCATATGTCAATAATGTCATATGGAGTACTATATTTTTCTTGTTATGACATGGTACCAGTACATTTTGAATACTGTGTTTTTCACCTTTTCTTTTTCTCATGTTATTTCAAATAGGATAAATTACATTTTGCACTCTTGTAGTTTGGGTGTGATTTCAGTTTGATTCATGTAGTTTCAATTTTATTATTTTGGTCCTTATAGTTTCACTTTAGGTTCAATGAAGTACATTTATCGAATTTTCTTACAATTTTTGATAGATTTAGGTTCAATATAAGTGCGTAAAGTGTAATTTTTTCCAGTAAACTTACCATTATGCCACTAATGATACCTCACGTGTGTATCACATGACCTATTTTTGTCGAAAATTGTAAAAAAATTTCATGAATAGATTACATTAAATCTAAACTAAAACTGTAAAGATCAAAATAATAAAATTAAAATTGTAGAGACCAAAATAACATCACACCTAATTTAAGGGTGTAAAATCTAATCTACCCTTTGAAGTACTATTTTGGTTGCTTTAACCAATGCCAATCTGCAGTGTTCAACTCCTTTTTGTGCATAGTTGTTGAAGATAAGTATGTGGGCCATAAGATCCTCCTTTTGGGAGTATTAAAGAAAGCGTCAATATTCCTTCTTTTATAGGTTCCTTTATTATTAAAGTCCTAATCTCAATGATATCAATATGTATCTTTATTAATGTTTGCTTGTATGGTACAAGTTGGAAGTATTTGGGAAATACTAAATTGATGACTAGAATCCCTTGGGTTAACACCATAATGTTTGGAAATGCCCTTATAATTTATTAAAGTCCTTTTTTTTTTTTTTTTGTAAATTTTTTTTTATTGGTGCATCATTTTCAGAATGGCAATTTGTATGAATCCTTCATCTTAAATGCACATTTTAGGCCCGAGCAAGCTATAGCTTAATTGGCATAATCTCTTTCTTTTCAGTAGAGAGGAATAGGTTTCGAATTCCCATACGAAATTCTAGTTGCTTGTCCCCCATTATTCTTCAATCGGAATTAATGGCCCTTATTAAACTTTGCTGTGGGCCAGTGTGAGACTTTAGGATTGAGTTGAGGTTAAGGGGTGTGTGTGTGTGGGGGGGGGGGGGGGGGGGGAGGGGGGGCTCTGTGTGTGTGTTGGGGGTAACCAATCTGGATCCAGGTAAGTATCAAAAAAAGAAAAAGGAAATGCACATTTAAGGACAATACATGGTGCAAAATCTTTTTAGGTACATGTTACATAGTTATCTGACCTGATTGAATTCATTTTGTGAAAAAAATTTAGAGTACAGATAGACACACTTTGAAATCCAAACTGAATTCGACATTTTATGATTTAAATATATGTACCTTGTGCTGTGTGAATTTTTTTACACTTTTCTGTACATCACTTATATAGCACAGAGTACATGCATTTAAAGCTGAATATCAAATTCAATGTAAATTTCAAAGTGTGCCTAGCATTACTCAAAATTTTATATTCTAAACATGTCATGAACCGACCAACTCGTGAAAAGTTTACAATGTACAAAAAGATTTGCAAAGAAATGTGGATGCATATGGAAATTTTCGGTTTTCCTCTTCTTTGCATTTTACAGTACATATTCTTTATATTCATTGTATTTATTATATTCGTATGACTATATCTCGTAAGAAAATTGTTAAGGTTCTCCAATTTCGTTGTAGACGTGGCAACGAGATTATATTTAATAAAATGAAATTAGCTAAATTTTTCTTAAAATTAATTTTAGATTGTCCACTATAATCTCAATTGGGATACAAATTTCAAATATATAATGATTTGGTGATAATATGTTGTAATCAGATCTTAAAATTTTGTAAGTTTAAAACACTTAAATTTTAAAACTAAAGTAAATTTTCAATATCACTAACACATTGGGATCTCATAGAAGTTTCCTAAGTATTCAAAATGAATCGAAACCCTGACGTCAGCACTGAAATAAGCGAAGAGCAAGACAGTGTCATTCCCACGTCATAATCCTAAAAATTTCCTATTATTTAATAAATAAAAATCGAATAACATATGGGGAAATAACTGTCAGTTGCTTCCGGGAACAACGAATTCGACGTACGGTCTTGGATGGTGTCCTCATGCAAATACTCCTAATGTTTCTCTATTTTACCGAATTGCCACTTGCCCCCCGCGAAACCGCGTTCTAAAAGCGCCCCTTGTTTTTTGTGCATTGCTGTGAGCGTCACTACTGAAAGCAAGACCCATTTTCTTCGAAATCTCCAAATCCAAGTACTCCCTCTGTCCCATAATAAGTGTCCACATTTCCTTTTTTGGATGTCCCACAATAAGTGTCCACTTTCCTAAATTGGCATATAGCTTTTACTTACTTTCCAAAACTACCCTTATAATAAAGACAAAGTAGCATTTATTTGTGGCCTCAAAATAAGCAAAAAGTCAAACACCCATCACATCAAGGGCAAAATTGGAAAGTGACCCTTTAATAAACCAAAAAAACTAAAATAATACAACTTTCTTAAACAATGTGCAAAATAGAAGTGGACACTTATTATGGGACGGAGGGAGTATTTTTTTTTTGGAAAAGACTTCAACAAAATTGTTTCATTACATTTTATTACGTTTTTGTCACAGTTTTTAAACTATTTTTAAAAGATTGTATTATTTTAAAACCATTTTTTAAAAAATTGTGCATCTAACAAAATGTACTGAAACAATTTTACTGAAGTCTTAATCATTTTCTTTTATATTTTTGATGATGATGAAAAGCTTTTCCCTTAAATTTCTTTTATTATTTTATTCCTTCCTTCCCGGATATCCGATAACATGTGATATGGCTTATAGCAAGAAATTTAAAGCATACATGATCGCGTTGGACCGAGAGCACCAATGGTGTGCCGACAGTACAATCTTTCTCCTATTTTATTTTTAAAATAAAAAAAAAAAAAAGAAAAATGTATTGTGCTGGCGGCACCATATTAGTGCGGCTGAAATGACAACACCCCAAGGTGCTACCAATGATCCTTAGCCCGCAACATGTCGATGTTGTACTTTGTAAAACTCAATACTTTTGGATGCACAAAAACTCATTCTCATTGACTTTAGAGACAGTACTAGATAGGGGTGTTTATTGGTCAGTTCAGTCGATTTTTTGTTAGTTTTGACAAATAAAAAAACCAACCAGTAGGCTCGATTCGGTCAATTTTTTTTTTCTCTTTCGGTCGGTCGGTTCGATTTTCTTCTATGAATGTGTTTTGAAAACCGACTGAATGGACTCAGTTTACTCGATCGATTTCAAGGTCGATTTTTTTTGTGAACAGTCCTAATACTAGACATGACATGCCCTTAGGATATCCAAAAAATTCTTAAGCCTTGTTCCTTTTTTTTTTTTTAGCTTTTTTGTTTAAATAATATTCTCTCCCAAATAACTCTTGTCAAAGAGTAATTATTCTATAGTCATGGACCATTGATAATTTCGGTCAATTAAAAACTACCAAATGATCAAGAGAAACTGTTACTGGCACGTGACAATTTCTTACGGGCCAGAACCACGATGTTGCACATGGGCGAGTACCATAGAATAATATCTCCATGTCAAATTAGACAACTACGTATTGTCAGTGGAAATGGCTGTTGAAGTCAAGAAATGTCTCCCCAGGGGTAATAATGTAAAAGGCAGGGTGTTGACGTGTTGATTACTCAGAATAGTCGATAGAACCATAAAACAACTCAACCGAAGCACCTCCACCGGACGACGGTTCATTTCATTTCCTCTCTCTCGCTCTCTCTCTCTCTCTCTCTCACAAAAATCGGAAGAATTCGAAACTGGAGCTCAGAGCCTCCCCCATAAACTAAGCAAAGCCCACTGAGATTCTTAAATTAGGTATGCTAAGTACGTTTTGATCTCTATTCCTCTCTCAATCTGGTGTTTTCTGGGTCATCCTCGTACTATTTTTTTTAATCCCTCTCTCTCTCTCTCTCTCTCTCTCTCTCTCTCTCTCTCGAGATTTGTGTAGTTTTTGTTATTCAGCTGATTTTTGTATATGGTTTAGCATCATGTTATTATTTGGATTAGTCTTGATCTGGGTATGTTGATTGGTGTTGAAGTTTGATTATTATGCAAAATTTTCAGTTTTAAAGTTTTGGAATCTGCAAAAGAAGCTCTAATCTTTTCAATACCTTGACTAGATTTTTCTGTTGTTTTACCCATTCTTGCTCATCTACTGGAAAGTGAAATTGTTGAAGTTTCTTTTGTTGTACTTGTATGAAATTCATAGCTTCTATTCCTTTTCACCACACCCTAATCTATTATTATCTGGGTATGAAAAATTCCAACTTTTTTCCTTCTCAAATCAAATCTTTGTTAGGTTTTCTGATGAAATTTTTTTTTTTTTTTTTTACTGCTTTGACATTTGAATTGCATCCTTGTATTTAGTAACTTTTTCAATTGAAAGATGGAAGTGGTTATATGCAATTCATGTTTTTAATCTGAACTAATTAATCTCTGCACTTATGTTTGACTCATGGGATTCCGTGTTTGTTTGTTTTTTTTTTTTTTTTTTTTTTTGTTAATTTATAAAAATCAATATATTTAGGATTTGGACATTTATATCTTAGAAAATAGAAATCAATAAATTTGGGAGATATGTGAATAGGTTTTAATTTGAGTTTCTCCAATTTTTCAGATTCATAGCTCCCCGAGAATACAATCCGTTGAGTTTCAGATTAAAGTATCATGTTCTTTGAATGCTTGTTTGGTTTCTGACTTTAGAATTGTTTGCGCAACTTGGGACCACGTGTTTACATGTGTACTAGGAGACAGATCTCTTGAACATCTTCAAACCGTATTATATTCCCTTTTTGTAACTTTCTCTTAATTTTTAATCTCACCTTACCTGTGCTTTAACACCATTTAATCTTCATTCCATCAATTTTTTACCCTAGTTTATTTGAAGATAATGCAGAAATGTATGTGTTAATGATTTCTTATACACGTGGTTCCCAAAATTGGCCTCATTTTCACTTCCATATTCTGAAATAAATTGATTAGGTTGTCATCAGTGTTAGTTCCACTATTGTCCAATGTTCAACTGGCCTTGGCCTTGGCCTTGATCTTGATCTTGATCTTGATCTTCTTCTTTTTTTAGCAGATTATATTGGTCCCCATCTCTGTTCCATGTTGTAAGAGAGGGGTGCCGTGGAATTACTCCTGCATTACATCGCTTGTACTAAGTCAATCAGTAAGCTACCCTGAGATGCAAACATCCGAAGAAGACCAAATTTCAAGCATTAGTCACACATTGTACCATCAAAATATGCAGAAGATTGAACCGTACTGCTTTTCTCCTTTCCAAATCTTAAACAACAATGAATGCCCCGATAATAGCAGCCAAGGAACCCAAGTTTCGTTTCAAGCTTACAACGAACAGTACTTCACCCTCGACTCTTTCCCAGCAGCTAATTATGCGGTCTACGATTCCCCTTCTGCTATGAGCATTTCGTCTAACCCTAGTCCCTTTTCACCCCTGGGTTCTCACTCTGACAATACTTATGGATCACCACTAAGCGGGTCTTCAATTGTTGATGATGGGAGCGGCCTGACACACATACTGAGAGATCTCGAGAATAAGTTGCTGGGGCCCGAATCTGATATGGATGACAGCTGCAGTTGCTCCTTCCAAGCCCTTTCCTCGACAAATAGTTGGAGTGAATTGTCGGAAATGGCCTCTCATTGGGACTTGAAACAAGTGCTTATTGCCTGTGCAGAAGCAGTATCAGATTGTAATGAGTCGAACACCAGGGCTTTGATGGACGTGTTAGAGGGTAAGGTGTCGATCACGGGGGATCCTATCCAACGGTTGGGTGCCTATATGTTGGAAGGGCTCCGGGCAAGAATGTTGTCCTCGGGAAGCAATATATACAAAAAGCTGAAGTGCAAAGAACCAACCAGCTCGGAATTGATGTCTTACATGCATATCCTATATGACATCTGCCCATTTTGGAAGTTTGCGTATGTGTCTTCCAATGCTATTATCAGGGAAGCAATGGAAAATGAGACAAGAATCCACATAATTGATTTTCAAATTGCTCAGGGCAGCCAGTGGATGTTCCTAATCCAGGCTCTTTCTTCTCGCCCTGGTGGACCCCCTTTTATTCGAATCACGGGCGTTGATGATTCCCAATCAGCTCATGCTCGCGGTGGGGGACTTCATATTGTGGGGCAGAAACTATCAGATTTTGCCAAAAACTGCAGGGTTCCGTTTGAATTCCATTCTGCAGCCATGTCCGGGTGTGAAGTGGAAATGGAAAATCTTGGACTTCGACATGGGGAGGCGCTGGCCGTGAACTTTCCTTACATGTTGCACCACATGCCCGACGAGAGTGTAAGCACTATGAATCACCGAGACCGGCTATTAAGGCTGGTTAAGAGCTTGTCACCAAAGGTTGTGACCCTTGTTGAGCAAGAATCAAATACTAACTCAACCGCATTTTTCGGTCGGTTCCGCGAGACCCTCGATTATTATACAGCTATGTTCGAGTCGATTGATGCAGGTCGCTGCCCGAGAGATGATAAGAAGCGAATCAGTGCGGAGCAGCACTGTGTGGCTCGGGACATAGTGAACCTTATAGCGTGTGAGGGGCCAGAGAGGGTGGAAAGGCACGAACTTTTCGGGAAGTGGAAGTTGAGGCTCATGATGGCCGGTTTTACCCCGTATCCGTTGAGCTCTTTTGTGAGTCATGCCATTTTGGATATGTTGAAAGACTATAGCAATCAGTATAGAGTAGTAGAGAGAGAAGGGGCTCTTTTTCTTGGATGGAAGAACAGGGTGATGACAACTTCTTCTGCATGGAGATGAAAATTGATCTATCGCGTCATAAATTCTGTAAATACTTTACTTTTGGTATCAGTAGTAGTATTAGTGGTAGTCGATGTTTGAGTGGCACAGTTAAATTGTGGTTTAATAGATGAGACAGTCCTTTTTGTGCGCTTTTTGCACAGCTTGAACTTTGGAACTTGGATTTTGGCATTTTGCTGTATACGTCTGCCTAAGATTGAGTTGATGAGATCTGAATTAGAGACTTTCTTTTTGACAAACAGTGTACTGTTTATCATTTGCCTTATGATTTGTAGCTCTGTTTATCATTTGGCAAATATTCCAATTAAATTTTTGTCATATGTCATAGTTGCCTATACGGGGCACCGGGCACTGTCTGTTATTTGGACCTCTGGTAAAGATGAACTTTTTATGCCAAATTCAGATTGTTGCAATTTACACAAGTTCATCTTATCTTGTGGTGGTATGTTCCAGCCTCTAAGAGGCAGTTTGGGTATCTCAAAGAACTAGTATTGTGGATAAGATAAGAACAAGTTTTTATATTGATGGGTTTTAGTAATTGCATTTTAGGTAGATAGGAGTTCATATCTGATTTAAAATGTTCCATGAAATGGCATTTTGTCAAATCAACATTCTAATGGTTTTATTCGAATAAAGTGATTTAAGGTTGAGATCCTGTTTTCAGTACTTACCTAGCAGATTCTCCAAGATGTGCAGTAATTACTCTAATCACATTACCTAAAAATTCGCTAATTCAGCCTGAAGCTATTTTTGTTAATCAATTTTAAGCCCCCAACTTCAACCATGTTCTCCATTATAAAGAGGTTTGAATTATTATATAATTTTTTTATACAAACGTTGAAAATTTTAATGCACTCTCACTCTCTTTAAATCAATATGATATGTATAATTTTTCATTATTTTAGTTATGGGTAATTACCCATATTCACACTCTCTCTCCTCAAATGTGGAGAACCAAAAAGGGATTATCCAAAATGGAGAACCATTTGGGGAATCCATTGAATCTCAAAAAATGAACTTCGGTACCCAAAAAACCTAAAAATTGAATATGGGTAATGTGATTGGAGTTGCTCTAAATAGATATATGCATATGAATACATATCAAAGCGAGAATCTTTAAAGATTTCCTTTTTAGTGGCTGATATTTGAAATTAGCTTTGGCGAAAGATTCTTTTTGATATTAGGGTTTTTTTTTTTTAATCACAAAGTATGAAAATTCTATTTCACAAAAGACAAGTTTACAAAGAAATAAATACAAAACAGAAGAAGGAAAAAATACATGATAAATCACAGCAATCTTCTGTTTTGTACTGTAATCTCCAAAACTATGGTATCGCGGACTGTGACATAGCTTAAACACTGAGCCGTCTGAAGGAGAAAGCCGTCAAAAACAACAACAAAGATCCGAGCTTCAAAACCACCGTGAATGCGAAGTGGGCCCGAACAAACCACAGATCTAACACAAATCTATGTGGAACAGGGCAAGATTCAACCACGGAATACGGAGACAAAGAGATCTAACTGCAACAATCAACCAAACAAGACAAAAAATAAAACAAACTCTCAACAAAGAAGGACAGGACCCCTAACAAGGAGGGACAAACGTCTTCACAAGAGGGGACAAATCATTGAAAGCAATAAAAAACAACAAAGAAAATGGTTAAGGGCTCTTTCACTGTAGAAGGGACAGCCCTAAGGGGTGGCCGCAAGGAGAGCACCAAAAGCAGGGGGCTTTTTTTTTTTTTTTTTTTGAGATTAGGGTTTAAAAAATGAACACGTTACACTTGCATATAAAATCCTACATATGTAGTTATCAAAATAAAATAAAATCCTACATCTGTAAGATTTTTTTTTTTTTTTAATGAACTAGTTCCACTCTTTAAAAAAATAGAGAACTTTAGTCAAAAATCCTCCATAATAGATTTTTTTTACTATTAGATCTAACTTGTTTTTTATTTTAGTAAAAAATCTATATGCTATAAAAGTTATGCGAAATTATGTTTTTTTTTTTTTGTGAAAATTTGAACTAGTTATATGAAATTTTGCATAAAAAAGCTTTGTGAAATTTCACATAACTTTTAAAACATATGACCAAAATTAAAGTTATCCTTAAAACTTAATAAGTTTAAAATGAGGGATGTTTTATTCAATTTCTGTAATTTTTTTTTTTTTTAAAGGGACCTTTCCATAAGCATAATTGACATGCCAATATTACTTCGTACAAAAGACCCAACCAACATTTTACATTCTTGTTTCTTGCCTTATTTTCGTCACCTTTTGTTTGCATTTGAGAATCAAATCTTCAAATTCTTGTACATTTATAACATAGTTCTGCATATCATAAATTTGAATATGCTCATTCTTCAATGGATAGGTATATATGCCAAATTCACGATAGGAATAGTGCAAGTTTCAAATTCGCGATAGACCTAAATCAAACCAATTAATTTTAAGTAATGTTATAATTCTTAAAAATTTTTTGAATATATGTGGCAGTGGATCACATTCATTAAGGAAGTATGTGACACATGTGTCAATGGAAAACCTTTAATAATGATAATATCACTTGGTCCACTTCAATATCTTTCAATCAAAATCAAATAAACCCCTCTGTCACATGTATTCAGTAATCATGTAGGATACAAAATTTAAGAAACGTAACATTAGTTTAATTTAATGTGGTATGACCATTGTCCAATAAGGAATTACAAACCATATCACCAAAATCACAATAAAATCCAACAAAAAAAGAAAATATATACTCGTATATATATATACCCGAATCCACACTGGACAATCCGAGTCCCGCTCCAGTTACCCGCTTTTTCCGGCTAGAGTGGCGGTTACTGAACAGTCCAAAGGAATGTTCCCATGAAATGAATGTATATATGTGATATATATATATATATATATATACACACAATATAGACACACACACACACACCCTCACATAACACCATTGTTGACTGTTACGTCTCTACGGGTTTTTTTTTATAATTATTATTTCGCTGGCTCTGTGAGAATCACCGCCGCCATAATCACAGGCAAGTCCTCGTTCCCAACTCTGCGATTAACCCATTCACATTCCGATGTAACAAACGAATCATCAAAATGTGGTTTGTTGTGGCTTATTGTTTTGAACCATCGATTTTTCGTTGATCATATCTCTCGGCTCGGCTCGGCTCATTCTCTATTTACTTTACTGATATTTGAATGAATATATGTATATACAATGAATTAGATATAATCAGCCATGGCATTGATTAAATTGATTATCTTTAGTAGTAATGGTTTAGGGTTTTCTTGTTCTGTTATTTCTTTGTTTTTTTTGCTAAGGTTTGTCTTTCTCATATAGAAATGGATTCACCTATTGTTGTTATTGTTACTTAACTCTGTAAAAGTTTGGAATGTTTGGGCAGAAACATATATTGAAGATGGTTATAATTTTCATGCTACAAAAAAAAAAAAAAAAATTATATTTTCCACCCCCATGAAGAAATAGTTGAAGCATAGAGGGCCCTTGATTGTACTATTCTCTGATTGTACTATTCTATTTCTCTCTATCATTAATTCAAGAATCGGGTTCATAGGAATTTTTCTGTGATTTACAAAGTAGGATGAACTCGGTGGAAGCACTCCGCTGTTGATTTTGCATGATTTTGTTGCATTTATGCTAATTTTCTTTCATGTTATTTGCTTTGACGAAAGCAAATATTGTGATTTGTGGCGCTTTTTTTTGTAACTTTTTTTTTTTTTTTTTTGGGGAGGTGAGGCAATTGTGGTGCCTATAGTGGTATCTACTCCCCATATTGTATCCGCACACAATTTTTGTAAGTAATTGGTGTCTATTTTTCAAATCAGTAGCAACAAAAGAAATTCAATAATGGTATATAATTCTTCATCTTCAAAAAACTTGATGTTTCAAAGTTAATAATTGGGTATGTTTGACTCGTTACTTTCCATTGGGTGCTTCTACTGCATTAATGTCTTCATTTTATAGTCATCTACCTCCTTTTTTTTTTTTTTTTTTTTCTCTCAATTGCTGGGCTCATTTCATAATGGGAGATAAGGAGGGAAAAAAAGAAAAAGAAAAAGAAAAAAGAAAAAAAAAATAGGTCTGAAAGTTAATGCAAGCTTTGACGGTTCTAGGCAATATTTTTAATTTTACCTGTGGAAATTCATGGCATTTTATCATAGAACAATCTAGTGAGCTAATTACCATTAATTTTAGGGTGATTTAATTATAAGTCCATTATGCCATTTTAATTTAGGGTTAAGAGGACAGTTAAGATTCCTGATTAGGAAAACGTCCTTCATACATAAATATGTAGTGAATTTCACTAGACTATATATGAATATCAAGTGATATTTTCTCTTTCGGGGACTTTTTTAATGATCAAATTGGACTTTAACCTCTTGGAAGTAGCTTCTGGGGATTTTCTCCTAAATTCCTATTAATTTGATACTAGGCAGTGTGGTCACTAGAGGGGCAGAGTTAAGATAGTCTAATGGTAGAAGAGAGAAATTGGTTGGACGGTTGGAAAGTTTAGATATGAACTAGCGGCATGTTTTTGAAGTTCTTAATCATTATACCCATAACCCATCATTTTATGTGATATGTGCGGTGCGGAAAGAATGTGAGGTTATAAATACATATGTTTACATTTTGGTTAGGACTTCTGGTGTTAAACTCACAGTGAATCACTAAATCTGAAGCAAATTCATTCATACTACGTATACTGTGCAACAAATGAATTTTAAGGCAAAAAAGTATGCTCAAGCAAACAAAAATTCTCTTGCAAGCGATAGCATAAGCCAATGATGATACTATATTTAATCAAGAGTCTGATGAATGTGAAATATATTGATAGACCAGATAGACAAGCCTGGATGAATTTAAACATCAGATGAGGTCATTCAGCTTTTCAAATATCCTCCATTATCTTAGTCTTAGAAAGAATAGGCTCATTAGCTCATGTACTTATAAAATTTGGCCAGTCCTCCCAAGTTATTCGGGTTAGGGCTTTGATGCCGAGTGGTATTTACAGAACTCTTTTCTGAATGTGACTATTTTCACATTTGGAAGTTGTAATGAGGTTTGTCCACAAGTTTAGGATGAAGCAGCCGGCAACTACACTGTCTTGGTTTCCCATATACGTCCATGCTTTAGAAATTTTGAGCTGTTGAAAACCCCTCTTCCGGTTTCCCATATTACTTCTATAGATAATAGATATTATATAATCTTGAATTTACATGATTGCAGAAGAATAACCAGAAGTTGAGGTGAGGTCACAAAATCAATTGAATGTTCACAATCCATTAAAATGACCACGGAAGAGGTATCAGAAAGGCCAGAATGGCGTGCCGTGCGGAGGGAGAGAGAAAGGGAACAGCGACGTATGCGGGACAGACAAAGAAGACAATCTATGAGTCTTAAAGAGAGAGAGGAACATCTCGCTAGGCGACGTAGAAATTATCAACTACGAAGACAAAGAGCCGAAAATGCATATTTGGATTCTGAAGATGAACAAATAAGGATTGCAAGTAGAGGTGAGCTAAATTCAAGGAAGGAAAATCAAGCACTAATTATTGTTTTGAAACATAGTGTCTACTTGGATTTGAAAAAAATAGATAAACATTGAATTCATCAGTCACAATTCATGTGCATGCTTAAGTTTAGAAGCCATTTAAAACTTTTATCAAGGGATTATTATATCAACGGATATATTAGTTTTCTGTGCGTATTTGCCACTATTTTATTGTGGCTATATATGATAGGGGCGGAAACCGGAGCTTATAAATCAGAAAAAACTCCAAGAAGGTTACGTTTACATCAGATTAGACATCTTGCAAGATTGTTGAATACTTCCATGGGCGAGTCTAGTGGTACCAGTCACCAAATTGGGGAAGATGTGATAATGAAGGATGCTGTAACTGGAACCTGTAAGTTTAGTATATATATACATTTAATCTGTTGCGATTTTTGGCGACCTACAGTTCAGCAAAATTCTTTCAGAAACATGAGAGCAGATGGCATATAGTAAACAGAGATCAAATTTACCTTTTAATTTCTCATCTTTCCTTTATAGTCTAATTTTTGCAAGTTGGATACTGTTATCCAGGTGGATCAAGGAAACGTCTAAGGCTTATTCATGTGAAATGTCTTGCACGGTCGTTGAATTGTAGTATGAAAGAGAATGCTGATCAAAACCATTTGACGGAAGAATGTGGTAAGACACCAAAACATATGAATTTTTCGGAGTTGAAAAAAACCATATTTGTTTGCCGCTATTTTCTGTATCTACGTATGGAAACTTCATGCAGTGAAAAATAATCCGTACGGTGAAAAACCATATGCCACAGAGTATAATTTTTTTTCCTTATACAGAATCCGATGGGTCTTTTGGTATATTTCAGGACAAAGGAGTCCTTTGAGCTATTGAAGAGACAAACTATATAGAATACGAATGGAGAAAGACATTGTCGTTACTAAATAGACAAACTATATAGAATACATATGGAGAAAGACATTGTCGTTACTGATTCTACAAATAATGGGTTGAGAATATGTAAGTTTAAGCAGTATGTTGATCTGATCATGTATACTATAACTGATTTTATTGATGCAGCTTACACCCTTTCGAATAGAGCATATATAAAACGTGCCATCAGCTATTTGGATTCTTTTCAAACTTTCAAATGTTGTAATTAGGTTATTTCTTTTGTTAAACATACTCTGGAACTTCAACTGATTATGAGAGAACTGGAGAAGTCAAGGTTGTTTGCTTTTATTTCCTATATTTCTT
Organism: Hydrangea macrophylla; assembly: GCA_033977485.1. NCBI lineage: Eukaryota > Viridiplantae > Streptophyta > Magnoliopsida > Cornales > Hydrangeaceae > Hydrangea > Hydrangea macrophylla. The sequence goes on along the minus strand of CM066988.1, from coordinate 112,009,366 downwards.
TTGTACTTTTTTATTTCTCTGGAAGTGATACTGATGCATGAAAGATAAGCCAAGCTCTATGTTCAGATGATGTGTGCCGAGTTAAGCAAACAGGGCATTCCTTGTAGAAGATGAAAACATAATATACAGTTTCCTTGACACCACTGAACTTAATGTTTTAGGGTGAATTATTAACGACATAATAAGGCATGTTTGGATATCTATTACTATTATAAAGGGAAAGGGAGGGTTAACAATTGTATTTTTCCTATACCCTTTATTTACAATAAAACCAAGTATGTTTTATTAATAAAATATAAACAAAAGGGTACTAATTAAAAATTACCAAAAATTGCTACACAAAAAAAAACCTCTCCCAAATTTCTATTTTCTTCCATTTTTTTTCTCTCCACTCACAGAGTGAGTAGCCCCGTACTAGTTTTAGAAAATTGATAACATATTAACTCATTTGGGGAACTAAACGATGTATTCACTCAATAGAAATGAGTGACCTTTCTTGTAATGATTGTCGAGTTATTTTTGTTGTCTCCATTTGTATCTCTTGCTGTTGTTATGCCATTGTTTACATTAACTTTGGTTATATCATCTTTACTCTGCTCTAACCACGAGCATTGTAGCCTAGTGGGTAGCGACTCGTGACAGAGGGGTGTCTACTCCTTTGGTCAAGGGTTCGCGATACTCCGCAAAAGCAATAATGTTTGTTGGCAGGCCCCTTGAGGTCAGGGGTTAGAAACCCCCAAGGGGTCGTGTGAGTGAGTTGGAAGGACAAATCTCATGTAGCTAGACGACCCGTATCCAGAGCTTGGTGTGGGTTTGAATCCTATCGCTTACTTGCCTCCCTTATTTACCTGGTGCGTGTGTTGTGGGGTCGGTGCACGTACCAGGGGTTTGCCTCTTGTTCTACTCCGATTAACGACCTAGGTATTGATCCCGAAGTCGCAGAGGACTGGCTGGGGGATTTGTCCTCGTCATCTGAAAAAATCTTTACTCTACTGTGACTTTTCTAACTTCTTTTTGAATGCCTGATTCCTAGTACTAGTTTATGAAACTCCTGCTTTTGACCGAGTGTTTCATTTCTTGTTTTAAAGATGGCAGCAAACAGAGAGTCAAATGTCACAGAAAGTGGAAGAGCAATTTGATGATGGTTAATTGTTCGAAGGCGGCTTTGTGATTTGTTTTTAGGTTTACATTTTTTTTTTTGCTAAATTGTTTTTAGGTTTACATGATACTTCAAATGAACTCTAAAGCACAAGTTTGTCAAATTGTCAGTTCAACTGTTTTGGAGGAATATTCAGTCATAACTATTAGCTTAGATTACCCATTTTATGAAATTTGGATGCATTGTCAATGTGCCTGCAATGTTGACAGTTACTGGAGCATGCAATTTTTAACTATTAGCTTACATTACCAATTTTAGGAAATTTGGATGCATTTAATATGTATGAAAGATAGCATTTTTGCTCGCTCACTTTGTCCTCCATTGGGTGACACAACTGACATGTGTCTCATTCTTGTTTTTATGTTGATAGTAGAATGGCAAAATGAGAATAGAATAGGACACATATCACTCGGTGTAGGTCTGAGTGAGCAAAAATGCCCTCATGTATCAATTAGGTTGCAAAGCATAGGCTTTCTGTCTCCTATTTCTTTTCTTCTCCTCGACTCTTCTGTTCTAGCCTTCCCCTTTTTTTTTCCTTTTTTCCCCAGATAGCATTTGGTACCCATTTGGCAAATTACTATTGCAATCGCAATCACACTTTTGTACGATTGCAACTGGAGCCGCAGTTTTGCCAAACTGGTTAAGGAACCGCAACTTGAAGCCCAACCGCAGTTACCTAATGGCCCTTCAATTGTGGTTTCTTCATTTCCAATGGTATTATTTACAAACTGAGCCAGATACCTAACCCAAACTTGGTTCCCTAATGCTAATGCTAGTTGTACCAAATGTAGTAGTTTGGGGTACCACCAATTATTGTCATGTGATACAACTGTTAAAGCATTTGTAAGCCAAATTTGAGAAGTACCATAAACTAGACTAATTGACACTTACAATGGTAACAAATTAACATTACTTCAGATCCTATGAGATGATCATTGCAAATTCTTAATTATGGAACATTGTGAGCTAATATGCACTGCCAAGTTTCACAGATATGAATTGATGTATTTATTAACTCCTTTGGGACTGATGGGGCTCAAACCAGCAGCTTACACCTTGACGGAGCGGGGCAGTGTTCTAACCGATTGAACTACAATCCGAGGCAATTACCTCGGGAGCTTGATAATTTCTCCTTCACATATAGTACATAATATGGTATAGTGTTCTGCTATACTTTTAAGCCCATACATCTGATGATTTAAACCAGCTAGCCAGCATGATTCAACTTAGTGTTCCCTCTGAATACTTCAACCAAATGTACTCTAACGCAACATTTTGAACTGCTTACTTTTCCCATAAAGAATCTAAATGTGTCTGGTGATACAAATAAGAACTACATATCATACAAGAGTTTACCAGATCAGAAGATCAAAATACCTATTCTTAAAGCCACAGCTTTCTTAAAATTACCAAACTGAACTTAGAAAAACACCTACTCCTCCACTTCACCCTCTTTAACAAAATTTTTAACCAATATGTACCATGTGACATCATTAGGTATGAAACCACTGGCCACACCTCTATTTAGAAGTACGTAGGCATCATCAAACATGCCCTCTCTACACTGTGAACTGATCAGAGTGTTATAAGTGATAGCATCAGGAGACATTCCTTCAACCTGTATTTTTTCAAAGAGTTTCAGAGCTTCTCGAATATTCCCCATTTTGCATAGACCATTTATCAAGCTGTTATAAGTAACTATATCGGGTGTCAATCCTCGATGAACCATATCCCTGAGAAATTCAAGAGCATTTTGTACCTTCCCAATCCTACAAAGGCCATTGATCACAATATTGCACGAGATGGTATTGGGATTAAGCCCCTTCCTCATCATTTCCTCGAATAATCCCAATGCTTTCTCAACTGCTCCATCTTTGCAGAGTGCCTTTAATAGGCCATTATAAGTGATTTCATCAAGTGGGCACCCTCTAAATAACATATCATTTACAAGCTTAAGTGCCTCTTGGGTAACACCTTTTCTCAAAAAAGCATGAATCAATGTGTTGTAGGTCACTGTGTTGGCAATAACACCATCCAATATCATATCCCTATACAGTCCCAATGCTTCTTCCATGTTATCAACCTTGCAAAACCCATTTATCAATGAATTAAATGTGTATATATCGGGCTTTAATGCTCTACTCGACATTGCAGCAAACATTTCTAGAGCCTCGTGGACCCTCCCATCCTGGCACAGAGCACATATCAAACAATTGTATCCTACAGTATTTAGACTGAGCCCCTTAACTGACATCTCGTCCACAACATCACCTGCTTCCTTTAATTGGGCTTCCTTACAGAAACCATCAATTAAAATTGTATAAGTAATCACATTAGGTTCACAACCCTTAGAAACCATCTCTTTCACCAATTCACGACCAGAACCCACACACCCCTTTTTGCAAAGACCACGTATCAGTATGTTATACGTATAAACATCCGGGTTGCAGCCACTATTCAACATGCTTTTATTCAAAAAAGCTTTAGCTTCATCAAACCGTCCGATTGTAACATACCCATTGATCAAAGTATTACACAAGACAATGTTTGGTTGAGGCACTTTGTCAAACAGCGCCTTAGCTTCATCAACTTGCTTCGTCCTGCATAAAGCGTGCATCAAAACTCCGTATGTTATAGCATTAGGAGTGAAGCCACGAATAAGCATCCGATCAACCAACTTTGCAGCCTCACGAATCCGATTGACCTTGCAAAGACCATGGATAACATCATTGAAGGTATCTACATCCGGGGTACAGCCCATCAAAAACATTTCTTCCAAAAGGGTTAGTGCTTCGTTCACTCTATTAATCTTGGAAAGCGCGTGTATTAGAGTCTGGTATACAACCGAACTTGGTACACTTCCGTGCTTCGTCATGTCCCTAAGGAGTGAACAAGCAGAGTCCACCTCATTTATTGAACAAAGAGCTTTCATTACCACACCAAAAGTATATACAGTCGGAGAAATTCCCTTACCCAACATTTCATAGAAAATATTAGGGGCCACCTCAGGACAATTTCCTGCAACCAATATATCCAATACAACATTATACGACCTAAAGGTGGGTTCACAAGAAAAAAGACTCCTCATATCCAAAAGTAACCTAGTGGCCTGCCCGGGCAAACCAGCTTTCTCATAGTACTTCATAATCAAAATGAACAGAGATTCCTTAAAAACGATCCCTTCTTCTCTCATCTGCAATAACAATCTATCAATCACCTTAAATTCTCTGGCTGTACCAAGCTTATTAATTATCGTATAATATGTATCGAATGTATGACAATAACCCATCTGGGTACCTGCCCATTGGAATATCTCCAATGATGTTGGCACATCAAGAGGGAGCTCAAGTAATTTGTGAAGCTGATTTGGGGTAATCCGATTGAGCGATTTACGGAGTTGTTCGAGGTCAAAAGGTTTAAGTAATCTTTCCCATTCTGTTTCAGACTCTGACCCATTCCTCCCATTGACATTGTCATTACAACTAGTGGTACCACCAGAAGAGCAAAATGAATAGCTAGTGATGTCAGACACAGACTGCAAATTTCTACAAACATGATTTGCAAGCTTCAATCTTTTTAGCATAACTTCAAATGGGCAGCTCAGAAAGTGCAGAAACTAACCGATTTTTGAGAAATTTGGTGGATTGGTAGTGTAAATTGGCCATGATCAGAGCAACTCCAACAGCCCTCTGTGTATATAGATATCTATATATACTTTTGAGAATAATCAGCAAGAGGAACTCGCCTGGAGTTGCCGGAGTTGTCGGGTCTTGCCCTATTGTCGCCGGAGTGGGTACCAATTTGGGTATTTGATGGGAGTTGTGGTGGCCGGTGGTGAGTGGGTGGAGCGGCTGGACTGGTGTTAGGGTTTGGTTTTTTTAGGATGACGTCCGTAATATTTGGTCATATATCCTTTAAAATTAAATATTATAACCAAAGACTCGAATAATTTGACTATTTTTTTATAAGAATAACTCTTGGGGCACATAAGAATATCACATAAATAAGATACATAAATTTTATGTGTCTATCTCTCTCCTCTGTGGACCCTACAGACACTATGGACCCCACAGTATTGGTGGACCCTATCAGGAGAGAGATAGACACATTATGATTTATGTATCTTGTTTATGTGAGATTCTTATGTGCCCCAAGAGTTATCCTTTTTATAAAGTCTCTCACTACTTTTTAAATTTGGTGAAGTCTCTCCTAGAACATAAAAATTGCTAAGGTAATAGTATCTGTCAATTTTAAATCACCATATGTCCATAACTCGCTCAATTTTTAGCCTTTTTGAGTGAATTTTTTTTTCCTTATATTTATTCGAGATCTATGCAATGAAGTTAAAAATTGTACAAAAGAAAGTAATTTGAAATCTTTTTTTATTATTATTTTATCTGTCAAAACAAATGATATTATCTGTTTTGACATATAATAATAATATTATCTATCAACTTTAAATCACCATACTTAATCGTTTTTTTTTTTTTTTTTTGCCTTTTTGAGTGATTTTTTTATTTCATATATTTCTTTGAGATCTACGCAATGGAGTTAAAAATTGTACAAAAGAAAATTTGAAACCTCTTTTGTTATTGTATATGTCAAAACAGATAACTCACTCGTTTTATAGTCTTTTTGAGTGATTTTTTTTTTCCATGTATTTATTTGATATCTATGCAATGGAGTGAAAATTGTATAAAAGAAAGTAATTTGTAACCTTTAGTTTTTTATTTTATCTGTCAAAAACAGATGATATTACCTGTTTTGACAGATAATATTAATATTATCTTAATATTATCTGACAACTTTAAACCAACATAACTCACTCATTTTTTAGCACTTTTAAGTGAATTTATTTTATTTTATTTTATTTTATGTATTTCTTTAAGATCTACGCAATGATGTTGAAAATTGTACAAAAACAAGTAATTTGAAACCTCATTTTTATATGGGAATTGTTATTGCAACTCTATCATTGAACTAAGGCACTCCATGGTATCACATGCTCTGAGAGAGGTACCATGGAGTGCCTTAGTTCAATGATGGAGTGGCAATAGCATCACCCTTTTTATATTTTATTATCTATTTTGATAGATAATGTTAAGTTAAATAATCATAATTTTCTTATTTTTTTGGCCTTTTGTGATGATATTTTTTTTGTATTGCATGTATTTCTTCGAGATCTACGTAATGGGCATGGAAATTTTACAAAAAAAGATACATTATAGCCTGATTTTGAGATTTTATATGTCTAACAGATAATATTCTCTCTCTTATCTATCTATAGAGAGATAATATTATCTGTTTATACTAACGGCGATAACTTTCTCAATTCGTGGGCTTTTTGGGGTGATTTTTTTTATTTTTTTATTTTCCTTCTTTTAATATATTTTTTTTCGAGATCTATGCACCAATGGTGCCAATTTTATGAAAGGAAAATATTTTTGTTATATTTATGCAAAAAAAAATTATGAAAGAAATATGTTTTTGTTATATTTATGTAAAAAAAAAACAACTTTTGCTTAGTTTGTAGTTGTTTTCCCACTCGGTTGATAGATCTCATTCTGTTGATTACAAAACATTAAATTTTACGAAAAGTTGACTTGTAGAACAAAAGTTATTACTATTTGGGCTATGACGAAAGCCCCTATGTCACACCCCGACCCGCCTCGGGCGAGTTGGGACACGTGTAACAAGCCCACACGTTCAAAACACCCTTAATTCATTAAGAAATACATGAATTGGACCTCATAAAACAGCTTCTTTGACACAAAATAGACCCAAGGGCAAAATGGTCATTAATAAAGTATAGCAAATTTTATATGGAAAGATAGCTCTTTGAGTCCCGGTTCCAACGCAAAAAACGGTGCGCAAATCCGAGTTTTCTAGAGAGAGTTATGCGCGTTTCCGTAAAAGCTGTCAAAGCTGAAACTGGACAAGCGGATCGATCCGCCCCAGATCCGGATCGATCCGGATTTAACAGAACTTCATTTTCTGCAGTTCCAGATGCCCCGGATCGATCCGCACTTGGCCCGGATCGATCCGGTTCCTGCAGATGAGTTTCCTGCTGCTAAAAACACCAGATTTTAAGTTCAAAACACTACTAAACTTTCCCAAACTTAGAGGAAACATCCAAAATCATTCTCCAAACTTTTCCAAATGTTTTTAAACCTCAACACAATATCTCCAAACATGAATTGGCAACCAAAACACACACAAGCTAATCCTTAGCATCAAGAACTTAAATCAAAACCCACATATTTAACTCAAGACTTGTATAACTTCTCAACCAAAGAAAACTAAGTTCAATGACCACTCAAGTTGATAATACAAGCTTCCATCTCTCCCCAACATATAACTAAACATGATCAAAATTCTGTCAAAAACTTGGCTAACATAACAATCCCTTTAAATACAACCAAATCCATTTGGAAAGCACTCCCAAGTGGCTCAAAACTTCACCCAAGCATCATAAAAGACTTCCAAACCATTTCCAAACATTTTAAAAGTAGTTTAAACATACATAATCCATAGAATTCCCACTAGAAACCTTGATTTTACATTCAAACCCATGTTCTTCCAACACACACATAAATATTTACACATAAGGAGAAACTAAGTTAGTTTCACAACCAAAACTACTAACTCTTCCCAACTTCACTCCCAAAATACATAACTTGCAACTTGCAAGTACAACTCGTGGTTTGGAACATAAACAACCAACCATACCCAACTTTACATATGACAAGTCTCCAAAAACAAACCCAAGCTACATTTACATTTGCCAACAAAAGATACATTCTAAGTATAACTAGCTAGGCATATGAACACATATACACAAGGACAACTCCCAAGCCCAACCCGTCGTGCGGATCATTTCCTCTCCTCATCTCGTTTGGTACCTGCGATGGTTATTCAATAACCACGACAGAAAATATATTTTCGTTTAAGCTTTCGCTTAGTGAGGGAACTAATCATGCCATTGGAATGCAAAGTATGTAAATGCAACAATCATTATAAATGACAACAAATTGATCTCAAAGAAGTCAAGTCATTCCAGCCACCACCCCCGGGTCCTTCTCACCCCGGATCTTTCTCACTTTTGGCGCATATAGCGCAACACACACTCTCTTGTGACCCCGAAGGCGTCACCGGCATTTCATTGTGGTCGTCACCACGTCCTACTCATTGAGGACTTCCTATCCCTTACATATGGGACCTATAAATGGTGACCACTACTTGACTTCCCTTTGATCCATATAAACATTTAAGCAACTTAGCACATAAGCATAACAATTTCACCTTATTGGCATGCTTTTTACCCAAATTCAACAACATATACATACATGAGCATGAGTTTAACAACTATGAACCACAATTATCACATTATCATAGCTAAACATTCAATTGAGAGATTAGGACACTCACCTCTTTGATTTATACACAACTAAGCTTAGATTTCCCCAATTCCTTCCCAAGTTTAGCTCAATTCCTAGTTGGTGATAATCCTACACAAGTTTGGTACCAAGAACATCATTTATCAAAGACGGTTGCCGTAAAAACGTTGCCGAAAACAAAAATAAATTACATGCATGTGATCCTCTTACCTCCACGAGTCCAAAAGTGGTCTCGGATCGTAAATCCGACGCCGGACGGCAAAGGAACGGCGAGAAACGTCGTCGAGAATTTCCGTCGCCGACCCGAGCTCTCGTTCTCTCTAAATTGCTGGAGATCTTGTGAATGAGACACATATGCATGAAGCATATGTGTTGTCATCAACTCTCCCTATATTACATTTACACCCCCCAATCTTTCTTAAGCTTTATTATGAAACCCCCAAGTCAATTACAATATCTACCCACATTTTCTAAATGGATTTAATCTAAGTCCCGCGTGGGTCCCAAACGTGGTCCCACATAAATTATGAGGTTGCTATTAAACCTACCAGTTATCAATTTTTATTCAAATACGCCCTCACATGGGTACCCAAATTGGTCCTCTTTCCTATCATAAGACATAATAATATCAATAAGCATTTAAACAAGTAATCATATAAGCACATAATGACATCAAAATGCAAATTATTTTAATTAGACCCTTGTTGGGCCCCACTTTTATACCAGTCCTGCCTTTCACAGGACTTTCATCTGTGTCCGCATTTGAACACCTTTTCACATGTGGGTTCATAACCCCACCTTAATTCATCTCATGCATTAATTATCTTTAATTAACACATATTATTATCACATTAATCTTCTTTTCCGGGTACGGGTGTTACACCCTATTATCTATATTGTTATCAATTATTAGGGTCTGTTTGGAAAATCCAAAATAGGATATGCTTCAGTTCAAATCCAATTTTTTAGCTGTTTCGTGTGAGATCAAGATAAAAATTGAACTTGGACTAAACCTGATCCTATTTTAGACTCTCCCAATCAAGCCCTTATTAAATACTATATTTAGTGTTATTAGTTGCAAATGTGATTTTGTCACGACCTATCCCACTACGCGTGGAAATAGGACACGTGGCACGCCACCAAGGCTCATCCAAACATCATATAACTATACGCTGCGGAAAGAACTTTAAAACAACCCTGAGTATTTTAAAACTTTAGGAAACATTACCCTCTGAGTTGAAAAATCCATTGGAATCAGAGTTATAAAAAGGTTTTGCCCAATTAGAAAGTGTTCACAAGAATCCATTTGAAAATACAGAGGTCCAGTCGACTGGATCGGGGCTCAGTCGACTGGGGCCTTCGAACAGACAGTTTTTAAAGTTTCAACAGTCATTCCAGTCGACTGTGTCGGGGGTCCAGTCGACTGTGGCCTGCACAATTCAGTCGACTGATCACTCCCCCAGTCGACTGTGTTATGCAGAACCAAAATTCAACATTTTTAAAAAGGGCCCAGTCGACTGATTGGTGATACAGTCGACTGGTTTTGCCATATATAAAAGCAGTAGCCAAAATTAACGGTGATTCAGTCGACCAATCAAGGGTCCAATCGACTGTTTCCATTACCATTCACTTTCAGTGTCTCAATCACACGGGATCCAGTCGACTGATCTAGGGTCCAGTCGACTGCTCCCTACTGGGCAGCCCTGTGTGAAAATTAACAACTTAAAGCCTCCAAAACCAACGCCAACTCAAACACAATTAACCATTTACGATTTTTAAAACATCACTACAGGTGTTCAAATACAAAATACAATACTACTGACTTATTACCAAGGTTTAATACAACATATTATTACAATATCCAAATCTTTACTACAAGTTTTGGAAAACGGAACAAAAGTATTAACACGGTATGATTTCCCTGCATTCCTCGTCCTCACTCATCACGCCTCTTCTTATCTTTCTTCTTACCTGCAATGGAGTAAATCTCCACTGCTCAGCTATATGCTGAGTGTACAATTCCAAATGTATGATATATGACAATATTTATGGTTTAAACATCTAAAACATATAGAAATAGTCTCTAGGGTGAGTGGTACGCATTCATCCGGTCGATGCCGTAGGAGGCCCACCTCTCCCACGCATCTCGTACACTGGTTGGGCCTTCCTCCATACCAGGTACCGTGTCCTGGTTAGGCCCACCTCCAATCCAGACACCACCACAATCACAATTTACCATCTCAATTAAATCCTCAAGGTTCGAGGAGCTTACTCCGGATGAATTTGCACTAAACTCCCCTTTGACCCAAGTAGACACATAGCATGCTCACATAAACAGTTTTATACGTGCTTTTCTAATAATTTCGCATGCATAATTAACGGGCCTAATTAACCACATGAATTTCGCCCGGATCCAAAATCTCAAAATCGACATTCAAAACATGAAAATTTCATAAAATCATAGATCTAGAATTCAAACCTCGTGCGATCTCTCCGAAACTTTGAAGGATCGACTAGGGGTCCGAATAAACGTCGGATTCCAAATTATACGCGATTCCCACGAGTTTTACCTGATTTTTTCCAATTTCTAGAAATTAGATTTTTCGGAAAAGTTTACCAAACGTGGCCTACTTACTATCAAAACGTAGGTCTTACCTCCACGAGTTCAAATATAAAATCTGGAGAAAATCTGACAGACGAACGGTCGTCGATCGGCGTCGCAAAGCCCGTTGGCTCCAATCTCCCTTCTCTCTAGATATGTCACACCCCAACCCGCCCCCCGCGGGCTAGGACACATGTAATAAAGCCAAGGACCAAACAATAATTATTTTTAACGTTCCAAAAATTATCTTTTTGACTGAAATACCAGGGGTAAAATATCATTTAATCAAATAAATTAATAGAAAGGAATAAAATAAAGTTTTAAAACCGTCAAATGGTACTTGGGCAAAGTTTCCCCTATTACAGCACCATTCACCCTGTTTTCATAAACTAAAACATTTCAACCCCTGTAGCATTTCCTTTCATTAAATATTCCCAAAACACTAAAAACCCAACTAAAAAAATATATATATATATATATATATATACATTCTAACATACTAAAGAATTAAAACATATTTTGTAATACATTTTACATGTATTCCATAACTAATATACAATAACTCCCAAATCATTTCCAACTAGCAGCTTAAAAATAAATAAAATAAATAATACAAAACCCATCTTAGTAAACCCAGCCCCGCAGTCTCGATCATTTCTCACTGTGGTATTCATCTGAACCTGCGTGATCAATAGCCACAAAAAATCGAATAAACTTTCGCTTAGTGAGTACGTGGTGCTAATCATGCAATTGGAGTATTTAATGTATCATAAACACCAATTAAATATCACAGCAATAAATGGACGCAGGCGTGTCAAGTAATCAATCACTATCGTTCTGGACCCCTGATTCCGGGCCATTCTCACTTTCGTCGCTTTTAAAGCGATATCACTCACTCTCATGTGACCGTAGTCAATTCGTTGTGGTCGTCACCACCGTCCCCTTTTCTCTGAGGACTTCATCATCATCATCCCCCTTTTCTCTGAGGAATGGGCGTCCCTTATATACGGGCTAAATAATGGTGATTATCATTTGACACCCTTTGACCCAAATAAGCACATAAGCAACTCAACATGGCAACATGGCAATTTCAACATTTTAGACATGTTAAATAATAATTAATCACATGCTTTTCTACTTAATCACAATTAAGCATTTTAAAGTATTTAATAATAAATTAATAACATTAAACATCCAATTTTGGAATTAGGACACTCACCTCTACGAGTAATTAAATAAGCCTAGAAACCCTGAATATCCCCTAAATCCAAGCCAAATATGAACCTGTAGGTAATCCTACACAATTTTGGTAAATTAAATATTACCAACCCATTTGGGTCACGAAAAATCTATCGATTAAACTGAAAATAAATTATACCAAAAGGTTGGACCTACCCCCACAAGTCCAAATATAACTTCACATCACGATTTGGACAACGTACGGCGGAGTTATGCCATCGAATAGCTGGAGCCCTCACTTTCCTCTCTTGCTTCGCGCGTCTCTCTGTGTTCTCTCAGTCTCTGTTTTCTTCTTCTTCTTTTTATTTTTTATTTTTTATTTTTTATGAGCTAACTAATATATATATAATATAATATATAATATATATACACATGTGGCCCGCCGCCGAGAAACACATCACACACACTTACGATTTTGTTTTTTTTTTTTTCCTATTTTTTAAAAAAAAAAAAAAAAAAAAAAACAAGATTGACATGAGAAACGATATGGTGCTTCTCGATCCATACAAACTAACTTGTATTTGTATTTAAACCCCCTCCAATTATTATGTAGATCTTATTATAACACCCAAATTAATTATAATACTATCCCAATATCTAAGTGAATCTATATCTATGCCACGTATGAGTCCCAAATGTCGTCCCAAATGTTATATAAAAGTACTAATTAACCTACTAATTATGCCATGTGTCCAATTACGCCTTCACAAGGGTACCCAAATTGGTCTCATAAATAATAAATGAACAACAATAGAATATTAAAGCGCTGAACATTTATCAATTAAATAATCATATGACATCAACATGTATTCTAATGTACACATTTACATTTACATGTCTACCATTTAATCACATAAATGCAACTAAATGCAATTTATATTATTCAAACCTCTCTTGGGTCACACTTTCATATTTGTCCCACCTCTAGTGGAACTTTCAACTGTGCCCTTTATCAAACACTTATCACATCAGGGTAACTGGAACTTACTCAAATCATCACATGCAATTGTTTATATTAATTAATGCATGTCAAAATAAATATTACTCCCTCCGTCCCATTTTGAGAGTCCATCTTTGGGAACTCAACTTATTAAGGGGACAAAAAGAATCTACACCTACTTTCCACAATTGCCCCTAATCATTACAACAACTTTTTTAGTTTTGTCTTGGTGTAGATTTCAAGGAGGGATAATTTTGGAAAGTAAGTAAAAATTGTACATCAATTTCAGGAAAGTGGACACAATTTTGGGACATCCCAAAATGGAATAATGGACTCTCAAAATGGGACGGAGGGAGTACTTCCTTTTTCCGAGTACGGGTATTACAAGAGATTTTTTAACTTTTTGAGAAATGAAATCTTATCCTCCACTATTCATAGAAAATCTTCTCGGAAATTGCGTTTACCTCTCCTCAAGTTTTCAAAACTTCTAATTAACCCATGAAACTTCGCACACGTCCATTTTATGTCTTTACGAGTGAAATTATAAATTTCAGAAGTTTCCGACTAAGTCCCGTTTGGGTCCAAAAACAAGGATCCAAAACTAATCTTCGTGGAATCTCTAAATCACCTACCTTTTTATATCATGATTACTCACGTTCTCACCACAGTTTTCAAAATGATATAACAATATCAAGGATTACTAGAATTTCCACAACACAGATAAAATTACTATTCATAAAATACTAGATAGGTCAGATAACATTTAAATCATATAAATGTCATTTAGTCATGCCAATGCAACTGTGAAATTCCATGTTCTCGTGTCCTCACTGACACCTCACCGTTGACCCACGTCAACTCAACTCTAATTATTAATAACATTAATAATTCCACAATCTCAAGTTATGCATTTTCAAAACCATAAATTTCTAGAACGGGTGTGACAGATTTACACGCTTTCTAGTGATTTTTTTTATTTTTTTTTTGGTTTTTTGTTTTTTAATATCTATAAATTATCCACTTTGATGATAATGAATTCTATTTTTAATTATGGGGCAATTGGTGAGAAATCTATTTTAGGGTAATATTTTAGTATTAGGTCCAACAAGCAAAAAGTTTAGTTATAAGTCTTCTCTCCCTTTAATTGACTAAACTACCCTTATCATTTTGCTAAAATTGCTACACATTAGGCACGACACTACCATGAACTCCGACGACCTCGCCGGACCTCCGACCACCTCGCCGGACCTCCGGCGACCACCACCAAGACCTTGTCTGAGTTCTGGTGACCTCGTCGGAACTTCGGTGACTTCGTCGGACCTTTTTAACAATTTTTCCAAAGTTGTTTCATGTTTCAAAAATTCTTTACTTCCAATCTACACATTGGTTTTTAGGTAAAAATTATATATCTTACATCTACTTGACAAGATCTACCAAGAAAGTAACATTGTTTGTAAGAAATTCTGAGGCGGGAAAAAAAAAGTTTGTAAGCTATGAAAGTTCACTAAAAAAGTTTGTGAAATTTTATTGGAATATTAATTATGTATTGTTTGGAGTATAGAAGTTGTGTTATCGAATGAGAGAGGATGGACGAGTTAGATCCAGAGAGAGAGGGGGAGAGAGAGAGAGAGAGAGAATTAAATCACAGATTTAAAGAGAATTTCAACACTAAAAAAGTTGTGAAATTTCACAACTTTTGAAATTTATCAAGTTTGTGACACTCAGTGAAAATACAGTATTCTAACAAACAATTTAGAGAAAGTTTATTAACCTTTTTTTTTTTTTTTTTGTTGATAAATTTTACAAAAAAAATGTGAACACCACTCTTCTAACAAACAAATTTGAGAAACTTTATTAACTTTGTTTTTTTGATAAATTTGAGAACCATATTACCATCACTCTTCTAATGCTCTTATTTATCTTTCCCTGCTTTTACATCACAAATTAACAACTAAATACCTTGTTATGAAATTAGTGTCCCATTCACTGCAAGCCAAAACAGAGATAATCATATGAATACACTCTCATTAATCGGTTTTCTCCATCAGCACAACTCTCATTCCAAATCGTTGAGTCAACTAAGCCAAAAGTGAAACCAGACGCCACACAAGGGACTTCATGAATCTTTGAACACGCCACTGGATCTGCTCACGGAGGTGGTGGATCTGGAATTCGTGGTGGTCGCTAATGGCAGTGGCTAGTGGTTGTTGGTGATGGATATAGTTGGTGGTGGTTGTCAGCGATGGCGGTGGATGGAAATGCGATAATGACTTTCACTGTGTGTGAGCATGGAGAGGATGGTGGTAGTCGTCGGAGATGATGGTGGTAGTCGTCGGAGATGATGGTGGTCACGGTGGTTTCGCCTCTGGTTCTCGGTGGTCAGTGATGACGGTGGTTGGTGGTCCGATCAGAGATCGACTCTCTCTCTCTCTCTCTCTCTCTCTCTCTCTAACTGCAAACCCAGTAAGGTGGGGGGGGGGGGGGGGGGGGGGGGGGGGGGGGGCTCTAGGCCAATCCTGGGATTTTGAAAATTAAATTTTTATCCTAAAACTTTTTAATATTTTATATTTAGGCCCGCCTCAACTTATGTTTGGCCCCCTTAAGGCCCAATTTGTGTCATCAACTACATATATATTGATATACATGTCTATACAACTCAAAAGCAACAGCCCCTAGAATTTTGAAAATTACACTTTTAGTATAAAATTTTTTATGAATTTTAGATATAGGCCCCCTTAGAATTTTGAAAGACACCATACAATATTTACATGGAGTACCAAATAGACTCATATTAATAATAAATTCTAAAAAACTCAACAATTATGTATAAATAGACCCTAAAAAAATTGTCAGTTATGTATAAGTAAACCCCAAAAAAACCACATCGAGGGCGCTGCCCCCGAACCCCCGTATAGCTTAGGCCCCCCAACCAAAATTCATGACTCTGCCCTTGCACGGGGGGGGGGGGGGGGGGGGGGGGGGGGGGGGGGTTGTTCTAGGCCAATCCTGAGATTTTGAAAATTAAATTTTTATCCTAAAACTTTTTAATATTTTATGTTTAGGCCCGCCTCAACTTATGTTTGGCCCCTTTAAGGCCCAATTTGTGTCATCAACTACATATATATTGATATACATGTCTATACAACTCAAAAGCAACAACCCCTAGAATTTTGAAAATTACACTTTTAGTGTAAAAATTTTATGAATTTTAGATATAGGCCCCCTTAGAATTTTGAAAGACACCATACAATATTTACATGGAGTACCAAATAGACTCATATTATTAATAAATTCTAAAAAAATCGACAATTATGTATAAATAGACCCTAAAAAAATTGCCAGTTATGTATAAGTAAACCCCCAAAAAATCACATCGAGGGCGCTGCCCCTGAACCCCCATATAGCTTAGGCCCCCCCAACCAAAATTCATGACTCCAGCCTTGCTCGTGGAGGCCAAACTAAGCCTAAGTTGTGTCGTGCATCCTTGAGCAAGTATAAGGATAACCAATGGATATTGTCACACAAGCCCTTTAATTCATGGCCCAAGTTAATGGAGAAACTAGCTCAAAGTTGGAACCCCTACTTATCAGCCAAATTAATTGATTCATTAAAATAACAAAAGTTAACTCTGACATAAATTTCTCTTAGTTGATTCAATGTAGATGTTCTAATTTGTAATTCTGACTTTACGTCTTAAGTTCTTAACAAATGAATTGTAAATTATAATTAAATTTTAAAGACTATAAATATTTTTTATAATTATTCATTATAAATTCAAATGTTTAAAATGTGTATTAATTTAATGTTATCTGTTAATTATAATTGTTTAAAACAAAAGTTTCCTTCTCTTGGTGCGAGTCACATATTGGAATCCTAATATAGGGTCTGATTACCTCAATTGCACACACACATATATATACAAGAGATAAGTTCACACCCATAACGTAAGAATATTTAGGCTTAGTTTGGGCCCTAAGTGACTTTTTAGAAGGAACTTCTGAAATTTATTACTAAATTATTTGATAATTTTATACAAGTGAGACGCTACTCTTCAAAAAGACATCATAAAACCAAAAAGTAACCTTAAGCTTGCTCCATTCTAGAGCTTTTAAAAGCTCTCCCAAAAAAGCCCTAAGTTCAATTTTTACAAAGCTTATAAACTAGTTACCAAAGAAATAATATGAAATTGTACTTTAAAAAAGGAGCACCACCAAAATGGGGGCCAAACTAAGCCGAACTCAAGTTCTAAGCATTAGCAACATTCCCACTAAAAAATAGGAAATAAAAGAAGAAGAAGAAGAAGAAGAAGAAGAAGAAGTGGAGTTCAAAATATGCAAGATAGCATCCACTATAGACTTCAAAGTTTTTTACTTAACTAAAAATTCCTTTTGGATCTTGTTACCAAGACCTGTGCTAGTAGGATGATTCCACACCATCTCTGTGAATTATAATCTACCAGATAAACCACAATGGTCTTCTGAAAATTTGCATTGATAACATTCCTCCCAATTTCTTCCCCAAATGATTATACAGATGAAGAAACACAATTCTTGAGCTAAACCTTACCATGTCTATGCAAGTTCAATTGGGTAACAAAAATAGTGTTCTAAAACCATCCAAAATTCAGATATTATATCATACAACAAATGAGATTAATTAGCGGAGCTATGAATATTAGCCACACTCAACCTTATGAGATTCCAGAACCATTCTTGTAGCCTCAATGGCAACCTGTCCACTGACATAGTGCCTCCGACATACAGGCATGTACACATCAGCTCCACCTATAAGTTCGGTCTGCATCTCCTCTGTCTTCCTTAAGGTAAAGAAAGCCCGCTTGCCACAGAGCTCGCACCGGGCGGTTAACTTAGTCACAGTATCGGCAAGAGGAATAATATCGAGCACAGAGCCAAAGCTCCTTCTGCAAAGGATTTTCGATTTCACCATAAAAAAATGAGATGGTAGATTTCATGAATTAAAAACAGCATTATTAAGGGCAATGCTATTGTGAGAAGCTTCTCATATGAGAAGGCGTGTTTTAACCGTTGGATGAGCATCTAGCCATAATATTCTCTAAAGATTCCTGGGAATCTTATAGCTAGATGTTCATCCAACGGTTAAAATCTGCCTTCTCATATGAGAAGCTTCTCACAATAGCATTTCCTTATTATTAAAGAGATTAAAGAATTTATTACTATGAATAATCAAGCAACAACACGCAAAGCTGAGCTAACTTTGATAAGAATGGAGACATCGTTGAATGGTACCTACCGTAAATAGTCACCATCCAGGCCAGCAACTATGACAGTTTTGCCGTCATGGTCAGCAGCTTTACGGCAAAAATCATACAAGTCGTCAAAGAATTGAGCTTCATCAATACCAATCACATCTAGCTGCCACCATGTAATAGTTGTGATTAGATTAGATGAGAGAGATTAGATGAGAGACTAGAGAGAGAGAGAGAGAGAGAGAGAGAGAGAGTTAACAAAAGTAGCTCAAGTATGGACTCTTATACATACATCTATAAGAGATTAGATTGTCTCTTGACTAGAAGAAATGACTTTTTCACGAGTAACACACTGTATGTATGAACACCGAAAAAGGTTCAAATTGATATTTTCACAAAAGTTAATGTAATTATCACAACAAGCAATAATTCAAAATAAAATTTTGCCATTGAAGTACCTTATCGTAAGCATCAGGACCAAACTTTTGCCTGAAGGATGATAAATCTGCCAGCGGCCAACATGGAAATTTTTCTCTATCATGTGTCACTATAGAATCCAATCCATATCTTGTATCCTTGTCTGATTTGATTATTGCTACACTTCTGCATAACATTCAAATAGAAACAGAAAATTAAAAGCATCAAGATGAATGAAGTAGTTTCCAAACATCCCATTCCATTTTTATTCTACAAGACAAAATTAAGTGCCCTAATTGACATTAGATTAATGGCAATAAAAGAAACATTCCTAACACTACACACGATGAAGGGAAAATGGATACATATCGTGTTCTACAGCCGTATGCTGGATTCATTACAGAAGGTTGGTGCCTAACAACAAAGAGAAAAGGGAGAAAAGATTCATCTATCTTCAGACAAGGTTCACCTCCGCCAACCCAAAGAGAAAACTGATAAAATGCTTTAAGACCTTTAGTGTTTCTGAAGGCAAATATTAATTCCAACCTAAATTAACTATTAGCACCAAGTAATAAGAAGAGCTCCAACTTCTTTGCTTAAAGACTTACAT
Source organism: Hydrangea macrophylla (assembly GCA_033977485.1). NCBI lineage: Eukaryota > Viridiplantae > Streptophyta > Magnoliopsida > Cornales > Hydrangeaceae > Hydrangea > Hydrangea macrophylla. Next base: position 111,989,775 of record CM066988.1, on the reverse strand, counting down.
GACAAAAGATCTTATTCGACCATCTATATCAATCAGAATTAAGGTACAATACTGAAAGAGTTCGTAGACGCTGCATCAACTATACAGCCAGAATTGTTCTGCCTAACAGGACCCCAAAGTTCCAATTGGAAAATGATATTCAACTCTTTGGCTGGCAAAGCCTCCCACAATAGGAATATAATGCCATAAAATAAAGGAGAATTGGATTTGAATCATTCATTGCACTATAGTTATATGATCATTATTCTCTTGGAAAAGAATGGTTTTCGACCAATAATGTCCGCCACCCGATACAGGAATTTAATGAAAACTGGACTCACTATAATGAAAATCGGATGCCTCCTGTACTGAATCACACTGCTACAAGAAATGTCTGACAAAAGTTGGAAATGAAACAGCAGGGATTGGGTAAACATCTATAACTGAGACATTGTCGATTGACAAACTAATGACACGGTCAGAATTTCCTCCATTGAATATTTCCCTCAAACATATGCCCCATTGCCATGAGAAAACAGCCAAGCAATGGTTTTCGATACGACCGACATTCCATAGAGGTTCAGACTTTCCCTTTCTCATATTCACTCCACTGTGTCCAAACACAACTTTATGAATGCAGCTGTTTCATATGCATCTCTGCCGTAAACAGAGATGACGCAACTGTATCTCTACATTCTTTCCAACAATGCAAATTCAACTTTGTTGAATGTTGATAGAATCTAATGCTGGAATCCCCCATTGGCTTATGTTGGCGTTATATCCAAAAGAATGAGTGGACCCATATCTCGACATACATAATGCTCCTCATCTACAGGTAAGTACAACATTTGTTTCCATAAAGTAACCGTGCCTATTTGCAAAAGTCGGAAAGGGGAAGCACTGAACCCCTTTATATCCAGTTAAATCAATTGCTGAGACTGACTTCTAATTCTCTAACCACCAACTGCTCAAATCAGGAACATAGCCGGCATCCTTGAGAATGCAAGTCATATCCTTGATCAACACATATATCTGCTCAGTTTGTTTGTGAGAATTATTCCCCATAAAGAAAAAATTGGCCTCATTTTGGACTTCAATCATGCTATAACCAGGCTCCTTTTTCATTCCCGATTCCCTCATTGCCCCCCTAATTTCTGCAACACTGTCCCACATTCCAATTGCGGCATAAGCATTACATAAAACAACATACTTCCCAGCATTTTCTGGTTCCAACTCAAAGTATTTGTTTGCAGCAAGCTTCACCAAGTCCATGTTTCCATGGATCCGACAAGCCCCAAGCAGAGCACCCCATATCACTGGGTGTTCCTTGCACGGTGAGTTTCGAACAAACTCGTACGCTTCTTCTAACCTCCCAGAACGCCCTAAAAGATCAACCATGGCCGCGTAGTGTTTTCCTCTTGGCTGGATGTTATAATCTCTCGTCATTGACAAGAAATATTCCCAACCTTCGTTTACCAAACCTCCGTGGCTACAAGCAGAAAGAACTGCAAGAAAAGTAACATAGTTTGGTCTAAACCCTTCATTTTTCATCCTATGAAATAATTCTAAAACCTCTGCAACTTTTCCATGGTGACCATACCCACATATCAGTGAAGTCCATGTAACCACATTCCTTTCCAAAGATTTATCGAATAGAAAATGCCCATCACAGGGACTGCTGCATTTGAAGTACATATCCATAAGGGCACTAGTAACAACAATATTTCCACCAATTTGGACCTTAATCAAGATGCCATGTGCTCGCTTCCCCTGCTCCAGTGTTGCCAAAGTAGCGCAGGCTCTGAAGACAGACGCAAAGGTGTACTGGTCTGGTGTCAGACCACTCTTTCTCATCTTGTAATAAATATTTAAGGCCACTTCTTCTAGGCCATTCTGCACATATCCCGCAATCACTGCATTCCAAGAAATCAAGCTCCTCTCAAGTAATTTATCAAATAGAATGTGGGCAGTTTCCAGATCCCCCGCTTTAGCATACAAAATTAACAATTTGGTTTTTAAATATTCATTGGGAACAAAGCCAACAATAATCATATGTGCATGGATCCGTATCCCCTTCTTATATTCTTTCCTGAGTATGCATTCTTGCAGAAGAAGAGAATAGGTCTCTGGGCGAACTTGCACTCCTGTACGGCACAATATTCCAATTGCTTCCATCAATCTTCCCGAAAAACAAAGACCCTTTAATGTTCCATCCAAATGACTGAAGTTCTTGGGGACCTTGGCCTGAAAACTGGGAATATCTCACCAGTGATAATTACATTCAACCAATGGAACAGATGCACTCGGGAAATTTAACCCATCAACTAAAAAAGTTGAAAGGACTTGAGAACGATTAATTAGCAAGATGGGATAAAAATAATAACTATGGGGCAAGCCAATGCATTGGATGGGTGTGAAACCTCAATGAAAGGTGGGATAATAACAAATAAGAACTATGAGCAATCAACCAGCAATATTCACAGAAGATTACCAAAATTCCAGTCAATAAAATAATTCATCATACGCAACCAGGACCAAGACTTTGTTTTGTGAATGATGCCAAACATGGGACCTTCAAAAACCTTTTCATTTTCTAATCCTTCAACACAATGACAATATATCACTCAAAATAACAATAGAAGTATAAATTCAACTCTAAAGCACCCCACTCATCAGTCATACATGATAGAAATAAAAAAAAAAATAAAAAGTCCCAAAGCGACCTACAAAAGAATTGCAAGTTGATCCACAGCAAACTCTGCACCCAATACATTCTAATTCTCAATTATTCAATATTGAATCTCATATTAGATTTTGCCATTTTGGCGCAAAAGACACATCCTTTTTCTTTTTTCTTTTTTTCATAAGAGCATAGATTAATTTTCAAACCTAAAATCAACAATACACAATATATAAATATATATATATATATATAATCATAGCAGAAAAGCTACGAACCTGCCATTACTACTTTCAGACTTGATGCGACGTAGAAGAGTGGTGGTCTTTCCAGCAAACATGGGTCCCACAATCACGTGAATTTCACCGGACGGCGACTGAGACGCCTCCGTTTGGACACTGCGATTTCCACTGGGGTTTGAAAATACGAATGAATTGAGAGAAGACATCGTGGGTTTTGCGTTTGCGTGCATAAGATTAGGGGTTTGTAGAGCTCTGGAGTTCCAGAGGCTCGATTTTGAGGATTGAAAACAAGGAGACAAAGGTACAGTTCTGGAGAGATTTGGGAAAAAGTCTGAGAAAGTAGGCGAGAGAAGGGATTTCATTCTAGAAATAGATGACATGTATTTCGGGGTCTGGTTGCTGTTTTTAGGGTTTGGAAGAGAGAGAGAGAGAGAGAGAGAGAGAGAGAGAGAGTTTCTGTTACTACAAGGTTTGACTTGGATGAGAGAGAGAGAGAGAGAGAGAGAGAGAGAGAGAGGTGCGAGATGTTGGTGGTGACTGGTTTTTGAGGTTTTAGGGGTTTTGGATTGGAGGGAAAGTTGGGAAGATGATAGGTAGTAGGTCTGGCCCTTAAATATTGGGTATCATAGACATACCATGTGGGATTTTTATAGGGTTGTAATTCGGTTTCTCGCCTTATAATTATTTCTTTAATTGAGTTGTGTGTTTTGGATTTTATTTTTAGTTTTGAGTATAATTTATTTATAATATAAATTATTTAAAAATAATTGTGTCATGTTGTGCCGTATTCGGGTTGTCTTAGTAAAACGGATTATTGTGTCAAAAATTGTCACTCCTAGATTTCTATTCCTTTCGTAAGATTTTAAATTTGTTAAGTTGAATCAATTTTTTGCTGAGTTGGCCCATAAAAATAAGAGGTTAGACGCTAGATGGTTTAATGTATATTTTTTATTGGTTTGTGATTCTATGTAAGAATATAGGATTATGTAACAGTTGCATTTAATATTTAGCCAATAAAAATGTTATATTGTAAGAGACTAAGAGTAATACTCCATTATGTTTACCAAATTTTTAGGAAATTGTTATGTGCACTCGTGTATTTGCTATGTATATTCAAATCCCTTCATTCTAATAATTTTTCTTCTAAAAATTCTTACTTTTGTAAAGTTGAGAGGTGCACATAGCAGTTCCCAATTTTTATCACAAAAGCATTTTCCAAAGAGTAATATTTGGGGTACAAACAAGTTTCACAAACACAGTGTCACCCAAGAGAGAGATAGAGTGTGTTTGTAAATGGTTGTGAAACTTGTTTGTGCCCCTAGCATTGTTGTTTTCCAAATGATGTGGTAATGAAAGTAGGTAATAACATCCAATCACAATTTATATGGTCCCACTGTATTAGACATGACCCACTGAATAATTTCTGGTCACTTTCTATGTTTTTGTATATTTTAATTTTTGTGACGAGTAATGATCGACACACAACGAATTGCATAACGAATTGCACAAACGTGCAGCATATGGTTGGACCTTGTGCTGAAAAGTCTGCACACACAAAAAGGTATGTGCAGACTTTTTAGTACAAGATCCAACCCTGTATTACACGTTTGTGCAATTCGTTGTGCACCTATCATTATTGTTTTGTGACTCCCACAACCTTTTCTTTCCTTAGTTTCCTCATAAAAAATAATGATATGGCAAAGTCTCGTTGGGTTCCGTAAACCACTACTTTGACAAATGATTCATCTTGAATTTAATCCCTCTTGTAATATACTTCATGAATTTGAATGAAATTATTTGTCTGTAAATCATTTTGACGTTGAAAATCCCTTTCTCCTTTTCCTTTTTTTTTGGTAATTGAAATCCCTTATTTCAAAATTCAAAATGTCTTCTAGGAAGAAAAAAATATGGTATGCGTATTGAAAAGTTGTGTATTGAGGTTCTCTATTTTTGTAAATTGTTTTATTTAAGATGATGAATTCATGTAGCAAAGACACTTTATATATCCTGAATAATTACATATAAATTCGTGAATACGGAAACATGTCCAATCTATTAGCAAGTGATATATAACTATTCACACTTAGGGACACTACTTAAATAATAAGCTTGTTTTTTTTCTTTTTTCTTTTAATTTTGCACTTCACAAGATAATGCACTGTCACTTGAGACTTGCAATTACTTACAGATGGGATGTAATCCCTTGTCACACGACAACCTTAGTCTCACATGGATCACTTATATGTGCAATGATTTGCTATTTTCTATGTTATTTATAGTAATTGGCAGCACAAAAAAATTGTTATTGCCGAATCATCGCAATGACAATTAAAAAGTCTATAACAATAACAACTTGACGGTCATCCCTTCATTTTAATGGTGTTTTTAATTTATGATGTTCAACTTTGGATATTTTCATATCGTTTAGTTTAATCCAATTTGTAGTTTTAATTCCACACTTTCAAACCCAACACAATGATTAGACAAGAAGTCATTTGAAAAGTCTACAACAAATTACAATAACAACTTTATGACAAGTGGTAACTCATTTAAATCCAAAAATGATCAATCATTTTCGCGGCTATAAAAGTTTCATCCATGTATAGTTGCATCTCTCACGAGTGGATTCCACGTATATATTAGAGTATGTTTGGCACAGCAAAGAAATGTATTATTATTATTATTATTATTATTATTATTATTTTTAATAACTGTGGGTGTCCGGACTAGCTTGCGCACATTTTGAGTTATCCCACGAGGCCAGGGCGTCCGGCTGAATCACCTGTGGCCAATTAATTCCAAGAGGATTCGAACGCAAGACCTAAGGGAGTACTAATGAGTAATGCTAATATGCTATGCTTCCCAAATCTAAATTTTAAATCTCCATCTTAAATAATGTGACACTGGGCTAACTGAATTTTAATTAGAGGATGTTGAAGTGACCCCACAATGATCAGTGGGCCTACGAAATTTTAATCAGTGCCACATCATTCAAGATGGAATTTAAAATTTGAATTTGAGAAGCATAGCATTACTCAATTGTAATAGCATAATCATCTTGATCTTATTCTAAAGATACATTCTTTTATAATTTTTACTTCTTCACAAAACAATTCTTGCTTATTTCTACTTTTGAGAAACATGATTTTTTTTTTTTTGGGGGTACAATAAACATGATGTTGGAGTGGATGGAATTCCTTGTTCCTCAACTATTATAACAAATTAATTTCGCTCCATAAAATTCTCTCTCCTTCTACTTCGCTTGTGTTTCGGTTTTTTCTCTACATACATTGAAGCTAGCAACATTAGTATGTGTGCTTTGAGGGAAAAAAAACAAGTCACTTTGAAACCAAACAAAGCATTAAAAAACGCTGATTAAATTCCTTAGAGATAACACAAGTTAAAGTAGATTTAAAATTTTAAAATAGTGTCAAAAAAGTTTTTGAATACAGTTCTGTAAGATAATTTAATAAACTTATTAGAGCAACTCCAACCACATTATCTATACAATTTTTAGCTATTTAGGGAATCAAAGTGCATTTTTTGAGCTCCAATGGATTCCCCAAATGGTTCTCCATTTTGGAGAATCCCTTTTTGGTTCTCCACATTTGAGGAGAGAGAGTGTGAATATGGATAATTACCCATAAGTAAAATAATGAAAAATTATACATATCATATTCATTTCAGGAGAGAGACTGCATTAAAATTTCAACTTTTGTATAAAAATTAATATAATAATTCATACGTCCCTATAATAGAGAATATGATTGGAGTTGGGGCTTAAAACTGATTAACTAAAATAGCTTTTTAGCTATTTTGGCTAAAGATTAGAGAATTTTTAAGTAATGTGGTTAGAAATGCTCTTAATCAAAGTAGATTATGATAGAGTTTCTAACTTTTGAGGCCACATGAATTACAATTCATTTGAGTAATTAATGCTTTTTAAAAAAAAAAATTTGGTGTTCTTTTTGCTTCTCCCCGTCGTTGACCCTAATCTACTCGACTCTTTTCCCTGCCCCAATCTCTCACTTCCTTTTGTTCTTGTGGTTTTTTTGTTTTTGTTTTTTTTTTTTAAACACGGAAAATTCACAATTACCAAAACAACGCGTGAAAGTTCCAAAATATTTTCGAAACGGGCCTCATACTTCTTTATATATGTAGCCGATTAAATAAAAGAAGAAATCCCAATATTAAGATATTAAAATGTTGTCTTGGTCTCTCATTTACAGCTCATATATATCTCAGCAATCACTTATAGTAAGGTCAAGGTATGCAATTTCAAACAGTATGCCCTTTTCAACGTGTATCAAGTGGGACCTAATATTTCTGTTTTTTTTTTTTTTTGGGTATTCAAGAAAACAAACAACAAAATTGACTTTCACGGGAAAAGTTAATATTACAAGTGTTCGCCAAAAGAGGCATACAAAGTTCTCTAGTAAGGACATTTAACAAAACAAGCGGATTCATTTGTTCTGTCCCTAGTAGTGGGACCTAATATTTCACGCTGCTCAACTAAACATGTGGTATCATATGCTTGCTTCAATTTTCTGTCCCTTAAAAAAAATAATAATAATAAAAAAAAAAAAAACAGGCCCTTCGTACAAAGTATTAAAAGTTGATTTGAAAAGCTTTTCATAAAAAAAATTATAAATAAATAAATAAATGTTGATAGAGAGATTACAAGTGTGAGACCCACATATTGATGGCAACGACTAAATACACGTTTGATCTTGATCAATGATAATAAGAGAAATGTTCAACATAATGGACGGTTGGTGGATGATTTTTAATTGTCACTTATATTTTAATTAAAAATAATAATATCTTCCTCAAAAAAAAAAAATTTGTAATATAGGCTTTGCTCATAAATCCATACCGCTATAACGTCATGCATGTGCACCAAATGTCCATATGTATGTGTGTGTATACACACACATATATATATATATATATATATGTGTGTGTGTGTGTGTCGATGCGTCTACCTGTTCTATTCTTTTAGATGAGTGGGCGCGGCGCACAAGCAATCCCCTCTGTCCTTCACACATCTCCCACTTTATTTTGTTTTTCTAATCAAAAGGTGAATGTATGTGTAAAAGTGAGTTTTGTGATAACCATCTTGTCTAAACGTCTATATATAGAATCATATTCAAAAGTTTTGTAACTATTTCATTTCTTTGTACCAATATGTCGCATACAGTTTACCAAACATGCCATTAAATATTGGCATTTTTCTTACACCTTCCTCATGGTGATTCTAATCCATTCTTTGCCTCCACATGAAGCATGTTATGATTTGCATGTTACAATAAAAAAATAAAAAAAGTATATTATTTGATTGTGTTAGAATATTTTAATAATTAAATATTTATATATGATGAATATCTATCTATGCGAAAATTCTTCAGAGAGGGTCTCCTCTTTTTATTAAAGAGAGGGTCTCTGTTTCTACTATCAGATCGTGTTTAAAAGCTGGATCTGACGGTTTTAAACATAATCTAACGGCCAAAATAGAGGCCCTCTCTTTAATAAAGAGAAGAAACCTTCTTTAGAGCCTGACTGCTAACGGCTGCAAGAGGACTTAAAATGGTTTTAATGTATATCAAAGTCTTTAACCTTTTTTTTTACCCAACCGATATTACTTCAATTTTGTTAAAGATCCGTTTGTATGTTCAACGACTACAAAAGATTAAAGAGCAATCAATATATGTTTTGAAAGCACAAGTATTAAAACAAAGTTATATATACATATATGCCTACGTCTATGTGATATACATATACATGTGTTCTCCCTAATGTTTCCTCCAGGAAAAAAAGATTGATTTTCTTCCAACTTTCTTTTACATACAAGTTGTTATTCAACCAGCAACCAGGAACTATATTCACATAATATTATATTATTTTCACCTAACTCATAATTTGGGTAAAGGAAGGCACTAGAGATAGAGTTTCTCGCTTGTCAAGTTGTGCAGATTTGATAGGCTTACGGTAATGGTGGCCGGACAGTTGTATCCTGGAGACGGTGTGCCAGTTTCCTACTGCACTGGGTGTTACTGGTAGAGGGCGGGTATCATCTCAAGAGAGCGTTCCGCGCCTCATCTCAGTTACCTTCTTAGCGATTCTTTGTGATAGAATTTGAATTTTTTTTATTATATTCTCTAACAGATTGTTTTAAGAATTTTGAGAATTGTATATAATGTTGTGTTAGCCTTAAATTTCTTTAAGGCATTATTTATATTTGTTTTGATAATGAGAAATCTATTGATAATAGCATGTTTTGCAATTGTTCTATTCTAAGCTATTCTCAAGTCATTTTCATTGTGCTAATCTCTTGATAGAGATCTTAAATGTTCTAACTTTGCTTGAGTTCATTATTTGCATATGGTGAAGTCCAAGAGTAATGGAGCTCAACAAGGATCAAGCTTGAAGACTTGTAGATCTTCCATCCTTGGTTAAAGTTTAGGACTTACATGTAAAGTATCTTGATCATCACTAATAAGGGCTCAAAGGTTTAAAAACCTTCAAAATAAGAAAACTGTTTTTCAGAAGAAAAACAGTCGACTGGACTTTTTCCCAGTCGACCGGACCCTTCAATTTTCAGTCGACCGGACCCTCTTTAGGTTGACTGGTTTCTACAAGAAAAACAGAGGTTCTGCTTTACCACATTCAATCGACCAGACTTCTTTTTAGTCGATTGAAAAAGGCATTCAGTCGACTGGGTCGCGCAACTTTTGCGTAACGTCTAGTTTTCTTAAAAGGTCAAATATTTACCTCTTTGCCACTAACGGCTATAATCTTTCTTAGCCTATAAATACACGTTTTTCCAAACCTTTTAATATTGATCAATCCATTGGAAAATATCTATTTAAATCACACAACTTGTTAATTTTTAATCATTCACATTTGAGCCCTAGTTGTGTGAGTTTATCAATTTGCTATAGTTTTTGATTTGTATTTTCTTGAGAGTAAATTGTAGTGAGCTTTTATTTATATCATCTACTTACTAAGGAGTTATTCTGTGAACTATCATTGTATTATCCACTCTAGAGAGAGAGAGAGAGAGAGAGAGAGAGAGAGAGAGTTATCATTTGTACTCAATTCATTTGTAAAAGAGTGAGGGTTAGCAACCCTTGAGTGTAAAGAAGGGGTGTTCTTCTTTGAGAGAAATTGAAGGCTCTTGTAACGGTTTGGTCTACACCCGTGAAGTAGATCAGATTAAAGGAATTTTCAAGAGGTGTTCTTGAGGGGTGGACGTTGGCCGCGGTGTGCGGATTGCCGAACCACTTGAAAACTTGGTTTGCAAGTTTCTCTTACCTTCTCTCTTTACATAATTGTTTGTGATTGTGTTTTATTTGCTATTAAATTTTTAAAAGATTAATTTTCTGCTAAAACCTCATTCACACTCCCTCAAAGGTTTCCATATTTTGGGCTAACATGTTGGTATTAAAATTACAATGCACTAGGTTTTGTCGAGGTCATTATCTAATAATTAAATATTGAACAAAAAAATCCATCAAAAAAAAAATTATTGAACAAAAAAAGTCAATTACAATTCTCTCTGCCTAACATATATATAGATGATAAATGTATGTTTTCTTGTTAAGTAGTTCTTAATTTCATTTTTGCTTATATGGTGAAGTTAGCATTTTAAAAGTCAAAATCATGAAGGTATAAAAATTCAACATTGTCATTGAATTATTAACACCAGGGAGAATCTATTACTAGTAATCATTAGACTATGATCAGTAAAATTTCAGGTACACCCGTTTCTACAATTTCACCCCTCACAACCTGATATGGCAATCATGTAGTGGGAGTATCATATGTGAGGTTGTGTTAAATGGTGGATCCCATTCCACTATATGGTTGACACATCAGGTTGTGGGGAGTGAAGTTGTGAAAGTGGGTGTGCCTGAAGTTTTACTCTTAGACTATTATTGGACGGAGTGCAATATGAATCTAGAAACAAGAAGGGTATGCTCTATAATTAGTAAAACTTATCGGGATGACTTATGTAATTTCTCCAAGTAAAATGTATACCACGACCACGGAAACTGATGTTAATTGATGGATTAGCCATGGATGTTATTAATTTATTAGTTGGTGATACATTGATAGAATGATAGCTATTATGTTTTTCGTTGTGCTAAGTTTCTTGTTAGCCACAATGATTTGACAAAAAAAAGATTAGGCCGCAATAAAATTTTATAACTTGCAATTATACCCAAATTTTATTTCGAACCCTAAATTATTAACTATAGCACTTACCACCTTAATTTGAAAAAGTCTGTCATTTAAGCACAATCATTAACACTAGTCGAAAATAAAAATGACGACAATGAACCCTATGGAGGGCATTTGTCTCATAAGTCATAACACTTGAGGCAAAATCCACTTTAGTATCCTATAATTAACCAAAGTACATTTTGGGTCCCTAATACTAGATAATACATTATAGTACATGAACATGAAGGTATTACTAAAGTTTCATTTTGGGTCCTATAATATTAAGACTTAGTTGGCTCCCACGTGTAGAGGTGTCAAACGGGTCGGGCCGGGCCGGGCTCGGTCAAAGCGGGCCCCGAGTGGGCTTCGGGCCGGGCTTGGGAGTGGAGGGGGTGTGTCCGCCCCGGACCGGTGGCCCGGGCCTAGTGGGCCAGACATCGGGGCGGGCCGGACGGGCTAGCGGGCTTTCTTCTATTTTTGAAGTGGGCCATGGCGGGCTTCGGTCCAGGCCGGGCTTTTTCACCATTTCGGTCCGGGCCGGGCCGGGCCAACCCAACCCGATTGACACCACTACCCACGTGGCTTTTAAAGGAGCTTATGAAATTTATTATTAAGTTGTTTGATAATTTTATACTCCGTACAAGTGACACACTACTCTTCAAAAAAATATCATAAAACCAAAAAGCAACATTGAGCTTTTAAAAGCTTCATTCTAGAGCTTTTAAAAGCTTCATCCCCCAAAAAAGCCATAAGTTCAATTTTTGCAAAGCTCATAAACTATTTAACAAATAAATTAACATGAATTATGCTTTAAAAATGGAGATGCACCAAAATGGGGGCCAAACTAAACCTAAATGAAAGTTCATAATTTTAGGCATGTGCCCTCCATGTGATCCATTCCGTCACACACACACACATATATATATATATATATATATATAATGCCCTTAAGGATTACATATATATATATATATATATATATTATGCCCTTACGGCCCGTTTGGTTCATGGATTCTTAGGGTGGATTTTGATTCCACCCGAAGATTACTAGTAATCTTAAAATATATCTTTGTTTGGTTCATGGAATATTTAATGAACTGTGGGTCCCACTTGATTTAGAATCCACCCAAAGGTGGAAAATAGGGTGGATTCTAAATCATAGCTTAGAGGTGGTATTCCTAAGGATTACTGGGGTTTTGATTTATTATTTTCATAATACCTAAACTAGCCTTTATTAGACTATTAAAAAAATAAATATTGTGATCAGAAGAAATTTATGATTATAATAATTATTATTATTTTCTAAAATGGAGAGATTGGTAGATGAAATTTTTTATGATGATTTATTATGCTTGAAACATTATATTTGATGTTAGTTTAATGACTGAATTCAAATTTTGGTGCTAAATGTTAATGATTGAAAAGTTTATATGATATTACAATAACTACATATTTGGCATATTGTGATTTGTACGTTAAACCTATACATGTTTTATGCTTAAAAATATAAATATCTTTTGTTATTATTCAAATATATTTTAATTACATGTAATAGTTTAGACTCATGTTCATGTATTAATTACTCTATTTATCTCATTTTTTATGTGTCATTGATTTTTAGATTTATACCATTATTTTTTTTTTAATCACTCTCTATTTTTAGAGGGTTGACAATTTGATTTTAACTCATACATTCTTTTAGCCTTTAAGGGTAGCTTAGGCATTTAACAATATTTCATTTCATTTTCCTTGACCCAACCAAACACTGGATTCTAAATCCAGCTAGAATTTTATTGTTGAACCAAACATTCTGCAGAGATTTAGATTCCTAGTAAAGTGATTACTGGTATTATGATTCCTAGTAATCAGAATCCACCTAAAATAATCAGTGAACCAAACGGACCGTTAAGGATTACCTCAAACTGAGGGCCTTGAAGGTCGCAATTTAGAATTCATGGCTCAAAATAAAACTTTGGTATAATTACAGAGCACTCAAATATTTTTAAACACAATTTAACCACAACCAAACCAATTCTGAATATAAAATAGTTTTTAACCGTGAAATAAGGTATATTGAGCATCATAAAAGAAATTTGAATTGTGAAAAGGTTTAACTTGGACCATTAAGATCGAAATATATTGCTTATAGTCCACATAAAATAGTTTAGAAGAGAGATGATAAGGGTAACGATTGGAACACACTTATAGACACAATTTTTGGGACACAACCCAATGGATGTGTCTATATCTCTTATGTGATGTCACTGGACCCCACAGTGACACATGAGAGAGATAGACACATCTCTTGGATTGTGTCTCAAAAGTTATGTTTGGGTTTGTCCCAAGTATTACTAAGATGATAAAGGCCGTATGCTTACTCTTATACTATTTACTTCTCTTAGCTTAAACTTAACGATATAAGTTTTTTTTTTGTCTCTTGATTATACACTACACAAAGGAGGTAGTGCTCTCTGAATCCATAAATCCCTCATCACATGAGCATCGAACCCACAACCACTTGTAGGTAGGATGAAATCCCTTACTACATGGGCCAACCCTTTGTCCCTAAAGATAAAAGATTTATTTTCACATATATATATATATATATATATATCTACTATACTATAAAAACGAACAAACCAGCACGTCAAAAAATATGAACTTCCTATTTTGCCCTTCACTACAACATAATTACTCATATATCTATCTATACATCGTAAGAATATATAGATTTGTGTGAGGGTAAATCTGTAATTTTGGCCAAATAATTACATTCAAGTTAACTTTTGAAATTTTATTTAATATAATAATGAGGTTTTAATCAACAATCTTGTGTTTAATTACATTTGGGTCAACAATTTTTGGGATATTTATTATTGACTTCAAAAGAAGTCAACAAAAGTGGCTATGTTGGTGGCTACTTAGGAATTGGTTACTAATATTTATAATTTGGTCAACTTCTTCTCTGAAATGAGATTTCAATCAACAATTTGTGTCTAATTATATTTGGGTCAATAATTTTTGGGATATTTATAATGCACTTCATAAAAAGTAAAAAAAAGTGGCTATATTAGTGGTTATTTAGAAATTGGTCACTAATATTTACAATTTGCTCAACTTATTCTCTCAAATTTAGGATTCATATATTACAATATGTGTAATTGCATTTAGATCAGGATGTTTTGGATATTTATTATTCACTTTAAAAAAGTTTATAAAGTGGCTATTTTAGTGGCTATTTAGGAATTGGTCACTAATTTCACATTTTGGTCAACTTCTTCTCTAAAATTTAAGTTCTGGTATATATAAAATGTCAAACAAAGTGGCTATTTTACTAGCTATTCTGAATTGGTCACTAATATTTACATTTTGGTCAACTTCTTCCCTCCAATTCAAGATTTATAGATTGTAGTCGAAAATCAATTAAGGCCTACAAACACATTCATGCCCTTTTGTTTTTAGAGGAAATACCCTACTTGTGTCATATATTTTTAGTGGCGTTTTATTAGGTACCTTTACTATTGATTTATAAGATAGTCAGAATTATCAACTTCTTCCGTAAGAAGAGTTTTAGATTAAATTTAACTGTTTTAACATTTTATTATACACTTTTAACAACTATTTAACCACACAAAATGACACAATTAAATTTCCTGAGCAACGCGCAGAGCTCCAACTAGTATATATATATATATATATTTCATTCTTACCAAGTTACCATAATGATATATTTGTAGACTAATCTAGTTCATTAGTTTCATACAAATGCATTACCAAAAATAAGTTAACTGCAAATTTGACCTGTCATTCTGATAAAAATAAGCAAAATCACACCCTTCCTTTTGCAAAACCTCAAATAGTAGGTTTTAGTCTAGGATTGTGCTTTTTAATATTAAGACAAATTGGCACAAGATTGCTATACCTTGTAAAATTGAGTAATGCTACAGACGCAACACATTGCACAACATAATGCACAACACAAAGTACAATAGTATTTTAAATGCTTGTACCCTGTATTGTGTAAGTGGTGCATAGAAAAGTGTAAAAAAATTCAAACAGCACAAGATACAAGGCATTTAAAGCCCTGTTGTGTTTTGTATTGTGTAATGTATTGTATCTGTAGCATTCCTCTGTAAAATTTGTTATTTTGTGAAATAACCAATAGTTAGTTGTTCCTTGCAGAGGCGTCTATAAATGTGGAATCAATGGCGGATACATAAATTTATAGTTGGGGGCTCCAAGATTGAATGGACACTAAAATAGTGGCGGACTTATATAGGGTTCAGGAGAAGTGACTTCCAAGCAAAAAATTGTGGGTGTTTTTATACATATTTTGGGTATAATTTTTTGTACCTCACATTTTTTTTTTAATAACAATGATTGATTGCTTTTGGTATTTTATAATGGTTACTTAAAACTTACATATATATACATATTGAAATTTTCCAAAATTTGTAGGAGCCAAAGAATTTAATTTTAAATTACATATAGGTATTAAACTGTTCCAAAAACTTTGGTCTCCAAATAAATCCTCTCTTGCAGTCTAGAATGGTATTGAAATTAACATCGTCTAATCCAAATATAGTGAGTAATCTGGTCAATTCCTGAGGGGGTAGGGGGAAAAAAAACAAAAAAAAGGAAGAAGAGTAAAATGGTTCATGGAGTAGGTGGATTTTTGCTTGAATATGAAATATTTGCCCAAAGAGAGTGTGATGAAAAAAAATTGGGTAAATTATACGGAACTCCTTTGAGGTTTGGCGAAATTACACAAACCTCCCTTGAGGTTTGGATTTGTATTACACACCTCCCCTCTAGATTATAAAAATTACAAAAATCTCCCTTCTTAATTTGCTAATGCCGAAAATGATCCTTAATTATCTAATAAAAAAATTAAAAAAAAAACCTCTCTCTCTCTCTCTCTCTCTCTCTCTCTCTCTCTCTCTATGGTACATACATATATGTATAGAGAGGGGAGGTCTGTGTAATTTTGCAATATAGAGGAGATGACTGTGTAATTTCGTCAAATCTCAGGAAAAGTCCGTGTAATTTACACAAAAAAATTATTACAGTCAAGTGGAGATAAACGAGAATATACAAAAACATGAGGAAGCATTTACAAATGTCAAGAAAGAATAAAAAAAATTGTATATTTTTCATGGAATTTTTTTTTAAAAAAAGGGTAAATTACGTTTTATACCCTCCTAGTTTGGTGCTTGACTGCTTTTATCAATTTGGTCCTTGCACTTTGGTTTGCATTCCAATCAATCTAGTCCTTTTACTACTTCTAGACTTATAACTATTATGAAAGTAACCCTTAATATTTACAAATTTTTAAAAAGTACCCCAATTATATTTTTTTTTTCAAAACCTGAATCGGTCTAGATCCGACTTGATAAAATCTATTAACAAGCCAAAATTGCTAACTGTCTAGAAGCTCTCTTTTATTTTTGTTGCTAACTATTTAAAATATATACAAATAGAGAGGAAGAGAGGCAGAGAGAGAGAGAGAGAGAGAGAGAGAGAGAGCGCTCGGGCATTTGTAAAGTGTTTTTACCCTAAAAAAATATAATTAAAAAAAAAACTAATAAATAAATAAAAAATTAAAAAAAAAAAAATTAAAACAGAGTCATCACCAACTTTCATCGTCTGAGCTTTTATATTTCTTATTATACTCCGTACACGAGAGGATAGCCAAAGGCTCAAAGCGCTCTCTCTCTCTCTCGGCCTCTCTTCCTCTCATTCTCTCTATTTATATATATATATATATATATAAATAGTTGAATACTATACCCATTTCGGAAGTAAATCCATAAGACATCTCTCTCTCTCTCTCTCTCTCTCTCTCTCTCTCTATTTATCCGCTTGGTAATAACTCAAATATACTTGTGAATTGAATCAAACACTAATAACTTGGAGGAAAAAGAGAGGAAAAGGGAGGGCCTTTCGCCCTCTACTCTTGTTGCCTCCTCTCAGATCTTAGATTCTCTCTTTTTCTCATCTGGGTCTTCTTCAATTGGTATAATTGCGCTCTGGTTTATGCTTAAATGATTGTGGGTTGTTCATATTTTTTTACTCCGTATATATATATATATATATATATATTTTTGCAAATTTCGAGTCAAAATTTAAATTTCGTCTTTGCTTTCCGGGAATCTGGATTGTTCATCGATTAATTATCGATCTACGAAAGATCCGATGCTCTTCGATTGAATCCAAAATTACCCATTTTTTAACTCATCATAAGAATCCAAGTTTCTGGTGATTTCTTTGACAAGGTGTGCTTGTTTTTGTTTCTACATTATCGTATCTTCTTCTGGATAGTTTTTATTGATGAGAGAAAATTGGAATTGTAAGACACACACACACACATATATGCTATGAATCCAATTATATACAAGTGATTAGATCCGGTGTGTATATACATATATTGAATTTGTTGTGACAACTGATTGGATATGTGTGGATGAAGAATTTGTTTTATAATTTCATAGAGTTATGACAACTGATTGGATTTGTGTGGATGGAAAATTAAAGTACCAATTCAAAATTGAATTTGTTGATCTCAATTTGTGTTTTGAATTTGATTAATGGAAAACTAAGTGATGGGATAAATTGGTAATCAACTGTGCAGAATGGAAATGGAGACTGGAAAGCTATTCATTGGTGGGATTTCATGGGACACAAATGAAGACCGTATGAGAGAGTATTTCCAAACTTTTGGTGAAGTAGTGGAGGCTGTGATAATGAAGGATAGGACCACGGGCCGTGCCCGTGGCTTCGGGTTTGTTGTTTTCGCTGACCCTGCTGTTGCAGAAGGAGTTGTTAGGGAAAAACATATAATTGATGGTAGAACTGTAAGTTGTACCTTTTGCTTTGAATTTTGTTTTGGCTTTATGAGTTTTGATTCGAATCTCTGATGATATTAAGAATTGAAGCATTACAATTATTCACACCTCATAATTCTGTCAAGCAAAAATATTGTTTTGATTGAAGAATTGTTTATTTATCCCGAGAAGCACCATTAATCCGGTGTTAGGATAAAGATTCTCGTTACGTTAAGTTATGAGGATTTGGAAATCAAAATTGTGCCATCTTCATATTTTGTTTATGCTCATTTACTGTTGGCTATACAACACATTTCAATTGATATTTGATCAAGAACAACTTAGCTACCATGCTAATTTGTTTTCCCATAGAAAGCGTATACAGTGGTTATTGAGATAGAATTACTTTTGTATTATTTTTACTATCAAGCGGTTATTAAGCTATTTAAGCATCTTAATAAGACTAAATTTTGAAGAGATGATTAGTGTGATCGAAAATGCCAAGAAGAAGATCTTGTAGAGGAAAATATAGGTCCCATGTGCTTTTAATGGGGTTCTCCAAGAACTTAAGCTTGGTTTGAAACAAGACAGGTAATGATTGACTTTAAGTACGATAATGCCAGTGGCATTATTCTCTTCAGAGTCTTTAGCAATGGGAAAAAAAGGGATGGATTGTTAAGCTTTCAAATAGTGGTGTAAGATCATATGCTGCTTGAAGTATATATTAACCCCATGAGGCACTTAATCATTTGCCAAATCATGCTAATGAATCCTCTTTTAATCGTGAAGGCATCAATAACGGTAATGTCAAATATATAGAGAATGAGAGGACACTTCGATGGTGATGATATCTCTCAGTTTTACCCATGAGCTTTAGATTTATCTCCACCCTAATAAAACAATCAAGTATTGAACATTCTCAGTAAATTCCAGAAAGATAAACTGGAGGGGACCCACATTGTGTCAAAATTCAAAACTTCATTTTCTAGAATAGTCATTTTGTTAATTAGAATAGAAGTTCTAATTTCGGATTGCAGCACTCTCCTAAAAATGTGAAAAAACTGTGTTGATTTTGATTTTTAAGTACCGGTCTTTTGTTGTCAGGTGGAGGCAAAGAAGGCTGTTCCTAGAGACGATCAACACATCCTGAACAGAAACAACAGCAGTAATCAGGGATCTCCGAGTCCTATCCGTACAAAAAAGATATTCGTAGGAGGTTTACCATCCACAGTCACAGACAGTGACTTTAAGAAATACTTTGATCAATTTGGGATGATCACTGATGTGGTGGTGATGTATGACCACCAAACTCAGAGGCCTAGAGGTTTTGGATTTATCACTTACGATTCAGAGGAAGCAGTAGAGATAGTGTTGCACAAGACCTTTCATGAACTGAATGGTAAAATGGTCGAAGTTAAGCGTGCCGTACCCAAGGAGTTATCTCCCAGCCCAAGCCGGGCCCAGTTGGGTGGATACAACTACGGCCCAAGTAGAGTTAATAATCTTCTTAATGCATACACTCAAGGAGGAGGCTATGGAGTGAGAATGGATGGTAGATTTAGTCCAGTTAATGTAGGGCGGAATGTGTATTCTCCATTTAGCCCTTCTGGTTATGGGACGGGACTGAATTCTGAGCTTGGATTGAGTACAAACTATCCCGGAAGTGGAAATTACAGTTCCAACATTGGCTATGAACGTGGATTAAATGCATTTTTAAGTGGGAATTCAAACAGGTACGGTGCGAGAAGTGGAGGAATTGGCTCTGGTTTAAGTTCTACTAGTCGGAACCTTTGGGGAAGTGGAGGTCTTAATTACGGAACGAACTCTTTGAACTCTAGTGAATTTATGGGCTCTGGAAATGGAAATTCTGGGTTGGTTAATGCTTTGGGCAATATCGGTGCAATATGGGGCTCCTCTCCTATTTCAGGCCTAGGTGGAGGTTCTGATACTGCCTATAGTAGTGGCAATGCTACTTTTGGCAGTGGGGAGAGCAGTTTTGGTCCAGGAGGTGGAGGGTATGGAAGAAACAGTGGAAACGGGGTGGGACCAACATCATCTTATGCAGCATCGAACGATGGTGATAGGGATCTTGGAAACTTCTATGGTGGTACTGGTAGTTCGTTTTATGCGGACCCGACTTGGCCGTCATCATCTCTGGAGCTGGACGGCTCTGCCTCTTTTGGTTACGGTCTTGGGAATGCAACGACTGATGTTTTAACTAAGAACTCTGCTGGATACATTGGTGGTTATAATATTACCAATAGATCAAATGGAGGTATAGAATTTTCTTTGTTCCTTTTTTTCTCTTCCCCAAACGGTTTTATCTTTTCCTTATTTTACTGTACTTGAAATTGTTTTATCTATTACTTCTTTTTCAGTTTCCCCTACATGCAAAAGCTAATTAAAGTAGTTAATTTGGTGCCATAAACTTGGGCTTTTTACGTACACAGTGAATCTCATGCTTGTACATGTATATATTTGCCATCATTCTCAGCCATACAAGTTTACTACAGCTTATAAGTTTGTCATTGGATCAATGGATGATTTTGAATTGATAGCACGGGTAGTAGGCTGCAAATCACAAATGTCTTTTGTGTCTTGTCAAATGGTTAATCAATCTGTTTTGAATTGATAGGAATCACAAATTTGAGTCCTTGCGGGGTATAAAGCATTTCATTATCTGTTCAGTTAGGCATTGCAGACATTGAGGAAAATGGGGTGAAAAGAGGATTAGGGTAGCAATAGTTAAATTCAAACGAATATCAAGTAAAAAGCTGCTGATGATTTCTCATATCTTATCCTGTTTTCTAACTCATAAGCTGCTTCATTATGCTGGTGATGAGAATTACTAGCCTTTTTATTAGGATACTATGTACTGGTACTAATGTGCTTTTGATTGTTATTTGCTTCAGGAATTGCTGCCTAGGAAGCTTATAATATGGTTGAGAAGGGTTGTTATAGGTGAAAATATCAGGTTAGCAGATGGAGATGACTGTGAATTACTTTAAATCACCCGCAGCAAGATTTTTCAGTTCGTAAAGATTTGGTTACAGCTAATTGGATTGCCTGTTTTTATAGAACTCATCACAAAGAGCAGTTACAAGGGATTTCATATAAGGTTTTAGCTTGTGTTTTTCAGTATAGGTTCTCTTTCTTGAAATTTGGTTGAGATGTAAAATCGGATTGTGGGATATACTCAAGTTTACATATCATGCATCTCTATGATATGAAGATACATAAAAACAGACTTTATTTTTTATTTTCTTTTCATTTGGGAGATTTTTTTCCCCCATGTACTGTATTGTAGGTCTTATCGGGTTTCGTGTTTTATTTTTCTTCCCCGAGGACGATTGTATGAAATGTGCAGTTGATTTACAAGTTTGATAACTCTCAAGGGATGCTCCTTTGGGGTACCCTAGAATAAGTTGCTAAATGTGATTCATTTTCCATTATGATTCTTCCTTTGCAGATAGTTGGCTTCCTTCTTTTTTTTTTTTTTTTTTTTTTTCTCTAAGTATTTTAATTTCTTTTGGGACTTGGATGCTGTAAATATTTGGATATATGTAAAAGATATGATCTTTTTTTCACTTGGCTGATGAAGTGTCTTAGAGCCTTCTTGGGAATACATAAAATAGGATCTTCAGTTCTTCTCTCATTTTCTGTTTGGTTTTTATGAAAACTAGGATCATGCTGGTTTGAGAAAGAACCCGTTTTAGGAGTGTTTTTGGATTGGACACGGTCGTGATGAGGGCATCTACCTAACACTCAAAATTCTGAAGTCGTTCACATACGAACTAAACATTTGCCTTTCCAAACAGCCCTTTAGTTTTTCTAAGAGCACAAACAGATTTTAACGAGTTCAATATACATAATTGAGAAGGTGTGTGCCTTGGGCAAAATTCACCACCGTCTCTCAGGCATATAGAGTAGGTTGCGCAGTCTCATGGACTCAAAAAGTATTTATTGATTGGCTTACTATCTATTAAAAGGGCAAACTCGATGCATGCGACTGAGGGTGCTAAGAGTTATGGTATCTAGGTTTTTTCCCCTTCCGGTAGTGTTATGGACAGGATCATTATTGGCCCTTCTTTGAACTCTTGTTTGGAGGAAAGTCCAATGATTTTGCAGGTTCCTCTAATTCCTTTCAGGTTCTTTCTGAGATTGTCCTTGAGATTACGGATAGAGATGTTGGAGTTCTGGACCAAGTTGTCCATAAGGTTGTAGGTGATTTAGTTGGTCGAGGCCCTCTGAAGGGGAGGATGACGATTGTGAGACTGGTTTTGAGGGAGGGTCCCGGCTCCTGCTAGTTCCCTCTCCTCTGAAAGTGAAAATGGTAAGCTAAGAAAAAGTTTAGTGGTAGCTGTCCGAAGGGTCTCCATAGACCATGGTGGTTCTCTTTTGTTTAGGCCATTGTCATGTTTTATTTTGTTGAGGCTTAGGTTGCTAGTTTGGGTTAGGGTCTATTCTTTGGTGGTTTCTTTAGAATGGTCCCCATCCCTAGTGCCTAGCATATATTTGATCTCCTTTGTATATCTTAGGGGTATGCCCCTTGCATATTTTGTACGTGCGCCGTTTGACTTTTTTTTTTTTTTTTTTATCTGATTAACCTTTTTTCAAAGAAAAAAAAATATTCATTTATACATTAACCAAAATCTGTATATCTCAAGAAGTCCACTCTTCAACAGTGTCCAAATGTACTCAGCTTCCACCAAATGGGAGCATAATGGCACATCCTGCTCATGGGCGGATGCAGGTAATGTCCGGGGGGGGCACATGCCACCCCTCAAGTTTTGATAATTACACTTTTGCTTTTAGAATTTTATGATTTTTATAAATAGACCCACCTTGAATTCTAAAAGACACCATATAGTATTTAAGTTTCACCAAATATACCCCCAAACATCACCTTGAAGAATTAAAAATTTTCATAAATGACCCCGAATTGGGGGTGTAAAAAAAATTCTATAACCTCATCTAACATCTTTTTGACTTTTTATCACTCTCATTTAATGCCAATGTCATTTCCCATATATATATATATATATATAAAAAAAAAAAAAAAAAAAACCTCTCATTCTACCCTCTCTCTCACTCACACATACGATAACATCACAAATCAAGTAACTCCAAGTCTTTCCCAGCAAAAAAATAAATAAATAATGTAACTCCAAGTCTGCGATAAAAGTTTTAGACACAAACCTCTTGTACTTTTGAAAATTCTATATTTATATGTAATATTTTACATGTTTTAGACATAGGTCCCTTAAAATTATATAATTTACTCCAAATTATGGATGTTAAATTAATTCTATTTACGATTCTAGCATTTTACACATAATTATGTATAGATAGACCCAAAAAAATTTGCCTTGGGAGCGATGCCTCCAAACCACCGCATAAGATGGGCCCCCTAGCCAAAAATCCTGGATCCGCCTCTGGTCACCTTCCTGCCCCATGTCAGACATGGGTTATTTGTGTGTATAACCCATAACGAATCACTGAAATTTTCCTTCAATGTTGCCATTTAGACACTTGCCCCAGCTACTAAGGTATTAAGGGCTTCTAATTGAGACCGAGATTAGACAAAATTAAATTACCTGAAATCATTAGCCTGTTTGAGTAGTTTGGTTTTTCACAAAGCAAAGGAGTTATAAACTCAAAAAATCAAAGGATCCTCAAATTATGATCAAGATTGACTCATTTAAAACATAACTCAAAAAAGATGTTAAGAGTGTGTTTACAATGACAATTTCGGAATCATTCCTACCAATTATTATTTATAGAATCATCTTCATTAACAACTTATTTTAAAGATGTATTTTAATGCAATATTTTACTTTTTCACAACAATAAGAAGTCTTACTTGCTTCTACTTTTACAGTTAGAGATGGTGTTTTGTATATGAGTTTAGAGTTGACGGAACGTAATGCTCCTCAACTTCCATAGCAAATTGATATCCCTATAATGTCTCTCTTCATCTACATCCCCCTTTCAGCTCTCTCTCTCTCTCTCTCTCTCTCTCTCTCTCTCTCTCCACAAATTGAATCAATATTGGAAGTTAGAACATACACTTAAAAGGAGGTCAATTATATCAACATTGGTACATATAATTCGAAATAAAAAAAAGTCAATTTCTCGTACCAAACGGAGCATAATTAACCAAGTCGATTGTCAACTGAGCTAAGTAACATGATTTGTTGCACAATATGGTGCGACTGTTTCTTTCCTTTCCATACAAACCATTCCTAAAGAAAACTGGAATATAAATCTACAGAACAAAAACACTGCAAACTAATCGACATTGTAACCAGATCTTTTCTAGCCCTTTTCAGGTCATATACACTTTCTACGCCAATTTTCATTGCACAGACCCTGAATTAAAAATAAAAAAAATAATGAAGGGGCAAAAAGATGTCATTTGAAGCAACATTTCATGAGTAACAAGTGATTGAATTACATGAGGGGAAACCATCAATACAGAAAATGGAGAAACACCTTGACCGGAACAAAATACAATGTGGCTTAAGATGAACAGCACCAACCTTTTTTGGGTTGCACATCGGCTTCTTGGTCTCCGTCTCCTTGTAAAACAACAGTCTTTCCGTTTCCCATCCAGGTAAGATCTTGTTTCTTGATCTCTTGAGATTGGATTACTTTCCGACTCAAAATATTGTATATCTCTCTAACAACAGTCTGAAATGCAGAAGTTACGTTGGAGGAATCTTTAGCTGAAGTTTCCATGAAAAACAAGCCCTGAGCCTCTGCCAAGGTCTTGCCTTCGGCTGTCGAAACCTCCCTGGCATCTTTTAGATCCGATTTGTTGCCAACAAGTATCGTAACTACATTCATATCGGAGTGAGCTGTTCAGTATAAACAACACAAGTCAAGCCTTGGTTTCTCAAAATAGGGAAGAACGAAGGTAAGATAACTGTCTTCAACTGTAAGGAACACATACAAGAAACATAGCAAAACACATGCATGCAGGATGTCTTCCCTAAAGAACAACTTGGCAATATTATCTTTCCTGTGCTAAATTCCAATTAATTGAATGACAAAGCATTTACACAATCCTACGAAATGATAGTAATGCAGTGTACTATTTGTCATGCAAATGGAGGAGTCGATCATAACCATAATCATCATAATAATGAAAAATGAAGAGCTACTCAACTCAGTTCATCAAGCTGAATACAAATTTTTTTTTTTATTTATTACAATTATCTTTAAAACAGAGTACTTCCAGGGAATTTACACATGGCCTGTACAACAAGAATTACTAATCTTGATGAGGACAATGGTGATAATGACAAAGAAGAAGATGGTGAGAGCAAAGTGATAATAAACCTACGATAGCAGAGAATTCATGTGCCTTCAAAAGACGCTATAAACAAACAAAAACCTGCCTACAGCAATGAATACATCAATAAGCATTTTCATGACATATGCTGGAGTAAAATTGCGTAGTCCAGGTTCATTATATAGGAGGTGCAATCGTCACTATTATTGATTATTCGATGTTTCACCCTATGTTACATGGACACAATGTCACACAAACACTCGCCACTCCAACATGGGTAAGGGCTGTGTCTGAGACTTTTGGCTGGACACCCACCATGAAGCATGCTATTTACTTGTATCATTGTATACTAAAGTCTCTAACTGTATCTTATCCAAAAATAAAATGTCTTTGGCTACAAATTTGTTTCAAGATAGATAAAACTTATGTTAAACTCTCAATATTTCATTAAAAAAGCATAGTTTTTCCTAGACATGTAACCAAAAACCCAACACAAATATTCAAGTCCATGTAACATAGGATAGTCACAAACTCTCTAAAGAAAACTCACAAGAGTAGAAGCACAACACAATATGGACAGTGCTTACTGTGAAGTTCATTAAGCCATCTGCCAATGCTATCGAATGTCTGGCGCCTACTGATGTCATAGACTAGAAGAGCTCCGACTGCACCTCTGTAATATGCAGAGGTAACAGCCCTGAACCGCTCCTGACCAGCTGTGTCCCAGATCTGTGCCTTAATTTCCTTCCCATTAATATCCATCTTCTGAGTTTGGAACTCTACTCCAATAGTTGACTTAGAGTTGGGGTAAAACTCATCCCTAGCAAATCTGGCGAGCAAGTTTGATTTCCCAACAGCAGAATCACCAATTAAAACAATCTTGAAAAGGTAATCCTCTGTTTGTTCCTCTTCAGAATAGAATGCCATCTTACAACCCTAATGCAATATCACACGCTAGAGGACCATTTTACTTGTATATCCCTTCGGAACTGTGGATCCTTTCGAGGAGCCGAATGATTTAGAAAATTTCACCTGTTCAAGATAAAGAAATCAAAAGAAACTATATGAAATCAGAGCTCTGATATGAGGAAACTTGGAAGACAGGGAAAGTACATGAAGGACAAAAGGAGCACAGTTCATAATCAGTTGAAGAAGAAAGGAATCTTACTATCTGAGAAACACCTTGCAGAAGAATAGTCTAATCAGAGATGGTTATTTCCCAATTAGACCCTGAGATGGAGACCTCACTGATTCCACCCCCCTCTTCCTGCCACTTGCGCAAATCAAACCGCAGCTCTCTTTATTTAGATCCCAATCAAGTTCTCAAAGAAAAGTGGCAGCTTAAGGTACCTGCAGTGTCAAGAAAGCACCAAATCTAAGAACTTAACGAAAGTATTTAGCTTATTCTCTTTTAGAGCTCGTTTGGCCTAGCTTTTAAAAAATATATCACTTTTTTGGATAAGAGATTTAGGAAAAAAAAAAGCAACACATTGGAGCTTTTTAAAGAAGCTGTTTTTAAGATTTAAAAAGGAATAAGCTGTTTTAAAAGTTAATCCAAACCGTCACAGCTTTTTAAATAATCACTTATAAGTGATTGTTAGCCATGAAAAAACTACCCCAAACAGACTCTTAGTGTTGATAAACTAATTGTCATTGCTATGAAGAAAACTATCTAGAAAGAGAGTATAAATTGTGCTATGTGCAAGCAATTCAATATGCTCCACACCTTTTCACCCCTCGAAGCCGAGTGCTTCCTCACCCTCCTTCTGCTCCCCCTTGCAGCCCCACTCCTCTCTCATACCGAATGCTTGCTTCTTGGCTCAAACCTTGTAATGAAAATGCTTTTAAATCAATCTTGCAATGAATTATATTGCAAGGTGGCACCTGCCATAATAAGTGACAAACTTTAGTAACGTTATGTGTAGTTGACGGTGAGAGGTTTAGTATTGAATTAAGTTTGCGGGAACACATTACATAAAAAATGCAACTCTATATATCTTTGAAATTTGCACTGTACAATCTGCTATAGTAACAGTAGTTTCATGTGAATTACTACAATACATATACTAATATTTAGCTTTAAATGAAATGGAAATTGACAAGAATGCAAAATCTAAGTATCCTTCCTTTATAACTGAAAATTACACAATATAACGATATTCTTATTTGCTCTTCTTTTCTTTTCTTTTTTCCCCATATGACATTACCCATTCTGAACTAATGTAGGACATCTATAAGGTAAGGTAAACTCAATTTTCAAAGAACAAATGTATTGTTAGATGCTAATAAACAAGTAACGTGTATAGTTACCACCTCGGAAGGCATAAAAGCCAACCAAATTATGCCTCTTTTCTACAGATCTAAAGAGATAGTGACACCGTGGGAACCATCACACAGGCACTTCAAAAGAACAAATTTTGTTCAAAAACTAAAAGAAAGCACTCGAGGAATATAAAACAATATAAAATAAAAGGAGGCATAAATTCAAGACATAGAGGGGTGAGATGTGAAGCGAACAACGAAAATGACACAAATTAGATGATAGATACAGGAACTGGGATGTTTATTAAATATAATAAGTGAGAACTGTAACGAAAAAGGGTTCTTATGATAACTTTTATAGCAAGGGACCAAATGCCTGCTCTTGAGAAGCAAAACCGAAAAGATGTGTCAGTCATCTGAAACTTGAACACTGTAGAAAATAGAGTTACGGTTCCAGTAAGCTGGCAAGAAGCAAGATGGAAGCAGGTTGGCAAGGGGAGACATGAGGGAGGGTCTAGCCACTGTGTCTACCATATCATACAATTCCGATGTTTTAAAAGCAGAGTTCAAATCACAACCATCAAATAAAGCTTCAGCTATCACCTTGCTCAAGGAGTCAACTAGTAGAACTTAATGAGGTAGAATTGGTAGAATTTCTAAGCAGGAGGATAATTGTTCTACTTTTGGGGAATTATGAGTTAAATGTTTTACCTTTATCACACTATTTACGTATTTAAGTAATAGAAGTGTTTAATAGGATTGTTCGCATTTTGGGAAATCAATCTGACTGACAATTTTGGAAACAACAATAAGAGCAGTGGCGCATATATGGTACCCATTATGAAGCTTTTAGATTGGGAAACTAGCATACGTACTGCATTATGCTGTATTATTACTAACCCTTTCATAAATCAACAAAAGTCAATCACCCTTTACATCATCCAGCATATGCACTAAGAACCTAAACCATGAATTTCACACCAAGTGTTATATATATATATATATATACACAAAGCCCTTCCTATGAGGGATCCCTCATTTTAATAAAATGAGGACTTTTGTTGTCAGCCGTTGGATTCTATTTTCATTAAGGGTACTACTGTCATTTCACTGGCGTGACGTATTATCCAACGGCCACAACAGAAGTCCTCACTTTATTAAAATGAGGGATCCCTCATAAGAAGGGCTCTGTATATACACATATGCATAAATATATATATATATATAAAATATAAATTTAAAAAATCACCTCAGGTCTTGAAAAATAAAAATAGGAATAGGGGATTAGTAAGAAGGGAAAAAAACGTAATGGATCCGTATCCCAGTTAATGAAAATGAATAGCTAAAAACTGGCTCCAATCCAAGCACTACTTTGTTTCCAAATTTATGGAGCCAAGGCATTCACCAAACAGTTATGAAATTATCATTCACATTACTTATTACAATACAACAAAAAAAGGCAGTAAAACTAATGATCACCCTCGTTCAGTGTGTGCAATACGTGGACCTAAGAGATAGCAATCACAAATTATTAACTTTTCAACAAAAACAGGTCCTTTGTCCATCATAACACTTTGGCTTCTCTGATTTATTTGTTTGACAAAAAAAACAAAAACAAAAACAAAAACAAAAACAAAAACAAAAACAAAAAAAGTTTGCACAAGAACAAAATATCACATTTTGGTTTTTAAATTACATTTGAATGGTAATAAAATTAAGGCTGATTCTCCTCAGACAGAGAGCTTAACAAACAAAGTCAATGACTTTTTTGCGCTTCAAACTAATTCGAAATTAAAAAATAATAATAATAAAATTCAGACATATAAATTCAGAATAATCAGCTTTTAAACAAAAATCAAAGATACTTGACACTTCAAACACACAATTTTGAAAAAAATAAAATAAACACAAAATTAAAAAAAAAAAAAAAAAAAAATACCTAGGAAAAAAAGGCTTTTGACTTAGGGAATACACCACATTAATATGGAAATTGTAAAACTGAATGATAATGAGCATACCGAATTTAAAGAATGTTGAATGCGACCTTCCCCTTTCTCTCTCTAGCTTGTGATCAAATCAATGGCAAAATCAGAACCGTCAAATGTGGATCGACGAACACAGGCTATTGAACATGTGCAATTCAACAATTCAGGGAAGAATATCCAAAGCTAACCGATTTAACGGTTCTGTAATTCCAGAGATTAGGGTTACGCTTCGCGATTCGAGCAGACAAGAAGCGGGCAGAGAGAGAGACGGAGAGAGAGAGAGAGGAGAGAGAACTTAGAGAGAGAACTCAGATTTTACTCACTACAAACAAAAGCCTGCATCAAATGGGCCTATTATTGGTCCTGAAATGTGTGGGTGGGCCGATTTTTTAATTAGCAGTTTAATGGGCCTAACCTCGGCAAAGATTCTTCTCTCTCACTGTTCAGTGTTCATTAGCAAATAGAAAATGTATTTAAGTATATAACGGCTCGAGATAAACTGTTTACTTATTGATGTATTAATAATAATTTTGATATAAAATCTAATTTTAAGCTCTTTTATCTTATAATAATTAAAGAACAGTTTTAATTTTCCACATCAGCCGGTCCCTTGTTTAGGTGTTTTTTTGAAGTGATGGAAGTGAATAGCAGCAATACAGGTCTTCTATACTACGGAGTATATAGAAAATAGAAGAAGATCCCAGCGAGGCAACAGTACTATTATATCAGTGTATATATATACACATACATATATATATATATATATATGGAATTGTTATGTACACCGTTAATTTTTTAATTTTACAATGTACACCGCTCAACTTTATAAAAAGTGAGAATTTTTAGAAAAAAATTTATTAGAATTAAAGAATTTGAGTGTACATAACAAATACACGGGTGTACATAGCAATTCCCTATATATATATATATGTGTGTGTATAGAGAGAGCATTGGCTCGTCCTTTTAGACAATAACTATAGCTCAAAGTAGACATTTCATAGTGTGTGGAGACTCTTATGGTTATGTCCAGTGGGTGTAGTGGGGTTGCTACGCTAATGCCCCATCTGACACTTTTTCTTTAGTAAAAAAAAAGAAAAAAGAAAGAGAGAGAGAAGCTGAGG
Organism: Hydrangea macrophylla; assembly: GCA_033977485.1. Lineage (NCBI taxonomy): Eukaryota > Viridiplantae > Streptophyta > Magnoliopsida > Cornales > Hydrangeaceae > Hydrangea > Hydrangea macrophylla. The sequence continues at coordinate 111,959,159 of CM066988.1, read as the reverse complement.
GAGGAAGGCCATCTTATTCTAGAGAGAGAGAGAGAGAAGATGAGGGAGGAATGCCATCTTATTCTACATCATTTTGTTCTTTCAATCTTATGAATTGTATTAATTGCTTTATGAAAACCATAATATAGTGATCCGTCCATTGATGGTTGACCCATTATTATTTTTATTTTATTTTTTTTTATTTTTATTCTTATTTGAATTCAAGTTGGATACGCACACACCCTTTACGCACACACACCCCAGTCTAACTCAACTCCAAGCCCCTCAATGATCCATAGCAAAATTCAATAAGAGTCACTCATTCCGACTGAAATACACACAGAGAGCAAGAACAAAAAATGACTAAGGAAATTTGAACACACCACCTCTCCTCTAAAAAAAGTAATATCGTGCCACTTAAACACTAAGGGTCTTAGCGACCCATTAATTAATTGTCACTTGGAAGCTTAACCCAATATTGATTCATTTATTTTAAGAGACTGATTAATTTTCAACCCTATGTATGAGGATTAACATAGTCCTGTCCTGGTACTAGTCCCTGTATGGATAGGGTAGTGGAGGAGACCCCATAAAATAAATGTCACCTCACAAGTAGGTAGTACTATTATTTATAGGATCTTGAGGTCCCCTCTAGAATATCAGATTGCAACTAGGGATAGCTACTGGACATGTGGTTGGTCCAACATAAACCTGTCCAAATCTTGGGCAAATTTACTGATTCTTTATCTGTATGCAAAAAAAAAAAATTTAATTATATATATATATATATGAGGTTTTTAACTTATAGTACGGTGATTGTAAGTCAGCAGTGTTTACACTAACTTTTAGTAGGAAAAAAAATAATTTTGGTAACGAAATTTTTCGTCGCTAAAAAATTGGATATAAAAAAAAGGCATCAAAGACTCTTAATATGAGACAGAGGGAGTAACTTATAGCGACGAAAAATTTCGTCGCTAAAAGCATTTTTTTTGTCCCTAAAAGAGCGTTGTGCTGTAAGTTAGCATTCTCTCTTTATATATACGGAGTTTATTTTGTTTGGACAATCTAGCGAGGATTTAAAATAAGGATTAATTACACTTTACTCCCATGTGGTTTAAAAGTGACTAGTTATCCCTTATGTACTTTTGGGTAAAGTGTCATCGCTACAGATCAATCTAACAGAGAGTGTTAAGTCCCTAAAATTAGTGATCACTTTATCCCCCTATGGTTTGGTCCGATAACTCTTTAACCCCCTATAGTTTGGCCTGATGACACCTGTGCATTCAAGGTAAGTGTCAACTTAACACTCTCTGTTAGATTCTGTTACGGTAACACATTATCCAAAAAGTACAAGGGGCTTAAGTGGTCACTTTTAAACCAAAGGAGGTAAAGTGGTATCGAGCCAAACTACAGGGTGGTAAAGTGTAATTAACCCTAAAAATAATTCAATCAAGTAATGCTATGCTTCCCAAATCCTAATCTCAAATTCACTTAAATTTAATTGGATGATGATGTTAAAGTGATCCCACTGCCACATCGCTGCCACATCATGAAGATGTGAATTTGGGAAGCATATCACTACTCAATTCAATCACCCAACCCATAAAGCTATGGCTTCATTTAAGAATTTAGGGTAGAGAAAAAAAAAATGGTAAATTAGACTTAAATTCTTAGTTAAAGTATCAAACAGTTTAAAGTGACCATATTTTTTGTGCTTTAGTCAAAATTCCCTATCATCAATTTCGGTGATCACGGCCCAACCGTGCCCCAAACATTCCAGCCACTCAATTTTTTTTAAATCTTTAATCCTCCATAACTTTTGATCTTCAACTCCATTTTTTTTACAAATTTTATATCGTTGGAATCGTATCGACGAGAGCTACAAAACTAGTATCATTGTTGATATGTTTTGAGCAAAAAAAAATTCAATTACATGCCCTAGTCTTGACAAACCAAAAGTAGTTTTGTAAAATTTTAAAATATCACAAAAAAGTTTTGTCAAAAATGAAATTTTCACAAAAATAGTTTTGTCAAATTTGAAGAAAAATTCACAAAAGAGTATTGTCAAATTTGAATAGTTGTCAAATTTGAAATTTTTACCAAAGTAGTATTGAAGAATTTGAATAAATTTTCACAAAAGTAGTTTTGTGAAATTTGAAAATGTCACAAAATAGTTTTGTCAAATTTGAAAATTTTGTAGAAGTTTTCACAAAAGTATTTTTGTAAAATTTGAAGCTATGTCACAAAAGTATTTCTAACAAATTTGAAATTTTACAAAAAGTAGTTTTGTGAAATTTGAAGAATTTGAAGCATTTTCACAAAAATAGTTTTGTCAAATTTGAAAATTTCACGAAGTAGTTTTGTCAAATTTGAAAATTTCACGAAGTAGTTTTGAGAAATTTGAAGAAATTTTCACAAAATAGCTTTGTCAAATTTGAAATTTTCACACAAGGCATGTAAAACTTTCGATTTTTTTTGCTCAAAACGTATCCATAATGATACTAGTCTTGAAGGTCTCGACGACACGATTCCAACGGTATAAAATTTGAGAAAAATGGAGATGTAGATCAGAAGTTGATAAACATTTTTGAAATAGGGCATAATATGGTACAACACTCACACGGTACGAGTGAGTTAGGCAACTGGTGCTCACGTGGGAAGCATGAGTGGGGCACGTGCGAGTGGGGAAATGTTTGGCTTCATTTCACTTTTGTTCTCTTGTCAAAGATAATGGACTTTTGATTAAATGCAAATATTGAATGTCCTTTTTGCTAAATTTTTGGTTGGCAAAAGATCCCACCCTCCCCCCCTTTTTTGTTTGTTTGTATGGAAAGTACGGAGAAAAATTAAGTGCGCAAATTCAAATTCTACATATGATTTTAGGGCAATTAGGAATTAATCCAAATTAAGGAAAGTATAGTGGTTTACTAGGTCCACTCTTTGGTGTTTTGACAAATCTACCACAATATTGGTCTATACCAAGAGAGTTTCAACCCCTGCACCCCCGGCGACTACCACCATCTCGTCATCCGACCTCTGGTGACTACCACCATCTCCTCGTCCGACCTCCGGCGACTTTGCCTGAGCTTCGACCACTACCATCATAACCTTCCCTGCCTCCACTAACCACCACCATTAGCAGCGATCACCACCACAACCTCACTTTACTTCCGACGACCATCATGACCTCACCTGATCATCCTCCTTTACAACCAAACCATCAGATCAACATACAATGATTAGAAAACAAGTTTCTAGAAATTTAATTTCTCATACCACTGAAAAAACTTGTGAATTTTTTTTTAAAAAATGTTGTGAAATTTATCAACATTAAGTCGTGAAATTTCACGAAATCACCATCGCCACACCAAACCTCTATTGATCACCATTACGACCTCACCTGATCGATCTCTTCACAACCAAACCACCACATCAACATGAAATGATCACAAAAACAAGTTTTTGAAATTTAATTTCTCATACTAGTACCGAAAAAGTTGTGAAATTAAAAAAAAAAAAAAAAAAAGTTGTGAAAGTTCACAAAAAAAGTGTTCTAACAAATATTGCAAAAACTTTTTACAAATTTGAGCATTCATATCGATCAGCAACTTGTTTTTTTTTTTTTTTTTTTGGTATAAATCTATATTTTTACAACCTACTCAACGAGATCTATCAAACAAGTATCATTGTTGATATCAAACTCTGGAAAAAAAATTGTTGAGAAAGTTCACTGACTTTTTTTGATAAATTTTACAAAAAAAATGTGTTTAAAAAAGAAAAACCAGATCTGTGTCAGATTTGTGGTGGATCGGATCACCATGGCGGTGACGTCGTCTTCATCCACACCGGTGAAGTGGCTGTGAATGTTCAGAGGCTGAGTGTGTCCGTACAATGGTCGGTTTGGTTTATCTTGTATTTGGAACTAGATCTCGCGATGGCTCGGAGATGGTGGTGGTTGGCTCGCAATAGCTCGGTAATGGCGGTGTTTGGCTCGCGATGGCAATGGTATGCGACGGCGATGGTGCGCAATGGTGGTGGTGAGCTATGGCATCACTGGTGATGAGGACAACATCGTTGTTGATCGGCGGTGGAGATGAGACGCCGACGATAGTGGTGGTGGCAATGATGGTGGTCCCCGGCGATGGCGATGGTCTCGGTTGGTGGTGGTCGGTGGTGTTGCAGAGAGAGAGAGAGAGAGAGAGAGAGAGAGATGAAGCTAAGAAATGAAAATGACAAATATAAATAAGAGTAAATATCTTCCAAAAATATGTGATCAACTGGTCAAATGACCTATTCCAATTAGATTATTGAATAATGTCCTTATTACCAAAAATGTTCTCTTTGTGTCTTTAAACCAAAAAATTCTCCTAATTGGGGATTTAATACCAAAATTTTGTATTATTTTGTAGTTTATTATTAATAACTACTTCCATTTTAGTGAGAAGAAACAAGAGAGGAAAATCATTTATATCTTCTTCTTTTTTTACCTTTCTTTTTTCCTTCTAGACCGAGCTACTTAATTGCTCTCATTAAGAACCAAATGGTACTTTAGTTGCATTTCCAACTTCAAAGCTACAAATCTAACGAGCCTCAATAGAAAAAACAATTCAGCAAAAAATAGAACCGAAATGGTACTTTAATGTGGTCGCTTTTTCAATATCAAAGCTACTAATAAAAAACAATTCACCAAAAAATTAGACTTATTTACAAATCATTAATTTCCTAGCGAATCACACTTTATGCAGTGGCGGTGTTACCAGAACAAATGTGTTTTTTTTTAGAAGCTTGTGATTTAGTTTTTGATACAGCAAGTAGAGGAAATAGTTCTTGTCTATTGGTACTAGGGGTGTGTTTCAGCCGGAACGGATCGGAATACCCTCTTTCAAAAAAAATTTCAAAAATTTCGGAAATTAAATAGGTGTTTCAATTTCCATTCCGATTTTTTCGGAATTTCATTTTTCTTTCCGATTTCGGAATTTTGGAATTTTCGGAATCAGAATTCTTCGAAAATTTTCGGAATTTTCGGAATTAGAATCCGAAATTTTCATAATTTTTGAAATTTTGGAATACAAATACTATTAAAGGGTAAGTCATGATTTTATAGAGAGTCTCCAACTCTCTCATTTCTCTTCTTATTCGATGTGGGACAAACAAGTCCACATTCTTCCAAATTTTCAGAAAACATTCGGATTTTTTTCGGAAAATATATTTTCGCAATATTTTCGGAATTTTCGGAATTCTCAAAACAATTCTGATTCTTTTCCGATTTTTTTTTTCAGAATTTTCAGAATTTGGAATTTTGGAGTTCGGAATTTAATTTTTGGTGCCAAAATCAGAATTTTTCGGATCGGAATCGGTCGGAATCAAAATTTCCGTTTCAAATGACACCCCTAATTAGTACTAAAACTAAAGCACCTAATTCAGCAGCATGGGCTTCGCTTAAGGGGCTCAGTGTCATTATTATATTAGTAAAGAATAACGGAATGATATTGTTCCACTGCAAAAATGAGATTTCACAAGCTATGGGACTTGGAACGAAACCAAAAATGGGTGGGCTTGACCATTTGCCGAAAGAGGTAGCTATGTTGAGATGACAATTATCTCACTTGCAAACATATCTGTGTGGGATTAATTATAGAGTTTTTTTTTTTTTGCCAGAAAATCCCTTATTAATCCCAATCTTTAGTCGTAAAATACTTTACTATAATTCTTGTGTTCATATAGTACTTCTCAATATAGTTCAAGTTTAAATGGACAAAAAAGGGTTTTGTCATATTATTAAAATGAGTGTACTAAAGTAATTTTGAAACGAATAATACTTGAATAGTATTTCTTAAGTATTTGTTGTCATGTACTAAGATAGTATAGATAATTTCGAAATGTACAATACTTTAGTACTTTTGGATATGTTCTAATATACTTTGAGTAATTCTATGCTTCTCGAATTTTTCATCCCAAATTCATCCCAAATATATGTGACACTAGGACCACTATAGGGCCACTTCAACATCCTCTAATAAAAAACCACTGAGTCTACTGTCACATATATTTGAAAAGCACTGAGATGAAAATTTTGGAAAACATAACTTTACCCGTGTATTATTGGTCCACTAGTGTACTACATTATCACAATTCTAAATAGAATTAAGTCTTTTGCACGATTACTTTGTTGTCACTACTTTAAGGAAGTGATATGAGCTTAATTTTTTATCAAAAAAAGTGCATATATTTAAGAGTAATTGTTGAGTACACAGAGAACAGAGAAAGCAAAATGAAGAAGACAACTCAATTCTCATTATTCTTAAGTTCACTCAATACAATCACTTATATGCAACTCACACAATCTACTGATACATATTATACACTTGGACAGCTGTCATATCTAACTACCATTCTGTTACAGTGATGTAACTGCATTTGCTTCTAGAACATTTGAGCAGAATTAAGTTGTAACCGTCTTGAGTGAAGAACTTTAAATTGATGAGTCGGCACCAGTAGCTAATGAGTCAGCATGAGTAGCTCTAACAGCCCCCTAAAACTGATGTTGGGTGAAGGAAACAACAGTTTGGACTGAAATCAAAGAAACCTGCTATGAGAAAGACCTTTGGTGAACATATCAGGCACTTGATCCTCGGAAGACACAAAATTAATCACCAAATCCTTTTGTAATACCTTTTCACGAATGAAATGGAAAATCAATTTCAATATGCTTCGTCCGTGCATGAAAGTCGGGATTAAAAGCAAGAGACATAGCATAAATATTGTCACAAAACAGAGTAGGTGTCTCATGAAGAGAAATATGAAGATGGTAGAGTAGCATCCTAATCCAAGAAAGCTCAACTGATGCCAATCACATGATACTCAGCCTCAGTGGAGGACCGAGCAACAGTTGGTTGTTTTTTGGCTCCCCAACTAATAGGATCCAAACCAAGGAGAATAACAAACCCTGTGGTAGACCTTATGTCACTGGAATCCCCTGCCCAGTTAGCATCCGTATAGGCAGAGAGGGTAAGGGAGTTGGGTTTGTAATGGAGTCCCTGAGAAGGAGTACCTTTCAAGTAATGAAGAATCCTTTTAACAACAGCAGAATGACGATTAGTGGGAGAATGCATAAATTGACAGACTTTATTCACAGCAAAGCTGATATCTAGTCTAGTAAACGTCAAGTACTGAAGGGCACCCACAATACTTCGATGTTGGCTCGGATCAGAACGAAGGAGACCATCATTTTTGGTAAGACTAGAGCCAGCAGGGGTTTTGCAAGGTTTACATCCTTGCATTTGAGATTTGTGAAGAAGGCCATTCAAATATTTGGTTTGAGTAACAAACAACCCATGAGAGTTACCGGTAATTTCCAAGCCTAAAAAATAATGCAAAGGACCTAAATCCTTCATTTCGAGAGAGGAACTGAGATGAGAAACCAAAGTTTGAACATAGGTAGGATCATTGCCAATGACTACAATGTCAACAACATAAAGCAATAATATGGTAAGAGAAGAACCAACTGATCTGATGAACAAAGAAGTATTAGCTTGTGCAATTTGCAGACATATTGGGAATGAATATGTCACGCCCCGGAGCGGCAAAAATAGAGAAAAAAAATCCTTTTTGGGTCCAAAGGCAGTAACTGGTGAAGTCACATGATTGTCCACACAACGCAGTACTAAACAACAATAAAGAAAAGAGATAACAAGAATGTAATTTAGGTTCTGGATAAAGATAACTTAAAGTCAACATAAAGTTACCAACTATTACAATCAAGATCTTGAATCAAATAAAACATAATACATTACAACATCAAGGCAACAAATGCCTGATTACAAAAAGGTCAGAAAACAGTAAAGATAATTAAACTAAAATCTAGCCTAGTCTTCAATTGGCGTAGAGGTAGTCCTCAGCGTAGTAGTCCTCTTCTGTCTGACCTTCGTCGGGATAATCCTCTGTAGGGACATCGTCACCGGTATAGTAGTTCCCACCTGCAGGTCCTTCACCTGTATAGTCATAACCAGGCCCTTTGGAATGTAGAAATGTCTAGCGGCATAAACGCCGTCAGCATAATGAAAGCTGAGTGAATTAGATACTACCAGGGTATCAACTATTGAAGCTATTACAATTGATAAACGATAACCATCAATAGTTAGTGAGGGTAACTCCTTTATTCAAACCGATTATCCGATTACTAACGTCTTACTAAACTAAGACCGACAACACATTATGATAGAAGAACAGACTCAATAATAGTTCAACTCTACATATACACCATTGCTCTGTCCACCACTTTTAAGAACATATGCACAATCCACCGCATGTCATGGATACCACCCAGTCCATCCCCAGCTTTTAAGAACATATGCACAGTTCACCGCACTACAGGGATATAACGCTTTAAGCAACAGTACATCATTCTAATGCCACGACTTAACGACATCTACTAGTGATCACGGTCCATCGCAGGTCATAGACACCTTCGTCTGTCTACCGCTTCTAAGAACATATGATTAGATCATCTGGCTATCTTAGGGCTACTGGTCCGGTTCACTGCAAGTCATAGACACCTTCGTCTGTCTACCGCTTTTAAGAACATATGATTGACCAAAGTCCGCCCACGCAAGATTCCCGAATCTTAACAAACCTACTTAAGTTCAACTCTTAACATTGATACATAACAATCCTAATATGGCCTGACTACTTTGAATGAAACGAACGATAACTCCAAGAGATTTATAATGATACGTTATCTAACGTCGCAACCACTATTCGTAAATCGATATCGTCACCATGATCCTACGTCGCAGTTTTCTCATTATCAACCACAAATAGCGTCATGGTTTTACTATGACTTCGGCAAACCAACCACAAAATCCATGGTGATATGTTCCCATTTCCATCGGGGAATCGGTAGCGGTTGTAGAAGTCCAATTGATTTCTGATGTTCTGTCTTCACTTGTTTGTAAACAAGGCATTGCGACACGTACTCGGCCACTTCTCGCTTCATTCCTTCCCACCAGAAGTTTCTCTTTAAGTCCTTATACATCTTGTTTCCTCCGGGGTGGATAGTCATTCTTGAATTGTGTTCTTCGTCCAAAATATACTTCCTGAGAGTATCATCATTTGGCACATAGAGTCTACCTTTGCATCTCAATGCTCCATCCGTACTAATACTCCATATTTCAGGTTCTTTTGTGGACATCTTAGCAAACCATAGCTTCAAATCCTCACTTAACTGTTGAGCTTCCAAGATACGGTTGATGAAATTTGGTTGCACGACAAGACATCCAAAGTGTTTTCCTTTTCCTGATTCCACTGGTTGAAGGTCGAATTCAGCTAACGTCTCCAATGCTCTCCATTCTCTAATCAAAATTGAAGCAATCAAAAGGTAGGGTCTTCTGCTCAAAGCGTCAGCTATAACGTTTGCTTTACCCGAATGGTATTGCACAGAGAAATCATAGTCCTTGTGTAATTCCATCCATCTTCGTTGTCGCATGTTCAACTCCTTTTAAAATAATAGGTACCTCAAACTCTTGTGATCTGAGAACAGATCGAACTTTTTTTCCATACAAGTAATGTCTCTAAATCTTCAAGGCAAACACAATCGCAGCTAGTTCCAAGTCATGCGTCAGATAGTTCTTCTTATGTGGCTTCAATTGTCTCGATTCGTATGCAATAACGTTTCCATCTTGTATTAGCATACAACCAAGTCCTTGGTACAATGCGTCACTGCAGATTATGAATCGTTCACCACTCCTGGGTATCGCAAGCACAGGTGCTGGGGTTAGTCTCTCTTTTAATCCCTAAAATACATCCTCATGCTTGTCAATCCATTCGTACTTTGTCTCTTTCCTTGTCAAGCTTGTCAGCGGTCCTGCGATCTTGGAGAATCCTTTCACGAATCTCTGATAATATCCAGCCAATCCAAGGAAACTCCTAACTTTGGTCGCATTGGTCGGTCTATTCTAGCTCAAGACTGCGTCGATCTTCGATGAGTCTACAGAGATTCCATCTTGTGATATCACATGTCCCAAGAATTTGACTTCCTGAAGCTAGAATTCACACTTGCTAAATTTCGGATATAGACTATTATCTCTGAAAATTTGTAGAGCAATCTGTACATACTTCTTATGCTCTTCTTCTGTCCTTGAGTAAATTAGAATGTCGTCGATGAATACTATAATGAATTGATCCAGATAAGGTCTGAATACTCTATTCATTAGGTCCATGAATATTGCCAGGGCATTGGTCAATCTAAAAGACATGACTAGAAACTCGTAGTGCCCATACCTTATCCTAAATGCAGTCTGCGATATATCCTCTGGTCGAACTAGTAATTGATGATAACCTGAATGCAAATTAATCTTCGAGAATATCCTTGATCCTTGTAATTGATCGAACATGTCGTCTAACCAGGGAAAATGGATACCCATTCTTGATCGTGACCTTATTCAGCTCCCTGTAGTTGATACAGAGTCGTAGCTCTCCGTCCTTCTTCTTCACAAATAGAACTGCTGCTCCCCGAGTTGACGTACTCGGGTGAATTAAACCTAAGTCTTCAAGTTCCTGAACTTGCTTATTCAATTCTAGCATTTTTGTTGGCACCATCTGGTATGGGGTCTTAGAAATCGATAACGTTCCGGGTACTAACTCAATACAGAAGTCTATCTCTGTAATACCCTGTATTTTTGTAATATATTATATGTATAAGACCCTGTATGCTTCTTTTAATACTTGTATGAGCTTGGCCTTACCCTTGGTATAATTTGGATACCAATCGATTGACAAGTTTTCCAATCGATTGCCTTATTTTGGATACCAATCGATTGACAAGTTTTCCAATCGATTGCCTTATTTTGGATACCAATCGATTGAACTTTATACCAATCGATTGCTTATGTCAATCGATTGACACTGATGTCAATCGATTGGAGGCAGCTGGGCAGATTCTTTTGCTCTGGTTGGGGAGAGGCCACGTGAACACTTCCTCTCTATATATACCAGCCCATTTTGGGCGGATTTCTGTTTACAGAAATCAGAGAGAGTGAGAGGGAGAGTCTTGTGTGTGTATGTTATATATATACACTCATATATATATATACACATATATATACCATTTCACTCACACACACAGAGAGAGAGATTGAAGAGGAAGAAGAAGAAGACCAGAAAGAGGAAGAAAAGAAGGAGAAAGAGAAGAGAGAAGACAGAGAACTAGAGAGAGAGAGGGAGGAGCCACCATTGAAGCTCCAAGCTTCATTACACACAACCAAACACGCCCTTAACGCCTAAGGTGAGTTTTAAACTCACTTGGTAGCTATATATTGATGTTAGAACGTGTTTTTGAATGAAGAAATGGAGTGTAAACCATGTATTCCCGTTTATACGTTGCTGGGCAGTCTTCACTGTGAAGAAGACGAAGTGTCAATCGATTGAACTCTTACCAATCGATTGACATCTTTCAGGTACCAATCGATTGACAGTTTATGCAATCGATTGGCATGGATTGTGATCCAATCGATTGAACCTTTTTCCAATCGATTGACACTACTTTTATACCAATCGATTGACCTCTATACCAATCGATTGGAAGTTTCAAAATACTGTTTTCTTATAATAACTGTTTAGTTGTTTATTTATTGTTCAGTACTTCCCAACATGCTTTATTATTGGAATACAAATGTGATAATGAGTTAATGCAGCGTAGGATCATAGTTACAACAAGATTAACAGATAATGTTTATGATGTTTAATAACGGAATAGTTGTGAACCCTTGGAGTCAACGTTCATTTCATTCAGAGTAGTCGGGCCACATTGGGATTGTCATGTATCGGTAATAGAGTTGAACTTAAGTAGGTTTGCTAAGATCCGGGAACCTTGCGTGGGCGGGCTTTGGTCGATCATATGTTCTTAAAAGCGGTAGACAGACGAAGGTGTCTACGACTGCGGTGGACCAGACCATTTGCCCTAAGATAGCCAGATGATCTAATCATATGTTCTTAAAAACGGTAGACAGACGAAGGTGTCTATGACATGCGGTGGACCGTGATCACTGGTAGACGTCGCTAGGTCGTGGCATAGAATGATGTACTGTTGTTTAAAGCGTTATATCCCTGACATGCGGTGGACTGTGCATATGTTCTTAAAAGCGGGGGATGGACTAACGTGGTATCCATGACATGCGGTGAATTGTGCATATGTTCTTAAAAGCGGTGGATGAGCAATGGTGTGTTATAGAGTTGAACTACTGTCGAGTCTGTTTCCCTATCAGGACGCGTTGTCGATCTTAAAATGAGTAAGACGTTAGTAATCGGATAATCGGTTTGATGTAAAGGAGTTACCCTCATTGAGCTCTAACTTGGTTACGGTTTATAAATTGTAATAACTTCAATAGTTGATACCCTGTTAGTATCTAACTCACTCAGCTTTCATTAAGCTGACGGCGTTTATGCCGCTGGACATTTCTACGTTCCAGCGCACCTTGGTTATGACTATACAGGTGGAGGGCCCGTCGGAGAAGACTACCATGCTTGTGACGACGTCCCCGTGGAGAATTTCCCCGACGAAGGTTAGACTGAAGAAGACTACTACGCCGAGGACTACCTTTACGCCAACTGAAGACTAGACTAGGATTGTAGCTAATTGTTTTACCGTTTTAGAACCTTTTTGTAGTCAGGCATATGTTGCCTTGGCATTTGTACTTCCGCTGTTTTTTTTATTTGATTCGAGACTCTGATGTGTAATAGTTAGTAACTTCTGTTGACTTTATGTTATGTCGTGATTAGAACCTAGACTTCATTCTTGTTACGCTATTACTGCTTGTTGCTTAGTACTGCGTGGTGTGGACAATCATGTGACTTCACCCGTCGCTGCCTTTGGACCCAAAAAGGAAATTTATTTTTCTCTATTTTTGCCGTTCCGGGGCGTGACAATCTCTCCCTCTTCAAAGGAAGTCCTGAGATACTTCGGAATCAATCTTCAAAATCTTGAATAACAGGGATCTGGTTGATAGTAAGCTCTGTGCTTAAACTCTCAATCATGGCTAAGCAGCTAGTAATAAACATATCGCTCAACGGTTGGCATTGAAATCTGATCTGCAGACAGCCAGGTATTGAAAAGACAATGGTCCAATTAACATAATCCAGATTGGCACCATACTTAGTAAGTCAATCCATTCCTAGGATCACGTCAAACTCAGACATTGACAAGACTATCAAGTCTGTCGGGAGATTTTTATCCTCTAGTGTCAGGGGACAACCCTTGCACACCTTACCTAACTTAATAGCTACTCCCAAGGGCGAAACATCACTAAGGGTTAGCTCAAGTGCTAGGGGTACCAAACCCAAATCACGCACAATCTTAATAGTTATGAAAGATCGGGCAACACTGGTATCAAATAAAGCTCTAACTTGACTGTGAAATAAAATGAGTGTACCTTCCAAGTTCTGTTGTTCTTCAACACTGTATCCTACATTATCAGGGACGATGGCATTCACCCTAATCTGTCCTTGTTACCCTTGTTGTCCATGAGTAGGTACTCTATAGTAGCCTCCACGAGGTGCTCGGCAATCTTTACTCATGTGGCTAGGCTTGTTACAACTACGGCAGACGAGGTCATTATGGCGGTTGGTCTTAGGAGCTGTACAATACCTTGCAATATGTCCGGCTACTCCACAGTTGAAACATCCATCAGTGTTCTGTCGTTGGGCGACAAGCTGTGCTTGATGTGGTCCTCGTTATTGATTCTGCTGTCGAGGAAAGTTAACTTGGGGCTTCCTTGTCCCGTCCCATGTGTGCTTATTTCCCTGGTAGTTTTTAATCTGGGGTTTCCATCCTTAATTGTTCCTCGATGATTACATGGGAAAGTTCCTCGGTTGGAAGGTTCTGGGTGGAGGTCGATTCGCTTGTGGTCCTTGCACAGGGTAAGCATCTTTCTCTAAACTTGAAGCAAGACAGACAATCCCTTCAAACGACTGGCCCAGATGGCTTATCATCATGTGTCGGAGGTGTGGGTTAAGTCCTTGATGGAATCGCTTGACCTTCTTGGCGGGGGTATCTATCATGTGTGGATCGAAATGGAAAAGTCGCTCAAATTGTGTGGTATACTCCCTGATTGTTCAGTTCCCTTAAGTTAAACTCAGGAAATTCCTTTCTTGTTGGTCTCTTTTGTCCTCGGGGAAATACTTCTCAAGAAATCGAGTCTTGGATGCTTCCCAAGGCATTCTCTTTGTAGCGTCGATCCCAATTGTGGCTCTCTCAGCCTCCCACTAGTCTACGGTGGAGTAAGACAGTTGAAATACGGCTAGACGTCTCTTGTCAAGCTCGCTACACTCCAGGGCTTCAAATATTAGCTCCAACTCTCGTATCCATTGCTCGAATTTCCACAATTCTGTCATCCCGTCAAACTTCTCGAGTTGCAGGCCACAAAATCGTTCCAAGAGCTTATCACCTGTCTATCTCGGAGGAGAAACGTGGTTATTGTTGTTGTTGTTAGCTCGGTGGGTGGCATTATTGTAGGTATCGCCAACGTGTTCCATCAGTTGCATGAATGCTTTGAAGACTCCGGTTGGGTTCATACCCTCAGGAATGGGTGCTCCTAGTCGCGCTTGATATCTTGTGTTCCCAACTATAGTGTTCTGTGTGAAGTGTTCCTATAAAAGATCTAATGATTAGCTGACAATCTTCTCGGGGAACAACCATAAATAAAAATAATAGGAAGCACATCACAAATCTAAATCATAACATAACATAAGTAATGAGACGACAACAGAAATAATCAAAAGAAACGATCTTCCACACACACACACACATATATATATATATATCCAAAAGATGTACAGCGGAGTACACAAAAGATCATCTGTGTATTGCGTAGTGCATGATCCTATACAAGATCTAACCAAGATATAAATAAGACCACCACTGGTAGCTACCTATACAAAAAGGTTATGGTTAATAGCTGTCTATGTAAGCGTCAAAAGTAAGTGGACAACACGTCCTGAAGTCAAAAGCAAAAGTCTAATTCCTAAAGGTATTGGAATCAAAATTTATCCACATCAGATCTATAGATGGAAGCCTCATCCTCTAGGGCATCCTCAAACAAAACATCATCCTTATCCATGTCATCATAATCCATCATATCCTCCTCCTCCATCAAAATGTCCTCGGCTAGCTTGGGTCCACCATGCTTCATAACAACTCCTAAATCTCCCACATCAGCAATGTCGGCCTGGTCTGCATCGAATGTGGCTATAAGTGCCTCAGCCTCTTCCATAGCATGCCCAACTCTGCTGCTCCTATCTCAAATCCATGAGGATGTGCAGCCATCTCTGTAGCCCACTCTGCTGCCAGCTGTGCTATCACGCCACCTGGTAAGATCGATACTATAGCGTCATCACCCGCAACATCATCTGCTATAGCCTTTTCCTCTATCGGATAACCCTATACTACTACAATGTCTACACCAACTAGTACATCCATACCTGCTGGGTCCTCAGGATCCTCTGGGTCCTCCTCTTGATCATACTCCGGCTCTTCGTTGTCGGTATCCTCATCTTCCTTATCCTCTATCTCCTTATTGTCATCCTCTAGCTCGTCATCATCGTCTTCCTCACCCTCGTCTAGATCTTCATCTGCTGAGGGTGCATCAACCATGTCCTCCTCTAGTGGAGGTAGAGGTGTCTGGGGTGCTGGCTCTATCAGGGAAGGTGGAGGCACTGCTCTAACCTCTGCAAGTAAAACTTGGTATGAAAAATGATCTCGCAGCATCTGTAGTGAATCCTCCTCGATACATCTGAAGGCTTCCTTATGGTAGATCATCTCTTGGCATATCACCTCTGGGTCCTAGGTCCCAAATCTCTATTGCTCAATCTGCATATCTCATACTATCTTTGTTATGGTTCTCTGCCTAACCTTCTAGTCATAGTACTGTGGATCTGCAAGCTCAATGCTGCCCTCTGTGGACACCGGGCTTTCGCCTCTTTGTTGGGTTTTGAAACTTATTTGAAATTGATCAAAGAAAGAAAATGGTCTGTTGAAATCAGATACAGAGTCGCCACTTGGTCTTTAAGGAACCAAGAAACCTAATTTTGACTCAACCAAATGGATAAAGGCACTGGCCCTTCATAACCAAAGAACTCGGTTCGGGGTTTTGGTACGAGAGAGGAAGGAGCCTTTGTCGCGACTAAGACACCCTCAACTCGCCCCGTCTTTTGACGGGCCTCAATTAGCATCCAAATAATCATCTTATACTATGTATGGTTCGACAATTAATACTATGATAGTATATTACATCACATAAGAAACTTGAAATGGAAGATCTAAAGATAAGATATCATTCATAAGATCTAAGCCAAATATCATGCAATGTAAAGTAAAAGATCACACTAACAAACCTAGGAAAAATCGTCTAATCATTTATCAAATAATCAAAACTTCCTAATCTAAAAGGGGGATATGAATTGTTCTTGAAACAAATAATCAAAGAAATCTAAATATGCTTAGCAAGCTAGTATGATGCATGTTAATCTTTGAGAAAAGAAGATCCCTCAATCCCCGGGACGGATGAGAAAGGATGATTAGATCAAGGGAAAGCATGAACGTGTGATCGTGATCATTCCTTATAATCTTCTTAGATTAAGAGTTACAAAAACCCCAAATCTTGCATGAATGCAATGTATGTATCTAAAATGTGCAAAGGTTGTAGTGTGTTCTGTGTACATGGATTTCTAGAATGACTTAGAAGTCTAAAATGTGTATGAATGAATGAATGAAATCAATATGGGATATGTACAAATGTAGTATGAACTACTTCCTAAGATATGAACTAATTTGGAATGTATGTAGGCATCAAATCAAAGAATGAAAGTTGAAATATGCTTGCTGTGAATAGTGGATAGAACAGTAGCATGATCTTTTGGAAATTGAAAAAAGGGGTTAGAAATGTTTTCAGTGCATAATTTTTTTTATGGAGATCTTCCTTATTGTGTCTAGAATACTACCCAAAAAGCCAATCTTTAATAACTATCACAGATTAAGAGAAATCATATGAACAACGGAGGTCACTCAGAAACAGAGTCCGTACTGTCGACTGAAATGTTGAAAAATCTTAGAAAATGAAAAACGATGATCTAGGGGCCCATTTTATGCAGAGAGTTCCTTAAGACATTGAAGTGTAAGGGAAAAATAAGTTAGGACCGCACCTTTTAGAAAAGTGTTTCTGAAAAAGGAGTTGGAAGTTAACCAAGCTGCTGTGACAGCAGGGGCAGAATGTCTGGAAGGAATGTTTGGGTCCAAATGGACCATTTTCAAGTACTTCCAAGTCAAACCAAAAATCATGGGTGTTCTCCAATGAGTTAGGAAGACTTTCCAAGTGGCCTTGCATCCATATGTTGAGTATTGAGTTCTAGAGAAATCTTTGAACTCAGCTTACTCACTGTTTTGACTCATTGTTTTGAAGATTTTGGGGAAAACAAGGTTTCCTTTCTTGAAATCAAAATGAGGGGGACTGAGGAGGGTTTTGAAATAGAGTTTTTGAGAATATATTTTCAATACTCAATAAAGGTTATAGCCACTTAAAATGCCAACATCAAACTCATCATCAAGAACCTCCAAGATTGTTGGAGAGATTTATTTTATTTTGAGCATAACTTCAAGAGTACCTAGGAGGTATTGAAGTTATGATCATCATCTATCAAACATGTTTTTGAGGTCAAGAGCTACTATACATAAGGATTCACTCACCTCAAACTTTATGTCATCATCTAGATGTGATGAACTAGTAAGTAAATAAAGAAAATTAAAAAAGAAATGAGGTAAGAAGAGATGAACAATGACTAAACAAGCAAGTAGATAATGATCAATAGATGATATTCATAATGTATTGAACTTTTGGATTGGTGTTTCACTCATATATGATGACATTGGACATGGAAGAAGCTTCCTCTCTCTTAAATGCTCACTAAAATGGTGGTTGGGTGTATTGAATATTGAAGTAAATAGGAGTAATGAAGTAAAAAACAAAGTTTAGAACTCACTTTTGTTTTGAAAATCAAAGAAGAAAGCTTCTTTTCTCTCTATTCTAACCTTATCTCTACAACTTTCTTTCCCAAACTTTTTCTAAACTTTCATTTGACTCCTCCAAAATGAAGAGTAATGAGGGATTTATATAGGCCAACTTGGGGTGGTTTTGGGGTTTTAGAAGTATTCCCATTGGTCCTAAACATCTGAAATCATAAAACTACGTCGTTTTGGTTTTCAATTAATCAAAATGAACCCCCAAGAAAAATTACAAAAATGCACTGTTCTGGAGGGGAGTGCCACGGCGGCACTGGGCCAGTGCCGCGGCGGCAGTGCTCCTCTTTCGTCCAGATAATGCTGTTTAGGCCCCCTGAGGTTCCGGTATTCGCGAAAAGGGCCTATTTCGTCCGAAATTCACAGAAAATGCATACGAACTCCAAATTGAGGTTGTGATATATCGTTGGAAAGGTAATACAATCTACTTTACATAAAAAATAGTTCAAGGATAGGTCACTTTGAAAAGTTTTGCGGTATTTGTGATAAAAGCCGATTTGATCGCCTTTTTCGCCTTCGGAAATTCAAAATAAATTCGTTTTAAATCCAAAAATTATGTGCGATATACCGTTGGAAAGCTATTGACCTCTAGTATCCATGAAAAATGTTTGAAAATTGTTTTGGCGCCCCGGTTCCAAAGTCAAATTTTGGTCAAACTGGTCAAACCTGGGATTCTCGGGAAGTTTTGGAAATTTTCGGGAGTTCCCAGGAGCTGACGTTTTCGCTCAATTTTCTTTTGAAACTCGTTTTAATACTTTTCTCATGATTTAGAATGATTCCAGTGAATTCGGACGATTTCGGTCAAACTTGGTCAAACTTGGTCAAACCTGGTCAAACCTTGGTCAAATCGGTCAACGGGGACTTTCCGGGAACTTCCGGGGGTCTCTGGGAGCTGACGATTTCATCCGATTTTACTTTAAAAACCATTTTATCGCTTTTCTTACGACGTAGCATGTTTCCAGAACTTTTGGTCCAAATCTGGGAGCTTCTGGGCTTTTAGGGGCATTTTGGTCATTCTGAGCATTCCGAGAGATAGAACTAATTTCCAGGAGTCCTTTTAAGTCTTTTTCGATCATTGTGAACCACAAAGCTATGGGTCTCCTAAATCTGATAGCCGACAAAATGGGGTGTCTACACCCTCCTACACATAGTGTCCTCCAAACTCGTCTGGAACAAAGCGCGGCGGTGCCATGCTACTTGAAAAGATACTCCCTTAAGTCATAACTATCTTAATACTCATCTATAGAATCTCAAGGTTCTAGGACCAGATGGTATGGGACAATCCGTGAGCGAAAAGGTATAAAACCTAGGCTCTGACACCAAAACTCCTATCACGCCCCAGAATGGCAAAAAATAGATAAAAATAAATTTCTTTTTTGGGCTCAAAGGCAATGACTGGTGAAGTCACATGATTGTCCACACCATATAGTACTAAACAATAATAAGGAAAAGAGATAACAAGAATGTAATGTAGGTTCTGGATAAAGATAACTTATAGTCAACATAAAGTTACTAACTATTACAATCAGAGTCCCAAATCAAATAGAACATAATGCATTACAACTTCAAGGCAACACATGCTTGATTACAAAAAAGTAAGAAAATAGTAAAGATAATTAAACTAAAATCTAGCCTAGTCTTCAATTGGTGTAGAGGTAGTCCTCAGTGTAGTAGTCCACTTCTGTCTGACCTCTGTCAAGATAATCCTCTGTAGGGAAATCGTCACCGGCATAGTAGTTCCCGCCTATAGGTCCTTCACCTGTATAGTCATAACCAGGGTGTGCTAGAATGTAGAATGTCCAGCGGCATAAACGCTGTCAACTTAATAAAAGTTGAGTGAATTAGATACTACTAGGGTATCAACTATTGAAGTTATTACAAGTGATAAATGATAACCAACAATTATCAGCGAGGGTAACTCCTTTAATCAAACCAATTATCCGATTACTAACGTCTTGCTAAACTAAGACCGACAACACATTATGATAAAAGAGCAGACTCAATAGTAGTTCAACTCTACAGATACACCATTGCTCTGTCCACCACTTTTAAGAACATATGCATAGTCCACCGCATGTCATGGATACCACGTCAGTCCATCCCCAGCTTTTAAGAACATATGCACAGTTTACCGCACTACAGGGATATAACGCTTTAAGCAACAATAAATCATTCTAATGCCACGACTTAATGACATCTACCAGTGATCACGGTCTATTGTAGGTCATAGACACCTTTGTCTGTTTACTGCTTTTAAGAACATATGATTAGATCATCTGGCTATCTTAGGGCTACTGGTCCGGTTCACCGCAAGTCATAGACACCGTAAGTCTGTCTACCGCTTTTAAGAACATATGGTTGACCAAAGCCCGCCCACATAAGATTCCTGAATCTTAACAAACCTATTTAAGTTCAACTCTAATATTGATACATGACAATCCCAATGTGGCCAGACTATTTTGAATAAAATGAACGATAACTCCAAGAGATTCATAACGATACGTTATCTAACGTAACAATCAATATTTGTAAATCGATATCGTCACTATGATCCTATATCACAGTATCTCATTATCACGTATGTGTTACAACAATATAGCATGCAGTGATTACTGAACCGTTAAATAAATAACTAAACTGTTATAATATAAACTAAACAGAGAAAATAGTATTCTCTAACTGCCAATCAATTGGGATAGAGGTCCATTCGATTGGTATAAAAATGGTAACAATCGATTGGGAAAAAGTCCAATCGATTGGATCACAATCCATGCCAATTGATTGCTAACTTTGGGAATCGATTGGGGTATCTATAATGGCTATCAGTTCTATGAAATGGCAATCGATTGGGTTCCCAAAGATGGCAATCGATTGGAAAAAGTCCCAATCGATTGGGACTTCGTCTTTTTCATAGTAACGACAGTCCAGCATATATATAATATGGGAAAACATTATCTATGCCTCGCTTATTCATTTAAACATGCTTTAACATCAATAGGGTGTTACCAAGTGAGTTTAGAACTCACCTTAGATCACAAGGGGGTGTTTGGGTGTGTGTATTTGAAGCTTAGAGCGTCATTGGCTTTCTTCTCTCTCTCTCTCTCTCTCTCTCTCTCTCTCTCTCTCTCTCTCTCCTCTTCTTCTCTGCCTTTCCTCTCTCTTTCTGTCTTTCTTTCTTTCCTTCTTCTTTTTTCTGATCTTATTCTTCTCCTCCTTTAATCCATCTATGTATGTGTGAGTTTATGGATGTATATATGTATATGTATATATGTGTATATATATACAAAACACATACAGGACATATACATTCTCTTTCTGTTTTCTAAAATAGGAAAACACCCAAAAAAGGATCTCATATATGTAGAGGGATATGTGTTTGTATGGACAAACCCCAGCTAAAGCAAAGGAATCTATCCAACTGCTACCAATCGATTGGAATGCATGGCAATCGATTGGTGTTAGGTATCCCAATATATTCGTTCCAGACCTGTTATATTATAGTCAATCGAATCGGTTGAATTGTTGTTCATATTGAAATGAAATGAATCGAGATTGATAAGGAGTTAGTTAATGATGCTCGAACATGTACTTGTTTTGAGTGCCTATTTATTTTCTATCGGTATCTATGGATTGATCACGAGTCGAAATATGGTTAGAGCCCTTATGTGTCTTGAACTTATATTGAATGCAGTTAATATCAATTTTGTAACATTTTCTGATTTTTTTGATAGTTTTAAATGCTTCAATCGATTGGTATAAGTGGCAATCGATTGGTATCCAAGATAAGGCAATTGATTAGGAAACTTGCCAATCGATTGGTATCCAGATTATACCAAAGTGAAGAAAACTTATACAAGTATTAAAAGAAGCATACAAGGTCTTATTCATAAAATACATTACAGAAATACAAGGTATTATAGAATAGGATCTAGATACCTTGGTGGCTGAGCCATAAACACTTCCCCTTGTAACTGTCCATGTAAAAAAGCATTTTTTTACATCCAATTGTTTTAGAGACCATTGAAAATGAGTTGCCAATTTTAGAACCAGTCGCACAGTAGTGTGCTTCACAACAGGACTAAAAGTCTCAGTGTAATCAAGACCTTCGTCTTGGTGAAACCCTTTGGCAACCAATCTGGCCTTGTACCAAGAAATAAAACCATCTGAATTCTGTTTAATCTTATAGACCCATTTGCACCCAACCAGATTTTTATTGGGAGGAAGATGGATAAGAGACCAGGTACGCTATTTATGGAGAGATGAAAACTCTTCAGCCATAGCATCTCTCTAGACCTGATGCTTAGAAGCTGTAGTATAGCAGGCTGGCTCAATAAAAGGAGAAAGAGGAGAAGATTGTATAAAAAGAGCCCTTTTCTTTGAGATTCCAAACTTAGATCTTGTCTACATGGAATGAATGGATGCAGAAATAGAAGAAGGTATGGCAGTGGTAGAAGGAGGACCAGAGTCAAGAGTAGGAGTTAAGGATGAGGAGGATGGGATTGAAGACAATGATGAAAGAGATGAAGGAGGCGCTGATGGTATGGTATGAATAGGAAATGGATTAAAAGGAATTGAAGGATCAGAGGAAGCGATCTGAGTGGGACTAGAAAGGGAAGAACAAGAAGGAGATGGCCATTAAGAGAGATTTATAGAAAAAAAAAGTGGATGAGGTAGACTGAGATGCTGGAAACATAGTCTCATCAAAAACTACATGTCTAAAGATATACATTCGATTATGAACAAGATCGAGGCAAAGATAACCTTTGTAATAAGAAGGATATCTAAGGAATACACATTTGATGGACCTGGGTTCAATCTTGTTTTTAGTATAAGGTCTCAAAAGAGGGTAATAAGCACACCCAAAGACTTTCATGGAGGAATATTGAGGAACTTTGGACAAAAGTAACTAGTAAGGAGAAGAATTAGTGGTATTTGAGCTTGGCATCCTATTAATGAAAAAAATAGTTGTAGAAAAGGCTGGAGGAAGAGGGGCAGTGGAAAATAAGATGATACCAGTCTCCACTATGTGACGATGTTTCCTCTAAGCAACCCCATTCTACTGAGAGGTATGGGGACAAGATTTCTGAAGTTGAACACCAGAAGCTGATAAAATGTCCTGCAGACCTTGCTTCTTATACTCAGTACCCCCATCAGTTCTTAGCACTTTAATTTTGGTGTTGAATGTATGTGGATATTGCATTTTTTCTTACCCACAGCTTTTTCAAATTTTAAAATACAAAACACGATTCGCCACTTAATTTTTAAAAGGAAAATTAAGAAACCATTTTAAAGCAAATCGATCTTTTTAGAAACCAGAGATTTCTAAGTCCGGGGATTATGGAATGAGAGGGGAAGGAGTCCGGCGGACTAAAACACCCCTTCTTATCCTATCTCGTGATAGGCCTCTACTCAACATCCTTTTAACCGAATTATTAATCTAAATGTGCCCTCAATTAATGCATAGATATAGGTATACAATACAAAAGCATGTCTAAAGGGTGTAAGATTGCTAATGGTAAAATATCATTCAAAACCACATAGTTCAATTAGCAAGCAATGTGATATGTAATGGGGAACAAGTGAACTTACCCAGGATCCTGCCACGAATATGGGAACGTGTAATGCATGCAAGTAGATAAAAACCTAAAGGAGTCTCTAATCCATATATACACATAAGGCAAGACCTAGTTCTAAGGTGTCGAGTATGGAGTCGAAAATCAACAAAATCAAGAAATAAAATAGTCTAAAGAGGAGTTTGAGAAGTCGTACCTCAATAGCGCTACAAAACAGGGGGTTAGTTCACACGCCTTAATCAAGATATGATATGGAATTCTAATAACATTCTTAAACTTCTTGCTTAAATCTATCAAGTATGAAGGAATTGACATAATTATGTATTCCTTCTAATTAGTTGGAAATGCATCACTTCTATAGATATGCAAGTCTTAACTAGGAGCCAATGAAATGTCCATATAGGGATGGTGTAGTCCCAACATGATCATAAAGAACTCACAATTTGTTTCAATTAAGCACAATTTATTCCTAACACAGAATGGGTTTTAATTACAAGTATCAAATCTATATGGATGAATGTATATGAATACTTGAATATGAACAAGAGTAAGCTATGAGCTATTCATTGATTTGGATCATTTAACCTTTGGATTTAAGTTTAACTAATCATTATTAAAACATAGTTTAATCCCTAGGTCATAGAAAAGTCATTTGAACCATTATTTACAAAGTTTGTCAAATCTGTCACGAAATTCTGAAAATTACAGAGAGCAGATCAGAAATTCAAAAATAGAAAAAGCATGCTCCCATTGTTTGATGTTAATGAATTTTGGACACAAGATGCCTCTGTGAGTCTAGTTTCCAACCCAAAAAGAAAAATCGAAGATCAACTGTTCAATCTCTGGGAGTTGGACAAACGCTAGACATCACTCAAAAACTTACAACTCTCTATCTAGAGTTTTTGTATGATTTTCTAAAAATAGTAAATAAATCTAAAAGACTCTAATCTTTTTAGGAGATCTCATTAACATATTAAGCTTCATAGAAAAAATATTCAAAGTCAAGAATGCTTGATTAAGGCTCTGATTTATTTATTTCAAGAAGGTGTTACTTTTCTGAAATTCTTGACAGATTATGGTTGCTTCACAAAACTCATGACCAAACCACCTTAAACATGAAATCTCATTGAAGCAAAAATCACAGTGGTAAAACTTTGTGTTATTGACACTTTTCAATTGTTTTCATTCAATTCCAACAGTCCATTATTTAACTAAAAATCTTTGATCAAAGGTGGTTCAAGCTCTTTTTCTTCTAACTCATGCAATTTCTTTCTTAAACTCCTCTAAAACTTTCTCTTAATTGTGTTAGAGAATTTGAAGAGATTTTAAACAAGGAGAGTCAAGATAAGATTCAAGACTAAAGAAAAAACAAATCCTTTGTAATTGGATATTCATCCTCTCTATATAGGTAAATTTTGGAGGGTCATTCCAGAAAAATCACAGTAAAAATCCTAATTCCGGATGTCCTTTTGAAGGTACAAAACATACTATTTCAAAGAAGACTGCCAAAAAAATGCGGCATTCAGTGGAGATAGAAGTGACACTCAATGAGCGCCGATGCGGCACTCAGTGAATGCCGGCGCGGTATTCACTAAGTGCTGATACGGCACTCAATGAATGTAGCGGACTACTCCGCAGACTTTCGTCTTTTCAAATTTACGGCATTTTAAGAATATTAGCAACATTCAGGGATTACCGCAGCGGTTCTCACTAATTGCCGATGCGACAGTTGGTGAGTGCTGCAGCGGCATCGCGTGACTGCTGCAATATTCTCCATGTGCCATTTCCTTTATCCTTCTTTTTCTTCTCTTTTTTTTTGTTTCTTTCTTTTTTGTTTGAATTGAAGAGCCTTTTGAAGAGCTTGAATCACCTTGAAAGCCTTAGGTTTGTCCGGACATTGTCATCATCGAACTTGGAGGTAACACTCCCCTTTATTCAACGTTTGGTCAAAATCGAGGTGTCTACAATGCGTTTTCAACAAAAGCTTTGAATTGAGCAAAGATAGAAAAAGTCTCAAATTTATAGTTTAAGGGATAAATCCAGGTGAATCTTGTGAAATCATCAACAAACGAGATGAAGTAATTAAAACCATTATACAAAGAAAAAAAAAACCCCAATTATCACTGTGAACAAGCTCTAAAGGTGCAATAGTCTTGGAATTAGACAATGAAAAAGGAAGCTTGCACATTTTTTCATACTGCAATGTTCACAAACAGCAGGAGTACATGACTTATTGATATTTACACAGGAAACATATGAAAGCATTTTATGTAGGACTTTATTAGATGGATGTCCTAGCCTATTATGCCATAAGACATTAGAAATTTGTTAGCCTAAATGAGCAAATAGTTTGGATTGAGAAGACAAATCTGATGCAAGAAATGAAGATGTTGATGAGTTGACCTGAGATAAGCACTGCACTTGAATGGGATAGAGACCATTACTGTAGTTGCTTTTGTACACTATCTTCCCAAAGATAGATCCTGAATTTGCAATATATGAGAATAAAAAATGCATCTACAGTTATTGTATAAACACAACTTATGAGTATAAATCAAATTGGAGGATAGAGAAAGAGCACAGAGAAGATTATGTAAATGAAAATTATGAGACTTAGTGTGGTGAACACCTGAGCCTGTATGAGAAATGGGAATAGATTGACCATTGGCAACAAAAACTGAATTTGAACCTTGATAAACACTGGATAGAGATAGATTGGACAGATCATGAGTTAGATGCGTAGTGGCTCCAAAGTCAGTGTACCAGATGTTAGAATCTGGAGACCTAGTGTAAGAAGCTGCCATTGCAGCAAGTTGAGTAGGTGGACTCTTGCCTTGATCTGCATAATCCATTCGGTGATAGCAATCTACAACTGAGTGATTAGGGTTATGACAGATTTGACATACTAGTTGCTGTGGATTGTAACCAGATTTCTGATATGGTGAATTAAGAGCTCTCTAAAAAGAAGAAGACTGATTATTAAACCTTCCATAGTTGAAATTCAGTGTCCTGCCTCCTCTATTGTAGTATTTTTCCCCTTATCGTCTACCTTTTGACTGATTGTTTTTGCCACAATTGTGGAAGAAAGGAGGCCGAGTCTGTGATGCAACCATAGCTTGAGGAACATGTGAGCTTTGAGTTGGTTTATTCAGATTTTTGATGGACATCTCTTTAGCTCTCAAGAGAACATGAAGTTCTTCAAGATTCAAGGGCTGTGATCTAGTTCGAATCGAAGTTCTAAAAGCGCTATACTCTGGAGGTAATCCATTGAGTGTATAGATAAGCACACCCTTATCATTAACTATGACTGAAATAAAGAGTAGTTTATCTCTTGTTTCCTTGATCCGTTGTATAAAAAGTATCAATCGAATTAGTACCTTTCGAGATCGATTGTAAATTCGTCTTTAACTGTAGTATATTCGATCTGGAATTAGATGCAAACCTTCGCTCTAAAGCACTCTAGACTTCATATGAAGTGCGATAACCAACAATGTGAGAGATCGTAAATGGAGCTAAGGTTGCATTGATAAGTGTCAACAAAGCTTGATCTTATGTTGTCCAATTTTGATACTCTGGATTAACTTGATCTGTGAATAGTTCTTTTTCATTACAAAGAAACTGATCTGGACAACGAATTGTTCCATCGACAAATCCAAAAAGAGAGTGAGCTCTCAGGATTGCTGAGAATTGAAATTTCCATGGAATGAAATTCGAAGAATCGAGTCTAACAGTTATCAAATTATAGATATTTGTGAGAAGATTAATTGGTTAATGAGGCATGTTTGGTGTAGAAAATGAAGTATTACTCAAATTCGTAGCCATTGAAACAAGACGTTGGTCTCTTCAACAGTGCTCTGATACCATGTTGGCTACACAGAGAACAGAGAAAGAAAAATGAAGAAGACAACTCAATTCTCATTATTCTTAAGTTCACTTAGTGCAATCACTTCTATACAACTCACACAATCTACTGATATATATCATACACTTGGACTACTGTCATATCTAACTACCATTCTGTTACAGTGATGTAACTGCACTTGCTTCTAGATCATTTGAGCATAATTAAGTTGTAACTGTCTTGAGTAAAAAGCTTTGAATTGATGAGTTGGTACCAGTAGCTGATGAGTCAGTATGAGTAGCTCTAACAATAATGCTATGTACATCTAAAATTTATACCTAAATATATATATATATATATATATATGCTGGCATGGATTACTAAAAATACTCTTTACTTATCAAATATTAAAACATATAGATAGACTTAGTTTCAAAATTGCCATCGAAAAAGGTGTATTTTTTGTGTAAATTTTAGGTGTACCTAGCATTATTCTATATGTAAATATGCATTTGGTTAGTGTTTCCATTATTATATGTATACACAAACAAACACACACACATCTATATAATATTAGACATCAGTTTGTCACTAAAGGTCTTATGACTAGGACAAGCTAGATTGTGACTAAGGTGAATAGCGTAACGAGATTGGCTATTTTGTTTGTGGACTCACCCCCTCATTAAAACCTAAACAAATATCTCCAGCCCATCTCTCTCTCACCCTTCTCTCTCTCCACATATCGGAATGTTTTTATTTACTGTTTTGTTTTCAGTCTCTCTCTCTCTCTCTCTCTCTCTCTCTCTCTCTCTCTCTCTCCAGCCCTATCTCTCTCTCTCTCTCTCTCTCTCTCTCTCTCTCTCTACTCCATCCCCCGCTTCCACCTCTCACAATCCACCCATCTTTAACTTTCTCTCTCAAAGCTCTCATAGCCCACCTCTCTCTCTCTCTTAAACCTATCACAGATCTATCCCCCACTCTGCCTCTTCTCCAGACAGTCACCGATGGACCTATGCCAAAACACGGCCACCTGTCGCCGCCGTTAGCAGCCACCCACTCTATCCACCGCCGGCCACCCCCTCAATCCCTCACCAAATGTCGCCGCCGCTAGTACTTTCTCATTTACATTCTCACTGAGTCATTTGTCTTCTTTTTTAGATCATTTTGAAGTTAAAAAAAATAATATTTATTGTCTTGATTATGCTAATGAAGTTAGGCTTTTGATATGGATTCCCATATTCATCTACTTTGTCAAATCAATTTATTGTTTTGGGAGTTGGCAAATCTACCTGCAAGAAAATTTAGGTGAAGATCACAGATGTGAAGCAAGATCTGAGGGGTTGTGCAGGTTTCACTCTTCTCTTTTCATTTTTTCAAATTTTCTTTTGCCCTATTTTTTTTTTGTAAGGAAATTGTATTTTTTCTATTTTTGTACTCCGTATAAAAAAACTCTCTTTTGTTTTGGTATACATTGTATACCAGTTGATGTAATGTACTATAACGTTCTTTTAAGGAACGTTAATTCTTGATCTACATCAATTTCTCTACTTCCCCATTTTCCTCTTGCTTGCATGTCCATTCATAATTTCATATGCTTAATCCAATAATTTCTGCAGGGTTTGCATTTGATTGTCTTTTTTGAAATTTGATTTGATTGTCTTTATTTTGAAATTTGATTGATTTCCCTCTTACCAATAATATGCCCCTTTAATTTTGCTTTCCCTTTTAAAACTTGCCCAAATAGTGATTCCCCCATTATGACTCTCTTAATCCTATCTCATAAATACCCATAGCAGCTACTCTCTCCTTTTGTGGAACGATTTTGTCTCTCAATTCGATCTAATTGTATAATTGTAATTCTAATTGTTTACATGTAAAGGACAAAAAAATGCGGAGAAATAATTATGGGATTATTTAAAGGCGTTGTATGGTCAATCAGTGGCAAATCTCACTGATGGCACTATTTGATCTTAATTTGGAATCAAATTTTAGGGTAATTGTATCTCTCTTAATTGGATTTTTCCTTTCTAATACTTTGATTCCAAATCAATTATGATTTCCTCTCTTTTTTTCTTTACCAAAATTTCATTATTCTTTCTTTTTTGCTTTCCCTTTCCTATTTTAACTTACACATACATCTTAATTGGATTTTTTTGTTTCCCAATTCAAGTTATACCATCAATGATCAATTACCACAATTTCCCTTTCCATGTCTTTACTTTTCATATTTGACATTCTTCGGTGTCCAAATTTCAGTGATTTTACAAACGAATGTACTCATTAGTATCGGTAAAGTTTTGACTTCAGCAATATGGCAATCCTTTTCAATCATCAGGTGGGTTTTGATGCCCTCTTAGTTGAACTTGATTTGTTGTCCTAAAGATGAACAAAGAATATGCTGGCATTGCTTTGTATTTTGATTCTTTTATATGTATGTTGATGTTCATTTGTGATCAATAGATAGGTAGATATATCTATAGGTGTATGCAAGGGTGTATTGACATTGAATCAGCATGAGATTTTCTACATGGGCTTGTCAACTATTGAGTAAGGGATTTAGAGGACCACGATCCTACCCAAGTGGTAAGTGTTCAAATCTCTCCTCCTCCATGTATCAAAAAATGGAGTAAGGGATTTAGGAATTTTGAATGTGCGAGTAAAATTGCTGGTTTTGTGTGGTATGTTCATACTTTTAGTTAATTTTGAATGCATGTTGGCTCTAGGCTCTATTTTTGTAACTAAAAAAAATTGCTTTGGTGATCTATTTACTGAGTTATAATTTTGCATAGACTGACCCTTTTTTTTCTTCCCATATTTAAGGGTTCAATTACTGGGAAAACTGGCAAGTAGGGAAATCAAGAAAATGAAGTGTTTATGAGTTTCATGTATTTTTTGGGAAATCCACTGATTTTCTTGGAGGCTATTGACCTTGCGGCTATCGACCTCATTGAAGAATTCGGCTGAGTTTTGGGGCTTCAAACCGTTATCGACTGTGTTTGCGTTAAATTTCCTCTTTTTTTTTTTGTTTACATTGGTACTTTTTTTTTCTTCTCTCTGTTTTTTTCCTTCTCTTTTAACCCTTTGTTTTTTTTTCTTTGTCTTCTACCTTTGGTGGTTGGGTTGGAATTGGGTTTTTCAATTTTGGCACATCATGTGCTTTTTGGCTGATTCAACAATGTCAAGTCTTCTAGAATTATATCACACAATGTTCTTGCACCACTTATGATAAGACATACTAATGTATTGAATGTATCTTTTTCAACCAATGTAGTTTCTAACTCAAAATCCAAGTACTTGCAAGTTTAGACCATTTTTTGTTGCGAATAGCTAATTCACGGGTTCAACATTAGGTGTTACATATCAACATTAACACTGTCAAGTTCTCCTATTACTAGGTTGTTTTCGTTTGCCAAAATTGAGAAGAGTTTTCTGTTATTTACATCGAGACTAATGTGGTTCTTATCATCAAAAATGGTTTTCCTTTGGGTTGTGCATGTGATTAACTTATGGGTTTTGTGTGCAAATTTTACGTTAATTTGCTGCTATGGACCACTCATTGCATTAGAGAATTATTGAAAGCCAAGGGTGAAGCTAGAATTCAAGCTTTATTGCCATCATTGTTAGAAGTTTTCAAAACCCAAATTGAACTCTGTTTGCTTCGCTGCTCTAATCAATGGTGCATATTTTTATTAGGTTGTATCATTTTAATAAGTTGGGATTGGCATTTGTTAATGCTTGGAGTTTTAACATGTCAATTCTTTGTGGTGCAAAATTAAAGTTGAACTTTGGTTATATTGTGCATAGACAACACAACACTAAGAAAGAGTGTTGATATTGAATCAGATTAGAAAAGGTAAACCGTTCATAATACATTAGTAATGTGATTTGATAAGCTTTACAAATTCCCTTGATGCTATCCATGACTAAGACAAGTAGTGCATTTGACTGAAAGATTGCAATGTAGACATGTAATTTCTTTACAAATTTTTATTGGACTTGAAAATTGCAGAAAGATTGCCATGTTCAGTCATTTCATAATTTCTGACTGGGATTAGCAAATTTTTTTAGCAAGATTGTGAGTTGTATTATAGTGGATCAGAGGCTTATTCTATGTTCTTGCACTGTTCATTACATCAAATGTTTTACAATTCACTCCTTGACTACAATGTCTTTTAGGTTCATTGAAAGTTCTTAAAATTTCTAAAAGTTCTATTATTTTGCACATCAACAATGGATACCTCCTTCAATCAAGATCATTACATAGCCCTATAGGTCTTCAACAGCAGTTTCTATTAGTTTCAGTTAATGTATATATGTTCTTCCAAGCTTATACATCCTATGAGGTCTGCCCCATTTCTTTCCTTTTTCTCTTTGTTGAGTAAAAGTCAGCCCCATATCTTTTTTATTTTTGAACATGGAGAAATTTTGCTGACAAACTTTCTGCTTCTTTAATTTTACTAACTCTGACTTTGGTAGTTCGATTGTTAAAATAACCAACATTGTGATTGGTTTTCTCCAAAGAAAGAAACTAACTTTGTGATTTAATATAACACCCGTATTTGTGTTATTGCATTTCATTACATTGTCATGCATGATAATGTGATGTGTTGTGCATTTTGGCACATGTGTGAGTGAGTTTTGACTCACGAGTTAATTTGGGTGTCTGTGTTAGAGAACCTTTGAGACTATGTAGAATGAGTATATTGTTGTTGTGATGTCTCTCCGAGTATGAGAAGGTCATTGTGGAATACCTGAAATGTTTATCTGAAAAAAAATGTTTACCTGTGTATTTCACTATCTGTATTATTTTTGGTTTAGAATTTAATTCTGTTATTAATTTTAGTATCCTTGTGAGTACGAATTAACACGCTACTAATTTGGCAGGCTAATTAGCAACTTCAGAAAAGTCATGTAGAAATTTACGTTTTAGCACCCAAACAGAACTTAGGCGAAAACTTTTCTAATTTTTAGGTTGCACTCATGAAGCTATGAATTAGCTGTGTAGAAAGTTTCGGAGACTGATTAGGAGTTTTGAGAACACGTGGGGAGGTAAACGTAATTCCCGAGAATCGTGCCTATATATAGAAACTCATGAGGTATTTTCATTATAAAAAGTTTTCTAACCTAAAATCTAAAGGAGGCCAAAGGGAGATATAGAGCTTAGAGCTTTCCGACGCCAAACGAGGACCTTCTGTCCATTTTGTTTCTCCTAGATTTCATATTCTAACTCCTCGAGGTAAGAGCTTCATTTTGATACCCACTAGGGCTTGTTTGGCTAAGTTTTCTGAAAACTCATTTTCTAGAATTTTCCTAAAAGGTTGATAATTGGACTTTTGATCCATGGGGATTGTACTAGACGGACTTCTATACGTTCTTTGTACACGGGTTTTCTTTGGATCGTACTTTAAGAGCGTAAATCGGAGGTGAGTGATCCAACTGTGTATTTTGGAATGATTTCTTGACATGTATTCATGTTTTGTATGAAAAGCATGTGTTAGTTTATAGATATATATTGTGTAGTTCATATTGGGCGATTATATTGATAAGTAGACCCAATTGCACGGTGAAATGTTTTGATTATAGAAAGCATGGTGATATGTGAATTAAGCATGTTGAGTTATTATTTGGGTCAAAGGAGCACGTGGTACCAAACCATCTTGTGGAGCCGATATAGGCATTAAGGTCGCACGTTTAAAGAAAAGAAACGTGGGTCTTACCTTTTCACGTGAACTTATTGGCGAGGAGTCGCGGATTAGGAGTATGGAACGTACACGTGAGTCTCCGGAGACTAGTATGAAATGTAGAGATGTGAATGCGAGTATGTTTGTCATTCATGGGAATTGTTGTTTTATTCACTAAGCGCTAGCTTAAACGAATAGAATATGTGTGGTTATTCAAATAACCATTTCATGTGTTAATGCCGGTGAGAAATCGTAGAAGTAAGCACGTGGGTTGAGAGTTCTAGTAGAGGGCGACTTATCATGCCTATCTCGTAGTTTTGATTTAGAAATGTTGTAATAAGGTTTTTATGACTTTTGACTATGTTTTAACTTAGATCCGTAGTACGGATTTGTGATATTGTAATAGATATGAATCTGTTGTAATTACGTTTTAGTAATGTTTTAATCCATTTTGGGTCACTTTAGAATAAATTTGGTGTGTATGTTTAGTCCCTGAATGTATTCAAAAAAACTTTTAAACTTGAAAATGCTACTAAAAGGGGCTGCTGCAGAAGCACAACCGACTGGACCGGGAGTACAATTGACTCGACCCCTGTTTTATCAAAAGATCTTCAGTTTTTTTGAAAGGCATCAGTCGACTGGAAGATGTTAACCAATCTACTGGAATCTATTTTCAAAACACACATTCTGCTGGACAGGGATTAGTCGACTGGACGAGCCCAGTCGACTGAACATTTGAGGCATCCGTAGATTGAAGGTAGCGACCCAGTCGACTGGACTGCTGGTTTTAAAGATGATTTGTTTCATTTCCGCTGCATGTGTTTTTCAAACTAATTTTTAGGAATGTTAATGAATTGGTTTAGCCTCGGTGGCGTGCCATGGGCTTCAGTTCTACTATTGTGGGGCTGAGCTGTGACATTTAGTGGTATCAAAGCATAAGTTTAGAGCCTTGGGAACGAGGAATGTTATATATGTTGAGTGACGTCGAGTGGACCTTGTAATCATGAAGATAATATTGTCATCACTGTTGAAATGATTCATATGTTGAATTTGTGGATGTGATGATGATATGAGTGTACATATATGTATTGTGGCATAGCATGCATAGTCTTTATGTATTGAACTTAACAAGATGACTACTTGAAAATGTCATGACTGAGCTAATAAGAGAATTGTCACCACATTCGCGAATGGATCAGATAATGAACATGGTAGGAAATTTTTTTCAAGTTGTAAGTAAAAGAGATCAAATGAATGTTCAGTCTCTGCCAATTGAAGTTCGATATATCAATGCACCACCACTACCACGACCTCAACACACCATTATGGAACATTTTCATAAGCAAAAATAGGCCTTGTACCATGGGCAGGTTGATATAGACTTGGCCGATCATTGGGTAATGGACACAGAAAGACATTTTCGTACCGTGATATGCATCGATGAAGAGAAAATCTTGTGCACATCCGATACGTTAATGGGTGAAGCGTTAGATTGGTGGAACAATGTACTCAAATAAGGGAAGCCAACTACATGGGAAGCATTCAAAGATGAATTCAACAAGCGTTTCTTTCCGCGATCTGCTCATACACAAAAATGTCAAGAGTTTGCGAGTCAAGTTCAAGGAGACATGACTGTGAGTGAGTACGTTTCCCGTTATAAT
Source organism: Hydrangea macrophylla (assembly GCA_033977485.1). NCBI lineage: Eukaryota > Viridiplantae > Streptophyta > Magnoliopsida > Cornales > Hydrangeaceae > Hydrangea > Hydrangea macrophylla. The sequence continues at coordinate 111,924,363 of CM066988.1, read as the reverse complement.
GCTTTGTTACATTTTGGGAAGACTACAGTTCCAACTAATGAGGACAAAGCTCGTAAGTTTGAGGAAGCTCTTAGGGAGAATATCCGTAGCCGTGTGGATATGTTACAACACCCGACTATTTCTCTAGTTGAGGAAGCTGCCCGCATAGCTAAAAAAATGTCGATTGATATTGACAAGGGCAACAAGAAAAGAGATCCAATGACAATAGAAGCAAAGGGCAAGGGAATACGTAGAAACTGTTTATGCAAAGCTTAGGATCGTATGTGGGTAGACAGGTAGGGAGTATGTTCGTCGGTGACTCGAGACTGTTATGCCCTACATGTAACTTGTGACACAAAGGGACTTGCTATCTTTTGAGCACATGTTACCTTTACAAGCAATTAGGGCACATATCCCGTAATTGTCCGTTGAACGGGAATTCGACCACATCCAATACAACCTCTAAAACCAAGAGCTACAACCCAGAGATATAGTGGCACAACCACTCTTGATTCATGAGATCACGGAGAAACAACTTCAAGATGCGGCTTTAAAGAAGATTTTTGATGAGATTCCAATGGGTAAACAACCGAGTTTCATATTTGAGAGTGATGTTTTGAGATTGAGGGGTAGAATTTGTGTGCCCAACGAGAAAGAGTTAAAAAGGAACATCCTAGAGGAAGCACACAACACGAAGTACACCGTTCATCCGGAAAGCACCAAGATGTATAGAGATTTTAGACATATTTGTTGGTGGCTGGGAATGAAGAGAGAAATAGCACGCTATATTTCACGATGTACAAGTTGTCAACAAGTAAAGGCCGAACGCCAAGTACCTTTGGGATTGTTACAACAGTTACCGATAACCAAATAGAAATGGGAACACATAACAATAGACTTTGTTAGTGGGTTTCCGAGGTTGAAGAGATCGAATACTATCATTTGGGTAATCGTTGATCGTTTGACGAAGTCGTCACCCTTCCTACCGCTTTAAACAACTAAGCCGATGACTTTATCTAAGTTATAGATCCGCGAGATTGTGAGACTATATGGTATCCCAGTTTCTATCATTTTGGATAGAGATAGTAGTTTTACATCAAAGTTTTGGAGGGCCTTGCAAGAAGCAATGGGTAATAAATTGTATTTCAGTACTGCTTTTCATCCTCAGACCGATGGTTAATTGGAAAGAGTAATCCAGATTTTGGAAGACATGCTTCGTTATGTGTACTTGATTTCCAGGGTGATTGGGAAGACCACTTGCTGTTAATTGAGTTTGCATATAACAACAATCTTCAGTCGAGTATTGGAATGGCTCCTTATGAAGCTTGTATGGTCGTAAATGTCGTTCGCCGATTTGTTGGATAGAAGTTGGAGAAAGAATGAGTGAAGGGCCAAAAATGGTAAAAGAGACAACATATAAGATAAAGATAATTCGACAATGGTTACTGACAGCTCAGAGTAGGTATAAGAGTTATGCTGACCAGCATAGACGACCGTTGGAATTTGACGTGGGAGATTTGGTTTCCCTGAAGGAGTCACCTTCGAATGGAACTACTAGATTTGGGAGATACGGGAAACTCAACCCAAGGTATGTAGGACCTTTCAAAATCATTAGGAGAGTTGGACCCGTAGCATATCGTTTGAACTTACCAATTGAATATGCCCAAGTTCATAACGTATTCCATATATCGTTGTTACGAAAACATTTAGAGAATGATAGAGATCTTGGATTGGAAGGATCAAGTCTTACGAAATAAAGTGATATCAAAGATAAAAGTGTTATAGCGTAGCCAAACAACGGAAGAGATGACATGGAAAATAGAGGATGAGATGCGTACTCAGTATCTACACCTTTTCAAGACATGAGGTATAAGTTTGGGGACAAACTTCTTTTAAGGGGGAGAGTATTATAATACCTGTGTTTGTGTTATTGCATTTCATTACATTGTCATGCATGATAATGTGATGTGTTGTGCATTTTGGCATATGTATGAGTGAGTTTTGACTCACGAGTTCATTTGGGAGTATGTGTTAGAGAACCCTTTGAGACTATGTAGAATGAGTATTTTGTTGTTGTGATGTCTCTCCGAGTATGAGAAGGTCATTGTGCAATACCTTAAATGTTTATCTGAAAAAAAATGTTTACCTGTGTATTTCACTATCTGTATTATTTTTGGTTTAGAATTTAATTTTGTTATTAATTTTAGTATCCTTGTGAGTACGAATTAACACGCTACTAATTTGGCAGACTAATTAGCAACTTCAGAAAAGTCATGTAGAAATTTACGTTTTAGCACCCAAACGGAACTTAGGCGAAAACTTTTCTAATTTTTAGGTTTCACTCGTGAAGCTATGAATTAGCTGTGTAGAAAGTTTCAGAGACTGATTAGGAGTTTTGAGAACACGTGGGGAGGTAAACATAATTCCCGAGAGTCGTCCCTATATATAGAAACTCATGAGGTATTTTCATTATAAAAAGTTTTCTAACCTAAAAGCTAAAGGAGGCCAAAGGGAGATATAGAGGTTAGAGCTTTCCGACGCCAAATGACGACCTTCTGTCTATTTGTTTTCTCCCAGATTTCATATTTCGAACTCCTCGAGGTAAGAGCTTTGTTTTGATACCGACTAAGGCTTGTTTGGCTAAGTTTTCCAAAAACTCATTTTCTTTAATTTTCCTAAAAAGTTTATAATTGGACTTTTGATCCATAGGGATTGTATTAGACGGAATTCTGCACATTCTTTGTACACGGGTTTTCTTTGGATCGTACTTTAAGAGCGTAAATTGGAGGTGAGTGATCCAATTCTGTATTTTAGAATGATTTCTTGACATGTATTCATGTTTGTATGAAAAGCATATATTAGTTTATAGATATATATTGTGTAGTTCATATTGGGCAATTACAATGATAAGTAGGCCCAATGGCACGGTGAAATGTTTTGATTATAGAAAGCATGGTGATATGTGAATTGAGCACGTTGAGTTGTTATTTGGGTCAAAGGAGCACGTGGTACCAAGCCATCTTATGGAGCCGATATAGGCATTAAGATCGCACGTTTGAAGAAAAGAAACGTGAGTCTTACCTTTTCGGGTGAACTTATTGGCGAGGAGTTGCGGATTAGGAGTATGAAACGTACACATGAGTCTCCGGAGACTAGTATGAAATGTAGAGATGTGAATACGAGCATGTTTATCATTCATGTGCATTGTTGTTTTATTCACTAAGCGTTATCTTAAATGAATCGAATATGTGTGGTTATTCAAATAACCATTTCAAGTATTAATACTGGTGATGAATTGCAAAAGTAGGCACGTGGGTTGAGAGTTCTAGTAGAGGGCGACTTATCATACCTATCTCGTAGTTTTGAATTAGAAATGTTGTAATAAGGTTTTTATGACTTTTGACTATGTTTTAGCTTAGATTCGTAGAATGGATTTGTGATATTGTAATAGATATGAATCTGTTGTAATTATGTTTTAGTAACGGTTTAATCTAGTTGGGATCACTTTAGAGTGAGTTTGGTGTGTATGTTTAGTCCCTAAATGTATTCAGAAAAAATTTTAAACTTGGAAATGCTGCTAAAAGGGGCTGCTGCACAAGCATAGTTGATTGGACCGGGAGTACAGTCGACTGGACCCCTGTTTTATCGAAAGATCTTTCAGTTTTTTTCAAAGGTATCAGTCGACTGGAAGAGGTTAACTGATCAGGAGAGAACAAGTCCTAATTACACACCTTAAATTCACATTTGTTAGCACTTTTTATCCTATTTTTGTGTACTTTTACTTTGTTTTTCATTTTCTGTCAAGGTTTAAAAGAAAGTAAAAGTTCCAGGCTTAATAAGGAGAAAAAGCCACCTCGCGCGAGCGGCCCGCTCACGTGACAAACCAGAACATCGCCCGCGCGGCCCGCTTGCGCGATCCGTACAAAAATAAAAAATGCGAATTTTTGAGTACTGAAAACCCCTACACGAACGAAACTACTTAATTACGTCCAGAAAGAAAAATACAGCAGTTTCAGTCGGAGTAGGTTTACAAAAGTTCTCCTAAACCCTCTATAATATATATAGATGAATCTAAAGCTATTGGAGGGTTACACACATTATTATCATCAATACTTACAACTTTGGAGGCAAGAGAAGAAGAAGATCTAGTTTGAAGGTTTCTGATGACTACAATCAACTTCATCTCAATGTTTTCCTCAATTATACGCAACTAAACTACTCTTCTAGGATTTCAATGAAACCCTATCTATGTAAAGGGGGAATTCTTTGCTCATTTACTTTAGGATTTTATGTATTGGATAATAATTGTATGTTTGGGGATTATTTATATATAATCGGTTTTTAATGATAATAATCAAGAGTATTTTGGATCTATTCTTGTCTTAAATTTTTCCTTATGCTTATTGAACCCAATATTCCTTGATTTCTATGATTGATAGAAATGTTTACATACAATAGTGCTTATGTGATTGCGATGTTTATATTTTTATAATTCATGCATAGGAAAGATGAGTTATGCTACACCCTAGTTATAGGTAGATAATTCATGTGAACCGAAGATGAGTTATGCTTAGGTTAAACTAGCAATATCCTCTTGTTGATACTATTGGGCTTGTAGCTATGATAGATCGTGACTATCCAATCATAAAACTTAAAGTAGAAAGTCTAAACCCCCGATGCATAGTTAGTGATGGATTTGTAATCCTAGATCTCATCCACTCATATTAAAACAATCTCAAATATTGCATTCATTTACTTAGTTTAATTTTAGAATACTACTTCCATAATTCTATGATTTAATTTCATAAGTTTAGTTAATAGTAGGAATTAAATCAACAACCAATCAAATTCTTGTTTTCTATAACTTACTAGATTTAGGTTTTCTTAATTAAAGGAGAAAAGTAATCAATCCCTGTGGGTTCAACCTACTTCCACACTACAAATCTTAGAAAGTAAAGCATACTTTAATATCTTGATTCTGACGAGATCATTAACTAGTCGACTGGAATTTGTTTTCAAAACACACATTCTGCTGGATAGGGATCAGTCGACCGGACGAGCCCAGTCGACTGAACATTTGAGGCATCAGTCGACCGGACCGAGGGTCAGTCGATTGAAGGTGGCTTTTTGAGAATTTCTTGTTCTCTGCAACTCCAAATCAGTCCACTGAGGTCTCGACCTAGTCGATTTGACTGTTGGTTTTAAAGATGATTTGTTTCCTTTCCATTGCGTCTGTTCTTCGAACTAATTTTAAGGAACGTTAATGAATTGGTTTAGGCTCGGTGGCGTGCCACGGGCTTCGGATCCGCTATTGTAGGGCCGGACTGTGACATTTGAAAATAATTGTTTTGGATATATAACTTAAAAAAAAGTATTGGGATTATACTATGTAGATTGAGTGTTGATTCTGTTGAAAAGTGCAAAATAGAATTATGTAGTTTAATAGCGTTTGGCTAACGAATTGTGCTACAAAAATATTTTGTCGCAAAGTTTTGAGTGCCGATGTCATGTAAAGTAGTTATTAGCAAAACACATACATAGTTAGAATTGTTTCGGTAGTGGCTTTAGCACAGACAATATCTAGTATTTACATATAGTACATGTATGTATGGATATGGAAAGTTCGATGACATATACAAGTGATTTTGGATGTATTAGATTCTAGTGGGTTCGATGCCAAAATGTTACTCCCTCCGTCCCATTTTATGTGTCCATCTTTTTTTTTTGGGATGTCTCAAAATTGTTGTCCACTTTCCTAAATTAGTATATAAATTTTAATTAGTTTCCCCAACTACCCTTCCTTGCAATCAATACAAAAACAAAATAAAAAAAGAAAGTGCAATGATTATGGGCAATTCTGGAAAGTAGGTGTAGATTCTTTTTGTCCCCTTAAATAGTTGGATTCCCCAAGATGGATACATAAAATAGGACGGAGGTAGTATAAGTTTGTAACTTTAAAATGTTGTAAATATTTTGGGACCTATTTATAATATTTTAAGACGTAATTAGGATGTACGATACATCCTAAATAACTAGGATGTATCATAGGAGACCCACTTGCATGTTTCTAACGGATGTGTCAATATATGCAGTTTGGCAGTGCAGGCAAGCACGAGCTTTAAAAGATGGGTGGAAAGTGAAGCATTCAAAGTGATAGTGGTTGGTTGAAAGTCATTAATTTACTCTGTTGCAGACTTGCAGTCCCTAGCTAGCTTATCTGACACTACAGAGAGATCAAGTGGCATCCGAATCACCAAACAAAGACAATGCCATGTATATATGGAGTATGTTGCACACGCGCGCGCACACACATGACACACCCACGGCACTGGCATAATCCTAGCTCTTCCATTTAAGGTACATCAAATGAGTAATACTTGGAATATACCCAAACACATAATATTTAGGACACAATTTTATTAATGTGTCTATTTTTCTCCTATGTCACGTCCAATGACATCACAGGAGAAAGACACATTAATTAAATTGTGTCCCAAAAATTATGTATTTGAGTGTGTCCCAAATTATATTCACACCAAATATATACTCCGTAAGACATTAAGACTAAGACCAGACTCAATTCCAATACTAATAGTCATTAGTCATACCAAGTTCAACTATCCTGCATCGGGAGCAATTAACCACAGTGGATGTTGTACTTGAGCGACCCATACTCAGTATTCTCCGAGTGATCAGTTCGAATCCTCAAAGTTGTGCGAGTACGCGACTTACTGTTGTAACTAGGGGTTGAGTGGTTGATCCTGTAACAATTTCTAAAAGGAAGAACCCTTAAAGGGTTTAACCAGTTAACCTTGGGGAGTTCTTCCTCTTGGTTAAATCATTCTATTTTTTATTTTTTTTTTTTACTTCTATTATCCCATGACTGTGAAAGAATTAAAAAGGAAAAAAAGAAACAACAATTAACAGTCAGGCTCTAAAGAGTGCGCCTTCTTTTTATAAAAGAGAGTGCTTCTGTTTTGAGCGTCGGATCGTGTTTAAAAACTGTGAAAAGACAACACCGCCTTTAATGGAAACACGATCCGACGGCCAAAACAGAGATTATCTCTTTATTAAAGAGGGGCGCCCTCTTTAGTGAATTTTCGCAACAATTAATGTTAAGTTAAACATATTTATGTTCCATATATACATTTTACCCCTCCAAGGAAAAAAAAAAAACTGTTATCACTATGAGCTAGTGCCTCGTTGTTGCTATAGGAAATTATTGAAAAATCCCTACAAGTAACTCCTAAAAGTTTAAAACTCAAATTAGTTTGACCATTTTTTAAAAAGGACAAAAGAGGCAAACTTCCAAATTTGCCACCAAAAGGAATCTCGGCAAATAAAATGGCTTGCCACGCGTGCGCAACACGCATAATCATCTCTCTCCGCAGGCACTGCACTGGCACACGCGCGACTCACTCTTCACTGCACTCGCACAATATGAGCACTGTATCGTAGCATACCCAATTTCAAAAAATATTTTTAAACTTTAAACATTCATAACTTTTGATTTACAACTCCATTTTTTATAAATTTTATACCGTTAGAATCGTGTCGACGAGAACTACAAAACTAGTACCATTGTTGATATATTTTGAGCAATTTTTTTAAAATTTTTTTTTACATACATGAATAATAAGTGAAATTTCACTTGACATATATGAATATTAAGTGAAATTTCACTTAATATTTATACATGCCAAGGTTATATATCTTGAGAGAAAAAAAAAAAAAAACAAACAAACATTTCCTAAACTTAATATTTATGTATGACAAGGTTGTATATTTTGAGGGTAAACAAAATACAATTTTCACATGCTTGTTCCTAGAGAGAGTTTCAGTGAAATTTCACAAGAATTTTTATATTTGTTTGGTTTAAAAAACTGTGCTTTTATAATTGATTTTGAAATTGGTTTTTTAAACAAAACATACATTGTTTAGTATTGGAAAAAAAAAGTGAATTTTCACTTATTAAGTGAAAGTTCACTTATTAATACATGAATATTAAGTGAAAATTCACCTTATATTTCATGAGGGTCTCATAATACCTTAAGCTAACCGCCATGAACACAAATTGGGTGAAATTTCGTTTAATATTTTTCATGTATTCAGTGAAATTTCACTTAATATTTTATGTATATCAACTGAAATTTCAATTATTATTCATGTATGTAAAAATATGAAAAAAAAATTCTCTCAAAACATATCAACATGGTACTAGTTTTGTAGCTCTCGTCGACAATATTCCAACAGTATAAATTTGCGAAAAATGGAGTTATAGATCAAAAGTTATGGATGTTTAAAGTTTAAAGACATTTTTCGAAATTGGAAATGATACGGTACACTGCTCGCACAGTGCGAGCAGTCTGTGAAGGAAGCAGCGCGCGTGGAGTGCGTGGCCGCGCTTGGGTGCGCGTGGGCCATGCGTGTGTGGCGCGTGGGGCAAGGGTAATGGTGGGTTTTTTTTATTTTTTTTTGTCCTTTTTGTCCATGATTTGTATTGTTAAGAGATTTTTTATTCAATGACGATAATAATTGTCCTGAACTTAAAAAATTCTACTCCAACTATCCTTATCACTAATTGCCCCTTGTTGCTATTATGTAAAGGAATTCAAAAAAAAAATATTGCGCACAATTAGAACAAATAACCCGAGTAAGAGCATCAACAATGCATATATTACACTTAAGGAAAGTTTTTGATAAGTTTAATTAGTGTATAACACAAAACTATTAACAATGGTGTTGACATCCAAACCGCACTAAGAAGGCGTGTGAGCATCACACGACACGTGCCGTGTGGATCCACGTGGCACAGTGTGTGCCTTTATGAATGCTTTGCATTTGCACCAAAAACACTAAACAAAAAAGAGAGGTCCAAATGGCACACACTGTGCCGTTTGGGAATGGCACGGCACAGTGTGTGCTGTTTAGGTATGACACGGTATTATGTGTGTCGTTTGGGATGAAATGAAGTTTTCACGGTACTCTCTATGCCGTTTGGAGCCTCGCAACTCACACTGTGCCGTTACTCTTGTACAATAGCTAAACTTAGTGATACATTAAATATCAAATAATAGATGTACTTTACAACATCCACAGTGGGACTTAACCTACACTAAACTTAAGGGAAGCAGGCTTGGGAACGTTATCAATGGTGTAACTTGTAGAAGAGTTTACAACAGGTAAATTTAGTGAAACATAAGTTTAATGCATCACTAAGTTTAGCTATTGTACGAGTAATGCTACACTAACATAACATTTCATACAAAATTTCACACAAAATAATTCTGGCCCTTGATTCCAGTGGCTCTCATGTGGGGAACACATGGGCCCCACACAAGACCCGCCAAAATTAATGGTCAGAATTGTTTTGTGTGAAATTTTGTATGGAATATTGTATGGGTGTAACATTACTGTTGATTTAAAGTGCAACGAACAAACATTCGGGCCTCAGGCCCGAACTCAATGTAGGATCTGCCCAAATTTTCTTGGGCTCAACTAATGAGCTTTGGGTTAACTCAAGACCATAATAACAGTCCCCTCTCTCTCTCTCTCTCTCTCTCTCTCTCTCTCTCTCTCTCTATATATATATATATATATATATCTATCAACTTAATATAAAGGGGCCTAAGTCTCTTATGGTTCCGTGCCAATTTTTGCAATCAATTTTGCCAATTTCGGTATTAGTCAGTTTGTTCTGTCCTTTACGGTAATTGCATAGTTACTCAAATACTATAATATCCCTTTAGTATACTATAATTATTCATACATGTGTACAACTATTTAAGGATATATTAATTTGGGTGAGGCTAATTCTGTCATTTACACAATAATTACATTCAAGTCGACTAATAATTACATTCAGGTCAACGTTTGAAATTATATTTAATATAATAATGAGGATTCAATCAACTTTGGCTTAAATATTTCAGGTTCAATCAACTTTTCCAAACATAATTACACAACACTTCAAAAAATAGTCCACAAAAGGGGCTGTTGACATTATATTTTCATATAGTTCAATATTTGTACGAAAAATTATAGAATGATCATCTTTTGACACAATATTTACACATAGGTCATTTTTTGTAAGAAAAATTACAAAATGATCATCTTTTGGCACAATATTTACACATAGCTCATTTTTTGTAAGAAAAATTACAAAATGCTCATCTTTTGGCACAATATTTACACGCATGTCAAAATTTGTAAGACAAATTACAAAATGATCATCTTTTGGCACGACGACTTTTTCCCATTACAAAAATGGTTGTAAAAGCCAAAGAAGCTAATATGAGAACGATTAGCTTCAAAATAAACTCAACAAAACGTCTGCTTACATCATATTGACATATAGGTCAACTTTTGTAAGGAAAATTGCAGAATCGTTTGACCCAACTGGGTTTTTTTGTTTGTTCCGCTTTACAAAATTGGTTGTAAAGGCAAAAGAAACTAATATGAGGGGATAGACACGTGCCTATAACATAGGTCAATTTTGGCCTAAATATTTCAAATTCACTCAATTTTTTTAAACAAGTCAACACAAACGGCTGCTGATATCATATTTACATATAGACCAATTTTACAAGATCATGTTTTTTGGCACAACAACTTTTTCGGTTTTTTCCCTTCACAAAAATGGTTGTAGAAGCTAAATAATGAGGGGATAGGCACGTGCAATTTTTGTAACAAAAATTACAAAATGATCATCTTTTGGCACAACGACTTTTTCCCTTTCCCCCCTTTGTCAAAGCCAAAGAAGCTAATATGAGGGGATAAGCACGTGCGAAGCACGTGCTTGTCACCTAGTATATATATATATATATATATCGATGCCACCTGCATAGCCACACAATAGTTTAATATACGATATCTAAATAGGGTAATACTTAAGACACACTCAATTTTTTGAAAATCATTAAGCTCGCCCCGGTCCCTAAGTTTGATTCCTGGATCTGCTTGTACAAACACTCGCATACATACCAACAATTTTTTTTTGCTGAACAACATACATAACAACATGGACAAGCAGAGACACATACAAAGTCTTTGTAGATTGCTTATATAACTTATGACATCCAATTTTATGTATTTCTCTCTCATTTCTTCACAGCCTTATTTAGATGACCAAAGATTGGGACATATCCAAAGACATAATTTTTAGGACACAACCCAAGAGATGTGTCTATCTCTTTTCCGTGTCACTATAGAGTCCAGTGACATCACATAAGAGATATAGAGTCCCAATCTTTGGTAGATCTCCAAGTTTGTAAGGAAATTCAAGGTGTTATATTAGTGAGACATGGGATTGAACCTAGACTTTTCATTCTTTAATGACTTTTCTGAGGTGAGTGATTTACATGTTTGTAAATTAATATTTCTGGAGTGAATTGACAATAATGTCAAGATGGCCGAGTTGGTCTAAGGCGCCAGTTTCAGGTACTGGTCCGAAAGGGCATGGGTTCGAATCCCATTCTTGACATTATATTTTTTTTCATTTTTCTCTTTCTCTTATTTTCTTCCCCCGCCCCCTCCCCCCAAATTAGTTTTTTTTTTTTTTGTGAGTTTAAAGACTTTCCCAAGTCCCCCAAACCTAAACTCAATTACTGAAAAATGAAAAGTAAGATGTCAAAAACTCAAATTTTGAAAGTCTTTTCCATGGTGTTATATATATGGCGCGTGTGGCCAAAGGTCTCTGGAATGACTAAACATAGGGGATTAGTGAAGGCGTATTTTTTTTAATGTCAAAGGTTTCCCTCGAAATGCTATTAACGTGAGTGTTCCTAAAATTCTGCTAAGTCACTATGAAAAATGTTCTAATCTAATATCTAATATATATATATATATATATATATATATATGAAAGCCAAAGCTTTCCGTTTCGCCACCTAAACACCTATGAGTCATTGTGTATAATTTAGACATCAATACAATTTATAGAAATTCTAAATGCTCTACATATAGCATGAAACACATTTACTAATTTAGATTTGAATTTTGAAATTTATTTAGATTAATTAGATATGGAGATTAGATATATATACACACACACACATCACCGGTCGTTTTAATTGTATCAAACTTATTTGATTTAAATTCAAACAATATCATACTAACTATCTTCTTGGAAACTTGATCCACAAGTTCGTATGTACCTTCCAGATTAATGGTATATTATGAAAGTGGGAGATTAAAAAGAAGAAAAATAATAAAAGAAATAAATTGCCTAATTAATGTATAAAGCAAAATAAATATTCTTACATGGCGGTTCATATCGAGAGGTTGTGCTGACAAACTGTGTATTGCTACTATCTCCATTAAAATATCTATGTTTGAGTTGACTATTTCTCTGTAACAATATAAGTAGAACAAATTTGTATTTACTTTCCACATTTGTGTTATATATAAACTATATTTGAGTGCATTTTACAAAGAATGAGTGATGCTACTAGGAGCTTCAAAACTCATAGGCGTTGATTTGAATCTTGATAAATTTGAAACCAGTAGAGTCTTGATTAACAGTTTCACTTAATTTTTACTCACGGTATATTCTCTTCTATTATATACACAATTTTACCACACATTAATTCTCCATCAATATGCTTATAGGATATGTATTTTCTTAGATAAGATATGATGCAGATAAAATAAAAATCAATGGTAGAACCATTTTATGTTCATTTTTTCAAAAATTTTTATTTTTTACTTATTAGTAGGATATGGTATGGATTAAGTATATTAGACATTTTATATTCCAATCAATTTGGCCAATTTCAATCTTTAGTTTTTTTAGGCCTTTTCATGATTTGAAAAATTTGTCCTTCAAGTTTTTGTAGTGCTCCAATTTTAAAGTGTGGTAGACACCCCGATTTTGACCAAACGTCGAATTAAGGGGAGCATTACCTCTAGATCTGATGATGACAATGTCCGACTAATTTAGGACTTCCAAAAGGTGATCCAAACTCTTCAAAAGGCTCTTCAATTCGAACAAAAGAGAGAAAAGAAGAAAAGTGAGAGAAAAGGAAAAAATAGAAGAAAAACGGCACATGACACATTTTACGGCACTCTCGGGTTGCTAGTGCGGCAGTCGCTAAATGTCGTACGGCAGTTGGTAAGTGCCGCAACGACAGTCATTGAGAGCCGTTAAAATAAACCAAGTGCCGCAAAAATCAGAATTTCATAAAAGACGGCAATCCCTGGAGTTGTCCGCGACATTCATTGAATGCCGCACAGGCATTCAGTGAATGCCGAGACGTTTGACAGTGAGTGTCGTTCCGACATTCATTGAGTGTCGCTTCTATATCCATGGAGTGTCGCGTTTTTGTGACTGTTAGCTTTGAAATAGTACGTTTTGTACTTTCAAAAGGACATTCGAAATTATGGTTTTGCCCTTGAAATGACTGAAATACCCATTCAAAATTTGCCTATATATAGGGGATGAATATCCCATTACAAAGATGTTGAATTAGTGAGTATTTTGGCTTAGATTCTTAAATCTTCTTTGTTTTAAGCTTCTTAAAAAAAATTTAAACACAATTAGGAGCAAATTTTAGAAGGAAGAGCTAGAAGAAGAGCTTGATTGGCCTTGGAAAATCCTAAAACAACCAAGAAGTTGAGGATTTTTGGAGGTAAACTCTAGAATTAGCTTATTCAATTTAAGTTCAATCACAATATTTAGAGTCTCTTAGGATCTTTACACATTTTCAATCTCTTCCCACCTCATTTCATCACACACCACTAATATTGTGATTGAACTTGCATTTCATTGGTTTGGATCAAACTAACTAAAGGTTTAAAGCCAAACAAATCATAAAGTTAACCTAGATTTTTTTAGTATTGATTTCCTTTTCTTTTTCTTTTTCTTTTTTTGTGTCTATCTCTTAGGATTCATGGGGCCTTTAATGCCTTATTTGAATCCTTAGACTTGAAGTCTTTTAAACTTCTTATAAACTCATGATTTGTAAGAAGATTAAGGTTGGTATTAACATATTTGGTCAATGAATCTAAGCCCATTTCTATGGTTTAGGTTCATTACCTTGAGATTTCATGAAGTCTCTTCATACTTCATTGAGGTCTATAAGCATGAGTGTCTTTGATTTCCAAATATCACCAAGTGGGAGGAAAAGTAACTTAGGCTAAGCCAAACTTAATGGCTTGATAGCTAAAGTTAACAAATAAAAGATATATTTGACAAAAGGTGCAATGAGTTCATTAACCACTTTTGATCAAAGATTTTTAGTTACATAATGAACCATTGGAATCAAATAAAACCAATTGGAAAGTGTCAATAACACAAAGTTTTACCACTGTGATATTTGTTTTAATGAGATTTCATGTTTAAAGTGGTTTGGTCATGAGTTTTGCGAAGCGACTCAAATCTGTCCAGAGTTTCAGAACGGTAACACCTTCTTGAAATGAGTAAATCAGAACCTTAATCAAGCATTCTTGGCTCAAAATAATTTTTTTCTATGAATTTTAATGTGTTAATAAGATCTCCTAAAAAGATTAGAGTCTTTCTGATTTTTTTACTATTTTTAAAAAATCGTACAAGATCTCTGGACAGAGAGTTGTAAATTTCTGAGTGATGTCTAGTATTTGCCTAATTCCCAGAGATTGAACCGTTGATCCTTGATTTTTCTTTTTGGGTTGGAAACTATACTCACAGGGGAATCTTGTGTCCAAAATTCATTAACATCAAACCATGGGAATTATGCTTTTTTAATTTTTGAAGTCTTGATTTGCTCTCTGTAATTTTCAGAATCTCTGAACAGATTTGATATATCTCCTCAATAATGGCTCAAATGGTCTTTTCATGACCTAAGGCTTAAACCATGCTTTAATAATGATTAATTAAGCTCAAATCCATAGGTTAAATGATCCAAATCAATGAATAAGTTCATAGCTTATTCTTGTTCATATTCATGTATCTACATACATTCACCCATGTAGATTTATACTTGTGATTAGAATTCATTTAAGATTTAACATTATATCTTACCCCAAGCATGTGGACTAACCCTTTGTTTTGTAGCGCTATTAAGGTATGATTTCTCAAACTCCTCTTCAGTTTATTTAATTTCTTGACTTATTTGATTTTCCGACTTCATGTACGACACCTTAGATTTATGATTTGCCTTATGTGTATATATGTGATTAGAGACCATTTCTTAGGTTTTATTTTCTTTTTGTATGCATTGCACGTTTAAAATATTCTCGTCCAAATCCCGGGTAAGTTCTCTTATTCCCTATTGCATATCAAATTGCTTGCTAATCAACTTATTTGGTTTTGAATGATATTTTATCATTAGTAATCTTACACCCTTTTAGACATGCTTTTGTAATGTATATTTATATGTATGTATTAGTTAAGGGCTCACTTAGATTTTTAATTCAATTAAAAGGATGTTGAGTAGAGGCCTATCGCGAGATAGGATGAGAGATGGTGTTTTAGTCTGTCGGACTCCTTCCTCCCTCATTCCATCATCCCCGGACCTAGTTAATCTCTAGTTTCCAAAAAGACACAACAACAAAAATGGCCTATAGAGACATTTATTTTGAGACAAAAAATAAAAGTGTCTTTAGAAGTTACTTGTAACGACGCATAATTTTCCGTCACTACAGAAGAAAATAATTGTCTTTAAAAGTTACTTATAAGGACACATAGATTTTTGTTTCTACAAAAGAAAATGATTGTCTTTAGAAGTTACTTGTAAGGACATATGATTTTTGATCTATAAAAAAGAAAATAAGTGTCTTTAGAAGTTACTTGTAAGGACACATAATTGTTCGCCTCTAAAAAAAAACACGACTTTAGAAGTTACATGAAAAATACATAATTTTCTATCTCTAAAAAAGAAAATAAGTGTAAAATAACGACACTTGTTAATTTTTTTTCTTTATAAAGAGAGAATTGTCTAAAAATAACAATAACATAACAAGAAAAATGGCATGTCCCGACATTTTACCTTTAATAACCAGCATTTTTTTTTTTAAAAAAATAAGTGTTGTTAATTACCAAGATTTTAAAGAGCGTTCGCAAATACCAACACTTGGTAGTTAAATGCCGATACTTAACATCGTTTTCATACAAAATGCCAATAACTAACAGTGTTTGTAAACAATGTCATTAATTAACCGTGTTTGAAATTTAAACATTTGCCCTCTGCCCTACTTTAATGAAACGACGTCAGTAATTCTGTCTAATTTTTTTAACATTTAATATTATTTAAGCATGAAGGAAAACACAAGAAAAAATATACAACTCAATTTAGGGTAGCTTCTGCTTTGTGATTGCGATAGCTTTGAAATTACTTTTGTCAGAATAGATTATAGCAGTTGAATGGTCACGTTCAAAGAATATATTATATAGGTGTTTGGTGACATAAATATAAGGTGATTTTATATGTTCAAAAAATAACTATGCTCCTGGATTGTTCTGATATTCTATTAGTATTGGATACGTAGTTATTTTGTTAGTGCTCTATATTATTAAATTTAATAAAAATTAATTACTTAAATAATAAATTAAATAAATGTATTCAATAATAATAACTATAGTAATATTTAATATAAAAATAAGTAAATATATCAGTAATATAAAATGTATTACTAATGGTATTTAATACTTTAAATATATGTTAATAGTACATGATTTTAATATATACAAATAAATAATTTTCGCACTTGTAGTTGAAAGTTAACTATTTGGTCAAGCGGATTCCAGCCCGCTATACATTCAAGGAGGTTCTAAGTTCAAACCCTAGTAGACTGTTAGAAAAAAATATTAGTACAATTTCTAGTGACACTCAAAGCGACACAAAAATATATATATGTTAGTAAAAGTAGCTTTTAGTGACAATTCTAATGACACTTTTGTTTTGTCATTACTCACAAATATATGTCACTTCAAAAGTAACACTTAGAGACACTTTTAATGACACTTTTTCTTTATCGTTACAAAGTAACCTTTACCGACAGTTTTACCAACACTTGGGTAAGTGTCTCAATAAGGCTTAGTGACAGCACCTATTATGACACTTAAGTAAGTGTTGGTAAAACAACTAGTGACACATTTTGTGACCTATTGCAACACATTTTTCTGTCTTTAAAGGCATATTTTGTTGTAGTGAGATCAGTTTGCTTTTAAATGATTTCTTAATTTTTGTTTTAAAAAGTAAGTGGCGACTCGTGTTTTTGATTTTGAAATAGAAAACGTTTTAAAAAGCTGTGGGTAAGGAAAATTGTGATATCCACATGTGGTATTCTTTTTTTTTTCCCCCCTTCTATAAGCAACTCATTAGTATATTATGTAACACATTCACAATTGTTTTAATTTATAGAATTAATACAATAATTTTATAACCTATTTTTAAAATGTTAGATACCTTGCATTGCACGAGTATACCATTTATACTAATAAGATTTGTGCTTAGCTAAAATTGAATTTGAAAAAAGGAAACAATTTAAATACCCACAACTACGAGTAAAGATTGGCTATACATAGTAACCACACCATCTTATATAACCTTCTAATACTAATTGAATTGTGCTTAGTTGAAATGAATTCTGATAGGACTGTTCTATTGGTGGGGGACATTGATTTCTTTCAACATAATATAATTTGGAAATACTTAAAAAAAAAATAATAATAAATTATTGGTTCGCACAATATCCAAACCTTGACATCATGTTTCATGTTTGTTTCACCAAATGAGTGGACTAGATAGGATAACTCGTATCATATCCGATGTTAAGTTGGATTAATAAATGCAGGCCCTTTTTTATTGACAGGGGAAAAAAATTATACCATCCATAGTGGTATAATGTCAGATAAGGGCAAATGGGTAAGGATTTGGAAAAAACACGTGTTTCACAAACAAAAAAAAAAGTGAGAAATAATAAAACAAAAAAAATGTAGCATTAGTGAAAATTTACTCCATGTGACTTTAGGGCTCGTTTGTTTGGCAGATAAAATGGGAGAATTGGACTAAAATAGTCCAATCCTAGTTTATACTGTGTTTGGGTGGGCACTTCAAGGGATTGTTTAACTCAAGGGATTGAAGAGTGTGGTAAAAAATAATACCTCCGAAGGGGATAAAACAATATCTGGTTGGGGGTGTTATAAAAAACACGCGGATAACTATTAGTAGGATTGTAAGGGTAAAAAGACTACACTTATTGATATGTCCAAAATAATCTAGTCATGAAGCCTGTCCGCCACGCCATCAAGAGGTGCCGGTTATTCCGGTAAGGGCGCCCACAACCAAGCATTCCCGAGGTGTTCACTCAGACCGGGCGGTTCATGTCAACAGGCCAGGCATGACGGTCGTGGTGTCCCGCGATCCCGACCTGTCCAGCAGTTTCCTAAATCAGCTACAAGTCTGCAAGATGAAAGGTGGCAGTTTCCTAAACCACTCAGGAAACTTTTCCCAAATTATGTAAATCAACTCTAATAAGATTGAGTTTCCTAATCCTATTAACTTACCATGTAAGGGTGGACTCTTGCACCTATAAAAGAGCCCACCTACCCTGTCAATAGGGATTCGAAAAATAATTCTCTAGCTAGCAAGCATACAACAGAGAACTCACCACCAACACGCATATACCCGGTCGGTATTACTGGTAGTGCCGCCCATCTTTGTTGGCTCACCAGGCCTGCCGGTGATCTGCTAGTGAGAGCGCACAGACGCAACTGTGGACGTAGGTCACCTCGTTAACGGGACCGAACCACATACAAATTATTCTTGTCTTATTTTCTCTCTAAACCCCTCTTACCAGTTTTAGGCATCATCAGTTTGGCGCCGTCTGTGGCAATCGACATACTCTCCTCATCAACAATTCTTGACTGATCAACATGCCACCGAAGACGGGTAAGAGAGCCGCTGTTCCAACCGGTCAGGAGAACTCGCAGCGTGAGTAGTAGGCTGCCTTCATGACCACCGAACAGATAACGACAGCGCTGGCGCAACTCTTGGAGGCCCAGCACCGAACGCAGGAACAGATGGAGGCATTTTTGGCCCGACAGGAGAAGTGCCCTGCATCAGAAAATCAGCCTGAGAAGAGCACCCCTATCCAAAGGCCCCCTCGAGCACGCAGGCAAGCCCGTTCCGTCCCGGTGTCTCCACCGGACCGGGAACACCTCTGTAATGGTGAGCACAGCTAGGCTACTATGCATTCACAAAGGCGAGCTCGGCCTGATCCTCGCCGGTTAGAGGATGCCTGGACTATCATCAACCGATGGCGTGCTGCCAGAGGGGAGGAGTCCAGACGGAGAGCCCGGGAATCGGCCGAGGACCCTCCGGCCCTGAGCCAGGGGGATCTTAGGAACACGCTTTCCCGGACCCGGAGTTGGGCCCTATCCCCGAGGTCGACACATTTTGAGGAAGAGGCCTCGTCATCCGATCTAACTTACCACTCGGATATAGAGAAGAGAGCCGGGCGGGACGACGTAAAGGCCCAGGTCGAGGAATTGCAGCAGCAAATTGAGAGGTTGAATCGCAAGTCCGGCCACGACCTCACTAACACGGAGACTGAGTCACCCTATACCTCTCGGGTGACACAGTTTCCTATTCCACGAAAGTTCAAACCCTCTCACCTCAGCTCCTACGACGGCACAGGGAGTCCGATAGACCACATCCGCACTTACAAGGCTCAGATGGCACTGGTCACCACGGTGGACGAGCTACTGTGCCTGGCCTTTCCCAGTACTCTCAAAGGGCCAGCTTCACAGTGGTTCCATGCTTTGAAGCCCTAGACGGTCGACAACTTCAAAGCCCTCGGCAAGCTGTTCATCAGCCAGTTTGTCAGGATGCTCGACTGGTCGCAACCGGACACTCAGCTGCTAATCGTCTAGCAGCGCAAAGGGGAGTCCTTGAGGGAGTACGCGGACCGTTTCAACCAACAAAGGCTCCTGATCCGCAACCTCAAATAAACGACTGCAATTATGGCCTTCTGTTCGGGAGTTCAACACACCAAGGTTGCCACATCGTTCCATCGCGACTGATCGGCAACCCTGGTGGAGCTCTCGGAGAGGGTCGGAAATACATAGATACTGAATAATTCCTGAAGGCGAAGCGCGTCGGCCAGGCGGGAGACGAATCCCCAAAGGTCAAGCGCAAGCGTGAAGGATTCGAGAAGGGCTCGGGAAAGAAGCCGAGGCAAGATCAGAAGGACGCCCAGGGTTAGCCCCCAATTGCTTTCACACCCCTTACCCGGCCTATTCAAGAAGTCACGACCGCCGCAGAGGCACAGAGGTTGCTTTCGCAGCCAGCAAAGCTAAGAGCCCCGCCCGGTAAGAGGAACCGGGACAAATTTTATCGCTACCACAGGGATTACGGCCATGAAACGGAGGATTGCTGTAAATTAAAGATGGCAATAGAGAAGCTGATCGAGCAGGGACACCTGGTGGAGTTTGTTACAGCAGATAGACGACCCCGGCAGGACACCCGAGCTCCCGATCAGCCACCACTACTTGGCCACATCCACGTGATCTCCGGAGGAACATCAGGCGAAGAAAATTCACAGTCGGCACAGAAGAGGCATGCCCGGACATCTTGGGCGGATGTCTGGCAGGTCCAATCCACCAGCTCCTCCCCAACTGATGTTCTAACATTCATGTCCGACGACTTGCAGGGCATCCATTGCCCCCATGATGACCCCTAGTATGACGCTTTTTATAGCCAACTATATGGTCGAGAGGGTGCTAGTGGACACATGCAGCTCGTCCGACATTATGTTCACATCAGCATTCGATCAGCTCGGGATCTCAAGGAATCGGCTCCTACCGGTCGCCACTCCCCTGGTTGGATTCAACGGCTCCAGCACACAACCGCTCGGGTCAATCGAGCTTCCAGTTCTCATGGGGACCTACCCTCAGCAAGCTTCCGTGCTGACTAATTTCGTGATCGTAGAAGCCCTATCAGCCTACAATGTCATCCTTGGCAGGCCAACCCTCAATAAGGCCAAGGCGGTCGTCTCCACCTACAGCTTAACAGTGAAGTTCCCAACTCCTCAGGGACCCAGATGCTTGCGTGGAGATCAGAATACTTCCCGGAGTTGTTACGTCGGCTCGTTGCACCGGGGGGCAATCACGGAAACATTGAACGTTCAGGAGATGGACCCCCGGGACCAGAGTGACATGATAGGTCCGATGGAAGAACTGGAAAAAGTGACGCTGGATCCCGAGTACCCGGACCGCACGGTCAACATTGGTACTCTACTGGAGCCCGACCTGAAGGAAAAACTGACTCAATTCCTGAGACAAAATCAGGACATTTTTGCTTAGGGTCATGAGGATATGCCCGGGATTGATCCCCGAGTAATGTCCTATCGTCTCAATGTTGGCCTGGATTGCCGCCCAGTCAAGCAGAAAAGAAGGGGCATGGCCCCCGAGAGACAGAAGGCAGTGAGTGAAGAGGTCGAGAAGCTCCTCAAAGCCCGTTTCATACGAGAAGTCCACTACCCCGACTGGCTAGCTAATGTGGTTCTTGTCAAGAAAAGCAGCGGGAAGTGGAGGATGTGCGTGGACTTCACCGACCTCAACAAGGCTTGCCCCAAGGACTACTATCCGCTGCCCAGGATAGACCTCCTTGTGGACTCGACGGTGGGTCACTCACTCCTCTCATTTATGGACGCCTACTCGGGGTACAACCAGATCAGCATGTACCCCGGGGACGAAGAGAAGATAGCATTCATCCCCGACCAGGGGATGTATTGCTACAAGGTTATGCCATTCGGTCTCAAGAACGCCGGGGCTACCTACCAGCGCCTGGTCAACTACATGTTCAAAGACCTCATTGGAAAGTCTATGGAGGTGTATGTAGATGATCTGTTGGTCAAGAGCCGAGACGAGATCGACCACCTCGAGCATCTGGCCGGGGCCTTCAGCATTTTAAAAAAATTCAGGGTGAGGTTGAACCCGGCCAAATACACCTTCGGTGTCTCGTCCGAGAAATTTTTGGGCCACCTAGTCAGCAGACTGAGAATTGAGGCGAACCCCGAGAAGATCAAAGCCATCATCAACATGCGGTCGCCCAAATCAACAAAGGAAGTACAGAGCCTAGCCGGACGGGTGGCCAGACTGAATAGATTTGTCTCCCAAGCTACCGACCGGTGCCTGCCATTCTTCAAAATCCTCCGCAAAAGCGTTCCAGTGGTCAGAAGAGTGTGAAGAGGCATTCCAGGAACTCAAGAAGTACTTGGCGTCCGCTCCTCTCCTCTCAACACCCGTGCCGGGGGAAGAATTATTTTTATACTTGGCAGTGTCACCATCGGCGGTTAGCTCGACACTTATTCGGGAAGAGCACGGGATATAATTCCCAGTGTACTACCCCAGCCGGGCGATACATGGCGCAGAGAGCGGATACTCCTGCATCGAAAAACTCGCATTCGCCCTTATCACCTCGGCTTGAAGGCTCCGCCCATACTTTCAGGCCCATGCCATGGTGGTCCTCACCGATCAACCTCTTCGTAGAATCCTCAGTCATCCAGACACGTCTAGGAGGCTCGTCAAATGGGCATTGAAATTAGAAGAGTTTGAAGTGATCCACCGACCCCGGACAACCATCAAGGGACAAGCCATGGTAGACTTTCTAGTGGAGTTCACATACCTAGAGGACCCGGTTGAAGAGTCCGAGCCACCGGCCATACTGCCCGGGTTACACTCTGATATCCCTACCTGGGTACTGCATGTGGACAGTTCATCCAATCAGCAAGGCAATGGGGCAGGAATCATCCTGACTACCCCCGACGGTATCTAGCTCGAATATGCACTAAGGTTTGGGTTCCGTGCCTCCAACATTGAGGCCGAATACGAAGCCCTCTTGGTCGGGTTACAGTTGGCCATCTCTATGAGTGCACAACAGGTTCAGGGCTACAATGATTCCCAACTCGTGGTCAACCAGGTCAACCAAGAATACGAGACACGGGAAGACAACATGGTAGCCTATTTTGCCCTTGTCCGAGCGGTTTCCAAGCAGCTCCGGGGATTCTCCATCACGCAGATACCCAGAGAAGAAAATACCAGAGCCGACCAGTTGGGTCACCTCACCTCATCTTCTGAGTCAGATTTGCCCTGGATACGGATACAATACCTACCCGAGCCAAGTGTGATCAACTCAGAGGACATGGAGGTAGACTCGGTCACTCTGGAACCCAGTTGGATGGACCCGCTCGTGACATTCTTGACGACGGGGACGCTACCAGACGACAAAGAAGAAGCCCGCTGGGTTAAATAACGGGCAGCACAATATCATCTTCTCGACGGCATCCTCTACAAGAGGGGATTCACTATCCCATATCTCCGTTGTGTTCACCCTACGCAAGTTCAAGCAATACTGTTCAAAATTTATGAAGGAGTGTGTGGGAATCACATCAGAGGTCGGGCACTCTCCAGAAAGGCCCTACTACAAGGTTACTCCTGGTCAACCATGGCCCGGGATTCCTAAGAGTACGTTCGAAGGTATGACAAGTGCCAACGATACTCTCCCATGATCAACCGACCGGGAGAGCTCTAGACACCAATCCACAGTCCCTGGCCGTTCGCCCAGTGGGGTATCGACATTGTCGATCCCCTGCCGATGGGAAAAGGACAGGTCAAGTTTTCCATGATAGCCGTTGATTACTTCACCAAATGGGCAGAGGCCGAGCCCTTGGCGACAGTAACTGAGCGAAAAATGGAGAGCTTCGTGGAAAGGAATTTTCTCAGCAGGTTCGGCATTCCCCGGGTCCTGGTCAGCGATAATGGCAGACAATTTGACACACCCACCTTTAGACAGTTTTGCTCGGGCTACGGGATACTGAATCATTACTCCTCCCCCGAGCACCCACAAGCCAATGGTCAAGCCTAGGTAACCAACCAGACAATCTTGCAGTCAATCAAAACAAGGCTTGAAGGCGCCAAAGGGCTGTAGGCTGAAGAGCTACCAACCCTCCTGTGGGCCTACCGCACTACACCCCGAGCGACAATAGGTGAGACGCCGTTCTCTTTAACTTACAGATTTGAGGCAGTGGGTTGCCAACATACCGGGTGGCCAACTTCAGTGCGCTGGATAACGAAGAAGCTCTCAGGTTCAAACTGGACTTAGTAGAGGAAAAAAGAGACCAGGCCTACCTGAAGGTGGCGGCCTACAAGCAACGGGTTTCTCGATACTACAATAGCAAGGTGAAGCACCGCAGTTTTCAAGTCGGAGACCTCGCCCTCAAGGCAGTGAACCAGTCTACCCGAATCCCGAACCATGGGAAATTAGGGCCAAATTGGGAAGGCCTATACAAAGTAACCTAGGTCAACCGACCGGAAACCTACTGGTTACAGAGCATGGACGGGCACGATCTCTCCCATCCCTGAAATGTGCAACACCTCCGCAAGTATTATCAGTAGCATTTGCCTACGGGAATTTAGTATTGGTAGAGAAATTCTTTTTGTAGCTCTAATTGAGCAAATGCTATAAATTTTTATTTTTAAATAAAAGTGAATAGTTTATTTTGAAAATTCTCCTGTCAGTACCCCGTGCAATGCAAAAGAGTCCTCGGGCCTAAACTCAAGGCACCAAAGACCTTGGGCCTAACCCCAAGGCACAAAAGACCTCGGGCCTAACCCCGAGGCACAAAAGACCTTGGGCCTTACCCCGAGGCACAAAAGACCTCGGGTCTTACCCCGAGGCACAAAAGACCTTGGGCCTAACCCTAAGGCACAAAAAGACCTCGGGCCTAACTCCGAGGCACCAAAGACCTTGGGCCTAACCCTAAGGCACAAAGACCTCGGGCTCCGAACCCAGACACTAAAAAGACCTCGGGCTCCGAACCCAGGCACAAAAGGACCCTACAACCACCCATGTTCCAGGTCGGTTTCATATGGTTGCTCCTCAACACGCCCCCGCCTTCACAGGACGCTCGGGGGCAAGGGGATACTAGACCTAAACA
The DNA here is from genome assembly GCA_033977485.1 of Hydrangea macrophylla. Lineage (NCBI taxonomy): Eukaryota > Viridiplantae > Streptophyta > Magnoliopsida > Cornales > Hydrangeaceae > Hydrangea > Hydrangea macrophylla. Next base: position 111,899,466 of record CM066988.1, on the reverse strand, counting down.
GGAAATTACTAAAAGTTTTGCTTAGGTCCAGCCGACGACGGGGCCAAACCCCTAGGTGGCCGACAATGGCAAGCTTCAAATGACCCTGCAACCACCCATGTTCCAGGTCGGTTTCCTACGGCCACTCACTCCTGCACTCCCGCCTTAGCAACATGCTTGGGGGGCAGAGGGGAATATCAGGCCAAAACAGGAAATCACATCAGTCATTAAACGAACTTGAAAGATATTCCTAGGGGCTTATAGTGATCAGAGATACATCCCGGACGGTAAAATAGGATACACCTATGATACACCGGGACATCCCGGACGACAATGCAGGGTATTCCTATAATACACCGGGCGATCCCGGACTCTAAACAGGACCAGTTCCTATAGCACTCCGGGTAATTACCTTTTAAACAGGTCAGCAAGACTAGGTGTACTACTGGTTACGGTCCTAAAACATTTGCTAAGGCAGGGTTTTGGTCGGCCAAAACCTAGTGGATACTAGCAATTAAAAATAGGCGAAGTATAAAAGAACTAAACAGTTAATGGAAAGGAAGGTTGACCTCAGGGGCCTTTTCATTAATTAAAAAAAGAGAATTGTACAAAGCCTGGGGGTAGTTGTAGTAGCCTCCCCAAAAAGAAAAAGAAAAACTACAACAAAAATAAAAGGAAAAAACTAATCTACAACCACCACTTTTTCCTCTCCCGTAGCCTGCTCATCAACAGAGGGGGCCCCGGCCGGTGCAGCTTCAGCGACGACCTCAGCTTCGACGACGACGACCTCAGCTTCGGCGGCGACCTCGGCTTCAGTAGCGACCTCAGAGTCAGCCTAGCCTTCCTTCCAATAACCGGACTTGACCTAGGAATACCCGGACAGATCCCAGTCGGGATGGTCAGCAGTAGCCCGCTTCGCCAGGTCGGCGTAGCCTGTGAGGAACCCAGCCTCGAATTCCTCCTTGGCCTCCTTGGCTTCAGCCTCCCGAGCAGTAGTAAGCTCCGAGAGCGTGGCCGTCATGGCTGCCAGGTCCTTCTCGGTAGAGATCTTCCCGGACTCCGAGGCTACAACCTTGGCCTCAGCAATCTTCTTAGCGGTGACCCTCCCAGCCTCCGCAGCCGCAGCCTTGGCCTCCGCAGCCTTCCAGGCAGCCCGCTCGGTTGACAAGGAATCACGGACCTCCCCCAGCTCCAGGGCTGTTGCCCGGGATCTTTCTTCCTACACGGTGAGGGCAAATTCCGCGGACTCCCGGGCAACCCTCTCCATGGAGAGGTTAGCCTCTGCAGCGGCCAACCTCTCAACAAAGCCGGAAAGGGTGGTCTCGACCCCGGTCGCAATACAGCCAATCTGCAAGAACAAGACGATGTCAGTATATGCATGGAGAAAAAGCGAAGGTTCACACTACAAAGAGACTTACCATGTGGCTGATGCTATATAGCCAATCGATGATGGCCACGGGGCTGAGCAGGGCGCACTTGTCAATCTGGCTCAGCAGCAGCCCGGGCCGTACCCTTCCGCGGACGTTGTCCGCCGTCTCGACCTACGGCCTGGTGAAGGGGCCCGCGCGAGCTTCCTCTAGGGTCAAGAAGGAGACCCCGGTCGGTCTGGAAGTCGGAGGAGGTGGTGGTGGTGCAGCAATTGTAACCACGCGCGTAGAAGTAGTAGCAGCTTCCTTCTCAGCCTGGATGGATATTCCCCAGGAAATCCTTTTCAGGGGCTGGCCCACGGTGGGATCCGACTTCTTCCTCTTTTGGCCAGCCCGGGCCATCAGAGCCGCCTCCTTCTCCTTCAACGCCACCGCGTTCTTGGGAGCCATTTCTGCAAAACCAGGAGCATGTCAGAATTCAGTAAAGTGTAAAAAAACTCGGACGGTCAAGAAATTGTATTTACCGGGGATAATCGCCGGGAGAATGGGAGTTGTGAATCCCTGGGGCTTGTAAGAGACCTTTGGGCTCCCCGACCGGGTCAGCACCTTGTTAATATCAGTTGGGTCCTCCACCAGAGACAAGACCCGCGCTTGGAGCTCGTCGGGAAGACTCGGCGGGTCCACTGATCCCACTGCAAGACAAATGCACCAACGGGTTAGTCAAGGCAAAGTAAAGAATCTAAGCAAGAAAGAAAGGGTGCTTGGGCTTACTCCTCAGCTTCCCCGCCCAGGAGGTCCTCAGTTGGATACCCGACGCCTTCTCACACAGACCCAGGGTGGACACTTGGAAGAACTTCTTCTTCTACCCTTTATTGTTGTTCGGGTAGTTCACAATTATCTTTCGCCCCTGCCTGGCCCTGAGCGAGAAAAAGCCGGCCTCCCCGTGAAATTAGAAAGGCCGGTGGGTCCAGAAGAACTCCTGCAAGGTGAGCTCATACCCGAGGACTTGGGGCAACAAAGAGATGTACCCCATCAGGAATCGCTAACCGTTCGGAGCAAGTTGCTCGGGGGAGATCCCGAGGTAGATGAGCGCGTCCCTGGCAACTGGGTGGATAGGGAGGCGAAGGCCCGCCATGAAAGCATCCTCGTATAAGGTGACGAAGCCCGACTCGTGGAAGTGAGCTCTGCCATCGTGCACGATAAGAGAAAAGGGACCGGGAAGTTCATACCTATCCCTGATCCGATCCAAGTCAGGGCCTCGCAGGGTACTAATGATGGACTCACACGTAAAGACGACCCCGGGACTGTTCGGCACAACCTTCATCGCCTGACCCCCGAGACGCCGAGGCTACAGGAGAATCCCGGTCCGTCTTCTCGTGAGACGCCCGGGCGTGAATTCTTCCGTTACTATGCTGGCCAGAGGGGGCCAGAGAAGGAGGGTCTGGGCTTGAGCTCATGGACCCTGACCGCACATGCTTGTCTTCCGACCGGGATGACGAGTTGAAGTCTGAATGACACATGACTACGCCTGTGGAAGACCTAAAGGGCCGACGACCTAAGAATGGGTCAAGAACTCCTAACCTGACGTACAGAGGAGGTAGATCTAACAACCTAAAGGGCATGTCGTACAAGACTCGGGAACAAAGACAACACTCTCTCAAGACTCTCTCAGGAATCCCCGTTCGGTTAATCTGCTCTAGTGTACCCCCAGACTAGAAGAAGTGACAAAACCAAAAAAAGAAGAAATCCCACACTCGCTCTAACTCGAGTGGGTTCGCTCCCTCCAGCTTTGTTCAGAAAAGAAGAAGAGAATGAAGAGCTGAAGACAAGAAGGAAGGACTTACAAGATTTAGCACAGAAAAGAGGTCAGGAATCTTGCTCGGGAATCTTGAATGCTCTCAAACCGCTTGGTAAACTCTCTCACTTAGCAGCAGGAACTGATGTAATGGGCAACTGTTCCTTATATAGGAATAGCGGACGGTCTAGATCAATCAGATCCAACAGCTCAGGAATTTTCCCGCCAAGAGTCGCTGACAGCTATCACCTCGGGCACGTGAAGGGTCGCCTCAAAAGACGCGTGCATTAAATGCGTGATATGACGGTCCAATTACCACGCAACTGCTCGGTTACATCCGAACTGACTCCGCTGAACCCCGACCAGGCCAATTACTCCTAGACACGTGGCAATGCCCGCACCCAAGCTCCTACCTGTACCGGTCGATTACTCTACCGGGTGACCTGGAGTGTGGGCCCCATCCCGAGCAGCATTCTCGGAGGATATCCGGACAGTTCCAAGGCAATACTGATTTTTGAATCCTCACTCGACGAAGCATCCAGTCAGTTCTAAAAATGGGGGGCAGCTGATATGTCTAAAATAATCTAGTCATAAAGCCAGTCTGCCACGTCATCAAAAGGTACCGGTTATTTCGGTAAGGGCGCCCACAGCCAAGCATTCCCGAGGTGTTCACTCAGACCGGGCAGTTCGTGCCAACAGGCCGGGCATGACGGTCGCGGCATCTCGCGATCCTGACCTGTCCAGCAGTTTCCTAAATCAGCTATAAGTCTGCAAGATAGAAGGTGGCAGTTTCCTAAACCACTTAGGAAACTTTCCCCAAATTATGTAAATCAACTCTAATAAGATTGGGTTTCCTAATCCTATTAACTTACCATGTAAAGGTGGAATCTTGCACCTATAAAAGAGCCCACCTACCCTATCAATAGGGATCCGAAAAATAATTCTCTAGCTAGCAAGCATACAACAGAGAACTCACCACCAACACGCACATACCCGGCCGGTATTACTGGTAGTGCCGCCCATCTTTGTTGGCTCACCAGGCCTGCCGGTGATCTGCTAGTGAGAGCGCACAGACGCAACCGTGGACGTAGGTCACCTCGTTAACGGGACCGAACCACATACAAATTATTCTTGTCTTATTTTCTCTCTAAACCCCTCTTACCAGTTTTAGGCATCATCACTTATAACACCCGTATTTGTGTTATTGCATTTCATTACATTGTCATGCATGAAAATGTGTTGCGATATATGTGCATTTATGGCACATGTGTGAGTGAGTTGTGACTCATGAGTTGATTTGGGTGTCTATGTTAGAGAACCATCTGAGACTGTGTAGAATGAGTGTTTTGATGTTGTGACGTCTCTCTGAGATTGAGATGGTCATTGTGGAATACCTCAAATGTTCATCTAAAAATAAATGTTTACCTGTGTATTTTCACTATCTGTATTATTTTCTAGTTAAGAATTTATTTCTAATGTTACATTTAGTATCTTGGTGAGGACGAATTAAAACGCTACATAATGGGTGGCAAATTAGCGATTTTCGTAAAATCACATGAGACTGCATTTTAGCAACCAAACAGAACTTATTCGGATACTTTTATAATTTTTAGTTTTCACTTGTAAAGTAATAACTTAGACGTGGAAGACATTTCGAAGATTAATTGGAGTTTTGAGAACTCGTGGGGAGGTAAATGTAATTTCTGATAGTGTGGCCTATATATAGATAGAGATGACATAAAACTTCTAACCTAAGTTTCAAGACGAGGCCAAAAGGGAGCTTTTAGTTCTTCGATCTTTACGACGCCAAACGACGAACTTTTGTCCATCAGTTTTTCACAAAAATTCGTATTTGAACTCTTTAAGGTAAGGCCGTCGTTTTGATACCTATTATGACTTGTTTGGCTAAGAGTTCCAAAAACTAATTTTCTAGACTTTTCATAAAAAGATGATAATTGAACTTTTGATTGATAGGAATTGTACTAGACAGACTTCTACACGATCTTTGTGCTCGGGTTTTCTTTGGATCAAATTTTTAGAGCGTTATTCGGAGGTGAGTGATTCAACTATGTGTTTTGGAATGATTTCTTGACATGTATTCATGTTTTGTATGAAAAGCATGAGTTAGTTCATATATATATATTGTGTAGTTTATATTGGGCAACTATATTGATAAGTAGGCCCAATCGTACGGTGAAATATTTGAATTATGTCGAAAGCACGGTGAGATGTATTTGAGCATGTTTAGTTGCTATTTAGGTTAAAGGAGCACGTGGTACCAAGTCATCGTTGTGGAGCCGTTATAGGCATAAGGTCGCACGTTTGAAGAAAAGAAACGTGGGTCTTACCTTTTTGTGTGGACTTATTGGCGATGAGTCGCAGATTAGGAAGTATGGAACGTACATGTGAGATTCCAGAGACTAGTATGAAATGTAGAGATGTGGATGTGAGCATTTTATCATTCATATGCTTTGTTATTTTATTCACTAAGCGTTAGCTTAAAAGAATCAAAATATGTGTGGTTATTTAAATAATCATTGCAGGTGTGAATGCTGCGCGAGGAATCAGAGAAGTGAGCACGTGGGATTGGGAGTTCACTTAGAAGGTAACTTGGAAGCCTAACTTGTAGTTTTGTAACAGAATAGTTATGTAATCGTTTTGAGACTTGGTTTTGTAATAGGATTGGATATTAAAAGCTTGGAACATGTTTGGATGAGTGTAATATACTTCTGTATGTTTTATGATAGTTTGGAATTGGGTAAATGAGCTCATGGTTAAGTGTTATCAAGCTTGGGGTGGGGGTTTTTCTGCAGTTTATGCTGCTGTAGGGTAAACCACTCAACTAAATCAGGTCCATTCGACTGGATCCCTGTGCGTAAATAGACACTGCATCAGTTTATTCGAAAAATAGTCGATTGGTCCCCCGACACAGTCGACTGGATGGTGAATTAAAATCAGAACTTCCTGCTCAGGCTGAAGTTCAGTTGACTGGACTGGTTGCTGGAATTTGAACTCTCTGTATCTGCATTTCCAGTCGACCGAACCTCTGATCAGTCGACTGGATGGCTGTTTTTGAAAATGAATTGTTTGGTTCTGCTATGTGTGTTCTTAAACTAAATTTTTGGGAACGTTAATGAATTGGAGTAGCTTCGGTGGCGTGCCACTGGCTTCGGTTCCGCTATTGTGGGCCCAGGCTGTGACAACACTACCCCTGGATTTATATACCTCTCTTCTCCTTACAATCTTTAGATCCTTGTTTTTCTCACTGTCATCACGAGAGCACAAGAGGAGGCGACACGAAAGCGAAGAGGCGACAACACAGACGATGGTGAAATCGTCACCAACCGCAATAGGCAACACCGGTGGAAGATCTCACCGACATCACTGTCACTATGCGACGCCAGTGAGAAGGAGACGATACCAGGTTCCATCTTTTTCAATTTTTGAAGTGGGTTTTGCTAAAATGCTTTAGTAAAATGCTAGATCTATGTTCTCTTCCTTAATCTATGTTAGATCTACACTTATTTTGGATTGTATGCCATTTTTATAAACTAGGGTTGTCATAATATAGGATTTTCATGTTAATAGGGTTTGTATTTTGTAGATCTACTATATTCTTGCTTCAACACTTTTCTTTCTATTTTGTTTATGCTCTTTTCTTCTACTTATGTTGATTGATTCAATTTTTTTGTAGTTTTAATTTGATTTCTTCATTTTCTTTTTAATTTGATCTAAGCATATATGATTTTCTACTCTCTCTCTCTCTCTCTCTCTCTCTCCAATTGGGAGCTTGTTCCATATATTTAAGACATACATATCGTTGTGTAGATTTTTAAATTGCTGCTTCTTAGTCCTAAATTGATTTTTTTTCCTTAAACAAAGTATAATATGATTGATTCAATTTTTTTTTTGGTTATTGGGTCAGTGCTATTCTCATTTAAAGTTGTGATTTTTAAGTTTAATTTTTTTTCCATCAATGTTTTGACCCTTTGGGAGTAGTTGTTTAACAAGTATTTATTAGTTTAGTCTGGTTTGCTTTTATGCTATTCATAAGTCAGATTTATGTTGTTGTTGCTGTTGTTGTTGTTTTTTTTTTTTTCATTTTGCTATGACGCTAATTAACTCACTCTTTTTTAAGGGAAAAAACCTTTGCTCATATGAGATTTTGGGGCTTGATTTTTGTCACGCCCCGTAGTAGCAAAATAGAGAATGTAAATTCCTTTTTGGAGCCGTAGGCCATAACAGTTGAAAGTCACCATATTGTCCATAACCAAAGTCAAACCATCAGAGTAATGGATTAAACTATGCATTGGGAAATTCGAAGTTCGATATATGAAACCGAAGTTCAATACTGAACTATTACAAACCAAAGGTATCTGCGGAAACATAAATAAGTATTACGGCAACATACGCCGATATAAACGTAACTATAACAGAAGTCTCTAAAACATAAACATAAACTAACTACGACACAACTTCCAGTCTCCAGCTTGCGTAGTATTCAGTACCAGCATAGCCTCTGTCATTGTAGGCTCCATCCTCGTAGTCCCTATCCATGTACGCATCTCCTGCATACTCATAACCTTAGCCAACTGGACGTAGAATATCCAACGGCATAAACGCCGTCAGCTACGAAAGCTGAATGAATGTAAATACTAACAGAGTATCTATAGATTGCAGTATATATAAATAGCATCGTAAAAAGGGTCAAACTCATTGTTAGCATGCATGTATGCACCAACTCAATATATAACAACGGACGTCATCCCAACCAAATCTCATACATAACATAGACTCTTGGGTCCACATTAATCAGATACGTAATCCCATACCTATGGTCTGTCACACCTGACGCCAAGTCCCATGCTTTAACACATAAATCAGATACATAGTCCTGTATCACACGAGCTATCCAATCTCGACACACAGTTCTAATGTTCTGGCCAATCTGCCCTGATATAATACGGCACGCAGCCCCAATATACTGCAGCACTCAGCTTTGCTACATCGCAGCACTCAGCTTTGCTACATCACAACACTAAGCTCCATCATACCACAGCACTCAGCTTCATCACGTTACAGCACTAAGCTCCACCACAGCACTCAACAATATCACCGCACACAGCTACACCACAACACTCAGCAATGTCATCGCACCCAGCTATACCACATCTGACATCATACGATCTTAGCGACCACATTCATACGCACAAATATAAATGGAATCGACCTCTACGGTCGATAGACACACTACTATGCACATCGACTTCTCATTTAACATTATACCATCAATATATAATTGGTTTCACTGTTCAATACATTAAGTCCATTATCCACGTGTGTATTATTTCAATATAACATTTCAACATATGATAATAAACATCTTAACAGTTCATCAGATATAAATAACCAAACATTTAACATTCTGTCAAGTTCGATCGCTTGAACTCATTTCAATCGATTGAAGAAAAGCTAGGTTCAATCTATCGAACGTTTTGATCGATTGATTCAAAACTATCTTTCGATTGATTGAACTAAGTTCGATCGATTGAGATCGACTTGTGTTCAATCGCTCAAAAGAAGTTCGATTGATTGAACGCAGTATTATTCTATAATTGAAATGGACCTTGTACATATGTTCGGGGTCCGTTCTATCTTGCTGAAACATATGTAAACATACATATCTATGCTACTAAGTAAGTATAGGCACTCACCGTTAACGTCGACAACGTCGGCGAGCTCGGCTTGGCTGCGGGTTCCTCGGGGTGGTCTCCTCTCTATCTTCTCTTTCTCTTTGTCTCCTCCTCTGCCTTATTCTTCTTCTTCCTCTTTTCCCAGAATCGAGAGTGTGTGAGGGAGTGTTTGTATATATAAAAAATACATCCGGGTGTGTATGTGTGTGTGTATGTATATATATGAGTGTGTGTATATAAACTATGTATATATCTCTTTTCTCTTTCTCTTTCCCAAAGTTCAGCAACCTTGAAAAATGTGTGTGTGATACATATTTATAGAGGAGAGGGAGGGTGCAGGTGGCAAAAACACGTATACTGATATTATAGAGTTCGATCAATAGAAGTGAGTTCGAACGATTGAGAACAGGTCAGTCAAGGTTCGATCGATTGAGAGCAGGTCAATCGTTTGAAAAGGGGACACATCATCAATTCAGGTCGACAGAGTTTCGATCACTCGAAGGACGTTCGATCGATTGAGAAATGAAACTCTCGATCGCTCGATTGATTGAAACTGAAAATATAAGAAAAGTAAATACAAGTATACTGAATCTATTTATAAAAGTACAACGAAAATACAAAATATTACAATTTTCCAATGTTTTCTCGGTTGGGATTCAGAAACTTATATAATGCATGAGATATTTTACTTAGACATACAAATTTTGATATATAATACATGAGTTAATATATATTGTGTGTGTAGATAAATCTTCACACTAGTTCCTTGGTTGCAATTGTTGTACTAGAGTTTAATTCAGATGCAAGTGCAGATTTCAATCTTTGTAATTTCAACGAAGGTTCTATATTTATGATTTCTTCCCATTTTCAAATTAGTTTATGTTTTAGATTAGATTCTCATTAGTAGTAAGCTTTTCATCATGTTTCCAGTAACTTTGTATGTCAGATTCAAAGACTCCATGTTAGGCTAAATCCCCTAGTTGGGAGTATATGATGAAATACTAGCTGGATTGACAATTAGCACAATCACTCACTGGGTAGACTCAATTAATCCCTGTTTTTCTTATGCAATCTAGGTTCAGAGACACAGAATATGTATTTCATATTTGTATGGTATATGTATTCATATGTTCTTGATCCTAAATCACCCCCCGTTTGTTCAAACAAACTTTGTCTAATTGAAATTGTGTTTTTGAATCTGACTGTGTTCCAACTAAACAAATTGTAGGAATTGGTTTATGAAGAATATTGTATATTCAACATAAATCCAACTCCAACATGATGTATCTTGAATTTGGCAAACTTGGGATTAATTAGAGTCTGCAAATCTTTCTTAAAAGTGCAACGATCTACTGGTTTAATAATGATTCAAATATTCTCAACTCTTTTCCAATATTTGTAATAACTTTCATGTAATTCACTATTTTTTATACTCCAATTTAGTTTATTTCGCTGTTGTAGCTAAAGTTAGTTAAATTTGCAATTCTTCCACTAGTTAATTGCAATATTATCTAATATTGTCTTAATTATCTCTGGTTCAGGTTCAAGCTCCATAGTTAGCTTTGAAGATGGTAATGGATCAAGGAAAAACATCTAACAGATTATTTCTCTTCCGCTTATTCGATCAAAAAGAAAATGGAGATGAGGACTTAGACTTGTTTGGACATATTATTGACATTGTTATCATGTATTTTGTAGTTAATGTTATGAAAAAAAGTGTGGGACATATGTATTGTGAAGTATGGAACATATGTATTTTGTACTTAATGTTATGAAAAAAGTGTGAGACATATGTATTGTAAAGGTGTTTTGGTATATTCATGGCAACTTGGTAAATTTTTTTTAGCAAAAAGGGCATTTATGGAAAGATACAGATTAATCCAGGCTTATACCATGGTCATCCAAACACAGTATTGGACTAATTGCATTTTATCTCCAGTATAATCCAACACGAACCAAATACAGTATAAAAATAATATTGCATTATTTTATCTTGTGGTTAGTTATCCCAGGATAATTAACTACGCTTTTATACTATACCCCTTTATCCTATCTGGTAACCAAACGAGGCCTTAATGTTCTTCATCTTTACTTGCCCGAGAGAGAGAGAATAATGACTAGAAAAAAGAAAACTGAGAGTTGTAAATTTGTAATGCTTGTGATCTGCACATTGATTTATTTCAACATAATATAATTTTGAAATAATAATGCTAGACAACCAACACATTCTACAACACATACCACAACCATGCTTTAAATGGATGTACTTTGTGCTTCTAAAAAAAAATGCAGACCTTGTGTGAAATATCCACACAATACAAGATACATGCAATTTTACTCTCTCTCTCTCTCTCTCTCTCTCTCTCTCTCTCTCTCTCTCTTTTGGCTTTGTCTGGTACAAATTTCTTTGATTGATTCGATGACTTTGTGATTAGGGAAATACAAAATACAACTTACTTTTTTTTTCTTTTTTTTCTTTTTTTTCCTTTTTTTGCGCCGTGTCCTCGGACACGGGTTAGTACTAGTATATATATGTAATACCCCTAAACTTCACTTTTATTACTTTTAATTGATTTTTTCATTTTATAGGGCTAAAATAACGATTAATAGTTTATTGGGTCTAATTATAAATAGGATCAATTATGATTGGTCATAGTGCACGTGTGGCCATGCGTGGTGTGTGTATTTTTGTGATAGTATCTTCAGGAACTATAGGGGTGAGTCATTCAATACTTGTCAACACCATGTATGAATTTTGACACATCATTGCATGACTCATGTAGGAATTATAATTGGTATAAAAACTTGAAGTCTTGAACCCAATAGGAGTTTATATCAGAGTTATGTATAGGGGTGGGGCCCTTTCATTGACTCACGGATTGAACATGCCATTTTTACTCCAATTTGGTTTTCAGCTAAGGCCATGTTTGGCCATAGCTTATGGGGGATTAAGTTACTTGCTAGAAGGCGACTAAGGCCATGTTTGAGAATATTTACAATTAGTGTATTTAATTCAGGTACAGGGGTTGTGTATAATATGCTTCTAAATCTCCAGAGTATTTCTTTATTATCTCTCTTGTACTCTTTTGGAGTTCTACTGTGTTTTCATTTGAAATCTATGAATTTCTGGTAAATGTATTAGTAGAAAGTGTGTTGGCTAAATACCACGGAACTGATGGGTATATGAGTAAGGAGCACCTGCCAAGAGCCAATAGTCCAGAGACCAGAAAAGTCATGAGTGACTTGGTAAAAGGTGAGGTGAGGTAAGGTGACTCTTGCTATATTACCACGAGGAATCCTGGTATGATGCTCTTGGGGGTGAGTGGTTGACTGTGGGATAAGTGTATTTTTAAACCTATCAAATTGTGTATTCGTCATGCTTTTGAGCTGAATATTTCTGTCATATTGTATACTTTCTCGTGTGTTATTGGTAAATGCAGGTCACACCAGTAGCTGAGTAAAGGGAAGGAATAGAATAAAGTCAATCAGAGCGCTGTGTAGAATACCGTGGGGGTTCGGGCTAGTTGGTTTTAAAAATGTGAGGGGAATTGCTGTAATATTTTGTACAGCTCAAGTGTAATTATTTTGTAGTTTGAAATACATTTGATTATTTATAATTTTAATGTAAATATTTCAATTATTTTAGAAAATGGATCCGGGGTGTGACAATATATATGTGGGGTGGCTTGCCAAAAGTCCCTACGTTGGATCATAATGGGAGATAGATTCCCACTTTTTTTTTTCTTTGGTGCCAAAGGTCCCCACTCCCTGTGATTTTCACTGGACGAAAATGTCCACTTTCCGTATGTTCAACAATTACACTATACATATGCCACCTCAGCCCATAATTTAAGGAAGTTAGTTATTTTTTGTTTTTCAAACTTTAAATTGTCATAACTTCAAAATTACAAATTATTTTTCACAAAAATTATATATTCGAAATCAACAAAACAAGATCTATCAAATAAGATCTATGATGACTATAAAAAAAACAATTAAGAAAAAAAAACAAAGAGTGATATATGCCCCATGTATTGTTTTCAAATAGTGACATATGTTACTGTCTTTAAGTGCTGCCTAGGTAAAGACAGTAACATGATACTGTCGATAGTAACATTTTTCAAATTGACCAAATAATTGACAAAATATGGCCATTTTATCAGATGATACTGCCTTTATAATACTTTCCAAGTACATACAGTAACATATTATCAAAAACTAAACGTTCATTGTTGCAAAAAGTTAGAAAATTAGGGTCATTTAGTAGATGTTACTGTCTTTAAAAACTATCCCCATACAAAAAACAGTAACATATCATTAAAAATTAGCAACATAGTATTGAACAAAGAATCAGTACATGTCGTCGACAATAATTTTTCTTCAAATTGACCTAATAATTGCAAAATTATGGCAAATTTTTAGATGTTATTGTCCAGTTAAAGACGGTAACATATAATCAAATGCAGCAAAAAAAAAAATCAGAGGTAATATCATGTCACTGTCGCAAATTAAGAGAGACCGTGACAATACGTTATAGTGGTTGGACAGTAACATGAATTATTATTATTATTATTTTTTTTTTTTCATTTTTTCATAGTCACTACGAATCTTGTTTGATAGATCTTTTCTTCTAGATTACAAATAGAATTGTAATTTGAAAGTTATAGCATTTTAAAGTTTGAAAAAAAAAACAATTCCTTAAAGAACGTGCTGAGGTGACAAAACAGAAACAACAATGTTCTATATGTGTGACGAAGGCAAATTTGCCAATAGCCTTATTTTCAGTTTAAAAATGGACTTAAGGCCATAGAATTCAAAAAATGATTGTCCTTATCTCCTTAAAAAAATGGACTAGGCTAATCAACATAAACAGTCCATTCTAGGGACTATTATATGCATTGGACATAGTCCAATATATTTGGATATATACACAATATGATATAGTGTTAGTCAACATAATATATATATATATATATATATATTTTGATACTCACCTAGATTATGGTTGGACACACGCATACTATCTAATTTTACTTTATCATATATTATCCTTTTTGTTTTGATCTATGAAGAACGAGTGTTTCAAAACTAGTGTCGCACGCGTAGTGCATATATAGGAAGTGCTTTAGTGCGCCTTAGTGTTTTTGTGCAAGAGTTAGTTAACAATTAATATTAATTTGGTTGCTTGTGATTTTCTTGATAGTTGAATTACATTGTTTATTATTAGACAAGTAATTTATGTGTATTTTGTATCTTAATCAGAAAAAAGAGTGATAGAATAGTTGTATATAGTAATATATTTTTTGTATTTTATATAAGTACTCCTGTCGCACTTGCACTCTTGATTTTGAGAAAATTGTCGAACTCCTGTACTCGTTTAAGTAAAAGATAGTGACTAATTTACCTATGTGACCCCGCATATAGATTCTATAGAAACCTACGATTTAGTCTCTAGCCATCCATTTAATATAGATTTAGTCCAATCGCTTTTGATGAGTTTTAAATTGATCCATTATTTCATTAAATCTTAGGATTTAGTCTTTTTGTCCAAATAAATATATATTCCGGACTAATATACCCTTGTTATATATTTTTTTTAATTAAAATATGCATTAATGTTTCTGGATAAGATATCTGTAGTACTAAAGTTAAGGAGCGATGGAGATATGATGCCTTAAATCATGGAGATTCCTTATCTAGTGGTTTCCTAATTTTTTGAACTTATTAAATTTTGAATTTTGTATATTCCAATTCGAACAACCTTTTTTTTTAGCATGCATAAGACTAGGGGTGTCATTCGGACGGAACGGAACGGAATAGGTTATTTCGGAAAAAATTCCAAAATTTTCGGAATCTACTTATGCTTTCCGAATTCCATTCCAAAATTTTGGAATTCTAAAAAGCATTTCCGATTCCGAATTTTCGGAATTTTCGAAATTTTCGGAAATTTTTGGATATTTTCGGAATTTTTCAGAATTTTTCGGAATTTTCCAACCACTGCCTACACAATAAAAAGAATCCACACAGCTATTACAAATTTCCAACATAAAATACAACACATTTTTTTTAAAGCAACAACTAACACTTAAAACACATTAAGTCCATAATATCAACACCTAAAAAAAATATCAAACATGGTTATATAGTATATATGTATTACGTACATATTTACATTGTCTAATATAAGAACTCAGAACATTATTGGAATATTTTTGGAAATTCTAATCGGAATATTTTTGGAATTTTCGGATCGGAAATTCGGAATTTTCGGAATTCTAAAAACAATTCCAATTCCGTTCCAATTTTTTTCGGAATTTTCGGAATTCGGAATTTCGGAATTCGGAATGCAAATTTTGCTTCCAAAATCGGAATTTTTCGGCTCGGAATCGGTCGGAATCGGAAATTTCGTTCCAAATGACACCCCTACATAAGACTGTGTTTAGTAATTGTCAATCAATATCGTTTATATGTGGAGAGTTGTATAGGAATCAATTGACAATTGAGAAATTTGTCAAGTGAGAAATTTACATCAAAAATCATTTTTCATATGGGAGACTAATGCATGCCAAATAGTAAAAGTGTGAGAAATTTCGTTAATGTTGGATGATTTTTCAATTCAAAGGAATCTTAGGAGTCATGGATTTGTGGGAGTCATAAATCGTTGCATGCCTTGAATTGATGAACTTATCAGTTTCTGTGAGAAACTTCTCACTTGTTTGTGTGAGAAAATTTTCATTTGTTATTTATTTATTTATTATTATTTTTTATTTAAGGGAATTTTTCACCTGTTTGTATGAATTGATGTGTATGTGATAACGATTCAAATTATTTTTGTTGTTCAACTAATGTAAGGTTAAGCAATACATGGATTAAGCCACACATAGTCCCACAGCAAAGTCATTGTAATATGGTTGTTTAGTCACTCACAATTTGTTCAGACTTTTAAAGTGTGAGAAGTTTCTCACTTTGACAAATCTTAAGAATCACAAAACAAAGTGTGAGAATTTTCTCACTTTGATTATATGTATACAAAAAACATTAGTGATTAGATAGACAAATTGTTAAACACAATTTCACAGTGTTTGCACTGTTAACATTTACAAAAATTGTTTGGGATTAGAAAATCACACACGGTCACTAAAATCCACCTACGCAATTATCCATATACACAAAAATGCTACTATAAATTACACATTTTTTTTTGCATGCTGTTCAAAAAGTGCTTCAGATTATTTATTTAATTATGTTGGAATTGGATGTCTCAAGTTTCCTGAAATACTTCGTAGCCCTCTTTTGTCCAATTAGTCCCCAAGCGTTTGCATGTCTTGAGTATGCCAAAAGCGTTCTGTCAGATTGTTGTGTTGAAGTGGTCGAATATGTAGTTCTCTTGCAAATCACAGAAAATATAAAATCCAGTGATGAGAAATTTCTCAACAAATAAGTAATAATAGTTCTGACTTCACGAATAAGTAATTGTTAGGGGTGCAAATCAGGCGAGACCCAAAGGGTTTTGGCTCTGCCATGCCTGAGCCCGGATTCAAGTAGTCTGCCCAAGTCCGAGCCCGAGCCCGACATAAACCCGAACTTGTCAACCCGAGCCCAGTTTGAATTAGTATGACAACCTGAGCCCGAGCCCAAATTGTAATTTTTTTTGGTGCAAACCGAGTTTTAGTATGTAAACAACAATATGTAGAGTATCAATTTTATTTATTTATTTATTTTATATTTTTTTTGAGTTTAGATTTGAGAAAAAAAAAATTCATCTATTAATTTAGTGCTAGAATAATATCTAATAGTGTATTATTATCACTAAAAAATTACTATAATATAATGTCAAAAATAATACATAAATAGAATTCGGGCTCGGGTTCCACGGGTTAGCAAAATTCTGCCCAAGCCCGGCCCGAATTGAATTCGGGCTTGCATTTTTCTCTTAAGCCCGCCCATGGTGAGAGTACCGCGAGCCCAAGCCGGGTAATTTTCGACCCGGGTCTGGGCTGACCACGGGTTGGCCCTCCCGAGTTGCACCCTTAGTAATTGTGAAATTTATCACTGACAAAATAAATGAGATATTCTCAAATCTTACCATAGTAAGAAATTTCTCACTTACATCATCCACGTAAGAGGTGAAGAATTCCTCACAGATTTTATCAATCATATGCGAGAAGGAATAATTTCTCACTTTTTTCATCCACATTACAACTGAGAATTTTTCTCAGTGTAATACATTGTACACTCACTCACAAACAAACAAAAAAGTGAAACTTTCCACTCAAGTCGAAAAGGAGGGAATTACTCTCTTAAATCATTCACATAGCAAGTGAGTAATTTATGAACAAGTGAGAATTTTTCTCAATCAAGCGGAGAATGTTAGATTTTCTCACTTATGTACTTAGCGAAGGCGAAAATTCTCACCTAGACAAAACAATAGAATGTAGCAAAATTTTGGAGATTAAAACGAAAGCATTGACTTATATGTATTACTATTTTGAGCCATCACCATCGTCCTATCTTATTGTCACCGTTGTTGATCGAAAACCTCTTGTATGAATTGAAGCCCTAATCGAACCAAGATTCAACTTTTGTCAAAAACCCTAATGTTGAATCGAAATATGCAATGACCAGAATTATATCAAAATTGTGAGAAATTTCTATCAAAACTCTCGGATAGCATAGTTGGTAGTGAATCTTGCTCCCGTGTTGATGATCTTCGGAAATCGCCTTCCATCGCATCTCTTAGATTGTCTTTGTGAGAAATTTCTCAATTTTTTTTTTAAAATGCTTGATAATAGAAAGGTCGTGATTTATGGGATAATAATGACGGATTTTCAAAACCGCTATAATAGTTGTGGGAGTAATTTGGTCTTCAAAATAGGTGAAGAACTAATTCCTAAGTTGATTTATAAAATGAATCTACTTCTAACGAGAGTGTCTACATTAAAACATATATTAAGTTACCCTAGATTCTATCCATCACTCATATCAATTCCAATTTATTGAGTGGCAGATTTTTTTATGGGAATTCGCAAAAATAATGAGAACAGTCTAATTCGAATTTGTGTTCTTATCTTATTCGAAAATATCACTACACATATATATATATATATATATATACACACACATAACAAAGAGAGCGTATACACATACGAGAAGAAAAAGAAGGGTTATTTAGTCGTATGCAGGGTAGGAGAGAGATTGCTAGGGTATTGATTTTTGGGCACCACTTATTTGCTTTATTGAAGTACATACGTATATGTACGAAAATTGTCGAAGGGCGGGCGCATCTGTTTAAAAACTGTGAGAAATATATATATATATATTTTTTTTTTTTTTGTGGATTTTGATAGCAAAAGTACAGCATTGTTTGGTTTCAGAAACTAGTACAATATTTGGGCTTTTCAGATTGCTATTGTCTCCTAGGTTTAGTTTAGGTTTTTTTTCCCCTTCTGTGATTGTGCATGTAATCTGAACATATATTATTTAGTTGGTGCCATTTTATAATAACAAGTTCTTGTAGAAGTTGAAGGACTCAACAATGCTTTAATTAATAGATGAAGTGATTTGGATCTTCTTTGATATGTTTGATATAATGTCATTGAAGGGTTTCTCATACTCCCTTGTTGATGCCTTGTTGTATTACATTTATAAAGTTTTTAAATTTTTTTTTTTCCTTATCTGTACTTGGGTGATTTTTGTAATTTCATACTGCAGTGTTGTAAAAAGACTTCTTTTCACTCCATTGTTGATGATGCTCTCTCTCTCTCTCTTTCTCTTTGGGAAAACTTAAAAGGCCTTTTTTTTTTTTTTATAAATGTAATCTCATAAAGATTTAGGGTATTGTCTGTTGATCTTGGTAACTTATGAAAGCAGATTTAGAAATTGGAATTAATACAAAATATATATGTTGGTGATCTGTTTTTGGATTTCTTGCATTTATACATTTCACATAGTCTGATAGTCATATAAATGTATTCTGTTTTAAGTTAATCCAAGGAAGGAAATAACTTAGAAGGAAATTAGATAAGTTTCATTACTGATGCGGTTATTTATTAATAATGTCTTTAGTACAAAGTAACATATTATGATATATTCAAACAATTACAACCTCCACCATTTCTATTCTGCTCATTGAAATGTTATAAAAATTCATCTTCTTCTCTATTATTGTAGGAGAGCTGTGGTTACTGGTAACTTAAGGTTCAAAACTGGATTGAAATGGAGGGGGGAGTCCATAAAGCAGATAAAACGGAATTCACAGAATGCTGGAGGACAACTTGGAAAACTCCATACATAATGCGGCTCGCCCTATCGGCTGGCATTGGAGGGCTGTTATTTGGTTATGACACAGGTAAACCCGAGCCCGCCTTCTATCTCTTTTTCTTTCTTTTTTTCGTCCTACTTTTCGAATCGTGTATTGGTTTGCCACAATTATGAATTGTTAATTAATAGTGTTTAATTGTGAATTCGATTATTCAATATTTTTTTTTATAGATAGAAAATAAGTAGTAATAATATAATGTATGTTCTGTGTACTAGTAAAAACGCATGTTTCATGCAATATCAAGATTCAACATGCTAAAAATTATAAATCATGAATTGTATTTAACCGTAAATTGTATCGGGTTGTCTGAAACTTGAATCAACTCGTATGAATCGATTTGTGAATTGACTGATTCTAACCACCATGAATATAAGTATCAATACATTAATTATTTTTTCCCACTTTTTTCTGATTCTAAAGCACCTATTTCGCAGATAGTGATGCATGCAGTAACCATGTTATGATTCAGATTGGTGCATTTTATTGTTTTGTTGTAGGTGTTATTTCTGGTGCCCTGCTCTACATTCGAGATGACTTCAAAAGTGTTGAAAAGCACACATGGCTGCAGGCAAGTTTCTCCCAATTGCTGTCTTGAAACTCACTATGAGTACATGCATATATGTTTTTATATTTGTATTTTGCTGTTTATGAGATGAATTAACGAGTTTGTTAATCAATCTGCAGGAAACCATTGTCAGCATGGCCGTAGCAGGAGCTATAGTCGGTGCAGCTTTTGGCGGATGGATGAACGACAAATATGGTCGGAAAAAATCAATTTTACTAGCTGATTTATTGTTCTTTATTGGTGCGATAGTCATGGCCCTTTCTCCGACTCCGACGATTATTATCGTCGGACGAGTATTTGTGGGACTGGGAGTTGGAATGGCATCCATGACATCACCTCTGTACATTTCAGAAGCTTCACCTGCTAGAATTAGAGGTGCACTAGTTAGCACTAATGGTTTGCTAATCACTGGAGGGCAATTTCTGTCTTATCTCATCAACCTAGCTTTCACTAAGGCAAGGACATTTCAAGCTTCTCTAGATGTTTTAATTGCTTGACTACCTCTTTTTGTCAATTTTTTGGTGGCCGATAAAATAAATTAGCTGATTTTAACAAGTTAAGATTGGTAATGTATTTCAGGCACCTGGAACATGGCGTTGGATGCTCGGGGTAGCAGGAATTCCAGCTCTTGTTCAATTTGTACTGATGTTGTTTCTTCCTGAGTCACCTAGATGGCTATATAGAGAGGTAATAATAATCTTCTTTTCATTCACACATTGCTTTGATTCCTCTTTACTTGAGTTCCTATTATATTTTGGAAATTTCTAATGTTATTTAAACATAGATTAAGGAACACACTG
Source organism: Hydrangea macrophylla (assembly GCA_033977485.1). Classification (NCBI taxonomy): domain Eukaryota; kingdom Viridiplantae; phylum Streptophyta; class Magnoliopsida; order Cornales; family Hydrangeaceae; genus Hydrangea; species Hydrangea macrophylla. The sequence continues at coordinate 111,878,946 of CM066988.1, read as the reverse complement.
GGGAAACACTATGGCTTTGTTTGGTTCATGGATTTCGTGAGGGTAAAGAGAGGGGAAAGGAAAACAGGATGGAAAACTAGTTCTTTTACCTTATGGATGGGGTTAGTTTTCCATATTGTTTTCCTTTTCCCTCCCTTTTTCCCTCACGAAATCCATGAACCAAACAAAGCCTAAGGAAACACTAAAGGGATACTTGTCCTCCTTTGTTTGGTTAATAAGGAAAACAACGAGGAAAGTAGGAAGAAAAGGACATGGGGGAAAATTAAAGTATGAATTTGAATTTTGTGTGTCACTTCCCTTATACTCTTTTCTTGAGTTCCTCTTCTATTTTGAAAATTCTCAGTTTCTGGTGTTATTTAAGTATGGGAGAAAACTCTAGCTAATTAGTGTTCCTTCTCATTTTCCTTTCCTTTTCTAAACCCACAAAACCAAACTGAGCCTAAGTGCAAGCCTTTTTTTCCCCACTACGTCCTCGTTGGTTCGAAACAGTGGACCTGTTGGGTTTGCATCACTTCTGAGAACAATAACCTTGGATATTATCATCAGCTCGGTAAGCATACCATGAGCCTCATTTGCATGTCGAAAGCATTTGTCGTTTTCCTTAGATTGTATTGTATAACTACAAAATTTTACCTTTCTAGCAAATTTGATGATAGCTTCCGAACTTGATCTCCTAATCAGAATAAAGTAGATGAGGCCAGGGCTATCTTAGAGAAAATCTATCCCGCTCACGAAGTTGAGGAAGAAATGAAGGCCTTACAGTCGTCCATAGAATTTGAAAAGTCCGAGGAAGGTTCAATGGGGAACAATATATTTTCCAAAGTAAAGAGTGCTTGGGGTAACGAAGTGGTTCGAAGAGGCCTCTATGCAGGCATCACGGTTCAAGTGGCTCAGCAATTTGTGGGTATAAACACTGTCATGTATTACAGTCCAACAATAGTTCAGCTGGCTGGATTTGCCTCAAACAAGACGGCTTTAGCACTCTCTCTCATCACGTCCGGTCTCAATGCTGTTGGATCTATCGTGAGTATGGCTTTTGTTGATAGATACGGAAGGAGGAGGTTGATGATTATATCTATGTTCGGAATTATTAGTTGCCTGGTCGTTTTATCCGTTTTATTTTTCCAAGCTTCTTCACATTCTCCGGGTATCAGTAATTTCGAGTCCAGCCATTTTGGTGGGAACTCTACGTGTTCAAGTTATGTCAGCGCTCCTGACGCATCTTCTTGGAATTGTATGACATGCTTGAGAAAGTCAAGCTCGGATTGTGGATTTTGCGCTAATGGTGCTAATAAAGTAAGTTCACTAAACTCACAATCTATATTAATCAAAGTTTTCTCATCGAAATAGTGATAGCCTGTTTGCGCATCCCTTCACAACCTGTATAGCATTTTAGTATAGAAATTTATCAAGTTCATGAAACGCGCAAACTATCCATTATTTTTTAACTTCATTTCGTACCGCTTTAAAGCATGCTACATTCTCTTTTGAAATTCTCCCAAATCGACTTGTTATGATTCTTCCAAATTTAAACCGGCCAAGTGGGATTATGACATTGACATAATCTGTAGTTCACACGAAAGAATATATTCAAAACAAAATTGAGGTTAAGCTCATCATAAACCAACACAACGGCTCACATAGATTTTACCTACTAGTTACTTCCCATTGATGCATTTCATTTAAGTTCTCCACTATCAATGTTGAACTATAGTCTTCCCCTGTATAGAATATTTATTCATATTCTTTTGTTTTTGTTAGTTTCAACCCGGAGCATGTTTGGCTAAAAATGATTTTACAAAGGGCTCATGCAAAGCAGAACATCGAACATGGTACACTGCAGGTTGCCCGAGCAAATTTGGGATTTTTGCAGTTCTTGTTTTGGGATTATACATAATATCATACTCACCCGGAATGGGAACCGTGCCTTGGATAGTGAACTCCGAGATATACCCGTTGAGGTACAGAGGCATCGGTGGAGGAATTGCAGCAGTTTCTAACTGGGTTTCGAATCTCATAGTCAGCGAGACGTTCTTAACTTTAACCGAGGCACTCGGATCCGCTGGCACATTTCTCTTGTTTGCTGGGTTTTCCTGTCTTGGACTTCTATGCATATATCTCCTTGTACCGGAAACCAAAGGGTTGCCATTTGAGGAGGTTGAGAAGATGTTACAAAAAGGCTACAAACCAAGCCTTTGTTCCAAACAAAAGAACAGTGAATCTGCTTAAGATCTAAAATATTTTGCTTTTTCCTAGGCTGCATTATTATCTTACTGATCTATCTAAAAAGTATAGTGTTTAGTTTTAAAGTTTTCAGAATTGGATTTTGTTATCTATTCAGTTATTTTTCATTTTTTTCTTTTCCATGTGGTATATTCATGTACTACTACTGCCCATAAGATTGTTCGGCGGCCATAATTTTATAACAGCACTGTCGTTCACTTAGTATTAATTTCTGTTGATGTCCATTCATGTCCTGTTCTGCTCGTCTAATTTAGGATACTGCAGTAACTTATTGTACCTGAGGGCTTCTTTTGGAACTGAGAATCTAGGAAGTTTATTATTCGAATAAGAGTAATGAAGTGTTTTCCAAATTTCTATCCTGAAAGTGCTTCCCATTTGATTGTCAGTTGTACCACATGTAATGACATGTGAAACTATAAATTATTGTCACAGCATGTGGTACAATTGTTAAGCCATTTGGGAACTAAATCTGGGATTCAAAGTTGGAAAGCATAGCATTACTTTATTATTCAGGCTATGTGTTGATAAACAGCAGCTGTGTGATATTAGTAACAATCTGAATCCTCATCTTCATTGTTGACCACTTAGGGAGGAATATTGCTTCAACTAGTACATCATTAAAGAGGCCGCTATTAAATATTGAAAGTTAACAGATATATTATGGAGGCTGATAATGATGTCTGGTTAGAATTTATAGAAATATAAGATATAGTCCCTCATAATAGGTTAAAAGAAAATTTAGTGTGTTTGACTTTTTAAACCCTTAAATTCATCCTTAATCAATAAGATATACTAGGAATTAGTCATTTCTCCCAAATATCTGTATTTTTTATGGACAAAATTACCCTTCATTATATATATACATATACATATCTGTGTATATGCCATTAACTTAAAATCAGGGATTTCAATTTGAAACCCAAATAAATCAAGATCCATTTATATCTCTTTATCATTATCTCACTCTCTGCCTTCCATGATCTCTATCTTTCTCTCTGCCCTGGTGTGACGATTTGGTATTCTACTTGCAATTACTCAAGTGATACACCGACGTTTTCCCAATTGATACAAGAATGGTCAGAGGATACAAGATTGGTCAGAGTTTTAGATGATTGTTCCAATCGAGCGTATCTTTCGGTTGATAAAAGCTTGATACTGGTGTTGTAATCGATATACCAAGACTTGGGTAAGAAAAGTTTTTACTTCAACATATTGAGGATGATCTAAATAAGTTAATAAAGGAATTTATGCCTTCTATATATGTCAAAGCCATCGTAATTTGCTTTTCTGTTATTTCCTCAATCAGGGCCCTCTAGAGAGTGAGGGAATGATGACAAACCATAAAGTGGTGGAATTCATGTATTGTACAATGGCAAATTGGGTGAGATTTTTGATTTATGTATTATGTGAGTCATATGAGTAACCCCAACAACTATATCTCTCTCTCTACCACTCTCTCAATCTAGTCTCTGTTTTTTTTTTTTTTTTTTTGCTTTTGTCTCAAAAGTCAAGTATACCATGGATAGAGAGACGAGATGGTTTAGTCTAGTTTCATGATTTTTGTTAGTGTGTATTTTGAAAAACAGTGGGTCATTTTGATAATTTAGTTTTTTTTTTTTTTTTTTTGTGAGAAATTTGTATTATTAAATTTCTATCAAAATTCTAGAATTGAGAATTTCTCACCAAACCCATGTCTATTGTTGCTCCATTTTAGTGTTTTGACAGTTTGTGTATGAATTTTCGATAGTGTGAGAAATTTCTCACAAAGTGTGGAGTATTTCTTTTGAGTTTTTAAGGTACGAAATTTGTTTTAATTTGGTTAGAAAAAAGGTGAGAAATTTCTCACTGTAATAGATAAAAAAAAAAGGTGAGATATTTGGTTTTTTTTTTTTTGTGAGAAATTTATCATCAAATACGTTCAAAAATTTTAGAAATTTTTCACTATAATAGATAAAATTTCTTTGTTAATTCTCTCTCTGTCTATATATATATGTATAACAAATAAGGGTTTTGAATTAAAAAACCCTGATTTATGGAAGTTGGGGTATTTATCAATTTTTCTATTTTAATTCTCTCTCTTTCTATATATATAATAAATCTGGGTTTTGAATTTTAAAACCCTGATTTATGGGAGTAGGGGTATTTTGGTCCTCAAAATAGGTGAGGGACTAATTTTTAAGTGAACTTATAAAATGGATCAATTTCTAGATACGGATACAATAAAGACTGAAATCTAAACAACCCTAGAATTTATTCAAATGGAATGGAAGCAAAGTTATCTCTTAAAATGGCCACCAAATTGGGGTCAATATGTCCTTAAACCTTCAAGCAATGCATAGACTGTTAGAGCATCTCCCACGCTAAATGCTCCTGTTTTTTTCATGCCAGATTTGCTAATTGGTGTTTTTTTTTTTTTTTTAGAGTAATGATATGCTTTTCAAAATTTTTTTCCCCAAAAGTGTTTCCCAATACATATGGTAGTGGGTCCAATTGATTTTAATTGGTTAATGTTAAAGTGATTCCATTATTAAAGAGGATCCCACTAACATATGTGTTGGAAAACACTTTTTGGAAGAAAAAAAAATTGGCAAACATATCATTACTCTTTTTTTATTTTTTATTTTTATTTTTATTATGTCAGATTGCTAAATGGTGTTTTGTTTTTGGCATGTCAAACTGCTACACTGCTACCATGCTAAAATGCTAGTATAATTTTGCATATGTGCTATACGCACAAGACCCAAAAACACAGTTCTAATGGAGTGTCAAAGGTGGTGCTATAACTTTGGCAATCCATTAAAGCTGTTTTTTTTTAAGGCGATGCTACAGTTTGGCAGTAACACCCTGTTTGGCAGCCAAATAAATATTAAATTTATTCCTTTGCTTGTACGTAAAGGGTTGAGTAAATGTCGTGTTTGCACACAAAATTATAGTATGATCTTCCAAAAACACATCTCTAATGGTGTATCAAATGTCATACCAAATGTGATACAAGATATAATTTTATTACTTAGCATGTAGGTTTTTTTTTTTTTGATGAGTCTTACCTGGATCACGGCTGGATACAACACACACACCCCACACATGCACACAAACCCAACCCAACCTCACCCCACAGTCCCACAATGGCCCATAGCAAAGTCCAACAAGGGCCACTCATTCCGACTGAACGCACAAATATGGGGCAAGAACTTCCCCTAAAGAGAATCGAACTCTTGACCTCTTCATTGGAGAGATCAAAGTGGTACCACTTGACCACTTGGGTCGTTGGTACTTAGCATGAAGTTAGAGAGATGTTTTGGGAGGTTTTTGTTATAAATTAGCAATAACACAAGGTTTAGCATGGCTACCAGAGATCCTCTTAAGAGCTGTTTCATGATTACTAATATTTGGTGGTATCTTAGCAAAGCCCTTTGAACCAAAAAAAAAAAAAAGAGGGTGCCGACAATTTGTTGTTGAAGAAAAGTTCAAAAACTCGTGCAAAGAGCAAAGACTGACAGAACCCCATCCAAATAGCAGGACAAAACATACCTGCTAATGCCAGCTAATTCATTAATAATAACGACAATGGCAAGCATAGAAAAGAAAAAAAAAATATGATGAATATTCAAGACTGTATCAACTACTACTATATAATCTGTGGTGGCCCTGGTGAGGGGATGGTAGGTAGTTGGCTTTGGTTGGCTGGCTGAATGTGCATTTACATACATACATGTATATATATATGGGGTCATACATATATACATGTATGTAAATACCTGCATGCTTGTAGGACACTTTAACATGTGATGCTAGCAGCACACTACAGATGGAACTACTTTAATCCCAAGGACTTTCAGTTTCAGCAACCCTACCATAGTACCATGCCAGCAGCCCACCATCACTTCTTTTTCCTTTTTTTGTATGCTGTTTCTAATTTTGCTTGGCCACTATGGAATTATATGGAAAACCGTTTTAACGTTACAGGGGAAAGAGAAGTGAATAAAAATAACTGCAATTTAAATACTGTCAAATCCATTCATATCCTAATTACCCTTGGACTTATGGTTGGATTTAGAGAGAGAGAGAGAGAGAGAGAGAGAGAGAGAGAGAGAAGGGATGTAGAAACTTTAAATTCAAATATACTGATGTGGGTCTAAAACATTTTGAGTACTCGGATCCCATTTCCGAATTTCACAAAAGCTGATTGATTGGGATGGACATTCTGGGAAAATTCTATGATACTGACATCCTAATGATTTTGGTTTCAAAACCAAAGTGGTGTTCAAAGTTACCACATGTTGTTGACACCAAATTACTACATATTGGTACCCTATGAAGCACCGACATTTCTAAGAAGGTAAAATGACGCGTGTCTTGTCTGAGACAAACACGACACTTCAAGGACACTTTTCCTGCAATATCCACGTGCAATTTTTGTAGGATTTTGTGATGGATCCATGTCAGCGTATCCATGCCATGCTCATTGTTGGCACCAAATTGGGTTGTATGATAAAACCAGAACAACTAGGTTGTGTCACAGAAGATCCCAGACATTTTAACTCTGATGTAGCCCATATTCAAAGTGAAATTGGACATTATAAAAATATCATTCAGCCTCACCACAGCAAATGGAAAAACAAAACTACTGACATCCAAGCTCTGTAATTTTTTAACTCTGTGGAGTGAAATCCATACAAATTTCAAAGCTTTTATCACCCAAAACTAAAGAGGAGCAAAACTAGAATGTAAAGTGAAACTGGCCCTAAATCTAACATACTACACAACAAATTAAGCAGAAGATTGACAACACATTACAATATAAAAAGCAACACTAGAGTTTTGAACAAAAAAAGCTCCAAACATTCTCTCTTTTCACAAAATAAAACCAGAGTCTCTGTATTACTTTAGACATAATTTGGATCCCCCAAACTATAGATACAGGATGATAACCCAAAACCCAACATAGGCAGCAAACAATTCTCCTCCAAAACAAAAAAAACACAGTTTAATAAAGAGGGAAACATTTAAAAAAAAAAAAACCCAAAACCTAGTAAACTAGTATCATACATGATCTAATAATATATGTCAGCTTTCCCCTCGCTAGCTAGCTTAATAAAAAGTTTTTGCACTTATATGATCACAATTCTCCCAGAAGTTCTCAACCACTCTGCACCACAAATCCATCAAAAACACTGCCTATATACAGTCAAAACAACCGACCACTTGATACTACTAGTCTAATGCATTACAATATCATATACTACCTCCTCTCTGACTCTGAGGACTTGAAGAGGAAGCTTCTTGTCTTGGTTCTCTCAAGTAGCCAAGAAGCGTTTCAGCCTGCAAAACCAAACCAAAACCAAAAACAAAACCAAACCACCATTCAAATTCAGCTACCCATAAACTTAAACACTATGATACTTAAATAAACATGTACTCCAGTAGTTTTCATGCCTGGAATCAAGTATACAACCAGACAACAAAATACGTTAAAATCATTGAAAACCATGCAATTGTGACTCAATGGTTATTTATTTATTTAATTTCGCTCCGTCCTCACTAAAGTGAAGATGTTGGATACTGGTAGGCATATCCATTTTGACCCACCAATTAATATCAAAATTATGACCAAACAATTAAATAACAAGTCCAAATCAAATTAACCAAGTCAAAAACTAAGGGCTTGTTTAACAAGGATCTTGTATAGAACCGATTCACTAGTAAACCATACTTTATACTTAACTCCCGGTGGTTACAATTAAAGTGAAAGTACTAAGATTTTTTTAAAAATAGACTCGCATGGGAATTAAGATTAAAGTGCTAAAATTAGTCCGCGTAAAAGAATTTAACAGTCAAAATTAACCCACAAAGAAATTTAAGTGTTAAAAATGGTACTATTATTCGCACCCACATGGATGAACCAAAATTAACCTCACAAACGGGAATAAGCTTGGTTAAATTTTTGACAAATTTTAGAAATTCACAAATATCGAGTAAAATTTTAATAGTGTTTCACTTTAGTCGCAACTACATCAAGTTAAAATGTTCACTTTTGAACAACATCCGTAAAATGAAAACCAAGGAAAAATGTAATTAACCCAAAATCAATGTGCATAAACATAACAGAAATCCCCAAATTATTGTGAAATTGACAATGCAATGAAAAAACTCATTTTAACCAACCCCCACACACACACACTGACAAACATGATCTGAGTCAGTGAGTAACCGAGTCGACTCAGCAAAACAAACTAACCTTGTGTTTGGCTCGAGCAGTACCAGTCTGAGAATGAGCAACCAGAGGAGGTATCCCACCTTCCCTAACCAGCAACCCTCTGTTCCTCACACTATCAGAACAAAGCTGCAAAAGCGTCAGAACCGCGAATTCCTTCCCCTTGGCCGACCCATCCTCGATCGCCTCCACCAGCGCAGCAATCCCACCCTCCTCCACAATCGCCGCCTTCCCCTCCTCAACTCCAGCTAGGCTGCTCAGTATCACCATCGCCTTCTCAGTCAACCCCGTCCCCTGCTCCACCACCAGCGCCACCAAAGGCTTCACCGCTCCGGCCACCACCGCCCTCTCCTTGTTCAGCTTCACTGAGCAGAGCTTGTACAGCGTCGTTAGGGCGTCTTTCTTCCCTCGATTCGACCCGTTTATTAAAAGCGACACCAGCGGCGGAATCGCACCGCACGCGCCGATCGACATCTTGTTGTCGTCGATTAGAGATAAACTCATCAACGCGCAAGCTGCGTTTTGCTTCGACGTCTCTGTACCGGTCTTCAATACGTATACCAGCGACTTTATAGCTCCGGCATTGACGATCAGAGACTTGTTCTCTTCGTGGAGTGAGAGATTTAACAGAGCCGTGACGGCGTGTTCTTGAGTCCATGGATCGCTACACCGGAGAAGAGGAATCAGCGCCGGAACAGCTCCGGACTCGCCAATCAAAGCCCGATTATCCGCCCGATTCTTCGCCAGAAGCCTCAGCTTCGCCGCCGCCGATCGCTTTACCGCAATCGACGTCGATTGGAGGCCATCGACGCAGATCTTCACCGTCGGTTGAAGATCCTCCGGAGATATACTCTCGATTATCTCGGTTGAGAAGCTCTCACGTTGCAGAAACCCTTGACATGGCTCTGGTTCGGGTTCCGGGTTCGGATCCGACTCTTTTTCCGCAACTTGAATACCCGCGAGCCTCTGTAACTCCCCCGAAATGTCGCTGCTATAAGCCGAGAAGTCACTGAAGGCCTGAGAGAGTTCTACAAAATCCTCCTCCGAACCGGAGGGCTTCTCCGATTTGTTAGACCGGGTCGCGAGCTCCCCGAGCCGGAGGTCGATGACCGAGTCGGTGAGGTTCTCGGAGACGCAAGTCGAGGAGTCGGCGGGCAAACCGGAAAAGGAGCAGCTACGGTCGGTTTGGTAGAGGTTGGACCGGATCGTCCGCATGGACCGGCCCAGAGACCTCTGAATCTTAGAAGAAGACAACGAAGACGGGGTGTAGAAGGAACGCGCCGCCGGTAAGCGAGTGGAGTTAGAGTGAGAATCTTGGAGAGAAACCATGGCAGAAGCAAAGCACAAAAGGTAAAGTTATGATATAAACATATACTCCAATTTTATTATATCTCTCTCTATATATATATATATATGTATGTATACTTGAGAGCTTGGGCGAGTGAGATTAATGGTTTTTTGATTTATAAGAGAAGCTTTATGAGAGTGTGATAAAGATAGATAGATTGAATGAAAATGTGGATTTTGGGTGTGGGTTTTGTGGCTAAGCTTTTTGGAGTTTAAGTAAGAGTGACAAACAATGTGGCGACGAACACGGTCACAGCCAATGCACAAAACCGTGGTTAGTTAAAGAGTTGTGGGGTCATTTGTAGCAGTCCACTACTGTGAGAAAGGTATTGATTGTAACAGCCATCATACTCTACTGTCACTGTAGAACTTTGCCTTTTAGTACTACCGTCGGCAAACGAGTTCATACGCTGTCGTTTAAAACTGTCGAAGCTAGGGCGTGTTTGTAGCGTGTTGAATAGTTATTTATTTTTATTTTGCTCAAGTGTTCAATAGTTATTTTATGTCTATGATAATTAGGGGGTAAAAAATAAGAATTATTAAGTATATAACACTAAAAAAAAACAAGTGTTTCCCAAATTTAAATTTTAAATTCAGGTTTTATATACTTTAACAATTGTACCACTTGGGGTAAGAGTTCTGAACAATGCAACATATATTACATGTTATACAATTTTTTTTTGGAATTTTCAGTTTTTTTTTTTTAATTTCAGAATGCATTTTTAGTTTTTAAAATTGGAAATTTCAGGAATGGCCTTGATCAAAATTAGAATTCACATTTCCAAGTTGCACCCCTAGTTCAAAGAAATTGATCGAAGCAAAAATAAAAAATGATTTGGCAAATTTTATACCGTCTTAATTGCATGCATACCTTAAGTCTTTTAGACAGCCCAAAAAATATGATTTAAAAAAATTTAAGAGACAAAACTGTAATCAAAGTCTTTGCAAAAAGACATTTCTGTATTGATTACACAAATAAATAAATATTATTTTATTTTAAAAAATAAAGAAACGAAAACAAACAAACAAACTGAGCTTTAAAAGGTGTTTGGGGGTAATGAAATTACGTCTAGTATTGAGTGGACAAATTAATTTCGCATTGGTGCCGTGCAATGCAACTAAAAAGAACAAAACAAAAAGGCTTAACTATATTTTATATCCTCTTAATTTGTTCTTTGTATTAATTTAGTCTCTGTAGTTTAGAAATTGTCATTTTAATCCTTATAGTTTTATAAGTATGTTATTTTAGTCTCTCAAACACTTTTTATTACAATTTTTTTTACTTTCAGTGACAAAATTATTCGTCACTAAAGAACTTATTAGATTTATTTGACACACTTATGAAACTACAGAGATTAAAATAACACTTCATAAATTACAGAGACCAAACTAACACATATGACAAACTATAAAGTATAAAATGTATTTAACCAAAACAAAAAGATAGTGGACTTATAAGAGAGTTTTTTTTTTTTTGGAGACTTATGAGAGAGTTGGATAGTGAAAGATTCTAAATGTGAGGGTGAGGACAAGAGTTGAGTTGAGAGAATAGAAAGAGTGGGGACACGTGGTGACAACTGGTCAGTCACTGATGGATCGATGGGGGTGAGATGTCCAATGTTGTTGATAAGCCTAATTTGGCCGTCTGATCAACATCAAATGGGTTAATCATAGTCAAACTACAGCTCTGACATAGTAGTAGTAGTAGAAGAGCACACGGTTGTAACTTGGGAAGCTGAAGGCTGCACACACCCTGTTCATACACAAAAAAAAAAAAGTTAACGCCGACGGTTGTCCTTGTCAGGAATCGTGTTTTTAGAATTCCTTGACAGAGTGCGTTTAAATTGGTACTCTAAAAATTTATGTGAAAATTATTATAATCACATAATAGCAGAATTAGGGTTACCTATTATTAAAAAAATGGATTACTATAATAGATGAATTGAGAACACGTACTTGATAATAACTCATGATTTTCTATCATATTTCTTTATTGTCAGAATTCCGAACTAAGTGTGAGCTCTTTTTAAAAATACTTTATGTTTTTTTTTTCCCCAAGTTATAGTACTATGCATGAAAAACGTATCTGAGAGAAGAGTCAAGACAATTTATATATATATATATATAGGTTACGATAGAGATTATAAAAAAGTCAATAAGAAACAAGTGTCCTAAGTAATTAGGAAACCCTAATTTCAGTAATTTGAACTAAATCAGATTCTTATTTCGATTAATTATAATTTATACCATTAAAGAATTATAATTGCACTTTTACCCTCATCTCAAAAATATATTTCGAGCTTCATGTTATTAAATACTTATTGTCTCTCCACATTAAAATTACAGATATTCATTGATTAAATATAATTACTGATAATCTATTTAAATAATCTCTAAATATTTCCTTGAGTTTATTTACTTAACTTATTTGATATATCGGATACAAAATCCACCTTTAGAATTTGACATAATAAAAACTTATAAACTTTCTCAAGGGACTATCATCAATCCCAAAACTGAGATGTGGATTGCATCATTAATTAATATTCACCACACAATTAGTATCGTCACCCAATCTAATGAGATATTGACCCATTTAAAGATTTTATTTTTTTAAGGATCAAAGAGTAAATATTAAATATATGTGTCTATAAATTAATTTAGAATTTAGAGTATAAGCACTCATAATAACCATGGGGTGTTAATTATCTTATGGGTAAATATCACCTAGACTCCCTGAGGTTTGCCCCGATCACAGACGCTACCCTTCACGTTTCAGTAATATCACATACATCCCCTGAGGTTTGAAGCGCGTATCACGTAGACCCCCTCCGTCAATTTACCGTTAAAAAAGTGACGGACTAACATAAATAAATACAAAACATACCCCTAAAAGTTTGATCCTTGTGTCATTTTAGTCCCCGTAGTTTCAATTGGGTCAATTTGGGCCTTGAAGTTTTAAATTGAACCAATTTGATCTAAATGTTCAATTCTGTGAGAAAAATTGACAGAATTTACTCACATACTATGCATTGCCAAACTTTTTAAGGGCAAAAATGGAACACCACCAATCTCTCAACCTGCTTATTAGCGTAATTGTGCATAACAGTGGGTAAATTTTGTCTATTTTTTTCTCATATAATGGGGGCATTTGGATCAAATTGACCCAATTTAAACTGTCGGGACTAAATTGACCCAATTGAAATTACATGTACTAAAATGACACAAGGACCAAACTTTTAGGGGTATGTTTTGTATGTATTTATGTTAGTTCGTCACTTTTTTAATAGTAAATTAACGGAGGGGGTCTAGGTGAAACGCGCTTCAAACCTCAGGGGGTATAGGTGATATTACTGAAACGTGAGGGGTGGCGTCTGTGATCGGGGCAAACCTCAGGGGGTCTAGGTGATATTTACCCTTATCTTATAAGTCAGTATAAAGATAATTACCCAATTAAAGTCTGTCTCATTTTAATACACAAAGTGTATTAGCAAAGTGAGTTGAAACTTTACTGTTTCTCGTAGTAAAGACAAACCTACTACACCTCTATGTTGCAGTCCTACTGGTGGTTTGTTCAAATTTCAATCCCATATAAGAATGTAAACTAAAATCTTATATTTTGCAAGATCCGATGGTCTGATCTTTCATGTGTAAGTCAAACTCTACACACCAGATCACCTACTATGTAGAATAAGCAATATACCTGCACAATATGAAACAAACAATATAATGCAAGTATTGTCCACACAGACTCTCAAGAAAATAGAAAATAACTAATTTTATTAAGTGAATAATAAATTGACTACATAAAGCATGCATTTTAATATATATATATATATATATATCTAACACCCCCAACCCAAAAAATGCACTAAAATCCAATGAAGGATAGATATAGAATATTATTAGTTTAGGTGTATTCAAACATTTTGTTAGTTGGTCTAAATGTAGTAGTATGTTATACCATCGATTACTATAACAATATGTGTTTCAACTGACGACTGCTAAAGTATATGAGAACAAATTTGAGTTTCAAATTTAAGAAGCATAACATCACTCATTATTGTAAATCTGTGGTTTTCATTATTTGCCAATTATTTCAGTATTGCTCTTTCTCACGTAAAAATATGAACTATTTTTTAAATGTAAGAAATATCGTGGTGTGCTCTGCAGCTGTTTTGGTTGAAGAGTTTTTGTAGTGGTTAGGCTCTTCACCTCATAACGATGAGGTTGTGCTCATCTACAGTGATAGCACATAAACCTGAGCATATGCAAAAGACTTCAAAAACCATTCTAGCACGTCGTTTTTATCACATTTGAGATGTAGTTTCCGCAGTGGGTTGTCTTAAGGCATATCTCCATTAGGGGATTTGATGTGCTTAGACATTTTATTATGGTATTGACATTATTATTCAAGTTTTATTATCAGTTAAAAATAAACTAATTGGTTTCCATACATATATGTTTGTTATATGAATGGAATGAATGTACATTTCTAATGTGTGACAGGGCTTGAATCGACCTGCTAACACGGGTGATTCACCTTGGCGTCGAGATAGTGAACTAGGACATGTGTGTCCATGGAGCTTAGATGGCGAGCAAGATGAGATATTTGTGTTCATAGTGCTTAGATAGCTAGCTAGGACATGCCTGTCCATAGCGCTTAGAAAGCGAGCTTGAACACTTATATCTACGTAGTGTAAGAACATCGAGCCAGATATAAAGCTTTATTATCCTTATATGTCGCCTTAGATGGAACTAAGACGAGACCTTATATTTGGTCGAACATAGAGAGATGCCATGACTCTATGTAGCCTGTTTACAACCGAATGCGAGTTTTTAGACGGGATGCCAGGAGTGGCTACTATGCTAGGAAACTCAGGTTAGACGTTTTGTGTAACGTCTAGACTAAGATTCATATAGCGTTACTTGTTTTTCAAACACAGAGTGGCATGCCCATTTTTATGGAAGAACGCCATAGCATACATTTCTTACTGTATGTGCTTTTGTGATCGACTGTGGAGCAATGAATGGATTCTTCTTCATTACTGTGTGAGCCACGTAGCATATCCAAGACATTGGTTATTCTACAAACTGGTTGCCTTCACGACTTGAGACTATGTTATGAAGAGGAGGCTTGATGACAGCTACTTTAGCATGCTATCCTTGGACGAAGAGACAATTCCGTTCTATGGGGTGTGTATGGGCAAGCGGTCAAGTTAGTCGGATTGACATGTAGGCTCAGGGAATGAAGGCTAAGGGAAGACCATTCAATAACACACCATGTTTTGTGACTCATTAGTAGGCCTGCGACAATCGTCTTTTGTTACTGATATGTGATGTTGTCAAAATCAAGTTCTTATTTAATCCTATTAAAAACGTAGTATGTTGGAAGTAGGGTGTTGAGTCCACATGGATTGATACAAGAACAACGTTTGGGAAGTTTAGTAACTAATTATAATACTCAAAAGAAATAAATAAGAAAAGATGATGAAAAGGAATAAAATGACTTTGCGTCTTGCGGCTTTTTGTTTGGTTTTTGGAAGAGGAGAGGGGAAATAAATACTAATCTAAAAAGCAATAGGTTGGGATCATTCCCCCCATCTTGGGTCACAACAAGATGAAATGCCCTAGTGTTTCAAACACATTCTAAGGTAACACTTCATTGTGGCATATTATCAAACACAGGGAGTGCATCTAAGTGAAAGATGAAGGAAGCTTTGAAATTTCCATAGAAACGGATTTGAAGCTAACGTTTGACTATCAAGGATGCATGACATACAAGATGAAGCATCTATGGCTTCTAATCCGAATGATTTGTCCACCCTACACTAACTAATCTACTTGGTGGACAAATCACCTATGAAGCCTTCAAAAGATAGTATTTAAAACCCAAGAGTTTGAACAATCAAAGATGCTTGACATCAAAGATGAAGACCCCAAGTTATAAATCCCACACACATCATTTATCAAACACATGGAGTGTAAAACACAAGATTACATAATATTCCATATGAAATACATAAGGTAGGATTCAATGTCTAAGTTATGACAATCAAAAATGCAATACAAAGAAGATGAAGCCCCTAGTTTTGAATCCTACACAAATGAACCCTAGAAATGCTACAACACTAAATCCAAGAGTTCATGATCCACAATCGATGTAAATCTAACTAATAATAGAAATCATAGCAATATCATCAAAAGAGAAGAGATAGAAAATATGCCTAGCCATTAAAACTTCAATCCAAGCTTCAAGTTTATACAAATGAAGAAGAAATGGAAGGGAACCCAAGTGGGTTCCCAAAAATGAGAGAAGAAGAAGAAGAATGTTGGGAGGAAAAAAAAAACCAAAAGGTAATCCCTTCCAAAAACCCTATCTCTATCTATTTATATAAAACCCACGTCATGGCAAACTTGTAATTAAAAAGGGGCAAAACACAGCAGCCGCGGATCGATCCCTTTTTTGGGTCGGATCGATCCGCCTTTCATCTGGGTAGTTGATATCTCTTCGAAAAGTCGCGGATCGATCCCTTCATTGGGGCGGATTGATCCATCTTGGGATTTTTCTGGCAGAATGTTCCTTCGGATTCGCGGATCGATCCGCTCAAAAGGCCGGATCGATCCGCATCCTTTGAAACTGATACCAAGATCCTCAAGAACCTATGGTTCGATCCGCTCATAGGGCCGGATCGATCCGCCTTTGCTGGAATTCTTTCCTTTCCCTTTTTATGATAAAAGAACCAAACGGAGTTGGTTCTCACTTTGAACAAGTCCCCAAACACTACAATAAAGAGATTTTTATTAGTAATAAGTGAACAACAACAAGAACAATAAAAGTACAATTTATCCATTAAATCTCCCAATATAAGTGATAATTTGTGTCCAATAAGGGTAAAATCATGAAGTTAAGAATGCAATATTGGACACGAATCAATATGTCATGAGTACATTACATTGAGGTGGTGCAACAATTCTTTTCACCGAGGGATTGAGAATGTTGTATTCGGTGTGGTTGAACTGTCTAAGGCATACACGATAAGCTTCCGAGTGATGTTTCTTGCTGGTCATGGTGATGATTTGGCATTACACTCATGTCGCTGTACTTTCTTTTTGTAAGGTCGCACGTTTTGTTTCCTTGTATGAAGAGATGAGAAGTTCTATTTCGAGAAATTGGTTTTAGTACTGGCCCTATGTGGGTGTGTAGGAGATGTAAGAAATATTGTCGGCCATAATGCCATATGGGCACCCACATGTCATTGGACCGGGTCCAATAAGCTTTGTGTTGGATCGAAATAATCACACGCAAACAATATATGAAAAACAGAAAGATTAAAGAGACACAGAGAATTATCACGTGGTTCGGCAATGTGCCTACGTCCACACCGGAGAGCCTGAAATTTCTACTATCAATAACGATTTAGGGTTACATCATATATATATATCCTATAGGTACATGGCAAAATACGCTTCGCTCCGCCATGGGCCCCAGGGCCCTCCCCTTGACTCTTGGGCCTACTGTAACGGACCCATTACAATATGAGCCATACCCAACACTTTGGCTCTTGGAGTCATAGGGTTTGGTGAATATGTGTGTGTAAATATATGATATAAACACAAATATGATACACCCTTAGCATTTTGGCACCTCTCTCTCTCTCTCTCTCTCTCTCTCTCTCTCTCTCTCTCTCTCTCTCTATGGTTTTCTCTCTTTTGGCCATCACCATCGCGCCATGGGATTTACCTCGTGACTGTCATGGGGATTGCTCCAGTAGTGTCTTCTATGACCTATGCGAAACATAATAGGGTACACAAAGGCGATGTAGGTGCAGCAGGGTTCGTGGTTCTTGATTGGGCTCGTAACAACACTGTTCGGCGATCCGTTGGGTTATTCCGCTAGGTAACGAACCTATACCCAACTTGTATGCTTGTATGCATATTTATTCTACATGAAAGAATAGTGATTGGTAGCTAGGTAGTAAGAGAATTACACAAAACAATATTTCCTTTTGAAAAAATTATTATTGTCTCAAAGTGTGTATATATATATTGGTTGTTAGAACTGTCTCAATGTATTTAAATGTGAATATTGTTGATCTTTAAGTTTGTCTCCTAAATGTAATTTTCAATACATGTGGACGTGAGACCATATTAAGTAATGACCATTTGATTTTTATTAAAAATTATTTTAACTGGTATTACTGCCAAATATGTTGAGAATAGGAACAGTTAGACGGGATAGAGTTGGTAAAAGGAGATTTACCAACTCTACCCCGTCCAATATATATACATACTCTGACTTTGCCTCGCCCCATCTAATGAGTCATACCTGGGGTTGAACAAAAAAAGCGTTGGACCGAACCAAGTCGGTTTTCTAAAAATTACTCACAGCTAAAAATCAAACCAAACTGACCGAAAACCGCCCGAACTGACCACTTCGGTTAATTTTTAAAATATGAAAAAAAATCAAAAAATCGACCGAACTGAGAGACCCTAGCCATACCAATCCTGCTTCTTTTAGTATTAGCCACTCTGCTCTACTAACTCCCGATCCATTTACATATCCTATAATAAAATAAGTTTTTTTGTGCTCCAACAACAAAATGCCAGTAATTTAAGTGTTTTTTTTTAGAATAACCAACATTATATTTATATAACAAAAACTAGATGCACATAGATTATTTATATAACAAAAATACTTTAGTGAATAGGTTAAAACATTAATGGTACACTTGTACGTTAACCTCATAATCGGGACAGAGTTGGTTGAGAGGACCTTTTAACAGCTCTGACCCTAACCCTATATGATTTCAATCTAGCTAAGAATAGCAAACCGTGCCTACTCCTAAAATATCTCTTCCAAATCCTTACCGTTAGAAGCGGGGTGGGGCAAAATAGTACTGTCAGGATTAGTAATTTTGCTATTGGTAACCCAATTGGAGACGAATTTAAAAACCTTAACCAATTGGAGACAAATTTAAAACCCATAACAAATGACTAATTTTTGACTTTTCATTCTAACAAATTTTGTATCCAATATGAGTTGATAATTATGTTTGCTTTATCTGCATATCATTGGAAATGTTTTTACATTTATTTCACTTACTAGAGGATACTTCTATTCTCTACAAACTCTTAAATATTGTAAGAATAACAACTAACAACATCACAGTAAGAAGTTTAGTAATTCTAAAAAATCTCTCATATTAATTTATTATTGATAGCTATGTGTTTGCCTCAATTTACATGTCTTGTTATTGTGTTACAACCACTTTTATCTGTACTATAATTGTTGTTTGAAAAAAAAAATGGTCTTTAGTAGTTTTGATGAGTCACAAGTGCTATGAAGTTATAGCTAGAATATGTTTGTACAATAAAATATTATTTTTGGGAATTATTATATTAAGTTATTTTGGTTTATTATCGAAACTATTTGAAAGTTACTTGAATGACACTTGACAATGTAAGAGAGGGTAAAAAATGGTTAATGATACTTTCCAACAAGTTGGATTTATTCAAATAGAAAGTGTCCAAGAAAAGTCACATAGAAGTTATTTGGAGGTTGCTTGTCTTAGAAGATTATTGTTTTGGAAGACACATGGAAAAATGTCCAAATTCAAATGGATATTTATTGCTTCAAGAGGGAACAGTTGCATCTCCATGTATAATAGGAAGACATGACCATGCAACATGGAGGGGTTCTACCAACAATCCTACAACTTACTCTTTTTTTCAAGACTTTATAGCCTTTTATCTTTTTTATAATGTAGCCTAGCTAGTTTAGGATAGTTTAATTTCTTTGTAACCTTTTCTTTGAATTCCATTTCTTAGTAACTTCTTTAGACTCTTTACCATTTTTAGTCCATTACTTTACATATTTTTTACGATTCAAGTCTTTACATGCAATTCTTAGGAGTACTTGTTGTGAATATGACCTGTAACACACACAATGCAAACGCACACAGAAACAATAAACAGACAAACCACGACACCAGATATACCCTGTGGTTCGGCCAAATTGCCTACGTCCACAGCCTCTCACACCAGTTCACTATATTCAAGAAACAGGGTTACAGAGTTTTCTCTCAAAGAACGCAGCTCTCAACATACTGCGGCTGCACATAGAAGGGATAATATATCCCACTAGGGTTACACTGAAAATTACTAAAATACCCTTGGCCAACTCGGGGAGCCCGCCCCCCGAACCCCCGGTATCAGCGTGGATCAGACTTCACAAACCCAACAGTACTAACATTAGTATAGTTCAACCACTTCAAAGAAATCATTCGAACTCTCTCTTCAACATCTCTCATTCATTTTCATTTTCTTTGCAAATTGGTCGCGTCTTAGTCCTCGTGTCACGAGCCAATCGAGTAACACAAACACCGGTGTGTGTTTCAAAGGTCTATAACACCGTGTTCTCTCAACAGTATTATTGTCGTATGTTTTAGAAACCAAATAGAATCCATGGTTATTTATGCACTTAAACTGATCCTTAAAAAGTCATTAGAATATTATATAACATAATCAGAAGTGTCTAGGACTGGACAGTACTTATCTAACTCAATTGCTCTCCTAACAACAAGACCACATTTAAGGAAAAAATAAATATATAGTACCAGCTACAAAATAAAAACATCCATTATGTAATCTCAGTGCTTACAAACAAATGGCCACAGTTTTTTAGTGCTATGTTTTTATTTTAGGCTGCAACATGCTGAGCTGTTAACCAACAAAACCCATTTCTTATTGATTTATTATTGTGGTTTGAAAATATAATCTTTGTCCCTATTTAATACTATTTTAATGGAGTAGGTATTTGCTAAGACCAATCGTATTGTGCCACACGTAAAAGCTATCAAATTATGGTGACTTGTCATTGCTTTTGTAACTATACTTGTGTGTAGACCATAAGTAACATAAATGTCATTTGCAATTTTCTTAGACAATATAGTGCTTGGGTGATCTTTACTTAGACATAACAACTTGGGTTGCACAAGTTGGTACTCCGATAGTTTTTGGCCTTCTAAGAGAGCTAAAGAGCTTGAAACATTCCTGCAGAGGCAGATACGTACAGGAGTTAAGTTTAGGGGTGAGCAAGCTTGGGACAAGCTTAAGGCTTCTTGGAACAAATTATGTGGAGCGATTATATATAGTTAAAGCATGTTTAGGCTTAGTTTGGCCCCCATGTGGCTTTTTAAAAGGAGCTTATGAAATTTATTAATAAGTTCTTTGATAATTTTATACAAGTGACATACTACTCTTCAAAAAGACATCATGAAATCAAAAAGCAACCTTGGGCTTTTAAAAGCTCCATTCTAGAGCTTTTAAAAGCTCCCTTCAAAAAAGCCCTAAGTTCAATTTTTGCAAAACTCATAAACTAGTTACCAAATGAATTAACATTAAATTGTGCTTTAAAAAAGGAGAAGCACCATGTGGGGGCCAAACTAAGCCTTAGTATAATATTTTTATAATAGAAACTTTTTTTCCAAATCTATGGGGAGGCGGTTGCCCCTCTAGCCACCCCCTAGATCCATCCCTGCCTCCATGGATCATTTTAAGTGTGTTAGAAGGATGGTAACAAGTACTAGGATGAACCGTATGATTTTGGTATGGCCGGGTTCGAATCCTACCACTCTCTTGCCTTTCTAGCTAGTTTATTTGGTGCGCGTGTTGTGGGGTTGGTGCATGTGTCCAGAATTTGCCCTCTATACTAGTACAATAAAAATGATGTCAGTAACACCGTTTAAAAAATTTCAGTAAAATTCGGACCGCAGACTATCGGATGAATTTTTCATCGTGTCCAAAAAAAAAACCACCTTTCTACATTATTTGAATTTATTACTTTAGAGCATTTGAGGTTTAATGTTGCCAAATATTATTGGCAATACGTAAGATTCATGATTTTGAGTTGGAATAAGAATGCTTTACGTTGACTATCCCATAATTACACTCAAGGTGGGTGTTTGAGTCGAAAGTGATGGTCATTATTACCGTTAAACATGCATTGTACATGTTATTATAACAAATGTGTGAGTAGGATTAAAGTTCAAAAAAGGATTTGATTAGGTGCTATAAGTTTGACAAAAACACAAAGATGAACAACCTGTTTAAATAACCATATTGTGCTTTAGATATTATAATCGGTTTTCCACACGCAAACAATCATTACTTGTGGATTTATCAAAGATTTATGATTAATTAAATGGGATTAGTCATTTCATATTAGATTAGGTCAAAAGCTTGAGAAGCTTAATTATGATGTTTGCGTAGACCATGTCTTATATCATCTGCACAAAAAATATGTATAAATAAACCTCGGCCTCCAAAAAATTACTTCGGAGGCGCTGCCCTCGAACCTCATATACTCAACTAACCCCCCCCCCCCAACTTGAAATTTCGAGATTCAACCCTGTAGACCATCTTTTTCAGTTTTCACTCATGATAGTGCAAATACTCTTTCTTTATAGGAGTATTACATTAAGGGTATGACTGTTGTAAGCTTGTTTGCATATACACAAGCGCTCATAGCCTTTGGATTGTCCAAATTGCATCGAAATTGTGAATAAAATAAAAATTTTACTTACCATCTCAAGGCCAATTCTTCATCTAAAGACTGTAAAGACCGGACTTGCGCATACGCAAACAAGCTTGTAACCGCCTTGACCCTTTTTTGGTTCTATGTACAACAAGGTTAAGATTATGATATCAACATTTATTCTAAGCGACCACTTTTCCCATGGATTGTTATTTTTTTTTTTTTTAATTACCAAGTCTTTCATCATATATTTCTTAGATTTTGTTTTTCCGAATTTTGTTTTTCTTAAGTTAGATGAACTTTCTTTCATGTGCGTGTGTTTATTCTGTTATTTTAATTTTTAAGGGGGCCCTTTACTAAATTACTTGTTCGAACTAATATTAATTAAATCTTTATAACCTAACATTTCATTGTCAAGCCAGCTCTCTCGTAGACCTTGTGAAATTAAATTTAGTTAGACGTCAAGCTTTTGGATTTATGTTATGGAGCTAGAATTGAATATGGTCATATCAACTATTTAAGTTAGTTGACCAATATAATTTGGTGCTCCACAGTCATGCCACGCGTGATTTATAAATTCAAATCAAGTCAATTCCTATATCTGGATGGTTCTATGTGTAGGGCCTTCTGGTTATGCAATTAGTGACCTACAAAAAAGATGGGCTCACCGTTCACTCCTGTAAACATTTTAAACCATTCTTTTTTTTTTTTTTTTGGTAAGATAATAGCAATTCAAATGCTTGGTTGAAAGAGAGGGAGTGTATAATGTATGAGGTCGGACCTTAGCAATGGTATTTTTTATTGGGATAACTTTTGGGGCACATAAGAATCTCACATAAACAAGATACATAAACTTTATGTGTCTATCTCTCTCCTCTGTGGATCCCACAGATATTGTGGACCCCACAGTGTCAGTGGACCCCATCAGGAGAGAGATAGACACATTATGATTTATGTATCTTGTTTATGTGAGATTCTTATGTGCCCCAAGAGTTATCCTTCTTATTGATCATCACCTCAAATGAAGATTTTATAATATGTTTATTGATTAAAAAGAGGAGAGAAAAAAGTTAAGAGTAAAACTTGGGACACAACCAAATACACAACTTTTGGGACACAACCCAATTAATGTGTCTATCTCTCTCCTGTGATGTCACTGACCCCTACAATGACACAGGAGAGAGATAGACACATTAATTAGGTTGTGTCCCAAAAGTTATGTGTTTAGTTGTGCCTCAAGTATTACTCAAAAGTTAAATATCTTAGGTTTCTCTTCTAATATTTTATTTTGATAACCAAAAAAGTTTGGGGCGGTTAGAAGTTGCGATCTCTAGTTGAGCGTGATCAGAGTAGACTCTACCTGTTAAAAACTAATGACAGACAGGGCCGGTCTTGACTATTTGGAGGCCCGGGATAAACTATTAAAAGGAAGCCCTTATACAGGGGTTCGGGGGCGCGAGACGATTTTTTGGGGTCTACTTATACATAATTGGCAGTATTTTTTTAAGGATTTACTTATACATAATTGACGATTTTTTGGAGGTCTATTTATAATATGAGTCTATTTGTGAAACTTAAACACGTATGGTATCTTTCAAAATTCTAGAGAGGTCTATTTCTAAAACTTAAAAAATTCTTACACTAAAAGTGTAATTTTCAAAATTCTAGGACATTTACTTTTGAGTTTTGTATACATGTATATCATTATATATGTAGTTGGTGACACTAAATTAGGCTTGGAGGATGCCAAAATGTTAAAATACTAAAAAATCTCAAAGTAAAAATATAATTATGAAATTTTCATGAGAGCCCTAAAAATTTTATAAACTTTAGTAGCCCGAGACGGTTGTCCTTTTGGCGGCCATGATGACAAAAGACAGACAGATTCTGCAAGCGCTCTCTCAAGTCAATTAAACCATAACAACAATGCTAGGGGCACAAACAAATTTTACAAACACTTACACCCATAGTCTATCTCTCTCCTGGGTGGCACTGTGGGGTCTACTAAAATTATTCGGACCCCACAGTACCACCCAGGAGAGAGATAGATTATGAATGTAAGTGTTTGTGAGATTTGTTTATGCCCCAAATATTACCCAAACCATAAACCTAGCTCAGTCCTACCCAAATGTGCCAGTGGACACGCTACCAGCAGGTGGCCTAACCAGCAAACCACTTGGGAGTCAGCATAAAAGAAAGTAAAATTTCCTTATTTTCTTTTCTCTTTATCTTTCTGACTCCTGCTGATCAAGAAAAGAATAACCAGTAAACCTCATGATTATATGTTCTTTAATTTTTTCATTCTATCTCGATCTTTTTTATCCACAACAGCAGAAAAGGAGAAGGAAAAAAAAAATTATTTTCTTCCTTTACATATCTCCCCTTATAGAATAAGATTGTGACACATTTAAATACATAATTTTTAGAATACAATTTAAAGAATATGTCTTTATCTCTTCTGTGATATTAATGGACCCCATAATGACACAAGAGAGAGATAGACACATCTCTTAAGTTATGTCCCAAAAATTATGTCTTTAGGTGTGTCCCAAGTATTACCCCTCTTTTATATATATCCTTTTCTGATCCCTCTAATTCTGTTCATTCCTTTCTAGACCTGATATTCAAATAGCCCACATGCCTTGGGGGTAATTATTGTTAGGATTGTGCTTAAAATTTCATTAGTGTAATTGTTTCTTAATTATAATTTAATGCCTTATTTGGTGGTTTCCTTATCAAATAAGGATTACTTTTATGGTGGAAGTTACCTATTTTATATAGGAACGTTTGTGATAGTATTCCTTATTGTACATGACTTACCATAATTAAGAGTAAATCCTACTACAATTAGGATTGAGACTCTACAATCTATAAATATAAAGCTTACTCACGAGATTTGAACAACTCATATTCTACATACACAAGAGAGGGCTGCAAACTAGTGAGGGAGAAATTAGTTTCTAGTAATTGTATGTGTCATATAACTTGGTTGGAGAATTATAAACGTAAAGTTTTGAGTGTTTGTAATTTTCATATTAATCGAGGTGATCGCATTTGCACGTGGACGTAAGTATTGTTGGGCCGAACCACATTTAAATCTTGTTGTGTTGGTTTGCTTGATTTTTCTTTTGTGGTTGTGTCGTTCTTGTTCTATTTATTTTCATATATTGTGGGTACAATTTTCTTATTGTGATTGTGGGTCTATTCCCAACAAGTGATATTAGAGCCAGGTTGAGAATCCATGGCAGCTGAAGATAGTTTGCTTAGAGAATCCATGGCTATATGATGGTCCTTGTAATTTTTATTATTGTGAAATTCAGGTAAGAACTACAAAATACTCAAATCATAAGTGAACATCACATCATATGATGATCACATAACATAAATCCTCTTCAAAAAAAAACATAATCTTTTTTTTTTTTTAATTTTTTTTTTTTATGGATAGAGGAAGAATTCATTGAGCAGGGACCAAACAAGAAACATCCAAGGAAACAAGCTGAGAGATACAATCTGGATAGGCATTAAGCCATACATGTGATGATGGGGATCACAAATAGGGAATAAAATTATTTAGGATATAAATGTATTTATATTTAGCATTTAATTCTAACTTTAATCATTGCGTTAATTAATTTATGGATTTGTTACTATATTAATGGTTTTAGTTTGCCTATGTAAAGGCGTAGAGTTCTCAATATTATCAGACTTGAATGATTGATTATTGATATTATCTTCTTCCTTGAGTTTTTCTCTCTTTTCTCTGCCTTCTCCCTCTTTTCGGTTTTCTCTTTCTCTCTCTCCCTTTTCTCTTTCTATATTCTCTTCCCTTTTTTCTATCTAGTTCTACATCATGTGAGCTCTCTCTCATCTTTGCATTTCTAGCCAAATGGTGAGCTACTGAATTGACACTTTGTTTGACAAAACGATGTTGGGAATTTAACAACGCGGAACCAAATTCTCCCAAATAAACACACATACACATGAGCAGTAATTAAACATGCATATCAAAGAAAAGACACACAGATTTCTACGTGGTTCGGCCAAACACCTGCCTACGTCCACATCCGAGAGATTCATTCTTTCACTATTAAGTAAAATATGGTACAAACTACATGGATTAAATCTCAAAACCCAAGTACAAGACCCTTGTACATTCCCCACTCCCAATACCCCAAAGAACCTGACATAATCACTGTAATACATAGAAAAATCATAAAGACAAAGAAATACCCTCTCTACCTCTCATCCGTATAACGCTGTGAACACCCCTCACAGAAAACCTCAATGATTAATGACTCTCTCACCCTAAACCATGCACCCCCATGAGGGGAGACCCCCAACTTGGTACATCAAGGGCTTCTTAAATTCCTATACAACTTCCCTATATATAGAGTTTGCAACTCATTACCTATTGGACAAGTAATACAACTCTATCATAAAAGAAACCAAATGACAATAGGAATATAGCCAAATCACAATCCCTAAATTAATGGGATTATCCCACATGTGATATAACCCCAACAATCACCCCCTCTATCACTTGTGGGGAAACTGTCCAATCATTCTATCACACATGACCAGCACCCCCTCAACTGGAGCACCTACAAAGCTGACGACTTTGTAACCGTTTGCCATTGACCGTCTTTTGTACCAGCTTGCACACCCCGAATCAATTTGGTCTCAACACCTCCGATTCGTCAAACCGCAGCCAATACATATGCAACTCCACCGAGTTAATTGTACCCATTATGTCCAGTAGAGAATAACCTCGACCTCTCATTCTCCTAAAGCATGATTTCCCCTCACCATGCATCGTCTGAACCGTGAACAGACCATCCACACACTCACTTATATAAGAATTTTTCATCGAGGACTTGGGAGTACAACTCTACCAACCACACAACATAAAACCATCCATACTTCTCTCAATCGCTGTGTGTGATTTCAGCAACAGTATTCGATTCCTCCGTAACTTTGGGATCAATATCACGCCACCTAAATAGCGAACCTACTCCAAAAATATTTGATAACGCTCCTATGTGCAATATCCTAACAATTACCTCTGTCGGATAATTGCGCCTGTGTCTGTCCCCGCCTTCTTGGAACCCATCAAATTATTTTCTCAAAAAGCACATACTTACCATACCCGAAATCTAACCACCCAAGAAAAATGTCCATATGAGTGGAATGTGAGACCCTCTCCACCATACGCATCCTGCTACAATCACAGTAGCATCAAAAATATTTTTCGGCCCTAGATCCCAACCTACTGCTATATCTATAGGATCTATCACCAAGAAAAATAAATTTCAATCTGTGCAAGATTTCATAAATCCGCACCAACAGATAAATATGCTCAGCACCCAAAAACCTTAGGAACCATCTCTGACCAAATTCCAAGCAATATATCTTATCCCTACAAGCTCCTTGAAATTCCAACCAATCATGATTCAAGTTTCGCTACACCATGCCACATGGAATAATTTACCATGACAAACTTCAAAAAACAAGTATGAGGCCTAACATTCACGGGACCACGACCATGACAACAGTCACCACGCTACTAACATGTTTACCTGTTCATTTTTTTTCTTCATCTTGTGTTATCTTTTAACCACCGTGCTGCTAATCTCCACTGTCACCGTGCGCCTCTGTCACCACGATCTGACCAACCTGGCTTTGATACCACTTGTTGGGAATTTAACAACGCGGAACCAAATTCTCCCAAATAAACACACATGAGTAGTAATTAAAATATGCATACAAAAAAAAAAAAGACACGCAGATTTCTACGTAGTTCAGCCAAACACCTGCCTATGTCCACACCCGAGAGATTCATTCTTTCACTATTGAGTGAAACATGGTACAAGTTACATGGATTAAATCCCATAACTCAAATACAAGACCCTTGTACACTCCCTACTCCCAATACCCCAAAGAACCTGACATAATCACTGTAATACATAAAAAAAATCATAGAGACAAAGAAATACCATATTTGCCTCACATCCCTATAACGCTATGAACACCCCTCACAGAAAACCTCAATGATTAATGTCACTCTCACCCTAAACCATGCACCCCCATGAGGGGAGACCCCCCAACTTGGTGTTAGGAAACTGCGTTCCCAGAATCCATTGACAGCGCGTATAAGTTGGTACTGCAAAAAAATTACGTGAAAACTACAATAACCCTACAAGGGCGGAACTAGGGTTACCTTGAACTGCAAAATTGGATTGCTGTAGTAGACGAATTGAGAACACGGGCTCGATAACAGCTCACGATCTTCTACCGTATTCCTTTGCTGCCAGAATATCGAACTGAGTGTGGGCTCTTTCGAAATCCTTTTAGTTTTCTGCTCTTCCCTCTTTACGTTCTATTTTCTATTCCCAGTTATAACATTCTCTTTGATTGCTATGACGATTCAATCCTGATCACATTGATCCGACAAAGATGTGTTCGTCAGGAGGATCAAACGATCTCCGATTTACTTGAATTTTTAACAGCAGCTCCGTCTCGACGTCAGGAACGTTGTGTAAAAAATTCAGCAACTTTCGATCAGTATCGAGCAGTCAGAAGCTCTTTTAGTGAGCATTGTCCGACGCTAGCGATCTACACTCCTATGTCTCTTGAATGCTCACAGAGACTAGGGTTTGGTGGAAACCCTTCTAGAAGAAAGCTAGGAGGTCAAGGGAAGCTTAGAATATGAAATCATGCAACCTGAGAGAAGAGCCAAGGCAACATATATATAGGCTACGATAGGGACCATAATAAGTCAATAAGGAATAGGCTTCCTTATGGAATTAGGAAACCCTAATTCTAACTGAATCAGATTCCTATTTCCATAAATTATAATTCATACCACTAAAGAATTATAATTGCACTCCTACCCTTATCTCAAAAATATATTTCGAGCTCCATGTTATTAAATGCTTATTATCTCCTCATGTTAAGATTACAGATATCCATTAATTAAATATAATTACTGACAATCATATTTAATTAATTTCTTAAAATTCCTTGAGATCCTCTGCTTAACTTATCTGATATGTCGGATACAAAATCCACCTGCAGGGTTTGACATAATCAAATCTTATAAGCTTTCTCAAGGGGATATCATCAATCCCAAAATTGAGACATGGATTCCATCATTAATTAATATCTACCATACAATTAATATTGCCACCCAATCCAATGAGATATTGACCCATTTAAGGATCTCACCCTTTTAGGGATCAAAGTGTAAATATCAAATGTACATGTCTACAAATTAATTTAGGATTTAGAACATAAGCACTCATAATAGCCATGAGGTATTAATTATCTTATAAGTCAGTATAAAGATAATTACCCCAAGTCGGTCCCGTTTAATACACAAAATGTACCAGCATGGTGAGTTGAAACTATACCGTTTCCCGCAGTCAAGACAAACCTACTACAACACCATGCTGCAGTCCTACCGATGGTGTGTCCAATCCCATCTAAGACTGTAAACCAAAATCTTACATTCTATAATATCTGATGGCCTGATCTTCCGTGTGTAAGCCGAACTCTACACACCAAACCACCTACTATATAGAATGAGAGACACACATGCATAATATTAAATAAATTATATAATACAAACATTGCCCACACAGATTCTCATAAAAATGGAATAACTGATTTTATTAAAATGAATAATAAATCAACTACATAAAGCATGGCTTTTAGTATACATCCCTAACACTTGGTACACCAATGGGCTTCCTAAATTCCTATACAACATTCCTATATATAGAGTTTGCAACCCATTACTTATTGGACAAATAATACAACTCTATCATAAAGGAAACTAAATCACAATAGGAATCTAGCCAAATCATAATCCCTAAATTAATGGGATTATCCCACATGTGATATAACCCCCAACAAATGACTAGATTTTATTCCCAACTCTTGCATTAACTAACTTCTTGCTCTCAGCAAGGCACCCTCCATAGGTAGCCAATTCATGATTTGAAGTCTTGATACCATTAACCACAATGAGAGAATCAGATTCAACAAGAAACCCGTGAAACCCATCTCTCTCGCTACCTCCAGAACCCTCATCAATGCCATAGCTTCAACCATGGGCACATCAAAGACACTATAAAAATGTTCCAAAAATGCCATAAGGACAAAACCACTCGAGTTACGCAAAACAGCAACAACACCCGTTGCATTACAGTCAGCAAAAATGGCACCATATATCAACATTCAATTTAAGAACACCACTAGGTGGAGGCACCCACCACGAAGAGAGAAAAGTCGAAGGAGTTAACGAGTACAACAATTGGGCTTCATTTGCACAGGTAAACTCATCCAAATAGTCATTGATACGAGCCGCCGTCCACAATGGATCATTCTTCAAACTGTAAAAAAAATAAAGATGTTCCTATTTTGCCAAATATATGCACCAAGCACATGACCCCTCTAATCACATCACTGCTGCCCCCCTTTTCAGCAAGCTACCCGAACCAATCCCCAAAACTCATGCCATGCTGCACTAAAGCAAAAGTTGTTGGATGAACCTCTTTCCGCAAATCGATCTGCAGCCCAATGACAAAATAAGAGTGCGTGGGACATTTTCACACGCCGCACAACATAGCTTCTCTTCTACCTACGTCCTATATAGATACACAAATCACATAAGACCATCTCCAAGGCAGGTGCCAAAGCAGCTGCTATCCTATATTTGGCAGGGATTTTAGCATAGTTGAGTTTCAATGTAGTGTCAAAAGAGCTATCAAAAAACAGCATTGCCAAACAAAATCTCAAATATAGCAGGCGAAATAGCAGTTGCCAAATCTGCCAAATCCCCAACGGTCATATTTTGTGTTTGAAAAAAATGAGTTTGCTAGGCTGCTTGCTGTAGAACCCAACGACTATAATGTGTTACTTTTTTTAAAAAAAAATAGTTGTTGGTGGGGTTCAACAACCCCAACAGTCATAATTTTTTTTTTTTGAAAACAGTGTGTTTGTTTCAACTGCTATAACTCTCAACTTGTTTATAAATATGCTCATTTTTACATCCAATTTGTATTGTGCTCAATTTGGTTTTGGTCAAAAATATTGTACACTAATGTTTTACAAGAAAATGGAAGACTCTCAACAATCAAAAATATTGAGAATGATAGTTGGAGAATGGTAGTTGTGCCAAAAAAAAAATAGCATTTGGTATATTATTTAGTATTAGAGCAGAAATGTCAAATTATAGCATTTGACACTATAACAAAATTAAAAAATAGCATTGGCATGAAAGATATAACAGCTAGCATTGAAAATGATCTAACATAGCAAAGTATTAGATGAACAAATATAGTTCAGATTATCCAAAACACAATTGCCTTCATGAAATGGCAATATTTTGAATCCGTGTATGCACATTAGAATTGTAGTAATAATTATATGTGCCACTATAAATATCAGCAAAAAAAATTACCCAAAAGCAGGAAAAAAAAAACACAAAACAAAAAAACAAAATTGACATTGACACAGGTCTGGTCATTTATCTTCCACCAATACCAATATATGCCATCAATTGTTGCTGATGTTTCATGAAAAAGGCAAAACAAATTGTTCGTTAGCAATATTGTTTTTAACATTTGATTTTCTTTCCATGATGATTGCGTCAGCATAATTTTGTACCACTAAATTTCATTATTTATTTATTATTTGTAAAAGTAACTCATAGGTATACATATTTTTTGTTTAACAAAATAGTGACTGATAAATGCAAAAAAAAAAAATTATACACTAATGTTCTTTTGCCTTTAGGGTCATTAAAGTCAAATAAATCATGTCATCTTGTACTTTGTTTTAGTGATAACTTTGTAAGGTTCGTGTTATGTGACTTTAAAATTAATGTGTTACAACGAAGTGAAAAAGATTTTTTTTTTTAGTCAATTTTTTTGTGGTCCGATGGCAAAGTCTTTGGGTGTTATACTTTGAGATTTCAATTTCGAATCTCAAGGGGGTGGCCACAGGTGATTTACCCGGACGCCCTGATCTCATGGGATTAGTCGAGGTGCGCGCAAGTTAGTCTGGACAGCCACAATTTTTTTTTAAAAAAAAAAAGTGAAAAAGATTTTTGAACTCATAAGAATATGAGTAATATTTGGGACACAAATACGTTTCACAAACACGTACAAACACACTCTATCACTTTTTTGGATGGCACTGTAAAGTCCGGATAATTTTAGTAGACCCCACAATACCACCCAAGAAAGAGATTGTGCTCATAACATTGTTGTTTGTATATAATATAAAATTAGTCGTATAAGTTGGTTAAAAAAGTAGAATGGGGATGGAAATGGTTGTTTCACAGACAAAAACCAAATACTGTATTAAAATATTCACCAAAGGAGGTAACTCAAAATGATATGCTTTTTTTGAAAAAAAATTCATAAACTTAGGATTCAAATCTGATCTATAGGCAGGGGGCCAGGGCTGACTTTGAATGGATACCTTCTAAAAAAAATTGATTTTATTACGAAATGGTAAAACAAGGAACTAAAAGCTAGCTGTTGGTTACAGTTACATACATGGAAGGGTGGGGGCCGTGGTGCACGTATATTTATGTTTTATGTATATCCGTACATTGCACACATAGTTGTATGTGCATTATGCATGTATGAGTGAGTCTGGTAAGTGGTAAGTTGTATGTCCAAACAATGCACCATTCTCTGAACCTACAACCGACCCTTTCTTTTCTTCTTTTGAATAATATATAATGCAGTGACAATTAATTTGTATTCCAAATCTGAATTCTTAAGTGGTGTTAGGGACATATGTAGAGATTTGAAGTTGGAGGCATGGATGGGACGGAACCATCAAGTTACACCAGGGGATAGGGATGGCAATGGGGCGGGTTTTTCGGGTTCCCTGTCTCGCCCCGCCCCTAATAGGTAGGGTATGGGGGGGCTTAATAGGGTTAGGGGCGGGTATGAGGGAGGTTTTCAAAACCCGAGTCGGGGTCGGATCGGGGTAGGGTCAAAAAACCCGAACCCGCTCCGAATATACTTGTATTTATATTTTTACTCCTCAATAGTTATGTGTATTACCATTTAAAAAAAAAAACTATACTATTGGAGAACTAATTGGGTAAGTTAAAAAAAAAAAACTGCACTATTAGGGAAAAAAATGCATTAAAAATATTGTTTATTCAATTTGTGTACCAAAAAACAAAATATATATATATATATATATATATCATAATCGGGACGGGGCTGGGCGGAGGCGGGGGCGGGGAGAGGCACTTTGCAGGGCGGGGTGGGGCGGGGGCGGGGGGAGGGTTTACTGAAGCGGGGCGGGGGCGGGATTTGGGGGCCCCGTCCCACACCTGACCCGTTGCCATCCCTACGAGGGGATGATCAAGTTTACAGGAATTTGAGGGCTAATTTCCTTTTCTTTTCTTTTTTTTCCTTTCTTTTTTTTTTTTTTTTTTTTGGTTTATTAATACAATTTTTTTTCGTATATATATATATATATATATATGAGCACTACTACACTGACACACTTTTTTACACATTTTTTAACACACAGTTTTAAATGAATGCACCTTGTGTTGTGTAAGTGGTGCACAGAAAAAAGTGTAAAAAATTCAAATAACACAAGGTACATGTATTTAAAACATAGTGTGTCAAAAAGTGTATAAAAAAATATGTATACCTAGTATTATTGTTTCTAAAATATTGGGGGGAAAGCTTAGAGTACTACTTTATTTTTCTTAGTTGATGACAACATTCCCATCTTAACGTGAGACTAATTCACTCCAATGCATACACCAAGAACATGTATTATGTGTAATTCTGTAAATCCTCCACAACCTTTAAAAAAAAAAAAAAAAAGGAAAAAAAGGGGGATAAAAAATGAAAAAGAAAAAGTACCTCCAGCTTTTCATCATTAGGCATTATCCACCTTTTTGAGTTTGTCAATGCACTATGAGTAATGCTAAATGTTTTTTAAATTTGAATTTAAAATTTAATTATCGAAAATTCTTAATTATATCATATATTATGATAGTAATTAATGGCATCATATATCACTATTTGTGATACAACATACAAATTATTTTAAAATTCAAATTTAAGAATCGAAAGCTTTATTCTCAACCTTTTCTTTGACTTTTGAGCATGCGTGAAGTAATATTATTATCTACCACATTGAAATGGCATCCGATGATGAGTGGAATAGGTCCAAAAGGCCCACCTGTGTCTAAACCTTAGATATATATATTGGCTGGACCACAGCAGATTCTGGGCTTTGAGATGGGCTCACACCGATTTACGTCAGATTTTCTGTTGGGCTTGAAGCTGACCCATAGAATTGATGCTTTTGACAAATGGAAACTACCTCTTTTGATACATCGGCTTTGTCAGTGGCCCACCTCTTTGGGGAATTGGTTCCTCATCACAAGGCATATAGAAACGGAGTTTTGAAAAAAAAAAATTTGGTCCAAAGTGAGTATAGTTCTTTTGACACCGAGTTGGGTCTTAGGCTCTTCATTGCACAAGTCAAGTGTTCGACCCACCCTTTGTAATCAAGAAAATAAAAAACAAATAAAAATAATAAATAAATTAAAAAAAAATTCTTGGTTTATTGCAATGGAGTGGGAGGGAGAGAAATGCAATATAGTGGAGTTATAGTCGCCATAAAATTCATGGTATTTGTGGTCTGGGGTGGATCCAGGTGATAATTTCCGGGGGGAGAAAATGGTATGTATTTGGGGCTTAAAGCGAGTTATGCTAAAGTGTAGTACTATAATCGAATTTTCCAAAATGGAAGGGGGGAAGCTGCCCCATGAAAGCCTCCTTAGGTTCGCCAATGATTGCGGTTAGCAATAAGAATTTGCTGTATATTACCATAATTAGAGAAGAAGAAAGGTGGTTATTTGAATACGAAAGTGATTTTCAACTAGTTAAACTAGCCAAGCTAATTCAGAGCCCATCTGAGAGAGTTTTTTGCGAGCCAAAAGTCACTTGTAAGTGATTGTTTAAAAAGTTACAACCGTGGGGATTAATTTTTTTTTTTTTTTTATATATATAGCTTTTTAAAAGTTCAACATTCTTTTTGAAAGCTGAAAAATTGCTTTTTAAATAGCTCAAATTCGTAGCTTTTGAAAAATCTGTTATTCCAAAAAGTGATTATTTTAAAAGCTAAAACCCAAGAGGTTTCTCATATTGGGTGGGCTAAAACCAGTGCCGGTTCTAACATTTTAGGGGTCCTCTACGAATTTCGAAGATAGGGCCCTTTACAAATATTCGTGAAACATATTTATTTAACATGTACCGCTATAGGCTATATATATTAAGATATTATTCAAAGTGGTGGCCCAAAGCGATTACTTGGGTGACTTGTGCTCAGGACCGACCCTGGCTAAAACATAGAACTCATGTGGAAAATATTTGGCTTTTACTTCTGCAGTTTAACCATCAATAGTTGTTACTTCTCATGATTGGGAGAAGACAATAATATGTGAATTTTGGAAAGGTTAAGCACTGTCATTTTGCAAAGTTTTCAACCACATGTAAATATTGTATGGAATCATAAATTAGAGTTTAATTCATTCCCCTTAAAGAGTGGTAGTTGGGGAGTTTGAGTCTATGGTAGATATGGAAATAGATTGTTGAAGACTTTGTATGAGACTTCTACGAAAACTCATTCAATTTCTTTCTGATGTTATAATGTTGAACGGCCTCCTAATACAATGACTCATCTTCCAATCCTCTTAATTTAATTGTTTTCTATGCATTTCAATTGTGTTGTGTTCTTTATCAAAAATTTAATATATATATATATATATATATGTGTGTGTGTGTGTGTGTGTGTGACTTTGTGTACTTAGGCCCTGTTTGGGAATGGATAAATAAGAATCAGGTTTAGTCTTAATTATGCTTTGATAGAGAACATTTGATTGGACCCAAAGTACAATGCAGTAAAAGAGCATCTGCCAAACAAGTATTGGAAACTAAATAAGGTTTAGTTTGACCCCCACGTACGTGTCTTTTTAAAAGGAGTTTATGAAATTTATTACTAAGTTGTTTGATAATTTATACAAGTGACACACTACTCTTCAAAAAGACATCATGAAGTCAAAAAGCAATCTTGAGTTTTTAAAAGCTCTATTCTAGAGCTTTTAAAAGCTCTTCCCTCCCAAAAAAGCTCTAAGTTCAATTTTTGCAAAGCTATAAACTAGTTACCAAATGAATTAACATGAAATTGTACTTTAAAAAAGGAGAAGCACCAAAATGGGGGCCAAACTAAGCCTAAGTGTTTTATTGACCCAACTTACATTATTGAAAATATAGATTTGGGAGGGGGAAAGAAAAAAAAAAAAGAAAAAAAAAAAGGAAAGTGTTATTCACACACCAAAAAAAGTATAATTTTGAGAACGTTTGGCTAAAATTCCTTTAAAAAAAAATAAGTTACTATATAATAGAAAGTAAAAAGTTTTAGCTTCTAATTTTGATCCTTTTTTATTATGGGAAAATGGTTAGGACATAAAGGGTAAAAGGAACAAAAGAAAAAGATGACATACTACCTAATGGTCTATTCTTTTATACTTGAGTCTCCAAAATCCAGAAGAAACTGCAGAATGATTGTGTATATGGGACCTGCAATTACTGATTATGGGCTGCATGTCATCGCCGTGTTAATTGAACACACACTTAATATCTAGCTTGTTTAAATTTGCACGTAATGTCTTACTATTAAAAAAACAAAAGAAAGTAAGGAACTTAAAGGAAGGTCTAGGCTAGCTAACATAATCTTACCTGCAATCAAATACTAGGTTTTATATCATTATACTGTAATTTATTTACTAGTTAATATTAGCCAAAATATAATTGTTTCCTTGCCAGCCAGTCTATATATCCCGAAAACCATCAGGCTGTGTGCTTTGTTTTACGATTTAGAGAAGAAAATTGTAAGGAAAAGGAAAACAAGAATGAAGATTTAATTCCTTTGTACGTTGTATTTTTTTTATTTTATTTGTGTGTGTGTGTGTGTGTGTGTGTTTCTCTCTCCATACTTAAATGATATTAGAATTTCCAAACTTTTAAAATGTAATTTGCTCTCATTTCTCTCTCTTCTTCTTTTCTTTTTCCGCACTGAATTCATGGAGCTTGATTCTTGGATTTAGTGAGGGAAAAGAAAGGATAACATTTTCTTTTATTAATTTGATTAATAAGGAAAGCAACGAGGAATATAGGAAAGAAAATAGAATAAGTTGAGAAAATAAATTAAACACTTGTTGTGAGTCATTTTCCTTCTTTTATTAGTACATTACAATTGTATTTTAAGAGATTTTTATTTTTATTTAAGCATAAAAGAAAACACAGTGGATAACACGACGGAATTAGTTTTCCTTCTCAATTTTTTATTTTCTTTTTTTTTTTCCTCACGAAATTATGAACCAAACAAAACCCAGAGATATATATGTTAGATAATGGCATGAGAAAAAAATGGGACAATTGCATTTAGAGTAATGTTAGGTGCACAACGAATTGTACAACCAATTGCACAAATATGCAAGCTTTTCAGCACAAGGTCCCCTTGTGCGTGCTGCACATTTGTACAATTGTATGCACATTTATACAATTAATTATACAATTCGTTGTGCACCCAGCATTTCTCTTACATTTAAATGTAAGGCATACCGCATATTCCATAATTTCTCCCTATAAAGTAGTTGAGACATCAGTAGGTTTTATGAACACAGTCAACCTGACAACCACATTGTATCGAACATTTAGTTTAAAACTCCAACGTGGGTGCTTTTGACAATTAAAATCAGTTGACATTTCACAAGACCTTGATGGTTCATTCCAAAATGGCAAAATAAACAT
Source organism: Hydrangea macrophylla (assembly GCA_033977485.1). Taxonomy (NCBI): domain Eukaryota; kingdom Viridiplantae; phylum Streptophyta; class Magnoliopsida; order Cornales; family Hydrangeaceae; genus Hydrangea; species Hydrangea macrophylla. Next base: position 111,840,734 of record CM066988.1, on the reverse strand, counting down.
TTTCAAAACTCAAACTTTCAGACTTCTTGATAAACAAAAAGCCTTTCAGATTTCCATTTTTGTATGTAATAAATAAATTTTTTTTTTTTTTAAATGTAGCTTCGGGAGCGAGTGACGCAAGATTTCATCATGTTTATGTGTAAAACAACAACTCTGTTGTTACAGAATTTATTAATTAACAGATAACTTACTGTTACTAGTTGTCTATGATAAAATATTATGTTAGTAAAACTAGATTTTTGTAATCCTCTTCTAACTCGAATTAAATCTTAATTTGCAACTTCATTACTCAACTAAGGGAGATGGGATATACAAATTCTTTTTAGATATATTAGATTGGAAGTATAAAACATTGAATTATGTGAATAAAAAACAGATCATTCCCAAGCTAAAAAGATGACAATTAGGTCTCACGTCAACTAATTCAATGATTTTTTTTAAATAAAAATTAATTAAAGATAATTTTCTCCCTCTCCCTCTACACACGCGCACACACACACACATATATATATATATATATATATTTATATAGATGCGTGTGACTGTGTAAGTGTGTGCATGAGTGTATACGTAAATATGCAATATAGATTGCACATAATACAAAGTAAGGATGCAAACGGTTCGGTTCGGTGCGTTTTTTGGTGAAACCGCTTAGTTTCGGTTTGGTCCGGTTCAGTTCGGAGTGTGTAAAATTTCGGTTGGATTTCAGTTTTACACTGCACAAATTAAATGAAAACCGACCGAACCGATCAATTCGATTCGGTGTCAGTTTGGTTCGGTTTTCTTTCACTCTAATACAAAGGCAGTATTAAGCGCAAGCCCATTAATGTCCTTGTAACGTGTGTTTAACAACATGGGCAAAAGATCCTAAGAGTTGTCGTTTTTGCACCAAATTATGAACACTTGAATCCAAATCAAGGTCGTTAATATATTTTATCAACCTTATGAATTCTCAGTTTCCTACGAGTATATGATAAGGGTGTATTTAATAACCAATTAAGTGCTGGAATTTCTTACTCTTTTTTTTTTTTTTTTTTTTTTTTTTTTTTTTCTTTTCAGTATTTTTGATAATGCACCACTTAACAAAAAAAGTACGCAAAAATCTCAAGAAAACTTTAAGGTTTTGTCTCGTTCATAGATTTCGTGAGGGGAAAAGAGAGGAAATGAAAACAAGATGGAGACTAGGTCCTTTTACCTTATCGATGAGACTAGATTTCTATCTTATTTTTCCTTTTGTAACAAAATTCTCCTAAAAGATTGCCAAATGTATTACAAATTCAAGAACTTTAAATATTCAACTACTCAATTATAGCACTTAATTTTCAATCTTATCAAAACTAACTCTACGACTTTGCTTGATTCATGGATTTTATTAGGAAAAAGAGAGGAAAAAAAAAAAAGAAGATAAAAACTAATTTCTTTTACTTGGGCAGTAATACATGACAACAAATGCTGGTTGGAACTTCGAGCTGGTATCTTGGAAAAAAAGCGGCCATGATAGTCCCAACCGAAGCAGGCCAAAGATATTTTTGACCTGCTGTGTAGGTCCCACATTTGATTTTGTAAGTACCAAGGGCCGGTTGAGGTTTGTGTTTGGTTTGACCAAGCTTAGAGGTTCCACCTCCCCTACCATACACCTAACCCAGCTGATCCACTCTCCTCCTACTTTAGTCTTGGTTCTGTTGACTCTGTAAGTAAGATCCGTTTTTAAACTGATCTACTAATTTCCGGTCCCAAATGGAAGTGAAGTGGTTGTCTTTTACAGCTAACTTACATTCACATAATTCATTGCCTGATTTGATTTGTTTGGCAGAAAATTGTAATCTAGGGAATTTAGTTTACTTAAAAGTTATCTGTGGGTTGGTTGAAATATTGAAACAAGATTAAATCAAATGGCTTTTTACTTGTTTAGCATATAAAGAGTAATAATTCTGGTATAATGTTTGAAATAACTTCTTAAATCCATGCTTGAGTCAAATCATGTTTCTGGGATTCAAAACCTACATAGTCTGCTAGTATAATTATAAGCACTTAAAATTCCAACAATACGTTTTGACTACTGAGAGATATTTTAGCTCAAACTTGATACAGAAAGCAAATTTCGTAATTTTAATGAATTCTTCTTAATTCTCATGGTATGTTGGACAGTGGGGCTTTTGGTTCCGTCCTAAATGTAAAGGTCATAACGAGACCCAAGTTAATTTGTGCTTGTAATATCCTTACAGTGGACAAGACTTCAGTAAAGTTGCTTCAATACATTTCGTTAAGTTCCTCTCACATAGATGCACAATTTCCAAAACAATTGTATTCAAAAAATACAATATTAAAAAAACAATTTAAAAACTGTGAGAGGAACCTAACAAAAAATGTACTGAAACAAATTTACTGAAGTGTTGTTCCTTACGATGTCTGGTATATCTTAATTAAAGAATATGGTCATATTCAATTAAACAATGTGAGATCAAACTTTGGTGGATGCACCAAAAACTTGGAAGAAATGGAATATGAAGATAGGACACGTGGCAACAAAAATTCAAAACCTGTACAATTGAAGTTGAAGTTAGTCAAGGGCAGGTGTGGAAAGGGGTGGGTTCTTGAAAACTTAAGCTTATAGGTAATATAGGTTTAGAATTGCCAAATCCCAATTTTAAATTGAACCCTTGTCACTCACTCCTCACATATATGAGAGAACCTTCCATACAAAACTGCCCAACTACCCCTACCCCACCACTCACCTATAACTATACCATATTATATATATATATATATATACAAACACACACATACATCCCCTCATCATTTCTTTAATCATCTCCCAAACACATCTTCTTGCCACAATCAATCTCTCTTTCATTTCTCCTAACATATTGGTTGCCAGCTTCATCTGCATAATTTATCTGTTTTCAATATTGAGATCATTAGTTCTTGACACATTGGCAAGTCCTTGATCTTCATTTTTGGGTTCTGTTTTCTCATTTTGACTCAGCCAACCCAAAATCATTGATCATTACATAAATTTGATCAGATCACAAGGCCAAAATGTTAAGACCCATCGTATTTTCTTGTGTTGTCATTTCTTTGTTCTTATCATCCTCTGCTCAATCATGTCACAACTATGCTTTTGCAAATAACAAACTCTTCAGTTCCTGCAATGAGCTTCCTTATTTGAAGTCTTTCCTGCACTGGGCTTACAACTCCTCTTCAGGAACAGTTCAAATTGCCTATAGACACACCGGATTTGTTTCTTCCAGGTGGGTTGCTTGGGCCATCAATCCAGATTCTAAAGGCATGGTTGGGTCTCAAGCACTTGTCGCTTTCCAGCAATCTGATGGGACCATTACAGCTTACACTTCACCAATCTCTAGTTACAGAACCCAATTGCAGAAAGGCGATTTGAGTTTCGCAGTGTCAGATCTATCGGCAAGTTCTACTAATAATGAGATTATTATTTTTGCTACTCTCACACTCCCAAACAATAGCACCAGTTTGAACCAGGTGTGGCAAGAAGGACCACTATCGGGTACTACCCCTGCGATGCATGACACCTCAGGACCTAATATTGCCTCCATGGGGACTCTTGATCTTCTATCGGGACAGCCTGGGACATCAACCGGAGGAGGAGGAGGAGGAATAGGTGGAGGATTGAGTTCCAAAATCAAGAGAAGGAATGTAAGTAATTATGCCTTTTCTTTGCCTAATTACTGCAAATACATATATACATACAGATTTAGTTATATTATATATATATATATAAACACCCATGTCTTCAGTTCTTTCTAATATGTTGCTTAAATTCCAAGATGAAACTCAGAAAAACATGTGGGTTTTTGTTATCAGATGCTTTTACATGGTGGATTTTGGATGTAGTTCTGTACAGTTAGTTATGTTCTAACTCTGTCTGTGGACTCTATTTTTGTATTTTACAGGATATAGTAATGGTTTTCTGTTTCATGACTCATGTCTTCATCTACGGTCTATATCATTTTTTATCTCTACTGAAAATGATATACCTATTAGCCAGAATGAAGTTCTGTGTACAATGTTTTAGTATGTCCAAGTTATAAATTTTCTGTTAGCTCAGCAAATTTTAGTGTTAAGAGAGCAAGATGTTTATTTCTCAATCCTTGTAGTTTTAATCCATTGTTGGAGATTAATTTCTCTTCTTGTACATGTAGCAACATATATGTATGAAGGTATATATATATATATATATATATATGCATATTCCATATTATGATTCTATGACAGTAAGATATATGTGTTTGCATTATCTACAGTCATATTCTTACAATTATCGATTATGGATTTTCAGCTCCATGGGGTGCTGAATGCAGTGAGTTGGGGTGTCCTGATACCTGTTGGGGCTCTGATTGCAAGGTACTTGAAGGTATTCCAGTCTGCAGACCCTGCTTGGTTTTACCTTCATGCTACTTGCCAAACCTCAGGTTACATAATTGGTGTCGCCGGATGGGCAACCGGTCTCCAGCTCGGAAGTCAGTCTCCAGGCATTGTATATAGTGCCCACAGAGCGATTGGCATCGCTCTCTTCTGTCTCGGTACCCTTCAGGTATTCAAACTTCTCTCCATTCAAACTTCTTTTCTTCTTTCTTTTTTGGCTTAACGTAAGACAAAAATTTTTTGCTTTCAATTGTTATGCACTGTGTACACTGGCACTTCAATTTGAGTGCCCTGGACAAGCCCAATAAATAGTGTTCATTGTGTAATGGGGGACTGACACTCCAGACATGGTACAATGGCGTCTTGAAAATATTTTTCAAATTTTGTGGCACTAGGATTAATATAATAAAAATGGAAGATAAATAATGGGTGGGTTCAATTGAAAAATTAGGGAACGGAGTAGAGACAACACTATATATCATATGATGATTTTAAAAAACATAATTCCTTATTCACATATCCCAGCTGTGTCCATATCCTGCAATTTTAAGTTTTTACCATTTCCATATATTCGTGTATGTGTAGAATCCAATCAATCCATGTCCTAAGTGGTTCTGTGCTACATAGGTTATGCATACGCAATACAAATTATGTGAGATTATGGCATAATGAATCAACTTTTTTCTTGGTCTTAGGTGTTTGCTTTGCTTCTAAGGCCAAAAAAAGATCACAAATTCAGATTATACTGGAACATCTACCACCATTCAATCGGATACAGTGTGATCATCCTTAGCATCATCAACATATTCAAAGGTTTCAACATCTTGAATCCAGACAAGAAATGGGAGAGAGCTTATATTAGCATCATCGTCATTTTGGCAATTGGTGCCGTGTTTTTGGAAGCTTATACATGGTATATTGTTCTGAAGAGGAAGAGATCGGAAAGGGCAGAGAAGACGCCAAATGGAACAAATGGGTTAAATGGTAATGGTGCTAGGACACAAAATGGAGTGTAGATGAATACCATATCGACATGATGATACAGGCTGTTGTTTTATTTGATTATTTATATCTGTTATTTATTGTTGTTTGGACCTATGTTTATATATCCATTCACATGGTGAATGAGAGAATTAGGACCCCTCATGCTGTAGATGGGGAGTTACATTAGGGTTAGATGTAGTTTTTTTAAGAGTGTTCTAGGACAGTTGTTCTTGTATTTGTTTTCTATACATCTTATCATACCATGGTTGTTTTTTGTTTTGCAAATAATCTTCATTCAATCACTTATTTGATGACATTATTATCAACCCCAAAAAGATTTCCCAGATATGACAAAACTATACAGGCCTAATATTTATGTCAGGAATTGCTAAGCAAGTCATATATATCGATTTTCTTTAAACAAAGAACTTGGCAGTAAGTGCCAAAAGTTCTGCGTTGTAACGCAATATAGAAGAAGACCAATGACCTAATCAAAATCCATAGAACAAAACTCTGATGCTTCACAGGAGGACAAATATGAATATTTTTTATATACGATATATGTCACATATCAAAATTAAACGATCATTCATGCAGTGGGATGATTGCAAGTTTTTCGGATAGAAATAACATATGGAACTCAGCCATTCCTCAATAACCAAAGGTGAAATATGAATAGTAACTTTCATAAAGGCTTCACACAGAACACACTTCCAGTGAATAGCAAGTTTACAGCTTGTTGAGTTGTAACATCATTGGATTTTCCTAACAATTTGGCACTGCTTAAGGCCACAGACCAATTGGAAGAATCACTAGATTAACAGTTAACTGATATACCTCAGCTAAAGGTACTTTACCCATGTAATTAAGTCAGTACACAATGAGCTTGTACAATACAAAAGTAAGCAGTGAACTTATTAGCTTTTAAGTTGAAACTTGTAGTTCCCAAGGAAAGCTTTTTCAACCTGATTGTTGCAATGCCTCGATAAACACGCCCTTGAGAAGAGGATTTGAAGCTGCAACTCGCTGAGATGTGATGTCAAAATCTTTGCCAGATCTGATGCAAAAGAACCATCACAGTTTTAATACTCACAAACACTTTTAGATCAATCCTTTCTTTAATCTGTGTTTTCGCATACTGATTTTACAGCCAACCGTGGGAATTCACCAATCAACTTGAAAGATGTAATTTGATAGGTAAAGATCTATTGTATGCCATAAGGTTCTGTTTGGTTTGTGGATGTCGAGATTCCTATTGTTTTACCTGTTATTTTTCCCCATACTCAAGTAACATTAGAAATAGAAAAAATACAAATTTAATAGGAACCACTCACAAAATTCACAAATTATAATTTTTTTTTTCACCCTTTTTTCTTTTCCTTACTAAAGAACAAAAAATTTCTATATTTTCGTTAGTGGTTTCTTTTCCTTTCTTCACTAAACAAAAGAGCCTAAGGGTAAAACGAACAGGTACTATATCTCCCCACAATCTTTTACATTCTTTCTTTCTTCCTTGTTTTCTTTTTCGTTTTTTCAATCAGAGTACAAAGAAAGGGGTTTCATTTTCTCTTTTGAAAAACTTGTAACTCAAAGAAATTTGCTTTCTTACGGATCAAACAAAACTCCTCCAGCTTCTTGAACAATCACGGCGCCGCCTGCCACATCCCTGTGCAGATATCGAACCGTGTCAACAATGAATTGCATCAGACTTCACTTAAATCAAGAAAATCAAAACCATACCAGGGCCCGCCAAATCCAAGTTCATAAAATAGGTCAAGCCTTCCACATGCAATACCACAGAGATTCAATGCACAAGAGCCACTCATGCGTAGCGATCTCACCTGATCACGTGTGAAACCAAAAGTATTAGGTTATACTTTATAGTCTTATAGACTGTCAAAAACTGAGTAATAAAACCCAGAGTTTCCAAGTTAATTTATGGTTATACCTTGAAAAGTAAGCTATTAATTCTATTTGTTGTGGCATCAACGGTTGACTTGTCACGCTTTGTTCCTACCTGTTCTCTCATTGAGATAAAACATAATAAGCTTCTCACATATAACAGCATGAAAGTTAACTTTATCATATACATTTTAAAGTTTTTTCCTTCTTTTATTGGGTGATCATCCTGAATTCTGATTTTGCAAGAGCCAGTACATCTAATTCATCTATGAACAATTGCAACTTATGATATCTGCTTTACACTCAGGTACCAGAAGCTCAATTGTACTTTTCAGGGGTTAAGTTCAAATTGATGATCCAGATACAATGAGTGGGTCCTTTTTCTATGGACTTCTCAATTATGACAGAGACATAGACATTTGACTGAACTGTAGTAAAATACACCATAAAGCAATATTACACCCTTGGCCTTGGGCAACACATACTAGAGCTTTGAATTGTACAATAAATTGTATGAAATAGCCAGATGTTGACACTCGTAAAATTCCTAGTCGCAAATGCATACTGATAGTGTGTTTAGAAAGTTCAATGTTAACAAACAATTTGTTTGCAATATGTAATTACATGTGCTTGTAAGAACACCATGACCATCTTTATATGCTACTGGAAGTTTTCAGTGCCGTATTTTTCTTTGAACATTGTTAGTAATGCAATATTCCAAAAATTGTTCCTATTCGTGTTTAGTTCTCACCTCGTCCCTTTGGTGCTCCACAGTTAATTCTGTGGAACAGAAACTATAGAAAGAAGAGGCAGAAACCCAAAAATGCTCCAATTTGGCATTTATCATTAAAGACAGCCATATAACAGTTTAGGCAATTTTTTAACGCACTATGCAATCTAATTCATAGGATGCTTGAATACCTCTGTAGCAAGGAGGGACTTCACAAGTTCAGATTGAGAAGATACTGCAGAATCACAAAATAACACACGGACGTCAGAGATCAACAGCATGAGTTTAAATCCAGGGTGGTCAGACTAGGTCAAGGTTACTAAGGAAAAGAACACACCTTTAATGGGATTCCCATTTAGAAAGGCACCTTTTCCATGGATGCCAGTGAAAAGCTACAAATTGTAAAGCCAGTTTGATTAGTTTACTCAACCAATAGTTATAAACTGAAATTTCAGATTTCCTTTTCAACTATAATGGGCTGCAAAGGATTCATAGCCACCAACACTAATGTATGTTTCCATTGAGTAATTTATTGTGCTTTCTTGCACCTTTAATCTATGTATGCGTGTTATGAATAGACTGCAACCAATTGGCAATGCACAATATGAGCATAAAAAACTTAAAATCCTAACCTCGTTCATTATTGGATTATAGACGACACCAACAGTGGGAATCTTTCGAATTGTCAGACCAATAGAAACACATACAAAGGGGAACCTACAAGTCAACAAGTCATTGGGATGTGGCAACAAAATCAATTAGATCAGTGGAATAATAATCTAAAAGAATTACATAAAACATTTAGATTTCATATAGCAGATATTCACCCATGTACAAAGTTAGTTGTCCCATCAAGAGGATCGACTATCCATGTGGGCTCATCAGTCAGCTCTGTAGCACCACAAGTAGCGGTCGTTTCTTCCCCAATGAACTAAGGTAAAGGGATATTCGAAAACAAATGAGAAACAAGCCTTGGACCATACCAAACACTACCCACCAAGCATCAAACCCTGAAAATTCATCACATCTATAGTAATGAAACTAACCTTATGGTTAGGCAAATGATGCTTGAGATAATTGAATATGAGATCTTCACATGCCTTATCCGTTTCAGTGACCAAATCCACCTGCATAAGCATACAAAGATAGCAGATAAGATGTGAGGATTTTAAGCCATCTTGGTTTAAGTCGTAACAGTTTTACTCTCCTCTGTTCACTTCCAATTTCCAATCCCCCCAGTCCTCAAAGGTTGGCCATTATAATTTTCGACTTTCTCAAGTCACTTAGGTTCAGTTCTGAACATGTCATAGCATATGTGGACTTCACAGTGCATCATAGATGATAAAAATGGAAAACAGATAAGATGTGAGGATTTTAAGCCATCTTGGTTTTAGTCGTAACAGTTTTACTCTCCTCTGTTCACTTCCAATTTCCAATCCCCCCAGTCCTCAAAGGTTGGCCATTATAATTTTCGACTTTCTCAAGTCACTTAGGTTCAGTTCTGAACATGTCATAGCATATGTGGACTTCACAGTGCATCATAGCTGATAAAAATGGAAAACAGACCCTTACACTCGAATTACAGTCCCCATCCAACAAAAATACAGCTGATGAATGACTTTGCTCATTTCTATTAGATTTGAAAATAAAAAAATAAAGTTACCAATTTTTCAGGATAAGCCCTTTGCATGAGCTGTCCATTTTACCCGGCTAGATTTACCTTTTCACAATTCTGTAGTCTCATGGTCAAATCAATAGAAGTTGACAAACAAATGACTAACTTCTCTCTAATCATCAACCACGACTAAAATAACTATACATAGATAGCACTGAATTAACCAAATCTCCATCTCATTGTCTTTTTGGACCAATTTAGCTACCTCAAAGGCTCAAACCACATTACACAAACATACCAAAACATTTCCTCTAAAAGTTCCATTTTATCAATAACCCAAAAGCAGTCAACCAATAGTGTTAACCGAAGTACACATTCTCTTCAATAACTACTGAAATATACAAATGTATACATGTATATATGGGTGGGGGCGTGTGTGTGTGTGTGTGTGTGTGTGTGTGTGTGTGTGTGTGTGTGTGTGTGTGTGTGTGTGTTTGTGTAGGATCTTGTGGACAGACCTGGCCCTTATGCTCCACATGCTTGGTCTGATAAAATGCATTGCGAATTATCTGTGAAAAAAAAACAATTCAAAAACTTAAAACTAATTAAAATAAATAAATAAATAATCCAGGAAATTTGAAATTGAGTTAATGCAAATTGAGGGAAGAACATGAAGAGAACAAAGATTGAGAGATTGGGGTTTTTCAATTAGGTTTAACCTCTCCAGCTTTCTTGGCAGCATCCACTGCAATGCCTAGGAACTCGGAGTACGAATCTGAAATCGAGAAAAGTGAATTAAACAACTCATTCAATCACAGAAATATATTTTTGTAGATATATATATATATATAAATCTGTATATAGGAATGTATAAGCAGAGGAGAGATTAATTGGGGTCCTACCGTTTTCTGCCATATATTCAAAAAATTGAGTGATGTATGATGAAAACCGAACGAGAGAGAGAGAGAGAGAGTATATATTGATTTGATTTCTGCTTGTTTCTGGGCTTGCGCCTTTACCACATTGAAACATCAAAACGTATTTATAGGTAATTTATGTTAAAGACTAAAATTCCCCACATCCACTCGCTTGGGAAATTGTCCGAGACCATTCATATTCACCCATTTTTAGTTTACAATTGTTCACTTAGGGATTTAATGTGTGACATGTTTCATTTCAATAATTATTAGTACTTGGACAAAATAAAAATGAAATAAGATACTTATAACCCAATAAAATCTGGGAGAACAATGGTGATTAAGGCATCAAAAATGGGTGAGAAAAAAATGCTATTCCCGAGTTGAAGGTAACACAAGAATGGGTGTTGTGGTTAATAAAAGAAGAGTAATATTTGGGGCACTAACAACATCCACTAACACTTACTAACACACTCTATCTCTCTCCTAGTGGTACTGTAGGGTCCGCAGTGGACCCCGCTGTACTACTAGGAGAGAGATAGAGTGTGTTAATGCATGTTAGTGGATGTTGTTAGTGCCCCTAGCATTGCCCATAAAAGAATTGGTTACAAATAATTTTGTTTGTTCAGTGGAGTACTACTTTTTTAGACATGTAGAGTTCGTATATAAATGCTCAAAAAATTAATCGGAATTTTTTATAAAATTGAAATAATATTGGGTTTTATATAAAAATTAAAGGGTTAAATACACTTACACCCCTTGTAGTTTGGCCAATTTGTACTTACTTTTTGGTGGTTTAAATTTTGGCACTAATACTCCCTATGGTTTGGACAAAAGTGCAACCGTTTAATATGTTGTGGATAACTTTAGCACCAATGCCCCATGTGGTTTGGCGGATTTAAACTTACCCCCTTTAATTCCTCAGCAAATTTTGACAATTAAGCTTTAGTCCGAACAATATGGGTATTAGTGTCAAAATTTAAATCACAAAAGAATAAGTGCAAATCGGCTAAATCACAAGAAGTGTAAATGTATTTAACCCTCAATTAAATGTACTTTGTACCAATTTTAACATGATCGTGAGTGTAAAGTTTCTCATCACCATTAGAATTTAGATTCATTACTTTTTAACAAATTTTTTTTTTTTTTGACACGGTGTAATATCTTGTACATTAGAATGATAGTGTGACGGTCTCACTCAATAATTTTTCCTTATGTACAGGCATTCACTTCTCATTACAAGGCATCACATGCGAAAGTGTTACAAATTAAGTTGGCATAATATTATATAAAGTGCCAATGGATAATTGAGGGCACTTTAGTCTATTCACTAAACATTAATTCAGGGTATATGCCAATATGCTTCTTTTATATGCGGAATAAATGGTTAGTTGTACTAGCCTTAGTGAGCATAGAATCATTTCAGATTTGATTGATCTGTGTTGTATTCAATGCGTTGGTATATTTTATAGCACATAATTTGGATATTACCAGATCTACACATAACTTGATGAGTAAATGCAATGTTTTTTAAATTTAAATTTTAAATTTAATAGATTTATTAATCATTGTAGAATCATTTTCACATTCTTTAATCACAATTTAATAGGTTCACTATCACATTATTTAAAATAAAAATTTGAGTTTGAGAAGCATAACATTACACTAACTTAAATATTACCACGTGGAAACTAGCCCAAACGAGATGCATTGTCATATTCTTTATGTCCAATCCCAAAATATTTGAAAGACTCTTAACTCAAACTAAGAAATTTTGATATTTTTTGCGAGGGTATATGCATTTGTTGAGATGCTTGGATGTTTAAAATCTAAATTTTTGTGATATTTGCCCTGTGACTAACATTCCTTGGGATGGTGGTTAATTTGTTTAAGGTGCTTGGCACAATTGGAAGGATTAGAATTTGAGAGTTTTTAATAACTCCAATACCCTACCCAGACTTTGAGGAGTAATGTATGTGTGGGTTCTTTATGTGATGTGAATGAGATATATGGATGGGTATAACACATAAAGGTTAGTACAGGTGGAAAAATAGATAAAATATAATAAAATAATACAAAAAGTGCAATAGAATAATAATGTATAAAAATACAGTAGAGAAATGGGAGTCGGAGAGGACATGGCTCGCGAGTGAGAACCAAAGTAGCCCCAAATGAGAAAGAGAGAAAGCAGTAAGCGTTGGGGTTTTAGATGGTGGTGGTAATATGTGGTAAGTCTCTAGTGGAGTCTTGGAGAATTTTATATATGTGGTGGAAGGTCTAAAGGTAGTTGGTGAAGATCACGTGATGACTAAGAGTCTTTTTGGAGAGTCTAAAGACGAGAGTAAATGTTTGACGTGTAGATTCAGACTTGGGTGTTGCTTGGTTAGACCGAGTTGGGCTGGATTGTTCCTGGAGATTTTGGAGAAGACGATGAATGCCTTAAGTGCTCGAGTTGAAGCCTAAGATTGGGTTAGAGCTTAAGATCCAGGTTGAACCAAGTTGTTGGATGTATTGAATGAAGTTGGTATTTATACAAGTATTGTGAGGTTCTTGGTACAATTGGAAGTAGCTATGTAACACCCGTACCCGGGGAGAGGGGTTAATTATTATCTTAATGTGCATTAATTGATATAATTAGTGTACAAAATGGATTAAGTGGAGGCTTTGGACTCTCCCGTGAAAAGTGTTCAGTAAATGACATCATTTGAAAAAAAAAAAAAAAAAAAGTCCCCAGTGATGAGAGACAGGTACTATAGTGGGACCCAATGAAGGGTTAAGTAATAATTTGCATTTTACATGAGTATATGAATAATTGTTAAGTTATTTGCATATTATATTGTTGTATGTTAGCATTTGGTATTAGTTTGGATACCCAAATAAGGGTATAACTGAAAAGGATTTATAATTAGTAGGTGTGATAGCAACTTCACAAAATATTTGGGACCATATGGAACTTAGACATATACTCATTTAGATAATTGGGTAGTTAATGAAATGTTTTGGGGATTTCATAATAGGAACTTAGAAAATTCCGCAACTGAAAAGTGGAAAAAACAAGGCTTTGACACCTCATGTAAGTTGCATGGGTGTGTGTATGTGCCAAGGAAGAGTGAGGGAACTCTTGATTTATAGAAAATTAAACAAAAACAAGAGAGAGCTCACCGAGAGAGAAAGACGGACTCGTCACCGACGCCGTAGAATCGTCGTTCCATCGCCATTCGTCGTCCATTTCGCGAACCAAAGCCGTATTCGGACTCGTGGAGGTGAGACGATCGTTTCTATACCTTTAATTTACGTTTTAATCGACGTAATTTGGTAGCTCATTCTAATTGGCGACATGCGGTTTGCCGAGAACATGTAGGAATTTCTTTGGAGTAGGAATTGAGCTTGGATTTGGTAAATTCAGCATTTCTCTAGCTTGAATTGGGTAAAATCTAAGTATGGTGAGTTTTCTAACCAAAAAGTGATTTGTGGTTTAGGATGTTCAATGTTTCTATATATTTTGGGTTGTTGAAATCATGCTTAGAAGCTATAAAATTGTTAAATTGTGAATTTCATGCCAATTATGTGAAAAGTAGCCATGCTTATATGCTTACATGTCTATATGCTTATGTGGTAATCAATGAGCACTGGAAAAATGATTCATTGTTTGGAGTAATAAGGGTGGTGAAGAGGAAGAATCCGATAAATACGGAAGTCCAAGGAATAGAAGTGCCCACGTGACCAAGTGATGTTTTTGAGTCTGAATGAATCATTGAGCCGGTGACTCGGTGATTACGAGTATGAGATATGTGGTTATTTGTAGCATTACATATGTTAAACATCCGATCATGTTTAGATTGCTCACTAAGCGTACTGCTTAAGAAAATCATTTTTCTTTTCTGTTGTGGTAAAGAACAACCACCACAAGTACGGAGCAATATCCGGAGAGAAAGTAACGTGCTTAGATATAGGAAAGAGATTTGGGACTTGTAGTTATGTCTATAACTTGTAATATGGTATAACTTGTGGCTTGAATCTTTGACTTGTGGCTTGAAGTCCTTGACTTGTGGTTGTAGTGTTGGAGACTTGGAGTTAGTTTTGGGATTCTATGACTCATGTGGTTAATGTATATTTGAAGAAACTTATGTAATTCTCTATGTTGATGGTTAGTTTTGGGTAAGTAGATGGAGTATTTGAAGGTTGTCTTTGTAAATTCTATGTATGTCCTTATGTTACAACTATGGATATGTGTAAGTTGGTTGGGAATGGACCTTTCTAGTAAATTTTTGGGATAGTGTCACAATCATTGTGGGTAAATTTTATTTGTAAACATGTTGGTTGCAAGGTTGTTGGATCAAGAGCTGAGTTTCAAGACTTGTTTTGACGCAAATGAGGTGGAATTCATGGTTTAAAATGTTTGGGAATGCTTATGTATGTTTGTAGGCTTGTTTATGAGAGTTTTGAACACTTGAGAGTGCTTTTGAAATGATTTTGGAAGTGCCCAAGAAGTTTGACTTGATTTGCATATGTTTAGACTTGTTAAACAGGGGATTTCTGCTAAAAATTGAGTTATGCAGAAACCGAATAGATCTGGGCCTTTGACGGATCGATTCGAAGCAGGTGGGTTAGGCAAAAAATTCCATTCTGCTAAAACCGGATCGATCCAGTTTTGGGACGGATCGATCCGCAGGTCTGCTTCCAGCTAGACGGCTTGTACGGAAACAGACATAACTCTTTCTAGAAAACGTCATGTAGAAATTCGCGTTTTAGCAACCAAGCGGAACTTAGTTAAAAACTCTTATAACTTGGAGGTTTCACTCGTAAAGCTATGAATTAGCTGTATAGAAAGTTTCAGAGACTCATTAGGAGTTGAAAACTCGTGGAGAGGTAAACACAAATTTGGAAAATGTTGCCTATATATAGAAAGTGATGACTTTCATATTTTCTAAACTCTTAACCTAAAATTCAAGAAGGAGGCCAAAAGGGAGATTTAGGAGCTTAGAGCTTTACGACGCTAGATGACGACCTTCTGCCCGTCTGATTTATTCTAAATTTCATATTCGAGCTTCTTGAGATAAGAGCTTTGTTTTGATATCTATTAGGACAAAGTTGGCTAAGTTTTCAAAAAAGTCAATTTCTAGAATTTTTCAAAAAAGTTGATATTTGGATTTCTGATCCATAGGATTTGTACTAGAAGTTTTTCTGCACGTTCTTTGTGCACGGGTTTTCTTTGGAACGACCTTTAGGAGCGTTAATCGGAGGTGAGTGATACAACTTTGTATTATGGAATGATTGTGTCACAGCCCGGTCCCACAATAGCGGAACCGAAGCCCATGGCACGCCACCGAGGCTAAACCAATTCATTAACGTTCCCAAAATTAAGTTTGAAGAACACACGCAGCGGAAAAACAAAACACATTTTTTTAAAACCAGAGGTTCAGTCGACTGGGTCGGGACCCTCAGTCGACTGAAGAAGGCAGAAACAAAAGAACACATTAACCTTCAGAGGTCCAGTCGACTGAGGTATGGCCCAGTCGACTGCTTTTACCAAAATAAGAAAAATAGCTGAACTGCACTGTCCCGTCGACTGCCCTGTCGACTGCCCCGTCGACTGCTTTTACCATAATAAGGGAAAAATAGTTAACTGCACTATCCCGTCGACTGCTCCGTCGACTGATCCTCTGACAGCAGCCAAAACTGTAGAATTTCAAGTTGAAAAGCTTCCTAACTTTCACCAATGATCAACCACTCAATCCAAACTCAATCCAAAGTAATCTTAGCTGTATTAAAACATTCTAAAGCAGGATTACAACATGCCACTAACTATTACAACGGTTTAAAATCCATTCTTTCATACGAAGTTAAACATAAGTTAAAATGATAAAAATTCATATTACAACATTCTATTGTCCCAAAACTACAAGGTTAACATTCAAGTTGCCTTCCAAAAGAACTCCCAACCCACGTACTCACTTCTCTGATTCCTCGCCAGCATTAACACCTGAAATGGTTATTTGAATAACCACACATATTCGATTTGTTTAAGCTAATGCTTAGTGAATAAATCAACATATGTACATGAATGATAAACATGTCCGCATTCACATCTCTACATTTCATACTAGTCGCCGGAGACTCACGTGCCCGTCCATATTCCCAATCCGCGACTCCTCGCCAATA
The DNA here is from genome assembly GCA_033977485.1 of Hydrangea macrophylla. Classification (NCBI taxonomy): domain Eukaryota; kingdom Viridiplantae; phylum Streptophyta; class Magnoliopsida; order Cornales; family Hydrangeaceae; genus Hydrangea; species Hydrangea macrophylla. The sequence goes on along the minus strand of CM066988.1, from coordinate 111,824,026 downwards.
AGTCCACGCGAAAGGGTAAGACCCACGATTCTTCTCTTCAATCGTGCGACCTTAATGCCTATATCGGCTCCACAAAATGGCACGGTGACCACGTGCTCCTTCTGACCCAAATAAGCAACTTAACATGCTCAAATACATATCACCATGCTCGCGGTAATCAAAACATATCACCGTGCTATTGAGCCTACTTATCAATATAAATGCCCAATATGAACTACACAATATATCTCTAAGAATTAATACATGATATTCACACAAAACATGAATTCATGTCAAGAAATCATTCCAAAAACATAGTTGAATCACTCACCTCCGATTTACGCTCTTATACTTCGATCCAAAGAAAACCAGTGTACAAAGAACGTGTAGAAGTCCGTCTAGTAAAATTCCTATGGATCAGAATTCCATTTATCAACTTTTATGAAAAATTCTAGAAAATAACTTTTCAGAAAACTTAGCCAAACAGGCCCTAATAGGTATCAAAACAAAGCTCTTACCTCGAGGAGCTCGAATATGAAATCTGGGAGAAAACAAACTGACGGAAGGTCGTCGTTTGGCGTCACAAAGCTCTAAGCAACTAAATCTCCATCTAGCCCCCTTTTGGCCTCCTTCTTGAGCTTTTAGGTTAAGCTTATGAAAAATATCTCATCCATCTCTATCTATATATAGGCAACTCTTTTGGAAATTACGTTTACCGCCCCACGAGTTTTCCAAACTCCTAATCAGTCTCTGAAACTTTCTATACAGCTTATTCATAGCTTTATAAGTGAAACTTCAAAATTATAAAAGTTTTCGACTAAGTTTCGTTTGGTCGCTAAAACGCGAATTTCTACATGACGTTTCCGAAGTTGCTTATTAGCCTACCAAATTAATAGCGTGTTAATTCGTCCTCACCAGGATACTAAATCTAACAACAGAAATAAATTCTAAAACAGAAAATAATACAGATATTGAAATACACAGGTAAACATTTATGTTCAGATAAACATTTAAAGTATTCCACAGTGACCGTCTCATACTCGGAGAGACGTCACAACAACAAATCCTCAATCAACATAGTTTCAAAGGGTTCTCTAATACAGACACCCAAATCAACTCGTGAGTCAAAACTCACTCAACCATGTGTCATAAGACACGCCACATCACATTATCATGCATGACAATGTAATGCAAATGCAATAACACAAATGTGGGTGTTATAATACTCTCCCCCTTAAAAGAAGTTTGTCCCCAAACTTATACCTCACGTCTCGAAAAGGTGCGGATACTGAGTACGCATCTCATCTTCTATCTCTCACGTCATCTCTTCCGTAGTTTGGCTACGCCATAACACTTTCACTTTCGATATTACTTTATTTCGTAAGACTTGATCCTTCCGGTCTAAGATCTCTACCGGATATGCGACATACGTTAAATCACTCTGAATCTCATTCGATATTGGAGTCATCACTTGATCTCTATCTTCCACTAATTGTTTGCGTAACAACGATACATGAAATACGTTATGAACTTGAGCATACTCGCTCGGCAAGTTCAAACAATAAGCTACGGGTCCAACCTTTCCAATGATTTTAAAAGGTCCTACATATCTCGGATTGAGTTTCCCGTATCTACCAAATCTGGTTATTCCCCTTGAAGGTGACACCTTCAAATACACCAAGTCTCCTACATCAAATCCCAACGGGCGTCTGCGCTTGTCGGCATAACTCTTATACCTACTCTGAGCTGTCAGTAACCGTTGTCTAATTACTTTTATCTTATCCGTTGTCTCTTGTACAATTTGCGGCCCTTCAATCATTCTTTCTCCGACTTCCGTCCAACTAATCGGTGAACGACATACACGACCATATAAAGCTTCATAAGGAGCCATTCCAATACTCGATTGAAAACTGTTGTTATACGCGAACTCAATTAACGGTAGGTGGTCCTCCCAATCACCCTGGAAATCAAGTACACATAACCGAAGCATGTCTTCTAAAATCTGGATTACTCTCTCTGATTGACCATCGGTCTGAGGATGAAAAGCTGTACTAAAGTACAATTTGGTACTCATTGCTTCTTGTAAGGCCCTCCAAAACTTCAATGTAAAACTACTATCCCTATCTGAAACGATAGAAACTGGGATACCATGTAGTCTCACAATTTCGCGAATATACAACTTAGCTAACGTCATTGGCTTAGTTGTTCGGAGTGGTAGGAAGTGCGACGACTTCGTCAAATGGTCAACAATCACCCAAATGATAGTATTCGATCTCTTCGACCTTGGAAACCCACTAACAAAATCCATTGTTATGTGTTCCCATTTCCACTCGGCTATCGGTAACGGTTGTAACAATCCCGAAGGTACTTGGCGTTCGGCCTTTACTTGTTGACAACTAGTACAACGCGAAACGTAACGTGCTATTTCTCTCTTCATTCCCGGCCACCAATAAACATGTCTCAAGTCTCTATACATCTTGGTGCTTCCTGGGTGAACGGTATACTTTGTGTTGTGTGCTTCTTCTAGGATGTTTCGCTTCAACTCTTTCTCACTAGGTACACAAATTCTACCCCTCAATCTCAACACATTGTTCTCAAACGTGAATTCCGGTTGTTTGCCCATTGGAATCTCATCACAAATCTTCTTCAAAGCCACGTCTTGAAGTTGTTTCTCCGTGATCTCGTGAATCAAGAGTGGTTGTGCCACCATCGTCGACATCAAGCCACTTCCAATCCTCGGTATCACTTCAAGCTCCAAATTCTCCATATCTCGTATCAGTTCTTTCTGAGAAGTCAAATCTGATGCGGTGTTGGTTGGTACTTTGCGACTAAGAGCATCGGCGACGACATTTGCCTTGCCCGGATGTTACTGAATTGACAAGTCATAGTCCTTCATCAACTCTAACCATCTCCTTTGCCTCATGTTCAAATCTCGTTGTGTAAACAAGTACTTCAAACTCTTGTGATCCGTATAGATCTCACATTTCTCTCCGTATAGATAATGACGCCAAATCTTCAATGCAAAAATCACGGCGGCCAATTCTAGATCATGTGTTGGATAATTCTTCTCGTGCAGTCTAAGTTGTCTCGATGCATACGCAATGACTTTATCACCTTGCATAAGAACGCAACCTAAACCTCTATATGATGCATCACTGTAAATAATAAATCCTTCAGTCCCTGACGGAACAGCTAATATTGGTGCTTTCACTAGTCGGCTCTTCAACTCTTGAAAACTTTCTTCACATTCTGGACTCCAAACAAAAGCAATATCTTTCCCCATTAACTGTGTCATCGGCATTGCTATACGCGAAAAATCTTTTACAAATCTCCGATAATACCCAGCTAATCCTAGGAAACTTCTGATGTCTGTCACATTCGTTGGTCTCACCCAGTTGGTAACTGCTTCTATCTTCTGAGGGTCTACAGAAATTCCCTTTGCCGACACTATATGTCCAAGGAAAGCTATCTCGGTCAACCAAAACTCACATTTCTTTAATTTGCCGAATAATCTCTTTTCACGCAATCGTTGTAAAGCTAATCGCAAATGATGCTCGTGATCTTCAACGCTTTTGGAGTAGATTAGGATGTCATCTATGAACACAATGACAAACTCATCTAAGTAGTCCTTGAAAACACGGTTCATCAAGTCCATGAAAGCAGCTGGTGCGTTAGTCACTCCAAATGGCATATCCAAAAATTCAAAGTGACCATATCGAGTCCTGAAAGCTGTCTTCTCAACATCTTCCTCTTTGACTTTCAACTGATGGTAACCGGATCTCAAGTCGATTTTTGAAAATACCTGAGCCCTTTGTAACTAATCAAACAAGTCATCTATTCGCGACAATGGATACTTGTTCTTGACGGTCAACTTATTCAATTCCCGGTAGTCGATGCACATATGCATTGTCCCGTCCTTCTTTTTCACAAACAAGACTGGAGCTCCCCATGGTGAAACACTAGGTCGGATAAAACCCTTCTCCAACAATTCTTCTAACTGAACTTTCAATTCTTTCAACTCTATCGGTGCCATTCGGTACGGTGCTTTGGATACCGGTTGTGACCCTGGTACTACTTCTATTGTGAACTCAAGTTCTCTTTCAATCAATACGTCGGGTAATTCATCGGGAAAAACATCTGGAAATTCTCGAACTACTGAAATGTCTTCTATTAATGGTCCAAGAACTCGCGTGTCGACAATTGAACATAAGAAACCCAAACAACCCTTCTTCAACATCTTACTTGCTTGAATCGCCGATATCAAGTACAGAGGTACGATCACTCCTTTACCCTGAAAAGTAAACTCTTCTCACCCTGACGGATAGAAACTAACTCGTTTCTGTTCACAATCGATTCTGGCTTGATTAACCGACAACCAATCCATACCCAAGATAACATCAAAGTAATTCACCGTCAACGGAATCAAATCAACGCTCAAGACTTTATCACCTATCTTGATCTCACATGACTTGAATATCGAAGAAGTAACTAGCGGTTCACTACTAGGCAATGATACACACAAATCATATCCTAACGGTTCTGACTTAACAGTTAAATGCTTAACAAAATCACGTGATACGAATGAATGCGTTGAACCAGAATCCATAAGTATACGTGCAGGATACGAACAAATAGGAAGAATACCTGATACGACGGTATCATCTGTATTTCCCGGCCTGAGCTGGAAGTATCGTCCTTGTTGTTGTGCGACTCCTTTCCCTTTATCCACTCGAGGTTCTACCCTTGATCCGCTTGGCACACTCGATGCCCCGGTACTCATTCCCGGTTGTCTCTTACTCGGGCAATTCTTCGCTATGTGTCCCGGTTGTCCACATTCAAAACATTTCCCCCTCATTTCTGGGTTGTAGCTCTTGGTGTTCGAGGTTGTGTTTGGTGTAGTCGAATTTGCGTTCAAAGGACAATTCCTAGACACATGCCCCAATTGTTTGCAAAAATAGCAAGTGGTCAATTGATAGCAGGTTCCTATGTGTCGCAGGTTACATGTCGGGCACAACGGTCTCAAATCTCCAACAAACACACTTCCTCCTTGACTACTCATATTCGATCCTGAACCTTGCGTGAACGGTTTCTTCGCATTCCCTTGGCTCTTGCCTCTATTGTCATTGGGTCTCTTTCCTTGTTGTCCTTGTTGATATCGGTCGACACTCTTCTCAGCTATACGGGCGGCTTTCTCGACTAGAGAAATGGTCGGGTGTTGCAACATGTCCACACGGCCACGGATATTCTCTGTAAGCCCTTCCTCAAACTTACGAGCTTTATCCCTATCAGTCGGAACGGTAGTTTTCCTAAATCGTAACAAGGCATTGAAACGAGAAACATACTCACCCACGGTCATATCTCCCTGAATCAAACTCGCAAACTCTTGGCGTTTCTGAGTATAAGCAGATTGTGGAAAGAAACGTTTGTTGAATTCTTCTTTAAAAGCTTCCCACGTGATCGGCTTCCCTTGTTCAAGTACGTTGTTCCACCAATCCAATGCTTCGCCCATCAACGTATCAGATGCGCATAAAATTTTATCCTCATCGGTACATATTACCTGACGAAAATGTCTTTCCATGTCCATCATCCAATGATCGCCCAAGTCTATGTCAACTTGTCCATAGTACAAGGTCGGTTTCCCTTTATGAAACTGTTCTACGATTGTGTGTTGAGGTCGCGGTGCCGGTGGTGCATTGACATAATGAATTTCCACTTGTGGAGGCTGAACGTTCATCTGTTCTCTTTCACTTACCGCTTGTATGAAATTTCCCACCATATTCACTATTTGGTCCATCCGCGAATGCGGTGACAATTCTCTTGGTGGATCAGCCATAACGTTTCAAATATTTCACATGTTGAGTTCAATGCATAATGACCATGCATGCTATGCCACAATATAGATACATGTGCACAGTTCATCACAATCAACAAATGCTAACACATGAAGCATTTCTACAATGATGTCCATTATCTTTACAATTACACACTCCACTCGACGTCACTCAGCATATATAACGTCACTCGTTCCCAAGGCTCTAAACTTATGCTCTGATACCACTAAATGTCACAGCCCGGTCCCACAATAGCGAAACCGAAGCCCGTGGCACGCCACCGAGGCTAAACCAATTCATTAACGTTCCCAAAATTAGGTTTGAAGAACGCACGCAGCGGAAAAACAAAACACATTTTTTTAAAACCAGAGGTTCAGTCGACTGGGTCGGGACCCTCAGTCGACTGAAGAAGGCAGAAACAAAAGAACACATTAACCTTCAGAGGTCCAGTCGACTGAGGTATGGCCTAGTCGACTGCTTTTACCAAAATAAGAAAAATAGCTGAACTGCACTGTCCCGTCGACTGCCCTGTCGACTGCCCCGTCGACTGCTTTTACCATAATAAGGGAAAAATAGTTAACTGCACTATCCCGTCGACTGCCCCGTCGACTGATCCTCTGACAGCAGCCAAAACTGTAGAATTTCAAGTTGAAAAGCTTCCTAACTTTCACCAATGATCAACCACTCAATCCAAACTCAATCCAAAGTAATCTTAGCTGTATTAAAACATTCTAAAGCAGGATTACAACATGCCACTAACTATTACAACGGTTTAAAATCCATTCTTTCATACGAAGTTAAACATAAGTTAAAATGATAAAAATTCATATTACAACATTCTATTGTCCCAAAACTACAAGGTTAACATTCAAGTTGCCTTCCAAAAGAACTCCCAACCCACGTACTCACTTCTCTGATTCCTCGCCAGCATTAACACCTGAAATGGTTATTTGAATAACCACACATATTCGATTTGTTTAAGCTAATGCTTAGTGAATAAATCAACATATGTACATGAATGATAAACATGTCCGCATTCACATCTCTACATTTCATACTAGTCGCCGGAGACTCACGTGCCCGTCCATATTCCCAATCCGCGACTCCTCGCCAATAAGTCCACGCGAAAGGGTAAGACCCACGATTCTTCTCTTCAATCGTGCGACCTTAATGCCTATATCGGCTCCACAAAATGGCACGGTGACCACGTGCTCCTTCTGACCCAAATAAGCAACTTAACATGCTCAAATACATATCACCATGCTCGCGGTAATCAAAACATATCACCGTGCTATTGAGCCTACTTATCAATATAAATGCCCAATATGAACTACACAATATATCTCTAAGAATTAATACATGATATTCACACAAAACATGAATACATGTCAAGAAATCATTCCAAAAACATAGTTGAATCACTCACCTCCGATTTACGCTCTTATACTTCGATCCAAAGAAAACCCGTGTACAAAGAACGTGTAGAAGTCCGTCTAGTAAAATTCCTATGGATCAGAATTCCATTTATCAACTTTTATGAAAAATTTTAGAAAATAACTTTTCAGAAAACTTAGCCAAACAGGCCCTAATAGGTATCAAAACAAAGCTCTTACCTCGAGGAGCTCGAATATGAAATCTGGGAGAAAACAAACTGACGGAAGGTCGTCGTTTGGCGTCACAAAGCTCTAAGCAACTAAATCTCCATCTAGCCCCCTTTTGGCCTCCTTCTTGAGCTTTTAGGTTAAGCTTATGAAAAATATCTCATCCATCTCTATCTATATATAGGCAACTCTTTTGGAAATTACGTTTACCGCCCCACGAGTTTTCCAAACTCCTAATCAGTCTCTGAAACTTTCTATACAGCTTATTCATAGCTTTATAAGTGAAACTTCAAAATTATAAAAGTTTTCGACTAAGTTTCGTTTGGTCGCTAAAACGCGAATTTCTACATGACGTTTTCGAAGTTGCTAATTAGCCTACCAAATTAATAGCGTGTTAATTCGTCCTCACCAGGATACTAAATCTAACAACAGAAATAAATTCTAAAACAGAAAATAATACAGATATTGAAATACACAGGTAAACATTTATTTTCAGATAAACATTTAAAGTATTCCACAGTGACCGTCTCATACTCGGAGAGACGTCACAACAACAAATCCTCAATCAACATTATTTCAAAGGGTTCTCTAATACAGACACCCAAATCAACTCGTGAGTCAAAACTCACTCAACCATGTGTCATAAGACACGCCACATCACATTATCATGCATGACAATGTAATGCAAATGCAATAACACAAATGTGGGTGTTATAGATTGCTTGGCGTGTATTCATGTTATGTTTGAATAGCATGTGTTAATTCATAGAGATATATTGTGTAGTTCATATTGGGCGATTATATTGATAAGTAGGCCCAATAGCATAGTGAAATGTTTTAATTACCGAGAGCACGGTGATATGTATTTGAGCATGTTGCGTTGCTTATTTGGGTCAGAAGGAGCACGTGGTCACTAAGCCATTTTGTGGAGTCGATATAGGCATTAAGGTCGCACGATTGAAGAGAAGAATCGTGGGTCTTACCCTTTCGCGTGGACTTATTGGCAAGGAGTCGCGAATTGGGAGTATGGAACGTGCACGTGAGTCTCCGGCGACTAGTATGAAATGTAGAGATGTGAATGCGAGCATGTTTGTCATTCATATGCATATGTTGTTTTATTCACTAAGCGTTAGCTTAAACAAATCGAATATGTGTGGTTATTCAAATAACCATTGCAGGTATTAATGATGGCGAGGAATCGCAGAAATGAGCACGTGGGTTTGGGAGTTCACTTAGAAGGCAACCTGAATGTTAATCTCGTAGTTTTGGGACAGTAGGAATGTTATAATAAGGATTTGGTTATTTTAACTTATATTAACTTGGAATCGTGGAACGAGTTCATAATGTTGTAATAGATTATAATCTCATGTAATAATGTTTTAACAACATTTTAATTTAGTTGGGATCGCTTTAGAATGAGTTTGGTGTGTGTGTGTTTAACCCTTGGGTGCTTTCAAAAGCTTTTAAACTTAGATATTCTGCAGAATGTGTGATGCTACCATAAACCAGTCGACTGGTTGAGAAAATAGTCCACTGGAGCCTCTTTTTCAGTAAGTCACTGCATTTTTTTATAGAGGACCAGTCGACTGGCACTGCACCAGAATGGCCGATTTGTCACTGCTCTGGGAGGTGACAAAGGGCCTTTGTCACTGCTCATTTGATGACCCCTTAAAGGGTTAATTTCTTCCTTTTGTCACTGCTATTAGCGGTGACAATATTTTTAAATTTGTCACAGCTCTATGCGGTGACAATATTTTTAAATTTGTCACTGCAATAAGCGGTGACAAAATTGGTGACAATAATTTTAATTTTGTCATTGCTATTAGTGCTGACAATGTTGGTGACAATAATTTTATTTTTGTCAATGCTCTTAGCAGTGACAATGCTGGTGACAATAATTTTAATTGTCACTGTTATTAGTGATGATAATGTTGGTGACAATAATTTCCTTTTAGAACCTGTACAATTGCTATCCAAAACATATAGCTTGAAAATGGATTAGTGCCAAACATGAATCATACTCAAAATTAACAATGGATATTCGTAAACAAAATTTAATTCATAGGACAACATAGTTCAACAATTCGTGCACGCCGAAATTATCACAACACTGGATAATTCAATCCCTATGAACAAACTTTAGTGCACGTCGGAATTATTACAACATTAGATAATTCAATCCCTATGATCACACTTTAATTTATTGCTATAATTACTTAAAACCATAAAAATGTACAATCAAAATACAACAAAAAAAAAGTGATGTCTTATCATCAGAGCACAGAAAACACAACACTAAACGAAGACCATCAAAGCTTTCTTTCCTGCAAAATTAAAACATGAAAATTAGTTTTTAGAGAAAATGAGAACAGGCGATGAAATTGATAGTGGATCTGACTCAAAACTTATAACAATCTCTGGTAAAACCAAATGTAGAACAGCAGCAAAATTATTTGACAAGACTATTAGTCAAGAGTCAGAGGAAAAAAGAAATAGAAAGTCATGATAGTTATTAATTATGAGGATCAAGAGTGAAATAGGAAAACCTAAAAACTTAATTAAAGCACACTTTTGGTAAATTTCCCAATACTTTGCAGTTTTTAGAGTTTCCTGAAAGTTAAAAAGTAAAACCTCAAATTTCCTTACACTAATACCAAGCAGTTTCTCCTAAAAACATTTAGTAGTCTTGGCTTCTAAAATTGGTTTCCGGAGAAACAAGTTTCCTCTCTTACACGAAATTTTGCTGTAACTATGAGCTGAGCTAAAACCACACTTTATGATTATCTATTATGGATAAACTATGGAATTTGTATATACCAGTTTCAACCTTCCTATTAGAGGCCTTAAATAAATACAACTGTCACATAATTGTGAACAACTTGCCTTGGATATTACCTTCAGATCGGGTCGCTTGGCAGATTGCTTAGCATCCTCCTCACATGCATCCCTTTCCTGCAAAGGTTTTTAACATTAATGCGAGTGAACCGGGAAGAAGAAGAAACTAGAGCCTCCCACTAAAGTCCCTCAAAAGGTTCATCCATTATGTCTTATGTTTCCCTAATCCCTACTACAAGAAGGAAAGAATCAACATACAATAGAAACAAGAATAACTGCACAATCTTTTGCAGTCCCACATTGTTTAAAAGGATAAAAGCAAAGCAAGTGGAGGTCGTACAGTCGACCATCTGTTCTAGATGAGAAACTTCAAGCATTTAGCCCCTAGACAACACCAAAACTACTAAAAACCATAAAGCAGGATGGTGCTGAATTATTCTTCTATTGTATAACACGATACTTCAGTCCATTTTACCAACAATGTACGTATAAATTATCACAAACACCAATAAAGCCTGCAATGCTGAATAGTACACGCATCACGTATACATTTACCTTGAATCTACAACATACCCGGGTGAAAAAATTAAGATATAGGAGATAAAAGATAAATAAGAAAGACAAAAATTAACAGCCCAACATGTTGCTACCAGTTTCTCCATTGCGTGTATTTTGATCACAGTCAATTGGAAAAAGCCTGCTCCCACTACGGGTTCTTGCAAAGTTATAAGAAGCAGCTTGTATATCCATATGCTGAGACTATAATCAAAATATGAATGAATTGGAGATTGAATCAATATAAAAATTAGAATAAGAAATCTCCTCTAAAATGAGTGCTTCAAATTCAGAAGGATAACTAAAGGAAAGCAAGATTCGTGCGAATTGAGAAGGCGCAAAAACTTAAGATATCTAAGAAGTAAGAACGCTAGCAAGTTCATAAGCAATACCTCAAAACTCCACTGGATAGAGACACCAAATTAAGGGGACGACTGAGGCATATCGTCGTAGGGATTTCAAATAATCAAGGACACATAAAAAAATATTGCAAACTTTAGAAGATCCATAGCATGGGAAATAATTTGTTGCATATATAGGATGCGGGTATGTCTTAAACTCTAAAGGAAAACTATAGAGAAGCAATTAGTAGTCTGCCATTGCCAAATGAAAAAAATAAACAAAACATTTCCTAAAACAATATTGCACTAGAACCACAATCCAGCCCATGAAGATTGTTGTATCAGCACTTATAGCAGCAATACAAGTTGTGGAAAAACTGCACCAGCAATATAAGAGGTAAAACTTTGCACCCAAATAAATCAGCATTATTTAAAAATCAATAGCAGCAGTCCAGAATTTCAGATTTCAGCAAAATTTAATATTACAGCAGAATTTCAAAAATTCGCCCAGAATTTCAGATTTCAGCAGCAGATTTTCCTCTCTTTGAAGCCATAATTTGATCTCACCTAGAAAAGAAACAACCTTTAATACTTATTTTCAGATGTTGTAAGAATTCTATCTTGGTAATGGGCCTATAATCGATGAACTATTCGGGAAACTAATAGCTTCCTAACTTGGTGTAGGAGACTACAATAAAATTCAACATTGTTAAACAGAAATTGAAGCAAAAATGAAGGCACATATAGTGATTTCTGCAGATGTTACAGGTCTAGAAATTAGTTTTTTCTTTTCTCTTTTTTCTTTCCTTTTCCTTTCTTTGTTTGGTAAAAGCTGATGAAATACAGATAACAAGAAACATTTGTTTATTCATGTTTTCTATTTTATGTACTTTTATGTTTCCTAAACAACCTTGTGAAATTAACTGAAATTTGTAGGACAAAATGTTCAACCCCCTTATTTATTTTAAATAAAGAAGGATGTATATATATTTGTCTTTGAATCCTTAGAGAATTGCTGATCATATCACCAGCAATCTAACATGCATACAATCTTTCTATATAAGATTTTGATGCAAATTTTTTTTATATGAGTTATCAATTTATCAAGGTATAGAAAACATGCATCAAAGAAAGAAGCATGATAGCAATAGACTACATCTAAAAAGAGGCATCATTGGAGATATAATTATGTGTGTGTGCGTGTGTGTGTGTGTGTGCGCATCAATTTTCAATATGATGTGTGAATGCATCTGAGTTTGAAATCATAAGGACAAATATTTAACTCTATATACTGGTGAAGGGAACTAATTTTATGTATCGTAGATATTGGATTTCAATTCAAATCAATGGAACAGGTTTAATAGTTCTTTCCAACAAACAAGTTATACAAACTAATACATAAATGGGCAACAGAGATAAAAGAAAATTAAAACATCAAGCCTAGCTAAAGAAAGGCAATGTGTACAAACTAATACATTTTCTCATAAAGGCTATGCTGCAAAATAACTTGGCATTAAAATCTACTAACAGCAAGCCTAGCTAAAGAAAAAAATTCCATGGTCTTGTTTTCAAGCAGAATTGGAAAAAGATGGATTTGTCATTTTTTTTAACCAAACTGACTTCAATGTGTGGAAGAGAATAGATAGGTTGGTCATTTTTTCCATTAAACTAAAAACAAAGCTAGCTTGTATGTGCTAGCTCGTATCCTAATACTTGATTGATAGACAATAAGAACAACCATAGTATCCAATAAAAGAAAAACACAAGGGGCAGCACTTACTAGCATCTTTGCAATTCTGAAGTTACCTCTTAGTAGGACATGCTTTAAAACTCCTACTTTGTACGTTTTAACTGTTAAGACCATTAATAAGAATCATTCAAAACTTAAAATACAACTACATAAGTTTTACAACCACCGTAGATAAAATGAAAAGAAAACAATGCAGCCCCCAAGTATTTTAATGAGAAGACCATTAGTTGTAGTTCTAAAATCAACCATCATTTTTAATCAAGCCTGTGACCTCTTTAGGACTTGGATTTCTCAGACTCGGGTGATAACATCTCCAGTTCTCCACATGAACTTAGCGTGGACTCTAGACAGTCATTCTTTGCAATTGCAAATAGAGTATATCCTTATTCAGTACTTAACTGGCATAACTTGCATAAATTCTAAGCTAATTTACTGATGGAAACAAAATAAGTCTTAAGGATGTGCAGAATTACCCCTTTCAACAGAGAATGTGCTTCACTTTATAAAAATTCTGGTAGCTTAACTTTTTCCTTAATAATATTTTGCTAAATTTTCGCCTGATTCCCACCAATAAAGGGAGGCTGCAAAAGCAAAAAAACAAAAGGAAAAGTAGTAAGGTAATGCAAATGGATTTTTCCTAATAAAAATGAACTTGCAATCCTCTCGGAGCAAACATTAGTGCAAGCCAAGATAGAATGTTACAACATATTGGTTATTTGGTTCCACATTTTTTTAACCGACCCAATAAAAATAAAAATAAAAATAGCTAAGGAGAGATTACATTGCCTTAGAAAACTTTCACTCTTTAGGCGATTCCAAGATTCACTCATGTTAATCAGAGGAGAGAAATGGTACAAGTCTTGCCATAATATTAGTTATTCAACCCAATACCATCAGAACTTTACTGCGGAAAAGTACAGAAAACACATAAAAAGAGTCCCTTTATAGGTGCATTCCTATTGGGCTACAATTTCCTCAATTCTATGAAATTCCAAAAGCCAACTGATCTAGATCCTCTCTGAAAATAAGCAAGTATTGGTCAACCACACATCTCCAGCATTTCAAACAGATTCCATAGCAAAAGAGATAGAAAGTACCTGAAAAGGCCATGGTGGTATAGCTGAAAAAATAAGTGTCCACCATTCACAAAATCTAGCACAAGGTAAAGTCTATATTTGGTCTGCAAATCACAAAGAACTCAAAATTAATGTTCACATATCAAAAGTACAAAAGAACGCATGAAGATTCTGTACAAACATTTCAATTAGAAACTAGAAAATAAAGGAAAATGAAAACAAATGAGAAGCATAGAACGTCAAGTCTTTGAGGCAACATTACTTGGAAAGAGTATCTGAGCTGGACAATAAAAGGATGATCTATCTTTGTCATCCCTCTCTGCTATCATGTATTCAGCATGATTCTTCTCTATAATCCTATCCTTCAGCATGACCTTCATAGCATATATTTTTTATGTCCCCCTCTTCCTCACCTGAAATACTTTCCCAAATGTACCCTGACCAACAACCTTCATAACCTCAAAATCTTCAAGGCTGACACTCTGGACCTCCATGGAATTATTATCGGTGTATCTATGAGGTTCCTCAATAAGAGAATCATAAATAGAAAGTTCCTGAAGTTCTTCAACTGTCTCGCCAATGATACTCTCTATAAGTTCCATTGAATCCTCCGTTTCATGTAAGGAGAGCTTGTTCAGTTTTAATGATTAATGCAAGGAGAGGGGCCTACCAATGAACGTGATTGGCTGTAGATGACCTCAGAATCGTCATAGATAAGCTCACTCACATCAGCTACCGGCATTGAATTTCCAAGGTTCCCATTACTCAATTTATTTGATGCTTGAACAGGTAGAAGACCAAATACATCAGAGAAATCAAACTCAACATGATCCAAGGGAACAATGTAAGGAGGGCTCATAGGGAAGAGTAAGTGGCTCTGGTAGCCTTTGCACATCTGATTTTTTGCCAGAGCATGTAACTAAGAAGAGACCATGATGCCAATACTGATTTACAGATGCAGATGGCCAAAAATATAATAGTATATTTTCAATAAAAAAAATTATTAACAGGGGATATAATGGACCTCAAATTGTATGGGAGTCTAAGAACAAAAAAAAAAAGAAGAGTAAATGCTCAAAAACAAAGAAAAGCACTCCTTGAGATCGTGTCAATGCCAAGAGTATCAAAAGAGTGAGAATGAGTCTATATTACTTTGCTTTTAATTCAATGAATCCTTTTAAATCAACTACTAAGTTGATCTCAATTTATAAATGAATTCAAATATGGAATTTCAATTGATAAGCAATTTCATTTTGTCTAAACACACACACCTGCATTTCAGTGAGCTTTGGGTAGTTATCCCCATCCAAAATTATTTAAAGTTAATAAAAAATTGGGAGAACCTAATTCTATGAAGAATTAACAAAGAAGGAGAAGCAACAAAATGGGGGCCAAACCAAGCCTTAGAACTATTTCTTTCCTGAACCACAAAATCGGTTCTAGAATCAACAGACAGCCTCTTAAGATTGATTTTAAACTAGACAATCCCACCCAATAAAAATGTATTTACCAAAGCTTTGGATATGTAAAATCCGTTTGTAAACCACAATATCAATTGTGGGCCTTCGGGGAGCAATTTGAGCAATTTTTTTTTAATTTTTATTGCAAAATAATCTACCAATTATTTTCTCATTATAAACAATTCAGAGACAAGGGCTTGATTTTGACATTCCCACCAATTGAATGACAGACCAAGAGAAATTCACATCCAAATTCAGTTCAAACCTTATACTAATATTAAATTTGTAACAGTGAAAATTGAAAAAAGGGCAACGCATTTATATACATATACATAATGAGTATAAATGATGGTGGAGAGAAGGAACAAACCCGATGCTAAGAGAATTTTGGAGATCACCGGTGGAGTAGCCGGTGAAATAGAAATAGCGAGTGACGATGTATAGTAATCCAAGGGCTGTGGAGACCAGAGGATGCCTAATTCCACCAAAAATCAACAACATAAAGAACACATGCATCATCTCCAGCAAGTTCTGATGCCCTCTAGCATGTTGAATTGGAGGAGGAACCCAAATATTTTGATCTCCTTGGTGAACTCCTCGGTGCAACAATCGGTGGCTTCAACCCTATAAACATTCTCATGATCAAACTTGAGAACCAGAAATACTTCATTAAATATGAGAAGTAACAAACAAAGAGAGAGAGAGAGAGAGAGAGAGAGAGAGAGAGAGAAGAAGAAGAAGAAGAAGAAGAAGAAGAAGAAGAATTAATCACAATCGGCGCAGGTGGATGGTCGAAGTAGTGATGTATTATACTAGATCTGGTGTGTGTATTTGTATTTTTCGAACATATATGATATAGATCTACTGTATGCATGTGTGTGTGTGTGTGTGAGAGAGAGAGAGACAGAGAGAAAGAGAGAGATAACCAGGTGAGAGGGAGAGGGAGAGGGAGAGGGAGACGGAGAGGGAGAGGGAGAGGGAGAAGGAGAAAGCGATGAGCGACCGCCTGCGGTGGAGAGGGCGACGGGGTGTCTTCTCTTCTTCTCCCTTTCAGTCTCTCACTTTCTCTCTCTCTCTCTCTCTCTCTCTCTCTCTCTCTCTCTTGTCTTCTCTTTTGATTTTGGCCCGACTGTTTCTCTTTCCCTTCTTTTTCTTTTTCTTCACAAGTTGTGGTTGGAGGGGAAACCCAAATATTTTGGGGGGTGGTTTGGTGTTGGGGGGAACCCAAATATTGGGGGTGTTTTATTTTTTGGAATGAAAAAATTACATTTAGGTCATGTTTGTCACTGTTAGCGACAGTGACAATTAACCATAAACATTATCACTGTTCTGTGCGGTGACAACATGTTACTTTTGTCACCAATTCCAACTTGTCACTGTCCAGGACAGTGACAATTTTGTCATTGCTTAGAACAGTGACAAAGCTAGCAAAAAATGTGGTGACAAATTTGTTGTTTTGGTGTAGTGTGGGTCCCCATCACAGTCGACTGGACCATGTTTTCAATTCAGATATTTTTTACCCAGGCTGGACTTCAGTCGACCGAACCAGCCCGTACCAGTCGACTGAAAATATGAAGCCCCAGTCGACTGGACATAGAAAACAGTCGACTAGATTATGTTCTAAATTCAAAGTTTCTGTTGGACCAGTATCAGTCGACTGGACACGAGGTGTAGTCGACTGGACTGCTGCTTTTCAAAAATATTTTGTTTTGTTCCGCTGCGTGTGTTCTTCAAACTAATTTTTGGGAATGTTAATGACTTGGTTTAGCCTTGGTGGAGTGCCACGGGTTCCGGTTCTACTATTGTGGGACTGGGCTGTGATATATATATATATATGTGTGTGTGTGTGTGTGTGTGTGTGCGTGTGTGTATGAGAAAGAGAGGAAGCAAAGATAAGGGATATGTTGACCTCTTGACTTGGAAATAGTGATGTTGGGCATCGATATCACTAGAGGTTGTCATTTGCATTTGCTGACCATGCTTGCGAGTATACCTCCCACTATGGACGCCAAAATATGTGGGTTCTTTATGTGATGTGTATGAGATATATGAATGGATATATCATGTAAGCAGATTAGTACAGGTGGAAAATAGATAAAATAATACAAAAAGTGCAATAGAATAATAATATATAAAAATGCAGTAGAGAAATGGGAGTCGGAGATGACATGGCTCAAGTAAGAACAAGTAGCCCCAAATGAGAGAGAGAGAGAGAGAGAGAGAGAGAGAGAGAGAGAGAGAGAGAGAGAAAGCAGTAAGCGTCGGGGTTTTAGGTGGTGGTGGTTGTTAGGGATATATACTAAAAGCCATGCTTTATGTAGTTAATTTATTATTCATTTAATAAAATCAGTTAATCCATTTTTTATGAGAATCTGTGTGGGCAATGTTTGTATTATATTATTTAGTTAATATTATGCATGTGTGTCTCTCATTCTATATAGTAGGTGGTTTGGTGTGTAGAGTTCGGCTTACACACGGAAGATCAGGCCATCAGATATTATAGAATGTAAGATTTTGGTTTACAGTCTTAGATGGGATTGGACACACCATCGGTAGGACTGCAGCATGGTGTTGTAGTAGGTTTGTCTTGACTACGTAAAACGGTATAGTTTCAACTCACTATGCTGGTACACTTTGTGTATTAAACGGGACTGACTTGGGGTAATTATCTTTATACTGATTTATAAGATAATTAATACCTCATGGCTATTATGAGTGCTTATGCTCTAAATCCTAAGTTAATTTGTAGACACGTACATTTGATATTTACACTTTAATCCCTAAAAGGGTGAGATCCTTAAATGGGTCAATATCTCATTGGATTGGGTGGTAATATTAATTGTGTGGTGGATATTAATTAATGATGGAATCCATGTCTCAATTTTGGGATTGATGATATTCCCTTTAGAAAGCTTATAAGTTTTGATTATGTCAAACCCTGCAGGTGGATTTTGTATCCGACATATCAGATAAGTTAAGCAGAGGATCTCAAGGAATTTTAAGAAATTAATTAAATATGATTGTCAGTAATTATATTTAATTAATGGATATCTGTAATCTTAACATGGGGAGATAATAAGCATTTAATAACATGGAGCTCGAAATATATTTTTGAGATAAGGGTAGGAGTGCAATTATAATTCTTTAGTGGTATGAATTATAATTTATGGAAATAGGAATCTGATTCAGTTCGAATTAGGGTTTCCTAATTCCATAAGGAAGCCTATTCCTTATTGACTTCTTGTGGTCCCTATCGTAGCCTATATATATGCTGCTTTGGCTCTCTTATCAGTTTGCGTTTTTCTATATAGAGAATTATAACTCGGAATAGAAAAGAGAGCGTAAAAGAGGGAGAGCAGAAAACAGAAAGGATTTCGAAAGAGCCCACACTCAGTTCGATATTCTGGCATCAAAGGAATACGGTAGAAGATCGTGAGCTGTCATCGAGCCCGTGTTCTCGATTCGTCTACTACAGCAATCCGTTTTAGCAGTTTAAGGTAACCCTAGTTCCGCCCTTGTAGGGTTATTGTAATTTTCACGTAATTTTTTTTTGCAGTACCAACTTATACGCATTGTCAACGAATTCTGGGAACGCAGTTTACTAACAGTGGTAATATGTGGTAAGTCTCTAGTGGAGTCTTGGAGAGTTTTAGGTATGTGGTGGAAGGTCTAAAGGCAGTGGAGACCAAGTGATGACTAAGTGTCTTTTTGGAGAGTCTAAGGACGGGATTAATGGTTGGCATGTAGATTCAGACTTGGGTGTTGCTTGGTTAGACCTAGTTGGGCGAGGTTGTTCTTGGGGATTTTGGAGAAGACGATGATTGTCTAATTAAGTACTAGAGTTGAAGCTTAAGATTGGATTAGAGCTTACGATCCAGGTCGAACCAAGTTGTTGGATGTATTGAATGAAGTTGGTATTTATACAGGGTTTGTGAGGTTCTTGGTATAGCTGGAAGTAGTTGAGTTGGCATCTTCGGAGTGGTTCGTCTGTTTAAGGTAGGTGGGGGTTAAATGCGTTTGTTTAAGGTTGTCAGAGCATTAAATGGGATTTGAACAGACAAATGGGTCGAGCAGCGATGGGTACAAATTGTTGTCTTTTAGTATGCAGGTAAGCCAATGGGAGCTGGCCTATCATTGGTGTAGAGGTTTAAGCGAGGGAGGATTTTGAGGATTTGCTATTGGTGCAGAGGTTTAAGCGAGGAAAAATGTCGAGACTTCGCTATTGGTGCTTTAAGCAAGGGACAATATCAAGGCTTTGCTATTGGTGCAGAATATTTAACGAGGTGGAAGTAAGTAGGCGAGGTAAGAGTCAAGGGTTTCAGCTGGTCTTGTGGGTGTGGGACTCTTTAATTGGTTGTGAGGTTGGAGAGGCAGGGCACGTGATCAATGGTCACATGTCTCTCTTTTTCTTTGGGACCAACCCTAGCTTTGCCTATGAGGCATTCAGGTAGGGAGGTGCCCCTGGTTCTAGCCACCGAGCCATGAGCTCTCAATTTCCTAATGGATCTGGCCACCCTTGGTACTGCTTCTTGACCAAGGGTGGAGAATCCACGTGTAAGTGTATGCTTGTGTATAGTACAATGTTTATGGGGAGTATCGAGGAGAGGTCTGTTGCGGCGCGCAAGGATCGTAACCGACATGTTTGAGAGCGAGTGGTTATTCCAAACAATGGCACGCTCTAGGGAGTGGTCATTCCAAGCGATGGCAAGTCTCGACATGTGATCGAGGGAGTGACCACCTGAGGTTTAGGTCCATGTGTCAAGTGAGTGGTGGTGGATCGAGTAGAGAGGGCAGTAAGTGAGAATGGGGCCACTTTGCTTTGGGGTAGGCTCCTTCGTAGTGGGGCTTTGTTTGTGGGTATTTTGAAGTGGGTCTTCTGAGTGATTACTCTGAAGTGGCTTCACAGTGAGTACTCTGAAGTGGACTTCGGAGTGGGTAGTTAGAACGGGCTCCTTTGTAATGGACTTTACTTACGGGTATTCTGATGTAGGCATCAGAGTTGTTAAACTCTGTGGTGGGCTTTGTGTGGCTTGATCATCCCCCAAGGCAGTTAATCCTTCCGTTGTTGGCTGACAATTGCATGTGGAACATGTTTTCTCAGGGCAGCTAGTCTTCTTTCTTTTCCTTCTAACCAGAGAGAGAGAGAGAGAGAGAGAGAGAGAGAGAATAATATTACCCCGAGATAAATACAAAATATATGACGTCATGACATCGATCAGTCTCTTCCACTTCAAGCAATAATGAACAATTGTATTTGTGGAAATTGACAGAGGCGAATAATTTAGGTTTGTGGAAATTGACAGAGGTGAATGATTTTTTTGGCCAGCGATGTGTGGGCTCAACGCCATCAATTTTGGCTAGCGATGTGTGGCGCTCAATGTCATCAATTGGAAACAGCTTTTGGAGCCTATATAAGTGATTATGAAACTCCAGAAACTAAACTAAAATTATGTAGCAAACTAGTTTCAGCGTTTTAACGAGAGTCGATCGAAAAAAAACCGTGTGATAATAAGCTTACTTGAGTAACTTTTGCCCAAAAGTAATTTTCTGCATTCAATAGCAAAAGCAAAAGCACTAGCCAAACAAGCCCTAACAACAACTAATTTGAATTTCCCATAAAAACATTTACTTTGATGAAAACTAATAGAAAAGGCTTTTAAATAGAGTTGTGACATGTGCTACCGAACATAGTTGGTCCACGAATAATGCTATTGCTAAACTCACTCCTCCAATTACACTCCAAATTATATCTTTGTTTTAAATGTAAGTATCATGTGCTATGTAAGTGGTGCATAGAAAAGTGTGAAAAATTCAATCAGCACAGGGTATATGTATTTAAAACATATGATGTACTTAATTTGGGGTGTGGTTGGAGCGGGTGACACATTATTGGTTGGTCCACATACAAAAAAAAATATATATATATATATATATAAAATAAAATAAAATAAAATAAAATTGCTGAGTGGACTCGACCAGTCGTATGATGTAAATGCAATATGTAAAAAAAAAATAAATAAATAAAATAAAAAAAAAAAAGTCCAAGACATGCAACATGTACAAAAGTGTGTTCCTAATATTATTATAGAAATTTCCCCGAAAATCCCTATCTACTAAACTTTTTTTGATTAGGTCCACTCTTATTATCATGTTACTAATAGGTCCAAATCAATGCAAAATCCCCAACTCCTTTTAAATTCCCCCAAATTTGGTTATTTTTATGACATTTTTAACCTTTACATATATATATATATAGGATGACATATATCTATATAATCCATCATATAGTCAAAGTTATCCCTATAATTAAGGGATTAACAATCCACAATTAATAGTTACATATATATATATATATATGGATATAGGTGGTTATATATGGAGTTATTCTTATCCCATTAATTGTGGAGTTATTTTTGGAACAAATTATAATTACCATGATTGTAGGTATACACATTTGAATGAAGATTTAATTTGTAGTGGACTCTTTTTGTTTTGGTAAGCTGTCATCCACATCTTTAATGATTTAAATATCTTTAGTGCCACGTCAAATATTTGTTAGATTATCCATTGCTAATTTTTTCGTTCAATGTAATTTTGGAAATCAGTGTATAATTTTACACTACATTATCAGTGTAAAATTTTCACTGCATTTCATAACTTTATACATATATATAGTATATAAAAGAGTACTTAATGATTGCCATTATAAATTTAACACTGCATTATGAATGACTATAAGAGGAGAATTTTACACTATAGTATATTTTTTCAATGCATTGCTATAAAAAAAACAAACAAACAAATCAGTGAAAAATAATATAAGAGTCAAATCTTACTAGCTATAGTTTTTACACTGAAAAACAACACAAGAGTCAAATCTTGATAGCTACAATTTTTACACTGAAAATCAGTGAACAAATGTAAAATTAACATATTTTTACACTAAAAATCAATCAAATCCAATATCCAAAAAAAAAAAGAGGGAGAGAGACTAATGTAAGAGTACAAGAACTAGCATTAGTGTATAATTTTACACTACATTTGCAGAAAATTAGAGGACCAACAGAAAATAGAGAATTTGCAGAACAGATCGGCGACGACTCCATTAGAGCCTAACACGCCACTAGCAGATCGGGATGCATCGCTCTGAATCTCGGACTCAACGGCGAAGATGGCGACAACGATAAATAGTCCAATATATCCGTCATCCATTGCTCTTGTACGCCACGAAGCTTCTTTCTACACCAACGAAGCATGTCATCGGTGCTTGATCGCTGGAAACAATCCTTGAAACAGCAACTGGCCGAATGTGTGTGTGTGTGTGTGTGTGTGAGAGAGAGAGAGAGAGAGAGAGAGAGAGAGAGAGAGGTTTTGAGAAGAGATCTTGTATATATAGTCTTTTTTTAATTACATTTACACATATAGATGTATATATATTAGGAATCAAAATAAATGTGCATTTGAATTTTAAAAATCCTATATTAAGTTAGGGGTAGAGTGATCTGAAATATTTTTGTGGACCTATCTTTAAATAGTTTATTGTGTTGAGTCTATTATAACAAAGATACACTAAATAGGATTTAATACTAGTTAACCCTTGTTTACAAATTTTAAAAATTGAGATAATCTTATTACTGAAAGACAAAAAGTTTAAAATCAATATCCGGAAGTTGAAAAGTTAGCCCAGTTGAAGAAGTAAAGAGTGTTTTTTATTTTTATTTTTAAAGAAGTAAAGAGTTCACGCTCCTTTTCGGTTGCAAAATTTTGAAAAGAACAAAAAAATGAAAGGAAAAGTATTCTCTTATTTTTTTTTCTTATATTTTCTTTTATACTTAAATAATATTAAAATAAAAAATGCCTAGATCTAAATACAAAATACAATTTATGAATAAAAAGGGAGAAATAACTCAAAACATTAAAAATGTTCAATTATTTTTATCTTTATTTTCCTTTCTTTTCTTTTCTTTTTTTTTTTTCCTTCTTTTTTTCTTATTGTCCTTATTAATCAGAAAGAATTTTTTTTTAAAAAAAATCCTCAGTATTTTCTTTTATTTTCCCCATTAAATCCAAGAAATAAACAAAGTTATTGGGTTTTCTGATACATTTACTTGAGAACCCTCCCGCATCAGAACAATAAATAACAAATGTAAAAAAAAAACTAGAACTAAATCAAATTCAGAAACTTTCAACCAACCAGTCATTATTAATTCAATAATATTATTACTGCACTTGCAGTATATCATAAACAACCCATTTCACAATATAAAATCCTTACATATATATATATATATATATATTCAAAGATCCTCATACATAAACAGACAAAATCTAAATGGGTTTAAAGGATGTGAGGTTCTTATAATTCGCCCACGGCTTAACCCAAACAACTGCCTCATACTTGTTCGAAGCGGCGCCGTTTCTCGCAGCGATGACGAGTCTGTAATTCGTGCCCGAAACGACTTGGGTCTCGCCCCGAATCACGTCCACGAACTTCAAATTCGTCTGGGCCTGCTTGTTGTGTTCAGTCACCGCGAACGCTCCGATGCTCTGCACAGTTGGGTCCATCGGGTCCACAATCGGCCTCCACCCGCCCACCATTGCCCCCCTCCGACCACCGAGCGCGGCCGAGACCTCGTAGAGAGAGAGTGCAAGGAAGAGAGAGAAAATCAAGACATGTGATTCTATTTTCATCTTCGAGTAGTCCGTGATGGCTTAGCAAAAAAAAAAAAAAAAATAGTCCGTGATTTTTCGAGAGAGAGAGAGAGAGAGGGACTTGATGGTCCGTGAAACCACATCATACAATTATTTATATTATCCTATAAGAGGGATATTTATATTTCAGTCAAAAATTTGTATGAAATTTAAGAATCTGTCCATTATTTTTTAAAAATTTTAAAAAAACTTAAAAAGTCATTAATAAATTAAAAAAACATCAAAAAAATTTTGGATAAATTTTTGAACAATTATTTTGAATTTTAATTTATATTATATTTTTATTGTTGTGAACTTGTACTAAAATATTATGATGATTGCTCCTACGTTCCTAATGTTGTGAAGACTTGTACCCGACTTGGAAACAAGTTACTTATTACATTATGAAGAGTTATTCCCAATATTTTAAACAATTGCTCCCAATCTTATAAAAAAAAAAGTGACATTTTTTTTATTTTGAAAAAATAATAAATTGACTTTTGAATTATATATAATAAAAAATGGACTGAAACTTGATTAACCCTAAATAAGATCATATAATTGGTTGCTGATACAATAGAGATATTCAATATTTACACGACTTGATGAGTGTAGTTGGATGTTGGATTGCATTTAAAGCATTGGGAGAAGTTATTCAATGAGCACGTCACATCGCGTATTATGTTTATGCAGTGTAATTTCCCAATCAAATTGGGACCATACAGTAGGGATGGCAATGGGGCGGGTTTTCCGGGTTCCTCGCTTTGCCCCGCCCCTAATAGGTAGGGTATGGAGGGGACTTAATAGGGTTAGAGGCGGGTATAAGGGAGGTTTTCAAAACCCGAGTCGGGGTCGGGTCGGGGTCGGGATAGGGTCAAAAAACCCGAACCCGCCCCGAATATACTTGTATTTACATTTTTACCCCTCAATAGTTATGTGTATTACCATTTAAAAAAAAAACTACACTATTGGGAAACTAATTGGGTAAGTTAAAAAAAACTGCACTATTGGGAAAAAAAATGCATTAAAAAAATTGCTTTTTCAATTTGTGTACCAAAAAAAAAATCATAATCGGGGCGGGGGCGGGGGCGGGGGGAGAGTTTACTGAAGCGAGGCTGGGGCGGGGGTGGGGGCGGGGTATGGGGTCCCCGTCCCATGTCCACCCCGTTGCCATCCCTGCCATACAGTCACTAAAATTAAAAGAATATGACAAGTGAAGAAGCTTGTAATCCTTAAAAATAAGAGGCCATGACTTATTGTCACGATGTAATGGATTCACTGAATAATTTCTTGTTGGGAGTGGAACACGAAAACCTGCCAGAGAATTTGTATTCCGAAATCACCCTTGGTTTCTGTAGGAAATTACGTTTTAGCCAGTGACGGAAATGCAAAGACCTGACCTGTGTTGTGGTGCAAGATGTGGTGGGCTCACTGAATAACTTCTCCTTGTGGTTGACAAAGCAAGAATGGGTACACGTGTTCTCCATGCAAGTGACAGCTCAGGTTAAGTGGGGGCGGCAAGTGATTTGTGGTCAAATAAGGCTCCACCAGGTCAGCCCCACTTTTATCACTTCATGAAAATGGATCAAAGGCACTCGGAGCAACTCCAACCCCCATCCTTTATTTTTAGAGTCATGCTACACCCACACAATGAACCACACATTTTTTCCACACACATCTTTAAATACTTGTATTTTGTGTTGTTTGAATTTTTTACACTTTTTTGTGCCCCACTTATACAGCACAAGGTACAAGCATTTAAGGATGTGTGTGAAAAAAATGTGTAATTCATTGTGTGGGTCTAGCATTTTTCTTATTTTTATTTTTATTTTTTTCATTTTAGTATCTCCTTTTGTTTTTTTAACGAGATAACCCCACATTTTCTAAAAATAAACTCCAACCATTCATCCTTCATTTTACTATTTATTTTTTTAAATAACTTTTTTTTATTCAACAAATCATTCATTTCTTCACAACTTTATACATTAATTGATTTTCTTATAAGTTATTATTCAAACTTAATTAGTTTTATATATATATAATTAAATATTTAATTTTTGTCGAATAAAAAACTAAAATATTTATCAACTCCATGATAATAAAACAAAATCTACTAAAATTTAAATGACATTACAAATACAAATGTAACAAACACACTTAAAAAAAGATATTGCATATCACATATGCATAATAACAAACGATAATTAAAACTAATAATAAACAAACTCAATTTAAAATAAAACAATTATTGTTTGTGTTGTTGTTTATCAATGTAATCAGTAAGTGTGCAATGTAATCAAACATGCTCTAATATGTACCAATTTATCTCTATTATTTTTGAGGTGTCAATTTATCTATATTAAAAATAATTAATACATTAATAAATCCTAATTAAAAAGTGTAAAAGTTAATTAATTACATATTTTTTTATGTAATTATAAAAATTATTATGTTGGATATAATTTTTAAAAAGTGCACAAGCTATAAATTTTTGTTATGGAGTATTAATATATATATATATATATAAAAGAAGTGGATATAAGTGGAATTTTATGGGAAGAGTTTGGGACATAAGTGGAATTTATTTAGATAAATAGTGTTTTGAGGAGGTTCCTTCAAAATATTTTGGGTCTTCATATATGAAAACCAATTGTACATGCTAATATGTATAAAAATATCATGTCAAAGTCAAGCCTCACCACCTCAACAAAGAGAAGCTAAGTCACCTTGAATCTGGGTTGGCTACTCAACCATTCCGGGCCGTTACACAAAATCGCTCGGTTCGGTCCAAAGCCCGGGCGTTTGCTCCAGACTGGCCCCACATTGGCGCACCTCTAGAAGGCGTGGTTGCTTGCCCAGCAAGCCTCCAGACAGTTTCCTATCCCAGCTAAAAGACTAAATGGAAAGAGCAAGTAGTTTCTTAAACCACTTAGGGAATTCTCCTAGATTCATGTAAATCGGTTGTAATCAGATTAGGCTTCCTAATTTGCAGACTTACCTTGTACATGTTGTCTTTTGCACCTATAAAAGAGGTCACTCACCCTCCATTGAAGGGGATCGCATTCTTAACCTAGAGAATAGTAGATTACATCACTATTGCACATACACCCGGTCAATTTTTGGTAGTGCTACCCATCCCCACCAACAGCCGCCGGTGATCTGTTAGTGAAGCGCACCGACGCACCCGTGGATGTAGGTCACCTCATTAACAGGCCGAACCACATACAAAATTCATTATGTCCATCTCTCTCTCTAAATTATTCTCACCCAGATTTTGGCATCATCAGTTTGGCGCCGTCTGCGGGAATGTCCAGTTTCTCATCAACAAATCTCT
This sequence comes from Hydrangea macrophylla, assembly GCA_033977485.1. NCBI lineage: Eukaryota > Viridiplantae > Streptophyta > Magnoliopsida > Cornales > Hydrangeaceae > Hydrangea > Hydrangea macrophylla. Next base: position 111,796,573 of record CM066988.1, on the reverse strand, counting down.
TGACTGATCAACATGCCACCAAAGAAGGGTAAGAGGAATACTGCTCAGGTTGGTTAGGAGGACTCGTAGCCCGAGCAGCAGGCTGCCTCTATGACCTCCGAGCAAATAACAGTAGCGCTTGCGTAGCTTCTGGAGTGCCAACGGTGAACCCAGCAGTAGATCGAAGCCCTGTTGGCCCGACAGGAAAAGCATCCTCAATCCGAGAACTAACCCGAGAAAAGCGTCCCCGTCCAGGAGCCCGCGCGAGTCCGAAAGCATACCCACTTTGCGCCAGTATTCCCGTCGGAGTAGGAACGCCTCGGGGATGGTGAGCGTAGCAGGGCACCCAGGCGTACTAGACAGCATGCCCGGACCAATCTGCACCGGGCGGAAGTGTCACGCCCCGGAGCAGCATAAATAGAGAAAAATAAATTTCCTTTATGGGTCCATAAGGAATGACAAGTGAAAGTCACTAATAATCCACACCACGCAGTACTAGTCCAAAAGAACAGCAACTGTAAACAACTGAGAATAACACACAGTGCTAACTATTACAAAAATATCAGAGTGTGGTCTACAGGATCACAACAGGTCTGGAGACAACAAATGCCCAAGTACCCGTTAACTACAGGTTCAACAGAACAACCGAAAATATAAAAACTAGTTATAACTTCTTCAGTGTTCAATTGGCATAAGGATAATCCTCCCTGGCGTAACCATCATCGGTGGGGCCTTCCTCTGGATAATAGTCATCAGTGTACTGGTCATTACCTGTAGAATAAGAGGCAGGATATTCTGGACGGGGAAAGTCCAGGCAATAAAAAGGCCGTCAGCTTACTGAGAGCTGAGTGAGCATAAACTAACGAGGTACCATTTATCTGAAGTAAACACAAGCTTATGAAAACACGAGTTAACATCTTATCAAAAACAAACATTATCTTGTTCCTTTATTCATTCTTGTAAACCGACCCTTATCGTCTTGTTACTCAAATACCGAACTCAACATACTCAGAAGTCATGAACAGACTCAATCGTTTAACTCTAGGGATACACCCTTATTCTGTCCATCGCTTTTAAGAGCAATATATCCTGCTCACCGCATGTCATGGACTCCACGTCAGTCTGTCCCCAGCTTTTAAGAACAATGGTCCTGTTCACCGCATTTCAGGGATATAACGTTTCGAACCAGGCATATCAATCTATTGCCACGACTCAACGTCATCTACTAGTGATCCCAGCTCACCGCTTTTAAGAACAATGGTCTTGTTCACCGCTTTTAAGAGCATATCAAAGATCATCCAGTCTATCTTGAGACTTCTTGGTCCAGATCACTGCTTTTAAGAACCATGTATCCAGTTCACCGCCTTTAAGAGCATATCATGACCAATCGTCCATCCACGTACCATTCCCAGAACTTACCAAACCTACTTACGTTCCATTCTACATCGACACATGACAATTCCCAATGTGGCCTGACTACTTGGATTAAAAAACGGATATCAGACTCATACAAGAATTTCATAGTATCTTACGTCGTCAGATTTATACATTTGTCATTAATCATACTTATCTGTGTTGTCACATTATCCCTGATAACCCCCAAATCGCTTAATAGAATTCCAAATCAGAAATCGAACAACTAAACCTCTTATATAATAAACAGGCAAAGGAAACCATATTCTGATCATGCCAATCGATTGAAACAGAGGTTAAATCGATTGGGACAAAAAGTTATACCAATCGATTGAGAAACATGGCAATCGATTGAGATGTCAATCGATTGGAATCCTATCCAATCGATTGGGAAACGACTGATGTAAATCGATTGAGATTATGTCAATCGATTGGTACTACGTCTTTTCCAGCAGATTGCAAAAACAGCATATAAAAACGTACACTACATGCATTTAACCCATCTAAGCTTCATAATAACTTATATAAACTTCATCTAGAGGGACCAAGTGAGTTAAAACTCACCTAGGGTGCGTTTGGGTGTGTTTAAGCTTGAAATCTCCAAGCTCTCTCTCTCTCTCTTCTTCTCTTTCTCTGTCCAGCCTTCCCTCTCTGTCTCCTCTTTTCTTCTTTCTTCTTCTTTCTGTTTCTCCTTCTTCTTCTCCTCTTCTTCCAGTTGCCAAGGTCAGTGTGTATGTGTATAGAGTGTGTATATATGTGTAGATATAGATATATGTATGTATATATCTCAAGAGGTATGTCTCTCTCTCTCTCAAGGCTGCCAAAATGACCCAAGGCCATAAATGAACGAGTATATATAGGGGTTAAGAGTGCCACACGTTTAAAGCTGAAGGAAAGAAGAAAATATGTCTCAGCTTATGTCAATCGATTGGGACACAAGTCAATCGATTGGTAACAGATATTTGTAGTCAATCGATTGGAATAATTTCAATCGATTGGGATGAATGGCAATCGATTGGGATATCGACACGTAATCAATTTTGTCGGTTGAATGTCAATCGATTGGGAACATGTCAATCGATTGGTATCTGAAAAGTGTCAATCGATTGGGAACTAAAGGCAATCGATTGGTATCCAAATTACACCGAATGAAAGTTTAAGGTTATACAAGTATAGAAATGAAATACCAGGTTTTATTAATATACCAAAATACAGGGTATTACAGGAAGACGATAGAGATATCATCAACAAATGACGTGCCGCCAGAGAGGAGGAACCAGGACAAAAGGCCCGGGATCAGCCAAAGACCCTCAGGTCAGGAGCCGGGGGATCTTAGGCACACGATTACCCGGAGTCAGAGCCGGGTCCTATCCCCGAGGATGACACACTTCGAGGAAGAGGCCTCGTCATCAGACCTGACGTACCGCTCCGATATGGAAAAGAAGACCGGGCGAGATGTAAAGGCCCAGATCGAGGACTTGCAGCAGCAAATTGAAAGGTTGAGTCATAAGTCTGGCCAGGACCTCACCAACACAGAGACCGAGTCGCCCTATACCGCCCAAGTAACGGGATTCCCCATCCCGCGAAAATTCAAACCGCCACATCTCAGCTCTTATGACGGTTCAGGGAGTCCAGTAGATCATGTCCGCACTTACAAGGCTTAGATGGCGCAAGTCACCACGATCAACGAGTTACTGTGCCTGGCCTATCCCAGCACCCTTAAAGGGCCAACCGCACAGTGGTTCCATACCAATTTGCTTATTAACAAACAAACACCCCGAACAGTCGATAACTTCAAGACATTGAGCAAGCTCTTCATCAGCCAGTTCGTAGGATGCTCGACCGATCACAACCGTACACCCAGCTACTGACCGTCAAGCAGCGAAAGGGGGAATTCCTAAGGGAGTATATGGACCGTTTCAATCAACAGAGGCTCCAAATCTGCAAACTGAACGAAACGACCGCAAGCATGGACTTCTGCTCGGGAGTTCAACACACCAAAGTTGTCACGTCGTTTCACCACGACCGACCGACAACGCTGGTGGAGCTCTCGGAGAGGGTCGGGAAATACATTGACACCGAGAAGTTTTTGAAAGCAAAGCGCGCCAACTTTGCAGGAGATGAGTCCCCAAAAGCAAAACGGAAGGGTGGTGGCCTCGAGGGGGGACCGGGAAAGAAGCCAAAACAAGACCAGCAGAGAGGTGGTCAAGATCAAGCCCCGATTACCTTCACACCACTTTCCCGGCCTATCCACGAGGTCATGGCCGCCGCTAAAACTTAAAGACTGCTCCAGTAGCCAGCAAAGCTAAAGAGCCCGCCCAGTAAGAGGAACCGGGACAAGTCCTGTCGCTTCCACAAAGACCACAGACATAACACGGAGGACTGCTTTAAGCTTAAGATCGCCATTGAGAAGCTGATTGAGCAGGGCCATCTCGCCGAATTTGTCGTTGTCGATAGACGACCTTGGACAGATGCCCAAGCCCAGGATCAGCCACAACCCCTCGAGCAAATCAAGCACAGTAAAAACCCTAATTTCGGATGTCCTTTTGAAGGTACAAACGTACTATTTCAAAGCTGGCAACCACAAAAATGCGGCACTCAACGGAGATGGAAGCGACACTCAATAAGTGCCGGTACGGCACTCACTTCATGCCAGCGCGGCATTCACTGAATGCCGGCATGGCACTAAATGAATGCCGTAGACAACTCCGCGGACTGCCGTCTTTTCTGGAATTCTAATTTTAGCGACATTCGATGTGTTTTTGCGACCATCAGTAATTGCCGTACCAGCACTTGCTGATTGCCGTACGGCAATTAGTGAGTGCCGCAGCAGCAACCCGTGACTACCGCAAATTGTTCCGTGTGCCGTTTTCTTCTATTCTCCCTTTTCGTTCTTTCTTTCTTTATGTTTTGAATTGTGAAGCCTTTCGAAGAGCTTGAATCACATTTTGGAAGTCCTAGATTAGTCAGACATTGTCATCAGCGGATCTAGAGGTAACACTCCCCTTAATTCGACGTCTGGTCAAAATCGGGGTGTCTACAGGTCCACAGAGGAGAGAGATAGACATATTGTGATTTCAACAATGCTAGGGACACTAATAAATTCCACTAACACTCACACCCACACCCACACCCACACTCTATCTCTTTCATAGTGGCACTTTGGATCTACTGCAGACCCCACAGTGGCACTAGGAGAGAGAGTATGAGTGTGAATGTTAGTGGAATTAATTTGTGCCTCAAATATTACTCTTGTGATTTATGTAAACTCTTTTTGTGTAATTCTTATGTGCTCAAAGAATTACTCCTTGGAATAATTATGTTATAGGATCTATTTTACAAAAAGCAAAATGCAAAAAATTGGAATTAAGAGAATCTTATTATAGGAAGACGAAAGGTTTAAAATAAATAAATGCATTTTCTTGAATTCAAAAGGTTAGCATATCTTGGTATAATTATGAAATAGGATTTACTTTGCAAAAAGAAATGCAAAAATTGGAATTGAGGAAATCTTATTATTGGAAGAAAAAAATGTTTAAAAAGGTTAGCATATCTTGGTATAATTATGAAATAGGATTTACTTTGCAAAAAGAAATGCAAAAATTGGAATTGAGGAAATCTTATTATTGGAAGAAAAAAATGTTTAAAATAAATAAATGCATATTCTTGTTCTAAAATTTTCAATGACTCAAAAGAGGGGCAAAAATGTCATGCTTTTATACTGTGTGCTGGTCACATAATACAAAAGTGTTAGATTCTTGGACGACATCCTATCTGAAAGGGTGTTATTGAAAAAAAAAAGTAATAGTTGAGGTGTGCGTCTATTGCATTTTTTTAGTCTAGGGGTATTTGAAAAAATTCCATAGTTAAGAGATTAGTCAATAGGGTGTTGGTGTAATTTTTCTTCATTTTTTTTCTTTTATTTTAAAACCAATATGATTGGTTTCATAATAACTAAATTTAATGGGAGTGGGTTTTTTTTTTTTTTTTTTTTAGAGTAATGGCTTTAGCCTAGTTGGAAAGGACGCTCCATACACGCTCATTATCAGATTTGAATCCTACTCCTTCCACTTCTTTGGGCCCCCGCACTTAAGTCTTTACACGAGAGCACATAACCAAATGATTAAAAAAAAAAATAGGAGTGATTTTCACACTAATCTTGTTCTGTGTGTTTTTAAACAGGCCCAAAGGGGTCTGTGATGTGCTTAAATCTCCATCCAGCACTCGAGCTTAGAAACAAAGAAATTGACCCAAGCAATGTGCAGACGTGTCAAATTTACAAATCATAGTTGTCCACGTGGAAGTAAAAATAGAAGAAGTCAAGAAACTAGTATAAAATAATAATCAGAGAAATGGGAGAAATAGCAAAAACGAATTACATATATATTTACATTGCTTTATATGGTCATTAATAAATTGACTCATGCACTGTGCAACATACCAAATTTACAAATAATAATTGTCATGTGGATATAAAATGGAAGAAGCAATTAACAAAAATTAAAAACAGAGAAATAGTGTGTGTGCTCACTGCGATGGTGATTATACGTATTTACTTCGCTATTGTCCTTCAACGAGGCCTATAATTTTCCAGAGATGAATGATTTTCAATTCACAAGTTGAAATGAAAAAACCATAGTGATCATCACGCAATGTGACGGATGATAAACTTCTCATGTCATATGTCACTTCTTCCCACATGTCCAAAACTTTGGTCCACTAATCGCCACACCTTATTACCACTAGCCAAGTCTTGTATTTGTCTATTTGTTCGGAAAACAAGAGCTCCTACAATAATCCCCAAGAAATTAATAATTAGACAACTTTAATTCACAAATTAAATAAAATTTCTCAAAAATAAAACATACAACAAGATCACATACCCAGAGTAGGCATTAGAAAGGACAAAACAGCAACTCCAGCAATCTTAAGAGGCAACCCAGTCTTGATCATGTCTGTGATCTCAATATGCCCAGTAGTGAACCCAACAATATTAGATGGTGTCCCTGTTGGTAACAAAAATGCAAATTGTGCCCCAATCGCACCGGGAATCATAAGAAGAAGAGGATGGAGGCGCATAGTTTTCGCGATTTCGATGAGTAGTGGCAGGAGGAGGGTGGTGGTGGCGTTGTTGGATGTGAACTCTGTGATGGTACCACTTATGAGACACACGGCTGGGGCAATGGCTAGATATGGGGCGTTTTCTAAGAAATTTAATGCTTTGGATAGCACGTCAGCTAGGCCGCTTGTCCGGACTCCGTCCGCTATGGCAAAACCGGCCCCTAAGAGGAGTATGATGCTCCATGGTAGCTTCTTGCATTTGCTCCAGTCCATTAATTTTTCTCCTTGTTGCTTCTTGTTTGGAATTATGAATAGTAAGGTTGCCATCATAACCTACATTTGGTTCAAATTTGATTTCATTGTTACACAATTAATAGAAAATTCGAAACATGCACCGTGTTACTAAATTAAAATGAGGATATTAAAATTTTTTTTAAAAAAAAAATGCATGGATATACATAAACATAAGAAATGCAATACTTACACTAACTGTTCCATCTCCTACGCGTCCCTTGAAAAGAGCTCCCCATCCAGGAATGTCATCAGTTAATCTTCTTGTCATCCACAAAACTATTAGCACCTGCACCAAACCTCATAATATTAAACTACTTTTTATGTTTGTTTCCATTGCATGATTAAAATCTAGATAGAATTGTGACTCACCGAAAACACACCTAATACCATCTTTTCAGCAAAAGCCATTGGACCTGCCCACATTCACATGTCACAATGTAATCACTCTAAAAAATTAGACTTTAACTTTTTTTTTTTTTTTCTAATACTTGGGGAGAGTGATTCAAACATGAGACTAAGACATAGTGATATCCGCCAACGAACTCAATCCTCTAAAATTTTACTCTCCATTGTTTTATTTTTTATTTTTTATTTATTTATTTTATTATTATTTTTATTCTTATTTTTTTTTTTTTTGCATTTTATATTGAAGAATCCAATCATTCTCATTTTCCATCAACCCGGCTCAATAGCTTGTTTATTGGCAATTGGGTTTTGTCTCCCTATGCATTTTTTGTCATAGTTGCATGTATATTCAAACAAATATACTGTGGTAATGTAATTAAAATTTTGAATAGTACTGTCAATTTATGAAAGTAATTTTTGCAAGATCATATTTTTTGAACTAAAAATGAAGAAAAAGAACAGATAAAAAAAAATGTACTACAAAGTTTAATAGACAGGATTCAGCCTAATGTAACTTTAATGAGCTAATTAAAAAAATGTAATTACACTGATTTCCCTTGAGGTAAGATCAAAATTTAGGAACGCCTAATATTATACTATTTTTTCATATTCAAGATGGAAATCTAACAAAGTAACTAGTACATGCAAAATTACCTACATACTTAAAACAAAACATAGTTTATGTATTTTAAAAATCAATACATTATGAGAGTACAAACTTACTGTTAGAAAATAAATACACTTTCATAAACTTGTTAGGAAAAAAGTATTATAAAAAATTGTTATTGACTTTTTGGAAAGGGTAAATTGGTTATTATTAAAAAATAATTTAAACAGAAAATTATCGGTCAACTGATGCTTGAGAAATGAATGGGAAAAAGTCTACTCGATCCTAAACTTCTAAGGAGGTCATTGTAATTTTTTGTACCACGATGAGGTCCCCGAGAGGTCAGTATAATTTACCCTAAAATTTATACTTTCAAAACGTAGCAAATATTATACTTATGTTAAGTCAAAGCAATGATGTCAACGATCCACTATTCTCCTTAGTGAAAGCTTAAATTATACTGGTTTCACGGATTTTGCAGGTGAAAAGAAAAGAAAAGAAAAGAGAGATGGGGAAATTGAATACACTTAACAATATTCTCTCTAGTCTAATTTTGCATGACAACCAAATAAAAAAAAAGAAGCAAATAATTTGGCATTATGTTCTTCTTTCTTCCTCACTAAATCCTAATGCTATGTTTTCTAGATTTGAATTCAACAAAGATTCTCTAAAGAGGGCCACCTTTCTTTATTAAAGAGAGGACTTCTATTTTGGTCATTGGATTGTGTTTAAAAATCGTGAAATGACAAAACTGCCATTAATGAAAACACGATCCGATGATCAAAACAGAGGTCCTCTCTTTAATAGAGAAAGGGCGCCCTCTTTATAGCCTGACTGTTGAATTCAAATTTTGATTTTGCAAATATTTGATCAATTGTATACAAATGTTAAGTCATTTAAAAATATTCCAAATTTAGGTAACATAACATTATTCAAAGTGACAAAACTAATCAATGAAATAATAGGTCCACTAATCTGTGTCAATCAGAGACTCAAATGAAAGACTTTTAACTAGGAATCAAAGTTTTTTGGGGGGAATCTTTTAGTACTTACCTAACAATAGAAGCTCTCTCTTCAAATGGGCTTTATCCAAATAAGGAGATAGGGCTGGACCAGAGCCCCTTGGGCAATACAACAAACAAAGTATACCCCACAGAGCAAAGAATATCAACAAAGCCAATGGAAATCCAAAGAAGAACCATGTATTGAAGCTGATGGGGTTTTGTTCTGGGAAGTAACTCTTCCACATTCCCACCAATATCAGGTTGACACCTGTTCCAGTTAGCGTGCTCATTCCTCCTACTGCAGCAGAGTATATTACCCCCAATACTACTGCTCTGCAGAACTTACTTACGACGTCGGATTGACTTGGGCCAGATGGGAAACGTTGTAGGATCCCAGTGGCTACGGGCATCATCATCACTGCTGCTGCCACGTTGTGCATCCACATGCTGACGAATGCTGTCGTGGCACATATCCCCAGGAGAAGTAGTGGTGGATTCAGTGGATCGCCACAAAATAACAGAGTAATCTGCATGGTCCCACATAAAATTCCCTAACTCAAAAATGACTCTTTCTTCCTTTTGGTAATGATTTTTTTTTCTTTTAAGTGATTGTCCTAAATAAGAATATTTGGCAAAAATTAATTGTTTGTGAAAAATGATCAAAAAGGACAATATGTAAATTTTTAAAATTCTTATTTTTAAAGGTATTTTTATCTTTTAACAAATTAAAAAAATGATATAAAGTAATTGTTTAAAAAAGAAGCTTCTTTTTTCAACTTAATTTTTTAGTTAATTTTTTTAAGTGCTAAAATGTTTAAACTATTTTTAGCTTGAAATTTGTAATAATTCATTTAATTTTTAATTTTCAACTAATCCAAATAAAAATGAATGAATACTTTAGAGAGAGAGAGAGAGAGAGAGAGAGAGAGAGATTTATTCTACAATATCCCACATTCACCGATACACACGTGATACATGTCGACGATGTCGTGATTGAAATGATTCTTTGGTTTTTACTTTGGATGACCTATTCCCCACATACGTGATATATGTAGTGATTGAAACGACTTTATGCTTTACCATTTGGATGAAAGAGAAAATAATGCAGTCAACAACTTGGAAATTACTTATTTTTTTCAATAAAATAAAATAAAAATGGAGATTCCTGGATTAAAATGGATGACTAGGAGAGAGAGAGAGATTACACATTTGTAAATCTCGATTACAAGTCTGACCAATAAAAATTATCGACTAAACGAAAAGTTCATTACTATGAAGAGCATGTAGAAAGAAATTATTTTTAATGTTGAAGCCAATATTTGATATCCATACGTAACATTTAGGCTAGTTCTGTTATCAGAAGTTAATATCAGAATAAATATTATCGCTAAAAGTTTTAGCGATTTTTTTTTTTTTTTGTCGCTAAAACTTTTGGTGACATTTTTTGTTTTGACGTTAATCTTTGTTGCTCTGGCAATAGCATTACCCAACATTTATATTTTTTATACAAAAGTCACATGAATGATACACACCAGTTTTTGTACAGAATAAGAAGAGCAAGAACTAATTTGCCATAAATCGAAAAATAACTAATTAACCCTTACAAAATGTAAAACCTTTTCCCAAGGGAAAAACAAAAAACACAATTAGGGTCGATAAAGGCAAACTCAACTAAAAACCCTTTTTTTCTCATCGAAATTTCATCCTGCCGGAGATTGAAATAACAAAATCCAAATTAAAAAAGCATAAAAATTGTCATTTTTTTTTAGAGACACGCACAAAATATTTTTGGTACTAAATGAAAATACAAAGTATAGCTCAATAAAAGTGGAAAATACCAATAAAACGTCACTAATTTGGTAGTATAACAAGATTTATAACAAGTACCCAAAATATAATAATAAAACTTTAATTTTTTGGTGATGAGAAATAAACTTGAAGTTAATTGGGCACTTACATTCAAGGCCAACCTTCTATGTATGTTGTAATGTTCCACTGCGAGAGCGAGTATGAAGCTCCCAAGCACAAGCGCAATCACATCATCCATGTAAGAGTGGGCCACATCATCGGCGGCGGCGATCCCAAACAACGGGAAGAGAAATAGCGGTGACATGGAGGTTATCGGCATCGGCACCGCCTCGGTGAGCCACCAAGTGAACATCCAAGCAAGCACTGCCAACATGTTCCGTCCAGTCACCGGACCATCTAATTTGACACATAGGCATATAATGGTGCACAAGAGTGGTCCTAATAGGATGAAGCAATTTTTTAGTGTGAGAATGGATTTTATGGTTGAATTGAAGCTATGTGACCTGTGGATTGGGTCATGGGTTGGTAGAAGAGGAGTTTTGGGGTCATCTTGGATTGTATCAGACTTGGGATCACTGTTCATTTTGGATGAGAGAGAGAGAGAGAGAGAGAGAGAGAGATTGTTTCCCACCACCGCAAGAATGACTAATTTTGATAAATTGAAATGGAGATTCATACGCCACATAAATGCATGGTTCATATATATTTATACACACATGATTAAGTGCTAAACTACTTCATGTGTACACTTGGACATAGAAACCAAATGTGACTCATGGAAAGGATAATACAAAAGTAATTATGGTTGACCAATTTTTTTTTTTTAAATAATGTAGGAATAAGTTAATGTAAATAAGGTCACGTGGCCACAGGGCCCTACAACGGTCAATAAATAGGTGATCAGTTCTCTATTTTTTTTTTTTTTAGTGTCAAAAGATCCATTAGTTTTTCTTTTGATCAAAATAGCCCTTAAATTCTACTCCGTATTAACGTGAGTTTTCCCAACAAATCAGCACGTTTTCCAACAACAGTTTTCTTAGTTTTTTCAATTTTCAAAAGGTAAAAATATCACTTAGATCCTTTGAGATTTGCTCTAATCACACTTAGACCCCCTTACGTTTCAGTAATATCACCTACACCCCTGAGGTTAATTTGAAGCATGTATCACCTAGACCCCCTCCGTCATTCTATAAGAAAAATTGACAAAATTTACTCATTGTTATGCACAATTACGCAAAGAAGCGGGTTGTGAGATTGGTGGTATTCCATATTTGCCCTTGAAAAATGTGACAATGTATAGTATGTGAGTAAATTCTGTCAATTTTTCACACAGAATTGAACATTTGGATCAAATTGCTTCAATTTAAAATTTCAGAACCTAAATTGACCCAATTGAAACTACATGGACTAAAATGACACAAGGATCAAACTTTCAAGGGTATTTTTTGTATTTATTTATGTCAATCTGTCACTTTTTTAACTGTGAATTGACAGAGGGGGCACAAGTGAAACACGCTTCAAACCTTAGGGGTTGTAGGTGATATTACTGAAACGTGAGGAGGTCTAAATGTAATTAGAGTAAACCTTAGGAGGTCAAAGTGATATTTACCCATTTTCAAAATTCCATAACTTTCAAAATACAAATCAGTTTTTCATAAATTTTATATATTCGGGATCTATAAAACAAGATCTACAAAACCATATGTATATTGCCCATAAAATTCTTCGAAAAAAAAATCCAAAATTTGCAGTTCAAAAATGGATGTCAATATATATATATATATATATATTGTAAAATCGACACTTCCATTGCGTAGATCTCAAAAAATTCACCCAAATAAAAAAAAATTCACCCAAAACAGCCATAGAATCGCAAAGTTGTGGTCATTTTAAAACATGCATATTACTGTTTTTAAGTACTGCTCAGGTAATGTTACTGTCTTTAAATGCTGCCCAGGTAATGGTACTGTCTTTAAAACGTTTTTAATTTCAAAGATAGTAACATGTTACTGTCGTAAAAATAGCCAAAATTAGGGTCATTTAGCATGTCATTGCCTTTAAATACTGTTCTTATATGAAAAATAGTAACATATTGTCAAAGATTAGTAAAATTGTATTGTACAAAGAGACAGTAACATTTCTTCAAAATTGACCAATTAATTGCGAAATAATGACCATTTTTCAGATGTCACTGTCTTTACAATGCTGTCCAAGTAAAGACAGTAACATATCATCAAAGACAAAATATTTTTTCAAAGATTACTACTATATGTCATTGTTTGCGACAGTAACATGCAAAGACAGTGGCATTATGCTAGAAACAACATGTCACTGGCAAACTAGCATTCTATACGTGTGTGAAATGAAGGCAAACTTGTCAATTACTTTAAAATTTGTTTAAAATTGGACTTAATGCTAACAATTCAAAAACTCATGTCCTTGTCACTTTCAAACTAAATGTCGCGGACTTACCTCATATTAGAGTTCCTAATTAGGACTTTAATTAATTCTCCCATGTAAAGAAAACTTTATATTCTCTCGTTGTAAATATTTTAGTGGCCTATTTTTTTTTTTAATAACTCAGCTATCCTAGTGGATCACTGCACAATATTTTCATGTTTCCCGTTGAGAACTAATGTCGGAGTTCATGCAAAATCGACTCTTTAGATAAATTTGTGGTGAGTTTGTAGGTTCTAGAGGTTTTTACGCTTGACAGAGATTTGGCCTCGTGACGACGTGACCTTGCTTGGAAGCACTAATCACCGGCTCTTCCTATCATCAGGCTAACTCTTTCGAGTTAATGGACCCATACTAGCAAGATACCTTGTAGGTATGTAAATGTAGTATATATGCCTCTGAATCTCCGTTTCAATTTACATGTAAAATAATGTTATATTTTCCAAATTTTGTATTCCAAAAGCTTTCCAAATACATGTGGCAGTGAGATTCAATAATAATGGGACCACTACATCATCTTCTAATCAAAATCCAGTTGATCCACTGCCATATGTATATGACAAACATTTAAGATTCAAAATTTGGAAAGCCATTAATCTTATCTATAATAGTCATTTTACGGTGGCATTATAGGAATGTTCTATGGTAATGGAGTATAATTTAGTGATCCAATTAAGTGAGGTGGTAAGATTTTATCTTACTTTTTTTTTTCCTTTAAAAGAGTAACACAACATTATTCTAATATATATTCCTAAATGTGTGCATATATATATATATATTAAGTCTCTATGCGGATTGTTCAGGGAGGGAGGGGGGGGGGATTACACTTACACCCCTTGAGGTTTCTCACTTTGTCACTCTCACCCCCTGAGGTTTTTAGACATATCATTCACACCCCCTTGTCAGAGATGTCGAACTAACGCCGTTAATGGAGACATTAAAAAGACAGTTATACCCCTTCCAAAAAACACTAAGCATGGTGCACTCTCTCTCTATCTCTCTCTCCCTCTCTCTCTCATCCATTCGAACCATCGACAGACAAGATGGGGAGTCCATCCTTGCCATGGCCGGAAGAGCTCCTTACTGCCAATCGTCCTTGCCATCACCATTGATCGCCCTTGCCGTCACTGCTGATCGCCCTTGCCGTCACTGTCGACCACCTATATAGACGAAACGAGAGAGAGGAGAAGTCGCCACCGCCGATGGGAGAAGAGGAGTCATCATTGCCCGTCAACTGTGCAATTTGCACTTTTCCACCAACACCCACCACCGAGTCACCACCAATCCTCACCTCTGCAAAATTTATACCCACCAACTTGAATTGAAATTGTCAACTTGTAAATCCAAGTTGTGACCAGAAAGTTTAAGCTTTCTTGATTAATGGTGGTTGGGTACATGCAGTAGGTAATGGTGTTTGCTGGTGGTGATAGGTAATGGTGTTTGGCGGTGCAAATTTGTGGAGGTGATGGCATGCGCCGTGATGGGTTTGGTTAAATTTTAGGATTTCAAAGTAAAATTTAGCTTCTAAAATTGAAGATTTTGAAATGAAATTCATCTTCTTGTAGTCATTTTCTATTGAACAGGGTAACTTATAGATGAATTTTATGTGGGTTTAATGTGTACCCTATATTTTTAAACTTCGATGGATGAAATGAATTTCAAAAAAAGCAAACGACATGAGTTTTATGTGGGTTTAATGTGTACCCTATATTTTCAAACTTTGATGGATGAAATGAATTTTTTTTTTTTTTTAAACAAGTGATGATGAGGGCAGTCATGGTGGATGAAGGTTTTTGATGTTCACAGAATATGATGAGGTAAGTGGTGGTCAATTGATGTTCATAGATGCCTTTTTATATGTATATGTATGCGTATATAAGTAACCTACCTAATTAAATGTCATACCCCGGAACGGCAAAAATAGAGAAAATTAATTTTCTTTTTGGGTCCAAAGGCAGCGACTGGTGAAGTCACACGATTGTCCACACTAGGCAGTACTAAGCAGCAATAAGTAAAGGAAATGACACGAATGAAATCTAAGTTCTGGTTAACACATAACTTAATAACAAAAAGGAGGTTACTAACTATTGCACATCAGAGTCTCGAATCAAATAAAACATAGCGGTAGTACAAATGTCAAGGCAACATATGCCTGATTACAAAAGGTCTGGAAAGCAGTAAGGATAATTAAACTATAGTCTCGTCAAATCTTCAGTTGGCATAGAGGTAGTCCTCGGCGTAGTAGTCCTCTTCTGCCTGACCTCCTTCGGGGTAGTCCTCCGCAGGGATATCGTTACTGGCATGGTAGTCCTCGCATGTAGGTCGTTTACTTGTATAGTCATAATCAGGGTGCGCTGGAACATGGAAATGTCCAGCGGTATAAACGCCGTCAGCTTAATGAAAGCTGAATGAGGTAGATACTAACAAGGTATCAATTATTGAAGTTATTACTAGTTATAAACGATAACCATTAAGATTCAGTGAGGGTAACTCCTTTAATCAAACTGATGATCTGATTACTAACGTCTTACTCATTTTAAGATCGACAATACATTACAATAGAATAACAGACTCGACAGTAGTTCACTCTTAAGGATATACCATTGCTCCGTCCACCGCTTTTAAGAACATATGCACAGTCCACCGCAGTCATGGATACCACGTCAATCTATCCCCAGCTTTTAAGAACATATGTATAGTTCACCGCACTACAGGGGTATAATTCTTTAAGAAACAGTACATCATTATATACCATGACTTAGCGACGTCTACCAGTGATCACGGTCCACCGCAGTCGTAGATACATTTGTCTGTCTACCGCTTTTAAGAATATATGATTAGATCATCTGGCTATCTTAGGGCAAATGGTCCGGTCCACCGCAGTCATAGACACCTTTGTCTGTCTACCGCTTTTAAGAACATATGATCGACCAAAGCCAGCCCACGCAAGATTCCCAAATCTTAACAAACCTACTTAAGTTCAACTTTAATATCGATACATGACAATCCCAATGTGGCCTGACTACTCTGAATGAAATGAATGTTAACTCCAAAGGATTCACGACTTATAACATTACCTAACGCCACAACCATTATCCATTAATCTCGTTGTTATTATGATCCTACGTCGCATTATCTCATTATCACGTCTGTATTACAACAATAAAGCATGCTGGAACTACTGAACAGTAAATAAACAACTAAACAGTTATAATATAAACTAAACAAAAATATCAACATTCTGCAACTTCCAATCGATTGGGACAAGGATTCAATCAATTGGTATAAAAATAGTATCAATCGATTGGTAAAAAGTTCAATCGATTGGATCACATGTCAATCGATTGCCATTAATAGCAATCTATTGGGATATCAATCGATTGAGATGAGTCCAATCGATTAGGACTTCGTCTTCTTCACAGTGAAGACTGTCCAGCAACATAAAACGGGTAATATATGATTTCAGCTTATCTTCTTCATTCAAATCAGTCATAACAGCAATGTTAAGCTGCCAGGTGAGTTTAGAACTCACCTTAGATCACAAAGGGGGTGTTTGGTTTTGTATTTGAAGCTTTGGAAGCTTCAATGGAGTTCTTCTCTCTCTCTCCTCTATCCTCTTCTCTCTTCTCTGTCTTCTTTTCTTCTTTCTTCTCTTCTTCTCTTGGTCTTCTTCTCCTTCTCTAGTCCGTGTGAGTGTGTGTGAGTGTATGAATGTAAATATGTGCGTATATATATATATATATATATAAGTGTATATATATATAATACACACAATCACTCCCTCTCATTCTCTGGTTTCTGTAAATAGAAAATGGGCGAGGTTTGGGTCTCATATATATAGAAGAGAAGTGTTCACGTGGACAAACCCCAGCCAAAGCAAGAGAATCTGCCCAGCTGATTCCAATTGATTGGTATAAATGTCAATCGATTGGTATTATGTATTAATACTCTAATCGATTGATAAAAGTGTCAATCGATTGGTGTTGGCAATCGATTGGTATTCTGACCAATCAATTGGTATCCAAATTATATCAAGGGTAAGGGAAAACTCATACAAGTATTTATAAGAGGCATACAAGATCCTATTCATATAATATATTACAAAAATACAGAGTATTACATTAAACCTATATATATATATATATATATATATTCATATTATACATATACAAAGATTCTCTAAAGAGGCCGCCCTCTCTTTATTAAAGAGAGGACTTCTGTTTTAACCGTTGGATCGTGTTTAAAAACTGTAAAATGACAAAGCTGCCCTTAATGAAAACACGATCCGACGGTCAAAACAGAGGTCCTCTCTTTAATAAAGAGAGGGCGCCCTCTTTAGAGCCTGACTGTATACATATATATATATATATATATATGTATGTATGTGAACTCAGTTGAGGGTGACAGTGGTGTGGGGAGAGAGAGAGATGGAAAGAAGAAGAAGAATAAGAAGAAGTAGTGAAGGGTATTTTGGGCATTAGAGAGAATTTAACTTGCTTATGCCAAGCGTTTTTAACCCCAGTTAACGGCAGAGGTGTTAGTGTTACCAACCCACAAACCTGAAAGGAAGTCAGTGTAACCTAAGAAACCTCGGGAGGTGTGAGTGATAAAATACCAAACCTCAGGGGGTATCAGTATAATTTTCCCAACCAAAAAATAAAAAACAGAGAAAGAGCCTATGTGCGGATTGGCGTATATTTGTGGGTAGCGTTAAGGGGGAGATCGTGTGCAAATCAAATTAGTTTTCCTCATGATGATGTTTGGACATAGCTCATCAATGTGTGTATCTATGCCTCATTATGTGGGTGGGTCCACAAACAACGTGGTGGTTGCTGGTGGAGGTAATGGAAACAAGAAACAATCAGTTATCATAGGAAATTGTTTATTTATTTATAGGGATTTGCTAACTTACAGCATAGGGGACTTTTAGCGACAAAAATTATGGTTTTAGTGACGAAATTTTTTATCGCTAAAAGTTGGAACCTTTAGCGACAAAACTTTCGTCGCTAAAAACCTGTTTTTCGTCGCTAAAAGGGCTGTTGTATGCTGCTAACTTACAACCATCATGTTGTAAGTTAGCAACCCCTTATTTATATATATATATATATATATTGTGGAGAATATGTAAGTGGTTAATGGATAATACTAGGGACACACTCATTTACACAAATTTTGGGACACAATTTAAAAGATGTGTCTATTTTTTTCCTGTGTCAGTGTTGGGTAGAATAATGGGTAATACTTGGGACACACCTAGGGCTATACTTGAGCCGAGCTTTAAGAGTTGACATCTTGCTCAAGATTGAGCTTGACTCGTTTATTATCGATCTGAGCCGAGTCTAGTAGTTATCGAGCCGAGCCGCGAGCCCTTGTTGAGCTGATCAACTCCTGTGCACCTCTAGTAGCAACCTAGTAGCAAGTTAAGTTGCCAACCAAAATCTACGGACCAAGCTCAATGCTTGACAGTTGGCATATATATATATATATATATATATACACCTAAAATAATTGTTTAACACGTGAATTTAGGACCATGCACATTATAATATGCCAATATTCTTTCAATTTTAAATATTTTGCATTATACATATATTATATTATTTATAATTTTCATACATATATATATATATAATATTCTTTCAATTTTAAATACTTTATATTATACATATATTATATTTTTATAATTATCATATGTATAAACAAGTCCTTATTAAACCTATTACATAAATTTTTCACGAGGCTTAATCGAACTGTTGGCGAGCCTTATCGAGCCGAGCCCATGTGTGCTCAAGCTTAGCTTGTTTATTAAACGAGCTATGTATTCGAGCTCGAGTTTGGCTCGTTTATTATACGAGCCGAGCCGAGCCGCGAGCCCTTGTTGAACGTCTCAGCTCGTGTACACCCCTAGACACACAGCTATTCACACAACTTTTGAGATACAATCCAAAAGATGTGTCTATCTCTGTGTCTATCTCTGGGGCTAAGTGACACTGAGTGGCTAAGTTGTTGATGGACAACCAATGATATTAGGAGTCTTAGGGCTAAATATTGAATACAATGGGTGTAGAATCTTATGTGGTATCACAACCCAATTAACAAAAATTTTGTATGAATCCATTTACCAAAAAATCTTGTATAAATCTATTTATCCCTTTATTTTTAAGAGAATTTTTGTCCAATTTATCAAAAAATTCCGCCAACTTAACAAACTTTTAAAACATGTGAAAAGTGATAAAATTCTAGTTAGTATCCCCGTCATTTACTCGAGTTTTAGATAAGAGGTTTACTTTTGCATTTTGGTCGTTCCTCGCAACAAGGGGTCAGACTTTGTCTGTCACCGTTTTAAAATAACAGCCACTGTCCAATCTGGCAAATGTGGAAACAATGTGAAATAATTTTGAGTAAAGTTAGGCACACTTTAAAATCTACACTGAATTTGACACTCAGCTTTAAATGCATGTACTCTGTGCTATTTAAGTGGTGCATAGAAAAGTGTAAAAATTTCACACAGCACAAAGTACATATATTTAAAACATAAGATGTCAAAATCAGTGTGAATTTCAATGTGTATCTAGCATTACTCAATAATTTTCTGGATTGTCGAACTTGTAAGCAATATTTTGGATTACGTGTACATTTTTCAGTTTCTAGCTTCATTAAGATTGTTTCAATAAATAAAAAGGTTACATCTAGTCTAGATTAGCCTCTCTTTTTCTTTTTTTCCAGAACTTTCCAGATTAGTCTCTCTTTTTCCTTTCTTTCTTTCTTTTTTTTTTTTTTTTTCCAGATCTTTCCAATTGATTACTATTTCATAAAGGATCTTCTATGCTACAATCGAGTAGTTTTGATTGTACAATATTATTCAAATTTGGTGTCAAAATATAGTAATTTGCTCCCTCAAAATATTACAAGTAAGTCCGAATATATTGTAACTTTGGAAACCCTCCACGACTTTGACACTAATTTAGCATGTGGTCTATTTAAAAATAAAAAGCCATTGGGGATGATTAAAATTTCAAAATCATTATTCACATATTTTTATGTACTGCAAATTTTTTCCCCTCTTATTTGACACAAGATTGTCAGATAAATTCCAAATATTCTTATCATAGGATACCAAAAAAAAAATAAAAAATTCTAGAACAATAAGGCTCTGTTTGGTTTACGAATTTTGACAAAGAAAAGAAAAAGGGTAGGAAACCTACTTCCTTAATTCCTTTGCGTTTTTCTTCATGTATAAATAACATTAAAGATTTAAAAAAAAAAAAAGTACATAATCAGAAAGTAAAAAAAGAAAAGAAAAAAAGAAACAAAATGAATCAAAAAAATATTAAATGTAATATTTATTTATCAACTTATTTTCTTTTCCTTCTTATTTTGATCACCATTTTCCATATTAACCAAACAAAGGAAAATAAAAATCTAATGAAGATAACTAAGACACGGATGGTTCTTGGATGACTCTACCACCCACACGCAAGTCAGAATAACCAATATTTTGTTCACAAAAATATCATTTCCAAATAGTTAATGGATAAACAAGTGTCTTTTTATCAACCCAAAAAAAAAAAAAACAGGTGTTGCATAACTATGATTAAATGTTGCTTTTCTTGACATTTTCTTCCCAATATATAATTTATCAAAGCAATTGCCAAAGACTGTCAAAACACAAGTGGCATACTATAACCACAATTAGATTAGATCAATGTAAGCAAAATAATAGTAGTAATATTATAGTGGAACTGTGGAAGCAATTGACTTTTATAATGTTATTTCTCATTAGGTTAAGAAAAACAAAAAGAGAATTGAAGATACTAAATACTGTGATTCACAATGACCCAACCTTGGATCAAACTCTTGTATGAGTATTCTTATGGTTCTCAAACTGTATTACCAAATAATTTATTAGTTGTATCACAGTGATATACATAATATCACCAGGCACCAACCACTACTAAATTTATTTAATTTATTATTATTATTATTTTTTATGGCTGATCAAAATTTTATTAAGAAATCTGAGGAAAATCAGTAGTAACAGAGGCATTTATAATTTAGAAAATTATTGGAAAATTCCTACAAGTAATCCTCAAAAGTTTAAAACTTCAATTAGTTTGACCATTTTCTAAAAAGGACAAAAGGAATCTAATCCAGTGCTCACATGGTATACGTGCACGCACCATAGAGGATTCCACATGTCCCCCAGCCTTCACGCGCATCTTCTTTCAACCACTCACACCGTGTGAGTGACTGTACCATATGATATCCATTTTGAAAATATTTTTTTAAACTTTAAACATCCATAACTTTTTATCTACAACTCTGTTTCTTACAAATTTTATACCGTTAGAATCGTGTCGACGAGAGCTACAAAACTAGTAGTCTAATACCATTGTTGATACCTTTTGAGCAAAAGAAAAAAAAAACTCTCATTTTTATATGTCATGTTTCAGATGAACCTAATAGAATTTTCACATAATATCCGTGTATGGGTTATTAATTTTTCACGTAATATTCACATATGCCAAGTTGATATGTTTTGAGGAAAAAAAAAACCGAATGTTCACATTGTTCTTAAGGAGAGTTTTAGTGAAATTTCACAAAAATTTTGATTTTTTTTTTAACGAAATATGCATTGTTTAATATGAAAGAGAAAAAAAAAAAGAGTGAAATTTCACTTGGCATACATGAACATTAAGTGAAATTTATTTGAGTGACTTTTTAACAAAGTATCAAATTAGGCCTTGAACTCTAGAGAGTCACTTCTAGCGACTTTTGGAATAGTTAGTGAAATTTCACTTGACATATTAAGTGAAATATCACTGAACTAGTACACGAATGTTAAGTTTAACTTCAAGTTTTTCAGGAAGAAGGCATGTACGGCTTCAGTGAATTTTCACTTAATATTTATGTATGCCAAATTTATATGTTTTGAGGAAAAAAAATAATAAAAGACGAATTTTAACAAAATTCCTGCATTTGTTATGGTTGAAAAATTGTGTTTTATAATTGATTATGAAATTTGCTCATTTTAACAAAATATGCATTGTTCAAAAAAAAAAATATATATATATATATATATATCACCTTACCTACATGAATATTTAGTGAAATTTCACTTAACTCGTACATGAACATGAAGGCTTAGTTTGGCCCCCATTTTGATGCTTCTCCTTTTTTAAAACATAATTTTATGCTAATTCATTTGGTAACTAGTTTATGAGCTTTTGCAAAAATTGAACTCAGGGCTTTTTTTAGAGAGCTTTTAAAAGCTCTAGAATTGAGTGAAATTTCACTTAATATTTTATGTATATCAAGTGAAATTTCACATATTATTTATGTATGAAAAAACATGAAACTTTTTTTTTTCTTAAAACATATCAACAATGGTACTAGTTTTGTAGCTCTCGTCGACACGATTCCAACGGTATAAAATTTGCGAAAAATGGAGTTGTAGGTCAAAAGTTATGGATATTTAAAGTTTAAAAATATTTTTCGAAATTGAAAATGATACGGTACACTGCTCGCACGGTGCGAGCAGTCTCTGAAGGAAGCCGCGTGCGTGGGCGCGCAAGAGTGGCGCGTGGGGTGACGGGGGTTGTCCATAGGATCTTTTATGGTGCACGCACTTATACCGTGCGAGCACCAGCTATCAACTTTTTTTTATTTTTGTTAAGTGTACTTTCAAATTGTATTTAAACTTAACAAGTCTCCATAATTATCCTTTTCAGTAATTCCCCCTTTATAATTTGGGAGAATTAAAAATCAGTCAAGAATTTGTGGGTTTTTAAAGGACAGTCATGTGCTTTTTACAAATACAAAAAGGGTCTATTTAGAAGTATAAATTTAAAATTACATCAACTTTTGGTTTTTACTACACTAAAATTACCCTTTTACCCTCATCTTCTTCATCTTCACCACTACCAACCAACCACCACCAGCAGCCGCCACAACCACAACCGGTCGCCACCTCCACTACCACCACCGGTCGTCGCCTCCACCACCAATCCAACCCCAACCCCAGCTTCTCTCTCTCTTCTCTCTTTGGTCTCCTCTCCGTCTCTCTCACAGGGCCGCTGCCGCCACCACCACCACCACCACCACCACCACCACTGCCACAACCGGCCGCCGCCGCCACCACCTACCCAAACCTTAACCCTAACCCTAACCCCAACCCCTCTCTCTCTCATCCACAACCACCACACCACCACCAAACCCCACCTCCGAAATCACCTTCTCCACCACTGGCCGCCGCCACCACTACCACAACCAGCCGCCGCCAACACCACCTACTCAAACCCTAACCCTAACCCTAACCCTAACCCCGACCCCTCTCTCTCTCATCCACAACCACCACACCACCACCAAACCCCACCTCCGAAATCACCTTCTCCACCACTGGCCGCCGCCACCACTACCACAACCGGCCGCCGCCACCACCACCTACCCAAACCCTAACCCCAACCCCTCTCTCTCTCTCATCCACAACCACCACACCACCACCAAACCCCACCTCCGAAATCACCTTCTCCACCACCAAAAGAGAGAGAGAGAGAGAGAGAGAGAGAGAGAGAGAGAGAGAGAGAGAGCAAAGAGTGCTCTGTTTTTTTCAGAGAGAGAAAGTGACCCAAATTTGTATGTATACATACATTATACATATGTATGTATATATATATACACACAGAGAGGGAGATGAATTTCTCTGTGTACTAATTGGGGTTGGGGTTTGGGGTTGGGGACCTAAGAGATAAGAGATAAAGAAGGGTTGGGGGTTTGGGTTGGGGGTGGAGGCGGCGGCCGGTGGTGGTGGTGAGTACCGACTGTGAGGAGAGAGAGAGGAGAGGAGACCAGAGGTGAGGAGACCAAAGAGACAGAGAGGGGTGTTTGGGCATTTTTGTCTTTTTATTCAAAAGTTGATGTGAATTTAAATTTGTAGTTTTAATTAGATTTCCTTTGTATTTTAAAAAAATACATGACTGATTTTTCAAATCTATTCAAATTATAGACTGATATCTAATTCTCCCTTATAATTTTAGGGATACAAGAAAAGAAAAGATGACAAAAAAAAATAAAACCAATGATTAAAACATTTGAAAATCAAATTCGAAAATCCTCATCATCATATCATATCATATCATATTTAGAAAAACAAAACATCATTTGATCTCTATTATTAGTTTGAACAAGGATAAAGTTGTAATTTAGTCCCACCAATCAATGACAAACTTCCAACTGACTAAGGGTCATCCAACCTGGTAGCCTTATCAAGGGCCTAAACCTATAAATTGATTAAAGGGTTAACTATATTTTACTCTCCTGTGATTAGGCTCATTTTCATTTTACCCATTGTACTTTAAAAATGGATAATTACTCTTTTTTAGTTTTGGACTAAAGTGAAACTGTAAAAATTTACCTCAAAATTGATGAAAATTTTAAAATTGGCCAAAAACATTAACACTTAACCCCCTTTGTGAAGTTAATTTTGGAACAAACCCCCATGTGAGGATAATGCTATCATTTAACCCAACTATCTACGGTTAATTTTTAGCACCTAGCTCCTTTATGAGGCTAATTTTGGAGTTAATTGTGAGGGTGCGTTTGATAAACCTGAAAATTAAGTAGTGAAATTTAAATGCTTTAAATTTTAAGTGATTTATATTAGAAAAACTAAAAACAGTGTTTCAAGAACTAAAATAGACTAATTTCAGTGATTATTTTCAGCAGAAAATTTTCACTTAACATTTTCAGTGGATTTCCTGCTGCCTTTTCAATTAAGTGGTATATTATCAAATGCATTGAAAAAAAATTAAGTGCTGAAAATTTTCATTTTCGCCACTTAATTGGGTTATCAATCATACCCTAAGTGTATATATGGAGTTAATTTTGACACTTTCGTGGGACTAATTTTGACATTAATCCCTATGTGATGTTATTTTGAGAAAAATTTGTACAATTTTACTTTAGTCCGAAACCATAAAGGATAAGAGTCTACTTTTGAAGTATAAGACGGTAAAATAAAAGGAAAATGATAGATGCACAACAAAAACTCACAACCAATTCCACAACCTGCTTAAAATTGTTGGACTTCGTGCTGAAAAAATTGTACACACAAAAAGACAAAAAAAGGGATGTACAACTTTTTCAGCACGAAGTCCAATAATTTTAAGCAGGTTGTGCAATTGGTTGTGGATCCACGTGGCATGAAATGTAATTAACCTTTATTAAATTAACATGTGGACTGAAAGGTGGATAACAAATGCCACATAAGTGATACAATCATACAAGTCATACAACAATGCACTCGTGGGCCCATATGAATTGTGAGTTTGTGAACTAGATCACATGAACCTCAATCTAAATGAAACTTGTCGAAAACGCTGGCAGGGGCAGATTTTTTGTTTTGTATTTTTATTTATGTTTTAGTTTTGGTCAAAATATTTATTTTAAGTTTATTCATATGTAATTTTTTTTCTGAAGAAAAAAATATAATTTATATCATAGTGAGGCTTCTACATTGGAAACCAAAGTCTATACTCACCAACCAATCATGTGTAAGAATGGCAATATGACAGAGTGGAGTACGAGTCGTCATTCTCTTATTCTACTCCACTAATATATATGGTCATTTTTACTTGTGAAGCATACCAATTCTTATCTTATTTGATTTTGGCCGCTCATACTCCACTTCATCTCACTCCTACTCCATTTACCAGTTGTACATCAATTTTAAAAGCAAAAAAGATTTATAATTAGAAGTCCATTTATAATATTAAAAAAAAAATTATTTGAAACACAGTATAAAATTATTAAAGAATTGTAAAATATAACAAAGTAGCAAACCATAACATGATTAAACACATTGAATAGTACGAGTGGAGCGGATTACTAGCGGGGTAAATTACTTATAGTACTAAGGATAATTTAGTAAATTTATAACATAATCGGGTCAGAGTAAGGGTGCGTTTGATAAAACTGAAAATTAAGTACTGAAATTTAAGTGCTGAATTTTAAGTATTGAAAATTTTAAGCGCTTGAAGTTTTATTCCTTAAAGCAGTGTTTCAACTATTGAAGTAGAATGCATTCAGTGATTATTTTCAGTAGAAAATTTTCACTTAAAGTTTTCAGTGGTTTTAGACCTACTTTTTCAATTAAGTGGTATGTTATCAAACGCACTAAAAAATAATAGGTGTCGAACCTTTTCATTTTCAGCACTTAATGGGGTTATCAAACACACCCTAAGAGTTAGGGGGGGTTTTCTCAAACCTACTCCTACTCTTACAGGAGTTTCATTTCTTTATGCTTACTCCACTCCTTTATAATTTTATTAGACTGCAACTCCTTACCATTAAAAACGAAGTGGAGCGAATTACCAAATGGACAAAGAAAATTGTCATCTCTAATCATGTGGGGAGTCTCAATCTTGTGGGCCCAAACACTCACTATTATTCATGGGTCTGGACCACACCACGTGGAAATTGGGGGACTTTATTTTTTGTATTATCATAGGAGTAAAATATAAAGTAAAATGCAAAATTATATATATATATATAAAGTAAAATATAAGCAAAAAAGTTATATTTAAAAAAAATATATATATATATGTATATATATATATATAGTAATAAGCATATTCTACTAATCTTTTTTGGAATAGATCCATCAATAGTATTTTCATAATAATAGGTCCTATAATTATAAATGTATTTAGCAATTAGTCCAAAATATCCCAATGATTGAACATACCCATTAAACATGTTTTTTAGCCTAAAAAACCCACGGGTCCACCGTATGTATGTGAAGAGTAATGTTTAGGGCACTAATAAATTCTACTAACACTCACACTCATACTCTATCTCTCTCTTAGTGGTAATGTGGGATCCACAGTGAACCCAAAGTGCTACTAGGAGAGAGATAGAGTGTAGGTGTGAGTGTTAGTGGAATTTGTTAGTGACCCTAACATTGTTGATATATAAATGAGGAATCAGTTATCACGCCACTGATATTACATACAATATATATGGATATGATGATTTTAGAACTTTATTTTACAAATCTGTTACACAATTTTTAAATGGCAATGTATTTCATCTTCTATCAATATTTTACATTATAAACGAGAGTTGTCAAAAGTCAAAAATCCACAAATTGAGTTGTCATGTTTCAATGATTACCTTTCTTACATTTTTTTTTTTGGAATAAATGAAAGGCTTTTCAGTTTGGCAAAATTATACTGACCTCCCTTGAGGTATATGACAATTACAGGGACCTCCTCTCTAGTTTGGAAAATAACACTCACCTACACTCTATTTACTTTTTGTGTCTAAGATTACCAAATTATCCCTTATCTCTTTATATGTGTGTGTGTGTGTGCGCGCGCGCGCCCGTGCGCATTAGATAAAATATATACTATACATTAACAAATTTTACAGATTAAATAATAGTATTTAGTCCTAAGTCCTAACTTTATAAAAATTTGTCATTCCAAAAAATTTATAAATAAAAGAGTAATGCTATGCTTCCCAAATTTTTGTTTCCCAAAAGTGTTTCCCAACACATGTGGCAATGGATCCAGATGATTTTGATCGGTTAATGTTAAAATGGTTTCACATTGATCCCACTTCAATATCAATTGGGATGAAAATTTGGGAAGCATAGCATTATTCTAAATAAATGTTCTAATATTTATCACCTACTACTTGAATAAAAAATTTAATGGCTTAATATTAAAAAACTACATATGTAAAAAGATTGTATATTTGTAAACTATTGCAAGTTAGGGCTAAAGATTATAAAACCTAAATAGTTTACAAATTTATAGATTTGGTTTTTTAATATTAAGCCATTATTTTTTTTTTTTTTTGGTCCAAGTAGTTGGTGAAAGACATTAGAACATTTATTTAGAGCAATGCTATGCTTCCCAAATTTTCATTTCATCCCAAATGAAAATTTACAAATTTACAATATTTTACAGATGAGTGATGCTATTGCCACTCCATCATTGAATCAAGGCACTCCATGGTACCATTCTTAAAGCATGTAGTACATGCATGTCATGCATTACATACATGGTATCACATGCTCTGATAGTGGTACCATGGAGTGCATTAGTTCAATGATGGAGTGGAAATAACAATTCCCTTACAGATTTAGTTTTTTTAATATTAAGTCATTAACTTTTTTTGTCCAAGTAGTAAGTGAAAGACATTAGAACATTTATTTTGAGTAAAATGCTATGCTTCTCAAATGATATTGAAGTAGGATCACTGTGGAACCACTTTAACATCAACTAATTAAAATCAACTGAGTCCACTGGCACATGTGTTGGGAAACACTTTTGGAAAAGAAATTTGGGGAGCATAGCATTACCCTTTTATTTATAAATTTTATTATTATTATTATTATTATTATTATTATTATTATTATTGTTATTTTCGAACGACAAATTTTTATAAAGTTAGGACTAAATACTATAAATCTAAATCTGTGAAATTTGCTAATATATAATATATAATTTTATCTAATGCGTGCGCACACACACACAAACACACACATATATATATATATATATATATATTTATATATAAAGTGATAATGGGTAAATTTGTAATCTTAGACACAAAAAGTATGTAGAGGGGAGGTGAGTGTTATTTTTTAAACTAGAGGGGAGGTCCTTGTAATTGTCATATACCTCAAGGGAGGTCAGTGTAATTTGCCCTTTCAGTTTATAGTGTGAATGTAATATCCTGTATTTTTGTAATATATTATATGAATAAGACCTTGTATGTTTATTTTAATACTTGCATGAGTTTCACTTTACCTTTGGTATAATATGTATACCAATCGATTGCCTTAGATACCAATCGATTGCCATTTATGCCAATCGATTGGTAGCAGCTGTGCAGATTTTCTTGTCTTGGCTGGGGAAAGGCCACGTGAACACTTCCCATCTATATATACTAGCCCATTTTGGGCGTATTTCTGTTTCCACAAAACAGAGAGAGTGAGAAGGAGAATTGTGTGTGTGCGTTTTATATATATATATATATACACACTCACACACACACACACACACACACACACACAGATGGACTGAGACAGGGAAGGTGTAGCACCCTAAATTTCTCCAGAGATTCCACGTAGGATTAGAAGTGGTAACGTCACCACGAGGACGGTTACAGGAGGTCTATTAGGATTTTCTTAATTAGGAACCCTTGGATAGGATCCTTAGTGATCGTCTTGACGACAATGACGTTAATAACCTCGAGTCTATTAGAATAATCACAACCTTGATGTTATAATTTCATTTCGAATTCATAGACAGTCTCGCATTTAGACCCGTACACATTTTCAAACACGTTTACAATTTTAGTCTCACTTATAGTCAGTAGTACACATACACTGGACAATGTCACACAACTCGAGGTTTAGATCCCACTATTGCCTTGCCACATGGCAGCAATACATATGCACACACCACCACCTTGTTCACCTATATCTACCCTTGAACACACAAACATGTATACATATGTACACATTTGTGTGCACCCATTTCACTTGATTAAACCCTCCTCACCATTCCTCTATAAATTACACCATCACTCTCTCATTTGACACCCCCACACACCCACATAATCTGTTCACATATTTAAATATAAAGAGAGAAACCGAGAGTGAGAGAGAAAGCCTAGAAAGAAACCGAACATCTCACACACACTCACTCGTATACACCCTCTCCCCCTTTACATTGCCCCCTCTGTCCACTCCTCACTATACACACAAACCCATACAGACCAGTAAGGAAAAGAAGAAGAAAACTGGAGAAGAAAAATAGCATAGAGCAGAGAGAGAGAAGTTGATCGGAGCAGAAAAGAGGGACTGAGACCTCCACAGAGGTAACCCAACCCCCATTTCAATTTCTAGGCACTTGCATGTCACACACAACACCCCCCCCCCCCCCCTTATCCTACATGCAAGCAGCCAAAACAGAGCCTAAGGCCCCCGGTTAGCTCCAACGGCCATTACAGCTCAAGCTTTGAGCTTAATTTTCAAAGTAGCACCAAAACCCCTTTCGATTACACCAATCTGATCCTTATGTTCCCAGATAGACCCCCAATGAGTGGATTTTGATTTGGATATAGTTTAGTGGGCCATGCAGACCGCTATTCTCATTTTTGGCCAAAACAATAATCCTCTGATTGTTGTATTAAACGAATAAACTAGGTCTCCATCCTAGAGTATGTTATGAAGGGCCTCTAATCGGTCATTTTGGCGTTTAAATGGCACATTTTGATGGAGATATGAGAGAGATATGAGAGTTTGAAGATATTTTCGGCGGACGGACTTCGTCGGCGGTGTCAGGGTGATCGGAGTAGAAAATGGGGGAGTTGGGTTTTCGGGTTATAACAATAGGATCCAGGTCGGGTTTGGGTCGGATTGGTCTGTGTGGGAAGTGGTTAGGGTGTAAGCTTGGGTCAGGTCAAATGGGATCCGTGGGTCCTTCAAGTCTAATAACGTTGTTTTGACATCGAGTCTAGCTTGGGGCAGGTTGGGGTTGTGCTGTGTCTAGGAATGGGTTAGGGTTTGGGTCAAGTTCGGTTCAGGTCTGGGGTAGCAAGCTGGGTAGATTTGTGAGTAGATTCGGGTTTGGGTTTGGGTTTTGGGTTCGGGTTAACCCGAATGGGTTTATGGGCAGGGTTCTTATGAGAGATGTTATGGGTAGCCTGTATTTTGTTCGATTCGGGTATGGTTTCAACCCGTGGATCTATTCGTTGGGTTTCCTTGTGAGTGTGGATGGGTCATCCGTTTGTATTCGGGGTGACCCATCGGGTCTATTTATTATTATTATTATTATTAAATAGTTTAAATGAGTATTAAGGTTCATAATTATTTTAAAATACTTCTATTATGCAAATTAAATATTTTAATTTATGTAATATTAGTAAATAATATTTCAAAGATTCAGAAAATTATTTTAGTAATATAATAATATCTTTATTGTTCATTTTATTATATATGATTAATAAATGATAATTTTAAATGGTAATTAAATGCATTTTAAATACCTATACTCATTAATAAATTCTAGAAAATTTGGATTATGACCCTGAGACTATTTCCTTATGATATATAATTTATAAAGGTATAATACCATGGTTTAGTATTTTTAATAATTAATAAGGAGTTATTTTATTAGTATATAAATTATTATAAATACTAAACGAGCTCCAAAAATTATGAGAAAAAAAATACCAGTAGTGTATTTTAATATATAGTATTTATTAAAAATACTTCCAAATACTAATATCTCAGTATAGATATATTTATGTATTTAAATCCCTTTTCGGGTGTTTTCTGTTATTTATTATCTTCAATAATTCATAATAATTAATCTAGGATTCCGAAAAATACGCGGTCAGTTTCCAGAGTCTTAGAATAATGTGCAGAACGTTCCTCTTAACTTTTGTGACCTTTCGCCTAGATCGAAAATACAGTTTGTCTTTAGGGCCTGCTTTAGGGATGAAAGCCCTGTCTTTTTACCTCGTAAAACGCGACGTACTCCGATTTGAGTCTAGTCAATGGCGTTAGACTTATAATGACATGTAGATTACTACCTTGAGGTTTATATACTCATTGGATATAATTACCGTAATGCCCCTGTAGTTGGTACTCATTCTTTATCATTGTTTCTTCTATCAATTGTTGTAGAACTTGACGGTTAGCTGCTACCGAGGATCAGTGACTTAAGGTGAGTTTCCTAACCTCACTCTAATCCTATTAAGATTAATTAAAGATACCTATAAGCTATTTGAATGATGTATTGTATAGTAATGTATTGTGTATGATGCTATATCCTCCCCAGTTATTCGTGATATGGTAGTGTTATCGCATATGTGAGCATGTTAAGGGTTTTATCTATATGTTTAGTGGTATCAAATCCTTATTGAGTGATCCATGGTTATATGATTATGTTTCCGTGGTTAAGATGATCAATGCATGTTTGGTGTTGATCGCTAATCAGAGTAGTTAACGCATGGCATAGTAATGAAGTAAATGAAAGAAGTAGAAATGTATACAAGTAATTGATAATGGACACCTGCATGTCATGACACGAGTTAGTATGCATTGCATGAAGAGCGAGATGTGATTGAATGAGAAATGTGATCGAGAAAGAGAAGTGAAT
This sequence comes from Hydrangea macrophylla, assembly GCA_033977485.1. Taxonomy (NCBI): domain Eukaryota; kingdom Viridiplantae; phylum Streptophyta; class Magnoliopsida; order Cornales; family Hydrangeaceae; genus Hydrangea; species Hydrangea macrophylla. The sequence goes on along the minus strand of CM066988.1, from coordinate 111,764,363 downwards.
TTGAGTAGAGTGCTAGTTGGGCGACAGTGAATATGCCAGTTAGGCGACAGTTTGAGTGACAATTGGGCGACAGTCAATGTGCCAGTTGGGCGACAGTCAGCATCCCAGTTAGGCGATAGCTTGATTGCCAGTTGGGCGATAGTTTGAGTGCCAGTTGGGTGACAGTTAAGGTGCCAGTTGGGCGACAGTCAGAGTGCCAATTGGGCGATAATTTGAGTGCCAATTGGACGATGGTGTGAGTGCCAGTTGGGCGATAGTTAACATGTCGGTTGGGCGACAGTTAGAGTGCATGTTAGTGTGACAGTAACAGTACAACAGTTAGATTGTCCGTCAGGCGATAGATGAATGAGAAAGAGGAAGTGATGAGAAAAAAAAGAGGTTGGCGAGTGAAACGTTTGGTTTTGAGATAAGTGTCATGAGTCCATTGTTCAAGCCATGGATTCGACGTCTCGATGTGAAGGTAGTAGGATTGGTCATGCATTGACACACACGAGCACTTTAATGGAAGAAGAATGTGTTCTATGATGCATTGTGATAATACGCTTAGTTGTTTACATATTTTGTTGAGACCTTTGCTATGCCCGTGAAAGATGCGTCTTTTGATAAGAGATTAACCGTATCCTAAGATACAGAATAATAACGTGAGTTGAGAGATGTTTGTTTTTATTGATTATTGTGCAGTTGGACTCTCACTCATCTTTGTTCCAAAACTGACGGCATGTTACGCCCTGGGCATTCTTATGTCCAAAGTGATGCAAGTTTGCTAATACAAGGGGGGGCTCAGGATGCAGTGTTGAGGAGCTATGAAGGATAGAGCCGAGCTGGAGATTGGAAATAGTTATCTCAATAGTTTCTTATGTTTTAGTTTATGTAATAAGTTTAGCATGGACCTCTTGTATTAAGATGGATGTTATCACCATCGTTTCTGTTTCTGCTGCTATATTTTGTATTAAGTTAGTTTAAGAGATGTTTATACTTTAGCATTGCCCTCATGAATGTTGTGCGGAATTAGAAGGATAGAATGGTAAATCAACCAGTCACGTGTCTACGGACCCATAAAGGAAGATTTTTATTTTCCCTATTTTTTTTGGCTTACTCCAGGGCGTGACAGAAGAAGAAGACCAGAAGAAGAGAAGAAAAGAAAAACAGAAAAGAGAGAAAAGAGAAGGACACATAGAGAGAGAGAGAGGGAGAGATATATATATATATATAGAGAGAGAGAGAGAGAGAGAGAGAGAGAGGAAAACTCCATTGGAGCTTCCAAGCTCAAATACACACACCCAAACACACCCTCTAATCCTAAGGTGAGTTTTAAACTCACTTGGTAGCTTATTATTGATGTTAGGACTTGTTTAGATGAATAGAAGAAGCTGAAATCATGTTTCTCGTCTATATGTTGTTGGACTGTCTTCACTGTGTAGAAGACGAAGTGCCAATCGATTGGACTTTTTCCAATCGATTGCTGTCTTTGATATCCCAATCGATTGCCAATTTTAGCAATCAATTAGCACGTGATCCAATCAATTGGACCTTTTACCAATTGGTTGTTACTATTTTTATACCAATCGATTGGACCCTTGTCCCAATCGCTTGGCAGTTGCAGAATGTTGATATTCTTGTTTAGTTGATATTATAACTGTTTAGTTGTTTATTTACTGTTCAATACTCCCAACATGCTATATTGTTGTAATACAGACGTGAGAACGAGATAATGCGACGTTGGATCATAGTAACGACGAGATTAACGGATAATGGTTGTGACGTTAGATAACGTAATAATTGTGAATCCCTTGGAGTTATCATTCATTTCATTCAGAGTAGTCAGGCCACATTGGGATTGTCATGTATCGATGATAGAATTGAACATAAGTAGGTTTGTTAGGATCTGGGAATCTTGCATGGGCAGGCTTTGGTCGATCATATGTTCTTAAAAGCAGTAGACAGACGAAGGTGTGGCCACATTGGGATTGTCATGTATCGATGATAGAATTGAACATAAGTAGGTTTGTTAGGATCTGGGAATCTTGCATGGGCAGGCTTTGGTCGATCATATGTTCTTAAAGCAGTAGACAGACGAAGGTGTCTATGACATGCGGTGAACCAAACCAATAGCCCTAAGATAGCCAGATGATCTAATCATATGTTCTTAAAAGTGGTAGACAGACGAAGGTGTCTACGACTGCGGTGGGCCGTGATCACTGGTAGACGTCGCAAAGTCATAGCATAGAATGATGTACTGTTGCTTAAAGCGTTATATCCCTGTAGTGCGGTGAACTGGACATATGTTCTTAAAAGCTGGGGATGGACTGACGTAGTATCCATGACATGTGGTGGACTATGCATATGTTCTTAAAAGCGGTGGACGGAGCAATGGTGTATCTTTAAGAGTGAACTACTGTCGAGTCTGTTCTTCCATCATAATGTATTTTCGATCTTAAAATGAGTAAGACGTTAGTAATCGGATCATTAGTATGATTAAAGGAGTTACCCTCACTGAAGTAAATGGTATTTAACAGGCAATAACTTCAATGATTGATACCCTGTTAGTATCTAATTCACTCAGCTTTCATTAAGTTGATGGTGTTTATGCCGCTGGACATTTCTATGCTCCAACGCACCCTAGTTATGACTATACAGGTGTGTAGACACCCTAATTTGACCAAACGTTGAATGAAGGGGAGTATCACCTCCAAATCCAATGATGACTATGTCCGAACTAATCTAGGACTTTCAAAGATGATTCAAGTTCTTCTCTAACTTAAACAAAAGCAGAAAGGAAAGAAAAAACGAAAATAGAGGCAAAACGGCACCTGGGCCCACATGCGGCAATCACGGGTTGCCGGTGCGGCACTCCCGGACTACCGAAACGGCATTCAGTGAGAACCACACCGGAAGTCATTAACTGCCGCTAGAATGCATCAAGTGCCGCTAAAATTAGTAATCCTGAAAAAACGACAGTTCATGGAGTTGTCCGCGGTATTCAGTGAATGCCGTAGCGGCATTCAGTGAATACCGCATTGTGGATATCGCAATTTTTCCTACCCACAACTTTTCTTTTAAAATTCTTTTAAAATTCAAAACAAAAACAAATGAGTCGCCACTTAATTTTTAAAAGGAAAAATTAAGAAACTATTTCAAAAGGAAACTGATCTTTTGCGAAACCAAAGATTAACTAGGTCCGAGGATTATGGAATGAGAGAGGAAGGAGCCCGTCGGACTAAAACACCCTCTCTCATCTTATCTTGCGATAGGCCTCTACTCAACATCCTTTTAATTTAATTATTAATTTAAATGTGCCCTCAACTAATACATATGTATAAATATACATTACAAAAGCATGTCTAAAGGGCATAAGATTGCAAGTGATAAAATATCATTCAAAAGCCACGTAATTCAAGTAGCAAGCAGTATGATATGCAAATAGGAAACTAGAGAACTTACCCGGGATCCGGCCGCCAATATTAAACGTGCAATGCATGCAAATAAATAAAACCTAGGAAAAGAGTCTCTAATCCATATATACAAGTAAAGCAAGTCCTAATTCTCAGGTGTAGCGCTTGGAGTCTAAAATCAAATAATGCAATAAACTAGAGAGGGGTTGAGAAATCGTACCTCAATAGCGCTATGAAATATAGGTTAGTCCACATAATATACAAGATATAAAGTTGGATCTTAAATAACAATCCTAGACTTCTAGCTTAAATCTATCAAGTGTAATTAAATCTAAAGCGAACAAGTCCTAATTACAAGCATCAAGCCACATGGATGAATGTATACATAAACAAGAGTAAATTATGAAATAATCATTGATTTGGATCACTTAAACTTTGAATTCAAGTTTAATTGATCATTATTAAGACATGGTTTGAGCCCTAGGTCATAGAAAAGTCATTTGGACCATTATTTACAAAGTTGGTCAAATCTGTCATAAAATTCTGAAAATTACAAAGAGCAGACCAGAAAGTAAAGGAAATAAAAAGCATGCTTCTCATGGTTTGGTGTCGGTGCATTTTGGACACAAGATGCCTCTGTGTGTCTAGTTTCCATCCCAAAAATAAAATCAAAGTTTCAACGGTTAGATCTCTGGGAAATGGACAAAAACCAGACGTCACTCAGAGATTTACAAATCTCTGTCCAGAGATCTTGTACGATTTTTTAAAAATAGTAAAAAAAAATTCAGAATTGCTTTGGTCTTTTTAGGGTAGCTTCCTAACACATTAAACTACCTAGAAAAATTTATTTTGGATCAAGAAAGCTTGATTAAGGTTCTGATTTGCTTATTTTAAAAGAGTGTTATTGTTCTGAAACTCTGGACAGATTGTGGTGACTTCACAAAACTCATGACCAAACCACTTTAAACTTAAAACCTCACTAAAACAAAAATTGCAGTGGTAGAACTTTGTGTTATTGACACTCTCCAATTGATTTCATTCAATTCCAACGGTCTGATTTTTAACTAAAAATCCTTGATTAAAACTAGTTTATGAACTCACTGCTCCAATATTGGATTTATCATCCTTTTTGTTACATCTACCAACTAAGCCATGGACATTGGATTATCCTAAACCTAACTCTCCTTTCCCTTGGGGTCATCGAAGATCAGAACATGACTAATACTCATGAGTCTCAAAGGAATATAGAAAGGATTCCATGAAACATCAAGCTAGAGGACCCAAGTCATAAGTATGGACTTGGATCCATCTATTTGCTTATAAAATGAAGCGATGATCAAACTTTGACTCCCATGTGAAGCATAAGCTTACATGAGATTCAAAATATCAAACTCAAGAGCTTTCAAGAGAGATATTGAAGATCCAAGAATCTCAAAAGAAAAGTATAAACAAAAAAGAAGAAATGAAATAAAGAAGACTAATAGAGCAAATGCTCTAAATCCATCAAAGAATCTTTTGGTAAAACTTATTTACTTCAAATTCATAGATGCTTTCAAACCAAGCTAAGAAGAAACAAAAGAGAATGAAAACTTAAACAAGATTAGAGGATCCAAACCATGGTAGGGGTTTGGATTCATCAACTTGTTTCTAATAAAATGATGATCAACTTTAAATCTCATGTGAAGCATAAGCTTACATGAGACTAAAAGATCAAACTCATGAGATTCAAGTGAGATATGGAAGATCCCCAAGAATCTCAAGAGAAAAACATAAACAAGAAAAATAAAAGAAGAATCAAAGAACTAGGAAGCAAGGACTTCCAAGTTTACTAACAAAACTCTGAAACTTAATTAAAAAAAAACTAAGTGACTTGAAAATTAGAGGCTCAAAAGAAAGAAAACACAACTAAGATTAGAGGGTCACCTCCAAGACTATCCTCAAACTTCTATATTTTGAAGATCTTCTAAGTTCTTCTTCAAGCTCTCAAAAACTCTCTTTTTCCAAAATTCTTTTTGTTTTCTCTTTGAAATTCCCCTCTCCAAAAAATGTGTAATAGTCCCCCCAAAAAAAGATCCCTTGTAATGGAGTATTCATCCTCTGTTAATAGGCAAATTTTAGAGGGTTATTTTGGTATTTTCAAGCCAAAAACCCTAATTTCGGATGTACTTTTGAGGGTACAAAAGTGCTATATTACAGCTGGCTGCTAAAAACGCGACACTCAATGGAGATGGAAGCGGCACTCACTGAGTGTCGGAGCGGCACTTACTGAGTGCCGACGCGGCATTCATTGAATGCCGGTGCGGCACTCAATGATTGCCGCGGACAACTCCATGGACTGTCGTCTTTTTTGAAACTCTGATTTTTACGGCACTTGATGTGTTTTTGCGGCAAACACAGAGTGTCGCTTCGGTACTGCGTGACTACCGCAGCCCACACCATGTGCCGTTCTATTCCTTTTTCTTTTATTTTTTGTTTGAATTGAAGAGTCTTTTGAAGAGCATGAATCACCTTGGAAGCCTTAGTTTTGTTCAAACATTGTCATCATCGAACTTGGAGGTAACAATCCCCTTAATTCGACGTTTGGTCAAAATTGGGGTGTCTACATACGCCGGTATTCACTGAGTGTCGTTCCGGCATTCAGTGAGTACCGCTTCCATCTCCATTGAGTGTCGTGTTTTTGTAATAGTCAGTTGTAATACAACACATTTTGTACTACTAAAGGATAGTCCAAATTAGGGTTTTCTGCTCTAAAATGACCGAAATACCCCTTCAAATTTGTCTATAAATAGAGGATGAATATCCTTTTGCATGGGGTTGGAATTTTCTTTGAATCTAGAGGTTGTATTAGTTCTCCAAGTCCTAAAACTTTCAAAATTTCTTCTCTAAACACAATTAGAAGTTAGTTTTAGAAGAGTTGAAGAGGGTGGAAAGCTTGATTAGTCTTTGGAAGTTCTTCAAAATCACAAAGTTGAGGATATTTTGGAGGTAAGACTTTGAATTATTTAGTCTTTCTAACCACAAATATACTTAGAGTCTTTGAATTTTCTTTTTCTTTCCGTTTTAGTCTTTGAGATTCATAAGACCCTCAATGTCTTACTTGAATCCTTAAACTTGAAATCCTTTAATTCCCTTGTAAGCTCATGATTTACAAGGAGGTTGAAGTTGATATTAGTACACTTAATTAATAAATCTAAACCTATCTCGATGGTTTAGGTTTGTTATGTTTAGGTCTCATGAAATTTCTCCATATTTCTTTGAGACTTTCAAGATAGGAATGTAGTTAGTCTCCCATGACCATCAAATGGTAGGAGAGGTAGTGTGGTTCAAGCCAAATTCCATGGCTCAAATTAGTTAACAAAGTTGTATTTGAATAAATGATGCAGTGAGTTCACAATCTGTTTTTGATCATAGATTTTTAGTTAAACATCGAACCGTTGGAACTAAATGAAACCAACGGGAAAGTGTTTATAACTCAAAGTTCTACCACTGTAATTTTTGTTTTTAAGGAAGTTTCATGTTTAGAGTGGTTTGGTCAAGGGTTTTGTGGAACAACTAAAATCTGTCCAGAGTTTCAGAACAGTAACACTCTTTTGAAATACGCAAATCAGAACCTTAATCAAGAACTCTTAGCCCAAAATAATTTTTACAAAGTATTTTAATGTGTTAGGGAGCTACCCTAAAAAGACCAAAGCATTTTTAATTTTTTTTTTTACTATTTTTAGAAAATCATACAAAAACTCTGGACGGAGAGTTGCAAGTCCCTGAGTGGTGTCTAGTGTTTGTCTAATTCCCAGAGATCTAACCGTTGAAACTTTGATTTTCTTTTTGGGATGGAAACTAGACACATAGAGGCATCTTGTGTCCAAAAATCATCAAGATCAATGCAAGGGATCAAGCTTCCCTTTTATTTCTTTGAAGTTCGGGTCTGCTTGTTGAAATTTTAGTGTTCTGGAATGGTTTTTGATATATCTTGTGAACAATGGTCCAAATGACTCTTCTATGACTTAGGGCTTAAACCATGTGTTAATAATGACTAGTTAAGCTTAAATACAAAGGCTAAATGATCCAAATCAAGGAATAATCCAATAGCTCATTCTTGTTCACATCTATGTAATCATACACGTTCATCCTTGTAGATTGGTATTAGAATTCATAATTGTGTTATTTCTTCTACTTGATAGAATTAAGCTAGACGTTTAGGAATAATTATTTGATACTATACATTCTTTCCAAAGTATGTGGACTAACCTTTGTTTTGTAGCGCCTTTGAGGTACAATTTCTCAACCCTTTCTCTAGTTTGTTTGATTAATTCCTTGATTTCATTGATTTTATGATCTCATGCGCGACACCTTAGAATTAGGATACTGCCTTATGTGTATATGTGATTAGAGACTCTTTTTCCTAGGTTTCATTTTATTTATGCATTGCACGTTTAATATTCGCGGCATGGATCCCGGGTAAGTTCTATAGTTCCCTATTTGCATATCACATCGCTTGCTACTTGAATTATTTGTTTTTTTGAATGATATTTTATCACTTGCAATCTTACACCCTTTAGACATGCTTTTGTAATGTATATTTATACATATGTATTAGTTGAGGGCATGCTTAGATTATTATATTGATTAAAAAAGATGTCAAGTAGAGGCCTATCGGGAGATAGGATGAGAGAGGCTGTTTTAGTCTGACGGACTCCTTCCCCTCTCATTCCATAATCCCTGGACCTAGAAAATCTCTGGTTTCTTAAAAGATCAGTTTTATTTAAAATGGTTTCTTAATTTTCCTTTTAAAAATTAAGTGGCGACTCTTTGTATTTGAAATTTGAATAATAAATTGTTTTAAAATCAAAGTGGGCCCAAATGCCGGTATCCACAAGGTGAAGGACCTACATGCGAGGACTACTATGCCGGTGACGATATCCTTGCAGATGACTACCCCGAAGGAGGTCAGGCAGAAGAGGACTATTACGCCGAGGACTACCTCTATGCCAACTGAAGATTAGGCTAGACTTTAGTTTAATTATCTTTACTGCTTCCTAGACCTTTTGTAATAAGGCATATGTTGCCTTTGTGTTTTATTTTGATTCGAGACTCTGATGTGTAATAGTTAGTAACCTCTTTTTGACATTAAGTTATGTTTTAACCAGAACCTAGATTTCATTCTTGTTATCTCTTTTATTTATTGTTGCTTAGTACCACGTGGTGTGGACAATTATGTGACTTCACCAGTCGCTGCCTTTGAACCCAAAAAGGAAATTGATTTTTCTCTATTTTTGCCGTTCTGGGGCATGACAGTGAAATTGCACATTATTCGGACTGCTATATGCAGTTTTATTCTTGGTTATGCAAATGAAAGGAATATATTTTTGTTATAGTTATGCAAAATAAAACATAAATTTTCATATGTGGTTAGTTTTCAGCTCTTCTTCTTCTTTTTTTTCCTCCAGTATTTCATCATCAATGTTGCTCTCGATTGATTGATCTCATTTTGCTGATTTTAAAATATCAAATTTTACAAAAAATGGTCATGTGAAATAAAAGTTATAGCAATTTGAAGTTGTTTAGGCATAAAAATGACCTAATGAGTTAAAGAAAAGTAGTATTAGTCTTAGCTTGGAAGGATCTTATTTGAGGGGCTATGGATGAAGCTCCCTTCTTGTTAATATGTTGCCAATGTGTGGAACTATTTAAGCTAGCGTGTTGCTTAAAATTTATTCATAGAGATTAGAGTAACTATTGCATGTGGTCCAACTATTAAAGTAACAAAGAATTAAATTTGATTTTCAAATTTAAAAAGTGCTATAATCTCATTAGCTCTTTTGGCCCAAAAACAGTAGGGGATACTTAGATTTAGTTAACTTTATGTGGCAAATTTAAGAGCATGTCTACTATTTTTCTAAAATTGAAAAAAAGTCAACAATAATTAAAACAATTAAATCATCAACAAAATTTAAAATAAAAAAATCAACTTCTGAAAAGTTGATTTATGTTTTAATGCACTTCATGTTTACATGTTGTAAACTTGCACAAACATGTTATGAATACGGTCCTAACGTTGTGATGAGTTACTCCTGATTTTATGCATAATTGATCCCCCATCGTAACAATGTGATAATAAATCTTTGCTCCTCAACATTATAAAAGAGTTGCTCTTAATGTTTGTGTAAAGAAAAACTTTATTAAAAGCTTTACACCAAAAAAAATTGGAATTTTTTTAACTTCGAAAAAGTAGTATACTTACTTTTAATTTTTACACACACAAACAAAAATGATTTCATTACAAAGGATGATTCTCTCGAAAATAGGGGCATATGGATTAATTATGAGATATTACAGATAAGTGATACCATTTCATAAAAAATACTTGTTTCATTGAATTTTTTGGCCCCCAAACAAGGCCTAATATTAAAGAGAAATGCTAGGCACACAACACATTCCACAACAGGGCATTAAATGCATGTACCCTGTGCTGTATAAGTGGTGCATAAAAAATGTGAAAATTATAAATAACAAGGTACAACACATTTAAAACACTATTTTGAAATGTGTTGTATGTCTAGCATTTTTGTATGAGCATATTAAAAGGAAGAGAAAACAAGGTTTGATTTGATGCAAACGTGGCTTAAACCCACTCTGCCACAGGCCCACAAAGCAGTTTTGAAATACGAAATATCGACTCTTCTTTTTCCGCAAAGGCGCAAACCCCATTTCTGTTCTCTCTCTCTCTCTCTCTCTCTCTCTCTCTCTCTCTCTCTCTCTCTCTCTCTCTCTCTTCTCCACTGAAAAACCCTAACCCCCCTTTAGCTCTCTGAACATTTTTCAAAAATGTTCGATTGTCTTCCCCAAGAACTAATCGAAAACATCCTCTCACGATTACCGGTAAAAACACTCCTCCGTTTCAGGTCCGTATAAAAAACATGGCTATCTCTGATCGACTGCCTAGATTTCATCAAAATGTACCTCAGTCATTCTCTCCACAGCAACACCAATCGCAGCTCCAGCATTAACCTCATTCACGGAGGTAAGAGTCTCTATTCCATAGACTTCGATGATAAACTGAAACGTGTGTGGATATCGCAGGTTCTCTTACCCACAGCTTTTCTTTTAAAATTCTTTTCCAATTTCGAATTCAAATACACGAAGAGTCGCCACTTAATTTTTAAAAGGAAAATTAAGAAACCATTTTGAAAGCAAACCGATCTTTTGCGAAACCAAAGATTTAACTGGGTCCGGGGATTATGGAATAAAAGGGGAAGGAGCCCGACGGACTAAAACACCCCCTTTCATCATATCTCGCGATAGGCCTCTACTCAACATCCTTTTTAATCAAATTATTAATCTAAGCATGCCCTCAACTAATACATATATACATATACATTACACAAGCATGTTGGAAATGGTGTAAAATTGCTAACGACAAAATATCATTCATAAGCCACGTAATTCAAGTAGCAAGCAACATGATATGCAATAGAGAACTAGAAAACATACCCGGGATCCGACCGCGAATATTAAACGTGCAATGCATACACACAAAAGAAAGTCTTAAAAAGGGGTCTCTAATCATATATACACATAAGGCAAAACCTAATTCTAAGGTGTCGCGCATTAAGTCAAAAATCAATAAAATCAAGAAATTAAGACAAACTAAAGAGGAGTCCTAGAAATCATACCTTAATAGCGCTACAAAACAAAAGGTTAGTCCACATGCTTCACATAATAATATGATATCAAGCAATCAATCCTAATTTTCTAGCTTATATCTAACGAGCAATGAAATCCAACCTTATCCAATTACTAATTCTAATTATAAGCATTAATGTACATGAATTCATGAATATGAACAAGAGTAGGCTACTAACTATGAATTTATTCATTGATTTGAATCATTTAGCTTTGGTATTTAAGTCTAATTAATCATTATTAAGATATGGTTTAAACCCTAAGTCATAAGAGAATCATTTAGGCCATTATTTACAAAGTTGGTCAAATGTGTCATGAAATTCTAAAAATTGCAGAGAGCAGACCAGAACTTTAAGAAAATAAAAAGCATATCTCTCATGGTTTGATGTCGGTGAATTTTGGACACAAGATGCCTCTGTCAGTCTAGTTTCCAAATCAAAACGAAAATCAAGGTTTCAACGGTTAGATCTCTGGGAAAAGGACAAGAACCAGACGTCACTCAGAGATGTACAACTCTCTGTCCAGAGATATTGTTTGATTTTTTAAAAATAGCAAAAAGATGAGAAACACTTGGATCTTTTTAGGGGATCTTCCTAACACATTAAGGTACCCAGAAAAAATTATTAGAAACCCCAAAAACTCCATTAGACTTCTGATTTATGAATTTCAAAAACGTTTTACTATTCTGAAACTATTCTGAAACTCTGGACAGATTATTATTACTTCACAAAACTCATGACCAAACCATTTTAAACATGGAACCATCTTAAAACAAAAATTACAGTGGTAGAACATTGTGTTATTGACACTTTCCCGTTGGTTTCATTAGATTTCAACGGTTAGATTTCGAACTAAAAATCTTTGACCAAAAACAGTTTGCGAACTCACTGTTTTCATTTGTCAAGTTCAACTTTTATTTGGTAACTCCAATTATTGAACCATGAAGTTGGGTTTAAACCAAACCATTTCTCCTACCATTTGATGATGGTCATTGGAGATCAAGACATGACTAAAACTCATTAGTTTTTCAAGGAATATAAGGAGATTCCATGAAAACTCAAGCTTAGAGGACCCAAACCATGGAAGGGGTTTGGATTCATCTACTTGTTCTTACTAAAATGATGATCAACTTTAAATCTCATGTGAATCATAAGCTTACATAAGATTCAAAATATCAAACTCAAGAGCTTTCAAGAGAGATATTGAAGATCTCCAAGAATCTTAAGAGAAGAACATAAACAAGAAAAAGAGAAGAAGAATCAAAGAACTAGCTCATGAACTTCAAGAGGATATAGAGAAGACCCCATGAAATTCCAAGTTAGAGAATCCAAGTCATGAACATGGACTTGGATCCACCTATTTGTTTACAAAGTGAAGTGATGATCAAACTTTGATTCCCATGTGATGCATAAGCTTATATGAGATTCAAAAGATCAAACTCAAGAGCTTTCAAGAGAGATATTGAAGACCTCCAAGGGTCTCAAGAAGGAAGTATGAACAAATAAAAGAAATGAAGTAAAGAAAACAAAATAGTTTGAGGATTCAAAAGAAAGAATGCAAATAAAACAACTTATGGTTAGAGGATCACCTCCAACTATCCTCAAAGTTTCTCTCCTTTGAAGATCTTCCAAGCTCTTCTCTCTAGTTCTCTAAACTCTCTATTTTCTCTCCCAAAAATATGTTGGTGTAGTGGTAGTTCTCTCTTGTATTTTTTTTTGGTGTTGTATCCCCCTCCCCCCCCCCCCCCCCCCCTCCTCTCTTGCATGTGTTTCTCAATGGAGATACCTCTTCTTATATAGACAAAAATACCTAGGTAATTTCAGTAAATTCGGAGTAAAAACAGGTGTAAATCCCCCATTTGGTGGTACAATGTGTACTTTCTGAATTTAGACAGACTGCTGCCCAGGGCGGCAGTCAAGAAACTGTCGCGGCAGTCAGTGAAAGCCGCCACGGTAGTCCATGAATGCCGTGCTGGCACTTCGTGACTGCCGTGCGGCACTCATCAAATGCCGTAACAATTAATGGATTGTCGCATTTTTGTCAGTCTTACTTTATCAGTTTTTTATTTTTATTTGCATACGCATACGTATTATTCTACAAAATACAGACTTTCAAAACAGACGGCAGTTAGACAATGTTGGCGGCACTCACTGAGTGCCGTGCGGCAGTCTCTGAGTGCCGTCCGGCACCTGCTGAGTGCCGCGGCATCCTTCCGTGTGCCGTTTTGTTGCTAAGCTTCCCTTTTTAGATTTTCCTTTTCTCAAAGCAAATGATTTTTGAGGATCTTTTCCAAAAGTTATGTCTTATACCTGAATTCTTCTAAATACCTGGTATTTTCTTCTTTCTGTGAAATTTTTTCGCGTTTTGGAGAACTTTCTGAAGAGCTTGGAATACTTCAAATCTTTCGGTCCTTATCATCATCGGACTTGGAGGTGTCACTCTCCTAAATTTGACATCTGGTCAAAATTGGGGTGTCTACAGTTTTCCCCTCTTTGACAGAGCTTGTGGGGCAACGCGTCCCACAAGTGAATGTCAAAGTCTGTGTGAAGACAAGCATTTTGACCAGACCGTCGAATTTAGGTAAAAACAAAATGCGTTGCAAAAACAGGCGCGCAGCGAAATTCTAATTGGTCGTGCTCCATGACGAGCTGCCTACGTATCCCATCAGGAATCAGACCAAAGCGTAGTTCAGGCACGGGGTCGAACACACACAGACGCAGGTAGACACACGGATGGATGCACCTATCCTATCGTGATGCAAGTGCTATGCAATGGCGTTTTCTGAATTGACCTGGTTGTATAAATGTCATGCTTATCATGTCTTCCCTACGTGCGACGCGCTTTACGTGACGTGTTGGAAGATCACCTAATTCTTGACCAATGCAAATCTGTTACGGGGGTCATGAAGGTGCTTTTGATTTGACTTCGAAGGTTAACGCAAATTTGTTGCGGAAACCGAGAATGTAAATTCGTTACATTCTCAAGATAGGGATCAACGTAAATTTGTTACGAGGGTCGGGAATATTTTATTCTCAGAACAGGGGTTAACGCTAATTTGTTGCGGAAGCCGAGAATGTAAATTCGTTACATTCTCAAGATAAGGATCAACATAAATTTGTTACGAGGATCGGGAATACAAATCCGTTATATTCCCAAAACGAGGGTTAGTGCAAATATGTTGCGAGAACCGAGAATGCAAATATGTTACATTCTCGAACAAAGGATCAACGTAAATATGTTACGAGGATCGGGCATACAAATCCGTTATATTCCCAAAACGAGGGTTAGCGCAAATATGTTGCGAGAACCGAGAATGCAAATATGTTACATTCTCAAACAAAGGATCAACGTAAATATGTTACGAGGATCGAGAATACAAATCCGTTATATTCCCAAAACGAGGGTTAGCGTAAATATGTTGCGAGAACCGAGAATGTAAATATGTTACATTCTCAAACAAAGGATCAACGTAAATATGTTACGAGGATCGAGAATACAAATCCGTTATATTCCCAAAATGAGGGTTAGCGCAAATATGTTGCGAGAACCGAGAATGCAAATATGTTACATTCTCAAACAAAGGATCAACGTAAATATGTTACGAGGATCGAGAATACAAATCCGTTATATTCCCAAAATGAGGGTTAGCGCAAATATGTTGCGAGAACCGAGAATGCAAATATGTTACATTCTGATAGTGCTGCCATTGAGGACTAACACCGATAATGCTGCCGTTGAGGACTAAAGCTTAGAAAAGAACTAAACAACATGGTAAAATATTGGTCAATGGCCACTCAGAGGCTTACAAGCAAGCACGATGGTCAACAGCCTTATGTTGCGAAAGCGTCAATCAAAAGCCCTTTTGGGGACTTATGTTACAATAGCAAAGATCAAAAGCCTTGCAAGGACTTATGCTGCAAAAGCAGAGATTAAACGGCCTCGCAAGGACTTATGTTGCAATTTCGAGAGTCATTCGGACTTAAATCAAATCAGTTTTGTTCAAATTCTTAAATCGAGAATCAGTTAGACTCAATTCAATTTTCCAAAATTGGTAGTCAATCGAGCTTAACTTTTTTTAAATTTCGATCAGGAGTCAGCCAGACTCAATTTCACCAAGTCCGGAGTCGATTCAACTCAATTTGAGTTCAAATTCAAATGTTAAATCAGATGTCAATCAGACTTGATTCAATTCTTATTTCGCAAAATCGGACAAAACCAAGAGTCAATCGGACTTAAAGAAATTTAAATTCACAAAATTGGACTTTAAAGGATTTCTATTCCAAAAAAGAATTTTTTACAAAATTGGGAGTCAATCGAACTCAAAGAATTTCTATTTCACAAGACTGGGAGTCAACCAGACTCAAAAGAATTTCTAATTTCAAAATCAGAGTCAAACAGACTCAAAATGATTTCAAATTTCTAGACCAGGAGTCAATTGGACTCGAATCGGATTCTATTTCACAACACTGAGAGTCAATCAGACTCAAATCTAAAATTGGGAGTCGATCAGATTCAAAGAATTTCAGTTTAAGAAACAGACTCAATTTGTTTCAAAAACTCTAAAATCTGGAGTCAATCAGACTCAAATGATTTTTTCTAGAATTAGGAGTCAATCAGACTCAATTCAATTCAATTTCTAAGCTCGGGTGCTAAGTTAGACTTTCATGAATCGGGAGTCAGACGGACTTAATGATTTTAATTTCAGCAATCAGGAGCCAATCAGTTTCAACTTAAGTTAACATTAAATCTAGCGATAGTTAGATCCATTTCAGCGCAAACTTTCGAAAGTTCAGAGTCGGTTAGACTCAATGAATTCAATTCCAACAAAATTCGGAGTTAAGCAGACTTACAAATTCAAAGGGAGTCACGTGGACCCAAAATTTCAATTTTCTTACACAAGGAGTCAATAGATTCACATTTCAAAACAAAAGAGTCATTCGGATCCATGGACCTACATTACAACAACGGAGTCACTGGGACTCAAAAACTCGCATTTTACAACCACTGAGTCATTTGGACTCAAAATTTGCATTTTTCAACAGAGTCACTTGGACTCAATGAAATTCACGGAGTCACATGGACTCAATAAAAATTTACTTTTTATACAAATAGAGTCACACGGACTCAAAGAATTTCCTATTTCAAAATCGAGGGTTAATTTAATACATTTCAAATTTTCTTAATTAGAGTCAATTTTGACTCAACAAAAAAATTCCAATTTTCAAAATCAGGAGTTAAATCAAACTCAATTTATTTCAATTCCCAAAATCGGGAGTCAAATTAGACTCAATTTAATTCAATTCAGTTCAATTTATGAAATTAGGAGTCAATCAGTTCAATTCAGTTCATCGGAGTCGGTCAGACTCAATTTTATTCAAATTCTAAAATCAGAAGTTAGTCAGATTCAATTCAATTCAATTCAACTTTTCAAAATCTGGAGTCAATCAGACTCATTTCAGTTCCATATTCTAAAATTGAAATTCAACCAGACTTAAATACTTTCTATTTCACCAATTCAAAAGTCAATCAGACTCAAAGAATTCCTGTTTCACAAAATTGGAGTCAATCAAACTCAAAGAATTTTAGTTTCACAAAATTAGGAGTTGCTAAAACTCAAAAAATTTTTGCTTCACAACATTGGGAGTCAATCGGACTCAATTTAGTTCAAACTCATGAATCAGGAGTCAATTAGACTCAAACAAATTCAAATTCTCAAAATCCAGAATTCAGAGTCGATTCAACTTGAAACAATTCCTATTTCCAAAGGGGAGTCGCACTAATTCACATTTTACAAAGGAGAGTCATATGATCTTGAAAATTTTCACATTTCTCAAACACGAAGTCATACAGACTACAAAATTCATATTTTTTTATTTTATTATTTTTTAAAAGACGGAGTCGCGCGGGCTCAAGAACTCAGTATTTACATAAATGGAGTTCCACGGACCCAACAAATTCACATTTTCCACAAACGGAGTCACACGGAAAAATTCATATATTCACAAAGACGACGGAATTTTATTTCTTTATTCAAACGAAATCACACGGACTCATATTTTACACAAACGGAGTCACGCGGACGGACTCTAGAACTCAGCATTTTTCACAAACGGAGTCACACGGACTCAACAAATTCACATTTTACGCCAACGGAGTCATGTGGACTCAAGATTTTATATTTCACAAAGACGGAGTCACGCGGACTCGAAATTTCATTTCATTATTCAAACGAAGTCACACGGACTCAAAAATTCATATTTTCACAAAGACGGAATCATGCGGACTCGGAATTTTATTTCTTTATTCAAACGAAATCACACGGATTCATATTTTATACAAACGGAGTCACGCGGACTCAACAAACTTTACTTTTATACAAATAGAGTCACACGGACTCAAAGAATTAGTTTTTTTTTTTTTTTTTTAAATGGGTAGTCCTCGGACTCAAAGAAATGATTTTGCAAAAACGGGGAGTCCTCGGACTCAAAGAATTTGAACAGAGCTGATAGAAATAACGATTTTCTTCATTTGCGGGCCTTCGGAAGAAACACTTCGATCTTGTCAAAAGAGGGAAATCACCTTTTCCCCTAGTCTTGGACTCTTCTTATATTGCCACTTTCAGCATTGTGTTGTGATAGTGTTTAAAACTCCTGCTTGCATTGCTCGTGGGATGCTTATGGAGACTTTCCAAATCTTTAATCGTCATCTTAAACCCACACATTTGAGACCATTTATTGACTCATCAAAGGAGGACAGACCTGACAAAGCTAGTTACTCAAAATGACTGACTCAAACTCTTCATTCATTATGAGTCATTGTGCTTTCATTGTGAGTAACTGTATCATCTCACCTTTAATTTATTCATCATTTTACAAATGGTAGTGCTTTGTTGATAAATCAAAATTTTGAAAACTTCCCCTTTTGATTTAGCAAATTCTTTGCCTATCTAGAATGTGCTCCAAATTAGTGCTTTAGCTTATAGAATAAAAGACACTCCATTTCAAAGCGTTTCAAAATAGACTTGGTGACTTGAGAACTTGCATTTGGCAAACAGAGTTTGCCCCTAGTTTGAAAGAGACTTGGGGCTCGCTTCTAGGGTACAATGGGGCTTTCAGCGAATGAAGTTTCCCCCTAGTCTTAAGGGCAAATAGGCTCATCCCAATGGCCTTGAGAATATGTTGGTACAGGATGCTTGAACTGCATTTACTCCCAGTCTAGAGGTAATCATCACGAATGTGATGGGCTGAAGGGTGATGTCCCAATGCTGATTGGCAAACTCTGTTTGCCCCTAGTTTGGCAATACATATGTGGTCCTAGGCAAATACAAGTTTGCTCCTAGTTTTAAAAGATCACAAGCACATGTGCAAAGGATTCAACTTATCCCTGAATAGGAATCAGGTCCAAGGTAATATGGCCAAGGCCTGAAAGAGCACGCCATATTATGACGATGGCGGTGGCTGAACCAGATAAGTTACCTACGTATCCCCGAGTGGGAATCAGGTCGAGCGTAGTTCAAGTACTCTGGAGGTCTTGAAAGAATTAGGCTTCAAGAATTAGTGGGCTTTTTGAGCCATGTTACCATTTGGGTCTAGGGAGTGCATATCACTTGTGGTAGCCCTTGTGTAGCATGATGAACTACTTTTTCCATTATTCTCTTTTCTCTTTTCTTTTCTTCTTCTTTTTTATTTGACGGTTGATTCTTTAACCTTTTCACTAGCCAGTTAATCTTTACAACTCTCATCATGTTTTATTCATACTCTATCATATTCACAAAGCAGTATCAGCCCTCCAAATCACTCTTTATTTTTCTCAAGATATCTTTGCATTGTTTTAGGCCCACTTAGCGTTTGAGCTTGAAGCTAATAAGTCTCTCTTTTCGTTTTCAATTTCTTTTCTTTGTTTAGAACAACACAAAGCCTTGAGATAGTTCATGCTCAAGAATTCTCAATCTTGTCTATTTTTTTTTCTTTCTTATTCTCTCTATGATTTTGACTGGCTAGGATTAGGATTTTTGAAATCAACACGCGTCTTATTTTTGCTCTAACTTTTGCCTAGGCGCCCTTCCGGATTTTCATCCTAGCGAGCTCTTTCTTCACTTTTTTTTGTGCTCTAACTTTTGCCTAGGCGCCCTTCCGGGTTTTCATCCTAGCGAGCTCTTTTTCTTTTTCTTCTTTTTTGGAATAAGAAGTTCATTAAAAATGTCTGGCTACCATCAAGGACCAAGTTTATGGTTTTAGACTGGTTGAGCTCATCTTTTAGGCTTGGTATTTGAGAGAAGGGGATGGTGAGCAAACTTCAGGTTCCAAGTTCATCTTTTCAAGATTGAGCAAGAGCATCTTTAAAGCTAATCAATTCTCTACTCTTCTTTGGATTTGGCACATAATTTGCTTTGATCAGTTGGGGATCCTTTTCAATGCAAAGATTTATTAACAAAGTATTTTCCATGATCGTTTGAAAAAGTGACTTTTTCTTCTCCTTTTTTTTTTTGGGTCTTAATGATCCATACACTCACGACTTAGCACACTGAATCAAGAAAAATGAGATTTTATTCAACTAGTAGGGAAGGAGGATTACATCACTCGACTCGATAAACTCGACAAAGACTCGCAAACAGACTTGATAACAGACTGACCAGAAGACTTGACTGGACTTGACATTTGACTCCAACTTAACATAACTCGACTACCAGACTTGACTTGGTCTCAATTGGAGTGCCACAGATAATTTTCAATTTATTGGGTCCCCAGGAGCATCCATGTTTGCTTTTAGCGGCAGTATTTCAAAACACTATCACCTTACTAGCAACATATGTGCATAAACATCTCTCTTCCTATTATCTGTTCCTTCTCGACTAATCTCGTGTTTGAATTTCTGTACCAAACAGTGCTCGACTCGGATGCTATTTCGCTTACAACAACACTTATCTTTAATCAACTTTGACTGATTTTCTTAAGAGAATCTTATACTTCTATTGATTTTATTAAATTTTTATGCCAAGTGAAATGCTCATAAATGATTCATATGTCACACGGATGCAATGCATGTGTGTGTGTGCCTATTC
The DNA here is from genome assembly GCA_033977485.1 of Hydrangea macrophylla. Classification (NCBI taxonomy): domain Eukaryota; kingdom Viridiplantae; phylum Streptophyta; class Magnoliopsida; order Cornales; family Hydrangeaceae; genus Hydrangea; species Hydrangea macrophylla. The sequence continues at coordinate 111,744,227 of CM066988.1, read as the reverse complement.
TATATGTCAAGGAAACGAAAAAATCTAACCCTAACACATAAACACATAGGCACATAAAATCCTCATTCATGTCAAATGCGCCAATTTCACCTCTCATTGTGATCCTTACTACCCCTTCAAAGGTCGGATATTCAAAATTTTCCGAAATTCATTTGAAACGCGTTTCTTTAGATGATGAGATCTTTCAAAAACGATTCTCAAGGATTTTGAATCTTTTATTTAAAAAAATGAGGACGTGAAAATGTCTCTCAATAAAGATGATTGGGTTGAAATTTTACTTTGAAATTCATTTGAAGAGCAATTTTGTCCAAAAACAATTCCCAGAATTTTGGATTTTTCCTTTGAAGAAATTACACTTTAACAAAGTTTAGTTTGGAGCTTTTAATCAAAAGTGAACTCCAACGATTTTTGGAAAGAGCGATTGAAAACTTTGGAATTACAAAAAAAAAATCCATTTGCTTTCAAAGATGGATTAAGAATTTTTTTTTGGGTAGAAGGATCACATGATCGGATCATCACCATACTTTTCATGAACTTGGATGCATACAAGGTCAATGATGCGTAGCTAACATGATATAAAAAGTATAATTTTATAATCAAGGTTTGGCATGTTCTTCAAATGTCGTGGAACATGAGGAAAAATTGCTAAAAGGTGATTAAAAGATTACACATCTTTCATCAAGCAAGTATCTTCATCATCTCAAGTAACCCCTTCCGGGCATACAAAACTTCCCTAGCATATAACCCTAATCAAGGATTGATTTCCTAAGATTGAAAGGTTCTATGGGAACTATTATGCAAAAGCTGGGTTTTGGTCAAATAAGGGACCCTTGACACACATCCGATAGGATGCTTAATATACCAAATCATGGTACGAGATCAAGGGTGATCACACAGTCCCATGATGACTTGACCGACCGGGTTGCCCCGAGCCTCCAAGGTCATAGTTCCGTGCAATCGACTGGCTGGACATGCAAGTGAAGTGCAACAGGCACACAAAGATTAATTAATTCGATTAAAAGGATATTTTTCAAGTCTAATCCTCGAGTGAACCCAAAATCAGAGTTCTGGTCTGCGAAACCAGAGATTCTGGGTTCGATCCCCAGCAGAGTCGCCAAATTATGGATATCGCAGGTTCTCTTACCCACAGCTTTTCTTTTAAAATTCTTTTCCAATTTCGAATTCAAATACACGAAGAGTCGCCACTTAATTTTTAAAAGGAAAATTAAGAAACCACTTTGAAAGCAAACCGATCTTTTGCGAAACCAAAGATTTAACTGGGTCCGGGGATTATGGAATAAAAGGGGAAGGAGCCCGACGGACTAAAACACCCCCTTTCATCCTATCTCGCGATAGGCCTCTACTCAACATCCTTTTTAATCAAATTATTAATCTAAGCATACCCTCAACTAATACATATATACATATACATTACACAAGCATGTTGGAAATGGTGTAAAATTGCTAACGACAAAATATCATTCATAAGCCACGTAATTCAAGTAGCAAGCAACATGATATACAATAGAGAACTAGAAAACATACCCGGGATCCGGCCGCGAATATTAAACGTGCAATGCATACACACAAAAGAAAGTCTTAAAAAGTGGTCTCTAACCATATATACACATAAGGCAAAACCTAATTCTAAGGTGTCGCGCATTAAGTCAAAAATCAATAAAATCAAGAAATTAAGACAAACTAAAGAGGAGTCCTAGAAATCATACCTTAATAGCGCTACAAAACAAAAGGTTAGTCCACATGCTTCACATAATAATATGATATCAAGCAATCAATCCTAATTTTCTAGCTTATATCTAACGAGCAATGAAATCCAACCTTATCCAATTACTAATTCTAATTATAAGCATTAATGTACATGAATTCATGAATATGAACAAGAGTAGGCTACTAACTATGAATTTATTCATTGATTTGAATCATTTAGCTTTGGTATTTAAGTCTAATTAATCATTATTAAGATATGGTTTAAACCCTAAGTCATAAGAGAATCATTTAGGCCATTATTTACAAAGTTGGTCAAATGTGTCATGAAATTCTAAAAATTGCAGAGAGCAGACCAGAACTTTAAGAAAATAAAAAGCATATCTCTCATGGTTTGATGTCGGTGAATTTTGGACACAAGATGCCTCTGTCAGTCTAGTTTCCAAATCAAAACGAAAATCAAGGTTTCAACGGTTAGATCTCTGGGAAAAGGACAAGAACCAGACGTCACTCAGAGATGTACAACTCTCTGTCCAGAGATATTGTTTGATTTTTTAAAAATAGCAAAAAGATGAGAAACACTTGGATCTTTTTAGGGGATCTTCCTAACACATTAAGGTACCCAGAAAAAATTATTAGAGACCCCAAAAACTCCATTAGACTTCTGATTTATGAATTTCAAAAACGTTTTACTATTCTGAAACTATTCTGAAACTCTGGACAGATTATTATTACTTCACAAAACTCATGACCAAACCATTTTAAACATGGAACCATCTTAAAACAAAAATTACAGTGGTAGAACATTGTGTTATTGACACTTTCCCGTTGGTTTCATTAGATTTCAACGGTTAGATTTCGAACTAAAAATCTTTGACCAAAAACAGTTTGCGAACTCACTGTTTTCATTTGTCAAGTTCAACTTTTATTTGGTAACTCCAATTATTGAACCATGAAGTTGGGTTTAAACCAAACCATTTCTCCTACCATTTGATGGTCATTGGAGATCAAGACATGACTAAAACTCATGAGTTTTTCAAGGAATATAAGGAGATTCCATGAAAACTCAAGCTTAGAGGACCCAAACCATGGAAGGGGTTTGGATTCATCTACTTGTTCTTACTAAAATGATGATCAACTTTAAATCTCATGTGAATCATAAGCTTACATAAGATTCAAAATATCAAACTCAAGAGCTTTCAAGAGAGATATTGAAGATCTCCAAGAATCTCAAGAGAAGAACATAAACAAGAAAAAGAGAAGAAGAATCAAAGAACTAGCTCATGAACTTCAAGAGGATATAGAGAAGACCCCATGAAATTCCAAGTTAGAGAATCCAAGTCATGAACATGGACTTGGATCCACCTATTTGTTTACAAAGTGAAGTGATGATCAAACTTTGACTCCCATGTGATGCATAAGCTTATATGAGATTCAAAAGATCAAACTCAAGAGCTTTCAAGAGAGATATTGAAGACCTTCAAGGGTCTCAAGAAGGAAGTATGAACAAATAAAAGAAATGAAGTAAAGAAAACAAAATAGTTTGAGGATTCAAAAGAAAGAATGCAAATAAAACAACTTATGGTTAGAGGATCACCTCCAACTATCCTCAAAGTTTCTCTCCTTTGAAGATCTTCCAAGCTCTTCTCTCTAGTTCTCTAAACTCTCTATTTTCTCTCCCAAAAATATGTTGGTGTAGTGGTAGTTCTCTCTTGTATTTTTTTTGGTGTTGTATCCCCCCCCCCCTCTCTCTTGCATGTGTTTCTCAATGGAGACACCTCTTCTTATATAGACAAAAATACCTAGGTAATTTCAGTAAATTCGGAGTAAAAACAGGTGTAAATCCCCCATTTGGTGGTACAATGTGTACTTTCTGAATTTAGACAGACTGCTGCCCAGGGCGGCAGTCAAGAAACTGTCGCGGCAGTCCATGAATGTCGTGCTGGCACTACGTAACTGCCGTGCGGCACTCATCAAATGCCGTGACAATTAATGGATTGCCGCATTTTTGTCAGTCTTACTTTATCAGTTTTTTTGTTTTTATTTGCATATGCATACGTATTATTCTGCAAAATACAGACTTTCAAAACAGCCGGCAGTCAGAAAATGTTGGCGGCACTCACTGAGTGCCGTGCGGCAGTCTCTGAGTGCCGTCCGGCACCTGTTGAGTGCCGCGGCATCCTTCCGTGTGCCATTTTTTTGCTAAGCTTCCCTTTTTAGATTTTCCTTTTCTCAAAGCAAATGATTTTTGAGGATCTTTTCCAAAAGTTATGTCTTATACCTGAATTCTTCTAAATACCTGGTATTTTCTTCTTTCTGTGAAATTTTATCGCGTTTTGGAGAACTTTCTGAAGAGCTTGGAATACTTCAAATCTTTCGGTCCTTATCATCATCGGACTTGGAGGTGACACTCTCCTAAATTTGACGTCTGGTCAAAATTGGGGTGTCTACAACGTGCCACTGTATTTGATTATCCATTAACTTTTTCCAAAGTTCCCAACATTTTGGGCTTTTGCAACGGCCTCTTTCTTGTGCATGATGGGGACATTCTAGTTCTTTAGAACTCATCTACTAAAAATTACAGGAAGTTTCAGCCTCCCAAGAGTTTACCCCTGAACAACTCTGTGGCTTCAGCTTATGAATTTTGTGGATTGGGGTATGATACAGTTCATGATAATTATAAAGTGGTTATGATTGTAGAGTTTTGTGGGATATTAAATGATTGCATTAAGTATGAAGCTAAGTTTTATAGTCTAAAATCTAATACTTGGAAAAGGGTTCAAGAATTCCCTTATAGTCTTCCCTTTAGTCGAGTCGGTAGTCTTTATATTCGAGGAGCTTTGCACTCTCTTGTTATGAAACACCCGGGTCTGGGTTTCTACGTAGAAACCTTTTACCCTACTTATAGCCATGATTCGCCCCAATTGATTCTTGCTATTGATATTGGGCTTGAGGAGTACCGTTTGGTGCCAGGACCGCCTTGTACGTCTGATGTGTTATTCGACATGAATGTGACTGAATTCGGGGGTTGTGTAAGGATCCAACAATTTGAAGAAGAAGAAATGAGAAAACAAAGAGAAAAGGAAGAAAACAATACAATTACTGGTGCAAAACCACTATAATTCTCATTCAATTCATCAAGCATAACAACCATCAGAGATCTCTTCTGGATGATATAGGGCAAGTAAGGGAAAAAAGTGTAACTACATGTGATGACATGTGACCCTCACGTGAGTGTAAGTAAGCAATACAGCTGGAATAAAAAAGAAATAAGAAAATCAAAGATAAAAGAGATGGGGATAAAAATGGGAGCCCGGGATGGAAAGGCTTGTTTGGTTGTTGAGATCTCATTCCTGACATTCCACCCTTCTTCACAACAAGCTTGTCCTCATGCTTGGAAACTGAGCTTCGAATTCACGAGCTTCCACCCAAGTAGTTTCCACATTTGAATGTCCCTTCCATTTTCCCTTCTATTGCACTAAGTATTTGATAATAGCTGTGTTTCCCTTCTTGAATGACCCCCCTTTCAATGATCTTTTCAGCAACACGCTCCATTGTACCAGTAGTACTGTAAGAGGATAGAGTGGTTGAAGCAGGTACTCTATCCCTTATCTTCTTGTTTGGCAATGAGACATGAATTAGTGGTTGAATCTTTGTAGTAGGAGGCAACTGAAGCTTGTATGCATCTGTCCCAATTACTGCAACTACTTGAAAAGACTCAATGAACATGGGGGCCAGTTTGTCAGGACTCCTCTTTGGGAGTAGATTGGTAGGTTGACTAGGTTTTGTAAATAGGGTTCCAAATTGATCTAACAACCTTTGCATTACCCTTTCTGGTTTTAATGGTGGTTTCCCTTTCCCTTCAGTCATGCACATAAGTTGGGCTATTACTCCCATTTTCTCTTGATGTAAAATTCCCTGCATTGTGTTTGAATTTACTAAAACTTTGGAAGGGGATGTTCTGCCTTGTAGGTGACAATTCTTTTCTCCTTAAACAAACGACATACTTTTCTTTGAAAAGTCCCATAGAATAGGTCCTAAGGACTCAAGCCACTCAGCCCCTAACACTATATCGCAACTGTAACACCCTGTATTTTAGTTTTCATTAATAAATAAATATTGTATTTCATTTCCTTAATAAATGAATATTTCTTTTTAATAAATATTTATTTGGGGGTCAAACTGTAATTTCCATAAATATAGAAAATATTTTCTATGGTTTCAAAATCGATATCTATACTTTTGTACAACCTGGGATTTAATTCCTACATTAATATAATTTTCTGTATTTTTATTTTTAACCGGAAAATACCAGTTTTGTTTTAAACCTGCGTTTATATCACGTCTTGGGTGTGGGAGCACGTGAGCTCAACCACACCGTGCAATTCCTGGGAATTGCTTGGAGCCCAAAACACATACAGTATATGTATGTATATTAACTCTCACAATCTCTCATCTCTAACTCACTGCCTCCCTCAAATTCTCTCTATCACTCTCTTGCTCTCTCAAGATCACACACACACATAACATACATACAGTACATACATATACATAGATACACATACATAATTCAAGAACGGAGGAGTTTTCTAACGACGGAATCGACGGTGGAATTCTCGGTCTCAAATTTTCAAGCTAATTAACCTCAGTGAGTATTATAAACTCACTCACAATGTTTATATATGTATATTGCAGTATATATATGTATGTATATATGTATATATATATATATATATGAAATCACCATTGAAGCTTGAGAATTGGAGTTTTATAAATTTTAACCAAAATCAATTCTGTAAATTGGGAATGAAAGATCTTAGTCCCAATAAGCTGCGGTTCGAATACTACGGCTTAATTCATCCGTATCGCGACGTATCGTTGATTTAAAGTTTTGTCACCTCTCGGTTTTACGTGAAATCCGAGAGCTATGATTGAAATTAGTTAAAACCGATCACGTATTCGTAATCCTTGCGGAAAAATGAAGAAATCCATATATTACATGTCTTGGTTGAAACAGAATTGAGAAATGGGTCAAAAACAGGCTTCAAATTCGTAACAGGGGAGAAGCTGCTAATACCAATCGATTGGAAACATATCCAATCGATTGACATGCCATCCAATCGATTGACATGTTATCCAATCGATTGACATATCATCCAATCGATTGACACTTTTGTCAATCGATTGACATATTTCAGCACCGACGACTTTTACTAAAACGGTCATAACTTCTTCTAGAAAACTCGAAAACGCGCACTGTTCAAAGCGTTGGAAACTAGACTCAAAGACCTTTCTTTTGATGTATAATTCACCGATAAAATTATAACTCATTTTTAAGGGCATTACTTCAAAGTGGATATGCTTGTGTACTAGTAGCTGTAAAAGCGTGTTAAAGTAGTTTTTGATGAATTTACTTGATGTTGCATATATGACTTGAAAATTTAGATCGTGGGTGCTAACTCAATGATTTTAAGTACATTGTACCTTGTTAATAAAGAAGGATAAAAAAATTAAAAGACTTGATTTCTCGTACTTTTGTTTGGTGTTACATTTCATGGACATTGACATGCATGATAGGGTTGAGGTGGAGTCGACATGCATGGTATGTGAGAAAGTGTGAAAAGAGTAAAGAGTGGCGGTCTAATGTGCGACCTCAATATCGATCGGATATTATTCCTGGTATTGGAGGCGACAGTGTTGTGTACGGCTTAGATATCGATCGAATATTATTCCTGGTATCTAAGGCGCTCATTTCGGATATCGATCGGATATTATTCCTGGTATCCGAAGCGATGGTATTGAGTTACGGCTTAGATATCGATCGGATATTATTCCTGGTATCTAAGGCGCTCGTTTCGGATATCGATCGGATATTATTCCTGGTATCCGAAGCGATGGTATTGAGTACGGCTTAGATATCGATCGGATATTATTCTTGGTATCCGAAGCGATGGTTGGTCGTGATTGACCCAGATATCGATCGGATATTATTCCTAGTATCTGAGGCGATAGCGTGGTGTGCGACCTCAATATCGATCGGATATTATTCCTGGTATTGGAGGCGATAGTGTTGTGTTCGACTTAGATATCGATCGGATAGTATTCCTGGTATCTGAGGTAATGGTTTGGTTAAGTCGAGTCTTGTTGAGAGAAAAGAGTCAGAAAGATGAGATGTTACATTGTTCATGCACGGTCGCATATTTATCGCTTACTTTATTCCCCCGTGACTTATGTTGGAATTGGAACCTTGAATCTATTGCTTTTAAAGTTAAATTGCACCGTTGTTTATTTGCTTATATATACATTGCGAGCACTCGTTTATTTTACTCACCAACTTTCATAAACTGACGGCGTTGATGCGTCCTGGACTCTATGTCCAGATTTTCAGGGTCAGGAGCAGCCAGGGTATTTCGACTATGCTAGTTAGAGGCAGGGGACTTTCTAGGAGGCTGCTTTATATTTTCCTATGTCTTTTTAATTCGGGTTGTAATAAACTAGTTTTAGAGATTTGAATAAGGGCGTTTGTGCCTAAGACCTGGACTTTTGTAATAGTTTAGTAAGTTTTAATTTCGGATGCTTATGTTTATTAGTATCCTTTTTTTTAGAAATGTTGTTAAGTTATTTGTTGCAGGGACAATTGGTCATACTCACTTGTCACGACCTATGAGTCCATAAAGGAAATTAAATGCTTTCCTGTATTATGCTACGTCGGGGCGTGACAGCAGCCCATAATAGAAAATAAATAAAAATTGACCTTACCTTCGTAACCTTGGATCTTTAATGGTACCTCATTGATCTTTCCCGTACTTTGCATTGCAGTACCATCAGCAGCATAGACCTCCAAAGAAGCTGTCAGGTCTTCTTTCCCATTAGTATTCCTGGCATAATGTGGGTGTAAGAAGTTGTGAGTGGAGCCAGAGTCTATAAGAATGCTCACCCTCTGAGATCCCATTATGCCATCCATCCTCATTGTTTGAGGTTTCAAAGACCCAGTGAGTGCATGGAGTAAGATTGCAGGTTCCTCTTGGTGATTCTTTTCTTCTATCACCATTGGTTCAGATTTCATTTCTATCCCTTTGAAAATTTCTTCATCCTCCGCTTCCATCAACATTATTTGAGCCCTTTTGCATTGATGACCAGGTCTATATGGTTCGTCACATTTGAAATATAGGCTCTTGTCCCTTTTTTCTTGGATTTCAGCAGTGGTGAGTCTCCTGATGGGTCTCATTGGTTTAGGTTCTAGCTAATTCATGGTTGGAGCAAAAGTGAAGTTTGGAGTACTATGGTGTGAGTTGTATTGGTTACTAGTTCTCAGAGGTACAGTATAGCTGGGGGGATTCATGTTGTGACTCCACTTGTTTGCACCCTTCCTGACTTTCACTTTTCCTTCTTGTAGCTGGGCTATCTTCATTGCGCTTGCTAAATTGATAGGTTCAAATGATAACACCTCATACTGTAACTCCTCTTCAAGCCCAGAGATGTAACATCCCTTAAGTTACTCATCTGACCATTCCGGTAGTCTGCATGCTAACCTAAGAAACTCAGTTTCGTACATTTCCACTGCATTAGATCCTTGTTCCAACTTAGTCAGAGCCCCATTGAAATCAATTCCTCCTTTGGTTCCAAAATGACACAAGAATGCTTCCACAAAGTGTGACCAGTTGCTGTTGGGATATTTGGCTTCAAACCAGTCTATCCAAGGTAATGCATCTCCCTCCATGCGTATTGTTGCAATTTCCTTCTTTTGATAATCTGGAATCTGGTGGTATTTGAAGTATCTTTCAGCCCTAGAAACCCAATCTAAGGGATTGCCATGATTATATATGGGAAATTCTAATTTCAAATTTCGACCACACACGTTAGGTGTTTGAAATTGTGGGTGAGGTATGTATGAATATGGGTTGTATATGGGTTTAGAGCCAACCGACAAGGGCACGAAGGTAGATTGAAATGGTGGGTAAGTGGTTACTTTGGATAGAGTTGGAAATGGAGGTAGTTGAAAGGGTTGAGCAATTGTCAAAGGAAGGGTATGAGGAATAGGTATGGGTGAGATTTTTGGGTTCAATCTAATTGGGTGAGATGGTGTGTTGTGATTTTGGTGAGAAATTAAAGATTGTACCGAGTGAATATAATCATGAGTATTAGACATACCAGTCGACTGTGGGTTAGAGATTGAAGGAACATGAATATGCTTCATGGCTGAAGCTATACCTCTTTGTAAAGTCTGTTGGATGGTGAATTCTAACTCCTTCTTCAACTCATCCATCTTAACTCCCAACTTCTCATCAAAATAACCTTGGATCTCAGATTGTAATGTCTGGATCTGAGACTCCATGTGTGTCCTAGTCAATTGTAACTCACTCTCCCAAGCAGATCCAGAACTCATAGGAGGTTCCCTATTTCTGATTGCAACACAGCTCTGATACCAATTGTAAGGATCCAATAATTTGAAGAAGAAGAAATGAGAAAACGAAGAGAAAAGGAAGAAAACAATGTAATTACTGGTGCAAGACCACTATAATTTTCATTCAATTCATCAAGCATAACAACCATCATAGATTTCCTCTGGATGATATAGGGCAAGTAAGGGAAAAAGTGTGATGACATGTGACCCTTACGTGAGTGTAAGTAAGAAATACAGCTGGAATGAAAAAGAAATAAGAAAATCAAAGATAAAAGAGATGGGGATAAAAGAGGGAGCCCATGATGGAAAGGCTTGTTTGGTTGTTGAGATCTCATTCCTGATAGGTAGTCTATGTATCACTGGTTCTTACAAAGTCAAATTTGATATATGGGTAATGCGGGAGTATGGAGTGAAGGAATCTTAGACTAAACTGATAGCGCTTGTTCCACCGGTTGTTGGGGTTATGGATAAGGTGACGCATTTAGCTTATTCGATGAGTGGTTTTGAAATTCTCTTGAATTATGAGGATAAGGAGATTCTTTGGTATGATCAGAGAACGAAAGTTGTTAAACGGAAATGGATCAGGGGTCTGCATTCTTTGTTTCATGCAGAGGTTTGTGTTGAGAGCCTTCTTCCAATTAATGGCTATGGTGGACAAGATGGCGTTAAGAAGCAGCAAGGACAAGAAGTGAAAAGGAAGGAAAATACCAGTCGGAAGAAGAGGTATAATAAAATATAGTTGCCATAATCTAGCCTTGTTTGTCTAAATTTTCATATCTTGCTTGTGTTCTTTTTTTTCCCCACATGTGTTCTATTTGTTGTGGATGCACATATCATGCTAGTGTGGTATATTGATTTATAACTATTCAGTTGGTCTATGTAACTTCGCTGGCTTATTTACCGAGCCAGCCAGTATTGTGCTTTAGTTCTTAATTCAATGGCTAACGCTGTCTCGGGGTCCTTGCTCATTACTAGTTCACACATATAGGAGGAAAACAATTATACTGGTACTTGTTTCAGTTTTCCTTGGTGCGCCTTAGTACACTAATATTGACTCTTGTTTTTCCAAGGAATGGTTTTCTGTCAAAAGGATTCAAGCTGGTTCTATAAGAAAATGCAGGGAAAATAGAGTGACGAGGAAATGAGGTAAAGTGATAAATTCTTCTTCTTGTATTTCAGTTGCTTCTTAATTTTTTTTTGATGAAAAGATGGGTCATATTGAAAGTAGCTAATTTTATCTGTTACTACTGTTACATGTTTGCTAGATGATTTTAGCGGTAGTCCGCTCTTAGCACATAATTGAGATTAACTTTTTTCAAAAAGAGATGGGGTAACAGTTTAGCTTATAAGATATTTCCTTCTCAACATTCATGTCAAGTGTTGCCAACTTGATTTTAATAGTTATCTTACAAGGTATATGACAAAATTTTATTTTTTTAGGACTGATCTGAATGACATGCTAGAAGAAAAGCTAGGAAGCGTATCTGAAGAAAGAGGATTAAAAGAATGCTTCTCACATTGTCTATGCCTTTTGGATATGCATATATAGTAAATATGAATATATAGTAAAAAGACCATCTTTACTTTTGCGTAGAGGTTCGTGGTTTTTTTGGAGCTTTAATACCCTTAAATACGGGATGCTCATAACTGGTTATGCTATGAAAGGATTTTTTATGCCACATCTTGTTTACGCGAGATCTGAAATATCGTTTCTGAGACAATGCTTTGTTTTGTTGGGTATATAATTTACTGGAAAGATGGAATTCGTTAGTGTGCAATATTCGGGGCACAAACAAATCTCACATACACTTACACCCATAGTTTATATCTCTCCTGGGTGGTACTGTGGGGTCCACACAGGAGAGAGAGATAGACTGTGAGTGTAAATGTTTGTGAGATTTATTTGTGCCCCTAGTATTGTTGATTCTTTAGTAGTATTAAAGTTATTGGCATACCGATTTTTATGATTTTTGTGAGAAGATGAAATGAATATCATGCCTTTTGTGCCATGATTAAATCGTCATTATGGTTTGCTGCCATTAATGATAGATGTCATTATGGTTTTGCTGTTCTTCATGATTGATGAAATTGAGTTATGCCATCTCTTTCTTTGCTCCGTAATATGTTCCTCTGTTTTGCTCGTAAGGGGCATTGACATAGCATCTTCTCTAGTGAGAAATTTTACTCATAAAGAGTTTTAATTTTATCCTTTTGCATGAAAGTATTGTCTTAGCAATCTCTTTTTATTCATCTGAATGAAAGTTTCGTCTTAGCGATCTTGTTGAAGCATTCTTCTTTTGTTTAGTATATATTCGATCGGTTGTGGATGTCTTATATTGACAAAGCTCATGAAAAAATGAACTTTTTGCCACCTTCCTTCCTTTTCTGAATTGACCCAAGGGATTGCAAATGCTGAAGTTTGAAATTGGAACTGTTGCTATTAGAATTTCAAAAAGATAGAAATTTCTGTGGTTTACAGTGCAAATTTGTAAAAAAAAATTTTGGCTAATTCATTCTGGTAGTTGATATCAGAGATACTTAATACCATCCAAGTATTTTGATGAAATTGGATGGTTCTATATAGTGCTAGAGAATACTCTAAAATTAGAATATTTGAACATGCATTTTTTTTTCCCATAACTTCTTCAAATGGGCATGCTATATAGTTACAGCAATGCTATGCTAAACAAAATGCTATAGTATTTTGATGAAGTTGGATGGTTTTATACCTTGCTACTAAAATCAAAATTTCAGAATCATTGCTCCATAATTTTTTATTTATTGAACTTCTTCAATGGTATGCTAAATATTATGTCAGAATTACAGCAGTGATTGTTATAAAAAAAAAAGAGAATTACAGCAGTGCTATATAATGTTTCAATAACTTGGCATGGGGTTTTGCACACGGTTGGAGTGGTATTTTCAAGGGTCGCACTATCACTTGGCTCTATCAACAGAGCATGGATCCTCGGCGGCCACTTTGTATGTGGTGTTTGCAGAACCATAAATTAATTTTTTTCTTTAAAAAAATTTTTAAAAATAAAAATAAAAATAAAAATTGTGAACTTGCAAACACCAAATGGGTGTTGCCCATAAGGGGAGCCGAGGATCCTTAGTCCTGCCAACATGGCTATGAATCACCTTTACTCAATACAAACGAATGAAATGACATTTTTTTTTAGAATGCACTATTCCAGTAGATATGTCAAAATATAGCCATCTAGTAAAATAGACTTGACATGAAGAAAGTAACATTTATCATTTAAAATGCTCTTAGTTCCAACTACGAGGGGCCTACTCACTTTGTGAGTGAGGAAAAAAAATGGAAGAAGATAAAAATCTAGGGCAGTTTTTTGAGGCAATTTTGGAGAAAGTTTTTGGTAGTGTTTTTTTTTTTTTTTTTTTTTTTGAGGAAATTTTTGGAAGTTTTTAATTAATTTGTTTTGATAATTGGGATGACAAATAAGTACCCTTTAATTTGTATTTTCTTAACAAAACTTACTTGGTTTAATTGTAAATATGGGGTATAACCGTATGGGTAAAATGTAGTTGGTATCCCTACCTTTCCCTTTATAATAATAACTAGCTTGGAATCCATGCAATGCACGGGATCGCAGTATTAAGATTGAATATTTTTAAAAATTCTATTATAGAAAGAGAATTTTTATTTCGTTTGATTTGAGAGAAATGGAGAGAAGAGAAGAGAAATCTTTCTCTCTAGTTATCTCGTTTGGTAATTTAAGTGTGGAGAGAAGAGAAGAGAAATGGAGAGAAAGTGGAGAGAAAAGAGCCCACTTTTGTTTCTCTCTAAATCGGAGAGATTCCGGAGAGAAAAGAAGAGATATTTAATTAAATGATATGTAAAAGACCAATACGCCCCAATGTATTATTATTTCATCTATAATATATCCCTAATAGAGGATAAAAATGTAAATTGATTATAAGTATTTTCTTTTCTTTTCTCTTATGAAAAATAGCTAAACGAGAAAAAGTTATGTTTCTCTTCTTTTCTCTTCTCTCCTCTATTGTTTATCCAAACACAATGGAGAAACTCAACTTTCTCTTTTCTTCTCTTCTTTTCTCTTGATAAGTTTCTCTTTTCTTCTCTCAATCCAAACGAAGTGTAAACGAATGAAATGATTAATCCTTTAAGGACAAAATTAGGGTATATGAGTATCAAAACTAAATTTATGTAATTTACATATATGCATGGATACATGCCATTTTTTCCTTATGAAAAACAACGCAGGCATAACACTCAGGTAGTCAGGTTGTATTATTCCCATTAGGTTGGGCGATAGTCTACGGGTACGGGTGAGAGTTGATCTAACTAAACCATTAGTCTGAGGAACAACTATCTCTCTTGAGGGGATGACATTGTGGGTTCGTTTTCGGTATGAGCGACTACCATCATTTTGTTTCCGTTGTGGTATCATAGGACATGCAGATTGCTACTGTGAGGAGGGAGCTTTTGAGCAATTTCGTAATGCACCACGTACCACCCAATATGGCCCTTGGTTGAGGGCTTCTGTCAGGTTCGAGGGGGGTCATAACCAGTGAAAGGTGAGGGTAATGGAGATTAATACAAGTGATGAAGTTGAGTTTGGGGAGAAGTTGGGTGGAGATGGGCGAGAGGCTCAGGTGAGTTCAAATGAACAATCTGAGACGTTTGTAACGGAGGGCATTGAGACTACATCTGAACTGCTAGCAAAAATGTGAGCAATGATACCAATCCAACAGAGGTCGTGAATGTAAGTCCCCCAGGCAAGATGTGTGGCTCTAAACAGTTGATGGAAGTGAACATGGAAGCTCCTTTGGTGGCTTTGCATGGTGAGGACACAGAGGGGCCCACGCTCCACAAATGGCGGAGATATGATAGATTGGTGATCCGCAATACCAACGATGCTGATCGGGAAGTGGATATTAGTGGTAGTAAACGTGTTTTGGAAGAGGATGGTTTGGAGACTCTATCTCAAATAGCGAAAAAGTCTTCTCGAGAATTTTTGTATGCATCCAAAGGTGGTCGTTACGGAGCAAGACCGCCTATCCCAATGAGTTGGATATGTTGGCACTTCCGTGGGCTTGGGAACCCACGTGCAATTCGTGCGTTGTGCTTTCTTGTGCGCTCGGAAGATTCCACCTTTTTGTTCCTATCGGAAACAAAATTAGTTTCAGCAAGAATGGACAGTTTGAGCAAGTCATTTGGTTTCACTAGTTGTGTGTCTGTTAGTTGTGTGAGACGTAGTAGGGATTTAGCTCTATGCTAGAAGGGAGATATATGAATTACTCTGCAAAGCTACTACAAATACTATATTGATATCGTAGTGGATAGGAAGCCAAGTTGGGAAAATGGCGGCAAACGGGGTTTTATGGGCACCCAAATCATTCTAAGAGGCATCATACATGGAGCCTTCTATGCAGTTTGGCTGGGAACTCTAAACTACCTTGGGTTATTGGTGGGGACTTCAATGAGATCATGGGTGATTAGGAAAAGGTTGGGGGAGGGCGAGAGATCGGGCTCTGATTTATAGGTTTTGGGACACTTTGGACTTCTATGGGCTGGAGGATTTCTACTTTAGGGGGGGAAAGTTTACATGGCAGGATAATTGTTTCCCTGGAAATTTAATTCAAGAACGTTTGGATAGATTTGTGGCTTCAGTTGAATGGAGACAATGTCACCCTAATTTCTCGATCCTCTATCTTACGTCATCTAGTTCAGATCAATGTCCTAATTAGCTGTGCCTCGAGAGTGTCACGGCAAGGGCTTGGAAGCAAAATGTGAGGTAGTTCCATTTTGAGGCCATGTGGACTCGGCATGATGGTTGCAGCAGGGTTATTTCTGAGGCTTGGGATGGTGTTGGTAGGGGTGGAGGTGGGGCAATGGAAAAAATTTCTAGATGTGGTGAGGCTTTAACCTTATGGAACCGAACCACTTTTGGAAACATCCAGTGTAATATATGCTCAAAAATGGCTGAGCTTAGTAGGGTTAGAAATTCTAGATTGGCAGACGTTGGGGGCATCAGAGAAAGGGAACTACAAAACGAGATTAATGGCCTTCTTGAGAGTGAAGAGATAATGTGGCGCCAACTCTCAAGGGTCTGTTGGTTGTATGTAGGGGATTCTAATACAGCTTTGTTTCATCGAAAGGGCTCTCAACGGCGGAAACGCAACTGTATCACAGGTGTGGAGGATCTAAATGGTAATTGGTGTGATCGAGATGAGGATTGCCAAAACATTTTTGTACATTATTTTCAGAACTTATTTCTTACAAATAATGTGTCAGGTGTGGAGGAATTTATTGGGCTAGTCAGTCAAAGAGTTACGAATGCGATGAACGAGTTGTTGCTGCATGAAGTTTCGACAGAGGAGGCTAGGAAAGATGTCTACCAAATGCACCCGAAAAAAGCCTCGGGTCTAGATGAAATGTCCCCTTTGTTCTTTCAAACGTATTGGAGTGTTGTTGGCCATGATATTGTTTTGTGTGTTTAAGATTTTTTTAAAAACAGGTTCCTCCCGAATGGTATCAACTTCACTCATATTATTTTGATTCCGAAGGTAAATGAGCCGAATAGGGTGTCCGACTTCAGGCTAATCAGTCTTTGTAACGTTGCGTACAAAATTATTTCCAAAGTGTTGGCGAACCAATTAAAGGTGTGTCTACTGTACATTATCTCTGACTCACAACGTGCTTTTGTTCCAGGGAGACAAATCATAGATAATGTTTTGGTTACTTTTGAGACGATGCATCATCTAAAGTCCCGTACTAGGGGTACTAAATCGGTGTCTATGGCTTTGAAGTTGGATATGAGTAAAGTGTACGATAGGGCGGAGTGGCCCTTCCTTAGAGCTCTTGTGCATCGACTGGGGTTCCATGAGAGATGGGCTGCATTAATTATGGAGTGTGTGGAGTCGGTCTCGTTCTCGGTCCTTTTCAACGGTCAACCCACACAAAGATTTCGGCCTTCTCGAGGGTTACGCCAAGGTGATCCACTGTCTCCTTATTTATTATCATTGTCGAGGCTCTTTCTTTGGCTATTGCCCAAGCTTGTGCTCAAAATATAATTGGAGGTGTTAGGTTGGGTCGAAATGGGCCAGATATTACCCACTTGTTTTTGCAGACGATAGTATGCTTTTTTACAGGGCTACCGTGCAAGAATGTGAAGTCATTCTCACGATACTATAAAACTATGCTAATGCTTCGAGTCAATAAATTAATATAAATAAATCTTGTGCTTTCTTTAGCCCTAACACGAGGCCTGATGTGGTTACTGATATCCGAGCTCTGTTTGGGGTCCAAGATCTGGCCCCACATGATAAGTATTTAGGGATAACTTCTCTGGTTGGCCGAAACAAGAAGAACATCTTTCAATCTTTAAAGACCCGGATTGAGAAGAAGGTGTACGGGTGGAAGAAAAAAGACCTTTCTCGCGGCGGTGGAGAGGTTCTTATTAAAGTAGTCGCACATGCTATCCTGGGGTATGCTATGTCGTGTTTCAAACTACCTGGTTCAATTATCACATATATCACCCGTTCGATTGCTAGCTTTTGGTGGGGCAAGAAAGGTAATATTCAGAAAATACACTGGGTCAAATGGGAAAGGTTATATAGATCTAAAGTTGATGGCGGGATAGGTTTTCGTGATTTCGATGCCTTTAACGATGCCATGCTAGCTAAGCAGACGTGGAAATTTTTGAAGAACCCTCAATCCCTAGTGCACAGCGTTTACAAATCAAAGAATTTTCCGAACGGGAAATTTTTAGATGCTACATTGAGGAATTATCCATCCTTTACTTGGCATAGTATTTGGGGCTCAATTAAACTTTTGCGATTGGGTATTCGTTGGAGAGTGGGCAATGGGTGTGATATTTGGATTGGCTAGGATCCTTGGATACCCCAACCTTCTATATTTAAACTATTGACTCCAATGCAGCATTTCATTAGTAACAATCCGGTGTGCGACCTCATTGATGCGGAGTCAGGCCAATGGGATATGGATCGTGTCAGGTCCTTGTTTTGGATGTATGATGCTGAGGCTATTATGAACATTCCCCTTTCTAGTGGAAGATGTACAGATCGAATAATTTGGCACTGGCATGCCTGGGGTACTTTATAACACCCGCATGCGTGTTATTGCATTTCATTACATTATATGCATGATAATGTGATGTGTTGTGCATTTTGGCACATGTTTGAGTGAGTTTTGACTCACGAGTCGATTTGGGTGTCTGTGTTAGAGAACCCTTTGAGACTGTGTTGATTGAGTGTTTTGATGTTGTGACATCTCTCCGAGTATGAGACGGTCATTGTAGAATACTTTAAATGTTTATCTGAAAATAAAAATTTACCTATGTATTTGTAATAACCCAAAAATTTAAAGCATATATTAAAATTTATTAATTATTTTCATCAGAGAAAAATACCAGATTTGGATATTAGCAGTGTAACTTATACCTGTGTGTGTGCGTCATCGCGTGAGCTCAACTCACCCAAGAACCACCCTTGTTAAAGTTGGTGGCCACTCAATGTTAGTGCACAGTGGGTGCATGTGTACCTATAAGCATTATGTGCTTAGTGCACAAACACTTTATAATTCTATATATACACCTATTTTTCCCCAACTCAACTCTCCACTATCTCACTTTCCCTCATCACAAACTCTCTACTCTCTCATCCCTCACAACTCTCTATCTCTGTGCTGTCTCTCTCTCAATTTATAACACACACATACACATATATATTTATAGTTTAAATATATATAGAGAGAGATATTAGTAAATTCAATCCAAGAGCTTGGATTTGGGGTCCTTATTATCTTCCTGAAAATCAATTTAGGTAAGCTTTCTTTTGTAAATTTCTTTGATAATTTCAGTTAATATAAACTGTGATATAGATTTATGTATATAGATATATGTAGAATTATATTTACATATATATCGTTAAGGGTACAAAAATAGCGAGCAGAAAAACAGTAACAAAAACTTAATTTCTTTATATCAAATGAAAGATATTAACTCCCTTATAATTCCCCAAGAACAGTTTTTTCCATAGCCTTAACCAATCATCACGAAATTGTAATTTTTCTATAGATCCACTTTGCGGTTTTATCCAAAATTCGCGCTATTAACTCAAAACTGGGATCCCAAACTGATATAGATGGATAGAGCTCGTCGAGATGATCAATTTTCATATAAAGTTTGCTTGATTTCGTTAAGAAATGAGTGAGTTATGGCCATTAGAAGTTTAGAATTACAATCTGTCCAAAACAGGGCATTCTGCCCAGATTTATTCCGAAATTTCATTTACACCCCTGAAAACTTTAAACGAATGTATAGAGGTCTTCCGACATCGGATTTGATCACGGTTTCAAGCGTAGAACTTATAATTCTGTTAATTACAATCTGATATAGTAAATTTACAGTTTTTGAATATTTTTACATGATCCCTGTATTTTGGTGTATTCACAGAATGACCCTTAAACTTTTAAAAAGGGTATTTTTAGTCATTCTGGGATTTTGTAAACTCATTATAAATCGTCTATATATTCTATAATGATATTATGATAATATATACTATTTTATAATTTTAATAATTATAAAACTATAGATTAATATTATTTTACTACTTATCAATTGATTTAAATAGAGGTTGATTATTTTATCATAGCTATTATATTTCTTAAACTATGGGAAAAATACAAAAAATATTCTTATGGCATTTTATGACCATTAAAAATAGTCCCACACTTAAATTATGGTATTTGGGTATAAAAATATAATTACGGTCCTGTTATGACTATTTTAAAAATAGTGTTAGTAAATAAGTTAGGCCTTGTCAGATTTTATATTATATAAATAAAAACCCTTATGTTTCAGTATTATTTTGTATCATTAGAATATAACAAATAGATATTACAATTAGAAATATTGGGGTACTAAGTATAAATAACTACTAATTCCTTTATATTCTTTGGGTAATAAAATTAGTAAAAGAAATGTAATACGCAATTAATATTATGATTTTATAAAGAATAGTTTGACGAATCAATTCTCACCCTTATGGAAATTATATATGTGCTTTACAGCTCAATAGTAACTATTTAAAAATAGTATTTTAACTTCCAAAATTCGTAGTAAATAATCTATAACTCAGAAAAATACGCTGTCAATTCCTATAGTCTTGAAATAATGTCTAGTATCATATTTAAAAGTTTAGAGACAATCCAACATTGTCTAAAATACAGCTTATTTGTAAAATCCACGTTTATGTAGTTTCGAAATAGGACATGCTACGGACTCCAAATTGAGTCCAGTTAGTGAGGTTGAACTTAGCATAGTGTAAGGAACATTATAGTGAAGGTTTGACATAGTTTTAGCATATTTACAGAAATACCCTAGAAAAGCCTTAATTGCAGTTATACCCTTATGCTTACAACCTATGATTAAATGTCTAGTTTCTTTTACCTGTATTGATGTAGGAACTGTTTCATCGTCAATTCCTAAGTCACCAAGGTGAGTGTTCGTATCCTATATTTAATTCAACTCTATATGTGAGTGTTTATTACCTTTTCTCAAACTCTATATTAACTCAATATATAATGAGTAAATTTTACTATACTACGTAAAGTATCAAAATTACTATAGTTATTTTCGGAACATTTTTCTTGGTTCCTGGAAGGGTTTTAGCATTCAAAACTTATTATTCTCAAATATGTCAATTTATTCCAATGTCATGTATCTTCTGAAATGCCATCATTTAAATTGTTCATTTATTTAAAGTGTCAATTACTACCACAACAAATTATAAAGTATAGCCTATGTATGCGATGAAATGAGCCCAAGTGGCTGGTCCTTTGGACCCATGAACCCGACTAGCAGGGTTGTACTTTGATCATTGTACCATGTAATGAAAGGAACGTGTGTGTGAGTGGGTGGTTGGTAATTTGACATTTATGTAAAGATGCTATTTTCCATGCAAATAGAACCTGTCATTATATTTTCATTTTATTGCAGGAAATTTTAATGTTATTATCTTATCTATTCTAAAAAGGCAAGCCTTTTAAATGATTATTTCCAAGGTTATGTTCATTCACTGAGCCTTCAGCTCACACTCTCCAAATATTTTTAAAACCCTTTTCAGGTGACGAAGTGACGATGATAGGCTATTTCAGAACCCTTAGAAGAACAGAACATTTTGATAGAAGATAAAGATTATCTTCTTGATGCATAATTGAGGAGTAGATGATTGTTAGATATGTAGAATATTTAGAAGATTTACGCCTTCAAATGTAATAATATTTTCAAGATTTATGTAGACTTCAATATGTAAACAGAATTAAGCTATGATTTCTTCCGCTAGAGCTCTATTTAATTATGAAGAGGCCTAGAGGCCGATCTCGAGCCTAAAATTTTGAAGTCGAATTTTGGGGTCGTGACAGTTGGTATCAGACCAATAGTTCCCGGACTACTAGAAGAGCATAGAGCAATTATGATTAGGAAGTCTAAGGCTAAGATATAGACACATAAGAATTCATTAGAAAGCTTGAGTTATAATTTAGGGCCAGATATCATCTTGCTCGAAAATCTAGAAGTAGGACTCCTTTTGTATTGAAAGAACAAAAGGAAGAGAGATAAGATATCTAGCTAGAACCTATATAGAATTTTTAGTCCAAAATATCTTATTTGAATATCCATGAGTCTAGAATTTAATTATAGTTAGAAGCCTTACATTATTAAGAATATGATATGGAATGTTAACTTTATGTACCAGTAGAAATAGTATTAACACGCAACGACGTTACAACAATAACGAACTCTATTTTACTAATAACTCTGAGGTGACGTTTCATAACTCGTTGTAAATCTATTAAGAGTTATAGAGTGTTTGACAACCACAACTACTAGGTGTAGAACAAATTAGTGTCATAAATATATAAATTTAAACAAGTAAGAAAAATAGGAAGTACCCTACTTTTCAAATTTTTGTAAAAAAAAAAAAAAAAAAAAAGATTAGAGAAGCAACCACAAAATATTAGTAAAAATATTGAAATAGTTGAAACACACATATACGGAGTAATAGGAAGAGTAAAGAAATTGCAATTGGGTACAACATAAATTCTTATTCATTAGTCTTAACCCATACTTGCATATAACTTAACTACTATAGTGAATTCTTACATTATACGGGTGTCTATAAATAGTATACGATAATGATATATGCCTGCCATTTTGTAAAATTCCAATTGACTAAATTTAGAAATAAGCTAAGGGACTAATCAAATAGAAGTGGAAAATGTGAATTAAAAGAAAATGTAATAAAATATTTTTGTATTTTACTAAGTGTCCATTTGTTTATTTTTCCTAGTAATTAACTATATGCAATATTGTATAGTTTTAGTGCATTCATATTATGTTTGCATAATTGGGGGGTACGCGTTGAGAATTCAGAATTGACAATTGAATCCTTATTATCATATCGATGATCGGAGCTGACAGTGGCAACATATCCAAAATTCTTATCTTGGGTATCTAGATCTCTTATTTTCGATGGGTCCGTATTGTCATCTGATTTTCTGATGGGGATTCTATTTTTCGGATATTCTGGATTTCTTATGATGTTGATATTACGGATATTCTGGATCTCTCATGATGTTGATATTACGGATATTCTGGATTTCTTATGATGCTGATATTACGGATATTCTGGATTTCTTATGATGCTGATATTACGGATATTCTAGATTTCTCATTTTGCTGACATTATGGATATTGTGAACGGGTATTTTGCTGCTACTATTTATCTCTTATCTATCTATGTGAGAAATTCTGGATCTCTTATCTACAACAGGTGACACTTTTTGCGACGAAAATTTTCGTTGCAAATTATCAATTTTTAGTTGCAAAAACTTTTTTGCGACGAAAAATACATCGTCGCTATGTCGTAGCTATTAGTGGGGTAGCAAATACTTAATTGCGACGAAAAACAAATTTCGCCACAAATAACCAAGATTATTTGCAACGAACATGATTTTTGTCAAAAAAAAGCTATCATCATTTGCAACGATAATTTGGTCGCAAATTAGAGAAATATTTCGTCCCAAATACAAAATTCGTTAGAAATAGCTCAGCAAAATGAACAAAATGTGAGGAATATTTACCACGAAAATATTCGTCGCAAAAACTTGGCGCAATTGCGAAGAATAATTTAGTCGCAAAAGCTCTAGTAACTTTGTTGGAAAAGATGTTATGCTATTTGTGACGTAAAAATTAGTGGCAAAAAAGTTGATTATTTTTAACAAAATTCTTATAAATGAACATTTTACGACCAAATTATTTTCGTCACAAATAATCAACAAAACAAAATTTCTTAAATGGCCATATCAATATTGCCTTCTTTCCCTTTTAAAACAACTAGTAAATCTGAAAAACAATAATGATTGAACTATCAAATAATGCTAATAGATCAGAACCTTATATTTCCCAAAAATGAACAACTAACAGAAAAGTTGATTACAATATCCATCATAAGCGTGACCCGAACTAAAGCACTACAAAGTTTTCCAAAACAAAGTGTAGTACAAATTGTTCCAAAATAAAACTGCTTTACAGACTTTCCCAAACAAAAATCTTGTATCACTTGAATTTGATTTAACTTGAAAGTCACAAAAATAGATCATAAGCATGAACCCAGTAGAAGCATAGTTGTATCCAACAAATCTGCAAAACATAAAAAGAAAAAGAGAAAGCAAAGTGGTAAATTTCTTATTTTTTTCCTCTCACCAAAAAAAGGATCATCATTAAGAAAAAGAGAGCTCGAAAGCATTAGAAATAAAAGATACATAGGCTAAGAACCGAAATATCCTGTGACCCAAGAGAAAAAAATAGACCATACCATTAAACAGACCCGAAGTAAACCACCAAGTCATAAAAGGATCAATCGAGACATAGTATAACCAAAACTTGAAGAAGTTACAATTGAAGAGCTTCCTTTGCCACATTCTGCCTCAAGCAAAAATTCAGGGAATCTAAGAGAAAATCTCAATTAATTTAACATGCCCAAAAGCTAGGAAGCAGGTGTGGGGCGTTTGTCAATTTTCTAAAATTCTAGGTTACGGTGCGAGGGCTAACTTGTATAAAATGTTGGAATATGTCTACTTTCGTATAATTATATTAACTGTTCTAGAACTACACTGTCTTGATCTTTTCTATAATTAGACATGAATATCAACTCTTAGCCCCAAAGTTTTCAAAATTACGTTAGAGTACCCATTTTCTGAAAGGGAAAAAAAAATAAAAACCGAGAAGAGTACGTGCGCACCCCAGTCAAATCCAGCATAAATTCCAAAGGACCATATCCAAAAAGGCAAAAACGCATTCAAGTACTGTGCCGGCAAACCCATGCTGCACCCAAACTGGGTGCACATCCACACCGCATTCTTCAACCTTTTAGAAGAATTCGTGCTTCCTAGCCCCATAGATGTGCAAGAATGACAAAATCCCAAGTCATGATATGCAAAGATACAAGTAGACAAAATACTAACTCCCGGGAGCAGTCTCTGCACACGGATTCTATTTGGTAGAATCCCTCCCGAAATTGGCATAGTTAAATTCAACCAATTAAGCAGCACTTCATAAAACATTTCGTGACATAGCAATTAATTATCCCGAAATGTGTAATGAAGAAAGTTTAACTAAAATGTGCCCAAAAAAATTGGATTTAAGGTTCATATGGGATTATGGGCAATTTGGGAACCGATGTTTTTAGAATACCTCCTGATATAGGGAAGCGAGCAAGAGACTGGCTGCTAAACCAAGTATAAGAGTTACTAGCTCAAGAAAAAGATGAGGTCATGGTACCAAAGTTCCAACATAATACTGGAAGACTTGAGCACATGAAAACCAATTTAATCAACTGGAGATACCAATCTTCCAAACCAAGATGACAAGATGAATACAATGAGGACATGCAAATCCTTGTAAGTTTTACTTTCGTCAACTTGCCAATGACCACACTAGCATTTGCATGCATTTAACATTATAGTCCCTCTTTAAGTTAACCGGGTGAGTTTCACTTCCTATAAGTTTCTAAGCCCGACACCATAAACTTGAATATACCTAAACATATAGACATATACTATGCTCACAAAGAAGCATTCATAGAAGACCACAATATCTTACAAACCAACCCAAAATAATATCCCTACTAACAAAAAAAACAAAGCGAAAAAATAGATTCAACAACAAGACAACAATCAGTTAAACGCCTAGAAGCTAGGATTCGTTGATGATCAAAGAATAATAACCAGAACAACCAAAATGTACCACTTATAAGTTCTTACCATGAAGTAGGAGTGCTCCCTTGTTGAGATACGAGTAAGGCCTGTAGTTGTATTTCCATTTGGCTCTGTCGATTTTTCATGTCTTGTAATTGTTGCACAAGCTCATCATTGCGTTTCTCTGCCGCCTCGGCCCTCTTATTTGATTGCTCCATCTCTACACGATTGCATTGGCTCAATCTTGATGTTGAAGTAGGTTTCGCACCTTGCCCAAAAAATGCCTTTGGTCCAAGAACCTTCTCACAAATCTCCTCCTCTGTTGGTGGAGTAGTGCCTTCTGGAACATGTTCAGATTGTACAGCAACCATTGAATCCTAGGACAATATTTGGTAAATATAAGTAAAAATCAAAATAGAGTGAAAAAGAAATGAACTTGTCACATGACAAGTATTAGTTTTCATTCATACATGGTTATCCTTTGCCTTCTGGTGAACCCAACCTTTCTTGGGATCATAGTGAGTATGCTCGTATACGTTTATCATCCCGTGAGGTTGGTTCTTCTCACGCTGTGTTATTGGCACCAAAAATAATAAGAGATGTCATTGTTACATAGGTACAATAGAAAAGTTACATTGAAAATAAAATAAAAAGTTATCTATACCAACTCTTCTCGGTGTTGTTGAAAGGACTTTGAACCCCCAAAATGATTAACTTCTAACTTCTTTCGATTGTCAGAGTTTGTCTTGCACCTTTTCTGAATTAAAATTGTTAGTATAAAAAATTGTATACATTTTTACAAATCCACTAAAGTAATCTAATCTTTAACCTGATATTTATCATCCATGAAATGATTGCACAACATGACCCAATCTTCTTCCTTAATACCATCATAGGGATTGTTGCGTGCTGTAATATTCCCGCCAAACTTTCTAAAGTGAGTGCGAATCTTGTGTCTATGGTCCTTATATCGATTCTTTATGTAATCATCAACCGCCAACTTCACATGTGCTATGTGAAGGTCGATATCAAATTTATCCTAGAAACATAGATAGGTTATAAACTTATTATTCATATTGATCACTTGAACAACAAGTTTGACAAAAAAAATAGTAATTTATTTATAGATTACCAGTATATGATTATATAGATTTTTTAAGTGATCCTCCTTAACCATCTTCCAATTCAAGCATGTCACTGGCATGTAGGTACGAGTAATGATACCAACCTCACTGAGAAAAAGCTTACTCCCCTTACCAACTGGTCTTAGGCAGCCTTGTGGTATCTCTATCCTTATACGCCGACCAGATGTCTCTATATGCTTTGCTAGTGAGATATTTTTTACCTTTCCACGTCCTTTCCTCATGGAGTTAGTTTCTGTTAAAAAAATATTAACTTTTTAGCATCATATGTGGTAACTAAAAAAAAAATAATAATATTTATAATTTTTTTTCTATGTATTCCAATGATATATAGTATCAAGATTTTATTACTTACCCACACTATTCGTTGCAGTAGTAGAAGAAGAGGGGACTGATTGGGAAATATTCGGCATTATAGGTGGAACCGTAGTTGCGCTTGATGGTGCAAGATTAGTAGCAGGAGGCGAACTAGGGAGTGTAGGTTGTCTTCGACTTCGTCCCCCAGGTGCCATCTATTACAAAGCATTTAATAAATAGAAAACATGATCTATGATAAACCTATTAATTACGTAATCCATCTAAAAGGGAACAACATTCATGAATGTAAAAAAAAAAGTCATAATCACAAAATTTAAGCAAAAGATGACATCCTTCATTAATGTACAAACTAGATTGCATTGTTCAATACAAAAAGAAAAGGAAAAAACCAAAATAACGGTCTATATCATATATCTATGTCGGTATCATAATCACTAAGAACACCTTCTTCATCACTCCAGTAATCCATCAATGTATCATCTTCCACGTCTATTTCCTCATCATCTATGAAAGAAGCATCCATGTTTTCTAACACAACATTTTCTTGTATCACTTCAGCATTAACACTATCCGGGTTCACATCATCCCTAATCAACCTAAAAGGCTCTAGTTCTTCATTTTCAATGTCATCGTCTTCAATAAGCCCATCAACTTCAAAAGACTCGCCTTGTTGATATGCTTCATCATCATTAATGGCTCCAGCTTCACTATCATCCATTGCTTCCATCTCTAAAACATCATAAGAGTTTCTTGGTTGTATCTTTTGTACAACATGCCATTCGCCCCTTAATTTAGAGTCCTTGACATAGAAAACTTGCTCGGCTTGAGAAGCCAAAACAAAAGGATCATCCTTATACCACTTACGAGCCATATTAATGCTTGTGAAGTGACAATCACTTTGTATTCCTGTCCTTTTATCACCAACATCCCACCAATCACACTTGAAAAGAAAAATATGATTATCCTTAATGTAATCCAACCTAATAATATCAGTTAAAATTCCATAAAAGTCAATCTCTGCTGATTGGTGTTCTCCTTTCACAACCACACCGCTATTTTGAGTTTTACGAAATCTTTCACGTTCTATTGTGTGAAATCTGATCCCATTGACGATAGCTCCACTATACCACTTAAATCGTGGATCAGGACCACATGCCAATGAGTAAAGAGCATCAGTAGCTTCAGGAGAGTTTTGATTGCGTAGCCTTTGCATCTATTGACAAAATTATAAGCAAAGTTATTGTAAGTCATGTAATAATTGATCATTTGAATTTGAGTCTGTCACGAATAAAAACTTACACGGTCTTGAAACCATTTTCCAAATTCTTGTTCATGCCTTTGCTGGACATTACTCACATTTTGCCTTTCTAGTTCTGACATATGCTCTCTATATACAACAACAAAGTTTGTCTCAATATATTAATTGATTATTAGAACAATAGTTAATGGGCATAAATTATGCTACGAGTTTGCACTTACTCTAGATATGGTATGATTTCCGGACAATTATTTAGCACGTACCATCGAACCTTATCAAGTGTTTTCATGTCCATTATCTTAATATTACTGGATGACCCTAATGGACGTACATTTTGATCAAACACCGAAAGTCCAACATGATTCTTCTTTTGACCTCCATCATAATTTCTTTCTTCTCGGTTGTACCTTGTCTCAATGCCATCCAAGTACATAGAACAAAATGTGAGGCATTCACTATCAATGTAAGCTTCGGCAATTGAACCTTCAGGACGTGCTTTATTACGCACAAACTTCTTGAGTTTACACAGGAACCTGATTAAATGCACGTATAGGCAGCAATCACTGAAGTATTCAATGCGTGTATATGCAAAATAGAAAGGTACAAAAAATATATTATTCATTACCTTTCAATTGGATACATCCACCGATATTGAACTGGTCCTGCAATTATTGCCTCATATGGCAAATGAACCGCTAAGTGAACCATTACGTCGAAGAATGATGGCGGAAATATTCTTTCTAACTTACATAGAATAATGGCTATGTCCCTTTCCAACTCCTCTAGCACTTCCAGTTTCAGCTTCTTGCAGCACAACTCCTTAAAGAATATGCTCAACTCAACCAATGCCGTATACACATCCTTATCCAAGTAGCCACGAATTGCCACTGTGAGGAGACGCTGTAACAAAACATGACAATCATGGCTTTTCATTCCCGATATCTTACCTTCATTAACATTCACGCATCTAGAGATGTTGGATGCATAACCATCTGGAAACTTTACCGACTTCAACCAATCACAAAAGCTCTTTCTGTCATTTGTGGGTAATGTATAACATGCAGGTGGAACTAATAATTTATCACCATTTGGGATTAGATGTAGTTCTTTCCTTATACCCATAGCCTCCAAATCCATACGAGCCTTTGCACCATCTTTTGATTTTCCATCGATATTCATCAAAGTTCCCAACACATTATCGCATATATTTTTCTCAATATGCATAACATCTAGATTGTGCCTTAGCATTAGTGTTTTCCAATAAGGCAGCTCAAAGAATATACTCTTTTTTGACCAGTTCAACTCCATGATATTTCGCTTCCTTTTCTTATTGTTTGGCGCCTTACCAAATTTGACATCTTCCACATGTTGTAGTTGTTCTAACAGTTCATCTCTAGTCAAAGCTTTGGGTTTTGGTCTACCTTCCTTTGTACCATCAAATTGCTTATAACGCTTTCGCCAAACATGTCTTTCATGAAGGAAACGACGATGAGCCATATAACATATTTTATGTCCATGATTCAAGTAGATAGAAGAGGTTTCTTTGTTGCAATTTGGGCAAGCCATGAACCCCTTGGTACTCCACCCAGATAAATTACCATATGCGGGAAAGTCATTAATAGTCCACAATACTGCTGCATGCAACTTAAAATTCTATCGACTGTAAGCATCATATGTCACAACACCATCTTCCCACAACTCCTTTAGCTCATCTATCAATGGGCGCAAGTAAACGTCAATGTCATTCCCAGGTAATTTTGGTCCAGGAATAAGCAATGACATGAAGAAAAATGGCTCTTTAATGCATTTCCAAGGTGGGAGGTTATATGGCATCAACACAACTGGCCACATGCTATAAGAGTTGCTCATATTACCAAAAGGGTTAAAGCCATCTCTTGCAAGCCCAAGTCGAACGTTGCGAGGATCATTAGCAAACCACTCATGTTTTTTATTGAAATCATCCCAAGCTTCAGAGTCAGCCGGATGCCTTAAAACATTCTCCTCATTAGCACGTTTATCTTTATGCCATCTCATATCTGCAGCCGTCTTTCTCGACATGAACAACCTCTGAAGCCGTGGTTTAAGCGGAAAATATCTTAGGACCTTATGAGGAACATTCTTACGCTTACCTTCACTGTATTTATATCTTGGCTCCATACATTTGGGACATTCAGTACAATCTTTAAACTCTTTCCAGAAGAGTACACAATCATGTTTGCAAGCATGTATAGGGATATACCCTAAGCCTAAGTCTCTCATGATGCTCTTTGCCTCGTAAAAGGACTTTGGTAGTGTCTCCCCTGAAGGCAATGCTTCCTTAAAAAGATCAAGAAGCATGTTAAAATCTTTGTTGCTTATCCCATTTATTGTCTTTATATGAAAAAGCTTCAATAGAAAGGATAATTTAGAGTACTTGTCACAACACGGATACAACTGACATTGTGAATCCCTCAATAATCTCTCAAAGTTTTCAGTTTCAGTTTCTGCAACATTCGGGCCATGTGTGCTCGAAGTTTCTCCTTCGGCCACACTTGGATCGTGGCTTGTTGAAGTTTCTTCGAGGGGGACATAGTTATCCATTAATGTCCCTTCATGTATATCCTCTAAAAGTTCTTGCACACCATCATCATTTTCAGATTCATCATCTTCTATACTATCATTATCATCGTCGTCACCTTCCTCATGGATAATTGGCTCATACCCTTCACCGTGATGTTCCCATCGAGTGTACTGTTTGTGCATACCAAATTTGAACAAATGGTCCTCAACCACATCTATTGTCTTGGAGTACAAGTTGATGCATTGACGACATGGACATCGAGTTCTATTAAGGCTATCAACTTGACCACGTGCCACCCTGATAAATTCTCTAAGACCATTTACATATTCAGCGCAATACCTATACGAAAGCTTTATCCAGCTCCTATCCATCTCCATCAGTCTATAAGAATTAGAAAATTTTAGTTGTGTTTTTTTAACTTTTAATCATGATACAATACCAACAAATTTGTCAAATATGAGCCACTAGGTAGAACACTCAATCACATAATATGTTAGAAAAGTCAAAAGATGGAAATTACTAGAACCGGAGAATATTCCATTACATGACAAAATATTGTCATGCCTCTCAAATTTGCATTCCAAACGTGGTTCTCAACCTATGTGACATGAACTACATTTGTTAGGTGGTTCCACTACCACATGTGTTAGGAACTACATTTGGAAAACTAAATTCGGGAATTATAATAATAATCCGATACATGTAGGATTTATTACTAAGGATAGAAACTACAATACCACTGCTTATTAGTTAATAATTTTTTTTTCCTCAATATAGCATTGTAGTTAAACTCTAGTTTTTTAGTAACAAGTAACATTAAACCCCCAACCCTTTTTTTTAAAAAAGGAGCAAACAACACTATTTCCATAAAAAAGACATTGGTAAAGTGGTGCAATTCTTAAATGTAAATACAAAATAACAAGCCTATGTGAATACTTTTTAATTTGCGTATCCTTTGTATAATCACTATAATCCCTATCGAGTTCATATACAAGGCAACTACAAAAGGACTGACCTCCAAGTCCATTGCTTTAACAATTGTTTGCAATTTTTCCTTCCATGGAAATTTACATGTAACTACTTTTCTTGTTCCCCATAAGACCACGATGAGTTCTAGTTCCTACATGCATGTCAAAGTAATTTACTTTGTATTGCTATATTAACTATGTGTGCTTGTGTATTTGATCTTCTACCATACATCTTAAGAATTAACAATTTAGCACCAAAGAGGTTGTTATAACTTGTGCCTTTGAAAATAACTTTGGTTCTTCCTTATTATTATATCTATACTATTATAAAGGGATAGGGAGGGGTACCAACTGCTTTTTTTCTATACTCTATATTTACAATTAAACCAAGTATGTTTTAGTAAGAAAATATAAATAAAAGGGTACTAATTTGCCATCTATCTATACTATTATAAAGGGAAAGGGAGGGGTACCAATTGCATTTTTCCTATGCCCTATATTTATAATTAAACCAAGTATGTTTTACTAAGACAATATAAATAAAAGGGTACTAATTTGTCATATATCAATTCTATTATATAAAGGGGAGAATGAGGTGTACATGAGAAATTTTCCTAGCATCAATAATTACACAAAATCCATTAAGTTTATTTCCCTAATAATGTATACAATGGACTAAAATGTTATAACAATATCACACATAAACTACTTTTAACTTCCCCTAAAATCTCTATACTCACAAAGTGAGTGGGCCCCTACTAGTTATTATTATTATTGTTATTTAATTTGTTTCCTTGAAGAGTGAATTATTTAATGTATACAAAGTATGTTTCCTTGTAAATGGTCTTTGCTTTCCTTGTAAATGGAAATTATTTAATTTAATGTATACAACTTGACCACGTCCTTGAAGAGTGAATACAACTTTGCTTTTCTTTTCTTTCTTTCGTTGTTATTATTATTATTATTATTATTATTATTATTATTTTTGTGGTTGCAAGGAAACATACTTTGCTTTTCAAAACCACTACTCTTCAAGGACTACAACAATTTAGAACCAAGTTGTGACATTTGGCACCTAAATCACAAAGATATAAACCACTAGTACGCGTACTAAAATATTTCTATCTGTATTCATGTTAATTGGGATTTAAGAGAAGGAGAGCACTTTTGCTCACCCAAATTTGGTTCACCATTGCTCACCCATGCTTTCATTGCCTGACATGTGTCCCCTCTCATTCCCATTTTGCCCTTGTATGAGACACATGTCAAGCGGTGAAGGCATGGGTGAACAATGGTGAACCAAATTTGGGTGAGCAAAAGTGCTCTCTTAAGAGAAGTTGTAAAAATTATTGGTCCCATGTGAAAAACATGACAAAAGCACTTTTTCTAAAATACTCTTTTCTATGTAATATGTAAATACCAAAACACACAAGCTTAAGGTCACTAATTTATTCTATTATTTCATATTAAGTCATGATTTGGATTACTTTAGTTCTTTTGACTTCTAAGTACAGTGAGACTTACTTCCCCCCCAAAAAAGTGCACTGAGACTTGCTAGGGTAATTCATTTGGCGATTTGGGCAACAAGAATTAACAAGTAATATTTAGCCAATAAAACACATGGACCTAAACCTAGGTTATTCTATCATATAAACCCTAACTCTCTTGGGAATCTAAACCATGCAAAGCCATATAGATGAAGTCAGACAAAAAGAACATATTCTCTGTTTTTTTTTTTGGCTTAGCAAGGTAGATTTTATTCAATCATGGACAAACCATGTGGCAAGAACAGACACCTTACAGGAACAATAGCAAAGAAAAAACGCCTAAACAAAGAACTAAATCAAACAGGCAAACCACCAAAAAGAAACCATGAGGTCAACAAAAATAGATCCCAACCAAACCGATCAAAATTCCTAAAGAAGAAAAAAATAGACTGAAAGCCAAAACCCAAGAGAATGCAGCAAACCCATACCAGAAACCACAAAGGATATTCTATTATACAAATCACAATGTTGGGATCTAATAGACAAATCACAATTTCTCTTGGAAATCTAACATTGCATGAAGGGATGTACACGAAATCAAAGCAAATACCTTATAGTTTGGTGACTTGCTCGTTCAGGCAGATGCGATTCCGTAGTGCAGAAACCCTTTGTGGTTAGCCGTGACTAGTGGTGGTTAGGGTAGGAATTGATGATAAAAGGGGAGAGAATGATAGATGTAGTGATCTCAACCGATACTCTATCCGGCAATGGCGCTGAATGGGAACTGGAGGATTGCCATGATCGATCCCCCCCTCTCTCTCTCTCTCTCTCTCTCTCTCTCTCTCTCTCTCTCTCTCTCTCTCTCTCCTCTCTGTGTATTGTGTGTGGGAATATGAAGGGGGAGGGGGTTTTGTGCCAATAAAGGGTATGTGAAACACTGTCGTTTTACAACAAAATTTTCAAAGTGATGTCGTTTCATTATTTATTATTAAATTATTTATCTTGAGAATTTACTTGCCACAATTTTTTTCGGCGCTATTTTGTAAGAAGCAAGCTTTTTGTGACTAAAACATATCGTCTCAACTATTTCGTCGCAAATATTAGCATTTTTCTTTGCCGCGAAACTTTTAGTCCTCCCGCCAAATTTGTTGCAACGAAAATGGTGTTTTCTTCCAAAAAGTGTACTTATTTGCAACGTATGTATTTTTGGTGGCAAATAACCTATTTTTTGTGACGAAATTTATTTTGTCACAAATTTTTCGTTGCAAAAAATCCATTTTGTTGTAGTTTAGAAGAACAGAACATTTTGATAGAAGATAAAGATTATCTTCTTGATGCATAATTGAGGAGTAGATGATTGTTAGATATGTAGAATATTTAGAAGATTTACGCCTTCAAATGTAATAATTTTTTCAAGATTTATGTAGACTTCAATATATAAACAGAATTAAGCTATGATTTCTTCCGCTAGAGCTCTATTTAATTATGAAGAGGCCTAGAGGCCGGTCTCGAGCCTAAAATTTTGAAGTCGAATTTTGGGGTTGTGACAGTATTTCACTATTTGTATTATTTTCTAGCTTAGAAAATATTTCTGTTAAAATCCTGGTGAGTACGAATTAATACGCTATTAATTTGGTAGGCTAATTAGCAACTTCAGAAAAGTCATATATGAATTTGCGTTTTAGCAACCAAACAGAACTTAGTCGAAAACTTTTATAATTTCGAGTTTTCACTTGTAAAGCTATGGATTAGCTATGTAGAAAGTTTCAGAGGCTAATTAGGAGTTTTGAAAACTCATGGGGAGGTAAAGACAATTTTGGAAAATGTTGTCTATATATAGAAAGTGATGACTTTCATATTTTTACAACTTTCTTACCTAAAACTCAAGAGGAGGCCAAAAGGGTGATTTAGTTGCTTAGAGCTTCTCGACGCCAAACGACGCCCGTTCGTCCGCTGATTTTTCACCAAATTTCATATTTGAACTCCTCGAGATAAGACCGTCGTTTTGATGCCTATTAGGTCTTGTTTGGCCGAGTTTTCTGAAAAGTCTTTTTTCTAGAATTTTTCATAAATGTTGATAATTAGACTTTTGATCCATAGGAATTGTACTAGAAGCTTTTTTGCACGTTCTTTGTGCACATGTTTTCTTTGGATTTAATTATAGGAGCGTTATTCGGTGGTGAGTAATTCAACCATGTTATTGGAATGATTTCTTGACATGTATTCATGTTTGATATGAAAAGCATGTATTAGTTAAGAGATATATATTGTGTAGTTCATATTGGGCGATTATATTGATAAGTAGGCTCAATTGCACGGTGAAATGTTTTGATTACTGAGAGCATGGTAATATGTTATTGAGCATGTTGAGTTGCTTATTTGGGTCAAAAGGAGCACGTAATCACTAAGCCATTTTGTGGAGCCGATATAGGCATTAAGGTCGCACAATTGAAGAAAAGAATCGTGGGTCTTACTGTAGACACCCCAATTTTGACCAACCGTCGAATTTAGGAGAGTGTCACCTCCGTATCCGATGATGACAAGGACCGAAAGATTGAAGTATTCCAAGCTCTTCAGAAAGTTCTCCAAAACGCGATAAAATTTCACAGAAAGAGGAAAAATGCCAGGTATTTAGGAGAATTCAGGTATAAGACATGATTTTTGGAAAGGATCTTCAAAAATAATTTGTTTCAAAAGGGGGAAGACCTAAAAAAGGGAACCTCAGCTAAAAACGGCACACGGCAGACTGCCGCGGCGCTCACTGAGTGCCGCACGGCAGTCAGAGAGTGCCGGCCCGGCATTCACCAAGTGCCGCCACAAATTTCTGACTGCCGTTCACTTTTAAAGTCTGTATTTTGCAGTGCAATACGTATGCATATGCAGATAAGAACAAAAAACTGATAAAGTAAGACTGACAAAAACGCGGCAATTCATTAATTGCCGCGGCATTTGATGAATGCCGAGCGGTAGTCATGAAGTGCCGCGACGGCAGTCATGAACTGCCGCAGCGGCATTCACGGAGTGCCGCGACAGTTTCTTGACTGCCGCCCTGGGCAGCAGTCTGTCCAATTTCAGAAAGTACACATTGTACCACCAAATGAGATGTTTACACATGTCTTTTACTCCGAATTCACTGGAAAATGCTTGGTAATTTTGCCTATAAAAGAAGAGGTATCTTCATTGAAAAGGAGAGACCAAAAAAAAAAAGGACCAAGGGAGCAAGAGAAAAAAAATTTGGGAGAATTTGATAGGAGTTTAGGAGAATTCTTGAGAGAAAAATATTTGGGGTAGAAGAGAGAACTACCACTATACCAACATATGTTTGGGAGAGAAAAGAGAGAGTTTAGAGAACTAGAGAGAAGAGCTTGGAAGATCATCAAAGGAGAGAAACTTTGAGGATAGTTGGAGGTGATCCTCTAACCATAAGTTATTTTATTTGCATCATTTCTTTTGAATCTTAAAACTTTTTTATTTTCTTTGCTTCATTTCTTTTATTGTTCATACCTCCTTCTTGAGACTCTTGGAGATCCTCAATATCTCTTTTGAAATCTCTTGAAATATGATCTTTTAAATCCCATGTAAGCTTATGCTTCACATGGAAGTCAAAGTTTGATCATCATTTTATTTTATAAGCAAATAGATGAATCCAAACCCCTACCATGGTTTGGGTCCTCTAAGCTTGAGTTCTCATGGAGTCTCCTTATACTCCTTGAAAACTCATGAGTTTTAGTCATGTCTTCATCTCCAATGACCATCAAGTGGTAGGAGAAAGTATTTTGGGTCTAAACTCATCTCTATGGTTTAGATTCATCATCTTGAGATTCCATGAAGTCCATTCATACTTCATTTGAAATCCACAAATATAAAAGTCTTTAGTCTCCAATGACCATCAAATGGTAGGAGAAGTGGTATGGTTTAAACCCAACTTCATGATTTAATAGTTGGAGTTACCAAATAAAAGTTGAACTTGACAAATGAAAACAGTGAGTTCACAAACTGTTTTTGATCAAAGATTTTTAGTTCGAAATCTAACCGTTGAAATCAAGTGAAACCAACGGGAAAGTGTCAATAACACAATATTCTACCACTGTAATTTTTGTTTTAAGTTGGTTTAATGTTTTAAATGGTTTGATCATGAGTTTTGTGATATAAATACAATCTGTCCAGAGTTTCAGAATAGTTTCAGAACAGTGACACTCTTTTGAAACAATTAAATCAGAGTTCTAATAAAGTGTTTGTGACTCAAAATAATTTTTTCTAAATAGATTAATGTGTTGGGAAGTCACCCTAAAAAGAACAAAGCATTTCTGATTTTTTTGCTATTTTTAAAAAATCAAACAATATCTCTGGACAGAGAGTTGTACATCTCTGAGTGATGTCTGGTTATTGTCTTTTTCTCGGAGATCCGACCGTTGAAACTTTGATTTTCTTTTTGATTTGGAAACTAGACTCACAGAGGCATATTGTGTCCAAATTTCACCCACATCAAACCATGAGAGACGTGCTTTTTATTTTATTAAAGTTCTGGTCTGCTCTCTGCAATTTTCAGAATTTTATGACACATTTGACCAACCTTGTAAATAATGGCCCAAAAGATTCTCCTATGACTTAGGGCTTAAATCATATCTTAATAATGATTAATTTATCTTAAATCCAGAGCCTAAGTGATCCAAATTAATGAATAAATCCATGTTTTATTCTTGTTCATATTTATTCATTTATGTACATCTATGCTTACAATTAGAACTAGTTATTGGATAAAGTTGGATTTTATGCTTGCTAGATCTAAGCTATAGAATTAGGATTGATTTTGTGATATCATGTTATTATGTATAGTGTGTGGACTAATCTTTGTTTTGTAGCGCTATTGAGGTACGATTTCTCAACCCCTCTCTAGTTTATTGAATTCTTTGATTTTATTCGATTTTTCGACCTCATGTGCGACACCTTAGAATTAAGATTTGCCTTATGTGTATATGTGATTAGAGACTTTTTTTAGGACTTTCTTTTGTGTGCATGCATTGCACGTTTAATATCGCTGCTGGATCCCGGGTAAGTTCTCTTGTTCTTTATTGCATATCATATTGCTTGCTACTTGACATATGTGGTTTATGAATGATATTTTTGTCATTAGCAATTTTACCCCCTTTGGACGTGCTTTTGTGATGTATATATATATATATATATATGTGTATTAGTTGAGGGCACACTTAAATTAATAATTCGATTAAAAGGATGTTGAGTAAGAGGCCTATCGCAAGATAGGATGAGAGAGGGTATTTTAGTCCGACGGGCTCCTTCATCTCTCATTCCATAATCCCCGGACCTAGTTAATCTTTGGTTTCGCAAAAGACCAGTTTCCTTTTAAATAGTTTCTTAATTTTCCTTTTAAAAAATTAAGTGGCGACTCATTTGTTTTTGAATTTGATTTTGAGAAAGAGATTTTGAAAGAAAAAAGCTGTGGGTAAGTCAACCTGCGATATCCACAATCTGGCGACTCTGCTGGGGATCGAACCCAGAATCTCTGGTTTCGCAGACCAGAATTCTGATTTTGGGTTCACTTGAGGATTAGACTTGAAAAACATCCTTTTAATCGAATTAATTAATCTTTGTGTGCCTGTTGCATTTCATTTGCATGTCCAGCCAGTCGATTGCACAGAACTATGACCTTGGAGGCTCGGGGCAACCCGGTCGGTCAAGTTATCATGGGACTGTGTGATCACCCTTGATCTCGTACCATGATTTGGTATATGAAGCATCCTATCGGATGTGTGTCAAGGGTCCCTTATTTGACCAAAACCCAGCTTTTGCACGGTAGTTTCTATAGAACCTTTCAATCTTAGGAAATCAACTCTTGATTAGGATTATATGCTAGGAAGTTTTGTATGCCCGGAAGGGATTACTTGAGATGATGACGATACTTGCTTGATGAAAGATGTATAATTTTTTAATCACCTTTTAGCAATTTCTCCTCATGTTCTCCGACATTTGGAGAACATGCCGAACCTTGATTATAAGATTATACTTCTTATATCATGTTAGCTAAGCATCATTAACCTTGTATGCATCCGAATTCACGGAAAGTACGGTGATAATCCGATCATGTGATCCTCCTGCCCAAAGAGTTTTAAGAAAACAGATTTTACTATCTTTTCCCCAAGGTTTTTGATCACCCTTTCGAAAAATCTTTGAAGTTCACCTTTTTGATTAAAACTCCAAAAATTAATTACCTTTGTTAAGGTACATTTTCAGATGATCATTTTCTAAGAAAAAAAAAATCCAAAATCTTGGGAATTGTTTTTTGAAAAAAAAATGCTCTTCAAATGAATTTTAAAGCAAAATTTCAATCCAATCATCTTCATTGAGAAGTGTTTTCACATCCTCATTTTTTTTATAAAAAAAAAAAGACTCAAAATTCTTGAGAATTGCTTTGAAAGATCTCATCGTTTTAAAGAAATGCTCCTTTTAAATAAATTTTGAAAATTTTAAATACCCGACCTTTGAACGGGTAGTGGGAATCACAATGAAAGGAGAAGTTAAGCGCACTTGATATGGATGAGGATTTTATGTGCTTATGTGTTTATGTGTTAGGATTAGATTTTTTTCGTTTCTTTGGCGTATCGAGTAGGCACACACACACACACTTGCATTTCATCCGTGTGCCATATGTGCGGTGCATGCATTCAGTTGCATCAAATCATCAAAGCATAAACATTTTTTTATCAATATCATTGCATACATACAAATTCAGAACATCTTCCTTCCAATTAAGATCAAAACAATTCCTCGAAATTCCTTGCCTCCTGAAAATCGATTCTGTATGCGGGCCTTTTTATGTCGTGAACCTGTAGAAAGAGTGGAACAACCAGATCCCCTAGTAAGGACACTTCTAACCTCTTGGGTTCGTCTTCTTGATTTTAGGAGAACACGGACCATCATTTTGAGATTGATCCGCCAATGGCATTAAGAGATTTGGAAGAGAAAGTGAGCAAACTGCAGGCCACCGTTGAGCAACAAGATTCAAGGGTGAAGCAATTGGAGAGGGTCATGCTTGAGTTCATTCAATTATTAAGAGATCAAATGGGCCTTGATGAGGAAAAGATGGATCAGAGAATAATGGATTGCTTAAAGAAGCACCAACAGGCATGTCCAAATCCAGCCATGCACCAAAGCCCATGTCCAAAACCAGCTATGCATCCAAGACCAATCAATCACCAAAGCCCATGTCCAAATCTAACCATTCACCAAAGCCCACATCCAGGCCCAATCCCATCTAATCAAAGAGCTATTCCAAGTCCACATCGCAACCCAAAAACCGCCTCTAGCTCAGAGTCGAATTCAAAATCAAACCAAGCCCGCAAGCCGAGAATCTTCACCAACCTTGGCATGCCATTATCCATGGCCCTTGGTCACCTTGTCAAGAATGGTCACCTCAACCCCCTGGACCCAAAGCCACTACCAAATCCCTTACCTCGCAAGTGTGACCTTTCTTGGTACTGCGCCTACCACCAAGCCCCTGGTCACACGACTAACCATTGCATGAAGCTCCGTCATGATATCCAAGATCTCATCGAGCATAAAATCATCACTCCTTTGCTGAACCCATCGAGTGACGTTTGGCATGACGTGCAGTCCTTTCAATCACAGCCATTGCTGAGCACTCTCAAGGAATTTGTTGCCTCTATGAATGCGCAACAACCAACTGCCCCTGACCTAATCAACGGAATCGAAAAAGGCATTGACAATACTCGGTATGAGTTAGAGAAGGGCCATTCGACTGAAAATTGGGCCATAAAGGCAAATGATGCTTCTACAAAGATGCAGAAGGGGAATGACGAACCTGAAGGAAATGTCAGTGAGGTGATAGTGTTTGGAACCGCCGCTGCTAAAGTAAATATGGATGCTCTTGGAAATTTAATAAATTGAAAATCATCTGTGACACTCCAATTGAGACCAAGTCAAGTCTGGCAGTCGAGTTATGTTAGGTTGGAGTCAAATGTCAAGTCCAGTCGAGTCTTCTGGTCAGTCTGTTATCAAGTCTGTTTGCAAGTCTTTATCGAGATTATCGAGTCGAGTGATGTAATCCTCCTTCCCTACTAGTTGAATAAAATCTCATTTTTCTTGATTCAGTGTGCCAAGTCGTGAATGTATGGATCATTAAGCCAAGAAAAAAAAATAATAATAATAATAAATTATTTTTCAAATGATCATAAATCTTTGCATTGAAAAGGTTCCCAAGTGATCAAAGTAAATTCTGTGCCAAACCCAAATAAGAGTAGAGAATTGCTTAGCTACTCTAAGAATTTAAAGATGCTCTTACTCAATCTTGAAAATATGAACTTGGAACTTGAAGCTTGCTCACCATCCCCTAAATATCAAGCCTAAAAGATGAGCCCAACCAGT
Source organism: Hydrangea macrophylla (assembly GCA_033977485.1). Lineage (NCBI taxonomy): Eukaryota > Viridiplantae > Streptophyta > Magnoliopsida > Cornales > Hydrangeaceae > Hydrangea > Hydrangea macrophylla. The sequence continues at coordinate 111,702,694 of CM066988.1, read as the reverse complement.
CTAAAGCCACAAATTTGGTCCTTGATGGTAGCCAGACATTTTAAATGAACTTCTTATTCCAAAAAAGAAGAAGAAAAAGAAAAAGAAGAAAGAGCTCGCTAGGATGAAAACCTGGAAGGGCGCCTAGGCAAAAGTTAGAGCACAAATAAGATGCGTGTTGATTTCAAAACCCCGAATCCTAGCCAGTCAAAATTATGAAGAGAATAAGAGATAGTGAGGTAGAGAAAAGAAAGGAAAGAGGAAAGAAAAAAAATATAGAGAGAATAAATAAGATTGAGAATTCTTGAGCACTTCAAAGTACATCATCGGTACATGAATTATCCGAAGACTTTGTGTTCTAAAACAAAGAAAAGATTTGTAAAAGAGAGATTTGAAAGTATCAATTAGTCTCAAAAATTTTGTGAGAGGCTCAATAGCTAAGTGGGCCTAAAACAATGCAAAGATATCTTTGGGGAAAATAAAGAGTAATCTGGAGGGTTGATATTGCTTTGTGAGTATGATAAAAAAAAAAAAAAACACGATACAATATGAGAATTGCAAAGTTGACTGGCTAGTGAAAGGGTTAAAAGAATCAATCGTCAAATAAATAAAAGAAGAGAAAAGAAAAGAAAAGAAAAGAAAAAAAGAAAAAAAGAAAAGATCAGAAAAGAAAAGAAAAGAAAATGAGGAGGAGAAGAAGTTCATGTTCTCATCATCCTGTTCAAAGGCTACCACAAGTGACCCATTCCAGAAAGAGCACTCATTTGACCCTAATGGGAACATAGCTCGAAAAGTCCACTATTTCTTGAAACCTTATTCTTTCAAGACCTCCAGAATTGATGAACTACGTTTTGACCTGATTCCCACTTGGGGATACGTAGGCAGCCTGTGCGGTTCGGTCACAAACATCGATGCACCACGTGATATTTCTCTTTCAAGCCTCAGCCAGACTACATCGGACCTAATTCCCACTTAGGGATAAGTGGGCGAACCTCCCAAGGTTCTTGGTCCATAACCATTCCTAAACCGCAGGCATCACCCCTTGCACCTTTGGTTTCCTTCCTTCAGACTAGGGGGCAAACTTGTGTTTGCCTGGAGCCATATGTGTATTGCCAAATCAGGGGCAAACAAAGTTTGCCTATCAGCATTGGGTTTCCCACTTCAGCTCACCACATTCATGATGATTATCTCTAGGTTGGGAGTAAATGCACTGCAGGCATCCTGTACCATCATGTTCTCAAAACCCTTGGATGAGCCTATTTGCCCTTTAGACTAAGGGCAAACTTTGTTTGCCAAAATCCCTCTATGCCAGAGGCAAGTTCTCGAGTAATCAAGTTTGTTTTGAAAGGATTGAAATAGAGTGTCTTTCATTCTATAAGCTAAAGCACTAATTTGAAGCACATTCTAGATGGGCAAAGAATTTGCTAAATCAAAAGGGGAAGTTTTCAAAGTTTAGATTCATCAACAAAGCACTACCATTTGTAAAATGATGAATAAATGAAAAGTGAGATGATACATTATTCACAATGAAAGCACATTGATTCATAATGAATGTAGAGTTTGAGTCAGTCATTTTGAGCAACTAGCTTTGTCAGGTCTGTCCTCCTTTGATGAGTTAATAAATGGTCTCAAATGTGTGGGTTTAAGATGACGAATAAAGATTTGAAAGGTCTTCATGCGCATCCCAAGAGCAGTACGAGCAGAGGTTTCGAACACTATCATAGCATAAAGTGGCAATATAAGAAGAGTCCAAGACTAGGGGCAAAGGTGACTTCCCTCTTTTGACAGAATCGATGTATTTCTTCCAAAGGTCTGCGAATGCAGAAAATCATTCTTTATATCAACTCCGTTCAAATTCTTTGAATCCTGATTTTAGAAAATGAAATCGAATGGAGTCTGATTGACTCCTAATAAGTGGAATTCGAACTTGATTTGAGTCAAAATGACTTCGAATTTGGTGAAATCAAATTTGTTTGAGTCCGAATGACTCTCGTTTGATCTCTGCTATTGCAACATAAGTCCCCAAAAGGGCTGTTTGATTGTCGATTTTGCAACATAAGTCCTTGAAAGGCTGTTGACCATCATTCTTGCTTGTAAGCCTCTGAGTGGCTATTGACCAATATCTTACCATGTTGTTTAGTTCTTTCCTAAGCTTTAGTCCTCAATGGAAGCATTATGGGTGTTAGTCCTCAATGGCAACCTTGCATTAGTCCTCAATGGCAGCTTCTCTTAGCGTTAGTCCTCAATGGCAGCATTATGGGTGTTAGTCCTCAATGGCAACCTTGCATTAGTCCTCAATAGCAACATTATGGGTGTTAGTCCTCAATGGCAACCTTGCATTAGTCCTCAATAGCAGCATTATGGGTGTTAGTCCTCAATGGCAACCTTGCATTAGTCCTCAATGGCAGTACCATGGGTGTTAGTCCTCAATGGCAGCATTATCAGTGCTAGTCCTCAATGACAACCTTGCATTAGTCCTCAATGGCAGCACCATGGGTGTTAGTCCTCAATGGTAACCTTGCGTTAGTCCTCAATGGCAGCATTATCAGTGTTAGTCCTCAATGGCAACCTTGCGTTAGTCCTCAATGGCAGTATTATGGGTGTTAGTCCTCAAAGGCAACCTTGCGTTAGTCCTCAATGGCAGCATCATCTGCATTTGGCATCTGCATTAGTCCTCATTGGCATCTGCATTAGTACTCAATGGCAATCCTCGTTAGTCCTCAATGGCAATCTCTGTTAGTCCTCGACGGCAATCCCTGCTAATCCTCGCGAGCATCTGTATTAGTCATCAATGGAAACCTCGCATTCGCATTAGTCCTCAATAATTCTTCGAGTCTCATTCAAACTACCGATTTTGAAAATTGAAATTCTTTTGAGTCGAATTGACTCCAATGTTGAAAATTGAAATTTTCGTTTAGCCGAGTTGACTCTGATTTGGAAAATTGAAATTCTCTTTGAAAATTTGAAATTGTTCGAGTCAATTCGACTCCCAATTTTGAAAAAATAAAATGAATTTGAGTCTGTTTGACTCCAAGTTTTGAAAATTGAAAAGAATTTGAGTCTGCTCGACTCCAAGTTTTGAAAATTAATTTGAAATTGAGCCTGATTGACTCCCAATCTTGAGAAAACATATCCGGCGGGGCCGAAGGGCTGCAGATTGTTTAGAGAAAACATATTTGACGGGGCCGAAGGGCTGCAGATTGTTTAGAGAAAACATATCCGACGGGGCCGAAAGGGCTGCGGATTGTTCAGAGAAAACATATCTGACGGGGCCGAAGGGCTGCAGATTGTTTAGAGAAAACATATTTGACGGGGCCGAAGGGCTGCAGATTGTTTAGAGAAAACATATCCGACGGGGCCGAAGGGCTGCGGATTGTTCAGAGAAAACATATCTGACGGGGCCGAAGGGCTACAGATTGTTTAGAGAAAACATATCTGACGGGGCCGAAGGGCTGCAGATTGTTTAGAGAAAACATATCCGACGGGGCCGAAGGGCTGCGGATTGTTCAGAGAAAACATATCCGACGGGGCCGAAGTGCTGCGGATTGTTCAGAGAAAACATATCCGACGGGGCCGAAGGGCTGCGGATTGTTCAGAGAAAACACATCCGACGGGGCCGAAGTGCTGCGGATTGTTCAGAGAAAACATATCCGACGGGGCCGAAGGACTGCGGATTGTTAAGAGAAAACTCACATCGACACTAGAGTATAAGGCGCGAAGCGCATCTCAGTCGATCAGATGATTCTTGGAAGACACCAGGGTATAAGGCGCGAAGTGCATCTCAGTCTTTCAAAAGCGTGGTTCCTGATTCGACGCCAGAGTATAAGGCGTGAAGCGCATCTCAGTCGATCAGATGATTCTTGGAAGACACCAGGGTATAAGGCGCGAAGCGCATCTCAGTCGATCAGATGATTCTTGGAAGACACCAGGGACCTAAGTCGCCAGGCGCTGCCCAGTCGATTACGTTGAAGAAGAGAAAATCCGCGTTGACACCGGGGCTTAAGTCGCGAAGCGACGCCCAGTCAATTGCTTTCGTCCTTTTTACCAAGACGGCAAAGCATCTTGAAGAAGAAGCAACCTGCGGATTATAGAAACTCCGAATTCTAAAGAATAAATCGTCTTTAAGTTCGAGTAGAATGCAAGCATAGAAAGCGCATCTATGACGGTCGTGACTTTCCCATAATAGAATGACATCACAAGTGGAATGACTTAGGGTGCATTTTTGAAAGAACAATATGTTGCTGAGACATTATTTGGAGCATGAGATTGCTTGAGCACGTGCATCACGATAAGATAGGTGCATTCATCCGTATGACTATTTGTGCTTGTATGTGTTTAACCCCTGCCTGAACTACGCTTTGGTCTGATTCTTGATAGGATACGTAGGCAGCTCACCGTTGAGCACGACCAACATGAACCGTGTGCGAAACCGTTTTTGCAACGCATTTTTTTGCTTTACCTAGATTCGACAGTCCGGTCAAAGGCTTATCTTCACACAGGCTTTGACATTCACTTATGGGACGCGTTGTTCCACAAGCTCTGTCAAAGAGGGGCAAACTGTAGACACCCCAATTTTGACCAACCGTCGAATTTAGGAGAGTGTCACCTCCGTATCCGATGATGACAAGGACCGAAAGATTGAAGTATTCCAAGCTCTTCAGAAAGTTCTCCAAAACACGATAAAATTTCACAGAAAGAGGAAAAATGCCAGGTATTTAGGAGAATTCAGGTATAAGACATGATTTTTAGAAAGGATCTTCAAAAATAATTTGTTTCAAAAGGGTGAAGACCTAAAAAAGGGAACCTCAGCTAAAAACGGCACACGGTAGACTGCTGCGGCACTCACTGAGTGCCGCACGGCAGTCAGAGAGTGCCGGCCCGGCATTCACCAAGTGCCGCCACAAATTTCTGACTGCCGTTCACTTTTAAAGTCTGTATTTTGCAGTGCAATACGTATGCATATGCAGATAAGAACAAAAAACTGATAAAGTAAGACTGACAAAAACGCGGCAATTCATTAATTGCCGCGGCATTTGATGAATACCGAGCGGCAGTCATGAAGTGCCGCGACGGCAGTCATGAACTGCCGCAGCGGCATTCACGGAGTGCCGCGACAGTTTCTTGACTGCCGCCCTGGGCAGCAGTCTGTCCAATTTTAGAAAGTACACATTGTACCACCAAATGAGATGTTTACACATGTCTTTTACTCCGAATTCACTCAAAAATGCTTGGTAATTTTGCCTATAAAATAAGAGGTATCTTCATTGAAAAGGAGAGACCAAAAAAAAAAGGACCAAGGGAGCAAGAGAAAAAAATATTGGGAGAATTTGAGAGGAGTTTAGGAGAATTCTTGAGAGAAAAATATTTGGGGTAGAAGAGAGAACTACCACTACACTAACATATTTTTGGGAGAGAAAAGAGAGAGTTTAGAGAACTAGAGAGAAGAGCTTGGAAGATCTTCAAAGGAGAGAAACTTTGAGGATAGTTGGAGGTGATCCTCTAACCATAAGTTGTTTTATTTGCATCCTTTCTTTTGAATCTTAAAACTATTTTGTTTTATTTGCTTCATTTCTTTTATTGTTCATACCTCCTTCTTGAGACTCTTGGAGATCCTCAATATCTCTTTTGAAATCTCTTGAAATATGATCTTTTAAATCCCATGTAAGCTTATGCTTCACATGGAAGTCAAAGTTTGATCATCATTTTATTTTATAAGCAAATAGATGAATCCAAACCCCTACCATGGTTTGGGTCCTCTAAGCTTGAGTTCTCATGGAGTCTCCTTATACTCCTTGAAAACTCATGAGTTTTAGTCATGTCTTCATCTCCAATGACCATCAAGTGGTAGGAGAAAGTATTTTGGGTCTAAACTCATCTCTATGGTTTAGATTCATCATCTTGAGATTCCATGAAGTCCATTCATACTTCATTTGAAATCCACAAATATAAAAGTCTTTAGTCTCCAATGACCATCAAATGGTAGGAGAAGTGGTTTGGTTTAAACCCAACTTCATGATTTAATAGTTGGAGTTACCAAATAAAAGTTGAACTTGACAAATGAAAACAGTGAGTTCACAAACTGTTTTTGATCAAAGATTTTTAGTTCGAAATCTAACCGTTGAAATCATGGGAAACCAACGGGAAAGTGTCAATAACACAATATTCTACCACTGTAATTTTTGTTTTAAGTTGGTTTAATGTTTTAAATGGTTTGATCATGAGTTTTGTGATATAAATACAATCTGTCCAGAGTTTCAGAATAGTTTCAGAACAGTGACACTCTTTTGAAACAATTAAATCAGAGTTCTAATAAAGTGTTTGTGACTCAAAATAATTTTTTCTAAATAGATTAATGTGTTGGGAAGTCACCCTAAAAAGAACAAAGCATTTCTGATTTTTTTGCTATTTTTAAAAAATCAAACAATATCTCTGGATAGAGAGTTGTACATCTCTGAGTGATGTCTGGTTATTGTCCTTTTCCCGGAGATCCGACCGTTGAAACTTTGATTTTCTTTTTGATTTGGAAACTAGACTCACAGAGGCATCTTGTGTCCAAATTTCACCCACATCAAACCATGAGAGACGTGCTTTTTATTTTATTAAAGTTCTGGTCTGCTCTCTGCAATTTTCAGAATTTTATGACACATTTGACCAACCTTGTAAATAATGGCCCAAAAGATTCTCCTATGACTTAGGGCTTAAATCATATCTTAATAATGATTAATTTATCTTAAATCCAGAGCCTAAGTGATCCAAATTAATGAATAAATCCATGTTTTATTCTTGTTCATATTTATTCATTTATGTACATCTATGCTTACAATTAGAACTAGTTATTGGATAAAGTTGGATTTTATGCTTGCTAGATCTAAGCTATAGAATTAGGATTGATTTTGTGATATCATGTTATTATGTATAGTGTGTGGACTAATCTTTGTTTTGTAGCGCTATTGAGGTACGATTTCTCAACCCCTCTCTAGTTTATTGAATTCTTTGATTTTATTCGATTTTTCGACCTCATGTGCGACACCTTAGAATTAAGATTTGCCTTATGTGTATATGTGATTAGAGACTTTTTTTAGGACTTTCCTTTGTGTGCATGCATTGCACGTTTAATATCGCTGCTGGATTCCGGGTAAGTTCTCTTGTTCTTTATTGCATATCATATTGCTTGCTACTTGACATATGTGGTTTATGAATGATATTTTTGTCATTAGCAATTTTACCCCCTTTGGACGTGCTTTTGTGATGTATATATATATATATATATATGTATTAGTTGAGGGTACACTTAAATTAATAATTCGATTAAAAGGATGTTGAGTAGAGGCCTATCGCAAGATAGGATGAGAGAGGGTATTTTAGTCCGACGGGCTCCTTCCTCTCTCATTCCATAATCCCCGGACCTAGTTAATCTTTGGTTTCGCAAAAGACCAGTTTCCTTTTAAATGGTTTCTTAATTTTCCTTTAAAAAATTAAGTGGCGACTCATTTATTTTTGAATTTGATTTTGAGAAAGAGATTTTGAAAGAAAAAAGCTGTGGGTAAGTCAACCTGCGATATCCACACTTACCCTTTTGCATGGACTTATTGGCTATGAGTCGCAGATTGGGAGTATGGAATGTGCACGTGAGTCTCCGGCAACTAGTATAAAATGTAGAGATGTGAATGCGAGCATGTTTATCATTCATGTGCATATGTTGATTTATTCACTAAGCGTTAGCTTAAACAAATCGAATATGTGTGGTTATTCAAATAACTATTTCAGGTGTTAATGTCAGCGAGAATCGGGGAAGTGATCACGAGATGTCGGGAGTTCACTTAGAAGATAACTTGTCATGTTTATCCCATGGTTTTGTAATCGAATCGTCTTTTTCATTTGCTTTGTTAAGGAACTTGTAATAGAAATAGATAATAGTCTTGTGTATGTTTTATTCCATTTCCAAACTTTATAAGGAATCACTTTCGAGTAAACTAGAACTACGTTTTGTTTTGACTTTGAAATCATGGTTTGGGTTGGTTAAGATATTATGAATCTGAACCCGGAGTTCACATTTTGAAATGTTGTACTTGTGGACTTCATGTCTTGTTTTAATGTTGAGATCGTTTGCGATCGCAAGGGTCGCTTGACCTTAGGCAATATCCTAGTGCAAGAAGATTGTTGTCAGGGGGTCATTCGACCGGTCGAAGGGGACAGTTTGACCGGTCGAAGTGCCCTCTGCTATGAAGGATTATTGCCGAGGGGTCATCCGACCGGTCGAACGGGGCAACTCGACCGGTCGAAATGACCCCTACATGAAAACAATTTGTACCCCTTCCACAACTTATTTAAATATTTTGATTGGTTCTTAGGGCACCTTGGGACCCCTTTGAATATAAATTCATTCGTTTCAAAATAAATTATACAGATTTTACCAACTTTGGTTGTGTTGTTTTAAAAGAGCGACTACTCATTGCTATCTTTGAAGTTTTGTTTCCGCTGCTATGACTTTTAAATGAGTAGGAAGAGCCTCAGTGGCATGCCACGGGTTCCGGTTACGCTATTGTGGGATCGGGCTGTGACATACTTTCACTGTTCGATCGACCTATTTTCTTGCTCTTGTACACAAGACTGGGAACGGAGTCTCCTCTTATTCTAATTCAAATAGCTTTCCGTAGAGTAAACTTTGGGCAAGCAAGGTCCCAAGCAAGGTGAAAACACTTCATATGGCATGCTATGGATGATTTTTTACCTTGTGGGGAGGTGCTAAAATATCGTCGTGTGACTAACACGGGGCAATGCTTATCATATGGGGTTGAGAATAAGTCAGTCTCCCATGCGTTGGTTAGGTGTTTTAAAGCAAAAGAATTGTGGTGTAAAATCTTTAATGCCAAATTCTACTCTCATGGTATGCGTTTGCGTTTTGGGGATTGGTTGGGGGATGATTATGAGTGTTGACGATGTTGTGGTCATTTAGTAATTTTTAATCTGTGCGTGGGTCTTATGGAACGATCGAAACAAGTGGGTTATGGAGGGGATTAATTTGTAGAGACGTTGGGAGTGCGGCCGATTGGGTGCGATGCTATATTTCAGAGATTGATTATGCTCTTGACAGGAGGCTTCCGGTAATTCCTCTCAATGGAGGTGGGGCTGTAATACCGCAACGGGTTCGATGGAAACCCCCAATCCCAAGTTTGTTAAAGCTTAATGTGGATGGAGCTATGTTTGGTGATCTTGAGGGTGTGGGGTTGGGGGGTATGCTTCGGGACCATGATGGTAGCGTTTACCTTGCTTTCTTAGAGTTTGTGCCGGGAAAGTTGGATGCTATGACGGCCGAATGCATGGCTTTGTGGCGGGCTACTATTGTTGTGATTGAGGTGGGGTTTCAAAATTTCACGGTGGAGTTGGATTCATTAATGCTTGTCAATCATCTCTCCAACCACGACTACTCGCTTGCTCCGTAAGGACATTTCATCGAGGACATAGCTCGGTTAGTTGATGGTTTTGTGTATACCAAGTTTGTGCATGTCAAACGTGATGGTAAACTAGAACTACATTTTGTTTTGACTTTGAAATCATGGTTTGGGTTGATTAAGATATTATGAATCTGAACCCGGAGTTCACATTTTGAAATGTTGTACTTGTAGACTTCATGTCTTGTTTTAATGTTGAGATCGTTTGCGATCGCAAGGGTCGCTTGACCTTAGGCAATATCCTAGTGCAAGAAGATTGTTGTCAGGGGGTCATTCGACCGATCGAAGGGGACATTTTGACCGGTCAAAGTGCCCTCTGCTATGAACGATTATTGCCGAGGGGTCATCCGACCGGTCAAACGGGGCAACTCGACCAGTCGAAATGACCCCTACATGAAAACAATTTGTACCCCTTCCACAACTTATTTAAATGTTTTGATTGGTTCTTAGGGCACCTTTGGGACCCCTTTGAATATAAATTCATTCGTTTTAAAATAAATTATACGGATTTTACCAACTTTGGTTATGTTGTTTTAAAAGAGAGACTACTCATTGCTATCTTTAAAGTTTTGTTTCCGCTGCTATGACTTTTAAATGAGTAGGAAGAGCCTCGGTGGCATACCACGGGTTCCGGTTACACTATTGTGGGATTGGGCTGTGACATACTTTCACTGTTCGATCGACCTATTTTCTTGCTCTTGTACACAAGACTGGGAACGGAGTCTCCTCTTATTCTAATTCAAATAGCTTTCCGTAGAGTAAACTTTGGGCAAGCAAGGTGAAAACACTTCATATGGCATGCTATGGATGATTTTTTACCTTGTGGGGAGGTGCTAAAATATCGTCGTGTGACTAACACGGGGCAATGCTTATCATATGGAGTTGAGGATAAGTCAGTCTCCCATGCGTTGGTTGGGTGTTTTAAAGCAAAAGAATTGTGGTGTAAAATCTTTAATGCCAAATTCTACTCTCATGGTATGCGTTTGCGTTTTGGGGATTGGTTGGGGGGTGATTATGAGCATTGACGATGTTGTGGTCATTTAGTAATTTTTAATCTGTGCGTGGGTCTTATGGAACGATCGAAACAAGTGGGTTATGGAGGGGATTAATTTGTAGAGACGTTGGGAGTGCAGCCGATTGGGTGCGATGCTATATTTCAGAGATTGATTATGCTCTTGACGGGAGGCTTCCGGTAATTCCTCTCAATGGAGGTGGGGCTGTAATACCGCAACGGGTTCGATGGAATCCCCCAATCCCAGGTTTGTTAAAGCTTAATGTGGATGGAGCTGTGTTTGGTGATCTTGAGGGTGTGGGGCTGGGGGGTATGCTTCGGGACCATGATGGTAGCGTTTACCTTGCTTTCTCTGAGTTTGTGCCGGGAAAGTTGGATGCTATAACGGCTGAATGCATATATGGCTTTGTGGCGGGCTACTATTGTTGTGATTGAGGTGGGGTTTCAAAATTTCACGGTGGAGTTGGATTCATTAATGCTTGTCAATCATCTCTCCAACCACGACTACTCGCTTGCTCCGTATGGACATTTCATCGAGGACATAGCTCGGTTAGTTGATGGTTTTGTGTATACCAAGTTTGTGCATGTCAAACGTGATGGTAATGCGGTGGCGCATGAATTAGCAAAGTTTGCAAATGTTCAAATATTTTAGAGTCTGGCTTGAGGAATATCCTCCCCAAGTCAAAACTTTGTAATGTTTGATTTCACTCCTTCGTAATAATATTGCTCTTTTGCTGATAAAAAAAAAATTTATATTCATTTATTATTATTGGTTACATGACTTTATCTAGGATAATTAAACCAGCCATTCAAAATCACCACTTGGATAATGAAATCTTATTAATGGAGATACTTAGATTGAACAATTCGCAATATCTATATATATAATCCAAATGAAATAAAATGTACACTATGAGAAACTCAGCAAATGATGTCGAAAGAGGATTACTTGAGGCGAGGTGAAGCGAGACCAAGCCGGGACGTGCTAGAGATGAAGTGTTTGATTATTTCTAATGGAAAAATAGTGGGTTAATAAAATGAAAAGCCTTATGCAAATTATTAAATAATCTGACTAAATCCCTTTCCTTCTTTCCAAGTAAGTCACAAAACACAACGTTTATTTTCCCCTCTTATCTATGCAGAAAAGAGTAGTTTCGTCGTAAAATAGCATTTTGGAAAGAATTGCAAAGTCTTCATAATCCCAAATGTTATCAGAAAAAATAGATTGATTCATATGGTTATGACTTTATAGTTGTCACACACTAAATATTTATTCATCAGTGTAATACATGTATAAGGTATGACCCATTATATGTTGTTCATCAACTTAATTAATAGAGAAATAATACAATCTACATAAAAACGTACCCTATATAAGGTTTGATTGTGGCTTTTCTAACCGATAGCATCTACACAAAACGTAACCTATGGGTAGCTAGTGTGTGTATATATAACCGATACCATCTACATAAAACGTACCCTATATGGGTATTAATGGGGTCTGCATTATATTTGGCAGAGACTTACTCTATTTTCTTGAAAACCTAAGCTCTACATTTCCTCTAATTAAAGCTGAATTAATATTAAGATATAGATCTATGATACCTAGATACCCAAATCGGCAAATTAAAAAAGGGGCAATTAGTGATAAGGCCATTTTAGTGTACTTATTTTGCATTAGATCCAACAAGCAGAGCATCTTAGCGAAAGGTCTTTGCAAAAAATTTTGACAAAAATGTCCACAGGCGAAAATAAAGTCCGCGTGTTTCATGTTCTAGCCAATGGCGAGTAGCAACTGGTCGCTATAGCTAACCCGTTTCAGGGAGTAGCAGCTGATGCTGATTGGCATTGGAAGGATTGGAATTCTTACTATTGCTTACACCTGATTGGCTATGTGTGGAGGTGGTTTATTTTTTCTTTTCTTTTTTTCTCACTGTAATTAGTATTCCCGCTTTAAGGAATGGAAGTTCTTTGGAGGACTTACCTTGTCCTGTTGACATGTTGCTTCGCATTAGTTCTCTCTCTCTCTCTCTCTCTCTCTCTCTCTCTCTACTAAACACAAGAATTTGCAGATTGAAGAATGCAGGTTATGCTGTTAAAAAAAAAAACCATTTAAATATAAATTCGTAACTTTCAATTTATAAATTATTTTTTTTATAACAAATATATTTTTAATTACAACCTACTCCCAAAGATCTATCAAATAAGTACCTTTATTAATATGATATTCTGGAAAAATGGAAGGGTAATTAGGATTTTGTCCATTTCAGAATACTTTTTAAACATTAAGGCTAAAACTAAGCGAAAAAGTCCTGATAACTTTGTGAAATTTCACTAGAAAAATTTGTGAAATTTCACAAAATTTAGAAAGTGTAGTGAAATTTCACAAAAAAATCTTGTGAAATTTCACAAAGGTGTGGGGATTTTTTTTGCCCAAGTTTATACCAAAGGGCATTTAACTAAAAGAGTTTTGTAAAATTTAACAACTTTTGTTTTCCTTCCCCCAAAACATTCAGTAGTGCATGGGACTATACTTAAAACAACTTTCAATTCATTTAAGTAGTCTTATTATAAGTGAATGTGGTGTACATGTCGGGAACCAAATTGAGAAATTTGAAAAATGGACCAAACATAACTAAAAAAAATCCTCTCAACCCAAGATTTGAACAAAGACCAAAACATTCGATAAATTCTGGGAGAAAAAAGGTGGCATAAATGTGTTGAGAAATTTATTAGCCATCAGTTTTGATAGTTTTGAGAAATATATCAAACTATCTTTTAGGAAATTTCTCAAACTAGTTTTTAGGAAATTTCTCAAAAATTATTTTGAAAAATTTCTAAATTTAACACTTCTAATAGTACTTGTGTTCATATTCTTGCTACATGACTCGAATCTCCGTGAAGCACAATTTCACAAGTTCTAAGAGACCATTTTGGTTAGTTGAAATATTAATTGTTTGGTGTTTGGCTTAGCTAAAATATTTCATCACTTAAAAAATAAGAGTATTTAGCAAACAAGCTTTAAAAAGTGATGATGTACAATTGTTGAAGCATGCAATTACTAATATCCAGAGAGCTTTGAAAAAAATGATGCTCAAGTGGCATCACCAAACCTTCGATCAAACAATTAAACTAAACCACTAGTTCTTTACAGACAATTACTGATACTTGTACAATTATACACTCACACACACACATAGAGACATGCATATGTGTGTATGTGTGTGTGTGTGTGAGAGAGAGAGAGAGAGATCATATATATAAGACACAATGAATATTAACTTTACCATTAAAATGACTGCCATTTAGAAGCTGACATTTATGTAACACTTTACAGGGAAGGATGGGTCTCTTTTGATTACAAAGCAAACTAATACTAGTGTTTTATTGATGTTATAACATCAAATAAGAAGTAGAAAACTGCATTCATGAAACATGTATACATATTTTCGTATGTGTAGATCTAGATGAGTATTTCTATCAAATTGGATTAGCATAATCAGAGTTAGGGAGTCTCTGAAATGGTGAAATCGAACGCCTTCAGAAGCGAACTCCAAAAGGAGAGTTCTAAATGGTACTGCCATTGCCAGAGAGGTGAGTAGGGTTTTCGAACTTGAGTAGGGGTAGGGGCAAAGTTGTCAAGAAAATTAGTTGACCAATGAGTCAAAGGACTTTATCCCACACAAGTATTCGCCTGAGGACATTTTAATATAAAAGAATACGTATTGTCCTCTAACCGTATAAGTGTATAGTTTGGGGATTTAGTGCTAAATTTCTAATTAAATAATACAAAAAATATCCAAAGGAGTACTGTATCAATACTACCAATTTTTTTAATGCTCAATTATGCTAAATAAAATGCTCAATTAACTTTCAGTTTTGTTCATTTCAGCCCCAGTATATACACATATATAATTACATGTCAATTGCAATGATTCCTAAGAAACTTTTGATATAGAAATAAATGCTTAATTTATATATATATATATATATATATATACAATTGTATGGGAGAATGGAATGACTCATTCTAGGCTTGACACGTGGTACTTTGAGGCTTCTATATTATAATAATAAGATATAGCAAGGTGAAATGTTAATATGGCCAGAGGGAAACGCAAGTCTTGAGGAGTGATGAGGAAAAAAAAATGGAGGGATTGCATTGCTAATTCTACAGGACATAAATTGTCATTTTGATATTTCTATTCTTTCTTTCTTTTATATATATACTAGGATAGAGGCCCGTGCAATGCACGGTCCGTTAAAATTGAAAAATAAATTAGATGTATTTATTGTTGATGCATTTATAGTTTTGTCACTTGAAACAAAATTAAATCAAGCAATACTAAATCCAAAAAAAAAAAAAAAATCAAACAACATTAAATCATAAATGTATTAAATATATACTACTAACAAAATAAAGTTGTAAAAGTAAAAGCTTCAATAATCCTATATGGAAGCAAATATATTTTCTTTTCTTTATTTTTTTTTTGTTTCCAAATCTTTCTTTGGTGTTTTCACTTCTATTTGTTTTAGCATTTCTCTCCCTTCATTTATTTATTTTTTTAACTACAATTTATTGTATGAACTATGTACAAAATAATGCAACTACGTATGAACTTTATACAATAAAGTTGAGAGTAATGTTGTTTAAAAGTAATAACTTATTTTTAATATCATAACACGTGGTATTTTGAAAAACCTTATCATCTTTTGTCTTTTATCTTTTGTCTTTTTCTTTTTTGTTTAATTACATATAAACTTCATACAATAAAGTTGAAAGTGTTATTTAAAAGTAATAACTTAGTTTTAACATTATAACACATGATATTTTGAAAAAACTAATCATACTTGTTCTTTTCTTATTTTTTTCCTTTTTATGGGAATGATATGAAATTGCATGAAATTAAAATTTTCAAAACAAATTAATTAAATTTATTAAAACTATTATTATTATGTATTTATTATGAGTATGTAAGTAATTGTAAATTACAATTTGTCTTTTAAGTTTGCAAAGTATTTCATATATATCTATTATGTGTGTGATAGAAGTGTGTGTGTGTGTGAATTAAATTTATAGGAATGCGTATGTAAAAAAATATGATTGTAGATGTATTAGTAATTGTAAATTACAATTTGTCTTTTCACTTTGCAAAAGTATTTCTTATATATGTATTATTATTATTATTATTATTATTATTATTATTATTATTATTATTATTATATATTTATGATGATGAATTAAATTTATTATATCTATTATTATTATTATATATTTATGAGGAGTATGAAATGATATGAAATTAAATTTAAAAGGCAAACGAATGCATGTGTGTGAATTAAATTTATAGGTATTTGTGTGTGATAAAATATGACTTTAGATATATTAGTAATTGTAAATTTTAATTTGTCTTTTAACTTTGCAAAGTATTTATTATATACAAAGTATGTATTATGATTATTATTATATATTTATTATGAGTATGAAAAGATATGAAATTGTATGAAATAATAATTTATAAAACAAATGAATTAAATTTATTAAGTGTAAATTAAATGTGTGTAAAGCCTTGTTTGGGAAAAACCAAAACAAAAAAAACAAAAACAAAAAACCAAAGCACAAAATCGATTTGCCAAACAAGGCACCGAAATTGTTGACTTTTGATCCAATATATGTGTGTAAAGCATTGTTTGGGGAAAATGAAAACAAAAAACCAAAAACAAAGCACAAAATCGATTTGCCAAACAAGGTAGCCGAAATTATTGATTTTTGATCCATGGGTTTAGTGCTTTGTTTGGGAAAAAGTGGAAACAAACAAGACAAACAAAGCCACAACTGAGTTGCCAAACAAACCCTATTAGTTTTTGAGTGCCTTGTTTGGGTTTAAAAAAAACACACAAACACAAATAAAGGCAAAATTCGGTTTGCCAAACAAGGCATAGCATCTCAATGTATTAGTAAATGCAAAATTACATATAAGGAGCAAACAATTTAAAGAATTCTAAATTATGACAAAATTGAAATGAATCTAAGGCTCTTTTATAGTATAGTGTAGATATATATATATATATATATATATATATCGAATTGTGTTAAAACTTTAAATAGCCAAGAAAAGTTTTTTGTCCCACATATTTTGCTCTTTAACACTATTTAATGGACCAGTCTACTCTTTAAGTATGGGGTAGCAAATTTTATTTTAAGGTAGCAATGTATACTTTTGCTTACTCAAATTTGTGAAGGACACTATTTAATAGGAGTATGCTTTAGAATCGTGGTTCATAAATAAACCGATTCTACAAATTCAACTGCTCTATAAAAGTTTGTACCCATACTAATAACTCCCATAAAACTGGTTCTTTGCCAAATTGATGTAAACTTGATTCTCACAAGAATCAGATAAAAAGTGAGATTTTGACTGAAACTGTCCAGTCCAAATTTTCCCAAAGAGACCTGAAGTAATGATTCCAACCAGAGTCTAATAAATGAATAAAAATGAGCATTAATAACATAATCGAAGTACCACGACACTTTGGCTTAGTGGTGTGACTAGGGGTGCATACGAGCCAAGCTTTGTAAGCTCGGCTCGAAGGATTATCATCTTGCTCAAGCTCGATTCAAGCTCGACTGAAACTCAAATCTATTTTTTGTTTAATATTTTACCAGTGGTTGTGGAACTATTTAAGCTAGTGTGTTGCTTAAAAGTTATTCAAAGAGATTAGAGTAACTACATGTAATCTAACTGTTAAAGCAATTGAGAATCAATTTTGGTATTCAAATTTGAAAAAGTATAACATTATTCAGATAGTAAATATACGTGTTCTGATCTCATTAGCTCTTTCGCCAAAAAAGAAAGAAAGGATAGTTAGATTTTATTAAACTTTATGTGACAATGCCAAGTCTACTATTTTTAAAAAATAAATTGAAAAAAAATATATGAACAATAGTTTAAAAAAAATTAAAAAGTCGTGAACAAAATTTTAAAAAAAATACCAACTTCTGAAAAGTCGATTTATGTTTTAGTGCACTTTATGTTTGTACATTGTAAACTTGTACCAACATGTTATGAGTATGGTCCTAACACAGTGATGAGTTGCTCCCCATCATAACAATGTTATAAATAGTTGCTCCCAATATATGTTGTATAAAACTTGATTACTTTTAATTTTACACAAAAAAAAAATAATAATAATAATAATTGGTGTTTTTAACTTCGAAAAAGTACTCCAGTAGACTGACTTTTATTTTTTACACATAAAAAACTGAAATGTAATTGTCCGTCCCCCGACAAAAAAAAAAAAAATCCAAAACCCAAACATCGTTTAAGAGGTGATTCCTTATTCCAAACGAGAGTATTTTTTGCTCATTTATTGCTCACTCATGCTTTTACTGGGTGACATTTGTCCGATTTCAGTAATTATATTGATAATATATGAATAAAATGATAATTTAATGATACACATAGTGGAGGCTTGGATTAGCAATGAGTAAGCAATAATGGGGGAGCAAAAATAATTTCATTCCAAACAAGGCCTAAATATTAGAAGGAAGAGCTTTAGAGCATTAGTAAGAGAATAGATTTTATAGATTGATTTGATTTGATACAAATGTGCCTCAAGCCCACTCTGTCACAACCACAAAGCAATTTTGAGAGTATTTTTGCTCACCCAAAATGATAATTCTTGGGGCACATAACAATCTCATAAAAATAATATATATATATATATATATATATATGAATTCTATGTGTCTATCTCTTTCCTTTGTGGATCCCACAGTGTCAGTGGATCTAAGAGTTATCACACCCAAAATGGTCACCCATTGTTAGGGGTGTCAAATGGGGTTAATTGGCCCGTCCCGCCCCAATTCGCCATTTGGCGAGTCGTAACTCGTCCTGTCCCGTGGACGAATCCAGCTCGTGACTCAATTAATTGGGTATGAGTCTGGGTCGACTTCCATTTCTACAACCCACAATTCGCCTCGTGACCTAACTTGTCTAACTCACCGACTCGCCACCAACTCGCCTCGCCTCATAATCGCCTCGTTTCGCGGACCCACCCCGTCCCGCCTCAGTAACCCACGAATAAAACATTTTTATTTAATTGTTTTCAATAAACTATTTATTAATTAACAATTTTATTAAACTTTTACGTAAAAAATTAATAATTTTTTTAAAAAAAATAGTTTTCAAATACTTTTTTCAACAAACCATTTTTAAATAAAGTGTTTTATTAAATAATTTTTTAGAAATTTGTTTTTATAAAAAATAAAAACAAGTTTTTGCAAGCAATCCGCGGGCTAACTCGTGGTCTAATTCGTCAACCAATCCTTGAGTTAGCCGCCCCGTCTTACCTCGCTTCGTTAACCCACGAATTAGAGGACTGAGACGAGTCACCCTATATCCGTTACTGAGTCAATTCGTCCCGTCCAGCCTATTTCGTCGACTCGTCCTGTGATTCGTCAAAATTCATCCAAATCATCATGATGGCGGGACAGACCACCCGTTTAACACATCTACCCATTGTTCACCCAACCTACTAACTTAGTACTCCCTCCGTCTCATTTTATGTGTTCATTATTCCTTTTTGGGATATCCCAAAATTGTTGTCCACTTTCCTAAATTAGTATGAAAATTTTACTTAGTTTCCGAAACTACCATTCCTTTCAATCAACATGCACCAAAACAAAACAAAAAAGAAAGTGCAATGATTATGGGCAATTATGGAAAGTAGGGGTAGATTATTTTTGTCTCCTTAAATAGTTAGATTTCCCAAAATGTACACATAAAATGGGAAGGATGTAGAAATTATTCTACAGTATACATGGACAAATTGGGAAGAGAGAGGACATGTGTCACCTAATAGATAGAGACATCAGACATGAGTGAAATACATTTCGAGTCTGCTTTTCCCGCGAAAACCCTTTTCTTCTCTCTCTCTCTCTCTCTCTCTCTCTTCTTCACTGTAAAACCCTAACCCCCTTTGTAACTCTGTGAAGCTTCTTCAAAAAAAATGTCCGATCGTCTTCCCCGAGAGCTGATCGAAAACATCCTCTCACGATTACCAGTGAAGAGTCTCCTCCGTTTCAGGTCCGTATCAAAAAAATGGTTATCTCTGATCGACGGCCCTGATTTCATCAAAATGCACCTCAATCAGTCTCTCCACAGCAACACCAATCGCAATCTCATCATCAAGAGCTTCTCCACCATCAACCATGTTCACGGAGGTAAAACTCTCTATTCCATAGACTTCGATAATGAACTCAAACGTGCCGTAGTACTTGATTATCCATTCACTTGCTCCGACGTTCCCGATGTTTTGGGTCTTTGCAACGGTCTCTTTCTTGCTCGTTATGGGGACATTCTAGTTATTTGGAACCCATCTACTAAAAAGTACACCAAGTTTCACGCTCCCAAGTGTCTACCCCCAAATAACTCTGTGGCCTTTTTTTATGATTTTTGTGGATTGGGGTATGATACAGTTAATGATGACTTTAAAGTAGTTAGGATGATTGAGTTTTGTGGGAAGTTGCGTGATTGCATTACGTCTGAAGTTCAGTTTTATAGTCTAAAATCAAATACTTGGAAAAGGGTTCAAGATTTCCCTTATAGTCTTCCCTTTAGTCGAATTCGGAGTCTTTATCTTCGAGGAGCTTTGCACTCTCTTGTTATGAAACACCCGGGTCTGGGTCACAACGTAGAAGCTTTTCACCCTATTTATAACGGTGATTCGCCCCGGTTGATTCTTGCTATTGATATTGGGCTTGAGGAGTACCGTTTGGTGCCAGCACCTCCTTGTGAGTCGGATATGTTATTCGACATGAATGTGACTGAGTTCGGGGGTTGTCTTTGTATCACTCATTCTTACAAAGACAAATTTGATATGTGGGTGATGAAGGAGTATGGAGTGAAGGAATCTTGGACTAAACTGATTGCGCTTGTTCCACCGGTTGTTGGGGTTATGGATAAGTTGATGCCTTTAGCTTATTCGAAGAGCGGTTTTGAAATTCTCTTGAATCATGAGGATAAGGAGCTTCTTTGGTATGATCAGAGAACAAAAGTTGTTGAACGGAAACAGATCATGGATCTGCCACCTTCGTTTTATGGAGAGGTTTGTGTGGAGAGCCTTGTTCCGGTTAATGGCTATGGTGGACGAGATGGTGTTAAGAAGCAGCAAGGACAAGAAGAGAAAAGGAAGGAAAATACCAGTCGGAAGAAGAGGTAAAATAAACTGTAGTCACCATAATCTAGCCTTGTTTGTCTTAATTTTCATATCTTGCTTGTGTTCTATTTGGTTTCACCACACGACGAAGAACCAGGCTATGATACCAGAAAGTGGAAGGTGGTTCGAAAAACGAAAAAGAAACTAAAAGAAAAGAAAAAAAAAAACTAGAATTTATGAAGTTTCTTGTGGTTTCTAATACCCCCTTTGTATTCTGTTTGTTATGGATGCACATATCATGCTATTGTGGTATATTGATTTTGAACTAATCAGTTGATCTATGTAAGCTCTCTGGCTTTTTTACCGAGCCAGTACTGTGGTTTAGTTCTTAATTCAATGGCTAACTCTGTCTCGGGGTCCTTGCTCAAAATAGGAAAACGGTTTAACTGGTACTTGTTTCAATTCTCATTGGTGCGCCTTAGTACACTAATGTTGACTCTTGTTTTTTCAAGGGATGGTTTTCTGTCAAAGGGATTCAAGCTGGTTCTATAAGAAACTTCACGGAAAATGAGGTGAAGTGATAAATTCTTCTTCTTGTATTTCAGTTAATTAGTATTTTCAATTTTTTATTGAAAAGTTGGTTCGTATTGAAAGCAGCTAATTTTTTCTGTTATTACTTTTGACTTGTTTGCTAGATTGATTTTAGCGTAGTCTCGCTCTTAGCACAGAGTTGAGATTAACTTTTTCCAGAAGGAGAATGTGCAACAGTTTAGCTTAATTCAGGTCATGTGTTGCCAACTTAATTTATAAACTATCTTACAAAGGTGTATGCCAAAATTTTATTTCTTAGGACTGATCTGGATGACATGGCAATAGAGGAAGCAGTGGAGGTATCAGAAGAGAGAGGATTACAAGAATGCTTTTCACTCTGTCTATGCTTTTTGGATATGCATATCTAGTAAATATGAATATGTAGTAAAAAGACCATCTTTACTTTTGTGTTGAGGTTAGCTTAATACCCTTAATGGCGGATGCTCACCTGTTATGATATGTAAGTAGTTTTTATGCCACATGGAACTAATATGCACCAATGAGTTTTTGTCTACACGGGGTCTGAAATATCGTCTCTGTGACAACGTTTTGTTTGGTTGGGTACAATTTACTGGAAAGATGGAATTCTTTATTAGTCTTAGAGTTGTTGGCATACCGATTTTTATGATTTTGAGTACGCGCGAAACTTATCTATCTGTTTTGGATACAAGGTTTTTGTTGATCGCTACCGAAATATGAGAAGATAAATGAATATTATGCCTTTTTGTGCCATGATTAAATTGTCTTTATGGTTTGCTGCCATTCATGATTCATGAGATTGAGTTATGTTCTCACTTTCTTTGTTCTGTACTAAGTTCCACTATTTTGCTTGGAAGGGGCAGTAACATAACATCTCCCCTAGTGAGAAATTTTATCCCATAAAGAGTTGTAATTGTATCCTTTTGCATGAAAGTTCCGTCTTAGCGTTTTTGTTGTGCTTTTGTTGAATATATATTCAATCCGTTAGGAGAATTATTATTCGCACTCCAAACATCAACTAATGCACTCCATGGTACCACTCTGACAACTTGTCGTACAATGCACTCAATGCAGTCTATGGAGTGCATTTCGTAATCAACGGAGTGCGAATAGCATTGCCCGTTAGTTATTGATGTCTTATATTGACAAAGCTCATGAAAAAGTGAAGTTTTTGCCACCTTTGTTCCCTTTCTGAATTGATCCAAGGGATTGTAAATGCTGAAATGGTGCTCTTAGAATTTCCAAAAGAGAGAAATTTCTGGGTTTACCCTACAGTCTATTTTAGATTCATGCTTTCTGGTGGTTGATATCAGAAATACTTGATAGTTGATACTATCTGAGTATTTGGATAAAATTGTATGGTTCTATACACTGCTGGAGAATACACTAAAAATCAGAATATTAGAATTATCACTGCAGAAGTTTTTAGATCTTCTTCAATGGGCATGCTAAACAACATGCTATAGTATTTTGATGAAGTTGGATGGTATTATACACTGCTAGAGTATTCACTAAAATCATTAATGCATAGGAGTATTTTTTTGAATTTCTTCAATGGTATGCTAAACATTATGTCAAATTATGTAATCTATATTATATTGTAGATTTAATATGACTACGGCACAATATTGTATGATTAGGATTAATTGGATTGGCTAAAAAGGATATTAGGATGATGATTGTGATGGTTGAGAGTACAATTTGGATTAGACTAGAAAATCATTTAATAGGGATTAGTTCTCATAATCACTAATCTCTCTCTCTCTCTCTCTCTCTCTCTCTCTCTCTCTCTCTCTCTCTCTCAACAATTAATCCCCTTCTATTTTAATATGAACTCTCAGTACAGATTAATACTTTTTGTTTGAGAACTATTTTAATTCAATCATTAATAAAATTTAAACCATTGTGTGTGCACCATTGTGTGTGTACGCATCAAGATGTAATCTGTGTGCGTGTGTTTGTGTGTGTGAAACTGTGTGTACAATAGCAAACATGTGGGTGCATGTAAGGGCGCATGAAACATTGGGTGTGTATAACCGTGTGCGGGTATTGGTCAACAGTGTTTGTGACATTTTGCATTGTGACCAGATGTGTAATGTTATGATTGTTTTATCAGTGTTTTAGGATTTTAGTGACTAATAATCTCATTTTTAAGAGATTAATGGCCATATTATGTTTTTGGTTAATGGTCAACAATTTATATGGTTCCATACTAAGGAAATAGCCTGAATCCCAGTCAATTTATTAGAAAAGTGACTCAAATGGTAGTTTGAGCATATGAATTCCTTTCTTGGCAATTTTGACTTGGGTGGTGACTTTGGATGCGTGTAATATTAATGGTATGTTTATTATTTTCATAAATTTACTTTGGAATTAAATTTAGAAAACATTAAATTCAGACTACATCGAATATAGAAATTGGTAAAATTGTGGTTTATTATTTTCTAACTCAACATTTTTTTTCCACACTTATGGACACAAAGTGTCATCCAGCCATTGGTTGGCGCGTGCCCCACCATCGAACACATCTCGACCATTGATTTCAATGGTTGAGATGCGTTCAGTGGTGGGACGTGCGCCAATCATTGGCCGAACGACACTTTGTGTCAAAAAAATATGTGTGCCAAACATTTCCTTTTTCGAAATTAAATTTCATTTTAACATTGTAAATGTGTTTGTATAGTTTCCTTAAGGAGTGTTCCTTAAATTTAATTATAACCCAAGCCACAAATTAATTATAAACTCGTGAACAATCATGTCTCATGTTTTAATTTTCCTTTATGTAGCATATGTTATGTGATAAACTAGGGGAAAATACCTTTTACCCCCTGTGGTTGCACCTATTTTTTAATGACCCCCTGTGGTTCATTTTGTAATACTTAACCTCCTATACTAATGACTGGAGTGGGCCTGTTAACTTTTCTAACGGAGAAACGGAAATGACGTTAATACCCCTAAGCCCCTATACATACTCTTTAGGGGAAAATATCTTTTACCCTCCTATGGTCACACCCATTTTCTCATAACCCCCCGTGGTTCATTTTTGTAACACTTAACTCCCATGTACTAATGAATGAAGTGGGACTGCCGTTAGAAAAGTTAACAGTCTCACTTCAGTCAGTAGTACAGGGGGGTTAAGTGTTACAAAATAAACCACATAGGGGGTTATGAGAAAATGGGTGTAACCACAGGGGGATAAAATGTATTTTCCCCTAATATATATATATATATATATATATTACTTTACAATTCCTGAAGGTATTAGAAGACCAACACGTGCAATTACAATTCCAATTCCAAGAGATATTTGAAGATTGGCAATAAAAATCTAAGGTGGAAGTGAGGATTGTGGTAATCTTTCAGTTGGGTCTAATTGATTTTTGTGTATAACAAGTTGAAGAGCATTGATATGGTTAATTAGTTTAACTATAACTAAACAACTCCTAATTAAGTCCAACCTTAACCCAAATAATCCTTAACTTCTAACACTAATCTTAAACCATTAAACCCTTACTCAATTTTATTTAAATTTTAAAATTTTATATGGGAAAACTTCTTTTGGCTTAAGATAGTTTGGTTTAATGACTTTTTCGTTTAGTGTTTTGTCGTAATTTATCGGGAATTACTGTTGAAGACATGTGGAATCCATTATGGGTTGAAGGCAGTCACGATTAAAAATTGAATCATGAGGTTCGAAATTAAGGTCTCCAAAGTATAGTTCAGGAAACACAAAAATTCGTCCGATATCTTTGTCATCTCTAACATTGAATAGTACCCCCACAAAACATTGAACAATAACATAATGTGAACCTTTTTACTTTGTTTGGCATGCGAGCCTTTTTATTTTGTTTGGCCTCTGAGCAGCTATGTTTAATGGATCATGTTCTTCTATCTTTGTTGTTAAAACATCACAGACTCAAACTTTGTATCATATTTAAGTCGTATTAAGTGTCGAAGGCAAGTTTTGTTAGCTACGATCATAACACACACATGGTAATTGTGCGATAGTGCCATTAGGCACAGCCAATTACTAGTGTTTCAATAAATTGGCATGGGGTTTAACACACAGTTGAAGTGGTATTTTGAAGAGTCCACTATAACTTGGCTCTGCAAACATGACTATGAATCAACTTTACTCGATACAAACGAATGAAACCACATTTTTTTAGAATGCACTATTCGAGCATATATGTCAAATATAATATTTTAGTATTACACACTGTTGGAATATATTTTAATAAAATTCCGTTTTATAAATTTGTATTATAAAATAGTGGGAGATTGTTATACTTTAAGATACAAATTACTAGCTTTTATTATTTTGCTATGATTGATGCTAGTATTATAGTAATTAAGAGTAAATTATTGTAATAGTGAGTTATTGTTTAAACCGTTGGTTGGACTGATTTACAAATAGTAGAAAAAAAAACGTGGGGGAGACTTTGTCAATTACTATTTTCTATCATATATTATATTAATATGTTTATATATACTAGTCTTACAGCACGTGCGTTGCACGTGGATAATGTCCTTTTATTTTACATTTATAACATAATTAGTAATTTGTTAACTTAATGCACCAAAGTAATGAACAAACATGGAACTTATACATGAAAAGTTAAGGTATATAGTCAGTCATGAATAATTATTCGAGACATATTCCTATAATTTTTGGATTTGGATTCTTTTATGTATATATAAGTTATTATTGATTTTTGCGATGATGTTCATATAAATTGTGAACAATAAGAATTTTAATTTTCTTTGCAATATATATAAGACAATTTTCAAACAATTTCTATTTGATTGTAATAAATATAGTGTAAGATAGAATATTGTACTATAAAAATTATATATAATAACTATTAGTGAGCTTACTTAATTGCTTTTTACTTTTTGTATTTTCAAAATCACCCACTAATTTCGAGCTCATTACATCCTACATTTTTAGTCCCATACTGTGTTTTTAAAAAACCCTTTTATGTTCATTTGTATCTTCCAACACCTTTTGAGTTCCACTTTTGTTAATCTCATAATTACCCTTTAAGACTATAAAAATTAATCATAGAACTTAGTAGAAAGTTTGGTCACTAAATTCCACTGAACTCTATATATAAATATGACAAAATTACATTTCTCTTTGAAATTCATTCGGTCATACTTTTCTTTTGTTGTTAGAATGTGTTTGTACTTATTTCTTGAAATAAATAATAGTTGTACTACTGATACTATTCTTAATTAAATCTCAACTTCTGTTTATTTCAAGTTTTCCAATTATTTTCGATGTCAACTTACTTTTATACTATATTCTTAATTATAGTATCTAATATACTATCAATTATACTATATTCTTGATTATAGTATCATTATACTCGTTCCACATAATGATTTAATAACTTCAGATTTAGTCATAGTTTTATATTTTTCCTAGAATTTCAAATAGGTGCTATGTTTTTAATCTACTCATTTATGTTCCCATAAAAATTAGTCTTGTTATCATATTTATCGTCTGGCTGTCTCCTGTCATTAGATACCTCAAAGTGTCTTAGATAGAAATTTAAATATCGAAAGTTCTTAATAGCCTTTCACAATTTTTGTTTAAACATAGTTTTTTTTTCTAGAAATTTCGTCTTCAAAATTTGAGTGAAATTTTTAAATTAGAATTCAAGTGTTTCGTTATTACTATTTTGAATTACATGCAATTGAGCAGAGAATTTCAGTGGCAAAATTTTATTTTACCTATAGTCGTTTAATATTTAGTTTTAGTAAAGCTAGAAAACATTATAGTACCCTGTGATTACACCAAAATTTGATTTTGGTCCTTGTATCATTAACCGGGACAATTAAAGCCCTCTATTTACAAACACATGTTAGCTTCTATAAAATGCAACGTATGGACCACGGAAAGGACACTGGATAGAAGTTTAGTGTAATCAACGGGTAACAAAAATGAAACTTTGGTGCAATTAGAAGTTATTTAAAAATTTTAACCTTGATTTTTTTGGAAGCATGTTGTCCATTCTATCATTTTTTTCAAATGTTGTCAATGATTCCCCTTAAATGACATGCAATTACAAATTGAGGGCATTAAGTGTTCTAACAACTATTATTGAGCCTAACAATGAATCAATGGTATAATTAACCAGCGGATACTAAATATATTTTAACCTAATTGTAACAAATTATACTCGGAAGTAATGCTTATTTGAATGTTAGGCAGGTAACACACACAAAAAAATAATAATAATAATAATAATAATTTATAGGAATTTTCTTTTGGCTTGAAAAATGATAGGGTAGCAATCTTGTGTACTATACCAAGGTTACTTTGGTTTGACAAAAAACAAGCTCTAAGAGAATAGTCAAGGCACAAAATTTTGCACAGAAAATTAGCACTTACCTAACACAAAATCTTTAAAACTGATTCACTTATGTAACACAAAATAGTTCTTTGCTTTCCTAAGTAGCCTCTTAAAATCCTAAGTAATGCTTATTAGAATGTTAGCCAACCAAAAAAAAATCCATAGAGTAGGGACATTAATTTTTTGTGTGCTTTAGAGTCCATAATAGCCTAATAGGAAAGTACTAATAATCCATATCCATAGAGTCCAAATTAAAACAAATGATACAATATATTATATAGCATATTGATAATCCATATCTAAGAGAAAAAGAATAACACAGAGCTTTTGTTTTTAAGAGTAACGTTATGTTTTCTAAATTTTTCTTCCAAAACATATTTCTCAATATATGTAGTAGTAGGATCCTCTTCAATAATGATAGGACCCACTTCAATATCAACCAATCAAAATAAACTTGGTCCACTGTCACATGTGTTGAGAAATACTTTTGGGAGAAAAAATTGGGAAGCATGCATTGCTCTTTTTTTTTTTTTTTTTTTTGTGAAGGATAAGACTTGTGTAAAGTTCCTTAGGTCCTTTTCATTAGGTTCCTCTCACAATGAAGGCACAATTTAAAAAAAAAAATCAATTTAAAAAAAAACATTTTAAAATAAAAAGTTTTAAATACTGTGTAAGGAACCTAACGAAAAAGACCCAAAGAACTTTACAGAAGTCATGTCCTTTTCACTTTAGCGCTCTCATTTCAATACGGTGTTAAGGGCTTTTCTTGTCCATTTAAGCTCGAATATGATATTATCCTATTAGCTCCATGTAGCATAATAGCAAGTAAAAAAGAAGGCAAATTTTCTTTTTTTTTTTAGATTTTCAAGAAATAATTGTTATGCTAGGAATGTACAGGTAAGTGTCACAGCCCGGTCCCACAATAGCGGAACCGGAGCCCGTGGCACGCCACCGAGGCTAAACCAATTCATTAACGTTCCCAAAATTTGGTTTGAAGAACACACGCAGCGGAAAACAAAACACATTTAAGACCAGAGGTTCAGTCGACTGCTCAGTCGACTGCTCAGTCGACTGCTCAGTCGACGGCAGAGGGCAGGGATTTGAGTGAAATTCCAGTCGACTGAAAATGGGGGTCCAGTCGACTGCTAAGGGGTCCAGTCGACTGCTTTTCTAAAATAAGAAGCAGTTGCTAACAGACTCAGGGGTTCAGTCGACTGCTCAGTCGACTGCTCCCCTGGCAGCAGCCCAATCTGCAGAATTTCAAGTTTAAAAGCTTTCTATCGTCAACCAAGGATCAAACACACACTTCCAAAAGCACTCCAAAGTAATCTTAATTGTATTAAAGTATTACTAAAACATAATTACAACATGTTATAGTCTATTACAACGTCCTAGATCCGTTCTATCATACTAAGTTGAACATGGTTTAAAACAACCAAAATCTTATTACAACATTTCTATTATCCCCAAAACTACAAGGTTAACATTTAAGTTGCCTCCCAAGCGAACTCCCAACTCTCGTACTCACTTCTGCGATTCCTCGCAAGCATTTACACCTGCAATGGTTATTTGAATAACCACACATATTTCGATTTGTTTAAGCTAAAGCTTAGTGAATAAAACAACATATGCACATGAATGATAAACATGTCCGCATTCACATCTCTACATTTCATACTAGTCGCCGGAGACTCACGTGCCCGTCCATACTCCCAATCCGCGACTCCTCGCCAATAAGTCCACGCGAAAGGGTAAGACCCACGATTCTTCTCTTCAATCGTGCGACCTTAATGCCTTATCGGCTCCACAAAATGGCACGGCGACCACGTGCTCCTTCTGACCCAAATAAGCAACTTAACATGCTCAAGTACATGTCACCATACTCGCGGTAATCAAAACATATCACCGTGCTATTGAGCCTACTTATCAATATAAATGCCCAATATGAACTACACAAGATATCTCTAAGAATTAAATACATGCTATTCAAACATAACATGAATACACACCAAGAAATCATTCCAAAACATAGTTGAATCACTCACCTCCAAATAACGCTCCTATAATTCAATCTGAAGAAAACCCGTGCACAAAGAACGTGCAGAAGTCCGTCTAGTACAATTCCTATGGATCAGAATTCCATTTATCAACTTTTATGAAAAATTCTAGAAAATAACTTTTCGGAAAACTTAGCCAAACAGGCCCTAACATATACCAAAACGAAGCTCTTACCTCGAGGAGCTCGAATATGAAATCTATGAGAAAGCAGACTGACGGAAGGTCGTCGTTTGGCGTCGCAAAGCTCTAAGCTACCAAATCTCCCTCTAGCCTCCTTTTGGCCTCCTCTTTATGGAATTAGGTTAAGCTTATGAAAAATTTAAGTTCATCTCTATCTATATATAGGCAACATTCTCGGGGAATTACGTTTACCTCCCCACGAGTTTTCCAAACTCCTAATCAGTCTCTGAAACTTTCTATACAGCTTATTCATAGCTTTACGAGTGAAACCTCAAAATTATAAAAGTTTTCGACTAAGTTTCGTTTGGTCGCTAAAACGCGAATTTCTACATGACGTTTCCGAAGTTGCTAATTAGCCTACCAAATTAATAGCGTGTTAATTCGTTCTCACCAGGATACTAAAACTAACAACAGAAATAAATTCTAAAACAGAAAATAATACAGATATTGAAATACACAGGTAAACATTTATTTTCAGATAAACATTTAAAATGTTCCACAGTGACCGTCTCATACTCGGAGAGACTTCACAAACAATAAATCTTCAATCACAACAATTTCAAAGGGTTCTCTAATACAGACACCCAAATCAACTCGTGAGTCAAAACTCACTCAACCAAGTGTCATAAGACACGTCACATCGCATTATCATGCATGACCATGAAATGCAAATGTAATAACACAAATATGGGTGTTATAGTAAGATTGTTTTCAACCTTATACCATAAAATATATACTGAATATTACTTATTAAGTTAATATTGAACATTGGGTTATTGTTGATACGAAGATTATAGTATTATTTTGAAAAGAGATTGAAGTAAAATCTTTGTTTATTTTTCTTAACTTTGTTTTGTTAGTAGGCAATAAATGACAATTACAGAAATGAAATTTACTTTAAGTAATGATAGATACACATAAAAAAATACACAAGATGATGTGACAATGGCAATTTTGAAATTAAGTTCATCTATATGTACTTATATTTAGTAATTAAAGAGTATTTTGGGTGATTCACATCAGCTTGTATATATATTTATTATTATTTTTTTGATATGGGGGAGGGGGGATCCTATGTATTGGAGGGGACTTATAAATGTCAAACTCTTTGCCACTTGAGCTATGTCAACCTATGCAGCTTGTATATTTATTAGTATATGTATTACGTGTACGTAGCATTACTCATGTACAAAAAAGTTTAGGTAACAACATTTTTATGAAAATGAGAATTTAAATAATAAACACTTAGGGTGCGTTTGATAAAACTGAAAATTAAGTGCTGAAAATTAAGTACTGGAAATTTTAAGCGATTGAATTTGTAATACTGAAAACAGTGCTTCAACTACTGAAATAGAATGCATTCAGTGATTATTTTCAGTAGAAATTTTTCACTTAAAGTTTTCAGTGATTTTTTGGCTGCTTTTTCAATTAAGTGGTACGTTATCAAACGCACTGAAAAATATTAAGTGCTAAATCTTTTTTATTTTCAGTACTTAATTGGGTTATCAAACATACCCTAGTGTAAGCTACTCTTGTACCAACAAACAAACAATTAAACATACATTTGAACTAATTATCAACAAAACTTTGCAACACCATGGAATCTATGAAAAAGTAAATAGAATTTTTTGTAACAAGGTATTCTGAACTACGACTTTTGTTATCCAAACTAATTAAGTATTAAAGTGATCCAAAAGAGAAATATGAGTGATAATTTAGGTTGGGTAAAATTATAGCACCACCCCCTGAACTATGACCGTTTTTCACTAATACCTCCTAAACTTTAAAACTGAACAAACTCACCCCTGAACTATCCAAAATGAACAAACTCACCCCCCTAAAAAGGGGTTTTAGTGTCAACAAAAGATAGTTTACTATCCAAAATGAACAAACTCACCCCCCTAAAAAGGGGTTTTAGTGTCAACAAAAGATAGTTTAGGGGTGAGTTTGTTCAATTTTAAAGTTTATGGGGTGTTAGTGAAACGTGATCATAGTTTAGGGGGTGTTACTGCAATTTATCCTAGTTTTAAAATATAGCAAATAATAATAATAGGTGGCCAATCTACTATGAATCATGTTTCGTGTCGAAAGGAATATATTCCAATAAATAGATTCCAAATAATTAGAATTCGTGGAAAGGAAGTTTTTTCACTTTCCATTATGTTACTTGGGTTTAAAGAAGAAAAAAAAACAATGGAAATCATATAGATTCTAATTCAAATGTTTGGTTGGTTATAATTCAGTTAGGAATAGAAACAAAATTTAAAAACTTGTAGAATAAATTATCTCATGTATTTAATACACACATTATAAGTCACAAATATTGAAATAAAATGAATTCAAAATTTAAAAAGATAGTAGATAAGATCTAAAAGATAATTAAGGGTAAAGTTAGTTGAAGATCTCTACTGTTTACTCCCTCCGTCCCAAAATAACTTTGCTTTTTTGGATGTCCCGAAATAAGTGTTTATTTTTTAAAGCACTACAAATTTAATAAACTTCCTATAATACCCTTGTAATAAAGGCAAAGTAGCATTTATGTGTAGCTCCAAAATAAGTAGAAGGTCAAACACCCATCACATCCGAGGGTAAAATTGAAAAGTGACTAATGAAATAAAAAAATTACTTTCTTAAACAATGTGCAAAATTGAAGTATACACTTACTTTGGGACATAGGAAGTATTATTTTTTTTCAATTCCTAGGGAAAGGAATCTCATTACCACCTCTAGATAAGAAATGAGTTTCTATATTTTTCTAGGAAACTACTTCTTTTGGAATTAATATAGATTCCAAACGATTTTAATATACCAAACTTAAGAAAGTGATTCTAGAGAATGAGTTTTCCACGTTGGATTCTTTCCATGCGAACGAAATTGAATTACACAAACTCATTTTTTTTTTGAGTAATGCTACACACACAACCAAATGCACAACCAATTGCACAACACTGCTTAAAAATGTTGGACTTTGTGCTGAAAAGCCTGTACACACACTGCACACCATTTTGTGTGTACAGGCTTTTCAGCACAAAGTCCAACATTTTTAAGCAGTGTTGTGCAATTGGTTGTGCATTTGGTTGTGTGTGTAGCATTATTCTTTTATTTTTTATATCGAGAATAAATTATCATAGAAAAATAGCAACAATGGCCAAATAAAGCAAAGTTCAAAGTGACCTACACAAGCTCAATCGCCTCTTAATGAGGTTGGTACACTTGGAAAAAGAATGAAAATGCAATTCAATAGGACCCAAAATTTTTAATGCTTAAGATTCTTGATATACAAAATAATTTAGTGTAATTTGAAATCAACCACAACAACAACAACAATAATAATAATAATAAAAATAATAATAATAGACTGTTGGCTACATTAGCTTGATAGAATGTAATCACACGTTAGTCACTCTTAAGAAAAAAGAGAAACATGGGATAACGTAATTTATGGTCTGCCATATATGAGGGTACTCATGGCCGGCCCAAAGGGGGTCAAAAGGGGTAACCACTCCGGGTCATCAAAGTTCACAAAATTTTGAGGGCTTTTATGAAATTTTTATAATTATATTTTTACCTTGAGAAATTTAATATTTTATATTTAGGCCTCCCCCAAGGCCCAATTTAGTGTCATCAACTACATATATATTGATATACATGTATATAAAACTCAAAAGTAAATGCCCTAATTTTGAAAATTACACTTTTAGTGTAACAATTTTTTGAGTTTTAGAAATAGGCCACTCTAGAATTTTGAAAGATAACATACAATGTTTAAGTTTCACAAATAGACTCATATTATAAGTTGACCCCAAAAAATCGATAATTATGTATAAGTAAACCCTAACAAAATTGCCAATTATGTATAAGTAGACCCCAAAAAAATCGTCTCAGGGGATATGAAGGCCTCCCTTTTAATAGTTCGTCCCGGGCGTTCAGATACTCGGGACTACTCTGTTATGTTTATGAGGTAATATATATAGCTGCTAAAAGAATAAACTCCAGATGTTCACTCTTCCAATTAAGTTGATAGTTGTGTTGACGATTAAGGTGGATTACAATGATCTGTTAGGTCGTGTGTTGTGGGAAAAATACAAAAATTGGGGCACGATATTAATTTAGAAGTAATCAAGTATATCTTGATTAGAAAATATTAAGAATACAATCATCATTTGCCTTTGCCGGATACCATAGCGTTATTGAACAATCTAAGCAGATGGAGGTGGTAAATTTTTTTTGCCAAAAGAAAAAAAGAGCAACTTAGTTCCTATAATTAGTAGTTCATAATAGATATGGATATCTATACACACAGCCGCATATATAATTAAGAGTAAAACATTCATAGATATGAAACTCAAGAATAACAAAAATGAACATTTTGAACATTAATAATGATAATAATTGAACATTAACGAAGATTAAGATCTCTAACAGTAATAATGGTAACAAAAATAATAAAATTAAGTAGATGGAAGCATACCTCAAAAGTCAAAACCGAGAGAATGTGGGTTGTTATTAAAGTTTTTAAATACATATATATGTACAAGAGAAAAATAATAACAGTAAAAGACTTTAAGTTACTTATAGTCTTCTATTACTATAGCTCTAGCATTTTTTGAGTTCTGCAATTATAAGACTTGATATTGGAAGTAATTATGCTTATCCATGCGCCCACCAAAAGAAAAAGAAAAGAAAAAGAAAAAAGAAAGGGAAAAAAAAAAAAAAAAGAAGCAAAGAAACCAATTTAGTTTTAGTAATACTTTAGAGTTCTAGAATTTAAGAAGCTGTTGCTAAATAATAGAAGAGTGATAAGCAAAGAAAGTCCCACATTTTGAGTCCTATAATTATGGTATTAAATAGTATGACTGAGCCAACGAACAAAGAAAAACGAAAAAAAAAAAAATGAAAAGGAAAGAAAAAGGACCATAAGACCAAAAAAAGAGAACAATAGGAATACGTTACCTTTTAGGGTAGGAGGTGATCAAAAAGTTGAAAAATTCATAATAGTTCCTAATATAATTCTAAGACGGACAGACTAAAAAAAAATGGCATACCAAATTTAATAAAACTCTAAGAAATATAGTTTAAATAAAAGTGCACTGATTGATAAAAGTGTAAAACACTTATGGGCATCGGTGTACTTATATATATTATAGATATATATTGTATATGTTACCTTTTGTTGAGGATGAAGACTTGGTCTTCTACCTAAGTCTATCTCTATAACTGTTGGAGTAAGTTTAGGGTAGCAACGGCACTGTTGGTCAAGGCTTTTTCTTCCCTATTTATTGGCTTAGCCATAAGTCATAATGTTTTACTAACTTACTGTTTTTCTTCAATTAGAAAAATTCCCCATTGCAAAGAAATGAGTTTCTAATTCTAGTGAGTTTCAAGCTTTTGGTAGAGAAAAATATTTGAGCTCCTATTTTCAAAGTGAAAAAGTTTTCTAGTTGTATTTACCGAGCAAAAAGTCCGAAGGGTGTTAAGTATACCAGTGTCACGACCCATCCCACTACGCGTGGAAATAGGACACGTGGCACGCCACCAAGGCTCATCCAAACATCATCTAATATTACGCAGCGGAAAGAACTTCTTTAAAACAACCCTGGTAGTTTAAAACTTAGGAAACATTCCCCTCTGAGTTGTAAAATACATTGAAATTAGAGTCATAAAAAGTTTTGGCCAAGTGAAAACGCATTCAAAAGAAAATAGTTTTGAAAACAGAGGTTCAGTCGATTGCCCCGTCGACTGCACTAGGGTCCAGTCGACTGCTCCGTCGACTGTATTAAGCAGAACCAAAAATACATCATATTGCAAAGGGGTCCAGTCGACTGATCTGGGGGTCCAGTCGACTGCTTTTCAATTAATGGAAGCAGTAGCTAAAATAAACAGTGTTCAGTCGACTGCCCAAGGGGTCCAGTCGACTGCTTTTCTATTATTCACTTTCAGTGTCTCAAAAACACGGGGTCCAGTCGACTGACCTTGGGTCCAGTCGACTGCTCCCCTGCTGGCAGCCCTGTGTTGAAAATTAACAACTCTTGCTTCTCAATACCCACAACAATTTCAACCATAACTGATTCCAACATTTTAAAACGCAATTACAGGCGTTCAATTACAAGATTTCCATACTGTGAAACTAATCTATGGTTCTATTACAACATACTACAATATTCAAATCCTTATACAAGTTTTAGGATTAAAAATCAAAAACATTTACAAAAGTAATTTCCCCGACGTTCATCGGCCTCACTCCACGCACTTCTTCTTGTCTTTCTTCTTACCTGCAATGGAGTACATCTCCACTGCTCAGCTATATGCTGAGCGTACAATTCTAAATGTATGCTTATATGACAATTCATGGTTTAAGCATCTAAAACACATACAAATAGTCTCTAGGGTGAGTGGTACGCATTCATCCGGTAGCGGCAAGTCCAAGCCTTAAACCGCGATGTCAATGGCAAGTCCAAGCCTACAACCATTACATCCCACAAGTGCCATGGCAAGTCCAAGCCTACAACCATGCACAGTAGCCGTCGCTACTAAAATTCTCAAACATCGAGAAGCTTACTCCGGCATGAATTTGCACCAAACTCCCCTTTGACCCAAGTAGACACATAACATGCTCACATAAACAGTTATACGTGCTTTTATCATAAATTCACGTGCATAATTAACGGGCCTAACTAATACATGAATTTCGCCCGGATCCAAGAATATCAAAAGTGATGTCCAAAACATGAAAATCCATATATTTCATAGATCTAGAATTCATACCTCGTGCGAATCTCTTCAAACTTTGAAGGATCGTCTAGGGGGCTAAATAATCGCCGGATTTCAAATTATACGCGATTCCTACGAGTTTTACCTGATTTTTCCCAAAAGTCTAAAATTAATATTTTTACAAAAAGTTGCCAAACACGGCCTAAGTAGTATCAAAACGTAGGTCTTACCTCCACGAGTTCAAATCTGAAATCTGGAGAAAATCTGACAGACGAACGGTCGTCGATCGGCGTCGCAAAGCTCGTGATCACCAAATCTCCTTTCTCTCTCCTCTCTCTAGATATTTGTGAGTTTGGATGAGATTTGAAATCTCATACTCATCTATATATAGGCAAGTTTTCTAGAAATTACGTTTACCTCCCCGCAAGTTTCTCAAAACTTCTAATTAACCCATGAAACGTCGCACACGTCCATTTTATGCCTTTACGAGTGAAAACTATAAGTTTCAAAAGTTTTCGACTAGGTTTCGTTTGGGTCCAAAATAACGTCTGAAAACTAAATTCTGTGGAATCTCTACACAACCTACCTTTTTAGTTAACGTGACACTCACGTTCTCACCACAGTTTTCAAACTGATATAACAATATCGAAGATTACCAGAATTATACTACACAGGTATAATTACTATTCACAAAATACCATATAAAGCCAAATAACATTTAAATCACATAAATGTCATTTATTCATGATCATGCAATATGAACTTCCATATTCCCGTGTCCTCACTGACACCTTACCGTTGACCACAGTCAACCACTTATCCTCAATTATCATATATCAATGATAATTCATAAAATTTCATATCATGCATAATTAAACTATGAAATTCTAGAACGGGCATGACAACCAGTTTCTCGATGTGCAAGGGAAACTGAGACAGAGGTGATTCTGGGCTGTTTTATCCTGGGGACGGCGTGGCAAGTACGAACTGCTTGCACACTTTGGGCAGAGCCGCGAAACGTCTTAAAGAGAGCGAGATCCGCGACTCGGCCCACGATTCGTTAAAGAGGCTACTGATCCGGTAATTCTATTCCATTTTTATTTTCATGTTCCAACATTTTTAAGACGTGTTCTTCTGCCATAAAACTGGATCATCCTCTTAGTCTCTGGATATCAACTAGCCTATTTTAAATATTAGTATCTTCACTTCAAGAATAAAAGAAAAAAATGTTATTTTTCTAAACTACAAAGAAATTGGTTTTCTTATGTATTTTTTGGAAAATCTATTGAACCCAAAGGTTTTATGTTGGTCTCAATAAATCCACAGAGATTTGGGTAGAAAATATTTTTATGCAAATATAAATATTTTAATAGGATTGAGTTTAGCCTCATGAAGGCTAATTAGAATATCTCTTGAATGTATGTGTAGATATATAAGTAATTTGTTTGCACATGATTTGTATTCTGTTTTCTTTGCCTACATAATTGCAATTCGCAAATATTCGTGGGTCTGTATGTATATATATATATATATATATATGTAATATGCATGCATAATTGTTAAGAAAAAAAGTTTGAACCGTGTAAATGTATATATATGGATTTTGAAAACTTCGTTTTAAATTGTTTCCCAATCAATTTACAGAAGCTCTTTGGTGTTATGTTTAGCCTTGTTTGTCAATTTGATTGAGATCCTTTAAATAAGACAAAATGAAGAAAACGCTCCATTGAGTTCTTTGGCTGGTACTTTTGTAGTAGTAAAATAATGATACATCCTTATTTGACCATTCTCATGTGAATTTATTATACCAAATAGTATGGTATATTTTATATACATGTAGGAGCGGACCAGTCACTGATTGTGGTGAGTGCAGCTGATACATATATACTCAGAGTGAGATTGTATTTGGTGTGTGTGTTCCCGTGAACTTGTATATCATTCAAATAGCATTGACTCGTGATGTTTTATTTTTTAGAGGTCCAATTGATCGGATGATCACTAAAATAATTTTGGATAAGCTTTACTAATATGTAAGTTTGTTTTAAAAGAGTACTCACTCTAAAACAAAAATTACTCTTTTTAAGTGTTGAAAAATAGAAAATCCAATTTTTAATATTTTCGAATATTGGATTATTTGGCTTTATGTTACGATTTTAGTCTTAAGAAATTTGCTAGTAATCCATGAAACTTGCCCTTTTGGGACATGCATGTGACAGTATGCTTGTCATTATTAGATATAAAAATTGATGAGACTTTTTAGTCCATTGGTAGTTAATTTTTATGAGTATGTTTCTCTTTATAAATTGAGGGATAGTGGGGGCTCTCAACCTCCTATTTTCATCCCATCTAGTCTAGATATATTGAATGTTAAATGGACGATAAATATCATGACATAGAAATCTAGACCACGAAAGAGTTTAAAAGCTAAGTACTAAAAATAGACTTTTGAAAGTAATTTTTATACATTTACTTTATTGTGAGCTCCTACTTATTTAGAGGATTCTCTTACTTCTTTAAGGCTTATTCTTGAAAAGAAGCCATTCATGTTGAGATGAATTTTATAATGTCCAACGGGACTTGTGGACTTGCTACCTGGAAATGAAATGATAGAAAGTCAATGGAATTTTTTAAAGATTTTTAAACCCGAGAGTTTTATTGAAAAATGTGTGAAGCTACCTTAGTGGCCAAGGGTTTTAATTAAGTTAAAAGAAAGTATTGATTTGGATACCTATTCTCCTATTTTACATCCATTAAGTTTTATTAAATGTTGTTGATATTTATGATTTATTTTTAAATGGATGTTATAATTTTTTAAATGGAGATTTAGAGGAGGATATTGTTTAGATAAACTGGAGGGTTTATAGATATGAATAAAGTGTGCATACGTGTATACTCTTGATATGGTTTTAAAACTGGCACTCAGCTAATAGCATGAAATTTTTTGATCAAACTATTATTTTAAAATAGTTTTATGGTTTTAAAATCAATGAAAGTGACAAATTTATTTATCATAAACACAATGATAAAGTATGTGTTATGGCATTTATGATTTATTAATTGTTTGTTTCTATTTTAGAGATGGCAAAATAGACAAAAATTTATTGTCACTTAATTTTATATGAAAGGATTTGGATGAAACAAGTGTAATATAGAGATTAAAATTACAAGAGCTTGTGATGTCATTTTGAAAAAGATTTTGAGGAATTACTATTATTTTCATATGAATGCCTCTAGGCATATGAGTAACAATCATAATTGTAACTAGAGATTCTCACCAACGAAGAATGAAAATATTTTACCTGGTGGTTTACTCGATACCAAGGTTCTAATATTGGCAAAGTGAAATTGAATTTCATCTCCGGAAGAAATTAAATTTTGAAAAATGTATTGTAGACCCCGGAGATAGGAATAAATTATTTTTTTAAAAAAAATGTATTGCTTACTTCCAAATCTGAAAGAATTTAATTTTTGATTTTTTCAAGGCTGGTTTTAACCAAATTGGTTTTGGGAAAATAAGTATGCAATTTTGAAGTCAGGAATGCAATTGGAAAAATTATGATGTTTTAATGGAAGGCTCTAGAGCCACAAGTGGCTATATTTTCAGTATTGGTAATTGTTGACAAAATCATGTATTGCTTGAAAGGACCATGAACTTCTCATTACATTGGGTTGTCCGCTATCCTTATAGGACATAGCGATGCTGATTGGAATATCCTTTCAGATGACTCCAAGGCCACAATAAATACACTTTTTAGTATTACTGGGGGTATAATTTTAAGGAAGTCTATGAAATAGACTATGTTGGCTTAGTCCACTATGGAATCAGAGATGATACCATTAGCTATCGCTAGTGAGGAAGAGCTTGGCTGAAAAGCCTGCTATAAGATACTCCTTTACGGGAGAGATCGATACCAGCTGTTTTGATCCACTGCGATAGTACCGCGGCTATTGCAAAAGTAGAGAACCGGTTTTATAATAGTTAGAGGCGACAAATACGTCGTAAGCACACCACAGTTAGAGAATTTCTCTCTACCGGGGATGTAAGAGTGGATCACATACAGTCTGAGGATAATATAGTTAATCCTTTGACGAAAGGGTTAGCTCGTGAGAAGGTTTGGAAAACCTAAAAGGGATGGGGCTAAAGCCCATTGGTAGTTGAGTCACTTGTGATGGTAACCCAACCTATAGACTGGAGATCCTAAGAAGTAGGTTCAAAGGGTAATAACAAGTCACAAAGTGAGATGAGTTGATCATGCTATTGTATATAAACGGGGTTTATTCTCCGAGTCCATCCCTTAAGAAGCATGATATCCTGAAGCGATACACGGATGAGTTATTTGTAACTCTTAATGAGATCTAAACTCTATATTGAGTGGGATACCTAGCTACAGGAGTATCCTTGTTAGACTCACCTATGCGAATGTGGAAGTGGGGCCGTTTCCTATGGAATTTGGCAAATTCTCTAGAGCTTTCGCTATACTGGGATATAAGCATATGGCCATAAAAGTGCTGACTTTTGAACTTCACCCTAGTAGGATTGTGTGTGTGGTGTTGTCTGAGATAGAGTTCAAAACTACGGTTACTCTAGTATAATCGGGAGCACGATTACTACGTAAAGGTTCAAGTTGAAAAACACCTTTGCTTATGCACAGTCTTATGATCAATTGCTCGATGAAAAATTATTATTTTAAAATTTTATTAAAATAAGTGGGGGATTGTTGGAATATATTTTAATAAAATTTCGTTTTATAAATTTGTATTATAAAATAGTGGGAGATTGTTATACTTTAAGATACAAATTACTAGCTTTTATTATTTTGCTATGATTGATGCTAGTATTATAGTAATTAAGAGTAAATTATTGTAATAGTGAGTTATTGTTTAAACCGTTGGTTGGATTGATTTACAAATAGTAGGAAAAAAAAACGTGGGGGAGACTTTGTCAATTACTATTTTCTATCATATATTATATTAATACAAAGATTCTCTAAAGAGGACGTCCTCTCTTTATTAAAGAGAGGACCTCTGTTTTGACCGTCGGATCGTGTTTAAAAACTGTGAAATGACAAAACTGTCATTAATGAAAACACGATCTGACGGCCAAAACAGAGGCCCTCTCTTTAAGAAAAAAAGGGCGCCCTCTTTAGAGCCTGACTGTATATTAATATGTTTATATATATATATATATATATTGTATATGTTACCTTTTGTTGAGGATGAAGACTTGGTCTTCTACCTAAGTCTATCTCTATAACTGTTGGAGTAAGTTTAGGGTAGCAACGGCACTGTTGGTCAAGGCTTTTTCTTCCCTATTTATTGGCTTAGCCATAAGTCATAATGTTTTACTAACTTACTGTTTTTCTTCAATTAGAAAAATTCCCCATTGCAAAGAAATGAGTTTCTAATTCTAGTGAGTTTCAAGCTTTTGGTAGAGAAAAATATTTGAGCTCCTATTTTCAAAGTGAAAAAGTTTTCTAGTTGTATTTATCGAGCAAAAAGTCCGAAGGGTGTTAAGTATACCAGTTTCTCGATGTGTAAGGGAAACTGAGACAGAGGTGATTCTGGGCTGTTTTATCCTGGGGACGGCGTGGCAAGTACGAACTGCTTGCACACTTTGGGCAGAGCCGCGAAACGTCTTAAAGAGAGCGAGATCCGCGACTCGGCCCACGATTCGTTAAAGAGGCTACTGATCCGGTAATTCTATTCCATTTTTATTTTCATGTTCCAACATACACTTGACATGAAGAATAATTGCTCTCAGTTCCAAACTTCCAATGAAAGTTTAATAGGCCACAGAGAAATGCAAGTCGTTGAAAAAAAAATATATGAAGGAATAGTTTTGTTAATTCTATAGGAAACAATTTGTCAGTTTTAGTTTTATTTTTTTCCTTATTAAGAAGGGGCTTTGATATATTGTTATTTTAA
This sequence comes from Hydrangea macrophylla, assembly GCA_033977485.1. Classification (NCBI taxonomy): domain Eukaryota; kingdom Viridiplantae; phylum Streptophyta; class Magnoliopsida; order Cornales; family Hydrangeaceae; genus Hydrangea; species Hydrangea macrophylla. The sequence goes on along the minus strand of CM066988.1, from coordinate 111,660,284 downwards.
TATAGTAGGATATGATTGTGTTCAATTTTAAAGAGACACTATTTACTATTTAGTAGATGTTCCGACTTTTTTTTCTTCTCCTTCCATGTAACTCACCATTTTCCTTATTAACGTGGGGAAAAAAAATCTTTCATCTTCCATGAACAAACAATGTCTAAGAAAATAAGAATCTAATAAGAATCTAATGAAGATTAACTTAGACATGGATAACCACTTCTGTTAAAGCATGTGCCTCACATGTGCTCTACTAGAAAGATTCAATCTGTTACTTCCTCTCTGTTAAGTCTGTTAGAGAGAGTGAGGGTTTGTTATTTCTCAGTTTTGACAGCTGTCATGTATATTGCTGTATATAAGCTTGCATCACTCTCTGTTGAAAGCTAATGAGAATTAGTTGAATTTTATCTTCATTTTCTACATGGTATCAGAGCTCCAAGACCTACAAGCCTGTATATCATATTCATCTTCTTCGTTGCTTCTCTGTATTTTTTCTTCGTTCTTCATTCTTCTCTCTGATTAAGATTCTAAGAATGACGATTCTCACATCACTCAATTTATCCAAAAGACATTCATCGTCTTCTCCAAAATCCTAAAGAATACCCTCACCCTTTACTCAACCTTCTCATATCTTCCCCTTTAGCCTCACAAAAAGTTCCTTTCCGAACATCAGTCTCCATCCAAAAACCGGACCATTTACTGCTCTCTCTTTCTCTCTCTCTTATTTGAAGCTACTTTGTTCTCACTCGAGCCACGTACTCTTTAAGTTCCATTGTTGATTATATACATATAATAATAATAATAATATTATTATTATTATTATTATTATTATCATACACTCACCTTTCTATTTTATAATACCATCTGTTGTTCCATTTGGCACTAACTAGGGATGGAAAAAAAGTCCAGCTCGACGGGCAGTCCGAAGCCCAGCTCGAAAAAACTGGCCTTAAGCCCGGCCTAAGCCCGAGGTAGGGCCAGCCCGGCCCTAGGCCCTTATATCCCCGGGTAGGGCTTAGGCCTATCTCTTGAAGCCCAAGCCTAGCCCGAAGCCCGACCGGTCAGGCTCGACCCGAAGCCTAGCCCGAGGCCCAACCCGATCAAGCCCAGAAGGTTTTCAACAATTAATTTTTTTGCCATTTCCAAGAGTTTATAATAATCAAAATTGCAAGTGACATTTATAGGATTGTAAACTTGCGAATAAATTGAGTAATGCTATGTTTTCAAAATTTTGTATCTCGAATGATTAGCAAAAATATGTGACAATGAGCCTACTTTGATTGGACAATGTTGAAGTGGTCTTACCATTATTGAAGGAGGTCCCACTACCACTTATGTTTGGGAACCATTTAGGAAAAGAAGCATAGTGTTACTCGAATAATTTAAGAATGTAATACAATTATACAAATGAATAATGCCAAATTTGGGGCGTAATTATTTTTATTTCTAATTTCTTTTAATAAAAGATAATGATTTTTATTTTATTTATTTAATTAGACTTTAACCCTTTATATCTTCCGTTACTTTTTCACTTGTTTACATATTTATAATCTCTTTACATATTTATAAGAGTAATAAATTAAAAAATTAAAATTTTAAAAATAAATAAATAATAAATAAATAAAAAAAGACAACTTAGGCCCGGTCACGCATAGCCCGAGGCCCGAACCTTAAGCCTAGCCCGAGGCCCTAAGCCCTAAGCCCAGCCCAAGGCCCTAGGCTCTCGGGTAAGGCCTAGAGCATGAACCCTTTAGCCCGGCCCGAGCCCGATCCGGCCCGAAAGAGAGAAGGAGCCCGTGGACCAAAGCCCAAGCCCGCCCAAGTATGATCAAAGTCAGGCCGGGCCGGGCCGAGTCCAACGGGCCATTTTAACATCCCTAACACTAACCAACTTATGTGTTATACCTTCTCCTCGTACATCATCCAACTCACACAAAAGTAATGGGCGTGATTCTGTATTCATTGACATAATTGCAATTTGCACATGATCATGGACTTGATTGTGGTAGACTGAGCAAATCATGTAAATAGACAAAGAATCATTTAGTATTCTTTCTTGGAATAGATAGATGGTCAAGTTAGCATAATCCCAGGCAAATCAATCCATCATTAATTTCTTGCTTACTTGCCTTTATATGAATAAAAATGTCACACCTACATTTAAATTTATATCTAATTCCACACTTAATAATTATGGCCTTTGATTCAGTGGGCTCTATGTGAGTTTCGCATGAGTCCCACACGGGATCCACCGAAATCAAAGGTCAAGATATATTGGGTGTGAAATTAGATGTGGGTGGAGCATTTACATAAAAATTTTAGACAGATATCTGTAATCAAAAAACAAGGTAAGCTTTTTAAAGCCAAATGAAAAGTAATTGCACCCAATAGGGTATTTGTTCGAGTGAGTAATGAGCAAGCAAAAGTGGGTGAGCAATAATATATATATATATGGAGTACATTTTTTTTTTCCTTTCAAAAATTGAACATTTATTCAACAAAGAGCAAAGCTCAACAACACCATTATAACCCAAAAAACAAAGAGTAATGATTGGCGCACATAAAATGTGCACATAAAAATATTTGTCATTTATTTTGGTAAATCTTATGTATGCAGATATAGAGTCCACTGAAATGAATATCCCAGATCAAAAAGTCCGAGACTAGCTCACATCAACCTAACCAAACCCGAGAAACCGGAGAAATGTGATCAATAATAATATATATATATATATTCTTTAGAAATTGAACATTTATTCAACAAAAGAGCAAAGCTCAACAACACCATCATAAAACCATAAAAACCATAGAAAGGTGAGAAATAATCTCATTCCAAACAAGGCCAAATTAAAAAAGGAGGATCATTAATAACAGAAATTGATGGATTTGATTTGATGCAAACGTGGCTTAAGCCCACTCTGCCACAAAGCAGTTTTGAAATACGAAATATCAGACTCTTCTTTTTCCCGCAAACCCCATTTCTGTTCTCTCTCTCTCTCTCTCTGTCTCTCTCTCTCTCTTTGTAGCTCTCTGAATCTTCTTCAAAAATGTCCGATCGTCTTCCCCAAGACCTAATCGAAAAAATACTCTCACGATTACCAGTGAAAACCCTCCTCCGTTTCAAGTCCGTATCAAAAACATGGCTATCTCTGATCGACGGCCCAGATTTCATAAAAATGCACCTCAATCACTCTCTCCACAGCAACACCAATCGGAAGCTCATTATCCAGAGCAAATCCACCACCAGCCTCGTTCACGGAGGTAATATTCTCTATTCCATAGACTTTGATAATAAACTCAAACGTGCCGCTCTACTTGATTATCCATTCACTTGCTCCGACGTTCCCGATATTTTGGGTATTTGTAACGGTCTCTTTCTTGTGCGCGATGGGGACTTTTTGGTTATTTGGAACCCATCTACTAAAAAGTACCGTATGCTACACCCTCCCAAGTGTCTACCCCCAATCAACACGGTGGCTTCAACTTTTGAAACTTGTGGATTTGGGTATGATACAGTTAATGATGATTATAAAGTGGTTAGGATTGTAGAGTTTTGTGGGATATTGCGTGATTGCATTAAGTCTGAAGTTAAGTTTTATAGTCTAAAATCGAATACTTGGAAAAGGGTTCAAGATTTCCCTTATAGTCTTCCCTTTAGTCGAGTTGGTAGTCTTTATCTTCGAGGAGCTCTGCACTCTCTTGTTAGGAAACACCCAGGTCCGGGTTACAACGTAGAAGCTTTTCACCCTATTTATAGCGATGATTCGCCCCGGTTGATTCTTGCTATTGATATTGGGCTTGAGGAGTACCGTTTGGTGCCAGGACCGCCTTGTGCGTCGGATATGTTATTCAACATGAATGTGACTGAATTCGGGGGTTATCTTAGTATAACCGGTTCTTACAAAGACAAATTTGATATATGGGTGATGAAGGAGTATGGAGTGAAGGAATCTTGGACTAAACTGATAGCGCTTGTTCCCCCAGTTGTTGGGATTATGGACGATGTGACGCCTTTAGCTTATTCGAAGAGCGGTTTCGAAATTCTCTTGAATTATGAGGATAAGGAGCTTCGTTGGTATGATCAGAGAACGAAAGTTGTTAAACGGAAACGGGTCAGGGGTCTGCCTTCTTCGTTTTATGCAGAGGTTTGTGTGGAAAGCCTTCTTCCAGTTAGTGGCTATGGTGGACAAGAGGGTGTTAAAAAGCAGCAAGGACACGAAGATAAAAGGAAGGGAAATACCAGTCGGAAGAAGAGGTAAAATAAAATAAATTCATCATTATATAGCCATGTTTGTCTAAATATTCCCATCTTTCGTGTGTTCTGTTTATTATGGATGCACATATGATGCTTTCGAGGGATATAGATTTTAAACTAATGAGTTGGTCTATCTGAATTCTCTGACTTGTTTACCGAGCCAGTATGGTGGTTTAGTTCTTAATTCAATGGCTAACACTGTCTCGGGCTATCTAGCACTTACACTTCACTTTGGGTGCCGTCTTTGTATCGTGTCTGTGTCAAACTCCGACACTCGTCGGATACGCGTCACCACGTGTCGGACACGCTAAAAAACGTGTCTTAAAAGTTTTAACATCGGACACAGCTTGAGCATGTGTCGGACACGTGAGTGAACTTGGCATGGTGGCCTCTAATAAGAAATGCTTTTAAAATTTTGAGCAACAGTTTTAATATAGGAAAATTGGGGATAAGCAATTGGTGTTTTTGAGAATCCTGGACTGCAAATTGTATATTTAATTCAAAAATATAATTATTTTCTAGTCGTATCCTAGCCGTATCCGTATCTTGCACTTTTAGGATTCGCCGTATCGGCGTGTCCGTATCGTGTCGCATCCGTGTCGCGTGTCCGTATCCATGCTACATAGGTCTTAGGGTCCTTGTTCATTACTAGTGCACATAGGAGGAATACGGTTTTATTGGCACTTGTTTCAATCCTCCTTGGTGCGCCTTAGTAACACTAATATTGACTCTTGTTTTTCCAAGGGATGATTTTCTGTCAAAGGGATTCAAGCTGGTTCTATAAGAAACTTCAGGGAAAATAGAGGAGTGATGAGGAAAATGAGGTAATGTGATAAATTCTTCTTGTATTTCAGTTAATTAACTTAATTCACATTTTTATTTTTTATTTTTTTATTGAAATGTTGGTTCGTATTGAAAGCAGCTAATTTTATCTGTTATTACTTTGACTTGTTTGCTAGATTGGTTTAGCGTAGTCTCGCTCTTACCACAGAGTTGAGATTAACTTTTACCTAAAGGAGATGCTACAACAGTTTAGCTTATAAGATCTTTCCTTCTGTCGATTCATGTCATGTGTTGCCAACTTAATTTTATTTGCTATCTTACAAAGTTGTATGTCAAAATTTTATTTTCTTAGGACTGATCTGGATGACATGGCTTTAGAAGAAGCTGGGGAGCGTATCAGAAGAGATAGGATTACAAGAATGCTTCTCACTCTGTCTATGCTTTTTGGATATGCATATATGGTAAATATAAATATGTAGTAAAAAGACCATCTTTACTTTTGTATTGAGGTTCCTGTGGTTTTGTGGAGCTTATTACCCTTAATGTGGGATGCTCATAACCTGTTATGCAATGTAAGTAGTTTTGATGCCACAAGGATCTACTATGCACTAATGAGTTTTTGTTTACATGATGTCTGAACTAGCGATTCTGAGACAATGCTTTGTTTGGTTGGGTACGAATTACTGGAAAGATGGAATTCTTTAGTTGTATTAGAGTTGTTGGCATACCGATTTTTGTAAGTTTGAATACGTGCGGAACTTATCTAGCTGCTTTGGATGCAAAGTTTTTGTTGATCGTCACCAAAATATGGGAAGATGAAATGAATACTTTTTTGTGCCGTGCATGTGATTAAATCCTTATTATGCTTTGCTGCCTTTCATGATAGATGAAATTGAGTTATGCCTTCTCTTTCTTTGTTCTGAAATAAGTTCCTCGGTTTTGCTCAGCAGGGGCAGTGCCGCAGTGACATAGCATCTACCCTAGTTGGAAATTTAACACCATATATAGATCTGTAATTTTATTCCTCTGCATGAAAGTTTTGTCTTAGCGTTCTTGTTGAAGTATTCTTCTATATTCGATAAGTTGTTGATGTCTTATATTGACAAAGCTCATGAAAAAGTGAAGTTTGTGCCACCTTCCTTCCCTTTTTTTAAATTGACCCAAGGGATTGTACATGCCGAATTGGGTTTGAAACTGCAACTGTTGCTCTTGGAATTTCCAAAAGGTAGAAATTTCTAGGTTTACACTTTACAGTACAATCTATCTTCACTTCATGATTTTTGATTGTTGATATCAGAAATACTTGATAGTTGATTCTACCGGAGTTCTTTTTTTTTTTTTTAAATAGAATCGGATGGTTCTATACACTGCTAGAGTATACACAATATTAGAACCATCTCTGAATGTTTTTTAGAACTTCTTCAATGGGCATGCTAAACAACATGCTATATAGTATTTTGATGAAGTTGGATGGTTTCATACACTGCCAGATGGACATGCAAGTCCTAAGGAACTTCAATGAGGAGTGATGCAGGGGAAAAAAATGGTTAAATTGCTTTGCTAATTCTATAGGAAATAATTGGTTATTTTTAGCTTGCTTACTTACTAGTAGCGGTGGAGGCACACAAGTTGTGTGTGTAATGTATTTGTCTTTGTTATGTGTTCCTAGTTAAACGTAAACAATAATAAAAAAAAAATTAGTATAATGCAATGTAATTGTTTTTGTTATGTGTTCCTAGTTAAACATAACCAATAAAAAAACATAGTATAATTAAAAATTGTATAATGCAATGTAATTGTTTTTGTTATGTGTTCCTAGTTAAACATAACCAATAAAAAAACATAGTATAATTGTTCAGCGAAAATTAAAAGACGCACAAAGAAAAACACAAGACTTACAATTTCTCATTTTCTTTTCTTTTTTTTTTTTTCGGAAACATACAATTTCTTATTTTCATTTAGAAACAGCACTCAATCTAGACTTTCATCCTATACCAAAAAAAAAAAAAAATCAGAACTTCAATTGGTACTCAGAGAATGGTGACAATTCACTATATCTAAAATTTGTTACAATCCACTATAACTAAAATGTTGGGGTCACCGGCCAACACAAATTAATGGATCTCCATGTTTGGTAGAATTACCAATTATGTGCCTTCCCAAACACTAGAATTTAACTTGGTATGTAAAATGTTAAAACTTAAAATCTCCATATTGGTTTCTAAAGAGTAGTGCTACATATACACACTTTTTGACACATTTTTTGACACACAGCTTTAAATGCATGTACCTTGTGCTATGTAAGTGGTGCACAAAAAAATGTAAAAAATTCAAACAGCACAAAGTACATGTGTTTAAAGCATAGTGTGTCAAAAAGTGTGTCAAAAAGTGTGTGTACCAAACAATTCCCAATTATAAAACATTTATACTTGTCGATGTAGACTCCTCAGAAATGCATTGGTAAGAACATCTGCAGTAGGCAGCTATAAATTTAGGGGAACTTAGCATTTTGTGTTTGTAATGGTGTAAGTTATATAACAAATTTAAGGATGGAAACTTAGTGGAACCGAAAGTTATTGTTCGGCTAACTTTAGCTATTGTATGGGGGTTACGGCACAGCGTGTGCCGTGAGACACCATGCGGCACACACGAAGCCATCTCTTATTAAAAGACATCTCACACGGCACACATTGTGTCGTGCCATTTCCCAAACAACACAATGTGTTCCATGAGGGTTTTTTTTTTTTTTTTTTTTTTAAATTTTAAAAAAATAAAAATAAATTCAAGTGCAAAGTTGTTAAACTACGTCATTTCATGTCAAACGACTTTGTGAGTGTCATTTGTATAATATTAAAAGAAGATAATATGTTTCACTATATCAAAGGTACAATAACAGAGGCCTTTATATAGGCTACATAAATCCTAAACTAGGAAGGGTACAAGAACTTGGTCAGCTTATATAACGAGGTATAGAGGACAAATCTATGTAGATTAATAATCTCAACACAATACTCTTAACATTTTTTTTTTTTGGAAGGAGATAGTATGTTTCATTATATGAAATGTACAATAATAGAGGCCTTTATATAGACTATATAAATCCTAAACTAGGAAGGGAGTAGTATTGTAGTACACACTAGTACATCTAGTAGATAGTGCAATGAACTTGGTCAAAGCTTATATAACGAGGTACGGAGGACAAATGTATCCAGATTAATAATCTTAACACAATACTCTAACAGTTTGGTCATTACATTATTGTAAGTGTCCTCTCTCTGTACATTAAACTTAAGCTAATTTTTTCATAAATTTATACTACCCACTACAGATGCTCTACGAGTTTATTACAAATAACTTTTGCTTTTGAGAGTACATTTAAACTACTTGAGCACACAGTGATATATATATATATCTATATCTATATCTATAATCTATAATATATATATATATATATAAGTGCACCGATGCCCATAAAGTGTTTTACACTTTTATCAATCAGTAAACTTTTTTTAAAGTTGAATTTTAATAAATTTAGTGTACCACTTCTTTTTTTTGGGTCTGTCCATGAGAGTCCTACTTTTTTCTTTTTTTTTTCTTTTTTATTTATTTATTTATTTTTTTTGTATTTTTTAAATATATCATACAAATATGTTACATATATATATACATACATATACACGGTTGAGATTATTTTGGAAATAGGTCTATTGCTACCTTAGAGCATCTCCAGCAGTGAAATTGTATATGACCTGTTATTTTAACTAAAAACCATTTTGACTATTCAATATTTAACATTCAATTCCAGCAGTTCTCTTCATTTTATCTAGTCATTTTGATTTACTATATTTTCTACGGTTAAGATTTGTGCTATTTAACTTTAATGGAAGATTTAAAGGTTGGGATTTGGAGAGAGAATATAGAGAGCCATTCCTGGCTAGACAAATTTGTCTAGTCAAAAGGATAAATGTTAGAATAGCTAGCCATATGGCTAGCCTACTGGAGCACAAAAAACTACATTTGACTAACTATTTTGTCTGAAAAGTTAAAATAGCTAGTCTGCTGGAGATGCTCTTAGTGTAATTATTCAAACATTCCTATTGTAATACAATTCCTATTTATTCCTATTAGATTAAGCCCACAATGACTATATACACACTCGGTTGAGATTATTTTGGAAATAAGTCTCCCACAATTACTACCTTATTATTAAAACATTCCTATTGTTGTACAACTTCTATTATTCCTATTAGATTAAGCCCACAATGGTTGAAGTATTTTTTTTTTTTTGGGTGGGGGTGGGGGTGGGGGGTTGGTTTAATTGGTTGATGGTCACCTTTCACATAGGATTCTTATTGTAATACCACTTCCTATTTTTTTTTCCTTTTCTTTTATATATATATATATATATTTTGTTTGTAATACCACTTCCTACACCTACTTTTTTTCTTTTATTTTTTTTTTTTCGGTTTATCCCTATATATGTATATATGTTATATATATATATATCTACGGTTTGTTGCACTTTTACTCAATTTTTTTTCTTAGAGTTTTAATTCAGTTTAGTATGCCACATCATCAACATATTTTTTTTTTGGGTGATGAGAGTCCTACCTTTTTTTTTTTTTTTTTTTTTTTTTTTTTGTATTTTTCAGATATATCATGTTATTATGTTATAGATACATATATATATATATATGTATACGCGGTTGAGATTATTTTAGCAATAGGTCTCACACGATTGCTACCTTAATGTTATTCAAACATTCCTACTGTAGTAAAACAACTTCTATTAATTCCTCTATTGGATTAATCTTTTTTTTGTTTTGGTTTTTAATTCTTTGATGGTCATCATTGACATAGGATTCCTTAGAGCTGTTTCCACAATTATTGCCCTGAAATAACCTAATTATTAAACTAGGGCGTGTTTTAACTTAAAGACATAATAGGGGTAAAACATTTTTACTAAAAACGCCATTAAAATGGCGTTATTTCAAAAAACGCTACTAATAGGAACAACGTGATTACAAAAGACGCTATTATAGTGGCGTTTTTACAAAAAACGCTATTAATAATTGATTTTTTTCCCATTTCCAAAATAGAAAACGTTTTATGGAAATTCAGAAAAATTAATTTTTGAAAATAGTAGTGGCGGTTTTACAAAACACGCCATTTACTTTTTTTAATTTTTTCAAAATTTTAGAACAAAACGTATATAATAATAAAAAAGGAAAAAAAATAAATGTAATAGTAATAACGTCCTTAGAAAGAACGTCATTACCTTTTTTATTTTTTTTATAGTCAACCATGTACGTAGTTACCTTTTCAATTTAAATTTTTCTTTGTTTTATTTTCCACAATCTCACAACTTAACAATACCTTTTATTTAAAAAAGAATAATAACTCACCTGATTCAAAATGGGGTGTTTGATAATCCATTTAAGTGTTGAAAATGAAAATTTTCAGAACTTATTTTATTTCAGTGCATTTGATAATGTACCACTTAATTGAAAAGGCAGTAAAAAAATCACTGAAAACTTTTAACTGAAAAATTTCTACTGAAAATAATCATTGAATGCAGTCTATTCTAATACTAAATACACTGTTTTTAGGTTACAATTTAGTACTTAATTCAGTACTTAAGTACTGAATTGTAAATATTAAAAATTTTAAGCAATTCAAGTTACAATACTAAAAACAGTGTTTCAAGTATTAGAATAGACTGCATTTAGTGATTATTTTCAGTAGAAATTTTTTAGTTAAAAGTTTTCAGTGATTTTTTTACTGCCTTTTCAATTAAGTGGTACATTATCAAATGCACTGAAATAAAATAAGTTCTGAAAATTTTGATTTTCAACACTTAAATGGATTATCAAACACCCCATTTTGAATCAGGTGAGTTATTATTCTTTTTTAAATAAAAGGTAGTGTTAAGTTGTGAGATTGTGGAAAATAAAACAAAGAAAAATTTAAATTGAAAAGGTAACTACGTACATTGTTGACTATAAAAAAATAAAAAAGGTAATGACGTTCTTTCTAAGGACGTTATTACTATTATATTTATTTTTTTTCCCTTTTTTTTTATTATATACTTTTTGTTTTAAAAATTTGAAAAAATTAAAAAAGGTAAATGGCGTGTTTTGTAAAACCGCCACTACTATTTTCAAAAATTAATTTTTCTGAATTTCCATAAAACGTTTTCTATTTTGGAAATGGGAAAAAAATCAATTATTAATAGCGTTTTTGTAAAAACGCCACTATAATAGCGTCTTTTGTAATCACGTTGTTCCTATTAGTAGCGTTTTTTGAAATAACGCCATTTTAATGGCGTTTTTAGTAAAAACGTTTTACCCCTGTTATGTCTTTAAGTTAAAACACACCCTAGTTTAATAATTAGGTTATTTAGGGGCAATATTTGTGGAAACAGCTCGGATTCCTTACCACTTCTTTTTTGTTTTCGGTTTATCTCGACATAGTGTTATATATATATATATATATATGTGTGTGTGTCTATACATATTTATCTACGATTGAAATAAGTTTAGCAAAAAGTTATCATTTTATGATAGAATACACAGTTAAAAGTAGGATTAGTTCCCTCAAATAAAAAAGGTTAATTACATTTCACTATCACACCCTTTCCAGCATTTCATATAAAAAAAAATGCATAATGTGAGGTTTTGTGAAATTATTAATGTCTATTAGTAATTTGAGCTGGAGTTGACGGTGAGTCAACAGTGAGGTGTTAGTGAGGATACAGGAACTTGGACCTTTATATTGCATTGACTTAATTAAATGACATTTATATGATTTAAATGTTATTTGAGATATCTGGTATTTTGTTGAATAGTGAATTACCTGTGTCATATAATTTCTGGTAATTTCGATATTGAATTATATCATTTTGAGAACTATAGTGAGAACGCGAGTGTTATGTTGCTTAAAAAGATAGGTGGTGTAGAGATTCCACGGAATTTAGTTTTAGATCCTTGTGAAACTTTTTAAAATTTTTAACTTTCACTCGTGAAATAATAAAGTAGACGTATAAGAGGTTTCGTGGGATAATTGGAAGTTTTGAAAACTCGTGGGGGAGGTAGACATAATTTACGAAAGTTGTGTCTATATATAGAAAGGATGAGATTTCATTCCTCATCACTTTCTAAAAATATTTAGAGGAGGAGAGAGAAAAGGAGATTTAGTTGCTACGTACTTTGCGACGCCGATCGATGACCGTTCGTCCGTCAGATTTTCTCCATATTTGAGATTTGAACTCGTCGAGGTAAGACATTCGTTTTGATACCTCTTAGGCCACGTTTGTCACGCCCCGGAACCACCCAGATGATCCTAGGACACGTGGCACGCCACCAAGGCCTTACACAAGTGATTAAAGTTCTAAAAATAAAATTTTAAAATAAACTTAAACCAAAGAAGCTCAACAATAATAATAAAATAAAAAAAACAAAATCCTGTCTTTGCAATTAGCCAAAAATCATGTTTTAACAAGTAATTAATTTCCAAATAATATTATCAAATCACAAGTTGAAATAAACATTAATGCTTTAAACCATTTAGAATAAAATCAAAGTCACGAGCATGAGCTTCCAAGTACAAGCAAGAGTTTTTAAATAATTTAAGAAAAATACTAAATATAACCATTTACAACCAATCCCAACTAACACAGTCCAATCTTATATTACAAGAGTTAAGTTACAATCCAACTAAAGTGTAAAGTTTAACTAGGAATATTACATAAGCCCTTACACCAACCAAAGTATGACTCGTACTACAGCCCAGATTAAAACCAATTAATTACATCTATATTGCAAGCTTTACACTAAAAAGTAAGTAACTATTAAGAACCAGGTACAAATCCTACAAATAAATTACAAGTTATGAGCTAAAACCCTAAAATGGGTCACGGAAAAACTATTACAGAACTCAATAAAATTAGTACCAATAGATTAGACTCACCCCCAGGAGTCCGAATATGTGATCAGAATTAAAAACCAACGTCGTTCGGCTCGACAACCGTCGTCGAGAACGTCACCGTCGTACGTATCAACTCTCGTCTCCAACTCTCTGCGTGAATGATCTGATCTCTCAACTAATAACTAAAATGGTTAGTCACCTCATCTAGGTAGGGGTGGGCAAATAGTTCGGTTAACCGAAATCTAAACCGAAATTTTTCAGTTCAGTTATTTCAGTTCAGTCATTTCAGTTAAAAATTTCAGTTCGGTTAAAAACCGAACCGAAGTTTAAACTATGGTTCGGTTATCGGTATCGGTTGTCCAAACCGAACCGAACCGAAAAACCGAAGTTTTATTATATATATATATGGGGTGAGGGTATAATGGTAAAACTAAACCCTACAAAAAAAAAACCCTAAGACTAAAGCATTTCAGCGCCGCTGCCTCCCTTCAGTCCTCACACTTCACAGTACTCCTCAGTCCTCTCTGAGGCTCTGAGCTCTCTCTCCCTCTCGTCTCTCCGAGTCCGGAGTCTCCATCTTCAGTCCCTTAGGCCTTCACCAGTGGCCTGCACAGCAGCACAAACAGATCCAAAGAGGCAAAGACCTCTTCGGCTCTTCTCCTTCAGTCCTCTGTCGTCGATCTCTTGACAGGTAAGTGATGCCTCTCCGGCTCTTCTCTGTGTATTTGTTTAATTGTTTTAGTGTTTTGTATCAAAATCAACAATTAATAGAAGTTGATATTCTATCAATTATATGATGTGATAATCATGGACTTGGGGTTGGGGCCTCCTATTTGAAGATAAGTAACTTTAATACAATATCATTTTGTTCCCTTGTAATAACTTTTATCAGTGTTCTTGGAACCATTGGAAACTCAACAATTTTTGACTTTTTTGTTGGCCAAAATATGATAATTAAATCAATGACTTCATCTCAAATTGTTAGGGCAAGTCTCTCTGCCTCTGCTTTTTCTGATATTTACAATGAATTTCACATTTTGAATAATCTAGACCTGTAAATTTGGAGTCCACCTCCTCAATAATTCATGCTCCCAAATCATTCCAGTTGACTAAACCTAATTGGTTAGAATTTATTGACTTTTGGCTTAACTAAAAAGATGGCCAACTTTGATATAATCACTCCATTTAAGATTCACTCACATCGAAATCAATTACACTTAGACAAAACCATGTTTGTTACATTAGATATACACCAATATATGTCTACTAAGAACATTAATCTAAAATTAGAAATAAGTAATGACCTAATCTAGTGTGGACCCATGGGAGTGTGTTTCACTAAATAACTAACACATAGATTCATGTTTGGTGAGTCTTTTGAAGAAGTTAAACCTACCCATATAAGTTGGAGATATTATAAAGTGAGACCTTCACATCATATGGCGACTCAATACTATAGGTATATGTGGCCCCTATTTTTAAGAGGACTAGTTGATGATGTTAAAAGCTTCATATATACTCCGTATTTTATTGGGTCCATTCTCTTAACAACTGAAGCTTTGATATAATCACTCTTATGTAGTCAGTGTTGAACTGTTGAATCATTGATTATGTTTATTTTCCACTCTTTTAGAGTGTTTTTCAGGTTACTAGTTTTTGTGGCAGTCTCTTATTATTAGTGCTATTTACGATTCTACTGACTACTATGTCGGGTGGAAGTGAGAGTGAGCACATAGCAAGTCAAACACCGTCACTCGAAACTGACAGCGTAAATTCATCGAGTGACAAAAAAAGGAAAGACATAGCGCCTAGATCACTTGTTTGGAAACATTTTACTAAGTTCACTGATGTTGGAGGGTTTAGGAAAGTGAAGTGTAACTATTGCGATAAATCATATGCAGCTGATCCAAGAACTTGTGGGACTGCTACTATGAGAAATCACATGAATAGTTGTAAGGCAAACCCATATAATCATGATCGTAGTCAAACAAAGCTTACTGGGTTTCAACAAACTGGAGGTAGTGAAAGTGGGATAAATATTATGGGTACTTGGAGGTTTGAGTGTGAGGCTGCTAGGAAGGCACTAGGTCAAATGTTAATTACTGATGAGCTCCCATTTAGTTTTGTTGATCGACCTGGGTTTAAGCACTTTGTCTCAGTTGCATTACCCCCTGACTTCTGTGTTCCATCACGTAGGACTATCAACAGAGATTGCTATGATCTCTATATGCAAGAGAAGTCAAAATTGAAAATGTGGATGAAGGAACCAAATAGGAGGGTTTGTCTCACCACAGATACTTGGTCATCCGTGCAAAGAATAAACTATATGGTTCTCACTGCACACTTTATTGATAATAATTGGACTTTGCATAAAAAGATCTTAAATTTTTGTCCAATTATAAGTCATAAAGGTGAGGACATTGGTATTGCTGTGGAGAAATGCTTACTTGATTGGGGTATTGATAAAGTTCTTACGATTACTGTTGACAATGCTAGTTCTAATGATGTGGCAATTTCATACTTGAGGAGGTGATTTGATACTTGGGGTACAAATGTGGTAGGTGGAAAGCATCTCCACATGAGGTGTGTAGCACATATCATAAACCTTGTGGTTGTTGATGGCGTTAAAGAAGTAGGTGATTCTGTTGCTCGGGTTCGTGGGGCGGTTAGATTTATAAGGCAATCACCAGCTAGATTGAGAAGATTTAAAGAGTGTGTTGAATTTGAAAAGATTGAGAGTAAGAGATTGTTGTGTCTTGATGTTCCTACTAGGTGGAACTCCACATATTTGATGTTGGATACAGCTGAGAAGTTTGAGAGGGCCTTTGAGAGGTATAGTATGCAAGATTCAAATTATAAATCAGATCTTTCAAATAGTGATGGAAAAGGGGTGCCAAGTGAGGAAGATTGGGTTAAGGTTAGGCGTTTAGTTCGATTTTTAGAGCATTTTTATAACCTAACATTAAGGATCTCTGGCTCCTTATATGTTACATCCAATTCATTTCTTAGTGAAATTAGTGAGCTTTATTGTTTGTTAAAAATGTGGCAATGTAGTGATGATTTTGAATTCAGTTACATGGCAACAAAGATGAAAGCTAAGTATGACAAGTATTGGGGAGACCCAGAAAAGATGAATTTGTTGATTTTTATTGCTATGGTGTTAGATCCTCGTCATAAGTTAGGGTTTTTGGAGTTTGTTGTTCTCCAAATGTACGGGGAAGGTGTGGGACAATGCATGAGAAAGTTGGTGAGAGATGGAATATATCAAATGTTTGATGAGTACAAGAGGTTTAACGCACCGAAATCCACTACATCTTCCTCTTCCCAAACATCCGTTGGCCGATCTCATGTGATAACTAATGTGGAGCCTCAAAAAAGAAGGAAAACCTTAATGCAGGAGGAGTACGACAAGTATAAATTTGAAACTGGGAATTTGGATGCTAAATCGGAATTGGATAGGTATCTTGGTGAGGCTGCCGAGGATGATGATGATGACTTTAACATCTTGACTTGGTGGAAGGTCAATTCACCTCGATTTCCTATCCTTGCACAGATGGCCCGTGATGTGTTGGCAGTTCCTATCTCTACAGTGGCTTCCGAGTCAGCATTTAGTACTAGAGGGCGTATTCTTGATGCATTTAGGAGCTCATTGACTCCGAGGATAGTACAGGCCATTGTGTGTACTCAAGATTGGTTGCGTCCCCAATTTCGGCCGGTTAGTGTTGAGGAGGATTTAGAAAATCTTGAGAAGATCGAGGAAGGTAATCAAAATTATCAAATTCTTGTTTTAGATTTTTTTAGTTGGTACTTCGTACTTATATTATATGTGCTAATTAATTTTAATTTGTAAATCTTTTCTATTTGTAGATTTGTTGAAGATTGCACATGACTCGAACAACATACTAGATCTTTGATCGATGGTTGTTGACAATCTTGAATGCAAATGACTGAAAGGAGTTAGAAATTTGCAAACTTCATTGTTGGTATTTGCAAACTTTCTTGAATGGTGATTGGTGATGTATTTGTAAACTTCATACTTCTAGTAAGTAGTTGGTATTTGGTAATTTGTATTGAATTACTTTTTGTAATTTTGTATTTTCATCCATTGTTGTAGACTTTGTTGGATGTTTTATTTTTCGTGCACATTATTATCTTTGTGTGTGTTCTATAAGGACTGAATGGAGTTGGAACTTGGAAATATATTATTATGTTTAATTGTTTTGTTGTTAACAGGTGTAAATGAATGGTGAATTGTGAAATGCCCAACTTGTATTGGGACTTGGGAGTTGGAAACTTGAAACTTGGAAATATGTGATTGTGTTTAATGTTAGCAGGTTCTCCAGGTACAAATGAAAACAGAAATGTCGACAGAGACATAATCTATTGTATTTGTGAATTGGAAATATGTTCATGTTATATTATTGTTTTTTTTTTTTAATTTATTTGTATGGTGTAGTATGTAGTATGTGATTTGTGTTTGGAAAATTGGAAACATGCCACTTCAAAAAAAAAATTGGAAAAATGCCACTCAAAAAAAAAAAAAGTGTAAATAAAAATAAGGGTGAAAAGTTCAGTTAACCGAAGTTTTAAAACCGAACCGAACTATAATTTCAGTCACCGAACCGAACTAACCGAAATAATATTTGGTCAGTTATCAGTTGACCAGTTGCCAAACCGAACCGAATAAAACCGAACCGAACTTCTACAAACCGAACCGAATTAACCGTTTGCCCACCCCTACATCTAGGTGGCTTAGTTTTATAACTTTCCCATTTTTATTATGCAACCCCCACTAGTTTGTCAATTTTACAATTACACCCCTACTAATTATGAAACTGTATTAAAACTATCCCAAACCTAAATGGGTATTTGTCTATGTCTCGCATGCGTTCCATTAGTGGTCCCATATAATTATCTGAAGTTGCTAATTAGCCTACTAATTATATAACGTGTTCAATTCGTGCTCACAAAGGTACCCCTAATTGACCCCAAAAGTGGTCACTACCTAATAACATGATATTATTAACAATGAAATAATAAATCATTTAAGCATTAATAAACATTTAGGCACATAGGGTGTTCCACATATTACTGTCCCATCTCAAGTGGGACCCATCAACACATATCCCAACTTGGGATTGGCATACTGGCCAAAACTGGGTTCCCAACTGGACACCCATAATCAACTTAGTGGGTCAATCCCACTCCAATAAGTGTCACATAACACATTAATTAATATTAACTCATGATTATGCATGCTAAAGCAATATTAAATATAAACCGTGGGAGCGGGTGTCACATCTCTCCCCTCCTTAAAAAGGAGTTTGTCCCCAAACTCGTAGTACCTCATGTTTCGAACAAGAATGGATACTTCTCTTTCATTTCATCTTCTCTTTCCCACGTGGCTTCCTCAATGGAATGATTCCGTCATAGCACCATAACCAAAGGAATAGTCTTTGTCCTCAGAACTTGTTCTTTTCTGTCAAGAATCTTGACTGGCTGCTCGACATAAGTCAAGTCTTCCCTGACTTCCAACGGCTCTGGAATAATCACTTTCTTTGGATCTGATACACATTTCCTTAACATTGATATGTGAAATACATCGTGTACATTAGCCAATTCTGGTGGTAATTCTAACCGATAAGCTACTGGTCCAACTCTGCCAATGATCTCAAATGGCCCAACATACCTTGGATTCAACTTCCCACGTTTCCCAAATCTCGTGATACCCTTTGAAAGTGATACTTTCAAGAATACAAAATCCCCAACTTCAAACTGTATTGGTCTTCTTTTCAAGTCTGCATAGCTTTTATATCTACTTTGAGCTGTTTGAAGCCGTTGTTGTATTGTCTTTATCTTTTCTGTGGTTTGCTGAACAATTTCAGGCCCTATTAATCTTCTCTCACCAACCTCGGTCCAACAAAGTGGAGAACGACACTTACGCCCATATAAAGCCTCAAAAGGTGCCATCCCAATACTGGATTGATAACTATTATTATAAGCAAATTCAGCTAATGGCAAGTGCTCTTCCCAATCACCTTTGAAATCCAAAACACAAAGTCGAAGCATATCTTCAAGTATCTGAATTACACGTTCTGATTGGCCATCGGTTTGAGGATGAAAGGTTGTACTGAAACTCAATCTTGTACCCATCGCTCTCTGCATTCCTTGCCAAAATCTTGATGTAAATGCACTATCTTGATCTGAAACTATAGATACTGGAACTCCATGAAGTCTCACAATTTCTTGGACATACAATTCAGCTAACTTCTTTGGATCATTGGTCTTGATTGGTAGAAAATGTGCAGACTTAGTCAATCGATCAACGATTACCCATACACTGTCATTTGACTTTCTAGATCTTGGTAAACCTCCCACGAAGTCCATTGTGATATTTTCCCATTTCCACTCTGGTATAGGTAATGGTTCCAATTTTCCCGTTGGTTTCTGATGTTCCACTTTGACCCTCTGACAAGCTACACACTTTGCTACATGCTCAGCTACTTCTCGTTTCATCCCTGACCACCAATAGATTTCCCGCAAGTCACGATACATCTTAGTACTACCCGGATGGATTGAGTACCTTGTATTGTGTGCCTCTTCCAAAATTACTTCCTTGATACCATCGATATTGGGTACACAAACCCGGTTTCTGAATTTCAACATATCATTCTCAAAAATAAATTCTGGTTGCTTACCCTCAGGTATTTCATCATGAATCTTCTTCAATATTGGATCTTGAAGCTGTTTGGCTCGAATTTCATCAATAAGAGACGGCTGTGCAATAATGGCTGACATTAGACCACCTCTAGTTTCTGGAATCACCTCCAACTTTAGCTTCTCCATTTCCCGAATTAACTTTTCCTGTGAAGTCAAAGCATAGGCCAAATTAGTTGTAGACTTTCGACTCAGCGCATCGGCCACCACATTAGCTTTCCCTGGATGATATTGGATTGTCAGGTCATAATCCTTCATCAGCTCTAACCATCTCCTCTGCCTCATATTCAAATCCCGCTGTGTAAATAAATATTTTAAACTTTTATGATCTGTGTAAATTTCACATTTTTCCCCGTAGAGATAATGCCTCCAAATCTTCAAAGCAAAGATAACCGCCGCTAATTCAAGATCATGTGTTGGATAATTTATTTCGTGTGGCCTTAACTGCCGTGAAGCATAGGCAATTACCTTGTTGTTTTGCATCAAAACACAACCCAAACCTCGATAGGAAGCATCGCTATATATCACAAACCCTGCAGTACCTGAAGGAATGGTCAATATTGGTGCTGTCATCAAACGAGTCTTCAATTCAACAAAACTTTCTTCACATTCTGGACTCCAAACAAAAGGAACATCTTTTCGCATAAGTTGTGTCATTGGCATAGCAATTCTTGAAAAATTTTCCACGAACCTTCGGTAATATCCAGCTAATCTCAAGAAGCTTCGTACTTCTGGCACACTTGTTGGCGACTTCCAATTGGCTACAACTTCAATTTTCTGTGGATCTACTGATACACCCTCCTTTGAAATCACGTGCCCCAAAAATCCTATCTCAGTTAACCAGAATTCACATTTCTTCAACTTCCCGAATAGCTTCTTTTCACGAAGTCGCTGTAGAACCAACCGTAGATGCCTCTCGTGATCTTCTACACTCTTGGAATGTATTAAGATATCATCTATGAAGACAATTACAAACTCATCCAAATAATCTTTGAACACTCGATTCATCAAATCCATAAATGTTGCCGGTGCGTTTGTAACTCCAAAAGGCATAACAAGGAATTCATAATGACCATAACGGGTCCTGAAGGCTGTCTTCTCCACGTCTTCTTCTTTGACCTTTAACTGGTGATAACCCGATCGCAAATCAATCTTAGAAAAGACCTGGGCTCCTTGAAGCTGATCAAACAAGTCGTCGATCCTAGGCAACGGATATTTGTTCTTGATAGTTAACTTGTTGAGTTCTCGATAATCGATACACATCCTCATAGTCCCGTCTTTCTTCTTGACAAACAATACTGGTGCACCCCACGGCGATACACTAGGTCGAATGAATCCCTTATCTAGAAGATCTTGCAACTGAATCTTCAATTCTTTCAACTCCACCGGTGCCATTCTGTACGGTGTTTTCGATACTGGCTGAGACCCCGAGGCTACTTCAATGGTAAATTCAATTTCCCGCTCAACTAATACATCAGGTAGATCTTCAGGAAAGACATCTGGGAACTCTCGTACAATTGAAATATCTTCTACTCTAGTCCCCGTGACCCGTGTGTCAATTATCGAACATAAGAACCCCCGACAACCTTGTTTCAACAACTTGCTTGCCCGGATTGCTGAAACCAAATATGGCGGTGCTACAACACTAGTTCCCTGAAAACTAAACTCCCCTTGTCCCATTGGTCGAAAAGTAACTCTTTTCTGTTCACAATCGATAGTAGCTTGATTTACGGATAACCAATCCATGCCCAATATTACGTCAAAATAATTAACAGCCAACGGAATTAAATCCACTGTCAAAACCCTATCATTTACCCTGATTTCACATGCTTTGAATATTGATGAAGTCACCATAGATTTGCTTAAGGGTAAAGATATGGACAAATCATACCCCAAGGGTTCTGACATGCTGTCTAAATGTCTAACACATTCATGTGCAACAAAAGAATGTGTTGACCCTGAATCTATTAAAACATGCGCCGGGTGTGAACAAATGAGTAATATACCTGATACCACGGAATCAGTAGCTGCGGCATCCCCCGGTGTTAGACGGAAATACCTTCCTTGTCTTTGTTGAGGCCCTTTCCCTTTATCCACACTTGTCCCTGGTTTTGCCGCAGTTGAAGGTACAGAACTTGTCCCTTGTTGTTGTCTTGTTGGGCAATATTTTGGTTGATATCCAGGCTGTCCACATTCGAAACATTTTCCTCTCATGTCTGGATTAATACTCCCCATACTCTGGGTTCGAGCTTGTGAGCAATTTCTCGCTATATGCCCCTTCTGCTTGCAGATATTGCATACTAACGTCAAATGGCACACTCCCATATGCTGACGATTACACGTTGGACATAGTGGACGACTTTCCTCAGAGAAAGAACTTCCCCTTTGAACTATTGAGCTAGAACTGGAACCTCGCGAGAATGGCTTCTTAAAGAAACCTTGTCCTTTGCCTTTTCCCTCAGCTGGCCGCTTATTCTGTTGGCTTTGTTTGTACTTCTTAATATCCCTTTCTGCGATCAAAGCAACATCTTGCACATCGGCCACCTTTCTCAGTTGATGTGTATCCACTCGGCTTCTAATATTATCTCGTAGGCCTTCTTCAAATTTCCGTGCCCTATCCACTTCCCTTGGTACTGTTCGATATGCAAACCGAAGTAAACTGTTGTACTTAGCTGCGTACTCATTTACTGTCATATCCCCTTGTTGTAGATTTGCAAACTCACGGCCCAACTGTGTCTTAACGGATGCTGGAAAGTACCGCTTGTAGAAGACCTTTACAAATCTGTCCCACGTCTCTGGTGCCCCTTGTTCAATCACATTTGTCCACCAGTTCTGGGCTTCGCCTTTCAAAGTATCAGTAGCACACATTATCTTTTCCTCATCTGTACACTCCACCGCCCGAAAGATACGTTCCATATCCATTACCCAATGATCAGCTTGTGATGGATCTGGGCCTCCATCAAATTGACTCGGTTTTCTTTTATAAAATTGCTCAATGACTCCCCGTTCGGGCCGTGGTTGTGGGTTCGCAGGTCTATCACCACCCATTCGATCACTTACTGCCCTTACGAAATTGCTTACCACTTCCTCTAGATGGTCCATCCTCGAATGAGGTGAACGTTCCGGATTATGATCCATTTTTTACCTGTCAATCATTTGACATAAATATATTGCATGCTATGCCAATATGTTATATAATAACATAGCAACAATTATTCATATGCATTCATGAAATGCATTTACATGCTCGTCATCTACGCGTACTCTCAATCGTCGTCTCTCGTACCCAAGGTTCTAAGCCTAAAGCTCTGATACCACTAAATGTCACGCCCCGGAACCACCCAGATGATCCTAGGACACGTGGCACGCCACCAAGGCCTTACACAAGTGATTAAAGTTCCAAAAATAAATTTTTAAAATAAACTTAAATCAAAGAAGCTCAACAATAATAATAAAATAAAAAAAAACAAAATCCTGTCTTTGCAATTAGCCAAAAATCCTGTTTTAACAAGTAATAAATTTCCAAATAATATTACCAAATCACAAGTTGAAATCAACATTAATGCTTTAAACCATTTAGAATAAAATCAAAGTCACGAGCATGAGCTTCCAAGTACAAGCAAGAGTTTTTAAATAATTTAAGAAAAATACTAAATATAACCATTTACAACCAATCCCAACTAACACAGTCCAATCTTATATTACAAGAGTTAAGTTACAATCCAACTAAAGTGTAAAGTTTAACTAGGAATATTACATAAGCCCTTACACCAACCAAAGTATGACTCGTACTACAGCCCAGATTAAAACCAATTAATTACAACTATATTGCAAGCTTTACACTAAAAAGTAAGTAACTATTAAGAACCAGGTACAAATCCTACAAATAAATTACAAGTTATGAGCTAAAATCCTAAAATGGGTCACGGAAAAACTATTACAGAACTCAATAAAATTAGTACCAATAGATTAGACTCACCCCCAGGAGTCTGAATATGTGATCAGAATTAAAAACCAACGTCGTTCGGCTCGACAACCGTCGTCGAGAACGTCACCGTCGTACGTATCAACTCTCGTCTCCAACTCTCTGCGTGAATGATCTGATCTCTCAACTAATAACTAAAATGGTTAGTCACCTCATCTAGGTGGCTTAGTTTTATAACTTTCCCATTTTTATTATGAAACCCCCACTAGTTTGTCAATTTTACAATTACACCCCTACTAATTATGAAACTGTATTAAAACTATCCCAAACCTAAATGGGTATTTGTCTATGTCTCGCATGCGTTCCATAAGTGGTCCCATATAATTATCTGAAGTTGCTAATTAGCCTACTAATTATATAACGTGTTCAATTCGTGCTCACAAAGGTACCCCTAATTGACCCCAAAAGTGGTCACTACCTAATAACATGATATTATTAACAATGAAATAATAAATCATTTAAGCATTAATAAACATTTAGGCACATAGGGTGTTCCACATATTACTGTCCCATCTCAAGTGGGACCCATCAACACATATCCCAACTTGGGATTGGCATACTGGCCAAAACTGGGTTCCCAACTGGACACCCATAATCAACTTAGTGGGTCAATCCCACTCCAATAAGTGTCACATAACACATTAATTAATATTAACTCATGATTATGCATGCTAAAGCAATATTAAATATAAACCGCGGGAGCGGGTGTCACATCGTTTGGCTAACCTTTTCGAAAATCTAATTTCTAGGAAATTGGGAAAAATCCAGTAAAACTTGTAGGAATCGCGTATAATCTGAGATTCGACATTTATTCGGGCCTCTAGTGCATCCTTCAAAGTTTCGAAGAGATCGCACGAAGTATGGATTCTAGATCTATGAAATATATGAGATTTTCATGTTTTCACTATCGACTTTGCTATTTTGGATCCGGGCAAAATTCATATATTAATTAGGCCCGTTAATTACGCATGTGAAATTATATGAGAAGCATGTATGACTGTTTACGTGAGTATGGTATATGTCTACTTGGGTCAAAGGGGAGTTTGGTGCAATTTCATCTGGAGTTGTAAGCTCCTCGAATCTTGAGGATTTGAGAGATTTAATTGTGGTTATGTATGGTATGGAGGAAGGCCCAACCAGGACACGGTAACTGGTATGGAGGAATACCCAACAAGTGTATGGAATGCGTGGGGGAGGTGTGCCTTCCACTGCATCGGTTTCATTACTAGATGAAAGCGTACCACTCACCCTAGAGACTATTTCTATGTGTTTTAGATGCTTAAATCATGAATTGTCATATAAGCATACATTTAGAATTATGCACTCAGCATATAGCTGAGCAATGGAGATTTACTCCATTGCAGGTGATAAGAGGCGAGGAAAGAAGAAGCATGAGGAGTGAGGCCGAGGAATGCCAGGGAAATCACCTTGTTTATACTTTTGTTTTTTTTTCCAACTTGTAATAAGAATTTGTAATTGTAGTATGTTGTAATCGAATCTTGTTATGGGTTGAATTAGTACTTGTAATCCCTAGTTAACGCTTTTGTATAATTGTGTTGAATCGTGGTTTGTAATCCTGTTGTTGTTGGGAATTGATTTGGAGATCCTTGGTTTGAAATTCTGTAGAATTGGGCATTTCTGCTAAGAAATAGTCTACTGGCTCCTAGTTCAGTCGACTGGTCCCCCCTGTGCTCCAGAGAAATTCTTTGAGTTTTTTAAGGATCCAGTCGATTGGATGGTTTTCAGTCGACTGTTTCCTACACAAAAACACCACTTTCTGCATGCATAGTGCCCAGTCAACTGGATAAGGCACCAGTCGACTAAAAATTTGAGGCCCCAGTCGACTGGACCCCAATCACAGTCGACTAGATAGGGATGTTAAACTTTTAAACTTTATGCTTCAGGTCTTCAGTCGACTGGACCCCCAATCAGTCGACTAGACCTCTGTTTCTAAAACTGAATTCTTTTCAAAACAATTTCAATTAGGCAAAACTTTTTATAGCTCTGATTTTAAAGGTTTTTACGTATGTTTGCTTCCGCTGCTATGCTATTTTTTACTTTAATGGAATTGGTTGAGCCTTGGTGGCGTGCCACGGGTCCTATTTCCGTGCATAGCGGGATGGGTCGTGACTCGTGACATCCACACCATGCGATTAGGCTAGTTTCACTTGACACCATGATTCAAATGTAGACACTTAACCCCATGTAGTTGTGGACTAAAGTGAAAACTATTAAGATTTTTCATCAATTCTGACAGAAATTTCAAAATTTGTTTGGTGGCAAAAATTTTTATCACTGAGGGGTTAAGTGTCAAATTATACCCAAGTTAAGTATATACATGTTTGATCAATTTAAATTTTCCGTCAGTTTTGACACAAATCTTAACAATTTTAAATAGTCCACAACCACAGGATTAAGTGTCCAATTTTAAACCACAGGGGGTTGAGTGACCAATTTTAATTTTCATGGTTTGGTTTCTCGGCCACATGTCTTTTCGTTTGTACCACAGCAGTGACATATGGTACACGCAATTACTGCCACAAATTATTTCAGTCACATTGCAATTAATAATTGAGTTTGAACTGGAGACTGTGCCTTTTGTTTATTTATTTTAACGTTTACTTTTTATTGCCTCTATTTCCTTTGCCTAAAAAGTTTACGAATTACTTTCTCTATCCTTGCCGCTATTTCAATAGCAAAATGAGCTTGGATGAATCATAATCCAATCACAAATATATTTGAAATTAGTGGGGGGAAGTTGAAAATAGTAATTAAAATATTTGTGATAAAAATTTTGACATTACAAAAACATAACTATTTATAAAGGACATTGTACATTTAATAAAATTAGACAATTAGAGTGTGTGTGGAATAATATTTCAAGAATGCATTTTCACCAACTATAATAACATTATCATGTTTATTTTCTAACTGAATTTAAAGATGTGTTCCAATTATACTAATTTAAGCAAAGTTAAATTAGTTGTTCTTTGTACTTTCTTCCTATAGCACTATTTTGAAAATTTCCAACAAAGTAGTAAAATTAATGTCCATGTAAACTCAAAATGCGGGAGAGGTTTGTGTAATTAAAGTAAACTTTAGGGGAGGTTTGTGTAATTATCCCTTTAAACTATATTTTTGTAATCATTTTATACTTTTCTTTGTCATCAGTTGAATATATAATTGGTGTTTGGCGTAGCTTCTTATACAAAAGTCCATTCTAGGAACAGATTTTCAACATGGAATTATAATTTAGATGGCGCTCTTTTTTTTTTAATAAAGAAATTAACAATTGTTTGGTGACTGCGAGTTTTTTTTTTAAAAATAAAAGTGCATCCAAATCTACAAATACATTTGGTGACAACATCTTAAAAGTCCAAACTTATACCTATTTTACAATATTATTACCCTTAACCAATATCCATGGTTAGGATATATAGTTAATTATGGAATTTGGATAAAGATGACATTAGGTTATAAAATAAGGGATAAAAATATAATTGTGTGTGAAAAAGTTCATGACTTCTAGGGAAGTGCAAAGTCACAGTTTTCAAAAATAAAAAAAATTGACTTCTCCAAATGGGCATTCTAAAGATACACTTTTTATCAAGAAGTCCATTCCCAAACCTAACTAAGCGAATTTCACTTTTATAAATGGCCTTCTTCTTTTAGAAGCCAGTTCCCAAATGTTTCCAAACACCCTAATAGTAAGTAAATATTATAAATTTTTAGGTTTATACATGATATTAGGAATATCATAATGTAACAACCTACATTTCATGTAAATTTAATTTGCATTTTCATATTTAATTTGTATTATCTATGTTCATTTTATTTCAATAGTCATGTTTTGTAACCTTATAGCCTATCTTATTGTACATTTTAATTCTTTTGGGGTCAAAATGCGATTTTATAAAATTTCGTAATACCTGTGTTGAATTTCAAATCTGTATTTCAAAACGGTGAAAATAATTTCTTTTGACTCAAACAGTATTTTTATAAAACCGGGAAATCATTTCCTATATTAAAATGAATTTTCAGTATTTTTGTGACGAACACTGCGCCACAAAAATACCAGTTTATGTTTAAAACTGTCTACACTGCGTTAAAATTTCACAGATTTTGAAATGACGTAAAGTTGAGATGATGTGTGCTTTATTGCCATTTATGGCAAGTAATCATTTGGTGAAGTCTTGTTTGGGAATGCTTTGTGTGTGTGTGTATTCTTATACCATAAGTTTATTTTCCCAAACAATCTAAACTTGACCCTTCAATTTGTGAGAGTGCATAAATATACGTATGTATATCAACTCATGTATAGGCTGAGCATTTCTTGTATATTAGTTATTTAACTAAAATGAATTTGTAGAGTATAGAAGACTTATCTTGGCCTCCAAGTCCATCAATTTGATCTCTATATATACACACACACACTTAACCACACTTGATACACATTCTACAAACTGAAACAGAGAGAGTTTGAGAGTTTATAGTTGCTGAATTTAGAAAGAAGAGCTCTTCTCTCCATAGCCAATAGCTTGGAAGCTTGGAATTCATTTGGATTTCTTATTGGGTTTCTTTCTCAAACAATTTCTTCTATCTATATCTCAGTGAGTATTTAGAACTCACTCAGAATGTATTTCATGTTTATTTACTGTTGTATTTGTTTGCATTGGAAATCACCATTGTTATGCTCATCCATGGAAGCTTGGAGCTTGAAATCTCAAATTTTCAAACTTAACCAAAAATCGTTTTTGATAGATAAAAATGAAAGATTACAGTCCCTAGAGGTTGTATTTGAAGTATTAGAGCTTAATTCATTTGCATATGAAAGTATATTAAAATTGAAATTTTGACACCTCTCGGTTTTTCGTAAAATCCGAGAGCTACGATTGAAATTAGTTAAAACCGATCGCGTATTCATAATCCTTGCGGAAAAAATGAAGAAATCCATATATTACAAGTCATATTTGCATTCAGATTTGAAAATGGGTCAAAAAGAGGCTTTAAATTCGTAATTGGGGAGAAACTGCTGTTACCAATCGATTGGCATGTTTACCAATCGATTGGCACTTTTGCCAATCGATTGGCACTTTTTCAGCACTGACGACTTTTAGTAAAACGGCCATAACTTCCTCTAGAAAACTCAAAATCGCGCACGGTTTGAAGCATTGGAAACTAGACTCAAAGACCTTTATTTTGATATGTATTTCATATACAAAAATTATAACTCATTTTTGAGGGCATTGCTTCAAAGTAGACACACTTGTGTTCTAGTAGCGATAAAAGTAGATTAAAGTATTCTTTGATGAACTCACTGGTTGTTTCACATAAGATTTGATTTCTTCTCGTATATCCATGGTTATCATTCCCAGTACTTTATATTTATTAAGGTTTCATGACATACATGTGGAGTCAGTTGTACATGCATGGGGTGTGGTAGTCAGTGTGGAAAAGAGTATGAGATTGAGAGTGAGATTGTGGTTGAGATTGTGTTGTGGACACTCCCTGGTAATTGTGTACCAAAGTGTGTTGTGGTTGAGATTGCGGTGAGAGTGTCTTTGAAATTCGACGGTGGCAAAATTGGAGACTCTCTGGCGCCCATGGAAGCGCTAAAGTGTGTGACGCCGAACTTGGACATTCCCTGGCACCCATGGTAGTGCTAAAGTGTGGCCTACGGATACTCCCTGATACCCGAGTCTGGATACTGCGTGAGGGTTCCTCCGGTATTTGGATGGCGGTTTAGGTATTCAAAGTGTGAGGCATTGGACACTCCCTGGTACCCCGGACCAAAGTGTGAGGCAAACTGGACATTCCCTGGCACCCCGTTGCTAAAGTGTGGCTACCTTAGTGTTTCAAAGATACTGGAGTGAGATAGTGGGTTGTTGTGTCTGTCGAGAGAAAAGAGTCAGCAAGATGAGTGTGGTGCATTGTCTCATACACGATCATATGCTTTATAAATTAACGACTTGAATATATAATCCTCGTTAGTTTATAATTTGAATTTTCTCTATGGTCAAGCTATTGATTTTACAAAATTAAAAAGGATTTGGAAAATGGTAAATGAGTATGTTTTACATTCAAAGTTATGTTTTTAATACTCACCAGCTTCTTGAAGCTGACGACGTTGATGCGTCCTGGACATTCGTGTTCAGGCTTTTCAGGTTATGATCAGGCTGACCAATATGATTATGCTAACTGAGAATGACCACTTGGAAGAAAGTCTGCTATCATCATTTCATGTCTTAAGTTATATATTTTAAATTATGAGCTGATTTTGTAATAAGGAAGACTGTAATAGACCTTAAGTTATTATTTTGTTTCAAGGCGGTCTGTGCCTTAGTTAACCCCGTATCATAAGATGTAATAAGTTAGAATAATTTTGTAAGCTTTGTTTGCTCTACTCTGATTATTGTTTATTGTTGTTCGACGTTTGGGACGGAATCGATCCTTCAAATTGTCGCAACCTACGGGTCCATAAAGGAAATTAAACGCTTTCCTTATTTATGCTACGTCGGGGCGTGACAGGATTTAGTGGTATCAGAGCCAGGTTATTATTTATCTCAAGAGAGTTTAGCCAGGTTAGGGTTTACCAGTTTAGACCCGCTTCTACGATCTGTTAGCTTAAGCTTTGCACCCCGATGATACGACAGGGAGGATAGACTCAGAACCCAAATGCCTAAGATTATCTCTGTCCTGATTTAAGTTAGTACCTTTTTCAGGTATGGATCCAGCTCAGCCTCTTTTTGTACCTGACGCTTTTGGACGGCATTGGGTTACCTTGGGAGCGATAGTGCCGGCTTCGGCAATGCTTTATTTCACCATTGTTGGGCAGCGTGCAGCTACTACCGTCGACCTAGATCTCTGGCATCAGATTCATGTGTTGGGACTGGTCGACTTGTCCCGTGCCCGCCTTGAGATCCTGTACTTTATCGAGATCCAGCGCTTAGTGCTTGTAGAGATGGTTCACTTGGTTAACAGCGATGCCTTCTATTTACCTCTTGAGGTTCAGGTTGTGCAGGCTCACCTTGCGCAGCTAGAGATGCCTCCACCAGTCGTCCCCGCTGTTGAGGAGGATGGTGACGGTGACGTTGTACTTGCTCCTATTATCGAGGATGCTGAGGAGTATGGCATGGGTTGGGACGACTTCGCAGTTGACCTTGAGGAGGCACTAGTACTCGAGCTAGTTTTGCCAGAGGCAGATGCCCCTGAACCTGCTTCATTATTGACCTCACACAGCTGTAATTTTGGGGCAGGCCCCCTCTCATGTTCATCGATTTCATCAGGCCGACTCGCTTGACCTTTTGATGGCTACCTATGGCAATGACTGATCGTTAGATGTCGCCTTGTATATATATATATATTGACTACTTTTGACTATTAGCTCTATCTCTTTTTGCAAAACTGTAATTACATGCATTAGAGTGTAGGGCAATGACCCCATTTTTATAACATTAACTCTTACATGCGTCCTAACCCATACAGATAGGGTAGGCATTGATCTGATCATACATGATTTTTGTATCAACTTGACAAGAAGTTATATATATATATATATAATATACTCTTTTGAATGTTGTTGTCATCGGTTAATTTCGTTACATTTTGCTTCATGCATGTTTCTCATCCCTTCATCACTATCATGCATAGAATGGCTGGTAGATCGAGGAGGAATCAGAATTTGATTGAGGGAGCACCCGAGGCTGCCGATCCTATGGGGATGTTCGAAGCTTTTGTCAGACGTTTAGAAAGAATCAGTAATACGAATGACAACCGACGAGACCGTCAAGCGGAGATAAGTTGCTGGAGAGATTCCGTGCGCTAAGGCCCGAGCAGTTTGCGGGTACCGCGGAACCATGGAAAGCAGAACATTGGTTAAGACAGATGGACCGCATGTTCGAAGCTGTGCAATGCAACGAGATGGACAAAAGAAGGTTAACTACCTTTCAGTTGACCGATGCCGCCGCAGATTGGTGGGACTCGGTGATAGCCACTATTGGGAACACAGCTGCTACGGGAATGACGTGGACTGGGTTCAAGGGGAGATTTTTGGAGAAGTATTTCCCAACTACGGAGAGACACAGAAGAGAGAAGAAGTTCATGGATCTGATGCAAGGAACCAAGTCGGTGCAAGAGTACACCACACAGTTTGAGAGACTGTCTCGGTTCGCTCCACACCTGGTTGATACTGAGGAGAAGAAGATACGGAAGTATAACCAAGGGCTGGCACCGCAAATTCGCCGCCTGACTCTCGATCACCTAGATAAGTCGTTTGAGGGATAGGTTAGCTTGGCTACTGATCTAGAAGAAGACGCTCGAGTGAACCGTAAGCAATTTGAATTCCGACCCCCTCAAAGGGGTAGTTTCGAGAATAGACCACCTATGAACTGTACCCAAGGGCAGAAGAGGAATTTTGATGGAAGCAAGAGAACCCAGGCTATTACCTATCCGACTCAACCCCGAGTAGGAGAAGGGAGTAGTGGTAGAAAATGTTTCAACTGTGGCAACCCTGGTCATCTGGCTCGAGATTGTAAGGCACCAAGGCGTGCTGCTCAGCAAGGAATAGTCTGCTTCAACTGTGGTGAACCAGGTCACATCAGCAAGTTCTGCACTGCTCCTAAGCAGGTGACTTATGGTCAACCGGGTCAGACTCGCTTGAATGCTGTTATCCCTGATGCCGCTGGATATGATGGAACTGTGTACGAAGAAGGAAATTATGGAGAAGCTCAATCTGATCAGCAAACAGTGGAAGGTACATTAACTCTGTTTAACTCCCATGTTAAAGTGTTATTTGATACGGGTGCTGCTCTTTCGTTCATATCTGTTAATACAATTCGGAGATTGGGTATCTTACCTCATCGTTTAGAGAAAGCTTTGAGGGCTACTTCGCCATTAGGAGCTGCGGTCAAGTTAGAACATGTGTATAAGGATTGTCCATTGCGATTAGGAGATCGTGAAATCTCTACAAGGTTGATCGTCCTATCGATGAAGGAGTTTGACATAATCCTAGGAATGGATTGGCTCTCTCAAAATCGAGCAAAGTTGGATTGTGCGAGGAAGAGAATCACATTCCCCGACAATGAGAATCAACCCTTTGATTTTTAATGTAACCCTTCGGGAGATATGTTCCTCACAAGATGTTTGGCGAATATCGAGGTTGTCATTACAGAGATGACAGCATCGTCTATACCTGTAGTCAAGGACTTCGAAGAAGTATTTCAAGACGTTTCTGGTTTACCGCCCGAGAGAAGTATAGAGTTCTGTATTGAGCTTATACCAGGTACCGTACCGATCACCAAGGTTCCCTACAGAATGGCCCCCACCGAACTGTTAGAATTGAAAGAACAAGTTCAAGAGCTCGAGAATCTAGGTTTTGTACGTCCAAGTACATCGCCTTGGGGAGCACCGGTGTTATTTGTGAAGAAGAAGGACGGGAAGCTCAGGTTGTGTATCGACTACCGAGAACTGAACCGCGTGACTATCAAGAACAAGTATCCCTTGCCTTGGATTGATGATTTGTTTGATCAACTACAAGGAGCTACGACATTTTCCAAGATAGACTTGAGGTCGGGATATCATCAGTTGAGGGTACGGAAGGAAGACATACCTAAGACTGCTTTCAGAACCCGATATGGTCATTATGAATTTTTGGTGATGCCGTTTGGAATGACGAATGCCCCGGCAGTGTTTATGGATTTGATGAACAGAGTGTTCAAGCCTTATTTGGATCAGTTTGTCATCGTCTTCATAGATGATATTTTGATCTATTCTAAGTCAGGAGGAGAACACGAGCAACACCTACGGATTGCGATGCAGACGCTTAAGGACCACCACTTGTATGCCAAGTTCAGTAAGTGTGAGTTCTGGTTGCAAGAAGTGAAGTTTTTTGGGACATAAGGTGTCATCTCAAGGAATTTCTGTGGATTCATCCAAGACAGATGCTGTGTCGAACTGGGTTAGGCCGAGCAACCCTACAGAAGTTCGAAGTTTCCTTGGACTCGCAGGCTACTACAGAAGATTTGTTGAGGGATTCTCTAAAATAGCCGCACCTTTGACTGGGTTGACAAAGAAGAATTTGAAGTTCGACTGGACAGAGAAGCATGAGCGCGCCTTCCTAGAATTGAAAGAGAGACTCACTACCGCACCGGTACTAGCAATACCCAAACCTGATGAAAAGTTCACTATCTTTAGTGACGCGTCATATCAAGGATTAGGGTGTGTACTTATGCAAGATGGTAGAGTTATCGCCTATGGATCTAGACAGCTGAAGTCAAATGAGTTGAACTACCCCATCCATGATTTGGAGTTGGCGGCAGTAGTTTTTGCACTCAAGATTTGGAGACACTATCTCTACGGTGAGAAGTTTGATTTGTTCTCCGATCACAAGAGTCTGAAATATTTGTTCACACAGAAAGAGTTGAACATGAGGCAACGCAGATGGATGAAGTTGATCAAAGATTACGACTTCACGTTAGAGTACCACCCTGGTAAAGCTAATGTGGTCGCTGACGCCTTGAGTCGGCAGACTCGGGAAACGATTGCCTCCTTAATGGTTGGAGAGTGGCGAGCATTAGAGACGTTGGCGGAGTTCGATGTACAGAGTGCTGAAGAAGGAGAAGGACAACTTTTCGGATGTCTTATCCTACAGCCTGTTCTTATCGACCACATTATTGGAGCTCAGAAAGAAGATGAGAAGTTTCAGACATGGTTCGGGAAGATGTCAGAGAAAGACCCGACAGAATGGAAGGTGGGAGTCGATGAAGGATATCGGTGCAGGAATAGATTATGTGTGCCAGGTGATGGAAAGCTAAGGAAGGATATCCTGGAAGAAGCACATAAGTCAAGATATACAGTTCACCCGGGAGGGGCAAAAATGTACAAAGATTTGAAGAGAAATTTCTGGTGGGAAGGTATGAAGAAGGATGTGGCCGAATTTGTATCCAAGTGTTTGACGTGTCAACAAGTCAAAGCCGAACATCAGAGACCGTCAGGATTGTTGCAACCGCTACCTGTTCCTGGTTGGAAGTCGGAGCATATAACCATGGATTTTGTAGTGGGATTGCCTCGATAGGAGCAAAATCATGACGCCATTTGGGTAATCGTGGATCGACTGACGAAATCAGCTCATTTCATTGCCTACAGTATGACATACCCGGTAGAGAAGATGAGCCGGATGTACAACCTGCATTTCATGTAAATTTAATTTGCATTTCCATATTTAATTTGTATTATCTATGTTCATTTTATTTCAATAGTCATGTTTTGTAACCTTATAGCCTATCTTATTGTACATTTTAATTCTTTTGGGGTCAAAATGCGATTTTATAAAATTTGGCAATACCTGTGTTGAATTTCAAATCTGTATTTCAAAACGGTGAAAATAATTTCTTTTGACTCAAACAGTATTTTTATAAAACCGGGAAATCATTTCCTATATTAAAATGAATTTTCAGTATTTTTGTGACGAACACTGCGCCACAAAAATACTAGTTTATGTTTAAAACTGTCTACACTGCGTTAAAATTTCACAGATTTTGAAATGACGTAAAGTTGAGATGATGTGTGCTTTATTGCCATTTATGGCAAGTAATCATTTGGTGAAGTCTTGTTTGGGAATGCTTTGTGTGTGTGTGTGTATTCTTATACCATAAGCTTATTTTCCCAAACAATCTAAACTTGACCCTTCAATTTGTGAGAGTGCATAAATATACGTATGTATATCAACTCATGTATAGGCTGAGCATTTCTTGTATATTAGTTATTTAACTAAAATGAATTTGTAGAGTATAGAAGACTTATCTTGGCCTCCAAGTCCATCAATTTGATCTCTATATATACACACACACACTTAACCACACTTGATACACATTCTACAAACTGAAACAGAGAGAGTTTGAGAGTTTATAGTTGCTGAATTTAGAAAGAAGAGCTCTTCTCTCCATAGCCAATAGCTTGGAAGCTTGGAATTCATTTGGATTTCTTATTGGGTTTCTTTCTCAAACAATTTCTTCTATCTATATCTCAGTGAGTATTTAGAACTCACTCAGAATGTATTTCATGTTTATTTACTGTTGTATTTGTTTGCATTGGAAATCACCATTGTTATGCTCATCCATGGAAGCTTGGAGCTTGAAATCTCAAATTTTCAAACTTAACCAAAAATCGTTTTTGATAGATAAAAATGAAAGATTACAGTCCCTAGAGGTTGTATTTGAAGTATTAGAGCTTAATTCATTTGCATATGAAAGTATATTAAAATTGAAATTTTGACACCTCTCGATTTTTCGTAAAATCCGAGAGCTACGATTGAAATTAGTTAAAACCGATCGCGTATTCATAATCCTTGCGGAAAAATGAAGAAATCCATATATTACAAGTCATATTTGCATTCAGATTTGAAAATGGGTCAAAAAGAGGCTTTAAATTCGTAACAGGGGAGAAACTATTGTTACCAATCGATGTATACCAATCGATTGGCATGTATACCAATCGATTGGCACTTTTGCCAACCGATTGGCACTTTTTCAGCACTGACGACTTTTAGTAAAACGGCCATAACTTCCTCTAGAAAACTCGAAATCGCGCACGGTTTGAAGCATTGGAAACTAGACTCAAAGACCTTTATTTTGATATGTATTTCATATACAAAAATTATAACTCATTTTTGAGGGCATTGCTTCAAAGTAGACACACTTGTGTTCTAGTAGCGATAAAAGTAGATTAAAGTATTCTTTGATGAATTCACTGGTTGTTTCACATAAGATTTGATTTCTTCTCGTATATCCATGGTTATCATTCCCAGTACTTTATATTTATTAAGGTTTCATGACATACATGTGGAGTCAGTTGTACATGCATGGGGTGTGGTAGTCAGTGTGGAAAAGAGTATGAGATTGAAAGTGAGATTGTGGTTGAGATTATTTTGTGGACACTCCCTGGTAATTGTGTACCAAAGTGTGTTGTGGTTGAGATTGCGGTGAGAGTGTCTTTGAAATGCGACGGTGGAAAAACTGGACACTCCATGGCGCCCATGGAAGCGCTAAAGTGTGTGACGCCAAACTTGGACATTCCCTGGCACCCATGGTAGTGCTAAAGTGTGGCCTACGGACACTCCCTGATACCCGAGTATGGATACTGCGTGAGGGTTCCTCCGGTGTTTGCATGGCAGTTTAGGTATTCAAAGTGTGAGGCATTGGACACTCCCTGGTACCCCGGACCAAAGTGTGAGGCAAACTGGACATTCCCTGGCACCCCGTTGCTAAAGTGTGGCTACCTTAGTGTTTCAAAGATACTGGAGTGAGATTGTGGGTTGTTGTGTCTGTCGAGAGAAAAGAGTCAGCAAGATGAGTGTGGTGCATTATCTCATACACGATCCTATGCTTTATAAATTAACGACTTTGAATATATAATCCTCGTTAGTTTATAATTCGAATTTTCTCTATGGTCAAGCTATTGATTTTACAAAATTAAAAAGGATTTGGAAAATGGTAAATGAGTATGTTTTACATTCAAAGTTATGTTTTTAACACTCACCAGCTTCTTGAAGCTGACGACGTTGATGCGTCCTGGGCATTCGTGTTCAGGCTTTTCAGGTTATGATCAGGCTGACCAATATGATTATGCTAACTGAGAACGACCACTTGGAAGAAAGTCTGCTATCATCATTTCATGTCTTAAGTTATATGTTTTAAATTATGAGCTGATTTTGTAATAAGGAAGACTGTAATAGACCTTAAGTTATTATTTTGTTTCAAGGCGGTCTGTGCTTTAGTTGACCCCGTATCATAAGATGTAATAAGTTAGAATAATTTTGTAAGCTTTGTTTGCTCTACTCTGATTATTGTTTATTGTTGTTCGACGTTTGGGATGGAATCGATCCTTCAAACTGTCGCGACCTACGGGTCCATAAAGGAAATTAAACTCTTTCCTTATTTATGCTACGTCGGGGCGTGACACATAATCTATTAAACTATAAAGATAGTGCAGATAACAAATATTTTTCAGAAGTCTCTAAGGAAAAAATATATATTCTTCATTTCCTTTAACCACAATTTATTTTTTGAAATAAAATGAATGAATATGAGCAAAATGTTCAAAGAAATATGACATTTTTTTTTAACAAAAACAATCATACCAAACTATATGATAAATCTACAGTAGACAATCAAATCAAATTATAGTAAACAATCTAATCCTAAACTATTTCAACATTAAAATATTGTCACCTTAGTTCCATGGAAGACAAAGACAAGATTTAGTAGTTCATACGGATGAAAAACTATTTGTAGCAATCAAGACCTTTTGAAAAATTTCGGAAGTGGTAGAAATAGATTTCTGGCAGGGGGTATTTCGACCGGTCGAACGACCCCCATTCGATCGGTCGAATGACCCTTTAGTAGAATCTTGCCCATAGTTGCAAAATTTGCTTAAGGCATCACACAACCATCATACTTTGCAACTTCCAAAAACTTTCAATCCTTAATCCAAACTTCTCAAGTCAATCAAGATTGTAAGAACATATATCCGCCTTACAAATCCTTGAAAAAGAGCGGCAATGAAACCA
Organism: Hydrangea macrophylla; assembly: GCA_033977485.1. Lineage (NCBI taxonomy): Eukaryota > Viridiplantae > Streptophyta > Magnoliopsida > Cornales > Hydrangeaceae > Hydrangea > Hydrangea macrophylla. The sequence goes on along the minus strand of CM066988.1, from coordinate 111,622,061 downwards.
GTGAAGGCTTGTTTGAATTAAAATATAAAAGTTCTATTACATTCATCCAAAAATCTAATTTGACAAGTTAACATTCGAAAATATGAAGTCAAGAGTTCAGATATCTTTCCAACATAACCAAAAGAAGTGTAATGACATATTACAACATTTCAATCCCATTCTGAAATTTCTAAGTCAAGTACATAAACCAAACTTTTCAAGATTCATTATTACATCTCCGGAATGAAAACAAACATATACAAAATGTGATTTCCTCGCATACCTACGGCCTTACTCATCACGCTTCTTCTTTCGTTCCATTGCTCAGCTGTATGCTGAGTGCACAATTTCTAACATATGCATATATGGAAATCATGCTTTAATCTCATAAATTATATCAAATAGTCTCAAGGGAGAGAGACATGCATTCATCCGGTATATCGGCAAACCCAAAGTCTATCAACCGCGATGCCAATGGCAAGCCCAGAGTCTATCAACCATTGCACTCAACTGCTCTGGTAGGGCAAGTTCCCAAACCAAGCAAGTAGCTGTCACTACTATAACTCTCAAACATCGAGAGGCATACCCCGGCATGAACTTGTATCAAACTCCCTTTTGACCCACATAGACACATATCATGCTCATATAATCACATATACGTGCTCGCGTAAAATTAGGCATACTTTTCACATTTAAGCGCGTGCAAAATTAACGGGCCTAAAGATTAACACAAAAATTTTGCCCTGATCTCAATTTCGTCACCGGAAAGTAAAACCTGTAATTTCCCTATATCTCATAGGCCAGAAATTTATACCTCGAGCTATCGTCGTATGACTTTGAGGGAACGACTAGAAGCCCGATTAAACGCCAAATCTCCGATCTTACGAGAAATCTACAAGTTTACTCGCGTTTCCCCCAAATTTATAGATTTAGAGATTTATAAAAACTTAGCCAAACGTGGCCTAATGACTATCAAAACGTAACCCTTACCGTGGGGAATCCAAATATGAAATTTGGTTGAAAACAAACGGTCAGAAGTTCATCGATTTGTGTCTTGAAGCTCTAAGCACTAAAAATCCCCCTTTTGATTTGAACTTTAGGAAAGTAGTCAAATGAAAATATCTTGGCTTGCTATATATAGACAAAATTTTTGAAAATTACGTTTACCTCCCCACGAGTTTTCCAAAACTCCTAGTTATACCTCAAAACGTCTTACACGTCTAATTCATTACTTCACGAGTGAGAGTTATAAATTATAAAAGTTTTCGACTAAGTTCCGTTTGTCGCCGTAATTATATTCCGAAAACTATTATCGTGGAATTTCTAAATAACCTACCTTTTATGCAACGTATCACATTGGTTATCTCTAATTCGTTCCAATTGATCTCTAACAAGATCAAACTATCAGGAAAGTACTCAAAACAGGTATATTGCACTATTCACATAATCCAAGATACAATCAAATAACATTTAATCACATAAATATCATTTAAATTGAGTCAATGCAATATGAAGTACCATTTTCCCGTGTTTTCACTAACACCTTACCGTTGACCCACAGTCAACCCACCTCAGATTATTAATAAACATTAATAATCTCAACATCTCCATTATGCATGTTAAAAATAATGAAATTTTGGAACGGGTGTGACAGCTTTATTTGAGAATTATAGGTATGATTGTTTTGTTTTATTGTTTTATTTATTTATTTATTTTATTTTATTTTTTTATATGGATTTCATCATCAAGCATGTCCCATTTTATTCTTCTTGTCGTTCCCCCTAATTAGTGAAAAATTAATATGGCCGTTTATATATACTAATGATTTAGGGCATGTTTGATGACTCAATTAACTATTTAAATTGTAATTTTTAGCACTTTTTTTTTTTCTTTATGTTTGATAATGTGTAGGTGTGGACACGCAGAATCGGTCATCCACTTTTTTGTTGGTTTGAAATTGATTTGGATCAAAGAAAATAAAAGGAAGGTCTGTTGAAAAGAGATACAGAGTCGCCACTTGGTCTTTAAGGAACCAAGAAACTTAATTTGACTCACCCAAATGGATAAAGGGCACCGGCCTTTCATAACCAAAGAACATGGCTCGGGGTTTTGGTACAAGAGAGGAAGGAGCCTTTGTCACGACTAAAACACCCTCAACTCGCCCCGTCTTTGACGGGTCTCAATTAGCATCTAAATAATTATCTTTTACTATGTTTGGTTCGATAATTAATAATATGATAATATATTACATCACATAAGAATATTGAAATGGAAGATCAAAAGATAAGATATCATTCATAAGATCTAAGCCAAGTATCACACAATGCAAAGGTGAAAGATTACACAAACAAACCTAGAAAAAATCGTCTAATTATATATCAAGTAATCAAGTTTTCCTGATCTAAAGGTGGCATGGATTGTTCTTGAAACAAATAATCAAATAAATCAAAATATGCTTAGCAAGCTAGTATGATGCATGTTAATCTTTGAGAAAAGAAAACCTCTCAATCCCCGGGACGGATGAGAAAGGAAGATTAGATCGAGGGGAAGCATGAACGTATGATCAAGTTCGTTCCTTATAATCTTCTTAGATTAGGAGTCACAAAAACTCCAAATCTTGCATGGATGCAATGTATGATCTTAGAATGTGCAAACGTTGTAGTGTGTTTGTGCACATGGACTTTCTAAAGTGACTTAGAAATCTAAAATATGCATGAATGCATGAAGGAAATCATCATAGGATATGTACAAATGTAGTATGGACTACTTCCTAAGATGTGAACTAATTTGGAGTGCATGCGAGCATCAAATCAAGGGATAAAAGTAATAGTATGCTTGCTGTGAATAGTGGACAGAACAATGAGTTGATCTTGTAAAAATGGAAAATTAGGGTTAAAAATGTTTTTAGTGTATGATTTTTTGTGGAAATCATCCTCATTGTGTCTAGAAAACATACCAAAAATCCAATCTACAATAAATATTACAGATTGAGAGAAATCATATAAACAAGAGATGTTGCTTAGAAACAGAGTCTGTACTGTCGACTAAAATGTCAAAACTCTTAGAAAATGAAAAAAAAAAACATCTAGAAGCCCATATTATACAGAAAGTTCCCTAAGACACTGAAGTTCAAGGAAAAAATTAGTTGGGACCACCCCTTTTGGAAAACCTTTCTGGAAAACAAGTTGAAAGGCAACTAAACTACTGTGACAACAAAAACAGAATGTCTGGAAGGAATATTTGGGTCAAAATGGAACCCTTCCATGTGTTTCCAAACCAAACCAAAAATCAAGGGTGTTCTCTAATGAGTTAGGAAGACTTTCCAAGTGGTCTTGCATTTATACATTAAGTATTGAGTTTTAGAGAAATCTTTGAATTCAGATCATTCACTATTTTGAAGATTTCTTGAGAAAACAAGGTTTATTTCTTGCAATCTAAATATTTGGGGTTTTAGAGGGGTTTTGAAATAGGGGCTTTGAAAGCACATTTCTAGCACTAAAAGGGGATTAAAACCACTTGGGAAACCAACATCAAACTCAAGTCAAGAACTTCCAAGATTTTTGGAGAGATTTGTTTTCATTTGAGCATAACTTCAAGAATACTTTGGAAGTATTGAAGTTGGAATCATCATCTATCAAACATGTTTTTGAGGTCATGAGCTACTATACATAAGGATTCTCTCACCTCAAACACCATGTCATCATCTAGATGATGATGAACTAGTAAGTAAATAAAGAAAAATAAATAAGAAATGAGGTAAGGAGAGATGAACATTTATATAAACAAACAAATAATAACAATCAATAGATGATAATCAATGTGATTTTGGACTTGTAGCTTGGTATTTCACTCATAGAGTTTGAGATTTGGACATGGAAGTAGCTTCCTAATTCAAGATTGCTCAAGAATGGTGGTTGGGGAGGATTTGAATGTGGAGTATAAGAGAAGTAATGGAAGGAAATAAGATTAGAACTCACTTTCTTATAGAAAATCAGTAGGAGAAGCTCCCTTTCTCTCTTCTAAACCTATCTCTATCTCTCTTTCTCTCTACAACTTTTTCAAACTTTGCACTTACCCCCCCTAAAATGAAGAGCAAAGGGGGGTTTATATAGGCCAATTTGGGGTGATTTTGGGATTTATCAAGTGTTCACATTGGTCTCAAACATCTGTGAACAAGAAACTACGTCGTTTTGACTTTCAATTATTCAATTTGGACCCCCAAAGTAAATTAAAAAAATAAATTCTGGGGGGGTTGAGTGCCGCCGCGGCAGTGGCCTAGTGCCTCCGCGGCACTGCTCCTCAGACGCCCAGAATTTGTATTTAGGCCCCCAGAGGTTCCGGTATTCGTGAAAAGGCCATATTTCGTCCGAAATTCACAGAAAATGCGTACGAACTCCAAGTTGAGCTTGTGATATACCGTTGGAAAGGTAATGAAGTCTACTTTTCCTAAAAATAGTTCGGAGTCAGGTCACTTTGAAAAGTTTTGCGGTATTTGCGATAAAAGCCGATTTGAACGTCTTTTTCACATTCGGAAATCCATAATAAATTTGTTTTGAATTCAGAAATTATATGTGATATACCGTTGGAAAGCTATTGACCTCTAGTATCCATGAAAAATGTTTGAAAAATGACACGGCACTCCAATTTCAAAGTCAACTTTTAGGTCAAATCGATCAAACCTGGGATTTCTAGGAAGTTCTAGGAACTTTTGGGAGCTCGCAGGAGCTGACGTTTTCATCTGATTTTCTTTTAAAATTATTTTAGTACTTTTCACATAATCTAGAATGATCTTGAAACTTTCTAGAGAATTTGGATGATTTCGGCCATACCCCGGTCAAACCTCGTCAAACTTGGGTCAAACCGGTTAACGGGAACTTCCGAGACTTTTGGGAGTCTCTGGGAGCTGTCTATTTCATTTGACTTTGCTTCTAAACTCATTTTTAATATTTTTATGACATAGCATGTTTCCAAAATTTTTGGCCCAAATCGAGGAATTTTTGGGCTTTCAGGGGTATTTTGGTCGTTCTGAGCTTTTTGAGAGATAGAACTAACTTCCAAGAGTCCTTTTTGAGTCTTTTTCGATCATTATGAACCACCAAGGTATGAGTCTCCTAAATCTGATAGCCGACAAAATGGAGTGTCTACAGTAGGCTCACCACTTTACTAAAATAAAGTAGCTGCAAAAATTACTGAAAACTTTAAGTAAGAGGATTCTAATGAAAAATTTAAGTAAAATATTCTTTTCAACAGTATAAATTTAGTAAATTAAGATTTCAGGGCTTAAATTCCAGTTTATCAAATGGGGACTTAATTTCTATCACTCGTACTCTATTTTTGCTTGTGTTGCATCTATGGCACATGCATTATCATTTAATACAAAGTGAATAAAATTTTACACCTAAAAAGAACACAAGGTGACGTGGATATCCTAAAATACTCCATGTGTTCATCTATTTGGTAACTAAAGAGTATTTTAGGATATCCACATCACCTTGTGTTCTTTTTAGGTGTACCTAGCATTATACTTTTATAAAACAAGTTATTAGCAAAATTTCTCTTCATGCTATTCCAACTAAAATTATGCTCATCAAAAAGTATTAACCATAATATTACTCTTCTCCAGACCTAAGAAGGAAAAATGCATTAGTTTCCCTTCAACATAATGAATAAAAGAAATATGAACATAGTTCTTATGTTCATACAATTCGAAAGATATTTTATAATCTAAACAAATTAATATTAGATGTCTGAAGTGGTTCTTCAAGATTTTAATTATTTTCAAAAATATATGAAAATCTATTTGTACGAGTCAAGTGTTTAGTCAATTTAATCCTTCAATTTGTTAATATCTACTTTCATATGCATCAACCACGTGCAAATCACGTGAAATAAGACTAGTATATATATATATATATAGATAGTACTAGGGGTGATATCGGTCGGTTTTATTCGGTTTTCAGCATGTTTTCTTAACCGAACCGAGATACTCGGTTTTATTACTATGGCAACCGATTTCGGCCGAACATATCGGTTTAAGCTGTTCAACCGACCAGAAAACCAGGCGGTCGGTTCGGCTGGTACTTCGGTTTTGGCTGGTTACAACTTACAAAGAGCTGACAAGAGATTATTCCAGAAGCCCAAAACAAAGGCAGGAATGTGTGCACGCAAATTAAAAAAATCAAAGGGAAAAGAAGGTAAGAAAAGCCGTGAGATTCGAAGAACACGAGTAATGGAGTAATACCTTTAGTAGGGGATCATGATCTCCATATTTGTCACGGCAGTGGCTGCCGGAGAGTGACTGTCAGCCCGAGGCGACCATTCAATGAAGTTTTTTGGTTACGGTTTGATGATTCAATAAAGATTCTAGGCAGCAATGATTCGACTATTCAAAATTTGAGAGAATGAGAGATAGAGAGATCAAAGGTTAAGATTTCTTGTTTAGGGGTTTTCAGCATTAGAGAGATGGAGACGAGAGATTAAGGGTTGGGTTAGGAGGGTTTTCAAGGTTAGGTTTGAATAATAGAGAGATGTAGAGATGGAGAGAATGGAGCTGAAGGTTAGGGTTTCTTGGTTGGCCAAATAAGGCTTAAAGATCCTTTTAGAGATATGGAGAGACACATATATTAAGAGTTAGGTTTGAGTGTTAAATGAAAGCTGAAAGTGAAAAGTATTTTTATATATTACTTCAGTGGAAAAGTCTTTGTCTTGGAACTCCAAGTCCCTCTTTTTACGCTGATATATTGGTAAAGGTGAAGTTTTATATATTACTTTACTGAAAAGTTAAAAGTGACTGACTTGTCTTGTTAGTCTAAGTCTTTTCTACAGTCAAATATATTGGTAATGGTGAGATGGGAATAACTATTACGTCTAAAACGGTCGGTTCGGCCGGTCTTCGGTGTTTGATTGTGAGAATCGCTGACCGAACCGATAATCTGTTTTTTCTGAAGAGCACAACCGACCACCGACTGCTATTAATAATAACCGGCCATAACCGAGTATTCCGGTCGGCGCCGGTCGGCCGGTTCGGCTAGCCGGTTTTTCTTATCACCCCTAGATAGTACCCTACCCTTCTCATGAGGGAAGTCCAGGATTTCTGTTACATCCACTAGATCCATTTTTAGTCTGTGAAATTACTTCAGCGCCCTTAAAGAAAATTAGATCCAACGATTGTAAACAAAGTCCTCACTTTAACATAGCGAGGACTCAAGTGAGGACTCCCTCATGAGAAGGGTTCCAAATATATATATATATATATATACACACACACACACAAATACACATACATGTTGTATAATTCCAATATCAAAGTATTTGAGCCTCTCTCTCTAAACTTTACTCTCTCTCCAGAAACCTCCAGCTACTTCGTCTCTTCTTTGCCGCTGCGCCCGTACGGGCTCTCTCGTGGGTTTCTCCATGGGAGAGCATGGTTTTTTCTTTCTTTTTTGCTTTTTTTGGTCTCTCCTTTGGAGAGTTTGTCCCTCTTTTGAGGGTTTGTTCCCTTTTGTGGGGGGTTTGTTTTGTGTATTTTTCTTTGTTTTTCTTGGGTTCTCTGGCGAGATCCTTCGATTTATGCGTTTCGTGTCTTGATCTAGCTTTTTTTTTTCTTCCAGATCTACTGTTTTTTTTTGTTAGATTTGGAGCTTGATTGGGTTCTTGTTGCACCATAGTTCGAGATATCTTTGGACACGGGAGGCTGCAGTGCGGCTTCAGAAGACTTTTTTTTTTCTCTGCTGTCCTTTGTTGTTTGTTTGTTATTTTTTCTTTCTTCTGTTGTTGCACTGGTTCCATTTGGAATCCGTTTTTCTGTTGAAATGGAAATGTTGAATGTTATTTGTAATTAAAAAAAAAAAATCCAAAGTATTTGGGATGTGTATGATTGCTAAAATATACCACAACCCATTGATAAAGATGCAACAATGGCAAATGAAATGTGAGTGTAAAGCAAAAGTATTACAGCAAATATGAAAAGTTAACGGGTGGTTAGAAATATGAAAAGTTAATGGAAATGGGTATAACTGTATTACCAGAACGCCACACCAAAGCCAAAATCCTTCATCCATTACACAAATCCTTTCGTTAAGTAGTCTCTCGCTTCCCATTTCGTTGTCAACATCTACTTCTTCTAGTATGTATTTTTGTCCGTTGTTTTGAATGTGAGAGAGTTGCTTTGGGTGGGGAGAGATTATAAATGAGCAGTTGGTTACTTTTTAAAACTGGTTCTTTGCCGTTTGGTTTGTCACAGACAAGAAAATGATTAAATCTTATTTGTGGCAATTCTTATGTTTGATTTAATATAAACTAGAATTGATTTTATTTCTAATTCCACTTAGTTCTTGTTTTAGGGGTTTCACAAATTCGGACAAAAGTGGTCGGATTTGTGTAGAATTGATTTCATTTGTATACACGACTTTACCAAATTACTCCTCTATTTTAATTTGACTTATATTACACCAAGAGTATTATAGGGAATCAAATTAGAGTTAGAAATTCATTTTTATTTCGTACCAAACAAGAGAATTAGAATTACAAATTAATTTATTCTATTTCAAACCAAACGGACTGATAATCTTGAAACTCACAAGAATCACATAAAAAAAAAAAAAAAAAAAGAAGAAGTGACATTTGAACTGAACCTTGTCCAGTTTTAAACTTTTCGAAACAAGCCGTAATAGTGATTCCAAAACTGGAGTAGCAGTTTTGAATACGAACGAATCCCACTATTCTTTCCCGCAAAACCCATTTTCTCTCTCTTTCTTCACTGACTGAAAAACCCTAAAAACCCTTTTTAGCTCTGAACCGTCTTAAAAAATGTCGGATCGTCTTCCCCAAGAGCTAATCGCCAAAATACTCTCTCGACTACCAGTGAAGACTCTGCTCCGTTTCAGGTCCGTATCAAAGCCATGGCTCTCTCTGATCGACGGCCCAGATTTCATCAAAATGCACCTCAATCACTCTCTCCAGACCTGCTCCAATCGCACCCTCATTCTCGGAGGTATGGGTCTCCATTCCATAGACTTCGATAAACTCAACCGCGCTGTTGAACTTGATTACCCATTCAAGAGCTCCGGAACTCCTGATGTTCTGGGTTCTTGCAATGGTCTGATCCTTATGCGTGTAGGAGATAATATTATGTTTATATGGAACCCTTCAACTAAAAAACATTTGAAAGTACCCCTTCAACAGATTCAATCTCCAAACGACTCTGTTGGTTACATTTATGAATCTTATGGGTTTGGGTATGATACAATCAATGATGATTATAAAGTGGTTAAGGTTATAGAGTTTAGTGAAAAATCGCGTAATTGGATTGGCTCTGAAGTTAAAGTCTATAGTATGAAGTCTAACTCTTGGAAAAGGGTTAAAGATTTCCCTTATAACCTTCCTTTTAGTCGGGTTTGTGGTGTCTATCTTCGTGGAGCGTTGCACTCTCTTGTTAGGAAAAACCCGGGTCTTGATTCCCTCGGAGATGCTTTCCACTCTATTTTTAGCCGGAACAAGGAATCTGAATCTCCCAAATTAATTCTTGCTTTTGATATTGGGCGTGAGGAGTACCGTTTGGTGCCACAACCCGAATATCCATTAGAGGTGGACTTTGACCTGAATGTTACTGTATTTGGGGGTTATCTTTGTATGACTTGTTCTTACAGAGACCATTTTGATTTATGGATGATGAAGGATTATGGAGTGAAGGAGTCTTGGACAAAGCTGTTATCGCTTGTTCCCCCGGTTATTGGGGGGTATGACCGTGTGACGCCTTTAGCTTTTTCGAAGAGCGGGTTTGAAATTCTCTTAAATCATGACGACAGTAAGCTTCTTTGGTATGATCAGCGAAGGAAAATTATTAAACGGAAAAGGGTCAATGGTCTGCCTCATCCATTTTATGCAGAGGTTTGTGTGGGAAGCCTTGTTCCACTTAATGGCTCTGGTGGAAGAGATGGTGTTAAGAAGCAGCAGGGACAAGAGAAAAGGAAGGAAAACAAAAGTCGGATGAAGAGGTAAAATAAAACATACTCATCACTCTCTACCCTCGTTTGTATAGATTCTCTATCTTGCTTGTGTTCTTTTTGTTATGTATGCACATATGATGCTTTGGTGGGATATTGAATTTAAAGTAATCAGTTGGTCTATCTAAGTTCTCTGACTTGTTTATTGTGCCAGTATTGTGGTTTGGTTCTTAATTCGATGGCTAACGCCGTCTCAGTTTCCTTGCTCGATACTAGTGCACATAGGAAGAAAACGATTTTACCGGTAACTGTTTCAAATTTCCTTGGTGTGCCTTAATATACTATTACTGACTTTTTTGTTGTTCGAAGGGACGGTTTCCTGTCGGAGGGATTCAAGCTTGTGCTGTAAGAAAATACGATGAGAAATAGAGGAGTGAGGAGGAAAAACAGGTAAATTAATAAATTCTTCTTCTCGCACATATGTTTGATGGCTACCGAATGTTACTTTTGATATGTTGGCTAGATTGATGGTAGCATGCTCTCTCTCTTAGGGCAGAGCTATGAGTCGTATTCCTGTCAAATGATGCCAACTTGATTTTATTAGCTATCTTACGTGTTTTGACTGGTTTTCTTTTCTGAGCTATGAGTTACATTCCTGTCAAATGATGCCAACTTGATGTTATTAGCTCTCTTACATGTTTTGACTGGTTTTCTTTTCTTAGGAGTGACTCTGGATGGACATGGCAGTAGTGAAACTGTGGGGGTTACCAGAAGAGAGAAGATTAAAAGAATGCTCCTTATTCTGTTTTGTTTGATTATCGTGAATGAAAAAACTTTGTAGATACGTAGTAAAAAGACATCTTTACTTTTGTACTGGAATTGCTTTAGTTGTTTGGAGCTTGGTATCCTAATGTTGAATGCTCATATAGTCATATGATATGCTATATAAGTTTTTCTTATTCAGCATTGGTCTACTACATGCCTTGCTTTTGAAAGTTATCGAATTTCTAGCTGCTCTGGATACATTGGTTTAGTTGGTTGCTACCAATATATGATGGAAACACCGTTTACTTCCCATTCATGATAAGATGAGGTTAGAGTGTGCTTTTTCTTTTATTTGTTCTGTAACTTGTAAAGTGAAGAAGGGGAATGCTGCGGCTGGAATTAGGTGGTAATGGGTAACATATTATTCACAAATTCAGAACTAATGAATATGGTCTTTGAATTGTGATCTGAACTTTTTTATGAAGTTGAATCTAGTGGTATTATTATTATTATTTATTATTATTTTTTTGACCTTTTTGATTTACTACTTGTTGACAATTCAGAATAGCATGTGGAAGTGATGAAAGGAAATTATGAAAGAAGCAAAATATTCTGAACATGAATTGTTTGTTGTCTATTTCAACAGGAAAGGGGCTGTTCTTTCTATACTGCGGGCTTGTTTGGCAACAGCTTCTCTTTCTTTGAATCCATAATTTCAATCACAAAGATTGCTTATGGGCAAAACCTGAACCAAGGTAGCTTTTTGCCAAATACAATTTTCTGCAATTGAAACGTAGAAGCTAGTTTGATAAAATAATTTCATTTTAACTTGTGAAGTTTCATAATCACTTATGGACACCAAAAGGTATTGCCAAACAGAGCGTGATTATGCTTCTTATAGCGTGGCTATTTATCTACGACTATTATTTCAAGGAAAGTTGGTCGTTCTTATGTTTATGGACATATGTTTGAGTGTGTCTCCTCTCCCTCTCCCTTAGCTCACATAGCCCTCTTTTTGCCTCTAATTCTCCATAAATTATTTCTAAGTGTGATTTGTATTTGAGTTTTTTTGTAAGTTCCACGTGAGTCTTACAACAATGAAGAGATCATAGTTTCTTTATGGCCATATGCTTAAGTGTATCTCATCTCGCTAAACTCACACATAGCCTTTTTTTGCCTCTAATTCTCAATAAATTATCTCTAAGTATGATTTGTATTTGAGTTTTTTGTAAGTCCAACGTGAGTCTTACAATAATGAAGAGATCATAGTTTCTTTATGGCCATATGCTTGAGTGTGTCTCATCTCGCTTAACTCACACAGCCTTTTTTGGTATATAATTCTCGATAAATTATCTCTATGTAACTGTCACACTCATGTGACTTGTATTTGAGGTGTTTTTGTGTGTGTGTGTGTGTGTGAGTTCCACATGAGTTCTACAACAATGAAGAGATCATAGTAGATGTCACACGTGTGACTGTCACAATGAACCTGTGTGACTTTTGTATTTGAATTTTTTTGTAACTTCCACGTGAGTCCTATACCAATGAAGAGATCATAGTGTGTGATTCCCACATTACATTTAACAAATTTTCATAATTCAATCCTACTGAATTGTTACTTCCATTAATTGTTGTGTTCTTTTTTGTTTTGTTTTGTGTTTTTTTTTTTGATGGTTTGATGTATATGTTTGAATGTTGGGAGGAAGCATTCATGTGATTTGTGACTATGCCAAGCTTGTATCCTAACCGATGAAAATGGTTATGTTGGTCCGAAATGGAATCTTTCAAGGGGGTAAATAAGGTTTTGGCGAAAAATGAATCTTTTTAAAACTTAATTGTAAATTAAACACAATCGCAAACAATTATGTAAAGAGAGAAGGGAAGATATACTTGGAAACCGAGTTTTCAAGTGGTTCGACAATCCGCACACCGCGCCTACATCCATCCCTTAAGAACACCTTTTGAGGATTCCTTTATCAACCTACTTACAAGTGTAGATCAAACCGTCTTGATGCTCTTCACGAGTGTGCACCACACCGTTAAAAAGGGCCATCAATTTCTTCTAAAGAAGAACACTTGATCACTTTCGAGCATGATTCAAGAGATTAGCAAAATGAAAATGACTTGATAATAGTTTAGAATAGAATAATTAAGAACATGCTATTATCAATATATTTGTCATTATTGAAACAAATATAACTAATGTTTTAAAGAAATTCAAGCCTAACTGAGATCATTTAAATTTTACGGCAACTGTGGACTCACTTCTACATCATTGAAAATTCCAAATTTGTGATCCATACCACAGACCAAGATAAATTTTGGGCTGTTAACAACTTGAGGGAAAAGATTATTGGGCTGAATTCTCTTTTGTTTCATGAGTATATTTTAGTGGTTTCGATTGTATCATATTTTAGTATCAAAATGGTGCAACTTTATGTTGTAAAAATTGTAATTATGTCCCAAAATGGGGTAAATTTGAAAATCACTTGTTTACCTTTTATTTTTTATTTTTTGGAAATCTAATCACTTGTTTAGCTAATTACATATTTTGTGACCTAACCAAAATATTTTAGCAACTAAAACCATTATTCGTATGTATGACATACAGCCAAAAATGTACTATCAAAAAAAAAAAAAAACTGAAAGAAAGAAAGAAATGAATTCTCTAGTCTATTTCCTCTTGCATTCCTCAATGATCTCTCTCTCTCCAAAGCCAAATCTTCCGAATCGGCGGGAACTCCTCGATTGGCGCCAACAGTTTGTTAAGTCCCAAAGCTCTCTCTCTCTCTCTCTCAATTACCCCTCATTATTTGTCACAACAGATGGGTAATTTTGGAAACAAAAAATATCGCTTCCATTTTCCCAAACCAAAATTTCTCGTCCCTTCCCCCCAAAACCTAAAAACCGTCAAGCAGAGAGAGAGAGAGAGAGAGAGAGAGAGGGGGCAATGTCGAACTTCCCAGCGGACCTGATCGCCGACGTACTCTCCCGACTTCCGGTGAAGCCCCTTCTGCGTTTCAGGTGCGTTTCCAAACCATGGTGTGCTCTAATCGACAGTCCCGATTTCATCAAATCGCACCTCAATCGATCAGTCAATACTAAATCCAATCTCAGCCTAATACTCAGACACTGTTACCTCTGTTCCCTAGACTTCGATTCGATTGACAATGTCGTAGAACTTGACCATCCTCTCAAAACTCCCTATTTGGGGACTGAAATTTTGGGTTCCTGTAATGGTTTGCTTTGCTTGTATAACGGTGAAGAAGACATTGCATTGTGGAACCCATCAACCCGAAACCATTGGAAATTACCCGTTACGGAGATTGAATTTCCCGTCTACTTCACTTTCTGCCAGTATATAATATATGGGTTTGGGTATGATTCTATAACTGATGATTATAAGGTGGTGAGAATTGTACAGTTTTTTGGTGAAAATTCCGACTCTTTTGACTCCGAAGTTAAGGTCTATAGTCTAAGATCGAATTCGTGGCAAAGAATTCAGGATTTTCCTTATTACCTTCGCTATAAACGAGCATACGGTGTGCTTGCTTGTGGTGCTTTACACTGGGTTGTGAGTAGGAAGCCTGAGTCTGATTACGCCAGGTTTATTGCTGCATTTGATCTCGGGACTGAGGACTATCGTGTGGTGCCTCAGCCTGAATTTGGGGATAAGGAATTTCACATGAATGTGGGTGAATTGGACGGGTGTCTTTCCATCATTTGTAATTATTTCCAAGTCCATGTTGATGTTTGGGTGATGAAGGAATATGGGTTGAAGGATTCGTGGGTTAAATTGTACACTGTTGGTCAATCACGAGTGATTCGGTCTTTTGAATTTGTGATGCCTATAGCTTACTCAAAGAGCAAAGAAAAGATTTTGTTAGTGCAGGATAATAAGAGGTTTCTTTGGTATGATGTAGAAACAAAAAGAGTAAGGAAAATCAATGTGCGTGGCATTCCAGATTATTTTGAAACGGAGGTTTGTGTGGAAAGCCTTGTTCCACTCAATAGCACTGGTGGAATTAAGGGGAATAAGCAGCGCGTCGGAAAGAAAAACAAGCAAAAGAAGACTAGGAAGAAGAGGTAAATTAACCCATATGTCTTTTTCTCCTCATGTTCTTGCTATTTTGAATCATTTTTCTTCCATTTTGGTCAGTCGAGTTTGCTAAATTGCATTGTTGGATATCTGTTTTATTGTTGTTAGCTGGTTCTCTATAATTTCTGTGATATGCTTAGACTACTGGTTGAGTTATTTGATTAAAATGTTGATTCCTTATTCTAAGACAAGTCTAGCATTCTCATCTTGGTAGTACACAGCAAGAGTGTAAGCAACTCCAATGCTACATGCCATTTTCATCATGCCAATTCTATTTTTTGGCATTGCTACAGTGTCAAATGCTATATTTTGACATTTTTGATCCAATGCAACATGCCATTTCAAATGCTATATTTTGGCCCAACTACCATTTGTCTTTCAAAGTAGTCTTGTGTTAAGGGGCAAAAGGGTTATTTAATAAATGTATATGCTTCCCAAATTTTGCATCCCAAATACTTCCCAAATATATGTGGGAGGGGAACTTTGTAGCCCAAAAGGAAAAAAAAAAAAGAGAAAAAGGAAAAGAATAAACAAAACCATGTGGCAATGGGACACTTCAATATCCTTCAATCAAAATCAAGTAGTACCACTACCACATGTATTGGGGAAGCATTTGTGATGCAAAATTTGTAAAACATGGCAAGGAAAATGGTCAAATATATCATTTCAATACTCATATGCCGATGTGGGGCGTGCCAAATATGGCATGAAAAGTGGTCATGCCAAAATTTGGCATGTATTTTGGCATGAAAAGTGGTCATGCCAAAATTTGGCATGACATATGGCCTGGGGTTGGAGCAGCCATGTTTGCTGTTCATGCTATAATATGGAATTGGCATGACATATGGCATGGGGTTGGAGATGGTCTTAGGCCTGTGAACTTTGACTAAATATTCTTTATAGTTGTTTACTTTTCACTTTTCAGGGACGATTTCCTGTCAAAGGGGTTTAAACTGGTTTTGTGAGCAGCTCGATAACAAGAAAAGGGGTGGGTTTGTTACTTTCTAATAGATCATTCATATAATGTATGCTATATCAATTCTTTGTGTTTAATTTGGGTGCTTTTGCTAGGTCAAGCATAATAATCTTTAAATTGAGATGTCCAAATCTGGAATTAGTTAGCTGGTTTGATACAACAAAATTGCTGCAATGTTTCAGTATATCAAAACAATATGTGGTTCTGAAGTTTTTCTTGCAGAATGATGAGCTTAGATATGTGCTCTGTAATTAACATTTAAATATTTCTTATATCTGTGGTTTGCTTGGACCTGTATTCATTTGATTGACATCTTCTTGATAGATTAGACTAGTCTGAAGTTCCGACTCTCTGGCTGTACTCTTTACTTTTTTGCATGTGTAGGCTCAATTGAAACCACTGAATTTTTGGAAATGTTAAGGTGCTTATTTCATAGTACGTGGAATATTAATAGATTTTCCCTTCGTGTTTATATTAGTTAAAAACGGGCGTCAATCTATGTTACATGGACATCTTTCTATGTTAGTGAATTGATTTAATACTTTAATTGCTTTAATTGAGAAATTCTGTTTTATGCTTAATTGTTGGATAGAAGAAGCTTGCTTTTAAAGAGTCTGTTGTCTATTTTTTTCATTCTGCTTGGATTAAGATTAAAACACTACTTACTAGGTGTTCTTCATGTTTGAAAATTTATTAAAAAATTGGTGCAATTCCATCCACAATATTTGTCACTAGATCCTTACATAAAACTTCTGAATTTGTTCATATCATTCCAATAGTACATCGATGCTTCTTGTACTGTTAAAATGTCATTCGCATGTCAATTTGTATGATAATCTTTGCCAAAAAAATTGTTCTGTAATTTGTTGATTATACTTCGTTTTTTCATGTGTGTGTGTGTGTATATATATATATATATATATGGGAGTAGTAGAGATATTGGATTTAGGCTATCATAGAATTGAAAGTTGATAATGTCAATTGAACTCTCCATGAAGTACTGGACTCAAAGTGGTGGTGTTGCGAGCGAAAAGCGATGTTCTTTTCCACATTATTTTATTGCTCAATATTTTAGTTTCTATATCTTTGACTTGGTTGTGTTGGTTTAAGCATTACTGTGTTCAATCTGGATAGTCGGAGTTGAATTTTGGTTAGCTTGTTTGATAATGGAAATTTGAAGAAGTATTTTAGAATTTGAAAAGGTTGATATGGCGACATTACTGTTAACTTCTCCCGCATGTATGTACCTTGTTTTCCTTTGATGTTAAGTATCGTGATGACAGACAGATCTTGGTTCTCTCAGGATTGAATGCCGGAGGAAAAGGGCAGCAGTTTAGCATGTCTGAAAGTTTGAGATGAAACCAAAGAGAGAAGATTTGAGATCTTGTTTTGTTGTTTTTACATCCATACTTTTAGTTTCAAGGACTATAGTTAGGTAAACTTTTATAGCAAAGATGACCATTTTATGTTAAAAAGTTGAGAATATAATTATGTAGAAAACCTTATTGGTGCTCCATTTTACTCCTGTTGTAGTCCATCTATTCCCGAATGTGAGGGGTGGTTCGATTGCAAATGTAAAAAATGGAGCACACAAATAGAGAAGGTTGTTTGGGAAGGTTAAAACCCGGTTTTGTGGTTTAGAAGTGTACTCCTCGCGTATATTCAAATGTTTGATGGATGTCTTTTTCTTTCTTTATTAGTACATAAGGAAATGTGTGAGACTAAGCATTGATTGTATTTTATATATAGGCAAAGTAGCAAAGGAGTTGGTTTTTAATTTCTATCAAGAGTAAAATCAGGTTGGTTTGATAAAACGCGTTAAATCAATCTTGTGTGAACAAATTGAATTCTGCAGTTTTTAGGCCCTAAGAAATAGACCCAAAGATTAGTGGTTGACGTACACTCCAGAATTGACCATAGAGTTAGAAGTTTTGTGAACAAAAAAGATTATTTCTGGAACCAGGTATTAATCTTGGTTTTCACCTTCTATGTATACAGTTGTTAATTTAGTTTTATTAATATAGTTTTTTCATAAGGAGTACATGAAAATTATAGGAAAATTCTTCAATATTTTTTGGTTATTTATTTTACTTGTGTGAAACAACTAAATTTAGATCTCAATCTATAGTAATAATGTGCCATTTATTATAACTTTGTGCCAATACGTTGTAACTTTTTAATGATCTACTTAGCAATTGATTAATGTTCGTGAGCAAGCTTGTGAAAAAGCTCGTTAATAGGTTTTATAAAGAACTTGTATAGTAATTTTTACATATATAAATTAATTATAAAATTATATAATTTTAGAGAAAATATGATAACCATCATAAATTGGTTTGATAAATGATTGATTTATCATTAAATTATATAGTTTACAAGGGCGCGTGAAAAACTCGATAAAAAGTTCGTGATCACTTAAAAGCTCGACTCATTTAAACTCGTGAGCCAGCTCGTGAGTTCATAAAAATGCTCACGAACAAGTTCGGTTGAGCTCGTGTCCATCCTAATTAGAAGAAAGTCAAGAAACAATGCATTAGATTATTTGATAGTAGAATTTTTTTTAGGTGTCATTTCTGAAGTAAGAGTTGGTCCTATATAATACTCCATTTAGTAACCAAACTACTGTACTATTCCCAATTGCGAGACTTTTGATACAAGTACATGGGAAGGTGTGCTACAGTTGTAGAAGGATGCCAGTACTTTTGATAAGAATGGGAGAATGCTTCTGTGCAGTTAGCACAGTGCTGTTCGCACTGTGCTGGGCAGTTTTACTGTGCAAACTGTGAGTAGCACAGTGCGAACAGCACTGTGCTAACTGCACAGAATCCTTCTCCGTAATTGCACAGAAACTTACTCAATGACCCAAAGCTTTTGCCTAAAAAAAAAGAAACAAAAACAAACCCAAAGCTAAACTTTTGTGTGGTTAGGACTGGAGGATACAAGCTACTTTAGGAACTTTCTTTCACTTTCCCATGTCTTTTTCTTTTCTATAAATAAAAAAAAAAAACCGCAAAGTCACACAACCCACAGATTTTCTTAGTATGTTCGGTTTCCTTTTACCTATTTCCGGAAGGAAAAATAGAAATTGCACAAATGGCATGTGCATCGCATTTCTCACATCTACAACTACAAGACTTTTATATAAAGTTCTATGGGGGGTATATTGTTATGATTTGTGATTATTCTGACCATTCACATCGACGATATACTAGTTGTGGCCTATTAAAAATCGAAACGGTAGGAACTGTTACTAAAGTGTTTTTTTAATTAATAATTATCATCATTGTAATTCTCACAAACAAAGGGCGGTGGGTACTCATATTTGATTTAGCTGAAGAGTCAAATAATTTATGCTAAATTGAAAATAGGGAAAAAAAAAAATGCAGCAATCAAATCTTATAAGGTTTCGTCAATTTCCAATTTTTAATATTCTTTTTGGGCCTAGTGCATAACACCAAAGAAAGAATCCTTAATTAAAAAAAATAAAAAATTCTTTGAGTAAATTACAGTAACAACCCCTAAACTATCTTTTATTGACATTAATACCTTCTTCTTCAAGGATAATTTTGTTCATTTAAATAGTTTAGAGGTGAGTCTGTTTAGTTTTAAAATTTAAAATATATTAATAAAAAATAATCATAGTTTAAATGGTGATGCGTATTTTATCCTAAAAAAGTTAAGATATTAAGCTTAAAAAGACCTTCGTAGCAACCTGTCCACATTACATCAGTTTTTTTATTATAAAAATATAATAAGCGATGGAGCATGCTGTGTTTATCTATTCTTCTTCTTTTTTTTTTTTGTATCAAACAAACTCTTTAGATATGCATGTCTAGTATATCACGTTAGACTTTTTCTTCTTAAAAATGACACCCACGCCGAATTTAGGGTGAGTTTGGGCCCGAAACTTTATGCAAAAAGTTAAAATAACTCGATTTGACAATACAAAATTACTAAAGTACAAGCATAATTCTTGATTTCCTTTGTTAGAAACTGCTCCCAAAATATAAAAAAAATAAAACCAGTACTGATTTGATTCTTAAAAATTTGTATCTCAAAATAGTTTCTAAACACATATGGCAGTGTGTCACGTCTTGGATATTCACATATGAACCTAGGACACGTAACACATCACCAAGACTCGTCCTAAGTTATTAAAATTTCAAAAATAAGTTTAAAGAAGAGTTTAAAGGTAAAACAACATGCCATCAATTACTTTTTCAAAATTCCAAACTGAATCATTTAAAATGTCCCTTAAAAAGGTTAGTTTTCAATAGTTACAATTTTGTGGGTTAAAGGAACCTAAAAGTCCCCTTTCATGTAAAAATGCCGAATTTAAAACACCAAAAAAAAAATCTTTCAAAAGTCTTGTCAGAGTGATTTTTGATCGGTCAAACGGTTTCACTGGACTGATCAAAAATCCCTTTGCAACAAATGAGTTTTTGTCTATGTTTCGTCATGAGTCTCATAAGTGGTCTAATTTTTAATATTACGAAGATGTTAATTAGCCTACTAAAAATGAAATGTATCTAATTCGCACTCACAAATGTATTCAAATTGACCACTTAATTGATCTCTAACAAATTAACAATAAACATATTATTAAAAAACATACATGCATGTCACATAAGCCAAATAAACATTTAAACATATAAAAGTAACCCCACAACACGGTCCCAACTCAAATAAAACTTCTCAACGCATGTCCCAACTTGGGACTTCTACATTGACCAACGGTGGATTCTCAATTGAAAATTCATAATTAACTTAGAAAGTTAAACTCATCTCACGGATATGCCAATAATCACCATTAAGCCATGTTAATGCATGGTAAATATGATTAGACATTAGTTGTTGGAGTGGGTGTTACACAGGGGGACCACTTTGAATAACATTAGGTCCATCTTTCAATTAAAATCGAATGTGTCCACTTTCATATGTGTTTAAGAAACATTTTAAGGGAAAAATGCTTCAATAAAATTGTTACAGTATATTTTATTAAGTTGCTCCCACAATTTTAGAAACAGTTTCATTAAGAAGGGTATATGGTAAATATGAGGGAAAAAGTAGGTACATTTTGGTAATTTGAGGTAGATAGCGTAGAAATAGAATGGCTGTGCTTGTCAATCTACACTACAGTCTACACCTGTTGTTTTGTTCTCTCTCTCTCTCTCTCTAGCTTTGCTTAACTCAGCCATCTCGATCATATCACACCCCAATTTTCATTTCTCTCTCTAAAAAAAAAAAAAAAAAAAAAACCATACAAAAACAGTCCGTGATTGAATGGGTCTTCTTGAAGACGCAACAAGAAGTAGGGTTTGGGTTTGGGTTTGGGTTTAGGTTTAGGTTATGGTTTTTTCTTCATACATGGACTCTCTGCAACCATAATCAACCCGGGCGGCGAGACCCTTCAATGTCTCTCGTCGACATCTCAATCGATTGCGTCCATCAACGCATCGATCGTCTCTCTTCCAAGCGCAAATTGGACGATTATGGCTCCACAACCGACGACGACGATTTCTCATCGGACTTAGTCTCCGTCAGGATGAGGAAAGATGAAACCACCGCCGTCAACTCCTACACCAATCAGAATCATCAGATCACTACACAACAACTGCAACTACAGCCTCGTGTACAACCTAGGGTTTCCGATGCCCCTTCCTCCTCTTCCTCTTCCTCTTCCTCTTCCTCTTCCTCTTCCTCTTCAACTCGCTCTCTATCCGAATTACAGTTCTTCGTTAGAATGATGTCCGAAGGTAAAACCCTAGTCATACAAGCCAATTCTCATGATAAAGTTGAATCGATACATCGACGCATTCAATTGGTTACCGGAATTCCGATGATCGAGCAAAGATTAATTTATCGCGGTAAACAGCTTCAGTGGGAGAAAACTCTATCCGAATGTTCGGTCCAGAACGATGCTGGACTTCAATTGGTGGGTCGTATGAGGAGTACTGGACACCCTCAAGCTTGGCAAGTGATCGATGAGTTGGTTTCTTTGGTTTGTAGGCAGTGTAAGGGGGAAGTTGCGCGATCTTCCAAGTCGATCATACCGAGGATTACTGAATTCTTAAAGATGACTCCGAGAAATGATGAGGCAGCTGCAGGTCACTTGCAGATATTCCTGTCGTCCTGCGCACCGGCCGCCCTGGTGATGCTCTACATGTCTCCATCTAGAGGTAGTAAGGAATGCGCTGCTGATTCAATTCGTCATTTTATTAATTCTAGTAGGACTGAGTTATCAAAGAGTATACACTCACAGTGTGCACCAATACTTTTAGAGTTCTGTAAGTTGCTCGGTAGAGCTGCTCATGACGACCAATTGTATTCTGTATGCCGGACTAGTCTTGGGTCCATGGTTGAATGTATTGATCTTGGGCATGGATCTAAGAACAATAATGATAGTAACAAAGGATTGATTGCAGTTCATGATATATTCCCCTTTGTTAGTGAGCTTGCCTCTAGGTTGTCTAATGGTTTAGTTTCCAGTATGGAATCACCCACTGGTATTGGGCCTATGCTAAGTGATGTTTGTGATTTTGCATCTTTTTTGGTCCCACTGTGCAACGCAATCATGGAGCAGGTTGGTTTAGGGGGTCCCATATCGATGCCGATTTCTGAGGTTTGTTATAATCTGCCTTGTTATGGTGAAGAAATTAAATTTCTTCACGGTATTTTCACTGATTTGCTGAAAAAAATGGAAGCATGCTTGCAGACAATGGAAAAGTATTTGCCTGTGAAAGAGAAAGGGGGAAATGAACATTTTCAGCATGGATTATGTCAGTATCTTGCTATTTTGAAGGAATTGAGTAAAATCTCTAAAATTTACCGAGGGGCCGAAGAAATATTTTGGACAATATTGAGGCTTCGAAAGGTTTCTTTATGTTACCTAATAGTAAGATATGCGAAGCGCGGTGATGATCATACATGGCTCCTTGAACACAAGGATGTGACTGATTTTGAGTCTAGGAGGCATTTGACAATGATGATGCTTCCAGAAGTGAAGGATGAGTACGAAGAGCTACATGAGATGCTTATTGACAGGTCGCAATTGCTGGCAGAGTCATTTGAGTACATTGCACATGCGGACCCTGAGGGGTTGCGTAGTGGTTTATTTATGGAGTTCAAAAATGAGGAAGCTACAGGTCCAGGTGTATTGCGAGAGTGGTTTTTCTTGGTGTTCCAAGAAATTTTCAATCCACGAAATGCTCTTTTTGTAGCTTGTCCAAACGACCGTAGAAGATTTTTTCCCAATCCTGGTGAGTTTAATTTTACTTTATTCGCGCTGTCTTTGAAATGTTTTCTCAGTTTGTTAATAGTTTAAAGGGTGTCCAAAGTCTAAATGATTGATTAAATTTAAACCCAAGGCTCAGGTTGCATTGGATGGTTAGAGAGCCCATGTACTATATAAGCATTGGGTTTAGGAGTTAGCATTCAGTAGTATAATATATCATGGTGGACTATTGGTTATTATTGTATAGGATGTTGCAGGTTAATGAAAAAAAATCAGGAAGTGGATCGTAGATAGTTAGAAAAGGTTGCTATGGTATGTATTTTTCAGCAAAAAATCTTTTGTACTTGCAATATACTACTTTTTACTCAGTGGTTTGCAAACAATGAGGGTATTTAGGAATATTACAGCAAAAATTCAAATTCAATGACGCTATGTATCTAAATTCTTCCGTGTCTAATTTGGTGGCTAAAATATTTATGTTTTGAAATTGTATTGGCGGCTGTCTTTGAAAATGTTTTCTTTGATTCATCTCCTCTTTTTTTTTTTTTTTTCCTTCCTGCATCGAAATCTGTGTTCGCTTCTATCTTTTGTTACACAAACCATTATTATAGAGACACCTAAATTGCTGCTGAATCGTGTTTTTAGTCAATTCGTTACATAAATTGAACATATATTATATCAAACAAGGGGTTAATTCTTTTTTATAGACGAGTAATGTAGTTTTCTGTATTATGTTCTACCTGCAGCATCCAAGGTGGATCCCTTGCACCTTGAATACTTTAGCTTCGCTGGCAGGGTAATTGCCCTTGCCTTGATGCATAAAGTTCAAGTGGGCATTGTCTTCGATCGCGTGTTTTTCTTGCAGTTGGCTGGAGGTTACGTGACTTTGGAAGATATACGTACAGCAGATCCGTACTTATACAGTAGCTGCAAACAAATTTTGGAGATGGATGATGAAACTGTAGATTCTGATGCTCTAGGTCTAACATTTGTGCGAGAAGTTGAAGAGTTAGGTTCCAGGAAAGTTGTGGAGCTTTGCCCTGGGGGGAAGAGCATTGCCGTGAATAGTGGGAATAGAAAGCAGTATGTTGATCTCCTTATTCAGCATCGTTTTGTTACATCTATCAATGAACAGGTTGCGCATTTCGCTCAAGGTTTTTCTGATATTCTCCATAAGAAGGAGCTTGAACGGTTCTTTTTCCTAAGTTTAGAGCTTGAAGATCTTGATTGGATGTTGTATGGGAGTGAGAGTGATATATCTGTCGAAGATTGGAAGGCACATACGGAATACAATGGATATAAAGAAACTGATCCGCAGATATTGTGGTTCTGGAAGGTATGTACCTGCATGGTTCTGGTTCTATTAGAGTTGCTACTTTACTTTTGAATCACACTCATTTTTAGCTTTCCTTATTCTCTTTTGGGTGAAGACTTATTTGCTTGGTTTCAGCCCTTTACGACGTATGGTTTGCTTCGTGATGAGAATTTTTGGTGTTACGGATACAAAGATGAGCTTCATACGCTGGAGATGTGCTATTCTCCGTGATGTACTAATACTTCCCCTTCGTAAAACTCCAACGGTGGTCTTTTTGCAATAACATAGAATTGTCCATTTGGTTCAGTAACTGATATTTGATGCTTTGCATATTAAAATTAGAACATATACTAGGCTGATATGATTTGTGTCGTTTGGTGGGGGGGAGGAGACACTTAGCACCTAAGGTAGGGTTTAATGCCTAATGAAAAGTTGGCCTCAAGCACCAGCTTGCTTGGGAGGGTTAGATCGGTTAAAACTTCTTCTCTGTCAAACATGTTATTTCGTAGTTGTTATTGTATTGTCACAATACCCATCACCAGTGTGGCATTAATGGTTTGGAAAATTGTTAAAAATGATTTTAGAATGACTTATTAGAAGCTTGTTATTTTGACCTGATCTAGATAATGCATCATACGGCGGAAATAAGAAGTGACTAGCAGTAATAATAAGAATGATAACAATAACAGTGTATTTTTTTTTCTTTTTATCCTCTTTGTAATCTTTTATTGTTTGTTCTGTAGTCTTTCCCCACAACATTAGCATCATTTTTCCCATTACCAGCCACTAGGAATTATAATTTATTCAAGAGGTTTGTTTAGTATTCACTAGACCTGGCAATATTCACCCAAACATCTGAATCCTCCCACTTCAAGTTGGATTCGAGTTAGTATATTTCTATAAGCGGGTGGAAACGGGTTGTAAGAAAGAATAACTGGGTTGGTTGCGGATTGATGGTACCAATACACAGTCTTTAGCTCATCAAAAAATCTCCTCTCTCTCTCTCTCTCTCTCTCTCTCTCAAAATCAAACTCTCATGAACGCACCTTCTCTCTCAAACTCTCATCTCATAACTCAACCTCTCTCTCTAAATCTCTTGGCAGCAGTTGTGGTTTGAAGGTGGAAGGTTGTTGCCGGTGGTGGTTATTTCGATCTCTTCTCTCTTTTTGGCTTGTGATGTTCTGTGTTTTTGGGTTTTGATTTTTATTTGGGTTTTTGTGAAAATTATTTAGGGTTTTGATTTCATTTCATTTTAGTTTTGAGAAATTAGTTTGGGGTTTTGATTTTGAATTGGTTTTCAATCACAATTTAAGTATTGGAATTTTTACAAGTTTAATTTTGGATTTAAGAAAAAATTGTTTGGGGAGCAAATACTCTCTCTCTCTCTCTCTCTCTCTCTCTCTCTCTCCCTCTCTCTCTCCGTCCACGCTTCAACGAATCAAAACCAGAGAGGATGCTTTTGTGCAAAGTTCAAGAGCTCTCACCCTTCACCATCTCTTCCTTCCCAAACCCAAAGCTTAACTCACACCTTCGCATGCGCATATCCGTTTCAATCATCCGCCTATTGTCCATCGTATGGTAGGGATGTGATGTGAAGAAAAACAGAGATTGGGGTTTTAGTTTTCGCCGGTGACGGAAAATTAAGACAAAACAGAGTTTGTGGTTTGGTTACTATAAGCGTATACCCATGCTTGTATATACGTACACACACATATATACATGTATATACCACTTTAAATTTTCAAAAAGCTCGGATGGGTAAGCGGGCTGGTGCTGGCCGTGCACGACCCGCATATCTCCGGGTTCAACCCATTTTGACCCAACCGTAATGAACCCGACCAAAGCCTCTACCCAAACCGCCCATTTACCACTCCTAGGATTCACTATTCAGTGCAGAATGTCCTCAATCAATGATGAAAAGTTGTTAGTCCTTGTATCCAAGAATCGGAGATATTTGGTGCGACTCGTCATTCGAAGTGGATGGTAAATATTAAATAGTAAAAATAGTATGCGACTTTGGAGATGGTAATTGAACCAACACTTGAAATGAGTGTTTTGGAAAATTGATTCCTATCTCGTCTCTCCGAGGTTGAAGTGGTCCCTAAACATATACTCTCTCTAGGGCCAATGATTGGTAGAATATTATGGGTTGACAAGTGAGCATAGTTATTAAACCCGGCCCTGCCTGGCGTCCGCTTGATGACCCGGACTATGAGCCAGGTTGGGTTTCTAATTTGACCGGAAAAGGATTGAACTCGGATTGGACCGGAAGACCCAAAATATTGAAACCCGACCAGTTCATTAATGCCATATTTAAAGACCAAAAAAATGAATATACTTATTCTGTTCAAGAGGTTTTAGGGGCCATAATGTCTTTTTTAAAAATTAAAGGGTGAAAAAAAAACCATGAAAAAAATATTAGAATCCATTAATCCAATATTATGTGTTCACGAGAAAGAGAACAAGGAATAAAACAGGCTGTCCTTGTACTTATGAGGGCTTGAAGAGTACTGCCATGGCCGAAGAACTGTAGTCTGTAGGTTCCAGTTTAACTCGAATGTAGTTTTAAGATTTACATGGTACATCTTACATGGTTTTTTTTTTTGTACTATTTATTTATTTACTATTATTATCATATTTTATTCTTATGAAACATATAATTGGTCTGACCAGTTAACCCGACGGTTGGACCAGATACCCATCTAGCCGCTCATGTCACCGGGTCAATGCCCGGGCCGATTATGTTGAGTATGCAAGTGAGAGATGATGGGTCATTCAATCAAGAGCAACCAATTTATGCAAATATGCTAAATTGGCGGTTTGCCTCCAGTTGCAAATTTTTTTTCCCTAGAGTGCGTTGAGGGAAAAAACAGTTGCATGATTTAACGTCATAATGAAGAACATTGCAGTAATAAAGCTTGTAGCACAACTTGATGAGAGGCTTACATCAACGGTCAAGATGAGTAGGGATAAGAGAATGATGGATGAAGTGAATTGTTCTGGAGTTTGATTTTAGTAGTTTGAGTCCCTTATTGGGAACCACTAAACATAAGACTGTTAACTCCTGATTTTGTAATTTACGTCAGCATAAATGGAGTATTATGTGGAATTCTTAGAAGACATAATAAGAAATTATATTTTTATATAGCCTTATTGGTGAATACTTTGTACATGTTTGCACCCTAGATGGTGCTTCTTAATGGAATTTCGTGTGTATAAAAAATACATGGGACCTACGCTAGATGTCCATAAAGTCAATAATGGTTCATGGATATAATGTTGGTGATTATGAGACTAACATATGTACTATCAAATTAAGTGGAGCTTATCATCTAGACTAGTTTTTTAGGTTTCATCATGTTTCTTCGTAGCATGAGTCTAGGAGTCTAGCGATTTTAATGCTCTACATCATGGTTAAATCGTAAAATCAAATCGTGAGTCGGAAGGCCTTATAATCGAATCGTGAATCGTAAGATTCACTTTTCTTAGTGAATCATATTATATATATATATATATATATATATGTAGACACACAAGTATGTTTAAAAGTGATTGAATAATAATTTCACACAAGTTTCATGCACAATTGGTGACTTTGTCAACACACGGGTTATTTTGAAATTTTTTTAATACTTTTGGGGTGAAAGTCTTAATATACGAAAGTGTCAGATAAGTTGGGGTTTATTTTGAAATGCTAGAAAATTACTATGGGTAAAATCTTTAAATACAGAAAACTAAAGGATTTTAAAATATAAAAAAATTAACCTAAAGCAAAGAGATGGGTATCAGATACCCTTTACCCTTATTCGCACATCTGAGAGAGAGAGAAGAGAGAAGAGACAGAGAGAACGAGAAGAAGAAGGAAGAGATGAAGACTTACACTTACCTGAAGAGAGAGAGAACGAGGGTGAAGTCGATGAAGAGATCGTCTGTGTTGTGTGATGGCGATACGGTTTTGCGAAGACGCGAATACAAATCGTGCAGTGTGGGTGTGTGATACAGTAATAGGTATGCCCTAACATGGCTCACTGAAACACGTCGTTTGATTTTTTTTTGGTGTGTGATTTCTGAATCGTTCGAATCGTATAAATCGTTCGATTCACAAGATTCAGTTCGATTTAAACTATGATTCATGTCGATTTGCGATTCAGAGGTGTGATTCGAATCAAGGCTATCGAATCGTATGAATCGTACGATTCTAACAACCATGCTCTACATGTATTTTCGGGTGCTGATTGTTGTTGGTACTAGTCTAACATGCCATGTTGCACCCCCTGTCACCATTTCTCCATGGTGTCGGTTCCCACACTCTTAGCTAGGATGTCCATGTTTATGGCCATTAAGAAAGGGACACGTGTTGACTCACTGCCTCTTCCATGCTCGACATATTATCCAAGTTTTAGCATTTGAATGCTGCTATCACTCACATCCAGCTGGCATGCAATTACAGTATTTTGTTAGTCAAATATACGGTAGCTTGGCCTAGGACCTAGACACATGGGCTCCAAGTTCCCGCTCATGAGCTCTTGGCAATTATCCGAGCACGGCCTTTTTATGGCTTGCAGGCTACCCCCGGAATAACTTGTGACTTGTTCACTCACTTGACATATTGTTTTAAGTGGTGATGTATATCATGCTCACGGTACTCCTCATGACCACTTGATGGATCATCCAAACACCACCTTGTGAACACTTAGCAAATTATCCTAGTGGTATTTCACAAACATCACACTCATGTTGGTCAAGACACCAGAACATCACCTCCCGAATCACCATCTCCGAGGTAACTACCTTGGAAAGTCCACCTTACAAATTTATCTCGCAAGTCATCACCTCCAGTTCAACTTGCAAAATTGTTGCTTTGTAAGTGGTCATCTCGTGGTGGCTCGATCACCTCTCTAGGCACAATCGGACCACCAGTTGTTGAGCCAATAGATTTCACTTGAGCATCGTGCTGAAGACCTCTTAGGTTACCACCTCGTGAGTCCACCTAGCAGGTAATCGTGACCTCCTTAGATGCACATACAAATCTGCATCACACATATTAATCTGCATTGCATGTGTTGAACTACCCATGTCAGTCTCCACCTTAGATTCCATTTCCTTCGCGCCTTGTTATCTGCAATTAGACTAGCACTTTTTGACTTTATTGTTAGCCTTAATTATGAGCAGTGCCTTGGGAAGTCCTTGAGGTCTTAGTGTGGCCTCCATGCCATGGGATCGTTCCCATGGGATCATGGGGATTCATGGCTGTGGGGCAGAATTGAGGTTTCTTTTTGGCGGTCTTCAGTATAAACTATGTTTTCCTTCATAAGAAAGCGAATCATGCATTACACATGACGCATGTTCGCATATGTCACTGCCTTTATGGCCAAGATTTTTCCGACTGTAACGTCTTTGTGGGCTAGTCTTGCCACGTTGCTATATCCGGTTCTTGGGACTTCTATAAATAGGACAAACACCCTCACTTTGGGGGACAGTGGAAGACACTTGTAGGAGGGGGTTAGAACAAAAACTCAGCCTCTCTCTCTCTCTCTCTCTCAGACTGCCTTGGTTTCCACTCTAGACCTTTCCTGGTGGCTCCTGCAACTTTTGTGTAACCGCTCCTCCTCCATCTCAACATTAAGAACCCACAATATGCTCAGTTTTAAGAGAGAAATTTTGAAAACTATTATATTATTGACTGGTGGCAAAAGAGCTGAAATTTCAAGGAGTGCTTTTTTGGCTCTAGTTTTTTGTCCATCGAGAGAGAAAAAAGAAAAGAATAGAAGAAGTGTTCAAAATTCATCAAAATAACCGTAAAGACAATGGTGGACCCATGAATTTGTGTTTTGGAACTGTTGGGGTGTCTCTATTATACATTTTTGGGGCGTGACAGCGAGTCGAGAGAGTTTGTGTTGATTAGATTTAGTACATCTTTTTTTTTTTTTTTTTCAGGAATCTTTCAGCACAATTATCTGTTGACTTAAGAATATTTGTTCACCGTGAACAAACAACAATTCTATCATTCCTATTTTGGGGGCGCCTAGTTGAATCCTATTTCTTTATTTTATTTAATTTCTCCATATTCATGTTCCCAAGGGCTTGAAAAGGTTTCAATTTGTTTGGTAGCAACCTAACGCAACCCTCGTTCTTTTTCGGAAAGTGGGATTGGCTAGATAAGCAATAAGCATGACACATGTGGCGTTAACATGCACACAGGAATTGTTGTGTTGAAATGCGTAAATGTATTTTGTATGACAAAGCCTAGCAACAGACTAGAAAAGTGGCTTAATGAGTTAGGGGTTGAGAACTGGTTTTGCTACTTAAAAAAGTGCTAATTATTTGTAATTTAAAATATGTACCAAGTATTCTCAATCTGTAAAGCCATAATATACTTTTGTAGATCCTATTTATTCGTACGTCAAAATACCCATTTTATCACTTAAGAAAATCCTAATTGTACACATCATTAAGAGGCCCTAATCACTTTCAGTTTCTACTTAGGTGGGATAGGAATTTTGATTTGTCCAACAGGTGTCAAGGAGTGTTGGACACGGGCCGTGTTTCTTTCTTAGGCTGTAGTATATTCCATAATGAGGTTGAAGGTTTTTTGCTATGACCCATCAGTATCCGTGTTTGGCACACTATACTTGGAATTATAGTTAGTCAACTGTAAGTATGTAATAAATGGCACAACAGCTTTTGCTTTTGGTATGATCGACCCCTATATTCCGCGATCATGAAATTGAGTTGTCAATATCAGTATATCCTTGCATGAGATTCATCTTTTTTCATGCAGATTGTTGAAGAAATGTCAGCAGAGCAGAGAAAGGTCCTCCTCTTCTTTTGGACCTCAGTTAAGTATCTACCAATGGAGGGTTTTGGTGGTTTGGCTTCTCGGCTTTACATTTACAAGACTACAGAGTCGTATGATCGCCTTCCTTCATCTCACACATGCTTCTATCGGTTGTGTTTCCCCACTTATCCCTCCGTGCCTGTCATGCAAGATCGTCTTCGCATCATCACTCAAGAACATGTTGGTTGCGGCTTTGGCACTTGGTGAAACACAAAACTTCATCTGAATTTTGGTACAAAAAAGACTTCAAAACTGCACATAAAAGATTTGAACTCAGATTGTACAGTTCATAGGATTAATGTTATCTGTTTTTGTTATAAAACTATTGTAGCAAGGTACTGTTTCCGTTGTTTGTGTTATGAAGGTTGTAACTTCTTCGCCTCTGTTTTTTCTTCAAACTGTTTATATAGGTTTGGGTATAGTATAAATAAATAGGAGGAGGAAGAAAATTTTCTTGTCAAATTGTGATTGCATGAGATGCATTTCCTTTAGCTTCTTTGAAGGGGAAATTTAGCTTACAATTGCAAAAATGACTTAACTGTAGCACATTCACTTTCCTGGACCTGTTTTTATCTTCTATTTTGTGTTGCCTCTGTGTGTTTTATATATATATATATACCCCTCTCTCTCTGTCTCTCTCTCTCTCTCTCTCTCTCTCTCTCTCTCTCTCTCTCTCTCTCTCTCTCTCTCTAACCTAATTGGTGGAGGTCATCTTTATATTTTGCTTCCATATCTTTTTTTTTTTTCTATTTTTTTTTGGTTGGTAGAAGCCTCCCATCTTTTTGACCTTTTCTTTCCTCTGTCATCATCTAAACTAAATGGGTGAGATCACCTTTTTATTTTGTTTATTTCTGGTTTTTCACCACTTTGTTTTTGTGTTTGATAAGTACCAGTCTCTCTCTCTCTCTCTCTCTCTCTCTCTCTCTCTCTCTCTCTCTCTCTCTCTCTCTCTCTGTGTGTGTGTGTGTGTGTGTGTGTGTGTGTGTGTGTGTGTGTGTTGTCCATGCATATATTGTTTCCGTCTCTGAATACTTGAATGTGTGAAGGGTGAAAATTTCGTTCTTATTATCTGAGGATACTTAGCAACACACTTGTTACCTCGGGGTGCAAGGGTTCTCGAGTCTGTGCCCTCTCAGCTAAAAAAAAAAAAAAAAGTGTTTTTGCCCCCATTATTCTTTAGTATGTTATGTCGCCTTTTTAGGCCTTTGTATTGGGCCATTGTGGGGCCTTGGGTTGGGTGCAAGACGTACATTCTTTGTGAGAGTGCTGACACAGTTCTTATTTTGAAGGCTATAATCCTGATGTTTGATCACTACGTTTTTTAATGTAAAAGGGTGTCAAGTCAATCTTACTCTTACACGGTGATATTTTCTGCTATTCATGTTTTTTTATCCCTTTTGTGTGTGTGTGTGTTATTTTCTCTTGCTGAAAGGCAAATCATTGAACAAAACAAAGTGTACGTATGTGCATGCCACTCTTCCTTGTGAGGATCGTTCGCCACAACAGCCCAGCCCAGCCCAACCCAAAGGAAGATCGTCAATTAGATCGGGCCTAAAGACAAACATGCACATGCCCAACTGGCAAAATTATGCACTAAAACAAATTTAAGTTTGCAATTCTAGAAACAAAAGAAACACAGCCAAAACTCAAAACAAGAAACCAGAAGCTCCCTTCCATCGAGAATCAAAATGTATAATCTTCTTCCACCCACTCCGGCGTCCCAAGCAAGAGCCGCACAAACAATGATGGAATCGCCATCAAAATTAAATAACATATGACTGAGACCCAGCTGAATGCATTATTAGCCTCATCAGCTAGAAGAGGCAAAATGAATGCTTCCTTACTTAGGAAGTGGCAGCAGCATGGAGAATAGCTGAATCAGAACGTGCGGAGAATTAACATCCAACGTTGTGAAGTCCTTCCTAAACTGCTGCATCAAAATTGGCTCTTTTTTTTTTTTTTTTTTTTTTACGGTCCCATCCCAAAGGAAAGCGCCTGCCACCAAGAGGGAAGGCCATCAACTGAATTTGTTGGATACCTTCATTGTATTCATTGTTCTTTTTTGGTATTAATCATGACTTGGTTGAAACTGGATTTGAACTTTCCACATCTCTCTATGCATTGGTGGATACAGGGAGACATAGGGGCGGCAAGTTTCAAAATAACCCCTATATTATCTACTAATTTTTTCATCCCCCCCCCCCACCCCCACCCCCAATTATGAGATGGCTCCCCAAGATTATCTTTAAAAACCCTTTTATTCTCCACAAACTTTGATGCGGCGCTTTCTATTATTTTTTTAAAATCCCTTTGTATTCTACACAAAATATGATGTATTCCACATAAAACCTCTCAAACTCCTTCCTTAATCTCGACTTTCTTGCCAACGACCAGGGATGGATTTAGAATTTTAGGAGTTGGGTTGGATGAGAAAGGTAGCGAGTTTGGGGGGGTTTGGCGGCAACGTCCCCAATGCATTTTTTTTTTTTTTTGGGTCTATTTATACATATTTTTTTGGAAAGGATGAAGGAATTAGAAAAAGTTAATACTAATTGATACCAAATGTACAATAAAATAACACCTTGTCATTACAAATTGAGACCAAGAAGTTGAGTTTTTCATACTTGAGAAGGGGCTTAAATGCAAAATAGGAAACTTTTGAATTTGGGAGAGGGGCTAAAATGGAAAAAAATATATGTATTTTTAGGGTATGTATGAAAAAAAAAATTAATTCAAGGAAGGGCTTGAGGACCCCTTGCCCTACATTAAATTCGCCCCTACCAACAATTGATTCAAGAGAAAAAAAAAATTATATATATATATAGAGAGAGAGAGTAAAACTTCAGGCACACTCATTTCCACAACTTCACCTCCCACAACCTGTGTGGCAACCATGGGATGGTGTATTGGGTTAGTTGGTTGAATTAAATGGTGGATCTCATGCCCTCCCATGATTGCCACATCAGATTGTGGGGGTGAAGTTGTGAAAATAGTTGTACATGAAGTTTTACTCATATATATATATATATATATATGTACGAATAGATATCAATTATTTTTTTCCTTGGGGGTAGCGTGTGACCATGTTTAGAACCAAAGTCATTACCCCGGTCCCTCCTCGTTCAATGTTCTGAATCTGCCATTGTTTCTATATATGAAACATTATACTGGGAGAAAAATATGATCAATACAAAATGATTCTATGAACCTAATATATATATAATGGCCCCGTCTAGCAATTGTGTTTCGAGCCCATGAGTGGTTATCAAATTCCAGAAGCAAGAATAAAATTGTTTGTCAAATCAACTTTTGCAATTTAATCACCGAATATTAATGCAATTCAGACGGAAAATTTCTGATTGGTCAACAGCTACATTGGCAACTTTATCCATAAACTATTTTTCTAGATTGAAATTGCAAAAGCAGAAGCCATATAGTCTTATAGATATAGCCAGACCACTTACTAGTATATTGTAGTAAAACATTCACATGAAAGGAATTATCAAAAGTCTAGGAAAATAAAATACCAATATTATTGGCAAAACAAAAATAAGAATATTACTCCATTATATATCAAAATCACAGCACACTACACACCAAATGATACTCAATATTGACCGGACCCTCGGAAACCAACATCCATATCCTAAGTGGCATACATCTCACTAACCACCCTTCCCAACATCTGTCACGTGGCTTGTTGTATGTTGATCTGTACACAATGGACTTAATTTACTAGGTCTAGTTTTCAAACCCATCCAAATTCTCAAATTCACAACAAACTCAACAAAAAAAAAAAAACAAGAGATTCCAAAATAATAAATAATAAATAAAAATAAAAATTGGCAACTTTGACAAGCAAAACTAAAAAGAACCCTACTATTTCACCACCTTCACTAATCTCACTTTGTGTCCATCTATTCCTCACTCTTTTCAACCGGAACTTCTGTGGTGGCTGCTTCCACCACCACTTCTTCAGCTGGTTTCACTTCTTCGACAGTCTCATCGGCAACCGGATCAGCTGCCGGTGGGTCCGCGGTTTCGGTGGCTTCTTCTTCTTCTTCTTTGGTCTCCTCAACAACAGGCTCTATGGGCTCTGGCTTCACCACCTCTGTAGTCTCCTCCTCTTCGGCCAGCTCGGGTTTAGTTTCCTCTTCAACTAATTCCTTGGTCTCAACTTCCACAGGAGCTTCGACTTCCGGGAGGGCTACCTTTTCTTCTTCTTCTTCTGGTGTTTCTACTTCCTTTGATTCTACGGTGACCGGTTCTGGGGCAGCCTCTACCTCCTCTGTGGGTGTGGGTGTCTCTTCGGCCTTCACCACTTCAGTTGTTTCTTTCTCGGGCAATGGTGTTGCCTCTGGTGCAACCTACAATACCCCCCAAGTTCGCCAATACATAAATGTGTGAATAAAATATTAATTATACATACATAGTAAGATATGTGTGCGTGTGTGTGTACTAGTTTCTAGATCCGGGAACAACTAATAATCCTTTAAATTATAACGTTGAGATTTTCAGTTTTTACATTTTAATTAAAAACGTGTTTGGTGATCGTTATTTTTTAAATGACAACAAAATTGTGCAAAAAAAAAAAAGAGTGGTTTTCGATTTTTGTTTTTTTATGCAGAAAACACAAAACAAAAGCTAATTTTTAATTTTATATAGCAAGAAAAAACCCGCTTTCTATGTTTAAGAGCTCAACTTATACTTTGAGGCTGTTTGTTATTGCTTATTTGCCCATTTTAAGCAGTTCTGATAGCCCAAACTGCTTATTGATCTGTTTGTTTCAGCGAAAATATAAACAGATTTGATCCAAAAAGCAGTTTGGCAATAAGCAGGTGGGGGGGGGGGGGGGGTGCTTTTCAAGATTATCTCTATGATTAATCAATTCACAGCATATTAACCAAACACCCAAACCATAATAAGCAGTTCTACTTTAAGCAGTTCTACCAATCACGATCAAGATCGCATAAGCATAAGCACAGACAAACAGGCTCTTTGATGGGGGGACTAATCAGTCATTAAAAGTATAGGTAAGGGACTAAAAGGAAACGAAAAACTATATGTTTAAGAACTCAAACTTATATAAATATATATATATATATATATCGATCATATTTAATATCAAATCTTGAAAAATGGACTGATCTACCCAAAAAAAAAAAAATTTGATCTCAGATGGATATTCTATAGAGGCAGAAAGATGAGAAGACCAAGTGTGGTTGATGAGTTACCTCAACTGTGGCCTCGGAAAAAGTATGCATCTTGAAAAAAAGATTGAAAGAATAGTTATGACTTATGTATATATATGATCAAAGATTGCTTGTGAGTTGTGAGTGAGATGAAGAGAATTGAACAATGTGAGAGCTATATATAGAGATGTAAATGCATATAGTTTATAAAAATAATGGAGGGGATGAGTAAGAGTACTCATAAAAAAAAAAAAAAAAAAAAGTTAGCAAATTGACATTTCATATCAATGACATGATATAGGACATACATGTCTAGTTGTAAATATTTTACTTTACAAAAACAAAAATAAAATATTTTGTGATGGGTTTTTTCTATTATTAGTAGCTTTGTCAACTTTTTTGGAGTAAGGGATGCCACATCATGGAGGCCACAGCACTTGAATAAACTACATATCCTTTTTCTTGAGTGGGTTTTTGATCTGTGTTTTGTGACTTTTTTCTTTTTTGTTTAATTTTTAGATAAGTGAGTAAGGCTTGTGACTATGACTATCATGCGTTCATGTTCTTAGATTTCTATTTGATTTGCCACTCTTTTCTTCTTCTTTTTTTTTTATCTTCTTTTTTTTTTTTTTTTCCCTTCTTTATTTAAGTAGGCCCTGACAATTACAAATTTACTACAGCTGGAAGTTCGTGGGAAAAAATTAAACAATTAATTACTATGTTAATCAAATGTCCACTCAATTTTAAATAACTAGAGAAAAGGAGTTCTAAATAAGTTCGATGAAGAGATATACGGTCAGTATAAAAAAATAAAAATAAAAATAAAAAAAGAAGAAGAAGATATATACGGTTGACACAATCATGCGTAGAAGGTGATATATATAATTATTGTTCCTTTAATTATACCAAAACATAGTAGTATCAAATTTTCATTGTTTATTTTTTAATATTTGAGGTACCGGGTAAACCATGAGATTAAATTGGGTTACTTTTCTAAATAGTTTTTTTATAGAGCTGAGACAATTTGGTTTTTACTTACAATAATACTAGACTCATAAAATTTCATATAAAATTCCACACAAAACAATCATGACTCTTGATTCTAGTCCAATTTTGTGTGAATCAGGTTTTAGCTAAATTCAATTTTTGATAATTAACCAAAAACTGATACTACAAAATTTTATAATAAATATTTATGTACATTGCATATGTTAATATTAATAGAAAATCTACGCGTGTGATTTGCTAGAATATATATTATCTTATATTGCATTCAAACGCAAATTCAGATTCGCTCAAAACATTACATTCGATGGTCTCAACTCTCAAAGCTTAATCATGAAATTTGGATAACAATTGAATCTTTATTAATGAGTTGTGTCCTAACATTGCTGATGACATTTGGGTAATTATCAAATTATGGGAGAATTCTATGACACGATCTAGGCAGTTTTGTCAAATCATAAGACTAACTTTTGAGAGGTAACCGGATTAAAAAAAAAAAAAACTATATCTAAGTTGCAAATATTGTTCTTATAGTAATTTTGTTCAAATTACAAAAAATTATTCTCAAGTCTCAAAACATTAAACCAGTAGTGATTTTATTTAGGGTTCAAAACTTTGGACCAATGTCTCAAGTTATTGTAATATTGTACCCATATTTTTTTTTCATTAGTTCCTATTATATAATTCTTTCAAATTAGGACAATCACTTTTTAATATTGTGGTCAAAATAGAAATATTTATGTAATCTTAAACCAACACTTTTTAGTTTTTCCCTAATCCAATAAATATGTGTGGACACTGGACATGGGCCCAAAACTAACAATGGGCGACTAGGGCGGTGGAAGAAAATGGGGCCGACTTTGCTAAGTGCGATCATAACCGTCCAAAGCCCCACGCCATCAAGATATAAACAATTTTGCTGACGTGGACATCTTTGCTGGCCTTTTGTTTCTCGATTCATCCCATCAGGCGCTGTCTATCTATGTGTACTTGTGGGTCCCAATTGGTACATTCTTGCCACACCGGTTCGCACTCATTGGCGGCCATGTTTGGCAGACGGAATGAGGGGGTCGGATTGGATAACTTTTATCGAATTCAATGTTTGGGGCGTACACTGGATATAATTATTTTATCTTAAGCTCTCATTTTATCACAAATTCACAATGAGTTTGGGATAACTCAATACCAAAGGGGGGTGTATAAGGGAGTTTGGGATAACTATTAGGACTTTTTTTTAATAGATTTATTTATTTATTTATTTTTGTTTTGCAGATCTCTTCCCCCGATCTTTTTTATTTTATGTTATTTTATTTTATTTTGTTTTCATTTTTTTCCCCTTTCCATATTTGCTTTTTTATTTTTTATTTATTTTTTTTTTTAAGATTTGCTTTAAAAAATAAAAAATAAAATTCAATTACCCTGGATTTGTTTTATCTTTTTTTTTTTTTATATTTTTTCCTTTCCAAATTTGTTTTTATTTTTATTTTCATTTCCCCCCCCCCCCCCCCCCCCCCCCCCCCCCCCCCAAATTTGCTTCTTTTTTTCTCTCCTAAATCTTCCTTTTTATTTTATTTTCAGATCTTTTTTTTTTTGCCCTTTCCAAATTTGCTTTTTCCTTTTTAAATTTTATTTTAATATTTGCTTTTTTCTAAAAAAAAAACTTTCAAATCTTTTTTTTCCCCCCCTTTGGTTCTCTTTTTTTTTTTTGGTGGGGTGGGTGGGCGCTAAAAAACAATAATTTAGTTATTATCCGAAACTTATATCCAGGCATGATCAAACACAGGATTAAGAAATAACAATTTATCCGACAGTTTTATCCAGCACGTTCCAAACACGGGACAGTATAACAGCTTATCCGATAGGATTACTAATCCAGTCCGATCCTAACTTATCAAATCCAATCTCACAGTTTTATCCGACCTGCCAAACGAGGCCATTAAGTCTTATCATGGACAAGTTATCCAATCCGATCACTGCACAAATGTAGTGTGACGTTTCAATCATTTAGATCAAAATAAAGTCGATAACAAGTGAAAGACGCAACATTTTATTTAATATTCCTCCGGGAACCATTCTATATTAAGAGCTTCTTTTAAAATTTTTAACTTTTTAAGGGAATACCTTGAATTTTTTTTTAAATTTACAACTTTTCATTATTGTCTTTTTCTAATTTCAAAACTCTAGTATCACATTAAACAAAAACAAAAATGTGTGAGAGTTTTATATGGTAAAGGGTTTAGAGCATCTCCAAGGGATATGTCAAATTTTGGTAATGCCAAATAACTTTGAGTGCTTATGTGATAATTTATTATTTTATTATTTTCGATTGGAGAAAATGATACCCAATTTGTAAATTTATTATTTTTACAATTTTTATATAATTTATAATCATTTACCAAATTCAGTGATTGGTTTAACAAATAAATACAATAATTTTTTAATGAAAAAGTGGAGATGGCATTCCAATTTTTGGTATGTCATTTTTTTTTACATTTGAACAATCATATCATTTGTCATATGGACTATTGGCATTTTGATTGGAAGAAAACAATATGTCAAATTTTACCATTTGACTTGCCACATTGGAAATGACATGTCCATTAGAAATGCTCTTAGTATGTTTAAATAGACTTTTAAAATAAAACATTAAAAATAGAATACAAAAACTCCTAATTTAAGACGGATGGAACATTAGTCATTACTAATCCATTTGCCCCTAAAAGTAGAGGCACGTGCTCAAATAATTAGCTTGTACATTGCATCACATTAATATAATAATATAGTGTGACAGGCTCCTAAATAGTTTCTCCTTGTCATGTTATGCCCGCTAAGCACATCAAATCATTAATCTCTTTTTTTTTTTCGACTGACAAGGACAAATCTCTCAGTCTGTCCTCCACCACTTCGGGATCTCAATCAGTATTTCAGATGCTTTTCCTATTGTCATTTTATTGGAGTAGAACAGGAGAAAACCATGAACACGTGCACCAACTCCACACATACACACACCAGGTAAGTCAGGGAGGTGAGTGCGCGGTAAGATTCAAACTCACGCCAAACTCTGAATACGGTTCGTCTAACTATTTGAGATTCGTCCTTCCAACCTACACACACTGACCTCTAAAGGTTTTGAACCCTTAATCTCATTTCGAGAGGTCAAAAGTTCTGATCAACTCAACTAGCGGAGCTGTTTACGATCCACTAATCTCGAATTAAGGTATATAAACCTCTTTTAAGATCCATACCCTCAATGGCTCAATTGGACATGGATGGGAGCGCATGTCATTACAAGACATTAGGGCATTTTTGTCATATGCTATCTGTAAGTGAATATTCAAGAAGGCTGCTATAAGTATATAAATAATACATAGTCATTGTAGATCTCGAAGCACACCACCAAACTTTAAAAGTCTTGGGGTGCGAGACCGTGGTGATGATTCACTTGTATATCCACCACCTCATTGTGATGTGTGTGTGTGAATCTACGTGTAAAGTGAAAAAGTTAGAGCGTTGGACGGTGAGAGACCCCACTAATGGACCCACACGGTTTTTGGGCCTTTAACCGTGGCTTGAACGAATAGGAAGAAGACACGTCATCTTTCATGTTGGGCAACATGGATTGGTTTTTTTTTTATTTTTGCTCGCTAAAACATGGATTGGTTATAAATCATGAAATAATGCCATATGTTCTTAAATTTGAGATTCAATTGTGGTGGTGAAATTATTGAGAGCATTTTAAAAAAAAACTATATATTTATTGTCTGTAGATGGATTTATATACTCACTGACAATAAATTAAATTTAGGAGTATACCGAACCTGGTCTCACTTTAGTTTTATACTATAGAGAGCATTTTTGTTCACTCAAAATTTGGTACACTAATGCTCACCCAAGCATTCCATTGGCCAATGCAGTGGGGCTCAAGATTAAACAAATTTTGGGTGAGCATTGGTGTACCAAATTTTGGATGAGCAAAAGTATTTTCTATACTATAATACTATAAATTCAGAATTATCACATTATTCATAAAATATTGTTTGATGGGATGTGGGCTTTGTGAGCCACCAGGACCAGCACGGTTATTCTCGATGAGGTAGATCAACATTCAAATCTTACACTCATTTATTTATATTTTGATTTTGATCAATGGAAAGAGGAGACAATTCTTCTCTTTTTATTGATCCACATTAGATCAGAGTGTGAATAAATGAGTATGAAATTTGGGTGTGGATCTAACATTACCCGATCCCAAAAGTCAACTCTTGGTATTGTACTAAGATTATGAGTGTAGATTTGTTTACATAATTAATTGTACTAAGATATAAGTGTGCCTAATGGCAACTTGAATCTAGAATGTTTATGGGTGCACTAAAATAGAAGCTTTAGAGCACCTTTAAGAGATATGCCAAATTTTGATATGTTAAATAAATTTGAGGGTTTATGTGATAATTTGATATATTAGAATTTGGCATTTCGATTGGAGTAAATATTACCCAATATGTCAAATTTATTACTCCGTGTTATATAATTTTTAATGTATTTTTTAATCATTTGATTAATTAAGTGATTGATTTAGTAAATAAAAGTAATAAATTTTAATGAAAAAGTGAAAATAACATACCAACTTTGGGTATGCCATTTTTGACATATGAACAAATATGTCGTTTGTCACATAGGCTTTTGGCATTTTTGTTGAAGGAAAAACATGTCAAATTTTGTCATTTGGCATACCATATTGGAAATGACATGTCCCTTACAGATGCTCTTAGATTGCATAAATGGCTACTAAATACCCAACCATACAACTCATCACGCCATTTTGTGTTTAGGGAGAAATTAGCGTCTTTCCAATAGACAATTACTGTATTACATAATGGTTTTAAAAAAAAAAATTATTATATTATTTTATGATGAAATTACACGGGGAAGGGGTGCGGCCTGCGAGTAGAATACTGATCGATATAATCGAGGGACTTAAGATTCAATTTGGCGCCAAATGAATTATACTCACATAGCATTTTTATTGGTAGTTTAAGTTAATAAAAAAAATGAGATAATGATTTAGAGTAATACTTGGGGCACAATTAAAGCCACAACATTTTTTGCACAATCTTCATTTTGTGTCTATCTCTCTCCTAGTGGGCATTGTGGGGTCATTGGCACTGTGAGACCCATCAAGAGAGAGATAGACACAAAATGAAGGTTATGCAAAAAAGGTTGTGACTTTGGTTGTGCCCCAAGTTTTACTTTCTACAAGAAATTAGATATATATATATATATATATATATTCTCCATAAAAATGCTTGGTTTCAGATTTTGTTACTGTACTAGATACATGCATTTGAACCCTTTTGTGTATCCAAGGAATATTTGGGTACGTTTCTTTTGCTATAATCGTATTGTTTTGAGATTTGATTATTTCTTCTATATAAGTTTGTCGTAAATATTAAGGATTTGGTCAGGACTTTTTTTTCAAAGAGAGGTTAGGGGGTTCGAATTTTCCCAATGGTCGTGTAAGCTAGTTGGAGGGATGGATCTCAAGATGGACTTTAAAAATGTCCAACTTGGTGTGGGTTCAGATCCTACTGCTAGCTTACCTCCCTGATTTACCTGGTGCGTGTGTTGTGAAGTCGGTGCACGTGCCCGAGGTTTGTCCCTTGTTCTACTCCGATAAAAATGACAATAGGTATCGATCTCAAAGTCACATAGGACAGATATGGGAATTTGTCCTCGTATTCCCAAAAAGAAAAAAAAAAAAAAATTGTCTACATGACACATATGTGGACCAATAATATTTTAAAGTAATGAAAAAGGTGAAGAGAATGTACGTCATACTTGGTCAAAAAGTTAAAAGAAGAATTCACATATAAGTATAGTATCATGTACTGATAGACTGAAAACCTCATATCCTCAATTTACATTTCAGTCCAGACTTTGTTTGTTTTTTTACTTCTTCTTTTATTTTATTTTTTCGGAAAATCAGTCATGACTTTACTATTTGGTCATAATCTTTTTAGTTTTGGACGCTAAAATATCAACAAAAAAAAAAATGTGG
Organism: Hydrangea macrophylla; assembly: GCA_033977485.1. NCBI lineage: Eukaryota > Viridiplantae > Streptophyta > Magnoliopsida > Cornales > Hydrangeaceae > Hydrangea > Hydrangea macrophylla. The sequence continues at coordinate 111,578,659 of CM066988.1, read as the reverse complement.
CCTCAAAATTTTGAACTGAGCAGGATTCAACTATTTTTTCTTTTTTTTTTTCTTTCTTTTTTTTTTTTTTTTCTTCCGAAGATGGCAAATCCATTAGCCAGTAATCTGCAACTATGGGATCAATCAAACGATTCAAATCCCAAGCACGTGCATCAATGCTACAACAAGAAGTTGACAATAATATTTGAATCTGCGCTAAAACTCCTGTCTTGATATACTAAAGCCTTGAGGTCCGTCTTTCCAACCAACTGTGGTTAGGTAGAGCTCATTATAGTCCCTATCATGTTTTTTCAAGCTAACCTACTATTGTGAGCTTAGGATTCCATATGAAGATGTGCTGTTTGTTTTGTTTTTTTTTTTTCCTTCTTTTTATTTTTCTTCTAGTATTTCAATGAGTATAAGTGTATAACAAAGAAGTAGGAGTACCAGTACTTATGCTTGCTGTTATAATAATGCAACCAAATGCCCTTGAATGATCAAAGATCCTAACTCATAAAAAGTCCATACAGCTGATAACAACCACCAAGTCCAAGAATAGTCCATCTCCATAGAAACATCAAACATGCTTCTTTGGAATCAATATCTTTAGTATCATTTTGTGTTCTAAACTTTAGCAACTGTCATGGTCCATGGTGAAAAGGGCTGTCTAGTATGTGGGCCTTTCATAGTAAAATGATGGTAATTAAGGGTAGTTGCAAAGATCCTAGGTTTCTGCCCCCAAAGTAGGTCTAAATTGGATCCAAAAGAAGAGGAATTAATGGTCATCATTTAGCTTTTCAGAAGCTTCTCAAGTAGCGACTGTGCCTCACAAAGCGGCAACTTAGGCCATTAGGATATCTGGGAATAGACTCTGAGACCTATCACTTGCCAATTGCAATGGCCTTGATTGGTTCAATTTGTACTCATTTAAATGACTACCAATGAATGAGTGCTACAGTACTTTTTTCCATAAAAGTGGTGGCACACCTTCCATTCCAGAACCATGAACCATCCATTTTGGGATTAAAAATGTCATTTTTACAACCCCAAACCTTAGACCATCTCCAAGTAGGCCTATAAGTAGATCGGATTTATCTGGATCTAATCCAAATCTGATAGAAATTTCCGATTTCGAATCTGATTATAAAAATTTGAATTCGACTCTGAATATAAACGTACCTAATGGATCCGATCTGAATCCGAATCTGAGGGAAATCAGATTTAGTGAACGTACTAGGGTTTACTCTACGCTCATGATAACGGACAATCAATTTGTCTTTATTTTGATATTCATACATTTTCTTATTCGGATTCGAATATCCAAATCCTAACAAATTTGGATTCGAATTTTATTAGCGGATTTTTATCGGATTCGGATTCGGATTGTAGAAATCCAATCCGAATTCGATCCGTTTATAGGCCTATCTCCAAGGGATGCATCATATAATGTAAAAAAGTTTCTTTCTCCAACCTACACATCAAAGTTTTAATTAAATCATTTTTTTTTTACTTTTCCATCTTTGAATTTGTTGTACTTGGAGGTGAAGTTGGGTGGTGTGGTCCTGTTTGTAGATTGAAAAAAGGCTTAGTTCCAAAATACACCGTTGAAGTTTAATTCTTGTGTAACACCCGTACCCGGAAAAAAGGTTTAATTATCCTTTAATATGCATTAATTAATATAATTAGTGTATATTATGAATTAAGGGGAGGCTTAGGACTCACCCATGGAAAAGTGTTCAGTAAAGAACAGTGAGGTGGGACATGTTATGAGGTGGGACCCAGTGAAGGGTCGGATAAACTAAAGTGCATGCAAATAACTAGATGCATTCTTATTTGATTAATTTGATATATGTGTTTAAATGTTTACATATTATATTGTTCAATATGTTAGCCTTTAATACTAGTTTGGGTACCCGTATAAGGGTATAAACGAAAATGGTTTATAATCAGTAGGTACGTTAGCAATTTTATAAATATATGGGACCCCGTGTGGGACCCATACGGGACTTAGACAATCACTCACTTACATAATTGGGTAGTTAATGGAATACTTGGGGATGTCATAATAAGAAGTTAGAAACTATCGGGGGTATAAACGAAAGAAGCAAAATTTGGTTGACAACACATTGCATGTGTATGCATGTGTGTCTAGAGGGTATGAACTCTCAAAAGAAAAACAGTCCAGAGAAAGGGAGAAGTCGGCGAGAAGGGAGAGAGAGAAGAGAGCTCCGTTGCCGTTTTAACGCCGTTCCGTCGCCGCCGTTCGTCCAATTCGCGAATCGAAGTCACTTTTGGCATCGTGGAGGTGAGTAGATTACAATAGAGCCTTTAATTTTAGTTTAGAGATGGGTTTTTGGAAGACCCAATTTGTGGGCTGATATATATATATACATACATGTAAGTATAGGAAATTGAAGAAGAACTTTGCTAGAGATCAATCAAAGCATGGGTTTTGGTAGTTTTCTTGAAGATCCATCTAGCAATTGGCACCTAGAGTTCAAATGGAAGGCATAATTGTGGTCTAGGAGGTAAGACCTATACTTAGATGTTAATTTCATTGAAGTTCTTGATAGATTGTTCATGACCCAATTTGGGTTAATAGCTTGTAATTCACATGCTATGTGTAGGAATTTGGGGAAAGGCTAAAATTGGGTTGAAATCCCTAAATTTAACTTATAGGAGATCAAACTTGTGATTACTTGGCTAAGGTGAGTGATTCTAATCTTGTTTTAGAATGTATAAATATGTTTAATGTGCCAATATGAATTTTAGTAGGTTGAATCTATATTTGTGATAGCATCTTTATGCTAGAAAATGGAAAAGCATGTCTAACTGTACAATAATTGCCATGTTGAGTTGGTTATATATTTATGTGATTATGTGGGTTGAAGGTTACCCGGTAATGGTTCACCAAGTATGAAATTTCAATAATAAAGAGAAAAGCCCTTTGTGTAGGGGTAAGTGAAACCCTTTGTGTAGGGGTAAGATTAAACCCTTTGTGTAGGGGTAAGAGTAAATCCTTTGTGTAAGGATGAATACAATGATATGAGCTGTAAAAGTGTTGCGGTAAAGGACATTTAAGTCCATTGCCGGGTTGAACCAATACTTGGTAGTCCGGAGACTATAAATTATGCATTACATGAATAGTTGTTGCATTAGAATATTTACTGCATTCAAACACATGATTAGCTCATTCACTAAGCGAAAGCTTAAACAAATGTTATTTTCTGTTGTGGTTATTGAATAACCACCACAGGTGCGGCACAGGAAGAAGAAAGGAAATGATCATATGACGGGTTTAGCGTGGGGGTTATGAGATGTGTGTTGATATGTTTATAAATCTAGATATGTAAGTTTCCTAATGAAACTTATGGTTTAGAAATGTATAGTTAACTCATTTTGGAAAATTTGTAATATAATGTCCATAAGTTGTGTGTATATGGGGAGAACTTTATAGATTATGTAACTTTGAAAGGCAAACTAGATTTGGGGTCTTTTGTTTGACAAGTTACACTCATGTTGGAGAAAATGAGGGGTTAATGCAAGTTTTTGTTTCTAGTGAAGAATCAATGTGCTTAGAGTGTTAAAACTACTTTTCAAATGGTTTGAAATGTTTTGGAAACTCCTATGATGTTTGGTTGTTGTTTGGAAACATGCACTTGGGAGTACTTTTGGAAGAGTTTTGAAAATGTTTTAGGTAAAAATCTTCATTGCTATGTGGTTTTGAGCAAGGGATGTGTGTTATGGGTTCTTTTGACTCAAAAGAAGTTGTGTGTATATTTTGAATGAGTTTTAGTTGTAACTAAGTTGTATGTAATAGCTTAGTAATGTTGACCTCGACTCGTGGAGTCGCTTCCACCTTCACTTTCAATTATATTGTACATGAGTTCAAAACTAGTTACAATGCTTTGAATGGTTTTGAATGGTACATGAAGTGATTAGGAGTGAAACCTTTCAACAGTTGCGTGATTCAATGAGTTTTCAATGCTTTTGTGCACTTTTAGGTAGTTCTAAGTTGGTTGGGAAGTAGCCCCAAGTGACTTGTGTGTTTGGGGACTTCTTAGAATGTTAAATGGGTGAAAATATGGTTCAGAGGGTATCTGGACCGGTCGAATTGACTCGCTCGACCGGTCGAATGCCCCTCTGACCAAAACAGTGATTTCGAAAACATTTTCTGACCGCTTTTACGGAAACGGACATAACTCTTTCTAGAAAATTCGGTTTCGCGCGTCGTTTTTTGCGTTAGAACTGGGATTCAAAGATCTATCTTTTTGTGTAAAATTTTGATATAATTTATTAATGACCATTTTGCCCTTGGGGCTATTTTGTCAAAGCAAACCCTTTTATGCTGGTTCAAATCATGCTTTTCTTAATAATTAACATGGGTTCTTCCTTATTAGTGTATTTTGGGTGCGTATAGTCTTGTTACATGTGTCCTAATCCACCGGGGGGTGGATTGGGGTGTGACAATTTTTGGTATCAGAGCAATAGGCTAGAGCCTTTGGGACAAGTGGCGAATACGACGTGTAAAAAAAAAAAAATTAATGCGTAACTACACGATCATGCATACACGTTTACTCAACATGCTTGAATGTTGTTTAGCATGCATTTTAATTTATACAAAATAATATGTATATGAATATTATGTTGTGGGTAACAGAGAAGTAAAATGTATGGGGGTAATCAAGAAAATGAACCATCATCATCAACACAAATGGAAAGGATTGAACGAGTTTTGGAAGGTTTGGTCAAAATAGCGGAAACACGAGTTACTGAAGAAAGACGTGAACAAACTAATCCTAATCCAAGGGAAGAAGTACAAACATCGCTGCATCAGTGATTAGCTGACTAGTTTCCTAAGTACCGCCTCTGCTCGCTGTTCGAATTTTGGAAGGGCCCAATCATGCTGAACAATATCAAGACTGTCTTTCTCAGCACCCAAACTCTGTAAAGAACAGACAAAAAACCCACAGGATTAAGATCCATTGATGATGAAGAGTGGAAGACTTGTAAAGCACCCATACATTCAATGTTCCAATCCAACAAATTCTGTCTACAAGAATAAATTGAATAAATAATAATATCATGTCAGCAAACATCTATCACGAACAGATCAAATCTTGATTTTCCATTATTAGTTTTAAAAGAGCATCACATCCTCTCTGCCTATTATTTTAAAGCATTCATCCCCTTAAACTACTCAAGGGCCATTACCAAATATTTGTCTGACTTATACAGTGTGTAGAGAGTCGTAGATTGAAGGCAGACCTAACGTTTGGAATTAGTTTCGCACAACAGCGGCTGCTCTCATACTCGAAGCCATGCTCATTTGTCAACCTAAATTTTTGGCATGGCACAAAAAAATGCTCTACTCCCTTTCTTGTTTAGCATATCATCCAAATAAGTGTTTAAATTAATAGTCTGATCCTATCCCACATTACCATCACAAGGAACTACTTCTATGTAATACACACAAAATCAACACATGCACAGATGGCATAAAAAGAAATACACACATGCATGCATATATCTCTATATCAGTCGAACAAAAAAAGGACTCTCGTGAATATGTAGAAAACCAAGACAATGTAACTTGCAATTTAGTCACCAATCACCATAATCTCTGTGAGGATAACCATGTAGAGACAGTTAAACAGAGTGGTATGCTTATCCGTGTTAAGTAGCCTCTGCATCCCATAGAGCATAACCACACAAACACTTCCATCGCACTTAAACATATACATTCACATCAAAAAAAAAATATACAGGTTAAAGCCAAGATAGTGTTTAAAAACAATTTACGGAAGAGTCAAAAAGGAATATGCATTTTACGTGAACGATTGCGATTTAGAAATCTATACCTCTTAACCATTAGAAATCAACAGAAACAATTGTACCTTGGTAGGATCAAAGCCAAATCCACTCATTTGCATCATACGTTGTGTATCATCCGTGGCTGCATGAGGACATCTTTTTAATTACCCAAAATTATATTTTTTTATTCATGCAAATCCGAAAGTAAACAAACAAGTTCCAATCACATTTGTTTTACTTCATATTTGTGAAAAGACAACCAACAGGCTATCCGAATAATATGCATCATAGTCAACAAAGAAACTTACCATTTTCTTCCCCCAAAATCAGACTAAACAAGCCCCTTAAACCAAACAGATTGAGGAAATACCTGATTAAAAAAAATAACAAACCATCAATGACATTCAGCCATTCAGTACTCAAGAAGTTATATTAGATGCAGAAGAAACTGCACTTGAATAGTTGGAAGAAAGAGCTTTTCCGAAAAGTTGGTCAAATACCATGAGCGACTACTGACATAACTAACATCCACGGTGCTTAAGTCAATACCATTCTGTAACATTGACCTGAACCTTTGAGTCAGTGGAAAAGGAATCTTGGCTGCAGAAAACAAAATGGAGCATTAATAAGATTGCACCCTCAGTATACAAATTTCTAGGTAAGAATAAAGAAACCAGATAAATAGAGAAGTATTACAGATAGACATAATAGAAGGCTAGAAGCAAGAGCGGGTTCCTAAATTTACGAATGACACGGAAAGCATATAAGAAAGTAAGTCCAGCAAGACACGAAAAGCAAAATGAAATGTGTACATACACTTCTAGGGACAGATATGTGGTACTATCCCATAGCATAAGATACAAAGTGTTAAAGATAATTCCAAGATTCGGTACTCCATAGTCAAACAACTTAGCTTAGAACCTAGACTTTCACATAAATACAAAGAAACAAACCTGCTACAAATCCAGAGAAGAAGAAGTTAACCCATGCGAATGTCAAAGTCTGGCCAAGACAGAAAAAACAAATTTACTTGGTCAAATTATGCAGAGTAACTAGAAAGAAAAAAAAATTGATAAACTATGCACAATTGACGTACTTGGGGAATGATCATTGAGAGATTTTTCTTCATCATATCCATAGCCATATTTGGATCGGAAAACATTTGTGCCTGGGGATTTGTAGCTTGACCCTTAGGAACATACAGTAACCCATTTTCCTGCAAGGTTGCATCAAATATAGTACCATCAGAATATCAATATATTAAAATGAAGTTTCACACAAAACAATATTCTCAGAAAATGAACCAACTTCATGGACCAATTCTCTTTTCTTTCTTTTCCTTTTTTCTTTTTATTTTTTTTATTTTTTTTATTTTCAATCACAGAAGAGTACAATGGTCAGTATCATATAAATCTATAAACAAAGCATTCAGAATTCGCAGAAAGGACGAGTATGCCTTCACCTTATTTATGTGTATATATAATGTAAGTTTAAATCAGCTATAGGCTAGTTTAAATCAGCTAATTTAAGTTGAAAGGTTAACTGAAAAACAAAAATGAACAAATGGAGGTCACTCATATTTGTCAAATGTATAGGCTAGTTAATAGAAAGCTAAAGCTCAAGGGAGGTGAGTGATATTTTAACCTTTTACGTTACCATACAAAACACTCCATAACAAGGCCTTATTCTAATTTGCGACTTTAAGCCCCTAAGATAACGCTCAACTCTAATCCCATAAGTCCTAGGCATAAAATAAGCAGGCCTTTTTTCAGTTTTTGAAGCTTTCTTATATAATATAATTTAAAGTTCTATGACACATTATGCCAAAGCATAAATTAATAGCTTACCATTTGAAAATTAACCATTCATCATCTAGAACGGAGCAATCAAAACACATAGCAAAGGATTAGGTTTAGGACATCCTGAAATGTTAGTTCCTCACATTTTCGGTACATTTGTGATGGGGATCAAACAGGAACTTTGTAATATTTGTTTTTGATCCTGGAGGATATGTAATTTATTTGTTTATTTTGCTTTAGGAAGTTTGATCTAAAGAATAAATATTTATTAGGAATAAGTATTTTTTAGGATATTATCTATTAGGTATATCACCATCACTTTCAGCTGCTGCCACCCCTTCAGCTGCAGCCACACTTTCAGCCCAGAACCGTCATTTTGTGCGCAGCCCTTTTCATTTCCTTTTAGGGTTTCATTGTTGATGCCTAATGAGTTATGAAGAAACGATCCTCTACTTCCGTCACAAGCCCCACCTAGAAAGTACCGACACTTCTAAGAAGGGAACGTGTCGTGTGTCGTGTCTGACACACAAACACGACATTTCACGGACACATTTCTTTGAGTGTCGACATGCAATTTTTTTAGAATTTTGTTGTGTTGGTGTGTCCGTGCTTCATAGGGCCCCACACATGGTTTATTCATCTACATTTACTCACTCACTAGACCCATCAAGCCTAGCCCATTTACTTTACAACACAGCCAACCCACAACCCACTTGTTCCTGAATTAAACCCAAGCCCTTTCACCCACTAGCCCAACTCACTAGCCCACTATTATTTGTATTAGTATTTTTTTTCTGTTATTTATTTTCTTTTTATACATATTTTTTTTAGAGTAATGCTAGGTATACACACTTTTTGACACACAACTTTAAATGTATGTACCCTGTGTTGTGTAAGTGGTGCACAGAAAAGTGTGAAAAATTCAAACAGCACGACGTACATGTATTTAAAGCATAGTGTGTAAAAAAGTGTGTATACCTAACATTATTGTTTTTTTTTTTAATAAAAAAAAGAGTAGAATATTCAAGAAAAAAGAAAGAAAGAAATAGAGAGCAGAATTTTCACAAAAAGAAAAAAAGAAAAAAGAAAAAAAAAAAGAGCTGAATTTTCAAAAAAAAAAAAAAAAAGGAAAGAAAGAAAGAAAGAATGAGTTGGATATTTCTTTATTCTTTTGACAGTGTACGGATACCTGGCGATTCCACAATCAGATTCGAAGCTATCGGAGGTTACACTCCCCAACATTAGCTCAGTGGTTCGTCCAAAATTTTCACTCGTGAGATACACGCATTCCTTTGAAATTTTGATTAGTACCTATATGTTGACGAGTCATTTAATAATGCAAATAAAGATTCTTGAATCGTCATAAGCATGTCTAGTTCTAATTGTACCGATCCCATTTTTTGCCCCACTTGAGTCACTAGTACCTATTTTACAACCATCCAATGCCCAGATATTGGTTGTAAAGTTGTTATTGATGAGACCTTTCCCAATTCCCATGTATATTATTTCTCAATTCACCATTAAAAGACTCAATCTTCCAATTTCTCCACACCCAACCCCATATAAGTTAGTCTTGGATGATAACTGTACATTTTTTGTCACCAAAAGTTGTTTAGTGCCCATCAGAATGGCTAAACTATATTTCGAAAATACCTTGTGAGACATTTTACCAATAAATGTGGGTCATATTCTTCTCGGTCGTGAATGGATTGATGAGTATAAAGCAAAAAGGGGGAAATAAAATAAATATCTCATTCAGTATCATGGTCGGTCTATTCGGATGTCCTCTAGAACCTAAGGTCCCTTCTCCATTTTCTAGTAAAGCAAGTTCCTCCACTTTCATAAATGACCTAGCTAATCAGGTTCCATCTCAGATTTCTAGAAAACAAGGTTTGGCCACTTCCATAGATGATCTAGCTAAACTTGTTCAGGATTTGTTTGTCCGAATTGAGCAAACAAACATCCAAAAATAATGCTCGATTCAAATCCATCAAAGCGTCTCTTCAACAAGTCATGAGTGCACTACATATCGAACAAGACACATCACTTAAGGTCACCAATTTGTTTATAGATTGTCATGGGGAGACACCCAAAGATAAACAGGATGATAAGCCACTTGTTAGCGATGTTTCAAATGATCTTGCTATCATCCCAATTCCTTTGCCGCCCATCCCTTCACTCCCATAATCTCCTCCACTGTTGAATTCTTAAAGTAAAATGGAGACTGTGATCCTTGTTTACCCACCTACTCCACCATCTAACCACGTTTGTAGTGACCCTCCAACGGACCTAAAAGCAAATTTATTTGACTTGTCACTAAATATGGTTACTAATTATAATTTTCATATGGAGTACGTTTTTCCTCCCGTTACTTCATTCGCAGGTGTTCCAACTGGAATGGCGCAGTTCGCAATACTGGGCCTATCATTTGTACCTTCCCAGAAGGTCTCCCAGCATGCTTTTGTTCTTGATTCTTCCCAGCTTAACCATCACTATAATGCCGAAGTCGAGTTCTTCTTAGACCGGGAGAGTTGATAGGGATCAAACAGGATATTTTGTAATATTTGTTTTTGATCCTGGAGGATATGTAATTTATTTGTTTATTTTGCTTTAGGAAGTTTGATTTAAAGAATAAACATTTATCAGGACTAAGTATTTTTTTAGGATATTATCTGTTAGCTATGATCCACGGACACCTCCAAAATGAAGCCGTAGGGGCACTTAGTGCGCACCTAATTCGGGTGCGGCAGGTAGTTCTTCGAAGTGCTTCTTGAGTTCTTCGTGGGTGGTGCGACTGGGTGCGTGAGGGTACATAAGGGACACTTCTGGGGGTGCGGCGGGGCACTTTTTGTAAAAAAAAAAAAGTTTAAAAACAAAATTTGATAAAACTAGGGGTCCAAAAAACAAATATTAGAAAATAAAATTGTAGATATGAAGAATTGGGGTTCCAAAAAACAAAGAAGAAGAAAGAAGAAGAAGATGATTTGGAGCAAAACACACTCGGCAAAACAGAGTATAAAATACATACCTCTTTCGAGCCCCGTCTTTGTCGAACTAAAGAATTGTAGCATTGAATAGCAGATCTGTCGAAGCCTTCAAGCTCAAGCGCCGGTAAGGCCCGATCTGTGTCGTATGTGTCGATATGTGTGTGTGTGTGTGTGTGAGTGTCGATGTGTGTGTGTGTGTGATTGTGTGTCGATGTGTGGGTAATGTTTGTATGTGTGAGATGGTGTGTTTGTGTGTCATTTGTGTGTCGCTGTGTGTGGATAGTGTGCTGTGTTTGACAGGAGAGTAGGAGACTAACGAATAGTTCATATTTATATACTTTCTTCTTTTTTTTTAAAGGTCATTTATATAAAATATACTAGATATACATAAATTAATATACTTCTTAATTTTATTGGTTGTTAGTTGTTATTAGGTCTTAATAAATTTATAAAAAATAAAATAAAAATTGAAAACAAGTGTGTATAAGTGCTAAAATGGATCATATATAGTAATATATAAAAATAAATTTTAATATTTTATATAAGTACCCCCGCTGTACCCGCACTCTTGATTTTGGAAAATTTGCCGAACTCCTCGCACCCGCGTCCATGCTTCATAGTTGTATCATCTTTTAGGTAGTATAAATTATGGAGTAATTATCTTTAGAAAATTCTATCTATTAGGAAGTTTACCTAGTTTAAGAGTCTTTATTTCTCTATAAATAGGGAGCAAGCTCGTTGTAAGCAAATAGCATATGATGAATAAAAATTGAGTTTTGGTTTTGAGAGCCTTTAAGGTCTTGGTGGATTCCAAGAGTCCTTTGTCCTGGTGGATTCCAGGACTTTTATCTATTCCTCTTTGTTCTTCCAATTTTCATCAATATTCATATTTCTTGCAGTGTCCTGCATCAATTTGTCTTAGCAGTTGCTATTTTCCAAAGTTTTTTTTTTCTTTTGGAGATATTAAATGCCCATAGGAATCTAAATGCATCCTAAAAACATGTAAGACTAGGTATTAACACAAAATATCTAGTGTCCCAATAGATTTCACGTAAATTAATTTGTCATTAAACAATGTCACCAAAGATTAGATTGGATCGCAATGTGACACGGTGGAGCATAATTTCCTCAAATTTCTCCCTAGAAACTTGACAAAGCAAAAGCAACAGGTGAAGATAGGTAGCTGACTCCCTATGGTCAGGACCACTAACATAGTAGCCTGTAAGCAGCAAGACTGCAAGAGTTTAGTTTGTATACAATACAGGTTTTCTTGTTAGTATAAGTCACCAAGATCAAGCTTTCCTGCCAAATAACTTCTCTAAGTACTGCAGTACTTCTGCAGCCATTAGCTAGACTATGTGTGAGGGCTCAGCTGAACTAGACTCATAAACAACGATGTACTAATCCAACAAACGACTTTCAGTGGGAACTATGCCATCATATGAAAGATGTATACATGTGTCCAATCAAAATCACAGCTTTTCAGTAGGAACTATGCCATCATATGAAACATGTCCATACAAGCACCTCCAGCATTAGTAGCCAATGCCTCAAGATGTTTAGAACAGCTAAACTAACTTTTTGTTGTTTACAATCAAATTATCAGTGGATTCATTGTGAATGACATTAACATTCTAGTATCAAGGCATGACTGAGTACAAGTACAACATTAGTGAGCGACAGCTTCATACTTAAGCCTAACAGACCACAACGGTCGAGACAAGTTCTATTTTCAAGAAAATTCCCAATTATTAACCAGCGACCCAAATTCGATTTGCTCCATAATCCACAAGTAGATTTCAGCTACCTAAGTACAAAAGGCAGTGGTATCATATTCTACCCAGAGTCGAGTACAAAAAGTTGCAAACGTTTAATGAAAATCACATGCTACAAACATGAATGCAATTAATCTTCACCTTCAGATAACACTAAATCAGTCCTAAAATAGATTTAAATAATTCAACAAAGTTAAAGAATTGAAATTTAAGTACTAATAATAATCAGACCTCATTGCTGAAATAGACCCTTCGAGCACGAAACGCCTTAGGAGGGATGAAATTCGCACCGGCTCGTAAATTTCTAGCCCTAACTATGATTTGCCTGAAAATCCACAAACATAATCAACAAACAAAATTGAACAACTATAGAACATATATATATATATATATAAAACACGCATACAGATGTATAGAAATGTAGAGAGAGAGAGTGGGTGGGGGGGAGTAACAACCCTTCTTTGACGATTTTGGCATCGGGTGACTGAGAAGAACGCATGAGCTTAGAGACGAAGTAGCGAAGGACTCCGATGAGAACCATCACCACCGATAGAGGTATCAGTACCCAATCTCTGATCGCCGTGTCCAATACCAAATCTTCTGCCATTGGATCACAGCTCCCTCTCTCTCTCTCTCTCTCTCTCTCCGAAGATCACAAAAAGACCTTAAGTCGTTTTTGATTTTCTCTGCGCCTTTCGATCGCGGCGTCGTCGTTTTGAGAGAAGGTTAGACACGAACCGACTGGCATGGGCCAAGAATATGATTGGGCCCATTTCAATCAGCCGTGGGCTTGAAGAAGTGATCATGTAGAACTTCACTCGTACGTACAATTAGGGGTGAACAAAAAATAAAAACCTAAAATAACAAAAAACTGATTGGTCGGTTTATTAAATGAGTGTACAAATCTAAATTGACCGAAATACAGACCAAATCCTACGCAAAACCGATCGATCGAACCTATTGATCAAATTTAAAAATACCAAAAAAATCGAGGAAAAAAAAAAATCGACCAAAACCGATCACTTACACCCCTGAATACAATTATTTGGATTTGGCTGATTAAGCTCAAATAATGCACTGTTTCAAAACAAAAACTAATTCATAATGATGATATTTTCTTTTATCCTTTATTTTTTTTTTTAACTCAAATGGTAATATTTGTTAATGCTATGTTTTTTTGACGCCCCATTTGTATTGACGTGAAAATTTTATGTCAGGAAATACATTTCATTCAGAATCTAATACAATTAACTTCCCCTTCCTATTTTGGTGTTATGAGATAATGGAAAGAATTTATAAGTTGTAAAAACATAGCACTAATAGCATTTTTACAAGCAAATATACACACCAAGTATAAGCCTTTCATATTTGTATAGATATTAGCAATTTAAAAAATACATATATATATATATATATATACAGTCCGATTCTTAAGCGGACCTTAAAAACGAACCTGAGAGACGAACTGTGTAAAGAGTGAGAAATTCCAATATATATATATATATATATGTGTGTGTGTGTGTGTAAATGCAAGCGAAAATATATGTGAAAAAACAAGTGCGCGCTAACATTCGGGGAGTAGAACTATTTTTGTATACTTAACTTAGCCACATGAATACATATTGTTTTGCAACTTTTTAAAGTAGGTCCCTAACTTGTTCTTGGTGCATGGATTGGTTGCTTTATTCTTTTCAGTTTGTCTCAAACTTTTTCTTTTTATTAAATAGCATTTCTTCTATGGAAAACACATCTCCTACAAAAAAAATTGATGAATTTTCTCAACCTCCAAATGGGTTTAGCCTCTCTCCACCACACCACATTTTGTTCCAAAGCTTTCTCCAATTCTCATTCCATTAATCCTCTCATCTCTCAACCAAGAAATTCATGTAAACCTTCCCTAAACCTGAAACCCCAAAATAAAATTTTACCTCGAACAAGTTATGCTTCTAGGATTACATGTTCATCCTTATCGCGTCAATCTCTGATTCAAAGCAGCTTGTACTTGAGGCATGAAGGCTTGTCCCTCGTAGCCTTTGGTACAAAGAACTCAAGATCAGCAGAGGAAGATCACAGAGCTCTGGAAACTGTCAACAAGCTTTATGCAGCAATCAAGAACAGAAACATAAGTGAAATGTCGGATATAATTAGCGAAGAATGCCGGTGTGTTTGCAACTTCACCTCTATTTTCCAACCTTTCCATGGCAAGAAGGTAATTTAGAAACAACCCAGCCGATATTTACGTGAATCCTACAAGGATCAACCATCAAGACAATGTGGATAGTGGATACTCTTATATGTATGTATGTGTGTATATATATATATATGTTTGTGTTGTGTTTTGGTTTTTATTGCAGCAAGTATTGGATTTCTTCTCTTCCTTGATGAGAAGTTTGGGAAACAACATTGAGTTTGTGGTGCAACCCATTTGGGATGATGGTGTGAATGTTGGTGTTTCTTGGAAATTAGGTCTGCTCCTTCTTCTCTTGCTAAAATCTAATTGTGATATTGTATGGATATCTAGGAAGCACGGGTGCGGCGGTCGGACACACAGTGCGGGTGCGACTGCTTTTCTAAAGAGTCCGTGCTTCCTAGATGGATATGTGTGTGTGTATATATGTATGGATATGTGTGTGGATATATCATTATATATGTATAATCAAAGGGATATTTAGCTTCCTTTGTCTGGATAATCTACAGAGTGGAAAAACACTTGTGTTCCTCTAGGAAAGGGATTCAGCTTTTACGTAGTGCATGTCTATCATGGGAAACTGGTGATAAGGTGAGATAAGTATCAAGACAATAAATTGATGCAAAACTGGCTGTAATAGCACACACATTTGAGCGCATTACAACAGTACTTCATACTCTCATTACAATTACTTTAACTTCACTAGCATAATTTGTAAACCTTCACATATTAATAACAATTTACGTATTTTTCATTGATAACTCTGCTACTTTAAATAATTTCAGGAATGTGGAGATGTTCATTGAGCCCCTCCTTCACGTTGAACCACTTAGACTGGTGAGCCAAGTTTTTATGTTATAAGATATGAAAAAACAGTACTGGGAAAAGACTTTAATGTACTGATTTTGAATATGAAATTTTCACTATTTCTGGCAGAAAATTTTGGCATTTGTGCTTACTGCAATCGATAAGATGGGTTCCAAAGCAGAACTCCGTGGTGAGGTGAAAAGGGCTGTCTATACTTTGCTCACTCTGCTCTTCATGGCTGTTTCCCTGTTCTTTTTGAAGCACTCTTTGTACTAAACCATATCACAAGAAAGGTTTTTTTGTTTCTTCTGAATATCTATGAGACAATGTGGCATTTTCTTTTGTAGCAACAAGGGAATGTATAATCTTAAGTACTTGTTGAAAGAGGCCTGCTCTTAAACCGACGTCACTCTTAAACGAACGTCACTTTTAGCGACGAAAATACGTCACTAAAAGATGGAACAACACCGTCGCTAAAGGTGTGGTTCACCTTTAGCGGCGAATTTTTCATCGCTAAAAGCGACGTCCGTTTACAGACGGTCCGTCCCAGAGCCTTCCCGCTTGTTGAAATATCTATACATGTTGAAATATCTATACATATCCATATACGTGCGGATGAAAGTATTTTACATTGAAACAAACGGAGTTTAAAAGACTACAAGATAAGGTGACTGTCAGGCAAAATAAATAGCTCATGACATGTAATTTGGCGCATGTACTGGGCACATGTACTGATCACTTCCAGAATGACAAACATAACAACCTAGATTACCATTTTTTTCTGTTACAAGTACCATTACACGGCAAATTCTATTATCCATTCTAAGGAGGTTAGGCATTTGCAAAGGATAACTAATGACCATGATCAATAAAACCTAAACCAGGCATAATTACAATATTTTCCTGGCCTTAGCCCAGAATACACTTGCATTCTACACATAAATAACCAAGTCGTAACCATCATAGCATCTAACCAAGTCAACGAAAACAACAGAAACTAGTAGGTTAAAAGCCAAAAAGGAAAGTAAACATCTTCATTAGCATCTACCATACTATCACAAACAACTTGACGGTGTACCCCTGAAAACCTGCAAGAAATACAAAGAAAAGATTCAATCGGTATATATCAGAGCACAACCAAAGAATTAGTATGTATCTTCGTACTAACTTCAAAGTTAAATTCTAGCAAGTAAATCAACAAGAAGAAAATGTGAGATAAAGGGAATGAGGAAATCAATAGAGGTCAAAGTGGTTATGAGGATGACGAATGAAGAAAAGATAACTGATAGATAAGGTTTAATGACATTCAACTAAAACCCAATATACATATAAGTTTGTGCACGTATCGTGTCAAGTTTTGCTGTATACTCACCGATCCACATTACCGGACATCATCATCGCTTAAATAAATGGTGACGGTCCAGCATCTCAGAGATCCCCAATGCAGAAATGCTTTTACATCCAAAAAGCTCCTGAAGCTTCGCATCGCAATATATTGCCATCGAATTGCTAGGATCCTGTAAGCATACAAGGCAAGGCACATAAATATATATATATATATATATATTCTCACCAAACATGAAATCAAAACTGCAGATATATGTACTAGGCTGCTTACCTCCAAACCGTTAACCTTTATGTACTCCCAAACACGTCTCAACGCCTCTGACTGGAGCACCTCCCTTTCTCCGGTACCAAAGAATTTAGCAAGTGCTTCAGATAGTACAACGTGAGGTGGACCAGGTTCACTATTTTCAGCTGCAGACTCGACCTCTACCTTCAATCTTTTAGCTTTACCTAATTCTTCTGCAACAGAGAAAAATAAGTGCTTAAATAAAGTCATTTAGGACCAAACATGCCACATGTAGGTGTCATGCTGCTCGTACATACTTGTAGGTTCAAGTGTGATGATATGTTTAGCAAGTAGCTTATTCATCTTGAACATGTCTGTACAATCCGTTTCAAAGACCACACGCAAGGCGTCATCGCAGATTATCTTTCTCTTATTACTCGGATCCTGGAGATTGTTTTTCCTAATATATGCCCACAGCTGCTTCACAATCTGAAACCAATCAAAGGCAGAGTTTTATTAGCACATAGCAAATATGGCATCAAGGCAAAAAAAAAATAATAATAAAAAAATTAAAAATACAAAGTTGAACACAATAAGTGAGAATGAGAGAATTATTAACGGTAACCTCAGTCCTTGGCAGGGCTGGCTCGCCAACAACGGCCTGAAGTTCAGGTGAAACCCCACAAACTTTGTTTAGACCCCCAGGTCCACCTCTTCTTTTGGTTCCAGCTGGAGCACTGAAATATAATTACAATACACCAGAACAGATTAGGCCACAGATTTTCTTCGTCTCTATTATTATTATTATTATTTAATAATAATTTGGTGGGTAACATTATGGCACATTTGGCACTATTACTGTCAGCAAGAGAGGAAAACTTGATAAAGAATATGGAGGGTGGGCTTCAATACAATCTTCGGCTAAATATAACCCGAATAAATTCATGCAAACTGGTTGAAAATGCCACAGATTGATTAAGCATCATCATACTTATATCTCATCTTAATCAGTATTTGCGCGCACGTACATTGATTTCACTATTAAGCAGAAAGGATAAAAGTGATGTAAAACTATTAAATGCCAAGACAAGTGGGAGTTAGCGGCAAAAAGTACCTATATCAGCAATTGGATTTAACTGCTTTCTTTCTGATAGAGGTTACTATCACTCTATCCAAGCTTTTATCCGCAAAGTAGGGACAACTAATGACCTGTCTAGGCATACATTGTCAAGCCTATGTTGTATAGTTGATACTTTAAAAGCCCAGCTTCAAATATAAAGCATAGTATATTCGCAAATGATAGAAGCTAAAACACAAAATAAAAATTAGAAGCTAAAGCACAAGGCAGTAGTCCCTGAATGAAACCAGAATATTTCCTAATTCTTTCTACAGGTGACTAAGTCACATGAACAAAGTGCACACGACTCTTTCTTAAAGCTTTAAGCTATTTATTTTTGCAGATTTTTTTTTTTACCCAAGTCCGATACTAGTAGAAAGTATGACGTGGAATGGAGTAGCAAAGTAGAATTCTTGATTAGAACCTTGGAAATTTGAGGCCTCATCAGACAGCTTCAGGAATAGCTTTTTCTTCATGGCCTTAAAATTAAGAAATTAAGAAAACCAAAATTTCCACAGAACATGATGTTACTCAGCTGAGCATATAGCCGTAATAAGAAAGTGATATAAATTATCAACACAAGAGAAAGAATAAAATACGAATCCATGCAATTAAAAAGAGGTAGCTTGAATTCAATTGGGGATAAGATGAGAGAAAGACAGTTCATATGGTTTCAATATGCAGGAAAATATATATAAAAAAAAACATTTATTTGACTATTGCACCCTAGGAAGCACCGACACTTCGGAAAGGGCTTCGTACCCGTGTCCGACACGTATCGGACACCGACACTCGCCCGACACTCCTCCGACATGTATCAGACGCAAAAAATACGTGTCTTGTTTCTGTTATGCAATGTTTAGAGGCGGACACATCACCGACACACGGCGGGACACTTCAAGGGACATGGAGGGTAGCTCTTTTTTGACCAAAAAGCTATATTTTGTTAGTTTTTGTTAACATTTTGAAAACCAATCGGAGTTGATGTTGTCAAGCATTACTATCTCCTCACGTTCTCCCGACATTAGTCTCTCAAGACCCTCGTTGTCCGATCTAATCTATCACTCTATCTTCTTTGACCATCTCACTCTTTTCATTTTGTTAATATTAAACAATAACACTCGAAAATTGTGAAGTGAACATTCTGTACATAACATTTTAACATTTCTAAAAAGTATAAGAATGAACTTAAAATTAAACTTAATTTTAAAAAAATATATATATACGTATCCCCGCCGTGTCGTGTCATCATTTTTTAGAATTTAACGTGTCGACGTACCAGTGTCGTATCGTGTCCGTGTCGGCGTACCCGTATCCGTGCTTCATAGATTGCACCAATAGGAGGAGTGATACAGTTCAAGCGGATGGTATTGCAATGATGAGGCAAAGAACAAAACGAGCTAAGTAGAGGCCCTAGAGGGTGAGAAAATGACATGCTAGCCCATGGATTAAACAACCGGATATAGTTGAAGTGCACAACCGAAGCTATGCACCTATTTAGCACTCGAGAGGAAAGGCTTTGTTGAGCTGACTCAATTCGATAAGACCTGAAATACCAACCACTTACTGCTGGTCACACAATCAGTGTTTGCCATTCAGCTCTGCACTGTGAGCCTAGCTAATAAAGGAAGGCCACGCAAATCGTTATGTTTTCATTCATCACTTGATACCCACAATGTACCTTAAATCACACCCCATTACATGTTATTTCACAACACCTCAACCCATTGTTATTTGTGCCCTTTTTTTTTGTGTGTGTGTGTGTATGTGTCCTTGTAACACATTCAACTCAAACCAAATCACTAATTCATGTCTGTGACTCTGTGCACGCAAAAAAAATGTGCATGTGCAACCATCTTAGACACGTTTCAAAATTCAACTCAAGTAGATTTCCCTCTAGCATTACACACTAAATAAGACAAAATGTACGCTCTTCCATTACATTTCCTCTGAATAATACATTAAGTGGCATAGCAAAACTGAATTATCACACATGAGAAGCACAGTTACTAATTAAAGAAATCGTGGAACACAGTTGATGGGCATCCTTCAAATAACCCAGAGAACTGTTCTCTCGCTTACCATTTATCTCATAAAGTGTGGATAAAAGCTAGTACAATAATAATGATCATAAAATGCATAATAAGTACCTCATTTCCTAAGATTAATTTACAAGACAATTGTTTATGCGAGATTTAACTTTCCCGAAAGCAACCCATGAGCAAAGAGCACATTTTCAGTTCAGGAAAACACATAATTGGCCCCAAAAATGGTATTCTGTTCGACAAACAGAACAAAAGCAAGCAAAGAACTACCTATAAAAAAACCCTAATCTTGCAAGCATAATCTGTCCCAACAAACACCATGTCACTATACATCCATCATTCAGATTCACAATATAGCCTTATTGGCTTAACCCTAACCCTAAAATTTATAAAAACAAAATCCTAAAAGAAAAGTTTGACTCAGACAAATCAAATAAGTAAAAACCATACTTTTCTTTAGTCTTTGCGGAGGAATTAGAAGCTGCATTGTGAACATTCGATTCGAGTTTCACCACCAGCGGCGGCGGATTCGGTTGTGGCGGCGACGGCTGTGCTTGAAGCTGCTGCGGCGGCGCAAGAGGGCTGCGGAGGTTGAGGTCCCCCGGGCGGTGATGGGGCTGAGGGAGTTGGTGGTGGTGGTGGTGGTGGTGGTGAGGGAGCTGCTGAAGGGCAAAATGGGGAGAGAATTGGGGGTGAATGTTGTGAAACTGAGGGTGGGGGTGGTGTTGGAGGGCAAAATGGTCTTTTGGTGGGTAAGGCTGTGACGGTGGTGGTGGTCGGAGGAGGAAGTTGATCTGGTCTGTGATGAAGGCGGCCTTGTGGGATAGGTCTAGCCCTAGCTTCGCCTCCAGCTGCTTTACGACGCCGTTTAGTGTCGTAACGGCGTTAGGGTCAGATTGACGGAGCACAGTCTCAACACCTTTAGCTATCTCTTGGTCGGACACCATGGTTTTGCCTTCATATACTTAACAGAAAAAACGGACTCACAAACAGTTCCCTCTCTGCTCTCTCTCTCTCTCTCTCTCTCTGTCTCTCTCTTCTTCTCTCTATCTCTCTCTGCCTTCTGTCTTTCTCTCTCCGTCTCTATCTTTATATTATTAAGATGACGCAAATACCCTTCTTGTCTTTTGTATTTCTTGGGTGAATAGACAATTTTACCCTTGGCTTAATATGTACTACTAGTATATTTGGAAAATTTCGCGACCTTTTTTCAAATTAAAGATAAAAAAAAAAAAAACAAAAACAAAGATAAAGATAAAGATAAATGAACAAAAAGTAGACTGAATTCAAACAGTCTTGTACCCTTTTGTTGGCATGAAATTAAACCGTCTTTTGATCTTATCCTACTCCGGCTTGGTGCATTTCACATCTCAACACTTACCTTTGATACTCCGCCATTTAATTGACGTGTGTTAGTGACCTTGTTGGATTAGTGCACTTATTCGAGTTTTGTCTCCTATTTTAGTCTAATAAAAATGGCAATATGTAATCTATCTGAAATGGATATTCTCAAATCACGAAAGACTGGGCTAACAAGGGCAAATCTAGAAAATCAATTCATGGGCTTGAATTTTTTTTTTTTTAAGTGTAACTCTAAAATTTTGAAAAATTTGGGTTTGAAAAACCCTCACCCGTCCCGCCCCTTCTATCGGTTCGCCCGTGCGGGCTAAAGAATTCGTACACACAGCCGAAAAAGAAAGGAAAATAAAATTATATAAAGTCCCTTAATTGCTCTCTATAACCACTTACTTTTGTATCACTATTTGATTTAGAATGTGGGTCATGTAGAAAGTGAATTAAGTAATGTTTAGATAGAATTTCAAAGAAAAATACTACTAGTATATTTAAACCGTCTTCTCTTTTGGAGCAACAGTTTTGAGCTAGGTTGGTTTTGGTATAATTACTGTATTACCCTTTTAGGCAGTCATCATTTTCACTTAAACACATGGGTGTACCTTAGTTGAAAATAAAATTTGTTGTTATGACTTTGAGCAGTTGGTTTTGTAAGAGCAAAGGTTTGGTCAACAACTGAAGAAGTGTTGGGGGATTGGATTGTCAGATTGGACTTGCTTGATTTGGAGGCCAATAACTTGCTAATCTATAACTTATTAAAAACAAACATAGTACGGTAACATAATCAACACCATTATGTCCAAAAAGAAGAACAGCAATTAAAAGATCAACCAAGTGGTCCATGCAGGACTTTGCCTAAAAGAAGTACTGTAAGAAACACTTTAACCTACAACTACTAGACTAACCTACCTACCTACCTACCTACCAAATAAACAACTTTGGAATAACTTGGCAAGAACATGTCTTCTTTGATAATTACTGGTGTTGATTTAATTTCATTTTTCAAAGGAGAAAGTGGAAATATGCGTTTTGTTTTTCAATTTTTGTGCGCAACAGTTTCAAAATGCGGAGATAAACTAAAAGCTAAGTACATGGATAACTCCTCTCAAATTACATATCTTGGTACTAGCTAGTTTTTTTGGTCAAACTAATCACCTGCCATGTATTTTGGTGGTCTTGATTGCTCTTGTAGTTGGGTACCCACATGCATATCATAATTAATGGGCGTCCTATTTCTCCAATAATACTCACTAACATATATTTCATGTGGCTTAAAGGTGAGTACTGGTGGCAGCAATCGGGTACGTTGGACTCCACCTCAACAGATTTCTTGAAATTAAACGTAGACGGGGGGCCACTTTCACAGTGGATGGTGCTATGAAGGCTCCCTCTAAAATCCTACGCTTTTGTGGAGTCTGATGTAACTCATTTAAATGATCCTTAATAAAATGGTTTCTCATTGGTGATTAAAAAAAAAAAAGTCTTAAACCAATCATCTAATAAATGGAGATATTAAGGCCCAGGTTTTTAAATTCTTTTCAACCCTATCCGTTTCCTTGCAAATTGGCATAAGCATCGTGCTCAGTGCTCTCGGTATAGCCAGCTATTTGGATTGTTGAGTAATAATTTAGTGAACAATGTTTGGGTATGATTCGATATTTATGATACAATAAATATGAAAGAGAGGGAGACAGGATTTGTAGGTAGTTCGGTGTTGTTAACGAAACAGCTTACGTCCACGTGTGAGGTGTGTGTCAGTGCTTCCACTATGTAAAAAATTATTTACAGAGTTTGGTGTATGAGACCTTGATGATCCAATAATGGAACTGGAACTATCGAGGTGCTGTCTTACACGGCTTTTTATAGCTAGTGATCTAAAGGGAGCTTTTTGACGGACTACGGTTTTGTAGCCTCGAGGAGGGAGGAAGAAACCAGTTATGGAAACTAGGGTTCTTGATGTGTAAAAATCGGATCCATGTAGAAGGGGAGAAAAACCCTTTTATAGCACAAAGGGTTTCCTAATACAAGTATGGTAACCCCAGCCACTTTAGGAGAGTGATGGGATGATTGCATCCTTATCCTAACAGACCTAGATTAGGTCGTCACTAATTGTTGACCGATTAAGAGGCCACTGAGTCCATGCTGCGAAGGTTTCGTTACTAAACTAGCTGAGTTGCATTAGGACTCTTTTGTTGGAAGAACCCCGTCTGAGCGCTACCCCCGACCTCCTGATTGGGTTAGGCGGTCGATCGGGTGTAATGGACACCTTGATTATTATAGGTGTATCATAGCTTCTCTGCTGACAAAGCAGTTTTTAACCACTGGAATAGTAGTATGTGGGTACAATTATAGCAGATCTCTAATGGATATTTACAACCGTTAATAATCCAAAGGCTAGAAGCTGATCATATGAAAACTGCTCACGATAGCCTTATTCTTAATTATTTATTTGCTAGTTTGTTTTTGATAATTTAATCAAACCGCTTTGCATTTTAATTATTCAATTTACTTTATTAACTTTTGAGCGTTGAGATTTGTGTCATGGTTAAGAAGGTTGAGATTTGAAAAGAGAATACAAACTGGCTCTCCAAACTCAACTAGCCATTTGGGAATCATGGTTGATAGCCAGGGGCGAAACCTAGTGAGAGACCGAGGGGCCGCGACCCCCACAATTTTTTTCAAAACTTTGATTATGTATATGTAATTTGTAACATTTACAAATTAATTTATATATTAGCCCTACCAAAATTAAGAATTCTACAAAATAGTTAACGATTATGTACGTGTTGCAACACTCATTGTCATAAAACAATAAGCCAAAGGATTACAAGATGCAGTAAAAGGATCTTGTATGATACATTTTGGTTGTACTATACATCCTAATTTAATGTCAAAATATTGCAACTTTGGTCCAAAGTGTTATAAGTAGGTCCAACATATTGTAACTTTGGAAACCACTTTGGTTTTAAAATTAAAGTGGTTTTGTCACAGCCCATCCCGCTACGCACATAAATAGGACACGTGACACACCACCAAAGCTCATCCAACCCAATTACAACATAGCAGCAGAAAGAATATATAAATAGAACAGTGATAAAACAACTCCCAAAGATTCAATGGATTATGAAAATCAAAGTCATAAAAAGTTTTTCCCGTTTGAAAATACTCACAGAAATAATCCATTTGGAAAAGTAGCAATCCGGTCAACTGTGTTGGGGACCTAGCCGACTGCTCTAGCATTTCAGAAAAGTAGTAAAGCTCAACCACCCGATCTAGTTGACTGTATTGGGGACCCAGTCGACTGTGAGGTCTGATTTCCAGTCGACTGGTACCCGTCCTGTCGACTGAATGAGGTCATGCAGAATGTCTGTTTTAAGTGCAATTTCCAGTCGACTGGTTTCCTGAAAGCTAAAAGGAAAATTTCATTACAGCAGGGGTCTAGTCGACTGGACTCTCGGTCCGGTCGACTGTTTTGGTAAATTCTGCACATTCTACATAGTTCTAACATTCTAAAGATGTACCATTCCATTCGGCTACACGCACACGCCAAAACAAACCAAACTAAACTTAACTGTATTACGACGATTTCAAAACATAATCACAAAAGTTTTACTACAGATTACACTACAATAATCCATTCCAAGATTCAATTACAACATATTACAAACTTCTGACAATCCTTATTACATCCATAGGAAGGGGAACAAAAGTGTGAACAAAGGTGATCCCGTCGTCCCCTCGGCCTCACTCCTTACTCTTCTTCTTGTTCTTCTTCTTATCACCTGCAATGGAGTAAAGTTCCACTACTTAGCTATATGATGAGTGCACAATTATAAACATATGCTTATATGACAAAATCATGCACTAAAATATAAAAATATATCAAAATAGTCTCCTGGGTGAGAGATACGCATTCATCCGGTAATGAAACAATGGAATTGATGCCGTGGAGGGCCTTCTCCCAACCACTCATCCAAGTGTCTTGGCAAGGCCTTCTCCCAAACCATGTACTGCAGTCGTCACTACAAAATCCTCAAACATTGAGGAGCTTACCCCCGGAATGAAATTGTATCAAACCCCCCTTTAACCCACATAGATACATAGCATGCTTACATAAACACATATGCATGCTTTTCATGTATATTCATGTACCTAATTAACGGGCCTAATTAATACATGAATTTTGTCCGGATCCAAAATATCAAGTCGGATATTTAAACATGAGATTTCTTATAAATCACAGGTCAAGAATTCATACCTTAAGCTATAGTCTTAAGATTTCAGGTGGAGTACTAAGGTACTGAATCTACGTCAGATCTCTGTTTATACGCAAAATCTATGAGTTTTGACATTTTTTCCAAGAAAACATAGTACGAGGTATCAAAACGTAGATCTTACCTCTAGGAAATACGAAATCTGGGGAAAGACTGACGAATAAAAGGTCGTTAATCGGCGATGTGAAGCTCGTGGGAATAAAATCTTTCTTCTCTCTCTCTCCTAAAGTTATTAGACTTGGATATTTTTATGAAAATATCCTAAGGCTTCTTATTTATAGCCACGACTCTCGGAAATTATGTTCAACTTCCAATGAGTTCTCAAAACTTTTAATTATCTCCCAAAACATCTAAAACGTCTAATTCATTGATTCACGAGTGAAAACTAAAAAGTTTAAAAGTTTTGTCTAGTTTCCGTTTGGGTCCTAAATCACGTTCTGAAAACTATTTTCGTGGAATCTCTAGATATCCTATTTTTTATGCAACGTATCACCTACGTTCTCATTTTAACATTCCACGTGATCTAAAACAAGATCAAAACTATCATAAATACTCTACACAGGTAAAATTTACTATTCACAAAATACCAAATAATTCAAATAACATTTAAATCATATAAATGTCATTTAATCATGTCAATGCATCATGACTTCTCTGATTACCATGTCCTCAATTGACATCTCACCGTTGACCCGCATCAACTCAATCTTGATTATTAATCAACATTAATAATCCTCAAAATTTACTTATGCATTTTAAAATAAAAGGTTTTCTGGGACGGGCGTGACAACTCTCCCCTCCAAAAAAGAAGTTTAATTGTCTCCAAACTTATACCTCATAATTCGAAAAGATACGGATATTCGTTCCTCATCTCTTCCTCATTCTCCCACGTAGCCTCCTCGATTGTGTGACTATGCCATAATACTTTTACCATCAGAATCATCTTCGTTCTCAATACTTGTTCTTTCTGGTCTAAAATCTCTATAGGATGCTCTATATACGTCAAGTCTTCTTGAATCTGTAATGGTTCTGGTATGATGATCTTACT
This sequence comes from Hydrangea macrophylla, assembly GCA_033977485.1. Lineage (NCBI taxonomy): Eukaryota > Viridiplantae > Streptophyta > Magnoliopsida > Cornales > Hydrangeaceae > Hydrangea > Hydrangea macrophylla. The sequence goes on along the minus strand of CM066988.1, from coordinate 111,551,900 downwards.
CGTATCCGTCATACACCGTCTCAACATTGACACATGAAAAACATTATGCACATGCCCCAGCTCGGATGATAACGCTAGTCGGTAAACCACTGGTCCTACTCTCTCTAGGATCTCAAACGGTCCTACGAATCTCAGGTTAAGTTTTTCTCGCTTCCCAAATCGAACAATGCCTTTCGAAGGCGATACTCGCATGTACAAAAAGTTTCCTACCTCGAATATCATCAGTCGTCGTTTAGAGTCCGCGTAACTCTTATAACGACTCTGAACCACCTTAAGTCATTCCTGGATTAGCTTCACTTTCTCAGTGGTCAACTGTTACGCCCCAGAGTGGCCAAAAATAGGAAAAAATTTAAATTTCCTTTTTGGACCCGTAAGGAATGACGAGTTACATAAAATTGACCTGTCCGTGTAACATACTAATATAATATATATCAGAGTAAGGAATTGCAAAAGCATCTAATGGTATTCATGGGGGAACTTAAAGTGTTTTGCTACATAAGCTATTACAGAAGTTCCAAATGAAAACCACAAAAGATAGGTTTGGGCTATCGACGCCACTTAAATTATTACATCAACCAAAAAGATAGTTTAAAACATAAAAGAATTCTTGATACGAAAATAGGCCAGAGTCCTCCTTCTAACTGGCAAACCCGTAACCTTCGTTATCAAACTCTTCCTGATAGTCTGCCTCAGGATCACCTTCCTAATAGTTCCCATCTTGATGATAGTGATTTTTCACCTTCAGGGTTACCTTGATAGTCCTCTTCATAATAACCTAGACATAAAATGTCCAGGGCAGGGAAGGAGCCGCTAGCTTTTGAAGCTAAGTGAAATCGTCTTAACCGATCACTCCTAATACATTTAAGGATATACAAGTACAACAATATCTTGAAACATCATTAATGAGCATATGACATGGTAGTATGACGACACAATGCAGTATCGATATATTCGACTTTTACTCAACCATGGACACCACAACTAACTCATGGGACTTGTTACATTACAGTGTAACGCTGTTATCTTAGAGTAGAATGATTACGTTGCTATCGTCGCCTAGCAGGGTCCTATAGCAATTTTGGTTTTTTTTAAAAGTGTAATCATTGGACTCTTAGGTCCTCATGACCTTGCCGGGAGAATAGAATAGTTACAGCGCTATCGTCGACTAGCATGGCCCTATAGCATTCAAAAAGTAACTATTGTATTCTGATGGATACTTTGCTATCGTCGCCTAGCATGGCCCTATAGCGTATCAACCATCAACCCATACATAACTTCAATGATTTCAATGGAAACTCTGGCTATCGTCGCCTAGCTGGGCCCTATAGCAGTTTCATCGTTGTTCCCATTTACTTGACTGTACTACTCCGACCACTGCGGTCCATTCAATGTGTATAACAATATGACTGGGTTAGTCCCTGTGACTAACCATATAGACGTCAATATTGACATCATGACTCGACTATGTTCATATGAATGTTCATGTGATTGTATAAACGTGAAAACATGATAAGCAGGAATATCAACGCAGGTTAACTAAGCATGAAGTATAGCTAACTAACATATGTTCATTATATATATGAAACAATCTCAACAATTGCCTAATTCGTACTTATCGGCTTCGTCCACGTAGGACGTACTGGGTATACATACAATACACAAAAAAAATAGTTCTATAATATACCAAGTGAGTTAGGACGACTCACCTCGAAGCTGGTGCGTAAAAACAAGCGTAGTCGTAGTTCTTACAAAGTATATAAATCCATAGAATGTTGATTAATAAGCGTACTAAAATCAATGGCATAATGGTAATTGTGTCGGGTGGGTCCCTAAACCTCAACATGATGATCTAGTCATCATCCTGAGTCCAACGCCATTGACTAGACTCAAATCGGAGACCGTCACATAAAAGGCTGAGTTTTTTCTATACCAGTGTGGGTCCTAAAGATAAGCTGTATTTTTGACCGTGTCAAAAAGTCACCAAACTTTAAGGAAGTATTCTAGACATTATTCTAAGGCTCTGGGAACTAACCGCGTATTTTTCTGAGCTACGGTTTATTTATTATGAATTTCGGAAGTTTAAATCGTCTAATGAATAGACTTAGGAACACTCTAATTATAAAATATAATTTAGGGAGACATTTGGCCCTTATAAATATTTTCATTCAATACTAAGCCTTAAAATAGACTAGTGGTATTTTTTTCATAATTTTCAGGGTTCGTTTGGTATTTAAATAGTTTAAATATATCCAAACCGGTCCGTTTTATAATTAACTAATAATTATTTGAAACACTAAAGTTGGGTTTTATATATAATAATTTATAAAATTAGAGACATTAAGTCTTAGAAAAATTTAATACAATTTTCCCATATTTTAAAACGGTCATTAGGTATTTATTACTTAATTATTTTAATTTAAAATAATTACTTATTATTTATAAGAAACTTTAATAAATAATAAGTGTATTATATAAGAATTACATTATTATTTCATAACATAAGGTTATAATATTTTAGATTATTTAAAATATAATTTTGGGTAATTAAAAACTATTTAAAAATAATTTAAACTCCTTAAAATCATTTATAACTAATTATAATTGTTTATCAATATATAATAATTAATAATTAATACATATAATTACTAATCTTAATTAACAGAATATTTAAAACATTAATAATCCATAAAACTGATCATTTAATCACTAATTAGAATTATCAGAATAATTATCAATATATAAATAACTTAATTAACGGTTAATAGATTAATATAATTAATAAACATTAAAACAAGGACCCACGGGCTAACCCAGATACGGCCCGAACCCAATGGGTTACCCACCAACATACTCAGCCTGATCTAACTTAAAAGATCCGACTCATTACCCATTTCATTAATATAACCCGAACCCATCATCATTTAAACTAACAAGCTAACCCACCCGTATGTGAACCCGACCCGACCCAAATGGGTTAACGATATAACCTGTTAACCCAACGGGTCTCTTCTTCTCCGGTGAGCCCATACCGACGCTGGCGACACCCGTTTTCGCCGGAAAACTTCTCCAGCTCATATCTCTCTCATCTCCCCATAAAAATGCTTCATTCCAACGCCAAAATGACCGGTCTGGGACCCTCTACAACATACTAGGAGCTAGGAACGGGGTTTATTCGTTTACTGGACCTACTGGTCCATTATTCTTTTTGGTAAGCTCGGGAATAATCCCTTGCATGGGTGACCAAACGTGGTCCAAATCAAAAGCTGCTTCAGGGGGGGTATGAGGGGCCTATTGGGGTCTATTTGGTATGGTTTTTAAGGCCTTTGGTCGAGTTTAGAAATTTGAGCTCCGGTGAGGAGCATCCATGGTGGTTTCGGGTTCAACAAAGGGCTTAGGCTCTATTTGGTTCGTGTAAAAGGGCTTCCGGGTGTGTGAGGGGTGTGTTTAAATATGAAATGAACAAAGTGAAGGGGGTGAAGGAAGTATACCTCAATCCGGGGTCTCCTTCTCTCTCTAAAGCCTCGGTCTCTCTCTCTCCTCTTTCCGGCGAGCTCTCTCTCTGTCTCTCTCTCGAGTCCTCAAAATGGATAGGTGTATATGAGAGTGAGGTAAGGGGATGGTGATAGAGAGTGTGTGTGTGTGTTCTCTCCTTCTCCAAATCTCGGTGGTTCTCTCTTTCTCCCTAGGTATTATCTATCTATACTATTACACATATACATAGATGTATGGGTATGCAGATTTGCAAGAATCTATTGGAGGGATTAGTTGAGATGACCGTGCTTGGGAGAAAGTAGCCGGCGTGGGGGGTTTGGTTAAGCTTGCACGTTACTCTTACTCTCTCAGTGGTCTAATTATGGACACAAATCCATCCATGTTCACATGCTTAAGCAGGCGCACACACATCCCCACACAGCTATATGCATATTGTAAAATCTGTGGGATTCAATGGTTTTAGATGGGTTCTTGGGGGGTGTTTGGATAATGGGTTTAAATGGGTTGGGTAAGTATACTAATGTGCAAGCCAGTCTAGGTAATTATAGATTTTACGGGTCCGCGTGATATGTCAGTCCGAGTCAAAATTTTACAGTCTAAGTTAACAATAAAACATTACGTATTATTCATGTAGACACTTATAAATAACGAATTAACAGTACGGGGCTCATTTAATTAATAACAGAAATTTACGGGTGTTACATCAACTGCACTATCTCAAGTCTTAACAACCTTCTTTCCCTAACCTCTGTCCAACATACTGGCAAACGACACTTACTCCCATACAAGGCTTCATATGGTGCCATGTCAATACTTGACTGAAACCTGTTGTTGTACGCAAACTTAATCAATGGTAAATGTTTCTCCCAATTACTCTTGAAATCTAGAACACAAAGTTTGAACATATCCTCCAAGGTCTGAATCGTTCGTTCGGACTGTCTGTCTATTTGAGGATGAAATGCAGTACTGAAACTCAACTTAGTACCCATAGCCTTCTGCAAACTTTTCCAAAATTTGGATGTAAAACTACTATCACGATTCAATATGATCACTGTTGGAACCTCGTGTAGTCTTACAATCTCTTTCACATACAATGCCGCTAACCTCGAAGGCTTAGTAGTCTTGATCGGCAGAAAATGAGCTGATTTTGTCAATCTATCTAACCCAAATCGTGTCATTCTTGTTAGGCGATCGTGGAAATCTAGATATAAAATCCGTCGTGATCTCATCCCATATCCACTCTGACACAAGCAATGGCTATAATAGTCCTGCAGGTACTTGTCTCTCTGCCTTAACTTGTTGACATGCCGAACACTTAGAAACAAACCTGGCAACTTCCCGCTTCATACTTTTCCACCAAAAGTTTTCTCGCAAGTTCTGGTACATTTTGTTACTTCCTAAATGGACTGAATTCTTGGTACTATGTGCTTCCTCTAGAATTTGTTCTTTTAAATCTTTCAAATTCGGTACACACAATCGACTCCCAAGCTTCAACACTCCTTGCTCCAAAGTAAACCCGGGTCACTTTTCCAAAGGTATCTCATCTCTCATAGGTAGTAGTCATTGAATTGTTCTACCTTGATCTCATCTATGATGTCTGGGTAAGATGTGATCGCCATCATCAAGCCACCATTCGACTCTAGAATTACATCTAATTATAATCATTCCATCTATTTGACTTTTTTTTTTGTTCGGTTAACTCGTCGGTATAGACACCCTAATTTTGACCAACCATTGAATACCGGGTTAGTTACCTCTAAAAGACCGATGACGACAATGACCGATGAAATTTGAAGATTTTCCAAAGAATTTAAGCCCTTCGAGAATTCTTCAAATTAAATTTTCAAGTTGAGAAAAAGAAATAGAGAATTGGGTGTTTGGAAAGACCCGGGCACATGTGAGAGAGATAGCCTGAAAATTAATTCCAAAATTAAAGTATATGTATATAAGAATTTTGAGAGAAAAAAAGAAAGAAGGAAAGAAAAGGAAAAAAATATGTATATATATGTATAATCTATTAAGTATATAAAGTATATGCTAGTATAAAGTATATTGGTATATTAGTATAAGTTTACTAAAGTATATTAGTATATTAGTATAAGTTTTCTAAAGTATATTAGTATATTAGTATAGTTCAAAGTATATTAGCATTTAGTAAATATATATTTTGAAAATAAAATAAAAAGGGGATTCAGTTAGCCGCGGCACGCGATAAAGTCGGCGTTGAGTGCCGCTCGGCACTCAGTGAGTGCCGGAATGGCATTCAGTGAGTGCCGCAGCTAACTCTTCGAGTGCCGCGTGATGTAATAGTTTATTTTTCTCACATGTTCTAGAAGAAATCTTTGCACATGGGTTTCCTTCCAAATTTACCCAATTAACCCCATGGGAAAGGTCTATATAAGGAGGCTTTCACCTGCATTAGGGGGAACTTCTTCTTCTTCTTTTCACCATCTTCCATTGATACATACATTGAAGTTTAGAAAGAGAATTGAGAGAAAACAAGAAATTCTTGAAGAAGATTTTGAAGAATTTGAAGAATTTGAAAGAGAGATTGAAGAATTTGGAAAATCTTCATCCAACAATCAAGAATTCCCTGAGGTTATAAGAGGTAACCTCCCAATCTCCTAAAGAAATTAGGCTAATTCAATCACAAGTTCATAGTTCTAGGATCTTTAAACATTTTCAAAACCTCTCTTCTTATCCCATTTCATCACACACCACATAGAACTTGTGATTGAATTTCATGATATTTCATTAGTTTTGATTCAAATTAGCCTTGGGTTTAGAACAAAAATTAGTTTATGAGGAGATTTTATTTGGGACTAAGTCAAAATAAACTTTGATTTCATTTCATTCTTGTTAATTCTTCCTTTGGAAATCTATGGGATCTTTAATATCTCATGAGATTTCTTTGGGGTTTGGTCTCTTAGTCTCTTATAATCTATGATTTATAGGGGGATTAAGATTGGGTCATGGTTATATTCGTATGTTATTTGTTGGGTTTAAGTCTTGATCCATGGCTTGAGTCCTCTAAATTGAGTCTCATAGATTTGTTTTCATATTCTATGAGGTTCATATGGTCTTGAGTCATATCTTAATCTCCAAGGACCACCAATTTGAGAGGAGAATAGGATACAAAAAGTTCATATTCCTCAAGGAACATATATGTGAGAGAGGAATTAGGTGTAGGTCTAGTTTAACTTCATAGTTTGATTACTTAAAGTCTATAGGGTTGAGTAAGACCTAGGGGTTCTCTTACTAGATTCTCAAGATGAGGTCTATGAGGGAGATCTTCTAAGGCTAAATCCATGAATCCTTCTTGTATATCAATAATAAGTCATAATCATGCTTGATCTAGATTCTCCATAGAATTATAGATCAAGTATGGTTTAAGTTATGAACATCAATTCAACAATGGTGCAGTGAATCCATTAATCAACTGTGATCAAGGATTTTTAATTAAATCATGGTCCATGGGAATTGAATGAGAGCAATTGGAGGATGTTCATAACTCATATATGATGCTACTAGAACTTTTGTTTTGATGAAATCTTATGCTTAGGATGGTTTGGCCTTATGATTTGTGAGTAGGTTGTTCTCTGTCCAAATTTTCAGAATAGTAAGTTCATTTTAAAATAAGCAAATTAGAACCTTAATCAAGTTTTCTTGACCTCAAATAAATTTTTCTAGAGGGTTCAATGTGTTAGGAAAATACCCTAAAAAGATCAAAGTGTTCCTGATTTTTTTACTATTTTTAGAAAATCATACAAAAACTCTGAACAGAGAGTTACATATTCCTAAGTAATGTCTAGTATTTTCCCTTTTTCCAGAGATTCAACCTTTAGATCTTTAATTTTCTTTTTTAGTTAGAAATTAGACTCACAGAGGCATAACATACTCAAAAATCATTAAGATCCAACCGTTGGAAGTATTTTATTTTTATTTTTGAAAGTCTAGTCTGCTCTCTGTAATTCTTACAATTCTGTCACAATTTTGATAAAAGTTGAATAACTCTAATCTAACAGACTCCTAATGTTCTGAGATCTAAACCATATTTTAAATAATGTCAATTAAGTTAAAATCCAGAGGCTAGATGATCCAAACTAATGAATATCTCATAGCTCGTGTTCATACATTCATTCATACATATTGATACTTATGAGTAGAACTCATTTTTGGGCCTAAGTTGGATTTAGTTGAACCTAATTGAACATAACCATGGGTTCCTTATGATCATGTTGGGATTATAGCATCTCTATATAGACATTACATTGGCTCCTAGTTGAGACTTGTATATCTATAGAGGTGCTATGTTTCCAACTAGTTAAAAGGAATTCATAGTTATGTCAATTCTTTTTCTACTTGATAGATTTAAGCTAGACGTTTTTAGGAATGATTATTTGATATTATATATCTTGTCTAAATCATGTGGAATAACCCTTATTTCGTAGCGCTTTGGAGGTATGACTTTTCATCTCTTCTCTAGTTTATATTACTTTTTTGATTTTATTGATTTTCGACTTCATGCGCGATACCTTAGAATTAGGTCTTGCCTTATGTGTATATATGTGTTAAAGACCTTTTCTTAGGACTTCTACTTTTTGTATGCATTGCACATTTCCCATAGTTGCGGCTGGACCTCGGGTAAGTTCTCTAGGTCCCTATTTACACATCATTTTGCTTGCTAATTGAATTATGTGGTTTATGAATGATATTTTATCGTTAGTAATCTTACACCCTTTTCGGACATACTTTTGTAATGTATATGTATGTATTAGTTGAGGGCATGCTTCGATTAATAATTCGATTAAAAAGGATGTTGAGTAGAGGCCTATCACGAGATAGGATGAGAGGGGGTGTTTTAGTCCGCCGGGCTCCTTCCCCTCTCATTCTATAAACCCCAGACCCAGTTTATCTTTGGTTTCGCAAAAGATCACTTTGCTTTTAAATTAGTTTCTTAATTTTTATTTAAAAAATTAAGTGGCGACTCTTTGTCTTTAAAATTTGAAAGAAATTATTTTAAAAAAGAAGTGGGCTCAAATGCCGGTTATCCGTTATCAACTCTAACCATCTCCTCTACCTCATGTTCAAATCTCGTTGTGTGAATATGTATTTCAAGCTCTTGTGATCCGTGAAGATCTCACATTTCTCACCATACAAGTAGTGCCTCCAAATCTTCAAAGCATAAATTACCACAGCCAATTCAAGATCATGAGTCGGATAATTAACTGTCACACCCGTTCTACAATTCCATAGTTATCATGCATATTTAGTTTTGTGACTTATCAATGTTATTTGATAATTGGATTGAGGTTGACTGTGAGTCAACGGTAAGGTGGCAGTAAGGACACGGGAATTCGGTAATCGAGATTGCATTGGCATGAGTAAATGACATTTATGTGATTTAAATGTTATTTGACTTATCTGGTACTTTATGAATAGTAAATTATACCTATATAGTATAACTTCTGGTAATTTTGGTATTGTTAATATCACTTTGAGAACTGTGGTGAGAACATGAGTGTCACGTTGTATAAAAAGGTAGGTTGTGTAGAGATTCCACAAAATTTAATTTTCGGACGTAATTTTGGACCCAAACGAGACTTAGTCAGAAACTTTTGTAATTTATAATTTTCACTAGTAAAGTTATAAAATGGAGGTGCGTGACGTTTTAGGAGTTAATTAGAAGTTTTGGAAACTTGTGGGGAGATAAACGTGATTTCAAGAGAGTTTATCTATAAAAATAGAAGGGGTGAAATTTCATTTTTAGCAAAACTCCTATATAATATCTTGAGAGAGGAGAGAGAAAGGGAGATTGTTGCCACGGACTTTGCGACGACGATCGGCGACCTTTCGTCTGTCTGAATTTCACCAAAATTCATATTTGAACTCCCCAAGGTAAGGGCTACATTTTGATAGTCTTTAAGCCATGTTTGGCTAATTTTTTTTTTTTATAAAATTCTAATTCTAGAAATTTAGGGAGAACGCGTGTAAACTCGTAGGTTTTGTGTAGGATCAGAGATTCGGCGTTTAGTCGGGCTTCTAGTCGTTCCCTCAAAGTTATATGACGATAACTCGAGGTATGAATTTCTAGACTATGTTATATAGGTGAAATACATGTTTTATATTTCGACGATAAAATTATGATTCGGGCAAAATTCATGTGTTAATCTTAGGCCCGTTAATTATGCATGCGCTTAAATGTGAAAAGCATGTCTACTTTTATGCGAGCACGTTGAGTTGTCTGTGTGGATCAAAGGGGGGTCTTATACAAATTCATATCAGATTAAGCTTCTCGATGTTTGAGAATTTTAGTAGCGATGGCTACTGTGCATAGTTAAAGGCTTGGACTTGCCAAGTCACTTGGGGATGTAATGGTTGTAGACTTGGACTAGCCATTGACATCGCAGTTTAAGGCTTGGACTTGCCGCTACCGGATGAAGGCATAGTTTCACCCTAGAGACTATTTATGTGATTATAAGGTTAAACCATATTTTGTCATATATGCATATGTTAGAAATTGTGCACTCAGCATATAGCTGAGCAGTGGAGATTTACTCCATTGCAGGTGATAAGAAGAAAGGGAAAAAGAAGCATGGTGAGTGAGGCCGAGGAATGCCGTGGATTCTCTTGTATATGTTTTTTATTTCTTTTTCAAGTATTGTAATAATGAGTGTTTCGAATAGCTAAAACTATGTAATTGACTTAGAAGGCGTAGTATGGTTTTATGAGGTTGTAATAGGTACTAAAACTCCTTTAGTTATGTTATAATGGATCCGAACCCATGGATTCGTGTTTTGAATGCTTGACTTGTCAATTTTGAAGTTTAAAGGAAAATGGATACAGTTTTGTGAATTGCGCCAATCAACCCCTAGCTTGTTCCGCTATTGTTTCTATTCATGGATTAGTAAATCTAAACTTTGGTTTTGATAACATGTTGTAGCTTGTGAAGTTTGGAATTGTATGCATGTTTGGAGTGATGTTTTAAGTGATGGTTGTTTGATGCCTTAGCAAAACTCTGCAGCTTTGGGCAGAGTTCTGCTAAAGGGTCATTCGACCGGTCGAAGGGGGTCATTCGACTGATCGAAATTCCCCCTGCCAGAATTCTTTTTCTACCTTTTTCGAAAATTTTTAAAAGGTTTTGATTAGTTCTTAGGGTATCTTTGGAACCCCTTTCAACATAAAATCACTCGTTTCAAAAGATAATTGAGTTTTCATTTTTATACGGATTTTATAACTCGGAAGGTATCGTTTCCTAAAGTTTTTGCACTTAAAGTTGTTTTTAAGTTCTTTTTCCGTTGCATATGGTTTTTTAAGAATTGGATGAGCCTTGGTGGCATGCCATGTGTCCTTTTTCCACGTGTAATGGGATGGGTCGTGACATTAACCTCGTGTGTTTTCAACTGCCTTGAGGCATAGGCAATTACCTTGCCACCTAGCACAAGTGCACACCCCAAACCTTGATGTAGCGCATTACTATAACTCACAAACCCCTCGTTTTCGAATGGTATCATCAAAATATGTGCTCTCGTCAAACGCGACTTTAATTTTTGAAAACTGTCTTCACATTCCAAACTCCATTCAAAAGTAAAACCCTTTCTCATTAACTTTGTCATAGGCAATGAAATCTTTGAGAAATTCCCAATGAAACGGCGATAGTATCCCGCTAACCCAAGAAACTTTGGACTGACATTGAAGTCGGCCTCTACCAATTAGATGCAATTTCTACCTTGTGAGGATCAACTGAAACACTATTTTTTTCAATCACATAACCAAGAAAAGTAATGCTAGGTAGCCAGAATTTGCATTTCTTCAATTTCCTAAACAGTTGCTTCTCTCGTAATCACTGAAGGATAAGTCTTAAATTTTGCTCATGTTCTACCTTACTCGGTGAATAGATAAAGATATCATCTATGAACACGATCACAAAATCATCTAAGTAATCTTTGAAGACTCGATTCATAAGGTCCATGAACGCGGCTGGTGCATTGGTAACCCCAAATGGCATAACTAGGAACTCATAGTATCCGTACCGCGTTCTGAAAGCTGTCTTCTCTACGTCTTCTTCCTTTACTTTCAACCGGTGATAACTCGATCTCAAGTCTATCTTCGAAAATACTTATTCTCCACAAAGTTGTTCGAATAGATCGTCGGTCCTAGGCAACGAATACTTGTTCTTGATTGTCAATTTGTTTAATTATCGATAATTGACACACATCTGCATTGAACCATCTTTCTTCTTTACGAATAACACTGGAGCTCCCCATTGTGATATGCTAGGTCAATTAAACCCTTTGTCGAGTAATTCTTGTAGTTGGGTTTTCAATTCTTTCAACTCTACGGGTGCCATTCGATACTGTGCTTCCGACACGGGTCTTGAGTCTGACATTATCTCAATGGTAAACTCAATCTCCCTCTAATAAGAACATCTGGTAAATCATCTAGAAATACATTCGGATACTCTCATACTTCTGGAATGTCTTCTACTTTCAATTCAGTCAACGAAGTGTCAACTACTGAGCATAGAAATCCCTAACATCCCTTTCTTAACAGCTTACTCGCTTGGATAGCCGAAGTCAGATATGGTGGCGGTGTAACCCCACTCCCTCGAAAACAAAAGCTCTCGTGCTCCGGTGATTGAAATTAACTTCTTTCCGTTCACAATCTATCATTGCTTGGTTAAGGGCTAACCAATCCATTCTCAATATCACATCAAGTGGTTCACCACAAGCGGTATAAGGTCTACGGTCATCAACTTCTCACCTAGTTTGATCTTAGGGTCCTTATATATTGTAGACGTTACTATCGGCTTGCTAAGTGGTACCGCAATGGATAGTTCATATCATAGTGGCTCCGACTTAACATTCAAATGTTCAACAAAATTATGCGACACAAATGAATGAGTAGATCCCGAATCAACGAGTATGCGTGCTAAGTGCGAACATACAAACACCATACCTCAGACCATTGTATCCGTCGCAGCCATATCCCGGGGATTCATCTAGAATGATCTTCCCTTACATTGCTCCATTCCTTATCCCCTATCATTAGATTGCTTTGGCTTCGAACCACTTGAAGCCATAGAACTCGCTCCTTGTTGTGGACGCTTCCTCGGACAATCCTTCGCTCGATGACGACAATACCTCAATTAAAACGCTTGATTTGGAAACTGTGTGTAAAACTTGCACTACTCACCCCTTGGCTCATGTTCTGAGGGTTGGCCATAAAGCATTGATCGGTATGGGGTCGGTTATAAGCGAACACAACGGTATATTACTTGGTGCCCTCCTAGGTTCACTGAAACTAGAACCAGAGCCTCGTGTAAATGGCCTCTTAAAAGATCCACCCTGGTTCCGGTCACCACTTTCATTGTGTATCTTCCCTTATTGGTTTTGTCTCACCCTTTCTATTCCACTTTTGGCCATAAGTTCCGTTTGTTGTACCACCGCAACAGTCGAATGTTCATAGGTCTCTACCCTCAAACAGATGTTCTCCCTTAATCTTTCCTCGAACTTCCTTACTCTATCCTCCTCTAATGGCACCGACCCTTTCCCGAACCTCAATAAGGCATTGTACTTTGAAGTATATTTGGTCACAGTCATATTTCCCTGCTTATGGTTATCAAATTCCCTCTTCTTTGCATTGGAAGATCACGCGGAAAGAATCGATGATTAAACTCCTCCCTAAATCCCTCCCAAGTTATCGGTGCTCCCTAGTCCAACACATTAACCCACCAATTCTAGGTTTCACCCTTGAGTACGTCACTTGCATTCTCAACTTTCTGGGTATCAGTCATCGGAATGGATCTGAAAATTTTCTCCATATCCATCACCCAGTGCTCTGCTGTGTCGTGTATGATGTCCCGGAGAACTCCATCTTTCTTTCTAGGAAACTATTCAAACACGGATCTTATACCCCTATTCTCATATGCAGGCACAACAGCTATTGGTGCTGGCTCAACAGGAGGTATTGGAGTTAGTCGTTCCACTAAACTCTGTACTAAGTTTTTGATATTCCCCATCATTTCTGCTAGATGGTCTATTCGAACATGTGGCGATTGATCGTGGCCGTCATTCATGATTCTCAATCTGTTATCCTCAATGCATAAATTCTATGCATGTATGATAATAACATGATCATGTATGTATGACAACATACAATATGCATCAATCATCACTAAGGTTTGAAGATGCATTCTAGAATGTATGCCGAGTCACTCAACACTCCACTCGACATTGAACATTCTCCAAAGTTTTGTTACCTATAGCTCTGATACTAATAAATATCATGACCCGTCCCACTATGCGTATAAATAGGACATGTGGCACGCCACCAAGGCTCATCCAACCCAATTACAACATAGAAGTGGAAAGAAATATAAACACAACAGTGATAAGACAACTCCCAAAGATTCAATGGATTATGAAAATCAGAGTTATAAAAAGATTTTCTTGTTTGAAAACACTTAAAGAAATAATCCATTTGGAAAAGCAGTAATCCAGTCGACTGTGTCGGGGACCTATTTGATTGCTCTAGCATTTCAAAAAAATAGTAAAGCTCAACCACCGAATCCAGTCAACTATGTGCTGGATAAATATGTGGATTTTGGCCATGTTTAAGGCCTAATAGAAGTGGGACCTACTTAGAGTTTGAGTGGGGTCCTTGTGATTTTGTGTTCTCTTCCATGAGGAGATGAAGTTTGGATATTCATATGTCCAAAAACATTGTTGGGTGAATAAGAAATTAATGCTCAAAAGTTATCCCCTACAAGGAGTTGTTGAAATGAAAGCGGTTCACAACTTACCTTGTCCCACATTGGAAACTTACACGGAGTTTCAAGTGTATTTATAAAGCTACTTCAAGATATGGGTTTGGGCCCCAAGGGGTACCCAGTTTTGTGGAAGGGGGAGGACCTAGGTCCATTGGGTTTACTCCACACACGTGCACGCGCGCGCGCCACCGCCACCGCCACCGCTCATCCGGCCAGTGGTGCCGAGCCAGGTTAGGTCGGGTTGGGTCGTGGTCGTGGGTGTGTGTGCGGGTGCGACCTACATGGTATTTCTTTTTTGGACCCTTCAATTTCTAATTTTTCAATTTCTGTATATACAGAATTGAGTGACTCTTGGAATTTCTGCACATGGTTTGCATTATAGAAATTTACACCAAAGTCTTTTTGGGTTTTCTAAACTATTGTAGAAATTAAGGGACTGTGATTTATTTCACTGATATTCATCCTATAAATCCCATGTCTCTCCCTCGGTCTAGATACAGTTTTCTAGACTGTTCACCAATTTCTGCTTCCAGTTCTTGTTTTTCCAGAGAGAGAGAGTTACAGACATAGTTGGTTCGCTGGAGTAGTCGAACACCGTGCTCGTCGACTTCTAATTGCCGATGTATCCTAGGAGACAGACACCGGAGATATCCTCGAGTACTTCTGGTGAGGCGGTGAATTTGTTTTAAGGAAATTGTGTATATATCACAGGCTCAATTTGATATTTGTGTTTTCCAGTTTCTGTTTTCTTTTTAGACATTGTAATTCTAATTTCTGTTGCTAGTTTTAATTTTTATTATAAGATTAATTTTGGTACTACTTCTGTTTTACATCTACTATATTCAAAGGATCTATTTGTTGAATATCAATACAGTTTTCCTAACACTATGTCGGGTGCCCAGTCGATTCTGAGGTCTGAGGTCCCGCTGAATGTTTGTTTTAAGTGCAATTTTCCAGTCGACTGTTTCCAAACCAGTCGACTGGTTTCCTAAAAGCTGAAAGGAAAATTTCGTTAAAATAGGGGTCCAGTCGACTAGATTCTTGGTCCGATCGACTGTTTTGGAAAATCCTGCACATTCTACAGAGTTCTAACATTCTAAAGCTATACCATTCCATCCAGCTACACGCACATGCCAAAAAAAACCAAACTAAGCTTAACTGCATTTCAACGGTTTCAAAACATAATTACAAAAATTTACTACAGATTACACTACAATAATCCATTCCAAGATTCAATTACAACATATTACAAACTTCCCACAATCTTTATTACATCCATAGGAAGGGGAACAAAAGTGTGAACAAAGGTGATCATGTCGTCCCCTCGGCCTCACTCCTCACGCTTCTTCTTGCTCTTCTTTCTGTAATGGAGTAAAGCTCCACTGCTCAGCTATATGTTGAGTGCACAATTCTAAACATATGCTTATATGACAAATCATGCTCTAAAATGTCAAAACATATCAAAATAGTCTCCAGGGTAAGAGATAGACATTCATTCAGTAATGAAACAATGGAATTGATGCCGTGGAGGGCCTTCTCCGAACCACTCATTCAAGTGTCTTGGCAGGGCCTTCTCCCAAACCATGCACTGTAGCTGTCGCTACAAAATCCTCAAACCCCGAGGAGCTTACCCCCGGAATGAAATTGTATCAAACCCCCCTTTGACCCACATAGACACATAGCATGCTCACATAAATACATATACATGCTTTTCATATGTATTCACGTACATAATTAACGGGCCTAATTAATACATGAATTTTTTCCGGATCCAAAATATCAAGTCAGATATTTAAAACCTGAGATTTCTTATAAATCACAGGTCAAGAATTCATACCTTAAGCTACAATATGAATTTCAAGTGGAGTACTAAGGTACTGAATCTACGCCGAATCTCTGTTTATACGTAAAACCTACGAGTTTTGACACATTATTCAAGAAAACATAAAGTTAAGATTTTTACAAAACTTTGTCAAACGCGGCCTAAGATGTATCAAAACGTAGATCTTTCCTCAAGGAGTTCAAACATGAAATCTGGGAAAAAACTGATGAACGAAAGGTCGTCGATTGGCATCATGAAGCTCGTGGGAATAAAATTTCCCTTTTCTCTCTCTCTCTCTCTCTCTCTCTCTCTCTCTCTCTCTCTCAAGATATTAGACTTGGATATTTTTATGAAAATATCCTAAGGTTTCCTATTTATAGCCACGACTCTCGGAAATTATGTTCACATACCCACAAGTTCTCAAAATTTCTAGTTATCTTTCGAAACATCTAATTCATTGATTCACGAGTGAAAACTAAAAATTATAAAAAAAAATTCATCTATTTTCCGTTTGGGTCCGAAATCACGTTCTGAAAACTGTTTTCGTGGAATCTTTAGATATCCTACTTTTTATGTAACGTATCATCTATGCTTTCATTCTAACATTCAACATGATCTAAACAAGATCAAAACTATCAGAAATACTTTACACAGGTAAAATTTACTATTTACAAAATACCAGATAATTCAAATAACATTTAAATTATATAAATGTCATTTAATCATGTCAATACATAATGACTTCTCTAATTACTGTGTTCTCAATTGACACATCACTATTGACCCACATCAACTCAATATTGATTATTCATCAACATTAATAATCCTCAAAATTCACTTATAGATTTTAAAATAAAAGATTTTTCGGGACGGGTGTGACAGGTTTTCAATGTTATAACATGTTGAGACCAAGTCATAACAGTTTGGGACCCAAACCATTAGGACGTATCAACAAGGATAACGAACACCAAAATTTTCAACTCTCAAAATGGGCAGAAAACTCCACATAAATTGTAATATTTATGATATAAAAAATCATACTCAAAAAATATATAAATTGATGAAAAAAAAATCACCTCAGGGGCGTTGCCACCAAACCTCCGTGCAACCATATTGGATAGCCTAGCTAATAATCTGGCCCCCTAATTACAAGTTCCTGGATCTGCCCCTGCCGATAGCCAAAATCATCTATAAAATCCTACTGAGTTTTCATAAATATATTTTAACTAGCTATTCTGAACGGCTACCTATCTTTATAAAACATGGACATGGATTGAAACACGGGAGAATAATGTTAACAATTTTAATGTTTATTTTTATTTTGGCTTGAGGCAAAGCGCATGTAGGCGCACCCACACGTGCACAAATTGGTCAGGGGGGCCAAGGCCCCGTTTTAAAGGAGACTCCGTCTCATAAAAGGTCAAAGAGGAAATAACCTCTCACAAATACTCCAGTGAGAGTTGAACCCTCCCCCTCCTACTTGGGGGAAAGAGATTGATACCATTATACCACAAGGGTCTTGGTGGAGAATAATGTTAACACGATAGTTAAAAGGATACCATAGCTGTGAAAATATGTCGTAATTACTTTCCAAAGGAAAAAGGGTGGAGTAATGCTACACAGCCTACACCCACACCAAACAATCCTGGCTCTTGATTCTAGTGGGCCCTATGTGGGTTCCACATAAGTCCTACACGAGATGCACTGGAATCTAAGTGTCAGAATGTGTTGAGTGTGAAATTTGGTGTGGGTGTAGCATTTTGAAAAGAAAATTTGTAATTTTAGCCCGTTTAACTTCGCTAATGGAAGCTCAAATGTACCTTTGACAAAAAATTTCGATTGAAATCACAAAGACACACCAATAATGCTAGATCTATACACAATTTCACACTAAATAATCCTGACCCTTGATTCCAGTGTGCCCCATATGGGGAACACATGAAACCTACACGGAACCCACAGGAAACAAGGGCTTAGATTGTTTTTTGTGGAATTTTATGGGGTCAATATTGTTAGGAAACTGCGTTCCCAGAATTCGTTGACAGTGCGTATAAGTTGGTATTGTAAAAAAAAATTACGTGAAAATTACAATAACCCTACAAGGGCGGAACTAGGGTTACCTTAAACTGCTAAAACGGATTGCTGTAGTAGACGAATCGAGAACACGGGCTCGATGACAGCTCATGATCTTCTACCGTATTCCTTTGCTGCCAGAATATCGAACTGAGTGTGGGCTCTTTCGAAATCCTTTCTGTTTTCTGCTCTCCCTCTTTTTCGCTCTCTTTTCTATTCCGAGTTATAATTCTCTATATAGAAAAACGCAAACTGAGAAGAGAGCCAAAGCAGCATATATATATAGGTTACGATAGGGACCATTAGAAGTCAATAAGGAATAGGCTTTCCTTATGGAATTAGGAAACCCCAATTCGAACTGAATCAGATTCCTATTTCCATAAATTATAATTCATACCACTAAAGAATTATAATTGCACTCCTACCCTTATCTCAAAAAATATATTTCGAGCTCCATGTTATTAAATGCTTATTATCTCCCCATGTTAAGATTACAGATATCCATTAATTAAATATAATTACTGACAATCATATTTAATTAATTTCTTAAAATTCCTTGAGATCCTCTGCTTAACTTATCTGATATGTCGGATACAAAATCCATCGGCAGTGTTTGACATAATCAAAACTTATAAGCTTTCTCAAGGGGATATCATCAATCCCAAAATTGAGACATAGATTCCATCATTAATTAATATCCACCACACAATTAATATTGCCACCCAATCCAATGAGATATTGACCCATTTAAGGATCTCACCCTTTTAGGGATCAAAGTGTAAATATCAAATGTACGTGTCTACAAAGTAACTTAGGATTTAGAGCATAAGCACTCATAACAGCCATGAGGTATTAATTATCTTATAAGTCAGTATAAAGATGTTACACCCCAACCCGCCTCGTGCGGATTAGGATACGTGTAACAATGCTACAAGCTCCCAATTACATTAATTTGCAAAGAAACATACGGATTACTAAGAAACGCATGTATTTAATCACATTAAACAACTCTATTGTTACAAAATAGGCCCCAAGGGTAAAATGGTAATTAATAAGATATATCACATTTTATATAAAAAGATAGGTCTTTGAGTCCCGGTTCCAACGCAAAAAACGGCGCGCGAATCCGAGTTTTCTAAAGAGAGTTATGCCCGTTTCCGTAAAAGCCGACAGTGCTGAATCTGGACCAGCGGATCGATCCGCCCAAAATCGGATCGATCCGGTTTTGACAGAATGACCTCTCTGGTCCTCCCAGATGCTCCGGATCGATCCGCTCAAGGCCCGGATCGATCCGGTTCCTGCAGAACTCCATTTTAAGCAGATTTTCCCTGTTTTATAAGTCCCAAACTTCACCAATACGAAATCCAACCTCATGAACCCATTTAACCCATCATCAAACCTCAAGAAACTTTCCAAATACATTCCTAACATGTTTTAACATTAACTAAACATGTAGAACATATACATACTCATAATTGAAATACATCCCTCATGAACACAACTTCTTTTTGGTTCAAAACAAGTTTTGAAGTTCAATTCTTAGCAAAAAAACCAATGTCTCATGAAACCTTGTTGGAAAAGAGCCTAAGCTAAAACCGACAACATAAAACATTAGAAAACCATACCAAAACCATTCTCAAGCAACCATATACATAAACCTTCTAACAAGAGGATCAAACCTCACAAAACATTCATTTACAAAAGAAACTTGACCAAAATCTACCACCCGTGTATCCAGACATGCCGGAATGATCCAAACATACCACCTACAACTCTCACATAGAAATTTATATAGGTTTCCCCAATTTACATTAAACACATGAGTCGTAGAATTCCAAAACTAACTCTATGGATACAACCACGAGTCAAGTCTTCAATTCACAAGTCAAGGATACTAACCCACAAGTTACACTACATTACACATTATAAACATATTTACAAGACCCAAATCTCTTCCCCAATCCCGAACACGTCACTTCCTCTCCGGATATTGCTCTGTACCAGCGGTGGTTGTTATTTACCACAACAGAAACAGAAAACGGTTTTCTTAAGCATTACGCTTAGTGAGAATTCTAAACATGGCTGAATGTTTAAACATGTGCAATGCAACAATAAACACATAAATCATATCTTTGTAATCGCCGAGTCACCGGTTCAATGATTCATTCAGACCCGGGACCTCCCTTGGTCCCGTGGCCACTTCTATTCCTTGGACTTCCGTCTTTCTCGGATTCTTCCTCTTCACCACCCTTATTACTCCCAACTAATGAATCATTTTTCCGGTGCTCATTGAATACCACATAAACATATAAGCACATAAACATGTAGGCACATAAATTCTTCATAAAGCTAACATGCAATTCACAATTTAGTAACTACATGCTTTCTAAACATGAATAATCAACACAATGAGATCATTCTCTACATCTCTACATCATTGATGCCTTGAACATAGTTAAACACAACCATTCTTTAGGCTAGAAAACTCACCTTAGCAAGATCTACCCAAATTTCAAGCTGGAAATGAAGAATTCCTTCCCAAATCTTGCTCAATTCTTACCCAAAGTAAATCCTACATGGTTTTGGTTCAACAAATATCATTTATCAAGAACGGTTACCGGAAAAACGTTGTCGAAAATGAAAACAAATTACGTGCATGTGATCCTCTTACCTCCACGAGTCCAAAAGTGGTCTCGGATCGTAAATTCGGCAAACGGCGGCGACGGAACGGCGAAAAACGTCGTCGGTGACGATTCCGTCTTCTCTCTCGGTGAGCTCTCCTCTCCCTTTGTTTTAATTTCAATATAATGAGAGTCTTCCTCTCATCAAGACACCTACACATGCTAAGGCATGGGTGTCTTGACCTCAAGTTTAGCAATTTCCTGTTTACACCCCCGGATTTTCTTAAGTTCTTATTATGAAATCTCCCAAATATTCCATTAACTACCCAATTATCTAATGAGTATTTGTCTAAGTTCCGCATGGGTCCCAACGTGGGTCCCATATATTTTATGAAGTTGCTATTGCACCTACTAATTATCAATCTTTTTCAATTATACCCTTATTTGGGTGTTCAAACTAATACCAAATGCTAAACATATATCATCATATAATATGAAAGCATTTAAACAAATAATGATGTAATCATATAAATGCATTTAATCACATAAAATGCACATATTTTTATTCAGGCCCTTCACTGGGTCCGACTCCCAAACCCGTTCCTCCTTACTGGGGACTTTTCCAATTAGTGTCCCTCTTCTGAACACTTTTTCTGGGCGAGTCCAAAGCCTCCCCTTAATCCGTTTTATACACTAATTATATTAATTAATGCATATAACATAATAATTAACCCGTTCTCCGGGTACGGGTGTTACAAAAGATAATTACCCCAAGTCAGTCCCGTTTAATACACAAAGTGTACCAGCATAGTGAGTTGAAACTATACCGTTTTCCGTAGTCAAGACAAACCTACTACAACACCATGCTGCAGTCCTACCGATGGTATGTCCAATCCCATCTAAGACTGTAAACCAAAATCTTACATTCTATAATATCTAATAGCCTGATCTTCCGTGTGTAAGCCGAACTCTACACATCAAACCACATACTATATAGAATGAGAGACACACATGCATAATATTAAATAAATAATATAATACAAACATTGCCCACACAGATTCTCAAAAAAAAAAAATGGATTAACTGATTTTATTAAATGAATAATAAATCAACTACATAAAGCATGACTTTTAGTATACATCCCTAACAAATATCACCTGCCTCTCCCGAGGTTTGACCTTAATACACATACCTCCCTGCACGTTTTAGGAATCTCACTTACCTCCTTTATTTTTGAATTTTAATGTTAGATTCTCTTAAATTTTCCAACGATTTGTTAAATGGAATGAGGAAAACTGATACTACAATTTAGAAATAAGGGAAATAAGTGGGATTCCTGAAACACGAGAAAAAGTATATATACCAAGGCCAAACCTCAAGGAAAGTAGGTAATATTTACCCAATTTTATGTGGGTCTAATCTCTTTAGTCTAAACACACAATTGCAAACCTCTTAGGCTATTTTTAGCCAATCGCACTTTTATACCGATTGGGATTGCAAAGTGTTTTGCCAAACGGGCACAAGCATGTTTATAAAGTTGTAAACAGAGGGGGAGGTGGGAAAAACATGGCGCAGGTTCTTAACCTACGTCGTCCAACCATAGCCGTCCACTGCCCGTCTTCGACTCGTTCCGACCCATCACGAGTTCGACTCTGCCCCACGACTCACCATCGACGTGTAGGCAACGGTTGGACTTCTCTGCAACGCAACCTCAAATGCAACGGCAGATTTTCTTGCCTCTTCTCCGATAATCGCAAACAGGTAAAAGCTTTGACGTTAGTTACACTGTTCAGTTCGTTAAATGGTTGAATATTACTTAATTTTCTGTTTGGTTCTTGAGAAAATTTCTATTTGATTCTAATCCATTTTGCTTTGACTTAAGGGAGACTCTTCAAGGGAGACTCTTCAAGTTCCATTTTTTTTTTCTTTTCATATCACTTGGAAAAAACCCTAATTGCGTTTACAGATGATGTTGAGGAATGGGGAAGTAACGTTAATTGGCTCTCTGTTTTTAGTGTGGGGTTCAATGAGATGACTGTTGAATCCGAGGTTTTTGTTTGATTTTGTGAAATTGGAGCCTTGGAAGAATTGAAAACTAAAGGCAACAGCTTTATTACCTGTGTTTGTTGCTGCTTTCACGGATTGAGGTTATATATGAGTATGATTAGATAGTAAAGGCTAGGTCTTTTAATTTGACAGGGTTGGAATTGAAATCAAATTCAATTATATGCAACATTATAGGTTTAGAAGATTGAGAGATTAGTCGTTTCACCAACCTGTCGAATCCCATATTTTCGATTATGGGCAACATTATATAGGTTTAGAAGATTGAGAGATTAGTCATTTCACCAACCTTTCGAACCCCATTTTTTTGATTATGTGCAACAGTATAGGTTTAGAAGATTGAGAGATTAGTCATTTCACCAACCTGTCGAATCCACCTTAGATGAGACTAATCCCCTCAGATGCAAGCATACCCCAACCACAATCATTAGGTGGGAAAACACTTCGGTACAACCTAGTGGTTCTCGGCAAGAAACATTTGTTCCGTGATTGGTGGTTTTGATGGGAACAAATGTTTCTTATCACAGAACAAATGTTTCTTACCCAGAACAAATGTTTTTTCTTACCCAAAACCACTAGGTTGTATATAAAACTAAACCACTATTGTGTACCGAAGAATTCTCCGTTAGCTAAGTCAAGGCCGATTCCTGCCTGGGCCTTAAGTTTCCTGCTATGTTTATCTATATGTGGATTTTTGTTGCAATGAAAAAGAAATTGGCCCTTCTTTCAATTTGAAAAAGGCTTTGAAATGCATAAGCTTGAAAGTTTTGTTCTATGGTAGTTGGTGTTTTGTGTGCTTTTCCTAGCTGAAGTACATTACTGTGAGTGGTTCATCCTTTTAGTTCAAGGAGGGACTGAGGCAATGATGGATTTCCTTAAATGGGAAATGGGCACCGTTAAATTTTCTTCTTTGAATCCATTTAAGCATGAAAAATATTTCAGGCAGCCCTCGCTAATCATAGGCCTTGGCTTGATGAGGAACAATAATGTTCACACAGTTGGATATCTCCTTTTTCTGTTGCCTAGCTTCTTGTATATTTTGATACAATGGAGTATGTATGAAGAGTGAACTTTGGCTTTATCGTATGTATTGCATTCACTTTCGCATGACCCTTTATTATTTGGTCCCAACTGCCAGGCTCAATCAGGGGATGGCTAAGGCTTAGTTTGGCCCCATTTTGGTGCTTCTCCTTTTTTAAAGCACAATTTCATGTTAATTCATTTGGTAACTAGTTTATGAGCTTTGCAAAAATTGAACTTAGGACTTTTTGGGGAGAGCTTTTAAAAGCTCTAGAATGGAGCTTTTAAAAAGCTCAAGGTTGCTTTTTGGTTTCATGATGTGTTTTTTTTTTTTGAAGTGTATTGTGTCACTTGTACAAAATTATCAAACAACTTAAATAATAAATTTCATAAGCTACTTTTAAAAGCCGCGTGGGGACCAAACTAAGCCTAAAGTAGGCAATTAGTTAAAGTTTACAAAACATGAATCTTTTTTCGGGAAAAAAGATGAATCATAAAGAGTTTGTCATTTTTAGTAGGTTAATCTTGGATCTATCAGGGATGGCACCTAGGTGAGCATGACGTCCTATTGAACGTGAACGCGTATGGGATACGGAAACTATATGATACCAACCTATGTAGCACAAACTCTCAAGTTGGGTGACATGTCTGTATCGTACACGTGGCATACATTGAAACGCCCCAAAAACGCCCAAAAAAAAAATTTTGTCTTAATATTCTTGACATCATTCACATGCGATCGACGTGACCGGACACAAGAGTGAACAAGGCAAGGTGGTTTCTTTGAAAATGTTTTTGACACTTTGAGGTTAAAATTTTAATATACTAAAATAGGAGATAAGTAATAAGTTTATTTGGAATAGGTGGGGACACCACACGGAATATTGTGTAATTAAGTTTTGAACTCTGTAATTTTATTTGCCGTATTTTATTTCTCTAGATGTACATGTTTGAATGTGTATTCGTGTTATGTGATTGTTAGTCATGATATATGCGCATGTGTTGACAAATATTATTTTGTTCAACCATTGGCAATGTTTAAATTTCTAAGCTGTAATTAAAAGTTCATACAATAACCTGTGGGTTATATTCTGTGTACATTTACTTTTTATAAATTCAGCAGCTTAACCTCATATGTCAATTATTCATCTCTACATATCATCATTTTTGGAACTTATGTTTCCTAGTAATCCTATTTATACAATTCTAGAAACGCATCCGTTCAATATATGTTGGACATGTGCCCAATGTATCTAATAGATGGTCAAACTTTCACATATTCATTCGTGAATTAGAAGCTTTTAGAAATTTTCCCCCACATCTGCAAGTATTCAAAGAGTATTTGTGAGGACCCTTGTCCTTCATAGAAGTATCCTCACTTTATAGTCTCCCAATGGATTAGAATTGGAAAGTGATCGTGTAGCCTGCCCTGAGAAGTGAGCATAAGGCTTTGTTGAATGTAGCAGATCAAGTACAACTGATAAAAAGTTATTAATCTGGACAGTAAGACGCTTTGTATGATACTTTTTTTTTTGTTTTCTTTTTCAAAATGTAAACGAGCCTTAAATTCCATTTTGTTGGGTCTTCTACTTCTTTTCCTTTTTTTTTTTTTTTTTTTTTGGTTTTTGTTTTTTGTTTTCTTGTTTTTTTTCCCCTCCCTCCTTTCTTTTATTCAATTATCTTCTCTTTTTATGTTGTGGAATTACCCTCGCATTTTTCTGAATGCAGGAACAGGCGAGGAACGCATTAGAAGGTGCACTTGGTGGAAAGAAAGCTGAGTTTGAGAAATGGAACACTGAAATTAAGAAGAGGGAAGAGGCGGGTGGAGGAGGTGATGCTGGTGGAGGAGGTTGGTTTCGATGGGGTAGATGGTTTGGTGGGTCCGATGGTGATAATTTCTGGAAGGAAGCACAACAAGCCAGCCTTGCCATCTTAGGCATTATTGGCATTGTAAGTACTACTAATTTACTCAATTGTGTTTGTAGTATTTTGGGTATGCACAGTTCTGTTGGTATAATATAATAATCCGTCTCTATGTTTTGTTGGCTCTCTCCTTGTTTTTATTTTGCAGTACCTAATAATTGCAAGAGGTGAAGTTATGCTTGCCGTCATCTTCAATCCGCTGCTGTTTGCTTTGCGAGGAACGAGAAATGGATTGACTTTTTTAACGTCACGGATCTTGGGAAAGGTATCTCCAACCAGTCATGCCAATTTTGATGGTATTTCAAAAGAGGAGGCCTATACCAGTGTTTCAGCTAAAGAGCGAGTAGTGCGAAAATGGGGAAGCGAGTGATAGTTTTGTCAGTTGTCATTGTAGGCTTGGTCTTGAATCTGAAACACGGAATTTTTTAAAACAAACCTGGCCATTTTTTTTTTTAGATTAATGACATGTCTATTTAGTATTATTTAGGTTGCTTTAAAAACACTTCTTCATTGCAAAATAATTGTTGTTGCTTGAATTCTGAATTGAGTTCTAATTTTTTTTTTCCGTCTTTCTTGTTTGAAAAATATTTGGTATTCCATAACAAGCAAGGGTAGTTGGCTATCCTATTGAAATCAAGTCAGTTCACTACTAGATAAGAAAAAAAGAAAAAATAAATAAATAAATGAAAAAAAAAAAAGAAAAAGAAAAGAGAACACACTGTGCCTCTCATTGATAAGTTTACTCGTGTGACAGCCATCTCAATTTTTCTAGCAGACCCACCCGGGACTATCAAAATACTCGAATTATTTGTCAATCACGTGAATAGGACAATCACCTGGGATAATTTCTCTATTTTCGTCAATGAAATAACCCCCTTATCCAGAAAAAAAATAAGTAAACGAATCCCAATCAATATGAAGGTCAACTTATGATAAGCTATGTAAGGCAAATTAAGAACTGTGTGGTAAAAAAAAAATAGGGCTCTGCAAGAGGTCAGTCAACTTTTGATAAGAACGACAAAGTAAAAAAACGAAAGGGAAAAAAAAGGGTCTAAAACTACAAGAGATGCCATACCACCTCAGAAACATTAGTCATTAATAAATCAGTGTTTACAAACATACATTATGCTGGGACTGTCAGTCTCACTCTCACATGTATCAACACAAATGGGGAGCCCACGTATGAAATAGAATGGACGTGATATATGGTTTCAAAAAAATCATAATTAGCAATATAGTCTGGCTGACCCAGTAATCATGTTGGTTGATCGTGTGCCAGAATTATTACAGAATTACCTAACTTTTCATTCTAGACTAGGGATGGCAACGGGGCGGGTATGGGACGGGGTCCCCATACCCCGCCCCCGCCCCGCTTCAGTGAACCCTCCCCCCGCCCCCGCCCCGCCCCGCCTAGTGCTCTCCCCGCCCCCGCCCCCGCCCCCGCCCCGCCCCGCCCCCGAGGTCCCCGACCCCGCCCCGCCCCGCTCCGATTACGTTTTTTTTTTTTTTTTTTTGGTACACAAATTGAAAAAGTAATTTTTTTAATGCATTTTTTTCTCTAATAGTGCAGTTTTTTTTTTAACTTACCCAATTAGTTCCCTAATAGTGTAGTTTTTTTTTTTTAAAATGGTAATACACATAACTATTGAGGGGTAAAAATATAAATACAAGTATATTCGGGGCGGGGGCGGGTTTTTTGACCCCACCCCGACCCCGACCCGACCCCGACCCGGGTTTTGAAAACCTCCCCCATACCCGCCCCTAACCCTATTAACCCCCCCCCATACCCTACCTATTAGGGGCGGGGCGGGGCGGGGAACCCGGAAAACCCACCCCATTGCCATCCCTATTCTAGACTAGATGTCATGCCTAAAAATACTTGAACTTCAAATCCACCTAACATAAATTGATCATTTTCTATTAATATGGAAAGTTCATAACTAGATCAATTTTGTAGACTTCTTCTTATACCCCAATTTTTATTTTTATTTTTAATTAATCATTTTTTTTTTTAAAGAGAGATTTCCTGTGTGTGGAAATCAGAGATTTTTTCTCAGAATTTCATGTGTAAAGAAAAAATTCCAAGGGTGTGGTAAGGAATATGCTAAATACTCGAGTAAATGTTGAATGCAACAAGATAAGGTATACCACAACTATTTAACATAACCTACTAATAAAGATGGAAGTTATATTGAGTTGGGATGACTTTTTCTTACAACTAAGGGGAGACAAATGGACAACTAATGAATCTCATTGATTTGTGACATCACATCATTAATACTACCATGATAATGAAAATTTAGTTCTAAATCCACACATCAAATTGTTCTCTACAGTCTACACCCACCTAGATAACAGGTAATGCGCGCGAAACGTACTTCTCAGTCCATCAACGTGAGTGTAAAAAATAATTAAGTGGATGTAATTAGTAGCCCCCTGTGTGAAACTCTAATTACCAATACCAAATCATCCATCGAAACAAGTTTGGACTCTGTTTTCTTGGTTGTTCTGACAAGTTTTTGATGACTCTGTTACAGGGCCGGCCCTGAGATTTTGAGGGCCCTACTCGAACTTCTAAATGGGGGCCCTCTGTATATTAACATAAATATTATAAATATTACTTATTGATCACTTAAATAATAAATTTGAGTTAGTATTTTTTAGAGTGGGCCCTGCCTAAAGGGGGGCCCTACGCGGCCGCGTGTGCCGCTTCCCCTCAGGGCCGGCCCTGCTCTGTTATTATGTTAATATACATGCTATTACGAGAACATGAGATGTGAGCGCTTATTAAACAATTTGATACACTACAAAAGTTGGGGGACGTTATAGGGTGAAAGTGAATGCAGTGTAAGCTCATTTCAATCATCACCCAATGAGAATTGGTCAGAATAGTATCTTTCTGTCCACCCAATCCTAGGCTGTCTTACTTAATGGTCGTCGTGGAAGTTAGTGCCCGAAGTGCCCTTCACGATCTCTCTCTCTCTCTCTCTCTCTCTCTCTCTCTCTCTCTCTCTCTATTTCATTTATTCACAATTCCGGATCACCACATGACCATTTCTTTTAACTTCCCCAAACAACCCATCTCTCTCTCATTTTCTTTTCCTTCGTCTTCTTCTTCTTTGTGGAGGGCATTCTTCATTTTGATATTTTCTTTTTCTTTTACCTTTCTGGGATTCTTTGACCACCCCATTCTCTCTTTCTCTTTTATCTATTTCCCAAACCTTGTCACTAAAAAATATCATTTTCCTCATTGGGTTTCACCCATTTTTTATTTTTTATTTTTGTTGTTGTTTTCATAAGGTAGATTCTCTCAAGTATAAATTATTAACCTTTCCTGTTCTTTTCCTTTCTGGGGTGTTGTTAGTTCCGTTATTCTCTGGTTTGAGGCTTATTATTAGTCTTTTTATATTGTGTGCCTTTTTTCTGTTAGCCACTGTTGAATGGGATTTTGTTGTTCTTGATGTCTTTGGCTGTTGGATTGGTTTCAAGTTCCAAAAGCATGGGCTTTGATGAAAATAAGGAACAGGACACTCAAGTTTCATCAGAAACTAAAAAAACAGAGGATGTTGGTGTTGGTGGTGAACCAGGAGAGAAGCTTGGGAGACAGATGAGTGAGAATTCTGTATATGCAACTGAGGAGGAAGATGAAGAAGTTGATGTCAATATAGAGTTGGGTCCTCAATACACCCTTAAAGAACAACTTGAAAAGGATAAGGTACCCCCTATTTTTTTTATTTTTGGTTACCAAGAATTGAATTATTATTATTATTATTTTTTTCGAAAAATTTTCTTTATATTTTAAATTTTGTTTGCCTCTAAATAACTGATTTAGAATTATCTTTGATTATGGTGATATTGGAGTAATTAGGATGATGAGAGCTTGAGGAGATGGAAAGAACAACTTCTTGGGAGTGTGGATATCAATTCTGTTGGAGGTAATTCAATTGTGCAGTTCCTCTGTTTCTTTCTGAGTAATGCTACACCCACACGATATTCCACACTAAATTCCATACAAAGCAATCACGTCCCTTGATTTCAGTGGGTCCATGTGTTCCCCACATGAGACCAACTGGAAAGGGTCAAGATTGTTTTGTGTGGAATGTTGTGTGGGTCTAGCATTATTGTTTCTTTTCTACATGGGCTTTGTTTGCTTGTGTTGGTAAAATAAAGGATAATAAGCTAATCCTTTGAGCGTTTCAATGCCTGCATTATTCCCCGATAAGTAACTTGGTCCCTTTGTGCATTGTGCTTCATGAGATTTGCCTTGAAATTAGTCCTTTGGAACAGAGGCTTGAGGGTTTTTTTTTTTCGGGCAATTAGTACCCATTATTCTCAATCTATGAGGATGTGATGTGTTGAGGTAAATTTAGGAATTTGTGGTGACAGAAAGTTTGAACTCTAGCATCCTTTCCTGTATATTACATATTATGGAATTTAAGATCATAAAATTGTGGTTCATGCTTCCTATTTAATTCTTTTGCAAGAATCATAGCTTCAATGTACATTTTTTTTAAACTATATATTATCTTTTGTGTGTTTCACCAACTCGATATTTGAAAATTTTGAATTTATGGATCTAAAATTATATATTTTCATGTTCATTGATATTTTCACAAATTTTACTGCCTATAATAATATTAAGGCATGCACAACACATGTAGTTGTAACAATGTTTTTAATACATGATAGTTGCACAGATTTTATATTTTTGGCATTTAATGTAAAGCTCTTTGTTAGTTTATACCAAGGTTTAGTTTGGCCCCAACGTGGCTTTTTAAAAGGAGCTTGATAATTTTGTACAAGTGACACATTATTCTTCAAAAAAATATCATGAAACTAAAAAGTAACCTTGAGCTTTTAAAAGCTCTCCATTCTAGAGCTTTTAAAAGCTCCCCAAAAAAAACTCTAAATTCAATATTTACAAAGCTCATAAACTGGTTAACAAATGAATTAACATGAAATTGTGCTTTAAAAAAGTAGAAGCACCAAAAATGGGGGCCAAACCAAGCCCAAGTCTCATAATGGAAAAGGAATGTTATATATATATATATATATATATATGGATTTGCAAATGCAACCTAGACGTTCTGGTGACATTGTTTTATAATTTGCTTTATATTGTAGAAACTCTGGAACCAGATGTGAAGATCTTGAGTCTTGCAATTAAGTCCCCTGGTAGATCTGATATATTTCTCCCAATTCCTGAGTATGGAAATCCCAAAGGCTTGTGGTTTAGTTTGAAAGAAGGTAGCCGTTACAGCCTCAAGTTCACCTTCCAAGTCAGCAACAACATAGTATCAGGCCTCAAATACACCAACACTGTTTGGAAAACTGGTGTCAAGGGTACCTCTCTCTCTCTCTCTCTCTCTCTCTCTCTCTCTCTCTCTCTCTCTCTCTCTCTCTCTCTCAAAACTTAATTAGGCCAAAGTAATTGCTTACATAAATTCTTATTTACAGTGGACAGCACAAAAGAAATGCTTGGAACCTTTAGTCCTCAGCTTGAACCTTACACACATGAAATGCCAGAAGAAACCACCCCTTCTGGTTTTTTCGCTAGAGGATCATATTCAGCCAAAACAAAGGTAAAATCCAATAATTACATTTTTGTTTCTTCCTCCTCCATTTTACTTTAGCCTGCGTTTGCTTCACGAATTTAGTGAAAGAAAAGAAAAAAAAAAAAAAAAATTTAAAAAACGTGGGTTGGTGAGAAGAAAGAAAACAAAATACTTAGGAAAACGCCTTTTTTTTTTGTTTGGTTATTATTAAGTTACCAACTACTTCAAAAGCTTAAGTTATGTGAGAATGGGCTCAACAAGTATATCAAGCTTCAACATCGTCCCTCACGTGCAACCCCGACTTGCATGTGGAAAGCAAACAAACCAAACTCTATCATAGTGTAGACAAATAGCAAAATGCAAATATGCACAACAAAGCGGGGATGGAGAGTCGAACCCAGGACCTCCCACAAACAAGATTCTGATACCATGTTAAGTTCCCAACTGCTCCAAAAGCTTAAACTATTAGAGAATGGGCTCAACCATATACATCAAGCTTCAACAGTTATTTAAGAAAATAGGAAAAAGAATAGGGTAATAATAAATAAGTAGTTTTGAATTTTACGAATAACTTTTCTCCCTCTTTTCTTGATTTGTTACTATATTTTGAAAAAAAAAAAATTAGTTTCTTATATACATTGTTTTAAGCCAGAAATAGTTTTTTCTTCTAGTTTTATTTCCTTGTCTTTTCTTTTCTTTCACTAAATTCGCAAACCAATACTAACCAAACAAATTAAGTTTTACTAAAAAGGACTAAGCATTTCTAGATTTTCCTCCGGTACTAATCTATTTAGATTTTAGACTATCTATTACAATTGAAGTCCTTTGACTCCACCTTCCAAAGCTTTTATTGTGTGTCTGTGTATAAATTTTTCTAAGGAATGGTGGGGTAGGGACCTAGGGTGGATGTGAATTTGAAACTCAATTTGCCTTATGAACTCCATCTTTATCATTTCTCTGCATTGAGTACTATATAGGGGGACCACCCTCTTTCATGGGTATGGACAAAGAAAAGGGCATAACACAAGCTATTTATGAATCTGTTTGATTTTAATTTTGTCACCTTTCTAGTTATAGCTCATCTGCTCATGGACAGTTTGTTTTTTTTAAAGTGTCAATTGAGGACCAAGTTAATGCTTCTGCCACATCCAAGAATTCAAATTCAATGATCAAATGGTTGCATGTGCAACAAATAGGTCCATGCATGTGCATTTCAAATTTATGCTTTCGATATTAAACTCTATATATCTTTTTCCGATCTATACTAAATTTGGTCTGAGAGAAGTGGAGAGAAGAGTGAAGAAAGGTTCACTAGCTTCTCTTGTTTCATGAGTTAAATTGAGCGAGAAAAGAATGTTAACGCGCGGAGAGAAAATTGGAGAGAAGAGAAGAGGGAAGAGAGTGAAAATAAAATGTTATAGTAAAAAGACCAATGTATACAAATATGTCGCCCTTATGAAGTATCATTTTTTAATAGAGAGTAAAAGAGTAAAGGTTCTATAAAAGTTAACCAAACAAGCGACGTTCATTTTTCCTTTCTCTTCTCTTATCTTTGTTTCTCTCAATCCAGACGAATAGACTGTCATTATCACATATAAAATTAGTCATTAATCTATAGTTTTCTTTTTGCTCTCTTTACAGTTTGTTGATGACGACAACAAGAGCTACTTGGAGATCAATTACAC
Source organism: Hydrangea macrophylla (assembly GCA_033977485.1). NCBI lineage: Eukaryota > Viridiplantae > Streptophyta > Magnoliopsida > Cornales > Hydrangeaceae > Hydrangea > Hydrangea macrophylla. The sequence continues at coordinate 111,518,873 of CM066988.1, read as the reverse complement.
CTTTGATATCAGGAAAGATTGGCAGTAAAATTACTTCAGTTGTTGAGCTTTCACCTTCAGTGTCATTACTTTGCCCCAGAACATGTTGCATTCTTTTTTCACTATCTTAACTATTCATGTCCATACCTGTCTAAGATTGGCCACCTAAGTGAGGAAAGTGGGAAAAACTATGCAGAAGCTAGATGTTCATTTGTTGGTGTGCTTTAATAAATTTGAATTTGGCATTTCTAACAAATATTTATATCTTGCTTTGAGATTTGTGTGTGTGTGTGTGTGTGTGTGTGTTAAGGAAATTGAGACCAACTGCAAAGGAGCCACAAATCTGTTCTAGAATTAAGTTCATTGGTGTAGTTTAAGGGCCTGTTTGTGTATCTCTGAATGAAATTATTGTGTTGATTTTTTTCAAAAGCATGTAGTTAATAAGATCATCAATCTTGAATGACAACTGTTTAGAATTTTCCTCAGTTCCCAGTACAGAAGAAAAAGACATAGGTAAATTAGGTTCATGTTTTGATATGTGATTAGTCCATATATACAAGTGTGCTTATATGGCACGTATGCGGCATATAATTGGACCAATAATATCATGGAACAATATGAAAGGAGTAAGAGACCTAAGGTAATGTAATTATGTATTATTACTTTCAAGAAAACAAAGAAATGACCATGCAAGAAAAAAGAAATATAGTGTAGTATTTTTCTAAATATCTTTTATAAATGACACAATTTGAACTCAAATGACGACCAATAACGTTATAAAATAGTTGACAACTTTGACTTAGGCCCATTTGATAAATTTGAAAAATTGAGTATTTAGTGCTTAGTGCTGAAAATTATATGCTAGTGAAATTATCGTAGTGAAAATAATGTTTTACTTAAATTTTCCAGCAAGTATTCGTCTCTGTTTTTTAAGTTAAGTGGCAAGTCCTTATACATTATCAAACACACTGGAAAAAAAAAAAAAAAAAAGTGTGATACTAAAAGACTTGGGAGAACCAACAAAGAAATGACTCTAATTCTATCAATATTCTTTCCACACCTAATTGAATTTTCACAAATGCTCTTAGTCCATCAGTTAAGAGGCCTTGTTGAATAATGTCATCCTTTTTCTTTCTTGACTGTGACACTTTCAAAAGTTAGCCAAAGGTTACTTCTGTAGCTTCCTTGTGTATTCTGTTCATTTATTCAGGATAGATAACTGCTTTTTACCCCTTTACTTCCTTTCCTTTCTCATTCCCTGTGTGTCTTTGTCATTAATTTTTGAGTCTCATATTAGAGGACTCCTAATCAAATTTGGATGTATGAGCATTTAGGTTTCAATAAAGGCAAAAGAAAAGTTCTATACTAAAACTTGTATAGTGAATTGTTTTACAAAATCAAAACACATGCAAAAATGCATGGCAATTGGAGCTTTTACTACTTCACTAAGCAATGACCCATTTGTATATCATTAGAAATCATGTTAATGGACCTGAATAATTGGTTTAAGTTAATTAGTGTGAAAACTTCAAAAATCAAATTAAGAGCTCCCTCACCAACCTATACTTGAGTGCTTCTGATGATGATTTATTGTTATGAAGTATGAATCAAGAACAGTTCTGGGTTCTTTCTAAATATGAATCAACTATTCATTTAAGCTTATATTTGTCATATGTGTATCATCAATAAAAAGAAGATTTTGTGTGTGTGTGTGTATGTGTGTGTGTGGGGTGGGGGGACTATACAAGTTTGTATATATGTATAGCTTGAGAGCATCAAAAAGACTTGGAGTTGGTTATGGACACAAATTTGGTAGGAGTCATCACGGAAACAAACTCCGAAAGGGGCATTTAGGGTTTAGTCCATTTTAGAGTACTTTTTAAGTATTAGATCCCACAAGGGAATTTTTTTAGTGAAAGGTCCCACATATATATAAAACTGGGATCCCCACGACTTCTTCGTAAAATTTCACAAGATTTTGTGAAATTTCACAAAACTTAGAAAGTTTTGTGAAATTTCACAAGAAGTCGTCGGAATTTTTTTGCCCAGATTTATATTGAGGGACATTATGTCCTTTAACCAATAACTTTTTCTAATGGGGGACATAACACTAATTATTGAGTCCTTTCTTGCAACGTATTGAGAAATGATTCACAAGATCACCCTTTGAGAGCCTTGATAGAGCCATAGAGGACTACTGGTTTCTATTGAAGGGCAGCAAGAGTTCCATCAACCGCACCTTGAGGGTGGGAAACAATATATATAGATTTACTTGCAAATATGGGTGCTAACAAAATTGAGTTTTGTATATAATTTTAGATAGCCTTGCTAGTTCTCTAATGTTAGCTATGCTAATAGACTGTAGTGGAGTAAACTTCCGTATGGGAAGCTAGTTTGTAAAATATAATGATGAGGTTTCTAATTCTCACTCAGGAATGATAATAAGCAAAATTCACCAAAATCTAAAATTGAAAGGAAACGAGATTAGGGCTGCAACTAAGGTAGATGGGCTTCATTTTAGGATTTTTCGGGATTGACTCAGAATTTTAGTGGAGTCGGCCCAAACTTGAGTTCGACTTGTGTTTTCGTACTAAAACTTGAGCCTGATTTGAGCCCGAATTACAGTACATAAACAATAATACTTAAGAGTATCAAATTAAAATTTTTTGATTTAGATTTGTGTAAAACCCTTCCATCTATCAATTCAGTTTTTTTAATAATCTAGCTGCATTTTTGTCACTAAAAATGCTATAAAGTACATAGATAGAATGTAATATATTTATAATATATAAGGATCCCTAAAAAGTAGTCCAAGTAAATTATGGGTTGCGCTTAGGCCGACCAACCTGAGTTGCATAAAAGAGACCCTATTATATTTCACATTCTTCTCATCCACACGTGAAATATCTCATGTGACTGTTACACTTATGTGACTTTTATTGTAATTTAAATATTCTGTGCTAAGTTTTATAGTAATAAAGAGATTACAATAACCATCACACGGAATAACGGTGATATGGAATAATTTATCCATTCACACGTCTCAACAAGGATGTAGTTTTTCACCTTATTATTATTATTATTACTTCTTTTTTTCCATAACAAACTCTCAATTTCCTAAGCAAATGGCATCATTTTGGTCATATTTAAAACCACACTTTCACCCTTAATTGCCTTTTTTGCTTATCTACTTTTGCTCGCTCATTATTCACTCAGATTTCCAGCAAATAATATGTGTCACATTTTATTCTCATTTTATCTGTGTATTATCAAAGTCATTACTGAAATGAGACTCATGTCACCCACTAAAGGTGTAGGTGAACAAAAATGCTCTTTGAGATATGAGTAAGTCTTTGGGCACAAACAAATCTCACAAATACAATCCAAAAAGAGCACTACTAGACTCACACAGTGAACCACACACTTTTTGACACATAGCTTTAAATGCTTGTACCTTGTGCTATTTGAATTTTTTTACACTTTTTTGTGTTCCACTTATACAGCACAAGGTACATGCATTTAAAGCTGTGTGTGAAAAAAATGTGTGTTTCACTGTGTGAGTCTAGCATTTTCCATCCAAAAATGTCACAATGTGTCTATTTCTCTCCTGGCAGGGTCCACTGACACTATAGGATCCACGGAGGAGAGAGACAGACACACATTATAATATTTGTGGATTGTATTTGTGAGATTTGATTTAGAGTAATGCTACACCCACATCAAATTCCACACTCAATCATGACCCTTTATTCCATTGGGCTCCATGTGATGAGTCCCACACAGGACCCACAATAAATTAAGGGTAAAATGTATTGGTTGTGAAATTTGATATAGCTATAGTAGCATTTTTGATTTGATCAAACCTCCATATTATTTAGAAAAAAAAAATGTATATGGGCCCCACCACCTCCACGGCTTCAGCAAGCTCCCACTCCCGTCCATTTCTCCAATCACTGGATCACCACCATCTCCTTCCACTTCAATGCCCAGACCCTTTCTTGGCCATTGTCTCTCTTACCCGATTTCCGCACCGGAGACCAATAATTTGGGTATTTTCTCAAACCTACACTCGCCCGAGATCAATTTTGGTTCTGCAATCAAAGCTCTTCAACCCAATCTCCACCGATCTGTCTTTGACCCAATTCATCACATTGAGTTCAAGAGACACGGGTTTGAATTCCATCAAGGTACATAGTTCTACTTCCAAGATTGATCGTGAAAATTGGGTTTCTTGAGAAAGAAATTGATTATTTTTTTTTTCATTTTGTTTTTCTAATTCTGCAATTGAAATTTGGGTTTCTTGAGAAATTGATTGGCTTTTATACATTATATATATATATATATACGTACACAGAGAGAGAGAGAGAGAGAGAGAGTTAACCCACAAAAGAGGTTACTGCATTTCGCCGGGGGCTGGTCCTCGACGCCGGTGGCCGGTTGGGATTTTTTTTTTTGGAAAAATGGTTAATTTACGAAAAAAGGGCCTTGTCCTAGGATATTACAATAAGCTCAAAAAACCAGCTAAAGAAAAGAAAAAAGACAGAGTCAACCTCTAAACTAGCAAACAATGCCCACAAAGGCTAAACAAGGCCAAAGCAATCCTGCACAACAGAAGTTGAACACAATCAGTTTCTATGTCGACCTTTTGGACGGCTCCCACTGAATTTTATCTTCGCCTCCCTATTCATCTGTCTGTTGGAGGCACCGCTCTTGACAAAAGGGGGACCTTCCTCATAATCAGACTCACTAGCTTCACATCCCTCATCAGGGGGAGAGCTGGAAGCCTCTCGACCTGTAACAAACCCAGTAGAGGGGTGGTGAGAAGGATTAACCATATCCAAATCTTTCCCAGGAGGAGAAACCACAACTTCACTTTGACCCTGGTCAACATCAGGGGAAAAGCACATAAAACATATTGCCCTCACTCTGGGGCGCATCCACAGAATCAACCAACTTACCTTTACATTTGCCTTTCACAACTATCCATTCCCCAATCTCTGGTTTCTCTGGTTGCTTGCTATATGAACAAGAGGGTAAGGAGGGATGGGGAGGATGACGACGGGAGTTACGACGAGCCGGGGCAATTCTCGGGGTCACAACTTTAGAACAATCATGACCAAATGCGGAGCATTTAGCACACCTAGGAGGGGTCCACTGGTATTCCACAGTAATGTCTATTAAAATAGTCCCACCCAACTCATCCTCAATCTCAAGAGCAAATTTAGTGATTAGATCATGCGCTCCACTCACTTCCACACACACCCTTGCATAGGACACACGCCTGCGACTGGCAGTAACCCTGTCCATCCGCAGAAGTTTGCCAAGGTAGCTAGCAATGAAGCTAATACCCTTACGATTCCAAAGCTCCAAGGGGATACCATATAAATTGACCCAGATAGGAATAGTGTGAACCTCCTCCTTACTTAACTTCAAATTTGGCTTCCAAAGACTTAGAATGAGAGGTTGACCCAAGATATACCATGGGCCACCTTCAAGCACAGCATCCCTATTTTTTACACTGGAGAATGTGAAGAAAAAAAACCGAGAATCTGGTTGGGATCTTTTGGCTGCTGCTTAACACCTGTTAGGGCTGAGAATGGGTTAAGGTTCTGCGATACATTGGGAGGGTTAGGGTTTTGGGCTTGGATTTAGCGATTGGGTTAGGGATGCAGAGAAGAGAGCTATGTAAGCTCTAAAAGAGGAGAAACCAATTGTGGATCCTCAGCCCCAATGTGGAAGAAGAGATGAATTAGGGGGGCTATTGTGTTTTATTCAAAGGGACTGGATGTGCAACAAGTATGGTGGGACTCACAATTTATTTTTGCAAAAAGCCCTTATTGTGGAATTCGTTGTGTACGTAAGGGATTATGTGCGTAACGTTTTTGAAGAAACTAGGAAGTTACTCCGTGCATTGCACGGGCATTGAATTTCGTAGAAAAAAATACAATGTATATTTTTTTTAACGTGGACAAGAAAGAGAAATAAGTTTTATTAATTCTGAAAATAGTGTTAGAAAAATTTGATTTAATAACTACAATAATTGATGTTACCCTACAATTTAAGGCTCTTTTCTTTATTGTATAGATAACACATATATATATATATATATATATGTGTGTGTGTGTGTGTGTGTGTGTGTACGCACATATATACAAAAAGGGTAATATGAAAAAAGCAAAAGGGTAATTAGGTAACTCGATTTAACAAAAGAGTAATTTACAGAAAAAAAAATTAAGGGTAATTTGGTTATTCAATTTGTAATTGTACATACTTTAAACTTTTAGGCTCTTTTCTTTAAAGTACGGATAAACTATATATATATATATGTATATATATATAAATACACACACACACACAGGTATATATTATATACAAAAGGGTAATTTGGTAATTCGATTTTAAAAAAATTGTAATTTGTAAAAGTTATAAGGGTAATTAGATTATTCAATATGTACATATCATAATATAATAAAAGAGTTTTTAGTAATTTAATTTAACAAACGGAAATTTATGATTGTAAACACTTTAAACTTTAAGCTGTTTTCTTTAAGGTATAGAAACAAAAAAGTAATTTGCATAAGACATAAGAGTAATTTGGCTATTCAATTCATAATTGTACACACCCTTATTCAATTTTGGTATATAATATATTCAATATATACAATGATAATAATAATAATTTTTTGTAAGGTATGTGGGTGTGTAATTAAAATCAAATGTCTAAGCATGTGTGTGTATAAAATCAATTGTACACACCTTTATTCAATTTTGGTATATAATCTATTCAATATATATAATAATTAGAATAATTTTTTGTAAGGTATGTGTGTGTGTAATTAAAATCAAATGTCTAAGCATGTGTGTGTATAAAATCAATTGTACACACCTTTATTCAATTTTGGTATATAATATATTCAATATATATAATAATTATAATAATTTTTTGTAAGGTATGTGTGTGTGTAATTAAAATCAAATGTCTAAGTATATATGTAAATTAAACTTATAGGTTCACCTCACTTTTTCAAGAAAAAAAAAAAAACCAAATTCGTTTGTGAATAAATGACCAAAAAAGAGTGTGGAGATATATGAAATTGTATAGGATTTCAGAGGGGAAATGGTAAAAATGAACAATTCAAAAAATAACAAATAAGGATAAAATTGAAATTGGAAATCATATTTAGCAATAAGGACAAATTAAAATTGGAAATCACATTTAGGGTGCGTTTGATAAAACTGAAAATTAAGTACTGAAAATTGGAAATCACATTTAGGGTGCGTTTGATAAAACTGAAAATTAAGTACTGAAAATTAAGTGCTGAATTTAAGTGCTGAAAATTTTAAGTGATTTGTATTTTTAATACTGAAAATAGTGTTTTAAGAGCTAAAATAGACTGCATTCAGTGATTATTTTCAGTAGAAAGTTTCCACTTAACGTTTTTAGTGAATTTTTTTACTGCTTTTTCAATTAAGGTACATTATCAAACACACTGAAAAAATTAAGTGCTGCAAATTTTCATTTTCACCACTTAATTGGGTTATCAAGCGCACCCTTAGCCTCTTTTATATAGGGTATATATAGATATAGATATAGATATAGATTTATATAGGGTATATAAAACAAATGTTAGTGCTTAATTTGTTTGGGGAAAAAAAAAGAAAGAAAAAAAAAAAGCAAAACAAAACAAAACCAAACAAGGCATAGCCCAATTTGGGTTGTGTTGTGCCTTGTTTGTGTTAGTGGTTTGTTTGGGAAAACCCAATAAAAATAAAAACAAAACCAACAAAACACCAAATAAAACAAAATAAAACCAAACAAGCTAGTGACTTGTTTGGGAAGAACGAAAAAAATACAAACCACAAAGTCAAAAAGCGGTTGTGCCAAACAAGGCATAACCTACAATTGTTAACTTTTGATTTTGTTGAACCAAATTGTAGATATTTGTAATTATTGCTTGAAAAGTTGATTGAATCATTATTAGAGGATTAAATATTTTTAAAAGTTGAATGAAATTATTAATATTAGTAATTATTGCTTGAAAAGTTGATTGAATCATCACTTCTAGAATAATTTAATTTTAAAAGTTGACCTAATAGTAATAAGGGTTGTTTTGTAGATAAAATGACCAATCTACCCTCACAAAATGACAAAAATATGAAAGTAATCATTGAAAGGAAATGGAACAAGAAAGAAAAGTAAGGTAAAAATGTAATTTCAAACAAATCAAAAAATGACAAATTATGACAAAATTGAAATTGCCCCCGATCGGATATATTTATTTTTTTAGGGGTAAAAATAGTATAATTCTGTGGTGTTTTTTTTTATCAAGCCATAATTTTTCCCAATTTTTTTATTAAGGTAAAAAATAAATAAATAAATAATTAAGCCATAATTTTTTCATGGAAATTTTGTAATATAAGCTTAATTTTTTATTTATTTTTTTTATCAATTTCACTTTGATATTTGTATGGCAATGCGTGCCCAACTTTAAGTGTATTAGATTGTTTAAAAGATTATAAAATATTAGCACGGTGGTTTAAAAGATTATACGATATTACCAAATTATTAAAAGCTTTAAGTGTATCGGATTGTTTAAAAGATTATAATTATTTATGGGATAAATTAATTTGTGCAAAAAAAACACATAAAATTATACTATTTTTACCCAAAAAAATTCTAGGGGGGGTGCTGTCCCAAAACCCCCGTATAAGCTTCTGGTCTCATTGAACTACACTCCTGGCTCTATGGACACATAGTGTCATTTTGGGGTGGAAATAATATGATATTCCCATTATGCCCTTGCAAAAAAATTCCAGTGGGGGCGCTGTCCCAAAACCTCCGTATAAGCTTCTTGTCTCATTGAACTATCCTGGGTCTATGGACACAGTGTTTGGGCTAAAAATAATATGATATTCCCATTATGCCCTTGCTTAGTTTGTAATTGGCCGAATTTTGCACAATTTTCAAACTATAGGGTGTAAATTGCCAAAATTAAAACCATAGGGACCAAATTGTTACAACCCTTAAACTACAGGGGTGTAATTGAAATTTACCCTAATAGTATCAAAGAAGAAGTAAACTTACACTAAAGGAGAAACAAATTACACAAATACCAAATAAGGACAATCAATTGGAATTTTATTATTCATAAGCCTTAAGACTCTTTTTATATAATGGTATAGATATATGAGAAATAGGAAGAGTGATTCCCAATTTCCCACACTCCTGTCCTGGTAAAAGACCAACACTAGTAATTGAACAATTGAGATAAATTTTAGGGTGTGTTTGATAAATCCAATTAAAATGAAAATTTTCAGCACTTAATTTATTTCAGTGCGTTGGATAATGTACCACCTAATTGAAAAAGCAGCCAAAAATTTACTGAAAATGTTAAGGGTGCGTTTAATTGCAAGGTAGAAATTGGATTGAAAAGATATTTTTTCCATGGAATTATTTTACTTGGAAAATTTTTCCATGGAAATAAAATTTGGGACTGTTTGATTGCAATTATTTTTAGACTGAAAAATCCAATATTTTCCATAGAAAATCCAATTTTGCTGTTTGATTGTCACTATTTTCCAGTGGAAAATGGTTATTTTCCATGGAAAATGATTGCAATTATTTTTAGACTGAAAATGGTTATTTTCCATGGAAAATAACTTTTTTGCTGTTTGATTGCAATAATTTTCCATGAAAAATTAGCATTTTCTATTGAAAATTTGCTTCTTTTCAAGCAATTAACCTATGAATCATAAACAAACAGTTTGAAAATGAAACAAATTCAAGTAATTAAGACAGCTACTCATATCAATAGACAATTTCACAAATGATAGAAGTACAACATGGAAATTAGTACTTTTTTTGCTCCAAACTTCTTGGCCCAATGGAAAATTATAAGTGCTCACAACAAAAAAAAAAAAAAAAAAAAAAAAAAGAAGGCTTGATCACGCGAAGTTGACGATAGCTGCTGGAGCAATTCTTGAATTGAGCTGCGGCTGTTTCACCAACTCATGTGGCAAGTTCCAGGTAAACTACAGTCTTCATCATACCCCCTCCCTATCCAAATAATCGCATCGGCCTCGTCAAATTTGAACAGCAAAATATACGATATAAAAATCAAATATTAAGGGACTTGGTGAGGGGTTGAACCGTCTTCTTCTTCTTCTTCTTTTTGGTCTCAGAATATGCATATTCTTTAAAGGCAACAGAGAAGAGCGATGTTTACAGTATGGGCATGGCGCAATGCGTACTAAAATTGCCCTAGTAGAGAGGCAGCTATAGTCCAAGTAAGCTATTTTGTATTTAGCTGTACAAAATTAGGTATAAAGGCTATACAAATAAGCAACCCAAATTTCATTTGAACTTAATACGGCTATCCACCATCAAGAAAAGGGCAAACTCAGTGGACGAGGCTCCCACTCTTGAGGGGTCCAGGGAAGATGACACAACCCTACCCAACATGCGGAATGGCTATTTCCAAGTTTCAAACCCGAGTAGGTCACAATGGAGCAAATTTAAAATAAGCATGTTGAAAACATATCACCTGTTGTCTTGAAGGTCCAAGACAAAAGCATTAACGTTGTTGTTCCAAGAATAAAGCAAATCAAGAGACTATTGACAATTTCTAATAAAGAAACTCCCAGTATTCAAAGCAACCCAAGAGTTCTGATTGAACAACAAAGCTAGGTACCCATGAACTACTAAATTAAAATTATCATACTTTGAAATTGGAATTTCAAAACCCATGTCTGTAAACAAAGCATCACTGTCCATCCACCAAATCCATTCAATTTCTAGGTGTGAAACCATGAGCTTTCTTATCAATGGCAGCTTTGCTCAATACCCATAAAGCTCTGAATCAAGATATGCCATGTTATACATAATCACAATGCTATAAATTCGACAACAATCGATTTTGTTCTTTGTAGACTCCAATAAATAGCGGCCAACATGTTAAAATTTTGTATAATTACCTCAGTCCATAAATTCAAGAAAGTCCTTAAATAATCTCTAAGCAATAGCATCAAGTACACACCTATCAAGCTTCACACTACCAAATAGATAAAAAAGTGAATTTGAAATATACTGCAACTCTAAAATTGACATAAAGGTAGCATTGACATGTGAAAGGGAACTATCAAGACTCAATATAAGATTAAATAGCAAAAGGCCACCACCTCTCCTCAGTAACTAGTCCAGTAACCAAAAAAAAAAAAAGAATGTGTATATATGTACAAAAAGCAATATGCCAGAAAAAAGGAAGTGTTGACTAACTAATTTATTTGCTTTTGTAGTTTTTCAGGAAATATTATGCTCTGAAAATGCTTAAAAAATGGAATCAATCAACTACAATGGACTGTTGACTGTGACATTTAATCAAATACAACTTAAAAGCATATAAAAGATATTTGAAAGATAAAACTATGTATGGATTTCTTTGACAAGACTCAAACTAAAGCAATTTATGGATCTGAAACAAACACAGCTTTTCCCAAAGGCAAATGAACCAACCTCAAAGGCTCAACCTTTCCCTCCCTACCATCACTTAAAAAGTGCTTAATCCATCCCTCCAATCTCTCCACCATCATTATATATATATACTTTGTACCTATTGTAAATTTAAACGCTATTGTAAATTTAAACACTATTGATATGAATTAATTTGAAGGCATGGACGCAAATACTAGTAATTAAAGGGAAAAACATGATACATTGAATTATAAAAAGATAACAATAAATTATAGACATAAATCTAGAAAAATAAACCAAAAGCATGTAATGTAAGGTCTCCTATTTCACTGTCAAATGGACAGAACTAGGCAGGAAAGTGTGATCCAAGCCACCATAGAACATCGGCACACACACACACATACACATATATTTACAGCTTGTGTGTGTGCATGTGATGTATGACATTTGTATAGATTGAGAATCGGACAAATATAAATATGAATCTTATGCCCTTCATTAAATCATACAAAATGAAATATAAACTGAAGTGTATAACCTTAAGGCCATAGCTACCATGAATTGTAAATAAAATGCAATTTCCTTAAAAAAACAAAAGTGTCTAATGATAAAACTTGGGCTGACAGCATATAAACCACTCCACTAAGCACATTTTCATCCTCACCCTGGCCCCCAACTAAGTATCTATAACCAATACACTTCAGTCTACCCATTAAACCCATACTAAATTCCAATTCCAACAACAATTCACCAAACCTTTTTTCTTAATTTGAACCCAAACAATTCAAAAAGGCAATGAAAAAGGACCAAATGAAGCTCAACTTCTAATAGTTAAAAGCCCTAACAATTCAAAAAACAATATGAACAATTCACAAATAGGCTTACAAATCAATGTAGTTCTACTCCAAACCCTAATTTGGGAGTGATAAGAAGGAAATTGATTGTCTAGTCTGAATACAGAACACAATACATTATGTATTTGTATATGTATATGTATTTACAACTATATGTATATGTGTTTTAAAATCTGTATATGTATCTATAAATCGTTGTGTGAGTGTGTACGAGAGAGAGAGAGAGAGAGAGAGAGAGAGAGAGAGAGAGAGAGAGAGAGAGAGTGTGTGTGTGTGTGTGTGTGTGTGTGTGTGTGTGTGTGTGTGTGTGTGTGTGTCACACCCCAACCCGCCATGGCGGATTAGGTCACGTGTAACAATGCCACCGAGGCACGTCCTCAATGGATATAATATAAAACAAGCTTAAACTCCCTCTTTAATCTCTTAATAAAACTCATTTACATGCAACTGACTCCAAGGGTAAAATGGTCATTTTAGAATTCTTGTCGAGTTTCCATCTCAAAAGGTAGCTTTTCAAATAAGGAACTCAATGTTGAAAACGGCGCGTGAATACGAACTTCCTAAACCAAGTTGTGTTCATTTTTATCTTGAATTTGACTATACTCAAGCACAATGATATTCTGCCAAGAGTTGGATCAATCTAACTTTCTTTGTGCTTGATCCAACTTTCTGCAGAATGAATTCTATCCAGAGTTGGATCAATCCAACTTTCTGCAAAATATAGTTTGCTCAGTCCAACTTTCTGCAGAATATATTCTGCTCAGAGTTCGCTAAATCTAACCATAGTTCGCTCAAGCCAACTTTCTGCAACAAGTATTTTGCTGCTGCTAAAAAGTCTTGCTGCTAAAAAAACCTTTACAAGTTTTAAAACAATCTTAAATATATGATTTGCTATCAAAATCTAACCAAACATCAAATGAATCTCTAGGACTCATTTCTAAACCCTTGCAAGTGTATTCAATCACCAAATCCATGAGAAACCATGAATCACAAAAGAAGAACACAAACATGCATCATTTTCCAACATTAAGCTTAACATGAGTAAAAATCTGTCAAAACTTGACTAAACCTCCCCAACTCCTTTCATAAAAGATTCATTTGAAAACCGATCACACCCATAACATTTATAGTACTTAAATAAGGTGAGAAACAAGTTTAAACAAGATACATGGGTTCAACAACCATCCACAACCAATGTACAAACTCCAAATATAACTTGTTCTCCTAATAAAACCATTTACAACCAAAACTTTACAAGTATAAGTTCCACCTCCTTCAAGGCTAACATATGTACAAGCCTATGAACATATAAACATAATGACCCTTCGCTCGGATACCCGATTACTTCATTTCCCCTTCGCGATCTGTACCTGCGGTGGTTATTCAATAACCAAAAAGAAAATAGTTTTGTTTTAAGCTTACGCTTAGTGAATACTTTAACCGTGCAATTGGAGTATGAAATGCGGTATATGCAATATTTAACAACACAATGATAAAACTAGTCGCTGGAATGTCAAGTAACTAATCACCATTGCAACAGACCCAAGTTTCCGGGCCTTTTCTCACTTCAACGTCGCATATAGCGAAAACACACACTCTCACGTGACCGTAGTCAAATCGTTGTGGTCGTCACCACCGTCCCATTTTTCTTGAGAAAAATATTGTCCCGTTAATACGAGCTAAATAATGGTGATCATTACTTGACATCCATTGACCCAATTAAGCACATAAGCACGTCAAACATATCACTTAACAATTTCTGTAAAATCGACATGTTAAGTTCAAATTAACACATGCCTTATCTATTAATTCAAGAACTAAGCATATAATCATACTCAATATCACATAAGTATCATTTAACACCCAATTTAGGATTAGAGTACTTACCTCACAAATTGCTCCAATTAAAGCCTAGAACCCCAAATTCCTTGTAAATTTTAGCTCTAATTAACTCCAACAAGAATCCTACATACAAATATCACATATATGTATCGTCACCTCAAAGAAGGTCGCGGAAAAATGTTAACGAAACGAAAAAAGAAAGGTATAGAGATGATCCTCTCACCTCCCCGAGTCCGAATACAGTCTCGGTTCGCGAAATGGTGTACCAAGGACGAGGAAACGGTGGAAAAACGACGTAGTCGGCAGAGCTTCCGTTAATGGCCGAAATTCTTTCTCCTGAATCTATGTTTTTGCTTATGTTGATATGTAGGAGATGATGAGTCACAATAGAGGTGTCATCCTCCTAAGTCTCATGCCAAATTTTGTTTATTTTCATTTACTCCCCCCAACATTTCTTTAAACTTTATTATGAAATTCCCTAAACAATTGCATTAACTACCCAATATCTAAGTAGGTATTTGTCTATGTCAAATGTGGGTCCCAAACGTGGTCCCACATATTTTGTGAAGTTGCTAGTTAACCTACTAGTTATGAATCTGGTTCCTATTCACTCTCACACGGGTACTCAAACAGGCACCATAAAAGATCGCAACTAAACAATAAAGTATTAAAGCAATTAAACAAATATTCATTTGATCATATGAATGCAACTAAATGCAATTTATTTAATCCGGACCTCTCGTGGGTCCCGCTTCATATCTGTTCAACGGTGCCCTTTTATCAAGCACCTATCACGTCGGGATAACCGGAACTTACCCAAATTATCATATGCTATTAATTATACTAATTAATGTATGAAAAACAGATATTATCTCACTTCTTCGGGTGCGGGTATTACAGAGAGAGAGAGAGAGAGAGAGAGAGAGAGAGAGAGAGAGAGCGTACCGATTCAGAGAAGGCAATGGTGGCAGTGGAAGCTTTGATCGTGAGAAGGATCAGCTTTGTTCAGCTTGGAGCTTCGAGAGAGAGAGAGAGAGAGAGAGAGAGAGAGAGAGAGAGAGAGAGAGTCGTGAGGAGTGAGAACGATCAACCCCTAAAAAATTTTCCATGGAAATCATTTTTTCAGGGGGTGGGAAGGAAATTATTTTCCTCAAAAGTGAGAAAAATATGGTCACGTGACCTGTTTGTGGCAAAATAGTCTATGGCAAATTTAGACAATCAAACACCACAAAAATATGAAAAATTTGTGAGAAAAATATTTTCCATGGAAAAAAAAGGTCTATCAAACGCACCCTACGTGAAAAATTTATGTTGAAAATAATCATTGAATGCAATCTATTTCAGTGCTTGAAACACTTTTTTCAATATTGTAAAATCAATCGCCTAAAACTTTCAGTACTTAAAATTCAGCACTTCATTTTCAGTTTTATCTAACGGCCCTTGGTTGCTTAGACGGTTCAGATTCTGAGATTCTTGTTTAGCACGGCCAACGTGGTAAATATTGGCCCAATCTAGAATCGACATCCAATATGGTGCTGTTTGGCCCATGGGCCTTTAACTGTCTAAGATCCAAACTCAATTTTTTATTTTTATTTTTTTTATAGAAAAATTCACAATGGATCACAGAATGCAGACTTGAGAGCGGTGAAGAGATTGAAGAACGTTCTCGAGAAATCAACAAACCCTAATTAATGGTTCTGAGGTTCATTGCTTCGAACAAATCACCTTTAAGCTTCGTGTTCTCTGTTCACAATCGCTCAAAGGTTCGTTCATATCATTACACCTATACTATATAGCTATATATTTGTATTTGCATACAGTTTATTTTTGCTCTATCACTCGTGCCCTAGAAAAAAACAAAAAAAAATAAAAATAATTGGACTTAATTAATTTGATCAATTCTAGGTTTTATGTAATCAATTACATACATTATATATATATATGTATATGTGTGTGTGTGTGTGTATGCACACATACATATAATTCTTATATTGTGCTGTTGAAGGGCAGAATCATTGAGTTTGGATTAGCGTGTGGAGAGGATGAAAACGAGGAGAGAAGAAGAAGAAGACGAAGAAGAGAACGTCGCAGAGGGCGAGAACTACTCGAAGAAGAGGCAGAAGCTGGTTCAGCAGTCGTCTCTCTCTCCTTCACCCCCTCGACTTGCATTTGAGAACCCTTTAATTACTCTTGCTTCTTATGATGACGATGACGATGACGATGATGGTGACGATGATGATGATGGAAAGAGAGAAACGAGTGGGGGTGGGTTTGAAAACAATGGTGGAAGGTTGGGGCAGAATGGTCTTGAAGATGTTGGGGGATATGGTGACGATGATGATGATGATGATCTGAATGGTAGAGGACCCAGTATAGGGAAGCGAAATCGCATGGTTGAGCTTCGGAGGGACTGTCCTTATCTAGATACCGTGAATCGCCAGGTATTCAAATTCTCTCTCTCTAATTTTTTTTTTTTTTTTTGCTCTTTTGCTATTCTGGTCACTAATTGCATTGTCATTTATTGTTTATCTCATTAGGATTGGGGTACTGAATCGTAGTTAATGAACTGTAATAGGCCCAGTTGTTTGAGGATGGAGATTAAATCACTGTGTTAGTTACTTTATGACTGAGCTTTATGTTTTATATTGGAGAAAGAATCAAATTACATCAGGTGTATAAGTTACTATGTGGGTATTGATGTATTTACTCAAGCTCATTAGCACAGATATATGCTCAAGAACATGTAAACTGACAGTTGGTTTATGGGCTTCTCATTATACGTTGGTAACAGTGGCTGTGTGGTCATTATTTAATGCTTTAATTTTTTTTTTTTTTTTTTTTTTTGCAGGTTTTAGATTTTGACTTTGAGAAGTTTTGCTCTATTTCTCTATCGAATTTGAATGTGTATGCATGTCTGGTCTGCGGAAAGTATTACCAAGGAAGAGGGTCTAAATCTCACGCATATACACATAGCCTTGAAGCAGGGCACCATGTTTACATCAACCTTCGAACAGAGAAAGTTTATTGCCTTCCCGACGGATATGAGATTAATGACCCGTCATTAGAGGACATACGACACGTTCTGAACCCAAGGTTTGACTATATCGGTTTAATGCTTTGCATGCGTGTCTGTTTCCCCATTCTATATTAAGTTAATTATGGTAGATGTCTGTTTTGTCATGCTTGCGTGTGTCTATTTGCTACAATTGTTTTTAGTTTTATTTTTTGGTGTTTTGGAGTTAGGGGAGATGCTTGGTAGTGTGTTTATGTGGTGGTTGAAATGTGTCATTTTGATGTACACTTAACTTTTTTAATACTGCACTAAGCACTTAATTATCAATTTTACGGTATTGATTATTCTCCTGTTTGGGTATTATTTTTACAGGTTTACTAGGGAACAAGTTGAACAGCTTGATAGAAACAAGCAGTGGTCCAGAGCACTAGATGGTTCAGACTATCTTCCTGGAATGGTATTTTCCTGAATTCTAATGAATGATAGATTGCATTTGTTTATTTAATTACCGAGAATTGACTTGAAAGGTATCTCTTACACCTCCCAGTGGGGTCTTTGAGGGCTTTGAGTCCCATCCGGGACAGTGTCGGGGTATGTGTTTGTCTGTTTTGAAAAAATGGATTAAAAGAATAAAAGCAGTTTCCTGGCATGTGGTTATTGTCTTGGCCTTGTATATCCTTTTATCTATGTATTATCCTTCTGGTGTTAATTGGACTGCTCAATCTCTGCAATATTCAGGTGGGACTGAATAACATCAAGGAGACTGATTTTGTGAACGTTACTATTCAATCTTTGATGCGAGTTACTCCCTTGAGGAACTTCTTCCTTATCCCTGACAATTATCAACGCAGCAAATCTCCTCTTGTTCATCGATTTGGGGAACTGACAAGAAAGATTTGGCATGCCCGAAATTTCAAGGGACAGGTTTGGTCCTGATGACAATCCCATTTCTACTATAGCTTTGTAACGTGAAATCAAAATTTTCTATCCTGTGTCTGCAGGTGAGCCCCCATGAGTTTCTGCAGGCAGTGATGAAAGCCAGTAAAAAGCGGTTCCGAATAGGTGCACAATCAGATCCAGTTGAATTTATGTCATGGCTTCTAAATACACTTCATGCGGATCTTAGAAGTTCAAAGAGATACGGCAGCATTATTCACCAGTGCTTTCAGGTTGTCGATTCTTCTTGGCATTTCACATTTCAGGTGTATTTCGGTTGTCTTTCATATAAGTTGCGCTAATGCATTGTGCTTATAGGGAGAATTGGAGGTTGTAAAAGAGATTCATGACAGAGGTATCTCTGAGAAGAGAGAAAATGGCGAGGACAAGAATAATGGTACTGGTGGAGATGGTGGAAACGAGCGGGCTAATGTTGTCACAGAAACTAGCAGAATGCCATTCTTAATGCTGGGACTGGATTTGCCACCTCCACCTCTATTCCAGGATGTGATGGAGAAAAATATCATCCCACAGGTTCTGTTTCATGAACTTTATTTTCAAAATGTGGTTTATATTATCTTGTTATTGTGTACTTCCTCGTTTAAAAGGGGCTATTGTCTACTTACGTTTCAACTTGGCTCATCGTTGAATTTAAGTAACATTATGATATTACCAAAATTTACAGTATGGATCACACTGAAGAATGTTATTATTGAGAAGAATAAAGTAAACAAAAAAATGTTGTTGAAAGCGAACATTACGAAATACGAAATTAGAATGTCATAGATCAGTACCATGAACTGAGACAGCGTTATGAGGGAAGCTTGTTGTTGGGAGACATAATTTTATTGGTGTTTCTGTGTGAAGGGGTGCTTATGAGCGAAGAATCAATCACTGCTTCCCTCCTGTTATTAGACTGTCCTTCATATTCAAGCACAACTCTAGTGGTGGAGGTCAATGGGTTTTACTTTGTTAGATGCTGAAGAGTAAATTGGTGTCTGAATTTGATTCTTATAGTTGTTGCTAGTGATGGCGTCGCATGAGTCTGCTTTTTAAAGTGAAAAATTTATATATCCGGTTTTATAGTGAACTTTGTGAAAACTTGGGAATGACTTGTGTATGTCACACATATTTGTAGATGTAGACTGGGCGATATAGTGATTGATAAAGAGATTGAGAGATTGAGAATTTGGGAGTACTGGTAGTGAGCAAAAGAAAGGTGTCTCCATGTATTTATGGCAGCCGTTGCTTCTGTTTTGTGCATGATTTTTTCCGACCATTTCACATTTGTCATCCATTCCTATCTTCTCACTTCGTGCAGTTTCCTCTAAAGTTTGATTGGTTTTAGTTTTGACAAGTAAAACGAAATAAGTTACTCCAAACTCAATTGTAACTTCACATTTATGCTAGAATAAGGATGGTCAACTTCGGTCGGATATGGCATCACTTGAAAATCTATTTCTTTAAACATGACAAAGGATCGAAGGCATTTTTGACACTTAGTTGTCTCATTTGATGGTATATAAGATTTATTATGCATAATTGGGGCGGGATAGGCAAATTATCGTGCCCCAAACACTTGTTGGGTTTAAATATTTTATCATCCCAAATCCACCAGTGTCACGACCCATCCCACTACGCGTGGAAATAGGACACGTGGCACGCCACCAAGGCTCATCCAATCATCCTCTATGCGATACGCAGCGGAAAGAACTTTAAAACAATCCTGGTAATTTTATAACTTAGGAAACATTCCCCTCTGAGTTGTAAAATCTATTGAAATCAGAGTTATAAAAAGTTTTGGCCAAGTGAAAACACATTCAAAAGAATCAATTCAGAAAACAGAGGTTCAGTCGACTGCCCCGTCGACTGCACTAGGGTCCAGTCGACTGATCTGGGGAACCCAGTCGACTGCTTTTCTATTTTAAGAAGCAGTAGCCAAAATCAACAGTGTTCAGTCGATTGTCCAAGGGGTCAGTCGACTGCTTCTCTAATAATATACTTTCAGTGTCTCAATCCCACGAGATCCAGTCGACTGACCCAGGGTCCAGTCGACTGCTCCCCTGCTGGCAGCCCTGTATTGAAAAGTTAACAACTCATGCTTCTCAATACTAACAACAATCACAACCATAACTGATTTTTAACATTCAAATCATAACTACAGACGTTCAATTACAATATTACAATACTATAGAACTAATCTATGGTTCTATTACAACATATTACGAAATCCCAAATCCTTATACTAGTTTAGGATTTAAAACAAAAACATATACAAAGGTGATTCCCCAGCGTTCTTTAACGGTCTCACTCATAACGATTCTTCTTGTCTTTCTTCTTACCTGCAATGGAGTACATCTCCACTGCTCAGCTATATGCTGAGTGTACAATTCTAAATGTATGCTTATATGACAGTTCATGGTTTAAGCATCTAAAACACATAAAAATAGTCTCTAGGGTGAGTGGTACGCATTCATCCGGTAGCGGCAAGTCCAAGCCTTAAACCGCGAAGCCTACAACCATTACATCCCCACAAGTGCCATGGCAAGTCCAAGCCTACAACCATGTACAGTAGCCGTCGCTACTAAAATTCTCAAACAACGAGAAGCTTACTCCGGCATGAATTTGCACCAAACTCCCCTTTGACCCAAGTAGACACATAACATGCTCACATAAACAGTTATACGTGCTTTTATCATAATTTCACGTGCATAATTAACGGGCCTAACTAGTACATGAATTTCGCCCGGATCCAAAGATATCAAGAATGATGTTCAAAACATGAAAATCCATATATTTCATAAATCTAGAATTCATACCTCGTGCGAATCTCTTCAAACTTTGAAGGATCGTCTAGGGGGCTAAATAATCGTCGGATTTCAAATTATACGCGATTCCTACGAGTTTTACCTGATTTTCCCCAAAAGTCTAGAATTAATATTTTTACAAAACTTGGCCAAACACGGCCTAAGTGGTATCAAAACGTAGATTTTACCTCCACGAGTTCAAATCTGAAATCTGGCGAAAATCTGACGGACGAACGGTTGTCGATCGGCGTCGCAAAACCCGAAGAAACAAATCTCCTTTCTCTCTCCTCTATCTCTAGATATTTTGAGTTTGGATGAGAATGAAATCTCATTCTCATCTATATATAGGCAAACTTTCGGGGAATTACGTTTACCTCCCCGCAAGCTTCTCAAACTTCTCATTAACCCATGAAACGTCGCACACGTCCATTTTATGCCTTTACGAGTGAAAACTATAAATTTCAAAAGTTTCCGACTAAGTTTCGTTTGGGTCCAAAATAACGTCCGAAAACTATGTTCTGTGGAATCTCTACACAACCTACCTTTTTAATTAACGTATCTCTCACGTTCTCACCCCAGTTCTCAAAATGATATAATCAATATCCAAATTACCAGAATTATACTACACAGGTATAATTACTATTCACAGAAATACCAGATAAGGTCAAATAACATTTAAATCATATAAATGCCATTTATTCATGTTCATGCAATATGAACTGCCATGTTCCCGTGTCCTCACTGACAGTCTGACACCTTACCGTCGACTCACAGTCAACCCTATCACCATTATCAATTAACATTGATAAACTCTCAAATTACAAATATGCATGATAAAATTATGAATTCTTGGAACGGGTGTGACAACCAGGGCCACCCTACCAATTAGGTCACTGGTCTATATCAGTATGTTGACTTTTGAATTTACCCCTTTATGCTTTAAATTTTAGCACTAGTACCCCCTGTGGTTCAAACCAAAGTGTAACCGTTAGAATTGTTAACAGAGTAAGCTGAAATGATTAAATTACCCCCAAATGTTCACAATAGTAATAAAAAAAGAAGCTATTCACATCAAATTCATTTAGGGAGAAACCTATGGTTTCAAATTGGGTGTGGAAGAACCTTTGATATTTTTGAGAATTTTCGTGGTGCATGTCGTGTGCTTGACCTAAAACATATGGCTCGTGACTTGTCTCCAATTTAATGAGACTTTTAGTGGCAAAATCGACATTTTTGTAGAAACGATTAGGGAAAAAACTTAGGAGGCTAATGAGCCTCCTGTATATTATATGAGTAGTGCTACACACACATTTTTGACACATTTTTTTTTACATAAAGTGTCATCCGTCCATTGATTGGCGCGGGCCCCATCACCGAACACATCTCGGTCACTGATTGTCGATGGCCGAGATGCGTTTGGTGCTAGGGCCTACGTCAATCAATGGCCGAATGACACTTTGTGTCAAAAAGTGTCAAAAATTGTGTGCCAAACATTTCCCATATTATATATATATATATATATATCAGTCTAGAAGGCAATTATAAGCACCCTTATAAAGAAAAATAAAACAGTAACAAAAAATAATAAGTTCTAACATTCCCCATCGAGCTGGTACAAAAATATTTCTCAAACCCAACTTGCTAAGAGCAAAATGAAACTGTCTACTTCCAACTCCCTTTGTGAGAATGTCTGCAAGTTTTCCGGTCTTCACAAATGGAGTGCAAATCACACCGCTATTAATCTTCTCCCTGATAAAGTGTCTGTCAATCTCCACATGTTTAGTCCGATCATGCTGCACTGGATTGTGGGCGATGCTAATTGCAGACTTGTTATCACAATATAGCCTCATAGATTCACGATGATCAAGTGTCAAGTCGGTTAGCGGTAACTTGATCCAAAATAGTTCACACACTCCTTGAGCCATAGCTCTGAACTCAGCCTCTGCACTGGATATAGCTACCACATTCTGCTTTTTACTCCAAGTGACAAGGTTACCACCCACAAACGTAGCCTGATGTGGACGTTCTGTCAGTCACAGAACCTGCCCAATCTAAACCGGTATATGCTTCCACTCTAAGGTGGTCATGTCTAGCAAAACATAGACCCTTATCCAGAGCTGACTTCAAGTATCTTAGAATCCTGAAGACCGCATCCACACGAGTCTCACGGAGAGCATGCTTGAATTGGCTTGCAACACTGACAGCAATGCAATGTCTGAACGGGTGTGAGAAAGATAGACGAGTCTTCCCACAAGTCTTTGATATCTCCCTTTATCTGCTTCTGCTCTACTACTATCATCACTTAATTTTTGATTTGAATCCATTAGAGTGTCACATGCTTGGCTTCCAAGCATTCCAGTCTCCTCCAGCAGATCAAGTACATACTTTCTCTGAGAAATAAAAATTCCATGCCTAGATCTAGCAGTTTCAATTCTCAGAAAATACTCAAGGGCTCCTAGAGCTTTTACTTCAAACCCACTAGACAGAAACTCGTTTAACTTTTTCATCTCTTCCTGATCATCTCCAATTAGAACAATATCATCAACGTACACAATCAGGTAGTAGTCTTACCTTGTGATGAATGTTTAATGAATAATGTGTGATCAACTTGACTTTGTTTGAAACCATACATGTGCATTGCCTGTGTAAATCTCTCAATCCATACCCGTGGAGATTGTTTCAAGCCATATAATGACTTTTTGAGTCGGCAGACCTTCCCTTCTGTCTTAGTGTCCTCAAAACTAGGAGGAATATCCATGTATGCTTCTTCATCAAGATCACTGTGAAGAAAGACATTCTTCACATCAAATTGGTGAAGAGGCCATCCAAAGTTGGCTGCCAATGACAGTAGAATTCTCACATGATTCATCTTTGCAACCGGAGCAAAAGTCTCCTAATAATCAATCCCATATGTCTGTGTGAACCCTTTAGTAACAAGTCTGGCTTTGTACCTCTTAATAGAGCCATCTGCTCTATGCTTCACAGTATACACCCACTTGGATCCCACAGTCTTTTTGCCCATAGGTAAACTCATAAATTCCCAAGTACCATTCTTACGAAGAGCTTTCATCTCTTCGATCATTGCAAGTTTCCGTTTGGGATTAGTAAGAGCATCCTGAACATTGTTAGGAATAGACACAAAAGCAATTTTTGAAAGAAAAACTCTATTATAGGAAGGAGACAAGTGAGAATAAGACCAAAATTGGAAATAGGATGTTGGGTACAAGCCCTAACACATTTACGTACTGCAATAGGGACATCACGATTAATCAGGCACAACTGTATAAGACATATCAGAAATATCACGATCCGAATTAGGATTACCTTAGTCCTCAACACGAGAAGGAGATCTCAATGGAAGAGTAGAGGGAGCGGTTCTTTTATGCTTGGATTTACTCTATGTACCTATTGCATAAACTAGCAACTCCTTCCCATTTCTTGTTGGAGTATGATTGTCTTCGTTTTCCCTCTCATTTTCAACTTCATTCTTCCCCGCATTACTTTTTCTCCTCTCATTATCAACTCCAATCTCCCCCTCATTTTCTCCCTCATTACTTCCTCTCCTTTCCATAACTGGGACATGGAGAGTCACTTCTTCCTTGTACCGTTGCTCCTCGTGAAGAGGTGACTCCGAACTAGATGAAGACTGAAAGTTGGACTAGACTCATGGAAAGTAACATCCATGGAGACAAACCATTTCATAAAGGGACGATGATAGTAGCGGTAACCTTTATGGGTAAGAGAATATTCCACAAAGACACATTTGATAGATCAGGGGTCTAATTTCCCTGAGAAGGAGAGTGGTTATGTATAAAACAGACAAAGCCGAAGACACGAGGAGTAATAGAGAACATAGGAGATGTATCAGACAGGACTTCAATGGGTGCCCTTTTGTTCAGAACACGAGTAGGGAGACGGTTAATGAGATAAGCAGCGGTTAACACAGCTTCACCCCTGTAGGATTTAGGTGCATTAACAAAAAAAATCAAGGAGCGAGCAATATCAAGCAAATGACGATTCTAACGCTCCGCCACCCCATTCTGTTGAGGGGTATCTGTGCAAGATGTTTAATGAATGATCCAATGAGTACAGAAGTAATCTGCCAAACCTGAGTCTATGTACTCACCCCCTTGGTCAGATCTTAAAATTTTTAGATTGGTCCCAAATTGTGTGCACACCATTTTATGAAAAGCTTTAAGGATGGAAAATACCCCCCCCCCCCCCCCCCCCCCCCCTTTTTTTTTCTCTCTTTTTTTTCTTTTTTTCCCTATCATACAAAGCCAAGTTGTACGGGAATAATCATCAACAAAAATGAAAAACCGTATATGACCTTTCAAAGATAAAACACGAGAAGGACCCCATACATCATAATGAACTAAAGCAAATGGAACTGAACTTTTGTTAATACTTGGAGCCAAAGAAGCTCTATGTTGTTTACCAAGTTCACATGTCTCACAAATGAAATCAGAAACATTTTTATTTAAGACTAATGAAGGAAACAAATGCTTGAGTAATTGAAAAGATGGGTGTCCTAAACGCTTATGCCAAAGATGAATGTCTTCAGCTTTATTTCCCGAAATAACTGTGTGATGAGCTAGAGGTCCCCCATCATCCAAAACATTAAGTCCACTCTTTTCTACCACTGCCAATCGTCCTCCCCGTGGAGAGATCCTGAAAGACATAATGAGAAGGAAAAAATGCTACACTGTAGTTAAGATTATGTGTAAGACGACTGATAGATAACAGATTATGAGAAAATTTTGGGCCATGTAACACAGAGGATAGAGGTAAGGTTAGAGTCACATGAATAGTATCCTTCCCTGGGACAAAGGAAAAAAATACCATCTGCAAGACGACTTTATTTCTTCCTGAACACGGGGCAACAGAAAAAATATCAGAACATCTAGACATGTGCTCAGAAGCACCAGAATCGAGAAGAGGCATGAGACAAGTGTGCTCTTGCTGGGGTGACGAATGTACCTGACTAGGCAAAACAAGTAGAGACACCTGTAGATGCAAAGGCAGTGGCAGAGGAAGTACGGCGAGCCATAAGGTTCCGGAGAGCCTCCTCCACCTTAGAGGCAGTGAACAGAGCTGGAGTAGTAGGAGGTGGGGGGTGATCAACTGAAACTGGGGTCTATGTAGCATGGATACGGATACGTGACACGGAGATGGCAATATGGCAAATTCCAAATTTGTAGGATACAAAGACGGCTAGGATACGTCGAATAAAAAAATATTTCTAAAAAATATAATTTAGTTTGAAGTAAAAGAAGAAGAGGAAAGGATTAAATATCAACATTACATTATATAATATGATATTCACCAATAGAAACTAGGCAAATAGCAACTTGCAACATATACTCGCAAAATGATTACAAAACATAGCAATTTAACAGGATACAAACACAGTAGGATACAACGATTAAATCATTATATCTTTGAATTAATTATACAATTTGTGGTTCTATATCGACTCGTGTTTTCATAATTCTCAAATAAACCAATTGATTATCCCCAATTTTACAATATTAAGATTATTGCCTCAAAGCTTTAAAACGCTATTCTAATGAGAGGCCACCATGCTGCATTCACTTGTGTGTTCGGCCATGTCGGTTGCTTGTCCGACACGTGATCAAGGTGTGTCCGATGTTAAAATATTTAAGACACGTTTTATAGCGTGTCTGACACATTTTTATAGCGTGTTTGACACGTGGTGAAGCGTGCCCGACGAGTATCGGTGTCTGGCATGGACATGATATGGAGACGGCACCCAAAGTGAAGTGTTCATGCTACATAGAATGGGCTGTAGGATCCTCAAAGGTAGAATGATGGGCATCGGCATTACGGCCATTAAACTGTCCGCCACGGCCCCTAGACTGGCCAAAACGACCCCCTCGAACTCCTGGGGCTTCCCTTACCTCCTGGTGGATAACCATGTAGTTTGTAGCATGTGGCCCTGGTGTGATATTTGGTATTACTATAGTCACAAAACTGTTTGGACTTGTCTTCGAAGCAGACTCACTAGTATTGTCACGGCCGGTTCCCATCCCCCCGGGGAACCGAAATGAGAGTAGATCTCTCAGTAGAAATAGGTCAAAGCATAGCAGAACGTCAGCTTTTTTTATTCTGGACATAGGTAAAAGCTTCCTGAAGAGAAGGTAGAGGTTCCATTCTCAAAATTCTACAGCGAACTGGATCCAAATCAAAGTGAAGTCCCTCTAGGAACTTAAAAATCCTCTCTTTCTCAACAAGTTTAATATAAGCCACAATTTCAGCAAGGAAAATGGGCTTGTAGTCCAAAAGGTGATCCAAACGTTTCCAATATGTGGATAGAAATGTGACGTATTGAAGAACACTCTGCTCTCCCTGTTCAGATCTACCAATCAACCTTCGTAACTCAAAAATCCATGTCGAATTTCCCTTGCGGGAGTAAGTGTTGGCCATGGTCTCCCAAACATCTTGGGCAGTCACCATGTCCAAAAAACCTTCACCAATCTCTGGAACCATGGAGCGGCAAAGCCAAGTCATGACACTGGAGTTCTCCATCTCCCACTTGTCATAAGAGGCATCCTAAGTGTTTGGTGCTTCTATTTTTCCGTTGATATATCCCATCTTTCTTCTGCCCTTTAGGGACATGACCACAGATCCGGACCATGCTAGGTAGTTTTAGCCGTTAAAAAGTGACATAGTGAGTTTAAAGTTCGGGCTATCGGTGGAAGTAACAATAACATGGTCACCCTTAGGCAACTGTGTATTCACGCTGGATTTGTCTGGATTCGTCATCATGAATCAACACTAAAACTAATACCCACAACAAACACTAAATAAGGGAAAAGAAATTGGTACCAACGGATACATAGCACACGTTCAGAAATCAAATAACCATAGAGAGTGCTAGAGTATCAATTTGCTGATTAAATGTCCATAAATGTACTAGAAACCAACCGGTGGAGATTAAACTTCAATCAAAGCAATATATGTGTAAGAAATCTGTGTAGAGACTGTTGGCTAGGCAAAAAAAGAAGGCCGTGGGGTTTCGGCTATGGCAGAAAGGGCATATGGTGGTGTCAGCTACGGTCTGTGGTGGTGTAGATGGGGTCGGCTGGTGTTGGGTGAGTGTCGGCTAGGTGTAAGAGGGCATGGGTTGGGAGGTTGAGGTCTGTGATGGTCAGGGGATGGTGGCGGGTGGTGGGTAATGGTGCGGCGAGCCCTAGGGAGGGCACATGGGTGTTGGCGCAGGGTATAGTGTGGTGGCGGCTAGTGGTTCTCTCTTAGAGAGGCTCTGATACCATGTAGAAACGATTAGGGCAAAAACTTAGGAGGCTAATGAGCCTCCCGTATATTATATATATCAATCTAGAAGGCAATTACATAAGCACCGCTATAAGGAAAAATAAATCAGTAACAAAAAATAATAAGTTCCA
Organism: Hydrangea macrophylla; assembly: GCA_033977485.1. NCBI lineage: Eukaryota > Viridiplantae > Streptophyta > Magnoliopsida > Cornales > Hydrangeaceae > Hydrangea > Hydrangea macrophylla. The sequence goes on along the minus strand of CM066988.1, from coordinate 111,490,545 downwards.
ACAATTTCATCATTTAAATTAGGGCTCCAATGTTTAAAACCGTCAAATTGGATGGAAAAACTCGCGGTTACACTTTAGTTTGAACCACAGGGGGTCTCTTAAAGAGTAAATGTAGTTAAATTGTACAATAAGAGGGACATAAATAATTAATACGGTCAGTTTTACCTTTCTACCTTCTGCATGCTTGCAGCCTATCTTTGTCCCATATAGTTGCTTGTATCGGTCCCAGAAGTCTTATTGAAGAGAAGCTTCTCACTAGTCCCGGAACCTCTTTTAAGGGGAAACCTAAACTTTTTGTGCATCTATATTGGGGTTGAGCAGAAGGAGCCACAATGCCCCATGCTTATGCTTTTGGCTCCTTGTTGTAACTATAGCTTCGAGTTCAAATTTGGAAAATACATAGGTGTTGATTGTTTTATCTTAAAAGTGAAGCAAAGAATAAAACATACGTGAAGGCCGTATTTGAGCTCTATATTAAAGATTTTTAGACATATGGACAATTGGCTTTATGCATTCTGTTGAGCATAATTGGATAATTGGCTCTATGCCATATTTTGTGGATCCATATATCCTAGTCATGGATCTAAACATACTCGCCCTGGGTAAATAAGGTTTTGAATTTCTTTTTGGCACATTTATTTAGGTGATGACCTGTTGGTGGGTTATCAAACCTATCAATTGGCAATCTGTGAGTGTACCCGGATTGTCTAGTTGCCAACCACAGGCTCTTTTCCCCATTCTTTACACATTATGGGTGTCTATTTTTGTTTCTTTGTTTTGTCTACCAACCTTAAATTCAGAAAAAAAAAACTAGATGAAAACTTCAGGGCAATCTCAACCTGCGAGGTCCTAGAAATAGCTATAATTAAATGATTTGGTGTATAAATATTTTTAATGTAATCTGCGTAGTGCCCCAGTGTACTTATTTGCATACGTTTTTTGCTCTTAGGTTCCACTTTTCAACATACTGAAGAAGTTTGATGGTGAGTATGTCACAGAAGTTGTACGGCCTCGTATAGCAAGGATGCGATACCGTGTTACCAGACTGCCGAAGTATATAATTCTCCACATGCGTCGGTTTACAAAGAATAATTTCTTTGTGGAGAAAAATCCTACTCTTGGTCAGTTTTCCGTTTCCACACTTGAAATATAATTAATATTTTAGGCTAGAATTTGTCATCTGCCTGTTCAGGCCGCAGGCTTTGTTTTTGTTGACAGAAGATTTACTAGGGAACACAGTATCTTTGATCTCCTCTTAACTGGTGCAAGGGGAAGGGAATTTTTCTGTCTTTTACTGTCTTTTACTGTCTTTTATGTATTGTCGATTAGGCCTATATGGAGGAAATTTTTTGGTATTGACCTTTTAAAATATCATGTTTACTTTTTCTCTGGTTTATGCTGCCCTTTTCACTCATTAAATAATACTTGATAAATGAGATGAGTTAACTGTTAACAACATGAAATGTTGCTTCTCTTGGTAGATTTTCGTGTTATGCCAGATCTATTTTCCTCCATTGTGGCAGAAGTAACCCAATGAGGTTCCCAAATATGGAATCCACTTTTGGTTTTGAACATATTAATTTCGGAAATCTAGTTTGAACTACCTTTTGCATCTTAATTTCGGGAATCTTTATTGTTTTCCTTACTGGCTTTATTTCTTTCTCAGTTAATTTTCCTGTGAAGAATTTAGAGCTGAAGGATTATATTCCTTTGCCTACACCTAAAGAGAATGCGAGAATGCGGTCAAAGTATGATTTGATTGCCAATATTGTTCACGATGGCAAACCAGGCGAAGGATCCTATAGGGTGTTTGTGCAGCGGAAGTCGGAAGAACTTTGGTAGTTAAAAAATTCTTGTTGATTTGTGTATAATATGATTTGAAATGAAACGCTTTCAACTAACAAAAATTCATTATTATTATTATTATTATTTTTATTTTTTTAAATTTTTTTTTCAGGTATGAGATGCAGGACCTGCATGTCTCAGAAACTCTTCCCCAGATGGTTGCACTTTCTGAGACATACATGCAGATATACGAGCAACAACGGTAAACTGGTCAGGATTTTCCTCCTCGGCATTGTAATGGCTGAAATTTAGACTCTGCTCGTGCAAACTTGGGTTACCGTAGCCGAAACATTGAGCAAATGAGGCTTTTGGAAGCGAGGATGCGGTCACAGGCAGAAGTTCAAGTTCACGCTATTGCTTGCGTACAAAAAGGGGGAAGTTAAAAGTTGTATTTGAAAATGCACAATTGATATTTGCAATATCACTTGTCTTTAAGAATTTGAGACTGCCCTTGGTTGAAGGTGATGCATTTATGCTTGCACATCATCTAATTGCTGATGTTTTTCAGAATAGAGTTTTACTAGTTGCTAAAATTATGTGTACAACCTAGAAAGTAGAAAGTCTTATTGTTTATGATAAGAAAAAAAAAATTAAGAATAAAATTTTGACAGCTTACCTCATGTTGAAATCTTGAAGACTTGACTTTTTAGTTAGTTTCAAAGTGATAAAATTTATGGATCTAGAATCAGCAAGTCGAGGTCTTTAAAATAAGACCCTTAGTTGATATGAAAATCTTACAATAATAATAATAATAAAAAATCAAATCAAATTTTGCAGTTTGTAAATGTTTTCGATTCTTGCAGAATTTAGAGACATTTCAGAAAATGTCTTTGAATCCTCGAAAGTTCAGAAACCAAAATCAACAAATAAAAAAGAGGACAGAAGAGAAGAAGAAGAAGGGAGGCAGAGCATGAAGAAGTCTTTATTACTGCTATCAATCAACTACTACCGTCCTGCAAAGCCATCTAAACAATCACTTCAATAACTTTTTGTACAAATTCGTTTCATTGACTGTGAAAATTTGGAGACATTTAAATAATTCAATTAGTGTAATAATAATAATACCCCTACAATTGGAAATTTCAAACACATCTCAATGATCTCATACAATAGAACCAAAGAAAAAAGAGATGAAGAAGATAAGACACATGGCACGAAGATATTTATGAAAGTCCTAGGATGCCTATGAAATTGTGAGATTTTTAGAATCATTTTCAAAGAATGTCTCTGAAAATTCGAGAATGTGTTTATAAGACATTTTGGAGCAACCAAACAACAGATAATGAAGAGATATTTTCAGAGATATTTTCGTACATTACAAACAACAGACATTGTCAGAGACATTTTGAGCAACCAAATAGCATAAATTCTGAAAGAAAAAAAGAATTCAAATTTTGTAGCTCGCAGCATTATTTGAATCTGAAAATTTTAGAGACATTTTCAGAGAATGTCGTTCAAATTTTAGAGACATTTTACGATTTCAATAATTTTCTCGAGAATTTTTCTAGAAAATAGGAATTTTTAGTCATTTTCAATTGATGTCTCTAAAAATTCAAAGACAAATTTTTTATATTTTTAAAAATTTTAATTTACAGACATTTTTGAGTAGTCAAAACAAAAGAAATGAAGAAGAAAGAAAATTCAGAGACATTTTTTTAGCATAGCCTAAAAAGACATTTTCACAAATATTTTTGTGCATAACCAAACAAACATTTCCCGATAAAGAGTAGAGAAGAAGAAGGAGGTGGAGAAGGAGAATGTCTTCGAAATTCAAGAATGTCTCTCAATTTTCAGAGAATTCTCTGAAAAGTCTCTGAAATTTTAGTGAAATTCTAAAAAATATTTCTGAAATTTCAAAAAAAGAAAGAAAGACATTTTCAAAGATATTTTCAAGCATCACTAGACAGACATTTTTCAGAGACATTTTGTAGACATCAAAATCAGAAAAAGAGGAGAAGAAGAAGAAGAAGAAGAAGAAGAAGAAAGCAAGTTGGAGGAGGAGGCGGATGTTTATGATATTTGAATTTTTGGAACCTTGAAATCGAAACATTTAAAACAAGATCCATATATGATATGAAATTGTACCCCCCAAAAAAGTATTTTTTAGTGGTTGTCCAGGAATTTTATCCGCCTATGTGTTTAGTTGCTTATTTTAAAACGTTGAAACTTTATCATTTTTTTTAGCCTTTTTGGGCCTTTTTTTTCTTCTTCACTAGTGGGATGCCACTCACTTTGTGAGTGCAAATTTTGAATTTTTTTTAAATAAGTTTTTTTTCTTTTTTTTTTTCTTTTTTATTTTTTTGAATCACTTTTTGGGCAGTTTTTTTCCTAGAGCAGTTTTTTTTTTTTTTTTTTTAATTCTGAACAGTTTTTTTTTTTTTTGAATAATTACTTTGTTTTACCCCTACTATTGTATTTTGTTAGTATAAAATTTTATAGTATAATTGTAATTATGAGTGATAGACTTATTTTTCATGGTACCCTTGCTTCTCCCTTTCTATAGTAGTATAGATATATATCTATATATATATATATATATATTCAAAATCTATGCATTTTGCGGAAAGTACTTTTGATTCCCAAACATGATTTATTTGTTTGAATAGATAAAACTATCTATTTTGAAAAACAAAAAAAAAAAAAAAAACCGGACATTCTAAAGCAAACAGTTAATATAATTTTTTTTGGTCTTTTTGGGTGATATTTATTTTATTTATTTATTGACTTACTGATTTCATGTTTTTTTTTTCTAGATCTATGTATTGGACTTGCCAATTTTTAATAGCTTGTACTAATAGATAATATTATCTGATTTTTGCAAAAAAAAAAAAATGATAATATTATATGTTCGAATTAAATGGTCATAACTTTCTCATTTTTTTGGCTTTTTTTTTATTTTTATAATTCATTTAATTTTTCAAGATCTACGAATTGGCAGTTGTGCAAGAAAAAAAAATTGAGCCTCAAATTGAGCATTTTTGGTTCAGTGAGATACAAACATAAGATATTGTAGGTTTGGATTAAACCTCCATACTTTTTTTTATTATTATTATTATTTTTTAATTTTCATGTATTTTTCGAGATTTATGCATCTATACATGTCAATGCAAAATTAGCCAATTTTAAAATTTTTTTTTTTGCCTTTTAGTTTAAATAAAAAATTTACCAAGATTCCATAGCCAATATGAATCTCATTTGATAGATCTCGTTTTTCTTATTTCAAAACATAAAATTTACAAAAATAGGATTGCTAGAACAAAAGTTGTGTAATTTGAAGGGTTTTTTTTTTTTTTGGTCATGGAAGGGCATTTTTTAACAAAATGGGTACAGAGGACCTATGGGCTGAAAAAAAAAACACGTTTGAACTTAATATGGGATGTGTTTGATTCCAGGGACCTATGACTGAAACTCCCTAATATATTTTCAGTAAATTGATCTCTTTAAATAGAGTTTTTAAATGTCATCTATATTTTCCCTTCCATTAAAATATGTTAGGAAGACTAACATATATGAATAATGCTATGCATCTCAAATTTGTTCAAATGCTTTGTTACTTTTACCGCATGCACTGCTTTGTGATACCATCAACTTTTGTCATGATATGTGGTACAACTGACAAGCATTTTAAGTCAAATTTAAGATTCAAATTTATAAAATGTAGCATTAGTCAACTTTTATATTACTGCTAATGTCATTCGAAAAGATGCATCCTGGTAGTTTTGGTTGTATCATAGTAATTTTTTTCCCCTAGAATAGGGTGAATAAAAAAGAAAAAGTCAAACGGCATCTACAAATAATACAAGGGGCATACTCCAGGATACGCAACAAGCATAGGTCACCTTAGATTTTTTTAAAAAAATCAGACATGGGATGGGAATCATGGGGTACTATCTACATCAAGAGCGAAGAGAGAATCTCATCCCTACCTAATAAAGAGGAAGCACAAGGCAAAATTACATCCAAAGAAAGTAACAAGTCAAAGCATGGATGAATGGAAACAAAAGATAAGACATGGCCCTAGGACACTATCAAGATCTGTGGCGGCCCTTGGGGCGACTGTCACTGAATTTCATTTTAGCTTCCAGTTTCCTCTACCTGGAAGAAATGGGGATAACAAAATCTGTATCAAACTTATTATCCAATAGCTCACATCTTCAACCTCAAAGGAATCCTCCTCCACATGGGTATCCAGACTATCCTGGTGATGCACCGCCACAAGAGACACGAGTTCATTAGTATCATACACATATGGAATTAACCCACTAAAGGAGTTACTGGATTTAATCTGATGAGCTCCAGATGAAGATGAACCATGGAGCCTAGATGAACTAGCGTCACTATGCCAATCCATAGAAGCATTAGGCTTAGCTTTCCTCATACCAACCACCTCAGTCCATTGATCCTCATCATGAGCTCTAGCTTTGGAAGAATAATTTTCATTCACATTATTTGGCAATTTCTTAACCGGAATCCATTGCTGGGAAGAATTATGTTTTACGGGCCTAGGATAGGCAAATTGAGCCTGAGTCTTCCTATAACTATCATGTCCAAAACACTTGCAAACGGTGCATCTAGTTGGAGTCCATTGGTACTCAATTTGAATGGTAATCGGATCAATACCCTCGGCTTCCAAATCAAAGCTTGTAATTCTATCATCTTAGGCATCAATTTCAATGCAAACTCTAGCATAGGTGATTCGTCTACGGGTAGCAGTCATCTTGTCAACATGGAGAGGTTTACCGACCATACTAGCTATGTAGCGAAGCCCCTCTGAATTTCAGTATTCAAGCGGAATATTAAAGAAACGCACCCACATAGGGACCTTAGAAACTTTATCTTTCCCAATGGATAGGTGAGGTTCCCATTTTCTGAGAATTAGAGGCTTCCCAGCAACACTCCAAGGGCCACCCTTCAACACTGCTTCCAATGCAAATCTAGAAGTGAATTTAAAGAAGTAAGTGCCTTGCTCTATAGTAAGAGTATCAGAGAGGCCAACATTTTCCCAAAACATAGTAATTTTGGTCCCAAAGTATTGTAAGTTTGTCCCAACATGTAGTAACTTTGAAAACCACTTAGTTTGAAAAGCACTTTATCAGTTACTATATGTTGGGTCAAAATTATTATATTTTGGCAACAAATTAGGATGTATAGTATGAGACAATTCTAAAATCACTAAAATGTATCAAACAAGATCCCATTAAAGTATAGCAATAACTAACAACAAAACACATGCACATTCCAATAACTCCACAATTTATGACTCGGTCAAAGAAAATAAATTTTATGTTTCCTCTTATGACTTCAAATTTAAACTTTATTTTCAATCCGGTAAAACAACACTTACATACACTTTGGAAATTTATTGAAGTGCAAAATTAAGTATGTTTGGCTCAAATGTGTATCATTTGATTCTGTGTTGCTAGTTTGAACTAAGTATAAAGTTCCTACTTTTTGTTTCTTGATAAAATGAAGTTCCTATCTTTTTTTTTGCTAATGGCAATGCACCCGCAGGCGCCACGCGCACACACACACACACACACACACACACACAACAAAGCCAGGGGGCCACGGGCGCACTTCAAAGGGACTTCCTCCCATAGACGGCTGAAGGGAATAAATCCCCACACAATTCCCACGAGGGGAATCGAAATACCCCCCCCCCCCATATACACACACACACTAGGGGGAAAGGGAAGGATACGACTTGACCACTAGGGTAGCGGTAATAAAGTTCCTATTTAGTTCTTCAGTAAGAATGACAATATTCAATATTATCAAACATACTTGTCAGATGGAGGTGGTAACCATCTCTTCTGTTCCAAACTTTTTTGGGTTCCACCCAGATTTTACTTCGAGCTTATATGGTATTATTGCAGTCAATAAAAATAAATTTTTTGGCCTACGCATTGGAACCCACAAACAGTACTGAGACTCCTTTGTATGTATGGTGCGAATCCATGTGGAACACTGTACCCTGTGGACATTGCCCACAACTCTTTTTTTTTTTTCCAAATCAATTTAAAACGAAAGAGTCGCCATTTAATTTTTAAAAGGAAAATTCAAAAACCATTTTGAAAGCTACTTTTCTGCAAAACCAATTTTTAGGTCCGGGAATCATGGAATGAGAGGGGAAGGAGCCCAGTGGGACTAAAGCACCCCTTCTCATCCATCATGGATAAGCTTCTAGTCACCATCCTTTTATTCAATTTAAAAGATTACGTTCGTCCCAATCAATACATAGATATAGATATACAGAGCATAAACAAGTCGAAATGGATGTAAGATTGCTAAAAAATGCATCCATAATCAAGTAAATTCAAATAGCACACAAATGATATGCAGTTTGAGAACAAGAGAACTAACCCGGGAACCAACTGCGAATTGGAAACGTGCAATGCATACAAAATATAGAAAACCTAGGAAAAAGGTCTCTAATCACATAAGAATGTAAGGTAAAACCACCCTAATCTAGGGTGTCGCACATGGAGTCGCAAAATCAGTAAAATGACTAAGACCGAATGAAATAGAGAGGAAAATGAGAGATCGTACCTCAATTGTGCAACAAAACAAGGGTTAGTCCACATGATTGAATATAATATTATCAAATTTTCATCCAAATCTACCAAGACAAATAAGTTTGACCAAAATCATGAATTCTCTTCAATTGTTGAAATTGTAACATCCATATAGACATACAAGTCTGGACGAGAAGGTCTAGAGGGACCTTAACCTAGAGCTAATGTAATGTCCATATAGAGATGATATAGCTTCAACATGTTTGAAAAGAACCTATGACGACATTGGAACAATCATGATTTATTCCTATGCTTATTAACCTAAAATACAAGTATTATCTTAAAACATGATGATCATGAATGTATGGAAATGAATAAGGCATGCATCATTTGATGATTTGGATCACTTGACCTCTGAATTTTTGTTTAATTATTCTTATTCAAAACATGTCCCAAGCCTTAAGGCTGTAGGAAGCCATTTGGATCAAAGTGAATAAGACTTACCAAATTTGCTTTAGAATTTCAGAATTTATAGAGAAGGAATCAAACATTCAAAAATAGGAAACTCATGGTTCCCATGGCTTGATCTCAATGATTTTTGAGTATGATATGCCTCTAAGTTTAATATCTAACCCAAAAAGAAAATTAAAGATCAAATGGTCCAATCTCTGGGAATTGGACCAAGATCAGACACCATTCAGAGTTTATTAACTCTCTATCTAGAGATTTTACATGATTTATTATAAATAGTAAACAAATCTGAATCACTTCAATATTTTTAGAGGATCTTACTAACTCATAAAAGTCATAAGAAAAAAATATTTGGAGCTTAAAGTGTATGATTAAGGCTATGATCCATTCATCTTAAAAGAAGCTCACTGTTCTGAAATCAATCTTTGGAGACTAAGAACACTAGTCTTCATAGGTCTCAATAGAATATGAAGAACATTCTATGAAACCTTCTAGTTGATAGACCCAAGCCATAGATACAAGACTTGAATCTACCAATTGGTCCTAAATATGAACAAAATCAACCTAATCCTTATGTGAACCATCAATTTACAAAAAATTAATAGATCAAACATAAGGAATTCAAGTGGGATATTGCAGATCCCATTGATTTCCAAGAGAAGAGCATGAACAAGAAAGAAGAGCATGAACAAAGAGAGATAGAATTCAAACTAACTTGATGATCCAAAGTAAATTTTCTCTTAAAAAGCTTATTTCAAAACTCAATCCGTGATCCTCTAGATTCAAATCAACAAGTAAATGAGAATTCAATCACAATTCAAGTGGTGTGTGGTGAAATGAGGTTAGAAAGGACTTTTTGAAAATTGTGTAAAAGGATCCTCTAATTCTATGAATTATGATTGAATTATGAAAATATAACACACTAGTTGAGAGAATTACCACTAGGAATACTCAGATTTATAAGGATCTTGATTGATTTGGATCAATCTTCAAGTGCTCTTCACTTATCTTGTGCAAACTCTTTTCTTCTCTTCTCTTTTCTTCTTCTAAATCTCTTCAAACTTTTTGAATTCCTCACTTTAGATATGTAAGGATTGAGTTTCTCTGAAACAAAATCGGATTGTATATCTCTTTCTCTCAAAACCTTCTCTCAATTCTCTAAAATTTTTCCTAAGACTAGCCAACTTCTCTACCAACCCAAGATGGTCTATATTTATAGAAAAATCTCAAAAGTGGAGGGTGCTTTTGTCCATTTTAGATGATCTTCTCATGTTAAAGATAACTTAAGGGTATAAAATGCGTCCTTAAGAAATGAGGTCATTTGAGATATTCTAGAGATCTAAAGAAGGTTCTAGAAGCAGTTTCATTCTTAATACTGCGTACAGGGCGGCACTCAATTTAAACTCTGCAACACTCAGTGAATACCGCAGCAAGTGCCACACCAGCACTTACTGAGTGCCGCCTCTTAGTCTCGCGTGCCGTTTTTTCATTTTAAGCATTTTCTTTTTCTTTTTCTTTTTATACTCTATTTTCTTTTAAAAAAATTCCTTATTTAAGTTGTTCTAGCTTCAAAATATTATAAATAAAATATTTTCAAGATTGTTTCAAAGTCTAGAACAAGTAAAATTCATCTCAAGAGCCTACATTCATTGGTTCTTCATTGTTGTTTTGTTTTTCTCTTTTTAGAATAAAAAAATAGAAAAATGATTATTTTAAGCTTCTAAACCTTCTTCCTTTGGATCTCTGTCATCCCGAACCTCTAATTTTCTTACCACCCATATCTGATACTCGATAAATCATAGAAACCTTTTCTTTGAAGATCTATTTGTCCTCCTTTTTTTGAAATAAAATCGTTTGAAAAGCTTTTCGAAGTCCATGAAGAGTTTTTGAAGACCGTCCAAGCGCGCCTGACAGTATCATCATCGTATCCAAAGGTACATAATTTTCCCTAGGTTCGAAAGTCTGGTCAAAAATTGGGGTGTCTACATACCTCAAAAATTTCTCCTTCCGTTGGGTCTCTTTATTCTGACCTTTTAATTGATCACAAAAAATTTCCATGATGTGCATTATAAATCATTGTGTAAAATGTCAATTGTCACTTAATTTTCCTGGGCCATCCATACTGGACCTCGTGTGTAGCATTGCTATGTTTAATACTTGAGTAATGCTATGCTTCCCAAATTTCTATTTTAGTAGTGATTTTCAAATGTGTAGTAGTAGGGTTAGGTAAACAACTTCCAATCAAAATTCAAGTGGTCCCACTTTATTAGATCTGGCCCCATTGCCACATCATTGAGAAGTACTTTTGGGATAAAAATTTGGAAAGCATAGGATTACTCTTAGTACTTCATTATGCTTTGTGTTAGGAATTTAAAAGGCGGAATCAAATTCCCCCAATAAACACAGAAACATAACCAATAGTAATTAAAAGCACACCAAAGAAAATATAGATTTCTACATGATTTGGCCAAACATTGCCTATGTCCACACTCGAGAGAACTATTTTTTCACTATTGAGAATAAATTTTGGTACAAGAAAACATTGAAGAAAATCCCATAACCCAACCCCTAACCCTTTTACACTCACTCTCAATACCCAAAGAAAACTCACTCTCTCACCCTAGACCATGTACCCCCATGGGGAGACCCCTAACTTGGTACACTACTAAATTCCTATACAACATCACCTTTTATAGAGTTTACAATCATTACTTGTTGGATAAGTAATACAACTCTATTACAAAAGGAAACCAAATCACAATAGGAATCACAATATGAATCTAGCCAAATTAACCAACCCCTAAATTAATGGAATTGTCCCATATGTGATGTTATTTTCTTAACTTTCTATATATGTGTGATCATATAAGAAATAAAACTCGTCAAAAATTAATAACCACAAACATATCAAAAACTAAATGAAAGTAAAAATTTGGAAAGGTGGGTTCAACTAGTAGGCCTGGCAAATGGGTCGGGCCAGGCCTAAAATTGGCTGGGTTTAGCTGAAAAACGTATATGGTCGGGCCGATTCAGGTCAAGCCCGGGTAACTTTCCCCCCGTCGGGTAGATATGGACTCTGGAGGGCTTGTTTGGTTGCATGCTAAAAATAGAAAATTGGTTTTGTCATGTAAAACTCATCTAAAGACCCTGAAACACATTATATAAATATATATAGTATACACATAAAAATTTGGGGGTAGATCTGGAGGGTCTATTTGTTTCCACTATTGGTATAATCCACGAATATCTCAGCAAAAAAAGAGTATAATCCACAAACATACATCCATACATCCATCCATACATACATATAGATATACACGATAGAAGAGCAAGGGTGAGAAAGGGAGATCCACTGTTGGTATAATCTATGCAAATACATATATGTATATACATATATACACACGTAGAAGAGCAAGAGTGAGAGATGGAGATCCATTGTTGGACCAATCTCTGAACCCAAAATCTTGAAACCCATCAGAGAAAGAGAGAGAGAGAGAGAGAGAGAGAGAGAGAGAGAGAGAGAGAGAGAGAGAATTTGGTACTAGTGATTGGAGAGAGAGAGAGAGAGAAAGAATCTGGTACCAGTGATTGAAGAGAGAGAGGGAGAGAGAGAAAGAGACGTCTTTGTTGATATCAATGATATGAAAACCCTAAAAGTAATATTTGAGTATGAAAGCTATTCACGAGCCTTTAACAGTTGGGCTTGCTTAGTCTTTAACGGGTCCACGTGGACCCACTCATTAAATGTGTTTAAGCCCATTTCGACCCGAGAACAAAAATGGTAGGAACCCACTTACAATTATTTCGGGCTTGGGCAGGCTAGATGGTGATTTCGGGCTTGCATTTCTAGGCCTAGGGTCTAGGTTTAAGGCATAAGACCTTACACTCAAAAGCCCTTCTGAAATTCATACAATCTGTTCTATAAGTGTAATTGTCCTCATCAATCCCAAAGCCTTGAATTATTGATGCTAGAATTCTAAATCCTCCAATTCTTGAGAACCAAAGCTAGCTTAGCCCAGCAGTCTCAAGTTCTACATTGAAAATGACTCATGAAACTTGTAACCCAATCCCAAATTCTTGAAACCCAAGTTCCAATTTCATTAATCAAACTCATATACAAGTGAAAGATTCAACTTTTACTTGAAAAATTATCAACTTAATGCATTAAACACTAGAACCATTTGTATAATGATGTTATAATGCTGTTAATCAGATTGCAAAACCGACGTGCTTAGTTGTGGGTCTATCCATCGCAAAATTTGATACTATTCATGATTGAGTGTGGGGATGAGATCGCGAAGATCGTACAATGTTGGGTATGAAATCCTAATAAGTTGAGATAGTCAAATGTGTGGGATTCAGTTTTAGGTTGAGAATGTCAAGAAAGTCAGGACTGCGTGTTCAGTGTACGTATGATAAAGTTGGACTATGTCGGGTTTGAGATGTTGTGTGATATGGGACTACTTGTCGAGTTTGATAAATCGGGGCGTATTGGCCAGAGTGTATCAGGGCATGTTGTCCAGTGTGTATTAGGGCATTTTGGCCAGTATGTATCAGGGCGTATTGACCAGAGTATATCAAAGCGTGTTGGCTAGTGTGTATCAGGGTGTGTTGGCTAGAGTGTATCAGGACGTGTTGGCCAGTGTGTATCAGGGCATGTTGGTCGGAATGTATCAAGGTGTGTTGGCCAGAATGTATCGGGACGTGTTGGCCAGAGTATATTGGGCGTATCAGTTGGAGTGTATTAAAGGTGTTTTAGCAAGAAAGTTGGGACTATGTGTCGGGATTGATAGAGAGAATATATAGGGCTACGTACCAAGTTAGTAAGGTATGATTCAAGATGTTATTTGAGTAATTATGGGATGTAGAGCTATGTGCGAAATGTGGACCCAAGAGTCCATATTATGCTTATGATAATATCTGTTACTGTTTATAGTGGGTTGATGCATATATGAATGCAAACGATGAGATGATCCTTTATTAATGTTGTTTTACGTACTGCATATCTACAGTTACTCTGACTATTTGCATTCACTCAGCTTCGTAGCTGATGAGGTTTTATGCCGTTGGATATTCTATGTCTAGTTCGCCAAGGTTATGAGAATGTAGGGCAAGAATATATGGCGAGAGGCTATGTGGAGGAAGCCTACTATGCCGGAGACGACTACTACTCAAGTTGAAGACTTGAAGCTGTGTCGTAGTTAGTTTATGTTTATATCTAGAGACTTCTGTAACAGCTAGGTTTTGAAATTGACATGTGTGCCATAATACCTTAGTTATGTTTTGTGCAGATACTAAAGGTTTGTAATAGTTAGTATTGAACTCTAATTTTATATATTGAACTTAGAGTTTCCAAATACGTGGTTGTAACTCCCGTACCTGGGAAAAAAGGTTAATCAACATGTTAATATTTATTAATTCATGTGATTAGTGTATATAATGGATTAAGAGGAGTCTTTGGACTCGCTCGTGAAAAAGTCCTCGGTGTGGAGGGACATGTAATGAAGTAAGATCCAGTGAAGGGACTGGGTTATGAAATTTGCATTTAAATGACTAGATACATTTATATGATTAGTTGGGATTTGTTTAATAGCTTTCATATTACATTGATTGATATGTTAGTTGTTAAAATGCTAGTTTAGTATACCAAATAAGGGTATAAATAAAAAGAGATTCATAATTAGTAGGTGCAATAGCAATTTCACAAAATATTTGGGACCACATGTGGAACCATACAGAACTTAGATAAACATCCATTTAGATGATTGGGTAATTAATGTTTGGGGATTTTATAATAAGAGCTTAAGAAATTTCGGGGGTGCAAATGAAAAGGGAGAGAAAATGTGGTGACAACACATTGCATGTATGTGCATGTGTATCAAGAGGAGGCTAAGTGTCTAAAAAAAGAAGGAAATTTATAGAAAATTACAGAAGAAGATAGAGAGAGAAGGAAGAACACGGGTTCGACACCGTTAATTCGCCACTCCGTCGCTGTCCAACGTCCAATTCGCGAACCGAAGCCGTATTTGGACTTGTGGAGGTGAGACGATCGTTTCTATATCTTTTATTTATGCTTTAATCGTCAGAATTTGGTAGGTCATTCTAATCGGTGACATGCGATTGCTGAAAACTTGTAGGATTCACTCTAAAGTAGGATTTGGGCAAGAATCATTAAGGAATTCACTTGTTTGGGGTATAATCTGTAAGAGGTGAGTGACTCTAATCCATGAGATGAATGTAAAATTATGTTTAATGTGATAATTCTTATGTTAGTATGTTGAATTCTTGTAGAGTAATGCATGGATATAGAATTGGGAGGGATTTATTGGATTACTTTTAATTAGAAGATTATATGTGCTAAATTGTGTATGAATCAATATGTTGATATAATTATGTGATTATGTATTATGTGGGTTAAAGAAAGCCTTATGTTGATTCACCGTGAATTTACTCCATAATAAGGAGACGTGGAAAGCTCAATCTGTGTAAGGGTACTCATCACTTAACTGTGTAAATGTGTGTGGGTGATGACCCAGCTATAGAAGGGTATGTGAGATGGTATGACTTAGAGGTGCTATATGCACATAAAGGAAAAAGGCAAGAGCAACGTCATGGTGAATTGATATTTGGTCCTTTGAAGACTAAATGATATGTTGATTGTTGACTTGTGCATTGAATGTGACATTATGCTCATACATGTGATTAGCTTTACTCACTAAGAAAAATCTTAAACAAATAGTACTTTTTGTGTGGTTATTGAATAACCACCACAGGCATGGAACGGGAACGGGAACGGGAACGGGAACGGGAACGGGAATGGGAACAGGAAAGGAAATGATCCGCACGACGGGTTAGAGTGAGGGTTATGAGATGTGTGTTAATATGTTCATATGTTTAGATGTTTAAGTTTCCTAATGTAACTTATGGTTTGGAGATGTATAGTTAACTCATGTTTTGGAAAACTTGTAATATGTAAGGTTCAATTTAGTGTTGGTTGTATCTTGTGGTATGTGTTGTAATATGTTATCCACAAGTTGTGTGTGTGTATGGAGAGAACTTGGTAGATTATGTAACTTTAAAAGGTGAACTAGATTTGGGTTTTTTTGTTGAAAGGTTATACTCATGTTGGGAAAATGTGGTTTGATGCATGCTTGCTTAAGCTCCTAGTTGGAGCATTATGAGTTTTGTGTGTGTATAACTACTAATCAAGTATTGGAAAAATGATCTTTTGTAACTCTTGTGAGGTTGGTTATGGTTTGGAGGCACATAGGAATGTTTTTGGAATGTTCTTTGATGTTTTCATGAGATGTTAGTTTTTGACCAGAGATGAATGTCAAGAACGTGTTTTCCATCAAAAGAGATGAGTTTATGGTTGTTTTGATCCAATTGAGGTGATAGATACATATGTTTTACATGCTTGGAAATGTTTAAGAATGTTTGGAAATAGTTTTGAATGTTTTCTCGAAATCCCATGAAGTTTGGTTGTGTTTGTTTATGATTTAGACTTGAAAAACAAGGGTTTTTAGCAGCAGAAAATAGTTCTGCAGAACTCGGATCGATCCGGGTTAAAGGGCGGATCGATTCGGACTTCTGGGAGGACATTCTGCGGAAGAAATGTTGAAATGGATCGATCTGGGCTAAAGGGCAGATCGATCCGCTTACAAATTTCACAGCACGTCGACTTTTACGGAAACGTGCATACATCAACTTTTACGGAAACGTGCATAACTCTTTCTAGAAAACTCAGATTTGCGCGCTATTTTTTTTTGCGTTGGAACAGGGACTTAAAGATCTATCTTTTGGTATAAAATTTTTGTATCTTTCCTAAATGACCATTTTGCCCTTGGGGCTATTTTGTCACAGCAAGCACTTTTATGTTGGTTCAGATCATGTTTTTCTTAATAACTAACATGGTTTCTTGCTTATTAGTGTATTTTGGGTACGTATAGCATTGTTACACATGTCCTAATCCGCTCGGGGCTGGTTGGGGGTGTGACTGTGGTTTAATTTATTACTCTGATGATTAGACCTTGTTCATGGACAATATGGTGACCTTCAACTATCATGGCCTACGGGTCCAAAAAGGAATTTAATTTTTCCTATTTTTGCTACTACGGGGCATGACAGGATTTTTGGTATCAGAGCCAAGTTTTGTAGTCGCACTCAACAATTGTCCAACATTTATTAAATATGAACCTTAAGATTCCTTGAGATAGGGGTTTACTCTAAGTAAATGTTTTGTAGATTGTCCATATGGAGTTTTCCTTGCTATTAATGTGACAATAGTTGTAACTACTAGCTCAGTTGGTGAACTACTTTCTGTGATTACATTTGGATTGAAGACTAACCAATAGATGTCTGTATAGGTACCTAACCCTACTGCATCGATGGCAGGGAGAGCTACCTGGAACCGTCCTGCACAGATTAAGGATGCAACCCATGTTCAAGGCCTTCGTGTGAAGGATGGAACGAATCAATAACCCCAATACGAATTACAGAAATAACCATGGACCACCTCCGAGGCTAGTCGAAGATAGAATAATAAAGCGTTTCTGTCATTTTCGTCTGGAGAAGTTTGACGGGAATACTGAGCCATGGCAAGCAGAACAGTGGCTCCGGGAGATGGAAGCGATCTTCGACACTTTGGGATGTAGTGAAGTAGAAAAGCGTCGACTGACGACATTCCAATTGACCTATGCGGTGGTGTGGATACCGGCATTTTGGGCCCATTTTTTTATTTTAAAATATTTTTTATTCAAATTTCAAATACAAAGAGTCGCCACTTAATTTTTAAAGGAAAATTAAGAAACCATTTTAAAAGCAAATCGATTTTTTTTTAAACCAGAGATTAACTAAGTCCGGGGATTATGGAATGAGAGAGAAAGGAGTCCGACGGACTAAAACACCATCTCTCATCTCTACACAACATCCTTTTAATCAAACTATTAATCTAAGCATGCCCTCAACTAATACATAGATATAAGTATATATTACACAAGTATGTCGAAATGGTGTAAAATTGCTAAAGACAAAATATCATTCAAAACCAAATAGTTCATTTAGCAAGCAATACGATATGCAAAATAGAGAACTAGAGAACTTACCCGGGGTCCAGCCGCGAATATTTAAACGTGCAATGCATGCAAAAGCTGAAATCCTAATAAAAAGGTCTCTAATCACATATACACATAAGGCAAGTTTTGATTCTAATGAGTCGCACATTAGGTCAAAAAATCAATGAAATTAAGGAATAATTAAACTAAGGGAGAGTCGAGAGATCATATCTCATCGGCGCTACAAAACAAAGGTCAGTCCACATAATATACAAGATACAAAGTTAGATGACAATCCTAGGCCTCTAGATTAAATCTATCAAATATAGTTAAATCTAAAGCAACGAATCCTAATTACAAGCATCGAGTCACATGGATGAATGTATACATGAACAAGAAACAATTATTAAATAGTTATTGATTTAGATCATTAAACTTTGAATTCAAGCATTAACTAATCATTATCGAAGCATAGTTTCTATTGTTTGATCTTGATGATTTCTGGACACTAGATGCCTCTGTGAGTCTAGTTTTTAATTTCAAAAGAAAATCAAGATTTTAACGGTTAGAACTTTAGGAATTAGACAAATACTATACGTCACTTAGGACTTCATAACTCTATGTCTGGAGTTTTTGTATGATTTTCTAAAAATGGTAAAAAAATCCGAAACACTTAGATCTTTTTAGGAGACCTCACTAACACATCAAACTTCATATAAAAAATTATTTGGGGTAAAAAATGTTTGATTAAGGTTCTTATTTACTCATTTCAAAAAGGTGTTGCTGTTCTGAAACTCTGGACAGATTGTTATTGTTTCCTAAAACTCATGACCAAACCACTTAAAACATGGAATCTCACTAAAACAAAAATTGCAATCGTAGAACTTTGAGTTATAGACACTTTCGTTGGTTTCATTCAGTTCCAACGGTTCAATGTTTAACTAAAAATCTTTGATGAAAAGTGGTTGATGAATTCACTGCATCTTTTGGTCAAGTTCATCTTTGTTGGTTAACCTCAACTACTAAACCATGAAGTTGGGATTAATCCAAACTAGTTCTCCCACTATTTGATGGTCATTGGAGACTGACACTTAAACTTGTGGATTTTAATGAAGTATGAAGAGACTTCATAAAACCTCAGCACAATGAATCTAAACCACGGGTATAAGTTTAGACTCAAATTATTCCTCCTACAATTTAATGGTCATTGGAGGCTAAGGACACTTAACCTTGTGGATTTTAATGAAGTATGAAGAGACTTCATAAAACCTCAACACAATGAATCTAAACCATAGGTATAAGTTTAGACTCAAATTATTCCACCTACCATTTGATGGTCATTGGAGACTAAAGACTTCTCATACTTGATAGACTTCAATGAAGTATGAAGAAACTTCTTAAAGTCCTAGAATAACAAGATCAAACCATGGAGGTGGATTTGAACTTATCAACCAAACATGATAATTATCAATTCTAATCTTCTTATAAACCATGAACTTATAAGTAGACCAAGAGATTTCAAACCAAAAGATTCAAATGAGACATTGAAAGTCTCATGAATCCCAAGAGATGAATACAACCAAAAACAAAAAAGAGACTCAACATTCATACATTAGCCAAGTTAACATATATTTAAAGAATGATTTAGTCTAGAGTCTACCTCTAATATCCTCAACTTGGTGATTTGGAGGATTTTCACAAGTTAATCAAGCTCTTCAACCCTAACTCACACACAAATCTCTCTTTCAAATTACAAAAGCAACTCTTAAGTATGTTTAGAAAAATTTCTAGAGATTTAGAGGAAGGAATCAAGATAAGGTTGGAAGATTCAAAGAAATTCTCATCCCCTTGTAATGGGATATCCACTCCTCTTATATAGGCAATTTTAAAAGGGTATCTTAGTCATTTCAGGGGCAAAAACACTGATTTCGTATGTCCTTTGGTGGTACAAATCATGCTGTATTACAGCTGTCTATCCAAAAATGCGGCACTCACTGGAGATGGAAGCGACACTTGGTAAGTGCCGGAACGACACTTGATGAATGCTGTCGCGGCATTCATTGATTGCCGCACCGGCATTCAGAGAATGACGAGGACAACTCCAGGGACTGCCTTTTTTTTGGAAATCCATTTTGTCACGGCATTTAGTGAAATTTGCGGCATTCATTGAATGCCGCTCCAGTACTTAAGCGAGTGCCGTATGGCAACCCGTGACTGCCGCAAATCTTACTATGTGCTGTTCTCCTCTGTTTTCCCTCTTTTTTTTTTTTTTTTTCTCTTTTTCCTTTTTGTCTTGAATTAGAAGAGCCTTCGGAAGAGCTTGAATCACCCTTGGAAGTTTTAAATAGTCGGACATTGTCATCATCAGATCTTAGAGGTAATACTCCCCTTAACCCGATGTTTGGTCAAAATTGGGGTGTCTACAGGTGGCCGATTAGTGGGAATCGGAGAAGGCGACCGTAGGAAAGGACGCGACTGAAAGAATGCCTTGGTTCACGTTTAAGGGGTTGTTTCTAGAGAATTGCTTTCCTCAGACGGAGAGGAACAAGAAGGATAGATAATTCATTGAGTTGAGGCAAGGGAACCGAACAGTAAGAGAGTATACGGTACAATTTGACCAGTTGTCCCATTTTGCCCACCATATAATCGATACCCAGAGAAGAAAATAGGCAATATCATCAAGGCCTTGCACTACCTTACAATGGATGACTCTGAATCATCTGGTCAGACTTTTAAAGCCATGGTAGGAATAGCAATCAGCCATGAGGATATCAATGGTCGAGAGAAAGGATGCTTTGGGAATCGACCACCACCCAGGAATAACCAAGGACCAAGACCTCCGATGCAGTTCCAAGGGAACAAGCGCAACTAGACTGGAAAAAGAAATCCACAACCCGCGTTTCCCCAGAACTGCTATGCTATAACCCAAGCACCGCCCCCGTAAGGGATACCTGCTACCACTGGAGGTAATACTGGTGGATGCTTCAACTGCGGAAAGCCAGGTCATTTGTCTAAGGATTGCTGAGCTCCCAAGAACTACAACCGGTTGAGCATTCTCTGTTATAACTATGGCAAGCATGGCCACATCAGCAAGGACTACAGAGCACCCCGAGGGCATACAATGGACCAGCTGCTCAGGGCCCAGCCAAACAGGCTCGTTCTTTTTTTTTTTTTGGGAGGGGAAAGGGATGAGGTGCTAAGGTTTTTTTTTTTTGTTCTTTAGTTAGCCGGATTTCATCACCGAACCGAATAACTAATTCTGTTAACCAAACTGAATTACTAATTCGGCTAACCGAACCGAGCCAACCGAATTATATTTCGGTCAATTAACAGTTGACATTTTTTCAAACCGAACTGACCTAACGAATGCCCACTCCTAGAGGTTTATTATGTAGAGGTACAAAATTTGTACAAAAGTGCTGGCTAGTGGCCAATATCTTTCTGACAAGGGCGATTCAAAATTCATAGACTTCCCGTTATATCCATTGGTACATGCCATCCAAACAGCACTGAGGTTAAGGAAATTTTCTGGAAATTTAATGTCGTCAGTGATTGGGGTAAGTCTATAATACACCCCCTCAAAAAGGGGTGGATGTCAACCCCACAATATGTGGCTCAGGTTTAGCCACATCACCAAAATCATTCAAAAAAAGTATTAAAATTTGGCCTATTCTCCCGGTAACCAATATTAAAATAGTAGTAAAACCACATTCTTCATAACTGGATCATAACTACAATAGCATTATTCATAATTTGATCATAATAGAACCACATTTCTCATAACCAACTATAAATTATTACATGATAATGGTCCACCACATGGCCATAGACCATGCAAATCATGATTCGCCACTTGGCACCACTTGCACATGGCAACTCTTGATTGATGTGATCCATGGTCACTTGGTGGACTATGGACCATGCAATAATTTCTTCACCTATATATTATATCAGTCACCTAAATGCATATTTAGTTCACTATATTTACGATTATGCCACCTGATTATTACGATTATGCCACATGATTATTAAGATTACCAAATTTAGTTAGGGTCTTATGGATAAAATATATATATATATATATATAGCCAGAGTCAGTCGTTGGAGTTTCTTTGCCCTTTCCCTTTATAGACAATGAAAGTGTCCCTTCATCTCGACTAGTCCTTACTTTTTATTGCCGTAGCAGTCATGCTAACGGTAGTCCCTGCCCCTCATGTTGCTATGCCAGTTTCCCTGCTAGGGATACATCTTTTTTCTTTTCATATGATCAAGCTAGTTCAATCAAGTTATTAGGCCAGCTGCCAATTTCCTTGCGAGACACAATGTCTATACGAGGTTTCCCTAGTCGGTAAGAGTTTCTTTTCCAGAGTTGGGAATGGAGTGATCCCTAGAGAGTAAAAGGTTCCATGGATATAGGAGGTTTTTTACATACCTATCCGTTCCTTCTGCTTTCATTTCCGCCTTTTGAAGGTATGAGTACGTTACAACCCTCTAGTGTCAGGGTGTAAGGGAGAGAGGAAGTGAAGTACTCCATGGAATCTGGGTTCGAGCGAGTGACCAGGTTCCTTTGCTGTCGGTCCAACCATTGAGGGTTCAAGTCCTACTCCTCTAGAGCCAGTTTAAGTTCTAAATGAAGGAATCGAGCGAGTGTAAGTGCTTCGCTTGTTACATATATATATATATATATATATTTCAAATGAAATTTCGTGTAGTCCCACTACAACTAAATGTGGTCCCCATGTCACATCATTTGTAATCCAAATTTAGTTATTAATTAGGGTCTTAGGAATAACAAATAATAATAATAATAATTTTAAATGAAATTTCATGTAGTCCTACTACAACTAAATGTGGTCCCATGTCACATCATTTGTGGTCCATATTTAGTTACCAACAAGCTATGCGCCCCGTATAATGCACAGGTTAGTCGAAAATTATAAAATATTAATAGTATTCACTTTGAAATTAGCAGAACTAAATAGCTTATATTTCAGTAAAAAAAAATCACCCTTGATAAAAGTCTGTAGTTAGCAGAACAAATTAGCAGAACTAAATAGCTTATATTTCAGTAAAAAAAAAAATCACCCTTGATAGAAGTCTGTAGTTTATAGTGTGCAATAAGTCCCACAACAACGTACATGCATTTCATATTTTTTTTTCATGGTTATTGTATAGATATAGGTTCAACAACAAAACTACTTTAGTTAAAAGTCTTTGCACTTAGTGAAAAGTCCATGCACTTACATATGTACACTACACTTATATTTTGAAATTTCACAAAACTACGAAATTTACAAAGGTGATTTTGTGAAATTCATTACTTTTGTGAAATTTCACAAATTCACAAAAGTGTATGGAAACAGGGACTTTTCACAAAACTATAAATTTTTAAGGTCTTTTAGACTCTTAAGTTCAGAACCAGGGACTTAACGCTAATTATCCCTTCATTAATTTATATATAGAATACACTTGAAAAAAAAAGATGAAGATTAGATACGTTTCAGAAGAGTTGTAATTTCTTTTTTTTTTGTGTGTTAAAAAATAGTTGTGGATCAAATTATTAATTTATCTATCTTTTATTTATGATCTTCATGACTGTCCCCATATAAAATGAAAATATTAGCACTATACTTTCTTTTTATTGCGACAGGATATATAACAAACAAGTGGAAAAAAATTGAATGTATATACACACACATTTATAAATTAGTCATAGAATATACTATCATATATTTATAAATGGATTGAGTAATGCTATGCTTCTTAACTTTCACATTTCATGTGGTAGTGGTACCACTCTAAAAAAAATAGTGGAATCACTTAAATATCATGTTAGGAACCAAATATAGATATGAAATTGGAAAACATAGCATTTCTCGTTCGTAAACTCTAACTAATCACATTAGATTCAAAAATTCAAATCCTGCTTTGGACTTGCACATCTCGTTAGATTGCATTGTAACCAAATATCACTACTTTATCTAGGGGTGGGCATACTTCGGGTCTACCCGAAGTTTTGATGCTTACCCGAAATTTTAGCACAATTCGGTTCGGATTAAAACCGAACTGATTTAAGAAGTTTGGTTCGATTTTCTGTATGTGAAATAAGTTCGGTTCAAAACCGAATATCCGAAGTTTGATTGAATATATAAATACTTGTTTCAGCAATTAGATTTATGGCTTAAAAAAAACTAAATCTCATCTCAACTCAAGCTTGCTTAGGAGTTAGGACGCAGGAGGCGACCACTGACCAGGCGACGGCGACGGGTCCGCGACCACGAGGACCATGAAATTTTGAATATATCTCTCTCTCTCCTCACCATGGCGACGGGTCCACAACCACGAGAACCATGAGGACCACGAGGTATCTGTTGGAGACAAGAGAACTTATCTCTAATTTATTGAAATTTTATTTTTCACACCTTTGAAGTTATTTCTTTTTCTTAACTCTAACTCTTTCTGATTACAAATACTGGCAATTTATAGCCATTACACAAGACCTATTTTTAGACAAACTTAAATACAAAAGACTTTCAACTTCCTCCACACCTAATACCAACTTATTTAAGTGACAACTACTTATTCTAGGAAAATAACACAGCTGACTTCCACACAATAATAAATGACACTGCTGACTTCCCACACTAATTATTACAAATTACATTTCAACACCCCCTCTTAATTTGTAATCTTTAGTGCACTCCTGAAATAATTAAACTTTTCAGCAATTACTGCCTTTGTGAAAATATCTGCCCTTTGCTCCTCAGTCTTGCAAAACTCCAATTTGATCTCCTTAGCCTCGAACAGATTTCTGATGTAGTGATGTCGAAGCTCAATGTGCTTCGATCTTCCATGAAACACTGGATTCTTTGTCATTGCTATTGTAGACATGTTATCACAATAGATAACAGTAGGCTTCACCTGATCTTGTTGTAAATTTCCCAAAATCCTTCTTAACCACACTGCTTCACAAGCTGCCTTTGAAGCTGCAATATATTCTGCTTCAGCTGTCGAAAGAGCAACTGTGCTTTGCTTCTTCGAGCTCCATGAAATGACCTTTGAGCCCAAACTGAAAACATATCCAGAAGTACTTTTTCTATCATCAACTGATCCAGCCCAATCACTGTCTGTATATCCAATCAGACTATTATCATCTTCTTTCTCATATCTTATTCCAAAACTCTTTGTTCCTTTTACATATCGAAGAATTCTCTTCGCTGCTGTGAAATGAGCCTTGCTAGGATCACTCATGAACCTAGATACAACTCCACTTGCATGTACTATATCTGGTCTTGTATTTGTGAGATAAATCAACGAACCAACAAGGCTTCGAAAGATTTGACTATCAGCTTTCTGAGTTCCATCTTCTTTGAACAATTTCTCATTCAATGCCATTGGAGTTCCCATTGGCTTACAATCAACCATATTGAATTTCTTCAACAAATCCTCTGCATTTTTTTCCTGTGAAATGAATATTTCTTCTTTTGATTGCTTTACTTGAATTCCCAGAAAATATCTCATTAATCCCAAATCTGACATTTCGAATTCTGCCATCATCCTTTTCTTAAAATCCTCCATCATTTCCTGCTTTGAACTGGCATAAATAAGATCATCAACATATAAACAGACTATAAGTAAATCACCACCTTCCTTTTTAACATACAATGAAGGTTCACTTGGACTTCGAAGTAATCCAATTTGCTGAAAGTATTTATCAATTTTGCTGTTCCATGCCCTTGGTGCTTGCTTCAGTCCATACAAGGCCTTTCGAAGTCGATACACTTTTCCTTCTTTTCCTTTACTTACATACCCTTGAGGCTGTTCAACATAAACTTCTTCTTCTAGATTCCCATTTAAAAATGCAGCCTTCACATCTAATTGAAAAACCTTCATTTGTAATTGAGCTGCAATAGCCAATACAGTTCGAATGGTTTCCATTCGAGCTACCGGTGCAAATGTCTCATTAAAATCAATTCCAGGTTGCTGTGAGTAGCCTTTTGCAACCAATCTAGCCTTGTTCTTCTGAATTGTACCATCTTCATGAAATTTGGTCTTGAAAATCCATTTGAGACCAATGACATCTTTTCCTTTTGGCTTGTCCACAAGCTCCCAAGTTTTGTTCTTCCTGATAACCTCAATTTCTTCATCCATGGCTTTCCTCCCCTTATCTTCTTTTACTGCTTCTTCGTAGCCATTTGGTTCGAAGACAGCAAATGCAACATTCGATGCTTCAAAAATCTCATTCGAAGCTTCATATATGTCTCGAAGAGACCTCATCTTCTTTGGACTTGATGAATCTGATGAACTTGCATGATTTGATGGGCTTCGAAGTAACTGATCAGGGCTTCGAAGTGACTGATCAGCATCAGTAATCAAAAGTTCTTCTTCTACTTCAATAATCATTGGCTGCTCCTCTTCATTACTATCCCAATTCCATGTTTTAAACTCATCGAAGATCACATCTCTTGAGATAACCAATTCCTCAGTCTCTGGCTTAAGAAGACGATAAGCCTTCGACTCATCACTATAACCAATAAATATGAATTTTTCTCCTTTCACATCAAATTTTTCCCTATGCTATGATGGAACATGAGCATATGCTATACATCCAAAAACTCTTAGTGATTTTACCTCTGGCTTCCTATCATGCCATGCTTCGAAGGGAGTTTTATTCACCACTGCCTTTGTTGGAGATCTGTTGAGAATATACACTGCAGTGTTTACAGCTTCTGCCCAGAGTCTGTTTGGTAACTTCTTTGCTTTAAGCATGCTTCGAGCCATCTCAACAATTGTTCTGTTCTTTCTCTCTGCCACACCATTTTGTTGTGGTGTATATCTTACAGTCATCTCGCGTTTTATTCCTTTTTCTTTGCAATAATTCATAAACTCCTTTGAAGTGAACTCTCCACCTCGATCTGTCCTTAAAATCTTCAATTGATGTCCACTTTGCTTTTCTGCAAAAGCCTTGAATTTTTGAAAAACAGAGAATGCCTCTGACTTATGCTCCAAAATATAAATCCACATATACCTGCTAAAATCATCAGCAAATAAAAGAAAAAATCTTTTCTTCTTCAAGGATGGAGTTCGAGTTGGTCCACATATATCTGCATGAACCAATTCGAGAGGGGCTTTTACTCTCCATGAAGTTTTGGTAAAAGGGAGTCTATGAAATTTTCCATAGACACAACCTTCACACACATTACTTTTACTTCGAAGCTCTGGCAATCCAATAACCATGTTTTTCTTCTTCAACACTTCGAGAGATCTATTGTTCAAATGACCATATCTCATATGCCATAACTGTGTATCATCCACTTCTTCTGCTTTCAATGAAAATTCTGAGTTTGAAGGTAAATGTAGTGGAAAAACTTTATTTTGAACCATTTTTACCTTCGAAACAATCTCCTTCCTTTTCTTATCAACTATTTGACACTCATCTTCATCAAACACCAACTTATACCCTTTCTGCATCATCTGTCCCACACTTAACAGATTTTGAGTCAGTCCAGGTACATAGAAAACATCCTTCATCAGCTTCGAACCTGACTTAGTTCGAACTGAAATTACCCCTTTGCCTTCAACTTCCTGCAACTTTCCATCTCCGAGCTTGACTTGAGATGTTATATTTTCATCCAAACTTACAAAACTGCTTCGATTTCCAGTCATATGGTTGCTACACCCACTATCCACATACCAAATGTCCTTCGAATCAAGAGAAGAACTCTGGCCGGTAGAAAATTGCTTCGAAGTACTCTGACTAGTAAAAAACAACTGCATCGAATCATCTTGCTTCGCATCATCTTTTTCACAGAAATTTGCTTCATTCTTCTTCTTGAACCAACAATCTTTGTCCATATGATTTGGATTTTTGCATCTGGTACACCTATACCTACACTCTTTTGCTTGATGCCCATAAACTTTGCAAATAAAGCACTGTGTATTTGATCTTTCTCTTGAATTGAAGAAACTTCTGCCTTTTCCTCTTCCATAACCACGACCTCGACCATAGTTTTTGCCTCGAAATGAATTTGAACCTTGTTCGAAGGGAGGTTTCTGCTGAAAATTGCCCCTCGAACCTTCTCTGCTACTTTCTTTGCCTTCTCTTATATTCACCTTGGCTGGAAATGCCTGTTCGAAGGAACCTTCAGAAGACCTTGAAATCCTCTTCTCATGGGCTTCGAGGGAACCTGCTAACTCATGTAAAGTCAAGTTAGCCAGATCCTTGGATTCCTCAATTGCTGCAACAACATCGAACTTTTGAGGCAAACTTCTTAGTATCTTTTCAACAATTCTCTTATTTTCAATTGTATCCCCATAACTTCGAATTTGGTTTACAATTGCTGACACTCTAGAAAAGAACCCTTGAACTGATTCGCTCTCTTTCATTAGTAAAGTATCAAAATCTCTCCATAAAGATTGCAATTTTATAGAAATAACTTTCTCTGATCCTTGAAATTCAACTTTCAAAATGTCCCATGCTTCCTTGGCATTTTTGGCACCCATTATCCTTGGAAAGATTGACTTGCTTATTCCTTGTTGTATATTGAGCAGGGCTTTAGCATCCTTCTTTTTATTCTCTTTAAATTCTTTCTGCTTGACTTGATTCCATGTTGACAGTACTATAGAAGACTCTGGTTGTTCAAAACCATCTTCGACCAATTCCCATAATTCTTGAGAAACAAATAATGTCTTCATTTGAAGACTCCAGATATCATAACTTTCACCATCAAAGAATGGAATTAAGCTAGGACCATACGTTAGTCCTTGTGAGTTCGAAGAAGATGCCATCAAACACTCTTTTAAATAACCTTGCTCTGATACCAAATTTGTTGGAGACAAGAGAACTTATCTCTAATTTATTGAAATTTTATTTTTCACACCTTTGAAGTTATTTCTTTTTCTTAACTCTAACTCTTTCTGATTACAAATACTGGCAATTTATAGCCATTACACAAGACCTATTTTTAGACAAACTTAAATACAAAAGACTTTCAACTTCCTCCACACCTAATACCAACTTATTTAAGTGACAACTACTTATTCTAGGAAAATAACACAGCTGACTTCCACACAATAATAAATGACACTGCTGACTTCCCACACTAATTATTACAAATTACATTTCAACAGTATCTCTCTCTCTCTCTCTCTCTCTCTCTCTATAGTTTTGGACCATGGTTCTTTCTCTCTCTCTTAGTATCTCTATCTCTACAACTCTCAGAGTCGTTCTCTCTCAGTCCAAACAAAGGGCAAAGGGCCAAAGCCACCGTAGCCGGCTAGTCCCTCCCACATGACTGAAAGTCTAAATGTTAGACTTAGTGTTGGTCACTATGAAATTGTGAATTAGTTGTAGAACAATCTTGAGAGGATTTGATTTTGACTACATTAATATTGTATACCGGCCAGAGGTATTTGGCATTTGCAGATTGCATGTATCAAAATTGTAAGAAATCAAACAGATTCACAATTGAATTTTTTTTAAGAAGGTCCAACATCATTAGCTACTTAGAGTGATTTCTACATAAATCAAATCAGGAAAGGAAATTTTCCATTAGGTTTGGAGAAATCAAATCAGGAAAGAAAATATTTTTTATTTCAGTTTAATTTCAATCCGAACTTTCGAACTAAACCCGAACTTTAATTTCGAACCCGAACTATTTTATAGTTCGGATTTCGGTACCAAAACTGTCAACCCGAACCCGAACAACCCGACCTTTGGTTCGAACCCGAACTGTCCGATTGCCACCCCTAACTCTATCAAGAACCATATAGAGAAGACAATATACCAAAAAAAGGCATATAATAGAAAACTAACATTCAATCTCCTTAAAGTGCTCTTCTTATTTTCCTTAATTTGAAGTAAAAAAGCTATCAAACACATGCAACAAAATCAAGCCAAGTATAAAAGTTAAATAAGAATTCATGTACATGAATTAGAGAAACAAAGTCAAGTAACTGTATAGTGAATATTCGAACCAAGAAAAGAAAAAAACTGTGTAGATGAAAAGTGGTTAATAACTGTCATGCAATGATATTGGTCAATCCTTGTTTAATTCCAATTCAAGGGTATATGATAAATAATATCAAATTTAATCTACATTAAATTGGCCAATCCTTTTTTTTTTTTTTTTTTATATACATATTTATTTATATATATATAGGTAAATTTAATCTACATTAAATTGGTTCTAATTGTGAATATTAACACAAATATGTAATAAAAAGAAATAAAATAAGCAGAATTCTCATAAATTGCAATTTGGCAAAATCAAAGTCTTTGGCTTTCATATATGTGTATATATATTATATTTTTTTGATAAGTCAATTTAATCTACATTAAATTAGTTCTTTGTTTTTGGTCAATCCTTAATTATGAATATTAACACAAATATGTAAAAGAATAAATTTAAATAAGTAAAATTCTCATAAATTGCAACTTAGCAAAATTAAAGTCTTTGGCTTTCATATATATATATATATATATATATATATATATATATTAGATTATGGTCTTAGGAATAACAACAACAACAACAACAACAACAACAACAACAATACTAATAATAATAATAATAATAATAATAATATAATAATAATAATAATAATAATAATAATATATAATAATAATTTCAAATGAAAATTTATGTAGTCCCACTACAACTAAATGTGGTTCCCATATCACATCATTTGTGATCCAAATTTAGTTACCAATTAGGGTCTTAGGGATAACAAAAAAAATAAAAAATAAAAATAATTTCAAATGAAATTTCATGCGGTCCCCATGTCACATCATTTGTGATCCAAATTTAGTTACCAATTAGGGTCTTAGGAAAAACAAAAATAAATAAAAATAATTTCAAATGAAATTTTACGTGGTCTCACTATAACTAAATGTGGTTCCCATGTCATATCATTTGTGATCCAAATTTAGTTACTAATTAAGGACTTAAGGATAAAAAAAAAAAAAAAAATTCAAATGAAATTTCATGTAGACTCAATACAACTAAATGCCCTGCTGTCCTATAATAGGTTTCTAACATCAATTGGAAAAAAAAATTTCTTTAATTGTCCCTAATTGTTTTAGGAATTTGCAAAAATAGCCAAACTTAGAAAATCATTTAATTTTTAGTATGAATTATAAAAGGGAACATTAGATGGAAAAGCACCCTACCAAAAAAATACTTAAAAAAAGAAAAAAGAAAAGAAGAAATGTGGTGTTGGTTAAGAATAATGAGGTGTTGGTTATAACCAATGAGGTACTGGTTATGAATAATGAGGTGCTGGTTATGAGAAACATAGTGTTGTGATGGCATAACCATAAATACAGTAAACTAAATGGTCATTTATGTGACCATTGTAATCGGTTCTACCATTAATTGGTAATAATCTATTTAAAAATTGAAGAACTGAGATTAAATTAACTTGATCTAATAGTGAAAAACAAGGGGTGATATCAACCACTCTAACAAAAGTTTTTATTGTAGACTGACCTAGTGATTGAAGTTGGAAAAGGAGAATTGCAACTTCCTTGCACCCACCACTTATGTCAAGTTGTCAACTTAAAAAATGTGCTCTATATTCAACAGAAGAACCTATTTGGACAGTTTAAAACACGATCAAGTTCATTTTCACGTTTAACTAGTTTAATGACAAACAAGGATAAACCAAGAAATTGCTGGTGGTTTAAAAGAACGGTAAGTCTATTATGAGAAGCTTCTCATATGAGAAGACGGATTTTAATCGTTAGATAAACATCTAGTAATAAATGCATCTCAGACTCTTGAGAAACTTATATATGGCTAGATGTTCATCCAATGGTTAAAACCCGCCTTCTTATATAAGAATTTGCTCATT
Organism: Hydrangea macrophylla; assembly: GCA_033977485.1. NCBI lineage: Eukaryota > Viridiplantae > Streptophyta > Magnoliopsida > Cornales > Hydrangeaceae > Hydrangea > Hydrangea macrophylla. The sequence continues at coordinate 111,458,807 of CM066988.1, read as the reverse complement.
ATAGACTTGCCCTTAAAAGAAAGAGAACATTTTTACTTACCCCATTTTTTCTCACCCTTGCTCACTCAGACCTTCATTGGATGACATGTGTCCCATTACAGTACTTATGTTAATAACATAGGGAGGCAAAATGAGAATGGAATATGAGACATGTCACCTAGTGAAGCCTGAGTTAACAAAAATTTGGTGAGCAAAAATATATTCTAGAGGAAAACCAATTCTACATAGATTTGTGTATTTGTGTTTAGGGTAAATTACATTTTGTACCTTTATAGATTGGGTGTGATATCACTTTGGTCCCTGCAGTTTCTATTGTCACTTTGATCCTTACTGTTTCAGTTTAGGTTCAATGTAATCCATTCATGAAAAATTCTTACAATTTTTGACAGAAGAAGGTCATGCAATGTACATGTGAGATATCATTAGGTGCATAATGGCAAATTTACTTAGAAAAATTACACTTTACCCACCTGTATTGAACCTAAATCTGTCAAAAATTGTAAAAAAAATTTGATGAAAGGATTACGTTGAACCTAAACTACAAATACAAGAATCAAATTGACAAAATTAAAACTGCATAGACCAAAGTGAAATCACACCCAACCAAACTATAAGAGTGTAAAATATAATTTACCCTTTTTTTTATGTACCATCTTTTTAATATGATAAGATATAGGAGTGTCACACCCCAAAACCACTTTAAATAACTGATACCCCACATGTACTACATACAACTTTTTAATTAAATCTATATATTTTTTAATTATTTCATTTTGCATTAATCTCTATTTTTTTCCCTCCCCCCGTTTAGTCTCCCTTTCCTCCCTTTTTATAATACTTGTGTACAACTAATCCTAGCAAGGATTTAACATCCAACTCTTACTCTTGCTTATCTTTGTTTTTCTTGATCTTTATCATATTGACTCATACACACGCGTGGTTGGTTATTGTGATTTAAGTGCCACATCCTTCGAAGACTTCACCATTCTTATCCTTTTTTTTTGGTCCTTTAGTCTATACTTATCATATTTATGTTATATCTTATGATTATCTAACTTAGACTCCAAATGTCACGACCTATTTCACTGTGCGCGAAAATAGGACATGTGGCACGCCACCAAGGGTCATACAATTCTATTAGAGTAAAAATATTAACGGAAAACATAAGTAAAATTCATAAAATCAGAGTTATAATAGTTTATTGCAATTGAAAACTCTTAAAGAAACCTTCTGATTTAAAAACAGTGACCCAGTCGACTGACCCGATATCCAATCGACTGGAAAGCCAAGATACAGACTCTACAATCTCAAACCTCAATCCAGTCAACTGTGTCGGGAGCTCGGTGTCATGCCCTGCAGTAGTAAAAATAGAGAAAATAAATTCTTTTTTGGACCCGTAGGCCATGACAGTTGAAAGTCACCACATTGTCTGTAACCAAAGTCAAACCATCAGAGTAATGATTCAAACTACGCATTGGAAAGTCCGAAGGTCGATATATATATATATATATATATATATATATATAAGAACGGAGAATAATGCTAAACTATTACAAACCTTGAGTATTTGCATAAACGTAATTAAAGTACTATGTCAACATACGCTGATTACAAACTTAACTATTTCAACAGTCTTATAAAACGTAAACATAAACTAACTACAGTACTGTTAGGGATATATACAAAAGCCATGCTTTATGTAGTTGATTTATTATTCATTTAATAAAATCAGTTAATCCATTTTTTATGAGAATCTGTGTGGGCAATATTTGTATTATATTGTTTATTTAATATTATGCATGTGTGTCTTTCATTCTACGTAGTAGGTGGTTTGGTGTGTAGAGTTCGGCTTGCACAGGGAAGATCAGACCATCGGATCTTGTAGAATGTAAGATTTTGATTTACAGTCTTAGATGGATTGGACACACCATCGGTAGGACTACAGCATGGTGTTGTAGTAGGTTTGTCTTGACTGCGGGAAACGGTATAATTTCAACTCACATGCTGGTACATTTTGTGTATTAAACGGGACCGACTTGGGGTAATTATCTTTATACTGACTTATAAGATAATTAATACCTCATGACTATTATGAGTGCTTATGCTCTAAATCCTAAGTTATTTTATGGATACGTACATTTGATATTTACACTTTGATCCCTAAAAGGGTGAGATCCTTAAATGGATCAATATCTCATTGGATTGGGTGACAATATTAATTGTGTGGTGGATATTAATTAATGATAGAATCCATTTCTCAATTTTGGGGTTGATGATATCCCCTAGAGAAAGCTTATAAGTTTTGATTATGTCAAACCCTGCAGGTGGATTTTGTATCCGACATATCAGATAAGTTATGCAGAGGATCTCAAGGAATTTTAAGAGATTAATTGAATATGATTGTCAGTAATTATATTTAATTAATGGATATCTGTAATCTTAACATGGGGAGATAATAAGCATTTAATAACATGGAGCTCGAAATGTATTTTTGAGATAAGGGTAGGAGTGCAATTATAATTCTTTAGTGGTATGAATTATAATTTATGAAAATAGGAATCTGATTCAATTCGAATTAGGGTTTCCTAATTCCATAAGGAAGCCTATTCCTTATTGACTTCTTATGGTCCCTATCGTAGCCTATATATATGCTGCTTTGGCTCTCTCCTCAGTTTGCGTTTTTCCATCAAGAGTATTATAACTCGGAATAGAAAAGAGAGCGTAAAAAGAGAGAGCAGAAACATAAAGGATTTCGAAGGAGCCTACACTCAGTTCGATATTCTGGCAGCAAAGGAATACGGTAGAAGATCGTGAGCTGTTATCGAGCCCGTGTTCTCGATTCATCTACTACAGCAATCCGTTTTAGCAGTTTAAGGTAACCCTAATTCCGCCCTTGTAGGGTTATTGTAGTTTTCACGTAATTTTTTTTTGCAGTACCAACTTATACGCGCTGTCAATGGATTCTGGGAACGCAGTTTCCTAACATGCACAGCTTCCAGTCTTTAGCCTGCATAGTAGTTAGCACCAGCATAACCTCCATCATCGTAGGCTCCATCCTCGTAGCCCCTATCCATGTATTCATCTCTTGCATACTCATAACTCTGGCCAGTTGGATGTTGAATATCCAGCAGCATAAACGTCGTTAGCTACGAAAGTCGAGTAAATGCAAATACTAACAGAGTATCTATAGATTTGCAGTATATAAAACAACACCATCAATGGAAAAGGATCATCTCATCGTTCACATGCATGTATGCACCAACTCAATATGTAACAACGGACGTCATCGATCCCAATCTCCTAATACATAACATAGACTATTGTGTCCACATTAATCAGACATGTATTCCCGTACCTACGGTCTATCACACCTGACACGAAGTCCCACGCTCTAACACATAATTTAGACACATGGTCCTATATCACACGAGCTATCAAATCTTGATACACAGTCTTAATGTTCCGGCCAACCCGCCCTGATATAATACGGCACGCAGTCCTGATATACTACAACACTCAGCTCTACTATACCATAGCACTCAGCTTCGCTATACCACATCACTCAGCTCCGTAATCACTCAGCTCCACCACAGCACTCAGTAATACCACAACACTCAGTAATACTGCAACACTCAGCTCCTAATATACTACTACGACACTCCAACCTCAGAACATTACGGCCACCAACCCTGATATATTAGACTTGATACGAAGCCCCACATTACAAAACCTCCCAAATCCGACGCGCAGTCCAAATCTATCATACGTAACACCCGACACGTAGTCCCAATCCTATCCCAGTGCCTTAGGATCTCATACCCGACATCATACGATCTTAACGACTGCATTCATACGCACCAACATAAATAATATCGACCTCTACGGTCGATAGACCCACTACTATGCACGCCGGCTTCTCATTCTGTTTTATAACATTTTACTATCATTATACAATTGGTTTCACTGTTCAATGCATTAAGCCCAATATTCCACGTGTATATTATTCCGATACAGCTTATACCAATCAACGCATGATAATATACACTTGTAGGTGCAATCATTTCAGCTTCCCCTACGGATACTTCGGGACATTGAAGCAATGGATCTTTGATCGAAGCAGAATTTGGGCAAAAATCTCGAACCTTCAACCAAAACATACCTTCTTCACCGCCGACAAAAGGAGCAGTGGCAGGGATCTGATATGAGCTCCCCAAAAGCTTATTCTTTCCCTTTAATGAACGAACAACCTCAGCCATTGAAAGAACAGAGCAGACTCTTCCACGAAAATCCCAGAGGAATACTGATCAGGACCAAGGATAAAAAAGATACGAGAAGAGACTGGAGACTTGAGAAAAAAAAAACAAAAAGCACAGAAAGAAGACCATTGTGTCATCCCTTTTATATAACCAAGAAGAACTGCCAAAGGGATCCAGTGAAACGAAAAGTTTTCACACAAAGACAATGCTTTGATTTTCCCGTGCAGAACCATCATAGCTCATTTAAATTTGACAAGACCTCTGCAAGATACTGACACGATGCTCGAGCCGCACTCCCCCTGGGCAGTACGACCCGAGCAGGGGGCAAAATATGGGTATCATCACCTGATAAACCAACTCATGTTCGACACGTGTCCACCTAGTACAGGGACACCTTGCATACCCTTAAATAGGTAAGGACGAAACCCTGAAGCCATTATTGGGGCGCCTCACATAACTCACGAGGGAGGCCCACGATGCTTCATCATAAACCACTTAAACCGCCTTCAGTAATGTTCAGCTCAGATAGACCTCGATTAGGGGCAGGTCTTGGTGCAATAGGACTATGCCTCGACATGACAATTCTAGACTATGACGCGGTAAAAAGTCTTCCTTTATCTTATCGGGAACTCTAAAGTTTTGTGGCTTGGTTGGCTTAAGAGCAAAGGTCACTTAGAAAGGTCGTGACAGTCTATTCCGTGATACACTTCCTAAGACCTTCTAAAGGTCAGTGAGACTATCTGAAATAACTCTCTAGTTCACAGCGAGGACATTCCTTGTGTCATCTCCGGACGACACATGGCATTTTGGTACGCCTCAATGGGAATGAGCCACGTCAGCTGCGCTCATTCCTTGGCATGTGTCCCAATTGCTATAAATAGGAACAATACCCTCAGAGGTAACAACACACGATTTTCCTGAGACACACTCAGAGAGAATTTTTGATACGATTCTCTAGAGATCTGTGCATTTATGAACCCACTGTGAATATTCCTTCACTCGCTCTTACTCGATCATTAAGTGCACAAGCTTCTCTCAGAATATTCCCCCACTCGCTGATCCTTAGTTTGTCTCTCTTTACCTTCCTTTCCAATTTCACTCGAGATTTCTTCTATACCATCGATTCTTAAACTGCTGCTCTCTTATGAACTCATCTGTCTCATTTCTACCCCTACCATACAGAAATCACGACTTACAACCACTAGAAGTAAAAGGACGTAGACAATGTTTTTAATTTTTATTCAGCATTATAAAAATGCATTACAGTTAATGGACCAAGCACAGCTGAAAATGTAGTTCTTTATACAGTTGAAGATGTGCCTTCCTAACTATGTTTACTCCATAATTTCTGGAATTTTCTTTTAGTAGGGAATCTTTGGAGTGAATCGCGAAACCCATTCTTTGGTACTTGTACAATGTTAAAATCCTCGTAGATACCACAAGTTTAACCTTCAGGAGAGACACAACCATTACCAAAGCCTTCCAAAGGTTGGTGCAATGATTTACCTTCCATATGGGAATTAAACTATTGAAGAAGATGCTGATGATTCATTAAGAAACTTTAGTCCATACTCCATAACTTGGGTGTGGTGGGGCTTGGAATAAAAAGGTCTTTATGCGTAGGAAGTGTATGCTGTTTGGATCGAGAATAGAGAAGAAAAATAGTAAATATTTTTGTATAGGAGTACTGGGATTCATGCATATTTTTTTTTATATCATTTCATTATGTTTGGGAATGCAATCTAGGTTGCATATATATATATATATATATTGTGATTTGTGATATGGAGATAGAGTAAATAATGAAGCTGCAAATGGGATCGATATGGATAGATCTCATGACCTATGTTTACATGAACTTGGATATGGGTATCAGGTATGGATATGTGTTAAGCGTCGGACTTTTCCAAACAATAAGTCTTTATTTATCTTATAATTACAAGAGAAAATAGTCTTTTCCTATAATAATAGGACTTTAACATGAACTCTGTAGCAAATGAAGTATAACTAGAGGCTTTAGAACACTGTTATACAAGTAGATAACATGCTTCTTGGTGAGTATCCAACTAGAGGTGTTGGACACATAACCCATACCCTGCCTAAGTGTATGTTGACACAAATTTTCGTCGTCCCGCTGAGTTGTATTCGTTTTGTAGGATTCAAAAATCTTTGTTTAACAAATTACCATTGCCGCTTGAACGACAGTGTTTATTATTCGATTTGTGGTGTCCCTGTCTCCGATCTGCCTAATGGCGGATTGTTAATTATTTTTGACCTCCGATTAGCGATAAAAAAATAAAACAAAATAAACAAAATAAACAAAAAGAAACAACAGATGGCAAACAATAAGGAATTTTTATTGATTGAAAGGACGGATTTTGGTCCGTTTTTTACATAGCTAGAATACATTTATTTCGAATACATCCTTTTTTTACCAGAGGGTTTGGAACCCTTTACCCGATGAACTCCATTGTGTTTGATACTTCAGGAGTCTTGTATTGATGTCTTCTTCTTCTGTAGCTCTAACTCTTTCTCTCTTTAACTCTTCTATAGCTCTGTATATTTCTGAACTCTTGGTTTTTTTCCCTTTTGTTCTGTCGATCTCTATCTCTCTGTTTTTTCTTCTATCTCTCCCTTTCTTTGATGCTTCAGCCCTTTATTTATAGAGGCTGTCATGGGATAATGCCATATCTCTTTGAAATGTGAAAGAGATAATACATATCTTTTCAATCTTTCAACTGACATTAGAAACATTCATGTCTTTAGGATAATTCATATCTTTTGAAAGAGATATTCGAATATTGATATATATCGCCCTCCCTTGATGACATATGTCTCTTTTTTGTTTTGTACCATCTCTATGTAAGATGGTACGTATCTTTTTCTTATATCCAATATTCGAATTAGGACATCATCTTTGACTTGGTACGACCTTCATTTTGTTTGTATCATCTCTATTTGAGATGATACGTACGTATTTTCCAAAGATCTCAAGTGATATTCAAACATCCTATTTGAAATTCGAATACTGATATCCGTTTTTGACATGACTGTCTCTTTTACTTGTGTCATCTCCAAGTGAGATGACACGTATCTCATTTTCAAGGATCCCAAATGATGTTCTGAATCTTTATTCAAAATTCGAACATTGATACCTCATTCGTAATCCCAACTTTGCTTTGAAATTCGAACTTTGTATCTCATATGTATTGTTAAGATACGTGAGTCATATTTGGGGTATAATGACTACTGTTTGGGTTTTGAAACAATTTTGTGGGTGGGTTCTTATTGAGCCATCTAATCTTATTGGGCCAATTAATTTTATTGGGCCAAACCGAATCTCTATTTGAATTTTGGCTAGTTGACTTAATTGGGTCAATTCAACAAGCATGAACCTTCCTTTGGGTTGAGCTTAAATTTGGGTTGATATTTATGTGCCAATAGTGTAGAGTGTCCGACACAAGTACTTCTACCTATTAAGAAGAGTCCCTGTAACATAGCTACTAGGCGTAATATAAAGTGAGTTTTGTTGCCAGCATTCAAGGTTGCGACAAGTCTTCTGTCAATGTGATACAAATGAAATTTCTGTTGCCATTGAACTTTTGACCGCAGATGTAGCCTTTTTTTCATCAAGTATGGATGTTGAAACAATAGATATAGATAGATCTCCTAGCCGTGAAATGCCTTAGCGCAAGGCTCATAAATGTTCTCAAGTTCTAGGTTTCCTCCATAAGATGTCTGGATTTCATGGTAAAGATCAAGTAGGAACAACATAGTAAATTAGGTTGTCTCCTTTGCTATTCTGGAATGTGACATTTCTATTATCTATAACATCTCTATATAACATCTATTAAAAAGGCGAGTTTCTCGGGAATCGTGCAATTGTGAAATCAGTTTTGCAGAAGTCATTTTTTCAGTCCTTTTTAATAATTTTGCTACTTACTCTCTCCTCTGTCTCTTCTCTTTGCTATCCTAGCCACACGCGACGCGCCTCTCTCCATCAGTCCATTGGCCAAAAAAAATCTATGATATATGTTATGAGTAATGTTAGGGGTACAACTCATTTACAATCATTTCTATCTCTCTCCTAAGTGGCAGGGGTCGGTTAAAGTTTAATGGGCCGCAGTGCCACTTAAGAGACAGATAAAGATGATTGTAAAAGAGTTATAAGAATGAGTTGTACACATAGCATTACCCGTTATGTTATACACATTGTAATAAGTTAGTACAAGAAAGATTAAAATATTGTTACACTCATCACTACTGGTCATTCTACCATAAATCCCTAGTAATAGAGAAAAAGAAGGCCATATAACAGAACTCGTCAACAATTAGTAACCACAAACATATCAAAAGCTAAATGAAAGTAAAATTTTTTTTGGAATGGTTTAAGGCATTAGAGATTACACTCAATAGCCCTTCTGAAATTCATACAGTCTGTTCTGCAAGTGTAATTGTCCTCATCAATCCCAAAGCCTTGAATTACCGATGACTAGAATTCCAAATCCTCCAATTCTTGAGACCAAAGCCAGTTTGGCCCAACAGTCTCAAGAAGAGATATAAGTTTTGAAGAATGTTGTCCAGTCTTTAGCGTTCAAAATTTTCAATGGAACCGAGGCTGACCGAAACCGAAGCTAATTTGGTCAGTTTCGGTCCTAGTATTTGCTACTCCGACCACTTCGGTTCGGTTGATAAATTACTCCCACCCCGACCGAAACTGAGCGATGTACACCCCTAAGATTAACCTTTGGCATGTCACAGTTCTCGTTTATGTATTTGTTTTTGTGAGAAGTAAAGCACAACATATTAATTACCTATGCGGTACTCATCCCCAAGACTATATGCTAAAAGTGGTAGTTCTAATTTCTAAACAATCTGGTGGATGTCCCAGAATAATCTGCTGCGTCAGTTGCGATTTTTGGATCCGTAGTGACCTTGGTTCAACAACCTGAATTTTTCTAGCAGGGCCTTTACAGGTTACTCATCTAATTTACAAGAAGGTTACTCATGTAATTTTCCAATCTGTTTCACAAGAAGGTTACTCATCTAATGTGTAGTCATAGCAATATTCATTTATTTAGAGAATTACATTTATATATGTGTACTTAAAAATGTACTGTCATAGGTTAGGAAAATTATCTCGGTGACCATCGTACGCGCGTTACTTTTATTGTAATTTGAATATTATGTGAATCTGTTGGGACCACAAATTATATTTATATGTATTAGTATATAAAGTTATATTATATTTTATTATTATATATTATTATTATAATTGTCAAAACCAATTCCAATTGATTGGTGGTTACTGAGAAGTTGAGTGAAGGACACTTGGCGTTACAAGGGAAGATCAAATGTTGATTACTTGAAGATCAATGGTAATGATGAAGATGGAAGTTACTTGAAGACACTTGTCATCGACTCATCGTAGAAGCATCTCCGACTAATTGGTAGTTGTAGGAATTTGAATTATTAGTTATTGTAGTTGGAGGGAAATGTAATTCAAATTCAAAGTAATTGTAAGTTTCTTCTATAAATTATGTTGTAATGTACTCATTGTAAGAGGTCCTTGACCAAACAATCACATCAATACATTATGTAGTATTTCTTCAATATATTAATTCCTTAGTCATTCGGCCATGACCATTTATTAGTTTAGTTTAAATGTTAATTTGCTTTACTCTACTTTACTTTAATTTTCAAGTTTCTTTCCTTTTCTATCTTTTAATGCAATTCCTTAGGAGTAGTGATAATTAATAGTATCTCTTTCTATTCACTTTCAATTTCTCACTTAGAAGGCTTTTAAAGGACTACATTCGATCGAGTCTTCGACTTCGAACTCTCTCTTTCCCATCATCTTTTCTTTACAAATTGGTCGCTTCTAAGTCCTCATAATTGAGGCAATCGAACACTTCAAACACGAGTGTGTGTTTCAAGGGCTTGTTTCCATATGTTTTTGAGAGTTCAAACATATTTTTGGTGTGTCTGTCGGGATGACCAAGTGTAAAGAAGAAGAAAAAAAAAAAAACAGAGGATGAATTTTCAAGGGTTGTATGTACCCTCATCAACACCAAATTTTGGTGATAACAATTTCGAATGGTTGTATGTTTTACCACTAACACTAAATTGTGGTGATAAAAATTGGTTAAATGATTTTGTTCCATTGTTGGAAAGCTTAAAGGATCAAGCACTTACTTTGAAAACTAAAATTTTGGAAATGGCTCGAGGGGTGTCTAACTATTCTTCAAAATTATGAGCCAATTGATGGAAATAAATTGATTGTGAAGAACTTCAAGATCCTTTAATGGTGGAAATAAAAAATTCACAATCACCCTCGTCACCCATATTGGTTAATCAACCAAGTAATTGTGGTAAAAATATACTCGGGGGGTGTATTTTACAACCAAGTATGGTTGAGAATCATGTACCATCTTTTGTTCATGAATTTAAGTTTTTCAACATTACTATACAAAATGCTGAAATCTATGAATTATTTAAGCCATCCATGGTTTTAGTTGGTCAATATCCATTTTAACTTTGTGGTGCTCATCAAAATTGGATTATGACCATGCGACTTTATCTATGATATTATTATTATTTAGACTTTTAATTAGTCTTATAAGACTGAGAAATGAAAGAACCATCATGCGTAACCGTTCATGGTTGGTTGAATAGTGGTAGGCCCAATTTGTGTTTTTAGTAAACAAGCTACATGATGCATTGGAGAAAGGCTCGCATGATAACGTTGTGGTTTTCGTTTTTCAGTTTTTGTTTTTATTTTTTGTATTGATGACTACCTCTAATTTAATACAAAAAATGAAAACCAAAACCACAACGTTACCATAATACTTGTTTGTTTGAGATATTTTACTGGACTTGCAAAATATTTGCACTTTTCGTTGGAGCCCTTCATGCACATATTATTGCAATTGTCATGTCAGGGAGATCTTGATTTATAGGCTTCCAACTTTTAACTTGTCAATGGTACTCTGTCACCATTCGTGGTGATTTTCATGGGCAGTTCCATGCTGTATTGAAATTCTTCCAAACTGGTTGGTGGTCATGTGCCAAAGACTAAATTCAATGGTGATGGGATAGCACTTTGTGCTTCGAGTACACAAGACCGATCAGCAAGGCATGCATGATAAGAAATGTTTGATTAAAAAAAAAAAATAGTAGTTCTATGTTTTTTGATTGGTGATTAGTGATGTACCAATGGTGATGGACTAAATGGGAGTATTTTCGAAAATACATGCATTGGCTTTAATGCCATTTTAAAATAATTTATTTTGTTCCAAAGTTTTTTGTTGGCTTCAAAGCCAGATTAAAGTCATTTATTTTTGTGCTCGATGTTATTTGATTGGCTTCGAAGCAAGTTTTAAGCCATATATTTTGTGTTTGCCGCCCCTATATTCACTTTGAATACAGTTTTAAGCCATCATTTTATGTTCAAACCCTTTTTCATTGGTTTTGAAGCAACTTTGAAGCCATTGTTTTGTGTTCAAAGCCTTTATATTGGCTTCGAAACAAGTTTAGAGCCATCTACTTTCAGTTCGAAACTATTCTATTTATTTCAAAGTTAATTTAAAGCAATATTTTATGTATTCGAGACTTTGATTGGCATCAAATCATTATAAAAGCAGTTTATTTTGTGTTCAATGGTATTGTATTGGTATCAAAGCCAATTTGAAGAACTGCTTTAGATTGTTAATTTGGTCCATTTCGAACCAACTAATTGGATCCATTTCGAACCAACTAATTGGATCGAATAATGTTATTCCGATTCTTTAAGAACTTCGTTCTTAAAGAGCCGTGGGGGGTATGTTTGGACCACAAATTATATTTATATGTATTAGTATATAAAGTCATATTATAGTATATTATTATTATAATTGTCACATGGAAAACCAATTCAAATTGGTTGGTGGTTACTTGGAAGTTGAGTGAAGGACACTTGGCATTACAAGGGAAGATCAAATGTTGATTACTTGAAAATCAATGGTGAAGATGAAGATGGAAGTTACTTAAAGACACTTGTCATCGTAGGAGCACCTCCCACTAATTGGTAGTTGTAGGAATTTGAATTATTAATTATTGTAGTTGGAGGGAAATGTAATTCAAATTCAAAGTAATTGTAAGTTTTTTCTATAAATATGTTGTAATGTCCTCATTGTAAGAGGTCCTTGACCAAACAATCACATCAATACATTATGTAGTATTTCTTCAATACATCAATTTTTTAGTCATTCGGTCATGGCCATTTATTAGTTTAGTTTAGATGTTAATTTGCTTTACTCTACCCTACTTCAATTTTCAAGTTTCTTTCCTTTTCTATCTTTTAATGCAATTCCTTAGGAGTGGTGATAATTAATAGTATCTCGTTCTATTCACTTTCAATTTCTCTCACTTAGAAGGCTTTTAAAGGACTACATTCGGTCGAGTCTTTGACTTTGAACTCTCTCTTTCCCATCTTCTTTTCTTTATAAATTGGTCGCTTTTAAGTCCTCTTAATTGAGGCAATCGAACGCTTCAAACACGAGTGTGTGTTTCAAGGACTTTGTTTTCATATATTTTTTAGAGTTCAAACAGAATCCAACGTAAATCCCTAAGTATTAGATACATAACAGTGACCGTCGAAGGTCACATGAAATTAATTTCTCCATAAATAGGCTCATACGACCGAGATGGAGCTACGAGTGAGTGGTGGAATTATTAGCTCGTTTGGCATATACTCTTAACAATCCCAAATATGCATTTATTTTAAGCTATTGGTTACCAAATATGTCCATGATGTATATTTTCAGTGTAAACTATTGCGTAAAATGTAAAAAATCATTTATTTTCCAAGGTGAACCAGACTAGAACCCATGCTATGCATTTATATGTTTAATCAATTATTCATGCTTAGGTGAAATGTGATTTTTTTTAACAGCAAAATATATTCATTGATTGCAACGACCATGATATGTGATTGACTCCCCGAGAGTATAGAAGCCTATATATACTATTTGACAAAAAAACTAAAAAAACTTCATCTCCATCCCCTGTACTTAGGTGAAATGTGGTTATTGAGATTTCCATAATCGAAAGAGTAAGTCTTTGGGCACAAACAAATCTCACAAATACAATTCAGAAGCACCACACACACACACACACACACACACATACTCTCTCTCTCTCTCTCTCTCTCTCTCTCTCTCTCAGTGGGGTCCACTGATTGTGAGGAGAGATAGACACATTGTGGTGTTTGTGAATTGTATTTTGTGAGATTGGTGTGGGGATTTATCCCTTTGGGCCGTCTAGAAGGAAGTCTTTTTGAAGTGGGTCCGTGGCCCCCTGGCTCTTGTAACATGTGCGCGTGGCGCCTATGAGTGCATTGCCATCAACAAAATAATAATAATAATAATAATAATAATAATAATAATAATAGGCTAATTATGTGTCACTGACATATGTACTATCTAAACACACTTTTACATGATGTATTACAAATATATTGTCGGTAGACTTTTAGAGCATGTTTGTTTGTGCTTATGCTTATGCTTATGCGATCTTGATCGTGATTAGTAGAACTGCATATTATGGTTTGAGTGTTTAGTTAATATGCTGTGAATTGATCAAACATAGAGATAATCTTGAAAAGCACCCCACCTGCTTATTGTCAAACTGCTTTTTGAACAAAATCTGCTTATATTTTTGCTGAAACAAATAGACCAATAAGCAGTTTGGGCCACCAGACCTGCTTAAAATAGGCAAAGTAGCAGTGACAAACAACCTCTTAGCCTGTTTTGCCATCAGCTTAATTTAGTAAGCCTAAATGAGTGTTTGGGTTTGCAAATTGTGATCCAAGTTATCCAACAACACATTAGTATTGGCCGCTCTTATATGTATATATATGGGAGAGGATCTTAGGTGCACTGGGTAAGTGCACTGACTTAGTGCATTGGATTTTTAAGCTTAAAAAATTCGCAGGTCAGCGAGGTGGAGGGACAGTGCGCAGGTCAGTGGGGCAGTCCGCAAATTTTTAGGCTTAAAAACTCAGTGCACTGGGTTAGTGCACGTACCTAGTGCACTTAAGATCGTCTCCCATATATATATATATATATATATATATAGGAAAATGATCTTAAGTATACTGGGTAGAGTGCACTTACCCAGTACATTGACTTTTAAGTCTAAAAAAATCTGCGGACTGCCCGCTGACCTGTGTCCAGTTCTACAGCCCCGTCAACCCGCGGGTTTTTGTAGGCTTAAAAACCAGTGCACTGTGACAGTGCACCCTATCGAGTGCCCTTAAGATCTTCTCCCTATATATATATATATTGTTATCCCCAAGAGTTCTACCTTAAGTAATTTTGATGATTAACAAACTATTAAGTTGAGTACTTATGATTTTATTTAGTGTGTTGTCCAAACAGATCTTAAGAATGATGATGGATATTCTATGGAAGCATTGTAGAAGACTAATTCCTTCTTGTGTTGTTCTTATAAGACTTTATGTAAAGTTGGTTAGATTGAATCTAAAAAACCAAGGGCTTAAAATTGGACAAACTATTCAAAATAGGAAAACTATTTTTCTACGAAAAACAGTCGACTGGAAAATCATCAGTCGACTGGATGCAAATTTCTTCAGTTGACTAAGAGTTAAAACAGTCGACTGTATCATAGTTTTTAAAGACAGTGTCTGTGACAAACTTTCAGTCGACTGGATCGAGTAAAATAGTCGATTGTGTCAAAGGCGCATTTCCTTAGTTTAAAAAATGCAGTCGACTGGATCGTGAACTCTGTCGATTGGATTATTGCGCACTTCACAACGCTCCTCAAAAGGTAATTATTAGGTGATCCGAGCTCAAGACCTTTCCATATGATGAAGTGGTGTCATGGCATCTTACGTACCATAGGTTTGTTGATACCTACAAATTGCCCATAAAAACTAGTGGAAGTTTGCCACTATACAATGCTCATAGTTATATGAAATAATTTTGTTACAAGAATAATTGTTGGGTGGTTAAGCTAAATGCATATCACATTTTCTTGTATTCCATGCGTCTGATCCACAAACTTTTGATCCAAATACTCTCGCCTACGTGCAGGGCTGGGCTAGTCCTAACAAATTAGGGGGCCCTAAGCAGTAGGCAAACATTACAAGATGGGGGTGGTGTGGATATTGCAGGCTAACCACGCTTTTTAAAACTTTTTTCAAATTCAAATACGAGTCTCCACTTAATTTTTTTAAAGGAAAATTAAGAAACCATTTTAAAAGCAAACTGATCTTTGGGAAACCTGAGATTTCTAGGTCCGGGGATTCTAGAATAAGAGGGGAATGAGCCTGGCGGAACTAAACACCCCCTCTTATCTTATCTCGTGATAGGCCTCTACTTAACATCCTTTTTAATCGAATTATTAATCTAAGCCCGCCCTCAACTAATACATATACATTACAAAAGGGTGCAAGATTGCTAACGATAAAAGGTTATAAAAACCATATAATTCAAATAGCAAGCAAAATGATATGCAAATAAGGAGCAAGAGAGCTTACCCGGGATCCAGCCGCGAAATGGAAACGTGTAATGCATGCAACTAAATGAAAACCTAAAAAAGAGTCTCTAATTCATGTAGTCTCTAATTCATGTATACACATAAAGCAAATTCTAAGGTGTCGCACATGGAGTCGAAAAATCAATAAAATCGAGAAGTAAATAAACTATAGAGGAGTCGCGAAATCATACCTCAATAGCGCTACAAAACAAAGGGTTAATCTGCATGCTTTGATCAAGATATAGTATCGAATAACATACTCAAACTTTTAGGTTAAATCTATCGCATGGAAATAATTGACATAATCATGAATTCCTTCTAACTAGTTGTATGTACAACATCTCTATAGATATACAAGTCTTAACTAGAAGCCAATGTAATGTCTATATAGAGAAGGTATAATCCCAGCATGATCACAAGGAACTCACAACTAGGTTCAATTAAATGCAACTTAACCCAAAAATAAGTCTTAATTACAAGTATCAGCATACATGAATGAATTCATGAACATGAACAAGCTATGAACTATTCATTGATTTGGATCATTTAACCTCTGGATTTAAGTCTAATTAATCATTATTAAAATATGGTTTAAACCTTAGGTTATGAAAAAGTTAATTGAGCCATTATTTGCAAAGTTTATCAAATCGATCACAGAATTCCGAAAATTACAGAGAGCAGACCAGACCAGACTTTCAAAAATAGAAAAAACATGTTTCCCATGATTTGATCTTAATGCTTTT
The DNA here is from genome assembly GCA_033977485.1 of Hydrangea macrophylla. Classification (NCBI taxonomy): domain Eukaryota; kingdom Viridiplantae; phylum Streptophyta; class Magnoliopsida; order Cornales; family Hydrangeaceae; genus Hydrangea; species Hydrangea macrophylla. Next base: position 111,442,270 of record CM066988.1, on the reverse strand, counting down.
TCGACCAAGGTGCCTCTGTGAGTCTAGTTTCTAACCCAAAAAGAAAATCAAAGATCCAACGGTTCAATCTCTGGGAATTGGGTCATAACCAGACATCACTCAAAATTTAACAACTCTCTATCCAGAGATATCGTGTGATTTTCTAAAAAGAGTAAACAAATCCGAATGATCATAATCTTTTTAGGGAATCTTATTATTAACACATGAAACTTCATAGAAAAATTTATTTAAAGTAAAAAATGTTTGGTTACGGTTTTGATAAATTCGAATCAAAACTGACTTACTGTTATGAAATTTTGGACAGAGAGTAGTTAGTTTGCAAATCCTAAAATCAAACCATCTTAAACATAGGATCTCATCAAATCAAAAATGCAGTGATAGATCTTTGTGTTATGAACACTCTCCAATTGGTCTCATTCAATTCCAACGGGTCATGATTTAATTAAAAATCCTTGATCAAAATTGATTTATGAATTCACTGTACCATTGTTGAGTTCATAATTTTTGGCTAAATCTATCAACCAAACCTTAGAGGTTGACTCATGCTAAGACTAATTCTCCTTCCCATTGATGGTCATTGGAGATTAAATATGACTAATTCATGTGCCTCAATGGAATATGGAAAGGATTCCATAGGACTTCAAATTAGAGGACCTAAGTCATGAATGAAGACTTGGACCTACTAATTGTGCATGGATATGGCTATTCCCATTTGAACCATAAGTTCATAGAGAAATTAAAAGACTAACTTAAGGGAATCAAAAGAGATATTAAAGACCTCATGAATCCCAAGAGAGGAATATGACAAAAGAAAACGAAATCAAAGTTCAAATGATATCTAAGTTAAACTTTACTTTCTGATTTATTTAATCTTAAGCCTTAGGCTACTTTGATCTAAGTCAAATGAAAAGAGCAAATAGAGGTTCAATCACAAATTCTAGTGGTGTGTGATGAAATGAGATGGGAAGAGACTTTTTTAAAATGTGCAAAAGATTTTAAGTATTTCAATGAATTGTGATTGAACTTAGATAAAGGATTAATTAGTTTAGATTTTACCTCCAATTACCCTCAACTTCTTTGTGATTTGAAAGTCTCCCAAAGGTTATTCAAGCTCTTTCTTCTAACTTTTGCAATGACTTACTCCCTAATTCTCTTAATTTTCCCTAAGATTCTCCTAATTATCTCAAAGAGTATCAATATCAAGAGATTTAAGATTCAAGTCAAAGAAAGGATCCCTTTGTAATGGGGTATTCATTCCCTTTATATAGGAAAATTTCTGAGGGGTATTTCAATAATTTTGAGGTGAAAACCCTAATTTCGGATGTACTTTTGTTATCTTGAAGTAGACTGCAGGAAAACGCAGCAGTTGATGGAGTTATCTGCTGTACTCAGTAAGCGTCGGAACGACACTTACTGATAACCGGCGCGGCACTCACTGAACACCGATGCGGCACTCAATGAATGCCCAGACAACTTGCGGACTGCCGTCTTGTTCTGAACCTTCTACTTTTGCGGCATTTGGAGAGTTTTTGCGGCGTTCAACGATCTTCGATGCGGATTTCACTGAGTGCCGCCGCGACAGTCAGCCAGTGCCGTTGTGGCACGCAGAAATGCCGCATGCTGTTTTTCTTTTGTTATTCCTTTCTTCTTTCTCTCTTTCTTTCTTTCATTTTTTTGTTTCATTTTCTTGAAATTGAAGAGCCTTTCGAAGAGCTTGAATCACCTTTGGAAACCCTAGATTAGTCGGACATTGTCATCATCGGACTTGGAGGTAATACTCCCCTGAATTCGATGTTTGGTCAAAATTGGGGTGTCTACAGGTGGGGGTTCGAGGGCAACGCCCTTGAAAAGAAGAATTTTGAGTCCATTTTTACATATTTACTAGAATTTCTATATCAAACATATTATAGGTTTGATTTGTGATGGTTTTTTTTTTGGCCATTTTGAGAATTTAGAGGATTAGTAATTGTAATCTTTATTGAATGTAGTGAGTTTTGAACTTCTTTTCCTCTGACTATCCTCTTTGTAAATACTGGTTAAAATTTTTTATAGGGGGACTAAATTATAATGGGGCAAATACGTTACATACATTTATTTTTTCTCAATATTTGCATGAACTCCATTACAATTAGATCAATATATTACAGATGAAAATTTTAGTTTGGGCCCTACTTAGTTTTTTTGGTGTTCGTTCCGAAGAGCAAAAAATAAAAAATAGAGTGTATATAGATTGTGGGTTGTATCAAATCCCTTGAGTAAGCCCTATATTTATATAGAATGTAGAGTCGCAATCTTAGTTGTAGTAGGATTTACCCCTATGATAAGTCTTGTACAACAAGGATATTCTCACAAACATTCCTATATAAAATAGGTAACTTCCACCATCAAAAGAATCCTTATTTGATAAGGAAACTACCAAATAAGGAATCAAATCATAATTAGAAAATAATTCCACTAATGGAATTTTAGGCACAATCCTAATAATCTTCACCTTGCCTCAAATTTCTTCCCATTAGTTCTCAAAGTCTTCCTCTTGTAAACTTCAACTTCCACATCAATAGTGTATCGCCTTTGCCATTTCCCAAGTTATTCAGCTATACCATTACTCAAGTTCCCATCCCTCATGCACTTGAGATCACCAACGTCATCAAACACGAAACGCACGAGCTCCACTTTGCTATTGTGGTCGTCTTCACCTTGAATAGAAGTTGTCATCACTGAAGTTGTTGGAGCCTTGTCATCTATTCCCTCAATAGATTTCCCCACCGGCTTCCACACCCTCTTATTTCTTCGTGATATTTCCAAAATCAGTACTGATTCGTGCCCAATATTGCATTCTTGACTACATGTTCTTTAATGTATTGGACACGAATTATCACTTAACTGGGAGATTTAATGGGTGAATTTGTGCGTTTGTTGTTCTTCTTGATATTCTCTCTTTACTAATAATACCCCTTTTTTTCTTATAGGTAATTGAGGCATTATTGGAGGCCTTATTTGTGAGGAATAAAGGAAGAAGTCAAAAGCTACCCGAGCGGATCGATCCGCCCCTTTCACTTGGATCAATCCGCGCGTTTTATTGAACTCTCTGCCCAGCAATCCGAATGCGGATCGATCCGGATTTTCAACGCGGATCGATCCGCGTGTTTCACTGAAGATTCTAACGGTGAATTAAAGAAGCGGATCTGTAACACCCGTACCCGAAAAAGAAGATTAATGTGATAATAATATGTGTTAATTAAAGATAATTAGTGCATGAGATGAATTAAGGTGGGGTTATGAACCCACATGTGAAAAGGTGTTCAAATGCGGACACAGATGAAAGTCCTGTGAAAGGCAGGACCGGTATAAAAGTGGGGCCCAACGAGGGTCTAATTAAAATAATTTGCATTTTGATGTCATTATGTGCTTATATGATTACTTGTTTAAATGCTTATTGATATTATTATGTCTTATGATATGAAAGGGGACCAATTTGGGTACCCATGTGAGGGCGTATTTGAATAAAATTGATAACTGGTAGGTTTAATAGCAACCTCATAATTTATGTGGGAACACGTTTGGGACCCACGCGGGACTTAGATTAAATCCTTTTAGAAAAGATGGGTAGTTAACGTAAATAACAAGGGGGTTTCATAATAAAGCTTAAGAAAGATTGGGGGGTGTAAATGGAAATATGGACAAGAGGTGTCAACACACATGCAAGTATAGCATATGTGTTGCACTCTCACAATTCACAGCTGGGAATTAGAAGCTTGGAGAGAACGAGAGCTTCCGAGGCGGCGACGGAAATTCTCGACGACGTTTCTTGCCGTTCCTTCGCCGTCCGGCGTCGGATTTACGATCCGAGACCACTTTTGGACTCGTGGAGGTAAGAGGATCACATACATGTAATTTATTTTCATTTTCGGCAACGTTTTTACGGCAACCGTCTTTGATAAATGATGTTCTTGGTACCAAACTTGTGTAGGATTATCACCAACTAGGAATTGAGCTAAACTTGGGAAAGAATTGGGGAAATCTAAGCTTAGTTGTGTATAAATCAAAGAGGTGAGTGTCCTAATCTTTCAATTGGATGTTTAGTTATGTTAGTGTGATAATTGTTGTTCATAGTTGCTAAACTCATGCTCATGTATGTATATGTTGTTGAATTTGGGCAAAAAGCATACCAATAAGGTGAAATTGTTATGCTTATGTGCTAAGTTGCTTAAATGTTTATATGGATCAAAGAGAAGTCAAGTAGTGGTCACCATTTATAGGTCCCATATGTAAGGGATAGGAAGTCCTCAATGAGTAGGACGTGGTGACGACCACAATGAAATGCCGGTGACGCCTTCGGGGTCACAAGAGAGTGTGTGATGCGCTATATGCGCCACAAGTGAGAAAGATCTGGGGTGAGAAGGACCCAGGAGTGGTGGCTGGAATGACTTGACTTCTCGGAGATCAATTTGTTGTCATTTATAATAATTGTTGCATTTACATACTTTGCATTCCAATGGCATGGTTAGTTCCCTCACGAAGCGAAAGCTTAAACGAAAATATATTTCTGTTGTGGTTATTGAATAACCATCGCAGGTACCAAGCGAGACGAGGAGAGGAAATGATTTGCACGACGGGTTGGGCTTGGGAGTTGTCCTTGTGTATATGTGTTCATATGCCTAGCTAGTTTATGCCTAGAATGTATCTTTTGTTGGCAATGTAAATGTAGCTTGGGTTTGCTTTTGGAGACTTGTCATATGTAAAGTTGGGTATGGTTGGTTGTTATGTTCCAAACCATGAGTTGTACTTGCAAGTTGCAAGTTATGTATTTTGGGAGTGAAGTTGGGAAGAGTTAGTAGTTTTGGTTGTGAAAGTAACTTAGTTTCTCCTTATGTGTAAATATTTGTGTGTGTGTTGGAAGAACATGGTTTTGAATGTAAAACTAAAGTTCCTAGTGGGAATTCTATGGATTATGTATGTTTAAACTACCTTTAAAATGTTTGGAAATGGTTTGGAAGCCTTTTATGATGCTTGGGTGAAGTTTTGAGCCACTTGAGAGTGCTTTCCAAATGGATTTGGTTGTATTTAAAGGGATTGTTATGTTAGCCAAGTTTTTGACAGAATTTTGATCATGTTTAGTTAAATGTTGGGGAGAGATGGAAGCTTGTATTATCAACTTGAGTTGTCATTGAACTTAGTTTTCTTTGGTTGAGAAGTTATACAAGTATTGAGTTAAATATGTGGGTTTTGATGTAAGTTCTTGATCCTAAGGATTAGCTTGTGTGTGTTTTGATTGCCAATTCATGTTTGGAGATATTGTGTTGAGGTTTAGAACCATTTGGAAAAGTTTGGAGAATGAATTTGGATGTTTCCTCTAAGTTTGGGAAAGTTTAGTAGTGTTTTGAACTTAAAATCTGGTGTTTTTAGCAGCAGGAAACTCATCTGCAGGAACCGGATCGATCCGGGCCAAGTGCGGATCGATCCGGGGCATCTGGAACTACAGAAAATGACGTTCTGTTAAATCCGGATCGATCCGGATCTGGGGCGGATCGATCCGCTTGTCCAGTTTTAGCCTCGACGACTTTTACGAAAACGCGCATAACTCTCTCTAGAAAACTCAGATTCGCGCACCGTTTTTTGCGTTGGAATCGAGACTCAAAGAGCTATCTTTCCATATAAAATTTGCTATACTTTATTAATGACCATTTTGCCCTTGGGTCTGTTTTGTGTCAACGGAGCTGTTTTAGTAAGTCTAATTCATATGTTTCTTAATGAATTAAGGATGTTTTGAACATGTGGGCTTGTTACACGTGTCCCAACTTGCCCGAGGCGGGTTGGGGTGTGACAGGATCGATCCGGATTTTTGCCTTGGATCGATCCGCTCCTGCAGTTTTTCCCCCTTTTTGTATTTACAAGTTAGCCATTGTGTGGGTTTTGTATAAATAGAAAGTGATAGGGTTTTTGTAGGGCATCTTGCTTTTTTATTTTTGGGAGCCATCATCTTTCTCCCAACTTTCTTCTTCTTCCATTTTTGCTCTTCATTTTGTGTAAACTTGAAGACTCCATTGAAGATTTAATGGCTTGGTATATTTTCTATCTCTTTTCCTTTGATGATATTGCTATGTCTTCCATTATTAGTTAGATTTACATAGGTTGTGGATCATGAACTCTTGGATTTAATGTTGTAGCATTTCTAGGGTTCATTTGTGTAGGATTCAAAACTAGGGGCTTCATCTTCTTTGTATTGCATTTTTGATTGTCATAACTTAAACTTTGAATCATACCCTATGTATTTCATATGGAATATTATGTAACCTAGTGTTTTGCACTCCATGTGTTTGATAAGTGTTGTGTATGGGATTTAAAACTTGAGGTCTTCATCTTTGATGTCAAGCATCTTTGATTGTTCAAACTCTTGGATTTTAAATACTATCTTTTGAAGGCTTCATAGGTGATTTGTCCACCAAGTAGATTAGTTAATGTAGGGTGGACAAATCATTCGGATTAGAAGTCATAGAGGCTTCATCTTGTATGTCATGCATCCTTGATAGTCAAACATTAGCTTCAAATCCGTTTCTATGGAAATCTCAAAGCTTCCTTTATCTTTCACATAGATGCACCTCTTGTGTTTGATAATATGCCACAATGAAGTGTTACCTTAGAATGTGCTCGAAACACTAGTCCATTTCATCTTGTTGTGACCCAAGATGGGGGAAATGATCCCAACCTATTGCTTTTTAGATTAGTATTTATTTATCATTTTCTCCTCCAAAAACCAAACAAAAAGCCGCAAGACGCAAAGTCATTTTTATTCCTTTTCATCATCTTTTCCTATTTATTTATTTTGAGCATTATAATTAGTTACTAAACTTCCCAAACGTTGTTCTTGTATCAATCCCTGTGGACTCGACACCCTACTTCCAACATACTACGTTTTTAATAGGGTTAAATAAGAACTTGATTTTGACATAATCAAAATGGCGCCGTTGCCGGGGATTGGCGACAACGTTAAGTTGTTTAGTTTCTAATTATATGCGCTTTTGCATTTGATCTTTTTATTTTGTCTTTGTTTTGAAGGATTAGCTACTCTTGAAGAGCTAAACCTCCATCTAGGATGTTGATGACACATTGGTCTCGCATGGGGAAGGTACTAGTATCTCCTTTGGTTATTGTTCTTTAAATTTTTGGCATATGTAATTGATTTTCGTGATTTTTTACATAGTTGTGCTTAATAAAAGTGGTGTATTGTTGCACATGAGTCATTCTAAGAGAAGTTGACTTGTCTACCATGTAGCTTAGTTAATGTAGGGTGGATGTGTCATTCTAATCAAAGGTGTTGCATAGTGTAGTAATTCACCACTTACTTGTTATTGTGATAGTTATGCTTTGTGTTAAGATGCTTGACTCATGTCAAAGAAAATGTGATGTGTTCTACCACGTAGTTTAGTTAACGTAGTTTAGTTAATGTAATTTAGTTGTAAGGTGGGCAAATCATGTTAATCAAAGTAGAGTCATAGTATAGTAATGCAAAGTTTGATTATTTTGCCAAACTTTCTAGAACACCTCTTTTAAAGGAATATTATTTCTCTTTTGCATGTTGGACTAGTGGTAGAATCAACATTCTAACCTTCAAATTCATCCGCATCATCTCCTTATCATTCCATTTTCTTTTCTTTTGTGTTTTGGTTTTTCTTTTTATTTTCTTCTTTTATTTGCTTGATGTGCTCGGTAGTGATTCATGTGCAGGAACATCATTTTTGTGCTTATCGGGGATCGCTCCTTTTGTTGGTGATATCACTCTATCCCTACTCATTTTTGTCCTTGTTTCAAGCCATTTGCATTCGGGACAATGCAATGTTCTAGTTGGGGGGTGTGGGATATTCACCCATCATATTGATGTTCCATTTTCTTCTTGCCATTAATTCTCCAAGCATGTTTTGGTTGTTAATAAAAGAAAAGATGCCAAAAAAAAAAAATTAATTTAATTTAAAAAAAAAAAAAATAGTTTCCAATGATTTTAGTATAGTTGCCTCATTCTAATGCCGAGCGATTATGCTTGTCTTGAGTTTTCATTCGATATTGGTATGCGTCACTTGTTGAATCCCATTAGTTCTATAACTATCTTGATTATAGTAAATTTCATGAAGTTCAAATCTTGAATTATCGAGCACGTTGTATGACTACTTGTATTAGGATGATGTTTATTGCAATTATTACCTGAAAATCGTTTAAAACATTTGTGGAGATCTTACCCTTGTGAGCTTTAGATCATTTTCTCGATTGTTGAGTGTTACATACTTCAATTCTCTCTTTTTGAAAAACATACATAAGTCGTAGATAATCTCATCTTCTTGCGTTGATTGTTCATTAGAGAAATCATTTTGGTGGATTGCAAAACTCTTGCTTGCTTGTCATTGTATTGGAGAACTAAGAATCACATTGTCCGAGAAAATGATTTTAGGTCCTTTCTTTTACCATTTCTAGCCTCAACCACACATACCCTTCCTTCACTTAACCATACACCTTCCATATCCACGTTTGAATTACATTTGTGGGATATATTTGCATGAGATCGCGTGTGTAAAGTTGTAAAAGGGATTGAACCATGTTGTTGTGAGAGTACAAAAAAAAAAAAAAAAATAGTCAATTGTACTTCTCTTTTTGAGCTTCAAAGGAATATTTGTGGATGATTCATCTCTTGTGGTCTTCTGTACCCATGCATTCCAATAAATCCCAAGTTTGTACTCAAACATCTCACTTCATTTCCCCTTGTCCTTCACCTCATATCACTTTTCACGTTACAACCCCCTCAAGGTCTTAGTTAATTCTCAAGTTTTGTGATTCGGAGTTTGAAACGGATGTGACAAGTAGTCAGAGTTATTCCACATCCTCTAGTGAATAGTACCTTTCATGAGATTAATTTTTACTCATTTTTCACGCATACGTTTTTCATCATTAGCATGTGCGTGGCTTTGATATCCATTTCCATTACTCTGTTTGCCCGCATGCCCCGAGTATATTACCCATTTCAAGTGATTCATTTTTAGAGTGTAATACCGGTGAGAATTGAGTTGAAGCGCGTGTTAACCGAAATTCGGATTATGAAAGCATTGTCATCTTCTTGATAGTTGTAGTTATGCACTTCACACCACAACACACGCATCTAAGATTGAGCTTAATGAAGTTTATCTAATAATCTTGATAGTTTGAGAGCTTTTTGGATTTGCGTGTCATGTGCTAAAATCCTTTAAAAATTCGTGGGACTATGTTGAGTGTCGGCGATTAGATAGTGGGCAACTATCATGAGGAATCAAAATATTGTGGGTATCATTCCAAGAACCCTCCGGAGACAAAACTCCGCCTCTACGGGTAACCTAGAGGTTTAACGGCTTGTTGCATCCGCTAAATGCAATCGTGTTCCTCACGAAAACGGTTTATCTTTCATTTAAAATAAATTTTTGTGCAAGGTTATTCTTAAATCTCTTGGTATTTAGCTTTATTGCTAAGAGACTAGCAACATGCTAGTTGGGGGGTGTGATTCGTGCTCAATATTGCATTCTTGACTATATGTTCTTTATTGTATTGGACACGAATTATCACTTAACCGGGAGATTTAATGGGTAAATTTGTGCGTTTGTTGTTCTTCTTGATATTCTCTCTTTACTAATAATACCCCATTTTTTTCTTATAGGTAATTGAGGCATTATTGGAGGCCTTGTTTGTGAGGAATAAAGGAAGAAGTCAAAAGCTACCCGAGCGGATCGATCCGCCCCTTTCACTTGGATCGATCCGCGCGTTTTATTGAACTCTCTGCCCAGCAATCCGAATGCGGATCGATCCGGATTTTCAACGCGGATCGATCCGCGTGTTTCACTGAAGATTCTAACGGCGAATTAAAGAAGCGGATCGATCCGGATTTTTGCCTTGGATCGATCCGCTCATGCAGTTTTTCCCCCTTTTTGTATTTACAAGTTTGCCATTGTGTGGGTTTTGTATAAATAGAAAGTGATAGGGTTTTTGTAGGGCATCTTGCATTTTTATTTTTGGGAGCCATCATCTTTCTCCCAACTTTCTTCTTCTTCCATTTTTGCTCTTCATTTTGTGTAAACTTGAAGACTCCATTGAAGATTTAATGGCTTGGTATGTTTTCTATCTCTTTTCCTTTGATGATATTGCTATGTCTTCCATTATTAGTTAGATTTACATAGGTTGTGGATCATGAACTCTTGGATTTAATGTTGTAGCATTTCTAGGGTTCATTTGTGTATGATTCAAAACTAGGGGCTTCATCTTCTTTGTATTGCATTTTTGATTGTCATAACTTAAACTTTGAATCCTACCCTATGTATTTCATATGGAATATTATGTAACCTAGTGTTTTGCACTCCATGTGTTTGATAAATGTTGTGTATGGGATTTAAAACTTGAGGTCTTCATCTTTGATGTCAAGCATCTTTTATTGTTCAAACTCTTGGATTTTAAATACTATCTTTTGAAGGCTTCATAGGTGATTTGTCCACCAAGTAGATTAGTTAATGTAGGGTGGACAAATCATTCGGATTAGAAGTCATAGAGGCTTTATCTTGTATGTCATGCATCCTTGATAGTCAAACGTTAGCTTCAAATCCGTTTCTATGGAAATCTCAAAGCTTCCTTTATCTTTCACATAGATGCACCTCTTGTGTTTGATAATATGACACAATGAAGTGTTACCTTAGAATGTGCTCGAAACACTAGTCCATTTCATCTTGTTGTGACCCAAGATGGGGGAAATGATCCCAACCTATTGCTTTTTAGATTAGTATTTATTTATCATTTTCTCCTCCAAAAACCAAACAAAAAGCCGCAAGACGCAAAGTCATTTTTATTCCTTTTCATCATCTTTTCCTATTTATTTATTTTGAGCATTATAATTAGTTACTAAACTTCCCAAACGTTGTTCTTGTATCAATCCCTGTGGACTCGACACCCTACTTCCAACATACTACGTTTTTAATAGGGTTAAATAAGAACTTGATTTTGACATAATCAAGTACTTCCCAACAAAATGTACAAATTTCCAACCTTCTTTCCCAAGAACATTATACGAGAATCCCACTTCACCTTCATGAAGCCTCTCTTTGTGACAAATGAACATCCTTTGGAATCCAACATTCCCAAGGAAATTACATTTCTCTTCGAACCCGAAACATGAAGCACATCTGTCAAAAGCCTTGTCAACCCATTTGAAGTGTTGATTCGAACAGTTCCAACACCATTGATTTCTCCAACTGTGTTGTTCAACATATAGACTTTTCCCTCCATCAGTTTGTAGGATGAGAACCAATCTACATGCAAACATAAGTGAGCAAAACAAGCTGAATCAATAACCCAATCCGCTATTTTCTTATCCTCCTCTGTAATTGTCATGACTTCTATGCCATCTTCATCTGAATGTTCCAACACGTTTGCAGCAACACCTGTATTATCCTTCTACACTGGGTAATCTTGCATAAAGTGACCCTTCACTCCACAATAGTAACACGCATTGTCCTTCAGAGGAGTTCCCTTATCCTTCATAGGAGTTTTATGTCATGCTCCTCCACTACTGCCTCCACTAGAGTTCTTCTTCCCACACCTTGGCCTCTCTTGTGTAACAAATGTTTGTGCATCTTCCAAATTTTCCCTCTTTGCTATCCATCTTCTCGCTAGAGAATAGAGCTTTCTTCACCTGTTCCACTTCCACCGTTATGGTCTCTCTCCCACACAACAATGTATTGAATAATTGATTATGGGTAGATTTTACCGATGTAAGGAGAATGATAGCTTTGTCCTCGTCGTCTAGTTTGAAGCCAATGTTGGATAACTCACACAATAACTTGTTAAACTCACCTATATGGCCTGAAGATCAACTCCTTCTTTCTGCCTAAAGGAGTGTAACTTTTGCTTCAACATAAGACGGTTGGTGAAGTTCTTTCCCAAATAGAGATCCTCAAGCTTTTCCCACAAAAGCTTTTGCGGAGGTCTCCCCCATGACATCGTACACCATATCATCCACCAAACTAAGCCGCATGGTGCTAACGACTTTAGAGTTAACCCTCTTCCACATCTTATCGGTCATCCCTTTCAGCTTGTTATCTTCATTGTACAATGCATCATCTATACCTTGTTGCACCAAGGCATCCTTCATACGCACTTGCATGTTGAAATTCTTCTTGCCATCAAACTTTTCTATCAACATTCGCATATCCCCAAGCGAACTATCTCCAGCTGCCATGGATTCTCAACTGAGCTCTCATACCACTTGTTAGGAATGGGCCCACATCACAACAAGAAAACCATAACCACAAAGATGGAGATAAATAGAACAAGAGCGACACAACCACTAAAGAAAGATCAAGCAAACCAACACAACAAGATTTAAATGTGGTTCGGCCCAACAATGCCTACGTCCACCTGCAAAGGCGACCACCTCGATTAATATGAAGATTACAAGTACTCAAGACCTCACGTGTATAACTCTCCAACCAAGTTGTATGACACAGATAATTACTAGAAACTAATCTCTCCCTCACTAGTTTACTGCCCTCTCTTGTGTATGTAGATTGTGGGTTGTATCAAATCCCTTGAGCAAGCCCTATATTAATGTAGATTGTAGAGTCTCAATCTTAGTTGTAGTAGGATTTACCTCAATGGTAACTCTTGTACAACAAGGAATACTCTTACAAACATTCCTATATAAAATAGGTAACTTCCACTATCAAAAGAATCCTTACTTGATAAGGAAACCACCAAATAAAGAATCAAATCATAATAAGAAAACAATTCTACTAATGGAATTTTAGGTACAATCCTAACAAAAATATAAACATAAGTGCCAAAACTTTGACTCTAATTTGGTAAATGACATATTTGCGTTTTCTCCATGTCTCTCCATTATCCCTTATGTCTCTCTCTCTCCATTATCTCCATAATTATCTCTCAAATGAGATAAATAGCTTGACATCCTCTATCTCTCTTCCCTCTCTCACACAATCCCTCCAATTATTATAACCCAGACTTTTCTCTCTTTGATCACGCTGCCCTTCTCTCTCCCTTTTCTTCTCTTAGGCAGGCATCTCTCAACCCTCTAACCTCTCACTTTTCACCTCACCGTTTCCCTGTCTGCGCACACATATATATATATATCTGATATAGGGTCGACCTTGCTTGTAGGTGGGGTAAGCGGTCGCCTAAGGCCCTCTAGGGTTGCAAACTAGTGAGGGAGAGATTAGTTTCTACGAATTGTGTGTGTCATATAACTTGGTTGGAGAGTTATACACGTGAGGTCTTGAGTACTTGTAATCTTCATATTAATTGAGGAGATCACCTTTGCAGGTGGACGTAGGCATTGTTGGGCCGAACCACATTTAAATCTTGTTGTGTTGGTTTGCTTGATCGTTTTTTCATGGTTGTATCACTCTTGTTCTATTTATCTCCATCTTTGTGGGTATGGTTTTCTTGTTGTGATTGTAGACCCATTCCTAACAGTTTTTGTACCAGACCATTACATCAAATGAGTAAAAAAACTGAAAGATTAAGAGTCAAAATTTGACTGCTTAACTCATGTTGAAATCCTAAAGACTTGACTTTTTAGTTAGTTTCAAAGTGTCCTAATTTGTACGCCACTTGATTTCTCAAATTCCAACCCCTTTTGTTTTCTTCATTTGGTGTAGCGGTCTTGTTCAATGATATATTTGCTAGGGTCGTCAGGGGGGGAGATAGAACCCTGGTATGAACTTGGTATGGAAAGCCTTTTTATCAATTAGTCTAAACCGTTGCTCAATTCCAAACCTTTTCTGACTTGGTGATTAATGAAGAAATTCCATGGGATAAAGTAGGGACTGATTCCACATAGGCAATTCTGAAGAAGTATCAATCTTTGTCACATTCTGATTTCACAGGCAAACCTAAAATAATTTATCCTACTATTTGGTATAACATTGTTTATAGTTTTTCAGAAATACTGAGGCTTTGTTTGGTTTGTGGATTAATTGAAGGAAAAGTAAAGAGAAATGAGAACAATAAGGAAACCTATAGTGTTTTGTTTTTGTTTGTGTGTGTGTGTGTGTGTGTGTGTGTGTGTGTGTTTTCCCTAGTGTTTTCTTCCATGCTTAAATAGCATTAAAAGTTAAAAAAAAAAAAAAAAACTTCAGACTATTATTGTAGCTAAAAAAAAAAAGAGACGATAGTGAATCACAAAACGTAGGAGTTGTAATTATTTTCTCACAACAATTTCTTTTCTTTCTTATTCTCCTCGTTTTCTATAGTAACCAACCATAGGAAAAGTTTTTCTTTGCATTTTTCTTTCTTTTTTCCTATTAAATTCACGAATCAAACAAAGAGCAAAAGAATTCAAAAAAACATTCCCTTACATACTTGGTCAAATGGAGGTGGTAACCATCTCTTCTGTGTGGTGCCCCTTATTCAATTTATTTTAATAAACTGGTTATGAAATATTTCATGACATATATGATGTATATTTTTAGTGTAAACTATTGTGTAAAATGTCAACTATCATTTATTTTCCATGACCAACCAGACTAGATCCCACATGATGCAATTCCTATATATATTTAATCAATTATTCATGCTTAGGTGTAATGTGATTTTTGAGATCTCCCTAATCCAATTTCTTTATAATGCCCAAAATCGATGTATAATGACCCAAAAAAATTAAAAAGAAAGTTGGGTAAGTTCCCAAATAATAAAATAAACAAGGTAGGCTTGAAATAAGGTCCCTGACATGTATACTAATTAGGTTCAAAATCTTTTCCAGTTCCTCACAAGGTCCGTATTAGGGGTGTCAAACGGATCGGTGGCCCATGCCCACTAGGGCCGGGTCGGACGTGCTTTAGGGATGGGCTTGGTGGCGACAAGGCCGGTCTTGACTGGCTGGGCTGGGGTTAGGGTGATGGAGTATTTGAATTTGAAATTTTGAATTAATGCTTTTGGGGGAAAAAAATTGGTTGGGAAAGTTTAGGGTTATAATTAAACTTTATTCTTTATTATTATTTTATAAAAAAAAATAAAGATTACTAAAGAAAATTATTTATTATTCAATAAAAATTAAAGATTACTAATAAAAACTAAATATTAAAGTTTGCTAATATTTGTCATTTAAATTAAATTCTAATAAAAACTAAAGGTTATTAGATTACTAAACATTAATTCAGAAAAATAAAAAGTTAAGATTACATTTTAAAGAATTGAAATATTTTTTTAAGCCGTTCATAGTTTATACCCATGCGGGCCAGGAGTATTACATTTGTTTGGGAATGGTTGATCTTTAATCCTTCATTCTTCAAATTTTTTTCAATAACATCCAATTTTGCGAATTCTTCAACAAAATAATCTTTTCAATTTTGAGTTTGATATTGTGCACGATCCCAGTCCTTCAAGCACATCAAGCAGTCAAGTATATCAAGAGATAGTCTGTTCCTCCTTTCCTCTAGCACTCTTCCACCTATACTAAAAGCAGACTCCGATGCAGCTGTAGAAGCCGGAGGAGTTAGTAAATCACGAGCCATGATGGAAAAAAACAGGAAAAGATCTTACATGTTCTTTCCACCATGTCAAAAGATTCAAATTTGTCATTTCCTTGTTAGTTAATCGGTTGTCCCACTCAGTTTCTCTATACTTATTTAATTCACCAAGGATGTTAGAACTACTTACAAATGATTGAGTAGCACCCTTTTAATTTGTTTCTGTCAACTGAGAAACTAGCTCGCATAGGAAGTATCTGATGCTCTCGAACTTAACTCAACATTAGGAATAGAAGTAGTACTTTTTTTATTTGTATATTTTTCATAGCAAATACGATATAAAGTTTCCAAAGTATTTTCCATTTCAAAAATAGTTATTTCTAAACAAGGCTTACCTTTTGGTCCTTGCAACAATTCAGATATTTGTTTAACCACTTAACAAACACCATGAAATTGAATCTAGGATCCAAGATTGCAGATAAGTAACATACAGGTGGAAGGTCAGAACAGTATTTTTTAAACTATTTTTTTTCATATCCTTGCAAATATCAATAAAAATAGAATTTTTTTTGTTTATAATGATTAAATGCATGAGACATATTAAGTAATTCTATAAGAACTAAACAAGAAGTGAAATAGTAAACACCAGAAAGATTATTTGCAGCCTTGTAAAATACATCTAAAAATTCATGAAATTCAAATGCCATATCCCAATCATGAGAAGTCAAGCATAGTGATGGAAAATTAACATTAATAAATTGAGTAATAGTACCACTATTATTTTTACAAGATTCTATCATAAGATAAGTAGAACTCTAACGAGTTTTAATATCTGTTTGCAATTTACGAGGATTAAGACGATTTTGTTTACAAAGATGAATAAATGCTTTTATACGGGTAGGCGTTGCAGCACAATAGACCACTGCCTCTCTAACTTTAGATATATGACTATTAATTTTTGATAATCCATCTTGGACAATCAAATTAATGATATGACATACACAATGACCATGGAATAATCTTCCATTCATGATTGGTTGTAGATAATCTATAAGCATATTAATAGCACTTGTATTTGCACTAGCATTGTCAAGAGTATTGCTCATGATTTTTTTTTCCTTCATAATATCATACTCAGCAAACATTAATTATATAATTATAAATATTTTCACTAGTATGAGGATAGTCTAATGCACAAAGAGCAATGATATTTTTATTCATATTCCAATTTTCATCAACAAAATGCGCCGCTATACATATATCCTGTTTTATTACAACTAGTCCATAAATCATAAGTGCATGCAATTTGCATATTAAAAGTAGAAAAGCTATCAATTAAATTTTTTTTGGTTTGTTGAATAACAGATTGTATATCACTTCTAAGGGTATTTCTAGAAACAGGTGGGTAGGCGGGTTGTAAAAGAGTTTGAATAAAACGTGTAAAACACTCTTCTTCAACTAAAGTAAAAGGCATATCGGATGCACAAACAAATCTTGCCAAGCCTTCCCTCATTTTTTTTATTATAAAGAAAAGTTTCATAACTTGTGCCAGTAGTAGAAGCAGAAATTTAGGATTGTATTGGGCCGTCCACTTGAGCATTATCGGCCTCCCATCCAAGATACATTTGCTAATGATCTGCCTCTTAAGTGTGTTATTTGCACCACCTTGATAAGTAAAATCATGTTTATTATACATATATTACAAATTGCTTTAGATTTATCCTCACTTTTTGTAAAAAATAACCAAACTTTTGATTTTTTTTTTTTTTTTAGTGGTGGGATTTGAAGGAGTTGGATTAGACCCTATAATTTCAACTTCGTCAATAACCTCCTCCAATTCCAAATAATTAATCTCATTTATTTCCCTATAATCTAAATTTTCAAAGCCATAAGTTGGCCCTTTTCTATTTTTTGAAGATCTTGAATGAGATGCCATTATTTTTTGAAAAAAAAAGTAGGGAAAAGAAATATAAAAGATTTAAAATAACAACAATTAAATAAGCAAGAAGTGAAACAGTAAATAAATTTACCTCAACTTGTAGTAGTAGAAGAAAAAGTGAAGAATTATGAATAATAACTATACTTGAGAGCTTGTAAGTTGTAGAACTATAGAAAGTGCTTATGCAAAGTAGAGAGTTGTAGAAGTGCTAGAAGAATTTTGAATCACCAACTTGAACTTGAATCACCTACTTGTAGTCTTGTAGAGTGGAAGTGCCTTTGCTAATTTGTTTGTAAGTAATTAAGTAGAGAGAAAGTAGATAGATAATTGATTTTGGTATGAGAAAATATGTTGTGGGAGGTTTAGCATTTATAAAAAATGGTTTGGGAAGTCAAAAAATTGCTTTTACGTTTTTACCCACAAAACTAGCGTTTTATAGTCGTTAGAGGGGTAAAAAGTAGAAAATAATAATGAAAAAACCCAAACTAGCCATTGAGCATCGGGCGGGCCAATCGGGCCAGGCCACAACGGCTAGTTTTTGCAGGCGTAGGGTTGGGCCTCGGGTCGGGCAAGATTGGTCATTGAGCTGGGCCGGGCTGTGGACACCATTGGGGGTGTTCGCCCCGGATCGGAGGTAGTGGATAGGGCCTAGCGGGCCGAACTGGGCTTTTGGCCCATAAATAACGGGCCAGGCTGGGGCCGAATCGGGCCAACCCAACCTGTTTAACTCTAGTCTTTATACCTTTTTTTGGGCATTTTTTTTACCTGACATCAATGCGCGCCAATTTTTTTTTTCTTTCCAAAATGCAATTTCCAAATGACAACTCTGATTTTGATAAAATTTAGGGATCTAGAATTAGCAAGTCGAGATCTTTAAAACAAGACCTGTAGTTAGGGGTGCATATGATCCGAACTTTTCAGGCTCAGCTCAAGCTTGGGCTCGGCTCTAAGGATTATAAGCTTGCTCAAGCTCGGCTTAAGCTCGACTAAAATGTAAACGAGCTAGCTCGAGCTCGGCTCGATAAAAATTCAGTTAGGTCAAGTTCGGTTTGATTAAGGTTAACGAACCAAGCTCAAGCATTGAATGGTTTTTTTTTTTTTGAGTCAAAACCTTAAGGGGAGATGGGCAACAATTTTTTCATGAATAAACAAAGGGGAAATATGTAAAAGGATCAAAAGTTCATAATCCCATTTCAATTTTCAAATTTTCTCAGTAGCCAAGCTCAGTACACACACACACACACACACATATGTATATATGCATATCAAATCACATATTTACAATCAAATCAAAAATCACAACCAGTACTACAAGGAAACAACATCATCAAATCTAGCTCATAATCGAAAGGAACCACATCAAAACAAGTCTCTGTGAGAGTTTGAGAGAGATTAGAAGCTTACTTGCAGTTGTAGAGCTTTAAGAAGTCTGCTCAAAGGAAGAGAATAGAAGAGGAAGATGGAGTTCTCGCCGCCGCTGGGTGAGAGTCCGAGAGAGATGACGACGGAGAAGAGGAAGATGGAGAAGAAGACCAGTTGTCACCGCCGCTGCGTTTGCATGAGAGTTTGAGAGGGATCTGTTTTTTTTTTTAGGGTTTTCATTTTATATCAAATCAAACTCAATTTTTTCTTATTTGATTTGAACCCCCCATATTTTTATAAATATTACATACTATATGTACATACATACGAGCTTGTAAACGAGCTTATTAACGAGCCTATTGACGAACTTTTTCTTGAGCCTAGTTAACGAGCCTTAATCAAACGTGTTCGCAAGCTAGTTCACGAGCTTTCATGTGTGCTTAAGCTTGGCTCGTTTACTAAATGAGCTTGTTTCTCAAGCTCGAGCTTTGGCTCATTTATTAAACGAGCCAAGCCAATCCGAGCCAAGCCAAGCCGAGCCTCGATTCTTTGTTAACCGGCTCAGCTCGTATGAACGTCTACCTGTAGTTGATATGAAAAATCTAATATATATATATCAAATTTTGCAATTCCTAAACGTCTTTGAATCCTGCAGAATTTAGAGACATCTCAGAAAATATCTTTAAATCCTGGCAAATTCATAAACCAAAATCAACAAATAAAAAAAATAGGAAAAAAAAGAAGACCGAGAAGAAGAAAATGAGACGCAGAGCATGAAGACGTCTTGAGTACTGTTATGAATCAACTACTACCGTTCTGCAAAGCCATCTAAACAATCACTTAAAAACTTTTTGTACAAATTCGTTTTCATGGATTGTCTGAAAATTTGGAGACATTTTTAAATAATGTAGTTAGTATAATATCCTTGTAATTGGAAATTTTAAACAATCTCATACATGTCTTTGTATCCTGGAGAATTCATATACCAGAACCAAATAAAAAAGAGATGAAGAAGATAAGATAGATGGCACAAAGATATTTAGGAAAATCCTAGAAAGCCTTTGAAATTGTGAGATTTTTAGAATCATTTTCAAAGAATGTCTCTGAAAATCCAAGAACGTCTTAAAGACATTTTGTGATTTTCAAAGACATTTTCGAGCAACCAAACAACAGAAAATGAAGAAGAAGAGATATTTTCGAGCATTACAAATAACTGACATTTTCGGAGACATTTTGAGCAATCAAATAACATAAAATTCCGAAAGAAAAAAAGTCAAAATTTCTAGCTCGTAGCATTATTTGAATCTGAAAATTTTAGAGACATTTTCAGAGAATGTCTTTGAAATTTTATGATTTCAAAGATTTTCTCGAGAATGTTACTAGAAAATAGGAATTTTAGTCATTTTTAAATGATGTCTCTGAAAATCTATTTTCAGAGACATTTTGAGTAGTCAAACAAAAGAAGAAGAAAGAAATTCTAGAGACATATTTTAGCATAACCTAAAAAGACATTTTCATAAACAATTTTGTGCATAACCAAACAAACATTTTCAGTTAAAGAGAAGAGAAGGAGGAGGAGGAGGAGAGTGTCATCGGGAATTCAAGAATGTCTCTCAATTTTCAATGAATACTCTGATAAATCTCTGAAATTTAAGTGACATTCTAAAAAAAATGTTTATGAAATTTTGGAAAAAACAAAGAAAGAAGGAAGTTTAAAAAACTATTTTGTCATACCCCAACCACGCACGGATAGGACTGTGTAACAAATAATTACCCAAAACAAAACACCTTTTAGTAACAGTAAAACAAGAGTTAAACATAGGAAAATGAATTCGTAAGCTTAAACCATTCCAAGGGTAAAATGATCATTAATAAAATATAGTGAAATTTTATATCAAAAGATAGCCCTTCGAGTCTCGGTTCCAATGCAAAAAAGGCGCGTGAATTCGAATTTTCTAGAAAGAGTTATGTCCGTTTTCGTAAAAGTCGACAGACCAAAAATAGACCTGCGGATTCAGCAGATCAAATCTCTACACCAATTTCCCTATTTTAAGAGTTAAAAACATAACCAAAACCAAATTACACATACAAACTCATTCTCATTCATTACCAACTGATCCACTAACACGTCCATGACACCTTGAAACTAAGAAGAGATTAAACTAGTTTATTACAAAATCCTTACACTAACTGATCTCAATTTCCAAAATATACAACATGAGTTTCTATTTACAAATTTTACAACCAACTCCCAACCCAACTGAGTACGCCCACAAACAACGTATTCACATATACAACAAAAGCAACATATATACTCCCAAGTTGTCCAGAACCCCATGGTTCAATGCTTTTCACTGTAATATTCATCTGATCCTGCGTGGTCATTAGTCACAAAATCGACTAAGCTTTTGCTCAGTGGGTGTAATACTAATCATGCAATTGGAATATTTAATGAATCATAAATATCAAATATGCATTCACAATAATAAATGGTCACCGGCATGTCAAGTAATCAATCATCATCGTTCTGGACCCCTGATTTTGTGCCTTTCTCACCTTATCGTTGCTTTAAAAACGATGTCACACACTCTCACGTGACCGAAGTCAGTTCGTTGTGTTTGTCATCACTGTTCCCTTTTCTCTGAGGAATTTAATATCCCTTATATACGGCCTAAATAATGGTGATTATCACTTGAGACTCTTTGACCCAAATAAGCACATAAGCTCATAAGCAGTTTAACATGTCAACATGACAATTCATCATTTCAAGCATGTTAATTGCTAATTAACTATATGCTTTTCTTCTTAACCATAATTAAGAAATTTTAAGCATTTACTAACAAATAAATAACATTAAACATTCAATTTTGGGATTAGGACACTCACCTTGCAAATAAATCCAAATAAAGCCTAAAAATTCCAAATTCCTTGCAAAATCTAGCTCTAGTCGTTTCCAATGATATCCACATATATATATATATATATGTCACATATATGTATCACTCCTCAAAATGGATCACAGAAAAACGTTACCAAAACTGAAAAAAAATACAAAAAAATAATCATCTCACCTCCACGAGTTCGAATATTATTTCGGTTCGCAAAACAAAGGTTGAACGACGACGTGAAGTTTTTTTTTTTTTTTTTCTTCGAAGCTTTTTTAAATCTCTTCTATAACTAACTTTCTTGTTTGTTTGTTATTTGAAACAAGGATGGTGAGTCATCAAAAGAGGTGTCACCTCCTAAGTCCTTCAACCAACTTTGGCTTAATTTCGTTTACACCCCCACAACTTCTAAGGTCTAGCTTATTATGCAATTTCTGAATAATTATATTAATTATCTAATATCTATATGGGTATCCGTCTATGTCACGTATGGGTCCTAAAAGTGGTCCCAAATATTTCATAAAGTTGCTAATTATCCTACCAATTATGAACCATATTCCAATTCGCTCTTACACGGGTACCCAAACTGGCACCATAAAAAGTCTTACGGAGTAACTAGCAATGTAATACTAAAAGTAATTAAACAATTATTCATTTAATCATAGAAATGCAACTAAATGCAATTTATCCATCTCGACCTCCCATGGGCCCCACTTTCATATCTGTCCCACCTCTAGTGGAACTTTCAACGGTGTCCTTTACTGAACACTTATCACATTGGGGTGATTGAAACTCACCAAAATCATCATATGCAATTAATTATTCCAATTAATGCATGAGAAATAAATATTACTACCTTTTTTTTCGGGTACGGGTATTACATATTTTCAACTATCACAGAACAAACATTTTTCAGAGACATTTTGCAGACATCAAAATCAGAAAAAGAGAAGAGAAGAGAAGAGAAGAAGAAGAAAACGAGGATGAGGAGGAGGAGGAGGAGGAGGAGGAGGAGGAGGAGGAGGAGGAGGTGGATGAAGGAAAAACCGGTTTAAATTAAAAGTTTAAACGCACAGCGGAAAAGTCAAGTTATAAAAACTTAATGGTAGCCTAGGATCTACTACTTGTTAATTCCATAGATGAGCATAAGAGAGGACAAGAGTTATACCTTAGTGTCTTGAACCCAATTCTGATTTTCTTCTTCTTCCTTGGTTATGCAGCTGCCTCCACTAGGTTGTCTTCACCCTTATGTCTCCTGTGGATACTTCCCGGAGAGACTAGAGATGGTGGGATCTCTAATAGAGAGGAAGAGGAAGGTTTGGGGGCTCTAAAAACAGTTTGTGTAGATTCTGACGTTCTAAAACGACGAACTTCTTTTCCAGAATGCAGCTGCCCTATTTATAGATTCCCAGAACCGACCTAATCTTCAATCAATCGAAGGACTTCGATCAATCGAAGGACTTCGATCGATCGAACCATCCTCGATCGATTGAACCTGCCATGACTTCGATCGATCGAACTAGCTTCAATCGATCGAACCTGTCTTGACAGCTTCCTCAAGTGTCTTTCCAAGTACCTGGCGGAGCTAAGAGTGGGACCTCCTAGGCTCTTTATTGTTAGCTCAGATCAGTTGATTAATTCCCATGACCAAACTCTTTGACCAGCAAATTAATCGACTGATCAGTTAACATTTACTCCACTATAAAAAGATAACTGAACTCCAACGCAAAAGAACATATCCGAAGCGATAACTAGACTTGTATGTTGTAGTAATGTCCCTCTACCTTCAGCATTCGTAATCATATTTAGGTAGCCGGATAACTGTTACTGTCAACCTGAATTATGATTACTTCTTGTATTCCTTGAGTCCCATTCACCTCTCATGATTACCAAACATATTGATAACTCTTATCAACAAGACTGCAGTACTCAGTAATCGACTTGGTGACATTCTCAAGGGAATGCTTACTCTGAAACAGAGGGTAGATTCTATCTTGACAATATATGTTCACAACCCTATGAACATGACATACCCAAGATACCCAGGTGTTGATCTTCTGTAGACCTCACTGATTGGTAAGTCAAAGCAGTCATATCCACAGTCTGTGTTCATAATTGTCTCAAGATTAAGAACAATTACCTTATACAAGTTATGAGTTCCTATTGACTGTTTGACAGTCTTGAGTGTCAATAAGAAAGCTCAGGTTCGTCAATGCACTATAAGCACTAGCATATTAACTGAGAGTTACACTCTAGTGATTGAGATTCATCACTCCATCCAATGGTAGTCAATCATGCTACAGTGTAAACCTGATGAGATATCCAGTCTCATCATCCACTGTGACAAGTTCTAAGTATCAAAGAATAGTAATTCGTATCTCACTTGTATGTATCTCATACACACACGAATTACTTACTATGACACTTAAGGATTAACAATCATCTCATGAAAGAAATATACATAATAAATGTAAAACTGATATCCATATATTAAGGGCCTGTTTGGTTGTCTTTGAATGAAATAATTCCATTCATGTTTCCGTACACAATTTTATATAAAAAGATGAAGAGTTTGAATGGTTTCATTTAGAAAACGGATGCTCGTCTAAAAAATGAGGCTTGCAATCATGAATTTTGGCATTCTAGAAAAATGAACAAATTGCCTTATAAGAAGAAATATGATGAAATCTCCCATATTTGTGAATGGATTCATTCATGGTGATGAATTTTGCGTTTACCTTCTATACAAAATTTGAATGAAACCATTCAATTTGAAGGGACAACCAAACAGGCCCTAAAATGTCAATGTCTCATACATAAAGTAATAGTTTGAGAGCACAAACCCAACAGTGGATGTCTCTGAAAATTGTATTTTTGGAATCGTGAAATTGAAACATTTAAAACAAGATCCATATATGATATGAAATTGTACCCAAAAAAAATATTTTTTTT
Organism: Hydrangea macrophylla; assembly: GCA_033977485.1. Taxonomy (NCBI): domain Eukaryota; kingdom Viridiplantae; phylum Streptophyta; class Magnoliopsida; order Cornales; family Hydrangeaceae; genus Hydrangea; species Hydrangea macrophylla. Next base: position 111,417,650 of record CM066988.1, on the reverse strand, counting down.
AGTGGTTGCCCTAGAATTTTATCTATCTATACGTTTAGTTGCTTATTTTAAAAAGTTGTAATTTTTTTTTAGCCTTTTTGGGCCTTTTTTTTCATACATATTTGCAAGATCTATGCAAACAGTGGATAATCTGATACAAACAGTTAATATTATTTTTGGCCTTTTTGGGTGATATTCATTTTATTTATTTTTGACTTACTGATTTTATGTATTTTTATCCAGATCTATGTATTGAACTTGCCAATTTTCAAAACTAGATCTCGTTTTTCTAGTTTTATGTATTGGACTTGCCAATTTTCAAAACTAAATCTCGTTTTTCTAGTTTTATGTATTGGACTTGCCAACATTATTTATTTATCTCATTTTTTTGGCCATTTTGGACAGTTTTTTTTTATAATTTATTTAATTTTTCAAGATCTTCGCATTGCCAGTTGTGCAAAAAAAATTTTAAAAATAAATTGAGCCTCAATTTGAGCATCTTTGGTTTAGCGAGATACAAACAAGTAATTTTTTTTTTAGATCCATGACATTTTTTTTTGCCTTTAAGTTTAATTAAAAAAATTTCCAAATATTTAATGGTCAATATTGATCTCATTTCATAGATCTCGTTTTTATTTATTTCAAAACATCAAATTTACAAAAAAAAAAATATTGCTAGAACAAAAGTTTTGTAATTTGAAGTTTTTAAGTCATGGAAGGGTATTTTTTTACCAAAAGGGGTACAAAGGACATAGTGGGCTAAAAAAAAAAGCAACACATTTGAACATAATATGAGATGTTTTTTATTCCAAGGACCTGTCCTTATGGCTGAAGCTCTCTAATATATTTTTAGCAAATTGATCTCTTTAAATAGAGTTTTTAAATGTCATATATATTTCTCTTCCATTAAAATATATTAGGAAGATTAGCATATGTCATGTGGTACAACTGACAAGTATTTTTAAGTCAAATTTAAAAATCAAATTTAGAAAGCGTAGCATTAGTTGACATATATATATATATATATATATATATACAGCTAATGTCATTCGAAAAGATCAGGGGCGGTTCTGAGTATTTGGAGGCACATGACGAACTACTAAAAGGAAGGCCCTAATACAGTGGGGGTTCGGGGGCAGTGCCCCCGAGTCGATTTTTTTGGTGGTCTTATACATAATTAGCATTTTTTTAGGGTTTACTTATACATAATTGATGATTATTTGGGGGTCTACTGATAATATGAGTCTATTTGTGAAACTTAAAATTGTATGCTATCTTTCAAAATTCTAGATGGGCCTATTTCTAAAAGTCAAAAAATTCTTACACTAAAAGTGTAATTTTTAAAATTCTGGGGGCCTTTGCTTTTGAGTTTTATATATATCTATATTAATATATATATATATATATATATATAAATAGTTGATGATACTAAATTGGGCAATGGGGAAAGCCTAAATGTAAAACACTAAAAAATCTCAAGGTAAAAATGTAATTATGAAATTTTCATAGAGGCCCTCAAAATATTGTGAACTTTGGTGGCCTAGGTTGCCCCCTTTGCTCCCCTTTCGGACCGGCCATGGAAAATGTGCATCCAAGTGGTTTTGATTGTATCATATGTCCTAGTACTTTTGGTCCTAAAGTATTGTAAGTAGGTCCCAACATGTAATAACTTTGAAAACACTTAGGGTGCGTTTGATAAAACTGAAAATTAAGTGCTGAATTTTAAGTACTGAAAATTTTAAGTGCTTGAAGTTTTATTCCTTAAAATTTTAAGTGCTTGAAGTTTTAAGTGTTGAAAATTTTAAGTGCTTGAAGTTTTATTCCTTAAAATGGTGTTTCAACTATTGAAGTAGAATGCATTCAGTGATTATTTTCAGTAGAAAATTTTCACTTAAAGTTTTCAGTGGTTTTGGAGCTACTTTTTCAATTAAGTGGTATGTTATCAAACGCACTGAAAAAAAAAATAAGTACTAAATCTTTTCATTTTCAGCACTTAATGGGATTATCAAACACACCCTTAGTCCAAAAACCACTTTATCAGTTATTATATGTTTGGACAAAATTATTATATTTTAACAAATTGGGATGTATAGTATAATTCCAAAATCACTTAGATGTATCATACAAGATCCCATTAAACTATAGCAATATCTAACAGCCAAAAACTTGCACATTCCAATAACTCCACAATTCAGGATTCGATCAAAGAAAAGCAATTTTCTGTTTCCTCTTATGACTTCAAAATTAAACATTATTTTCAATCCGGTAAAACATACACTTACATACACTTTGGAGATTTATTGAAGTACAAAATTGAGTATGTTTGGCTCAACGGTGTATCATTTAATTCCATGTTGCTTGCTAGTTTGAACTAAGGCTTAGTTTGGCCCCCCTTTTGGTGCTTCTCCTTTTTTAAAGCACAATTTCATGTTAATTCATTTGGTAACTAGTTTATGCGCTTTGTAAAAATTGAACTTAGGGCTTTTTTGGGAGAGCTTTTAAAAGCTCTAGAATGGAGCTTTTAAAAGCTCAATGTGGCTTTTTGGTTTCATGATATATTTTTGAAGAGTAGTGTGTCACTTGTACAAAATTATCCAACAACTTAGTAGTAAATTTCATAAGCTCTTTTTAAAAAGCCACATGGGGGCCAAACTAAGCCTAAGTATATGTAAAGCTCCTTTTTTTTTTTCTTGATCATATTAAGTTCCTATTTAATTCTTCGGTAAAAATGACAGTATTCAATATTATCAAACATACTTGTCAATGAAGGTGGTAACCATCTCTTCGGTCACTTCGACGCTTATGTGGTATCCTACAGTCATTAAGAATAATTTTTTTGGGCCACATTGGAACCCACAAATAGTGGGGCTACCTTGTATGTATGGTGTGAATTCACGTGGAAGTGTACCCCGGAATTTCTCCTCGGTGGGGTCTCTATATTCTAATCTATTGATCATAAAATATTTCCATGATGTGCATTTTATTATAAATCATTGTGTAAAATGTCAACTGCCTTCATCAAAAATAAAAAATAAAAAATGTCAATTGTCACTTAATTTTCCTAGGCCATCCATACTGGACCTAGTGTATAGCATTGCTATGTATAATACTTCAATATGCAATTAGGTGTTATGTTGATTATTGAGATCTCCACAATCAAAATCTCATCAAAATAATGCCCAACCCAATGTATAACAAAGTGATCAGATACCAAACTATGAGATTGTCAGAGTTTCTCATTACCAGGAGGTCCAGGAAAAAAAAAAAACCACAAATTTTACATGGTGATTTGGAAATGTGGTATGCATTCAAAACACAATGGTGTCAATTTGACACGATTTTATATCTTAAGGACTAAAGTGATACATTTCGAAATACATGCCCATACTTGTTAATATTTTCTATTTTCTAGCCAATAAAATCATAGACAAATATTTTCTATTGCAAAAACTAAAGACTACAAAAATATCTTCTATCCAAAAAATAACCGGCCATTTATAAAAGTAGTGGTTGCAATATTGGCAATTGGACTACTGATTTACACATTTTTGGCTGATTCTTTAATATCTATAACATATTATACTGTAATGCATGTAACGATATTTAGGGGTGGAGTCAGAAATTTTGCTTAGGAAGTCCTAGTCTATACGGGAGTTCGGGATTCGGAAGTAGCGCCCCTGAGGCGAATAAATTTTTTTTTTGGGTGTATTTATATATAATTATGTGTAGAATTGATTTTATGTATAGAATAGGTCATATGTCACAACAAAAAAGAGAATGTGGGTCTCTTTTTGGTCTTGATATAGGAGAAAAAAATATTAAAAGAGGGAGAGAAAATGTAGAATTATATTTACACCCCATTTTGGGGTAAAAGATGTGATTTTTAATTTTAAAATGTGATGTTTGAAAATATAATTTGAGTCTCTTTGGTGAAACTTAAATATTATAGGTTGTCTTTTAAAATATCAAGGGGTATATTTCTAAAACTCATAAAATTCCTAAACTGAAAGTGCAATTTTTAAAATTTCAAGAGAACCTATTTGTAACACTCGTAAGAGTTAAAAATTGAAAGTATAATTTTCAAAAATCCTCTGCGTGGCCTGGGCCCACCCTCCACCGAATCTGTATGTAACGATAAAAGAAGTTCCATATCTGAAGACCAAGAGGACAGAGAAATGGAGGGAGAGATTAGCAACTTGGAGGGGGAGATTAGCAGCTTTATCAAGTCATGGCTCACAGTCTTCATTTCCTTATTCTATTGCTATATTGCAGGTAAGATTGTACCCAAAGGTACAACCAGGCTCATGACAATCACCCCTGTGGTGTGTCTCTTCCTAACCCTCCCTCTCAACATGCACTCTGTACATCTTGGAGGCACAAGTGCCTTCTTCATAGCTTGGCTTGCAAATTTCAAACTCCTCCTGTTTGCCTTTGGGAAAGGCCCCCTCTCAGCCCCATCACTATCTTTCCCACTTTTTCTTTCCATTGCTTGTTTCCCCATCAAGATCCAACAAAACCCACCTCAAAAATCTATAGCCAAACGCAACCCATCTCAAAATAGGCATAATAAAGAAAACCCAATTCCCAAAACCTTTAAAAAAGGCCACAAATCGTTTCTTAATTATGCTACTAAGGGTCTGTTATTGGCCTTGTTGGTTAAAGTGTATGATTATAGTGAATATTTACATCCAAATGTGTTGTTGTTCCTATACTCCTTTCATATCTATTTCATGTTGGAAATTACACTAGCCGTGGTCGCAGCCCTGGCTCGGACCATGTTGGGATTAGAGCTTGAGCCACAGATGGATGACCCCTACCTTTCAAGTTCACTACAAGACTTTTGGGGCAGAAGGTGGAATTTGATGGTAAGTTGTATCATGCGGCCCACCGTATACGAGCCCATCATCAACTTATCAGAACCGATCATGGGCCGAAAATGGGCCAAACTTCCGGCCATTTTTAGCACATTTGTCGTGTCAGGCCTAATGCACGAGCTCATTTTCTTCTACATGGGCCGCATGAGGCCCAATTGGGAGGTCATGTGGTTCTTTTTGCTCCACGGTGTTTGTTTGGTGGTTGAGATTGTACTCAAGAAGTTGTATACCGGCGTGTGGCAGCCGCCTCGGATAATAACTACGCCATTGACCTTTGGATTCGTGATGATTACTGGCTTTTGGCTATTCTTTCCACCGTTTTTGCGATTTAATGCTGATGTCAGAGCGTTTGAAGAGTACGCGGCGATTGGCGCTTTTTTGAAAAATGTTGGCCGGTCTTTAGGGTTCAAAATTTCCAATGGAACAATAGCCTAAGATTGACCTTTGGCGCCATGTCACGGATCTCATTTATGTTTTATGTATTTGTTTTTGTTAAATGTAAAGCACAACATATTAATTACCTATGGGGTACTCAACACCAAGACTATATGCCAAAAGTGGTGGTTCTAAACAATCTGGTGGTTTTTGGATCCGTAGTGACCATTGGTGCAGCTACCTGAATTTTTCTAGCAGGGCCTTTACAGGTAATTTTGAGTGGTCTCGAATAGAAGTCTCAGACTCTGTTTCACAAGAAGGTTACTCATCTATTTTTCAAGGGTAAGCAATATTCATGTATTTAGAGAAGAACTACATTTACATATGTGCACTTAAAAGATGTTCAGTCATAGGTTAGGAAAATTATCTCTGACTGACCTTTATATGTGTGTTACTTTTACTGTAATATAAGTATTATGTGAATCCAACGTAAATCCCCAAGTACTAGATTCATAACAGTGACCAGATATATAACACGAGTAAAGATTGAGACACACCCAAAGACACAACTTTTGGGACACAATTATATAGACTCATCTCTTGAATTGTGTCCCAAAAGTTGTGTCTTTGAGCGTGTCTCGAGTATTACCCTATATAACAGTGACCATAGAAGGTTACGCGAGATTAATTTCTCCATAAATAGCGTCATCCCACCGAGATGGATCTACTAGTGAGTTTGGTTGAATTATTAGCTCGTTTGGCATATACTCTCAACAATCCCAAATATGTATTTATTTTTGTAAGCTACTGGTTAGGAAATATGTCCATGATGTATATTTTCAGTGTAAACTATTGCGGAAAAGGTAAACAATCTTTTATTTTCCAAGGCGAACCAAACCAGAACCCATGCTATCCATTCGTAGGTTTAATGAATTATTCATGCTTAGGTGGATTGTGATTTTTTAATTTTTTGAACAACAAATATATTCATTGATTGCAAAAGCCATGATATACGATTGACTCCCCGAGAGTGCAGAAGCCTATATATACTATTTGACAAAAAAACTAAAAAAAACTTCATCTTTGTCCCCTGTACTTGGGTGAAATGTGGTTATTGAGATCTCCATAATCAAAAACTCATTAGAGCTCGCCATCAATTACTCTACTCGGATAATGGGCCGTAAATGGGCCTCACATCCAGCCATTTTTAGCACATTTGTGTGGTCAGGTTTAATGCACGAGCTCATGTTCTACTACTTAGGGCGAATGAGGCCCAATTAGGAGGAGGTGGTTTCTTTTGCACCACGGGGTGTGCTTTTTGGGTGGTTGGGATTGTACTCAAGAAGGCGTATACCGACACGTGGCTGTTGCCTCGGACAATATCTGCCCTGTTGACTGTTGGTTTGGTAATGGTTACCGACTTTAGGCTATTCTTTCCACCGATTTTGCGGTTTAATTTTAAGACTAATTCTTGGGACACAACTTTCATATAACTTTCATACAATCTTCTTATAAGAGTAATACTAGGTGAACACAAATTTTCACACATTTTTGCACACAAATGCTTTGAATACATGTAACCTGTGCAGTGGAAGTGGTGCACAGAAAAGTGTGAAAAATTCAAACAACACAAGGTACATGCATTTTAAAGCATTAGTGTGCAAAAAGTGTGTACAAAAGTTGTGTACACCTAGCATTACTCCTTAAAATATGTGTCTATCTCACTCTTGTGATGTCACTGGACCCCACAGTGACACAAGAGTGAGATAAACACAATTTTTTGAAGGCTGTGTGAAAGTTGTGTCCCAAGAATTACCCTAATTTTAAAGTCAGATCATTTGAAGAGTATGTCGCGGTTGGCGCTATTGTGAAGAAAGTTGGACGGGCTTTAAGTTCAAGATTTTCAGTTCCACAATAGCGTACAAATTTTCGCATTCCTAAAATATGTGTCTATCTCTCTCTTGTGATGTCACTGGACTCCACTGTGACACAGGAGAGAGAGAAACACAAGTTTTTGAAGGTTGTGTGAAAGTTGTGTCCAAAGAATTACTCTAATTTTAATGTCAGATCATTTCAAGAGTATGCCGCGATTGGCGCTTTTGTGAAGAAAGTTGGACGGACTTTAAGTTCAAGATTTTCAGTTCCAAAATAGCGTACAAATTTTCGCATTCAAGATTTCTCCTTTCCGTATTAAAGAGACACCATTTTAGTACATTAATTGGGTACTTTTAGTCCCGTTTTAAGATGTTTATGTTTATTAGGCCAATTATGTGTCAGACATATGTATTATCTAAACACACTTTTACATTATGTATTACAAACCGGTAATACTTGAGACACATTCATTCATACAATTTTTGGGACACAACTCAAAAGATGATACACACATCTTTTGGGTTGTATCCCAAAAATTGTGTGAATGGGCGTGTCCCACACATCTTTTGGGTTGTGTCAAAAAAATTGTGTAAATGGGCGTGTCCCAAACTTTACCCATTACAAATATATTCAGTAATAAGTCGGTAGACTTTTAGCTCATGTGCCACAAATGTATATCACATCACATTATCATGCATGAAAAATGTAATAAAATAGGATAAACACGCACACGGGTGTTATATACCGTTTGCCCTTTAGCAATTATTTATTTATTTGATCAATCTATGTAGCTCTTTAGCAATTTAATTTAAGGCAACTCACTTACTAAGATTGTGGAGTGACCTGTTTGGGGATAAACCTTAGATACTAATGGGTTTTAGATACTAAACCAATGGACAAAAAAGGATGGTGGGGGATTTTGCAAAAGGCTCCCACTCATGCATACTTCTTATTCAAAGCTGCTTTTCTTTATTTTATAGCAAGGTTTGTGCAACTCTTTTTTTTTTTTTTTTTAAGTGAAATGAATTTCACTTGTAATTTTCATTGTCTTTTGACAAACATAGGATTCCATTTGATTATGTCAAAAATTCCTAAACCAAGGAGTAAATATGTTGCTATTGACGATATAATCTAAGATACATCTATCTCTCCCCTGTAGTAATTATTTATTTATTTTTATCAATTCCAAAAACTCCTACATCTCTCTCTCCTCTCCCTAATCACTCTCCCCCCTCTCTCTCTCTCTCCCAAATCTCTCCCTCTCGGACCAACCAAACAACCCCTAGAAATACCCTTGTCCAGACCAAAAGAAAAAAAAGCCACGCACCAGCAGCCCAATGCCAGCACGCGGGTAGCACGGTGAGCGAGACCTCTCATGTGCACACTGATTTTTTGGACCCTTTTTACGTGCTTTTTTTTTTCTTCGTGCATATGTGTTAAAATATAGTCATATGCCTGACCGTGCATTAAAAGCACAAGCCATAGCCCCCAAAACATCCCCGACACGTTCCATGACACGTAGTCGCACGCAGGCAGCACATGCACAACACGCACATATGAGAACTCTCTGTGCACACTAATTTTCAGAACTTTGGCCTGTGCTTTTTTCCGGGTATATGACTTAAAATGCATTAGAATATCTATGCTCCAATTTTCATAGTTTGTGCACATGTTTAGCACACTATTTTGTATACCATCTTATGTACGTGCGCGTGAAAAATGTGCACTGACTTGCCTATGTGCTCATGTCGATTCCCTATTTTATATATGCTCTATGATTTCTTTTCTTTTTTGTTTCTAAATTCATGAGCCCAGTAGAACTCTATGCTTTACGATGGATTTCTCTAACCATCATAGTTGGTGTAGCAATTAGTTTAAGGGCATCCTTTTTTTATTTATTTATTGAATTCATTGCTCTTTATTTTGGTTGGAGTAGGATTATATATACAAAACATGCACATTAAGGGTTGCTACGATATTTGTTCTAGGATATGGATAGGTCTTGGATGACGAAAGGACTATTGTCAAACGAATACAGGGAAGGGATTCAACATTTTCTTATTGTTGTTGAATTGGAATTGCATGTCATTTCTTCCTACAAGTCTATTTAGGTGAGCAGGAAGTGTAGGTTCCGGTCCCGTGTCCTTCCGAGTGCTAGAATCCATTTTGGTCTTTCAAAACGTCAAAACTTAGTTTTAGAAGGCATAAGTCTATGAATTTACGTATTTGCGTCTAACTTGCAATCCGTGAGTCAGAATTGAGTGTCGTTTCTTTCTACAAGTCTATTTAGGTGAGTAGGAAGTGTAGGTTCCGGTCCCGTGTCGTTCCAAGTTCCGGTCACTGGGTTGAAGGAAAATAAGTGAAATGTGATTCATGGGTTACATTTTGAAGGAAAATAAGTAAAATATTGTTGTATCTAAATTGTCTACTTTTCGATTACAAAATAGACTAGGTGGTGTTTTCTAAAAAAATTATACCCTGTGATTATCGCACACAATGATGCTCCTCACGATTTCATCATTTAGTGTCAATATATACTGTTGGGATTATATCACATGTGGGACAATCCAATTAATTTTAGATTATTGATTTGTCTAGATTCCTATCCTGATAGATTTCCATTTTTTGATAGAGTCATATTCTTATTCAACAATTAATGGTTGTAAGCTCCATAAAAGGGGATGGCTCACAGGAATTTAGGAAAAGCTCTTGGTGTACCAAGTTGGAGGGTCTCCCCTCATGAGGGTGCATGGTCTAGGTGCGAGAGTGAGAGTTCTTTGGGGTATTGAGAGTGTACAAAGGGTTTAAGGGTTGGGTTATAGGATTTAATTCAACATTTTCTTGTACCAATTTTATTCTCAATAGTGAAAGAAGGGTTTCTTGGGTGTGGGATGTAGCCAATGTTTGGTTGAACCATGTAGAAATTTGTGTTTTCATTCAGGGGTGGATTTAGAAAATCATTCTAGGGGGGGGGGGGGTTCCCGAATTTTTTTTTTGGGCCTAGTTATACATATTTTGTATATATTTTAGACTTAATATAACAAATTTATAATGGTAGGGGTGGCTTTTGGACATATTTATACATATTTTGTACATATTTAGATCTAATATGACAAATTTATAATGCCAAAGGGGGCTTTTATATTTTTCAAGGGGGGCTTAACTGTAAAAAAAAAAAAAAATTCTTTTTGAATACAAATGTACAATTTTCCAAAAAGTTGGGGTGGGCTTGATCCCCCCTACCATTACACATAAATCCGACCCTGTTTTCATTGGTTTGCTTGTTTATTATTATTCATGTGTTTTTGTGTGTTATTGGGTGAATTTGGTTTCGTGTTTCAAAATTCCCAATAAGTGGTATCAGAGCTTCTGCGCGTGGGGATGATTTTTCCCAACAAATACCACATGGATTTTGGGGTGGACTCAGAGCTCATCAATGTTTGGGCATCTCAAATATTTTATCGTCAGAAAAAACTCCCTTTCACTTACCTGGGCTTCCCTGTAGGAGCAAACCCGAATAGAATTTCCACGTGGGAACTGGTACTGGACAGAATTCGAAGCAAACTCGTGGGGTGGAAAGAAAATTTTTTATCTAAAGGGAGAAGGTTGACTCTTATTAAGTCGGTTCTGAATAGTGTATATCCCCTCTTATTTTATGTCGTTCTTCAAAATGCCTATCATCGTTGCACAAAAAATTGAACAAATGTAGAAAAACTTCCTTTAGAGTGGGGGTTCTATCCAACGCAAGCGCCATTGGGTCAATTGAGAGCTACTTTGATCGGGTAAACATTTAGGTGGGTTAGGCATAGGAAGAGTGCAATAAAATTTTTTGCCTTCATTACTAAGTGGATTTGGAGATTCAGTAGAGAGGATGGGGCTTTGTGGAAAAAGGTAATTTGCTTGAAGTACGACATTGAGGCCTCAAGTCTACGCTTATTGATGCTGGTGTCCAATCGTCATTCCCACTTTGTGAAAATGGTGCAAAATTTCTTAAGGGGGGATGATGTGGTAGGTTCTTTTGTGATGTGTATGAGAGATACGGATGGGTATAACACGTAAGCATGTTAGTACAGGTGAAAACAACAAATAAATATAATAAAATAATACAAAAAGTGTAGAAAAATAAATATGTAAAAATATAGCATAATAATGGGATTCGGAGAGACTTCAGGTCGGATGAGAATCGAAGTAGCCCCAAATGAGAGAGAGAGAGAGAGAGAGAGAGAGAGAGAGAGAGAGAGAGAGAGAGAGAGAGAGAGAGAGAGAAAACAGTAAGTTTTATGTATGCTGGAGTAAGGTCAGAGAACCGGTGAGTAAGTATTAGGTAAGGAGAGACAAGGGGTATTATAAGACGGAGTGTCAAGTAAGCCGAAGGGTAATGTTAGGAAAAGGGTGTTGTGAGAGGAAGGGTGTTGTAAGCCGAAGGTGTTGGTAATGTCAAGATATGGCGACGGGTCAAGTTAGGCGAAAGGTCTCATAATACAAAGGATCTAGTTATACTCATGACAAGGGGAATGTTTTGTGAATGGGTGAGAGTAGGAACCACAGTTAACCCTTTGCCTCGTGTAGGATTAAACTGTGTTCGGTTTCGTTGTCTGGTTGGATGTAGTAAATGAGACTACTATTTATACAGAAAGTCATGTGAGGTTGCGAAGTTTTGATGTGGTGGAGAGAAGCTGAGTTGGCATTCTCTGAGTGGGTCGTTTTAGGTAGATGGACGGTATTGAATGAGATGTTGATCTATCATGGGCTTCGGGAGAAACGAGTCAAATAGAAAAGGTATTGTCTCTCGGTGGAAGACGAAGGTTGTGGGGTTAGTTAAGGGGGAAAGATATGCTATTGGTGCAGAGGTTTAAGCGAGTGAAGATACCGAGGCTCATGCCATTGGTGTAGAGGATTAAGCAAGGGCGAGTGTCGAGGTGTGCAGAGGTTTTCAACGAGGGAGAGATCCGAGGCTATTTTCTATTGGTGCAGTCTATTAAGCAAGCTTGAAATGACTAAGCATTGATGGTCAAAGGTTTGGGCAAGTTTTGCAGTGATGGGCTTTGCCCATTGACGGTGAGATTGGTTGGGGGTCAGGCACGTAAAAGTCACGTGTATCTCTCTCTCTCTTTGGGACCAACCCTAACCTTGCCCATGCGGTGCAGGCTAGGGAGATGCCTTCGGTTCTAGCCACCTAATCATGAGTTTCTGAAATCCCAGCAGACTTGACTACCCTTAGTACTGCTTCCGGACCAAGGGTGGGTGTCCGAGAGGTGAGTGTATGTATATATTCAAAGTGTGCTTCCTTTGTGGGCTACTACCCAGAGTGGGCTTCACAGTCGTGGAGTTTCAAGTGGGCTCCGTGGAGTGGGCCCCGTTGGATGTGAGGCTTCAGAGAGAGTGAAATTTCGGAATGGACTAATCCGAAGTGAGCCTTCGAAGTGAAGCTTTGGCATGGGCTCATCTGAAGTGAGCCTTCGGAGTGGGCCAGCGGAGGCTTCGGAGATGTGAGGCTTCAAAATGGGTTTATCCAAAGTGAGGCCTTTTTGGAGTTTCAAAGTGGGCTTTGCAGGTGAGCCCTGTTTGTGGGCATTCTGAAGTGGGCTAGTGGTTGTTATTGGTAGGGCCCATGTAGAGTCCATAATCAGTGGTGATGTTGTTACACATGAAGTCGTTGATGAGGTGTATAGGTCAAAGTGTATGAGTCGTCAACTATTACCTACAGATGATATCTTCTCAAATACTATGAAGGATGGATTCTTACCGATGCTTGGGAATGGGATGAGAATCAACTTCTGGGAGGATAAATGCTTGGGAGAATTCACAATCAAATAGGAATTCCCTCGAATCTATGCTCTTGTGACAAATAAAACGGGGCCGATAGCTCAAATGGGTTCATGGGATAACAATCAGTAAAAATGGGAGATCCCCTTACAGAGACGATGTATTGGCTGGGAATTAGAGCAATGGGTCAGTTTGCTCTAACTATTGGAACAAACTTCTATGAGGCAACAAATGGTAGATCATTTAATATGGAAGTTTGATCTACACTAGAATTTTTCGGTGAAATACTTTTGTAGAGCCATTGACAACGCCTATAGTTCAGCAAATTCTCTACTCCAATCCATTTGGAAAGGGTAGGCCCTTCCCAAACTGGAGCTTTTCTGTTGGCAATTACTCCTAAAGAGACTTCCTGTTAAAACAACATCTTTTACAGTGACGGCCATGAAATCCCATTGACTTCCTACACCTAGTACAATGAAGTGCCAGAAATATTGGACCATTTTTCCTGGAGTGCAAGTGTGCTTAGAAGGTCTAGACTTACTGCATGCATAAATGGGAGTCGCAAGGTTGTGCCCCAAACTCTATATCCAGTTGGTGGGAGTAGTGGCCCTCTCTCTGTCCGAATTCTAGCAACATTTTGATGTCGAGATTGATTTTCTTTTATACGGTTTGGTCACTATGGATTCATACAAATTAAGTTGCTTTTTCAGAAATGCATGTGGATATGGAAAGTACTTGCGAATTGATTCAACTGCGGGCCATTTGGTGGTTCAAAGCCTTGAGGCCAGAGTGTTCATACCCAATTTCCGATATGGTTCGTCAGCTCCAATTCTCAACATATATCCCTAGAGCATGCAAATTCGGCCCCGATACAAGTTCTATGGGACACCCCTGAAGAGGGATGGTTGTAATTGAATGTAGATGGTGCAGCAAAAGGGAAACCAGGGTCGGCGGGCATTGGAGGGGTGTTGAGAGACTCACATGGGGTGATAATTGCCCTTTACTCGAAGAACTTTGGGGTAAATCAGTCTAACTATGCAGAGTTCTCAGCTTTGTTGGAGAGCCTTCGTCTGTTCCTTAGATCAGGAAAGCTAGATGTGGTAAACTTGAAGATTGAAAGCGATTCCTAGGTTGTAGAGTCATGGACTCTTAATTAGCAAAAAAGGCTATGGAAACATAGGGGGGTGCTTATCGAGATTGATGAAATATGGAGCTGGATCTTAATGCGGAAAACTGTGAAACTGACCCATGTGACTCAGATCGTAAATGGCCTTGCTAATTACCTTACAAAGTTTGGTATTTCTAGATTAATTCCGTTTGAGACAGTGTTCTAATGTTCTTTGTTTGCCTCATTTCCATTGGAAGCTACTGTATGCCATTCGTTTGGATTTGGGCGGGCATTAATTGTTGGCTCAGTCTGTTGTTGGTGGGTTTATCGTTGTCTAAGTCTACTCCTGCTAACTTGGGTAGGTTGCCTATATAAGGGGTGCCTTATGTTTGCCTCTTTTTGCTGGTGCAGTTTCTTCCTCAATTGCTATTGCTTTTTATTCTTGGGCTAGTATGTTATATAATTGATGCCAAGAAGTTTGAAAGTGTTGATCTTTAAGTATTTCTCCTCTATATGTAAAAATTTAATAAATTCCTTTGTCAAGAAGTGTGGGTGGGGGGTGGGTGGGTGGGAGGGAAATTCTCGACGTGTGTTTTTTCTTCGCGTATTTCTTCTGATTGGTAGAGTGCTTCTTACTCCTTTCGGGTTGTTTTTGGCGTGTGTATTTTTTTCATGTTGGGGCTTTTCATGTCGCGTGTATTTGCATGATTTTGGAATACAGATGTAGGGATTACCTGGATTCATGGTCTTTTTTAATTAAAAAAAAAATCCTTCTTTGTAAATTGAATCTGAGATGGATATAAGCATTTTTTAGGATTGTGATTTGATTCTTGTCAAACTTTATCAATGAAATCTTTTTCTTGGTTTGAGTTGAGACTGTAAGTCAGTCGGATCCTTATGTTCGCGACATAATGTGTTGGGTCAGCACATTGTCCAATGCTTTCGGTGGAATCATTGTTTGGTGCTGGTCCTAATGATCAAAGTATGCCAAGCAGAGGGTTACTGTGTGTGGTGGATAATTCGAAGGATTCTATTTTTGGTTTGGTTTTCTGGTTTTTGAGAGTTGAATGCTCAGTTGACTGGGCTATTTTGGGTGTTCTGATTGAGAAGTGGTACATCAGTTTGTTGCTGCCAAATTTGTACTGCTGCTATTTAACCAAAATGCTGCTGAATCTGTTTGGTTTTTAGTCCTCATGCTAAGTTTTTGGGGCTCTAGCTTGCTGATGTATTTGTTTTCACTATAAAATTTGGTGTGGTGTGTACTGGGTGTGCCAGAGTCCACGTGGACTCAATAAGGTTGTGATAACCTAATCTGACTTTTAATTTAAACGGTTGTTATTAAATAACAATTGATGAGTCTTAGCTCTACTCTGATGCGAATAAGCAATTACAAATGGAAGTTGAGATAAAAGGAAACAAACCAAAAACTAAGATTTAGAATACCTCCACGAATATCATTATCTTCATTGATTGAGTTCCAAGTAGTAATTACAAATACTCGAAAAGAACAATGAAAAAACGCTCAAAGGACAATGAGAACTCACAAATCACTCAAAGAAACAACAGCGGTATTGTTATGAGGAGAAACTAAAGTCTGCTAGCGCAGAAGTGGCGTGTGTGTTAGCCTCTTTTCAAATGTTGCCCGCCCTGCTCTATTTATAGGCTTGAGTATATAACCGCTCATGTTAGTGGGATTCGTGAGGTTAGTGGGGTTAGTGGCCCCTGATTTCTACGCGTGGACAAGTTACTGCTCCCACTATGTCCCATGATCAACTTCCACGATCTGTTTGATAATCCCACTTCTGCCACGTTCCTCTTTCATATAACTGCCTTCCCTCCAACTCAGCCCCTCCTAAAGCACACGTTCGCATCCCCGCTCAACTGCTCAAAAGCCTTGTGAACAGATCCTATTTGATCGATTGCAAACCTTCTCTGAGTAGCTTGATCGTCGTTGGTTGATGGACCTCGGTCTTATACTTGGTAGGAAGTCTTCTAGCATCCATCGGTCTCGTTTGACCGATGTTTTCTTACTTATATATTGCTTACCAATTATTTCCTAAGCCCGGTATTACATCTCCTTTTATACCTGTCTTTCAGTCCCAACACTTTAGGACCTTCATTGGTTGGTTATCGGTCTTGTTTGACCGATGTTATGACTATCATCACGTCTTCTTTGCAATTCTGGCCTTGCTTGTTAAGGCCGAGGTGTCTGAGAACCATCTATCATCCTGTCTTCAGTTTTAATCCTGATATTCACATACTGGCTGTACCCTCTTTACCTACAACTAGCTCTGATATCGGTATTTCCTTCTTCATCGGCCTTACTCCCTGTTCATCTGCCTACCTGCTCCTGTGATGATGTCATTAGGCCACGTGATTGTCATATGCCTTGGAAAATCCCAAATTAGGGTGTAAATAATGCCCTCCAAACGTCTTGTCAAATGTCGTGCAATTAGTTTGATGAGACATTTGAAATTAAAATTAAATGCCAACTCTGCAACTGACGGCGTAGAGCTCTACGTGTCCTCACCCTAGCGGCTGCTCCTGCCTCGTTTCTAGAATCGAAGTGTGCCTCTTGGGAACTCGTTCCTTAGTCATGATTACCCTCTCTTTTCCTATATAAGCCATATCAATCACAACTTCTTCACTTTTCCCTTTCTATTGCCATGGAATTTTCCCGAAAAATCTTTTCTCTTTTTCTCACCAAGTTTCATGGCTTCCTCCTCTGCAACCAGTGCTTCTTAAATCGCCGGTGCTACTTCTTCTTCCCTTGCTGTCACTGGTACCGCGCCGGCGGCCAAAACTACCAATGCTACCACTGTTAAACAAGCCCTTGAAACCATTCCTGGGCTTATAAATCCTCAGGTATTGATTCCTCTCTCTTCTGGTTCTTTAAAAAGACTTGGTCCTGCTCTTGATTCTTTTCCTCCGTCATCTCTAGATCCCTACTTCCCTCTGATTATAGAGGACAACGAATTACTTTATCAATCTCCCAAGTTTGATTGGGGCTCACAATACGCTCCTTCAAACCCTTTGAGGAATTGGCCTATTCCTTCTACTAACTGGATTTCCTGGGTAGACCGATTATCGGAGGTGAAAAAGGACCTATGGAGTGCCCTTGACATCTATGATGCTATCATGCTTGGCCGAGATAGATTCTTCCTTGATAAGCCTCTCTTATTTTCTTCTCTATTCTTTTGGTCGACCTCGGCCAATGCTTTTTTCTTCCGTTGCAACCTATGAGCCCAACCATCCAGGACATCTGTTTTCTCACTGGTCTGCCTGCTCATGGTGAGGAAGTTACCCCTAACCTTTCTTCTTCTTTAGAATTTGAACACCCTAAGACCAATACGGGCAAAGGGCCGCGGTTCATCACTGTTTTCGGGCAATTCATCTTGGCTAGAATGGGACAAGGAGAGGTCACAGACCAAGAACACGTTGCTTTCTTGGTCTACTGGATGAACCATTTCGTTTTCTACTCAGCCTCCTACGGGGTTACCAAAGAGTACCATCACATCGCCCTGGTCTTGGCCTCGGGCAAAAAGCTTGCTCTCGCTCCTCTCGTCTTTTCCCATCTTTACCGCGACGTCCTCGGGCTTATTTTTTCCAACTTCAAAACTTCTGGGGGACCCCTTGGCTCCTCCAGTGTTGGCTCCAATCTTATTTTTCCGAGAAGTGCTTGGTTGATAACTTTGACCCCACTACTCTACCAGAGCATTCCTCGGCCTTTGCTTTCCATTTTGCTGGTTTCGGCCCAAAGGGCCTTTCTTTTGACCATCTTTTTTCTTTCTTTTACGAATATATGGGCTACCGATCGCCCCAACAGTTTCTCCCCCTTCCACCCTCGGCTTCAATATCCGAGTTGGCTTCTCCACAGTCCTGGCCAGGCCCCTGAGGCCGAGCAAGAAGAATACGACGCAATCTGGGCCAACTTTTTAGTTGACCGAGATCTCTTATACAGCCCAGGTTTACCCCAACACAATAACAAGTGTGGGGTGGAGTATTACAATGCTCCAGCTTTATCCCGATAATTTGGGATAAAGTAACTAATCCCAATTCCCCCTTTCCAAACCTTTAATCATTCCATGGTCGGGCGGTCTCTTCTTTTGATCTGGCCAAGGTCGAGAAGTGCCGATCTTTCATTAGAGCTGCCCAATCAGGGTTGGAGTTTTTACCTTTTCAAGAGCTTCCTTCAACATCCACCGAGTTTGAAACTTAGTGGTCCAAAATACTATCGGGCTTGAGATCTGAGCCCCTTTTTTCTGTTCTTAAACGTGCTCCTCCTATCTCCGAGAAACCTTCTCGTTATTGTGGACACCAGGATTCCACCTCTTTTTGTTTTGTTTGAAATTTGATTTGAAATTGATTAAATGAAGAAAATGGTCTATTGAAAACAGATACAGAGTCGCCACTTGGTCTTTAGGGAACCAAGAAACCCAAATTTGACTCACCCAAGCGGATAAGGGCACCGTCCCTTTATAACCAAAGAACTTGGTTCGAGATTTTGGTACGAGAGAGGAAGGAGCCTTTATCACGACTAAAACACCCTCAACTCGCCCCGTCTTTTGACGGGCCTCAATTAGCATCCAAATAATCATCTTCTACTATGTTTGGTTCGACAATTAATATTATGATAGTATATTACATCACATAAGAAAATTTGAAATGGAAGATCTAAAGATAAGATATCATTCATAAGATCTAAGCCAAATATCACACAATGCAAAGTGAAAGATCACACAAATAAACCTAGGAAAAATCGTCTAATCATGTATCAAATAATCAAGACTTCCTAATCTAAAGGGGGACATGAATTGTTCTTGAAGCAAATAATCAAAGAAATCAAAATATGCTTAGCAAGCTATTATGATGCATGTTAATCTTTGAGAAAAGAAGATTTCTCAATCCCCGGGACGGATGAGAAAGGAAGACTAGATCGAGGGAAACATGAACGTGTGATCAAGTCCATTTCTTATGATCTTTTTAGATTAGGAGTCACAAAAACCCCAAATTTTGCATGGATGCAATGTATGTATCTAGAATGTGCAAAGGTTGTAGTGTGTTTTGTGTACATGGATTTCTAGAATGACTTAGAAGTCTAAAATGTGTATGAATGAATGAATGAAATCAATATGGGATATGTACAAATGTAGTATGAACTACTTCCTAAGATATGAACTAATTTGGAATGCATATAGGCATCAAATCAAAGAATGAAAGTTAAAATGTGCTTGCTGTGAATAGTAGATAGAACAGTAACATGATCTTATGAAAATGGAAAAGAGGGGTTAGGAATGTTTTCAATGCATGATATTTTATGGAGATCTTCCTTATTGTGTCTAGAACACTACCCAAAAAGCCAATCTTGAATAACTATCACAGATTGAGAGAAATCATATAAACAATGAAGGTCACTCAGAAACAGAGTCCGTACTGTCGACTGAAATGTTGAAATATCTTAGAAAATGAAAAATGATGATCTAGGGGCCCATTATATATAGAAAGTTCCCTAAGACATTGAAGTTTAAGGGAAAAATAAGTTGGGACCACCCCTTTTGGAAACGTTTTCTGAAAAAGGAGTTGGAAGTTAACTAAGCAACTGTGACAGCAGAGGCAGAATGTCTGGAAGGAATGTTTGGGTCCAAATGGACCATTTTCAAGTACTTCCAAGTCAAACCAAAAATCATGGGTCGGCTATAATCCAATGAGTTAGGAAGACTTTTCAAGTGGCCTTGCATCCATATGTTGAGTATTGAGTTCTAGAGAAATCTTTGAACTCAGCTCACTCACTGTTTTGACTCACTGATTTGAAGATTTTGGGGAAAATAAGGTTTTGTTTCTTGAAATCAAAATTAGAGGGATTGAGAGAGGTTTTGAAAAAGAGGTTTTGAAAATGCATTTTCAATAATCAATGGAGATTATAGCCACTTAAAATGCCAACATCAAACTCATCATCAAGAATCTCCAAGATTGTTGGAGAGATTTATTTTGATTTTTTGAGCATAACTTCATGAATACCTTGGAGGTATTGAAGTTATGATCATCATCTATCAAACATGTTTTTGAGGTCAAGAGCTACTATCCATAAGGATTCACTCACCCCAAACTTCATGTCATCATTTAGATGATGATGGACTAGTAAGTAAATAAAGAAAATCAAAAAGAAATGAGATGAGGAGAGATGAACATTATATAAATAAGCAAACAAATAGATAGCAATCAATATATGATATTCATGATGTATAGAACTTGTAGTTTGGTGTTTCACTCATATGTAATGACATTGGACATGGAAGAAGCTTCCACTCTCTTAAATTCTCACTAAAATGGTGGTTGGATGTATCGAATGTTGAAGTAAATGGGAGTAATGAAGTAAAAACAAAGTTTAGAACTCACTTTTGTTTTGAAAATCAAAGAAGGAAGCTTCTTTTCTCTATTCTAATCTTATCTCTACAACTTTCTCTCCCAAACTCTTTCTAAACTTTCATTTGGCACTCCCAAAATGAAGAGCAATGGGGGGTTTAAATAAGCCAATTTGGGGTGGTTTTGGGGTTTTAGAAGTGTTCCCATTGGTCTCAAACATCTGAAAACATAAAATTATGTCGTTTTGGTTTTTAATTAATCAAAATGGACCCCCAAAAGAAATTACAAAAACACACTGTTCTGGAGGAGAGTGCCGCGGCGGCACTGCTCTTCCTTCGTCCAGATAATGCTGTTTAGGCCCCCTGAGGTTCCAGTATTCGCGAAAAGGCCCTATTTCGTCCGAAATTCACAGAAAATGCGTATGAACTCCAAACTAAGGTTGTGATATACCGTTGGAAAGGTATTGGAGTCTACTTTACATAAAAAATAGTTTGGGGATAGGTCACCTTGAAAATATTTGCGGTATTTGCGATAAAGGCCGATTTGATCGCCTTTTTCGCCTTTGGAAATTTATAATAAATTCATTTTAAATCCAGAAATTATGTGCGATATACTGTTGGAGAGCTATTGACCTCTAGTATCCATAAAAAATGTTTGAAAATTATTTCGGTGCCCCGGTTCTAAAGTCAAATTTTGGTCAAACTGGTCAAACCTGGGATTCCCGGGAAGTTCTGGAAACCTCCGGGAGTTCCCGAGAGCTGACGTTTTCGCTCGATTTTCTTTTAGAACTCGTTTTAATACTTTTCTCATGATTTAGAACGATTCTGGTGAATTTGGACGATTTCGGTTAAACTTGGTCGAACTTGGTCAAACCTTGGTCAAACCCGGTCAAACCTTGGTCAAACCGGTCAACAGGGACTTTTTGGGAACTTCCGGGACTTCCGGGGGTCTCTGGGAGTTGACGATTTCATCTGATTTTTCTTAAAAACTCATTTTATCACTTTTCTTACAACGTAGCATGTTTTCAGAACTTTGGGACCAAATCTGGGGGTTTTCGGGCTTTCAGGGGCATTTTTCTAAAACATCAGTTAAAAAAGGCTCAGTTTTTTGGTCATTCTGAGCATTTTGAGAGATAGAGTTGACTTCCGAGAGTCCTTTTGAGTCTTTTTGCGATCATTGTGAACCACCAAGCTATGGGTCTCCTAAATCTGATAGCCAACAAAATGGGGTGTCTACAGTTATACTAACCCCTCTGTGGTTCAGGCTGCAGGTCAAAAGAGAAAGGCCCAGACATCTAGAGGTAAATCCCCTTATCAAGCCATTCTTGCCTTTGAAAAGTTTCTTAAATTCAAGTTCGATCCCAGAGTGCCTGAGATCATGCGGTCCGATACGAAGTGGCATCTGAGAGCGCTGAGCAGGAAGACAAGGAAAAAGCAGCAAGAGCATACAGAAAATACTTGCAAACGGCTGATTACTCATCGATAATCTCTTTCGAATAGTTCCTCAAGCCTTTTGAGTGTCGGCCTCCTCCACTGCCCGAGGCCGATTTCGCCATTGCCTTGCCGATGGTGAATAAACAATCATCGTCAATGATGGAACCTTGGGAAATAGTCACTTATACCGAGCTGCATGATTTGGGGATGGCCGATCGCTCATCGGCCATCTGGGTTGTAGAAACTGGAGCACCAATTTTAGGTATTTCCTTCTTTATGTTTCATTCTGCCTTCCACTTCTCTAAGTGATTTTATTTCTAATTCTTATTCAGACCCTTCCAAGAGAGAATCCATCCAGCATGACCGACATAGAGTCGGACGAAGATATCCCTCTCTCAACTCGTCAACGCCGTAATGTGACCACGGCCACCCTCGAATCCGGTAAGGTATCGATTTTTCTTTTGGTTTATTTTTTCTTTCTATGAATGGGGCTGAGGCTAATCTCTCTTTTGCATGGAAACAGGGGGTCAGTGGTGCTGCTCCCAAGAAGATTGGACAGGCAACAATGAAGTCTTCATCTTCTCGGGCAAAGATGCCGCCTCCTCCAAAATCTCATCTCAAGCCTCTTGCTTCAACCTCCTCCACTGTCGCTCCAACCGAGGTCTCTCCTCAGATGACCTACGAACAATTGATGGTCGAGCTTCAATGACTAAGAGGGCTGGATGAAGCCAGGCAGGCCATCCTTAAGGGTGCGACCGATGTGCTGACGCTGAGCACTAATGAAACTACCACTGGTGATACGCCAGGGACAACCGGGGATGAGAGGCCCTCTGAATCGGATCACAATGATCTTAGTGACCTTGAGACATCTCGTGATACTGAGGTCATAGGAGAAAAAGAAGTCCCCGATCAGCGTGCTTCTACCAGTGGTTCTCACACCGAGACATCGATCTCAGCGCCGTTTCAGACCCAGGCACCAGCTGTGCCACCACCACCACCCCCATCGTCAGTTTCTTCCACCAGTTTTCCTTCTATTTCGGTAACATGGCTCCATTGCTTATTTCATGAATATCTTTTCCATTGTCTTTTTGCTTAATGGATCTTCTCTTGCAGGTTTTCAGTTTCCTCCCTATTCCAGATTTCAGCTCGGTGTCATCCGTTGAGGCCTTCTTTGCTCTCCTTAATCCCGAGCAGCTCCTTCAGGTTGAACCGATGGTGGCTCAAGCCAGTGTTACTCCTTTTGTTGCTAAATACCAAGGGGTTGAGGAGTGGTTTCGGACTACGATCCAGCGTAAATTCTCCCAATTCCCGAATTTTGATGAGTTTCACTCGGCCATGGGCCTCTTATTTTCCTGGTTGGACATATCTGAAGAAATGAAAGCCGATCTTCGGGATTTGCAAGTGAGACTACCAGTTTATTCGAGTCGACATCGGTCTGCCACCAAGCTTGTTTCTGATATCGAAGAAATGTCCAGGGAATGCAAAGCCCGAGTCGAGCTTCTGGGAGCTTGTAAGCAACAATATGAGGCCTCCAAGACCATAAAGGAGCGCCTTCTGCAAGAGAAGGCTAGGCTTAAGGCTGAGATGGCCAAGCTCCAGGCCGAGCTGAAGAACACTAATGCAGGCCTTGCTCTTTTTGAAAAGGCCATCCTCGATGTTGGGTGCACTGCGCAGGAGTATGTGGAGGCTTTGACCAGAACTGCAACAGCTGCAAGCAGGTGGGAGGCCGACAAGGCTATTGCCGAAAATGAGCTAGAGTACTTGGACCAGGGTTGGGAAGAACTTAGGTTGAGATTTGCAAAGAAATAATGATGTATTTTTTTTTCTTTTGTAGCCGTTTGTTCAGGCACCAGCCATATCTTGTATATTTTCTACAATATTAATGAACCATTTTTGATTTTTACTCAATCTAACTTGGCAGTCTCCCAAAGTGATGGCACATATTGCTTTGGATATTTTCCGTTTATCGACCTTGCATGCATTTCACCATATAAATCCATTAGCCGATGTGCCCCCTATTATGACTGACATTACCTGATAGGGTCCTTCCCATCTAGCTGACCATTTTCCATATCGGCCATCTTTTTCACCCAATGGTTTTATAGCTTTCCAAACTAGGTCTCCTTTGCCAAAAGATTTGTGTTTGACCCTCCTGTTGTATGCCCGAGTAACTCTGTTCTTCTGTGCCTCAATGCAGTCCAAAGCTTTAAGACGAACGTCATCAAGTTCTTCCAACTCGGTCAACATTGTTTCAATATACTCGGCTGATTCAAGACCGAGTTGAAATGCTCGTCGTGCTGACCGGACAGTGACTTCCATAGGCAACATTGTGTCATGACCATAGGTAAGCATAAAAGGAGTATTGTTTGTGGCTGATCTCTTAGAAGTACTGTATGCCCATAATGCCTCAGATAATAGATCATGCCATACCCTAGGATTGCCTTCCACCATCTTCTCTATTATCCCTTTAATTGTTTTGTTTGAGGACTCGGCCTGTCCATTTCCTTGGGCAAAATATGGAGTTGAATTAAGGATTTTAATACCTCGGGTTTCAGCAAATGCCTTAACTTCATCTCTCGTGAAGACCGATCCTTGATCTGCTGTAATCGTTTCTGGAAGCCCGGATTGGTGAATTATATGTTCATTAATGAACTTGATAACATATGCTTGATCCACCGATTTGGCTAGGACTGCTTCCACCCATTTTGTAAAGTAATCAGTAGCCACCACAATAAAACACTATTGACCCAATGATAGGGGGTATATTTTTCCAATCAGATCCATGGCCCAGCCTCGAAACGGCCATGGTCTTACAATTACTTGCATCTCAGTAGCTGGTACTCATTGTATTGGCCCATGCCTCTGGCATGCCTAGTGTAGACACCCCAATTTTGACCTAACGTCGAATTTAGGAGAGTGTCACCTCCAAGTCCGATGATGATAAGGACCGAAAGATTTGAAGTATTCCAAGCTCTTCAGAAAGTTCTCCAAAACGCGATAAAATTTCACAGAAAGAAGAAAATACCAGGTATTTAGAAGAATTCAGGTATAAGACATGACTTTTGGAAAAAATCTTCAAAAATAACTTGCTTTGAAAAGAATGAAGACCTAAAGAGGGAATCTTAGCTAAAAACGGCACACGGCAGACTGCCGCGACACTCACTGAGTGCCGCACGGCAGTCAGAGAGTGCCGGTGCGGCATTCACCAAGTGCCGCCAACAATTTCTGACTGCCGTTCACTTTTAAAGTCTGTATTTTTCAGTGCAATACGTATGCTTATGCGAATAAGAACAAAAAACTGATAAAGTAAGACTGACAAAAACGCGGCAATCCATTAATTGTCGCGGCATTTGATGAATGGCGCGCGGCAGTCATGAACTGCCGCGGCGGCATTCACGGACTGCCGCGACAGTTTCTGGACTACCGCGCTGGGCAGCAGTCTGTCCAATTTCAGAAAGTACACATTGTACCACCAAATGAGATGTTTACACATGTCTTTTACTCCGAATTCATTAGAAATGCTTGATAATTTTGCCTATAAAAGAAGAGGTATCTTCATTGAAAAGAGGGACCAAAAAAAAAAGGGGGACCAAGGGAGGAAGAAAAAAAATATTGGGAGAATTTGAGAGGAGTTTAGGAGAATTCTTGAGAGAAAAATATTTAGGGTAGAAGAGAGAACATTGGGAGGAGAACTTGAAGAAGAACTTGGAAGACTTTCAAAATATAGAAGTTTGAGGATAGTCTTGGAGGTGACCCTCTAATCTTAGTTGTGTTTTCTTTCTTTTGAGCCTTTAATCTTCAAGTCATTTAGTTTTTTTTTTTGATTAAGTTTTAGAGTTTTGTCAAGTAAACTTGGAAGTCCTTACTTCCTAGTTCTTTGATCCTTCTTCTATTTTTCTTGTTCATGTTTTTCTTTTGAGATTCTTGGAGATCTTCAATATCTCCCTTGAAAGCTCTTGAGTTTGATCTTTTGAATCTCATGTAAGCTTATGCTTCACATGGGAGTCAAAGTTTGATCATCATTTTAGTAAGAGCAAGTAGATGAATCCAAACCCCTACCATGGTTTGGGTCCTCTAAGCTTGATGTTTCATGGAATCCTCTCTATATTCCTTTGAAACTCATGAGTAGTAGTCATGTCTCCATCTCTAATGGCCATCAAATGGTAGGAAGAAGTGGTTTTGAGTTTAAGCCCATCTCCATGGCTTAGATTCCTTGTCTTGAGGTTTTATGAAGTCTATTCATACTTCATTTGAAATCCACAAATATAAAGGTCTTTAGCCTCCAATGACCATCAAATGGTAGGAGAAAATAGTTTAGTTAAGTCCAACTTCATGGTTTAATAGTTGGGGTTAACAAATAAAAGTTGAACTTGATAAATGAAAACAGTGAGTTCACAAACTGTTTTTGATCAAAGATTTTTAGTTCGAAATCTAACCGTTGAAATCGAATGAAACCAACGGGAAAGTGTCAATAACACAATGTTCTACCACTGTAATTTTTGTTTTAAGGTGTTTTCACGTTTAGAATGGTTTGATCATGATTTTTGTGAAGCAACAATAATCTGTCCAGAGTTTCAGAATAGTTTCAGAACAGTAAAACGTTTTTGAAATTAGTAAATCAGAGTTTTAATAAGGTGTTTGTGACCCAAAATAAATTTTCCCATGTAGTTTAATGTGTTAGTAAAACCCCCTAAAAAGAATGAAGTATTTCGGATTATTTTACTATTTTTAAAAAACCAAACAAAATCTCTGGACAGAGAGTTGTACATCTCTGAGTGATGTCTGGTGTTTGTCCTTTTCCCAGAGATCCGACCGTTGAAACTTTGATTTTCTTTTTGATTTGGAAAGCCATCTTGTGTCCAAAATTCACCAACATCAAACCATGAGAGACGTGCTTTTTATTTTCTTAAAGTTCTGGTCTGCTCTCTGCAATTTTCAGAATTTTTATGACACATATGACCAACTTCATTAATAATGGGTCAAATGACTTTTCTATGACTTAGGGCTTAAACCATGTCTCAATAATGATTAGTTGAGCTTGAATTCAAAGCTTAAGAGTATTTTGTAGTTTATTCTTGTTCATGTACATATTCATCCATATGGTTTGGCACTTGTAATTAGAACTTATTTGCTTTAGATTCAATTACATTTGACAAATTTAAGCTAGAAATTCAAGATTATTATTTCTAACTTTACCTCTTGTATATCATGTGCACTAACCTTTGTTTTGTAGCGCTATTGAGGTACGATTTCTCAACCCCTCTCTAGTTTATTGAATTCTTTGATTTTATTTGATTTTCGACCTCATGTGCGACACCTTAGAATTAAGATTTGCCTTATGTGTATATGTGATTAGAGATTTTTTTTTAGAATTTTCTTTTGTGTGTATGCATTGCACGTTTAATATCGCCGCTGGATCCCGAGTAAGTTTCTCTTGTTCCCTATTGCACATCATATTGCTTGCTACTTGACATATGTGGCTTATGAATGATATTTTTTGTCATTAGCAATTTTATACCATTTGGACATGCTTTTGTGATGTATATATATATATATGTATTAGTTGAGGGCATGCTTAGATTAATAAATTTGATTAAAAGGATGTTGAGTAGAGGCCTATCGCAAGATAGGATGAGAGAGGGTGTTTTAGTCCGACGGGCTCCTTCCTCTCTCATTCCATAATCCCCGGACCTAGTTAATCTTTGGTTTCGCAAAAGATCAGTTTCCTTTTGAATGGTTTCTTAATTTTCCTTTTAAAAATTAAGTGGCGACTCATTTGTTTTTTAATTTTGTTGGAATGTCCCACATCGCCCATTTATAGTCCCTCTGTGCGGTTTATAAGGCTTTAGTTCCCCTCTCCTTGACACCTAGGTTTTAAGGAGTTGAATGGGCTGGGCCTTACAAGTGGTATCAGAGCTTGGTTGGTCTTGTCTTCCGGCGTGCCGAGTATCCGGCTGCTGTGGTACAGGGTATGCCGAGTGTCCGACTCCTGTGGTTCAGGGGGTGTGTTGGAATGTCCCACATCGCCCATTTATAGTCCCTCTGTGCGGTTTATAAGGCTTTAGTTCCCCTCTCCTTGACACCTAGGTTTTAAGGAGTTGAATGGGCTGGGCCTTACAAGTGGTATCAGAGCAGGTTATTATTGGGCCCAATTTGTCCACGTGTGCTCCACGTCACCCTATCTCAGTAATCCACGTGTTTGGCTCTCAGTCATGCCACACGTGCGGGGGCGTGTTGAGATTGTTTGTCCCACATCGGGGACTTATAACCTTGCTATTCAATATATAAGTTCAAGGGGCCACTCCACCCATTGCCAATTGGTTTTGGGTTGGATGCTCCAATTTAACAAATTTGATTTTGAAAAAGAATGTTAAAAGAAAAGCTGTGGGTAAGTCAACCTGCGATATCCACACTTGGCATCCTTTTACGTAATCGATGCAGTCTTTTAGCATGATCGACCAATAGTAATTGTATCTTTTAAGCAACCACTTCATTTTTGTACCTGCCTGGTGTGCTCCGCAAATGGCTTCATGCACCTCAGCCATTACTTTTATGGCCTTGGGCCTATTCAGACATCTCAATAACTCTTCGTCCTTTAGGCTTTTCTTAAATAATTCTCCACCTAGTAAAACGTAGTTGACTGAGGATAGCTTAATTTTTCTCTCGGTCTGCCTGCTTGGACACAAGAGGCATCTGATTATTGGAATTCTCTAGTCTTGATCATCCATGATCACCGAGAAGCTTTTAGTTGCCATCTCTCTTTGCTTCACCGATGGCAAGATCCTTCTTTACACTCTTATAAACTTTTCATTATCAGTCACTTCTAATTTGGTCCCCGATGCTACTTGCGTTAAATTGTCAGCCTTGGCATTATAGGCTCGAGCAACATGTTGGACTCTAACGTCGTCGAACTCGTGTAATAATTGAAGAACGATCGAGTTGAAGGCAACAACTCCCAACTCTTGCATCTAAACTCGCCACTCAGCTGGTTAATGACAAGGTTTGAGTCACCGATAATATGAATCGATGATATATTCATTTCAGCCATGATTTCAAGGCTGATGATTAACCCTTCATATTCGGCTTGATTACTAGAGCATTCAAATTCTAGCTTGAAGGAGAAGGTTGTCTTCGTCCTTTTGGGGGACACCACAACTATCACTGCCCCTGTCCCTGCCCCGTCAACATTTCTTGACTTGTCGAATATCAACGTCCAAGGGGTTAGAGAAATTGTCGATAATAGGGTAGAATCAATTGTTTCGTTAATTTCTGGGCTGATATCCAAACAAGGATGATCAGCCAAGAAATCGGCGAGGGCCTGTCCCTTCACCAATCTCTATGGCACGAATTGAAATATGAACTCCATCATAGCCAGAGTCCACTTTCCAATGCGCCCACGCATTATTGGTCTTGATAGCATGTATTTGATGACGTCAGTTTGACAAATCAGATAAACCAACACAGGAAGCATATATACCCTTAATTTCTACGAAGCAAAATACAAGGCTAAACATAATTTTTTTTATCGGTGTATCTACGCTCGACAGAAGTTAGGACTCTACTCAAATAGTACACTGCTTGTTCCTTTTCCCATTCATTATCCTGTGCTTGCATGTATGCTATTGACTCATCGGAGGCCGACAAATATAGCTTCAACGGCCTCTTCTTTCTTGGAGGCATGATTACTGGTGGTTCAGATAAATACTGCTTGATGACTTCGAAGGCTTTTTGATGCTGAGTCTCCCACCTGAACTCTTCCTCAGCCTTCAGCTTGAGCAATGGGGACCAAACATGTATTCGTCCTGCGCAGTTAGAGATGAACCTCCGCAAAAAGTTGACTTGCCCGAGAAGTCTTTGGAGCTCTTTCTTGTTACTCGGGGGTTCTGCCGATTGAATGGATCAGACTTTGTTTTTGTTAAGCTCAATGCCCCTTTGGTGTACTAGGAAACCAAGAAAGTTTCTTGCTGATACTCCAAAAGCACACTTCAAGGGATTCATCTGTAGCCCATGGGTCCTCATTCTTTCAAAGGATCGCCTTAAATCGTCCAAATGCTTTTCGTGCATGGCCAATTTTACAACAACATCATCGATGTAAACTTCCATGATTTTTCCTATCATATCATGGAAGATTGCATTCATAGCGCGCTGACATGTTGCTCTAGCGTTTTTCAACCCGAATGGCATAACCACCCATTCAAATGTTCCAATTGCTCCTGGACATCTGAATGCGGTTTTGGGGACGTCATCTTCAACTATATATATATATCTGATTATAACCCGAATGCCCATCCATGAAGGATAGAATTTTATGTTTGGCCGCAGCGTCAATGAGCTGATCGGCCATGGGCATTGGGTATTCATCTTTTGGAGTTGCCATGTTCAAATTTCTGAAGTCTATGTAGACTCTTATCTTGCCATTTTTCTAGACTACTGGTACTATGTTGGAAATCCAATCGACATACTTGGTTGTTCTTATAAAGCCGGCCTTCAATAGTCGTTCGATCTCTTCTTTGACTTTTAGAACGACCTCAGGGGACATTCTCCTGGGTGATTGCTTGAATGGCCTGCACCCTTCCTTGATAGGTAACCGGTGCTCCACAAGCTTCCTTTCCAGCTCCGACATCTGATGGTAATCCCAAGCAAAAAAATCTTTGAATTCTCTGAGAAGAGAAATCAATGATGCTTGGAAATCGGGCTCAAGTAACAGATTGATGAAAGTAGGTTGGTATTCCCCGTTTGTCCCCAAATCAACCTCAAGGAGAGGGTCTGTACATCGGCCTTTAAGTTGTCAAGCTTTGCAGGAGCTGATGCCAACTCCTCTAGGCTTATGCAGTCTTCTGATACTTCTTCCTGATAGTCCTCGATGATATCGGCCACATTAGCTGATGTCATTTATATTCTCTTTTCTGCCAAAAAAGCTTGCATTCTGGCAACACTGTCTTATTCGGCCAGTGCCCTTCTAAGCTTCACTAATGATAGGATCTGGTCCATTGGGGAGGTTAAGTTCAGCATCGTTGTCGATCGGCGTAATCACAATTGATGACCGATCGAGTTGTCTGTACATCTGAATCAACTGATTCTTCTGATCCTTTACCATGGTGGCCGATCTCGGCCTACCGTTCTTATTTGTTCCAACAAATTTAATAGGGCTGATATCATCTTCATACAAAACGACCTCAAAACAATACACTCTGGCTATGAAAGGCTTGTGATCAGCCCAAACTACTTCCACCTCGTCACCATTCCAAAAAATCAAGAACTGATGCAAGGTTGATGGGATGCACCAACTGGTATGAATCCAGTTACGTCTGAGCAAGGCATTGTATGAGGCTCCGGAATCCACCACAAAGAAGGCTATTATGGTGGTCTTCTTCCCCACTGTGAGCTCCACTGGGAGGATTCCTTTTGTCTTTGCCAGAGTCCCTGTGAACCCACAAACTGTGAGTTCGGTTGGGATCAACTCGCTCTCATCACGTTGCAACTTTATCAACATAATTGATGGTAGGATATTCACCGCAGCTGCATTATTGATCAACACCCTCGAATATGGAGCTCCATTATTGATCAACACCCTCGAATATGGCACTCCATCAATAGCCGCGTTGATGTATAACAGCTTCAAATGTTGAGTCATTCCTTCAGCTGGTTTTTCAAAAACAACTTTAGCTGGCTTTTTCCCTATTTCGTCCTCGATCTTCGGCTTGATTACCGATACCTTCGGCTTTTTTATTTTCACTTCGCTATTGACAATTATGGGTGTGGATGGGCACTTCTGGTCCTCATGGACGTCACTTGTCATTTAACTCCCCTGGCTAGGTCTTGCTCCGAAAGACATCGACAATGTGTATACCATATTCACCGAGAAGTCTCTTGGAATGCTTCCAAACTAGATATACTTGTCCAATGATTCTTCGTAATCCGAATCGATATCGGTCGTCACGCCCCGACGTAGCATAAATAAGGAAAGCGTTTAATTTCCTTTATGGACCCGTAGGTTGTGACAGTTTGAAGGATTGATTCCGTCCCAAACGTCAACAACAAAAACATAATAATCAGAGCAGACTTACAATATTTTTCTAACTTAATAGATATTGCAGCACGGGCTCTCTAAAGGCACAAACTGCCTTAAATCAAAACAATAACTTAACATCTATTACAGTCATCCTTATTACAAAACAGTTCATAAATTAAAGCATAGGATATTGATAATAGTTCTATCTTCCAAAGCAACCATTCTCAGTTTGCATAATCATAATGTTCCGCTTGATCAAAACCTGAAAAGCCTGAACACGAATGTCTAGGGCGCATCGACGCCGTCAGCTTCAAGAAGCTGGTGAGTATTAAAAACATAACTTTGAATGTAAGACATACTCATTTACCATTTTCCAATTTCCATATTATTCAACGAGTTTACATTAAAGGAAAGAGTTCATATTAGAAAACAGCCACAATATCATTTGAAACTGTAATTCGCATATATATGACCGTGTATGAAAATAATGCACCAGCTCATCTCACAGACTCTTTTCTCTCGACAAACACAACAACCCACCATCTCACACCAGTATCTTTAAAATACTTCGATAGCCACACTTTAGCACAGGGGTGCCAGAGAATGTCCAGTTTGCCTCACACTTTAGCACTGGGTGCCAGGGAATGTCCAATGCCTCACACTTTAGTACCTAATCCACCTCGCAAATACATCACACAGTATCTAGACTCGGGTACCAGGGAGTGTCCATAGGCCACACTTTAGAGCACTACCATGGGTGCCAGGGAATGTCCAAGTTCGGTGTCACACACTTCGATGCTACCATGGGCGTCAGGGAGTGTCCAGTTTTGCCGCTATCGCATTTCAAAGACACTCTAGCCGCAATCTCAACCACAACACACTTTGGTACTCACTTACCAGGGAGTGTCCACAACACAATCTCAACCACACACTCTATACCACACTGACCATTACTCTTTTCCACACTGATCAACACTCACACTCACCATGCATGTACAACTGACACCATATGAATGTCATGCAACAGAACATATGAAATGTCGGGATCGATAACCATGTATATTTGAAAAGAATCAAAATCATAATCGACCTTTAACAACTAAAACGTAATATGTTTTAATGTAACTTCCAAACAGAGCCTTAAAAATTTATAAAACATCACCCAAACAGTTCCTTAACGTAAAATAAGCAAAAACCAGAAACTGTCAGAAGTCGCGTGCGCAGGCCGCTCGCGCGGGCCACTCGTGCGATATGCCCATTTTTCCTCTTTTTTTATTATAAAAAGTTCCTTACTGCTTGGGAATGGACAAATCGCGTGCGCGGGCCGCTCGCGTGATTTGTCCAATTTTCAATTTTGTTTTAAAAACCTTTTTTGTATGCCTGAACACGCGAGCGCGACCCTCGCTCACGCAATCGCGCGCGCTAGTTCTTGTAGTGGCTTCATCTTCTTCGCTGAAACTCCCTTGTTTTCAGATTTTGAAGCCAATTTTACCCATTTTGAAATCTGAAACTATATATATCATACAATATATGGATCTCTTCGGTTTTTCGCAAGGGTTATGAATCCCCAATCAATTTTACATGAATCCAAACGTAGTTCACAAATTTTACGAAATACCGAAAGACGTCAAAATTTCATTTTAAGCATACGTCGCAATACGAACGAATTAAGCGCTAATATTGTAACCGTAGTCTCTACATGCTATAATCTTTCATATTCTATTCTAAAAACGAGTTTTGATTAAGATTGAAAAATTGAGTATTGAAGCTTCAAGCTTCCATGCATGACCATAACAATGAGAGTTTTCAATTTCAATCAAATACACAGTAAGCAAGTATGATTTACATTCATAGTGAGTTAGAAATACTCACTGATGATAGAGAGTGTAGAGATTGTTGAGAAAGAAATGAGGTATAGAAATTCCACCACAAGCTTTGGCTATGGTGATTGAAGCTTTTTCTCTCTACAATTCTAGAAATTATGAAGTCTCAAGCTCTCTCTTTTCCCTCTGTGTTTCTACAGATTGTGAGAATGAATGTGTGAGAGTGTATGTGGTGTATGAATAGGAGGAGAGCCAAACTTGGCCACCAAGTTCATTCTTCAATACTCTACTAATTGCATTTGTTTTACAAAATATCTATATACATGAAATATATAGCTCAATTACATGGTATATGCACACACTCAGATTATATAGACTTTATAATTAGCCATTACATGGTATATGCACACACTCAGATTATATAGACTCTATAATTAGCCAAGAGTCAAGTATAGACTCCTAGGGGCCAACTATAGTGTTTGGGAGTTTAAGCTTATGGCACAACATTAACTCATACAAGTTAGGCATTGGCAAGCAAGACATAAACAACTAGCCTAGGGAGCACTTCTCAAGTTTGGCAAAACAACTTATAGTACTAAGTTAACATATGCACAAAATGCATAACCAAACAAAGCCTACCTAATCATGACTTGCCTTAAATTGAATAAAGCATCAGTCACATCTTGCTTTGCGTCACTTCCAAAATCTGTGGAAGTTTAACATGGTGTGGGCAGTTTTAAAGTAAACTGGTATTTCGCATGTTCATCACAAAAATACAGAAAATTCATTTTAACGTAAGAAATGGTTTTCTGGTTTTATAAAAATAAAGTTTGAATTAAAAGAAAACATTTATACCGTTTTGAAATACAAACTTTGAAATCCAACACAGGCGTTACTAAATTTATAAAATTTGCAGTTTGACCCCAAAAGAATTTCAATGAACAATAAAATAGGCCATAAGGTTATAATAAATCATGACCATTGAAATAAAATGGACACAGATAATAAAAATTGGATTTAAATATGGAAATGCAATTAAAATTAATTAATGAAATGCAGGTTGTTACATCGGCCATTTCCAAGTCCGATTCGTTCACCTCCGGTATAGATGGTATTTCAAGCTTTTGAAGTTTATTATCCCGATCCTCGGCCTCGATCTTCTCCTTTCCTTTGCGGCTTAGGATCGCCCTCGGCACCATGTCCTTATAGTTTTGCTGATCTGCCCGTTTTTTCTCCAATCGGTACTTAGCTTCCCAGTCCCGAGCTGACTGCCTCAATCTTTGCACTCTTCTTTTCTGTGTCTTAGTGAAGTAAGCCTGCACTGGGAATTTGGGATGCTCAACCCTTTTCCATTGGTTCACTTCTACCTGTGGCGGAATGATCATCCGTGGAGATCGGTCTTGGCGTTGGTAAGCTTGCCTTTTCACATCCCAGTTCTCCCGCCTTGGGTCACCCTGATCATGCTCACTTCTCTGGAACTCGGGCTTCTTATGATACTGGTTTGGATAGGTGAGACGGCTATGAATTGGCCTTCTTGGGCTGGGTGGGTGATACACCTTTTCCTCCCTTGGTACGGGAGGAGTGATTACCTCGGTCTTACACTTCGGACATAGCCCCTATTCGATCAAATCGACCATCCATTGCAATGTTGGGACTTTATCTGCTCTTGCCTCAGTTCTGTCTGACATAACCTTAGAAGCCAATCTTGCCTTTGCCTTTTGTTCGGTTACTCTCGTGCTTGTTTCAGCAACTTTAGCTCCTTTGAGATCGATATTTTTTCTTGGCCTTCGAAGGATTGTAAAATCGGGTGTCACCATGTTCGTTCCCACTATCTCTGAGAATGGATTACTATCAATGCCCATGATCTCTTTTTCTTTCTCGACAAACTTCAAATTTTCTTTCTCGATCATATCCTGCAAAACATTACGGAAGACCAAACAATTGTTAGTGGCGTGACGCCAAGAGTTATGCAACTTGCAATACTCTTTTTCTTTCAGCTCATTAGCCAAAGGTAACGTTGTGTGGAAGCCGAATTTTCTTATTGATCATCATAAAGTCAAAAATCTGATCAGCCATCACAATGATAAACAAGTACTACTCGTCGGCCTCAAAAGGCTATTTTTTGACCGAGGAAAACTGTACATGCATCAGTTGGCTTTGGCAATGGCTGACATAGATATGGCCATTTTGAAACGATCTCAGCCACGTCTACTTCAGTGTTGATCTCACATTCCGCCGTGTGTATATCATAGTTTGTAATACCTATAATTTTCTTTTTATTTAATTTATGTAAATTCTAATTTTCGGAATGTACTCGCTAGACTGTAACTCTTATTTTCAAATTTCGTAATAATAATACGCATTTTAAATTCCCAGTATCGTTTTAATTTTATTTATAGTGTAGTTCTAATATTTATATCGACGTAGAAATAATAGAACCCAGACTGATAGACATAGACCTAGACTGAGATTTATACGCGAACCTATAATAATACCTACGTTTACACGAAATTCCATGCAAGTCCGCTTAACGAGACACGTTGCGTCAATCACGTCGGTCATTTCCCATGACTTGAGGGAATGACACAACCACCAATCCCTTCCCACACTCAACCTCCATACCCCCCTAACAACCCCCATCACACCCCTACCAAATACCCATGTATGTATAGTGTGTGAGAGTGAGTGAGTGAGTGAGTGATGTGTATGCGAGGTGTAGTGTGTGTGCGTAGGGAGTGGCAGTGAGGGAGTGGGTAGTATGTGGAGTGTGCTTGTGTGTGCCGTGTGACTGTGTAAGTGATGAGTGGTGTATTGTGTGGTGTGTAGTATGTTAGGCTATTGAGTGTTGATTGTGCATGTGTGTGTGACAGCCTGTGTATGCCGTGTGTGTGTGCTTTGTGTGTGGCAGAAGAGGTATGGTGTGTAGTATGTTAGGTGGTTGTGTGTATATATAGGTATAATACATATGTGTGTATATAATAGTATAACTTAAGCTACCCACCCCTCCTTCTATATATATAGAATGCATGCAACTCACCCCTCCCCCTCATTTGATCTGTGACCCAAAAATAGAGAGAAAGAGAGTCTGAGAGTAAGAAGAAAGGAGAAGAAAGAAAGCCCGCCCCGATCCGCACTGCAACCCCGACCCTACGGTGAGTTCCTAACTCACTCGGTGTACTAGAATAATGCCCGAATTATTTTCCATTTATTATGATTCTTTGATAATATTGTGCTTAACATGTGGTCTCCCTAACCTAGATCCATGTTATCAGTCTGTTGTTACTATCATTATCTTGTTATTATATTTCTGGGTGATACCATACTTAAATCAGTTGTACCGGACTAATGTCCGTATTATGTGTTCCGTTATTTTTATTACTATTACTGTTATTATTATTGCTTATTATTGCTATTTATTAGTTAACTATTCAATCTTGTGTTCAATATTTGGTACCCCTAATCTAGGTCCATATTATGATTGCTGTTAATTTTATTATTATTATTGTTATTATTATTTTTGCTAATTATTATTATAGCCCAGTAAATCTCATATTTAACATATGTATCCCGAAGATTTATGTCCATCTCATTATTCCGGGAATAACATTCATATTATTATTATTATTCTTATTCTTATTATTATTATTATTATTATTATTATTATTTATTCCGGTTAGAACTCATGTATAATATATTGTACCAAATTAATGTCTGTGTTATATCGTCACTACTATTATTATTGTTCTTATTATTATTATTTATTCGGAATCAACCTCTTGCTTTAATATATTGTACCACGAACATATTAATGTCTGTATTATTATTCCGTTAATATTGTTAATATTATTATTTATTCCAGTTTTAGCCTTTTGTAATATGTTGTCCCCGAGCATTTATCCTGTTAATATTAATATTATTATTATTATTATTATTATTTCTGTTGGTTATTATTATTCCAGTTAGTACCATGTTTTAACATGTACTACTACGAGCTTCGAGCCCGTACTATATTTCAAGAATACTACCTGTTAATTAACTTGTACCTCGTGCATGTCACATGATACACCTCACGTAGGAGTCGGTGTTGTAACATCAAGTCGACGTGTATGGGTATAGAGTCGGACGGTCGCATATTTCCTCACGTATAGAAATATGTGTAGTCGACCGCAGAGATTTGAAAGTTGATATGTAGTGAGTCAGTACTATCAAATGGAATTACAGGATCGCATGTCGACGATGATTGCTACTATGGCCACGGAGAGGCAAACACGATAGCAAAGTACCCATGTTGATAAGCACAAATCGAGAAATGAATAAACACGGTTAGCCTGTAAGGCGAGATTACTGCTGTGGTCACGACGACCAACGATAGTAAAGTAACCGTTTCGCAAATCGGCAACGATATTCATAAGGCAAGGTCCCAGGGACCTAGAGTACTTGGTTGGCTTGTAAAGCAAGATTACTACTTTGGCCACGAAGAGGCAAACAACGATAGTAAAGTAACCATAGCTCGACCCACTGGGCGAGTCACTCTAAGCCAACAGCGTTACACTGGTAATGTAACAAAGTCAAGTGAGTCGGCTGTTAAGTCGAGTGAAGTCGAATATATGATGAAGGTTACGGCTACGCTAGTTAGAGGCGCAACTTCAAGGAAAAAGACTTAGCTGTCCTTTATAGATTTTTGTCCAGTTATACTAAGTTATAAATTGGCGTCACACGCCTTACCTTAACGATCTTACACTTTCTTTTTTCCTTACATGTAAAGATGTAAACGGTGTTCAGCGCCTTAATCTCTTTCATTATTTTATCTTTTGAAACCACAAACTCTGATGTAATAGTTAGTAACCTTTTAATGTATATATTTAGTTTATGCTTCCGCTTAAGTTATTCTTTTATTATCTAGTGTGTTGTGGACAATTAGTTAATGTAACTAGTCATAGCTTACGGACCCAGAAAGGAAAATTTTAATTTCCTCCTAATTTCTGCTACTCCGGGGCGTGAAATAGTTGGGATCCCTATAGTAAGTTCTCTTGGATGAATTTTTCCTCTCTTGTTCTTCTTCTAGCATACGTTCATACCGGGCAGCCCGAGTTGCTAGTTCGAAGAGATCGCGGAAACCCCTACCTTCAAACTTTTTCCTAAGTTCAAAGGTGAGTCCTCCTAATGCTATATTGACAAATTCCACTTCGGGCAACATGACCTTGCAACGATGTTTGGCCCGTTTGAACCTGGCGATGTATGCTTCAGCTGATTCGCTTGGAAGCTGATATAGCCTTGTCAAATCGGCCATAGAGACTTCGGGCTCAGTCCGATAGAATTGGGCATGAAAAGCTTCTTCTATTTGGTTCCAAGTATGGATAGAGTTTGGAGGTAAATTTATATACCAGCTGAAAGCCCCCAGTGAGAGAATTAGGGAATAGCTTTAGTAGCATATCTCCTCGGTGACTTACCTCTCCACTCTGAAGAAGGAATCGGCCGATATGCTCCACGGTCGATTGGTCACTTTCACCATAAAACATTGTAAAGTTGGGTACCTTATATCCCCTGGGAAGGGATACTCTCTCAATGGCGTCGCTATGCGGCCTCCTATACATGGGCCGCTGAGTTCTTCGGAGAAGGCTGCCGAAGTCCTGATAAATTACCTTGGCGATCTGCTCTCGATCCACCCTCACCGTTTGGACTAGGGTAACCCTTCTCATGCTGGTCTCATGTTCTAGACCTATTCTATCATTCCCAATGAGTTCGTCATCGGTAACTAAGTTATCTCTGAACAATGGATTAATCCTTCCCCACTGATGGTCTGAATTTTGTCCGTTTAGATCGATCACTGGCTCCCTAGTGGTGATGCCTGGTCGGACTATAACCCGGGATGGGTTTCTAGTCTCCCCTAAGATTTCCTTGCCATTCCTCTTCAGTGGGGTAATGTATTTCTTGGTTTGGGAGGAAGATGAGCATTTTGGCTTGCCCCCAACCCAATCTGAGACTGGAAGGTTGGTGGAATAGATGGCTAAGAAGGATCACCTACTTGGTGTTCCTTCTACTCCCTCATTTCCCGGAACACCTCGCTCACTTGGGTAAAAGTCTGGTCTTGCCTAATGGACATCTTAGCAAAGTGTTGGTTGAAAAGTCCTAGCAAGTTATTACTCATTTTAGACAAGTCCGCCTGACTGGCTAAGCTGTCTGGGGATTCTAGGACAAGTTCTATGACGGGTTCCAAGACATGCTCTAAGACAGGCTCACGTGAACCTACCTCCTGGGAAATCCCCCTGGATCGTGTTCCTTTTGCAGCCATTTGACACTTGTGCCACCGGGCGTGCCAAAAATTATTTTTACTATAAAATTTGGTGTGGTGTGTGCTGGGCGTGCCAGAGTCCACGTGGACTTAATAAGGTTGTGATAACCTAATCTGACTTCTAATTCAAACGATTGTTGTTAAATAACAATTGATGGGTCTTAGCTCTACTCTGATGCGAATAAATAATTACAAATGGAAATTGAGATAAAAGGAAACAAATCAAACACTGAGATTTAGAATAACTCCATGAACATCATTATCTTCATTGATTGAGTTCCAAGTAATAATTACAAATACTCGAAAAGAACAATGACAAAGTGCTCAAAGGACAATGAGAACTCACAAATCACTCAAAGAAACAACAGCAGTATTGTTATGAGGAGAAACTAAAGTCTGCTAGCGCAGAAGTGGCGTGTGTGTTAGCCTCTTTTTAAATGTTGCCCTCCCTGCTCTATTTATAGACTTGAGTACCTAACTGCTCATGTTAGTGGGATTAGTGGGATTAGTGGCCCCTGATTTCTAGGCGTGGACAAGTTACTGCTCCCACTATGTCCCATGACCAACTTCCATGATCTTTTTGATAATCCCACTTCTGTCACGTTCCTCTTTCATATAACTGCTTTCCCTCCAACTCAGCCTCTCCTAAAGCACACGTGTTCATCCACGCTCAACTGCCCAAAAGCCTTGTGAACAGATCCTATTTGACCGATTGCAACCTTCTCTGAGTAGCTTGATCCTTGTTGGTTGATGGTCCTCGGTCTTATACTTGGTAGGAAGTCTTCTAGCGTCCATCGGTCTCGTTTGCCCGATGTTTTCTTACTTATATATTGCTTACCAATTATTTCCCAAGCCCAGTATCTCCTTTTATACCTGTCTTTCAGTCCGAACACTTTAGGACCTTCATTGGTTGGTCATCGGTCTTGTTTGACCGATGTTATGACTATCGTCACTCCTTCTTTGCAATTCTGACCTTACTTGTTAAGGCCGAGGTGTCTTTTTGAGAACCACATATCATCCTGTCTTCAGTCTTAACCTCGATTTTCACATACTGGTTGTACCCTATTTACCTACAACTAGCTCTGATATCGGTATTTCCTTCGTCATCGGCCTTACTCCTTGTTCATCTGCCTACCTGCTCCTATGATGACGTCATTAGGCCACCTGATTGTCATGTGCTTTGGGAAATCTCAAATTAGGGTGTAAATAGTATTGGGCTAAACTTGGTGCTTCTTTGACCATTGTGGTTCTTAATTTCAAAAACTTTCTTGCTCTTTTAAAAAAAAAATAAATAAAAAAAATTAATTAAATTAAAAAAAAAAAAAAAAAAGGTTCTTGCAACGTCATTAGTTTTCTGGTCTGGTGTCAATTGGTGTCTGCAAATTCGGTTCAAATTGCTACTTTTGTTAGAATAAAAAAAATAATGAAAAAATAATAAATGAAAATAAAAATAAAAACTTTTGTTTTAGCTTGGATGGGCCAGCTCTTGGTTAACCAGGTTTTCTTGCCCTAAGGATCAGGGCACCATTTT
This sequence comes from Hydrangea macrophylla, assembly GCA_033977485.1. NCBI lineage: Eukaryota > Viridiplantae > Streptophyta > Magnoliopsida > Cornales > Hydrangeaceae > Hydrangea > Hydrangea macrophylla. The sequence continues at coordinate 111,376,219 of CM066988.1, read as the reverse complement.
TGCATTTGTTATTAGTAGCTATGGAAATCTGGGATTCGATTCAAGCAGAGCTAATGGTGTTTTCACCAGCTGAACTAAATTCTGAGGAAGGCGTGGCATCGTACACGGTTAAAGTGGCAATAGATGAAAGGGTGGCCAATCGAGTCATTGTGTGCAGGCTTGTCAGAAACATTGTTTCACAGCCTAATTTGGTTTCTCTTTGGGAGAAAAAGACTAATCGATCTTTCAAACTCATTCATGTTCCAGATAAAGAAATTGGCAAGCTCTCTCAAAGGGTGAATTTTTCGGATATGAAAACTCGGAACGCCGATTTATTGGCAGTCTTGGAGTGATGCTTGTTTGTGTGGAGTCTTGAACATGCTCATAACTACTTGATGGTTGGTTTATTAGTTTTTATTGTGGAGATGTTGTTTGGGTTTTCTCTTGATGGATCAGTTTGTGCAAAGATTTTGTGGAGTTGATTTTCGTTTAGAAGGATTTCTATCTAGGGAACTTCTGAGCTTGGCTTACACATGGATTTTGTGATGCGGAATTTTTGTTGTGCTTACACTTGCCCTTTGGATTGAGTTTGGCAGGAGTAATTAAAATGTAAACAGCCCCTGCCAAACTCTCAAATGGAGTTTGTTTCAATTCGGAACCAAGTCTGTGGTTTTTTGGGGCTTTTTTTTTTTGTTTTGAATTCCATTCAGACGTTGTATATGTCATTGCGATACTTTATCGCCTTTTATTGATCATATCAATGAAACTTGCCATTCAAAAAAAAAAAAAAAAACCACATTGATTTCACATATACTCAAATCATAATGGTCATCAAAAAGAAATAATTTATTTGTAACAATCACAAAGAAATTTTTTTCGTTATAATGGAGTGAATGCTTGGATTAGAGTTCAAGGCCAAATGACATGATAGAATAGGAATGACCTAATGTGAAGTGTGATTAGGGAAGACTACGAGATTCACTCTCAGTACTACTGTACCATATAATATAGAGTAATTCAATGTGCACATAAGTATCTCGGCCTACCGAAATTAATGGCCTAGATCTTTATATGCACATTTTATGTACACCAATCATTACTCTATAATATATGCTTGATGGTCTAGTTATGATTGCTACGAAAACAACTAAGAATTCATTCTCTCATAATTAAGACTCCCGCATTTACAATTGGCTACACGTTTAGATCATCTACTTCTAGTGAGATGTTTCAATTGAACAATTATGTATAATCATGATATTGGCATGGTAAGTACTGATTAATGAAAATGTTGGAAGATGTGGACAGAGAGAATTTTCATTCAAATTCTCAATCTAAAGATAATTAGTTTGGTCAAATTGGTGATCAACGGGGGCTCCTAGCACACAATAATTGCTAGTGGCATATTGAGGGGGGAAAAAAAAAAAGCAACAAATTTTTTTGTTACCCTTTCATAAAATTCCATTGATAATATTATGATGTGTAATTTTCATTGCAATTTTAGTCCAATCTGGTTAAATGACTCATATATGGTAATTACAGGACCTTGTAAAGAAATATATTTTATGTAACTGTCTTATTGAATAGTGGCATAATCTTAAAAAAATTATTTTTTGGGTGATACCAGCTCAAGACCTTTCCATCTAATGAAGCGGTGTCATACATGGCGCCACTAAAAACTAGTGAAATTGTGCCACTGTGCAATAAGACAGTTATATGAAATATATTTTCTTTACATGTTGGGCAGTTAAGGTAGGTGCATCTCACTTTTTTTTTGTGTGTGTGTGTGTGTATTTGATGCGTATGATTAACAAAGTTTTGATCCAAATACTCTCTCCTACGTGTCCCCATAAATTGTGTTATATATCTGAATAGTAGGAAAACAAAGACATGTCAATACCATGAAAGTAAAGTGAGAGAAAGAGAGAGAGAAAGGATGGAGGGTGAGATCAAGAACTTCATTATGGATTGGGTTTTGATCTATACAAATGTATGCTACTGCTACACTGTAGCTAAGATAATCCCAAAAGGTACAACTAGACTCATCACATTCATTCCAGTGGTATGTCTCTTTCTAGTCCTCCCTCTCAATCTACATTCACTTCTTGGAGTTCTTACCTGTTTCTTCATATCTTGGCTTGGCAACTTCAAGCTCTTACTGTTGGCTTTCGGGTTGGGCCCACTATCCGACCCATCACTCTCTCTGGGCCTTTTTTTCGCTATTGCTTGTTTCCCCATCAAAATCCAACAAAACTTACCTCCAAATAGAAGTGCCCAATTAATTGAAGGAAACTTAGAGAAACTGACAAATAGTCCAAATAAAGCAAGCCCATCTCATAAAATCCCAAAAAGAGGCCTTAAATCACCTTTAAACTATGCAACAAAAGCTTTGGTCTTAGCCTTGTTGGTCCGAGGTTATGACTATAAAGAATATTTGAATCCAAAGTTCATTAGGTTTCAAACTAGTACGCTTATGTATATCAACTTGGAACTTTTTCTAGCCGTGGTCGCAGTCCTTGCTCAAGCCTTACTGGGGCTGGAGCTTGAGCCGCAATTCGAAGAACCGTACTTGTCCACATCACTGCAAAACTTCTGGGGTAGAAGGTGGAATCTCATGGTATCGGATATCTTAAAGTTGACTACATACCAGCCCATTCGCAACCTCTCAACACCGATTGTGGGCCGTAAGTGGGCCTTCATCCCTGGCGTGTTGATCACTTTTCTTGTATCGGGCCTAATGCACGAGCTCGTGTTCTACCAATGGGGTCGCTTGAAGCCCACATGGTGGACCATGGCTTTGTTTATCATTCATGGGATGTGTTTGGTTGTGGAGATTGTTTTGAAGAAGCAATTTGGTGGCAAGTGGCGGTTGCCGCCGATGATCTCAGGACTGCCGTCTCTTACTTTTGTGGTTTTTACCTTTTGTCGGTTGTGCATAACCGATTTACAACGGTTTGATTTCCTTGATAGAACGCTTAAGGAGTACGCGGTTGTTGGCACCGTTGTGAAAGATCTTGTTCGGGCCTTAACCCCGAAGGTCCTAGCTCAAGTATAGATTATACATTTATTGTAAACCATTTAGATCAAATGGGCAGTCTTATATTGAAATTGGCATGTTTGTACGTAGGGTGAATTAGATGGCCCTTTGTTTTTTTCTTTCGTATTTTTCCTTTTTTCTTAATGGGAATGAATTGTAATTTGCCTTTTCACCTCATGCCACCAATTTTTGTTTTTTAAACTATATTGCAGTAATAGCCTTCGGGCAACAAATAGACTGGTAGAAACATGTTTTCAAAAAAAAAACACGAGTTTTATTTTTTATACTACTCTCAACACCCTTGTTAATTTAGTGGTTAATATTAGCAATTGGCACATTAATAGGTTCTTCAACCAATTGTTGATGAGTAGTGCTACATACACACACTTTTTGACACACTTCTTGACACACAGCTTTAAATGCATGTACCTTGTGCTATGTAAGTGGTGCACAGAAAAGTGTGAAAAATTCAAACAACACAAAGTACATGTGTATAAAGCATAGTGTGTCAAAAAGTGTGTCAAAAAATGTGTGTACTAAACATTTCCCATTGTTGATCCCAACTTCCGTGTATGTGGACACTTGTTTTTGGACTCTTGGAATTGCAAGTGACAAGCCTTGGAAATGTTTGATTATTCCAACATTCTAAAATAAAAATAAAAAAAAATAAAAAAAATCTCCAACTTAAAGTGGAGCTAGACTTTTTTTTTTTCTCATGACTTAGTAGTTAATTGAAGCAGAAACACCAATATTTGGGGAGTTCATTTTTTCTCACTTATTTTCACCCACTAATAGTACTATTCTGACACGTATCTTATTTTAGCTCTATTTTTGTCCATATACTATTAATACAATTACTGAATATGACATAAATAAAACATGTGTCAAAATATTATTGGTGAGTGAGTAATGAATGAGAAAAAAAAAAAGAACAAAAAAAGAAGAAAAAAATAAGTAAGCATAAATGCACTCATATGTTGGCACTATAACAATGTCCAGTAAGACACGGACCTAACAGCCAAAATCAATTGGGTAAATATCATTTAGATCCCCTGAGGTTTGTTCTAATTATATTTACACCCTCTCACATATCAGTAATATCCCCTATACCTCATGAGGTTTGAAGCGTGTATCACCTAGACCCCCTCCATCAATTCACCATTAAAAAGGTGACAAACTGGCATAAGGAAATACAAAACACACCCATGAAAATTTGGTCCTTGTGTCATTTTAGTCCCTATAGTTTCAATTGGGTCAATTTGGTCTCTATAGTTTTAAATTGAAGCAATTTGATCCAAATGCCTCATTCAATCTGTGAGAAAAATTGACAGAATTTACACACTATTACATATAATTATGCTAATAAGCGGGTTGGGAGATTGGTGGTGTTCCATTTTTGCCTTTAACAATGCATAGTATGTGAGTAAATTCCATCAATTTTTCTCACAAATTGAACATTTGGATCAAATTGCTTCAATTTAAAACTTGACCCAAATTGACCCAATTGAAACATCATGGACTAAAATGGCATAATGACCAAACTTTCAAGGGAAATTTTTGTATTTATTTATGTTAGTTCGTCACTTTTTAAATGGTGAATTGACGGAGGGGGACTATGTGATATGCACTTCAAACCTCAGGGGGTGTAGGTAATATTACTGAAATATGAAAGAGTCTAAGGGTGATTAGAGCAAACCTGAAGAAGTGTAGGTGATATTTACCCAAATCAATATTGGAAATTATATTCTAAGAAATTGGTGGTTCTGTACAAATATCGGTACACCAACAAAAATATTGGGCTGAACTACATTTTACACCCTCCTAGTTTTTCTTTTGTGTCAATTTAGTCCTTGTAGTTTAGAAACTGACAGTTTAATCCCTGTAGTTTCATAAGTGTGTCATTTTAATCCCTCAAATATTTTTTGTAACAAATTTTTAACTTTCAGTGACAAGATTATTCATCACTAAAAGACTTATTGGACTTATTTGACACACTTATGAAACTACAGGGACTAAAGCAATACTTTCTAAATTATAAAAACTAAACTGACACAGATAACAAACTACAAAATTGTAAAATATTTTTACATGAATAGAGACTATTGAGTACAAGTTAGTTGAAAGAATCTGTCCAAAAAAAAAATCCCATTTCCATATTTCTCTCCCCCTCATTTTGTCCTTTTGTTATAGGATATAAGAATGAGAAATGCAAAGTTCACCTAATTTAATTACCTAAAGTCAAGTGGGTTGTAGCCCAATTAGCATAGTCTCTCTCTTTTTATTGGGAAGAGAGAGGGTTTGAATTCTCATAGGTAATCCTAGTTGCTTGCTCCCCAATTATTCTTCAGTCGGAATGAGTGGCCATTGTTGGGCTGTGCTGTGGGCCAGTGTGGGCCTTTGGGGTTGGGTTGGGGCTGAGTTGTGTGCGTGTGGGGTGTGTGTATCCAATCCGGATCCGAGTAAGTTTCAAAAAAAAAAAAAAATTTACCTGAATTTGTTTACACGCTAATGTAGTATTGGTAATCTAGAAATTAATTAAAAAATCTGTGTCTTTGCTTAACAATTAAATTAAAGAAGAGTTTCAAGTAGGCACATCCTCCGATGACCATTAATGTAGGTAAATATTTTAGGTGTCTCTAACATTACTCTATAAGAATATTTGAAAACTAACTTGACCGCCTTAATTAAGAATGATTTTTTGCAAGCTTTTAGTTAGAGTATGAGTTTCTCACATATATAGCTTGATCAAAAAGCTTCAGTTCTTACTGCAAGATACAGACATTATCAACCTTAATTACTTGAAAATTAAACCTTATTTCCCAACCAATAACAGGAGTTTCTTATATTAACTAAGATTTTCTTCAAAACTGCAAATGGAATACCATAGTTATCAAAACCGTAACGAACACTGGCTTGGTTAACAGTTAACAGTTCATGGGTTGATCAGCTGCTGGAAGAACCGATTAAATCACTTCATGATTTGTATACAATAATAATGAACATGTTGGAGAATAATATAAAAGTGGAACCACAATATATTAAGATGACTGAGATGAGGCGCGATTACGCTCTCTTGAGAGGATTCCTCTACGGATAATACCTGGTAAATTTTTTATTTTTCATTTTTTTTGCTCGGCAGAAATCTGATTCATTATATGAAGAAGAAATATTACTAATGGATATATCTGTTAGTAAATTAGCGTTAGTAATATTACTAACGGATTTACTAACGGAAAAATTAAATTTTCTAACAAATATGTCCGTTAAAAATCTAGTTACTAATGGTTAGTTTTCCAAAGATTTGTATGGAATACTAACGGTTTGTGAAAGGATTACAGATTTGTATGGAATACTAACGGTTTGTGAAAGGATTACTAACAAATATATCTGTTAGAAATATTAATACAATATAAAAAATATTTAATTTTTATACTCCCCAATTTTTATTTGAACCTAGCTAATTTATAAGCATAATTAAGTGAATTGTAACATTAAAATTTTACGTGACAAAAACTAAAGAAGAATAAAGCAAGAAAGGAAAGCTATATATTTTTCAACTTTTCATTCCAATCTAACTTTGCAGTCATACAATCAATTTATAGTATTCCACTCCAATTTACGAACATTTGACTGAATCCAACACACACACACATACACACACACACACACACACACATACACACACACACACACACACAAATACCTCTCCACTTCAATAGACCATTGCTTGGAAGTGGTTCTTCAAAATCATCCATTTTGTTCAAACGTTTCATAGCTTTATCTACCTGAAATCGAATAAAATATACAATAACTGGTTAATTGTTTTCCACACTATATTACTTAAGTGATATCCCACTCACTGGTGAACACCAAAGCTGTCAACAATCAACATCCTAATCCTAGGTATTCCTCAATCATCATGGGTAACATGATCCCCAAACCGATCATTTGTCATACTAGACTTTGGTTTCCTCTTTTTCTTGGAAGGGGAAGAAAAATTCAATTAAGTCACTACTTCCTACGAGTTAGTGAGGACTTACTCCTCCTTCAAAGTTAAAGCTGCTCAAGATTCCATGTATGGATTGGAAGTTCCATTGCTTACACAAATCAAGTGAATGCACGTATGGATTGGGTTGTGCATTTTCCAACTATGCTTAGTCAAGTCCGTTTGCTAGGAGGAAAAAGTTATTTTTGAAGATAAATTAGTATCAATGAGGATACCAAGAATTCAACATATATAAAATATAGGCTATTCTGCACCACAGCTAGAGATCGAGATGAATGTGAAAAAAAAAAATGTATAAGGCAAATTAATGCGGCATGAAAATTGCGAACCCCAAAGGTTTTCAAATGACACAGACATAAAAATGTGTAGGACAGAAAACCAGGCTTTGTAGTAAAAGGCAAACCTCATTTTGTCATTTATCACAACACCCCCAACTCCCGCTTGATGAGTAGCATTAGCAGGGAGCATGCTAATAATGGGATCAGATTTTTAACCACAGGAACAAGCTTAAATTTTTCCAATGGCAGCTTGAGCCAAACACCATTCTTCCCCTGCAATTCGATCACACATGATAAAGTTTAGTTCACAAATTGTGTTTCACCATTCACAAAGCTTTAAACCTTTGAATTGCATACTTAAGACTTCATGTCCTACAATTTTCAAAGCAATCATACAGCATGTACATTATATCAATTGTAGGACATTATATTTAGTTCACTAACAGCCAAAAAAAAAAAAAAACCAAGCTGGAATCAATGTAGTTCAAATTTGGAACAAAGGGACTTAGCTTGAATAATCTTTAAATTATGAAACCGAAGCCCTATCCCTTTAACCAAATCAGCAACCGAGCTCCAGAAAATGTAGTCATGTAAAAGCCCTGCAACAACTAAAGAGGAGATGGGTAATAATTATTATTGAACTTGCATCTAAAGCACATGTTAACACTCAGAAAATGGGCAAAATTTGCTAACATGGTATATTGCAATGAAAATGACTTTGTTTTTAAGTTCATGAATCTCCCGTGAATGAGAAAGTGATAAGCTCAGAATAATAGATTGGATGTAGATTCACTTATTCAGGAGTACTCTACTAAAGAAACATAAATAAAAAAAAGAATAGAACCTTGAGTCGTTACTTTGTACTTTAGGATAACTAAACAATATGTAGTCAATATAACTTTTCAACTTCCCATCTATGGTTGAACCAACAAATTTGTAGTAGTTAAATTGATAATATCATTTCACTGCAATAGTGTACAAACAAAACTGCTCACTGTGTGTAAAAAAATATGAGATAACCAGAATACCTACGTGTTCCTTGAAACCTAAAAATTCTACACAATCAATGTGTAATAACAAACAAATGATTTTCAGGTTTGTAAATAAATGCAACGATCAAGAAAAATTCAATTTGTCACAACATCTACATAGGTGAAATTCAAAAGGGTGCACTATTAAAATTGAAAAGTAAAATAGAAAACAGCTCAAAAACTTGCAAAGTAAAGCAGAGTTCTTGAAATCAAGCTTTTCAGGCAGATCATTAGCTGAGTACTTGAGCTGACTAGCAAGCCCACCCGCCCAAATCACAGTCCCAAAGCTGTTGGTAAAACTTGATAATTTTTTATGATTTAGAAATTTTTTTCACAAAGCTATTGGTATAACTTGCCAATGCCTCCTTTTATATAATTATTTTCAAATCGCATATGATTCTCACATGGATGACCCAACCATGTATACCAAGCTCTCACAACCATGAAGAATAAAAACAGATTGCAGGCTTATACAAATAAATACAACTAGTCGACAAAGAGACTTGAACCATGGCCTCTCCAAAAATGAAACATTAACATTATGGTAGGAGGGGTGGATGTGTAATGGGAAGGACTTTCTTTGTCTATTTAATATTGAACACAATGCTTCATTTAGTAGCATAGAATTCTCTTTAACAATATAAGGTTAAAAACTTTGGAAAAAAGGACATGATATAAGAAAAATAAAACGAAACGATAATAGTAAAACAAGAGAAAGATGCTTTAGAAATTGGGAGAAATAAAAAAGAGGGGCTCACCCAAGTAACAAGACTCTGCTGTCCACAAGTGTGATCAACGGGTTTCTTCCCTGTCAGAAGCTCTAGCAGAACAGTATATCCCGAAGCACTGTTTGGTTAACCACCAAAATTATGATAGGAAAGATCCAAAAACAGACTCTAAGTAATTTGGAGCATTTATTTAAAACCTTTCTCAAGCCACTCTAAACCACATATGTTGCTTGATTAATAAACAATGTCACAGGCGCCAATCAAAGAAATAATTACAATAGTACCACCCTTAAAGCACGATGTATAGCCTGCACCAGAAAACAGAGACATATGAAAGTTCATACCTTGCCTTTGAAGCTATTGTATACAACGGCAAGAATCAAGTAAGTGACAAAAAAAAAATGCCTAGTAGCACGTAGAGAGAGAAAATAAAAAAAAAAAAAAAAACAAACAAACAAACAAACAAAAAGGGCAATACCATAAAGGGCCTAAATGTTGTGCTAGGGATTGGCTTCTAATTCTCTTTGGAGGAAGAGTCTCCAAAACATTGCTCTTTGCTCATCACAACCTAACAAAATACCTCAAACAAACTATTATAGTAAACTAGATACTCCGTCTCAACAACAATTTTTGTAGTACTCAAATCAAACTTTTCATCAAACATACATTTTATCCCCATGTGAATTTTGTCAGATTCCAAGAAAAATATAGACATGAGCCATTGCAACTTTGATCATCCAAATAAATTAAAATATGCCAATCTCTAATTTTGAGGCAAAGCAACCTCTTACCTGGACATTTCAACAAACACTCCCAAGAAACAAGCAGCGCAAACAAACTAATAAATGGAAAATAGCCATATCAAAGCAAGGATGCAATCACAACCATACAATTATGTGAACAAAGGTGTCACGACCCATCCCACCACGGGCAGAAATAGGACACGTGGCACGCCATCGAGGCTAAACCAATTCATTAAAAGATTATAGCAGTGGAAAAGGACACTTAACACGACATTGGATATTTAAAGCTTTTGGAAACGATGCCTTCCGAGTTGTAAAATCCGTATAAAATTGAAAACGTAATTACATTTCGAAACAGATGAGTTTATGTTAAAAGGGGTCCCAAAGGTACCCTACGAACCAATCAAAACATTTAAATAATTTCCAGAAGGGGGAAAAGAATGTTTCATGCAGGGGTCATTTCGACCGGTCGAACAACCCCCTTCAACCAGTCGAATGACCCTTTAGCAGAATTTCTTCTAGCAGCAGAATTTTGCTAAGGATCGATTTAACCTTCACTTCTTACACCACTCCAAACATGCATATATAATTCCAAACTTCACAAGCTATAACAACCTTTCAAAAACAAAATTTAATCTTACTTATCCATGAAAATAAATAATAACGGAACAAGCTGGCTCGATTCACAAAACTCTATCCACCTTCCTTCCAAATTCAAATTTGACAAGTTAAATATTCAAATTGCGAATCCATAAGTTCAGATTCAGTACAACTTAACCAAAAGGAGTTTTGAAACATATTACAATCATACTAATCCATTCCAAAGTGTTGAGTTAAGAACACAGTCTGAACTACCCAAAATTCGTTATTACATACTTGGAATATAAACAAAACATAAACAAAAGGTGATCCCTGGCATTCCCACAGCCTCACTCTTCACACTTCTTCTTTCCTTTCTTCATACCTGCAATGGAGTAAATCTCCATTGCTCAGCTATATGCTGAGTGTACAATTCTAAACATATGCATATGAGACAATTCATGCTTTAAACATCTAAATCACATAATTTAGTCTCTAGGGAGAGAGATATGCATTCATCCGGTATATCGGCAAGCCTAAAGTCTATCAACCGCGATGCCAATGGCAAGCCCAGAGTCTATCAACCATTGCACACAACTGCTTTGACAGGGCCAGTTCCCAAACCAAGTAAGTAGCCGTCACTACTATATCTCTCAAACATCGAAAGGCACACCCCTGCATGAACTTGTACCAACTCCCCTTTAACCCACGTAGACATTTAGCATGCTCACATAGTCATACAAACATACTTTTCATATGTACTCGCTAAATTTAACGGGCCTAAATTACACATAAGTTTTGCTCGGATCACAATTTCATACACAATATCTAAAACATCCAAAAATCCTTATATGTCATAAGTCAAGAATTCATACCTCGAGCTATCGTCCTAAAACTTTGAGGAAAGTACTAGTAGCCCGATTAAACGTCGGATCTTCGATTAGGAATGATTCTTACAAGTATTTACATATTTTTCCTAAATTTTTATAAATTAGATTTTTCACAAAACTTAGCCAAACGAGGCCTTAGTGGTATCAAAATGTAGCTCTTACCTCGAGGAGCTCGAATATGAAATTTGGAAGAAAATCAACAGCCAAAAGTCCATCGATTTGTGTCGGCAAGCTCTAAGTTCCCAAAATCCCCAAATCTCCCTTTTGATTTTGAATTTAGAAAAGTTGTGAAATGAAAAATATCTAGGAACTTCTATATATAGGTGACACTCTAAAAAATTGTGTTTACCTCCCCACGAGTTCTCAAATCTTCTAATTATTCCCCGAAACGTCTTATACGTCTAATTAATTACTTCACGAGTGAAAACTATAAATTATAAAAGTTTCATCTAAGTTTCATTTGTCGCTGTAATTACGTTCCGAAAACTATTTTCGTGAAAGTTCTAGATAACCTACCTTTTATGCAACGTATCACATGAGTTATCTCTAACTCGCTCAAAATGATCTTTAACAAGATCAAACTACCAGCAAAGTACACTACACATGTATATTGCACTATTCATATATACCAGACAATTTAAATAACATTTAGTCATATAAATGCCATTCAAATCGAGTCAATGTCTCATGATTCTCAAACCTTCGTGTCCTCATTTGACACCTTCCGTTGACCACAGTCAACCACTTTCACAATTATCAAATAACATTGATAATTCTCAAAATTCCAAAAATGCATTTAAAAAATATATAGTTTTTGGAACGGGCGTGACAAAAGGAGAATATGATACATAAAATCTTTTAAGCCATTGGTTTAGGGCAAACAATGCTATTCGGCAGACAATCCCTAGAAAAATTGGGAATTTCAATCTCTATTTGACACTCTCACCCATTGTGCTCCAGTAGTTGAGTAAAAGCTATAGCAAAAATAGTTTCCAAAGTTGTTTGTGGACTGCGTATGAGTCGTATAGTAGTTGATGGGGAGTGAAAGGGTGAGGAGAAGAGATGGCCGGTAGTGGCTGTTAAGAGTTTTAATGAACCTATTACTTCTTAAATCTTGCACAGATTTTAAGATTTTTTTTGGAGTTTTGTATCTTTTATGTGTTTTGCCCTTGCTCTGTGATGGCTATGGCTAGTACTTGGTCCTGTTGTTTGTTTAGGTGTGGAATCATGCTATTCAATTTATGTTCAGCAAGTGTTTGTCCTGATGCCATTGAGAAGGATGCCTATGTTTTGTTAGGTAGAGTTTTTTTTTTTTTTTTGGTTTGGCTTTAGCATTGGATTTGTTTATCCTCTTTTCTATTTTCTGAAATTCTTATGGGTCTTATTTCATTTTTGATTTTATGTTCACGTGTGCTTCGATAATTGAAGCGATGCAGATTCCTCCATTTTTTCTTTCCCCTTTTCCCCCAAGGCTGTGATATGATATGAAAATCATAGTGAAATAGGATGTTTTAAATTCCAGGAATTTGATACAGAGTTTAGTATATACTTTTATTTAGTTTGATCATAATAGAGTTATGTATTTGACGATGGAAATGGTGAAGACAGAGCTGGGATGATAAAATTCATTTTAGAAGTCAAGGTGCAAGAACTGCACCATTGAAAAAATCAACAAATTGGATCAGTTTATTACCGATCCAACAATAAGGGCCTAGTTTTGTGGTTGAGCAAGTCCCTAAGGCAACAAGCAGCCTTCATGTATCTATACGTACACAGATATGATTATATATAATCATACGGATATGTCAAATTTACATTTTCCTAATGCCCTTTTTGTTCGCCATTCTTGGGTTGTTTGAATTTTGTTCTCAGTTTTATGACTTTTAATTGAATTTTCATTTTTGTTGATTAGTTTTGATAGTTTTAGTTCTTTAATTATTTTAATTGTGTTTTTTGTCCCTTTAATCATATATTAGTTGGGATAATTAGACCTTCCAAGTATTCACCAAATTTAGAGAGAAGACCAATTTGAATTTTCAACTAGGCATTTGATGAGGTATAATGTTATGTTCCAGATTGATGTTGCTCTTAGGTCCTCCCAACCTCAAGAAAAACAACATTTCTACTGGCTTGATCTGCAGGTATGAAAATACTGTTTGTTTTGCATAGAAATTGGTACACTATTTTTTTTTCCTGATGGTCCTGCTGCCAGTATGAATTTTATTTAACAGGGTCCTTCTTATTTGTTTTTCATTACTTATAACTATCAATAAGTTCTTAGTTTTTTGAATAGTATTCAAATACTTGGAATAAAAGTCATATCTGATATCAACATAGCTAAAAAATTTCTTCTAAAGGAATTGTGCATTGAAATGTTAAATAGAAGGAGTTTTTCATGCCCCTTTAAAATATGCAAACCTCTTCTTTATTTATGTGAATTGAGATAATGGTTTTATCGAAGTTTAAATGGGAGCCTATTTACATTAGCTTAATTGGGACGTACAATCAATTAGTGGGATTATCGAGAGTTTTGTGTTGGGAATGGACCCACAATCACAACAAGAAAACCACACTCACAAAGATTGAGATAAATAGAACAAGAACGACACAATCACAAAAAAAAAATCAAGCAAACCAACACAACAAGATTTAAATGTGGTTCAGTCCAACAATGTCTACGTCTACGTGCAAAGGCAATCACCTAGATTAATATAAATATTACAAGCACTCAAGACCTCACATGCATAACTCTCCAACCAAGTTATATGACACACATAATTGCTAGAAACTAATCTCTCCCTCACTAGTTTGCAGCCCTCTCTTGTGTATGTAGAAGATTTCCAACCAATCTTATCAATCCCTTGAGTAAGCCCTATATTTATATAGACTGTAGAGTCCCAATCCTAGTTGTAGTAGGATTTACCCCTATGGTAAGTCTTATACAACAAAGAATACTCTCACAAACATTCCTGTATAAACTAGGTAACTTCCACCATTAAAGGAATCCTTATTTGATAAGGAAACCACCAAATAAGGACTCAAATCATAATCAGGAAATAATTTCACTAATGAAATTTTAGGCACAATCCTAACAATCTTCACCTTGTCTCAAATTCCTTCCCATCAGTCCTTAGAGTCTTTCTCTTGTAATCTTCAACTTCCACATCGATAATGCATCACCTTTGCCATCCCCCAAGCTATTCAACTATGTCATTACTCAAGTTCACATCCCCCATGAACTTGAGATCACCAACGTCATCAAATACGAAATGCACGAGCTCCAGTTTGCTATTGTGGTCGTCTTCACCTTGAGTAGAAGTTGTCATCACCGAATTTGTTAGAGCCTCATCATCTATTCCCTCAATAGATTTCCCCACCGACTTCCACACCCTCTTATTCTTCGTGATATCTCCAAAATATGTACTTCCCAACAAAACGTAGAAATTTCCAACCTTCTTTCCTAAGAACATTATATGAGAATATATCCCGCTTCACCTTCATGAAGCCTCTCTTCGCGATAAATGAGCATCCTTTGGAATCCAATATTCCCAAAGAAACTACGTTTCTCTTCAAACACCCAGAAGAACATGATGCACATCCGTCAAAAGCCTTTTCAACCCATTTGAAGTCTTGGTTCGAACGGTTCCAACACACTTGATTTCTCCAATTGTGTTGTTCGTCATATAGACTTTTCCCTCCATCAGTTTATAGGACGAGAACCAATCTACATGCGAACATAAGTAAGCAAAACAAGCTGAATCAAGAACCCAATTCATGGTTTTCTTCTCCTCCCTCTGTGATTATCATGACTTCTATGACATCTTCATCCGAATATTCCAACACGTTTGCAGCAATACCTCTATTATGCTTCTTTGTTGGGCAATCTCGCATAAACTGACCCTTTTATCCACACTAGTAACACTCCTTATCCTTCATAGAAGTTCTATATCGTGCTTGACGACATCCTATTGACGCGTTTTCTTATCACACCCAAGTGTAGGTGATCGTACAAGTAATAAAGTTCTGGAAGTCCAGGTCGAACCCACAGGGAACGGAATAAAATTTTATAAAGTTAAGCAGATAACTATTTTGTCACTAAAAAGAAAATAAAAGATGATGGGTTTTTTGTGGGGTTTTATTAAACTACTAATTTTTATATGTTTGCAATAAAAGTAATTAAAGCTATTTTTTCCTAATTAGTTTATGGTAAAGATTTTCACAGTGCAAAATAAATTAAATAACATACTAGTAAGAAAAGGAAGAAAAATATATAAAAGCTAAATTTTTTGTAAGATAAACTTTTTAGACTTAATAATAGCAAAAGATGGAAATAATACAGATATTTAAGCAAAACTATTATAAAACAGGAAATATTAATTAACTAGGGGGAAATGATTTAAAGGAATTGGGAATACGCAAAGCAACACTAGATCCCACAACTTTTGTGCATTTGAAAAGCGTTTGGCATTTAAGACTGCAGAGTCATTCTTTATTTAAAAATAAACTTTCACTAGTCAGGGTCATATCAAGTGTGTCAGGTTTGATATGAAACGACATCGTTTGGTTTAAAGAAAAATAAAAAGGCAATTGGGCAGTAGCCAGGTTCGAACCGTGTCCCGCTGCGGACGTGGGTTATTCGGCGTCCAGTCCCCACCACTCTGCCACTACACAATTGCATATCCATTATTGGATAGAAATATATATAAACACATATTTGAAATATGAACTTTGTCATATGAGTTGTTTGAGTATGCTAGGTGTTTTTTATGACAAAAGGCATAGTTTGACAATCCACATAATTAGGCTTTTTATTTCAAATATGTACTCTTTTGAACCCAATATAGCCATAGTATATAAACATGTTAAATGGTCATAAACTATAGATACATAGATATTTTTGGCCATAGATGGAAAAACAACCCATCTAGATAAATTTGCCCATTTAAGTTTAGTGCACAGAAGCTGTGGTTTCTAAGTTTTTATTACATATCCCCAATTAAAGTTTTAGCCTACCATTTTGGAATTGAAACTGTCTTCGAAATAAAATTAAAAGATAAATTAAATAGGTGTAAACAGTGACTGCTCAATTAAAACTAAAGTTGTAAAACTAAGGTAAGGGTGAAATATAATATTATTATATTATTTTCCTACTTAACATGAACTGGGGTTGAATTTGTGAAATCTGCAAAATAGAAAAGTTTAGTACAACTAGGCTAATTAAATATACATAAATGAAAATACTGAACAAAAAATAAAATACTAAACTTTTGACTTTGGATTCTTGTGGGGTCACAGTGGTTGAACTCCAAGAACACAAATAAGGCCAAACCAAATCCAAATATACTTTTGGAGTGAGAAGTGGGTATGATGTACTTTTGGACTTTAGTAGGTGATTATAACAACTACGTGGCTAAGAAATCTGGCATTTAATCGCAAAATCTGTCTTTTAGTGAATGAAAATATTGCTATAAAAAACTGAAAATTTGGAGTTTCTAACTATTTTAGGGGGCAACTATAAGTACTACTAGACTAAAAATTTTAAATCTAATTTTAAATAGGAATATTTTACTACTATAAATTGACAAAGGTCATACAAGAAAACAAATATTTTAAATTTAAGAAATACAGTACACAAAGTTTTGCTACATATTTTTTTGAACATAAAATCATCAATTACATAAAAGTAAAATTTTACAACAACTAGAACTAGAAAAGGCAAAGAAAAACTAAAGTTTCCTATTTCTAGGGACAATATAAAGTGCTCACATAATAACCTCCCCTAAACTATTCTCTCCAAACTGTGATTGTAAAGCTGTGTGTTGTGAACTGTGTTGTGTCTGTGCCTCCGCTTCCTTCTCCTACTCGTCTCTTTTATAGACGAAGGTTTGGTAAAACACTCGTCACTGAGTTCGTCATTTTGGGCACGCGATGGCGTTTTTCTTCGTTTGTCTCAATTGTCTTCCTCCATCTCTGACAATTGGCCTGCAAATGAAGGAAAAAAAAACAGAAAGAGAAAGGGAGAGAGAGAGAGAGAGAGAGAGAGAGAGAGAGCAAAAGGATAAAAAAAATAAGTATATTATATTTTTATAGTAACATCCAAAGCTTTGGATGTTACTTTCGTTTCCTATTCCCTTTTTTTTTTTTTTTTGTGTGTTTTGTTTTCTTCCTACCAAACAGTGATTGTCACTGTTTGGTTACAATTTATTACTATTCATCTTTGACTAACAAATAAATATACTATGGTGTGGTAGCTACTTCTTTCCTTCCCTTTAGTTCACTTTATTTTTACCTAAACATATAAAATGTGTAAAAACAAATAATTACATGCATTTGAGTGACATCACTGTTAAATTATATTAATTCAATTATGCATGTAAAACTAGGGATTTAGGGGGATTAAATGAGCATTATGTCTATTATATTGGCACATAATTGTGCAATATTCAATGTTTGTCAGTGCTCTTCCACTACCGCCTCCACTAGAGTTCTTCTTCCCTTACCTTGGCCTCTCTTGTGTAACAAGTGCTTGTGCATCTTCCAACTTTTCCTCTTTGTTATCCATCTTCTCACTAGAGAATAGAGCTTCCTTCACCTGTTCTACCGTTATGTATCTCTCCCATACTACAATGTATTGAATAATTGATTTTGGGTAGATTTTACCGACGTAAGGAGAATGATAGCTTTGTCCTCTTCGTCTAGTTTGAAGCCAACGTTGGATAACTCGTACAATAACTTGTTAAACTCACCTATATGGGCTTGAAGATCAACTCATTTTTTCCGCCTAAAGGAGTACAACTATTGCTTCAGCATGAGACTGTTGGTGAAGTTATTCCCTAAATAGAGATCCTCAAGAGTTTCCACAAAGCTTTTGCGAAGGTCTCTCCCATGACATCGTACACCACATGGTCCACCAAACTAAGCCGCATCGTGCTAACGACTTTAGAGTTAATCCTCTTCCACATCTTGTCGGTCATCCCTTCTGGCTTGTTATCTTCACCGCATAATGCATCCTCTATACCTTGTTGCACCAAGGTGTCCTTCATACGCACTTGTCGTATGCTAAAGTTCTTCTTGCCATCGAACTTTTATTGCCATTCGCATATCCCCAAGCAAACTATCTCCAACTGTCATGATTTTCAACTGAGTTTTGATACCACTTGTTGAGAATGGGCCCACAATCACAACAAAAAAACCACACCCATAATATGGAGATAAATAGAACAAGAACGACACAACCACGAAAAAAAATCAAGCAAACCAACACAACAAGATTTAAATGTGGTTCGGCCGAACAATGCCTACGTCCACGTGCAAAGGCGATCACCTCGATTAATATAAAGATTACAAGCACTCAAGACCTCGCGTGTATAACTCTCCAACCAAGTTATATGACACACACAATTGCTAGAAACTAATCTCTCCCTCACTAGTTTGCAGCCCTCTCTTGTGTATGTAGAAGATTTCCAACCAATCTTATCAATCCCTTGAGTAAACCCTATATTTATATAGACTATAGAGTCCCAATCCTAGTTATAGTAGGATTTATCCCTATGGTAAGTCTTGTACAACAAAGAATACTCTTACAAACATTCCTATATAAACTAGGTAACTTCCACCATTTAAGGAATCCTTATTTGATAAGGAAACCATCAAATAAGGAATTAAATCATAATCAGGAAATAATTTCACTAATGGAATTTTAGGCACAATTCTAACATTTTGATCCCGTTTGGCAAACCCTTTTCACAACTTTTTAAAAAATCAAATCCACCTCAAAGATGATAAAATAACTTAAATCCAAAGCAGCAATATGTTGATTTTTTTAAAACCTATCAAGGGAAAAGTCTTATTTAAATAGCAATATCAATGGGCTCTAAGTTTACACTTATTCAATGTCTTCCTTTTGCTTATATTGATTCTGGCTAGCATTCATTGGTTTATCTTGGTGTATTGTGTATGTGCCAATTAGGAACTGCTATCTTTCACAAATTGGTTGTATTTTGCTGGGCACCGATAGTGGCATAGACTATTATTTTGCCAATTTATGCATAAACTTACCACTCGCTTAGTTGGTACTTGAATTTGAAGATGGATAGTATTTTTAAGTATGTTTGGTATGTTATGTGTGTGTGTGTGTGTGTGTGTGTGTGTGTGTGTGTGTGTGAGAGAGAGAGAGAGAGAGAGAGAAAGCTTCCCTTATCTTTTGACTTTGTTTCCCTATAAAGAAAATGATCCATATATTATTAATGTCAGGGCAAAATAGTAAATATACAATAAGTATTCTCTCCGTTCATGCTTCCTTATTCAATAGACAAAGTCGAGCCTTAAAAGTGCAAGAGAAGATAGTACATCCTCCCTTTACAATAGCTAGAACTCCAATAATCTAATTGCGGAAGGATGGGAGAATTTGAAGTCAAGATACAGAAGTCAACTTTCAAAAAAATTAAGGTTTATTTTTGTAGTTGCTTATGCACAATCTAATGCTTCTCTTATAGAACATTATATTGATTTAGCCTTCTCTACTCTTGCTCCCTAAAGGAACATAACATTTGTTTTCCTTTGTTTTCTTTGTTTGCTACACATGAATCACTTAACTTTTAATATTACAATTTAACTCAAAAGATGTATATAGAGGGGTGCTACAGAGTCTCTCTCCCTCACACTTGGTAATATTTCACTGATCCGCGCATCGCGCGCGCGGGTTCTATGCTATAGTATACAAGGTAATTGGAGAATTCAATATTCACATAACAACCATGCATAAATCCTAATTTTATGCTAAATTATGACCCCAAAAAATTAGTAATCAAAATAGGATATACAATGAAATCTTGTGATGTCCTTTCTGTTCGGAATTTAAAACGCGGAACTAAATTCCCCCAATAAATACACAGAGACACACAAACAGTAATAAATAAGCACACCAAAGAAAACACAGATTTCTACTTGGTTCGGAATAAACACCTACATCTACACTCGAGAGACCCGTTCTTTAACTATTGAGAATAAACAATTTGTACAAGACAGTTTGGATTAAATCTCATAACCCAACCCTCACACCCTTTGTATACCCACTCTCAATACCCACAAGAACCCGACATAATCACTGTAACCTAGAGAAATCACAGAGATAAAGAAATACCCATCCCTACCTCACATCCCTATCATTGGGAACAACCCTCACAGAAAACCTCAATGAATAATATCTCTCTCACCCTAGACCATGCACCACCATGAGGGGAAACCTCCAACTTGGTACACCAAGGACTTCCTAAATTCCTATACAACATCCCTATATATAGAGTTTGCAACTCATACCTTATTGGACAAGTAATATAACTCTATCACAAAGGAAACCAAATTATAATAGGAATCTAGCTAAATCACAATCCCTAAATTAATGGGATTATCCCACATGTTATATAACCCCAACACTTTCTTTGGCTCAATCTCCTTTTCCCTGATTCAATCTCTCATTTTCTCTCGCTCACTCAATCTTTCATCTCGAAAAACATAACTCTATATCTCCCTCATACTCAGTGCCTCTCAGACTCACAGTTGCGCATGTGCCCTAATCAGCCCCAATTGAAACCCTAAACAGCATCATTCCTCCAAATCAAAAACCAAAACACTTCTTCTCTCCAATCAGACCCTAACCAAATTGCCTAAATAGCCCCCCTCTTTCTCTCTCCGATTTTGGTGACATGGTTGTTGGAAAAACAGGTTTAAAAAGAAAAGTTTAAACGCGCAGCGGAAAAATCAAGTTATAAAACTTTATTGGCATGCCCGGATCTACTACCCGTCAACTCCATAGAAGCGTACAAGGGGGTGCAAGAATTATACCTTAGTGTCTTGAACCCAATTCTGAAACTTCAACTTCCAGCAGCCTCCACTAGATGATCTTCACCCTTATGACTCCTGCGGATGCCTGCCGGAAAGACTAGGGTTGGTGGGAACCCTAATAGAGAGGATAGGAAGGTTTTGGGAAGACTATGATAGTTTCTGCAGCTTCTGCGTATAAAAACGACGATCACTAACTTCCAGAACGCAGCTGCCCTATTTATAGAATTCCAGAACCGACCTAGACTTCGATCGATCGAAGTGAGTTCGATCGATCGAACCTTCGATCGATCGAACCATTCTCGATCGATCGAACCTGAAGACTTGAATCGATCGAACATGCTTCGATCGATCGAACCTGTCTTAACAGCTTCCTCAAGTGTCTTTCCAAGCATCCTAGCGGAGCTAAGAGTGGGACCTCCTAGGCTCTTTATTGTTGGCTCAGACCAGTTTGTTAATTACCATGACCAAACTCTTTGATCAGCAAACTAACTAACTGGTCAGTTAACGTTTATTCCACTATAAAACGATAACTGAACTCCAACGCAAAAGAACATATCCGAAGCGATAACTAGACTTGTATGTTGTACTAATGTCCCTCTACCGTCAGCATTCGTAATCATATTCAGGTAGTCGGATAACTGTTACTGTCAACCTGAATCATGATTACTTCTTGTATTCCTTGAGTCCCATTCACTACTCATGATTACCAAACATGTTGATAACTCTTATCAACAAGACTGCAGTACTCAGTAATCAACTTGGTGACATTCTCAAGGGAATGCTTACTCTGAATTAGAGGGTAGATTCTATCTTGACAATATATGTTCACAACCCTATGGACATGACATACCCAAGATACCCAGGTGTTGATCTTCTATAGACCTCACTGATTGGTAAGTCAAAGCAGTCATATCCACAGTCTGTGTTCATAATCATCTCAAGATTGAGAACACGTACCTTATACAAGTTATGAGTTCCTATTGACTGTTGACAGCCTTAAGCGTCAATAGGAAAGCTCAGGTCCGTCAATGCACTATAAGCACTAGCATATCAACTAAGAGCTACACTCTAGTGATTGAGATTAATCACTCCATCCAATGGTAGTTAATTATGCTACAGTGTAGACCTGATGAGGTATCCAGTCTCATCATCCACTGTGACATATTCTAAGTATCAAAGAATAGTAATTCGTATCTCACTTGTGTGTATCTCATACACACACGAATTGCTTACTATGATACTTAAGGACAAAAACAATCATCTCATGAAAGAAACATACACAATGAAATGTAAAGCTGATATCCATATATTATAATGCTAATGTCTCATACATAAAGTAATGGTTTGAGGGCACAAACCCAACAAACTCCCACTTGCACTCACAACCATTCAGAACTACATCTAAGACCTAGACTATCTAGATGACGATCAAAGACCTTCTCGAATCTTTATCTGACATAAAGTCCGAGTCAGTGTATCCTACTGGAATTAACTCACTACCACCGTACATAAGCATGTAATC
The DNA here is from genome assembly GCA_033977485.1 of Hydrangea macrophylla. Classification (NCBI taxonomy): domain Eukaryota; kingdom Viridiplantae; phylum Streptophyta; class Magnoliopsida; order Cornales; family Hydrangeaceae; genus Hydrangea; species Hydrangea macrophylla. The sequence goes on along the minus strand of CM066988.1, from coordinate 111,353,583 downwards.
TTTAGTCCTTCTCAAGTACTTAAGAATGTGCTTAACGGCTGTCCAGTGCTCTGGACCTGGATTCGACTGATACCTGCTAACCATGCCAACAGCAAAACAGATATCTGGTCTAGTGCATAACATCGCATACATGAGACTTCCTACTGCCGAAGCATAGGGAATTCCTGTCATGCGATTCCTCTCCTCCTGTGTCTTTGGACACTGGTCCTTAGAGAACGCTAAACCATGCCTGAAAGGTAACAAACCTTTCTTCGAATTATCCATTGAAAACCTAGTTAGTACTTTATCGATATAACCAGCTTGAGATAATCCCATTATCTTTCGCTTGCGATCCCGAAAGAGCTTTATCCCAAGAATATAGCTCGCCTCTCCTAGATCCTTCATATCGAAAGTATTAGCTAGCCAAACCTTGACCGTTGACAGCGCCGCTACATCATTCCCAATGAGTAGAATGTCGTCAACGTAAAGCACAAGAAAAGCCACTACTTTCCCTTCACATTTCTTGTATACACAAGGTTCATCCAGATTTTGTATGAAACCAAACGACTTGACCGCTTGGTCAAATCGGATGTTCCAACTTCTGGATGCCTGCTTAAGCCCATAAATGGACTTTTGCAACTTGCATACCAAGTTACCTTTCCGACCAGCTATGAACCCTTCTGGTTGTTGCATATAGATGTCCTCCTCAAGATTGCCATTCAAGAATGCAGTCTTGACGTCCATCTGCCAGATTTCATAATCTAGGCATGCAGCAATAGATAAGAGTATTCTGATGGACTTGAGCATGGCTACCGGCGAGAAGGTTTCCTCATAGTCAATGCCCTCCCTCTGAGTATAGCCTTTCGCCACAAGCCTTGCCTTAAAAGTCTCAACCTTTCCATCAGATCCTCTTTTCCTCTTGTAGACCCACTTGCAGCCAATGGGTTTAATATTGGCTGGAAGTTCTACAAGATCCCAGACCTGATTTGAATCCATAGATCCCAATTCAGCCTTCATAGCTTTAATCCAATGAGCCGAGTCTACATCAGCCATTGCCTCTTCGTATGTGGTAGGATCAGATTCAGATTCTATGGAGACAGCTTCAAAAACTTCTCCTAAGAACATGTATCTATCAGGCTGGCTGATAATCCTCCCACTACGACGAGGTACCGGTACGGAAATGGGTGAAGAAGTGGTATTTTCTTGATTTTCATCGTTATCAACTGCGGGTTGGACTGAGGGCTCTCCTTCTATCTCTCTAAGATCTATCCTTCCCTTAGGTTTATGGCTCATGATATAATCATCCTCTAAGAAAACAGCATTTGTACTAACAAACACTTTCTGTTCCCTTGGATCATAAAAATACCATCCATAAGTACCCTTTGGATAACCCACAAAGTAACATACTTCCGATCTAGAATCCAATTTGCTCATCTTTCCTTTCAGCACATGTGCCGGACACCCCCATATCCGGAGATGTTGCAAAGAAGGCTTGCGCCCAATCCACATCTCTCGTGGTGTCCTTGGAACAGATTTACTTGGTACTAGATTTAGTATGTAAGCAGCGGTTTCCAAAGCATAACCCCAAAGGAATAATGGCAACTCAGAATAACTCATCATCGACCTAGTCATGTCTAAAAGAGTCCGATTCCTTCTCTCCGCTACACCGTTCTGCTGAGGCGTACCAGGTGCAGTCAACTGTGACAGAATCCCATTCTGTACGAAGTGATCAATAAACTCATTAGAGAGGTACTCGCCACCTCGATCAGATCGAATGGCCTTGATATGTGTGCCCAATTGCTTCTCCACTTCAGCCTTAAACTCTTTGAACTTTTCAAAGGCTTCAGACTTGTGCTGCATTAGGTACACATATCCATACCTAGAGTGGTCATCGGTAAATGTTATGAAATACTCATAACCACCCCTTGCTCTAATATTTATTGGTCCACACACATCAGTATGAACTAATTCCAACAATGCATTGGTCCTGTTGCCCTTTGCAGGAAAGGGCCTTTTGGTCATCTTACCCTCCAAACAAGACTCGCAGACTTCCATTGGTTCGAGAACCAAATCGCCTAAGACCCCTTCTTTGACTAGTCTGCCAATCCTATTCAGATTGATATGGCCAAGCCTCATATGCCAAAGCCTTGTTGGATTAGTGGAAGGTTCCTTTCTTTTAGATGGTACAGTAACCACTGAGTTATTAAGTTCCATGCAAGAGTCTTTAGAAATATTGGGAGTAATCACATACAAACCATTTGATTTAACACCAGAACATATAAAAGAACTATTTCTTTTAATCACAACTTCAGTTCCAAAATGAAAAGAATAACCATTATTCGATAAATTAGAAACTGAAATTAAATTACGTCTCATTGAAGGGACGTAAAGTACATCTGATAAAATCAAAACTTTATTGTCTAGAAATTCTAAAACTACGACTCCTATAGCAACCGCAGAAACAGTTGCGCTAGAACCTAGAGTAAGTACGATTTCCCCATCACTGCACCTCCTGGTTGATCTGAACCCCTGTAATGAATTACAGATATGGTTAGTCGCACCAGAATCAATGCACCAAGTGTTTGAAGTATCCGTTATAAAACTTACTTCAATCACATGTGATTCAATCATACCTTGAACTCTTGTAGCTAAGAATTCTGGACAGTTCCTCTTCCAGTGGCCCTTCTCACCGCATTGGAAACACTTTCCTTTGCCTTGGCCACCCACCTTCCCTTTGCCCTTACCTTTTCCCTTAGATTTTGCAATCTTAGGGACTGGTCCAACACTTGAACCACCAGTGCTAGCTTTCTTCTTCCCTTTCTTTCCTTTCGGTACAGATCGGGAAGAGGAAGCGCTTTTCTCAACGTTCAAAACGTTGACCCCAGGTTTGATCACCCCTTCCGCTGCCAAAAGAGAACTCATCAATTCGCTCATTGAAAAATTCATTTGATTCATATTATAGTTAAGTTTAAATTGAGCGAATGAAGGCGACAGCGAATTAAGGATCATATCAACTTGGGTCTGTGCATCGATGTTGGCACCTAGGGTCTCCAGCTCGTTTAAATAACCAATCATTTTTAAAACATGTTCCTTGACTGGAGTCCCTTCCGACATCTTCGCACTCATTATCTTTTGCATGGCTACCTGTCTGGCAGGCCTGCCATGCTCCCCAAACATCTTTTTCAGGGATGTGATAATGTCACTGGCGGAATCGTTCGATTGGAATTGATGTTGCAATACACCAGCCATTGAGGCCAGAATGTAGCAACGAGCCATTCCATTCGACTTCTTCCATTTGTCAAACTCGCGTCTGGCAGCTGCCGAAGCATTTGCCGCGGGTTCTTTAGGGCTTGGGGTGGTGAGGACATATATGTGATCCTCCGCAGTTAACACGATGTCAAGGTTACGTTTCCATTCAGTGTAGTTATTTCCAGTTAACTTGTTTTGAGTGAGTATGGTGGCAAGTGGACTAAATGCAGATCCAGACATTATGATTTACTGAAAATCAAACAAACAAAATATATATGGATATCAGAATTGACAGTTTGAAATAAAAGAATCCTTAAAACTCTTATTTAAAAACAAAGTCGCCGGAATATCGAAACGAAAGAATAAAGCCTCCGTGTGGTGGTCAATGTTCGATCTTTCGATTTATCATGACTTATCCGCTATGCAACTCTTGCAAAATAGCCATGACTCCCGAACCTATTTGATCTCTAAGTTTCTGAATAATGCCCCGTGTGGGATCCCTTATCCATAGCTTAGCTAGTGTGTACCATTAACTAGGATCCAATCACAACCGTCTCAAGTAGCGCCTCCGTGTGGTGGTCACCCTCTAACACGTCTGATTGATCCTATCCATAGGAAGTTCACATCTAGTAACCAATGAGCAGTGTACCCTCCGTATGGAATGATCACCCCTGGCGAGGTGACACAGAATACACTACTCATCTTACAATGAACCGTTAATGGAAGATCGTGGGTGTTATTTGATAAGACCCTCTCCCACTAGATTTAGTAAATTAAGGATTTTGCTTTTGAAAAAATGTTTCCACACACTACCCATAAACATCCAATGTTTACTAATGTGTTGAAAACGGTTTTTGAATTTTATTTTAGAAAACTTGTTTTAAGTGCATGCAACAATGTATTATACGCCAATCACTAAACAAGCACATAAAACAAAAAACTAAAATGAAATATAGGCATTCAAACAATGCCTCTATCTCCCATGGCTTTATTTCCATAGAACCACCTTCTTGGTTTGGTCACCTCCGGCTCCATCTTCATGGACAACGGCTCCTTGCTCCATCTTCATGGAATTTCTAATTCTATTACATTGGACCTATGCTTCTTTTGAAGCTTACAATTTATCTAAAAAAAGAAATAGCAAAAAGGAAATAAAAGGCTAGGGAAACCGGTGCGACTTTCCTTTTCGTAGGATTGAAGCCGCAGCGCCCTTTACATATGCCTTAAAACCAAACCATTAATAAATTACAACATGCACCAATCTCAAACAATTTAAATATAAATATTTAAACGACTTGGTGCCATGGGAGATAGCGACTTATTTTGCTGCAAAAGGGTTAGTCGTACACGCATCCACACATACATAACAAATATATGTTACTATTGGAACACTTAATTGATTCACACAGTATATAAACACTTTACATACTGAATTAGAACTTAAAACAACATCTTACTTCTCTGTCACAGTTCGATCGATCGAAGACCGTTCGATCGCTCGAACCTTCGATCGATTGAACACTGTTCAATCGCTTGAACATTCTGTTTCACAGAATGATTTAAAAATTTACAGAATATTTTAAAATTAAAGTATAATTTAAAAAACCTTTACAACTGTGAACAGAACACCTGGACAGAGAATCTGTCTCGATCGATCGAACACTATTCGATCGATCGAACACCAGAAGGCTTCGATCGATCGAAACTAGTTCGATCGATTGAGAACAGAATGTTCGATCGATCGAAACAAGTTCGATCGATCGAACCCACCTTGCATCCTATGCAATCACAGTTTTGTATTCTGCTGCGATAACACTGCAGAAACAGATCTGTGACGATGCAGTTTCAAAAACAGTTCTAAAATCAACATGCAAATCAAAACTAGGGTTCCAAAAACGCATCTATAGATCCAAACGAGCGTGGCTCTGATACCAATTGTTGGAAAAACAGGTTTAAAAAGAAAAGTTTAAACGCGCAGCGGAAAAATCAAGTTATAAAACTTTATTGGCATGCCCGGATCTACTACCCGTCAACTCCATAGAAGCGTACAAGGGGGTGCAAGAATTATACCTTAGTGTCTTGAACCCAATTCTGAAACTTCAACTTCCAGCAGCCTCCACTAGATGATCTTCACCCTTATGACTCCTGCGGATGCCTGCCGGAAAGACTAGGGTTGGTGGGAATCCTAATAGAGAGGATAGGAAGGTTTTGGGAAGACTATGATAGTTTCTGCAGCTTCTGCGTATAAAAACGACGATCACTAACTTCCAGAACGCAGCTGCCCTATTTATAGAATTCCAGAACCGACCTAGACTTCGATCGATCGAAGTGAGTTCGATCGATCGAACCTTCGATCGATCGAACCATTCTCGATCGATCGAACCTGAAGACTTGAATCGATCGAACATGCTTCGATCGATCGAACCTGTCTTAACAGCTTCCTCAAGTGTCTTTCCAAGCATCCTAGCGGAGCTAAGAGTGGGACCTCCTAGGCTCTTTATTGTTGGCTCAGACCAGTTTGTTAATTACCATGACCAAACTCTTTGATCAGCAAACTAACTAACTGGTCAGTTAACGTTTATTCCACTATAAAACGATAACTGAACTCCAACGCAAAAGAACATATCCGAAGCGATAACTAGACTTGTATGTTGTACTAATGTCCCTCTACCGTCAGCATTCGTAATCATATTCAGGTAGTCGGATAACTGTTACTGTCAACCTGAATCATGATTACTTCTTGTATTCCTTGAGTCCCATTCACTACTCATGATTACCAAACATGTTGATAACTCTTATCAACAAGACTGCAGTACTCAGTAATCAACTTGGTGACATTCTCAAGGGAATGCTTACTCTGAATCAGAGGGTAGATTCTATCTTGACAATATATGTTCACAACCCTATGGACATGACATACCCAAGATACCCAGGTGTTGATCTTCTATAGACCTCACTGATTGGTAAGTCAAAGCAGTCATATCCACAGTCTGTGTTCATAATCATCTCAAGATTGAGAACACGTACCTTATACAAGTTATGAGTTCCTATTGACTGTTGACAGCCTTAAGCGTCAATAGGAAAGCTCAGGTCCGTCAATGCACTATAAGCACTAGCATATCAACTAAGAGCTACACTCTAGTGATTGAGATTAATCACTCCATCCAATGGTAGTTAATTATGCTACAGTGTAGACCTGATGAGGTATCCAGTCTCATCATCCACTGTGACATATTCTAAGTATCAAAGAATAGTAATTCGTATCTCACTTGTGTGTATCTCATACACACACGAATTGCTTACTATGATACTTAAGGACAAAAACAATCATCTCATGAAAGAAACATACACAATGAAATGTAAAGCTGATATCCATATATTATAATGCTAATGTCTCATACATAAAGTAATGGTTTGAGGGCACAAACCCAACAATGGTATCATAAATCAACTGATGAATTAACTAATTCATACATCTGTACCGTTATTTCCTGAGAAAACCTTTCATGTAAGCACAATAACTAAGGCTATATTTGGTTCGTGTGACTGAACAATAGAACCAGAGAGAGAGAGAGAGATGGAGAGAAAAAAAACTCTCCAATTTTTTTTACAATTTCTAATCCTTAGGATGCAGATGATAGAAAAGAGAGAAAGGGAAAGAGAGAGAGAGAGAGAGAGAGAGAGAGGGGGGGAGAGAGAGAGAGAGATAGACAGACAGAGAAAGAGACTACCAGAGGTCTAGTAGTGAAAGTGAAATGATGGATGACGACGCGAGAAGGAGCGACGACGGCGTCGGCAAGGTGACAACGGCGACGTGAGGAGCAGTGATAGCGGTAGTGCGAGGAGTAGCGACAACGACATTTTCTTTGATCGGCATATGGTTGATGGAGGCTCTAGGGTTCATGATTAAGATTAGGGTTCATTATTTACAAAATTGCCACTGTGTTTTCATTTTTTGGGTCTTAATTACAAAAATGCCACCGCCTCTGATTTTATTGAAAGATTCACTTTCAAAGAAAAATACTAACGGATTTTTAATATTTCTAACGAATAAAAAGGTTACTAATATCTATACAACTGTTAGAAAACTTAATTATATCAAAATAATTAAAATAATTTACATTACCAACGCTTTTTTATGATTTCTAATGGATATATTCGTTAGTAATTACTAACGGGAATATTCGTTAGAAAGCATAAAATCTCTCCGTTAAAAATTAGGTCATATGGTGTAGTGATATTGGAAATTATATTCTAAGAAATTGGTGGCTTTGTATAAATATCTGGTACACCTACAAACTGAGAACATAAATGTTGGGAACTTTATTAATCTTAATTTAAAAAAATATAAAACTGACTTGCAGATTTTCAAACGTGCGTTTGCATCAATACTACTGAAAATGCACTAACCACAAAAAGTGTATCTATAATTAACCCAAGTTAAAATATACACAAAAGTCCAACATTTAAAACCCATACGTTATAATATATCTTCCGTCAAACTTGTGACCTCTATTCCATGCTATTCCAGCTGTCATCTGTCTATTTATTTAAAGGGTTAAAATATAAGTTTGATCTCTGTAATTTAGAAAGTGTCACTTTAGTCTCCGTAGTATTTTTAAGTGTGTTAAATAAGTCCAATAAGTCCTTTAGTGACAAATAATTTTGTCACTGAAAGTAAAAAATTTGTCACAAAAAATGTTTCAGGGACTAAAATGACACACTTATGAAAGTATAGGGATTAAAATGACATTTTCTAAACTACAAGGACCAACTTGACACAAAAGGCAAACTAGAAGGGTATAAAATGTAGTTAGGCCTTAGTTAAAAGAAGAGAAAATAGAAGGTGAACCACTCACTCTCAAGGGAGAAGGGAGAGTGAGTGGGGGTTCGACTTTGTGGGTAGTCCTTGCAGGAAGGACAATCCCCTTCCCTACTTCCTCTGTGTGTCTGGCCACAGTTCTTCCCCAGTGTGGGGTTGTCTCCAGTCCCCCCATGTGAGTGGGTCCATGGGTTGTGTGTGTGAGAGTCCCTGTACCCCAAAAAAAAAAAAAACTGGTGAGTATTCAATCTCTAGTGATTCTCTCTCTCGATCTCTCTAGCAGTTCTCTCTCAAGAATTTATGGTAGCAAACTTGTGACCACTCCATCTTAATTTAGTGATAGTGCTTCTCCCTCATTAACAATTAACCAAAACTTAGGTCAACAACTTCATATATACATATATAGTAGTACTACCATCGATCTCTAATGGTTATATCTCCATTTAAAAAAGAAACAATACTGGCATCTATGCTACTGTCACACCATAGTTAATTTTATCCCCAACCTTCAAGATGGGCGCGCTTACTCGAGCATTGTGACCAGCTGTGGATAAAATTGAGGCAACCACCATGACTTGGACACCATTGGTAGTGTCAACACTCATCCTTCCCTGTCTGTGCTATTGGAGAAAATGTTCATTAGCATATAAGTTGTTTTGGTAATGTGGTATTATAATTCTACAAAATCCACTCTTAAAATATACTATATGTATTCTAATTACATATATACAGTGAGGATCTAAAGTGAACTGGGTTGAGTGAACTTACCCAGTGAATTGACTTTTAAGACTGAAAGAGTCCGCAGGTCAGCGGGGCACATGGGGCAACGGAGCAACCCACGGGTTCTTTCAAACTTAAAAGTCAGTTCACTGGGTCAGTTCACTTAACCCAGTTTATTTTAGATCAAACATATATATATATATATAATATATAAATATTTATATGTTCACAAATAGGCACTATGCCCACACGTATGAGTATGGTATCAGACGTATTGAATTATTATTTTTTCACCAAGTAGACTCTTCTTAGTTCTCGTTTCAAAGTTGAAAGCTCCTTTTCCCCCAATTAATACTCTTGAGAATCTACCAAATTTCAAGAAATTACATCTTTAATATTTCCCAATTTCAAGAGGTTAAAATCTGAAAGAATAAAAATATTGAATGACATTGCTTGGTTGTGAGTTGATCATAGGAAAATTCCATTCTTTCACTTGTCCACTATATAGTGAAATTATGGTTGTCCATGCTCTAATTTAGGAACTGAAATAATTAAGAGCCAATTGAAATCGCTTTAGAGACCCAATACCTATGTTGCACGGACACCTCCAAAATGAAGCCGCATGGGCACTTAGTGCGCACCAAGTTTGGGTGCGGTTGGTAGTTCTTCGAAGTGCTTCCTGAGTTCTTTGTGGTTTTTGGGTGCGGCTGGGTGCGTGAGGGGTGAGGAAGGGACACTTCTGGGGGTGCGAAGGGGCACTTTTTGTAAAAAAAAAAAAAGTTTAAAAACAAAATTTGATAAACCTAGGGGTCCAAAAAACAAATAGTAGAAAATAAAATTGTAGATCTGAAGAATTGGGGTTCCAAAAAACAAAGAAGAAGAAAGAAGAAGAAGATGATTTGAAGCAAAACACACTCGGCAAAACAGAGAGTAGAAAATACGTACCTCTTTCAAGCCCCGTCTTCGTCGAACTAAAAAATCTCAGCTTTGAAATAGCAGATCTGTCGAAGCCTTCAAGCTTAGGTGCAGGTAAGGCCCCGATCTGTGTCGTGTGTGTCGATATGTGTGTGTGTGTGTGTGTGAGTGTCGATGTGTGTGTATGACTGTGTCGATATGTGTGTGTGAGTGTCGATGTGTGTGTGACTGTGTGTCGATGTTTGTGTGTATGTCGATGTGTGGGTAATGTTTATATGTGTGAGATGGTGTGTTTGTGTGTCATTTGTGTGTCGCTGTGTGTGGGTAGTGTGCTGTTGTAGACACCCCAATTTTGACCAAACGTCGAATTAAGGGGAGTGTTACCTCTAAGATCCGATGATGACAATGTCTGAACTAACCTAGGACTTCCAAAAGGTGATTCAAACTCTTTCGAAAGCTCTTCCAAGTTAAAAACAAAAGAAAAAAGGAGAGAAATTCAGCATGAACCCTGAAAAACAAAGTCAACAGTTGACCCAGTGAAAAGTCAACGGGTCAAAAGCGGCCAGTCATAAAATTTCCAAATTTCAAGATGAAAAGTCCCGGTAATTGTTCATTGGGTCTCCCTTATGCTAGAAATGATTATTAAGATTTTTTAAATGAAAGAAATCATGATGAAATCGAAAGGCTTTTAAGGAGAATTGTGCAGAAAATCGATATTTTGCCTTCGGAGGGAGAGTTGACTTTTTTTCCTTAAGGATTTTGATTTTTTAGATATTTTTATTGAATCCAAATGGGGGGTATTTCCTTAATTACATTTCATGTCTTAAGTAAATACATAAATTAAATGACATTTGAATCGATATTTACTTGACATGAAATGAAATTGAGGTGCTGAATAGTGCTGAATTGCAGTGCAGCGGCAGTCAGGGTGCACGAACGGCAGTCCGTGACTGCCGATGCGGCACTCGCTGAGTGCCGCTCCGGCATTCAGTGAGTGCCGCAACGGCATTCGCTGAGTGCCGCGAATTTCATCAAGTGCCGCGTTTTTGTGACAGTTTTCCAAAAGTAGGTCGGTTCACATCCCGAAAAGTGGCGGCGGGAATTAGAGTTTTGACTGTGAATTTCCCAAAATATCCCCCTAATGATTGTCTATAAATAGGGGATGAATATCCCTTTGTTAAGGGAGACAAAAAATGGAAGGTTAGAATGTTAGGATTTTCATGTTGATTCTCACCTAAAATTTTCCAAATCAAGAGAGAAATTAGAGAGATTTGTTGGAAGAACAAGAAGAGTTTGGTCATCATTTGGAGGAGCTTGAAGAAATCAAAGAAAGTTGAGGATACTTAGAGGTAAAACTCTAAACTAGTTAGTTTATTTAGTAGTTCAATCACAATATTTAGATACTTAGGATCTTTTACACATTTTCACAACCTCTCTTCTTACCTCATTTCATCACACACCACCTATATATTGTGATTGAACTCTCATCTCGTTAATTTGGATAAAAAATAAGTCTATATATTTGAAGTTTAAATGAGTCTTGAAGTAAAACTTTGGTCCTTTTCTTTATTTGTGTTTATTTAAATTCATGAGACCTTCAATGTCTCACTTGAATCTTAGCAACCAAAACCCAAAATTCTCATAAACTTATGATTTATGACAGGATTGAGGTGGATTTTTAGTATATTGAGTTAATGAGTCCAAACTTCATCCATAGTTTGAGATCATTACTTTGAGGTTTTATGAAGTCCTTTATACTTCATTAAAACCCATGAGTTCAAGTGTTATTGGTCTTCAATGACCATCAAATGGTAGGAGAAGTAGCTCAGTTTAAGCCCATCTCTTTGGCTTAGGCTAATCCTTTCCTTAGGATTTGAGAAGTTCCTCATACTTCATCTAAAACCTACATGTGAATATGTCTCTAGCCTCCAATGACCATCAAATGGTAGGAGTAATAAGTTGAATTCAAGCTTTGGTCTATAAAGTTTGAGTTCATTGTTTGGAATTTTGAGAAGTTCATTTCATACTTCATCAAAATCCATAAGTATAAAGTGTTTTTAGTCTTCAATGACCATCAAATGGTAGAAGAAGTACTTTGGTTTGAGCCCAACTTCATGTTTTTAATAGTTGAGGCCAACCAACAAAGTTGAACTAGCAAAATGAAAACAGTGAGTTCACAAATTGTTTTTGATCAAGGATTTTTAGTTTGAAATCCGACCGTTGGAATCGAATGAAACCAACGGGAAAATGTTCATAACACAAAGATCCACTACTGTGATTTTTGTTTTAAGAAGGTTCCATGTTTTGAGTGGTTTGATCATGAGTTTTGTAAGACAAGCACAATCTGTCCAGAATTTCAGAATAGTTTCAGCACAGCAATACTCTTTTGAAATAATTAAATCGAGATTTTTATAAAGTGTTTGTGACCCAAAATAATTTTTCCTAAGTAGATTAACGTGTTAGGAAACCACCCTAAAAAGAACAAAGCAATTCTGATCTTTTTACTATTTTTAAAAAATCAAACAAAATCTCTGGACAGAGAGTTGTGAAGTGCTGAGTGATGTCTAGTGTTTGTCCAATTCCCGGAGATCTAACCGTTCAAACCTTGATTTTCTTTTTGGGTTAGAAACTAGACTCACAGAGGCATATTGAGTCCAAAAATCATCAAGATCAAACCACGAGAGCCATGCTTTTTATTTCTTTAAAGGTCGGGTCTGCTCTCCGGAATTTTTGGAGTTTTGTTATAATTTATATTTACTTGGCAAATAAAGGTCCAAATACCCATTTCTTGACCAAGGGTTCATACCATGCTTCAATAAAGGTTTATTAAGCTTAAAATCAGAGACTAAATGATCCAAATCAATGAATAGTTCATAACCTTATTTCATTCATACTCATGTGTTCACGTGCACTCATCCATGTAGATTGTTATTCGTAAATAGAATTCATCTTGTGTTAAGGAGTTGTTACTTAGGAAGTTCAAATGACATGTTTTATGTAAAATGTGGGACTAATCCTTTGTTTTGTAGCGCTTTTTGAGGTACAACTTCTCAACTCTCCTCTAGTTCATTCTATTCGTTGGTTTTATTGTTTTCCTTTTTCGACTCCATGTACGACACTTTAGGTTACGGTTTGCCTTATGTGCTTATATGTGATTAGAGATTCCTTTCACTAGGTTTTCTTTTATTTGCATGCATTGCACGTTTAATATTCGTGGCTGGATCCCGGGTAAGTTCTCTTGTTCCTTGTTTGCATATCATATCGCTTGCTACTTGAATTAGTTGGTTTTGAATGATATTTTGTAAATTGGCAATTTTACACCATTTTCAACATGTTTGTGTAATGTATACTTTATATATGTATTAATTGAGGGCATACTTAGATTAGTAATTAGATTAAAAGGATGTTAAGTAGAGGCCTATCGCGAGATAGGATGAAAAAGGGGTGTTTTAGTCCGTTGGGCTCCTTCCCTTTTCATTCCATAATCCCCGGACCTAGTCGAATCTTTGGTTTCGCAAAAGATCAGTTTCCTTTTGAAATGGTTTCTTAATTTCCCTTTAAAATTAAGTGGCGACTCTTTTGTTTTGAATTTGAGATTTGGAAAAAGATTTTAAAAAGCTGTGGGTAAGTCAACCTGCGATATCCACAGCTGTGTTTGACAGGAGAGTAGGAGACTAATGAATAGTTCATATTTATATACTTTCTTTTTTTTATTTCCTTTTTTTTTTTAAGTCATTTATATGAAATATACTAGATATACATAAATTAATATATTTCTTAATTTTATTGCTTGTTTGTTGTTATTAGGTCTTAAAAAATTTATAAAAAAAAATTGAAAACAAGTGTGTATAAGTGCTAAAATGGTTCATATATAATATATAAAAATAAATTTTAATATTTTATATAAGTACTCTGCCGCACCCACACTCTTGATTTTGGGAAAATTGCTGAACTCCTCGCACCTGCGTCCCTGCACCCGCGTCCGTGCTTCATAGCCCAATACATATAGTTTAGATCGTAAAAGCAGAAGCGAGACCAAACGAGCTCTATATAAATAAGATTTCACGGAACATATTATAAATGTGAAAATATCAAGAATTAAAAGAGGGTTAAGACCCAAAAAAAAAGAAGTAAAAATCTTGGAAGTATTAACAAAGTGGAATTAAGTTTAGAATTAGTAGCCCTTTAGTCTCTTCTTAGTTCACATGCAACTGTTTTGTGCACTCCTCCAAACTGGCAAAACAAGCAACCAATATCCTGTTATGGCGGCAAATCCGACCGTCAAAGGTATCGAAATCAACGGTGGAAATAGACTCCAACCCTTTGACCTAAATGTAGCCTCAACCACCATGCACAAACCATGCATAAAGAAGAACCCTGTGACCTCCCAAGTTGGTCTCATCCCACAAGTGACATAGTAAAACATAAGCTCATGCATTACACCAGACACCACTAGAGTTGTAATAATTGCCACCACTTTTGCTCTTTCAACCCCAATAGTCTCCGTTAGGGCTTCTCGGGTCGGGTCATAAACAGTCAACCTCAATATATTTGATGACATTCTGTTCCATCTTCTTCCCCAAAAATCTTGTAAAGATGTAGCTAAATATGGTTGTCGGAAAAGTGGCACTAGTTCATACCTAGTCATGGCTTCGATATTCACTATAAAAACTAAAAATATGGACAACCCAAAAAGAAACAATGCGAGTTTCATTGGGTAATTGTCTTTGTTGATGAAGATAGTGAGTACTAATAATGACCCGATAAATTTTAGCGAAGTTACTAAATTTAGGGTTGGATTTGGATGGTATTCGTTATCGTGGATTTTGAGTGGGAATACAGAGACTGCTACAAAATCGATATAGGTTTTACAGATAGTGAGGGGGCCTCGGGCAAAGCAGAAAAGGAGGAGCTTGAAAGAAGTGATCCATGTGATGAAGAAAGCCGAGATTCCTCTAAGAAGGGAAGATGAGAAGTACCAAGGGATGAGAGAGAAGAAGTAGAATATGGGGAAGAGACAGATCACCCTTATTATGCCTCTTGGGAAATTTGTGACTACGAAATGGCAATAGCTTAGTGATGTCAAGAGGAGAACTGTTGGAGTGATGGAGTTTCTAAGTTGATTCTCCATCTCTCTCTCTCTCTCTCTCTCTCTCTCTCTCTCTCTCTCTCTCTCTCTCTCTCTCTCTCTCTCAGTTTCTTAATCATCTCTTTTGCTCAGCATACAATTTATGCATCTCAACAAGTTTGCTGATTTTGGGTGGTGCTATTTACATGAATTGAGAATATAGAGTGCAAGTTAGTTGAAAGAAACTGTGCAAAAAATATCCCATTTCTAAATTTTTCTCCCCCTCATTTTGTCCTTTGTCATAGAATATAAAAATCATGATAAATGCAAAGTTCACCTAATTTAGTTATCTAAATTTGTTTACCCACTGATGTAGCATTGGTAATCTACAAATTAAATAAAAAAATTTGTGTCCTTTGTTTAACATTTAAATTAAAGAAGAGTTTCAAGTAGGCACATGCTCCAATGACCATTAATGTAGGTGAATATTTTAGGCGTCTCTAACATTACTCTACGAGAATATTTGAAAACTAACTTGACCGCCTAATTAAGAATGATTTTTTGCAAGGTTTTAGATAGTGTATGAGTTTCTCACATATATAGCTAGATCAGAAAGCTTCAGTTCTTAGGGCAAGATACAGACATAATCAACCATAATTACTTGGAAATTAAATCTTATTTTCCAACCAATAACAGGAGTTTCTTATATTAACTAAGATTTTCTTCAAAACGGCAGATGGAATACCATAGTTTTCAGAATCATAACAGACACTGACTTGGTTAACAGTTAACAGTACTTCATGGGTTGATCAGCCGCTGGAAGAACCGATTAAATCCATTCATGATTTGTATACTATAATAATGAACATGTTGGAGAATAATATAAAAGTAGAACCATAATATATTAGGGTGACTGAGATGAGGCGCGATTACACTCACTTAAGAGGATACCTCTACGGATAATACCTAGTAATATTTTTTTTTTTTTTTTGCTCAGCAGAAAACGGGTTCATTGGATGAAGCCACAAGCTTTACATAAGGTAGAGACCACAAAAAGACCGAAAAACAAACCCAAAGCACTGGATATAGATGATCTAATACCCAAAAAAAAAAAAACAAAGAACAAGCACAAGGCCAACCCAACCCAGCTAAACACAACCAACGCCGCCTGTAAATCACCATAAGATTCGAAAACAAGACACTATTAAGGGCAACCCAAAAGTTCTTAAAGAAACTGCATCAGAAAACCAGTAGTTAGAACTCCCGCAATGTAGCAAAGAAAATCTCAGAACTCCAAATCAACCAAAGCAAAATTGCTGCACCATCAGCTGCATCAAGTCTGAGATGCAATCAAACACAGCCCACAAATCTGCTAGGCAGATTCAGACTCAAAGAAAGTAGACGCAGATCCGTTAAAAAACCCCGTAATCAAGATCTAAAGCAAAGCAATCAACCCCCATTAAGCATAGAATCATAATCAAATCAGCCCGCCGCTTTGAAATTTGAAGCCTCAACATCCAGGGCCAACCAATATTGCTTCAACAAGTAGATAACTCCCAGCAAAGCAATAAAAGCAGCAACATGAAGCCAACAGTCCATGAATAAATTTTGAAACTTTTCTCCATGGCTTGGAAAAGAAATAAAATCCAAATCACCTTGTGTCACACCCCGATTTTTTTACAACCAAATATTCAATCCAGAGCCTACATCCGGACTAATATTCAATTACCAAAAATCACGAGAGTGACACCCTCACACAAGCTAAATGATAATTTATTGAAAACAGTATTTAATACTCCTTAAATAAAGACATGTGATCTTGTGTTTAAAAAAAACTCTTTATTAATAAACCTGTATTCCCAAACATCCATTTCATTATAAAAGAACTAAAGTTCCATTATAAATATTATATCACTTTTCAATTTTAAAAAAAATATATCATTTTCATAAATAAAATGTCCACATAAAGAGTTCAGCGGAAAAAAAAAATAAGAATAAAATCTATACATCCTTTGGTCAGAGTAACTACAACGTTCCCAATACCCAATATACCATCTTTATTACAATAATCCAAATATGGCCCACAATGCCAGAAATAAAAAAATAAATAAAATAAAACTAAATGTAAGGTACAATTCTACACAACTGCAACTCCAAGACATCAACAGCTCCACAGAAAAATTCCAAATACTAAACCTGCACAAATACATTCGACTACGTTTCATATAGAAACGCCCCCGAA
Source organism: Hydrangea macrophylla (assembly GCA_033977485.1). Lineage (NCBI taxonomy): Eukaryota > Viridiplantae > Streptophyta > Magnoliopsida > Cornales > Hydrangeaceae > Hydrangea > Hydrangea macrophylla. Next base: position 111,336,588 of record CM066988.1, on the reverse strand, counting down.
TGCATAACACACTCGGGTCAGTCACATGACTGGTATGAGTTAAACAAAACAACAAGTCTTAGGGATCCAACTTGAACCCGTAGACAACAAATTACACTACAATACTCTTGGGTCAAGACAGGTAGTTCCACACACATGTCTGGACAATAGAGTAGTTTCCATTTATGTGGTGGCAAGTAGTTTCTTGCCCAAAATCCAAAGTTACTACGAATTTTATACTTACCTCGAATATCTATGGTGAGCCAGCCCTGCATAAAAGTTAGTGGGCCCACCATCCTGTAAACCGAATGATCACAAACCAGGCGAATAATTCCAAACATAAGCCGTCCACATTATAACTTAAATGTCGTATTCATTAATTCACGCTTATCAGTCTTATGAAATAATCCATGTTCATTACTTATTAACTTTAAATTTATCTTTGCATTCCCTAGCTTCACCACTTGGTCACCCTCCATGGTACACCCACACATATATCCCATGTGTGCCCGGACATATTACCAACACCCACTCTGGTGCTAGTTTGGTTGGGGTATCAACCAAACCAGGTATACACACAGAAGGCCAGTCAATATGCCTAGTCGTCTAACAAATAAGCCGGGCATAAGGCTTAGGCCAGCTTGATCACGAAGCCACTGGCAAAAGGGTACACTCAGCAAGTCGAGCTACCAAAAAAAACATATCACACAACGGGGAGTGGTGAACACTAAAGAACTATGTTGCGATTATCACTTATCGTTCGTATTATCCCAATAATTATGAATTTTACGCTTATCACAAAGTTCTGTCTCATCATAGTCCAAACACATCTCTAACTTTTAGATGCATTCCAATATCTTACAATAAAGGGCTTTATCAATTAACCCATAACACTCTTCCCTCAATAATTACTGATCAAATTACAAGGTCTCTAATATACTATTCAACGAATCTAATTTCTTTTTATCAAAATAACCATAAAATAAGGTCAGTTATTTCAGGTACAATAATCCTCAACCCAACATTCAAAATTAGCATACATAAAGCACATAATACGAAATCATATTCTCCAATTTGCACGTTGAACTATATTGAAAACTGCTACTGTAATCTTAAATTTCTGCCCAAACGGTGCAGAATCAGGAAAAACTTAAAACACGAAAAGTGTGCAGAATCACGTTTTACATAAGACACGCGGACAGAATGTTCAAATTCAAAGCCACGATTTTCTAATAATTTTCTGAAGTTTCTGCAGCTGTATGAATAAAAAAAAAAACGAATTTCACATATCTTTTTTTTTTTTTTTTATTTGCGATGAATATTTCACATATGGTTTTATCAAACTAACTATTCACTTAACCCTTTCGAATACCTAATGTCATAATCACAAAGTCACATGAAGGGAAAGAATGTATCTAAATTACTTCAACAATAGGAACGTGTATCGATCCATTACAAAGACTTAACCCTAACAATTAAATTTAACATGCACTAATTTACTCCCCTACACATACATATATATACATACGTGTATATATATATACTCGGATACACAAAGTTTAACTCACCTCGTTGATCAAAAATCGACCACCACGAATACTCCGCGATTCCACACGTTCCCACAAAGCCAAGACCCTTTTCCTTTTTTTTTTTTTTTTCCTTTTCTTCTTCTTCTCTTCTCTCTCTGTCTCTCTCTCTCTCTCTCTCTCTATGTGCGGCGGGTGAAGGTCCTCCTGTGTTTCTTTTCTTTTTGAGTTTTAATTATTCTAACCTAATATTATTATTATTATTATTATATACCTATAGGAGATACACAATCCTGTGTATTTATATAGCAAACACACGCCACACCAAACACACTCACACGTGCACTGATAAACTTTCAAGTTTTTTTTCATAAAGATTCTTTAGGGTGTATGACACTCACACAAATTTTATATACTAACCACATTAATATTTCAAATAAAATCATAAAAATGCTAAATAAAATACTATAAACTATTTAAAATAATTTGGGATATTACATTATTCACATAGTCCAACTCCAACTAAGTCTCACAATCGTAACTTTCTTACCTTTATTCAATTGGGAACCTTTTTAAATCATATAAAATTTCAAACTTAAATTTAAATCGATTTAATAAGATCTACGACTATAATATTTATATAACCAATATAAATTAATAACATGTAACACCCAAATTAAATGAGCTCACTAATATTATAATCTGGTGCCTTCCAAACTTAAAATTTTTAAACACGTGTCTTACCTAGGTACACTCATATATCATTGCTAACTGAAAAAAAATTAATTAAAATAATAATTTACACACTTAAATATTTTAGGGTTGTTACACCTTGTCAATGCAGATCTGATTAAGACAAAAACAGACCCATGCGGGCCAAGTAATTAGCCCTCTCCCACAGAAACCAGATGCCCAACAAACAGGGATTGAAGAAATTGAAACCAAGCATTGTACCTATCAAAACCACAAATAGTTTGGGTACAAACATTTCTTATCAAGGAATAAACATTCCTTACTAAATGTACAAATATTTCATATCAAAACTATTTGGTTGTACCATACAACCAAATCACTCGGTTATATCAAGGCTTAGCTGTTTTTTGTAGTGTAAAGAATTATTTTCTTATATTAATTTTTTTGATTGTCTTAAAAATTGTTAACTGTTACAAATGTTTTATAACTGTAAATAAAATTAATAAAACAAATGAACGTAAATTACTAATAAGTAATGATTATAACTGTTACAAATTTTTAACGGGAATATCTGTTACAAATTCTAAAAATGAATCGTTACTAGTTTTCTATCCACTTCATTTCCAAGTTTTTTAGAAGTTTTCTATTTCAAAGAAAAATAGTAACGGATTGGTGATATTTCTAACGGATTAAAACCGTTAGCATTTATTCCATATCCGTTACAAAATTCAATAATATATATTGATGTAATTACTAACGGATTTTGAATATTTCTAATGGAATTTTACCGTTACAAATTAGTAACGGTAAAAAACCGTTACAAATCATAGAATATGTCTGTTACAAATATGCCCATATTATATACTACCTCCGTCTCATTTTATGTGTCCATCTTTCCATTTTGGGATGTCCCAAAATTGTTGTCCACTTTCCTAAATTAGTATGTAAATTTTGCTGTTTCCCAAACTACCCTTCTTTACAATCAACACCAAAACAAAACAAAAAAAAAAGTATAATGATTATGGGCAATTGTGGGAAGTAGGTATAGATTCTTTTTGTCCCCTTAAATAGTTGGATTCCCCAAGATTGACACAAATGGGACGGAAGGAGTAACCAATACCACCCGTCTTGATCTATTGTAAAAGAACTGCGATGAATAGAAGAGTGTAGAGAAGTACAACAATGGAAAATGCAAGTCTATAAGAAAAAAACATAGTATTGTGAGATCCTTGATAAGTGATGTGATGATTAATGGAGATTATCCATTTATAAAAGCTTTGAATTGGAGTAAAGGTCTGGATTGCATCGAGAAAGATAGGCCTAAAGTCCAAAGAAATGTAAATCGCCTATGAGAATACCCTAGCTAGGGAATAGAGATTTTGAGAACTAGGTTCAAAGGGAAAAATGAATCATAGAGTGATTTGATTGATATGCACACTAAATTGAGTACTAACTCATTAACTATCCCTATGGTGTATGTGCATGGTTCTCATGACGTGTATGATGTTGAGTTGCTTTCAACTCTTAATGAGTTCTATAGTCATTATTCGTGGGATATTACATCTTCGGATTGGATAAAATTATCCAATTTATTGTTTGCTGTGCGCACGGAGTAGAAGTATTTTATTCCAAACTCCCATTTTATCTCATTGAGTTTGGGATAACTCAATACCAAGGGATCGAGATGTGGTATTAGATGGGATAAAGGAGTTTAGGATAACTTTTGAGAATAAATATATATATATATATATATATATTCAGAATTTTGTTTCTTTTTTCATTTTTTTTTCGATTTTTTTCCAGATCTTTTTTTCCCATAATTGCTTCCTTTTTTTTCATCTCTTTTACCAAATTTTCTTTTTATTTTTTTTCTCTTTTTTTTTTTTTTTTTTTTTTTTTTTTTGCATTTTTTGACAAAAAATTTCAACTCTTTTTTTTTTTTTTTGGTATTAAAAAGTAATAATTTAGTTATTACCCGGAACTTACACCCTTGCACGACCAAACACAGAAATAGGAAAAACCTGCTTATCCAACTGTTATATCCAACACGTTCCAAATACAGGACAACATAACAACTTATCCGGCAGAATTACTAATCTAGTCTGATCATGTCTTATCTTGTCCAATCTGACAGTTTTATCCAGCCTGCCAAATGAGGCCTTAGAGTCATGAGAGCATCATTTATAGACTATTTAAGTGTGGAAGTGGCTGCTTCCTATGAGAATTGGGTTAATTCTGTAGAGCGCTCATGAAGCTAGGATTTAGCTAGCCCATGGCCATTAACGTGTCAGCTTATAAACTTGGGATAGACTGTTGAAAATTATGTGTGTGATACAACATCTTGTTTCCCGAAAACAATCATAGTTCAAGACTTTGTCACTACTAGCTTTAGATGCCAACAAATTAAGAAATAACATGTTGGGTTTTTTTTTGGTTCAAACTAACATATTGGTTGGTGATGCTCTTAAACTCTTCCATCGTCTGTCACACTTTCTATTCACAAATATTTATATATATATACTTATATATACACACACATAGTCCGGATCTTAAGCGGACCTTAAAAAATCGGATTTAAAAGACGGACTATGTAAAAAGTGAGAATTTCTCACAAAAAAAGTCAAAATTTGTCACATTTTCAAAATTTTCACATCTGAATTTTCTCACAAAAAAGTGTGAAATTCTCACTATTTTTACTTTTTACACCGTCCGTCTTTAAATCCATTTTTTAAGGCCCGTTTAAGATTCGGACTATATATATATATATTGTATACATATGTTTTTATGCAAAACGAATCCAACAAGAAAAGGTATAACAAATGGTCGCAGGACAAAAGTAAGTTTTTCATTCGTAGAGCACAAGGGCTAGAACGGTCGCTCGGAAAGGAAGTTGGCAAGAATGTGATTAAAAAAAAGAAAAGTAAAGTAAAGTTCACGTGTGGTTTTATTTAAAATATTTTTTTTTTTTAACCAAAGAGTTGTGGATGAGGCCAAGTACAAAAAGTTAATTCTCTCTTGTGCCTCTTTGACAAATTGTTCAGCCTAAGTTCTCTCTGCTATAAATGGATTGAACGAGTAATGTTTATGTTCTCCAAATTTTAAATTTTAAATATTTTTCAAATATATTTAGTAGTCACTTCAATATTCTTCAATTAAAGTAGAGTGAGTCCACTGTCACATGTATTTGAGAAGTATCTGAGATTCAAAATTTGAAAAGCATTGCATTACTCTTTCAAAAATGAATTGTCTGGCTAACTTGCTAGTTACTAATTAGTCCTAGGGAAGAGGAAATGTAAAATTTAAAAATTCACCAGTTATATAATAGTTATTTTATGAAAAACCTTGAGCATTGTTTAATAATTAAATCGACTCAGACATTGGAACGCTCATAGAAGTAAAAAGACGATTCCCACGTCTCCCGGACTTTCAAGTCCTCCTCCTGGATGGGTGAAAATCAATTTTGACGTTGCTATACGTCCCAACTGTGTGTTTCTCGCTATGCAGTGGTTAGTAATGACAATGCTGATACTTTTGGTTAAAGTTTGGAAAAATAAAGCTACCTCTCCTCTTTGTGCTGAAGATGTGGCTGCCTTTCTTGCGATTTCCAAGGCTGCTCTTTTGGGGTACAAGCTTATTTATGTGGAAGGTGATTCCTTGCTGGTTTGTTCCCCTCTTTCAGACTGGGATGTTTGTCCAAATAGGATTGTTGGTTCTACTATTCGGAAGAGCCGTTTCCTTTTGACCAATTCTTTTGAAGATTGGACGGTTGCTAAGATTTCTAGAGACTGTAATTTCATTGCTCACAATATTGTCCAATGGACTACTCACTGTAATTTTTGCGACCACATCCCTATTAACGCTATTCCACCTTACCTTTTTGAGGCTAGCCATCAAGAGGGTTCTGTGACTTTTTTAGTTTAACAATGCATTGATTCTTTCTTCAACACAAAAAATAAACAAATAAATTTCGACTCACACATGTATAAGTATTGTCCAAGTGATTGATTTTATTCAACATCAAAATTGACTCACACCTGTACAACTATTGTTCACATGAACCAATCATGCGAAGGAACAGAAGTACTAAAAGGGCTGCACATTTTATTTGACCATTTCTCTTTCTCATTTTCATGTTCCTTTCGTGCATTTCCATCTTAATCTGAAGAAATTAATCCACGTGATCGTCATATAGTGACAGGCATGATGGCTACAGTAGTGACGTCTTCATTATTGTAGTATCCACGTATGACACAAAATACTCAAATCACAATAAAAATCACACGAAATAAATTTTCCTTAATCTCTATGTAAGAATGACAAGTAAGGCATTTTATTTCAAAACCAGTAAAGTTAATCCTTACATGCACTATTCCAAACTGCTAGGTCCTACATGCCAAACCTAGTGGACAACACCCACTAACCAACATAGTAAACATTGCATACAATCCTCCAAAAGATATAGTCTAGCAAAACAAGCAAGGAAACCAAATAATAGGGGCCAACACAACTAGAGCATTGCACTTATAGACCCACAAAGCAAATCAAAAGCCCAATAAAGAAGACATAAGACAGCCCAATTAGGTGGGTTGACGTAGAAGGAATTGTGGGCCCAGCTGCCACGGCCTGGTTTGAACTCTCAACAGTCTGCATTTGAGGCTGAACGTCCACGTGTAGTTTCAGCCCGTTCTTGCAACTCTCAGGCTTACCACTCGCGAAGTAGCGGATCTTTACCTCATCAAGGGATACTCTGTCTAAGCCGTTGGTGTACACCCTGATGGGGTTGCTAACATCGCACGATTCATATTCATCCCCGCTTTTGAGCTCCACAACGTTCTCCTTTGCTGCGGAGTAGGTGAACCCTGCCCACACACCACCCCCCACGAATGTAATAACCACCCAAAAAAAAAAAAAAAAAGCCAGAACTAGAAATCTTAACCCTTTATTTCTTGTAAATAGAAGGTGATTTTGTGCCAAGACCATTATGGTCTAGTGGCATTAATTTTTCTCCCCTAAGTGGGAGGGGAATGGTTCAACTCCTCTCCTTGGGAGTGTTTGTAGAAAATTATTTTCTCTTTGACCCTTTATGAATTGAAGTCTCCTTTGAAGTAGACCTTAACTCCCTTGTGCCCCATTGTGGGAAGTTATTTTCTCTTTGACTGTTTATGACATGGAGTCTCTTTTGAAGTAGACCTTAACCCCCTCACCAGTTTGTGTGTACGTAAGTGCGCCTGTGGAGCGCTGTTTGAAGCCGCCAAAAATATATATATATATATATACATATATATGATTTGGTAGGTGAGGATATGTACTTGAGTAATGTGTCCTTTTTCTTTACCACTCATGTGACTTATGTCCCATGAAACTTGATCCGTAGAGATTTTAAAGTTGAAGCATTTACACTTCCTTTTGGAGGAGAGAATAATAGTGTAAAAAAAGGGGGAAGGAAAAGATCAAGAACACTCGTATAACTTGGAAGGGAAAGGAAAGAAAGTGATTCACTCATCTTTTGATATTTTCTTCATTTTAAGTGCAACAAAGGCTATTTTTCATTCACATGTTTGTTGGCAAAAAAAAGCAAAGAAATAAAACATTTGTCGTTGTTTGGTTAATGAGGAAAACATTGATGAAATTGCAATAGAAAAGTTGAAAAAAAAAATAAAAAAGAAAGAAAGGGAAAGAAAAAAAGAAGAAGAAGAAAGAAGTAAGAATTAGATTAAATTTATGAGTCTGTTGCCTTCCCGATCTTTCCTTCATAAACTATTATCTATCCGGGAATTATAATTTGTAATGTATTTTAGGCAAGGAGAAAAATATTAGAGAAAACACAAAAGAAATAGCTTTCTCTCTTGTTTTCCTTTCTTTTCTTTTTTTCTTTTTTTTTCCTCTCTCTCTCTCTCTCTCTCTCTCTCTCTCTCTCTCTCTCTCTCTCTTTCCCACAACAAATCCAAGAACCAAACAAAGCCTAGGTACATAATGAATGTAAAATGTCTTAAATTTTCCTCCACCAAATTCCCAAACACATCTTGGTGAGCTATGATTTAAAATGTGTGTTCAGTTCAGAAAATCCAGTAAAACAGTATTTAAATAGGAGAAATATAATATCTATATGTCCATATCCCAGAGTCCAGACATTAGAAATTTCCTCTGCATGTCCGTTTCAGATTTTCTTAGCAACCAAGCAAGGTACTAATCGACCGTTAAGAGAGCTGTCCACTAGAATTGATACCTCTACAGACTCGTGCATATAATCCGAAGTTAGACATGATCATCAAATTTGGTGACTTTTAATATGGAATTTCACACTTCAAAAGATCATCAATAGAGTTTGTAGGAGGCAAACTTGCATAGGGTTGCATTTTACAAACTATGAGAAGATGAGGAGGATAATCAATTTTGTAGAAAATTTATAGCAATTAAATTGCCATATAAAAAATGCATCTTGGTTGTAATTCGCCAATATATTTAAAATACCAGAATGATTAATCATTTTATTACATAGTGTATTTAGTGAAAATAGCAAGTTTGCTAGTACAAAACAACCAGCTCGCTAGCCGAGTTGGAGGATGTTGTGGGTTCGATTCTTAGGAAGACAATTTCTTTCAAGTAAAGTATGCCCCCCTTATGTGTGCGTGTGTTACTAACTCTAACCTAGTTACCCCACTCATAGGGGCAGTCCTGAGTATTTAAAGACTCGGGACAAACTATTAAAAGAGAGACTCTTATACGGGGGTTCGGGGGCAGCGCCCTTGAGGCATTTTTTTGGGATCTACTTATACATAATTGACAATTTTTTTTAGGGTTTACTTATACATAATTGATGATTTTTTTAAAGTCTACTTATAATATAAGTCTATTTGTGAAACTTAAACATTGTATGGTATCTTTTAAAATTCTAGAGGGGCCTATTTTTAAAACTCAAAATATTCTTACACTAAAAATGTAATTTTCAAAATTTTAAGACCTTTATTTTTTAGTTTCATATATATGTATGTCAATATATATGTAGTCGATGACACTAAATTGAGCATTGGAAGAGGTCTAAATGTAACATACTAAAAATCTCAAAATAAAAATATAATTATGAAAATTTTATGGAAACTCTCAAAATTTTGTGAACTTTAATTGCACGGGACGGTTGCCCCTTTGGCCCCCCATTTAGACCGGCCATGCCCACTCATATCACAAAAGTGGTTTGTTTACGAGACACTAACCCAAAAAAAAAAAAAAACAAGCTAGTACAAAACAATATCCAAGTAATTTCCATGCCTACTACCTATGAAGCAAAGTGCGAATACGGGTATGCGATGCAGTCAATTAGCGAATACATAAATTGTTCATCTGCTCAATGATAATTTGATATTCTGTCTTTTTATTTTATATAATTTAAAAAGAGGCTGACTTTTTAGTTGTCCATTGCATTACTTTTTTAATCTAATGTTAGTTAAAAAAAAATGTGTGTATATATATATATAGGGGAAATGCTAACTTATAATTAAAAAAAAACATACATTTTTTAAAAAAAAAATAAATAACTAAAATAAAAAAATTTGAACACAATATTATCTTATAACACTCATGTTATGTTATAGGATAACAGCCCTATATATATATATATTTTAAAACAACCAAGCCGATGCTCAATAAAAATCCAAGTTGGTACAAATGCGGGTGCGGATAGAACAATTGGTGCTTCCATAGGTGTTTGTTTGTGTGTACAATATAGTCAGGGACGGATCTAATGTAGGGGCAAGGGTGGACTAAAGTCACTTGATTTCAGAAAATTTCTATATATAAGCTAAAAATACTTTCTTTTTTTTTTTTTAATTTAAGCCCCTTTCTAAATTCAAAAATTTTCTATTTTACACTTAACCCAAGTTGAAAAACTCAATTTATTAATCTCAATTTATAGTGATAATGTGTCATTTTATTATACCTTTAGTGTCAATCAGTATTAATTTTTTTTAATTTTTTCGTCCATCCAAAACACATGTGAATAAACGCAAGAAAAAAAAATCATCTCGGGACGCTACCCTCAACTCCCATAAGCTCGCTACCCCTTTCACTCAACCAAAGCCTCCGTACTCTAAATTCCAAGATACGTGCCTAAGGGTAGTACTTGTATAGAAGAAAATATTTTTGTTCATCCAAAAAATGGTACACACTCACTCAAGCATTCTATTGGCCAATGCAGTGGGACTCAGGATTAAGCAATTATTGTTTAATGTTCTTTAATCCTGACTCCCACTACATTGGTTAATGAAATATTTAGATGAGCATTGATGTACCAATTTTTTAGGTGAGCAAAAATACTATGTATAAAAAGAGAGAAAGAGAGAGAGAGACAGAGGGGCGGGACTTACAGATTTTGTCACCTAACCTGAAGATTCTGCCGAAGGACCAAGTACCGACGTCGGAAGATGAGTCCCAGCCGCGGTCATCTCCGACCACATGGTGCACTTGGGCTCCAACCCATTTCTCTCCAATCCCCACAGACACTACCACCACTGCTACCAACAACTTCGCTACTAGTACAACCATTATAATTCCCACAATTAATTAATTAACCTACTCTCAAGCTTCTCTAGCTCTCTCTCTCTCTCTCTCTCTCTCTCCAACTGGTATATATATATATATATATAAAGTATAAGAGAAATGAAGTGTTGGTTAAGCAAAGGGCACCACTTTTAGTTTTGCCTCTCCAAAGAAGTACTCACTTCCTTTCAAGCACTTTCCTTTCCTGTAATCCTAACAAGAAGTCAAGAGCAAGCGACTGTTTGGGGTGTGAGTGAGCTCCCTTTGATAATGACCAAAATGCCCTTACACATTTCCCCAGTAAAGTAATTTCCCACTAACTTGAAATTTCTGGTACATGCCATGTGGCACAATAAAGGCCTTCATTTGATACCTTTCTCTTTCAGATATGAGTCGTATTGCAATTTTATGGACCGGTAGCCAGTTTTGTTGTTAGCTATACCAAACTCTAGACAAATTTTTAGGTAACTTCACTGATCAGTCAATTTTTTTTGTTGTGGTGTCACCGTTTAATGTAAGCTAAGAATGAAGAATGTATTTGTCATCTCTTTTTAGGAAAATTAAAATAAGTGATTATTAAAATTATAAATTTATCACCTACTTGTCATAATTTTTTGGAGGCTGAATAGGGTGTTTACAACTAAAACGAAACGAAACGAAACGAAACCAACCAAAACGCCGATTGGACGGTTTTCTAAAGAAATGCATAAGTTTAAACAGACCGAAAAATGACTAACACCGCCTAAAATTGATCTACTGAAACCGAATGAACGATCCTAAAATCACTAAAAAAACAGAAAAAACCGACCGCACACACCCCTACCCCGGAAGTAGGGGGCACATGCATGTATGGTTCAGTTTAGATGTAACTAATCCAATGGGAGAGGTTATGTCACATCCCAACTCACCCCCGGCAGATTAGAACACATGTAACAAGAGTAACCGCACCCAAAACACACACGAATTAGAAAGAAAAAGTGAATTATCCACTTTAAAGAACTCCATTACGACAAAGCAGCCCCCAAGGGCAAAATGGTAATTAAAAAAGTATGTAAAATTTTATACCAAAAGTTAGATTTTTTAGCCCCGATTCCAACGCAACAAACGGCGCGCGAATCCGAATTTTCTAGAAAAAGTTATGCACGTTTCCGTAAAAGCGGACGTACTGTGAAAAAAAAACAAGCGGATCGATCCCTTCATAAAACCCGAATCGATCCATTTATATGAGTCTCTCGCAGAATGTTCCCTTAAAAGGCCGGATCGATCCCTTCATAAACGCGGATCGATCCGCAACCTGCAGGACAGTTTCCTACTGCTAAATTTTGCTGTCAAACAAGTTTTAAACTTTCCAAAACACAACCAAATCACATGGAAATCTTATGAAACTTTGGGAAAATATATCCAACACATTTCCAACCACTTTAAAACTTAAGTCAAGCTTGGATTACACAAACACCTTCACAATTTGATCAAATCAACTAAGAATTCATTTCATTTGAACTAAAACAAACTTTTAAACTTTGAAACTCAACTTTTAACCAAAATACATAGAACTTGCTGGAGATAAACTCAATGTTATAACTAGCATTATGAGAACTAAAGAAACATGTCCAAGACATTAGCTACACATCCGGACTTGCCGAAATGGTCAAACCCATTACTTGCACCACACTTGAGCAAAACAAGAGAGATTATACATTAGCTCCCAAATTCACTTCTAACTATCACAATACAAGTTTAGGATTCAAACTCTTTTCTACAATGCAAATATGAGCATTAACATAAAAGAAATCATAATTCACATCATTTTACAAGTTCAAAGTAAGTTCATATACTCAATATCCAAATCTCTCCCATCTCTCCCATTTCTCCCATTGCGCGTCATTTCCTCTCCGGATAAGACTCCGAACCTGCGGTGGTTGTTATATACCACAACAGAAATAGGAAAATGGTTTTCTTAAGCAATTTGCTCAGTGAGCATTCTAAACATGATTGTATGTTTAATACGTGCAATGCTATAACTAACACACAAAACATAAACATAGTCGCCGAGTCACTAGTTATATGGTTCATTTAGACCCGAAGACCTCCCTTTGGTCCCGTGGCCACTTCTATTACTTGGACTTCCGTATTTATCGGATTCTTCCTCTACACCACCCTTGTTACTCCCAACAATGAACTATTTCCCCGGTGCTCATTGACTACCACATAGACATATAAACACATAAACACATATTCATGTATCAACATATACTTTTCATAGAATTGACATGGAATTCACAAATTAACAACAAAATAACCTCTAGCATGAGTAGTTATTCCTAACATCATCAAAGCCTTGAACCCATTAAACCCAATCATTTGGTTTGTATAGAAAACTCACCTTATTCATAGATTTTACCCAAATTCAAGCTAGAGATGTGCTGAATTTCACCAATTAAAGCTCAATTTCTACTCCAAAATGAATCCTACAAGAATTCGGTCGACGACGTCCCACTATTAAGTATGAGCTACCAAAATCCAACAATTTAAACATAAATTAAGGGTATAGAAATATTTGTCTCACCTCCCCGAGTCCGAGAATGGCTTCGATTCGTGAATCCGACGAACGGCGGTGACGGAATGGCAAAAAGACGACGTCGGCGTCTCGAGCTCCGTCTTCTCTCTCGGCTCTCTCTTGTTTTCTTTGTTTAATTTCTGCTGAAATGAGAGTATAGACTCTCCTAGTGACACGCACATCACATGCAAGTGATGTGTCACTTGTTTTTCCTTATTTTCGTTTACACCCCCGAATTTCCTTGAGTATCTATTATGAAATCCCCCAAACATTCCATTAACTACCCCATTATCTAATGAGTGTTTGTCTAAGTTTCATATGGGTCCCAACGTGGGTCCCATATATTTTATGAAATTGCTATCGCACCTACAAATTTAAAGTTCTTTTCACTTATACCCTTGTTTGGGTGTCTACACCAATACCAAATGATACCCATATATCAACATGTAATATGAAAGCACCTAACAAATATTCATGTAATCACATAAAATGCATCTAATCATTTAAAATGCAAATTACCAATTTACCCTTCATTGGGTTCCATTTCAATACATGTCCTAGCTCGCTGGGGACTTTTCCAAATGGTGTTCTTCTCTGAACACTTTTCATACAGGCGAGTCCAAGCCTCCCCTTAATCTGTTTTATACACTAATTATATTAATTAATACATATTAACAAGTAATTAACCCGTTTCCCCGGGTACGGGTGTTACAGGTTATTTGAGTGAGACTCAAATAATATATAGAACCCCATATATGTAGGGTTGTGAATCTGTTGCTAAAATGTTATGATTTGGTGACAAATAACCGTATCTTTTAAACAAAGGCGGACACAAAAATTTAAAGTAGGGGGATTAGGTAGGGGCAAAATCAAGAAGTCACACTTGGGTGACCGAGTTTATGGAGGTTCGACGATAATGCCCCCAAGACGATTTTTTTGGGACCTATTTGTACATATTTTCATATAGATGAAAGCTAAGACTATAGAAATTAATACAAAAAAAACTCAAGAAATCTTCTCCGCACAACCAACTAATTTGGTTGTATAATACATACACACACATATATATATATATATATATCAAAGTTACAAGATTTTGGGACCTTTGTTATTACTCAAAATAAGATTGTTAATAATAAATAGCACCTAAAAAATTATCACTTAATGGCACATGGTTTGTTTTCTATACTGTGAGGGGTTAGTATAATATTTTCATGACTTATGGGGACTTTTACAGTATTTAAGGACATATATTTTTTAATGTGGCTCTATAATTTTTTTTAAATGTGAGAGGGGAGGCTTGAGCCCCTTTGACCCACTGTCAATTTGCTCATCACATCCCAACCCAACCCAATCCAACCCAACCCAACCCCAAAGTCCCACAACAAAATCCTACTAATTAGGCCACTCATTCTGATTAACGAACAACGGGGGTAAAGAAAAGAAATCCTCCTAAGGGGTTCGAACCCTCAATCTTTCCACTGAGGAGAGAGAGGTCCTACTAATTGGGCTAGACCCGCTTGGTCGTCTCTGCTTTTAAACCACTTTGTTTTTATAAAGGTTACTATACTTTTGAAATCACGACGTTTTTAAAAAAATGATATAACATTACATAGATTTATAACATCTAGCTCCAAAAGTTATCACATTATTTTCCTTTCGTATGCCTATAAGAACGGGTATTCACGGGTCGGTTTTGGTCAGGTTTGATATAACCAGTGACCCGACCCGATGACATTCAGGTTGAAGTTTTATCACCCGCAAACCGAACTGAACAAGAATAAAACCGATTGTTCTCGGGTTTGATCGGATTGGTCGAGTATTCGGGTGGACCTGCCACATACATCTCTTAAAGGAAAAAAAAAAAAAAAAAACAAGGAAGAGGTCATGGAAGAACTGGAGATTGTAGATCTGAACTTTAGTCATGGAAAATCCAAATAGAAATATAAGAAAATCGTGATTGACAAAAGAAATGAAGTAAGAAACCCAAAATAATTATCCAAAATTGATTCTTTGATCACCAGTGTGAAAGATCTGGATTGGTGATAAGATCCTATTTTTCCTTATTTAGTTAATTTGTATTAGTTAATTAGTTTCCCAATTTAAATGCTTAGACTTACTTTCCTTTTTCTGTTTGAAATAATCAAGGAGATATTATCTTCTTATTGCCACATATGTATTTGTCACGCCCCGGAACAGCATAAATAGAGAAAAATAAATTTCCTTTATGGGTCCACAGGGAATGACCGGTGAATGTCACTATCTTCCACACCACGCAGTACTAGTCCAAACAAGAATAGTAACCAACTGAAATATAACAATAGTAATACTATTACAAACTATCAGAGTATGGTCCATAGGATCACAACAGGTCTGGAGACAATATATGCACAAGTACCCGCTAAACAAAACAAGTTCAACAGTAATAATAAGCTTAAACATAAACTAGATAAACTATCTTTAGATCTTCAAATCTTCAGCTAGCGTAAGGGCAGTTATTAGCATAGTAGCCTTCTCTGGCATAACCGGCATCTGTAGGGCCACCCTCTGTGAAATCACCCTTAGTGTAGTAGCTATCATCATAAGTTTCCTCACCTGCAGAATAAGGTACAGAATAAGGTGCAGAATAGCAATCGATTGAGAAAATTGGCAATCGATTGGGATAAAGTAATGTCAATCAATTGCTATCATTGGCAATCGATTGGGATAAAAGTAATGTCAATCAATTGCTATTATTGGCAATCGATTGGGATAAAAGTAATGTCAATCGATTGGAATTCTGTCCAAATCGATTGGGTCTAGACTAATGGCAATCAATTGGTAATTATGCCAATCGATTGGCACTTCGTCTTCACCAGCAGGTTGCAAAAACAGCATATATAAACGTATACCTCATGCATATAACACGACTAAGCTTCATAATAACTTGTATATACAACCAATAAAGGGACCAAGTAAGTTAGAAACTCACCAAGGGTATGTTTGGGTGTGTATTCTTGAAAAACCAAATCTCTCTCTCTCTCTCTCTCTCTCTCTCTCTCTCTCTCTCTCTCTCTCTCTCTCTCTTCTCCTCTCTGCCCAGCTCTTTCTCTGTCTCTCCTTCTTCTTTCTTTTCCTTTCTTCTCATTCTCCTTCTCCTTCTCCTTCTCCTTCATCTTGTTCTCATTCTCTGTCAAAGGGCAGTGAGTGTGTGAGGGTGTGTATAGATATAGATATATAGATATATGTGTATATATATATATGATATACAATCTCTCTCTCTCTCTCAAGGCTGACAAAATTGGCCCAAGGCCATAAATGATGATATATATATAGAGTTGAGAGAGTGCCACACGTTCAAAGCTAAAGAAAAGAAAAAAACTTGTCTCAGTTTATGCCAATCGATTGGTATAGATGGTAATCGATTGGTAACAGATATTTGAAGGCAATCGATTGGAAAGAATGGCAACCGATTGAGATATTGCCACGTCATTACTTTTAGTCAGTATAATGGCAATCGATTGGTATCAAAAAGTGGCAATCGATTGGTAACCAAATTTCACCAAAAGGAAAGAAAAGTTTATAGAATGAAGTTTTATTTTATATATATACTCTCCAAAAATTCAAGGCATTACATCATCTACCACTCAATAAAAGATTTCTTCCTCGAAATCAAAAGTAAACAAAGTCTAGAACAAAAACGAAAACTTCTCTTGCATCTCTGACTTTAGCTCCCACGAAGCTTCTCCTTCATCATGATGCTTCTACTGAACTTTGACTAGCAGAATTTCTTTGTTCCTGAGCTTCTTGATCCCTTGATCTAGAATACGAACGGGTCCTTCATTGAACGCAACATTATCGTTGACTTCAATGTCCTCAAAGTTGATCTCGAGCGCTGGGTTGTGGGCACACTTCCTCAGCATACTGATGTGGAAAACGTTTTGCACTCCTGACATCTTTGGCGGCAATGTAAGGCGATAAGCAACCTTCCCAACATGCTCTAAAATCTCGAATGGTCCGATGAATCGCAGCAATAATTTGGCTCTCTTCTGACCAAATCTGACAATGCCTCGAACAGGTGAGACCTTGAGTAGCACGTGATCTCCAACGCCCAACTCCAAGTCTTTGCATCACTTGTCAGCATAACTTTTGTGTCGGGTCTGAGCTGTCTTCATCTTCTCACGTACAATCTGGATCTTCTCACTGGTCTCTCATGCCATCTCTGGCCCAAGAAGTTGAGTATCTCTGACTTCAGTCCAACAAAGTGGTGATTGGCAAGGTCTTCCGTACAAAGCTTCAAATGGCGCCATTCCTATGCTCGAATGATAATTGTTGTTATAGGCGAACCCAATCAAAGGTAAATGCGTCTCCTAAGAATTCTCAAAATCAATGACACAAGCGTGTAACATATCCTCCATTACTTGATTTACCCGTTTAGTTTGCCCATCAGTCTGCGGA
This sequence comes from Hydrangea macrophylla, assembly GCA_033977485.1. Lineage (NCBI taxonomy): Eukaryota > Viridiplantae > Streptophyta > Magnoliopsida > Cornales > Hydrangeaceae > Hydrangea > Hydrangea macrophylla. The sequence goes on along the minus strand of CM066988.1, from coordinate 111,318,864 downwards.
TGAAAGGCTGAACTCAAGTTCAATGTCGTTCCCATTGCTGTTTGGAGACTCTTCCAAAATTCTGCAGTAAAACGCGAATCTCAATCTGACACTAAAGAAACAGGTACTCCGTGTAACCGTACTACATTTTGCAGATACTCCGGCTCTAATGTTCTACTAGATACGTCATATTGTAGGCGATAAAATGTGCCGTCTTTGTAAGTCGATCCACGATTACCCAAATAGTGTCGTGGTTCTGCTGTGACTTCGGTAATCCTACCACGAAATTCATGGTGATGTGCTCCCATTTCCATTGAGGAATTGGTAACGGCTGTAGAAGTCTAGGTAGTTTCTGATGGTCTGCCTTACATTGAGATACATACTCGGCTATTTTTCTCTTCATTCCTTCCCACCAGAAATTCCTCTTCAGATCCTTGTACATCTTCGTACCTCCCGGATGAATCGTCATCCGTGACTTACGAGCTTCATCTAATATTTCTTTTCGGAGATTTCCTTCGTCAGGTACATATAGTCTACCTTTACATCATAAAGCTCCGTCTGTACTGATACTCCAGATCTCTGCTTCCTTAGCTAACATCTTTGCGAACCATGACTTTAAATCTTCAGTTATTTGTTGAGCTTCTATGATACGACTGATCAAAGTCGGTTGTACCATAAGGCATCCAAAATACTATCTTTCCATTGGTTTCACTGGCTGAAGCTCAAATTCAGCTAACACTTCTAATGCTTTCCATTCTTGAATTAATGCAGTGACCACTAGTCGAGGTTTACGACTCAAAGCATCTGCTACGACATTTGCTTTACCCGGATGGTATTGCAATGAAAAATCATAGTCTTTGAGTAACTCCATCCATCTCCATTGTGGCATGTTTAACTCCTTCTAAGAGAACAAATACTTCAAATTCTTATGATCGAAAAATAGATCAAACTTCTCTCTATAGAGATAGTGTCTCCAGATCTTTAATGCAGACACTAATGCTGCTAAATCTAGATCATGCATCGAATAATTCTTCTCGTGTACTTTCAACTGTCTTGATCCATTTGCAATAACATTCCCATCTTGCATTAGTACACACCCAAGTCCTTGGTGCGATGCATCACTATAGATCACATACCTTTTTACACTCTTATGTATCGCAAGTACTGGTGCAGAAGTCAATCTTTCTTTTAACTCCTGGAATGCTCCCTCATGCTTATCTATCCATTTGTACTTTATCTCCTTCCTCGTCAAATTTGTTAAAGGTCCTGCTAACTTGGCAAATCCTTCTACAAACCTTCTGTAATATCCTGCTAAACCAAGGAAACTTCTAATCTCCGTCGCATTGGTTGGTCTGTTCCAGCTTAACTGTATCGATCTTAGATAAGTCTACTGAAATACTGTCCTGAGATATGACATATCCCAAGAATTTGACTTCCTGTAGCCAAAATTCACACTTACTGAACTTTGAATACAACTTATTATCTCGAAGTGTCTATAATGCAATCTGTAAGTGCTATTTGTGGTCTTCTTCCGTCTTCGAGTAGATTAAAATATCATCAATGAACACTATAATGAATTTATCCAAATATGGTCTAAAAACTTTATTCATTAAGTCCATGAATACTGTTGGAGCGTTTGCTAATCCGAAAGGCATCACCAAAAACTTATAATGCCCGTATCTTGTCCTGAACGCAGTTTTTGACACATCCTCTAGTCAAACTAAAAGTTGATATCTGGATCGTAGATCGATCTTAGAGAAAATCATTGATCCCTGCAACTGGTCGAATAGGTCGTCTATCCGAGGTAGTGGATATCTATTCTTGATTTTGACCTTGTTCAACTCCTTGTAGTCCATACAAAGTCGAAGAGTCCCTTCTTTCTTCTTTACAAATATAATTGGTGCTCCCCAAGGTGATGTACTTGGAAGAACAAATCCTAGATCTTCAAGTTCCTAGACTTGCTTCTTCTGTTCCAACATCTCAATTGGTGCCATCCTATACGGAGTCTTGATATCGGCAATGTTCCAGGTATTAGTTCCACACAAAAGTCTATCTCTATTTTTGGTGAAAGTCCTTTAATATCTTGAAATGCATCCTGAAAGTCTTGTACAGAAGGAATCTGATCCATCTTGAGTTCCGTACTCGCACCTCTAATTGTAGCTAACCCACTTGTTAAGAATATATCACTCGTCGACTGACACTGAAATCTAATTGTCGGTCATCCTTGTATTGGGAATACAATCGTTCTAGTAGGGCAATCCAAATTGGCGCTGTACTTAGTCAACCAATCCATCCCTAGGATAATGTCAAATTCTGACATTGACAGAACTATCAAGTTAGTGGAAGATTCCTATTTTCCAAAATTAATGGGCAATCCTTACACACTTTACTCAGCTTAACAGTCACTCCCAAAGGTGACACATCATTCAGTGTTGGCTCAAGTGTCTGGGGTTCTAAACCCAACTGACGCACAATCTTAATAGCAATAAAAGAACGTGCAGCTCCAATATCAAATAAAACTTTAACTAGACTATGAAAGAGTATAAGCGTACCTTCCAAATACTACTGTTCATCGGCATTAAAACCTGCCTCTCCTGGGATTATCGCATTCATCCTCGTCTGATCTGTAGGTCCTTGAATCCCTTGAACTGGTGCCCCATAGTATCCTCCTCGTGGTGCACGGTACTCCTTGCTCAAGTGTCCTGGTTTGTTATAATTTCGACAGTTAACACCCATACGGTTGTTAACCCTAGAAACTGTGCAGAACTTGGCAATGTGCCATGGCTTTCCACAATTAAAACATCATCCAATATTGCTTGGCGGGGCTGTTAGTAGTGCTTGAGGTTGTGATCCTCGCTGTGGATATTGCTGGGGTCGATTATAACCCTGCTGAGGTTTCTTGGTTCCCTCCCAAGTTCTCTTGTACTTTGGAAAGTCCCCTGTGGTCTCCAACCTTGGGTATTCCTCAGTAGCTATGATTGAAATTTCCTCTGCGGAAACCCTCTTGACGATTGAAATCGATTCATCTGTGGTCGCTGTACTGGATATGCATCCTTCTCTAGACTTACAACAAGTCTGACTAGTCCTTCAAAACTCTGGTTCAAGTGACCAATCGTCATATGGCAAAGATGGAGATTTAATCCTTGGTGAAATCTTTTCACCTTCTTCTGCGGTGTATCGATCATATGCTGGGTGAATCGAGACAGTAGTTCAAACTGTGTAGTATATTCTCTCACTATCCAATCTCCTTGAACTAAGCTCAGGAAATTCTTCTCATGTTGATCCTTTTCATCTTCCGGAAAATTCTTCTCTAGAAATCTTCCCTTGAATGTCTCCCAAGACATTGCTCTTGCAGCGTTTATTCCTATAGTGACTTGTTCAGCTTCCCACTAATCTGTGGCGGCATATGTGAGTTGGAACGTAGCAAGGTGACGCTTCTCTTGCTCGCTGCACTCCAATGCTTCAAAGATCAATTCCATTTCCCTTATCTATTGCTCGGCTTTCCATGGTTCTGTTAGTCCATCGAACTTCTCGGGACGTAACCCACAAAAGTTTGCCAATAACTTGTCTCCTGTTTGCCTCTGTTGGAATGGTGCAACTAGGGTTTGGATCGGTTGTTGATTGGTAGCATTGTTGTAGGTATCGCCTACATGCTTCATTCTCTGCATAAATGCTTCAAAAACTCCAAACTGGTCCATTCCTTCTAGAATATGTGCTCCAATACGCGCTTGGTGATTTCCCAAGGGTCTTACCATAATGATAACGATTGTTACCTACAAGAGACACAACTATTAGCTGAAAGTCTTCTCGCAGAAATGAAAACAAGATAGGGCGAGAAACAACGAGAATATAACAGTTCTACCAAATAACACATCAAAGTAACCACTCGATCAATAACAAAGTACTGCTTGTATATATCAAAAAATGTACCGCATAGTACACACTAGTCAAACTGTGTCACGATCCATCCCGCTAATGTGCAGAAACAGGACACGTGGCATGCCACCAAGGCTCAACAAATAACTATATGCAGCGGAAAAGAACTTTAAATAACCTTGAGTATATAAAACTTTTGGAAACATTACCCTCCGAGTTGAAAAATTCGTATAAAATTGAAAACGTAATTATATTTCAAAACGAATGGTTTTATGTTGAAAGGGATCCCAAAGGTACCCTAAGAACCAATCAAAACCGTTTAATAATTTTCGAAAAAGGTAGAAAAAGAATTCTGGCAGGGGATATTTCGACCGGTCGAATGACCCTATAGCAGAATTCCCTCAATGCTGCAGAATGGCTTAAGGCATCCAACCTTCACCATTTACACCACTCGAAACATGCATACTAATTCTAACTACACAAGCTATAACATGCTATCAAAACAAAGTTTAGACTTACTAACCATGAACAAAAACAATAGTGGAACAAGCTAAGGCTTGTTCGGCACAATTCACAAAACTCTATCCATATCTCTTTAAACCTCAAATTTGACAAAGCAAGCATTCAAAATACGAATCCACGAGTTCAGATTCATTACCACATACCCCAAAAGAGTTTTAATATCTATTACAACATCATAAAATCTACACTAAAACTAGGGGTGGGCAAATAGTTTGGTTAACCGAAATTCGAACCGAACCGAACTGAAATTTATAATATAGTTCGGTTAATTCGGTTTAAATTTTTGGTTCGGTTAGAAACTGAACTGAATTAAATATTATAGTTTGATTTTCGGTATCAAGGTTCCAAACCGAACCGGACCAAACCGAAAAACCAAATTATTATTAAAGTATGTTTTTATATTATATTATATATATAATACACATAAATGATAAAACCCTAAACTCATTCAATCATTTTAAGATTCCCATTTCCTTTCCCAGTCGCCGCACATCCCCACATCCTCTGGAGTCTCTGGACCTCTGCGGCTCTGCTCCTCACGAACGGCCTCCGTCGACCTCCCCTTCTCGGACCCCTCTTTCACGGCGACCTCCTCTCCTATCGGCTCTCCCTCCTCAGTTCTCACTTCTCACAGTGAGTAAGTAAGTAGTCGCTACCCCCTCTTTTCAGTCACGGGCCCACAGCGACCGGCGACCCCTCTCTCTCCCAAGGCCCAACGATCTGGTTTGATTTCATCTTCTTCTTCTGTTACTTGGCTTTATTGCTTGCTAATCACAAGCTTTGTTCATAAACTTGTTATGTAAACCATATAACACTAAAATTCATAGTAAAGACTAGCATATTGGATTATAAGTATGAAATCATAGTATTGGCCACTCAAAAAGTCAAAAAGATTTTAAATCTGCTAATAACTGATGTTTCACCCCATCAGTTATATGCATAAGTGTAAACCTCATAATGCATATAAGTATATACAGTCCGGATCTTCGACGGACTTAAAGGGACGGGTTTGGGACGGACCGCTTTTTAGCGACGAAATTTTCACTTTTAGCGACAAAATTTTTCGTCACAAAATGTGATCACTTTTTGTGACGAAAAATTTCGTCGCTAAAAGTGAAAATTTCGTCGCTAAAAGTGAAAATTTCGTCGCTAAAAGTGGTCCATTTTTGGTCCGCACATTAGTGGTCCGCACTTGATCGCCTCTGTATATAACCTTTACTTATAAATTTATAATAACAAAATTCAGGTTTACACTTTAATTAAGTGTAAACCTCATAATGCATTAATGAATATGCTAATAACTAATCATTTTTATAACTGTACTTAAACCAAGGTTTTGGAAATACCTGATCATTATTGCTTTAAGGACTTCAATGAGTTTAAATCTATGTTCTGCGGATTTGCTGTCTTGCAAAGTTAATAGCTTAATCTCCTTTTCAAAATGGTCAAATTGTTCTATTTTTATTTTTATTTTTATTTTTATTTTTTAAAATTAAATTAGGTCTCTTTGGTGTAAATTCAGATTCTTTTAAGTAAAAATAAAATTTGTTTTTTAAAGTTGAAACTTTCTAAGCGTTATTTTATCAACCAACTCAGTGTAATAATAAGCAACAAAAAAAAGTGCATAAACTTAATCAACTGTCTTCTTGTGCAATTAGGATTCAGGAATATAATTTTTGACTCTAGAATATATATATATATATATATATATATAAACACAAAAATAAAAGTAAACTTTCATGTGGCAAACTATTGCCAATCCTAGCTGGCCTTTCTGTAAAACCAAATAAGGAATTATGCAGTGAAACTAAACAGGTGAATCAGGTGATGGCCAAGGGTCACCGCCAAAGACAACCTTTAGGTGCTTTATGGCAAAATCAGAAAAGGATTGGGTTCATTTAGCTCCCACTTCTCAGTATATCTTCCCCAGAAATTAGACCAAGCCCCACAATCACCTTCATGTGAGTCATGTGACTATGTCTACTACTACTAGACTACTAAGCCAACATTAGTTGGGATTTGGGAATTAATTGAAATGCTAGTTCTTCACTTTCTTGGACATTGGTTCATAGTTTTTTAATTGAAATGTTGTTGCTTGGTTAGCAGTTTCTATTTTCTAAATTGAAATGTGGTTTATTGGACATTGGTTAGTAGTTTCTTAGTTGAAATGTAGTTTCTAAATTTCTCTAAATTTCAGTTTCTTGGTTAGTAGTTTCTAAATTGAAATGTAGTTTCTAATTTTCTTTAATTTTCTCTAAATTTATTCAGGCCGCCTTATTCAAAATCACAGCTAAGAGGCCATTTCCAACTATTATAAACTTGTAATTCATCTAGTTATCATCTATTATGTTGGGTGGAAGTGAGAGTGAGCCCATAGGAAGTCAAAGTGCCTAGTCAGTTGACAATGATAGTTTGAATTCAACGACTGACAAAAAAGGAAAGACATGGTGCCTAGATCAGTAGTGTGGAAACATTTTACTAGGTTCACTGATGATAAGGGGTTTAAGAAAGCAAAGTGCAACTATTGCGATAAACCGTATTTTGCTGATCCAAAAACTTGTTGGACTGCTGCATTGAAAAATCACATGATTAGTTGTAAGGCAAACCCATATAGTCATGATCTTAGCCAAACAAAGATTACTGGGTATCAACAATCAGGAGATAGTGAAACTGGGATAAATGTTATGGGTACATGGAGGTTTGAATGTGAGGCTGTTAAGAAGGCACTAGGCGAGATGTTAATTACTGATGAGCTCCCGTTTAGTTTTGTAGATCGATCGGGGTTTAGACGATTTGTCTCAGTTGCATTACCACCTGACTTCTCAGTTCCATCACGTAGGACTATCAGTAGAGATTGCTATGATCTCTATGTACAAGAGAAGTCAAAATTGAAAATGTGGTTGGAGGACCCAAGTAGGAGGGTTTGTCTCACCACAGATACCTGGACATCTTTGCAAAGAATCAACTATATGGTTCTCACGGCACACTTTATTGATAATAATTGGACTTTACATAAAAAGATCTTGAATTTTTGTCCAATTAAAAGTCATAAAGGTGAAGACATTGGTATTGCAGTGGAGAAATGCTTACTTGATTGGGGTATTGATAAAGATCTTATGATTACTGTTGACAATGCTAGTTCTAATGATGTGGGCATTTCATACTTGAAGAGGAGGTTTGATACTTGGGGTACTAATGTGCTAGGTGGCAAGTATCTCCACATGAGGTGTGTAGCACACATTATAAACCTTGTGGTTGTTGATGGAGTCAAAGAAGTAGGTGAGTCTGTGGCTCGAGTTCGTGGGGCCGTTAGATTTGTAAGGCAATCACCAGCTAGATTGAGAAGATTTAAAGAGTGTGTTGAATTTGAAAAGACTGAGAGTAAAAAATTGTTATGTCTTGATGTTTCTACTAGGTGGAACTCCACAAATTTGATGTTGGATACAGCTGAGAGGTTTGAGAGGGCCTTTGAGAGGTATAACATGCAAGATTCAAATTATAAATCAGATCTTTTGGATAGTGATGGAAAAGGGGTGCCAAGTGAAGAAGATTGGATTAATGTTAGGCGTCTAGTTCAATTTTTAAAACACTTTTATCACTTAACACTGAGGATCTCTGGCTCTTTGTATGTTACTTCAAATTCATTCCTTACTGAAATTAGTGAGCTTTACTGTTTGTTGAAAGAGTGGCAATCAAGTGATGATTTTGAATTTAGTTATATGGCAACAAAGATGAAGGCTAAGTATGACAAGTATTAAGGAGATTCGAAAAAGATGAACTTGTTGATTTTTATTGCTATGGTATTGGATCCTCGTCATAAGTTAGAGTTTTTGGATTTTGTCATTCTCCAAATGTACGGGGAGGTTGTGGGATAAGCCATGGGAAAGTTAGTGAGAGATGGAACACATCAGATGTTTAATGAATATAAGAGGTTTAACTCACCCCAATCCACTACATCTTCTTCCCATACATCAAGTGGCCGATCTAATGTGACGACTAATGTGGAGCCTCAAAAAAGGAGGAAAACCTTAATGAAGAAGGAGTACGACAAGTATAAAGTTGAAAGTGGGAATGTGGATGCCAAATCAGAGTTGGATAGGTATCTTGGTAAGGCTGTCGAGGATGATGAAGACGACTTTGACATCTTGAAGTGGTGGAAGGTCAATTCACCTCGATTTCCTATCCTTGCACAGATGGCCCGCGATGTGTTGGCAGTTCCTATCTCTATAGTGGCTTCTGAGTCCGCATTTAGTACTGGAGGGCGTGTGCTTGATGTATTTAGGAGCTCCTTGACTCTGAGAATAGTACAACCCATTGTGTGTGCTCAAGACTGGTTGCGTCCCCAATCTCGCCCGGTGAGCGTTGAGGAGGATTTGGATAATCTAGAGAAAATCGAAGAAGGTACACAAATGCAAATGTTTATGTTTTTTATTCTTGTTTTTAGTTTGTACTTTGTTCTTATATTATATGTGCTAATTAATGTTAAAATGAAAATTGATCGTTGTTCTTTTCTTTTTGTAGACTTATTGAAGATAGCAAATGACTCCAACAACATTCTAGATCTTTGATCATTATTCGTTGACAAACTTGAATGCAAATGTTTGTTTGTGGATGAATGGTGATGAGCATTTTACATTTTTAGACTTGGAGATTTGAAGTTGGTAAACGTGATATTTGGTAACTTCTTGTCTTGTATCAATACTTCTAGTTACTAGTTAGTAACTTAGTATTTTATAATTTGTATTAATCCGATTGTTGTTGGAAACTTGGCTTCGGAGTCGGAACTTGGAAATATGTGATATATATTGTTCAATGTGTGATATTTTGTTGGCTACTTGGCTTGCAACTTGGGAATTGTCAAGTTGAAAATATTTGATTGTGTGTAATGTTAAGTTGTTAACAGGTGCAAAAGAATTGTTCAATGTCCATAGTCCATAGAGACATCACAATATCACATATTGTTGACAACTTGGAGTCTTGGTTGGACTTGTGAATTTGAACTTGGAATTTGAAAATATTAAATATGTGATATGTCCATATGTTAAGTGTAAACAACCAAAAACAGGTACAAGTGAAATGCAACAATGTCTATATGACTATATGTCATAATTATTAATGTGTCCATATGTGATATGTCATGGTGTATAATTGGAATTTACTATTTTTAATTATTTTGTATGCGATTTTCAGTTTTTAAGGCTGATGTTATATGTATAGAAATAGAATGATCTCTAATGCTTGTCAATAAAATTAAATTATTTTTTCTTTATTTCAGTTAACCGAAATATTAAACCGAACCAAAGTATTATTTCAGTCACCGAACCGAATTAATCGAAATATATTTCAGTTAAGTTTCAGTTCCTTATTTCCCAAACCGAACCGAACAAAACCGAACCGAAATATCTCAAACCGAACCGACCGAATGCCTACCCCTAACTAAAACCTCCAAGTTAAATCCATGGTTCTAGCTATTGAAAAGCTCATTATTACAATGATCGGCAAAGAAGATAAAACATATACAAGAGGATCCCCGGCATTCCCACCGGCCTCACTCTTCTCGCTTCCTCTTGCCTTTCTTCATACCTGCAATGGAGTAAATTTCCATTGCTCAGCTATATGCTGAGTGCACAATTTCTAACATATGTATATATGACAAATCATGCTTTAATCTCATCATAACACATAACTATTGGTCTCTAGGGAATAAGTGCACATTCACCGATCCAAAGTCATACGACTCAACCAGGACCCATGCCCCTTCGACATGTCGCGTAAATGCCTTTCTCGGCAAGTGACCGTCGTCACTACTAATCTTCCCCCTTCAAAAGGACGTCTCACGGTGAATTAGCACAAATTCCCCTTTAACCCACATAGGCACATAAACATACTCATTTAACACATATATGTGCTCGCATAAAATTAGACATGCTTTTCACATTTAAGCGCGTGCATAATTAACAGGCCTAAGATTGACACATGAATTTTGCCCGGATCACAATTTCTTCATCGAAATATAACACATGTATTTCACCTATATAACATAGGCTAGAAATTCATACCTCAAGCTATCGTCATATAACTTTGAGGGAACGACTAGAAGCCCGACTAAACTCCGAATCTGTGATCCTACGCAAAACCTACAAGTTTACACGTGTTTTTCCTAAATTCCTAGATTTAGAAATTTATCAAAACTTAGCCAAATGTGGCCTAAAGACTATCAAAACGTAGCCCTTACCTTAGGGAGTTCAAATATGAATTTTGGTTGAAAACAGACGGACGAAAGGTCGCCGATCGTCGTCGCAAAGCCCGTGGCAATAATCTCCCTTTTCTCTCTCCTCTCTAACGATATTTTGTAAAGTTTATGACAAATGAAATTCTCACCCTTGCTATTTATAGACGAACTTTCCAAAAATCGCGTTTACTTCCCCGCGAGTTTCTCAAACTTCTAATTAATCCCTAAAACGTCGCACACGTCCATTTTATAACTTTACGGGTGAAAGCTATAAATTATAAAAGTTTTCAACTAAGTCTCGTTTGGGTCCAAAACTACGTCCGAAAACTAAATTCTGTGGAATCTCTACACAACCTACCTTTTAAGCAACGTATCACTCACAATCTCACCATAGTGTTCAAACGATCTAAAACTAGATCAAAACTATCAGAAATTATACTACATAGGTATAATTACTATTCATGAAAATATCAGATAAGTTAAATACCATTTAAATCACATAAATGTCATTTAGCTATGCCAATGCAACATGATTTTCATATTCCCGTGCCCTCTCTTGACACCTTCCGTTGGCCCATGATCAACCTTATCCACAATTATTAAACCACGTTAATAATTCCATTTAAGGCATTTATGCCTTTAAAATAAAAAGATTTTTCGGGACGAGTATGACAAACTATGTACCATGTGCGATAAAGCGAAAACAGCACTAAGGTCAGCTATTACAATACTACGACTACTACTACTAATATATATACAAAGCTATGGTCAAATAGTTATCTCTCAAGCTCCCAAAAATCTGATGGACAACATATCCTGATATAATCTAACAAAAACAAAAAATCCGCTACAGATCCTAACTCAAAGGTCGTCAGCAACTGATCCTGCTGGTGGCGCCTCATCCTCTAAATCGATATCAATCTCCTCGAGTGGATCATCCTGAACTGGTGCAACAAGATCTCCGACTACCACTCCAATATCCCAATCCTCCATCACCTCTGCTTCAGGGTCCTCCATCACGTCTGCTATCGCCTGGTTGGCGACCTCGACTGCCACTGCGGTGAATCCATCAGCGATATCAAGAGCTCCTGCTATCCGGGCCTCCCTCATAGCAAAACCTACTAGCTGGGCTACCATCCCGGCTATCCATCCTACTGCCATATCAGCCATGGTTGCTATATGCATAATAGGTCTGGCTGGTATCTGAAGCATAACGGGTGCTTCTGGTACAACGATTTCCTCATTGACCATGTCCCCAACTACTACGTCGGCCTCCACTCCTATGTTTGCCTCCACGACCTCTGGGTCTGGTGCTGGATCCTCTGGCTCAAACTCTGGCTCCTCCGGATCATCCTCTAGCTCATCATCATCTGCGTCGTCCATATGCTCATCCTCTATTGGGTCCTCGTCGTCTATCGGCTCCTCCTCTCCATCCCCGTCAATTTCCTCATCAGGATGCTCGTTCTCTGGCTCTGGATCCTCCTCATCCTGAATTGGCTCAGGCTCCTAAATTGGTACGTCGAGTACCGGTGATGGTGGGGCTACTGGTGCTGGTACAGATACATACTCTGGTAAAACGGCTAAAATGGCTCTTAGCTCAATCTCATCCATCTCTGGCTTACTCTGAACTAACCATAATATTTCCTGACAAATTTCTCTACCAACTCTCGTAGAATGGTAAGCATCCATACGCATCTGTGTCGGGTGAATACTCCTAGTCACATAAAGCGCCCTCCACATGTCCTCCTCTAAATGCCGACTAGCTATCTGGCACACTCGCTCACGATAAAACTCCAGGTCAGCTGGCTCCACGGTATTCCCATGGATGACGTGTCCTCCATACGCATTGGTAGCAAACTGATGAAACTCAAGATCCATGCTATCCTGTAAAGAGACTATACATCGTTAGAAAGACAAACTTATCTTAAACTCATATCTTATCTCAAGGTAAACTTAACATACTAGGACCAGATGGTGTGGAACGAATAGTGAACGAAAGTATCACAAACCTAGGGCTCTGATACCAAAAATCATGTCACGCCCCGGAACAACATAAATAGATAAAAATAAATTTCCTTTATGGATCCATAGGGAATGACCGGTGAATGTCACTATCTTCCACACCACGCAGTACTAGTCCAAACAAGAATAGTAACCAACTGAAATATAACAATAGTAATACTATTACAAACTATCAGAGTGTGGTCCACAGGATCACAACAGGTCAGGAGACATCATATGCCCAAGTACCCACGAAACAAAACAAGTTCAACGCTAAACAAAACAAGTTCAATAGTAATAATAAGCTTAAACATAAACTAAATAAACGATATTTAGATCTTCAGATCTTTAGCTGGCATAAGGGTAGTCGTTAGCATAGTAGCCTTCTCTGGCATAACCGGCATCTGTGGGGCCACCCTCTGTGAAATAACCCTCAATGTAGTAGCTATCATCATAAGTGTCCTCACTTGCAGAATAAGGTACATGATAATTTGGATGGGGGAAAGTCCAGGCAATAAAAGGCCATCAGCTAACTGAGAGCTGAGTGAGTATAAACTAACAAGGTACTAATTATCTGAAGCAAACACAAGCTTATGAAAACAAGCGTTAAAACATTATTATAATAATAATAACACTAACTTGTCTTGGTATTTAACATCGTAAACCAACCATTATCATCTTGTGACTCGAAGACTGATGATTAACATATTCTCGTAGAAAGAACAGACTCAATCGCTTCACATATGTAGATATACCATCATTCTGTCCATTGCTCGTTAAGGATATAACATGTCGGTGTTGGGTTTGTGCCCTCAAACCATTACTATATGTATTAGACATTAGCATTTTAATATATGGATATCAGCTTTACTTTTTATGATGTATGCTTCTTTCATGAGATGATTGTTTAATCCATAATTAAGTATCATAGTAAGTATTTCGTGTGTGTATGAGATACATACAATGAGATACGAATTACTATTCTTTGATACTTAAAGCTTGTCACAGTGGATGATGAGACTGGATATCTCATTAGGTATACATTGTAGCATCATTAACTACCATTGGATGGAGTGATAAATCTCAATCACTAGAGTGTGACTCTTGGTTAGTATGCTAGTGCTTATAGTGCATTGACGGACCTGAGTTTCCTATTGACGCTCAATGCTGTCAACAGTCAATAGGAACTCATAACTTGTATAAGGTATGTGTTCTCAATCTTGAGACGATTATGAACACAGACTATGGATATGACTGCTTTGACTTACCAATCAGTGAGGTCTATAGAAGATCAACACCTGGGTATCTTGGGTATGTCATGTTCATAGGGTTGTGAACATATATTGTCAAGATAGAATCTACCCTCTAATTCAGAGTAAGCATTCCCTTGAGAATGTCACCAAGTCGATTACTGAGTATTGCAGTCTTGTTGATAAGAGTTATCAACATGTTTGGTAATCATGAAAGGTGAATGGGACTCAAGGATTATAAGAAGTAATCATGATTCAGGTTGACAGTAACTGTTTATCCGACTACCTGAATATGATTGTGAATGCTGACGGTAGAGGGACATTAGTACAACATACAAGTCTAGTTATCGCTTCGGATATGTTCTTTTGCGTTGGAGTTCAGTTATCGTTTTATAGTGGAGTAAACGTTAACTGATCAGTCGATTATTTTGCTGATCAAAGAGTTTGGTCATGGGAGTTAATCAACTGATCTGAGCCAACAATAAAGAGCCTAGGAGGTCCCACTCTTAGCTCCGCTAGGATGCTTGGAAAGGCAAATGAGGATGATGTCAAGATAGGTTCGATCGATCGAAGCCACTTCGATCGCTCGAGAGCTAGGTCGGTTCTGGGAATCTATAAATAGGGCAGCTGCGTTCTGGAAAAAAGGTTGTTCGTCGTTTTGAACGTCAGAAGCTGCAGAAACTGTTTTGGAGCCCCAAAACCTTCTATATCCTCTCCATTAGGGTTCCCATCAACCCTAACCCTTCCTGCGAGCATCCATAGGAGTCATAAGAGTGAAGACCATCTAATGGAGGCTGCTGGAAGTCAGAGATTTCAGAATTGGGTTCAAGACAGTAAGGTATAATTCTTGTCGCCTCTTGTGCGCATCTATAAAGTTGATGGATAGTAGATCCGGGCATGCCAATTAAGTTTTATAACTTGATTTTTCCGCTGCGCGTTTAAACTTAGAACTTAAACCGGTTTTTCCAACAGTCGGTCCATCCCCTGCTCTCTAAGGATATAAACCATCCACCGTATGTCAGGGTTACAACGCTTTGAATAACAGCATATCAAATCTATTGCCACGACTTATCGCTGTATACCAGTGATCACCCATCCACCGCTCATTAAGGATATAAACCATCCACCGCTAGTTAAGGATATACCATAGATCATCTGGATAACTTAGGACTACATGGTCCCGCTCACTGCTTGTTAAGGATATAAACCATCCACCACATGTGAACGCATATCATGACCAGGCGTCTTCCCACGTACCATTCCCAGAACTTATCAAACCTACCTAAGTTACGGTCTAATATTGACACATGATAATTCCCATGTGGCCTGACTATTCGGATTAAAATAACGGATATCGAACTCATACAAGAACCGCATAGTACCCAACGTCATTATGTTAATTCATTATTCTTAATCATACTTATCTTTGGTGTCACATTATCCCTGATTAACCCAGAATCGTATAACAGAAGTCCAAATCGGAAAACGAACAATCGAACCTCTTATATAATAAATAGGCAAAAGAATCCATGTTCTGCCAATACTAATTGATTGGTATAAGGTCCAATCGATTGGGATAAAAAAATGGCAATCGGTTGGGATAAAAATAATGTCAGTCGATTGCTACCATTGGCAATCGATTGGGATAAAAGTAATGTCAATCGATTGGAATGCTGTCCATATCTATTGGGTCCAGACTGATGGCAATCGATTGGTAATTAGCCAATCGATTATCACTTCGTCTTCACCAGCAAATTGCAAAAACAGCATATATAAACGTACACCTCATGCATATAACACGTCTAAGCTTCATAATAACTTGTATATACAACCAATAAAGGGACCAAGTGAGTTAGAAACTCACCAAGGGTGTGTTTGGGTGTGTGTTCTTGAAAACCAAATCTCTCTCTCTCTCTTCTCCTCTCTGCCCCAGCTCTTTCTCTGTCTCTCCTTCTTCTTTCTTTTCCTTTCTTCTCCTTCTCCTTCTTCTTGTTCTCCTTCTCTGCCAAAGGGTAGTGAGTGTGTGAAGGTATGTATAGATATAGATATATGGATATGTTTGTATATATGATATACAATCTCTCTCTCTCTCTCTCTCTCTCTCTCTCTCTCTCTCTCTCTCTCTCAAGGCTGACAAAATTGGCCCAAGGCCATAAATGATGATATATATAGAGTTGAGAGAGTGTCACACATTCAAAGATAAAGAAAAGAAGAAAACTTATCTCAGCTTATACCAATCGATTGGTATAGATGGCAATCAATTGGTAACAGATATTTGAAGGCAATCGATTGGAAAGAATGGCAATCGATTGGGATGTTGTCACATCATTACTTTTAGTCGGTATAATGGCAATCGATTGAGAATATGTCAATCGATTGGTATCAAAAAGTGGCAATCAATTGGGAATTAAGGCAATCGATTAGTAACCAAATTTCACCAAAAGGAAAGAAAAGTTTATAGAATGAAGTTTTATTTTATATATATACTCTCTAGAAATTCAAGGTATTACAGTATTAGACTATCGCTATAAAGGTTGTGTAGATGCCGTATGGCATATCATCCAATAAAGAATATAACATATATGCTATGAAGCTTTAGAGGTCTGATCTCCTCAAAGAGGTCATCTTCTTCTCTACTTTCTATTATATTCTTGTAGATAGGACACAATCCTATCAATTGGTATCAGAGCATGACAAGATCCAACGCAGAACGCGATGAACAACTCAATGAGCATGGTGTTTTGTTGCAGAAACATGGAGAAATCATTGAGAAACTTCAATCAGATGTGTTTGACATCAACAAAAAACTTGATACGCTTCTTGGTATGCTTTCTCATCCAGTCAAGGGCCAAATGGGTTCAACATCAACCATGTCCGGTTCTATTACTGTGGATCTAACAGCACCTTGTCATCATAATAATCAAGGAAGTTGTGAGAAATGAACTACCACAAACCCTGCTACTTACCGTAACGAATCCAATCATTACTTCCACGAAGGATTTGGGTTGGACCGAGACCAAGGGTTTTTAAGAATGAAAATAGATTTCCCTCGATGGGAAGAAGGAGACCCAACGATTTGGATCTCACCCACAGAACGTTATTTCTGATTCCATCAGACACAGAACAATACGAAGGTAAAAATTGTTTCAATCAACCTTGACGGTGAAGCCATTCATTGGTATGACTGGTTTGAATCCAATCGTGGTGTTCCTATATTGCCAGAATTTTTGAAAGGTTTGTTGGTTCGCTTTGGCCCCTCAGGATTTACTAGCATAAACGGTGATCTTGCCAAAATTGAGCAAACCACAACCGTCCTGGAATAAAAAAGCAGGTTTGAACATCTTTCAAATCAAGCTAGGGGTTGGTCAGAACATCAATTGGTTGGGACTTTTGTCGAGTGGTAGAAACATGAAATTCGAAGAAAAGTTAAGGCATGTCGGCCTCGTACAATGATAGCAACAATCTCATTTGCACGTTTAGAGGAAAGGCGAATAACAAATGACAATAGGCGAACCACTAAATCCTTCTCGCCAAAACTAGGTGAGTTTCCTACTAACTAGCCAATTCAAGCGGTGGCCCCCAATTGCGACACACATCCAAAACAACTAACTGATCGTGAGTTAAAGGAGCGTGCATCAAAGGGACTTTGCTGGTACTGGTACTATGACAAAAATTGGCATAAGGAGCATATTTGTAAGCAAAAGAGACTAGTGATGATTGAACTTGTTAGAGACCCATTGTTACCAACCAAAGATTTTACGTGGAAATCCTATGACTCAATTAAGGAAAACTTTCCAGATTTCATCAATTCCTAACCTTGAGGACAAGGTTCATTTTAAGGAGGGTGGAATGATAAGATCCTATTTTTCCTTAATTAATTAGTATTAGTTAATTAGTTTACCAATTTAAATGCTCAGTCATACTTTTCTTTTTCTGTTTGAAATAATCAAGGAGATATTATCTTCCTATTGCCATATATATTTTGGACTATCACTATAAAAGTTGTGTAGATGACGTATGACATAACATCCAATAAAAAAAATTAACTGTCACGCTCCGACGTAACATAAATAAGCAAATCATTTAATTTCCTTTATGGACCCGTAGGTCGTGACAGATTGAAGGATCGATTCTATCCCAAATGTCGTACATAATAATAATGTGAATCAGCGTAAGAGCAATCAAGGCTTACAAAATTTTTCCAACTTAATAAATATTACAGTACACGGTCACCTAAAGGCACAATCAGCCTTGAAACAAAAATAATAATAATAATAATAATAGCTATTACAGTCATCCTTATTACACATTTGGTTTATAGCCAACATCATTAATTAATAAATTTCTTCCTCAGGTAGTTGTTTCTAATTCGCATAGTCGTACGGGCCAGCTTTATTATCACCTGAAAAGCCTAGACACGAATGTCCAGGGCGCATCAACGCCGTCATCTTTATGAAGCTGGTGAGTATTAAAAACTTGAGCTTGAATGTAAAACATACTCACTTACTATTTTCCATTTCGCAGTTTCATTATTCAACAGGTTAACAATATAGAAAATAAATTCACATTAAAAATAGTAAGGATAATATTAAAACCTTCAATCCTTAAATCATGTGACCGTGCATGGGAACAATGCAACCATTTTCATCTTACCGACTCTTTTCTCTCGACCAACACATCACTCAACTCTCTCATTCTAGTATCTTGAAATACCAAGGTGACCACACTTTAGTACAGGGGTACCAGGGAATGTCCAGTTTGCCCCACACTTTAGTACGGGGTATCAGGGAGTGTCCAATTGCCTCACACTTTAGCCAAAATCACAGATGTCAGGGAGTGTCCAATAGGCCACACTTTAGCACTACCATGGGTGCCAGGGAGTGTCTAAGTTGGCGCCACACACTTTATCGCTATCATGGGTGCCAGGGAGTGTCCAAGTTTTGTCACCGTCGCATTTCAAAAATACTCTAACCGCATTCTCAAACCATTACACTTTAGTACACAAGTACCAGGGAGTGTCCAACACAAACTCAACCATTCACTCTTTTCACCCTAACCAACGCTTACCATGCATGCAAAACTGACCCCACGTGTATGTCATGTAACTTTATACAGAAAATGTAAAGTATTAGAGGCGATAACCATGTACGTACGAGAAGAATCAAATCCTTAACCCTTCCTTTATAATAAGAATGTAACTAATAGGATTCTGTTTTAACATATCTCCCAAACAGTACCTTAAACACCCATAAAACTTCATTCAAACAGTTCCTTAGCAAAAAAACAGCCAAAAGTCAGAAAAAGGCAGATCGCTCGTGCGATGGGTTGCTCGCACGAGCCACTTCGCGATATGCCGCCTTCTCAATTTTTTTCTTATAAAATTTCCAACTGTGAGAAAAATACACAGATCGTATGTGCAAACCGCTCCCAACACTGGTCGCTCGCGCGGGCTGCTAGCACGATCTCGTGCACGAGTTTTCATAAAAACTTCATCTTCTTCGCTGTGACTCCTCTGTTTCAGTCTTAAGGGTCCTTTTTGGCCATTTTGCAATCCGAAAGTATATATGACATATAGTATATGAATCTCTTCATTTTTCTACAAGAATTAAGAATCTAAGATCAATTTAACATGAATCAATCTGTAGCTCTCGAATTTTACGAAAAACCTAAGAGGTGACAAAATTTTATTTTTTAATATACGTCGCGATATGAATGAGTTAGGCTCTAATACTTAAACTGTAGCCTCTATGTACTATAATCTTTCATATTCATCTCTAAAAATGGATTTTGGTTAAAGTTGAAAAATTCATGTTTTCAAGCTTCAGGTTTTTATGGATAAATCAACAATGGTGTCTTACAATTACACTTAATTACACAGTAAACAAGCATAAATTGTAATACCCTATATTTTGATATAAAAAAAGACCTGGTACTTTATTTATATACTTATTTAACCTTTCCTTCGTTTTAGTGAAATTTGGTTACTAATCGATTGCCACTTTTCAGATACCAATCGATTGACATCTTTTCCAATCGATTTCCATCCTACCGACTTGAATTCATTACGTGGCAATATACTAATCGATTGTCATCTTTTTCAATCGATTGTCTTCAAATATCTGTAACCAATCGATTACCATGTGTCCCAATCGATTGGCATAAACTGAGACAAGTTTTCTTCTTTGCTTGAGCTTTAGACATGTAGCACTCTCGATCTCTATATAGATGAGAGTATTTATGGCATTGGGCCAATTTTCATAGCTTTGGGAGAGAGAGAGAGAGAGAGAGAGAGAGAGAGAGAGAGATACTTATCTTGTGAGAGATATACATATATCTATACGTATATGAAGAGAGGAAGAAGAAGAGAAGAACAAGAAAAAAAGAAGAAGGAGAGAAAAAGAAGGAGAGACAGACAGAGACAAAGGAGAGAGAAGAACTTGAGGTTTTCAAGCTCACACACTCCCAAACACACCCTTAGTGAGTCCTAACTCACTTGGTCCCTCTATTTGATGTTTTTACAAGTTATTATGAAGTTTAGATGTGTTAAATGCATTATTTCAATGTTTATATATGTATTTTTTATAATCTGCTGGAGAAAACGAAGTGCCAATCGATTGGCATTATTACCAATTGATTGCCATTAGTCTAGACCCAATCGATTGGATAGAATTCCAATCAATTGATATCCCAATCGATTGCCAATGTTAGCAATCGATTGACATGGTTTTGGACCCAATCCATTGCTAGTTTCCTCAATCGATTATTATAATTTTTGTTCCAATCAATTAGACCCTTGTCCCAATCGATTGGTATTGGCAGAACATGGATTCCTTTGCCTATTTATTATATTAAGGGCTCGATTATTCGTTTCTCTCTTCGGACTTCTATTATGAGATTCTGGGTTGATCAGGGATAATATAACAACAAAGATAGGTATGATTAAGAATAATGGATTAACGTGACGACGTGGATAACATGTTGATTCGTGTACAAGTTCGATATCCATTTCTTTTAATCAAAGTACTTAGGCCATAATGGGATGGGATGTCATGTATCAATCATAGTGCAGAACTTAGATAGGTCTCGATAAGGTTTTTGGGAAATGGTGCATAAGTGGACATTTGGTCATATGATGCCCTTAACAAGTGGTGGATGGTGAGATGTCCTTAACGAGCAGTGGGCGGGACCAAGTAGTTCATAGATAGCCAGATGATCGATATGATATCCTTAACGAGCGATGGATGGAGATTGCCGGCCAAAAGTCGCTGTGTTGTGGCAATAGATTTATATGCCTTATTAGAAATGTTATGTCCATGACATGCAGTGAGCAGGATATATTGCTCTTAAAAGCGATGGACGGAATAAGGGTGTATCCCTAGAGTTAAACGATTGAGTCTGTTTCATTCAGTTGGAGTATGTTAAATATCGGTCTTCGGATAATAAGACGACAATGGTTTGTTAACGACGTTGAATAAGGAGTAAGATGTTATTATTATAGAAGTTTAACTCGTGTCTTCATAAGCTTGTTTTTACTTTAGATAACTAGTACTTTGTTAGTTTAGACTCACTTAGCACTCAGAATCGAAAATTTTTGAAAAATTGCAGTATAATGTCATATCTTAAAAAATTGCAGTATAATGTGCATACGTGTGCATACCCCCCAAACCTAAACCTTTCATTGTCCCCAATGAAACAATAAAATGAAAGAAAGGAGAGTACGTAAAGAAGGAACGATAATACCTTAATCTCGGCAATCACAAACAGGTGAACACAAAGGAATATGTCAATAAAGTTCAATGTTACCTGTTATTTCTTGATAAAAGACGAACAAAGAAAATAATAAAAGTAGCTAAAAGAACTATAATTAAACTAAACGAAATGAAATAAATTATAAGAATTAACAACACTATAAAGACAACGAAAATAAACTATAAAAGGAAAGAAAGAATAACGAGAACATATGAAAATAACAAACGACTCGATCTACAAGGACCTAAGAAACAAAAACAGAAAAGTAAAAACTATGTGACAGGTGGAGAGAAGGATATAGAAAACAAACGAAAGAAAAAAAAAAATCAGCGTCGCGCGTGCGAATCCCAAATATTTTTTTTTATCTCGCGCGAGCGAGACAGCCTCGCGCCCGTGAATCCAGGCGCGAGATGTAACAGAGAGCTCATAAAAACAATAACCAAAAATTTCACTAAGGCACAGTCTCGCGCGAGCGGGTCGCGCGCGTGAGAAGGGTATTTCTCGTGGCTCACTTATTTTATGTATATAAGTTAAAAATGATTTTTACTCCAACCCCAAAACATGTCCAAAAAACTCAAAAATTGACCAAAAGGACCCAAAAATATGCAAAAATAAGAGAAACAGATGAAATGAAGCTTGGGTTGCCTCCCAAGAAGCGCTATCTTTTACGTCTTCAGCTAGACCAAGCTAGCTCAAGACTCATGAAGGTCGTAACTCGGACTGTGTACCCCTAAGGATATCAGGAAGAGCCCCGTGATAAGCAGAAATAACATCGCTTTGAATTGATACGACCGACGGTTCTCCCGAATTATATTCAAATCGATTTCTTACATTTCGAGTAAATTCATCATTCGGGTCTTGATTGTCAGGATTCATCCTCTCATTACAAATTATATTATTTTCCTCACCCATATTCAGTTCTTTGTTAGGCTCAATATTCCGTCTTACCTCACATTCTGCCTCACATAGGTAATCGTCGTCTTTAGGAGGTTGATCCATAGCATTAAAAACAACTAATTTTAAGTTTCTGTTCCCAAATGACACTTTCATTACCCCCGTCCTACAATTAACACGAGCATTAGCAGTCGCTAAGAATGGACGGCCTAAGATGATAGGAGTGTGTTTCTTAGAATCTAGCACGGGTTCCGTGTGTAACAACCTGCATTTCATGTAAATTTAAATTTGCATTTCCATTTTATTTTAAATTACATTTTCATATTTAATTTGTAATTGCATTGTCATAATTAAATTCATGTG
This sequence comes from Hydrangea macrophylla, assembly GCA_033977485.1. Taxonomy (NCBI): domain Eukaryota; kingdom Viridiplantae; phylum Streptophyta; class Magnoliopsida; order Cornales; family Hydrangeaceae; genus Hydrangea; species Hydrangea macrophylla. Next base: position 111,295,998 of record CM066988.1, on the reverse strand, counting down.
GTATTGTCTGCTCTTAATTTAATTCTCACATGTTAAAACTTGATTTAATTACTACTGAAATTCTTATTGGGGTCAAGCTATGATTTCATAAAATTTAGCAATATCTGTGTTGAATCTCAAAATTGTATTTCAAAACGGTAGAAAAGTTTACTTTTGACTAAATCAGTATTTTTATAAAATCGGGCAATCGATTCTTACACTAAAATGAAATTTATGTATTTTTGTGGTGACCACCGCGCCCCGAAAATACCAGTTTATGTTCAAAACTGTCCACGCTGTGTTGAACTTCCACAGATTTTGGAAGTGACTGATTGGACAATTGCTTTATTTCCAATTATGGAAAGTAATCATTTGATAGGGTCTTGTTTGGGAATGCATTTGGTGTGTATGTCTATTTAATGCCATAAGCTTTCATTCCCAAACACTTTCAATTGACCCCTACTAGTCTATAGCACTCTTTCAATCCTCCTACAGTTGTGATATACACACTTGCGTATGTATTAATCTTGTTAACTTGCTGATTGTATAAAGATTAGTGTGTTTAATTTGTTGGTTGAGCCTTGGTGAAGGACTTGGACACCAAGTTCTTGTGATTCTATTTAAACACACACATAGCTCATAATTTATACACTACTCTTTCTGCACTTCAATTACAGAGAGAAAAAGAGTGAGTTTGAGAGTTATTTCAGAAAGTTTAGAGAGAGAGAAGCTCAATCCTCCATAGCCAAAGCTTGAAATTGGAAATTCTTAAATCTTGTTCTTGTATCTCTTTCTCAACAAACACTACTTCTCTTTGATATCTGTGAATATTACTAACTCACTTGGAATGTAACTTCATGTGTATTTACTGTGCATTTTTTAATTTTATAAAACACCATGGTTGATTTCACGTATGAACTCCATAGCCCAAAAAGCTTGATTTTCCAACCTCAACCAAAATGAGTTTTCAGAGTTGATTATGAGAGATTTGTGTTCATAGATGCTATATCTAAAGTTTTAGAGCTTACTTCATCCATACGAACAAGTATATTAGAAATTAAGTTTTGTTAAATTTTAGTTTTTCATAAAATTCTAGAGTTATAGATTGATTTGTGTAAAATTGATTATGGAATCATAATCCTTGTGAAAAAACGAAGAAATTCATATATTACATGTCATGTTTTAATTCGGATTGCAAAATGGGTCAAAATTGGATTGAAAATCTGAAATAGGGCATTTCTGCGAAGAAGATGAAGCCTCAGTAAAAACTCGCGCCACGAACGCGCGAGCGACCCGCGCGCGCGAGGTTTGTATTTCCAGATAGACAGAAAAGTTTTATAAAGGAAAATGGAATTTAGGCATATCGCGCGAGCGGCCCGCGCGAGCGACCTTGGCTTTCCCAGGCAGACAGAAAGATTTATATAAGAGAATGAAAAATTGGGCAGGTCGCGCGAGCGACACTTCGCCCGAGCGGCCCGCGCGCGTGACTTCTAGCAGTTTCTAGTTTTGCTTGTTTTGTGATAAGGGACTGTTTGGGATAAAATTTACATACTGTTCGAGTACTGTTTGGGAAATTTATTAAAACAGAATCCTACTTGGTTATGTTTAAATGATCAAAATAATGAATTGCGACTTATCAATCCCCGTACGTACGTTATTTCTTTAATTCAGCGAATTCCTTTATGTTTAAGGTTCATGACATACATGTGGGTGTCAGTCAGTGTGGAAAAGAGTAATGGTCAGTGTGGAAAGAGTATGAGGTTGAGATTGAGATTGTGTGGTGGACACTTCCTGGTTATTGTGTACCAAAGTGTGACGCGTTGAGATTACGGTGAGGGTATCTTTGTAATGCGACGGTGGCAAAATTGGACACTCCCTGATGACCATGGCAGCGTCAAAGTGTGTGATGTCGTACTTGGACATTCCCTGGCACCCATGGTAGTGCTAAAGTGTGGCCTACGGACACTCCCTGATACCCGAGTCTGGATACTGCGTGAGGGTTCCTCCGGTATTTGCATGGCGGTTTAGGTATTCAAAGTGTGAGGCATTGGACATTCCCTGGTACCCCGGACCAAAGTGTGAGGCAATCTGGACATTCCCTGGCACCCCGTTGCTAAAGTGTGGCTACCTTAGTGTTTCAAAGATACTGGAGTGAGATAGTGGATTATTGTGTCTGTCGAGAGAAAATAGTCGGTAAGATGAGTGTGGTGCATTATCTCATACACGATCATATATTTTCATGAATGAACGACATTTTAAATACTTTTCCCGTTGTTTTATAATTGAATCCTTTCTATAGTGAAACCGTTGATTTTACAAAACTTGAAAAGAGAAAATTTGTAAATGAGTATGTTTTACATTTAAAGTTATATTTTTAATACTCACCAGCTTCTTGAAGCTGACGACGTTGATGCATCCTGGACATTCGTGTTCAGGCTTTTCAGGTTACGACTATGCTGAGCCTTATGACTATGCTAATTGAGAACGGCTGCTTCTGGAAGTGAACTGTTATTGTCATTGCATATTTTAAGTTATATGCTTTAAGTTATGAACCGTCTTGTAATAAGGATGACTGTAATAGACATGAAGTTATTGTTTTATTTCAAGGCGGCTTGTGCCTTAGTAGACCCCGTGCTGTAATATGTAATAAGTTAAAAAAATTTTTATAAGCCTTGATTGCTCTGCTCTGATTATTATGTTTTGTTGTTCGACGTTTGGGACGGAATCGATCCTTCAAACTGTCGTGACCTACGGGTCCATAAAGGAAATTAAACGCTTTCCTTATTTATGCTACGTCGGGGCGTGACAGAATACACCGAGGATGGCCCCACTGATGATGTCTGATCGGCGATGAATAGTTGCCGTTTATAGTCTTAAAAATACGTTTTGTTAGCCCATTTTATGTAGTTATTAGTTATTTTTTAATAAGTATTCTAAATTTTGTAGGATTTGGAGCTTTAACTTGAAAATGCACAAAAATTCAATGATTAGTGGCTTTGGAAGTCATTCTGGGCTCAAACAGTGATTCCGGTAAAAGTTAAATGCAGTAGCAGTCTTGGAAAATCGCATTTTTGACAAAGAATACTTTAGATTTGAGAAATTCCTCCAGAGATATAAAATATAGATCTTCGAGTTACGGACGCGTGACTTCAAACGGCGAGTCAATCCGAGTTCCGAACAAAAAGTTATCGCAATTCTACAAAAGTCGCGCAGTGCAGCGAAAAAGGACCTCGCGCGAGCGACCTGTGAAAAAACCAAAAATGCGTATTTTATTAAATTAAAGTGCCCAGTGAAGGTGGTTTGTGCATATGACGTCCAGAAACGTAAATATAGCTGTTTTAGTGCGATTTGACTTAGGAAAGCTTCCTAAATCCTTCAAAACTCTATATAAATCATATTCTAAATCAATTTTGTGGTTACACATCATTACACAACATTAGATACAACCATATACAACTAAAATTTTAGCCATTGAAGAGAGGAAAGTAAGGAGAAGAAGAAGAAGACCAAGGATTCCCATGGCCTCCTCCATCAACCTCTTGCTATTCATCAATTCTATGGACAACTAAACTCTAGATCTAGGGTTTCAATGAAACCATAGCCAAGTAATAGGGTGTATTTTATGCTTTTCTTTTAGATTTATTATGTATGGATGATGATTACATGTTTAGAGGATTTTTATAAATAAATCGTACTTTTATTGATTAAATCATTACTTTCAAAGTTTATTCTTATCTTAGATCTATTTTGATTGTGATGTACTCAATGATCTATATGTGTTGTGCTTGTATAGATTATTTACATGTAATGGTGCTTTATTGAATTGTACTATCAAGTATCCGAATAGTCCATGCCTAGATTAGACGGATTATACAATAACCCTAGTTTAGTGTGGAATAATTCGTGCTAACCGAAGATAGATTATGTTGGTGCTTGAACCATAGTTATTTTCTTGACGGAGGAATTGGGCTTGTAGCTACAATTCCCCATTATCATCCAACTTAATAATCTAATTGAATGCATAAATATTCCTATTATGAAGCTAGTGGTGGATTTGCAATCCTAGGTTCCCTTTAAATATCTTTAAAACAACTTTAATTACTTTCATAGTTTAGATTTATTTTATTGTTCGTAGTTTAATTAAATTCAAAAATCAAAATCTGTTTTCATAATTAATTAAATTTAGGTTTTAAAATTAAAGCACTGTAGTATTTCAATCTTTGTGGGTTCGACCTTTACTTTCACTACTACAAATCCTTAGAAAAGTAAAGTACACATTTTACATCTTGATATTGACAATATCAATTTTTGGCGCCGTTGCCGGGGATTGAAAATTACTACCTTTAGTTTTAGTGTCTTAGTTTAGTTAATTCGTAAATATTAGATTAGGTTTTCTTTTTCTTATCGTTTTATTTTGAGTCACTAACTTTTCTTTTTATTTTGTAGTTTCTCGAGTCATCAAATTCTAACGTTTCCGGGAGGAATAGCTTAGCACATCAAAGGAGCTTACGCGAAAAAATACAAATAAAATAAAATAAATTGCTTCTTGTGAAACTCGCTTTAAACCACTGTAAGTCAGGGTGCTATGACACACTATTTGCATTAGTTTAGGGTTAATTGCACTGCATTAGCTAGGACACCCAGGGCGCTGGGAATTGACGTAGTCACTGCAGTACAGGATAATTTACATGCATCACACTAGTTAAGTGCTTGTTATCTTAGTTGCGTGATTACTATTTGTTTTTATTTTTATTTTTTTTATTTGATTTAGTTTTTGTTTTTAGTTTATTTTCTTTTAGTTTATGTTTGGTACACGCTCAAGTAAATCGGAATTAAAACCTTACGATCTTGAACTTGAACGTACATTAAGAATTAACAAGTATTCAAACATAACTTCTAGAACTAGGTTAAACATAGACGACAAATTAACTCCGAAACCATCGTCGTTGTTTGAGTCCGAAATACGTAGGACCCTTAAAAACCTAAAGAAACCACGCTTTATTAACATAGAACCTATTCCAATAGCCGATATTGGAAATAATCAAAACAATGGAAATAACAATAATAACCCTAATATACCGCCACCTCCTCCACTTAAAGATTGTTTTATTCCTACGACTTACACGCCTCAATCAGGTATCGAATTACCGGAGGCAACGGTATCTCACTTTGAGATAAAGTCGTCTACCATCTCGCTACTTCCTTCTTTTCATGGCCGCATTAATGAAGACCCTTATCAACACTTGGGAGATTTTCAAGATATTTGCTCTACGTTAAAAATCCAAAATTTCACTGATGATGAAGTAAAACTGCGTCTCTTCCCATTCTCTTTAAAGGATAAAACAAAGTATTGGCTCCAATCTTTGGAGCTAAACACTATAAAAACATAGGAAGCATTACATACTGCATTTTTACAAAAGTTTTTCCCAATCACAAGAACTAATCAGATAAGAAAATCTATAACTAATTTTGTGATGCAAGATGGGGAAACACTTTATGAAATTTAAAGAATTATTACGTTCCTGCCCACATCATCAGGTTCCTAAGTGGCAGTTGGTACAGGTTTTTTACGAGGGACTTATTCCCTTTGTTCGTAATACCGTCGATACTGTTTGTGCGGGTACCTTCCTACACAAAAGCGCCGACGAGGCCTGAAAAATATTTGAAACATTAAGCGAGAACTCGATGCATCAGGCTGTGTCGGTACGTTCTGAGGGGTATCATCTGTAACCCAAACGTGAGGTAAAGTTTGAGTCAAGCCACTCAATAGAATTTCAGGAACTATCTAAAAAACTTGACCGACTTTTAACAATAAACCGAACGTCAACCCCACCGGCTCATGAAGTATGTGCAATATGTTCCGATCCATCACATTCTATCTTTGCATGTCCATCGGCGAGTCAATTTTCGGAATTCGTGGAGCAACACATTAATTCTATTCAACAATACCCACGAAATAATTATAATTCGACTACTAATAATCCGAACGCGCCATGGAGAAACCATCCTAATTTCTTGTGGAAAAATAATACTAATAATCCTAATGAGGCAACTAATTTTCCAAATGCGTATCGGCCGCAATTCCAACCCAATCAATACCAACAACCGCCTCATAACCTTATCCCTTCAAGGGGTAATGCTTTTGAGGAGAAGGTATTGGCGTCCCTTAAGACTATTGAAACACAAGTTCAAACATAATCACAAATAGTGCACTCTCACACACAATCCATTGCGAAGCTTGAATCCCAAATGGGACAACTAGCTACTGTAGTGAGTCGTAGAAATGAGGGGACGTTGCCTAGTCAAACAATTCAAAACCCTAAGGGACAATACGAGGTTAAGGGGTCGAATGAGCAAGTAAACGCCGTCTCAACTAGGTTGACTACACGAGAGGAAGAGGTAATAGAAATTATGAATGAGAATGTGATAGATATGAACATCAACTCTAATACGAAGAAGGGTAATGACGCGAGCCAAAATAAGAAAGAAAGAGAAACAGCCCTGACTAATCATATACCGAAATTGCCCTTTCCACCAAACGTTGATGAACCATCAAATTTTTCAAAGAAAGGGTCAAAGGTTGAGGATATACTCAAGGTGTTTAAACAAATTAAAATCAATATTCCATTCCACGATGCTATTAAACAAATTCCCGCTTACGCTAAATGTCTAAAAGACCTTTGCACGCAAAAGCGCAAGTTGCACAGTCATACCCCGAAAAAGGTCTTCCTCACGAAAAAAGTAAGCTCAATTTTTTAACACGCTCCTCCAAAGTATAAAGATCCTGGTACGCCTACGATTTCATGTATTATAGGTGACACTATCATTCATCGGGCTCTCCTTGACTTAGGACCTAGCATTAATCTCTTACCTTATCACGTCTATAAACAACTAAGATTAGGTGAACTTAAGCCTACGGCCGCTACCATACAATTAGCGGATCGTTCTATTAAAATCCCTAGAGGAATCATCGAGGACGTCTTGGTTAAAGTTGACAAATGCTATTATCCTGTCGACTTCATAATCCTTGACATGGTGTCACGCCCCGACGTAACATAAATAAGGAAAGCGTTTAATTTCCTTTATAGACCCGTAGGTCGCGACAGTTTGAAGGATCGATTCCGTCCCAAACGTCGAATAACAAAACATAATAATCAGAGCAGAGCAATCAAGGCTTATAAAGTATTTTCTAACTTATTACATATTACAGCACGGGGTCTACTAAGGCACAAGCCGCCTTGAAACAAAACAATAACTTAATGTCTATTACAGTCATCCTTATTACAAGACGGTTCATAACTTAAAGCATATAACTTAAAATATGCAATGACAATAACAATTCTCTTCCAAAAGTAGCCGTTCTCAATTAGCATAGTCATAAGGCTCAGCATAGTCGTAACCTGAAAAGCCTGAACACGAATGTCCAGGACGCATCAACGTCGTCAGCTTCAAGAAGCTGGTGAGTATTAAAAACATAACTTTAAATGTAAAACATACTCATTTACAAATTTTCTCTTTTCAAGTTTTGTAAAATCAACGGTTTCACTATAGAAAGGATTCAATTATAAAACAACGGGAAAAGTATTTAAAATGTCGTTCATTCATGAAAACATATGATCGTGTATGAGACAATGCACCACACTCATCTTACCGACTCTTTTCTCTCGACAGACACAACAACCCACTATCTCACTCCAGTATCTTTGAAACACTAAGGTAGCCACACTTTAGCAACGGGGTGCCAGGGAATGTCCAGTTTGCCTCACACTTTGGTCCGGGGTACCAGGGAGTGTCCAATGCCTCACACTTTGAATACCTAAACCGCCATGCAAATACCGGAGGAACCCTCACGCAGTATCCAGACTCGGGTATCAGGGAGTGTCCGTAGGCCACACTTTAGCACTACCATGGGTGCCAGGGAATGTCCAAGTTCGGCGTCACACACTTTAACGCTGCCATGGTCGTCAGGGAGTGTCCAATTTTGCCACCGTCGCATTACAAAGATACCCTCACCGTAATCTCAATGCGTCACACTTTGGTACACAATAACTAGGAAGTGTCCACCACACAATCTCAATCTCAATCTCATACTCTTTCCACACTGACCATTACTCTTTTCCACACTGACTGACACCCACATGTATGTCATGAACCTTAAACATAAAGGAATTCGCTGAATTAAATAAACAACGTACGTACGGGGATTGATAAGTCGCAATTCATTGTTTTGATCATTTAAACATAACCAAGTAGGATTCTGCTTTAATAAATTTCCCAAACAGTACTCGAACAATATATAAATTTTATCCCAAACAGTCCCTTATCACAAAACAAGCAAAACTAGAAACTACCAGAAGTCGCGCGCGCGGGCCGCTCGGGCGAAATGTCGCTCGCGCGGGCCACTCGCGCGACCTGCCCAATTTTTCATTCTCTTATATAAATATTTCTGTCTGCCTGGGAAAGCCAAGGTCGCGTGCGTGGATCGCTCGCGCGGGCTGCTCGCGCGATATGCCTAAATTCCATTTTCCTTTACAAAACTTTTCTGTCTATCTGGAAATACAAACCTCGCGCGAGCCGCTCGCGCGATCGTGGCGTGAGTTTTTACTGAGGCTTCATCTTCTTCGCAGAAATGCCCTGTTTCAGATTTTTAACCCAATTTTGACCCATTTTGCAATCCGGATTAAAACATGACATGTAATATATGAATTTCTTCATTTTTTCACAAGGATTATGATTCCATAATCAATTTTACACAAATCAATATATAACTCTAGAATTTTATGAAAAACTAAAATTTAACAAAACTTAATTTCTAATATACTTTTTCGTATGGATGAAGTAAGCTCTAAAACTTTAGATATAGCATCTATGAACACAAATCTCTCATAATCAACTCTGAAAACTCATTTTGGTTGAGGTTGGAAAATCAAGCTTTTTGGGCTATAGAGTTCGTACGTGAAATCAACCATGGTGTTTTATAAAATTAACAAATACACAGTAAATACACATGAAGTTACATTCCAAGTGAGTTAGTAATACTCACAGATATCAAAGAGAAGTAGTGTTTGTTGAGAAAGAGATACAAGAACAAGATTTAAGAATTTCCAATTTCAAGCTTTGGCTATGGAGGATTGAGCTTCTTTCTCTCTAAACTTTCTGAAATAACTCTCAAACTCACTCTTTTTCTCTCTGTGATTGAAGTGCAGAAAGAGTAGTGTATAAATTATGAGCTATGTGTGTGTTTAAATAGAATCACAAGAACTTGGTGCCCAAGTCCTTCACCAAGGCTCAACCAACAAATTAAACACACTAATCTTTATACAATCAGCAAGTTAACAAGATTAATACATACGGAAGTGTGTATATCACAACTGTAGGAGGATTGAAAGAGTGCTATAAACTAGTAGGGGTCAATTGAAAGTGTTTGGGAATGAAAGCTTATGGCATTAAATAGACATACACACTAGGGCAGAAATCGGTTCGGTTCGGTCGGTTTTAGAAGTGAAAATTGTGCCGAACCGATAGTTCGATTTTTGCTACACTGGGAACCGAAGCCGACCGAAAAGGTTCTAGAACCGAACCGAACCGACCAAACTAGCTTCGGTTCGGTTTGGTTCGGTTTCGGTTTTGGTACTGTCCAAGTGAAAAAAGGAGACCAAGATTGCTCAGAAAAAGACCAAAAAGAAAGAAGAAAAGAAGACCAATAGATGATGAACTAGATACACACATATGTATTAATAAAAAATGAATCACTAAATCAGCAAATGAATCAATTAATCAAAATGAAACCACCACCTAAAGATGTAAATCATCTCACTCTCTATCTACATATACATACACACAAACACACGCACACTCCATCTTTGTGTGATGAATAACACGTGGGTTTTGATAATGGAGAAGATGGGGTTTCAACCAACCAAGTCGCAGATGACAGTGAGGCAAAGTGACAGCAACTTCGGTGTTCGGTGGGGCGGTCAGGCCACGAGTGTGCGGTAGTGGTGCTGCTAGTGCATCTTTGCTTGAGTCTTGAGATTGTGGCCACAGAGAGAGAGAGAGAAAGAGTAGAGATCAGGTTATGATGGTGGACTGATGGTGAGTTAAAGAGGGTTAGGGATGAGAAGTGCTAGAGAGAAAGAGAGTGGGGGTTACCCAAATATGAAGAGAGAGAAAGTGTCTTGGGAGAAATGAGATGAAGAGAGAGAGAGAGAGAGAGAGCCATGTCTTGGGATGAAGAGATGAAGAGAGAGAGAGAGTAAAGTCTTGGGAGAAGTGAGAGTGGTACTGAGAATATGAAGAGAGAGAGAGTGTGTGTCTTGACTCTTGGGTAAATTGAGAAGAAGAGAGAGAAAGAGTCATGTCATGTCTTGTAGTCTTGATAGAAATGAGAGTGGGTGAGAATATTAAAAGATAGACAGAGTGTCTTGGGACTGGGGAAGAGGAGTTTTAAATCAGTAACGTATATAATATCTGTTACATACATCAACGTTGGTTCGGTTCGGTCGGTGTCGGTCCAAAATAACTAGCAACCGCCACCGAACCGAAAACTGATTTTCTGTAAAATATTAAACCGAAACCGACCGACCCCTACTGTAAACCGACCAAAACCGCTCGGTTCGGTCCGGTTCGGTCGGTTTGATCGGTTTTTTGGTTTTTTCTTTCACCTCTAATACACACCAAATGCATTCCCAAACAAGACCCTATCAAATGATTACTTTTCATAATTGGAAATAAAGCAATTGTCCAATCAGTCACTTCCAAAATCTGTGGAAGTTCAACACAGCGTGGACAGTTTTGAACATAAATTGGTATTTTTGGGGTGCGGTGGTCACCACACAAATACAAAAATTTCATTTTAGTGTAAGAATCAATTGCCCGATTTTATAAAAATACTGATTTAGTCAAAAGAAAACTTTTCCACCGTTTTGAAATACAGTTTTGAGATTCAACACAGATATTGCTAATGAAATCATAGCTTGACCCCAATAAGAATTTCAGTAGTAACTAAATCAAGTTTTAACATGTGAGAATTAAATTAAGAGCAGACAATACCACATGAATTTAATTATGACAATGCAATTACAAATTAAATATGAAAATGCAATTTAAAACTAAATGAAAATGCAAATTTAAATTTGCATGAAATGCAGGTTGTTACACACGGAACCCGTGCTAGATTCTAAGAAACACACTCCTATCATCTTAGGCCGTCCATTCTTAGCGACTGCTAATACTCGTGTTAACTGTAGGACGGGGGTAATGAAAGTGTCATTTGGGAACAGGAACTTAAAATTAAATGTTTTTAATGCTATGGATCAACCCCCTAAAGACGACGATTACCTATGTGAGGCAGAATGTGAGGTAAGACGGAATATTGAGCCTAACAAAGAACTGAATATGGGTGAGAAAAATAGTATAATTTGTAATGAGAGGATGAATCCTGACAATCAAGACCCGAATGATGAATTTACTCGAAATGTAATAAATCGATTTGAATATAATTCGGGAGAACCGTCGGTCGTATCAATTCAAAGTGATGTCATTTCTGCTTATCACGGGGCTCTTCTTGATATCCTTAGGGGTACACAGTCCAAGTTATGACCTCCATGTGTCTTGAGCTAGCTTGGTCTAGCTGAAGACGTAAAAGATAGCGCTTCTTGGGAGGCAACCCAAGCTTCATTTCGTCTGTTTCTCTTATTTTTGCATATTTTTGGGTCATTTTGGTCAATTTTTGAGTTTTCTGGACATGTTTGGGGGTTGGAGTAAAAATCATTTTTAACTTATATACATAAAATAAGTGAGCCACGAGAAATACCCTTCTCGCGCGCGCGGCCCGCTCGCGCGAAACTGTGCCTTAGTGAAATTTTTTGTTATTGTTTTTATGAGCTCTCTGTTACATCTCGCGCCTGGATTCGCGGGCGCGAGATAAAAAAAAATATTTGGGATTCGCGCGCGCGACGGCCGCTCGCGCGGACCGCTCGCGCGATTCCCCATTTTCCTGATTTTTTTTTCTTTCGTTTGTTTTCTATATCCTTCTCTCCACCTGTCACATAGTTTTTACTTTTCTGTTTTTATTTCTTAGGTCCTTGTAGATCGAGTCGTTTGTTATTTTCATACGTTCTGGTTATTCTTTCTTTCATTTTATAGTTTATTTTCGTTGTCTTATAGTGTTGTTAATTCTTATAATTTATATAATTTCGTTTATTTTAATTATAGTTCTTTTAGCTGCTTTTATTATTTTCTTTGTTCGTCTTTTATCAAGAAATAACAGGTAACATTGAACTTTATTGACATATTCCTTTGTGTTCACATGTTTGTGATTGCCGAGATCAAGGTATTATCGTTCCTTCTTTACGTACTCTCCTTTCTTTCGTTTTATTGTTTCATTGGGGACAATGAAAGGTTTAGGTTTGGGGGTATGCACACGCATGCACATTATACTGCAATTTTTTAAGATATGACATTATACTGCAATTTTTTAAAATTTTCGATTCTTGTGCTTAAATAAACAATGATTACCGACGTTTTTGTAATATAAATTTGATACATCTTGTTATGTAACCTGGATTGTTATAGAATGGTAAACAAGAGAAGATGTAATTAAACATTTGTTGAAGTCATGATGCAACGTTTTAAGTCATGTATCGTTTGAATCATAGTTTTATATCATTGATTTGCACATAAACTTATGCACTGCACGTAGTCGCTTGAATACATGTCTGATGTGAACTATAATATGATTCGGATTTCTAGATAATACAAGGTGGAGACTAAACCCGGTGAGCTTTTGAGCCTATCTTTTCTTTTTAGAGGATTATAAATACATCTTGTGTTTGTCGAATTTCATTGAAATAGCGCATTAACTTGTTGTTTAGTCTCATTATTCTTGTTTTGGTTGATAGTCAAGTTAAAATATTTGCTACCATGCTAAATAATCTTCCATTGTAAACGTTGAAGAACTATATCACCCTAGGAAATGATCTTAGGCCCTTCTTTGTTTATTACCGACCGATAAATGAAATTTTTTTTCCTTATTTCGCCCTTTTAGCCATTAAAATGCCGTTTTTTTTTTGTAATTACCATTATCCTGCTTTTGCTCCAATTTGGCCAACTTGGAGTTCGCCCCTGAAAGATTGATCAACTTTTAGTAGTGTTAAGGGGATGTGTGATTGAGAAGAAGAAGAAGAAGAAAATAAGATGGTGTTTGGGGGAGATACCTTGGTATTCACTGAATATTCGTTTCAGAAGAATGAAAAAGAAAAGAAAAGAAATGTTAAAAAAAAAAAAGGTTGAAAGGAGAATCAGGTTGAAAGAAAAAAAGATTAAGGAAAGAAATTAAAAAAGAAAAATGAAAAGAAGGGAATGAAAAGATGAAGTTGGTAGAAGAGACGAATGAAAGAAATCGAACATGCCTTACAATGCCATTCTGAAAACTACCTAATGAATCCTTTCTATCATTTTTCGTTGCCTGAGCCACGTTACAACCTTTGAAAAGTCCTATTTGATCCAAGGAAACATGGTTCGGATATGAAAACGATGGGAGGTGGATTAAAACATGGTAATGATTAATTTTTCTTGATTGTTGGCATCCTATCCATGAGACTACTGTTCTTTCGTGTCATGCGTCTTTTTTCAGTCATATGTGAGCATTTCTCGTTTTGAAAACATATTTCCTTTACTCACATATTTTAGAAAAATTACACCTGTTTCTGAGTGTTTCATTTGAGAGTGTAATTAACATTGCGAGATTCGTAGTCGAAGCATAGTTAGATGGTCATCCGAGTTATATTCCATGTTCATGACATGCGCGTGTTCATTTGACTATCATATCACACACGTGCAATTTTATGAGAAATTCTATTGATTTATACGATGCATGTGCTTGGGATTGTTTTTCATGACTTAGGTGGATGTTTCATTATGTTTGTTTATGCTCGTTATTCTATTTTAAATCATCGTTTTATAATAAGGAGTATTGAATATTATGTTTTTCGTTTTTAATAAAACTTTTCTTTATAAGTTAATAAAGATGGTTGTGGGTGACTTGTTGACGAGAACCCTCACGAGACTTCACTCGTCCTACTAGAGACACCTAGGGGTTTAAAAGGCTTGTTGCATATGCTAAATGCAATCGCGTTGCCTACGACAGTGAGTTAGGATTTTTAAGTATAGTAGTATTTATTTTTTTATTTTTCTTTGCTCGAGGACTAGCAAAGAGTAGGTTTGGGGGTGTGATCGGCGACGAATAGTTGTCGTTTATAGTCTTTAAAATACGCTTTGTGAGCCCATTTCATGTAATTATTAGTTATTTTTTAATAAGTATTCTAAATTTTGTAGGATTTGGAGCTTTAACTTGAAAATGCACAAAAAATCAATAATTAGTGGCTTTGGAAGTCATTCTGGGCTCAAACGGTGATTCCGGTAAAAGCTGAATGCAATAGCAGTCTCGGAAAATCGCATTTTTGACAAAGAACACTTTGGATTTGAGAAATTTCTCCAGAGATATAAAATGTAGATCTTCGAGTTACGGACGCGTGGCTTCAAACGGCGAGTCAATCCGAGTTCCGAACAAAAAGTTCTCACAATTCTACGAAAGTCGCGTAGTGTAGCGAAAAGGACCTCGCGCGAGCGGGCCGCGCGAGCGACCTGTGAAAAAACCAAAAATGCGTATTTTATTAAATTAAAGTGCCCAGCGAAGGTTGTTTGTGCATATGACGTCCAGAAACGTAAATATAGCTGTTTTAGTGCGATTTGACTTAGGAAAGCTTCCTAAATCCTTCCAAACTCTATATAAATCCTATTCTAAATCAATTTTATGGTCACATCATTACACAACATTAGATACAGCCATATACAACTAAAATTTTAGCCATTGAAGAGAGGAAAGTAAGGAGAAGAAGAAGAAGAACAAGGATTCTCATGGCCTCCTCCATCAACCTCTTGCTATTCATCAATTCTATGGACAACTAAACTCTAGATCTAGGGTTTCAATGAAACCCTAGCCAAGTAATACGGTGTATTTTATGCTTTTCTTTTAGCTTTATTATGTATGGATGATGATTGCATGTTTAGAGGATTTTATAAATAAATCGTACTTTTATTGATTAAATCATTACTTTCAAAGTTTATTCTTATCTTAGATCTATTTTGATTGTGATGTGCTCAATGATCTATATGTGCTGTGCTTGTATAGATTATTTACATGTAATGGTGCTTTATCGAATTGTGCTATCAAGTATCCGAATAGTCCATACCTAGATTAGACGGATTATACCACAACCCTAGTTTAGTGTGGGATAATTCGTGCTAACCGAAGATGGATTATGTTGGTGCTTGAACCATAGTTATTTTCTTGACGGAGGAATTGGGCTTGTAGCTACAAATCCCCATTATCATCCAACTTAATAATCTAATTGAATGCATAAATATTCCTATTATGAAGCTAGTGGTGGATTTGCAATCCTAGGTTCCCTTTAAATATCTTTAAAACAACTTTAATTACTTTCATAGTTTAGATTTATTTCATTGTTCGTAGTTTAATTAAATTCAAAAATCAAAATCTGTTTTCATAATTAATTAAATTTAGATTTTAAAATTAAAGCACTGTAGTATTTCAATCTTTGTGGGTTCGACCTTTACTTTCACTACTACAAATCCTTAGAAAAGTAAAGTACACTTTTTACATCTTGATATTGACAACATCAATGTCTATGCCGGGGAGGACTACTACACCGATGTTTACGCTAGCTGAAGATCTGGAGATAGTTATTAGTTTATTATTTCTGTTTAGATTGTTTTTGTTATATTTGGTACTTGGGCATATGTTGCTTCCAAACCTTATATACTTCCGCTGTAGTTCTACTGTTGTAATAACTCTGATGTTTGTAATAGAAGCAATAGCTAATTATATCTAGTTTGTTTTTATTATTATTCTTGTTGTAGACTAGTACTATGTGGTGTGGATAATTAGTGACATTCACCAGTCATTCCCTATGGACCCAAAAAGGAAATTTATTTTTCTCTATTTTTGCTGCTCCGGGCCGTAACATAAATTTACATTCTAAGTGAGTTAGTAATACTCACTGTGATAGAAGGATAGAGTTTTGTTGAGAAAGAAACTAAAAATAGAAATCCCACCATAAGTTTTGGCTATGGTGGTATGAAACTTTCTCTCTCTACAAAATTTTCTGTAAATAAGACTCTCTGCACTCTCTCTTTTTTCTCTGAACTTGTATTGTGCAGAATGTGTGAGTGAGGAGTGTATAAATATAAATCAAACTTAAACTACTTGGAGTCCAAGTAGGTTCTCTCTCACTCAACAAATTAGTTTGTTTTTCTAATTAACATATATACACAATTATACACTACGCACACATACTTACGTATATACATGTACCCAAATGCAACTGTTGTGATAGTGTAGGAGCCAAAATAGGTTCATAGGGGGCAACTCAAAGTGTTTGGGTAATTAAACTCAAGGCACTAGCACCACACACACAAAATCAGCACTCCTAAACAAGCCACAAACAAGTAGTTTAGGAATTCAATTGGGTGTTTGGGAAAATAGCTTATAGCACTAGAAATCTAACACACACACAAAAAAATGCATTGCCAAATAAGCCTAGTAATGATTGTTGTAATTAATGAACTTAAAGCAAGTGTCACCTCATGATTGGTGGAGATTCCCAAACTATGGAAGATCAACGCAGCGCGGATGATTTTGTTGCATCAACTGGTATTTTCGCAGCACGGTGATCAGTACAGGAAATTCATTTTAACGTAAGAAATAATTTTTCAGTTATATAAAAATACAGTTAACACAAAGGTAAATATTTTACCGTTTTAAAAATACATATTTGAAATCACATCATAGGTATTACCAGTCTTATGAAAATTCAGTTGTTAAAACATAACACATGTATTCTTGAATTTATAAAATTACCGTTTGACCCCAAATAAAGAATCTCTATTACAAAAGAAGCAGACATAATAATGAAACATGGGAATAACAACCAGAAATATGGGAAATGAATTTAGATTTAAATGAAATTGTAGGTTGTTACAATAACAAATATGCTATTAAGCTTTGAAGGTCTAATCCCCTCGAAGAGATCATCTTCTTCTCTATTTTCCGTTATATTCTTGTAGATAGGACGTGATCCTATTAATTGATTACCCATATATACCTATCTATATATACAGATATATAAAAATATAAATGCACTGAATATGTACCGATTTGGTTCGATCATCACACATCACACCACTTCGTCTCGAGATACCGTAGTTGGCCATTTTTTCTTTGGGCTCGTGCTTCTAATGATTCATGACTCTAATCTATGGATATTGGAGTGGAGAGCTTAGAGGATTGGCAAATATTGAGACTCATGAATCACAATCTAGTTATAATTGTGTGAGATTTTGATTCTGAGAGAGAGAGAGAGAGAGAGAGAGAGAGAGAGAGAGGATGATGAACACAGAGGTAGTGAAGAGGATGAGTGGCACTCATTGCTATTGTTTTTATTTTATGTTCAGTACGGGTCGGTTCGGGTGGCCCGCGAAATAAAGGGCGCCCACTCGAGACTTGAACCAAAACTGACTAAAAATTTAAAACAAAACCGCCACTCCATCCGTGAACCCACCAAACCAACCAATCTACTTCGGGTCGAGTCAGCTTGGGTTTGGCGGTAAATCTGAACAACCCTACCTATAAGATCGTTTCATATCTTTTGGTTAGCTGGATGGGAGAAGTACATACTGCATAGCCCTATCTGTCGGGTAAAATACCAATTCTCAATCAACGGAAGCTTGAAAAAAGCGTGAACATGCATCTAAAGCACAAGTTTGGATATAAACTCCAAACGCACATGCAAAGACACACACACACAATATTTAGTAGATATACACCCAAAGAAAAATACACACAGATTTGTACATGATTCGACCAAACACTGTCTACGACCACACCCGAAAAATTCATTCTTCCATTTATTGAGAATACAAAATTAGTACAAGACATTCTTGTATAACTCACATAACCAACCCCAATATCCTTGTACATCCACTCACAATACCCACAAGAACTTGACATAATCACAGAAATATAGAGAAATTACAGAGATAAAGAAATGACATCTTTACCTCACATCTATAACACTGTGAATAACCTTTACCAAATGAGACACCCTCTCACAAGTTTTTCCTCTCTCTCATCCGTGGACGAGAGAGTACACCCCATATATATATATATATATATATATATATCACACACATTTATACCTCAATGTACACACGGCTGCCGACTTGGTAAGGAATTTACATCAACTAAGCCACCATAGAGATAAGAATCTTTGATAAAACAAATCTATCATTTTCATCATATCCCACGTGTAGCTTATCAAAACTATATACTATTTTTTTTTTATCTAATGATCAATTTGGGATTGGATCCCACTCTCTCACTATTAAAACCGCAACTAACTGCAATCCAATATGCACACTTAATATTTTTTTTCTAAAAGACCACAAAAAGATAAAAGATGATATAAATTACTGTCGTAAAGTAAACATAAAAACTTAGAGTAAAATTTCAGGCACAATCATTTCCACAACTTCACCCCCCACAATTTGATGTGGCAACCATGGGAGGGCATAGGACTCACCATTTAATTCAACCAACTAACCCAATACACCATCCCATGGTTGCCATATCAGGTTGTGGGAGGTGAGGTTGTAGAAATGGGTGTGCCTGAAATTTTACTCAAAAACTTAAGAGTAAAGATTAAGACACATTCAAAGATATAATTTTTGGGACACAATTTAAGAGATGTGTCTATATCTCTCCTGTAATACTACTGGACCTTACAGTGACACAAAAAAGAGATAGACACATCTCTTGAATTATGTCCCAAAAATTATATGTTTAAATGTGTTCAAAATATTACCCAAAACTTAAATACTCACAAAACGAGGTGTTTTGTCCCTCCGTCCCTGTCTACTTTACACGTTTGTTTCCTGAGGAGGAGAAAAATAAAAACATTGTCTAGTTGTTTCAATATTCAACAAGCTCCATCAATTGATTAGTTTGGTTTCATGAATCTGACAAACATTAATGAATCATTGTCTACACCAGTCAAATTTCAGTAGTGCTAGAGGCACTGACTAGTTGTATTGAAATGGTGTATCGAATGATCGATATCGTTTATTTCGGTGGGATTTATGCCCTGCACGTATGGAGCTCATCAAAATGGGCGGCACCGATCGTTCGGTGCACCATTTCGGTGCACCCAGTCGGTGCCTTAATCTTTACTCGTCAAATTTAGTTGACGTTTGATTAACTTTGTTTTTAAATTAATTAATTTCGTTCTTAAGCTTTATTAATCCTACTTCAAGCTTGATTCATAAAATCAAGAACCTCCCAAAATTGGGTTAAATTTGGCTGGTTAACTAACCTCAACAAAACAAAACTTCGGAGATTCTTTGTATTTTCATTCTTTGAAAGAGTTCATGGACACAAATGAATAACAAGTTAGGAAATCTAGGTTGAGACTAGTGAGTAATCACTATAACCTTTTTTACCTGCGGATACCAAATATTATGGTCTGGTATGAAATAAATCTATAGCCTATAGGCAACGTGTTAATGACAACTTGAGAATATTGCTCTTGGGCGCCAGCTCCCCTTGCAAAGAAAGAATGGTCCTCAATGGAACCCATTTTTGAAGTTGCACCAATGAAATTCGGCCAACTGTGCGGTAGTGCTCAATGGTATAGTCACCTTTTGGCTAAGAGTAACAGCATCTCTAATACTAGAATTAAATTCATTATTAAAGCTAAAATTTGAGAAAGTTGTACAAAATATGTGCTCCAATATAAGGTCATTTGTGTTGTCAAAATTTAAGAAAGTCATTTACTTTTTCAAATATAGCAGAGCATTTGACTTTTGCCAAATTTTAATCATTGTACTTTTTTCTTGTTTTTCGTTCCTAGTGCACAATAACAATCTAATGTACAATATTTATTGCTTTTGTATTAAAAAAATGCTTTTTTTTTATTAGTTGTGACAAAACTAGTGTACAAACACATTGCTCAATATACAAGACTAATAGCTTTTGTGCAAAAAAAAAAAATGATACTATTTTGAATGAATTTTTGCATTGGAGCATAATTGTCAAATTATAGATTTTTTACACTGTAATATTACTAAAATATAGGTTTGAAATATACAAAATGACTTTTTACCTCGGAGAGATGCTCTAATGCAATGGTTTTGAAATCTTTATCTTAAATTTACATCTCAATATATGTGATAATAGGGTCATCTAAAACAAAATTCAATACTGATCAGTGGTCCTACTACAATTGAATTTTGTAAGTCAATGAATTCGGAATAGTACAATAGGAGATTCTTTCAATGGAGCTACCCATGGGCCGTGGGCTTGCAGTCTTGGATCTTAAAGCCCAAAAAGACCCCAATTTGGACTAAAAGATTGCTAATCAACTTATTCCCAAGAGTGAAAGCACGCCACCAGCAAACCAAGAATTGGATGATAAAATGAATTTAGGAAGAGGTGCTCCTTATTGAGATCTAATGCACTACAAATCACTCATTTTCAATTTCCTCTCTCTCTCTCTCTCTCTCTCTCTCTCTCTCTCAATTTCCTCTCTCTCTCTCTCTCTCTCTCTCTCTCTCTCTCTCTCTCTCTCTCACACACACACACACACACACACACACACACACACACACACACATTTATATGGGTTTTTCCACAAAATTAATAAGGGCAAATTAAGCTAACACCCCCATCAACTATATACAAAACTCAACAAATTGATCCCATCAACTATTACAAATTTTCACCAACACCCCTTCGGTTAGGTTGTCGTCCAAAAAAACGAATACTCTTGTATCATGTTACCGACGCATGAGATAAAAGTGTTAACAACATGACATTTTTGCCTCTTATTTGAGTCGTTGAAAATTCTAGAACAAAATTACTTAAAATTTGAGTATATAATAAAGGAAAATTATGTGTGCTACAAAAGATAATTTTGTCTTAAAATTTTCAACGGCTCAAATGTGAGGGATAAATAAATGCAATGTTATTAATATGTTTGTATCATATGTTACTCACATGAAACAAAAACGTTAGGTTTTTTTGGAAGGATTTTGAACGGAAGGAATGTTAGTGAAAAATGCAATTCAATTTGTCGAATTTAATTATAGTTTTAAGGGATATTTAAAAAAGAGTCATAGTTAAAAGGGGTGTTATTGTAATTTACCCACTTAATAAACACCACAATCTAAGAAAAGAACTCAAGGGAAACCAATCATCCAATAGTTGGGATAGACATTACAAAAAGTCCTAAAGTGATCTCACTCCTCAAATGTGTCCCTAGGTGAGTAATATATAAAAATATCACCCTCCTCAGGCAACTTAAAACTCACCCTTTTCTTCAACTTCCCACCCTGGCTTCTACTCATTGAGGATTCACATAAGTCTTCATCATCATCATCATCATCATCATCATCTCTCCCTAGTCTGTCCGACGAAAAACTAGTTCTTGGCGTAAAGAAATTCGCATTGACAATAGGAGAAGAAGGGTGCCCCTTTTTGGGCAATTTCTTGATCACATGAATTTCAGTTGCTGTAATGCATTGAGAATTCAAGCTTGGTGAAGCCAATAAACACTCCCGTAGAGTCAAATTCCGCGCTAGTGTGAGTGTGTTGTCTATGATCAACGATGGTGGACCGGCATTTCGATCTTTTGAGTCCAGTACTACTGTTTGTGATTGTTTCTCAGAATTTGATTGCTTGAGACAGCAAAGATTTGCCCCCATTGGGTATTCCCAAAAGAATCATTAAATGGAACTATAATGGATGAATTACCATGATGAGAAATGGGTAGGAAATATATTTTAACGGGGGATTAAATAGCCATTTCGGCGAAGAATTCGAGAAAAAGTATTTTTTGACTTTTTTTTTTTGTTGTTATCAGCATTAGAGCTACTCTAAAGCAACTCCAAGGGTATAATCATATTTGCGTATTTAAAAAGTTATTTGGTTGTTTGAATATTATTTTACGTACTAAATAAATTTTATGCACTCCAACTATAATACCAAAAATTAGTAACTATTTTATTACTGTATTTAATATATTTTGATGTATTTCAATCATAGATAGACTAAAAATATTATTTTAATCATAACCAATAGCTAGAATCTTCCCACAAAATATGAATCTCCTCATTTTCTCTCTCAAAAGTCTATAAGTTTGGAGATCTAACCCATGAGTTTCCATAATGGATCTCCTTTTGGATCCCTCATTGGAGTACAATTTTTTAGATGAAAGGATTCATTTTGGCATCTTTTGATTTTGGATACTCATTTGAATCCCCCATTGGAGTTGCTCTAATGTAACAAGCCATTTTTAGCATGTTTTGTATTTTGATATTGCTACAGTGTAAAATGCTATATTTTGACATTTCTGCTCCAATGCTATATTTTGTGCAACTATCATTCATCTTCCATAAGGACAAAATATTCATTTACTAAATGTATTCACCGGAGCAAATTAGTTGTTGGTGCTCAAAATGATAATACTATGCTTTCCAAATTTTGCATTTCAAATACTCTCCCACCATATGTATTTGGGAAATATTTGGGATGCAAAATTAGAGAAGAAAAGAAGGAAAAGTGGTGAAATGTTAACTAAAGTGATGATGTGTTGACAGGTCATTTGGCATGGAGTTGGAGTGCCATGTTTGATTGGTCATGCCAAATAATAGAATTGACATTGAAATTGGGTGGTGTGTTAGAATTGGTATTATAGATAGTATCATGGTTTGCTAATCCTGATTCATTTGAATCAGAACCGATTAAAACGTTTTTTTTTTTTTAAATATATATTTAAAAAAAACGAATATTACAGCGATACACTAGATGACTAGATAAATTAACATAAGCATACTAAAACTCACAAAAAGACAATTCTTTAGTTATTATCCCAACTCTCAAAAAGTTCAGAAATGGCCACTTGGAAGTTAAAATCCAGTTTTCTAAACAGAAATTGGCGATAAAAGCAAAGAATTTTTGGGGGGGTTAATTTTAAGGTGATGTTACAATATTACTTGGAGAGTAAAGAAACATGTAACAAGAAGTCAGGCAAGACAAAATCTTATTTCAAATGGGTTTTTGGAATTAATCAAGGAATCTGATTGTCTTTTATTCAGATTCTGTGTAGCCATTTGTTTAGAGTAAAATTACTAAAATATTGGTCAGGCCTTGTAGCACCCTCCCTTATTAATATTTTGAGAACCTAAAAGTATTTTTTTTTTTTATCCTTTTCCGCTGTATTACTAGGAGAGAGATAGAGTGTGTTAGTACGTGTTAGTGGATGTTGTTAGTGCCCCTAGCATTGCCCATTTATGACAGGGCAATTCATCCAAGAATGGAGAGTAAAATAATTTGTTCCTTTGCTTCATGAATTTTGTGGGAAAAATTAGATGACTGTACGAAGGAAAAAATATTTTTGTTTTTTAGTTTTTATTATTTAAATGGAGAGAAAAATAAATTTTGGATCAATTGAGGCAAAAAGACATATCCATGAATGAAGATGACAATATATTCATTTGCTAATTCCCAATAAGTGGGAGTAATATTATCCGGTTTAGTTATTCCATTTCAACAATGCTAGGAACACTGACATCTTACCAAAGAATAAAATTTGTTACTCTACTTCGAATATTACTCTATTCCATAATGTCCTTGAATAAGTGGCATGTGACTTGCACATGTCACTCTACCATTTAGGGTATGTTTGATAACCCTAATAAGTGCTGAAAATGAAAAGATTCAGCACTTATTCTTTTTCAGTGTGTTTGATAACTTACCACTTAATTGAAAAAACAGCCAAAAAATTACTGAAAACTTTAAGTGAAAAAATTCTACTGAAAATAATCACTGAATGCAGTCTATTTCAGTAGTTGAAGCACTGTTTTTAGTATTACAAATTCAATCACTTAAAATTTTTAGTACTTAAAATTCAGCACTTAATTTTCAACACTTAATTTTCAGTTTTATCAAACGCACCCTTAGTTTATGACAGAAATGGATGGGAGACTACATTGCTACGGGTTCAAAAATCAAAGGGTTCAAATTGTTCAAATTAAAAAGATAGGACCACATTGACACATCTACCAAACTGCAGGGTGAAAAATGTAATTCACCCATGAAAAAATAGGAAACTGATCTCTCGGTTTCCCGGACCTCGATTTTCTGAAAGGGGGAAAGGAAGGGGGCAAAAAAAAAAATAATAATAATAATAATTTCATTCATCCCAGTTATCCCTCGTTGGATCGAATACTAGACAGAGAAAGAAGAGAGTGATCCGACCAAATCCAGAAGGACGAGAGCTCTCTCATCGATACAGGTTGGTAATATATACAGTGTATCCATATATATATATTATATACACATTCTAGGGTTCATCTTGTAATATCTATATATGTAGTGACATACATCGATAGGTATCCAATACGTCCTTAATCTTCATCATCATCATTTTATTTTTGGTTTCGATCAAATTCTTACTATTTATTTACCGATGAGTTTGATCTTTACACGCAATGTAGTAATTCACATAATTTTGAATACAACATGGGTTCAAAATTCTGCATTGAATTCTTATCTAACTGCAACTAGATAAAGATGCTATGATAGCAGAACATATTGATTTCAATTTTTTTTTTTACCGATGATACGATCACATCTCTATACATGTGCACTAACACACACACACACACACACACATCACAGAGCACACTGGATTAGCTAGTGTACTGGGCCACACTAGTTTTCCATAGTTATGTTCTCCATTTGGATTTAGGGAAATAATGCCCTGAATAGAAACAACATCAAGCAAATTACTTTTTTTTTTTTTTTGGTCTATTGCCACATCCTACAGGCTTTGCTTTGAAAATTTGAAATGGAGTTTTAAACTTATAACAAATGATGAAAGGGGTAGTTTAGAGAAGTGGATGTTCGAAAAATATGTATAAAAAAATTCTGGATGAGAAATGCTAATGTTGTTATTGAGAGAGAGAGAGAGAGAGAGAGAGAGAGAGAGAGAGAGAGAGAGAGAGAGAGATTCATGATATCTCTCTGTGCATGGTAAAGAAGAAGTAAATACAGCAGTATGCTCAGCTCACAGGCAATGGGATCTGAAATTAGCTGCCTCATCCATCCTTGTTCTTATCTAACACAATCACGGTTTTTCTTACTTCCTTTTGCCACAACGCTGATCCTTTGAGTGAGGGAAGCTGGAGCATTGGTCCAGGGATAGAAAGAAGAGGAGTTATAGATCGAGAAAGTCACGTTAGCTACACCAGACCAGACGTACCTTTTATTTATTTTTTTAATGAACGATTTGTATTTTGGAGCGTGAACATGATTATAGATACAGACATCGAAATGGAAGGCTATACCGTACCGGCCTACCCGTTTGTCACCTCCAAAGTTCAAAAACAGGATAAGATATGAGTTATCCTATCTGCCCCTTTTATCCAGTCCACCAATCACAGCCTGAGTATTTATTATTTTTTTTGGTATTTTTCCCATCTTCGTGATATCTATGTTTGTAATTGCAGTTGAGGGAATAGAGGCTTTCCTTGGGCCTTGAAGCATACACCTCCACACTAGCTTTGGATCCCTATACAGCACCTCATATCTGCCTCTTTTTCTGCTTATTTATTTCATAGCTGAAGATAGTGCTATTGCATTGGTGTTCATTCTTATTGGAGTTATAATACTTTAGTGGTGATTATTTTCCATAGTTGGCTTAATACCGTATCAGCTTATTTTTGGCAACACTGGGTTTTCAGGTTTTGTGAACTCTGCAATATTCTAAACCAGAAGAAACACTGCGGAAAATTTTACAGCTTGCGTGTATACATAAGGTAGAATGGCGGATGGAATATCAAGCTTTTGGGGTCCTGTCACTTCTGCCACTGAGTGGTGTGAGAAGAACTATGTGTATTCCTCATATATTGCAGAATTTTACAACACGATATCAAATCTCCCATGCATACTTCTGGCACTCATTGGCCTTATAAATTCCTTACGACAATGTTTTGAGAAGAGATTTAGTGTTCTTCATATATCGAATATGATACTTGCTATTGGGAGCATGTTATTCCATGGAACATTGCAATATGTGTAAGTATCACTTCCAATCATGCCATCATTTGTCCCATTCTTCATTCTACTGCCTTGTCATCATGTTGACTTCTCCTCTTATTTTCCTACTTTTCTCTTGTGGGAGTCACTTGGAAAGGAAACTAGGTTTTTCGAGTGTTATATGTTATACTTTTCTAGTGAACCTTGTACGGGGATTGTTTTGATCAACTGTCAAATTCATTGTCCTAGATGTTATCTCTTTAGAAACTTAGCGAGTCTTGCACATGCATAAGATTGGGGCTCAGAGTGACTATCGAAATAGACCTGTTATTGTAGTCTCTAATTTACATTCAATCTTATGTAAGTAGCTCGCATTTGGGATCATGCATCTCTTTTGTATGCTTGGCTTTTAGTTCTGAATGAAGGTATTGTTGCTTTATATTGTTCAGAAGTCCTTTGTCGAGTTTAAGTTTATGGAACATGACTAATTGGATAATGCAATAAGGTTTAGAAGGAGAAATTTTGTATAACGTTTATTTGCTAGGAGAGAAATATACAGCCAGGCAAGTTCACTGGCTGTCATTATTTAAAGAAAAAATGATAAGGTGATCTTTAACAGCGCAACAAAATAGAGAAAGCCCCCCCTTTATTTAGTTTACAATGTATAATGAATAAATCACCCTATGTTCACTTCCGCTATGAGTTCTTTCCTTCTTGCTCCACTAGACAAGAAGAGAGTTAACCCCCTTCATTTTTATTGGCTGTCATAATGTTGAGAAAAGGAATGATAGGGTGATCTTTAATGGTAAAACAAAAAGAGTAAAAGTCGCATTTGGTAAGTTTACAATGTATAATGAAAAAACCGACCTTTCCTTCCATTATGACTTCTCTTCTTCTTGCTGAACTAGACAGAAGAGAAAAAGTCCCATTTGGTAAGTTTACAATGTTAATGAAAAAACCGACCTTTCCTTCCATTATGACTTCTCTTCTTCTTGCTGAACTAGACAGAAGAGAAATAACCCCCCCCTCATTCCGAAGAATGTCTTTTCCATCCATCATGCCTTTTCTTCTTTCTAGTTTTCTGTTCCTACCAAATGGACCAAAAAATCTAACCCTCACAACCACTTTAGTTATCAGTAAACCATCACTACCGCCACCTGATACTACCAAACAACAATCACACCCACCTTAGTTCAACAAGAAATAGGGTTCTCTCTGATGAAACTCAGCCACTGCTAACGCCATCTCACTTTCACCAAGCTACTGCTGCCACCACTGCCTTATTCCATTGGAAAGCACTGCCCTCTCACGTGAAACCTGACCACCATACCCTTTTTTTTTTTTTTTTTTTTATACCAAAGCAGCACACGGGATGTGCCCATGCCCAATTTTTTTTTTTTTTTTTGGAGAAAGTACCATGTAGATTGGCTGTAATTTCTAAACAAAATATATGTACAAATTTATACTATCAAATTGTGCCCCATCTCAAAGCAAGCACATCATGTGATAGCTTAGTGGCACATGTGTATCATGTTCACTCTCATTGAGGGTAGCTAACTTTCAGGCTTGTTAAATACTAGATTTGCCTGGTTTGGGGAAAGTCACCAAAAAGGGGAAAGAAACTCCCAAAATCTTAGTAATTTAGGTAAAAAGCTGTGAGATGATGATCTTATTTTTTGGTGGTTTATTGTTGACATTTGAGATTTACCCCTGACGGTTATATTTGAAATTATTCACAGGCAACAACAAAGTGATGAAACTCCAATGGTATGGGAAATGCTACTTTACATCTACATCCTTTATTCGCCAGATTGGCACTATCGTAGTACTATGCCCACCTTTCTATTTCTCTACGGTGCTGTCTTTGCAATATTCCATTCACAGATCCGTTTTGGCACTGGCTTCAAGGTGCATTACATGATTCTCTGTCTCCTATGCATACCTAGGATGTACAAGTATTATATTTACACACAGGACGTCTGTGCAAAACGGCTTGCGAAGTTATATGCAGCAACCCTTTTGCTAGGAAGTTTGTGTTGGCTATGTGATCGTGTTTTCTGCAAGGAGATATCTCGTTGGCCCATCAACCCACAGGGTCATGCCATGTGGCATGTCTTCATGGGATTTAATTCTTACTTCGCTAACACTTTCTTGATGTTTTGCCGGGCTCAGCAACGGGGATGGGCCCCAAAGGTTGTGCATTTTATGGGGGTTCTCCCTTATGTGAGGATTCAGAAACCAAAAACCCAGTGAAAGAAGATGAAGAAATGATGCTGAGTATATTGTTTTTCTTTTGATGGGAAATTTGTGAGAGATTTCTGAGCTGAGCAAAGCAGGTGGACAATCGCTCATGTTCCTTTTCAGCTGGCTAGAGGATGATTTAGTATTGATTTGCTAAGTGAGATCCTTATTGGAATTTAAGTTGTACAAGTATAGCATTTTTGCAGTGTACTATAATTACACCTTTTGTTTGCAGTATTAGACTGCTAAGTTCATTTCTTTATTCTTCCGAGGTTTTCCCCCTTTTTTTTAGCAGAATGCAAGTGAACTGATTTTTTTTTTTAATTGAACTCATAGTGCGATGAATTCTGATTTCGTTGGTGTTGACTTAGTTTCTTTAATTGGATGACTAGGACTTTCAGTTTTCTTATGCTTTCCAGTTCCTGTGAGTTTGGTTTAACTGTTCTTACTTACGAGGGCTGTGAGCCTGTGAGCTCACAGGGGGTCCAAACCTTGCCTTCATAATAATCTAGAGATCTTACCCTCCTAAATTGGGAGCTTTTGTGGCAGATACAGAGCAGTAAAGTGGTTTGGATAATGGGATTTACAGCAATATACTGTGTGGGGTGATTCTTTCTTTGTTTCTCTTTTTCCTTTGAAAGTTTTCTTGTTTAAGCAAAGCTATTGAAAGAATTACTAGCACATCCCGAATGATTCCGGTTCTTTTTCCCTGTTGGTGGTATTATCTTATATCATTACGTTTAACTTTCAGATAATCAGTTATAAATTTTCAGCCTTTTAAGTATTCCCATTTGTATATTAAATATTTAGAGATTGTCAGTATGGTAGTTTGCAGAATTATAAGAACATTGAATAATCTCCATATGTATTGTGTGGTGTTGTGTTGATTATTTGAGAACAGATGATTCACACTGGCCCAGAGAATGATGAGCTTGGGACCTTTCTTGTATACTTCTTTTGGAGTACACAAGTTCTTGCAGGCATTATTATTATTTATTTTTTGTTTCTTTTGTAATGGATTCTTGATAAATTAAACTTGCACAAAGTCATGGTTTTTGGTTTAGAGAGGATGGTGTCATATATGATGCTGAATTGGGTTAGTATGCCACTGTTAGTGATGTTTTTGTAAGTAATAATTGGGTGTCTTATTCTAATGTAGTTGAATTGAAGCATTCTACTTATCCTAATCTAGTTCCCGATGATTTAGTAGTTTAATCTCATTATTGAAGAGTTTTCCATTAGTAGTGCATGGAAAGTTGCCATGAGTTATTATTTTCCAAAACATGAACATAACAGTCACAGAACAGAACAAATGTTTGGGAAAAGATTTAAATACTTTTTCTATAGTTTTAAAATGTGATTGGTCCACGAGTACAAATGAATTGACACACATGTGAACCGATAACATCTTAAGAAAAGTACTATAACATGTTTTATTTCATTATTTTAATATTATAGACAATAAAATGAATGATTAGGAAGCAAGTAAGTTCCTTATTACTATTTTTTCCCCATAAACTGTTGTATCTAAAGGACCAAAAAAAAAAAAAAAAAACAAAGTAATATTCAATGGAATTTTTTTCACATGTGATGCATGCAACATAAGTGTATCTAGTCCTACTAAGTACTAACCTTCAAGTTCACTCTAAATAAGTGAATTTTCGGTAGCTGAATAACAATGGGGTAGAGTTGGTATGGAGCCCCATTTACAATATTGAACACAATTCGTATCCTTAATTTTATATTTTTTTTTTTGATCTGTGTCTCAGATTTCTAACCGTCTCTGTGACATGGACGGGGTTAGTAGCCTATAAGTTAGTAACACACGCACACACAAGGGGGGGCCATACCCCACTTTAAAGCAATTGGCTCCCTTGATCACCTCCAAGGAGGCTCGAACCCACAACCTCCCATTTGGGGGTATGGGCCCTGGCCAACCCGGCTAAGCGGGCTGGTTTCCTTAATTTTATTTTGAAATGTATTGTTTTTAGAGTCTCATTAAAAAGTCAATATGATTTTTTTTTTTTGAAATGGGGGAGGGGGATGAGGGGGGACTTATATATGTCAAGCTCTTTGTCACTTGAGCTATGTCAATCTATGCAAAAGTCAATATACTTTAACTACTCATTTTTGAAATTGATCTTATATTATATAAAACTCTCTCACATTTCATTTCATTTGACACTAAAATTTTGAACATAAATAAAGAAGCGCAATACTGCAAAATGTAAAGCTTTTCACAATAATCCACAAGGGTCCTTAATTTGTTAGAATTTTCAAATTATATATCCTAAATATTTTTCAAATACATGGGGCAATAAGATCACTTTTTATAATGATGAAACCACTTCAATATCCTCCAAACAAAATCCAGTAGACCCACTGTCATATGTATTTGGGAAACATTTCAGATCCAAAATTTTGGAAGTATAACATTACTCTATTATAATTGAGTAACGCAATGCTTCCCAAATTTTGCATCTCAAATACATGTGGCAAAGAGACTCCTTTTAATAATGGTATGACCGCTTCAATATCATCTAATCAAAATTCAGTGAGCCCCACTAACACATCTATTTGAGATTTATTGGGAATGCAAAATTTTAGAAACATAGACCAAGTCGGGCTTTGCGCAAAGAGTAATGATTCGTGCACATAAAATGTGCACATAAAGTGTGCACATAAAGATCTATGCCATTCATTTTGGTGGGTCCTATGTGTGCAGGGATGGACCCCATCAAAATGAATGGCTCAGATCTTTATGTGTACACTTTATGTGCACATTTTATGTGCACGTAGCATTACCCTTGCGCAAATGCTGTGACATCTTTCTTCCCAGTGGAAAAATTGAGAGTTTGACTTCCCTTGGGGAGATTTTTGCTTATCCCATGTTTGTTCTTTAGTCAGAATGAGTTGACTTTTATTGAGCTTTGTTGTCGGTTATTGTAAAACTTTAGAGTTGAGTTGAGTTAAGGGGGTGTGTGTATCCGGTCATAATCTAAATATATATATATAATAGCATTATTCATTATAATTAGCACAATTTTCTAGTTGGCACGTGCTTTCTACCTAGTATATGTATAAGAAAACTAGAAAAGGGTCTATGGATTACAAATAAACAAGTGTATCTAGTCCTAAATGTGGTTAGATACTCTAGAAGAAAATATCAGTGGTTAAATTCATAAAATTAGAATTCGTATGGATAAGAGTAATTTTGGTTCTTGAATGTACACCAATAAGTAAACAACATTCAATGTACCTAGATGCATTTCCGACTCAATGTACCTAGTCACCCTAAGCCCGCAATAATGCAGTTTACCTAAAAAAATCTCTGCTTCTATTCTCCACATCCCGTAGACCCGGATGACATGGACAAACCAAAAAAAAAAAAAAAAAGGTGTTCACGTCTATCTGACTGATGTTTTCCACGTGGAAAAGTTTACACCACGTGGACTGCTTTATGTATCGCGTGGCTAATACACTTAGCTGCGTGGACTCAACAAGTCATTAACGTTACAGACTTGTTTGAACGGCGTTAACTTAGTGTACGTGGTTCAGTACACGTACGCCTACACACAGTGAGTGACTAGTGTTTCTATAGTGAACTCATTTTTATTTACTTACTAAAACCCCTCGAGGTTCACTTTGATTAGTGGTGGTTTTAGGCGGTGTTTGTTAGTTTTTGGTCGGTTTAAATTTGTGCATTTTTTTTTTAAAAATCGATCAATCGGTATTTTGTCAAATTAATTTTGATCAATTTTTAATTTTTCTTGATCACCCCTAACTTCCATTAATAGATTTTTCATTCCCGTGTACTCCAAAATCTAATCAACTAGTTTTTTTAACCCGTATAATGCATATGACAACTATTATCAGATACAGTGATAGTACATAACATAAAGTGCAATAATTAAATTAAAGTTTGTCAATATGATAGATAATACAAAATCTTAATTTTCAAACTTTCAAATTCAACACCTATAATAAAATAGTAGACTTATTATTAGGAATTCAATGCTAAATACGAAAACGTGTTTGGAGTAATTTAATGAGCAAAATTATAAAACTTTGCTAGCCTTGCATCTCCTTGCGCCACGTGGCACTTGAAGCTTACATATTATTAAAATACTAGTTGTATACCTGTGCGTTTGCACGGGATGCAAAGTGGTCAATAACTACAATAAATTATAACAACTATTAAAATTAATAGAAATTTTATATCTAAGAAGTGAAAAGTAATTTTTTTAAACAATACTTTGATTTTAATTTTCACCCCTTTTTCCTTGGTCATCCTATTTTCTACTTTTAAAATCTTTAATTTCAATAGCATCAAAACGCATTGATGTAAAGTACAACTCAGACCAATGGTTATTTAGTTTTTCATAGGTTGATTGTATGCATATATATATATATATATACATATATGAATTAGCAAATTGAAAAAAACTTAGCACGCTCATTAGCAATATCATTACACCTTGTATTCTAGGAGATGCAGAAGTTAATTAACAGTAACTAAGTAAGTACACTATAGTCATTTTATAATTATACTAAATGAAACAATATAATATGTTCATGATATTCCTAAATTATTAAATTGTATTAATATTAGAGATAGATATAGTTCAATATAATAAAATCTAGTACTCGTTATAACGTTAAATTGATTAGGTTTTCAATACCCTCTATTATTTCCGTCACACTACACAACAATCAAATATTGTAAAATGATAGAATAATTCAAGTAAACAATGTTGTGATGATTTATCATATTAGTATGTGTATTAGATATAAAAACACGATGGTCTACTAATAGGCCTTTGAAAAAGCTAAAGAGACAACCACAACAATCAAACATGCAAGAATGTTTTAAAGTAACAATTTTCATATTTATGATTAATTTTTGACACACTATATGACCACTCACAGTTTGTGCAATTTGTTGGTTCTTGTATGTGCTATATCAAAACTTTGCTTTGTTACAATTTACAGCTGCTAAAATCTTTCAAAAGGCAATGAGATCACACTCACAATATTAGTGCCTAAACTTTGAAATTTGTTTGAGTATACTAAAAATAATATCATGTTTCTCAAATTTTAAACCCAAATTTAGTTCCCATATACTATGACAGTCATACGACATACCACATGCTGTGATAATAGTCGTATTACCATAGATCATTGCATGCGGTATCAGTCCTATGATACTTGGAATATCCCAAGTTTGTGAGCCATAGCATTACTCATTAAAAAAAAAAACTACCAAATAGAAATAATACATATAATTATATAAAAGGCTGACCTACATGTCCATGAAAGAATGCACAATGCACCAGATATCCATTTTTTTTTTAAAGAATGATAGCCACCTCTTCTTATAGAGCTATAAATATGTCAATCCAATCACATCATATCTATATAATCCAAAATTTCCACCCCAACCCATTCCCTCTTTCCACAATATTGAAAAAAATAATAATAAAAAATTATCTATTTTTCTTTCCCCATATCTTGCAAATGATTTATCTACACAAATTCAAAATCGACTTTTTTCTCTCCAATAAAAATAAAAATTCTCACCAATAAAAATAAAAATTCTCGTAGAATCCTACAGATAGTAGGACTCTTCAAATCATCAAGAGTCAAATCTATATTTAGTGATATTTATTTCTTGATGTTTATATTTATAGAAATAAAGTTTAAATTTTAAGTTGTAAACTTTAAATCCTAATTAATATCCGTAAATATATATATATATATATATATATATAATTGGTTTAGTTTAAAGGTTATACAAAGATATATGTTATACAAAGATATAGTTATAGCAATTAATTTAATATTTAGTTTATCAATTAATACTACTTTTCATAGAGGTGTGCCACATGGGCGCTTAGGTGACAAACGCAAAAGCTTTTGTTTTCATATATATATATATATATATATATTAGATAATAAGATTAGTTGATAAAATTTCTAACATATGCAATTCACATTTGTTATTGATTTTTCAAAAGTAATACCCTCATTTATGGGGTTAATTAGTGTTAAGTCCCACTGTAGAAAAAGAAATTGGTGAAATGACACAATAAAAACTTTTTTTAGTAAAACGTCTCTCAATATAAATATTGGCAAAAAAATTCCGACAAGTTTGAGAAATTTCACCAACTTTTCTATGTTTTGAGAAATTTCATAAGCAAAGTTTGTCAAATTTCTCAAACTCGTCGGGATTTTGTTGCCCATTTGTACATTGCGGAACTTTTCACTAAAAGAAATTTCTTTGTTGGACCTAATGCTTAAAAACTACTCTAAAATGGACTAAATCATAATTACCCCTAAAAGTGGTTATGTCTATAATTGGTACTTTAGTAAATGAATTAAATATGTGTATTAAAAAAAAAATGCTATGTCTAGAATAATCACATAAAAAAAAAAACCAAAATGTTAAGAAAATCAATGGACTTAATTGATCATTAATTTCATCAAGTGGGTCTCACCTTATTAAGTTGTACATGCGTGTATATTAAATAAATTCAATGTAAATAACCATGTTAAGAATTAATATCCAAAAAAAAAAAAAATAACAATGCTAGGCACACGGTAAAATCTACACTGAAATCCACACCGAATAATCGTGGCCGTTGATTTAGGCAGAGCTCTTGTGAATTCCACATGGGTCCATGCGAATCCCACCGAAATCAACGGCCACGATTGTCCTATGTAAATTTTAGTGTGGATTTTGAAGTGCGCGTAGCACTACTAAAAAAGAACCATGTTAAGAAAATGAACGGACTTGATCATTTCATCAAGTGGCTCACGCTCACTTTAGTAAAGAAACATAGAACTTGAACGAATATATGGGTAGATTCATTCATACTTGGGGTACAAGTTTTGAATATACATTCTAAAGATACGTATATATGATGTTATACACATACGTATATATATACATACATACATTTATACAATCACATATAACGGCGTCTGTATTTACCATGAATATATATGTCTTCATTCTTCCCATTGGGGTCCATCAATTGACTAATTATGTGAACACTCTATCACCATAATCCCAACATCCATAGAAAAAAGCCATCTCTCTCTCTCTCTCTCTCTCTCTCTCTCTCTCTCTCTCTCTCTATATATATATATATATAAGCACAAGCGCCCCAAATTGGGTCTGCTTCACTTCAATCATATTCTCTTGAATCAACCAATCCATATATAAAAACATATACTAAATATTAAGCCTCAAAAGGGTCAAAAATGGCGGTGAAGTTCAAGAGGGTGGCGGCAGTTTTCGAGGAAGCTGTTCTGGAACGGCGTCCCTGCGAGAGCAGCGGCAGTGAGCACTCGCCGGAGGAGAGCTCCGACGAAGATCTCTCCGATCTAGTCAATTCGTTCATTGAAAAGGGTATCAGAGAAATTAATCGAGACAGAGATGTGATTGATCATGAAAAAGAACGAAATGAAAATGAATCAGAAAGCTACTGTTCTGATTCTGATATGAAGGACATGTTATTGAGTTTGATACGCAGCGAAGAAGACGACGACGATGATGATGATGACGTGGCAGAAAACATTCGAGCTGAGACGGAAAAGGCGTTCGGGTCTATGGGGAATGGGTCGGTCGGGTCGGGTTTTAAACGCCGGTTAATGACTCGGTTACGTGACAGAGGCTTTGATGCTGGTGAGCATCTCTCTCTCTCTCTCTGTCTCTCTCTCTCTCTCTGTCTGTCTATATGTATAATGTATGTATGTATCTTCACATTCATGATTCATTCAACCCGTTCAAGATTAAACGCATGTTAATTAATGTAATATGTCGTCATTTTTGTTCATGATCACTGGAAGATTTTGATAATATGAGCTCTTGTTTTATTTAATGAATTGAAATAATTAAAGAGCATACTTAATTTTGCATACACATAGGACAATTGACCATATATTACCTATATATATATGTATATATATACATATACATATCCACATTGAGAGCAATCATCAACAATGAGAGTGGGTATTTTCTCCTTCCTCCTCCTCTGCCAAAAAAAAAAAGTGGTCTTTGGGATGAAACCCACACCTAAAGTGGAAGATTTTGAATCCTCGACAGTCGTCACTCCTGTGGTCACTTGCAGTAAGTACAATTATTTTTTTATTTTTATTTTTATTTTTTTTGTGTATTTTTTCAAAATGAAAAAATAAAAAATAATAAAAAAATAAAAAATAAAATAAAAAAATGTGCAGTCATGCAAGTAGCCACCTATAATAGATGCCCACAATGGCTGCCGAGGATCCGGACTCAAAGTGGAACCCGTGCAAGCTACATGTATGTGGTATCCTAAAGTACCCAAAAACTTTTTGGAGCTATAGAGATTTGGTTTAAAACAGGGAGGAAAAAGTCAGATAATTGTTCATTTGGATTGTCCCTAGTTTTCAAGAAATTGCGTTTATCGGCTAGTGATATGAGAAGCTACATTTGTTGTAATTAGTTGCTTGAGCATGCATAAGATTGATTTTACCCATATAAAGAGCATCAATTTGAGTTTTCCATACACATGTACATGATATAAAAAAAAATAATAATAATTTGCTATACATGTACATGATGTATTTATACCATTGCTCATATAGATGGCAATGCCAATATTACTAGTACATGTTAATGTGTGTAGTGTACATATATGGT
This sequence comes from Hydrangea macrophylla, assembly GCA_033977485.1. Taxonomy (NCBI): domain Eukaryota; kingdom Viridiplantae; phylum Streptophyta; class Magnoliopsida; order Cornales; family Hydrangeaceae; genus Hydrangea; species Hydrangea macrophylla. The sequence continues at coordinate 111,258,913 of CM066988.1, read as the reverse complement.
GCATGGATTGCTTCATAGTGTAATGAATTGAACTCCGACTTTACAGGTCTCTGCAAATCAAAGTGGGAAAGAAACGGTCGCCTTCCATCTGGTGACTATGAATACATCGATATAAACATTTCAGGCACTCGCTACATAATTGAAGTTTTTCTAGGAAGTGAATTCCAAATAGCTCGCCCAACAAACAATTACACCTCATTGATCCAAATTTTCCCCCAAATTTTTGTGGGTAAAGTGGAAAAGCTAAAGAAAATTGTTAGACTAATGTGCAATGCCATGAAAGAGTCCATGAAGTGCAACGAGATGGATGTGCCACCTTGGAGGAGATTTGGGTACATGAAAGCTAAGTGGTTTGGCTCTTATAAGCGAACCATCAATGAATCGACGGCTAAAAAGAGCTCGGTTGATGAGGACCCGACCCGCAAGAGATCGGTTGGGTTCAAGCCATTGCCGGGTATTTCTTATTACTGCAGAGAAGACTTTGCTACTAAGGTTGGTCTGAAAGAGGGGCTTTTGGCCATGGCCTTCAAAGACACTACCATGCTATAGTATAGTTATAAGGGGGATGGGGTATTGAAATTAGAACAGTGGTTTTTTATTTTTTATGTTTTTTGAGTTGATTGAGTTTGGAGAGATGATATGGCATTTTGGGTGAAATCAAGAGTAGAATTTGACCAAATTAAGCTTCATTTTGGGGAGGTTAGTATGTGTATGTATGGGGGGCTAAAATCCTAATAATTGATGGGTGAGATGGGATTTTGAGAAATGTATATAATGTTAATGGTGGGGATGTTCAAATCTCATTGCTTATCACATGTTTTCCCTCATGGTTTAATTGGAATCAAAAAGTGAATATATTCCAGTTGCCTGAATGGTTTAATTTACATGTAAAAATATTTTTCAGTAAATATTTTACGTTGAACAGTACTAACAGTAGCGAGGATCTTAAGCGGGTGTGAAGGAGCGGACTTTGGGACGGATTACTTTTAGCGACGAAAATATCGCTTTTACAACGAAATTTTTCGTCACTAAAACAATGATTTTTAGCGACAAAAAATTTCGTCACTAAAAGCCATATTTTCGTCGCTAAAAGTGATCCGTCCCAAAATCCGTCTTTTGACACCCGCTTAAGATCCGGACTGGTACTAACAGAGCATTAAAATTTTACTTTAGGTATAATTAAAAAGAAAAGAAAAATAGAAACATAAGCTTTCTCTACTGGGTGGAAGTTTTTACATCGCATGGCTTGTCTATCCACCAAAAAAAAAAAATTTAAATTTTAGACGGGTGATCCATACCCACAGTATTTTACGGCAACCAATCATGAAACACAACAAAACATTTGGCGTTGCACATGACAGTTTGTTCAATGGAGAAATTAGTCAGATGGATAGTCATACAATGCTAGTTTGATGACTTGATGTGATGCTCCAGTTAGAAGATTTTATTTAGCCCCATATTCCATGGTGGACGTCATTACAAGTAATTGCCCACTATATTTAAGTGATTTGACATCCATTACTTTAGAAATTATTCAGTAAGCCCGTCACATCGTATTATCATGATAACGTTGTGGGACGCCCCAATAACATAGAGTCATTTGGCCACTAAGATATATGAAGTTGCATGACAATAAGTCATGCCCCCTATTTCCAGGGGCGCATCATTCTCTATTTGTCGTAACTCTCTAATTTTAATAGTTACATAATCTCATATAATTAGTGCGTCATATCAAATCAATATAATGATATGGTGTGAGACTCTCACCAAATAATTTCCCAATGAATTGGGTTGAGTTACTAATTATCTATTCTAACACGTGGGCCGCATATTTTACTATACTTATCTCATGGTCAACATTAACTAAAAAGGACTGTGAAACTTTGCACTAAATTTTATGTCGTGTGTATCTGTGATTGGTTGCCGTAATGCAAAGGGAGTACGGACCATCCGTCTCAAATTTACTCTAAAAAAAAAAAAACACCACTTTAATGCTTTCTCTTAGTATTTTTCATCATATACGTTCTAAGATGTTATTAGTCTATCTATATATTTTATATATATAGATGTATATAAGTATATGTGGACGAATTACATTTTAAATATTAGAAAAAGTAACTAAAGGTGTGCTTGATAAAACTGAAAATTAAGTGCTAAAAATTAAATGTTTGATTTTGAGTAATGAAAATTTTAAGTGATTGAATTTGAATACTGAAAATAGTGCTTCAACTACTGAAATAGAATGCATTCAGTGATTATTTTCAGTATAAATTTTTCACTTAAAATTTTCAGTGATTTTTTGGTTGCTTTTTCAATCAAGTGGTATGTTATTAAATGCATTGAAAAATAATAAGTGCTGAATCTTTTCATTTTCAGCACTTAATTGACTTATCAAACATACCCTAAATCCTTTTCGAAATAAAAAAGGAAAGATAGGTAGGCAGTGCACGAAGCTTTTGCTGTTGTGAAATATCAAGGACATGTCTGTCAACCATGGGCGGACGCACATCCCTCTCAACTTTTGAAAATTACTATTTTATCCTATAAATTTTACACATTATTCATTTTTGCCTCTTAATTGCCCCTCCTCAACTTTTCAAAATCACTATTTTACCTTATATATTTCATACATTAGCCATTTTTGTCCCTTAATTGCCCCCCCCCCCCCCAACTTTTCAAAATAATTCTTTTACCTTATATATTTCATACGTTATTCATTTTGCCCCCTCAAGTTTTCAAAATAATTCTTTCACCTTACATATTTCATACTTTATTCATTTTTATCCCTTAATTGCCTCTTAACTTTTCAAAAAAACGCTTTCAAGCTTAAAATAATCGGGACTAGGGCGCTGCCCCTGAACCCCTACATAAGTTTCTGCCCCCTTAGACAAAACTCCTGGATCCGCCATTGTGTCAACAAGCGCCTAATTTCATTATTTATTAAATAAATAAAATATTCCATGCCTGAATCTGCAAAGGTAAATAAATTATCAAGTTCATAGGGCACTAGTGTTGTTGGACCAACCGCTAAAGGGATTCTACAAATGCAAATTTTGTGTGCTATGTCATGTTTTAGGGCTCTAAGGCCTCCTTTGTATTGCATAATTAAGGAGGGAATGTTGTGGAATTGGATTAATAGTCTTATTTAATTGAATAGTCCAGAGTTTGGCAAGACCCCTTTGCTCGGGACTAATTGTCCATTTTAAAAGTATATGGGGGACTATGTTAAACCAAGAGAGATGTGGTATTATTAATTCCCGAACTATCAATTAAATGAGATTAATTGTCCAATCCCCCTCCGCCTTCCTAACATGACCTAAAGGATATATCCAAGACAAGACGAAGGGATGGCATGGAAATTTGGCCCGGCCCGATTGGTGGTTGGCGAGCTATTGATAGGCTTGGGGCGTTAATTGGGTCCGACTTGGGAAATGAGGGTCATAAGTCCATCCAAAGGCCCTAGGTGTGTGGGTTCAGGGCCGGGTTTTAGGCTTTTGGACTATTAAGTTTTAATAAAGAAAAGCTATTCAATAAAAATAAAATTTAATTTAATAGTTACCATACTTGAAGTAAAAACACTTTTGTTGGACAAATGTTTCAGTGATTTATAAAGTAACATAAATTACATTGAGTCATTTAAAAAGTAACATAAATTAAAAGGCTCAACCCACTGAAATACAACAGATAGCGTGTTCTCCTCGTCTAACCCACACTCCCCTGTGGCATCTTTCCTTTGGTGTTGCCGGTGACCTTGTGTCGTTTCCCTTCCCTCATCCTCTTTCTTTTTCCCCTTTAGCCGCTTGTTTTTTTTTTTTTCTCTCATCCTTCCTTTAAGCCTCCCTAGCTCCCTGTCCCACTTCTTTTTGACCTGTTCTACAGCCTTTCTCTGTGGCCCCCCTTTCTTACCTACTCACCCCTGAGTCTTGATGGAGCACTTCAATACTGACCTGTCCCAATTAATATAAAAAACGAGAGCTTGTCCCTCGAGAATGATAGTGGAGGAGAAGTACCTACCAATCTTTTAGTTGGGAAAGCTATTGCAGAGCGCCCCCTAAGCTTCAAGCTATCAAATCCATTGTACTTCGAGCATGGAACTCAGCTGGCAACCTAACAATTGCGGAAATAGAAACCAATACTTTTGTGTTCACTTTCGACAACCTTCACGACTTCCATCGAGTTACCATCCAAGCACCATGGTCAGTAATGGGCCACCATCTTGTGTTGAAACCTTGGAATCCTGGGCTTATTTTGGAAGAGCTCAGGCTCTCTCACTCCTCTTTCTGGGTTCAGATCTAGGGTCTACCACTGACGACATCCTATTGACGCGTTTTCTTGTCACACCCAAGTGTAGGTGATCGTACAAGTAATAAAGTTCTGGAAGTCCAGGTCGAACCCACAGGGAACGGAATAAAATTTTATAAAGTTAGGCAGATAACTATTTTGTCACTAAAAAGAAAATAAAAGATGATGGATTTTTGTGGGGTTTTACTAAACTACTAATTTTTTTTATAGTTTTGCAATAAAAGTAATTAAAGCTATTTTTTTTCTAATTAGTTTATGGTAAAGATTTTCACACTGCAAAATAAATTGACTAAGATACTAGTAAGAAAATGAAGAAAAATAAATAAAAGCTAAATTTTTGTGAGATAAACTTTTTAGATTTAATAATAGCTAAAGATGGAAATAATACAGATGTTTAAGCAAAACTATTATAAAACAGTAAATAGTAATTAACTAGAGGAAATGATTTAAAGGAATTGGGAATATGTAAACCAACACTAAATCCCACAACTTTTGTGCATTTGAAAAACATTTGGCATTTAAGACCGCAGAGTCATTCTTTATTTAAAAATAAACTTTCACTAGTCAGGGTCATATCAAGTGTGTCAGGTTTGATATGAAACGACGTCGTTTGGTTTAAAGAAAAATAAAAAGGCAATTGGACAGTAGCCAGGTTCGAACCGTGCCCCGCCGCGGACGTGGGTTATTCGGCGTCCAGTCCCCACCACTCTGCCACTACACAATTGCCTATCCATTATTGGATAGAAATATATATAAACACATATTTGAAATATTAACTTTGTCATATGAGTTGTTTGAGTATGCTAGGTGTTTTTTATGACAAAAGGCATAGTTTGACAATCCACATAATTAGGCTTTTTATTTCAAATATGTACTCTTTTGAGCCCAATATAGCCATAGTATATAAACATGTTAAATGGTCATAAACTATAGATACATAGATGTTTTTGGCCATAAATGAAAAAACAACTCATCTAGATAAATTTGCCCATTTAAGATTAGTGCACAGAAGCTGTGGTTTCTAAGTTTTTATTACATATCCCCAATTAAAGTTTTAGCCTACCATTTTGAAACTGTCTTTAAAATAAAAATAAAAGATAAATTAAATAAGTGTAAACAGTGACTGCTCAATTAAAACTAAAGCTATAAAACTAAGGTAATGGTGGAATATAATATTAATATATTATTTTCCTACTTAACATGAGCTGGGGTTGAATTTGTGGAATCTGCAAAATAACAAAGTTTAGTACAACTAGGCTAATAAAATATACATAAATAGAAATACTGAACCAAAAATAAAATACTAAACCTTTGACTTTGGATTCTTGTGGGGTCACAGTGGTTGAACTCCAATAACACAAATAAGGCCAAACCAAATCCAAATATACTTTTGGAGTGAGAAATGAATATGGTGTGCTTGGGGCTTTAGTAGGTGATTACAACAACTACGTGGCTAAGAAATATGATATTTACTTGCAAAATCTGTCTTCTAGTGAATAATAATATTGCTATAAAAACTTAAAATTTGGAGTTTCTAACTATTTTAGGGGGCAACTATAAGTACTACTAGACTAGAAATATTAAATCTAAATTTAAATAGGAATATTTTACTACTACAAATTGACAAAGGTCATACAAGAAAACAAATATTTTATTTTAAGAAATACAGTCCACAAAGTTTTGCTACATATTTTTGAACATGAAATCATCAATTACATAAAAGTAAAATTTTACAAATACTAGAACTAGAAAAGGCAAAGAAAAATTAAAGTTTCCTATTTCTAGGGACAATATGAAGTGCTCACATGATAACCTCCCCTAAACTATTCTCTCCCTAACAGTGATTGCAAACTGTTCTTTCAGTTGTGTATTGTGTTGATGACTCCTTCCTTATGCTTCTCCTACTTGTCTCTTTTATAGGCAAAATTATGTGATGAATTCATCACTTCATTCGTCATGCGCCCATTTTTTCCTCCGCGTGTTCAATCATTCGCCTAATTTCTTCAGCTCGTCTCAATTTTTTTCAAACTGGTTGTCAGAGATTTTTGACAAACCCTGCAAAAGAAATTGAGAGAGAGAGAGAGAGAGAGAGAGAGAGAGAGAGAGAGAGAGAACAAATATAAACATATATATATATATATATATAATAATATCATTTGTTAAGTTTTCAAGATTTTGTCAGACGTTTTGTTTTCTTTTGTTTTTTTTCTTTGATTTTTTTATTCTTTTCTTTGTCTGTTTTTGAAAGTTTTGTTCACCAAACGAATGTGAACTTTGACTAAAAAAATGAGAAATTATTCGGTGTGGTTGCTACTTCTTTCATTCATTTTATTTCACTTCATTTTCACCTAAACATATAAAATGTGTAAAAACAAATAATTACATGCATTTGAGTGACATCACTGTTAAATTATATTAATTCAAATATGCATGTAAAACTAGGGATTTGGGAGATTAAATGAGCATTATGTCTATTATATTGGCACATAAATGTGCAATATTCAGTGTTTGTCAACCACCAAATCACATCACATAAATAAACTCCAGATCGATAGGGGCAACGATTGGTCTAGTGGAAGCCGTTGACCTTGCCATCGGGAATACTACTGAGTGGTTGTGGACACACGGCCTCTGTCGTCCACTCTTTCAGTTTTGGTTTGAGATTGTCCTTTCAATGAAGAAGTTTGACATAATCCTAGGGATAGCTTGGCTCACTCAGAGTCAAGCAATTTGGATTGTACAAGAAAGAGAATCACATTCTCTGACAATGGGAATCAATCCTTTGATTTCCAATGTAACCCTTCAGGAGATATGTTCCTCACGAGATATTTAGCTAACATCGAAGTCGATAGTACACAGCGTTGTCTATACCTATAGTCAAAGACTTCGAAAAAGTATTTCAAGACATTTCTAGTTTATCGCCTGAAAGAAGTATAGAGTTTTGTATCAAACTTATACCAGGAACCGCATCGATCACTAAGGTTCCCTACAGAATGGCCCCGCCAAACTATTGGAGTTAAAGGAACAAGTTCAAGAGCTCGAGAACCTGGGTTTTGTATGTCCAAGTACATCGCCTTGGGAAGCACCAATATTATTCGTGAAAAAGAAGGATGGGACGCTTTGACTGTGTATCGATTACAGCAAATTGAACCAAGTGACTATCAAGAATAAGTATCTCTTACCTTGAATTGACGATTTGTTTGATCAATTACAAGGAGTTACAACATTCTCCAAGATAGACTTGCGGTCGGGATATCATTAGTTGAGGGTACGAAATGAAGACATACCTAAGACTGCCTTCAGAACCCGTTAGTCACTATGAGTTTTTGGTGATGCCGTTTGGAATGACGAATACCCCGGCAGTGTTTATGGATCTGATGAACAAAGTGTTCAAGCCTTATTTAGATTAGTTTGTCATCGTCTTCATAGATGATATTTTGATCTATTCAATGTCAGAGGAAGAGCATGAGCAACATCTACGAATTGCAATGCAGACACTCAAGGATCACCAGTTGTATGCCAAATTCAGTAAGTGTGAGTTCTGGTTACAAGAAGTGAAGTTTTTGGGGACACAAGGTTTCGTCTCAAGGAATTTATGTAGATTCATCCAAGATAGATGATGTGTCAAACTGGGTTAGGCCAACCAACCCTACAGAGGTTAGGAGTTTCCTTGGACTTGCAGGTTATTACAGGAGAATTATCGAGGGATTCTCCAGGATAGTTGCACCATTGACTGGACTGACCAGGAAAGCTTAGAAGTTCGAATGGATAGAGAAATATGAATGCGCCTAACTAGAATTGAAAGAGAGACTCACCACCACACCGGTACTAGCTATACCCAAGCCTGATGAAAAGTTCACTATCTTCAGTGATGCGTCATATCAAGGATTGGGGTGTGTACTTATGCAAAATGGTAGAGTTATTGCCTATGGATCTAGACAGCTGAAGCCAAATGAGTTGAACTACCCCACTCATAATTTGGAATTGGTAGTAGTGGTATTTGCTAAGGCTGAAATCGGTTCGGTTCGGTCGGTTTTGGGAGTGATTTTCCACCGACCGATCGGTTCGGTTTCGGTCGGTTTTTTCGGTTTTAGGCTAATTTTTCGGTTCGGTTTTCGGTTTTACACTGCACTAACTTTATGAAAACCGACCGAACCGATCGGTTCGGTTCGGTGGTTCGGTTTTTTCGATTTTTGTTTCACCCCTAGTATTTGCACTCAAGATTTGGAGACATTATCTCTACGGTGAGAAGTTTGATTTGTTCTCCGATCACAAGAGTCTGAAACATTTGTTCACAAAGAAAGAGTTGAACATGAAGCAACGCAGATGGATGGAGTTGATTAAAGATTACAACTTCACGGTGCACCTGTGTCGATTATGTCAGACCGCGATGCTCGTTTTACGTCTAGATTTTGGGAGAGTTTACAAGAAGCTATGGGAACTTCGCTCAAGATGAGTACTGCTTTTCACCCTCAGACGGACGGGCAAACTGAACGTGTTAATCAGATCATGGAGGATATGCTTAGGGCTTGTGTCATCGACTTCAAGGAATCTTGGGAGACACATTTGCCTTTGGTTGAATTTGCTTATAACAATAGCTATCACATTATTATCGGGATGGCTCTGTTCGAAGCATTGTACGGACAACCATGTCATTCCCCGTTGTGTTGGGCAGAGGTTGGGGACACAGAATTGTTGGAACCAGATTTAGTTAGAGAAACTAACGAGAAGATTTCTCTGGTCAAGGAAAGAACGAAAACCGCTCAGAGCAGATACAAAAGTTATGCCGATCGATGCCGAAAGGATTTTGAGTTCAGTGTCAGAGATCACGTACTTCTTAAGGTTTCACCGACCTGAAGAGTGGTGCGTTTTGGTCTCAAGTGAGGAAAGTTAGCCCCGCAATTCATTGAACCATTCGAGATATTGGATCGTGTTGGAAAAGTGGCTTATCGACTTGCCCTACCACCAAAGATGTATGGGGTCCACAATGTGTTTCATGTTAGCATGCTGAAAAAATATATACGAGACCCCTCACATGTGGTAAGTTTTGATGACATTGAGACGAGTCATAACGTTTCTTATCAGGAGAGGCCTGTGAAGATTCTGAATCAGAGTATCAAGAAAATTGAGAAATAAGGATATTCCATTGGTGAAGGTTCAGTGGAATCATCATGACAAGAATAAAGCCTCGTGGGAAGTTGAAGCTGATATGAGGAAGAAGTACCTAGAGTTGTTTCATGACTAGTTAGTCTAGATTTCGGGGACGAAATCCTGTTTAAGGGAGCAAGGATGTAACAACCTGTATTTTTCGTTTATTCATTAAATGTGATTTTCATAATTTTATTTTGTAAGCACTTGCTTCTACTTTATTAGCAATTCTCTAATTGGGGTCAAACTATAATTTTCATAAATTTAAAAAATGCCTGTGTTGAATTTCAAAACTATATTTCAAAACGGTGAAAGTATTTATTTTCAACTCAAACTGTATTTTTATTTAACCAGAAAATTATTTCTTACGATAATATAAATTTTCTAGTATTTTTGTAGTAATCACCGCACCACGTTAATACCAATTGATGAACGAAAACTGTCCACGCCGCGATTTGACTCCCACAGATTTAGGATTCTCTATCAAATTAAATTTGACACTTGCTTTTAAGCTCATTTAAATTGACCAATGATGTTGTTAGGCTTGTTTGGGAATGCACCTAGTGTGTTGTGTTAATTTTGTGACATAAGCTATTTTCCCAAACACCTCAATAAATTTCTAGACAATTTGCATATGCCTTGTTTGGCAATGCCTATGTATATGTGTGTTAAACTAGGGCCATAAGCTAAATACCTAAACATCCTTATTTGGCCCTAGCTTAGTCTAACAACTCCTACAAAACCAATTGGAGTGTATGTGATATATAATCTGTATATATGTAAATTATATACGTATATAAGCTGTGTATATGTAAATTATATACGTATATAAGCTGTGTATAAAATGTATATATGTAAATTGAAAAATTAGTTAATTTGTAGAGTGAGATGTAAGGGACTTGGAGCCCAGGTCCTTGGTTTTTCTTATATAACTCCCTGACATACACTCTCACAACTCACACAATCTGGATAATACATAGAGAGAAAAGATAGAGTACAGAGGAGAATTCATTTACAGAATTTATTTCTAGAGAGAGAGCTTGATGACTCCATAGCCAAGAGCTTCAAGAGTTGGATTTCTTATTCTCTCTCAACAAACACTTAAGCTACAATCACAGTGAGTATTTTGAACTCACTCAGAATGTAATCCATACTCTACTTACTGTTTACATATATGTAATTGTGAATCACCATTGTTATGTTCATCTATGGAAGCTTGAAGCTTGAAATCATAATTTCTCAAACTTAACCAAAACCCGTTTTGTTAGATAAATATGAAAGATTACAGTACGTAGAGACTACGGTTCAAGTATTAAAGCCTAATTCATTCATATCGCGACGTATATTAAAAATAAAATTTCATCACCTCTCGGTTTTTCATAAAATCTGAGGGCTACAATTGAAATTAGTTAAAACCGATCACATATTCATGATCCTTGCGGAAAAATGGAGAGAACCATATATTACAAGTAATGTTTGCATTCGAAAAATGGGTCAAAAATAGACTTTAAATTCGTAATAGGGGAGAAACTACTGTTGCTAATCGATTGGCATGTATACCAATCGATTGACACTTTTGCCAATCGATTGGCATTTTTCAGCACTGACGACTTTTAGTAAAACGGCTATAACTTCCTATAGAAAGCTCAAAAACGTGCACCGTTTGAAGTGTTGGAAACTAGACTCAAAGACCTTTCTTTTGATATGTAATTCATGCACAAAAATTATAACTCATTTTTTAGGGCATTGGTTCAAAGTAGACCCACTTGTGTTCTAGTAGCGATAAAAGCATATTAAAGCATTCTTTGATAAATTCACTGGTTGTTTCTTATAAGATTTGATTTCTTCTTGTACATCTATGGTTATCGTTCCCAGTACTTTATATTTCTGTATTAAGTCATATGGCATACATGTGGAGTCAGTTGTGCATTCATAGTGAGTGGTGATCAGTGTGGAAAAGAGTATATAGTTGAGATTGTGTTTGGACACTCCCTGGTAATTGTGTACCAAAGTGTGATGTTTTTGAGATGGCAGCTAGAGTGTCTTTGAAATGCGACAGTTGCAAAATTGGACACTCCCTGACGCCCATGGTAGCGCTAAAGTGTGTGACGCCGAACTTGGACATTCCCTAGCACCCATAGTAGTGCTAAAGTGTGGCCTACGAACACTCCCTGGTACCCGAGTCTGGATACTGTGTGAGGTTTCTTCCGGTATTTGTGAGGCAAACTAGGTACTAAAGTGTGAGGCAGTGAACACTCCCTGGTACCCCGTACTAAAGTGTGAGGCAAAGACACTCCCTGATACCTCTGTGCTAAAGTGTGACTATCGGAGCATTTCAAAGATACTAGAGTTAGAGTGTTGGGTATTGTGTAGTCGAGAGAAAAGAGTCAATAAGATGAGAATGGTTACATTGGTCTCATATACGGTCATATGTTTTATGAATTGAAGATTTTAATATTATCATCACCGTTTTATAAATTGAATTTATTTCTATGGTTAAACCGTTGATTTATGAAACTGAAAAAAAGGAAAATTGTTAATGAGTATGTTTTTAATACTCACCAGCTTCTTGAAGCTGACTACGTTGATGCGTCCTGGACATTCGTGTCTAGGCTTTTCAGGTTATGATCAGACTGGAACTTACGACTACGCGAAATGAATCAATACTGAGGAGGAATTTATTATTATTACATGTCTTTGGTTATGAACTGTTATTGTAATAAGGATGACTGTAATAGACAATAGATATTATTTTGTTTTCAGGCGGAGTGTGCCTTAGTTGATCCCGTGCTGTAATATTTATTAAGTTAGAAAGTTTTATAAGCCTTGATTGCTCTACTCTGATTATGGTTTTATGTTGTTTGACGTTTAGGACGGAATCGATCCTTCAAACTGTCGCGACCTACGAGTCCATAAAGGAAATTAAACGCTTTCCATATTTATGCTACGTCGGAGCGTGATACTAAAAGATCATACATTTACTTATTGAATGTTCTAAGAATTTAAAATGACTAAGTTTATAATTTCAAAGCATTTTAACATTTTATCCCTCATCGTGAATTATTCCAATAAGGATGTGATAAGGAAAAAAATATCTCTCTCTTTCTCCAATTCGAGAAATTATTCCATGCAACTGTCATACTATTGTAACCTTTTCATTATTGTAGGACTCATGTGAGACCCACAAAAAACTCAAATCACATAAGAATTCACATGGACGGGTGTGAAGGTATAATTTCTCAATTCAATCAATATTGCATGACTTAAATGCAAATATTAAGAGCAGGGGGCATGTACATGTAGCGGAGGTGACACGTACCCCTCTCAACTTTTCAAAATCATATTTGTATATGGTTTATGTATTGTGTACCGGCTAAAATTTTAGTTTTCCCGCATAAGTTGGTATAGCTCAAGTGACAAAGAGATTGACATATATAAGTTCCCTCCTCGAATGCATAGATTCGGGGTTCGAACCTCATCCCCCTCCCCCATATAAAATTTTAAAAAAAAATTAGTTTTCCCTTTTCTAAATTCCGAAATCTCTCTCAGGTCCTTCAATTTTTTTTTTTTTTTTTTAACTTCCCGCCAAATTAACATCATATTTAATTACTTAATAGCCTCATATAGATAAGCCCCTATAGATATCCTTGTTAAATATACAAGTATTCTTTGTTTTATAAGTGAAAGTAGTGAAACAAAATAAAGAAATTAAGTATATAAACAAAATTTTGTTTGAAAGAGAGATGGAAAAATTAGGTCTAAGAGTTGCTAGAAAGTGAATTCTCGAGGTTGATTGCCTTTGAATAGTTATATTTTATCCTGCAATGTGAAATTCACAAAAAACTGTAAATTTTTTAAAATACTAGAAATAAATAAATTACAATATTTTTATCGAACAAGAAATCAGGTCAGCGGTCGACCCCATATAAGTTCGTGCCCCCTAAGATCAAATCCGAACTCTCTAATTAAGTGGCTAAACAATTCCTTCATTTTCATGGCAAAACATGATGACAAGCCTCATTAGAAGAATTCATGTGCCTTTCTCTTTTTGGCCATTGCTATTACATGAAGGGGCTAGCTACTTTGACCACCCCTTGAGGTTAGACCTAATTACACGTACATTCCTTGTGGTTTTGTTGACTCTGATTTTATCCTTAAATGATTTTTCTGTCTGAGAATGTGTGTTTTAGCACTCATTCAAGTGGCCATGTATGACCAAAATTATTATGAATTAACAAAGAATTCCCCTTAATTCCTTAATTGCATACCACTCGCCTATAATTCCTGTCTGATATATGTATCTGTATCTAGACATAGAAACGCATGATTTCCCTCAGGTTCTTTCTAATTTTGAATTTAAATATATGCACATGTCCAAATTCCCAAAATCAAAATTAAATATTTAGTACAAGAAACAAATTAGGAAGGGATTATTTCTCGGCGGATTCATTTCTCTCCATATATATGAGTAAATAGTAAATATTAAATATTATTAAATAGTTAGTACACCACGCGGAAATTTATCCATGTTTAAAATTTCAAAAATATGCTACACTCACACCCAATTTCATACCCAACACATCCTGACCCTTATTCATGTGGGTCATATGTAGAACCCATGTGAGATTCAGATAAGGCCCAATAGAATCAAGGGCCAGAATTGTTGGGCGTAAAATTTAGTGTGGGTGTAAAATTACTCTTGAAATTTTTGCTAAGTAGGAAGGAGTTTTTGCTGAGTCATGAAAAGATTCCCCTGGAAATGGAAATAGGGGGCCAGATGTATCCATAAAGAGTTTTTATTGGATTGGGACATCACAATATATAACCCATTGCATTTAAGTTTTCTTCCATATATAGATATTAATGCATGCATGCATACATATATATAAACAGTTTCTTCCCCCCTATCTTCATTACAAGACAAGTGGGGAAGGAGTACAGCCCCTTTGAGCTCTTTCTTTTAACACTAATACAGAATTTTGCAATGACTGAAAGCAAAATGTTGTCTTGGAGGCTTTCAAATTCCTTTGCACTTTTCATTCTCTTCTCTCTATGCCAAACACCAACTTTTGCACTGAAAAAGGTTCACATTGGTCTTCATATTTCTTCAACTTTTATTAACAATCTGCTAAATTCTGTTAGAAATTCTTAGTTTAGTTTCATTTTACCATTTCATGGAATGGTATTGATATAATCTTTTTTCTTTCATTGTGTTTTTTCAAATAGTCTTATATTGTTTATATGGGATCACAATCACACGGCCCGAAAATTACGAAGGATGATCTTCAGAAAGTGACAGATTCTCAGCTCGAATTCCTTGGATCATTCTTGGGAAGGTACAAAATTTTGGGCATTTTGAATTTTAATTAATTTTTTCCCACTTCATAAAAAAATTTCTGCAATATAACTGTCTCATTCTGTTATTTTTCCCAATTTTTTTAATGCAGCAAACAGGAAGCCAAAGACGCCATTTTTTATTCGTATAGACGAAATATAAATGGTTTTGCTGCAGTTCTTGATGAGGAACACGTAGCTGCGATTGCAAGTACAACATTTTCAATACCTCTCATTTTTTTCCTCCTATTTCCTTCATGTTAGTTCAATTTTGTATCACTAATGCATGTATACTTGGTTGCTATAATTGCAGAACATCCAAAGGTGGTGTCAGTTTTCCCAAATCAGCAGAGAAAATTACACACAACCCATTCATGGAAATTTCTTTCCCTATCAAATGCCAATGGTGTTGTTGACTCAAGTTCATTATGGAAGAAGGCCCGGTTTGGCGAAGATATTATCATTGCAAATATTGATACTGGTAATTTAATCACCATCTTTGGTGGTTTTTTTTCCCCATTTTGAATTTCAATTTCCAAGTTTTTCTTTTTTAAGTTGAAAGTTTTTAGTTTTTATTTCCATTTTTTGTATTGGAAGTTGACTGTGATCAATTCAAAAAATTAAAACAAAAACTGAAAGCCAAAAACCACAATGTTACCATGCAAGAGCCCTAAACAAGTGAGATTCATAATTTGTTATGACTTTGGTAGGAGTGTGGCCTGAATCAGAGAGCTTTAGTGACAAAGGGTATGGACCCATTCCATCAAAGTGGAGAGGGATCTGTGAAACAAAAGATGGAATCTTTTGCAATAGGTATGTTCCCTTTTTTTCTTTTTAATCCCTACCTAGTACCTAAATAGGTGATGCTGATATAGAAATGGATATTATTAACATTTATTTTGACTTTTTGGTGGCAAATTCAAAAATCCGAGTTGTTCTATTCATGTGCCCAGCAATAATTCTGCTAAAAGTAAACTTTCTCTTGAAACATTAGAAGGATAAGGACTCTCCAATAAAAAGCCTCATGGGTCATGACCAAGATCCTGAAAATAAAAAAAAATTAGACAAGGTTGATAGTGTTAGACTCACATAGCACATGGGCTAATGAGAGTTCTTTAGGCTTTGCTTGGTTACGCATGGGACTAGTTTTCCAGCCAGTTTTCCATTTCCCTCCCTTTTCTCTCACAAAATCCACGAACCAAACAAAGCCTTGACAAAATGTTTCGGATTACTAACATTTTTATAAAGGAAGTAATGGCAATAAAATTAATAATCTTTTAGTATTTTTTAATTTCCCTACTTCTTGCTTCTATTTCTTCAATCTTGATCTTCACTTTGACATTTTTGGCTTTTTTTGGGTGAAAAATATTTTGTAGGAAACTTATCGGAACTAGGTACTTCAGCAATGGATATGCGACCTACTTGGCTCTATACAACACTACATTCAACTCTACTCAGATCTCGGCCCGCGACTATGAAGGCCACGGAACTCATACACTCTCAACAGCCGGTGGAAACTCTGTCCCCGGAGCAAATGTCTTTGGTATTGGCAACGGAACAGCAGTCGGTGGCTCTCCTAGAGCCCGTTTGGCTGCATACAAAGTATGCTGGCCCACTGGTGTAGACCCATGCTTCGATGCTGACATTCTAAAAGCTTTTGATTTGGCTATATATGACGGTGCTGATGTGATCTCCATATCAATTGGTGGCTCCCCAAGTGACTACCTTCAGGATTCGATTTCAATCGGATCGTTTCATGCTGCAAAACATGGCGTAGCGGTGGTGTCCGCGGCTGGGAATGAAGGGCCGGCTCCTGGAAGTGTCTCAAATATTGCACCTTGGATGATAACCATTGCCGCCAGTACTACAGATCGCGAAATTGTTGCTTATGTTGATCTTGGCAGTGGTTTGCGTCTCAAGGTTCAATTTTTGTTTTCCCCTATCAATATTTTAGTACTTTTTTTTTTATTTATTTTTTCACTCATAATTTGATTTATTCGGTTTGACGTTGTATTTATCTTTCTTCTTCAACTTTAGGGAGCAGGCGTTTCTCAGCCATTGCCAGAAAATAGGTTCTACTCTCTTGTAACTGGTGCACAGGCTAGGGCTGCCAATGCATCGGCAGAAATTGCGTAAGAACCATATTAAGCTCTTAAAGCTACCATTTTAGAATTCCATCAGACTGTTTGGTTTATAGATATAGAGAAGTAAAGGGAAAACCCCTTTCATACTAATTTCCACCATGCATAAATAACACTAGAAATTAATCGAAACTTTTCAGATAATAAAAGAAACCGAAGGAATGTGACCCACAAAATTCAAAAAACTTCAAATTATCTTCCCCATTTTTCCTTATAAACCAAACGAAGAAAATAGTGTTTTTCTCAATGCTTTTCTTTTTCTTTGTCCAAGTAAACCCATGAATTGAACGATTTCTTGAGCTAGTAATTTACTTGCGTAAATCTAGTTTGCTGTGTGAGGAAGGAACTTTGGACCCACATAAGGTGAAGGGTAAGATCTTGGTGTGTCTGAGGAATGGAATTTCAAGATTAGAAAAGGGGGAACAAGCCTTTCTCTCTGGGGCAGTGGGGATGATTCTTTGCAACGACGAGAACAGTGGCGGTGACCTACCGAGTGATGTTCATGTCCTTCCTACCTCACATATCAATTACACCGCCGGTCTATCCGTTTTTGCCTACATCAATTCCACCAAGTATAAAATTCTCCCTCTCTCATACACACACACACACACACACACTCTTGCCTACATCAACTCTTATCAATTTTCGTCTAAGCAAAAACTATATATGGTTATGGCAGATATCCAAAGGGAATAATTACACCTCCAAAAGCAGAATTAGGCACAGAGCCTGCCCCATTCATGGCTGCTTTTTCATCTAGGGGTCCGAACACCATCACACCGGAGATCCTCAAGGTTTCATTTCTTACTGTTTAATTTCCTTGTTATGTAATTTCACATATTTTTGGTGGATAATATGTGTGTGCGTGTGTGTGTGTGTGTGTGTTTTTTTTTTTTATATAAATATATTATACAGCCTGATATAACTGCACCTGGAGTGAATATCATAGCTGCATATAGTGAAGCAATAAGCCCATCACGGAGTGACATTGATAAGGGTAGGACTCCGTTTGTAACAATGTCTGGAACATCAATGTCTTGTCCTCATGTCTCTGGAGTCGTCGGCCTTCTCAAGGCTCTCCACCCTGACTGGAGCCCTGCTGCCATTAAATCTGCAATCATGACTACTGGTAAGACTTCCATTTCTATAATTTCTTTGGTTAGAGCCTGTTTTATGTTCAATCTCAATTTTAATTTTACTCTGGTTATATATATATATATATATATATATATATAAACCAACATCATGTTTTTCAAAGGATCTGTTTTAAGAGTGTTTTTAGATCTTATATATAGTAAAAAAAAATGTTTTTTTTTTTTTTTTTGCATCTATTTATCATTAAATTTTAACCATGTTGCTGCTGAGAATTTTATATGTGTGCAGCAAGTAGAAGAGACAACACTCACAGGTTAATCCTTGATGAGTCCTCAGTTGAGGCAACACCATTCGCCTTTGGTGCTGGACACATAGACCCAAATCGTGCCGCAGACCCTGGTTTGGTCTACGACTTAAAAGCAAGGGACTACAAGAACTTCCTCTGTGCTCTTGGCTATAGTGAAGCCAAAGTCAAGCGCTTTACCATAAGCCATTACAAATGCCCCACCACCGCCGGTCCTCGTAGCCTCCTCAACTTCAACTACCCTTCCATAACAGTCCCTAAACTGTCCGGCTCAGTTACCGTGACTCGGACACTGAAGAATGTGGGTTCACCGGGTAACTACACGGCTCGTGTTTATAAGCCAAGAGGAATTTCGGTTCGTGTTGAGCCCAATGTCTTGGAGTTTAAGAGGATTGGACAGCAGAAGAGCTTTAACTTGACTCTGAAAGCTAGTGGACTCATTGTGCCTGAGAAATATGTGTTTGGACATTTGATATGGTTAGATGGAGTTCACTCAGTGAGGAGTCCAATTGTTGTTGCCACAGCTGCTTAGAGTGATTAAAGAACTAGTTTTATTTGTTTTTTTTAAACCTTTTTTTTTTTTTTTTTTTGTATAGGAATAATATGATGGTTGGATTGCCACAGAAGAATGTAATCTGTTTGTTGTTTTCTTTTTATTTTATCAGTCTACTATGATGTTTTTTGAATTAAAAGGCATTGTACCTCTATTCAAAGCTGGCTTCATGAATTCTTATGAATTCTTATGTTTTCCAGTGTTAGGCTAAAATGATTGGAAAAAAAATAATAATTCAGCAATCCAAGATATGAACTATTCCACACCAACACAAATTCTGAATCATATTTGAAGTGATAATTTGAAACTCCAAAATCTTATTCCTACTCCACAGCATAAAGGACTCAGATCAAGACAATCCCCCTGATGTCATTAAAATCACCAAGATTTCCTCAACCACAATCGTGTCCAAGGAAAATGTTTTACGGGTATTTCACGAGTAAATATTGGGTATCACAGGGATACCATGTGGGATTTTATCCCCTCTTTTGTTGAGTTGTATCAGTTTTTGGCTGAATTGGACCATAAAAATAGGGGGTCAGATGGATTGCTGCATACTCCTTATTGGTTTGTGATACCATATAGGATTATGCAACAGTTGCATTCAATATTTAGCCGTATTTCACATGTAAGTTATATATTTCATTTGAAGAAGGTAAAATATTTTGAGAGTAAAATATTTAGGGGCACTTAGAGATAAGGACAGTATCACAAGTTTCTGCTTATTAAGAGCAACTGCAGTGGGATTGTGGGAGAGTATCTAGGGGAACTTAGCGTAAATGTCATACCAAACCCTCACAACGGTGAAGCTTAATACATAACTAACTTAGGTATATAGTAGTCAAACTTAACTTTACCATTTCACTAAATTTGCTACTATACAGCAAAGCCAGACTTGGCATAGCCGACCCCCACACAAACGACTTTCTCTTAGCCGACCTTACACAACCGACAAAGTCTTAGTCGGCCCTCACACAAATTGTCTTCCTCTCAGTCGGCTTTGCCTTAGCCGGCCCTCTCAGTCGGTTTTCTCTTGGCCGGCCCACACACGGCCGACTTTCCCATAGCCAAATCCTACTACAGTACTACACTGTTAGCCTTGAATTTAGTTAAGGCATCATTTATGTTTGTTTTGATGATGACAAATCTAGTGATAATTGCATGTTCTTAATGATTCTATTCCAATCAATTCTCAAGTCATTTTTATTGTGCTAATCTCTTGATTTATGCATTTAGATATTCTAACTTCGTTTGAGATCATGAGATAGCATATGGTGAAGCCCAAGAGTCATGCAGCTCAGCAAGGATCAAGCTTGAAGACTTGAAGATTTTTCATCCTTGGTTGAAGACTAAGATTTATTTGTAAGCGTCTTGGTCAATCACTCATAGGGGCTCAAGTAACTTTAATTGAACTTTAGGATCCTTGCTCTCACACTTTAAAATACTTTCACTTACTTAAACATACTTAGACCACTTAATTAAATTCATTTCACAAAAGTTTTCAAGTGGCTAAGTCAAAATCAAGAACCCTTTGCAGATGAGTTAACTTTAAAGTCAAACCTGATCTAATTGGTAAGGAACTAGATGTTGAGTTTTATATGGTTGGAAAGGTATTTGAATCTAGTTTCTGAATCTTCAAACGAATCATAAAAATGAGTTTTGTAGAGGGAGTTATGGCTGTTTTAGTAAAAAAGGTGTCAGTCTGCCAAAAACCAGCAGAATCCAGTCGACTGAAAAATTAAGGGTCTAGTCGACTGAAGGTAATGTTCAATCGATCGAAAGTACTGTTCAGTCGACTGTTTTATGTTTTTGAAGGGTAGCCACTGCTACAAACTTTCGTGTTGACTAGGCCAATTTTCAGTCGACTAAAACGCGCAGAAACACACTAACGGCTAGTTTTCTAAGCTCTCCAAAAATTATTTTTACACCCCCTAATCACTTCCAACGGCTATACTCTTTAAAAAACTATATATAGGGATGTTTTTAAGGGTTATAAACAAAATGGAAATCAAGGATAATCATTCAAACAATTTGTTTAATCATCATTCACAATTGAGCCCTAGTTTGAATAAAAAATCAATTTGCTCTAGATTTTAATTGTAATTCTTGATGGAGTAAATTGTAGTGAGCTTTCATTTGTATTATCTACTCACTTAGGAGTTTTTGTGTGAGCTTTAACTGTATTATCCACTCTAGAGAGAGAGTTATCATTTGTACCCAAATCAATTGTAAAGAGTGAGGGTTAGTAACCCTTGTGTCCAAAGAAGAGGTGTTCTTCTTTGAAAGAGATTGAAGGCTCTTGTAACGGTTTGGTCTGCACCCGTGAAGCAGATCGAGTAAAGAAATCCTCAAGAGGTGTTCTTGAGGGGTGGATGTAGGCCGCGGTGTACGAATTGCCGAACCACTTGAAAACTCGGTTTGCAAGTGTATCTTCCGTTCTCTCTTTACTTTATTGTTTGTGATTGTGTTTAATTTTCTATTAAGTTTTTAACAGGTTAATTTTCCGCTAAAACCTTATTCACCCCCCCCCCCCCCCCCCCCCCCCCCCCCCTCCTCTAAGGTTTCCATATTTGGGCCAACACACACCACTGCAAATCCTTCTCTTCCTGTATACTAACGTAGACTAAGTTTACACTACAAAAAAAAAAAAAAAAAAAAAAAAAAAACCCCACTGAAGCTGCTCTAAGGACAACTTGAATCTTAGTTAAAACTCTTTTACAAAAAACACATCTTTGACAAAAAGAACAAAAAATAATTAAAATCCGAAAATACCCAGGCACCAAATGCGCCGCACATGCTCACCTGTGCGCCCCTCAACGAACAAATTTTAAAAAATGACATGGTGTGGCGCTCGCACTATGTGAGTGACCACACCATACCCATTTCAAAAAAAAAAAATTATAACTTTAAACCTCCATAACTTTTGATCTACTAGGCCAAATTGTCACTGTTTCAAACATTGACAGCCCCTTTGTCACGGTTTCGACCATGACAATTTAAGGCGTGACTATTTTTTTTTTGTCACTGTCGAAAACTGTGACAATACTCTTTGTCACGGTTTGCTTAGGTACCATTTCAAAGTGAGATATCCCTTTAAATTGTCACATATTTGTCACTGTTCTAAACAATGACAATTTTATTATTTGAACAATGACAATAATTTATGTTAGTCACTGTTTGAATAGGAACAAATATTTGTCACATCATTGTCACTATCCAGAACATTGACAAATGTTTACATTAGTCACTATTTTAACAGTGATAAATGATGGTCACATTTTTAAAGATAGTGACAAACTATTGTCACATTTGTTTTTGTCACGGTAAATAATAGTGACAATTTGGGAAAAATTTTCAAAAATCCACCCTACTGTATGAATCCACCCTATTAATTTCAATATAAACACAAATAACAAAATTGCAATCCAACTATAATAAACACAAATTGTAAGATCACAACAAAACACAACTATGCAATCTAATACGATAACCTATATAAACGCAAATCGAATACGAAGTTTACTTAATTATAACACAATTGCAATCCTATAAACACAAATCAAAAGATCATTACAAAACACAATTGCAATCTAATACGAAGTTCACTTATAACCAACACATGGTTCAATAAGACACTTCAGCTAAAAAGGAAATGGAGAACACAAAAAATAAAATAAAAAAATAAAAATAAAAAAACTGCACGAAAAGAGGAGTGACATCATTACTTATTGCATTATCAACTACCATTGAAAATAGTTTCTTGTCAATGTTCCACTCTAAGAGTAAGTCACTAATGAATCTAAGCAAGGATAATCAATATACTTATATGCAAGAATTTTCTTCCTTATTTCCCAACTGTCATTAACGTAATGAGCTGTCAAACAAGCATATGCAAAGTTTTGAAGGTCTGATGTCCAAATATCTATCATCAATGTGATCTGAGAAAAAAGTCCATCTAAAAAAGAATATAACTCATCCTTTTCTTCTTGATAGACATTCAAGACATCTGCCCTAATTGTGGTTTGAGAAATTAGCTTGAACATTAGTTGAAGATTATTTATACATCTTTGTTCGCATAACCCTAACCAAAATCTTCTTATTCAATCAAAATATAAAATGCAAACAAACAAACAAAATACAATATAATGTAGATACAAACTGTGAAATCCCGTCTCACATCGCATAAATATAAAAAGTTAGTCTGATATATGTAGAATTAAGGGGACTACTAGTAACAACTTGGGCTTAAGCATTTTAAGGGTCAATGTGGTAGGCTCGTCAAGTTGTTGGGCTAGTGGACCTCTTGGGGTGTTACACAAACAGTTAAAACAAAATGACTGTGATTTTATCCGGGTTCCACTGTCATATATGTTGTGACACTTTTTGTAAAAAAAAATAAAAAATTGTGAAAGTATAGCATTACTCAACCACGGAGATGACTATTTTGCAAATTTTAGCAGTAATTATGGACACTTATAGACATTAAAGCACCTCTCAAATTTGAATTTCCCGTAAGTCTAAAAGATTATATACTCACTTATTAATATTAATGAGGTTCTCGCAATCAAAAAACAAAAATGTTGCACTCACACCAAATTCCACACTCAACACATACTAACCCTTGGTTTTTTTGGATCCTGTGTAGAACTCATGTGGCACCCACATGGAATCCACTGAAATCAAGGGCTAAGATTGTCAGTTGTGAAATTTAATGTGGGTGTGGCATTACTCATAAAAAAACAAAAAAACAAATATATATATATATGTGTATATATTTAACGAGGTTTTCAAATATCACCTGATCGAGAAACTTATTCCCAAAAGTTTATGGCCTGTTTGGATGTTCCAAGAATTTAAAATGACTAAGTTTATAATCTCAAAGTACTTTAACATTTTATCCCTCATCGTGAATTATTCTGAGGATGTGATAAGGAATATATATATATATATATATATATATCTCCCTTCTCCAATTCGAGAAAGTATTCCATGCAAACGTCACACTGTGTAATAGTGCATTGTAATCTTTTTATTATTGTAGGACTCATGTGAGACCCACAAAAACACAAATCACGATTCACAAAGGAAGTCACATGGGTGTGACGCTATAATTTTTCAATCCATTCAATATTGCATGACTTAAGGGGCATGTACATGTAGATTGTAGCGACAGGTATCCCTCAACTTTTCAAAATCATACACATATGGTTTATATATTGTGTACCGGCTAAAATCTTAGTTTGCCACTTCTCAATTCAGAAGCCTGTATTTGGTCCTTAATTTTTTTTTAGCTTCCTTCCAAATGAATATCATATTTACTTAATAGCCTCAAATGGATAAGCCCCTATAGATATCCTTGTTAAACATACTAGTATTCTTTGTGTTGGGAATTTAACACGCGGAACCAAATTCCCCCAAATAAACATACACACATGAACAGTAATTAAACATCCACACCAAAGAAAAGAGACACTGATTTCTACGTGATTCGGCCAAACACCTGCTTACATCCACACCCGAGAGATCCATTCTTTCACTATTGAGTAAAATATGATACAAAGTTACATGAATTAAATCCCATAACCCAAAAACAAAACCCTTGTACTCTCCCCACTCAATACCCCAAAGAACCTGACACAATTAATCATTGTAACATAGAGAAATCACAGAGACAAAGAAATACCCATCCCTACCTCACATCCCTATAACGATGTGAACAACCCTCACAGAAAACTCCAATGATTAATCTCTCTCACCCTAGACCATGCACCCCCATGAGGGGACACCCCCAACTTGGTACACCAAAGACTTCATAAATTCCTATACAACATCCCTATATATAGAGTTTACAACCCATTACTTATTGGACAAGTAATACAACTCTATCATAAAGGAAATCAAATCACAATAGGAATCTAGCCAAATTACAATCCCTAAATTAATGGAATTATCCCACATGTGATATAATCCCAACAATCACCCCCTCTATCACTTGTGGGGAAACTGTCCAATCAATTTATCACACATGATCAGCACCTCCTTACAAAAAATGCTCGCACCCCCTCAACTGGAGTGCCCACAAAGTCGACCACTTTACTACCGTTTGACAAACCGCAAACACTTCACCATTGGCCATAACCAATACCAGATTGCACATACCTCGAATTCGCACGGTCTCAACACCCCCGATTCGAACAATACAGCCAATACATGTGCAATTGCCCCCGAGTTAATTATACGCATTAACTCCACCAGAGAAGAGCCTCGACCTCTCCTTCTCCCCAACAGGATTTCCCCTCACCATCGTCTGAACCGTGAAATAAACCATTCACCCCACTTGCAAGCATTTTCCATCGAGATCTTGGGAGTATAACTCTACCAACCAGACGACACAAACCATCCACATTTCTCTCAACCGCCGTGTGTGATTTCAGCAACAATATTAGATTCCTCCGCAACTTTGGGATCAATATCACACCACCCAAATAGCGAACCTGCTCCAAAAAAATTTGATCAACGTTCCTACGTGCAGTATCCTAACAATTACCTCTGTCAAATAATTGCGCCGGTGTCTGCCCCCGTCTTCTTGGAACCCATCAAATTATTTTCTCCAGAAGCACATACTTACCGTACTCGAAATCTAACAACCCAAGAGAAATGCCCGTATGAGTGGAAAGTGAGAACCTCTCCACTATACGCAACATGGTACAATCACAGTAACATCAAAATTATTTTTCGGCCCTAGATCCCAACCTGCTGCAATATATATAAGATCTATCACCAAGAAAAATAAATTCCAATCCATGCAGAATTTCATAAATCCGCACCCACCGATGAATCCGCAGCGCCCAAAACACCTTAGGAAGCATCTTTGACCCAAATTTCAAGTAACATACTAGTCTCACAAACCCCTTGAAAATTTAACCAATCAAAAACATTGATTCGATGCACCTTGCCACACTGGATAAAACACATCCAAAGTTTATCCAAAACATGAACATTATCCTAATCCTGCAGCAAGTTGTCATCCAACGGACCCGTGAACCTTCGTGCCGCCGGCCAAGTCACCCACACACTGCATCATCGATTTTCTTTAATTTTTTTTTCTCCCTTTATCATGTGTTATTTTTTAACCACCGTGCTGTTAATCTCCACTGTCACCGTGCGCCTGTATCACCATGATATGACCACCATAGCTCTGATACCACTTATTGGGAATTTAACTCACGGAACCAAATTCCCCCAAATAAACACACACACATGAGCAGTAATTAAACATGCACACCAAAGAAAAGAGACACAGATTTCTACGTGATTCGGCCAAACACCTGCCTACATCCACACTTGAGGGATCCATTCTTTCACTATTGAGTAAAATATGATACAAAGTTACATGAATTAAATCCCATAACCCAAAAACAAAACCCTTGTACTCTCCCCACTCAATACCCCAAAGAACCTGACACAATTAATCACTGTAACATAGAGAAATCACAGAGATAAAGAAATACACATCCCTACCTCACATCCCTATAATGATGTGAACAACCCTCACAGAAAACCCCAATGATTAATCTCTCTCACCCTAGACCATGCACCCCCATGAGGGGACACCCCCAACTAGGTACACCAAGAACTTCCTAAATTCCTATACAACATCCCTATATATAGAGTTTACTTATTGGACAAGTAATACAACTCTATCATAAAGGAAACAAAATCACAATAGGAATCTAGCCAAATCACAATCCCTAAATTAATGAAATTATCTCACATGTGATATAATCCCAACACTTTGTTTTATAAATAAAAGTAGTGAAACAAAATAAAATTTTGTTTGAAAGAGAGATGGAAAAATTAGGTTGCCTTCGAATAGTTATATTTTATCCTGCAATGTGAAATCCATGAAAAACTACAAATTTTTTTAAAATACTAGAAATAAATAAATTACATTATTTCTATCCAACTAGAAATCGGGTTGGGGTCGCTCGACCCTATGTAAATTCGTGCCCCCTAAGATCAAATCCGGACTCTCTGATTAAGTGGCATGGGTCGGGCTCGCTCGACCCTATGTAAGTTCGTGCCCCCTAAGATCAAATCCGGACTCTCTGATTAAGTGGCATAACAATTCTTTATTTCCATGGCAAAACATGATGACCAGCCTCATTAGAGGTAGGAATTCATGCGCCATTCTCTTTTTGGCTGTTGCTATTAAATGAAGAGTAGACCAAATACATTATTTTCTTTCTTTTTTCTTTTGATCTATTTTTGGAAAGATTCATAAGATTTTGTTGACTCTGATTTTTCCTTAATGATCCATAAGATTCATAAGGATTTTTCTGTCTGTGAATTTGTGTTTTAACACTCATTCAAGTGTGGCCATGTATGACCAAAATTATTATGAGTTAACTAAGAATTCGCCTTAATTTTTCTTTTTGTCTCTATACATAGAAACGCATGATTTCCCTCAGATTCTTTCTAATTTTGAATCTAAATACATGCACATGTCCAAATTCCCATAATCAAAATTAAATATTTAGTACAAATTCTAAGAAACAAATTAGGAAGGGATAATTTCTCGCAGATTCATTTCTCTCCATATATATAGATATAGATACATGCATGGCATACATATATATATACATATACATATATATATGTATTCTTTACAAAACAAGTGGGGAAGGAGGACATCCATTTTGAATTTCTCTATACAGAATTTTGCAATGACTGAAAGCAAAATGTTGTCTTGGAGGCTTCCAATTTCCATTGCACTTTTCATTCTCTTTTCTCTATGCCAAACACCAACTTTTGCACTGAAAAAGGTACACACGGGTCTTCCTTCATATTTCTTCAACATTTACTCACAATCTGCTCAATTCTGTTAGAAATTCTTAGTTTATTTTACCATTTGATGGGCTGGTTTTGATATAATCTTTTTTTTCTTTCATTTTGTTTTTTCAAATAGTCTTATGTTGTTTATATGGGATCACAATCACATGGTCCGAAAATTACGAATGATGATCTTCAGAAAGTGACAGATTCTCATTTCGAATTCCTTGGATCATTCTTGGGAAGGTACCAAAATTTTTTGGCCTATTGAATTTTGAACAATATTTTTTTTGCCCCACTTTTTATTTTTCTGCAATATAACTGTCTCATTCTGTAATTTTTCCCAAATTTTTTTAATGCAGCAAACAGGAAGCCAAAAACGCCATTTTTTATTCGTACAGACGAAATGTAAATGGCTTTGCTGCAGTTCTTGACGAGGATCGCGTAGCTGAGATTGCAAGTACGTACAACATTTTCAATACCTCTCTTTTTTTTTTTCTTTTTTTTTTCCCTAGTTCCTTTATGTTAGTTCAATTTTGATTTTTGTATCACTAAATGTATAAATATTTGGTTGCTATAATTGCAGAACATCCAAAGGTGGTGTCAGTTTTCCCAAATCAGCAGAGACAATTACACACAACCCATTCATGGAATTTTCTTTCCCTAGCAAATACCAATGGTGGTGTTGACTCAAGTTCATTATGGAAGAAGGCCCGGTTTGGCGAAGATATTATCATTGCAAATATTGATACTGGTAATCATATATGTCAACCAGTTTTATTCTCTTTTCTTAGCAAAAAAAAAGTTTTATTCTCTTTTTTTTTTTTTTTTTCCTTTTCCATTTATATTCACATTTATTTTAAATTCTAAACTTTAAACATGTGATATTCATAAGTTCCTATTGACTTTTGTAGGAGTGTGGCCTGAATCAAAAAGCTTTAGTGACAAAGGGTATGGACCCATTCCATCAAAGTGGAAAGGGGTTTGTGACACAAAAGATGGAATCCTTTGCAATAGGTATGTTCCCTTTTCTTGTGTTATGACTACCTAAATAGTTGATGTTGATATAGTAATAGATTTTAACATATATATATATATATATATATTTTGACTTTTTGGGGGAAAAATAAAAAATATGAGTTGTTATATTCATGTGACCAACAATAATTCTGCTAAAAGTTAACTTTCTCTGAAAATAACTAGAGGGAAAAAAAATTTATTTTCCACCGAATATTCCTCAATTAATAGTTGCAACATTATAGGCTTGAAACATTAGAAGGATAAGAACTCTTCAAATAAAAAGCCTCATGAGTCATGACCAAGATCCTAAAAATATATATATATATATCTATATAATAAGATAGAGCGGTTTGGGTCCCTCCCAAGTTAGCAATTTTCAATCTTAACCATTGAGACAGGGTTGGATATTTTAAACTATCGGATCAAAAGTGCACACATGTATCACGCATGTGCATGTATATGTATTTTGCCTTATATGTAAAGTGATATCAATTTAAGTAGGGAAATTGTTACCAAAATAAAATTAATTTAAGTAGGGAAATTAAATCCTCCAAATTAATTGTAATTTGATAGTTAAATCACATCTCTCTTTCTCTTACATCTCACATTTGCATTACTCATATCACAGGAAAAAAATTTCCCAAATCCCTCATATCTCTCTCTCTCTCTCTCTCTCTCTCTCTCTCTCTCAAGTTAGCAACTTCCAGTCTTAACTATTGAGACAGGGTTGGATAATTTAAACCGTAGGATCAGAAGTGCATACATATATCACGCATGTGCATGTATATATATATATATATATATCTTGCCTTAAGTAGGGAAATTGTTGCCAAAATAAAATTAATTTAAGTAGGGAAATTAAATCCTCCAAATTAATTGTAATTTGATAATTAAATCACATTAAATCTCTCTTTCTCTCAAGTCTCACATTAGCAGTACTCATATCACAGGAAAAAAAAATTCCCAAATCCCTCACGTCTCTCTCTCTCTCTCTCTCTCTCTCTCTCTCTCTCTCTCTCTCTCACACACACACACCAAATCATTTTTGAATTTGCTCCTACCTTCCAATTCCCCCCACCCCCTTCCCTCTCTCTCTCTCTCTCTCTCAATTAATCACTCCCAAACATTAACTATGAAGATACATTTGTGCTAGATTATTTAGAATAGAGTTTATTTTTTATAGGTTTTTCTTTTTTCCTTTCCATGACTCCGATCAAATGACTTTCATAGAACTAATCAAACTGATATAATATGAGTGGGAAATCACAGAAAGTTGAAGTTTAAGAAGTGGGTTTCAACAATGAATTTCATAATTCAAGTCTCAAGAAATGTATTCTCACTTGCACTTTTTTAAATCTAGGAAGCGTATTTGTTATATCTATTGCCTATCTAGAAAATGGATTTTTCTATCACTATGGTTGTAAATTGTGCTATCAGTTTGATTAGTTCCACCCTTTTTATAGGTCATTTGATTAGTTCTATCCGTTTGATATAGTCTATAGGGCCAATTAGTGAAATGAGAAATGCTGCTTCCCAAATATGGGCTAAATAATCACAAAAGTTTTGCTTTTCTTTTCTTTTTCTTTCCAAAAGCTTAGAAAAAGCCTTTTTATTTTTTTGTTTCTTTCACTTCGTGCCCTCGGGCACGGGTTATAACTAGTATATTTATATATTAGGCTTTGTTTGGTTACGGATGGGACTAGTTTTTCATCCGGTTTTCCGTTCCCCTCCCATTTCCCTCACAAAATCCATGAGATAAACAAAGCCTTGGCAAAATGTTTCGGATTTCTACTAAGTGCCAATCCTTGGTTTTTATAAGAAACTAATGGCAATAATAATGGTAATTCTCATAGTATATAGAATGCATGGGGACATAGGAATTCTTTAATAAAAATGATCTGAATTAGTAATATAATCTTGGTCGATTTACAAAGGAAGTAATGGCAATAAAAATAATAATCTTTATTTTTAATTTCCTTAGTTCTTGCTTCTATTTCTTCAATCTTGATCTTCACTTTACATTTTTGGCTTTTTTTGGGTGAAAAATATTTTGTAGGAAACTTATCGGAACTAGGTACTTCAGTAAAGGATATGAGACCTTCTTGGCTCTAACCAACACCACCTTCAACTCTACTCAGATCTCAGCCCGTGACTATGAAGGTCACGGAACTCATACACTCTCAACAGCCGGTGGAAACTCTGTCCCCGGAGCAAATGTCTTTGGTATTGGCAACGGAACAGCAGTCGGTGGCTCTCCCAGAGCCCGTTTGGCTGCATACAAAGTATGCTGGCCCATTGGTGTAGGATCATGCTTCGATGCTGACATTATAAAAGCTTTTGATTTGGCTATAGATGACGGTGTTGATGTGATATCTGCATCAATCGGTGGCTCCCCAAATGACTACTTTGAGGATTCGATTGCAATCGGGTCGTTTCATGCTGCCAAACATGGCATAGTGGTGGTGTCCTCGGCTGGGAATTCTGGACCGTTTCCTGGAAGTGTCTCAAATATTGCGCCTTGGATGATAACCATTGGTGCGAGTACTATAGATCGCGAAATTGTTGCTAATGTTGAACTTGGCAGTGGGTTGCGCCTCAAGGTTCAATTTTTTGTTTTCCCTATCAATTCTTTGGTACTTTTTTATTATTTTTTTATTTTTATTTTCACTCCTAATTTGATTTTTTTGGTTTGACGTATTTATCTTTCTTGTTTAACATTAGGGAACAAGCGTTTCTAAGCCATTGCCAGAAAATAGGTTCTACTCTCTTGTAACTGGTGCACAGGCTAGGGCTGCCAATGCATCGGCAGAAATTGCGTAAGAACCATATTAAGCTCTTAATTTAGAATTCTTCCATCAGACTCTGTTTGGTTTGCAGATATAGAGAAATAAAAAGGAAACCCCCTTTCATACTAATTTCTTCCACGCTTAAATAACACTAGAAATTGGTACTTTTCATATTATAAAAGAAACAGAAAGATTGTGACTTACAAAATTAAAAAAAAAAAAAAAAAAATTAACTTCAAATCATCTTCCCCGTTTTTCGTTATAAACCAAACGAAGAAAAGAGTTTTTCTCAATGCTTTCTTTTTCTTTCTCTAAATAAACCCATGAATGGAACGATTTCTTGAGTTAGTAATTTACTTGTGTAATCCAGTTTGCTGTGTGAGGAAGGAACTTTGGACCCACGTAAGGTGAAGGGTAAGATCTTGGTGTGTCTGAGGGGTGACAATGCAAGAATGGACAAGAGCGAACAAGCCCTTCTCTCTGGGGCAGTGGGGATGATTCTTTGCAACGCCAAGGCCAATGGCGGTGAACTCGTGAGTGATCCTCATGTCCTTCCTGCCTCACATATCAATTACACCGCCGGTCTATCCGTTTTTGCCTACATCAATTCCACCAAGTATAAAATTCTCCCTCTCTCATACACACACACACACACACTTGCCTACTATCAACTCATTAACAGTTTTCGTCTAAGCAAAAACTATATATGGTCATGGCAGATATCCAAAGGGAATAATTACACCTCCCAAAGTAGAATTAGGCACAAAGCCTGCCCCATTCATGGCTTCTTTTTCATCCAGGGGTCCGAACACCATCACACCGGAGATCCTCAAGGTTTTCATTTTCTTACTGTACGTTTAATTTCCTTGTTATGTAATTTCACATATTTTTGGTGGGTAATGTATGTTTATATCATACAGCCTGATATAACTGCACCTGGAGTGAATATCATAGCTGCATTCTCTGAAGTAGCAAGCCCATCAGGGAGTGACTTTGATAAGCGTAGCACTCCTTTTATAACAATGTCTGGAACATCAATGTCTTGTCCTCATGTCTCTGGAGTCACTGGCCTTCTCAAGGCTCTCCACCCTGACTGGAGCCCTGCTGCCATTAAATCAGCAATCATGACTACTGGTAAGACTTCCATCTCTATAATTTCTTTGGTTAGATAAAGCATGTTTCGAAATACATATAACAGGATCAAATTCAATCTCAATTTTTATTTTTATCTGGTTATATATATATATATATATATATAAACTGACATCATGGTTTTCAAAGGATCTGTTTTAAGAGTGTTTTTAGATCAGGCATGAACTTCTACGCTATAAAGCACATGTTCAGTGGTGAATCACTTAATTGGTTCTGAGTCTTTCCAAATAGCCCTTTACATTTAGAAAATACTAAATTGATTCACTGATGAATCACCATATACTGTAATTCATTTTTTTGCTATTTATCTTGGGAAAATTAGTGGAAAATCTAGGAGTGCTCACTAGTTGAGTGAGACGTGTTTGGCCCTCACCTGCTCATCCATCCGAACATAGTCGGGTTTGCCCTCCTGCCACCCGTCATCCACTCGTTTTGTCGGGTACACCCGACTCATCGGGTGAGTCGGGTCGAGTCGGATGAAACCCCACTGTCTCATTTGTCTCAATCAAAATATGCTTTGCACATGACTTTTGTCTACATTTTTTTTTTTTTTTTTTTTTGCTTTAAATGGCTTTGTCTACATAGTCATGTGCTAACCAAAACTTTGACCAAACAAAAAATAAAAACGTAGTCATGTGCTAGTTTGATGGTTTTAATATTTTTATATCTCCACTACTGACATATATTTTTTGTTGATATAAGCATATAACATATATATATATATATTAAAGACTATTATAATACATAATACATATACTGATAGAGTGATGATAGGGATACACACCAAACGAGACACTGTGCTTTAAATACATGTACCCTGTGCTGTTTGAATTTTTCACACTTTTTTGTGCATCACTTACACAGCACATGGTACATGCATTTAAAGCTGGTGTATCGTTTAATGTGTCGTTTGGTGTGCATCCCTATCATTTTTTATACTGATAAAAGCAAATTACACACACACACACATATATTTATATATATATATATATATATATATATTTATTAAAGACTATATCATATATAATACATATACTGATATAAGCATATTATATATTTTTTAAAAAAAATTATGTGTGTTTCGAGTCGGGTCGGATGAATCGGGTTTCCACCTCCCTAGACCCATGACTGCACCCGAACCTGTCGGGTTTCCACCCCCAAGACTCATAACTCCACCCACATTTTTTGAAAACCAAAAATAATGCTATGGGTGAGTCGGGTGGACGGGTGGATTTTGAGCAGCCCTAAGAAAATCCCTCAAAGTGACTCTTAAGAGTTTAGGGCCCAAAAGATTTCGTTGTTTGTTAAAGAGTCCCTTCAGTTGAAACTTATATTTAGTAAGCATCCCTAGGCTAAATATTTCTCTCTCTCTCTCTCTCTCTCTCTCTCTCTCTCTCTCTCTCTCTCTCTCTCTCTCTCTCTTACTCTAACCACCATTACCACCACCCCCACCCTCACCCTCTCTGGCGATCACCCAACACCTCCAGTGAATGGAAAAAAAAAAGCAAGTGAAATTTCACTTAACTTTGACTATAACAAGTGAAATTTCACTTTTTATTTTTAGTCATAGGTGGTGGGGTGGTTACCGGTGATGGTGGGGTGGTCTCTGGAGATGGTGGGGGTTGTAGTGGTAATGGTGGTTAGAGTTAGATGATAAAGATGAAGGCATTTTAGTCTAAGAAATAGGAGGATAACTTATCCTTAATGATAGATTTAAATTAACCTTACTATTAAAAAAATCTTGTGCATTTACCCATTTATCTTTAATTAATTTTAACATGTTGCTGCTGAGAATTTTATGTCTACAGCAAGTAGAAGAGATAACACTCGCAGATCAATCCTGGATGAGTCCTCAGTTGAGGCAACACCATTCGCCTTTGGTGCTGGACACATAGAACCAAACCGTGCCGCGGACCCTGGTTTGGTCTACGACTTAAAAGCGAAGGACTACAAGAACTTCCTCTGTGCTCTTGGCTATAACGAAACCATAATCGGGCTCTTTTCCAAGAGCCATTACAAATGTCCCACCACCGCGGGTCCTCTTAGCCTCCTCAACTTCAACTACCCTTCCATAACAGTCCCTACACTCTCCGGCTCAATCACCGTGACTCGGACACTGAAGAATGTGGGTTCACCGGGTAACTACACGGCTCGTGTTTATAAGCCAAGAGGAATTTCGGTTCATGTTGAGCCCAGTGTCTTGGAGTTTAAGAGGATTGGACAGAAGAAGAGCTTTAACTTGACTCTCAAAGATAGTGGACACAGTGTGCCTACTAAATATGTGTTTGGACATTTGATATGGTTAGATGGAGTTCACTCAGTGAGGAGTCCAATTGTTGTTGCTACAGTTGCTTAGGGATATTAAAGTTGTGTGTTATATATATATATATATATATATATTTGTTTTTCAAACGTTTTTGTACACAGGAATAATATGAAGGTAGTTTGTTGTTTTCTTTCTTTTTTTTTTTTTTTTTTGATGATATGAATTTCGGGTGAATTATAATAAATAAATAAATAATACAGGGCTTAACTTGAACATAAACCTTGTATCGAAAGGCATGTACCTCTCTTCAAAGCTGGCTACAAGAATTTTATTCCACCTTTTTTGCTTTCAAGTATTGGATAAATATTTGAGATTTAATGAAGAAAATATATTTTTCCTTCAGTGGGAAACAGCCAAGGCTAGTCCTATTTATGGGACATTGGGATTGATGTTGTACTTTCCCTTCATCAACCATCTATTTTTAGAGCGTTTTTGCTCACTCATTTTTGGTCCACCATTGCTCACTCAGGCCTTTACTGGGTGACACGTGTCCCGTTCCAGTTAATTATATTGACAGTACAGGGACAAAATGGGAATGAAATAGGACACGTCTCACCCAGTGAAGCTTGGGTGAGCAAAGGAGGACCAAAAATAGGTGAGCACAATGCTCTCTATTTTTAGGTAAAAGTGAAAACTTATCAAGGGCACTTTTGAAACCGGTGTGACAGGTAGATTTAAATGAATCACTATTCTTCCAAATTGGGGTAGATTTTGTTAAACCAGATTTTCTTTTGGCTTTGGTTGCATGATGACACAAAATACACAACTGAAAATAGCTACTCCTTGAAGCTCAAACATTAAGGTAGCCTTGTTTTAGGACCATGCATACATCTAACTCATAAGCCATATTATTAGTCTTTTCCTCCAGGGGAGGGACTATTTTAAGATTTCATTCTCTGTCATACTCTCTATATATAGAGATATACACATATATATATGTATATATATATACAAACATATAGCTTTTCCTAGTCTTCTAATTCATTAGCAAAAAATTGGGAAAGAGGCGCCTATGCTCTCTTTCTCCACCCAGACAGTACATAATTATTAAGCACTCCAACAAGAGTTTGCAATGACTAAAAGAAAAATGTTCCCTCCAACGTTTTCAATTTTCCTTGCAATTTTCATTAGTTTCTCACTAGTCCAAACACCAGTTTTTGCAGAGAAAAAGGTATGCATTGTCTAGAAAACTGTCTTCCAAGTAGATACTAATATTCCACAAATGAACTATTGTGTTCTCCCAGTTGTTTAGAATTTGACAAACTAGGATTTACCAACTTTTGGCTTAATTCTTATCTTGTTCCTTTTCTTGGACTGGTTTTGATCCTTCTTTCTTTTCTCAACTTTTTTTTCTTGGGGTGTCTGAAATAGCGTTATATCGTGTACATGGGATCACACTCAAATGCCGCAATTACAAGGACTCGTCTGCATGGCATTTCAGATTCTCATTTTGACTTCCTCGGATCATTCTTGGGAGGGTAAGAAATATAGAATTGTGTATTTTGATTAGAACATTTTGCACTTTTCCAATATGTCATTAGTCCACACATGTCATATATGTGTTACATATACAAATTTGTAGACGGAAACCAATCACATCTCAAAGCAGTAGAAAATGTTCCCAAGTCTCTTCCCTTTTTTTGACCCCAACCCTTCCGCTTAATCGTTCTGTGCAGTAAACAGAAGGCAAAAGACGCCATATATTACTCGTATAGAAGGCATATCAATGGATTTGCTGCAACACTCGACGAAGAAGTGGCCGCTGAGATTGCAAGTAAAGCATATTGCACAAACTCTCATTCCTAATTTTCTTCCATGTTTCATTAATTCTCTTTTTTTAAGGATGATATTTATGTGGGTTGATATTGCAGAGCATCCCATGGTTGTGTCTATCTTCCCAGACCATATAAGAAAATTGCAGACAACCCGTTCATGGGATTTTCTTTCCCTGGAAAAAAATGGCAATCTGGACACAAGTTCATTGTGGAAGCAAGCGAGGTTTGGTGAAGATATCATCATCGCCAATCTTGACTCTGGTGTGTGATAATCCTTTTTTCTTTTCCAGTTTTACTTCATTTTTGTAGTTTCAAATCTTATATATATGTATGGGGTTTTTAGCGACCAAAAATTTTGTCGCTAAAAGCATTTTTTTCTGTCACTAAAAGATGGTGTACGCAGTATATATATATATAGGGTATTCACAGTTTCTCATGATTTTGCTAGGCGTATGGCCGGAATCGAAAAGCTTTAGTGATGAAGGATATGGTCCTGTTCCAAAAAAATGGTTAGGAATTTGTCAGAATGACACCGTTGATGGAGTCCATTGCAACAGGTATTTGTATGTATGTATATAAATTATAAACATTACGTAAACAATAGCCATGTAAATATGCAGTAACTCCATACTCTTATTGACTGTCATGTTCTGTATGTGTTTGTATGTATATAAATTATAAACATAACGTAAACATGCATATGTAATTCTGGTCTGATTTGTTACCTTGTCATTGACTTGTTCCACTTATTTCAGTGAACATGATGTATGAGTTTGTTATCACTGAAATCAATTGATCTGCAGCAATAGTTGGCTGTTAAAAGGAGACAATCACATATCAGCTGATAGTTTTTTTTTTTTATTTTACATGACAATTGTTGTTGGAACATGTAAATAAAATTGGAACGAAATTACCGGATAAGTAGTCTCTTCACAAAATCTTGGGTCGAGTCGCGGACTAGGTCGCTCTGTTTAAGACGTTTCGCGGCTCTGCCCAAGTTGTGCTAACAGTTCATACTTGCCACGCCGTCCCCAGATAAATCAACCCAGAATCTCCTCTGTCTCAGTTTCTCTTGCACAACGAGAAACTGGTATACCAACACCTTTCGGATTTGATTGCTCGGTAACTACAAATTGAAAATCTCTCTCTTTTGAAACAAATTATTATTTTTTTGTTCTCTCTAACATGAAAATACACAAGAAAATGATTAAGTAATTTCTTGTTTGAAGAAAAGAACAAAATGGGAGGAAAATATTGATCTCTCAAAAAATTGCTTACCCTCAAGCCACTATATGTATACATATATATACACACAAAAGACATCAGCATGTTGCCAAACACTACCTCAACTAACTGTTACAAATATATATATATATATATATATATACACACACTAGTGGGTGACTAAGTCTCACTTCTCCACAATATTAGTAACAAACTAAATATACATATTATACAATATAAAATAACATGTAGTGGGAGACTAAGTCCACTACTTTTTTTCCTTCTCTCTTTGCAATTTTTTTTCACATTAAAAATATCCTAACAATTGTGCCGAATGGAAAAACTATAAAACGTTGATATACGTAGAACCAAGTGGGCTACTACTAAAAACTTGAGCTTTAGTATTTTATTTTAAGGGCCAATGTGGCAGACCCGTCAAGTTATCAAAAGTACTCTAGCTTAGGTAAACTTCTAATCTTGGGATCTGTTTGGAAAGGCAAATAACAGGTTATGTGGTTCATAAGTGAACTAGTTCTATTATTTTAAGAGTTTTGTGAATGTCTATTTCTTGCACATGAATCTGTGTCCAATAGAGTCTCTCTTAAGTCTTAAACCTGGTTCTTTGTCTAATCTTATTTCTCAAAAAAAAAACCGAGAGATTTCCGAAGGGGCCCTTAACTTTTCCTTTTGGGGGCAAATTTTGCAGGAAACTTATTGGTGCTAGATATTTCAACAAAGGCTACGAAGAGCTCTTGAAGTCAACCAACAATTCATATGACCCTCTTGAACAGACTGCACGTGATCACAATGGCCACGGAACTCACACACTGTCAACAGCTGCCGGAAACTTTGTGCCCAGAGTAAACGTGTTCGGCTTGGGTAATGGAACAGCAAAAGGCGGTGCACCAAGAGCCCGCGTGGCTGCTTACAAAGTGTGCTGGTCAACTGGATGCCATGATTCTGATACGATCAAAGCCTTTGATCGTGCCATAGATGACGGTGTTGATGTGATTTCAGTGTCAATTGGATCAAATGTTTCCAAACCCTACTTGGAAGATGGTGTTGCCATTGGGTCATTCCAAGCTGTTAAGCACGGTATAGTAGTCGTAACTGCAGCGGGGAATGATGGCCCACTCCCTGGAAGTGTCACAAATGGCGCCCCTTGGTATATAACTGTTGCAGCAAGTACCATCGACCGCCAGATTGTAAATTATGTTCACCTTCGTAATGGACTTCGCCTCAAGGTTCAGCTTTATGTTTTTATATGTGTACATATAAATATTTGTTTTGTTGTTTCCTAATGTTTTTAAATTATCATTTATATATGGTCTCTCGTGTGTTTTTTGGTAGCAGGGAACAAGCACGCCGCCCAAGGATAAGGCATTGCCTGGAAATAGATTCTACCCTCTAGTAACCGGTGCACAGGCTAAGGCTGGCAATGCATTGGCAGAAAAGGCGTAAGAACCATCCTCTTAATTAAACCTTCTCTTTGGGTTCCACTAGGGTCTGTTTGGTTTCTTGATTTAGAGGAGGAGAAGGAAAACTATTTTCCTCCAGAATTAAATAATTGAAACCTGTAACTCAAGGATCATGTACTTCTGTTACGCAGTTTGCGATGTCTAGATGGAACTTTGGACCCCGAGAAGGTGAAGGGTAAGATATTGGTCTGTCAAAATGGTGAAAGTAGAAGTGTACAACAAGGGGAACATGCTCTTCTCTCTGGAGCTGTGGGGATGATTGTTTGCAATGACTTCGAGGCCAGTGGCGGTGACCTCCCTAATGACCCTCCTCTCCTTACTGCCTCACATATCAATTCCACTGCCTGTGAATCTGTAATTGCCTATATCAATTCCACCAAGTATGTATATGTCTCTCTGTATCATTCTCAAAATCGACTTCCACAGTTATCCATATCAACTTACATTATATTTGAATTAACTAACACCGTGATTTCAACAGAAATCCACTAGGTCTCATCACAGCTTCCACCGTAGAAATTGGCACAAAGCCTGCTCCAGTCATGCCTTTTTTCTCTTCCAGGGGTCCGAACAATCAAACACTAGAAATCCTCAAGGTAACCCCATATTGTTTCCCTTGGTGTTTCCCATGCTGTAAACAACTAATTTTTCACATCTTTTGCACACACACACACACATATATATATATATATATATACAGCCTGATATCACTGCACCAGGAGTTGGAATCATAGCCGCAAACACTGAAACAAAACTGGAGAGAGACAAAAATGAGCCTAGCGGTCCTTTTGCCATGCTCGAAGGAACATCGATGTCGTGTCCTCATGTTGCAGGAGTTGCTGGACTCCTCAAGGCGATACACCCAGACTGGAGCCCTGCTGCCATTAGGTCAGCTATCATGACTACTGGTACGACTCAAGACTCCCAACTTTTCTCTCATTGAAGAATGCCATCACTCATTCCTTATTCCTAATAATGCCGAGTGCTGAGCTAACCAGCAACCATCATGATTGTCCACCTAAACCAGAAAACATAAACCCAGATGCCCCGATTTTGATTTGCCATAGTGTGCGCCTGTCTTACCAAGGGCTGCAACTCGGGGCAAATAGCTCGAGCCCAACCCAAATTCAAAGCAAAAAACTTGGTCAACCTTTAATGTAATCTTATATGGACCTTGGCTAGAAATCACAATTCCGAATATATTCCGCCCTATATGATAGGAGAACCTTAAGTGAAATTTCGATAGGCCTTGACTAGAAACTACAAGTCCGAATTGATATCAAGTTAAGGTTAGGCAGAGGTATCAATCAATAACATGAACCCAAATCCATTATGGACTTGCTGTACGTATGTATATAATTAGTTTAAAACAAACTGGCATTCATCTAGGTTGGTCGAATTCAAGTCGGACTCAAGCAAACTATCTAAAACTTTGGCGGGGCTTGGGTTGGATTGGTCGGACTCAAGTCAATCTCAGGCTTGGGTAGACTCTAAAAGCTCGGGTCGATTTTGGACATACCTAAAATCAATTCTGCTACCTCAAATGTTACTCCGTTATTGGTAACTCACTAACTTGTGGGTAGTTGTCAGGTTTATCTTTTGCTAGATTGAGTTCCCCGGCCTTCCCTTGCAGGGTTTCC
Source organism: Hydrangea macrophylla (assembly GCA_033977485.1). Lineage (NCBI taxonomy): Eukaryota > Viridiplantae > Streptophyta > Magnoliopsida > Cornales > Hydrangeaceae > Hydrangea > Hydrangea macrophylla. The sequence goes on along the minus strand of CM066988.1, from coordinate 111,217,803 downwards.
TACATCATCAAAAAAAAAAATAATCACTAGCTTTAACATAATATGGTAGGCGATAGAAATTGTTAGTTCGTGTACTTTGGTCATTTTGTCATGCACTGAACTTTCTTTCCTGTTTTACTGTTTTGATTGCAGCAACAACAAACGATAACACTGGAAGTCCAATTCGCAATATTAAATTTGAGGAAACGCCATTAGCCTATGGTGCTGGACATATTCAACCAAACCTTGCTGTTGATCCAGGCTTGGTCTATGACTTGAAAGCCAGGGCCTACAAAGACTTCCTCTGTGCACTTGGCTACAACGAATCCACAGTTCAGCGCTTTGCTAAGAGCCGTTACAGATGTCCCCAAACTCCCATTAATGTCCTGAACCTCAACTACCCTTCCATAACTGTCCCTCATTTTTCAGGGACAGTGACCATTTCACGGATTCTGAAGAATGTCGGTTCACCAGCCATCTATACAGCTCGGGTTAATGAACCACGAGGAGTTTCGGTTACAGTAAAGCCCAGTGTGTTGGTTTTTAAGAGGGTTGGTCAACAAAAGAGGTTTAACTTGACTATCACGGCCAAGGGACCTGATGTGCCCAAAGTGTACGTATTTGGAGATTTGATTTGGTCTGATCATACACACACTGTGAGAAGCCCAATTACAGTTGCCCCTAATGGTGCCACCAATACCCACCAATGATAAGCATTTGGGATTTCAATCTAACTTGTAATTTCTTAACGGGTAATGAAGAATGTCATCTAAAAGGTTTTAGCTATTCTTCCTAATTATATTAATCAACCTATTCCATATGTTTTCTCTACCAATAAGCTTTTGCCATGGCTTGAGCTCACCAACTTTTAAAACCCATTTTAGCAACTTGCTGTTTTATTGGGTTTTGATTTCATTTTTCTGAAAAGAAAAAAAAAAAAAAAAAAGCCAAAAGACCTTTTTTATTTTTATTTCTTTTTTTGCCTCTATTTCATTGTTTGTTGCAACTAGTTTCAGATTCAGAATTACTGAAAAGAAAACCCCTAAATTTGCACATCCTTGCTTGTGTATCACACAATTCACAGAGATTTGTGTGTATGTGTGCGCGCGGGTGCGCGCGTTGGGGGGAGTGGCGGTGGTAATACGGAAAGACCGTTCACAAAGTCTTTAACTTTTGGGGAGAACTCACATAAACAAGATACATAAACTTTTTGTGTCTCTCTCTCCTCTGTGGACCAGTAGTGTCAGTGGACCCTACCAGAACAGATATAGACACATTGTGATTTATGTATCTTGTTTATGTGAGATTCTTATGTGCCCCAAGAGTTATCCTAACTTTTAATAGCAATGAAAATATAGTTTTATTACTCGTCTTCTACAAACAAACAAACAGGCATGTATTTTTTTAATATTATTTATTTCAATAGCTATATATATATAAAGTTGTATATCTATACTATATTATTGTGTAGTAATGTCTTGTGACATCCCAACAACACGGGAGTGCCACGTGGCACCTACATTGCTATTTATAGATATATAAATCTATAGATATACACATTATAATTTATTATTATTATTTATGTACTTAAAGTGTGTACAATTATAAATTGAATTACCAAATTACTATTTTTTCCTTTTTGTAAATTACCATTGTGTGTATAAATATACATATATACGCACAGGCTCTTAAGGGTCAGCGGGTTCTTTTAGGCAAAAAAATAATATTCACTCGACCATGTTCACTGAAGAGTCTGACCATACATATACATTATTTTATTATATTATTCTTATATATTTAAATTGAATTACCAAATTTTAATTTATGTATTTAAAGTATGCACAATTATAATTGAATTATCAAATTACCCTTTTTGTGTTTTTGTAAACTACCCTTGTGTGTATAAATATACATAAATTATTTTATTATATCATTATTATTATATATATTATTATATACATAAAATTGAATAAAAGTGTGTGCAATTATAATTTGAATACCAAACGGGTAATACGTGGGACACACTCAAAGACACAACTTTTGGGACGCAATCCAAAAGATGTGTATATATCTCTCATGTGATGTCACTAGACCCCACAATGACACATGAGAGAGATAGACACATCTCTTGGATTGTGTCTCGAAAGTTGTGTCTTTGGGTGTGTCCCAAGTATTACCCGTTTACACAAGAAAGATATATACACATCTCTTGGATTGTGTCCCGAAAGTTGTGTCTTTGGGTGTGTCTAAATCTTTACTCATATCGAAACTACCCTTATGTTTTATGTAAATTACCTTTTTGTTTCTATACCTTAAAGAAAAGAGTATTAAAGTTTAAAACATTTACAATTATGAATTCCCTTTTATTAAATTGAATTACCAAAAACTCTTTTACATTTTGTAAATTACCCTTATGTGTGTGTATATATATACATATATATTATTTTATTATATTATAATGTGTGTATATATATAAATTGAATAACCAAATTACCCTTATGCCTTTTGCAAATTACTCTTTTGTTAAATCGAATTACCAAATTACCCTTTTGCTTTTCGTGAATTTCCATTTTGCTTATTTGTGTGTGTATATATATTTATTTTTATATATATGTTAAAGAAAAGAGCGTTAAAGAAAAGTGCAAAAAAGTTTAAAGTGTGCACAATTATAAATTGAATAACCAAATTACATATATGCTTTTTACAAATTACCCTTTTATTAAGTTGAATTACCAAAGTACCCTTTTGAATCTTATAAATTATCCTTTTTGTATATATGAATATACAGTTCTTATCCTATGAGGACTCCCTCATTTTATAAAATGCACACCATTCACTTATCTCTCTATTAACGTCTCTCTTTCCTATTTTCCTTCCCATGGATTTCAAACTTTTTGAGTTGGAGGAATATTTTGCTGAATTAGAAAAAGAATCCCATAGAAATAGGGGGCTAGGTGGATTCATACAAACTCTTTATTAAGAGAGAAGTGAGGGGTGTGCATTCTATAAAATGAGGGAGTCCTCATAGGATAAAAACTGTATGTATATATATACATATATATGTACTAGTGTTGGCCCGTGCTATACGTGCAAATATTGGATATCACAGTTGTATAATCCTACATGGTATCACAAACTAGTAAGGAGCATGCATTAATACACTTGGCTCTCTATTTCCATGGTCCAACTCAGCAAAAAAAACATTCCACCTCAGTAAATTTAAAATCATGAGAGAGGGGATAAAATGCCACATAGTATCCCTGTGATATGGATATTTGCTCGTGGTATACACGGGTATCATTGAGTATTTTTTTTTAAATCTCTATATATATATATATGTCACACCCTAACCCGCCCCGGCGGATTAGGACACGTGTAACAAGAATTTACGCACCCAAAATACACTAATAAATACTAAACCTTGTTAGTTATTAAGGAAAACATGAATTAAACCATCAGAAAAGAGTTTACTGTGACAAAAATAGACCCAAGGGCAAAATGGTCATTAATAAAGTATATCAAATTTTATACCAAAAGATAGATTTACGAGTCCCGGTTCTAACGCAAAAAAACAGCGCGCAAATCCGAATTTTCTAGAAAGAGTTATGCGCGTTTCCGTAAAAGCGGACGTGCTGTGAAATTGCATGCGGATCGATCCGCGAAAAGGGCGGATCGATCCATCTTCTCATTTTTCTAGCAGAATGTCCCCGAAAAAGGCCGGATCGATCCCTTCATTAACCCGGATCAATCCAAGCTTCCCAGAACTTGTTTTTGCTTCTAAAAACACTGTCAAAACCTATCCAACTCATACCCAAACCAAATCAAACTTCTTGGGACATTATGAAAACATTTCAAACACATTCATAAACATGTTTAAGCATTACCCAAGCATGTATCACATGTCCACAACCAAAATTTGATCAAAATCATTCATGAACTCAACTCTTTTTTAATCAAAATAAGCTTTGAAGTTCAACTTATGTCAAGAATTTGTATCTCATAAGACCTTGTTGGAAATGAACTTAAAGCTACAACCAACCACATAAAACATTAAGAAACCATATCAAAACCAATTCCAAGCATTCAATCCATGAATGTATCCTCATTTGAATCGAACAAGTGAATCAAATCTAAACTCTTTCCAAGAACAACCATAAGCATAAAACTTTCCAAATAGCATTTCCAAAACCATCTCACCCATAGTTATAGTTGAAACTTAAGGACATACGTAAAATTTACAAGGCAAACTTCAAATCCTCCACATTCTTACTCAAACTATCAACATAGAGAATAACACAAGTTTCTACAAATTTACATTCACCATATGAGTCATGGGACTCCAAAACTAACTCCATGGATACAACCACGAGTCAAGTCTTAAATCCACAAGTCAAGGATACTAACCCACAAGTTACATTATATTACAAGTTGTAAACTTAATTACAAGCCCCACATCTCTTCCCCACTCCCAAGCACGCTATTTCCTCTCCAGATATTGCTCCGTACCTGCAGTGGTTGTTATTTACCACAACAGAAACAGAAAATGGTTTTCTTAAGCATTACGCTTAGTGCGTAATCTAAACATGGCTGAATGTTTAACATGTGCAATGCAACAATAAGCACATAAATCATATCTTTGTAATCGCCGAGTCCCCGGTTCAATGATTCATTCAGACCCGAGACCTCCCTTGGTCCCGTGGCCACTTCTATTCCTTGGACTTCCGTATTTCTCGGATTCTTCCTCTTCACCACCCTTATTACTCCCAACTAATGAATCATTTTCCCGGTGCTCATTGAATACCACATAAACATATAAGCACATAAACATGTAGGCACATATAATCTTTATAAAGCTAACATGCAATTCACAATTTAGTAACTACGTGCTTTCTAAACATGAATAATCAACACAATAAGATCATTCTCTACATCTCTACATCATTGATGCCTTGAACATAGTTAAACACAACCATTCTTTAGGCTAAAAAAACTCACCTTAGCAAGATCTACCCAAATTCAATCTAGAAATGAAGAATTCCTTCACAAATCTTGCTTAATTCTTACCCAAAGTAAATCCTACATGGTTTTGGTTCAACAAATATAATTTATCAAGAACGGTTACCGAAAAAACGTTGCCGAAAATGAAAACAAATTACGTGCATGTGATCCTCTTACCTCCACGAGTCCAAAAATGGTCTCGGATCGTAAATCCGGCGAACGGCGGCGACGGTACGGTGAAAAACGTCGTCGGTCACGGTTCCGTCTTCTCTCTCGGTGAGCTTTCCTCTTCTTTTGTTTTAATTTCAGTGATTAATGAGACAACTCTCATGTTTTGACACACACACTCATGCACAAGCATGAGGTGTCAATGCCTCACTTTAGCCATTTTTCATTTACATCCCCGGAATTTCTTAAGTTCTCATTATGAAATCCCCCAAATATTCCATTAACTACCCAATTATCTAATGAGTGTTTGTCTAAGTTCTGTATGGGTCCCAATGTGGGTCTCACATATTTTGTGAAATTGCTATTGCACCTACAAATTTTAAATCTTTTTCATTTATACCCTGATTTGGGTGTCCAAGCTAATGCTAACACATATTAATATGATATTATGAAAGCAACTTAACAATATCCATGTAAGCATATAAAATGCATTTAATCATTTAAAATGCAAATTACCAATTTACCCTTCGCTGAGTTCCATTTCAATACCTGTCCCACCTCACTGGGGACTTTTCCTACTAGTGTCCCTCTCTGAACACTTTTTACATGGGCGAGTCCAAGCCTCCCCTTAATCCGTTTATACACTAATTATACTAATTAAGGCATATTAACACAATAATTCACCCGTTCTCCGGGTACGGGTGTTACAATATATATATATATATATATCTACCCAAGAAGTATGCAAAAAAAAAGGGGTGAAAAAAAAAAGGATATATGGTGAGAGAGAAGAAGTTACATTGAGTGTGAGGAAAGTTACTGCAAAAATGTAGGAGCGTAGGAATCATGTTTTTTTTATATAACTTTTTCAATATTATTTTATTTCAAATCTATATATATAATTGTATATTTATACTATAATATTGCGTAACAATGCCATGTGATAACCCAACCACGTGGAGAATGCCACATCACACCTACATTGCTATTTATATACAAATATATTTAGATATTATTTATACATTAAAAAATAGCCTTAAATTGTAGGTTGAATATTAATTAATATAGTTGTTCAGGCAAATTTTTTTTCTAACACCATCTTAATAATTAATAGAACATATTTCTCTTTCTTGTACACAAAAAATAAAAATAAAAATAAAATACATTACATTACATTACATTTTTTCTACTAAATCCAATGTTTGTGCCTTGCACAGTATTTGTAAATATTTCTAGCAGATGGACTATCCTCTCTCATTGCTCGACCACTATAATACAAAGACCAGTCAAATTCAACTTACACAACCAGGGCAGAGCATGATTATTGGTCAGGGCCCAAATGTAAGGATAAATAAAACGTTCACCAAAGCTTATTATATATTCCTAATCAAGCTTATTATATTTTATAAATACCCACAACGGGTTTCATACCTTGAAAACGTTTCATTATAACATCATTTATTACCTTGTTAGCCTAAAAAGAAATTATCATTTACCTTTCAATTCAATATTTTTGAATATATATATATATATATATATTTTTTCTTTTAAAGGTTTGGTAAGGATTATAAAGTGTTGAGTGCTTATTGGAAAAGGTATTTAGTATCTTTCTCTATTGTTATGTAGTAATTTAGATATACTATGATGGTTCTTTATGGTGCTGCTTATAAGTGCAATAATTTAGAAAAAAATTGAAATGAAGTATTTGATGTAACTTATAAATTTAGAATTTATGTTTGGTACGGATGAATGGAATAAGGTAGAAATGGCAAGAAACTCAAAATTGGAATGAAGACGGAATAGAATAAGAATGAGAATTCCATTCACATGTTTGGTTGTAACTAGGAATGAAATGACATACAATAATTTCTATTTTAAAATGGTATCATAATTTATGGAGTTAATATTGAATTTAAATTAAATATTAACAAAAAATGTAATAATTTGTTTTATTATAGGAAAGATTGAAACAAAGAAAGTGGAGAAGATGAATATTATTTCCTTCCTGGTTCATTCCATTGGAATGAAATCTCATTCCTTAGGTTTTTGGAAGTAATGCCCATTCCTACTTTTGTGGGAATGATGATTACTTTTGGAATTGTCATTCCAACCGATTTGGTGGTGACAAACATGCGAATTAAATGAACTCATGAATGACTAGTCTATTGCAAGGGTCATTCTGGTCTACCAAATGTTTGGTAGACCGGAATGAACCCCAGAATGGAATGACCATTCTTAAGTTCATTCCATTACCATGTTTGGTATGATCAAATATAATGGAATAGTCATTCCATTTTGGAATGGGATTCCTACTAAAGTAGGAATAGGCATGTCACGCCCCGACGTAGCATAAATATGGAAAGCGTTTAATTTCCTTTATGGACCCGTAGATTGCGACAGTTTGAAGGATCGATTCCGTCCCAAACGTCGAACAATATAAAACCATAATTAGAGTAGAGCAATCAAAGCTTACAAATATTTTTCTAACTTATTACATAATACAGCACGGGGTCTCTAAAGGCACAAGTCGCCTTAAATCAAAACAACAACTTAATATCTATTACAGTCATCCTTATTACAAAACAGTTTATAACTTAAAAACATGGAGTATAGATAACAGTCTTTCTTCCAACCAGTCGTTCTCAGTTAGCATAATCATAATGTTCAGCCTGATCATAACCTGAAAAACCTGAACACGAATGTCCAGGACGCATTAACGTCGTCAGCTTCGAGAAGCTGGTGAGTATTAAAAACATAACTTTGAATGTAACGCATACTCATTTACTATTTTCCAATTCTCTTTTTAATCCAATAAGTTTACATTAAAGCATGGAGGCCTTTTTAGGAACCAAGCACAATATTATTTAAAAGATATAATTCTCGTATATGTGACCGTGTATGAGGACAATGCACCATCTCATCTTACCGACTCTTTTCTCTCGACAAAACCCAACAATCCACTATCACACACCAGTATCTTTGAAATACTCCGATAGCCACACTTTAGCACAGGGGTGCCAGGGAATGTCCAGTTTGCCTCACACTTTGGTCTGGGGTACCAAGGAGTGTCCATTGCCTCACACTTTGACTACCTAATCCTCCATGCAAATACCGGAGGAACCCTCACGCAGTATCCAGACTCGGGTATCACGGAGTGTCTGTAGGCCACATTTTAGCAATACCATGGGTGCCAGGGAATGTCCAAGTTCGGCTTCACAGACTTTTACGCTACCATGGTCGTCAGGGAGTGTCCAGTTTTGCCACTGTCGCATTTCAAAAAGACACCCTCACCGCAATCTCAATCACAACACACTTTGGTACTCACTTACCAGGGAGTGTCCACAACACAATCTCAACCGCACTAACTATGCCACACTGACCATTACTCTTTTTCATACTGACCAACCTTCACACTTACCATGCATGTACAACTGACTCCACATGTATGTCATGAAACTTTAAAACATGAGGCAATTCACTGATTTATACAAACGACGAGCGTACGGGGATTGATAAGTCACAAGACAACGTTTTAATCATTCAAACATAACCAATTAAGATTCTGATTTAATAAATTTCCCAAACAGTATATAAATTTTATCCCAAACAGTCCCTTATCACAAAACAAGCAAAACTAGAAACTGTCATAAGTCGTGCGCGCGGGCCGCTCGCGCGAGGGGTCGCTCGCGCGATATGCCCATTTTTCGTTTTCTTTATTACAATTTTTCTATCTGCCAGAATACAGGAAGATCGCGCGCGCAGATCGCTCGCGCGGTCCGCTCGCGCGATCTGCCTAATTTTTCTTTTTCTTTTATAAAACCTTTTCTGTCTGCCTGGAACCAGCCACCTCGCGCACACGGGTCGCTCACGCGGTCTGCTTGCTCGATCGCGCGCGCGAGTTTTTACAGAGTCTTCATCTTCTTCGTCGGAACTGCTCTGTTTTCAGTTTAAGGGTCCATTTTGACCCATTTTCAATTCCGGAAGTAAATAGGACATATAATATATTGATCTCTTCGGTTTTTCACAAGGATTATGAACCCATAATCAATTTTACATGAATTAAACTATAACTCCAGAATTTAATGAAAGATTAAAAGATGACAAAACTTAATTTCTTATATACTTTCTCCTATGAAAAAATTAGACCTCAATACTTTAAACATAGTCTATATGTACCATAATCTTTCATAATCATCTAAGAAAACAGATTTTGATTGAGTTTGGAAAAATTATGATCTTGAAGTTCAAGCTTCCATGGACGAAATTAGCAATGGTGGTTCATCTATACATATACACAATCGGTAACTAAGCATAGAATTACATTTAGAGTGAGTTTAAAATACTCACTGAGGTGTAGAGAAGTAGAGAAGTTGTTGAGAAAGAAAGCAATACAAGAACTCCAATGAACTATAGCTATGGTGATCAAGCTTTGGTTATGGAATGAAGCTTTCTCTCACTAGAATTTCAGTAACTCTCAAGCTCTCTCTTTTCTCTCTGTGATTGGAGTGCAGAAAGTGAGAGTGTATGTGTGCATATATAGAGAGCAGATGAACTTGGAGGCCAAGAAAAACCTCTCTCACTCAACAAATTGATTTTGTTTTTCAATTTAACCCAGCTGTAGAATATACACACACAGATACATACATATGTATACAATCTCTACAGATTTTGAAGAGGCAACACTAGGCTATTAGGGGGCAAAGCAAGGGTGTTTGGGAATTTAGCTTTAGGCACAAGTATAACACACACTTCAAGCATTGCCAAACAAGGCCTAAGTTAATCATTAGTTGCCATAAATAGCAATAAAGCAAATGTCATGTCTTTGCTTTACATCACTTCCAAAATCTGTGGAAGTTTAGCACAGCGCGGACAGTTTTGAACATAAACTGGTATTTTCGTGGCGCAGTGGTCACCCCAAAAATACAGAAAATTCATTTCAATGTAGGAAATGATTTTCCGGTTTTATAAAAATACTGATCGAGTTAAAAGCAAACATTTCCACCATTTTGAAATACAGTTTTGAAACCCAACACAGGTATTACCAATTTTGTAAAATTGTAGTTTGGTCTCAATACGAATTTCAAATATGAAATCAAGCAAGTAATAAATTCTACACATAAGAATTGTAATTAAAATAAAAGCAGACAATGAAATTTGATTTTTTTTTTTTAAATATGACAATGCAAATACAGATTAATTAAATGAAATGCAGGTTGTTACAAGGCATTCCTTTTCAAAACCAGAATTCCTACTAAAGTAGGAATAGGCCTTCCTTTTCAAAACCAAAGAAATGCCCATTCCATTCCTGAAACAACTTTTTCAACTTTGCTTTTTATTTATTTAACCCTGGTATAGTAATGTTCATTGACTAAAATCAATTTATTAAATATTTTGAATATTAAAGTTTAATGTCATTCCATTCATCGGTATGTAGCCAAACACATGAATAAAATGCTCATTCATATTTCATTCATGTTTCATTTCATTCCTGAACTCATTCCATTTCCAACTAATTTCATTCCTGCGTACCAAACATTCACAACTTATTTAAGACCTTAAATCCAACTAATTTGAAAGTGGGTTGGAGAACTTGGGGGTGCTTTTGAAAGTTAAAAACTATAATATGTCTGGTTAAGATGCACCAAACAGGGCCAATTTGTCTAATTGTGCTAATTAGACATCAAAATCAAGACAATATTAAGCTCACAGGATGATATTTCACGGGTCATTCTTTGGACACAACTTTCATACAACTTTCACACAACCTTTCTAAAAATGTGTCCATCTCTCCTGTGTCATTGTGGGGTCCAGCAACATCATAAGAGAGAGATAGACACATATTTTATGAAGGTTGTATGAAAATTGTGTAAAAGTTGTGTCCAAAGAATTACTCATATTTCACAATGTGCATGAGACTAATAGGAGAAGGTTATCATATACCCTGAATTACACAAAGCCTCTGGACACAATCACTGTCACAAGGATAAAATAACCCTGATGGTAAATCGGGCTCAGAATAGCTTTCACAGTCCTAATATGCCTCTTGGTTTTTTTTTTTTTTTTGGGTGGTGGTTTGAGCAAAGCCTCCCTTTCTTGTTCAAACAAAATGATTTTCTTTTGCATAGATTGGCATAGTTCAAGTGGCACAGAACTTGGCATAAAATCCCCTCCAATGCATAGGTTTAAGGTTCGAACCTCATCCCCTCCTCCAATAAAAAAATAATAATAATAATAAATAAATAAAGCATTCCAAGGAGACCAGAAAGGCACAACATATGGTACATTGTTAAAGCATTTCAGAATCGAATTTGGGGTTTAAATTTGGTGAACATAGAGTTATTCTCATTACAAATGCATTAACTAACCTTAAATTGAAAGCCTGAAAATTGTTAGGCTCCTGGTACCACCAAGTTCAGCTGTGAGAAGTTTGTGGGAGGCCAGCCTTACATAGAATTTAGAAATGCATAGACCTTGTAGATGAATTCTTTGATCAATATCACATTATTCACAAATCATTTTAATGGTATAATTGGTTTTCTGAGATACTAGTAGTCGACTAGTAGTACCATTTTGAGAAGATAGTGACCAAATGAAATCAAGAGGAAATTGAACAAAATGAGCAGCTGCTCAGCAGTAATTGTAGCTTGTATAAACACAGCCACATTCAATAACCAGAACCACACTGACAGACAATCAAAGTTCATAAAGCCTACTCGAGGACAAGGGACAAATAATCACATGACCAAGATCGTGTTTGAACCGTGGGGAAAGGCAAAAAAACCCATCAACACAAAATAATCCTAGATTTTCGTCATCATTCTTTGGCAACAGCTGCTTCTTCCTCGGGAAAGTAATCGTGCCTGCAAGTGTCCAGAACACATATAAGTCATTGCAAATACGCAACATCATTGACCGTGACACCAATGGAGAACATGAAGGCAAAATCACAAGCAGCCATTTAATCAATGTGTGGCTTTTGAATCAATGCAGGATTGATGGGCTGCTAAAATCCCAACTAATCATCGACTGGGACTTGGGATGGGATATTATCCCTTTTGAATCAATGTATTGATTTATAATTTCCCCCAAAATTCAACAAGTACCCCCATATATATAGCAAGAAATTTCAGTGAGAACTTACTGAATTTTTCGCGAGAGTTGGTAAATGCCAGTCCCGGCCATTGCAACATTTACACTAAAAAGGTTCCAGTTCTTCTGCAGTACAGAATCAAAGATGATGAAGAATCAAAATAACAATAGATCTCTCTCAATATTAACCAAACCTCATAAGGAAAAGCTTATTATGTCAAGTGAGACAACGAGGGGATATTTGTCCAGCAGAAGATTACTAAGATACATAGGATAAGCATACAGGGATGGCAAGTAAAATCTATCTTCTTCCTCAGTAATGTGATGGGCGAGTCTTTATGCCGTTGCAAGATAAATGCAAGGGGGCTTTACCAGTCAAGTTTGTTGGACCATTTTATTTTTTCCAATGCTCCCCAAATTAATCTAGTGAAACCCCCACTACTTTTTGGGTAAAAAGCATTTTGGCCCCTCAAACTATACATGTTTTGGCAATTTACACCCCGAACTTTAAAAAGTTGCAATGTCCCCCCTGAACTTTCAAAAGTTGAAATGTCCCCCCTGAACTATCGTCTGTGTTGCAATGTCCCCCCTGAACTATTTTGTGTTGCAATGTAAACCCTGCCATCACATTCTGTCAAAAAAATGTGATGGAATTTGCTCGTGTTGGACGCACATGCTAAATTTCAAAGGTATTTATGACATTTTACTATCCCATCTAAATTAACAATCATAAAAATTAGGGCAAATTACACTCTAGTCCATCAAACTATATACCTGTTTTCAATTGGATCCATAAACTAATTTTTTTTGTTCAATTGGATCCTTGAACTTCAAAAATTCATCAATCAGACCCAAATTCTGACACTGTTAGCTTAAATTATTAGAAATTGTCACGTATGTTGCGTGTAATGCTTACCTAGTTACCTGTCACATGCTAGGTTAAGAAAAACATGGAAGATTGTGAATAGTGCGAAAAATCGCATTCAATCAGATCCGAAATCGCATTTAATCAAATTCGAAAACACATTCGACTAGATCCAAAATCGAATTCAATCATAACCAAAGTTGCATAATTTTTTAGCCATTCACAATCTCCACTGCTTGTCTTAACCTAACATGTGACAGGTAAGCATTACGCGCAACGTAAGTGACAATTTCTAATAATTTAAGCTAACAGTGTCAGAATTTGGGTCTGATTGAATGATTTTTTGAAGTTCAAGGACCCAACTGGAAAAAAAAAATATAGTTTATGGACCCAATTGAAAAACGGTGTATAGTATGGATTAAAGTGTAATTTGCCCTAATTTTTATGATTGTTAATTTAGATGGGGATAGTAAAATGTCATAAATTCTTTTGAAATTTAGCATGTGCGTCCTACATAAGCAAATTCCATCACATTTCTTGACGAAATGTAATGGCAGGGCTGACATTGCAACACGAAAGATAGTTCAGGGGGGCATTGCAACACAGACGATAGATGAGGGGGTACATTTCAACTTTTTGAAGTTCAAGGGAACATTGCAACCCTGAAGATAGTTCAGGGGGGACATTGCAACTTTTTAAAGTTCGGGGTGTAAATTGCAAAAACATGTATAGTTTGAGGGGGCAAAATGTCCTTTACCCCTACTTTTTCAACAGAATCTGTATAAGGTGGGAGACCAGCACCATTTCCTTTTGATCATCAGGTTCTGAAAAAGAATACCATAGCTCCCTCCCTCCCACTCTCTCTATAAACATTATAAAATAAATTACTTGCAAACATTACTTAGTAAACTGTACATCACATGTAAAGACTAACATCACCTAGTAAGCGGATGATATAACGGCTGGCACGATCCATATATAACAATGAAAAGGAAAATGAAATTTGTGAAATTCCTACATCCTTTGCTGTGTAACTGTGGTTTAACTTTATAGGTTGGACAAGGAAATATAATAAGAAGATCTTCTCCTATAATATTGTTGATTCTGCTTGATTATCTGCAAAGGGAGTAATAGCAGAGTACTGCAACTATCATTTATTCTCAGGGGTGCTCAAACTTCACATGATAGCAACTGGAAAGAGCTTTTGTAAACTAAAACTCTACCCAAGATTACATCTGCTCGTTGAGTGTCAAGAAAAAATGCTGTTCCTGTAAAGAGACCTAGTTGAATAAGCACGTGATGATGAACAAGACACTTATAAAGGATTGACATACATGGCAATACTTTAGACGTAGCTAAGCCAAACGATTATACAAGAAGGCAAATATGAAATCCACCTCATGAAAATGCTACCTAACTATATCCATGGAGCACCAAACATGAAACCTTGCAGGTGAGTGTTAACAAAACACCATGGTGTAGGAGATTGACCGGGAATGCATTTCAACAGCACCACATGAGGTCTTGACAAGGTTGGAATCCGCATATATGCAACCCATTGAATCACAAAAAATTAAACGTTCAAAAGCATATCATTTTCACATACTCACTTAGAACATACACAGATTTATAGGAAAACTCAGATCTCAACAAAAAAGTTACAATAACACTGTGTCATGTTAATATTTGGAGAATGCACACAAATCAATAATATTGTAGCCCTGCAAGAGATTGAAGAGATTTTTTTTTTTTTTTTTTTTTTTTGGGGGGGGGGGGGGGGGGTTTGGGAAGGGATTCAAGCAGTTAGAATATAAATTTATATAACTATGAACAGTAATAGGGCGGAAAACATGATTATGGGTACAAAATAACAAAGAGAGAGAGTTCCTAATCATGTTATATGCCAAGAATGGAAGGAAAGAAGGATACAATGTACGACAATTTGCTGGGCAAAGAAGCGATCACAGTGTCACAGCCTTACACGTAATAAATTTAACAGAACATAAAAAGTACAATTAAAAAAATCTGAAATCCGAAGGTCAGCATAGTCACTATGCTTAGAACTTTCATTAAAACTTCAAAAGTAAGCCATATTTAAACGACAGTTAACTCACCGGTGTTATCACAGTGCTGTAGCGTGACCAAATAACACCAGTGGCTGTAACAGCTGCATGCCATGCAACAGAGGAAAAAAAAAAATTACATTCAAGAATTAAAAGTAGGATGCATAAAGGCACTCAATCACAAATCAAGCCCACTTCAATACAATATGTGAGAGAGAGAAAGTGAACTCATTAAAAGAAATATACATGAGCGTATAATTGCAAGTATTTTATAAATCCATCAAAACGCACATACCTATTTGTTGGGGATATGAAAGTTTCTCAGGTGGTTTGGCGAAGTCTGCAATGTTAGCTATGCTGATGCCCCATTTGAAAGTTGGTGCCCAAAAGTGAACTAGCGACCAAAGAATGATTAATTAGTTCAAGTTATGTGCCAGCCATTGGGAACATGAACCTTAACCATCAACAAATCAAGTTATGACTCCCATAAATAAAATAAAAAAAGTGGAAGGCCATGTTAAGCTATTTACCACTTAAAACTATTCTACACAAAGGACTAATGGGTTTCTGTGGTTCTTAATCTCAAAGCAGTAGTTGGAAGTCTCAAATGTTTCAGTGCCCTAGGCTGGTATCATTATGTAATATCCGATACGGGTGGCAAGGTAACTATAAAGAAAAACTAAAGTCTGGATTAAGAAGTTCGAACCTCAACTCAAACTCATGAAAAGGCAATGTTAAGCTATTTACCACTTAAAACTATTCTATACAAAGGACTAATGGAATGCTGTGGTTATTAATCTCAAAAGTGTAATTGAAAGTCTCGAATATTTCAGTGCCCTAGGCTGGTATCATTATGTAGAACCCAATAAGGGTGGCAACTATAAAGCAAAACTAAAGTCTAAGTTTAAACCTCAACTCAAACTCATGAAAACCCTTGTAATTATGTCAATATACAGAACCCTTCTCGTGAGGAAGTCCAACAAAGTGAGGACTTCTGTTTAAAGCCGTTGGATCCAGTTTTTATTCTGTGAAATTACTTCACTATCCTTAATGAAAACGGGATTCAAAGGCTATAAACAGAACTCATAAGTCATGAGAAGTGTTCTATGTGTGTGTATATATATATATATATATTATTTTATATATATATATATATATATGTCAACTATTCAAGCTCTTCTTCACTGTTTTCGTTGAGTTCATACATGCTTTCTATTTTAGTTAAAATAAAATGTCAGTTCTTACTACATTGACAAATGTTATTCAAGTAAATCCTCACTTAAAAGAAAAAAAAACAAAACAAAAAAAAACAAAATTCCTATATTTCACCATCAATAAGGACCGTTCTCGATTCTCATGAATCCAAATCGTGCACACAAGTCATTTGTTTTACCTTCTTCAACATTTTAATTCATGCCATAGAGCAGAAAAGTGATTTTAAAAAAAAATGTTAATGTCAATGACCCGATCATCTGCAAATTATTCTATTACCGATCCAAAACCATAGAAAGTAGTAATTGTTAATGTCTGAATTTGAGGCTACAAGCTTAGGGTAATGAAAACATTGGATTGAGATCTAAACAACGAAAAATTAGAAGTTTCGGAATATTTGAAGAACAATGAAACAATTCTGATTGATTTAGATATGGGAGTAGAAATATAGTGAAACTTACTGGTTTTAGGGCCCGCCGGGTGGTTCCAGAGCGCTTGGAGCTTCGAAGTCGCCATGAAATTTCTCTCCCTCCTGGGCCTCTTCCACTCTCTCTCTCTCTCTCTCACTCTGGCAAAAAAAGGGGTCGTCTTGAATAATAAGGTATTAAGGTGTGAAGAATCATATCGTCGTTAGTTTGTTGTCGTTTTCATTTAACGGCAGTGTAACGGAATGGTGAATTTGCCACGTACAGCTGAAATTAAAGGGATACAATTGTACGTTTCGAAATGTCTATTAGGCTTAACTATATTTTATACCCTCCTAGTTTGCCATTTGTGTCAATTTGGTCTCTATAGTTTAGAAAGTGTCGCTTTAGTCCCAACATTTTCATAAGTGTGTCTTTTTAGTCCCTCAAAACACTTTTTGTGACAAATTATTTTACTTTCAATGACAAAATTATTCATCACTAAAAGACTTATTGGACTTACTTGACACACTTATGAAAATACAGCGACTCAAGTGACAATTTTTAAATTACAGGGATTAAACTGACACAGGTGACAAACTACAAGGGTGTAAAATGTATTTAACTATCTATTAGATATATCTAAAGCCAAGGCAAAAACCTTCTCCACATTGTGCCAATTGGCATTTTGTGGGTTTTTCTTTTTTTCACTTGGCATTCCCCAAATTTTTAATTTTATTTTTCGTTCTCACCCTTTTAAAGCACTTCCAAACCATCCAACTTCTGTCTATTAAATTGAGTCAATTCTCAATATCAAAACTTTTCATATTACCCACCTCTATTTTTTATTTTTATTTTTATTTTTGTATATATTATCTTGAATTGTGTATTTCCTATTAATCAATGAAATTACTGTGTCCTTAAAAATAAATGATAATTTTAGCCAGCTAAAGACTCAGGGCATGCATCATATCTCATAAAAATCAGTTTCTTATATGGTTTGTTATAGTACTGCTTTGAAGAATTCTGTATGTTTTTGATACTATGCCATCATGTTTACAAGTTACTCCGTAATATAGAAACACAAATTTGCACTACTTGAACGCATGTGTGTGCTCTAATTCTCTTCTAATTTTTTTCACTTTGAAATTGAAATTTGAATGTTCATTTTCATATGATATTTTGATGTTGATAGCAACAACTGCATAGGACATGCGAGTTATCGACTAGTTATACCAGAAGATTATGATTTTTTTTTCTTTCTTTTTCTGGGATCATTTCATGTCGTATCGTACGTATGAGGACATAAGTGCTAGGTCTCAGAAGAGGGGATGAAGTTCGAACCCTAGCATAAACGTGAATGTGACACAGAGAACTCTTTTACTTACTAGGTTAAGTTGTTGCTCAAAATTTAGAATCCTTATGTAAACATAAATTATTATTATTATTATTATTTTATTTTATATAAGAGCAATAATTCGTGCACATAACATGTGCACATAAAATCTAGGTCATTCATTTTGGTAGGTCTTATGTGTGCAGGGATGGACCCCATAAAAAAAATAGCCTAAATATTTATGTGCACACTTAATGTGCACATAGCATTACCTTTTATATAAAAGTAAAAGCTGAAAATTACTATTTTGCTTTTGATTTTCAGACACAATTTCGGAAATGTTTAATAAAACAATAAAAAAAAAATTTGCCTTTAAGAAAAAATAAAAAAGAAAGTAAAAAACTGAAAACTACCATGCCATCAATCCAACCCTTATTTGTCTAATTATTTTTTGGAAGGCTTGGCCTAAGGCCCCTAAGGTTGGGCAACATTGATTTAAAGAATACTCCGTAACATATTAACAATAACTTCTACAAGGACAAAAGCCCAAGCCAATTTTTTAGCCCTAGTCCATAACATCAACGTTTCACTCTTCAAGTCAATTTTAATATTTTTATCTTACCAAACTCCCCCACTTCATCTTTCCCATTAAAAAAAAACAGTGAGATCTCTCTCTCTCATCCTCCCATGGTTACCATTACCACCACCCCTACTGGACCTCCGTCCACCAACTCCGGCAACCACCATCGGTGACATCCGGCGACTAACACCATCGCCACCACCATCAACACCAAGATCCTTCACTCCAACCATGGCTTCCACCGCCGGCCACCACCTCCACGGCCACCACCACCATCGCCACGGCCATGTCCGGACAACACCACAAAAAACTGATCTAGATTACCCATGGCCGCCAATACCATTTCCACCACAACCAACACCATCACTATGGCAAAAAACAGATCTAACACTAATTTTGTTGGCAACACAATTCATTATTTTGTGTTGCTTTGATTTTTACATTTGATATTCAAAATTATAGAAATTACATTTGACCACCGCACTTGTACACCACCATGAGCCACCACCACCACCACCATCCTGAGCCTCCACCACCTTCCAAGTAAGTTATTTTTTCCTTTTTTCGGTGATTGGCCTTGTAAAGCCATAGGCTTGGTAAGATGTCAAACTCTTAAATTAAATTTCTCTTAAGATTTATCTTTAGAAAATTTCTCTTATTTTAGTCAAATCAGTTAAGTGAATTTTCACTTCGTTTATTTGAGAACGAGTTGTTCGAAGGAAATAGGGATTGAGAATGATGAAGATGTGAGAGACTGAATTTTTTTTAGAGTTGTTCAAAGAAATCTCCACTGCTATAATGAAACTAGAGCTTCAAGCTTGAGAAGACGAAAATAGGTGATCTTAAGAGAAATTTCTCTTATTATAGTCAAAGCAGTTAATTGAAATTTTACTTTGTTTTCTTAAAGAATAGCGAGTTGTTCGAAGGAAATAGGGATTGAGAATGATGAATAGATGTGAGAGACTGCATTTTTTTTTCAGTTGTTTAAAGAAATCTCCACTCCTATGATGAAACAAGCGTTTCAAGCTTGAGAATACAAAAAGATGTGATCTTAAGAGAAATTCTTTTATTATAGCCAAATCATTTTAGTAAAATTTCACTTTATTTTCTTAGAGAACAACAAGTTGTTCGAAGGAAATAAGGATTGAGAATGATGAATATATATGAAAAAATGAGTTTTTTTTTTAGAGTTGTTCAAACAAATCTCCACTCATATGATGAAACTAGCTAGAGCTCCAAGCTTGAGAAGACGAAAAGAGAAGATGAATTATTGCTTCAAACTCGTCTAATTTTCTTCAAAACTTGTTGTTGATAGTTAGTTTTCAGTGATTTTGTGGTGAATTTTTATCATTTTGTTTAATGATTTTAGTCGTTTTTGCAAGAAGAGTTGCGAATCATAGGTGGGATGATAAGTGGTGGCACTACTAGAAAAGTGCTCTTTTTCCACACAAAAAAAGCGTCGAGAATAATCAAAAAGTGTCGGAAAAACTTTTCTCGACGCTTTTTCCGGCGGTAAGGTAACCGACCAAGAAAAAGGGGGTGGTAAATACTTTCCGGCAGTTGGGCAAACCGCCAGTAGCTTTTTCGACGCCTTTTCCGATGGTTTTACTATTGTCGAGAAAATGATATATTGCCAACACTTGGTGTCCGTGGAAAA
This sequence comes from Hydrangea macrophylla, assembly GCA_033977485.1. Lineage (NCBI taxonomy): Eukaryota > Viridiplantae > Streptophyta > Magnoliopsida > Cornales > Hydrangeaceae > Hydrangea > Hydrangea macrophylla. The sequence continues at coordinate 111,197,452 of CM066988.1, read as the reverse complement.
TAAGTGTCGGGAAAAATTATTCTCGACGAAAATTAATGACGTAAAAAGTATTATATTCGACGTTTCTAAGTGTGGAAATAATTTTATTTCGACAATAGTTATAATGTGGTTAGTGCTTGTATTCGACAGTTTGTAAAGTGTGGGAAAAATATTTATTTCGACAATTAAGAAGTATGTTACTAGCTTTTTCTCGACTAACTATCAAGAGTGGAAAATGCTCATCGTAGTATTATTCTCAATAAATTTTATTAGACATATAAGTCCCAAAAGAATAACCAGTTTATTCATCATTCTTCCTCAAAATCCAACTCTCATTCAACGTAAGAGAGAAGAACGAAAACTAACGAAAAAATTACATGCAAAAATACAATGAAAATAATCAATAAATACTCAAATGTGACAAAAGTTGACAAAATCTATCCATCGATCACATATTTAGACCCAAAAAAGAAAAAAAAAAGAAAAAAAAAAAAAATTCAACTGATTTCCATCTTCAATCTGATTCCATCTTCAATCTGGAACAAGCCTCGTAAAATTGTTGCATCATCGATCATGATCTACCAAACAAAAACAAAACCACTTTCAGTAATAGTAAATTTTAGTCATTAAATCAAGTAATACATATCATGCAACACTTTTACCTTATGCAAGTTCTAATTGCATTTTCAAGTACATAATGATAGCTCAACAATTTTAACATATAAAGCTATACACTTACATTACCTTGCGGCGAGGCGAGGCGAGGCTTTTGCTACTTCTTCGTAGCTCCTTAAAATGATGTGACTGCATTATGTAGCAACATGCATAAATCACACATGTATATGAATATAGTTGATAAAAATTGTAAGGTAAAAATAAAAAAAATTTAAACTACGAAAACTTGAACTAAAGAATATTAAGTGTTTTCCACATACATTTTCACTTCTAAGTGGCGAAGGAATAATCTTTTTTTCCCATTTTAATCAGGTCTTTCGTCAATTAAAAAATTCTTCTAAGGTCTAGTAGTATTCAAGCTGGTATATATAAATGTTTTTGCCCCACAAAAGCTCATAATTAAATTGAGATTTTTTTTCTCCATTTCACTCATGAGTGACTAAATGCAATCATTTTTCATTCTCATTTGTTCTCACTTCTTACTCTAAACAAAAACAATGTCTGTCCAAATGTCTTGTAGCATTGGATAAAAAGTGTTTGTATGGAAAATATACCAAAGCTCATTTTTTTAACTTAAAAAATATATGATTTTTATCTTATGATCATTGTATTTGAAATTCATAATCATTGTATAATCCCACTTGTTCTCTTTAAAAATAAATTGGTTTTCGTCTTATGGCTTTTATATACAAGTCATACAAATTAAGAAGCATGCATGGTAAAAGCATAGTTAGACTTTGATTTTTTTTTTTCAAATGAAGGCTATTCAAAACTTTTTATGTCTAAGCAACTAGTCCATTTGTCAAGCATCAATGTTCTACAATCAAAGAATGAACATAATTATATAAAAGATTTCAGTCACACACATTTGCACCAAGAGTGCAATCACAATGAGACATACAAAATACAGATTTTGTAAACTTCTTGCATGTATAATTACATAGTGAAGTAGGTTAAACTCCAGTTCACTTACTTCATTAGTGAAATATCATGTAACGCTAAAAAAAACATGCTTATCATGATTGTAAGATACTAAGATGGACTTGATCATTCTGCTGAGTTGCCCTATCCTGCCAAAGGACACTTCTGCCCACTAGTGCTTACATGTCCAGGGCAATAAATTATAGTTTCTCAGCCATTTATATTTGGGCACTTTACTACAGCCTTTTTTATCATGCATATTCATACCCCTATATTTTTCCCATTCATGTTTTGTCTATACACAAAGGAAAAAAAAATCAGCTTTTTTGCATTCATTAACTACTTTACTCTTATCAAAAGCATTCAAAGTCAGTTGGAAGCAACTAAACTTTCCTAAACCATTTATTCATTGATGGCTAAAAAATATTTCGTATAACATAGTTTTGGTGGGGGTTGCATTTTGAACCACATTTACAAATGCATTACTTTGGTCCCTCAAGGTTCAAAAATGTGTCAAATTAGGGACCAAAAAAGGTCCCATTTTGAGATGATTTTGAAACTTGAGTGACCAAAGTGATGCATTTAGAAATACAGGGTCCAAAAAACTCCGATAAAAGTATAGTGTACTAAAATTATTTTTACCCCTAATTTATTCACAAAATCAACCAACACATTGTAAACTTTTACTTTCATCCATGTAGTAACATGCTATTGCCTCGGCCTCCTACCTCCATGCCCAGAGCCTTAGTTTTCTATTCCTAAGGAATAATGAAAATAAACTTGTCAAAATAAAGTTCTGCAAAAATATTGATGACAGGGATATATATATATACATATTTAAAATTCATGGAACTGGGACCATGGATGAGGTGGTGATGGAGACATATCTGAGAGGATATGTTTAATTTGGATTATATTCAATCTTATTCTATTCCAAAATTAAATCAAAAGGATTAAAGTTGAAGTTCATGAAGCAGAAATTGCATATGCCTTGAACGAAATGATAGGATTCAAATTACCTTCTGTTTCAGCAGTGGGGCAATAAAGCACAAAATCATTGAGAACAGACCTGTGGATCAGAAGGCAGCCCTCCCAAGTGTCCGATTTGAGGGCAGTGTCGATGACGGCAGCCACACGCTCTTCCTCGCCGCGGACGAAATGGGCTTCGATCAAAAGACGGTTGCCCTTTGCTCGCTGGTTCTTCTTTTTCTTGCAGAACAACAGCGTTGCAAATCAAAAATTGAAACAATAAAAACAAAATCTAGAGAGAGAGAGAGAGGAAGGATCTAAATTGTCTTACATTGAGTTTTAGTTGACGATGTGTCACACCCGTTCCAGAAATTTATGATTTTTGAAAATGCATCAATTGAGTTTGTGAAATTATTAATGTTATTAATAATTTCAGTTGAGTTGACGTGGGTCAACGGTAAGGTGTCAGTGAGGACACGAGAACATGGCATTTCATATTGCATGGATGTGAGTAAATGGCATTTATATGATTTAAATGTTATTTGACTTTATCTAGTATTCCTGTGAATAGTACTTATACCTGTGTAGTATAATTCTGGTATTTGGATAATTTTAGTATACCTTCTTGAGAACTGTGGTGAGAACGTGAGTGATACGTTAATTAAAAAGGTAGGTTGTGTAGAGATTCCACAGAATATAGTTTTCGGACGTTAGTTTTGGACCCAAACAAAACCTAGTCGAAAACTTTCGAACTTTATAGTTTTCACTCGTAAAGGCATAAAATGAACGTGTGCAAAGTTTCGAGAGCTAATGAGAAGTTTGAGAAACTTGCGGGGAAGTAAATGTAATTCCCAGAAAGTTTTCCTATAAATAGTGGTGGATGAATTCATTCTCATCCAAACAATTCAAAATATCTAGAGATAGAGGAGAGAGAAAGGAGATTTGTTTCTTCGAGCTTTGCGACGACAAACGGCGACCGTTCGTCTGTCAGATTTTCACCAAATTCAAGATTTGAACTCGTGAAGGTGAGATCTACGTTTTGGTACTACTTAGGCCGTGTTTGGCCAATTTTTGTAAAAATCTTAATTCTAGACTTTTGGGAAAAACCCAGTAAAACTTGTAGGAATCGTCTCAAATTTGGAATCCAACGATTAATTAGCACCCTAGACGATCCTTCAAAGTTTGAAGAGAATCGCACGAGGTATGAATTCTAGATCTATGAAATATATGGATTTTCATGTTTTGAACATCAACTTTGATATTCTTCGATCCGGGCGAAATTCATGTATTAATTAGGCCCGTTAATTATGCACGTGAAATTATATAAAAAGCACGTATAACTGTTTATGTGAGCATGTTATGTGTCTACTTGGGTCAAATGGGAGTTTGGTGCAAATTCATCCGGGGTAAGCTCCTCGAACCTTGAAGATTGTGATTGTGATTGAAAAGGAATTGAAATTGTGATTGTGTCTGAATTGGAGGTGGGCCGAACCAGTACACAGTACCTGGTATGGAGGAAGGCCCAACCAGTGTACGAGATGCGTGGGAGAGGTGGGCCTCCTACGGCATCGACCGGATGAATGCGTACTACTCACTCTAGAGACTATTTCTATGTGTTTTAGATGCTTAAACCATGAACTGTCATATAAGCATACATTTAGAATTGTACGCTCAGCATATAGCTGAGCAGTGGAGATGTACTCCATTGCAGGTAAGAAGAAAGACAAGAAGAATCGCGATGAGTGAGGCCGATGAACGCCGGGGAATCCCTTTGTATATGTTTTGTTCTTAAATCTTACACTTTTATAAGGATTGGTAACTTGGTAATATGCTGTAATAGAATCATAGATTAGTTTCTCAGTATTGTAATCTTGTAATTGAACATCTGTAACTATGTTTTAACTGTTGAAATCAATTGTGGTTGTGTTTGGTGTTGGGTGTGGAGAAGCTTGGGTTGTTATTATTTCATATCAGGCTGCCCAGCAGGGGAGCAGTCGACTGGACCCTTGATCAGTCGACTGAACCACTGTAGGTTTTGGCTACTGCTTCTAATAATGGAAAAGCAGTCGACTGGGTCCCCAGATCAGTCGACTGGACCTTCTCAGGGTCAGTCGACTGGATCTCGTAGGATTGAAACACTGAAAGTGAATAGTAGGAAAAGCAGTCGACTGGACCCTTGATCAGTCGACTGAACCACTGTAGGTTTTGGCTACTGCTTCTAATAATGGAAAAGCAGTCGACTGGGTCCCCAGATCAGTCGACTGGACCTTCTTACAGTCGACTGGACCTTCTTACAGTCGACTGGGCAGTCGAATGGACCTCTGTTGAGGATTTAGGGTTTTAGTTTCTGCCAGGCACAGTCGACTGGACCTTCTTACAGTCGACTGGGCAGTCGACTGAACCTCTGTTTTCAAAACTGTTTCTTTTGACGTGTTTTCCATTGGCCAAAACTTTTTATAACTGTGATTTCAATGGATTTTACAAACTCAGAGGGTAATGTTCCCTAAGTTTTAAATACCCAGGGTTGTTTTAAAGTTCTTTCCGCTGCGTATAGATTTATGACGTTTGGATGAGCCTTGGTGGCGTGCCACGTGTCCTATTTCCACGCGTAGTGGGATGGGTCGTGACATTTATTGGTATCAGAGCTATAGGTAACAAAACTTTGGGAACGTTCGATGATGAGTGGACTGCTGAGTGAATTGCCACATGTTCTAGATTGCATCCATACATAGTAGAGATGTTTGATGCATATGTATGATATTTTACATACATGATATTGTTCTTGTTGTACATGCATAGTGTTTATGCATTGAGAACTACAAGATTGTAATCATGAGTGATGAAGAGCGAGAACTATCGCCACACACACGACGCATGAATGAAGTGGCAGAAATGATGGGGAATATGGGAGAAATGATACGGAATATAGCGGAGCGACTGCCTCCTACACCCCATATCGAAGTGGAGCCAATAACTGTAGTACATGCACCCGAAACTAGAGGCATGAGATCCGTATCCGAACAATTCGCTCGAAAGAAACCAATGGAATTTCATGGGACGCCTGATACAACATTGGCAGAGCACTGGGTCATGGACATGGAACGAATTTTTAGATCTATTCCGATGTCGGATAGGGAGAAGATTGAAAACGCAAGTGACGTACTGCGGGGTGAAGCCCAGAACTGGTGGGTAAATGTTCTAGATCAAGGAGCACCAATTACTTGGGAGGGGTTTAAGGATGAATTCAATCGCCGATTCTTTCCGCGAGCCGCCTATAATGCAAAGAAGAGAGAATTTGATAACCTGAAGCAGGGAGATATGACTGTAACCGAATATACTTCCAAGTACAACGCTTTGTTGAGATTTGGAAAGGGTTCTATACCAGAAGAGGAAGATAGGGCAAGAAAATTTGAAGAGGGTTTAAGGGATAATATCAGGTTGAGAGTAGAGACCTATGAACATTCGACGGTGGCAGCGGTACAACAAACGGCGTTAGTGGCCGAGAGTGGAATGGAAAGGTCGAGGCAGAATCAGCACGGTAAACGAGGCAATGAGAGCGGGGATAGGAACCAAGGCGGATCTTCCAAGAGGCCGTTTCAACGGGGCTCTGGTTCTAGTTCCAATGATTTCAGGAGGACGCCAAGTAACATACCATTGTGTTCACTTTGCAACCGACCACACTCAGGTAGATGTTTTCTAACTAACTTTCAGAATAGATCTACAGGGGGAAACAGTGTGAGTTCTGCGACTTACCCGCAACTCAAGTGCTTTGATTGTGGAATATTTGGACACCGAGCGAAGGATTGCCCAAAGAAGCGTTCTCAACAAGGGGCAAGTTCTATGGCTTCTAGTGGTTCGAAGCCTAAGCAGTCTAGTGACGGAGGACAAAGGACGGAGCAACGCCAAGGAAGAGCATATCAGATGAACCCAGGAGATATGACTGCTTCCGAGACAGTAGTCTCAGGTATGGTGCTTGTATGTTCGCACTTAGCACGCATACTTGTTGACTCGGGATCTACGCATTCATTTGTATCGCATGCTTTTGTTGAACATTTGAATGTTAAATCGGCACCGTTAGGATATGAATTGTCTATTGCTGTGCCACTTAGTAAAGCGATAATGACATCTACTGTATATAGGAACTGTGAGATCAAATTAGGTGAGAAGTTGATGACCGTAGACCTTATACCGATTGTGGTGAACCATTTCGATGTAATACTGGGAATGGATTGGCTAGCTCTTAATCAAGCCACAATAGACTGTGAACAGAAGGAGGTTAATTTTCGATCACCGGTACATGGGAACTTTTGTTTCCAAGGGAGTGGGGTTATACCGCCGCCGTATTTGATTTCAGCTATCCGAGCGGGAAAGTTATTGAAAAAGGGATGTCAGGGATTTCTATGTTCAGTGAATGATGTCTCAGCGACCGAATCAATAGTAGAAGACATTCCGATAGTGCGAGAATATCCAGATGTATTTCCTGATGACCTACCAGATGCTCTTATTGAGAGAGAGGTTGAGTTCACTATTGAGGTTATGCCAGACTCAAGACCCGCATCAAAGGCGCCGTATAGAATGGCACCAGTAGAATTGAAGGAGCTGAAAATCCAATTACAAGAACTACTTGACAAGGGTTTCATCCGACCAAGTGTATCGCCGTGGGGAGCTCCAGTGTTGTTTGTAAAGAAGAAAGACGGTTCGATGAGAATGTGTGGATTATCGGGAATTGAACAAGTTGACAATCAAGAACAAGTATCCTGTTGGATTATTTTAATAAAATCTATATTATTCTCCAACAATTTGAGACGATACCTTCGGAGAATAATCTGAGAAAATATGCGCAACTGTGCTTGGTAAGAGTTTGGTTTTCTATTTGTGGATACCGTTCACATGGCTAAGGTATGTTATCTAAATTTGCCTTTTGAGATATAGTAGTATGTGATGGAAATAGTGGGGGTATAAGCTTTTGATTATTTCAATGGTTCCTTACTCTCGTGAAATTAAAGCGACAAATTGGACTATATGTTGGTGGTAGAAAACTTGTGAAGTTAATTATTTAAGAGAAATTCTTGGTACTTTAAAATGAGTCATTGACAATATACATGCGAGTTTCTTACTGATATGTCTGTAGAACTTGATTGGAGTATAAATATAAATGGAGGAGGTAACTTTCTTGAATTTTGATTATAAGAGTACGAATAGTGGATGACCACAAGTATAGTAATGGTAATTTTCTAGAAGAAGAAAAACTCATGTTGTACATTTGGACGTCTTACTACTTAATTTGTTGTGATAGTAAGAGATTGCTTGGGAGTCCTATGTGTTGAGTTTTGGCGTTTCACATAATGTTCATCATATAAGTTAGTCATGATCGTGGCTAAGCTAACTTGATATCATGCCTATGATAAGGTGTATAATTTATGGACTATATATGTTTGTATATGTGTTACAAGCATACTAATGTTTGATGAGCATTGCATCATTCTAGTTGTTATTGTTTACCTTGTTACACAACTGATAATGTGTACAAAAATTCCGGTTCTCTCCCTATATTATTGCAATTTTCAGAGGGAGATTTAGTGTATTGAGGAAAAAATGAAAAAGGAAAAATGATATGAGAAATAAAGATATTTTACGACTTGGAAAATATTTCTACAATACAAAAATTGTCGAAGAAATTATTTGAAACAATTATATCCATATTGAGAATTTGAGACTGTGAAAAATTACAATTTTTGAGATTACATGCAGGAACACGCATGAAATTTTGAGAGATTTGAATTTTTATTCAAAATGGAGATATTATTTTTGTAATGTGCGCGAGGCTTGAAATTTTATTTACAAGGGTGGTGAGGAAATTTTTTGTTGAAAAAACTGATAAAGCTTGAATATTATTTTGGCTTCCAAATATGTTTGTTAATGAGCCATATCTATATTATGGGTTCTAAATTGTGAGTTGTGAATTTTCTCATAGTGGAGGCTCTTAAACAAAAAATGTTGAGTTGTATTGGTATAATTTTGACTTTGGAAAAGTTACTTGGATTTAGCAATCAAGTGCAAGAATTTGGTTGTTTCCAAATAGTGGGGGCTTTTACAAAAAATAAAGTATGATTTTATGTTTTAAAATGCTTGCAAAGGACAATGATAAGAGTAATGTCATTAATTTGACAATGTGTATTTGCCTTGGATATTATACATCCAAGATGATAAAGTGTGTTTGCCTTGAATATTTTTTCAAGATGATTATTTTGTAGTTGCCTTGGATATTCTCCAAGATGAATATTTGGTTAGTCTTGGTTTTAATCCAAGATAGTCAAAATTGATAGCTTTGGATATTTTCCAAAATGTCGGACTACCTTGAATTTTATTCAAGATGATATTATAAAGAAAAATGTGAAATTCAATATTCCTTGGAGTTAACCAAGATGAATACCTTGGAATTTCCAAGATGATATTTTGAATTCCATTACTTATGTAATGAGATATAATTAACGAAACAATGAATATTGGTTTGTTTAACCAAAGGTTTTCCACTGTACTAGAAAAGTATTGTGATGAGTTTTTGGAACACCCTATGAGGTGATTGAATGTATACCATTGGCTATGTGATTATATTAGGAGGTGGAGTTTATTTGTTGAATGCATGCCAATGAAGAAGTGGGTTAGTTTGTGATTTTCTATATATATGAAACTTGAATGTTCAAGAAAATCAATACCACTTGTTTTGATCCATTGTAATAGTAATTCAATGATCAGAAGAGTGTAAAAAGTATTACAATGGAAAATCAAAGTCGTTAAAGAGAAAGCACAATATTGCGAAATATTATATAAGTGGATATGACAATTGATTTATGGAGATAATCCATTTATAAAAGTTCTAGCTAGATTAAAAGTATGATTGCATCGAGGGGGATAGGCCTAAAGCCCAAAGAAAGATAAATCGACTATGAGGATACCCTACCTAGGGACCAGAGATCCTGAGAACTAGGTTCAAAGGGAAGAACGAATCATAGAGTGGTTTGATAGACATGCACTAAATTGAGCACTAGCTCATTAGCTATCCCTATGGTGTAGGTGCATGGATCTCATGACGGATGTGAGGTTGAGTTGTTTTCAATTCTTAATGAGTTCTATAGCCATTATTGGTGGGATGTTAGAGTCATGAGAGCATCCTTGATAGACTCACCTATTTGAGTGTGGAAGTGGGGCCGCTTCCTATGAGAATGGGGCTAATTCTCTAGAACGCTCAAGAAGCCGGGATATAGCACATGGCCGTTAACGTGCTAGCTTAGAAGCTTGGAATAGAGTGCTGAAAAACTATGTGTGTGACGCAACGTCTTGTTTCCCCAAAGCAGTCATAGTTCAAGACATTGTCACTACTGGCTCTGGAGCAAGATTTGCTGAACACTAAGTAGGGGTTCAAGCCATTGGCACCCTTATTATGCATAATTTTTTATCTTTACCCAATATGTGAGTGCATTTATTTTTATTAAAATAAGTGGGGGAATGTTGGATTATTTTAATAAAATCTATATTATTCTCCAACATATCCTTTACCCAGAATTGATGACTTATTTGATCAACTTCGTGGAGCACAAGTATTCTCCAAGATAGACCTGAGATCGGGTTACCATCAGTTGAAAGTGAAGGCTGAAGATGTTGAGAAAACAGCTTTCAAAACGCGCTATGGACATTATGAGTTCTTAGTTATGCCGTTTGGAGTTACAAATGCACCAGCCGCGTTCATGGATCTTATGAATCGAGTATTCAAGGATTATTTGGATGACTTTGTGATTGTATTCATCGACGATATTCTTATCTATTCACCGAGTGAGATAGAACACGAGAATCACTTGAGGTTGATACTTCAGAGATTGCGAGAGAAGCAATTATTTGGTAAATTCAAGAAATGTGAATTTTGGTTATCTAGTATTACTTTTCTTGGTCACGTAATTGACAAGAATGGAGTATCAGTTGATCCTCACAAAGTAGAAGCTGTATCAAATTGGCAAAGACCGACTTCAGTGTCAGAAATTCAAAGTTTCTTGGGATTAGCGGGATACTACCGCCGTTTTATTGAACACTTCTCAAAGATTTCATTGCCGATGACAAAGTTAATGAGAAAGGGTGTTATTTTTTAATGGAGTCAGGAATGCGAAGACAGTTTTCAGGAGTTGAAGTCAAGGTTGACGAGAGCACCTATTCTGACAATACCATCCGGAACCGAGGGGTTTGTGATCTATAGTGATGCGTCGCATCAAGGGTTGGGATACGTGTTGATGCAAGGTGGTAAAGTGATTGCTTATGCTTCTAGACAGTTGAAGACACATGAGATTAACTATCCGACTCACGATCTCGAATTGGCCGCGGTAATTCATGCTTTGAAAATTTGGAGACACTATCTGTACGGGGAAAAGTGTGAGATATTCACGGACCACAAGAGTTTGAAATATATTTTCACCCAACGAGACTTGAATATGAGACAGCGAAGATGGTTGGAATTGATGAAGGATTACGATCTTTCAATTGAGTACCACCCGGGAAAGGCGAATGTGGTAGCCGATGCCGTAAGCCGGAAGACGCCGAGGAATTTAGCCGACGAGTTAACACAACAAAAAGAATTGATAAAAGAGATGGAGCGCTTAGAATTGGATGTGATTCCAGGAACCAATGATGGCTTAATGATGGCAATCATTGCATACCCAGATATTATTGATGAGATTCAAAAAGAACAATTTAATGATGTCTATTTGTGTAAAATGAGGGATGAAATACCTTTGGGAAAACGACCTGGTTTTGTGTTGGAACGAGGAACGTTGAAACTGGAAAATCGATTATGTGTACCGAATGTGAAAGACTTGAAAGAGAGGATTCTAGAAGAAGCTCATAGTACGAAATATTCAGTGCACCCAGGAAGTAATAAGATGTACAGAAGCTTGAGAGAAAACTTCTGGTGGAAAGGTATAGAACGTGAAGTCGCCAAGTTTGTATCTGAATGTTCGGCATGTCAACAGGTCAAGGTAGAGAGACAAGTACCCGCAGGGTTACTACAACCATTGCCAGTGTCTGAATGGAAATGGGATGAGATTACGATGGATTTTGTTTCAGGATTTCCGCGATCAGTCAACAAGAATGATAAGATTTGGGTTATAGTTGACCGACTAACCAAGTCAATTCATTTTCTACCAATCAAGACGACTAAATCGTCCAAGTTATCAGAATTGTATGTGAAAGAGATTGTAAGACTACATGGGGTACCAGCGGTAATTATATCCGATCGTGATAGTAGTTTTACGTCAAGATTTTGGGGAAGTTTGCAAAAAGCCATGGGTACGAAATTGAGTTTCAGTACTGCATTTCATCCTCAGACCGATGGACAGTCAGAGCGTATGATTCAGACGCTAGAAGATATGTTGCGACTTTGTGTATTAGATTTTGGGAGTGATTGGGAGACACATCTGCCGTTAATTGAATTTGCTTATAATAATGGATTCCAGTCAAGTATCGGAATGCATATGAAGCTTTGTATGGCCGTAAGTGTCGATCACCGGTTTGTTGGACTGAGGTTGGGGAGAGAAAGTTGTTAGGACCTGAGTTAATACAGGTGACTACTGAGAAAGTGAAATTGATTCAAGAACGACTCAAGGTAGCTCAGAGCCGATATAAGAGTTATGCGGACTCTAAACGACGACCGATGAATTTTGAAGTTGGAGATTTTGTATACTTGCGAACATCACCTTCGAAAGGCATTGTACGATTTGGAAAGAGGGGAAAGCTCAATCCGAGATTCATAGGACCTTTTGAGATCCTAGAGAGGGTCGGTCCAGTAGCTTACCGATTGGCATTGTCGTCAGAGTTGGAACATGTGCACAATGTATTTCACGTATCAATGTTGAGGCGATGTATGACAGATGCGAATAAGATCATTGTACCTGAACCGCTGCAGATTCAGGGAGACTTGACTTATGTTGAACATCCTGTAGAGATCTTGGATCGCAAAGAACAAGTTTTGAGAACCAAGACTATTCCAATGGTGAAAGTGCTATGGCGTAGTCACACGGTGGAAGAGGCTACATGGGAAAGGGAGGAAGACATGAGGAATGAGTATCTGTACTTATTCGACGCATGAGGTAAAGTTTGGGGACAAACTTCCTTTTTGGAGGGGAGAGTTGTCACACCCGTTCCAGAAATTTATGATTTTTGAAAATGCATCAATTGAGTTTGTGAAATTATTAATGTTATTAATAATTTTAGTTGAGTTGACGTGGGTCAACGGTAAGGTGTCAATGAGGACACGAGAACATGGCATTTCATATTGCATGGACGTGAGTAAATGGCATTTATATGATTTAAATGTTATTTGACTTTATCTAGTATTCCTGTGAATAGTAATTATACCTGTGTAGTGTAATTCTGGTATTTGGATAATTTTAGTATACCTTCTTGAGAACTGTGGTGAGAACGTGAGTGATACGTTAATTAGAAAGGTAGGTTGTGTAGAGATTCCACAGAATATAGTTTTCGGACGTTAGTTTTGGACCCAAACGAAACCTAGTCGAAAACTTTCGAACTTTATAGTTTTCACTCGTAAAGCAAAAAATGAACATGTGCAAAGTTTCGAGAGCTAATGAGAAGTTTGAGAAACTTGCGGGGAAGTAAATGTAATTCCCAGAAAGTTTTCCTATAAATAGTGGTGGATGAATTCATTCTCATCCAAACAATTCAAAATATCTAGAGATAGAGGAGAGAGCAAGGAGATTTGTTTCTTCGGGCTTTGCGACGACAAACGGCGACCGTTCGTCTGTCAGATTTTCACCAAATTCAAGATTTGAACTCGTGAAGGTGAGATCTACGTTTTGGTACTACTTAGGCCGTGTTTGGTCAATTTTTGCAAAAATCTTAATTCTAAACTTTTGGGAAAAACCCAGTAAAACTTGTAGGAGTCGTCTCAAATTTGGAATCCAACGATTAATTAGCACCCTAGACGATCCTTCAAAGTTTGAAGAGAATCGCACGAGGTATGAATTCTAGATCTATGAAATATATGGATTTTCATGTTTTGAACATCAACTTTGATATTCTTCGATCCGGGCGAAATTCATGTATTAATTAGGCCCGTTAATTATGCACGTGAAATTATATAAAAAGCACGTATAACTGTTTATGTGAGCATGTTATGTGTCTACTTGGGTCAAATGGGAGTTTAGTGCAAATTCATCCGGGGTAAGCTCCTCGAACCTTGAGGATTGTGATTGTGATTGAAAAGGAATTGAAATTGTGATTGTGTCTGGATTGGAGGTGGGCCGAACCAGTACACGGTACCTGGTATGGAGGAAGGCCCAACCAGTGTACGAGATGCATGGGAGAGGTGGGCCTCCTACGGCATCGACCGGATGAATGCGTACTACTCACTCTAGAGACTATTTCTATGTGTTTTAGATGCTTAAACCATGAACTGTCATATAAGCATACATTTAGAATTGTACTCTCAACATATAGCTGAGCAGTGGAGATGTACTCCATTGCAGGTAAGAAGAAAGACAAGAAGAATCGCGATGAGTGAGGCCGATGAACGCCGGGGAATCCCTTTGTATATGTTTTGTTCTTAAATCCTACACTTGTATAAGGATTGGTAACTTGGTAATATGTTGTAATAGAATCATAGATTAGTTTCTCAGTATTGTAATCTTGTAATTGAACATCTGTAACTATGTTTTAACTGTTGAAATCAATTGTGGTTGTGTTTGGTGTTGGGTGTGGAGAAGCTTGGGTTGTTATTATTTCATATCAGGCTGCCCAGCAGGGGAGCAGTCGACTGGACCCTTGATCAGTTGACTGAACCACTGTAGGTTTTGGTTACTGCTTCTAATAATGGAAAAGCAGTCGACTGGGTCCCCAGATCAGTCGACTGGACCTTCTCAGGGTCAGTCGACTGGATCTCGTAGGATTGAGACACTGAAAGTGAATAGTAGGAGAAGCAGTCGACTGGACCCTTGATCAGTCGACTGAACCACTGTAGGTTTTGGCTACTGCTTCTAATAATGGAAAAGCAGTCGACTGGGTCCCCAGATCAGTCGACTGGACCTTCTTACAGTCGACTGGGCAGTCGACTGGACCTCTGTTGAGGATTTAGGGTTTTAGTTTCTGCCAGGCACAGTCGACTAGACCTTCTTACAGTCGACTGGGCAGTCGACTGAACCTCTGTTTTCAAAACTGTTTCTTTTGACGTGTTTTCCATTGGCCAAAACTTTTTATAACTCTGATTTCAATGGATTTTACAAACTCAGAGGGTAATGTTCCCAAAGTTTTAAATACCCAGGGTTGTTTTAAAGTTCTTTCCGCTGCGTATAGATTTATGACGTTTGGATGAGCCTTGGTGGCGTGCCACGTGTCCTATTTCCACGTGTAGTGGGATGGGTCGTGACACGATGATATAACTAAAGGGGTAAACCCTAGCTTAGAGAGAAGTAAACAAAGTTTAGTTCTATTTGTACAGTAACTGCCCATTTAATTTTTTTTTCTAATCAAAAGGGGCGCCTCTTCTGTTTTCGCTAAAAATTTTGGCGCTCAATACTTGAAACAAAGTGTATTTGTTGGCGGTAATAATATAGCACTTCACTCTTTTCTAGCTAGCTATTTGAATGCCAACCAAAAAAATAAAAAAGAAGGTACTGCTACGCTTGACAATTTTTTTTGAGAGTGCTATGCTTGACAAATTTTGTATCCCAAAAATGTGGCTTTCGACATATGTGGCATGATAGTGGGACCACCTTAAAATAATACTATTTTGTTTTCCAAATTCGAATCTTATAGTTGGTCCCCAAATGATTTGGTCTTACCACTAGTCATTGTCACAACATGTGGTGCAATTGACAAAACATTTTGTGGGAACTAAGTTTGGCATTAAAATTTTAAAGCATAACATTATTCCCTTTAATGATACAGCAATGCATCCTGAATGCTTCCGAAATACATGTGACAATAGGATCACCTTCAATAATGATGGAATCACTTCAACATCCTCCAATCAAAATTTAGTGGGTTCACTGTCATATGTATTTTGGAAGCATTTAGAATTCAAAATTTGGGAGGCATAGCATTTCGGATCTATCGTTGAATTACTGCAACATCCCCCAATGAAATTGTTTGCCCGAATTTGGATACAAAATGTGGTTTCGGCAAACATGTCATGGTTAATCTCTTGCATAGGTGCTTTGTGATGTTAATCACGTACACTGGTATTTGTGCCTAGTCTAAGAATTTTCTTAATAAACACTAGATTTTTTATCGAACAAAAATTACTTTGGTTCTCATAAAAAATGAAATAGAAAGTTAACTTCGAATGAAACCACATCCTATTTTAAGCATTTTCAAACAACCCATAAAATTCTCCCCCCCCCCCCCCCCCCCCCCCCCCCCCCCCCACACACACACACCAAAAAAAAAAAGAAAAACAAAAAGAAACTAAGATAAATTTATTCTGGCGACAACACTAATGTCGGAAAAACCGTGGAAAAAGTCTCTTTTTCCGACTCTTTTCTAAAGTTGTCGTAAAGAGTGCCATAAAAGTTGACTCTTTTTCGGCACTTCACATATCGCTGCAAGAAGTGCCAAAAACAATCACTTTTCCTGGCAGTTTACATAGTGTCGCAATTATCGTCGAAAAAACTACTTTTTCCTGGCACTATTTTTACCGTTGTTTTGAACCGTCGAGAAAAAGAATCTTTATCAGCAGTTTTTCTAGTGCCGAAAAATAACCGTCGGAAAAAGCCTATTTTCCTGTAGATGGTCATGGGAGGAGGTCATGGTGGTCACCGGAGGTCGTCGTGGTGGTCCCAAAGTTGATAGTGGTGGTAGCCGGAGGTCAGGGGTGGTAGTAATAGTGGCTAGGATTTGGTAGAAAGGTTAGATGAAGAAGATGAGAGTACTTTTGTTAAAAAAAATGTTTTAAAGACTTTAGACCAAGGTGTTTATTAAGTGCTCTTAATTCCAATATAACTTGTCCTAATGCTCTATTTACCAATTTTTCCTTATTTTTATAAAATAATTCAACATTTCCCAAATTTAATTCAAAAACTTATTTTTATAACAATTGTATAACATACTATGACTCAATCTATGATGGGATAATACCACGTATCTCGGTAATGAAATTCTAAATTTAAAAATAAATTTTGAGAAGCATGTTATTAAACATTTCTTTTCTTTTCTTCTTTCTTTCTTTATTTATTTATTTATTTATTATTAATTTTTTTTGTTTTTTTTTTTTTTATGCTTGGCATTAATTTATCACCGTGGGGCTCACGTGTTCTGTACGGTTACTAGAAACGACCAGAAAGTACAATTCTGGCATTTGACAAACTAGAGGGGTAACTAGAGTAATTTTGTCTCCATGTCCCCCAATTTTTGGGGAAAATGCAGACGCCATGGATGAAATCTATGTTGTTGGCTAAGCCAATTGCACTTCTTACATTTACAGCTGCTATCACCATTTTCTTTATAATACTCTCAAACCCAGACCCATCTTCTCCGAAACCAGACGAAATGGCTCGAACCTTCGTTCTATGGCTTCACGGATTGGGCGACTCAGGCCCTGCCAACGAACCCCTCAAGACCCTCTTCACTTCTCCGGAGTTCAGGAACACCATCTGGTCTTTCCCTTCTGCTCCTCACAATCCCGTTACTTGCAACTGTAAGTTCTATACATATACATATATACATGTATTGTCTATGTTTGTATTTCGTCTTTTGAGATGGTGTGTATGATCTTGGTTAGTGTCTTTTGATGATTAGAGTGGAATTGGTCTTGTGGGTATTTTTATTTAGCGTGTAATTTGGGGGATTTATGTATTTCTGGAATTTCCTATCAAGAGTATGAGTAAGTGGGTGTCACATTATGATGATATGTGTTGAAATGTATAGGAAATGCCCATCATGGTAATTTACATTAGTTATGATGAGTAGATCTGCCTTTGATTTATCTGATGACCTATATATTTATGTAAATTTATTTTGGTTTAGAAGATGTAGTATTAATTATGGAAGAAAATAAAGACATCGATTGCTTTAATTAAACTACATTGAATGTCTGTGCTTGTTTCTCAGTTTTGACATTGTAGACTATTGCTGGCTTTCTTGGGGGTTTTGATCAGGATCTAATAATGTTCATTGATGCAAAGAGAATATGACTCTAAATCACCACTCCGGTAGAACAGTAGTTCGTTTTGGATTATTCTTGGGATTAGGACGAAGCTTCCAAGAAAAATGGAAATGCATAAGGGACAACTCAGGGAAAGTTAATTTTCAGCTCTTAATTAGCAAAATTTTGCGAATGTATTGCTATATGTTTTCCATGCAGATGCAGTATAAATCATTGCTTTTCGTTTACGAATATTGCAGTAGACATAACAATGAGGCGGATGACCGCGAATTGTTAAATTGTACATATTGGTTTTCCATCTTGATATGTTATAGTTCAAAAGATTACATTGTTGGTCTTAGTTCACATACATGATACTTCTATTTCTTCATGGAAAATTCAGAGAGAAGTGACTTTGAACACTTTTGGAGGCTTCAATCAAAATTGTTTTGACGGTCCTCATATCTTTGGTTTAACCACATCAATATTTCTGATCTTTTTATTGGCCGACCGGATTCGCCCTCTGATCGAAGAAGAGGCGCAAAGATGTCGTAGACAATATGGGCATCGCCAACAGGGGGCACTTCCATTACCAAATGCAATGGTTGAAAAGATTATCAACCGATTTGCGAGCAAGGGGGCCCAAGTAGCAAACGCCCCCAATGCTCCCCTTTAGGACTTGCGCTATCTGAAAAAGTGGTTAACCCTAGCCGAGTTCTAATGATTCAATATTGGTGCTTTATGGTAATATTGTGTGGAGTTTAAGAAGCCGGTATTATTTGGAAAACTAAGATTTTCCTTTCTTATTAACATGGAAAAATAGTGAGCGTAGATTCTCAATAGAAATTGTCTCTGCTAGGTATGACCTAGCCTTTGTTGAATAGGACCAACCAAGACCATACGGTAAAACATATTACATATATATTTCCCGCTCTCCAGTATGCAAATTATGACCCCTATCAATCAAATAACAGTTTCATTCATTCACATTAAAAATAGAACAGATAAATAATTAAAATATGACGGAATAAATAATCACTCTATTACTAGCCTGTACTGACTACTTAATGATGTCACAACCTCAAGAGCTAACCCTTAGGCTTTGTTTGGTTCATGGGTTTCGTGAGGGAAAAGAGACGGGAAAAGAAAACTAGTCTCATCCATAAGGTAAAAGGAACTAGTTTTCCATCTTGTTTCCTTTCCCTTATCTTTTTTTCCCTCATGAAATCCATGAACCAAACAAAGCCTTAATGTGCGAATTTTTCTTATATGCACTGCCGTCTACCTCCAAGCAAATAGTAGTATAGTACGCATAGTCATTAAGGCATTAACTCTGTGGTCTTGTGTTCAGCAGTGTATTTCTCTTTTATGGAAAAATGGAAGAACATGCATGCTTAAGCTGTTCTATAATAGGTCCAAATATGCAATTATTGTTACGGAGATATCCTGATAATGTGTCTCTTTGTAGATGGAGCTGTGATGCCTTCATGGTTTGACATACACGAGATACCTGTGACAGCTGTAAGTTATACTTCTCTTCCTTCACCCATTGATCTCTCTTTACATGAACCTTGTCCTTCTGAGTTCCATTTGAGACATTTTTTGGTAATCCGGTTGTACTTTAATGTTGTCATCAAGATTTCAGATGTAATATCTGCGTTGGAATAAGTTTTCTATTTTGCTGGAAACAATTTCCTTGTAGAATATGTTTGAAGTGGCCCTCCTGTTAAATAGGAGTATTTTTTGAATTTTTTTCTTATTAACGGCAAATGATCTTCTGAAGTAGATCAATCAACCAAGCTTGCCCCTGGCATCAGTCTTCTTTTGATATATGGCATTTAGTGAACATTATTGATGGAAATGTTCAGTGTATCTCCATTATTCTTTCACCATTGGAATATGATGCAAGCGTTCCATAAAGCTCAAAACAAGGAATAGAAAAGTGCTAAGTTCACCAAATTAAGTTACTAAATTTCACCGGCTGATGTGGCGGTAATTTTGAATTTTGATTAAATCGTTATGTTCCTTTGTTTTACAATTAAAAAAGAGTTTCAAGTAGCCACAACATCCAGTGACTTTTTTAGCGAACTGTTGAGGTGTCTGTTGCATTACTCCATGGAATATGGATTGCCTTTTGTACTGTTACAAGATATGAAATTCACGTCCACATTTTAAGTTACTTTCACTTTGCTACCATGTATCAGGATTCTCCAAAAGATGAGGGCGGTGTGCTTAAAGCAGTTCAAAATGTTCATGCAATGATAGACAAGGAGTTAGCTGCTGGAACAAACCCTAATAACATCTTTGTTTGTGGATTCAGTCAAGGAGGTCTCTCTCTCTCTCTCTCTCTCTCTCTCTCTCTGTAATAACATCTTTGTTTGTGGATTCAGTCAAGGAGGTCTCTCTCTCTCTCTCTCTCTCTCTCTCTCTCTCTCTCTCTCTCTCTCTCTCTCTCTCTCTCTCTCTCATGTTGGGATTTGCAGGTGCCTTGACATTGGCAAGCATTTTGTTGTACCCAAGAACCCTGGGAGGAGGTGCAGTGTTTAGTGGATGGGTTCCTTTTAACTCTTCTATAATGGAAAAGATCCAGCCAAATGCAAAGAAGGTACACCTTTCCTGCTAATAGTGTTTCATCTTTGTTCTGAAAGCTACTATTAAATTTCTTTGTGGCTTTTCAACTTTATTTTTTTTTTCTTTTCTTTTTGTGGCTTTTCAAATTGAATGTGTTCCATCTTAGCAATATGTTTGTCTTATTGACTTTCTAAACTTGAGTTGTAGAGGAGGAGGTGTCCATTATGCGGATGACTTGTCAACCATTACCACCTCATAGGTTGCCCATGTATTGGAGTTGCTTTGCTCCCATCATTGAAAACAACAGATTCGCATAACAAGTCACCCTAATTGTCCAACGTGATTTCATTAATCAATTTTAAAGTATGCCACAAAGTTGTTTTTAAGGATTGTGATGCTGAGATGTAGATAATTTTATCAGTACAATTAGCAGAGGAAAGTAGAAAATAAAATTTTGTTGTGCCCTTATTTGGTTGTAGCATAGATGGGGTTTAATCGTGATGGTAATTAATTTAAATCCTTTAGAAGTCAAAAGATTTGTACAGCATTCTAATGCTTGATGTTGGCAAGATTTACCTAGATTTGAGGTTCTTCGTCTTATCTTGAATCAGCAACTTGATGAATTTTCTGTCCAATCAGTACTATTTAATCTCAAAAAAAGAAAACTTAAAAGAGAATTACAACCGGTCTATTTTTCTGGTCTATTTTTCTGTGATTGTCCTTTTGTCATCTTGATAAGATTCTGTAATTGCAAATATCTAGTCACACTATGATGTCTTTTGTCATTGTCATGCTTGTACCTGCGATGGTCTGTCTGGTCATGTATTTATCGAGGGAAAGGAAAAGCAAACAAGGAGGAAAACATTTTTCTTGTTTGGTTAATAAGGAAAGCAATGATTAAAGTGGCGAAAAGAAAATAAGGTTAAAATAAAAGTAAATTTTGAGTCTTTTTAATCAATTCCCTCCCTCTTTTCTTGAGTTCCTATTATATATTGAAAATTTTTGGCTCGTAATGTTACTTGAGCATGAAGGAAAACACAAGGGAAAACAGTATGGAAATACTTTTCCTTCTTGTTTTCCTTTTCCTTTCCTTCTCTAAATCCTTAAACCAAGCGGAGCCTTAACGTGTTTAGTTGAACTGCATTTGAATCTTACCATGTTTGTGTGTGTGCATATATATTGTTTCGTGGTTTTGGAGTTTTTTGGTTGATGCCCAAGAATTTAAGCCCTAACCACATGTGCAGACTCCAATCTTGTGGTCTCACGGTATGGCTGACAGAACCGTATTGTTTGAAGCTGGACAAGCTGGCCCACCTTTTCTTGAAAAACTCGGCATGAGCTGCGAGTTCAAGGTAGTGTGACACACACTATCGAACCCTAACATGATTTATACACTGCTCCTAAAAAATTGCTTTGTTATGGATTTGTAGGCTTATCCTGGTCTTGGCCATTCAATAAGCAACGAGGAGCTGCGCTACTTGGAATTATGGATCAAGGCACGTATACAGAGTTCTTCCTGAAAGATTTTTGTGTCATGGAATTGTTATCTTTTTTTTTTTTTGCTAAGCGTCATGGAATTGTTATCTGGTTATTGTCATAGGTCCCTTATAAGTACATGTACTTTATTATTAAGATTCAATGTTCGATTCTTTTTTATTTTTTTATTTTATGTGACTACATATATCAATCTCTTTTGATGGAAAATCAGTAACTTATCAATTTATTTGCCTCTTCCTCTTTGGAATATGCGTGATTGGAGTCTGATTCCTCACTTGATATCTGGCTTATTCACTCGGTTTCTTACAGATGTGTATATATATATATATATTATATGTACAGCCAAGCTCTTAAACAGACCAGTCTGTCAGATGGATTTTGTCACTAAAAATGCATGATTTTTTTGCGACGAAACTTTTGTCGCTAAAAAACGGACTGGTCTGTTTAAGAGACGACATATATATATATATATATATATATATATGCGCACACACACGTGGTCATGAATTATTTGATGGCTCATCAGCTAGCCCTACTGCCCCTTCCAAGAATTATTATCATATAATTTGTCAAAGGGAACACATGCCTCCCACGCGAGAAGGTTTTATTAATTTTTCGGTTTATGTATGCTGAGCAGAGCAATTGCAAATCACTGACCTTTGGAACAAATTAGTGGGTTTCCACAAACATTTGTTTTCCTCGTTTGGCACAATTATTGGTGGCATAAACATTTGTAAAACCTTTGACTGCTGTTGCAAGTGGCCATTGGGCTAGTTAACAAGGTTATGCAGTTAGACTATAAATGTTTTTATATTTTTTTTTTGGGTTGGAGGGTGTTTCAAACGACACTAAATTCCAAATAATATTCAAAATTTTAGAAATTTTTGTCTCAAGTTATTTTTTTTCCCTGATCATTTGTGTGCGAAGATATATTTGCCAGAGCCCGGGGGAGGGGGCAATGTTCGAACCTTGGTATGAGCATGACATAGAGAGTTTTTTTTTTACCAACTAAATTGAGTTGTTGCTCCTTCGAAAGTTTCTTTAAAATAGACATTTTTTTTATTTTTTTGTCCATCCCATTTTTAATTCTAGTAAAATGTCCCTTGACAGAAAATTTCACTTAACTAATTATGTAAATTTTTTATAACATATTGTTTTTATTTGATAAATTTTACTAATCATGAACTTTTAACCAAATTTAAGAAAGAGTTGTCCATTAAACTCAAATAATCCTACATGAGGATTTTTGTACCAAAAAATTATTGAATTTTTGTTCATTTCTTTCAATTTTAAAGTACATTGTTGGCATAGGTTGACATAGTTCAAGTGACAAAGAGTTTGATATGTATAAGTCTTCTCCAATGCACAAGTTTAGGGTTCGAACCTCATCCCCTTCCCCATATAAAAAAAAAAATTAATAATAAATTGTACTGCTTTATCTTAGACTTGATGCTGGGGACCACTTGACAATTTATTTTGTTATTACATGCCTGTATATTTGGTCTATGTGAACTTTTTTCCTTCCTTGCCGCCGAAGTAGTTTTTATGTGACTTTATTTATGTATATTTTACCATATAAAATCATCTGCAAGTTGCAATACTTTTTCTCGAACAACATTTGGGCACAGTTGCAATTATCCCAAGTTGCTATACCTTTATTTATGCGAATTTCTTTAGCCAAAGCATGACATGGGTAACATTACTAGGATTTCTTATATGTAAATAATATTTGCGTTTCTAAGTAACACAAATTCATTCGAATAGCATGTAATTCACTATATTTTTCGTTTCAGATAAACCTTATACAAACATTCTAAGGATTACTATTGCGAAAATATGTAGTTTTGTGACTTCTATGTACGAGGTCAAATATTTTAAATTAAATATATAGTGCCTTGAGCAACGATTTGTCCTAGTCGGTAAAAAGTCTCTTCATGTTATCCTTATATCAGGGTTCAAATTTTACCCCTTCCCCTGGCACTTATGTCATCGTACGAGACCATTATACCAAATGGTCAAATATATATATATATATATATAGTGCCTCACATACTTTTTAATTGAGTCAGCATAATGATATGCTTTCCAAATAATTTCAAACACATGTAACACTAGGCACCCACTGTCACATATGTTTGTGAAGCATAGCACTATGCTTGGGGAATGTGTTGGATAACTTGTGTGCCTTTTATTTTGAATACATTGCAAATGTGGTTCCCAACACGTGTGGCAGTGAGATCTCCTTCAATAATAGTGAGATCACTTCAACATTCTCCAATGAAAATCAATTGGGCACATTACTGCACTTGTTGGGATTAAGTTTAGAAAACAATTTTAGTAAGCATAACATTGTTCCCTTCAATAATGGTGAAACCATTGCAACATCCTCCAATGGAAATTAACTAGGCCCATTGCAACATCTTTTGGGGAATCACATTTGGAATACAAAATTTGGAAAGCATAGCTTTACCCTTATATTTTTATTCTTTTTTAATTACTAATTCAACATCTTTCAATGACAATCCAATGGATCCATTGCCACATGTGTTGGGAAACACATTTGATATACAATTTTGGCAGGCATAACATACTAAAAAAGGTAAAAGAAAGAAGGCTTTAATACAAAATATACACCTGAAGTTTGGTCATTGTCTCATTTTAGTCCCTGTAGTTCAATTGCATCAATTTAGTTCTGAAGTTTTTAAATAGAAGTAGTATGGTTTAAATGTCCTATTTTATCATAAAATTTGACGAAATTCACCCAAAGCACAATTATGCTTATAAGCGGGGTGGAGAGATTGATGGTGTTCCATTTTTTGCCCCAAAAAAGTGTAACAGTGCATAAAATATGAGTAAATTCTATCCAATTTTCTCATAAAATTGGACATTTGGATCACATTATTAAAAAACTTTAGAGACCAAATTGACAACTTAAAACTACAGGGACTAAAAATGATACAAACCAAACTTCAAGAGTATATTTTGTAATTAAGCCAAGAAGAACCAAAAAGAAATGGGTAATACTAGGGACACACCCAAAGACACAATTTTTGGGAACAATCCAAGAGATGTGTATATCTCTTTCCTGTGTCACTGTGTCTCTCTCGTGTGTCACTGTAGGTACAGTGACATAAGAAAGAGATGGACATATCTTTTAGATTGTGTCAAAAAAATTGTGTCTTTCAATGTGTTCCAATGTTTACTCAAAAGAAATTGGTAATTTTAACCACACGGTCCAGAGAGAGAGTGAGAGAGAGAGAATGAGAGAGAGGGCACTTGTGGGTTAAACCAATGAAAGAATAATGGTTCGACCCGATGTGAGATGAGGAAGTCTGACCCAACCCTACAGGTCCAATAAATCATGGCCCAATTGAGAGTGATTCAGATATACAGAGCAATCATGTTCCAGGTGGGTCCCATTTAAGGGTGTATTCGATCTAAACCCATGTGTTCGCTAGTTATATCACGAACTTTTAAGTAACCGTGAGCTTTGTAGTGTCCTATAAAATTATGCTCATTAGCCTAAAATAAGTATTCACTTTAAATTTATACATTGTTTAATAAAGATGTATTATTAATTTTTCTGGTCCTTTACGTAGTTGCTTTTCTATTTTATTCTTGGATTTGATGGGTATTTGACATATTTTGAGACCACATATAAATATTACTTTGTCTTTATTGTAAGAGTGTTATAGGAAATTTATTAAATTTTGTCGTTGACTTTCAAAAGTGAACACTTATTTTGAGACATTCAAAAAATGAAATGTGATAACTTATTTTGGGATAGAGAGAGTATAATTTAATAATAAATCAGTGATTTATTAAACATATTTATGAGATTTGTAATATTTTCTCTAAAATTATATAATTTTACGATAAAATATATATATATATATATATATAAGTCAGTATACAATATCTTTATGAAGCTTATTAACAAATTTTTTCACAAATCTTAATCAAACATATTCACAAATTCTATCGAACTTAATCTCAAATCATTGTTAAGCGACTAAACTCATGTACCGTAGTCCCACTACATCACAATGATCACAGTACAAAAACATGGAACGTACAGCGAATCAAACTCACTAACTGATAGTACTGCAGTATCTGTAAAAACATATGCATTGTACATAAACTGTTTCAATATTTAAGTAGTTTTTATTCAGTGCTTTTCGTAGTATATTTCTCTGCGGAACAAGTGGGACTCAGCACCTAAAGCCTCGTTTGTTTCGCAGGACTAAGGGTCGGATAGGGGAGGATAGGATTATTAGTCCATTTTAATTCAATAGTCCGGTGTTTGGTTTGGCCACTTTGCACTGGACTATTAGGGTATGTTTGATAACCCAATTAAGTGCTGAAAATGAAAAGATTCAGCACTTATTCTTTTTCGGTGCGTTTGAAAACATACCACTTAATTGAAAAAATAGCCAAAAAATCACTGAAAACTTTAAGTGAAAAATTTCTACTGAAAATAATCACTGAATGCATTCTATTTCAGTAGTTGAAACACTGTTTTCAATATTACAAATTCAATCACTTAAAATTTTCAGTACTTAAAATTCAGTACTTAATTTTCAGCACTTAATTTTCAATTTTATCAAATGTACCCTTAGTTTTTTTTAACTAAATAGTCTTCCAAATTGGCCACTATTTTATCCATGGAGGCTGATATTAATAGTCCCTCAAATAGTGAAAGAGAAAAGTAATCCCCTAATCTGTCCAGCGAAACAAACGTGGCCTAAGTGTTGTCTCATGAACCAACACCCGAGGCACCGTCCCCCAAATACACGTCAGTGAGTCTCTCTCTCTCTCTCTCTCTCTCTCTCTCTAGAATAAAACATTCAGCAACCCTTCAAAGTCCACACTTCGAAACTTCTCTTTAATTACAAAACCCCAAACACTCTCTCAGGTAAAAGAAACTCTTTTTATTTGTCCGACGATGAAGAAGCTATGTCGAAAGGGGACGATTCACCCATCGCCGCCGCTCATCTCCGACCACTTATCTTTCCTTCCGGCGGCGATTTTGACCCTCGCAGCGGCTCTCTCGCCGGAAGACAAAGAGGTCTTAGCTTATCTCATATCTTGCTCCTCTGGCAACTTTTCCGGCAGTCGGAGGAACACCCAGAAGACCACTAGCGGCGGCGGTGGGAAATCCGTCTCCGTCGCCGGCGGAGGAGACCATCCGGCGTCGTTCAGCTGCAACTGTTTCAGGTGCTATACGAGTTACTGGGTCAGATGGGATTCGTCACCGAGTCGCCAACTCATACACGAAATAATCGACGCGTTTGAAGATGGGTTGGTGCAGAGCAAGAAAGGGAAGAGCAAGAAGGAGAGAAGGAATAATAAGAGAGGGTTTACTGAGTCGGGCGAGTTGAAGCGGTCTGAGCTGAGTTCGGACAAGGACGAGTTTGCTGAGTCCAAATCGGTGGTAGAGAGTACTAGTGGTTGTGGTGGGGAATCTGGGGATGAGGATGAAGAGGAAGAATTTGAGAAGGGGTCAGTTAGGAAATTTGTGAGTTTTATTGGGGAGAAAATTTGGGGTGTTTGGACCTGATGATTTAAAAAAAAAAAATAATCAGGGGAAAAAAAGGTTTGTTTAGTTTATTATGTCCTCCACTTCTCTACAAAAATCTCTCTATTTTTGGATTAAATCCTCTTTTTTGATAATATTTTCTGGAGCTGTATATTATTACCCTTTTACAATGTAAAGATGGGTGTTTTGAATGATCATAAATCATTTAGCTCCTCCTGCTGAAGCTTTTGAGTTGTGTAGGCTCATACATGTAAATATATAAAATCACTGCCGTCTTTCTATAAATATGGAGTAAAATTATCTGCTGTTGTTTTCTTTCCAAATATAGATTTTATAGAGAAGTTCTTCAAAAAAAAAAAAAAAAAAAAAAAAAAAAAAAGAGAGTAATGCTATGCTTCCAAATCTTCATCTTAAACACACATTTCAAATAATAATGTGGCAGTGAGACTAACTTCATTAATAATAGGATTACTATTACATCATTAGATCAAAATTCAGTGAGTTATTGTCATATCATTTGGGATGTAAATTTGATATTAAGATTTGAGAAGCATAGCATTACTCAAAAAAAAAAAAAAAAAATTTTACAATATTTAATTTGCATTCATAAGCATGATTGATTTACTATGTTTCAACAAAAGGGTTTTCCTTTCATTTTTGTCTTTCAAATTCAGATTACTAATATAGACAACTCTTGAAGATGACATTCATTTCATGAGCTTGTTTGTTAGATATATTTTCAGAAGCCACAAAATATTTTTGATTTTATTTCTTACAAGTTTTTCTTTAAAATTCATTTCTCTGAACAAGTATTGAGCAAATTTGTATTTTTTATTTTCCCTACGAGCATCCACATTGCAGAAGTGGAACTTAACTCAAACTTAAGGTATGTTGTTGTATAGGGTCGAGGGGGTTAGCAGTGGTGAATAATGAGACGGCATTCAATGTGTCGTGTAAGTGTGGGGCGGTACTCAGTGTGCCGTGTGCAATTGGGCGGAGCACTTTGTGCCGTGTACAATGGGTGGGACGAAACTCAAGTGTGCTGTGTGGAGTTGGGCGACACTCAGTGTGCCGTGTGGGTGGGTGGATCGCGGTTCACTATGTGCCGTTTGGTCTTTCACGGCTTTGTTTGTGCCATAACTCTGTACAGTAGTTCGAACTTAGTTGTACCATAACTTAAGTTGTGCTAAGTTTATCTGTCCTGTACAATAGGCTTAGCCACTCCAGTGTCAATGACTTAAGCTAAGTTGTCTTAAGTTTTCCTACCTGCACATTCCATTGTTGATGCTCTAAGGGGGCAGGTAGGGGTGTACAATAGCCGAACTGCTCAATGAGGGCTCGCAGCTCGGCTCGTATAATAAACGAGCCAAACTCGAGCTAGAATACAAAGCTCGTTTAATAATCGAGCTAAGTTTGAACACATACGAGCTCGGCTCGATAAGTCTCGTGAACAATTCGATTAAGTCTCGTATAGTAAGCTCGCTAAAAATCTCTTTAGTAGGTTTGATATATAAGGGCTTGTTTAATCATATATATAATAATTATAAAAATATAATATGTATATAATGCAAAGTATTTAAAATTGAAAGAATATATATATATATATATGATAATTATAAAAATATAATATATGCATAATACAAAATAATTAAAATTGAAAGAATATTGACATAATATAATGCGCATATTCCTAAATTCACGTGTCAAACAGTTGTTTTAGGTAAAAAAAAATACTATATATAAGCATTGAGTTTAGTTCGTGAGTTTTGGTTGACAACTTAAATTTGCTTCTAAAGATGTACACGAGTTGAGCCGCTCAATAAGGGCTCACGGCTCGTCTTGGCTAGATAATAAATGAGTCAAACTCAAGCTTGAGCAGGATGTCAACTCTTAAAGTTCGACTCAAATTCGAAAAGTTAAAATCGAGTACAGCCCTAGGGCAGGAGAGAGATTGTTTAATTTGTTTGTAAAATGATGTATAGACGACGTCGTTAGTTTTTCGTTGCCTCTTGCAAATTTATTAGTGATCAATTTTCATCATATTGCCGGGATTTGTCAAGACATGAATAGAGTTTGTAATCAAATTATGTTTCCTAAACTACCCTTTGGTTTACAAGGAGCGTAGGACTATTACGAGTTAGTGCTATGAGAAAATAAAGAAAATGGAGGGGTATTACGGTAATTGTACGAAATATAGGTAACGCCATTAACGAGGACGGCCAAAGTAGGCTGCGATTAAAGCAAAGGAGGGCAAAAAAAAGGGAAAAATAAAAAAAAAAGGACACCTATGACTCCACTCCAAAGCCCTTTTCGGTATTCCCCAAGAGACTTTATTCTTTCCCAAAAATATTAGATTGAATGAATCGTCATTTTGACGATTTTACCCCCTTCTTTCTATGAATTGCTTCTTTTACCACATTTTCTTATTTTTCCATGTTGTATTTATGTAATCCACGAGTTTAATTACCGTATTGAACCAGCTCAGCTAGTCGAGTTGTCCAAAGTTTTTGGCCTCTCAAAGGGTTCGAAGCTGCCGGGGGTCATTTGAGTTGGCCAAAGTTCTTGGCCTCTCAAAGGGTTCGAAGTCGCCGAGGGTCATTTGAGTGGATTGGAAGGACGAATTTCAAGTAGCTGGGCGAACTGTACATTTTATTCACCTCCTTAACTTACGTGGTGCGTGTGTTATGGGGTCGGTGTATGTGCCCAGAGTTTACCTATGATAAAACAGCAAAAAGTAAATCGTCTGGTATACTGGCGGGGACAGGGCCGGCCCTGAGATTTTGAGGGCCCTACTCGAACTTTTAAATGGGGGCCCTCTGTATATTAGCATAAATGTTACAAATATTACTTATTGATTACTTAAATAATAAATTTGGGTTAGCATTTTTTAGAGTGGGCCCTACGCGACCGCTTGTGCCGCTTCCCCTCAGGGCCGGCCCTGGGCGGGGATCCAATTTGTCCTCGTCATTCAAAAAAAGAAAAGAGTTTACCATATTGATATTTTTGAATTTTTGAATCTTTTCATACAACTTAAACAAATAACTTCAACAAATATATGCTTAGGCCAAAAGAAAAGCAGCAAAAATAATGCGATCATACTTTATATAAAGAAAGATAATTTTTTCTATCCTTCCAATGTTCTTTTTAATTGAAATTTTATATTTTTGTATTTTTGAAATTTTGTAATTGAGATGAGAAAATGTGTTTATATTTAACTTCCAAAATGAGAAAAGTATTTTTACATCCAACTTTCTACAAGTATTTTCTTTCCTTATTCTACTTAACAATAGAAAAAATAAAATTCCTCTTTTCATGTTTTTTCTATTCATTTCAAACAAAGTGCGAAACACATTGTTATTATTCATCTAGGCTTTGTTTGCTTCTTGGATTTGCCGACGGAAAAGAAAAGAGAGGAAAATCTTTTTCTTTGTTTGGTTAATGAGAAAAAGTGGAAAACAATGAGGAAAATAAAAAAGAAAAGAGAATAAGTTGATAAATATATTAAATATTTTGAATTTTATGAGTCATTTTTCTTCATTTATACATACACTGCAATTATATTTAAAATTTTTTTTATTTTTAATGATATTTAAGCAAGAAGGAAAATATGAGAAAGCTAATTTTCTGTTCTTTTTTTTGTTCCTTCACGAAATTCATGAATCAAACAAAGCCCTAATGTCTACCCATATAGACACGAGATGTGAATATGTAAGCCAATTTGTAACTTAGAGTCGAGTAAACATAAATGTAGATAAACACTCCCAAAGTGAAAAAGAAATTGAATATTAATTTTCTGACTCAGACTTTATTTCAGAGTAATGTTATATTCTTGAATTTTTCAGTCAAACTTGGTTCTTTTTAAGTGGCAATGGACCCATTCAATATAATCTTACATGAAATTCAAATATTTCACTGCAATTGAAGGTCTTCACCGTTGCTATCACTTAGTATGTCCAGAATTTCAAGAATATAATATATCATTCTTTATTTATTATTATTATTATTTTTTTTTGTAATTTTTCAAGAAAATAGGACCATAATATTTAACTCCTTTCTATATTATTCTATATACGCAACACTAATTAAACTCTAAACTCATCTCTATATCTAAGATGTCAGCATTTGTCAGTACAACAACTTTTGGCCTATTTATTTAACTCTTACCAAGCTTTCCCATTAAAATATACTCCAAGTCACAACTGTGGGGGTTGGTTTGGTCAAATATTAGAGGCTGAGTGAAAAAGGGCTTTTGGGTAATTTAGTCAGAAGGAAAAAACAGAATATATTTTCCCTAAACTTTTGCTCCTTTTGTCTTTATCCTCTTGCCTCTTCATGTTATTATGGGGTTCTAATAACAATAATTATAAAGGTAGGGGCATCTTCGCAATGCGAATCTGTTTACTTTTTTTGTTGGGCCAATAAATGAAGAGGCAAGGGAACATTAGGCTCAAGTCTCGGTAATATTGTATTCAATTCATGCATTGTTGTATTCAATTCATGCACGTTATATTATACCTAACCAATAATATTTTACGGTACACTATCATCAACCATCACCGTCAACGTGTCACTTAGATCAATATTTCACATTTTAACCCATGGCTTTCTAATAATCTTCCTAAGTTTGCCCTTGTTTAAAGAGTAATGCTATGCTTATCACAGTTTTAATCCAAATGTGGTTCTCATGAGTCATGACATATAACAATGAAAATATATACCTTTAATAATGGTGACACCACTTTAATTTACTCCAATGAAATTCAAATGGACCCAGGGATTGATGTAGGAAATTGGAGTTGATGGGTTTGGTAGGACGAAGGGATGGCGAGTTTTCGATGACAGCGGTCCCGAGAAAAAAAAAATCTATTTATACATATTAATTGTTTGGACAGCTGAAAGCTTAATATTGATTGACACCAAATGTATAATAAAATGGCACATTGTTACTATAAATTGAGACCAAGAAGTTGAGTGTTTCATAAATGGGATGAGGGCTTAAGTGTAAAAATTTATTTTTCTAGAGTATATATGGTATTTTTCAAAATTCAAGAGAGAGCTTAGTCCCCTTGCCTCCATATATGTCCGTCAGACCCACTACCACATACGTAGAAAATCATGTTTATGATGCAAATTTGAAAGCATCATGTTTAAACTTGCAATAGATTAGGAATGGTTTGGTTGACTATAATTGCGGTAATTGCTTGCCAGTAATATAAATCTATTGCAAGAGTGGATCAAATTAACCACTAGTGAAACATGTAAACCCTAAACTTGGGTTTTAAATTTTTAAGTGCTCGCATGGTAACATTGTGGTTTTTTATTTTTAGTTTTGGTTTTCATTTTTTTATTGAATTAGAGACATGCATCAATACAAAAAATAAAATAAAAACTGAAAATAAAAAACAACAATGTTACCATATACGAGCCTATTTTTGATTTATAATATATGTGATCATATATAGTTTAACATGATTCCTTAAAAAAATATGGACGATCCTAGGAGCTAGGGCCTTACACTTTGATGGATTCAATGCCTAACTAAGGCTTAGTTTGGCCCCCACGTGGTGCTTCTCCTTTTTTAAAGCTCAATTTCATGTTAATTCATTTGATAACTAGTTTATGAGCTTTGCAAAAATTGAACGTAGGGCTTTTTTGGAGGGAGCTTTTAAAAGCTCTAAAATGGAGCTTTTAAAAGCTCAATGTTGCTTTTTGATTTCATGATGTTTTTTTGAAGAGTAGTGTGTCACTTGTATAAAATTATCAAAGAACTTAGTAATAAATTTCATAAGCTCCTTTTAAAAAGCCACATGGGGGCCAAACTAAGCCTAATTTATCTCACAGCATTTTATTGAATACTACAGATAAGCTTTTTAAGGAATTACCATATAGTAATTGTACCGAGGAAGTATTGTATATAGTGCAAATTTAGAATGACATTTTTAAAGTGATAAAATATTACCATTAATAATTCCTGAAACAGTGAAACAGACACTTTCCAATCAAATATCAAAGTCCAAAAGTTATTAATCCAAAAGAAAATATGAAATACAAGGAAAATTGGGTAAAAAGTCCTATTCTACCCGTGCTTTCACGACCCAGCGGAAATACGATACGTGGCACGCCACTAAGGCTCATCAAACCATTAAACTACTGTACGCAGCGGAAAAAAACTTTAAAATAACTTGAGTATATAAAACTTTAGGAAACTTACCCTTCGAGTTATAAAATCCGTATAAAATTGGAAACGTAATTATATTTCGAATCGGATGAAAATATGTAAGAAGGGATCCCAAAGGTACCCTAATAACCGATCAAAACATTTAAAATATTTTCAGAAGGTATAGAAAAAGATTTCTGGCAGGAGGCATTTCGACCGGCTGAACGACCCCATTCGACCTGTCGAATGACCCTTTAGCAGAATCCTGCACAAAGCTGCAGAATTTTGCCTAAGACATCAAACAACCTTCCTTCATTTATTCTACCAAACATGTTTGCACTTTAAACTTCACAATCTATACTAGCCTTTCAAGAACATCACTAATACATGGTAATCCAGGAAAAGAAACAATAACAGAACAAGTTAAGGCTTGTTTGGCTTTAAAACATAAAAGTTCTATTACATGCCTCCAAAATACGAGTTTGACAAGTTAAACATTCAAAATACAAATTCATGAGTTCGGATTCATTACAACATAACCAAAAGTAGTTTTACAACTTATTACAATGTTCTAAATCATTCCAAACCTTCTAAGTTGAAGTTAATAGTTCTAATTTCTGAAAATTTCATTACATCATTTGGAATTGAAAACAAAACATGTACGAAAGAAGGATTCTCGTCGCTCCCGTGGTCTCACTCCTCACGCTTCTTTTTCCCTTTCTTCCTTTCAACTGCAATGGAGTAAAGCTCCACTGCTCAACTATATGCTGAGTGCACAATTCTAAACATATGCTTATATGACAATTCATGCATTAAACATCTAAATCACATCAAATAGTCTCTAGGCAGAGAGACACGCATTCATCCGGTATATCGACAAGCCCAAAGTCTATCAACCGCAATACCAATTTCAAGCCCAGAGTCTATCAACCATTACACCCAACTGCTCTGGCAGGGCCGATTCCCAAACCAAGCAAGTAGCCTTCGCTACTGTAACTCTTAAACATCGAGAGGCGTACCCCGGCATGAACTTATATCAAACTCCCCTTTGACCCGCATAGACACATAGCATGCTCATATAATCACATATACGTGCTTTCATGGTATTGTCATATGCATAATTAACGGGCTTACTTAATATATGAATTTCGCCCCGGATCTAGAATATCAAGTCCGATAATTAAAATATGAAATTTCCTATAATTCATAGGCTTAGAATCCATACCTCGTGCGATCGTCCTATAGTTTTGAAGGATGAACTAAGATACTAATTAGACGTCGGATCTTAAATTTCAAGCGATTCCTACAAGTTTACACGCGTTTTCCCAAAATTTCAACATTAAAATTTTTATAAAGACTTAACTAAACAAGTCCTAAGAGATATCAAAACGTAGCTATTACCTTGGGGAGTCTGAATATGAAATTTGGTTGAACACAAACGGGCAGAAGTCCGTCAATTTGCGTCGGCAAGCTCTAAGCTCCCAAAACCCCCAAATCCCCTTTTTGAATTTGAAATTAGAAAAGTTGTAATGAAGAAAATATCTTGGTACTTCTATATATAGGCAGCACTCTAAAAAATTGTGTTTACCTCCCCACGAGTTCTCAAAACTCCTAATTAACTCCTGAAACATCCCACACGTCCATTTTATTACTTCACGAGTGAAAACTATCAAGTACACAAATTTTTGACTAAGTTCCGTTTGTCACCGTAAAAACGCCCGAAACTAATTTTTGTGGAATCTCTAGATAACCTACCATTTTCATGCAACACATCCTATCGGTTATCGTTAAAAACAATCCAAATGACCTTAAACAATATCAATACATGCAGAAAATATACTACATAGGTAAATTCACTATTCATAATTTACCAGATAGCTAAATAACATTTAATCCACATAAATGTCATTTAATCACACGAATGTCTCAATGATTACCGAATCACCGTGTCCTTACTCGACACCTTCTGTTGACCATAGTCAACCACTTATCTAAATTATTAATAATTATTAATAATTTCACATGTTACCACAACGTTGTATTAAAAACATGTAAATTCTGGAACGGGTGTGACAAATGCCTTTTGGAATAGGCCCACCAATTAGAACTTCATAACAATAGGTCATATAATTGTGATTGTATTTAGGGATTAGTTCAAAATATCCCATTATGGAATAATTGGACGACTTTTCTACCCCTAATCTCTTTATATAGAACCGCATGTATATATGTACATATATTTAAGACATATTTAAATATAGAATCAGTTTTCAAATCTTACCAAATCTTACCCAATCCCCCATTAATATTACATATAATATATATAGAAAGAATATCCCAATATTTTAGGACTTCACTTTACAAATCTATTTCATTTATATTGAATACTACTAATACACTCCATTCTATAACAGTCCATATTCCATTCGAATGAGATAACAGTCCGCAGAGTGTGAAATTTCATACTGTGTTTTACAGTATGAAATTTCACACTCAACTTTTTCATACTGTGTGATTTACAATGTGAATTATACAACTATTTCATTTGCCGTAGTTGCGTCCGCACCAGCGACAGTTTCAGAGTTGAATATATTTGTCACGCCCCACAGTAGCAAAAATAGAAAAAATAAATTCATTTTTGGACCCGTAGGCCATGACAGTTGAAAGTCACCACATTGTCCATAACCAATGTCTAATCATCAGAGTAATGATTTAAACCATGCATTTGAAAGTTCTAAGCTAGATATATAAAGTCAGAGTGTAATACTAAACTATTACAAAACCACGAGTGTTTACAGAAACGCAATTAAAACATTACGGCAACATATGCCAATTAAAAACTTAACTAGTACCACGGTCTCTAAAAACATAAGCATAAACTAACTACAACACAACTTTCAGTCTTCGATCAGCTTGAGTAGTAGTCAGCACCAGCGTAGCTTCCGTCATCATAGGCTCTATCCTCGAAGTCCCTATCCATGTATGCATCTCCTACATACTCATAACTCTGGCCAGCTGGATGTCGAATATCCAGCGGCATAAATGTCGTCAGCTACGAAAGTCGAGTGAATGCAAATACTAACAGAGTATCTATAGATTTGTAGTATATAAAATAACAGCATAAAAAAAGGGTCATCTCATCGTTCATGTATGCACTAACTCAATATATCCCAACGGACGTCATCCTAATCTCCCAATACTTAACGTAGACTCTTGGGTCCACATTAATTAGACACGTAGTCCCATACCTACGGTCTATCATACCCAACACACATTCCCATTTCCTTACGGCTACAATGTCTTGATTCATCCTAGCCATCACGCCCAATTCACATCTTTTCCACAATCTGTATCACTCCTAGTCTCGGTCATGGACTAAAGTAACATCCCTTAGCCTCTGCCGGATATCCCGTCTCGGACCGAGGTAATGTATCTTTAGCCTCTATCGGACTAGGTTCATGACGTATCCTTCTTAATCTTGGTCATGGACTAAAGTGACATATTCCTATAGCCTCTATTCGGATCTTCTGTCCTTGTCATAGGGTAAGGTAATATTCCTTTAGCTTCTGTCGGATTAAGATGACAACATCGACATAACCCTCAGTCTCAGTCTTGGACTAACATGACCATGCCCTTGTCTCTATCGGATCTCTCATGTTTCAGTCATGGGCAAAGTGACATTCAGTTAGTCTCCATCAGACACATTACCGTTCTCGCAAATATGTATCCTTTAGCCTCTCTCGTGGACTAAGGCGATGTTAACCGTATATCCCTTAGTCTCTATCGTGGACTAAGGCAACATAGGTCACCCCCTAAACCACATCTCTTTCCATAATCTGTATCCCTTAGTCTCTCTCGTGGACTAAGGTAATTCCACTGCTATATCTCACAATCACGACTTTGTTTCCATGATGCGTATCCCTTAGTCTCTCTCATGGGACCAAGGCGATGTACCACCAATACCATCGATATATCCCCTAGTCTCTCCCGTGGACTAAGACGACATACGTTTATCGTAACTCACATTGTATGATCTTCGCAATTGCATTTCCATGCACCAATCATAAATAATATCAACCGTTGTGGTCGATAGACCCACTACTATGCACGCCAGCTTCTTAATTTGATTAACAACATTATATCAATGTTCATATAATTTGTTTCACTGTTCAATGCATTAAGTCCATTATTCCACATGTATATTATTCTAATTCAGCTCTCCAATATCAACGTATGATAATAAACAAGTTAATAATTCATCATATATAAATAAACTAAACAACTAACATTTTGCCAAGTTCGATCGATTGAACTCACTTCAATCGATTGACAAAAGTAAAGTTCGATCGATTGAACACTGGTTTTCTTCTCAGAATTGAACTGAACCATTCATGCACGTCCAGGGTCCATTCTTTCTTGCCGAAACACATATATACATATATATATATATATATATCAACGCTACTAAGTAAGTATAGGCACTCACCGTTAACGTCAACGATGCTAGCTAGCTCGGGGTGGTTGCGGGTGGTCTCGGGGTAAGATCTCTCTCCTCTTTCTCTTCTTCTCTGTCTCCTCTCTTTTGCCCTCTCCTTCTCTTTCTCTTGCTGGACGGGAGTGTGTGTAAGGGAGTATTTGTGTATATATATATATCCAGGTGTATGTATATATAAACTATAAATATATCTCTCTCTAACCCTCTCCAAGTTCAGCAATCCCAAAAGAGGGTGTGAGTGATACATATATATATATATAAGGAATAGGGAAGTGCAGGTGGCAAAACACGTATACTAATATTACAGGGTTCGATCGATCGATTGAGAACAGGTCGGTCAAGGTTCGATCGATTGAGAAGAGTTCAATTGCTTGAGAATGGGGACACGTCATTAATTCAGGTCGACAGAAGTTCAAGCGATCGAAGTAGGTTCGATCAATTCGATCGCTCGAATGAAGTTCGATCGATTGAAGATGAAAATTTATGAAATATAAATACAAGTATACTAAATCTCATTAAAATAAAAAGTAGTAAAAGTACAACGAAAATATAGGGTATTACAATATTAACCAATCTGTGTTCATCCATCTCTCAATTTATCACAAAGTGAAACTTGTCATTCTATATGCACCACATTTTTCTGTTAAATACACCACTCTTAAATGCACCACTCTTTAGTGTTAAAAGGTTTAAAAAAAATATTTATGAGTAAATGTGGTGTATTTAGCAAAAAATGTGGTATATTTAGTCTCATCCATTCATTTAAAAGTCCATTTTTCAGTTATAAATTTTCAAACGACTGAGTTGCCCTAATTGAGATATTTTAATCCCCGTGAATTGAATTTGAAAAGTTTATGGCTCAAAACAAACAAAGTTATATTTCACATCTCTCTCATCCCTCTCACAACTGCTAGCGGACACAAATTGGAGATGACCTGCGTTGCCTAGGACAGTGATGCCACAGGTTACAGTTGTCACCGGTGACAAAGTCGCGCCTAGAAATGAAATCATCGACGTGATTGGTTTTGCATAACCATATTTCAGAAAATGAACAACTCTCTAACCGTAACCCGCAATCAGGCACTATCAGTGGCATCATATTCATACGTCGTGACACAATACACTCTTTTAGGCTAATTACTATGAGAGCATTTTTGCTCGTCTATTGTTCACTTAGGTCTCCACTGAGTGGCATGTATTTCATATCATTCCCATTTTGCCCCTGTATTATCACTATAATTACTGGAAGACATATGTCAGCCAATAGAGACCTGAGTGAGCAATAGATAAACGAAAATGGGTGAGCAAAAATGCTCTCATTTACTATCCTCGGTGAGGGGTTTAAATTCACGATAAGAAGTGACCAGATCCTCATTTTGACCATTTTTTTTTCAAAAATGTTACACCTATACCAAATTTCACACCCAACACATCCTGGTCCTTCATTTTTGTGGGTCTCGTGTAGCACCCATAGAATACCCACATGAAATACACTGAAATCAAGAGCCAACATTATTGGGTGTGGAATTTAGTGTAAAATTTGGTGTGAGTATAGCTGTCAAACCTGTCCCGGAAAAAAAATCATGGTTTTAAAATGCATGAATGAAATTTTTTAAATTATGAATGTCATTTGATAATTGTGTATGAGGTTGATTGGAGGTCAACGGTGAGGTGTCAATCGAAGACATTGACATGAAGAAATGACATTTATATGACTTTAAATATTATTTGACTTTAACTAATTTTCATGAATAGTAATTATACCTGCTTTGTATAATTTCTGGTAGTTTTGATCTAGTCTTGAATCATTTTGAATACTGTGGTGAAAACGTGAATGATACGATACATAAAAGGTAGGTGGTATAGAGATTCCACATATTTAGTTTTCGGACGTGATTTTGGATCCAAACGGAACTTAGTCGAAAACTTTTGTAATTTATAGTTTTTACTCGTGAAGTTATAAAATGGACGTGTACGACGTTTCAGGAGTTAATTAGAAGTTTTGAGAACTCGTGGGAAGGTAAACATAATTTCGAGAGTTATGCTTTTAAGTAGTGGTGGATGAAATTTTTCACAATTATCCACATCTAAATATCTACAGAGAGGAGAGAAAAAGGGGATTTAGTTGCCACGATCTTCTCGACAACAAATGGAAACCGTTCGTTCATCAGTTTTTCTCTAGATTTGAGATTTGGACTCTTTGAGGTAAGAGCTACATTTTGATGTATCTTAGGCCTCTTTTGGCAAAGTTTTTTTGAAAAGCTAATTTTAAGAATTTAGGAAAAACATATGTATACTTGTAGGAATCCTATGAGATCGGAGATCCGACGATTAATTTGTATGAATTGCGATCCGGGCAAAATTCTTCTGTTAAACTAGGCCCGTTAATTTTAGCGAGTTCATATAGAAAAGCATGGTGATATGGTTATTTGAGCATGTTAAATGTTTATTTGGGTCAAAGGGGAGTTTGGTAAAATTTCAT
This sequence comes from Hydrangea macrophylla, assembly GCA_033977485.1. NCBI lineage: Eukaryota > Viridiplantae > Streptophyta > Magnoliopsida > Cornales > Hydrangeaceae > Hydrangea > Hydrangea macrophylla. The sequence continues at coordinate 111,157,028 of CM066988.1, read as the reverse complement.
ACCGAGGTATGCCTCTCAGAGTTGGAGAGTTTTAGTAGTGACGACTACTTGCTTAGCATAGGAATTGGTCAACCAGAGCAATTGGGTGCAATGGTTGAGTGATCTTTGGCTAGCCATTGGCATCGTGGTTTAAGATTTAAGACTTGCCGATATACTGGGTGAATGCATATCTCTCTCCTCAGAGACTAAATTATGCGATTTAGATGTTTAAAACATGAATTGCCTCATATGCATTTATTTAGGATTGTACACTCAACATATAGCTGAGTAGTGGAGACTTCCTCCATTACGGGTAAAAAGCAAAAGGGAAAGAAGAAGTGTGAAGAGTGAGGTCGAGTTGACGACGAGGAACACACTTGTTTATGTTTTTGTTTCCTTCCAATAATGTAACAAGAACTTTAATTTCATAATATGTCGTAACTGAATCTTGGGAAGGATTTGTAGTATTGTAACTGCGGTAGAACTCTTGTAATTATGTTTTGAATTGCTATAATATAGTGAGTTTATGTTGGTGTTTGTTTGGAAAAAAACTAAGCTTTGAGTTGTTGGAGAATTGTGCAGATTCGGGAGGGATTAGTCGACTGGGTCCCCGACATAGTCGATTGGACCCCTATTTTTCAAAGATAATATTTCAGTTTTCATGGGCTTCAGTCGACTGAAGGTTTAGTTACAGTCGACTAGTTTCTACACAAAAACATGACATTCTGCTGGAGATAGTTTAGTCGATCGGACATGTGTCAATCGACTGAAGAATCGAGACCCTAGTCGACTGAGTCCCCAACACAGTTGACTGAACAAGGTTTTTTGGACTTCCATACCTTTTTCTTTGGATCTCCAGTCAACTGGGAACCGCCACAGTCGACCGGACCTCTGTCTTTCAGAAAGGATTCTTTTAGAAATGTTTTTAATTGGACAAAACTTTTTATAACTCTGATTTTAAAGGATTGTACTTATATTTTTCAGCTGCTATTTTACTTTAATGGAATTGGATGAGCCCTGGTGGCATGCCACGGTTCCTATTTCCACGCGTAGCGAATTGGTCACGACATTTATTGGTATCAGAGCTATAGGTAACAAAACTTTGGGAATGTTCGAACGTCGAGTGGAGTGTTAGAATGCATTCCTACGTTGTACATATGTTTGGTGCATATGTATGTTGTTTTACATATATGAATTGTTGATTGTCATACATGTATAGTATTTATGCATTCAGAATTAGAGGATTATAATCATGAGTGATGATGACCAAGATTTATCGCCACATACTCAAAGAATGAATCAGATGACTGAAATGATTGGGAACATGGGAGATATTATACGAAATATGGCAGAGCGATTGCCTCCAACGCCTCCATTTGAACCAGAACCGATCGCTATGGTGCCAATACCTGAGAACTAGGGTGTGAGGTCTGTGTCAGAACTAATTGCAAGGAAGAAGTCGACAGAATTCCAAGGGACATCTGACACTACCCTCGCAGAACATTGGATAATGGACATAGAGAGAATTTTTCGATCTATTCCACTGACCGATAGGGAAAAATTTGAGAACGCTAGTGATATACTCAAGGGTGAGGCCCATAATTGGTGGGTGAACTTTTTCGATCAGGGAGCACCGATAACTTGGGAGGGATTCAAAGCGGATTTTAATCGACAATTCTTTTCGAGGGCTGCTCTTATTATGAAGAAGAAAGAGTTCGATAATCTTCAACAAGGGGATATGACTGTAACGAAGTATACTTCGAAGTACAATGCCTTATTAAGATTTGGAAAGGAGTCTATGTTGACAGAGGAAGATAGAGCAAGAAAGTACGAGGATGGGTTGAGAGATAATATCCGCCTAAGGGTGGAGACTTATGAACATTCAACGGTTGTCGCAGTACAACAAACGACACTTGAAGCCGAAAAGTGGGATACAGAGATCGAGGCAAAATCAGCAAAGCAAACAAGGGAAGAGAAATCACAAGGGTAATGACCGGAGCTATGGTGGAACTTTCAAGAGGCCGTTTGTTAGGGGCTCTAGTTCTAGTTTCAGTGGGTTCAGGAAACCGGCAAGAAACATACCGTTGTGTTCACTTTGCAACCGACCACACACTAGTCGATGTTTTATGACAAATTTCCAAAACAAAACTCAAGGGATGAACAGTACAAGTGCTACACCAGATATGAGGGACAAATGCTACGACTGTGGGATGTTTGGACATCAATCCAAGGAGTGCCCGAGGAAAGTCCTCAGCAAGGAGCTAGTTCTATGGCTTCCAATGGACCGAAGCCTAGGCAAGCCAATGACAGAGGATAGAGGATAGAGCAACATCAATAAAGGTCATTTCAGATGAACACATGAGATATGGCTGCTTTGGAGACAGTGGTCTCAGGTATGGTGCTTTTTTGTTCATATTTAGCACGCATACTTGTTCACTCAGGATCTATGCATTCATTTGAATTGCATGATTTCGTTGAACATTTGAATGTTAGACCCATACTGTTAGGATATGAATTATCTGTTACGGTACCCCTTAGCAAGCCAATAGTGACGTCTACGATATACAAAGGGCTGTGAGATCAAATTAGGTGAGAAGTTGATGACTGTAGATCTTATACTGTTGGTAGTAAACCACTTTGACGTGATATTGGGAATGGATTGGTTATCCCTTAACTAAGCCACGATAGATTGTGAGCGGAAAGAAGTTCATTTTCGATCAACGGAGTATGGAAACTTTTGTTTTCAAGGTAGTGGGGTTACACCGCCACCGTATTTGATTTCAGTTATTCGAGCGGGTAAGTTATTGAGAAAGGGATGTCAGGGATTTCTATGTTCAGTAACTGATATTTCGACGACCGAATTGAAAGTGGAAAATATTCCAATCACACGAGAATACCTATATGTGTTTCCTGACGACCTACCTGATGTTCTTATTGAGAGGGAGATTGAGTTCACCATTGAGATAATGCCAAACTCAAAATCGGTATTGAAAGCATCGTATAGAATGGTACCCCTGGAATTGAAAGAATTGAAAGTTCAACTACAAGAGTTACTTGACTAGGGTTTCATTCGACCTAGCATATCGTCGTGGGGAGCTTCAGTGTTGTTTTTAAAGAAGAAAGATGGTTCAATGAGAATGTGTATGGACTATCGAGAATTGAATAATCAAGAACAAATATCTGTTGTCGAGAATCGATGACTTAGTCGATCAACTTCGTGGAGCATAAGTGTTTTCAAAGATAGATTTGAGATCGGGCTATCATCAGTTGAAAGTAAAAGCAGAAGATGTAGAGAAGACAGCTTTCAGAATACGCTACAGACATTACGAGTTTCTAGTAATGCCATTTAGAGTTACAAATGCATTAGTCACATTCATGGATCTTATGAACTGAGTCTTTAAGGACAACTTGGACGATGTTGTGATAGTGTTCATCGACGATATACTTATCTATGTAACAAGTGAGGTAGAACACGAGAATCATTTGAGATTGATACTTCAGAGATTGCGAGAGAAACAACAGTTTGATAACTTTAAGAAATGTGAATTCTGGCTACCTAGTATTACTTTTTTTGGCCACGTGATTGACAAGAATGAAGTTTTCTTTGATCCTTATAAAGTGGAAGCAGTATTGAATTGGCAGAGACCGACATCTGTATCAATTTGAAGTTTCTTGGGATTAGCGGGATACTACCACAGTTTTATCGAGAATTTCTCGAAGATTTCATTGCCGATGACAAAGTTGATGAGGAAGGGTGTTTATTTCGAGTGGAGTTTGGAGTGTGAAGACAATTTTCAAAAGTTAAAGTCGTGATTGACGAAAGCACCTATCTTGACGATACCATCTGGAACTGAGGGGTTTGTGATCTATAGTGATGCTTCGCTTCAAGGCTTGGGATGTGTGCTTATGTAAGGTGGTAAGGTGATTGCTTAGGTCTCAAGACAGTTGAAGACACATGAGGTAAACTATCCGACTCATGATCTTGAATTGGCCGTGGTAATCCATGCCTTGAAGATTTGGAGACATTACTTGCATGGGGAGAAATGTAAGATCTTTACGGACCACAAGAGTCTGAAGTACATATTTACGCAAAGAGATTTGAATATGAGACAGAGAAGATGGTTAGAGCTGATGAAGGATTACGATATTTCGATAGAGTACCATCCGGGGAAGGCTAATGTAGTAACCGATGCGTTAAGTCGGAAGACGATAAGGAACTTAGACGACGAGCTAACCAAGCAAAAGGAAATAGTAAAAGAAATGGAACTTTTGGAGCTAGATGTGATTCTAGAGACGAATGTTGGTTTAATGATGGTGATCATAGCTCACCCATACATTATTGATGAGATCAAGACAGAATAATTCAACGACTACTACTTGTGTAAAATGAGAGACGAGATACCTTTAGGAAAGTGATCCGAATTTACATTGGAAACAAGTAACTTTGAAGTTTGGGAATCAGTTATGTGTACCGAATGTGAAAGATTTGAAGGAGTGAATCCTAAAGGAAGCACATAGTACTAGGTATTCAGTTCATCCGGGAAGTAACAAGATGTACCGGAACTTATGCGAGAACTTTTGGTGAAGAGGTATAAAGCGGGAAGTTGCCAAGTTTGTGTTCGAATGTTTAGCATGTCAACAGGTTAAAGCAGAAAGATAGACTACTACAACCGTTACCAGTATCAGAGTGGAAATGGGATGAGATCATGATGGATTTTGTTTCCAGATTCCCACTATCTTCCAACAAGAATGACAAGATTTGGGTTGTAGTTGATAGATTGACAAAGTCAGCTCACTTTCTACCGATCAAGACTACTAAATCATCCAAGTTAGCAGAGTTATATGTGAAAGAGATTGTGAGATTGCACGGAGTTCCAGTAGTGATTGTATCAGATCGTGATAGTAGCTCCACATCGAGGTTTTGGGGAAGTTTGCAAATGGCTATGGGTACGAAGTTGAGTTTCAGTACTGCATTTCATCCCCAGACCGATGGACAGTCAGAACGGACGATTCAGACATTGGAAGACATGCTTCGGTTGTGTGTTCTATATTTTGGAAGTGATTGGGAGAAACACTTACCATTAATTGAATTTGCGTACAACAACGGGTTTCAGTCAAGTATTGGAATGGCACCATATAAAGCATTATATGGACGTAAGTGTCGATCACCGATTTGTTGGACGGAAGTCGAAGAAAGAAGGTTGATAGGACCAGAGATAATACAATTGACTATTGAGAAGGTGAAGTTAATCCTGGAGTGACTTAGGGTGGCTCAGAGTCATTATAAGAGTTATGCAGACTCTAAGCGACGACTAATGACATTCGAAGTAGGAGAGTTTGTGTACTTGAGAGTATTGCCTTCAAAAGGCCTTGTCCGATTTGGAAAGCGAGGGAAGCTTAATCTGAGATTTGTAGGACCATTTGAGATCCTAGAGAGGGTAGGACTGGTGGCTTACCGATTAGCCCTATCATCTGAGTTAGAACATGTGCACAACGTATTCCATGTGTCGATGTTGCGACGATGTGTGACAAATGTGACCAAGATCATGGTACCAGAACCATTGCAAATCCAGGAGGACGATACCTACATAGAACATCCAGTAGAAATCTTGGACCGCAAAGAGCAAGTGTTGAGAACAAAGACAATTTCGATGGTAAAAGTTATGGCATAGTCATTAAGTCGAGGAAGCTATGTGGGAGAATAAGGAAAAGATGAGGCACGAGTATCTGCACCTTTTCAACTCATGAGGTATAAGTTTGGGGACAAACTTCCATTTTAGAGGGGAAAGTTGTCACACCCGTCTCGGAAAAAAAATCATGGTTTTAAAATGCATGAATTAAATTTTGTGAATTATGAATGTCATTTGATGATTGTGTACGAGGTTGACTGGAAGTTAACAGTGAGGTGTCAATCAAAGACACGGTAATATGAAATTATGATGCATTGACATAAAGAAATGACATTTATATGACTTTAAATATTATTTGACTTTATCTGATTTTCATGAATAGTAATTATACCTGTTTTGTATAATTTTTGGTAGTTTTGATTTAGTCTTGGATCATTTTGAATGCTGTGGTGAGAACGTGAATGATACGATACATAAAAGGTAGGTGGTATAGAGATTCCACAAATATAGTTTTCGGACATGATTTTGGACCCAACCAGAACTTAGTTGAAAACTTTTGTAATTTATAGTTTTTACTCGTGAAGTTATAAAATGGATGTGTACGACGTTTCAGGAGTTAATTAGAAGTTTTGAGAACTCATGGGGAGGTAAATATAATTCCCGAGAGTAGTGCATATAAGTATTGGTGGATAAGATTTTTCATAATTATCCACAACTTCTAAATATCTAGAGAGAGGAGAGAGAAAGGATATTTAGTTGCCACGATCTTCCCGACGACAAACGGTGACCGTTCGTTCGTCAGTTTTTCTCTAAATTCAAGATTTGGACTCCTCGAGGTAAGAGTTACATTTTGATGTCTCTTAGGCCTCGTTTGACAAAGTTTTTTTGAAAAGCTAATTTCAAGAATTTGGGTAAAACATATGTATAATTGTAGGAATCCTTTGAGATCGGAGATCCGACGATTAATTGGTCTCTTAGTACTTCCCCTGAAGGTATAGAGTGATAACTTAAGGTATGAATTCCGAACCTATGAATATAGGGAATTTTGGATGTTTTAGATATTTTGTATGAATTGCGATTCGGGAAAAATTCATGTGTTAAACTAGGCTCGTTAATTTTAGCGAGTACGTATAGAAAAACATGGTAATATGGTTATATGAGCATGTTAAATGTTTATGTGGGTCAAAGGGGAGTTTGTATAATTTCATGCCGGGGTACGCCTCTCAATGTTGGAGAGTTTTAGTAGTGACGACCACTTGCTTGGCGTGAGAATTGGTCAGCTAGAGCAGTTGGATGCAATGGTTGAGTGATCTTTGGCTAGCCATTGGCATCGCGGTTTAAGATTTAAGACTTGCTGATACACTGGGTGAATGCGTATCTCTCTCCTCAAAGACTAAATTATGTGATTTAGATGTTTAAAACATGAATTGCCTCATATACATTTGTTTAGAATTGTACACTCAGCATATAGCTGAGCAGTGGAGACTTCCTCCATTGCAGGTAAAAGAAAAAGAAAAAAAAGAAGCGTGAAGAGTGAGGCCGAGTTGACGACAAGGAACACGCTTGTTTATGTTTTTGTTTCCTTCCAATAATGTAATAAGAACTTTAATTTCATAATATGTCGTAACTGAATCTTGGGAAGGATTTATAGTATTGTAACTGCGGTAGAACTCTTGTAATTATGTTTTGAATCGCTATAATATAGTGAGTTTATGTTGGTGTTTGTTTGGAAAAAACTTGGCTTTGAGTTGCTGCAGAATTGTGGATATTTGGGAGGGATCAGTCGACTGGGTCCCCAACACAGTCGACTGGACCCCTGTTTTTAAGAGATAATCTTTCATTTTTCAAGGACTTCAGTCGATTGGAGGTTGAGTTACAGTCGACTGATTTTTGCACGAAAATATGACATTCTGCTAGAGCTAGTTCAGTCGACCGGACATTTGTCAGTCGACTGAAGAATCGAGACCCAAGTAGACCGAGTCCCCGACACAGTCGACTGGACAAGGCGGGGACTCAGTCTACTGGACAAGGCTTTTTGGACTTCCATCCATACCTTCTGCATTGGATCTCCAGTCAACTGGGAGTTGCCACAGTCGACCGGACCTTTGTCTTTCAAAAATGATTCTTTTGGAAATGTTTTTAATGGGACTAAACTTTTTATAATTCTGATTTTAAAAGATTGTACTTATATTTTTCCGCTGTTATTTTACTTTAATGGAATTGAATGAGCCTTAGTAGCGTACCACGTGTCATATTTTCATACGTAGCAAGATGGATCGTAACAGTAGCAATACTCTTTTTTTCTTTTCTCAATTAGATAAATCATATATGGCATGTGAAATAAAGAGAAATCTGACATATATTAATTAGTTTTTCTTCTTATTTTGATCAACTGGATAAGAAAGCAAAATAGAGGAACATGAAGGCCCTTTGGGTCTTATTACAAATTCAATTACAATTGGTATTGTATCATAGATAGGATTGTGAATTTGGATCGTTTAAGCAATTTCCGTGATTGAACGTCCACATTACTCGTACACTTTCATAGATGACTTTAGATTTTTTTGTAAATTACAAGTCAAATTTTTTGACTTGACTAAGCCAAACAACAACGTCAGGAGTGACTATCTGGGGTGGGAATGACTTAAATGAGTCAACTGTGAGGTGCTTGGCAAAAAAGAGTCAACAGTCTGAGTTTTTTATTTTATTTTTTTTATTTTTTGGACCTTCATAAAAACTAAGGGGTGTTTGATAACCTAATTAAGTGGTAAAAATAAAAAAGCGTTTGATAATCTACCACTTAATTAAAAAGCAGTAAAAAATCCACTGAAAACGTAAAGTGAAAATTTCTGTTGAAAATAATCACTGAATGCAGTCTATTTTAGTTCTTGAAACACTATTTTTAGTTTTTCTAATACAAATCACTTAAAAGTTTTAGCACTTAATTTTCAGTTTTATCAAACGCACCCAAGGCAAGTTTTACATGTTAAGTAACAACCTAATAAATAGCCTTGGGTTTTCATTGGATCGTATTTAAGGGCGGCTCAATTGATTTTGGGGCATTAGGCAATTAAAGAATTAAATGGGAGTTTTATTATATTTTCAACTATTAATAACTATATATTAATATTATTTAAATTTTATTTTTCTCGCTTTTTGAGATGCAAAATTACTAATTGAAATAGGCTAGTGCTAATGCCAAAGTACAATGTGTCACTAAAAGCTTTTGAAATAGGCCAGTGCTAATACCAAAGCACAATGTGCTAATGCCAAAGCACAAAGTGTCACTAAAAGCTTTACTCATTGAAATATTATACTCAAAATTTTCTAAAATTTCCTATTCAATGGATAACATTGCTAGTTCACTTAATTTCTACTGCAACATATATGGTTGACCTTAGAGAAGATTTTATCAGTTTTAGTTTTGAAAATCTTCTTTCTGTGGAAGCGATTGTTACATTTATTGTTTTATAGTAAGATTTTATAACCAATCAATTCAGTTGGAAAAGAATCTAATTTTTTTTTATAATAAATTTAGTATTTCGATTGGTGTGTTGATTGTTTCTTGTAAAATTTCTCTTATGACTTTTAGATAGGAAATCATATGAATTTTTCTTTTTATTTTGTTTTATGATAGGCTTGAAGCCTTGAAGTTTAAGGAGTTATTGAAAAGATGGGGATTTTATTTTAGGAATAGTTGCATTGAAGTCAATTACAAGTAATGGATGCATTTTTCTAGGCAATGAGGCATTAATTTTTTTGGGACCTTAGACGGTCGCCTAACTTGTCTAATGAGCAACCCCAGATCGCATTTTAGATAGTTTGATTAATGACTTCCCAATCCCATTGCATCTCTGGCTTGTTTGATCCAGTTTTAATTCAGACTTTAATTAATTACATATGCAATTTACAGTAACATGTCTTTTTAATAGACCATCTAATCTTATAAATCATTATATAATATATATATATATATATATCAATGATTTACTCACAGTTAACATGTCGTGTTAACTTGTTGGGTAACAAAATGTAAACTTGTACTTTCCCAAATTTGGCTCGTCCTAGTCTGCACCTTGACTTATTTGATACCAAAAGCTTATAGTTTAGGATCTGAGTCGTTGTTTGTTTGACCGGATAAGAGTTTGAGATAGGATAAGAGTTATTCTATTCAATATTTGGTACGCGTAATCGGGTGGATTAAAAAGTCTCATTCTCTCTTTTTATCCCAAACTCATTGGGATAACTCTATACTATGGGAGGGTGGTATAAGGGTGGATCCGTGGATATTTGAGGAGTTTGGGATAAGAGGTAATTGCGATTGCTTTTAAAAAAGTACACGCCAGTTTTGAAGTCCCAAAATCAGTCTCTGCCTTCTACATTGGCACAACACAAAAGTGAGGAATGGCCAATGGGGGAAGCCTTAGATTGGTAAAAATGAAGCAATCACAAAGCGAAGTGATAAAAATTGGGCTGGGAAGCCACAATGCAAAGTGATTTTTTATTTAACTTTATTAGTAAAAACAGATTTTCTGGTAATAAAAATAATTATCTGGTTCTGATATAATCGGAAGTTTAATTCAACAGCTAATTCGACAATGTAATCCCAATATGTTCCAAACACAAAATAACATATGGTGTTATCTAATATGAGAGATATCGTATCCGACTCTGCCTTATCCTATTTTATCATATTAGTCAGTTTTATCCGACCAGTCAAACGAGGTCTTAGAGTTTACCCAGTATTGCCTTCGGCCCATTTTTGGCGGGCCACCTATTTCAAAAAGAGAAAGAAAGAAAGATAAAATAAAAAATGAATAAAGAAAGAAAAACTACACACCATTTGATTGTACTATGGTGATGAGAAATATTTCAAAAGTAGGTTTGGATTAAAGGTTTGGATTAAATTTTTGGACTATGGATTTGTACCTTTGCGCACATAGATGTCAATGAACAAAAAACTACTAGTGTGCTGTTAGGTGTAAACTTGTCAAACTATTGTGGTTTAAATACATTTTACACCCTCGTAATTTGGTCTCTAAACTTTCATTTGTGTTAATTTAATTAGTCCTCTATTAAGTGGGTCAAAAAGGTATATCCATCCAAATTTTTTTTTATTTCACTTGCCTCCCCAAAGTTCCATCACCACCGTCGATTCAGGTAGGACCACTCGAATACGTCGTCGGTTCAGTCCAGTTTGTAAACAAACTACAGCTAACGTGCATAGTGGGCATTGCTGACAATGGCTGCTAATAGCAACACCAGAGGTCAGGTGCCAACAATTGTTCCTACTCGTTCATAAGCTTTCCACGACTCTCTCTCTCTCTCTCTCTCTCTCTCTCTCTCTCTCGTCATTTCTGTTCCAGTCATAATCTAAATCCTTCCACCCAAAAACCCAATTTGTTACAAATTCCTCCAATTTTGTATATGCATGAAAAAAAAAAAATCAATTTTCATAAGTATCTGTATTAAAGACAAATGATCCACCGCATTCAATCAAGTTACTAATTCAGTTGAAAATTTGGGATTAGGGCTTCGATCTTGTGCGAAGGGGTTTATCGATCAGTGAATCTAATTATGCTAATTTAGATCGATCAATGGACCTTCCAATCCTTTTTGATCTATTTATAAGGTTTTTGAATTGAATTTGAGCTATCAAAAAGCGATCGATTCAAGCGGGGGAGCTTTGGAAACGTACTAGAGATCACAGATGTTCAATGTTGTGATGTCGGACGAAAATAAGGTGACGCTTGTTTACGAATTGGAAGAGATTTGCTAGCTCTTCGTTCTTTGCATGTCAGTATTGCAAAAGAAGTATATTTGAAAGAATGACTTCGTTTTTCGCATGTCACTATGCATGGTATATAGCCTAGTTGTTTTGACAGTGAAGGTGAAGGAGAATTGGGGGAGGCAAGTGAAAAGATAAAAATTGCCTTTGAGTTCTCTTGTTTTTAACAGATTTGAATGGATGGATGGACTCTTTTGACCCACTAAACAAAATTAGAGGACTAAATTGACACAAATAAAAATTTAGGGATCAAAATGACACAGAGATCAAACTAGAAGGGTGTAAAATGTATTTAATCCAAATATTGTGGTTAATTAAAGTATTAGTATAATCTGTTTAAATGGTATCCATTAACTTCAGCACGATTTCATGTGTTTTCACAAAAAAAAAAAAATATATATATATATATATATATATATGAAAAAAAAGTAAATAAATAAAGTACAACTTGGTGTGTGGCTAAACAAACAAGTGGCGAGATGTTTGTAGCTCAATTGACTGGAAAGTTGTGACATCATTAGGCAACATAGATTTTTTTTTTTTTTTTTTTTTTGTGTGTGTGTGGCTGTCTACACAACATAGGATGGGAACCTTCAAATTAAAACTGAATGGCGTTTCACTGTTTCCTATTGTCCTAAATACATGCTTCCAAACGTACCATAAATGCTCTCTCTCTCTCTCTTAAAACAGGCCGAATGGGCCCGTTCCCTAGTCCTACACACGGGCCCAATTCGACCCGCAAAAAGTAGTGTAAAGTTTTAATTTAAAAATAATAATAATAATAATAAAATAAAATAGACAAGCCATTAGCTCGCGCGCTTCTCCGGCACACCCCATTAAGCTCACAAGCCCAACCCGCAACTTGCCTGTCCAAAGCGGCCTGCCCGGTCGTTTTACACCTCTACTACTCTCTCTGTCTCTGTGACAAGCATACACAACCAGCCTTTTTTTTTATTTTTTTTACTTTTATTTTTTTGCTTGAAACACAAACAAACAGCTAATCATAAACTTAGGCGAACAAAATCAAAGTAGCAGAGTAGTAGTAAATTGGGTGTGAAATGGAAGTGAGCACTTTTTTTTTTTCCTTTCCTTTTCTTGGTCCACTAGCAATGGGCTACATAAAGGGGTGGGTAGGCCTTCCCTGCCCATTAATACTCTTGAATTAAATGTTTATCCAGAACTTCACCAATTATATTAGCTGGTACTTTTGGAAAAAAAAAAAAAAGGTCCATTTTAAGTGGAATAAGACTCGTTTCCACTGCCTATGCGTCTTTAAAGTTGTATTAACATGATTAGGCCAAATTTTATTTTAATGGGCTTAAAGGTCGAAATCAAATAGTCTTGTGGAAGAGAAAACAAACACGTCGTGATCGTTTCTCCTTGGTTTACCCGATCCACAGTGATTTTTTCGGCTAGTGTCGCTTTGTATGAATTAGTCTTCATCTCAAAATGGGAAAAAGGACGCTTGATGTAGAACTTGAAGAAGACACTTTCTGATCAAGAACGACCATGTCAATAAATTTAGGGTTAATTATATTTTACCCTAATTTGTGGTTAGGCCCATTTTCACTTTGAGTAATGCTAGGTGTACACAAATTTTGTACACACTTTTGCACACAAATGCTTTAAATGCATGTACTTTGTGCTGTTTGAATTTTTCACACTTTTCTGTGCACCACTTACACAGCACAGGGTACATGCATTTAAAGCATTTGTGTGCAAAAGTGTGTGCAAATTTGTGTACACCTAGCATTACTCTTTCACTTTATCCCTATATGCTTCAAAAGTTGACACTTAACCCCTTGTGATTTCGGACTAAAGTGAATCTGTTAAGATTCTCTCAAAACTGATGAAAATTTTAAAACTGGCCAAAAATTTTAGCACGTAACCCCCTTTGTGAGGTTAATTTTGAGATAAACCCCCCTTATGTGGGAATAATGCTGTCATGTAATCCATCTAATTTTTAACACTTTACCCATTTGTCAAGGCTAATGTTGGGGTTAACTTTGACTCTTAAACTATCATAGGTGGGGCTAATTTTAACACGTAATCCCCATCTGGCGCTATTTTTTAGAGCATTCTTACTAGTTCCACTTTAATCCAAAACTACACAGCGGTTAAGTGTCCCATGAGTAAAGTAAAAATGAGTCAAAACCACAAATGGATAAAATATAATTAACCCATAAATTTATTATAAAAAAAAAAAACCATAAAGGTTTATAGTTGATTGAAATTGGCCAAACAGTCAAAACTCATTGCTCGTAAATGTAGTCGTAGTCGTGCCAAATTCTTTCGCTTGAAATGGCAATTTATTTTTATTTTTTTCATTTTTGGTAACGTTGGACAAGTCAATACCTATTCGCATAAGACCATTTGGGACGTTATTTGAGTCATTATTATTCTCTGTTTCGTGAAGGAATAAACTTGAGTGTATTTTTTTTTTTTTTTTGATGTGTGATTGATGCATATGTACATTCCAAATTTGAGCCCAACTCCAAGTCGAAATTATTGGTAATCTCCATAATTTCCTTTAATTTCATATCTGATTAGTATTCCATCGTGAATGATATGTTAGGAGTCTAAGCCTCTATGACGCAAGGATACTCACCAAGACTCATTGGACACACGCCAACACGTGTTGGGTGGTGCGTAAAAGAACTGTGTCCTAATAGTTTTGACATCAGACACACGAACGACAGGGGAGTCCACAAGGCAAAGCAAGGCAAGGTAGCTTCTATCAAAATGTTTTCAAGACTTCAACCTTAGAATCTTAATATAAGAGAATGGGAGATACATACTGTTTTATTCGTAAATCTAGAAAATGAGAATGAACATGACTAATTATATCTAGACAAGTAAAATTCTATTCGTCCCGTCCTACATTTTTAGATTTTCCATATCAACATTTTCGTATCGTGTCGCAGCCATGTCCCATGTCCTTATCCGTAAGCCGTATAGCAGATTATGTTTGAATTAATATAAATTTAGTTCCTTTCTCATTTCCTTTTCAGGATTGTGTTTTCACTTTGTTGGTTAAATTCCAGTGTTCATAACTTTAACTCAGTCAGGGCTACAACACCCAACCATGAGGAAATCTATAATTAGGCTTAGTTTGCCCCCATTTTGTTGCTTCTCATTTATTAAAGCACAAATTCATGTTAATTCAATTGGTAACTAGTTTATGAATTTTGCAAAAATTGAACTTACGGTTTTTTTTTTGGAGGGGCTTTTAAAAGCTCAATATTGCTTTTATTTCATGATGTGCTTTCGAAGAATAATGTGTCACTTGTGCAAAATTATTAACAACTCACCAATAAATTTCATAAGCCACTTTTAAAAAGCCACATGGGGGGCCAAACTAAAGCCTTAATGTGGTAACTAATAAATAGAGGTTTGAGTCAAATCAGAGGCAACGTCGCTCTCAACTTCATCCAAGCATAACTCTCACAAGCTACAAATCAAATACTAGACATATTGTTATATAAACTCCGAGCAGCACAAACTCAGTATGAAGTGTTAAGAACATCATATATCCATTAATAATTCTGAAAACCACAACCAAAAAAACCAAGATAATAGTTCCTAAAATCTTAGGATTTGGTGTGCTTAGGCAACTAAATGAAGAAACAGCAAAAGTACAAAAAAGTTGGAGCAAACATTAACTTGTTATAGCATTTATTTCACATTTGAATATGAGGACTCAAATGCCACCAACAGATACCATCCCATTAGATAACTAAAAGGAGATCATATATATACAAAGTTAAAATTAGAAACATATTGTGGAACCGAAGAACTGAATAGAATGGTGATAACCCGTTTGAAGAAGTCAGTTATGTACAGGTATAGACGAGCTCATGGAGACACAGCCTTTAAACCGATCAAGAATAGCAGTTCGGGTGACTAGCCCCGAATGGAGAGAAAGTGGGAGGCCTTCCTTGACACACCCATCGTATTTCTCGAGAGCAGATACGATGTAGCTGAAATCGGGTCGCTTCGAGGGGTCTGCTGCCCAGCACCGCTTTATGAGGTGTGCAAGCGCGGGCTGACAACTAGCCGGAAGCGGTGGTCTTTCGTTCTGCCAAATTATCACAACAAAAGGGGCAGTAAGCGCAAGGATTTTTTCCAAAGTTCCGGGAGTGTCAGAAAGTGTTTGAAAACATTAATAATGCGTTTGGAAGGAAAGCTAACTTCTTTTTTTCTCAATCTACATGTACAAACATTAGCACACATAAGAGAGAGAGAGAGAGAGAGAGAGAGAGAGAGAGAGAGAGAGAGAGAGGGAGACTCAAACATGATGGGAAAAGAGATTCACAAGAGAGGTGGAGGAGGCAGGTACTCCACCATCCATCAACTACTCCCCTGAAGAACAAAATTACATCAATTTAAAAGCTGAAGCATACATTATTCATTTACCTTCTTCAAAAAAATTAAAAATTAAGTTAGAAATTGCAACTGGAAAATAAGTCAGAAAAATGAAAATAGAATCAAATGCAAGAAGTCTCTCCAACATGACCGTTTCAAAGTGGACAATTAGTCTTGAGAACATGGGCTGTTAAATACATACAAGCTGGACATACGTTTCTCACTCATGATTAAGCTTATGTGGACCCACAAATAGCACATAAGGCCACAAGTTACATCTCCAACAAATGGAACCTACATACAGCGGATTTGCGAAGTAGAACCCCTAGAACCAAATAGCATAAGGGAACACCTAAATTCTAAGTCTCGTACCTAATGACACATAATTGCCAGGGGTTGGCGGGGGAACAAGTATGAAAAAATAGATATAGATTATGTAAAGTTGCGGGTTGCATACAAACTGGAACCCTTCTTCACTCCGTGAATTGGAAGCTCTTATTTACCATATTTGTAAGCCCTAATGAGTCTAAGAATGCAATTAACTGTCTGCTCATGTTGCTAGTGGTAATCTCTTGCTAGTGGGTATGTCCCATACATATAGACCTCTTCATTCTTGGGCATAGAAAGTTCTTGCATGAATTCCAGCTTAATTAACTCTACTGAACTAAACTAGGTAGGCAGTTTCAGTCAAATTTTCCAACTTGACTCTAACTAAGACCAATCTGCTTTCTAGGCAAAAATCACCTACTATTTATGATTACAGAGAGGGAAGCCGGAAGCTAAGAATACGTCATAGGGAGGACAAAAAAAAAATCCATGCTATAAACTATTCCAAAAACCATGAAGCATCAATAAACAAAAAAAATTCAAAAAATAGAAGCTTACCTTCTCAGCGACAGCAAAAGCAGCTTGTACCGGGGTCATTCCTTGAAAGGGAAGCAAAGCCGTTGTGAGCTCCCAAAGCACAATACCAAAACTATACACGTCAACTTTGCGAGTACAAAGTTTCTCTTTGATCATCTCCGGAGCCATCCAACGATAAGTTCCCTTATTTCCTTTGGTTTTCTGGCATTGTGTTTCTAGACACGATGTACCAAAATCCGCCACCTTAACCCGCATGTCATCGTTTAAAAGCAAGTTGTTTGATTTTAGGTCCCGGTGGATCACCCCTTGTGAGTGAAGATACTCCATACCTCGGGAAATATCGAGGGCTAACCTTAGAATCGTTTCGGTTGAAAGCGAGTATGGCTCTTTTTTGTTGAGGTACATCCTCAGTGTTCCTTGTGACATGTACTCTGTGATTATACAGTACACGGGAGGCTTCTTACATGCTGCAATGAACTGTAGAGAAATAAAATTCCAAAATTGTCAACAAGGACTCATCAATGGTCATTTCGGTTAAAGATGTTGCAGAGAGGAGGTGGCCAGAATGAACATGCATCAGAGTAGCATGAAAGCATGGTGGCTTAGGATAACATTAAGTGTATGGCCATAGACTTATATAAGGTTCATTACCCAGTGGTGGTCTCGCTTACACACGGTGGTGGGAGGGGTAGACTGGAGATAGGCCTACGAGTTGGCATTTTGCTCAAAGTGTCGGCTGTAAAACTCGAACCTATGACCGTGGACTAAACAATGGCACCTCCTTTCTTTATTAACTAAAATTTGAAAAACCTTTCCGTATTAGTCCAACATTCCATGACTACAAATTAGTCAAATGAGCCCCCCGGTAGTAAATTAACTACCAAATATGTTTGGAAATTATATAATCACCATATACATACTCATGGATTAAATTGCATAATATAGTCATTATTAAATACGAAGTTTTCAGTAGTCCAAACAATTATACACCATTTTGATTACAATCTATGTGGGGCATAGATCAATAAGAGTGATAAACCCCAAGAGTTGACTTTGATGATTTATTCTAATTGAGTATAATTGTCCAAATCTTTAACCCTTTTGCTTCAGCTCTTATTCTTACATATCAATACAAATAAGCATCACCCAAGAAAACAAGTAAGCATGAAAACTTAGCAAAACATAAAAACAAGTAAAATAATCAGGCATGAAAACAAATAAGCATAACTAATGAGTGAGTTGGAATTGAAACCTGCACAATATTGGAATGATAGAGACGCGAAAGCAAGGCAACTTCAGACTTGAACTGCTGTTCAAGCAAAGCTTTAGTCTCTTCCTTATGAGTTGGAATTCTAACCATTTTCACTGCAACTGCCCTCTGCTTGTAAATTCCCCGATAAATTCGACTATGGGCCCCCGAAGCAAACTTGTTGCCAATGAACAGCTGAGAAAGATCAGCAGTCCATTCCTCTTGATCCTCCTTTGATGCTTCCCAACTCTCAACATTCTCAGATTCCAATATCATTGACCATGACTCCACACTATCAAATCTCCTCCTCTCCATGTTCTCCATATCAGAATTCAACTGGGTTTTTAAAGAAGAAGGGATTTCTAATTGCTTGTTCTTCGGCTTTCGCAGCCGAATTGCTTTGAAACATGAGGTTGCCATAGAAATATCTTCTCTTCTTCTTTTTTTTTCTTTTTTTTTTCTTTCTCAAATGGGTGTTTTGAAAATTGTGGAAATTTTAAGAGAATTTTGTCAAAAACACACAACAATCAAAAGGGGTTTTCCTTCTGAAGGTGTGGATTGATTTCAAGAAGTTCATGAACTGATTCGGAAACATGGGTTCTGAAGAGAAGTATGAAAGAGAGGTGGGTTTTCATGTATTGATCGAAACAAAGACACAACCAATCAAAACCTAGAGAGAGAAGCAAAATCAAATGCATTGTAGTGGTGGTGATGATAATGATGATGAGCAAAGAAGAAAAAGAGAAATGGGTTCTTATTTATAGGAGATAAATAGGGAAATAGAACACAAAAAGGCAAAGATGTTGAGAATTCATCTTTGCAGTTGCAAAACTTGGAATGAAATGAAAAACAAATTCACCAAAATGCATTTTTTTTTTTTTTCACGGCTTTTCAGTTATAGCATCAAAGAAGAGTAGGTTGTTTGGGCAGTGGAAAGATAAATTTCAAAGCAAAGATTTCAGGGGTGCCCCGTGATTGCCCTTCTTCAAAAGTAGAGTCTGGAGAGAGAGAGAGAGAGAGAGAGAGAGAGAGAGCGAGCTTTGGAATCCAACTCTCCTCCTGATTCATTTTGCATCATTCAATATGCTAGTTTGAGTGAGTGTCAAAAAGTTCAATAGATTTAAACTTTGAAATTTTGGAATCCGGATAAAGTACATGTATTACATAAGGGCAAAGTACACTGACCTCCTTGAGGTATATTTTTTTTTGCTAAGAGCCTCCTTGAGGTATATAATAATTATAAGGACCTCCCCTTTAATTTGGAAAATAATACTCACATCTCCTAGATTTATTTTTAAGTATAGGATTAGAGTAATATTTGGGGCACAACCAAAGTCACAACCTTTTTTGCACAACCTTCATTTTGTGTCTATCTCTCTCTTGATGGGTCCCACAGTGCCAGTGACCCCACAGTGCCCACTAGGAGAGAGATAGACACAAAATGAAGGTTGTACAAAAAAAGTTGTGGCTTTGGTTGTGCCCCAAGTATTACCCATAGGATTATCAATTTACCATTTTATCTCATTATATATATACACATATACATGTGTGTGAGTGTGAGTGTGCGCGTGCGCGCGCATTAGATAAAGTTATATATACATTAGCAAAGTTTACAGATTTAGATTTATAGTATTTAGCCCTAATTTTATAAAATTTGCAGCTCGAAATTTTTTATAAAAATTTATAATTTAGTTTTTATAATCTTTAGCCTAACTTACAATAGTTTACGGATTTAATTTTTTTAATTTAAGCTATTTAACTCTTTTTTTCCCAAGTAGTAGGTGAAAGATATTAGAACATTCATTTAGAGAAATACTGTACTTTCTTGAAGTGGGACCATAGTTGAACCACTTTAACATCACAGCCAATTAAAATCAACTAATCCACTGCCACATGTGTTGGGAAACACTTTTGGGAAAGAAATTTGGAAAGCACATCATTACTCTTTTATTTATAAATATCAATAATAATTTAAAAACATAAAAAATCATCAACAAAATTATCTACAATCACTTTAAAATGAAAAGAATAATAACAATAATAATAAAAACAAAAAGACATCAACAATTGTTTTTAAAAAAATGAATAGTTATATTGCATTTTGTCTGTTTTATTATTATTATTATTTAAAAAAAAAACATGCTCAATGGAGTCTTATATATGTATATATATATATATATATATATATTGTATACACACATTAGGCCAATGCACGTGCAAGGCCTGTACTAACTAAGTTTCATTGGAGCAGCTCATTCACAATGTTGGGAGCAAGTTCACAATTTTAAAAATATAAAGCAGACAAAAATACAATATAACTATTCATGTTTTTTTAAAAAAAAATTTGTTGATGTTTTTTTTTTCATTGTTGTTATTATTTTTCATTTGAAAGTGGTAGTAGATAATTTTGTTGATGATTTTTGTATTTTTTTTAAATGTACTATTTATATATTTTTTAAAAATTTTTAGTAAAAGCTTGATTTGGTATATATAGAAATTTTGTCGATGATTTTTAATTTTTTTTTCATAATTGTTAATACAATTTTTTTCATTTTAAAAAGGTAGTGGATAATTTTTTTGATGATTTATCCAAAGGTGTAATAGTCATTTTGAATATAAAAGGAAAATGAGTGTAATTTTTGAAAATACAAAGGTGATTTCTGTAATTATCAAATATCTCAGGAGAGGTAAGTGTAATTTCCCCATTAATAATGATGATGTTTATATCACTACCAAATCACTATTACTCCAAGTGGGCAAAAGTCACAATAGAAAAGTGGCACAGGAATTACTATCTACACTAATGCTATAGTTTCTAATTGGGTGTTCAAAATGCTATGGAAGTAGTACCGTACATGTAGTGGTTTGTGATACAACATCCATTCCGTAATGCACATGCTTGTACATTGTTAAAACATTTGAAAATAAGTACAAGTTTGGAAAGCACTGCATTACTCTGTTGTTATAAGAATAGAATTACGATTGGGACACACCCAAAGACACAATTTTTTAGACACAAATCTTTTGGGTCGTGTTCCAAAAATTGTATCTTTGAGTATGTCCCAAATATTACCCATAAGAATAATACTAGGTATACCTAAAACGTACACCTACATAATACACCTGCTGACATAGATTATTAAATATGAGAACACAGATTGACTTAATTTCAAAATTGTTATCGCCACATCAACAACGCTGTAACTTTTAAGTGTAAATTTTTGGTGTTTCTAACATTTTCCTGATTAGAATAGATATATTTGGGAAACTATACGTAGTTGAAGTTGTTTGTCTTATGAAATCAATTCACTAGTAGCACCATCCCAAAATGTTCAGCTTGCTACAATTGTTATCAACTTATCGCCACATCAACATCGCTGTAACTTTTAAGTGTAAATTTTGGTGTTTCTAACATTTTCCAAATTAGAATAGATATATTTAGGAAAGTATACGTAGTTGAAGGTGTTTGTCTTATGAAATTAATTTACTATTAACACCATCCCAAAATGTTCAGCTAGCTAAGCATGAATTTCTAATATATAAAAATGTGAAGTGTGTTATTATTAAAGAAAGCATTACTATGAAAATATTCTAGGAATATGAGAGAAGGACAATGTTCCGAGAGAGAGAGAGAGAGAAGGGGTGGGAGAGTTGGGAGGGAGTGTGGATTTGAGAGAGAGAGAGAGAGAGAGAGAGAGAGAGAGAGAGAGAGAGAAGGGGTGGGAGAGTTGGGAGGGAGTGTGGATTTGGATATTCTCAAGGCATTTCTTTAAAGGATTAAAGAATCAAACTCTAGTTAAAACTTTATAGACACTGCTTGTAAGCTAAGTTTAATGTTCTTCCATAACTGGGAGACACATTGGGTGGCCTAGAATCAGTTCAAGGAATACACAGAATGGATATAGAACATTCCAAAGACACATCTGAAGTTTCGCCTCTCCAGTCTCCACTAAACATTGAATCACATTAAGTCACTTTTAATGTTGATTTTGAAATAATTTCAACAGTAGCTAGTTCCAAAATACCAGTCAAACCTCTAGCATTGCGATGAAAGTGGATTTAAAATTAATTGAGAAGGTTAATGTAGATAATATGTATATATATATGGGCTGCTAATTTACATCACGATAGATGTATGTTTGCAAGGTACACTAGCTAGTTTTTAGTGATAAAAAATGTTTTTATCGACGAAATATGTCGTCGCTAAACACTCCGAATTTTAGCGACGAAAATCCCATTGCTAAAAGCGTTTTTTTTTTTCACTAAAAGGGAGTTAGAATCGTTTTTTTCCGTCGCTAAAAGGGAGCGTCACTAAAATCCCAAGAATGCTAACATAGCGCCCTTTTAGCGACGAAAAAACACTTTTGGCAATGGGATTTTTCGTTGTTAAAATTCAGAGTTTTTAGCGACGAAACATTTCGTGGATAAAAATTGGTGTAACCGTTGCGAACATACAACCATCGCGGTGTAGGTTAGTAGCTCCTTATATATATATATATATATATGGTGAGGATCTTAAGTGTACCTTAAGGGGCGGATATGAGACTTACGGATTTTTTGCGACGAAAAAATTGCGTTATTTCATCGCCAAACTAATGCATTTTTAGTGATTGAAATTTTTTGTCACTAAAAGCGACTTTTTCGTCCCTAAAAATCAATACGTCCTAAACTCATCTCTTGAAGTCCGCTTAGATCCGAACCGTATATATATATATATATATATTTTTGCTGGGGGTACTTTCCGAAGCTGAGTTTAGTCATGTATTTGGAAACCCAATTCGTTGGTGTCCATTACAAGTTGATTTGTATTTTCTCTGTCTGTCACGGTGGATTTGGATATATGCTTATAAACTCACTGATTGGTACTCAAAAGAATAAAAATAAATAAACGACAGGACAAAAAGGTTACACGTAGATATGGATTGGAAGCTGTTGTGTCAATAAATAAGGCCTAACACTGAGTACAAAAAACACTGAAGTCAAGGATAAAATAAGGCCCAAATACTTATTTCAACCCAACTAGATTGGACCACAGAATCAAGGCTAGGCTAATTACCGCACAAGCTGAACCTTAGCTTAGAGCCCGTTTTGACTGCTGAGTTTCCAAAATTTGCAATAACAAAAAGGGAATTTCAGTAAAAGTCCTTTAAAATAAATTTTTTTAGTATTAGGTTCAATTCGGTTTTTTTTTTTTTTGATAGTCCATATATTATAAAATTTTTAAAACATAGGGACTTAATCCGATTAAATTTGACTAGTCATAGAGTTTTAACCAAAATAAAAAAACGGATTGTCCTTTAAACTTAATAAGTCTAAAATGAAAAAATTTGTACTAAATTTCTATAAAAAAAATTTACATTTTGTATGAAACCCAAGAATGCATTGAGTGGATCGTATTTTTTTCACGATTGCTATTGCAATCGCCACAATAGTATTTTCCAAACAGATCTAACCAATTGCTGTGTTTGGAACATGAGTATCTTCTCTTCTCTTTTTTTTCTTAGTACAAGTATTAATAATACGGGTAATTACACTGACGTTTACTGAGGTTAGGTCAAAATATAAGTACGCCTCTTGTGATATATAAAATTACATTAACTGTATTTGTTATTAGGGATGATACCCTAATAATTAGGTCAAAATATAGAGACCTCTCTTGTGGTATAAAAATTACACTCACATCATCTGTCAGAGATGGAACCCTAGAAATGTTAACAATTGATATAAAATTATTGTGATGTAAATGTTGGAAAGAAAGTTCTAAAAAATGTTGATTGACTTTGATGAGGGGGACTTTTTTTTTTCTTTTTTTCTTTTTTTTTTTTTTTAATTTTAAGTTGGAGGTACTATTTTGCAACTGAGAGTATGGGATGGACTGACTGAACTCCATCTTCTTCAACTTTTATAGCAAATGACTAATAAACTATCATTTTTTTTTAATCTAAATTTATGTTTAACCCTTTTTCATTTTTTTTCCCGTCCGTATGTAAATCACGTCATTGTTTATATGCGTGCTGAAAATAAAAGTTACCCCCATCCCAAATACAGCGTTGATATATGTATTTTTATTTATTAAAACTCAAATAAGCATTTTTCCACATTTTGAATTGGTTGCGTGAATTTTGTTTTTTCATTTGGCTCTAGCTAACATTATCTCATGCGAGTAATATTTGAGGCACTAATAAATTTCACTAACACTGACACCCATATTCTATCTCTCTCTTATTGGCACTGTGGATTGGGTCTTTTTCTTAGTGGCACTGTGGGGTCCGCAGTAAACCCAAAATGTCACTAGGAGAGAGAAAGAGTGCATGTGTGAGTGTTAGTAGAATTTGTTAATGCCCGTAACATTGTTGATCTCATGCTCTACCAAAATTTTTTTATTTTTTTTTTATTGGCAATACCCAATCAATTTTGGTCTTTTCATACTCTTACTGTTACCGTGGGTGTGAATATTGTCACAATATTCGATTTGTATTCATTGATTTTATCAAATATCGATAATTAATGAATATATGCATTTATTTTTAATCACTTATTAATCCACCTCAGAGTTTAGATGTTTTTTGAATGTGGATGAGTGCCCCTTGCATTCTTGTTTTACTAATTTGCGTTTCTTTATTGCCTAACACACTTGTCCGCATTAAAAACATAGTTTGTGTGGTTTGTTGAAGAATCATAACATCTTTACATTCTCTATCATTAATTCTTGGATAGGATGGTGGATCATTGAGTTTCTGTAGTTTGTAGATGAAAAAAACTTTAATCAATGTCCCCTTAAATAGATTATTGTTGGAAAATCCCTGAACTAACTCTCAAAAGTTTTAAACTTTAATTGATTTGACCATTTTCTAAAAAGGACAAAAGGAATATAATCCAATGCTCACACGGTACAAGTGCATGTATTATAGAAAATCCAACCCGTTCGCCCCGCCCTCACGCGCCCGCATTTTTTTCAGCCACTCACACCATGTGAGTGTATGTACCATATGATATCCATTTCGAAAATATTTTTTTTAACCTTTAAACCTTCATAACTTTTGATCTACAATTCTGCTTCATACAAATTTTATACCGTTGGAACCGTGTCGACGAGAGCTACAAAACTAGTACCATTGTTGATACCTTTTGAGCAAAAGAAAAAAAAATTCTTATTTTTACATAGCATGTTCCAAGCGAACCTAATATAATTTTCACATAATATTCGTGTATGGGTTATTGAATTTTCACGTAATGTTCACGTATGTCAAGTTGATATGTTGTACGGAAAAAAAAAAAACCGAATGTTCACTTTGTTCTTAATGAGAGTTTTAGTGAAATTTCATAAGAATTTGCATTTGTTTGGGTCAAAAACTATGCTTTATAATTAATTTGTGAAATTTGATTTTTTTTTTTAAACGAAATATGCATTGTTTAATATGAAAGAGGAAAAAAAAAAAAAAAAGATAGAGTGAAATTTCATGTTTTTACATACGTAAATGTTAAGTGAAATTTCACTGAACTTATACATGAATATTAAGTGAAATTTTACTTAAATTGACACTTGAGGGACTTTTTAACAAAGTATCAAAGTAAACCTTAAACTCTAGAGAGTTACTTCTAGTGACTTTTGGGATAATTAGTGAATTTTCACTTAACCTACTAAGTGAAATCTCACTGAACGAGTACACGAATGCTAAGTTTAACTTCATGTTTTTTAGGAAGAAAACATGTACAAGTTCAGTAAATTTTCACTTAATATTTATGTACGCCAAATTTATATGTATAAAAAAATTAAAAAAAAAAAAGACGAATTGCAATAAAGCCATTGACACCTCATTAAGGCTTAGTTTGGCCCCATTTTGGTGCTTCTCCTTTTTTAAAGCACAATTTCATGTTAATTCATTTGTAACTAGTTTATGAGCTTTGCAAAAATTGAACTTAGGGCTTTTTTGGAGAGAGCTTTTAATATTTTTCATGTATTCAGTGAAATTTCACTTAACATTTTATGTATATCAAGTGAAATTTCACTTATTATTCATGTATGTAAAAACATGAAATTTTTCATGTATTGAGTGAAATTTCACTTAATATTTTATGTATGTCAAGTGAAATTTCACTTATTATTTATGTATGTAAAAATATGAAATTTGTATGTTTTGAGAAGAAAAAACAAAGGACGAATTTTAACAAGAATTCCTACACTTGTTTTAGTTGAAAATTAGTATTTTATAATTGATTGTGAAATTTGCTTCTTTTAACAAAATATGCATTGTTTAATATGCAAAAAAAAAAAAAAGAAGAAGAAGAAGAAGAAGAAGAAGAAGTGAAATTTCACCATGCATATATGAATATTTAGTGAAATTTCGCTTAACTCATACATGAACATTAAGTCATTAAGTGAAAATTTTACTTAACTTTGCATTTAAGAGACTTTTTAACAAATTAATAATCAAATTAAACTTTAAAATCTAGTCAGTTACTTCTAGTGAATTTTACCAGACATATATGAAAGTTAGTGAAATGTCACTGAACGCGTACACAAATATCAAATGAAAATTTAAGTTTTATAGGAACAACTGAACAAGGCAGGTAAAATGTGAACTTTTTTTTTTGCTCAAAATATATCAACAATGATACTAGTTTTGTAGCTCTCGTCGACACGGTTCCAACGGTATAAAGTTTGTAAAAAACAGAGTTGTAGATCAAAAGTTATGGGATTTAAAGTTTTTAAAAAAATTTCGAAATGGATTTCATATGGTACAGCCATTCACACGGTGTGAGTGGCTGAACCAAGGAGAGGCGCGCGTGAGGTGCTGGAGTCACATGAGATTTTCTATGGTGCTTGCATTTATACCGCGTGAGCACTAATTTAGATTCCTTTTGTCCTTTTTAGAAAATGGTCCAACCAATTGGAGTTTTAAACTTATGAGGGTTACTTGTAGGATTTTCCAATAATTCCCCCCCTCTTAAATTAACTGTTTTCTTAATTCATTGGGTTCACATTGAATGGTATACTCACATGTGTATATAAGCATATGTGTACAACACACAGAGTAATTCTTGGGACATAACTTTCATACAACTTTCACACAACCTTCTTAAAAGATGTGTCTATCTCTCTCTCTTGTGATGTCACTCGACCCCACAGTGACGCAGGAGAGATATAGACACGTCTTTTAGGAGGTTGTGTGAAACTTGTATGAAAGTTGTGTCCAAAAATTATTGATAACACATATACTTAAAGCTGCGGGAAATTTCAAACGCGAAATCAAATTCTCTCAATAAATTAACACACAGGAACATATTCACACTAATTACCATGCACACCAAAAAAAAACAAAAAATAATAATACACAAGTTTATGTGGTTCGACAACTCCATGCCTACATCCACGCTCAAGAGAACGGCGTTTTATTATGGCGAAATAACCGGTACAAGACTCACACCAACCCTCATCATTTTCACCCTAGAACATGCACCCCCACAAGGGGAGAACTCCTCAACTTGGTACAACCAAAGCTTACCTATATTCCTATACACCTTCCCTTTTTATAAAGTATACATATACTTGTTAGACAAGTAATAAGAGACACACTCACAATAATACTCTATCAAAATTGAAAACCAATCAGAAAGAGGTGTCAATCAGGCCAGGCTATCAAAATTGAAAACCAATCAGAAAGAGGTGTCAATCAGCCGGGTTGGCCCGGCCCGAGTCCGGTCCGCTTTTTTCGGGCTCAAAGCCCGGCCCGACCCGCTAGGCACGGTTTACATACCCCAGGCTGGGGTGGACACCCAACCTTCCTTCCATGGCCAGGTCCGGCCTGAAATGGTGAAAAAGCCCGGTCCGGCCCGAAGCCCGCCGCAGCCCACTCCAAAAATTGAAGAAAGCCCGCTAGCCCGTCCGGCCCGGCCCGGCTCGATGTCTGGCCCACTAGGCCCGGTCCACCTGTCTGGGGCGGACACACCCCCTCCACTCCCAAGCTCGATCCGGCCCGACCCGATATTTGGCGAAGCCTGAACCGGCCCGAAGCCTGCTTTGACCGAGCCCGGCTCGACCCGACCCGACATGTTTGACACCTCTTCAGAATAGATATTTATGATCAATCAATAATTCCCAAAATCCTTGGAATTATCCCACGTATAATAGAATTCTAACAACAACAATGCTCATCATATCAAATTAAGAAGAAAGCGAGACAAATAAATTATTACATCCTCTTGCTCAGTGTTTTAAAATCCGGTCATATCGTCGATTGGTGGAGGAAATGATCTGGTTTGGACCGAAAATCGAAAGTTCTAAAAATCATATATATATATATATATATATACAGAGGCGATCAAGTGCGGACCACTAACGTGCGGACCAAAAACGGACCACTTTTAGCGACGAAATTTTCACTTTTAGCGACGAAATTTTTCATCACAAAAAGTGATCACATTTTGTGACGAAAAATTTCGTCGCTAAAAGTGAATATTTCGTCGCTAAAAAGCGGTCCGTCCCAAACCCGTCCCTTTAAGTCCGTCGGAGATCCAGACTGTATATCAATATAAGCTAGTGATTGAATCCAAAAATTGGGGGTTGAACCAAAAAAACAAAAAAAAATGTTTTTTATTAATCTAATATTTTCTCTTTTTTTTTTTATTTAAAAAAATTATTAATATTTATTATGTAATCTTGACATCGCAGTTCAATTTCAGATGACTAGACAATTGAAATAGTGACATGTGACTCAATCATTTTTACGATTCGATGAACAATCCAATTTTCAAAACATTACTCTTCGAGCATGCATCAATCACATGATATTCCAAAAGCACTTTCTCTCTTTATTGTAAGTCATTATTTGATTTGCACCAATGTTCAATCTGTTTGATGACCCTCATGGGCCTCATCAAAGTTGAATATAAAGAATTTTCTTTTTTAATACATGAACATAATTAATTAATATATTTTTATGCAATCATATTCTTAATTGTGATTACGATGTTAGAAAGCTCACTTAATTAGTGGCAAAGCTTGTCGTTTTGTGACATATAACGTTAACTGATCAAGACACCCATTATACATATTAAAAAAACAGTTGAATAAACTAATGCAAGACAATGCCAAAAATCTAATCGTTTGAACGTAGCTTAAGTAAGAAGACAAAATAGCACCACGCCTTCCTTGTTCAATAAATTTGAAAGCAGAAATGATTTGTGCACAGAATATTTGCACAAAATTTGTGTACAGAATTGATTCGGACCACTCATTTCGATGGCCCCCACACATTTTGGTATGGGGGCCACCGAAATGAGTGGTCTGGATCAATTCTGTGCACAAATTCTGTACATTTTTCTGTGCTTGTAGCATTACTCATTTGAAAGTGATGGGAATAACTTAGAATATCAACTCACTACTATCAAATAATGAATGTAATTCATCAATTAACACTTTTTAATATTTCATTTAAAATATGTGGCCCCCAAAATCAATCCATGCATAGTGCCGTATTGTTTACCAATTATATTTTCCTGATATAATCCATGGACACCCTCTTGACATTATTTTCTTTTTGTGAGAATTTCTTTTAGTGATTAATACGGAAACATGAATTTCTCATTTTGTATATACTAATTTTCCGTTTTTTCGAGTGCAATATTGTTAGATGACTTACACCGCAGGAAATCTCTCTCATGTGAATGATATCGCACACGTCGGATAGTGTGAGTTGTGTTGGAATTGTGGCCCAATTTTGTCACGACCCATCCCACTACGCGTGGAAATAGGACACGTGGCACGCCATCAAGGCTTATCCCGTTCCATTAAAGTCAAATAGCAGCGGAAACATTATTGAAATTCATTAAAAATCAGAGTTATAAAAAGTTTTGTTCAATTGGAACCAGTCCAAAAGAAAACAGTTTTGAAAACAGAGGTCCAATTGACTGATCGAGGGTCCAGTCGACTGGTGATCTCAAACAGAGAGGTTTCAAAATATAACAGCCCATCCAGTCGACTGTGTCGGGGACCCAGTCGACTGGTGCCTAAAATTATCAGTCGACTGAAAATGTCCAGTCGACTGGTACCCTAATCCAGCAGAATGTCATGGCCTGGGGCTCCATCCAGTCGACTGTTTTCTCAACCCAGTCGACTGAACCTCAGACGAAACAAAGCAGTAACCAGTTCAACACACTGATCCAGTCGACTGGATCAAAAACCAGTCGACTGATTTCTATCAGCAAACTCAAAACTGCAGTTTTTCCCATTCAAGGTTCTACCAATTCCAAACCAACATAAAACCACTCTATTCCATCATTCAAAAACATAATTACAATAGCGTTTACTAGGGATTACGAGTACTAAATCTAAGTTCAGATTATATTACAACATACTACGAATTCAAGGTTATTATGACAAGTTCGGAATAGAATAAAAGTATAGACAATTGATTCCCCGGCATTCCACGGCCTCACTCCTCACGCTTCTTCTTGTCTTTCTTCTTACCTGCAATGGAGTACATCTCCACTGCTCAACTATATGCTGAGTGCATAAGTCTAACATGTGTAATATATAACAAAACATGCTTTCATCTCATAAATCATATCAATAGTCTCTAGGGAGAAAAATACGCATTCATCCGGTAGCGGCAAGTCCAAGCCTTAAACCGCGATGTCAATGGCAAGTCCAAGCCTACAACCATTACATCCCAACTAGTGCCATGGCAAGTCCAAGCCTACAACCATGCACAGTAGACGTCGCTACTTAAATTCTCAAACATCGAGAAGTTTACTCCGGCATGAATTTGTATAAGACTCCCCTTTGACCCACATAGACAACTCAACGTGCTCGCGTAAATTTAGACATGCTTTTCACAATTTAGAGCGTGCATAATTAACGAGCCTACAATTAACACATGGACTTTGCCCGGATCTCAATTTCGTCGTCGAAATATAAAACATGTATTTCTCTATATTTCACAAGTTAGGACTTCATACCTCGTGCGATTTCCCCCAAACTTTGAAGGATCGACTAGGACTTCAACTTGTTCTCCATTGAGAAAAGAACTGTTTAAACATCCAACTCAAAAGGTTCAAAAACTAAATATGCGATAATTGCTAGGATAAGGCAAATGGAGTCAAATCTCACCCTTGGGAGAACATGTTTCCATGGTCTATACCCTCTCTGGGTACAAACTATCGCCACAAGGCGCGCCTAATACTTGTCAATTGAACCATCTGCCTTGCGTTAGATTTTGAAAACATACTTGTCTCCAAAAGTCTTACGAACAGGGAGAATGTCAACTAACTCCCAGACTTTATTTGCGTCTATAGAGCTTATCTCATCTGGTATGGCAACTATCCACTCAGTTTCAGCAAACGAAACAGCAAAAGAAGTAGGCTTATCCTCATCCACTTGTGCACACATTTGCACACATATGAAAATGTCTTTCTCAATTTCAAAACAGCGATAGGGAACTTTTTCCTCATCACCATACAGTGTACTACCTGAGAATCTTGAGTGCCTAGTGGTGCACTCCCACGATCTGGTACACTCCCACTAGCGTCTAGCGGTGTACTCCCACTCGGGTGGAGACTAGTACCATTTTACAGCGATTATTGGATGTGGATTCTCAATCTTCCCACCCTCGCTTAAAGATGGTATGTTGTCTTCAACATCCTCCAACTCATAGAGATCAAGATATCTCTAGGTAATACAAATCTGGGGAAGTCATTCTCAATATCATGTGGCACCATTTGTCATTCCTATACCCGTTTGTTCATTATACATAACATAGGCTGTCGAGCTATTAGAATACCTTATAAAGGTATACTTTCCAGCTCTTGATCATAGTTTCTCACACTTATACGAGGTATAGTGAACATGACCTCCTGAACTCCACGGGCGCAAATACTCCAAAATGAGCTTTTCGCCTTTCCATAGCTTATAAGGGGGTAGAGGGAATTGAATGAGAAGAGGCACTCTAGTATGTAGGCAGCAATCAATAGTACATCCCCCCAAAACAACTTTGGGAGGTTGACTTGCGCCATCATAGTCCTAGCCATATCTAGGAATGTCCTATTCCTTCTTTCTGCAACACCATATTGTTGTGGAGTTTTCGGAACAGAAAGGTGTCTGCGTTCCCCCTTTTTCCTCACATAGTTCCCAGAACTGATTAGATAAATACTCGCGATCCTCACATCGCGCGAAATCATCTATAAAAGTGAGAAAATAAGAGGCGCCATGACGTGCCTTTACAACCATAGGTCCACAGATATCTGAGTGAACTAGCTCTAATGCTTGAGTAGCTCTAATAGCCTCTCTAAAAGGCTTTCGACATGCTTTGCCAACTAAGCAAGACTCACACATAGGCAGGTCAACCTTAGCGAGTGGGCCCAAAAGGGCTTCTTGAGCTAATCAAGTCATCCTATTACATCCTATGCGTTCAAGTCCAGCATGTCATGTCTCAGAATAAATGAATAACAGAGGAAACTAGAATTATTTAAAACAACTCTTAAGTAGTTATCCCTAGATAACCATGTCCTAGTAACATTACCACTAAAAGTATCCATCCTATTAATACCGAACTGGAGAACGCCCTCGATTGCTCTCTTCCACCTTATTAGCCTTGGGCGCAAACTTGCTGGCCCCACCCTGCCTCTAAGCGGGTTTACCCTTACCATTGCGTTTAGGCCCACTGGCCTTGCGCTTACTTCCACTTATGGAAGTAGTGGTCAAGAGTGTAGCTATACGGTTCGCCTCACCTTTTTGGCGCTCCGTATTCAGCTCAACATGTCAGAAAATGTCAAAACAAAAAATTTAACATTTCCGTTGTTGATCATGATTTATTTTCTATGGACCCGCGAATCAGGCAAATAACTAATCATAGCCTGAAACTGCAGTTCGCCAGTAAAGATGTTCCGAGTATTCTGAAAGAGTAATGTTAGGGACACTTTGAAATCCACACTGAATTTGACATCTTATGTTTTAAATACATGTACCTTGTGTTGTGTGAATTTTTCACACTTTTTTGTGCACCACTTATACAACACATAGTACATGCATTTAAAATTGAGTGTCAAATTCAGTGTGAATTTCAAAGTGTGCCTAGCATTACTCATTCTGAAATCACGAATCATACCTGTCATCGACCTTAGATGTCCAGTCATCGTGTACTTGGAACGTTTCCTTTACTTTCCCGAACTTCATACCTAGATGCTCAATCTAGTAGTGAATGTGCCATCGAAAACAAATTTGAGCTGATCTCATAATACTTTGGTTATTGGGTAGTATTTACACTTCCCAACAAGATAATAGTGCATGCTGCTTATCACAAAGCGCGTGCTATGATCCTTCTCGAGCCAAGTATTATAGGCTATTAAGGTTATAATGATATTGGGTCAAGGCCCATTATTCGGTTTAATGGGTTGGACCATAGAATAAGTCTAAAGCCCATAAGCTCTTACTTACTCTGTAGATGTGTTACTTTGCAGTGCCAAATTACAAAAATTAGTCCCTTTTAAACTTGTTACTTTTATAAAGATCGACAAAATG
This sequence comes from Hydrangea macrophylla, assembly GCA_033977485.1. NCBI lineage: Eukaryota > Viridiplantae > Streptophyta > Magnoliopsida > Cornales > Hydrangeaceae > Hydrangea > Hydrangea macrophylla. Next base: position 111,123,636 of record CM066988.1, on the reverse strand, counting down.
TGGTTTGGAAAACATTTGTTTTTGTGAATCCAAAAAATTTGAAGAGAAATATTTGAAAACATGCGCAAGGGATTGACATTATTATTTGCACATTTCATCAGGTTTGTTTTAAAATCCAGTTACAAATGAGTTTTCCCCTTTCTACAATTTAAGACTAAAAAATTTGCTATTGCTCATTAATCAAATCTTAATTTTGTAAATCAAGAAAAACCTTTTATAATTGATTTTTCTAAACAAACATCAATTAGATGGTACAATTACCTATCTAAGATCATCCACAAAATATAAAGTGCGCCATACAACAAAAGTGCGCATGGACCCCCACGTGGGTCCGAATTGACAACTTAGAGCTCATGTTAAGGTAATTCAAGTGTATGATATATGAACAAAGAAAACCATCCCTTTACAAGTAGGCTTTTCCAATACGAGAAATAAAACCCTCGTCCTCACATTACATTTATAGCCCATAAAAAATAGGGATGCTTTGTTCATAAACATATACAAGAACAGCCTTAAACATACATCGTGAGGACACAAGCTCTATAAATTGTCAATTATTGTCCATTTCTTGAAGCCAGATTAAAATGTATTAATCACACACATCAAGCACTCATGTGGTCTTATTATAAAATGAATGGACTCATCCGTCACTCCACTTAAGGAGGAGGAATTAGAGGTCATAGGGTCAACCAATCACAAACAACAGTAATTAAACATGACCAATAATGCAATGAGCCTCTAAAAATAATAAAATGGGCAATAAAATGATTATTGCACAGCCCGGATAGCTCCCATAAGCTAAGAAAAATCAATGAAAAACAAAAAAACCTGAATTTTTTATTAATTTTAATCTAATTTTAGGTCTTAAAACATTATTTAAACCCAATTTATTAAGGGCCCTTTAAATTAACAATTAATTTAAAACCTTACGGAAATTTTATTAATTGAAAAACAAAATTTTCATTATAAATAAAAATTTTCGAAATTTCACCAAGGCCCAAAAACATTTTGAATCAATTTAACATAATAAATTGATCTTAGTTAAACAAAATTAACTATGAGCAACAAAATTCCTAAAAATACAAAAAATTTCAAGAATTTGTTCTCCAAAGATTTTCAGTGGTCTAATATGGTGTTCCAAACACCCCATATTAATTTCAAAAATTAATAATCTATTTTGACTATTTTAAGCAATTAAATAAATGCCCATAAGCATAAATTTTATGCTCTAAAATACCAAAACAAAAAATGAGATAATTCATAAAATTTTCTCAATTCTCCAATCAGTGTACAAAACACACTAGACATTAAATTCAAGAATTAACAACTTTAATTGGTTTTATTTTAAGCAATTAATATTGCATACTCAACACAACATATATGCTCTAAAATACGTCCCAAAGAGCGAGAAAATACACTAAAATAATTTTCTCAAGCTACCACTAGTGTTCTAAACACATTGTGTTAATTCCCTGAACTAATAATCAATAAAAATATTTTAAGCAATTTAATATGTGTACAAAAACACACAATTATATGCTCTAAAATATTTATATGATTGAGATAATTTACCAAAAATTACCTGTGGGTCCCACAAAATTTTACATGGTCTTAAAACAGTGTCCCTTATGTCCCATATTAATTACAAAAATTAATAGTGTATTTTGGCTATTTTAAGCAATTAAATAAATGTCCATAAATATTAATTATATGCTCTAAAATACCATAAATACATGATAATTTACCCAAAAATTGTCTTAGAGTCCCTTACAGTGTCCTAGACACTATATATAAGTTTCAAAAATAAAATAAATAAAAATTTATTTTCAGAATTTTAAACAAATTAAAACTCTATCTCTTATCAATAAAAAAAAATGAGGACCTTGAACAAGATCTCTTTACCATTAAGCATGTGTTGGGTGGGCACTACTTTTACTCGGGTCTGTTTGGCATAGCTTGTAAAAATCCTTGAACATTTTTGAAGAAGTGCCAAACAAAACATTAATGACCCATGATTTATAGCCAAATGCACTAAAGGAGGTGTACAGGTCATGTCAAATTGTCAATATTACATGTGGTGGTCCACACACATTCCATTCGTGACTGGTCCTCGCCAATGTTACTGTACACCTTCTTCACCCAATAGGAAAAAAAATGCAGCCAGCCTAAGCAGCGCGATGCTGACTTTTCGTTGCTATTACGACTATGTTTTAGATAAAAAAAATCTCCGTTTGACAAATCGTTTTAAAGCCCATGTGGCATTGATTAAGATTAGGTATAAAAAAAAAAAGAAAATAAAAAAAAAAAAAAAAAAAAGAAAATGAGCTTTTGGTTGTAAATATCGTTCTGAAATCGAGTGTAAGGTTTCAGAGAAAAAAACTCAATTTTTTTTTCTAGACCCAGAAAATTAGGGTTTTAAATTACACATTCGTTTGAGATAATCAAGACTTGAGATTTTAGGGGAGGACTCTAGAGATCATATGGGACACAACCATATCAAAAATTTGGACCCTTATTGGAGTTTTGTATTAGATCCACTTTAAAATCAAAATTTTCAAAGTTTATGTTAAAAAGCTTGGTTAAGCTTTAATGGCAGATTTGATTTGGATGATTAAACGGGCGAATCAACAACCTGTTGGCTCTGATACCAATGTAGATAATATGCACGCAAGCATACGAGTCGGGTACGGTATAGGTTCGTTACCTAGCGGAATAGCCCGACGGATCGCCGAACGGTGTTGTTACGAGCCCGGCGTCTTCACCCACGAACTGCTGCTCTATGTTACCTCCGTGTACTCTCTTATGCATCGCCTAGGTCCTAGAGGAAGAGCTATTCCCATGACAGTCACGCACTAAATCCCAAGCTCCTTAGTGATTAGCTAGAGAGAGAAACCAAGTGTATAGAGAGAGAGAGACTAACGTGAGGAAGAGAGAGATGCTGCTGAAAGTCACTCTCATTAGGTTTTTTATATGATATATAATCATATATTTATATATATATATATATATAAGCACATGATAAACCTACTAGGCTTGGAACTCCAAAAGTCTGTTATTTTGTGTTCAAGCCAGGCCTCTTTGAACCCAGTCCAATTACATGTGGGTGCCCATATGGCTCGACCACAATATTTGTTACAGGAAGAATATATGAGCGCTCAGAATTGCTCCAAAATAATGAAATGATTTTTTGAAGAATCACAAAATAGAGGAATTTTTCTATTTGTAAATGGGAAGAGGGAAGGCTATTTATATTAGACAAATTGCCCAACAATCATTTTATTAAAAAAAAAAAAAACAGATTTAATAGCCTCCAATGGCCATATTTTTAATATAGGAGTTAATAGATTTAATAACCTCCAACGGCCATATTTTTAATATTGGAGTTAATAGATTAATAGCATCCAACAACCATATTTTTAATACAAAATACTAGTCACATCAATATAAATGACTTTGTTTGCATTTTTGAAATAAAAAACTCAATGTCCAAATAAGAGGAAACTCAATAATTTCAATATTTAAAAGTAAAAAAACTTAAATTTTGCCTTGCAAGGAAGAGCGAGAGAATATTTCAAAAATCTTAGTCAAAAGAACCTCCAAAAAGAGAGCTCGATGATTGGGAGATCAGAGGGCCTGAGTTATTTGATGGAAGCATCTTATAAAATGGAGTAAGTTTTTGGGATAAACAAATCTCACAAATATAATTCACAAATGTGTGAATTATGTGGATTGTATTTGTGAAATTTATTTATTCCGAAAGACTTACTCTATAAAATGAACCACTGTTATCTAAGGCTTAGTTTGGCCCTCATGTGGCTTTTTAAAAGGAGCTTATGAAATTTATTACTAAGTTCTTTGATAATTTTATACAAGTGACACACTACTCTTTAAAAAGGCTTCATGAAACTAAAAAGCAACCTTGAGCTTTTAAAAGCTCCATTCTAGAGCTTTTAAAAGCTCCCTCTAAAAAAGCCCTAAGTTCAATTTTTGCAAAGCTCATAAACTAGTTACCAAATGAATTAACATGAAATTGGGCTTTAAAAAATGAGAAGCACCACGTAGGGACCAAACTAAGCGTAAGTCTAGAGACAGTTAAAAAAACAAGCTTACACTCTTGCTCAAAATCTTAAAAAACGATAAGCAACGTAATTTTCAAGTAAGGAAAGCAAACAAGAAATCTTTGTAAAAGGAAAACAAAGCTCTAAGTGGTACAATACCACAATTGATTTGAAGTCTACCCCATTGGAGGAAAAGGACGGAAATACCGCCAGAAAGTACATAAAATTTTGGAATATCTTGGGACATCTAGAGGCCAATTTAGCCTTAGGAAAAAGATCAATTATAATATGTCCTCTTGCTTTTTTCAAAATAAAGAAAAAGCACAACCCCTGCCCAAACCTACAAGATGTATGTGAATGCACTCTCCAATCACAAAATTCTCTGCCATAATTTTCCTATCATGTAAAAGTGTTATTTGTTGAGCGATTTAACTAAGAATAATGTTATCGTTACCAAATTTATATTTAAAATATTTAGTTCTCAACATACATAATAATGAGATCATATTTGTTATAGTGAAAATTCTTAAATTTTCATTAAAGTGTTGGTTTAGGTAGTCCTATTATTAGAAAAAATATTTAATGTATCCGGAACACCACATCATCTATATGCACTAATATATATGAGGCTATATATATAAATATGAGACTTATGTGTAATTATCTTTTCAATGAAACCATAAGAGACATGTCTCTGAACATGGATATTTTATTGACTTGTGATACCATGTCATCAAAGTAACTGTTATCTTAAATATTTTCTCCCATTATCACATATGTTGAGAACTAAATTTAGGAAACAGAGCATTTTTATTTTATCTTTTTGGATGGCGAGAACAAATGCCCTAGTCTGTCCTCCGCGACTTCGGGATTTCCACCAGTATTTTCGACGATTTATTTATACTGTTTTATCATAGTAGAACATGAGGCAAACTCCGAGTACATGCACCGACTCTCCAACACACGCATCATTTAAGTCAGGAAAGCAAGCTAGTGGTATGGTCTAATTAACACACACCAAGTTGGAACTTTTTTATGTCAGTCTTAAAGCTCCGTTTGTTTTGATGTAAAATATTTTTCGTAAAATACTTTCATGTACTAATTATAAGGTGAAAATATTTTTCAAAAAATATTTTATATCAAAACAAACAAATCGTTCGTCCCTCCAACTATTTTATTTCGTTTTTGAGAGGTTTTGAATCATTGACCTCCTTTAAAAAAGCCAAAGCTCTAACCAACTCCACAAGCGAATTGGTTGAAATGAGATTCCTTAAACTCGAAAATTTGCTCTTTAAAGTCGTGTCCTAACTATATGGTTTAAAGTTGTCGGTGACATGCTTATTATATTATAGTATACAGGCACAAAGTATTGTGTATAGGGTCTTGATAGGGGCACTAACAACTTCCACTAACACTTACTAACACACTCTATCTCTCTCCTAGTAGTACTGCGGGGTCCACTGGACCCCGCAGTACTACTAGAAGTGGACCCCGCAGTACTACTAGGAGAGAGATAGAGTGTGTTAGTAAGTGTTAGTGGAAGTTGTTAGTGCCTCAAATATTACTCATTGTGTATATATCTCTTGTCGATAATTTCAAATGACTCAAAACATTTACTAAGGGCCGGTTACTGGACCCCGCAGTACTACTAGGAGAGAGATAGAGTGTGTTAGTAAGTGTTAGTGGAAGTTATTAGTGCCTCAAATATTACTCATTGTGTATATATCTCTTGTCGATAATTTCAAATGACTCAAAACATTTACTAAGGGCCGGTTTATTGTCCTTTAATACAATAATTATATTGTATCCTTCGTATATAATTTTACAAAAATAGTGAGTTTGAATATTTCTATTTAGAAAGTGAATGCTCATCTTAGGAATGATATTTGTAATTATAAATTTTGACATTTTAGAAAAATGTAAAGAGTAAAACTTCAGACACACTCATTTTCACAACCTCACCTCCCACAACCTGATGTGTCAATCATGGGATGGTGTATTGGGTTAGTTGGTTGAATTAAATGGTGGGTCACATGCCCTCCCATGGTTGCCACATCAGGTTGTGGGGGTGAAGTTGTGGAAATGGTTGTGCTTGAAGTTTTACTCAAATGTAAAAATGGCCCCATAAGAAGAAATATGGTAAAATTTCCTATTTTATAAATGGAATGGTGATAAATTTTGCTTCAAGATTCAACATAAAATCTGAATAAAACTATTAAAATTGAAGTGACAACTAAACATGCCATAAAAATATGTTGAATTTTATTATATCGGAAGGATATAGAGCTAAAATGTGCAGAGATACCGATACATACTACAAAATGTTGCATGTAAAATTTAGGACTAACGCTTTAATGTTTTTTTCTTAAGGACTTTCTTAGGTAAAATTTTAATTGTTTATGATGAACTTAAATTACGACGACAGTAAAACTATCTCAAAAATATATATATATATATATATATATATTATTCTCTTGGGACCTGTTTAACATAGTATCTTGAAATAAAAGTTTATAATGGCAAAATGTAACAGATAATCCAAGATTTGTAATTTTCTTTATTATTCGTGGATTAATGCATGTAGGAGTGACACATATTGAGGACAAGTTGAGGGAGAATAGACTTAGATGGTTCGGCCATGTGCAACGAAGACCTGTAGATGCACCTGTGCGAAAGAGTGATAAGATCGTAGTGCCTGGACTGGTTAGAGGGAGAGGTAGACCTAGATTGATTTGGGAATATGTAGTGCAGCAAGATATGAATATATATAATTTAAATGAGCATATAGCTCTTGATCGTGCAGAATGGAGAAAAATGATTCATATAGCCGACCCCAATTGATTGGGACACAAGGCTTGGTTTGGTTTGGTTTGGTTATTCGTGGATTAATGCATTCCAGATTTTATATATATATATATATATATATATATTTCAATTAGATTGTTATGTGAAACTTTATGATATTGCGAAAATATAGCATTATCTCTCTAAAAGCATGTCAAAGGATATGCTAATTATAGCAATATTATATCCTGTGTCAAATTTAACATGACAAAGAACATCTCAACACAAAATCCCATATTTTACATGGCAAAATATTATATTTTGATATATTTGCTTCAAAGGTGTTAGATTCCGGGTGTGATGAGAGCTTATGTAAGCTCAAGGGATCACAAGGATTGCTATGAACCGACTCAATGCTCAGGGACGTAAACTTGTTTTTCGGACAGCGTATTTATACGTGCTTCGATCAAGTTTAGTCACTGTTTAATTGAAGTTTATTATCCATTGTATCCAACAAAAGGTACATACTTAACAAATAGTATCAAAATGAGTATTCTTGTAGAATAATGCTAGACCGACATCCAAATCTCACATTTATTGATTCACACCCTGACGTGGACCAATGGAGAGAGGAGGGAGACTGAGGGGTCCACACTACTTTACAATCTCCGTACTCTCCTCATTGGTCCACGTAGGGGTGTGAATGAATAAGTGTGAAATTTGGGTATCTAAAATTACCCATTCTTGTTATACATATAATTTTAGTAATATGTCTCGTTAGTCTATTTGAATGAGTGTAAAAGTTACTTTATAGCATAGATACATTGATTCTGCCATGTAACATTTGCACTCAAAGTTTGACATACCATACATTGGTATGTCTACCAAACTTTTTTGAGAATATTTTATTTAAAAAGAGAAAATGGAGAGAAGAAATCAGTAAAATAAACTTAAAGTGAGACATTGGGAGAGTGATTCTGAAAAATAGAAGGGCTAATTAGTGTTAAAGGACACAATGACAACGGGGGACTTATCGTTGGGATTTTTTTCCGAGATTTTATTGAGACACTTTTCAAAAAAAAATATTCTTTGTTGGATTTAATACTTAAAAAAAATTCTAAAATGGACTTAACTCTAATAATTCCAAAATAGTACTTCATCCTTCCCTAAATAAGTGTTTACAAGTTTGCACATTGTTTAAGAAAGATATACTGTATACTCCTAATTAATATTCATCTTTTTGGTTTATTGTAGAACTACTTCCCTATTTTTCCCTTGGATGTGATGCCGTAATGGTGTTTAACTTTCTTACAATTTTTTTGTGTTATTTTGGATTACACATAAATGCTATTTGTCCTTATTATAAGAGTATTATTGGAAGATTATATAAAATTTATAGTTGACTTTTAAAACTGGATATTTATGTTGGGACATCCAAAAAAGGAAATGTAAGTCTATTGTAAAAAGCTTCTCATATGAGAATGTAAATTTTAACCATTTGATGAGAATCTAGTTATACGATTCTCAAGAATCTGGAAATACAATTATTGCTAAATTTTCATCCAACGGTTAAAATTCGCCTTCGCATATGAAAAAATGCTGACTATGGACTTATCCAAAAATGAAATTCAGACACTCATTTACAGTCCGTTTGGAATGGTAAAAAGTAGAATAGAATTCATTTGGAATTCTTGTTTGTGGAATTCTTGTGTTTGGTTTGTCCCAAAACAAGAAATGAATTCAGTTGTAAATCCACCCAATTCTTGTTTTGGGCTGTTTACAAATCCGACCAAAAATGGTCGGATTTGGTGAGAATTCAGTCTCATAATGTGTTCTTCCCAAAATACCCCTTCTTCTTCTACTTCGTCTTCTTCGTTCTTCTGATCTCTTCTTCTTCGTTCTTCTTCGTCTGCGCCTTCTTCTGATCTCTTCTTCTTCTTCGTTCTTCGTTCTTCTTCTTTCTTCTTCTTCGGCCTTCTTCTTCTTTCTTCTTCTGCGATTCTTCTTCTTCTTCTCCTTCTTCTTCGTCTCGTCTTCTTCTTCTGATCTCTTCTTCTTCTTTCTTCTTCTTCGGCCTTCTTCTGCGATTCTCCTTCTTCTTCGGTCTTCTTCTTCTTTCTTCTGTTCTAGGTCTGTTTGGTTTCTAGGTCTGTTTGGGTAATTGGTTGGGGTATTTTAGTAAATTGTAATAATTCTTCCCAATTCTATTCTTTTCATTTCTGTTTTAACCAAACAAGAGAATTAGAATTACAAATCATTTCTTTTCTTTTCTTTTCAATTCTATTCTCTTCAATTCAATTCTATTCTATTTTACAATCATACCAAACGGACTGTTAGGGAGGAAAGAAGTAAATGAATTGAAAAGAGACTGCTTATTTTTTGGCGGGGGACAAAAGAAACTAGTAGCCGCTGAAAAACCAGAGACAAAGATTATCCCATTCCAGAGGAAGGGAATTCAAAACTGAGAAGTTCAAGCATTCTAACTAAATGATCCTGAATCCAGTTCCCATGACAAATTTGATTCATGTAATGTAACAAAATTGATATTTGCTTAGCAAAGAACAAGTTGGTATATTAAATTTGATGTGTGTATTGGAGATTGTCTTAAACGATAGCCTGATAGCCCAATTTTCAAGCTGGCAGACACCAATTTTATGATGCTTTGGGCAAGTTCGGATCCCTTCTCCATTAAAATTAAAAAAGAAAAAGAGTGATGCTGCATATGTTATCCAAATTCATAAACCAAATGTGGTTCTCAATACAGGTAACAGTAGGTCCACTTGAAAATCATTTGAAAATGTTAAATTAGTCTCAGTATCACCTGTACTAAAAACCACAAATTTGGAAGTGTAATGCTTGGGACGCAAAAAAACTTCCACATAAAGTTACTCACAAAAACTTATTGTGTCTATCTCTCTCCTGGTAGATTCCACTGACACTGTGAGTTTCGCTAAGGATAGAGATAGACACAATAAATTTTAGTGAACAACTTTACGTGGATATTTTTTTTTTTTTTTTGTGTCCGTAGCATAATTCAATTTGGAATACTCAGAAGGAAAAAAGATAGGCCAATTTAAACCGATCGCATCCCTTTGATTTGGGAATAGTTGCGTATCACACGCCAAGTCTGCACGTCCACCGAGAACGCTCGTCCTACTGATACCAAATGGAGAGAGCATTTTTGCTCACCCATGCTTGGTCCACCATTGGTCACCCATGCTTTACTGGTTGACCCGTGTCCCATTTAATTTCTATTTTGCCCATCTACTATTAACATAATTACTGGAATGAGACATATTTCACTCAGTGAAGGCCTGGGTGAGCAATAATAGACTAAAAATGTATGAGCAAAAATACTCTCCCAAATGGAAATTAGGGTTGCCTAAATGGCTCGTCGGGGCCAACCCGACCCGACATTGATTGGGCTTGGACTTTGGCCGGCGAGCTCATCTCTCTTTTCGGGTCAGGCTTAAAAGTTCACAATTCGGGACTGGAGTTAGAGTCTAAACGAGCACTTTAATTTATCCTAAAATGCTATAATACTATTATATATGTAACTATTTTTTTTATAGATTGAAAATAACTTTCAATATAGCAACACATAAATTTTATATATATATATATATATATATGTAATACTTAAAAATGTTTAATATTTTTATTGTTAGTAAGCTTCTAGTCGAACTTCTATGCGGGCCTCAAACCAAACTTTGGTCGAATCAGGTCTCGATTCGGACTGAACTTCAAAAGATAGATCCAGACCCTACTCAAAATGTCAGGGCCCAAGGTCGGGCTTAAGGCTTTTTTTACACCGCTACTGAAGATTATGATTTTTAACTGTAATTTTGTGCGGATATGAAATTCAAAATAACATTTTCATTCGTGTGCGGCCCTTTTTAAGAACCATGGTCCATGGACCCGCGTCCGGTGTCTGTTTCATGACCCTCCACCATTATTCAAAAATTCTAATCTAACTTCAGTGGGGTCCGATTCCCTGTATCCGATCCGAGAGGGTCCAACAATGCGCGTTTGAAAGATTCTTATCATCATCAATACGAATAACTGAACTTCATGTCATAGTTGTTTGTCATCCAACTCACTTTCCATTTTTTTTTTCTTAGCCCAAAAAAAAAAACAGCCATCTTTCCATTTCCTCTTGATTTTGATTGTAAGTTGTGGGACCCATCTCAAGCAAAAAGATAATATACAGTAGTAAGAGTCCGTTTGCTATTACTTATTTGTCTATTTTAAATAATTTTAGTAGTTTAATTACTTTTTGAACTATTTGTTTTAGCAAATATAAAGCAAATCTGGTTAGGGGTGGGCAAATTATTCGGTTAATCGAAAATAAAATTAATTCAAACCAAATCGAATTTCAAATTTTAGTTAAAAATTTCAGTTCAGTTAAAGACCGGACTAAATTAAAATTTTCAGTTCGATTTTCGTTCGATTTTCGGTAGCCTATAGGCAAATCAAACTGAACCGAAAAATCGATTTTTAAATTTTTTTATATTATTAATATAATTTATATATAACTCTACGAGTGCAGTTTTGCTCACCTCAAAATGGCTTACCTCCTCTCCCGTTGGCTAATATAGTGGGGCACATTACTTTACATCATCATGAATTCTCGTTTAATTCTGAGTCTCAATGCATTAGCCAATGAGAGAGGAGGTTGAACAAAGGTAAGCAATTTTGGGGTGAGCAAAAATGTATTCTAACTATATATAACCAAAGAGAGCATTTTTGCTCACAAATATGGTTCACCAATGCTCACCCAAGGTTCCCATTGGCCAATGCAGTGGGACCCAGGATTAAACAAATGATATTTAATCATGGGTCCCACTGCATTGGGCAATGGGATGCTTGGGTGAGCATTGGTGAACCATATGTTGGGTGAGAAAAAGTATTTTCTATAACCAAAATATAAGTATTTTTAAAATTGAAACAAAGAAAATTATGCTTTCTTTGCAATATGAAAAAAAAAAACACACACACACACATTGTAGCACTTGAACTTTCCCAGAAATTCCACGTAAGATAATAGAAATGATGGCATCACCATGGTACAGTTACAGAAGGTCCATTAGGATTTTTCCTAATTAGAAAACCCTTATAAGATCCTATAGCAACGTCTTAACGACGATGATATCATTTCTAATCTAGTAATTACAAGAATAGTCGTAACCTCGACATTATAACTTTATTAAGGATTTTTAGACGGACTGTTATATATATATATATATAGGCTCGTGCACAGCCCTGTAAGTATATACTTTGCTACTGTATTCATTTTCACAGTTTTACACCTAACCAGAATACTGGCATACATCCCAATGCATTTACCTGAGAGTGGGACCCACACCACCCTTTGACAGCCATATGGATCACCCATGTCTACCCTTGGACACACACAAGCATACACATACTTGTACACACGTTGGTGCACCCAGTACATGGGATAAGCTCCCTTATTTTCTCCCTCTATATAAGGAACACCCCCTCACCCTCATTACTCTCATTCCCAACCACCCCAATCTGTATATAGCAGATTTTATAGAGAGAGAGACCCGAGAGTAAGTGAGAAGATAAAGAGAGCTTGTGTAAAGATAACAACCCCACTCCCTACACTCTCGGCTCAAAAACACCACACACACACACTGCTCTCTGTCACTCATTCTCAGCACACACGCACACAGAAGCATAGAGGAGGAATAAGTAGACCGAGGAAGAAGAACAACGAAGAAGAAAAAGGAAAACTAAGTTGATCGGAGAAGGAAAAAGGAGACCCGAGACTCTCCTAAGGTAAAACCCACACCCCCTCGGATTTCTGACCCTCTGCTCGTCATTTAGATGTTTCTAGGATCACATGCAAGGCCCCAAACAGAGCCTAAGGTCCTCAACCACTCTGGATCGCCAGTAGAGCCCCATGTCGGAGCTCGATTTTCAAAACACCACCACATGTCCTAAAAGTTATACCAAATTGACCCTCATGACTCCCATAAACCCTCATTTGAACAGCTTTCCATTTGATGAATGTTTGGAAGACCATGCAGGAGATTATTCTTATTTTTGACCGAAAGAATAATCACCTGGTAGGACCCCAAAATGAATGAACCCAACCTCTAGCCTCTAATATGTTTAAGAGCATGAGATTCCGGTCATTTTCCCGTTGGCTTCGTGAATTTCCATGGAGAAACGCGTGAGTTACGCCCCTTGGAAGTTTTCCGGCGAGGTTGTGGTTTTTCGGCGGCGTTGCTTCGCCAGAGAAGAAAATATCTTTAGGGTTATAACACCCGGGTTTAGGCCGGGTTGGGTTTAGGTTAGGATGGGTCAGTGTGTGAGTAGGAATGGGTAAGGATCCGAGTAGGGTCGGGTTTTAATAAACCCGTGGGTCTTTTTAAGTAGGACGACACCGTTTGATGTCGGGTTTGAGATCGAGTCACGGGGCGGGTCAGGCTGTGAGTGTTAGTGGTTAGGGTCGTGGGCTCGGGTTGGGTCAAATAGGACCCATGGACCTTTTAAGTCCAACGGCGTCTTTTTGACGCCGAGTTGGAGATCAGGTGTTCGGGCAGGTCGTTTTGTGTCTGGAAATGGGTTAGGGTATGGTTCGGTTTGGGTCAGGGTTTGGGTTATCGGGTTGGGTTAGTTTGTTAGTGTCAATGGGTTCGGTTCGGGTTCGGTTTGGATTGATGAGTTGGGTTTAGTTGTGAGTCTATATGGGTAGTCCGAGTAGGTTCGGGCCGGGTCAGGTTGACCCGATGGATCTTTAGGTTGGTTTCTTTTGTTAGTATATATGGGTGCTCCGTTTAGGTTGGGGTCGGTTCGGGTTGACCCGACGAGTCTAAGATTATTATTAATATTATTATTATTATTAGTCTTAATTAGTTTTAAATGATTTTATTATTATAAAATAGTTTATAAATGTATTATTATTATTTTAAATTATGGAATAATCATATGTAGTATTCTTAACATACTAAGTATAATTACATTATTATAATAATAATATAGATATTATTATTATGTGCAAATAAATAATTTTAAGGGTATTTAAATAGATATTAAATACCTATATGTATTTGTAAATTTCAGAAAATTTGAGATATGTCCCTAGTGATGTTTTATACAAAATTATTAATTAATATTTCATATACTCTGTATATTATGGTTATATAATAGCATATGGTTATTATCTTTATGTATTATATAAATATTACCTTTCTATGGTATTCAAATAATAATTAAATACCTATACATGTTCGTAAATTATGAAAAATTAGGTAAATGTCCCCAATACTATTTTATGATATCCCAAGATCTATAAAGCTATAATACTATATATTAGTATTTTTAATAATCAATAATTATTATAAATACTAAACGAGCTCCAAAAATTATGAGATAAATACTGGTAGTGTATTTTAATATCTAGTATTTAATAAAAATACTTCTAAGTATTGATTTCTCAGCATAATTATAATTATGTATTTAAATCCCTTTTTGGGTATTTTCTGATATTTATTATCTTTAATAATTCATAATAAATAATCTAGGACTCCGAAAATTACGCAGTCAGTTCTCAGAGTCTTAAAATATTGTCTAGAACATTCCCTTAAAGTTTGGTGACCTTTCGACTCGGTCAAAAATACAATCTATCTTTTAGAGCCCATATTAGTGCAGTAAGCCCTACATATTACCCCGTAAAACGCGACGGACTGCGATTTGAGTCTAGTCAATGGTGTTGCACTTAGAATGACACGTAGATCACTACCTTGAGGTTCATATGCTCATTTGGTAAAATTACCAGTTTCCCCCTGTAGTTAGTACTTATACTTTATTCTGTTTCTTCTGGTTATTGTTGTAGAACTTGCTGATTAACTTCTACTAAGGTTCTGAGCTTGCTACATACTCAAGGTGAGTTTTCTAACCTCACTCTAATAAGTATTAAAATCTATCCAAGATATCTACAAGCTACTTGTATGATGTATTGTATATATATGGTGTTGATTAATGTTGCTACATACCTTAATATCTGTATCGCTATAAATATTTGTGCTATGGTAAGTGCTATCGCATAGATGAGCCTGTCAAGAGTTTTATCTATATAATTGTTGGCATCAAATCCATGTTTAAAGATCCATGAGCTATATGCTATACTTCTGCTGTTATGAATATAATGTGATTTGACCATTTAGAGTTCATACCCAAGCTATAAGTATGTTGTATGGCACGATTATTGCATTGATAATCATTGGGTAAGTTTCCATCATACATATGTTATGATATGAAACAAAGTGACGAATGTATAACGTAACTTCGAAAATGAATGTTATTATTGAACTAAGCTACGAAACGTATGAACATGTAAGATAATTGCAAACCCTTCAATAACGGATTTATGCGAATAAGGGACGTTGAGCTTTGTTTCTCGTCGTGTGAATTCCGATCAAAGCTTATTTGTGAACTTTCGTGTTGAGTTCAGATATTTCTTGCAGAGTTAGTCCTTCGGTAATTCCATGGAGTCGATTGGGGAGTTGTGAAATGTTTTGTACCTTAGTCTGAGGATCGGCATGACGTGTTCGATCAAGTGTAGATGACCTGAGGATCGTCATGACGTGTTCGATCAAGTGGTTGTTAATTTTCTGCACCCTTGGTCTGAGGATCGGCACGACCTGTTTGGTTAAGTACGGGTGACTTAAGGATCGTCATGACGTGTTCGATCAAGTGATTGTTAATATTCCGTACCCTTGGTCTGAGGATCGGAATGACGTGTTCGGTTAAGTGCGGGTGACCTGAGGATTGTCCTGACGTGTTCGACTAAGTGATTGTTTATATCCCGCATTCTTGATATGAGGATCGTCATGACGTGTTCAGTCTAACGGGTGACTTGAGGATCGTCAGTGACATGTTCGATCAAGCGATTCATTGTCAAGTGTTGTTCTTTCTTGACCCTAAATGCGTTTGGAGTTTAGTCTTCTTTCAGTCAATGTCGTTGGTCAGTTCGGTTCTGGGCTAAGCTTCGAAGGGTGTGGTTGGGTTTGAACGAGACATGGTTCTAAGAATAAGAAATGATGTATCACATAGTTTAACGGTGGTAACCCTAAGGGTACCCTCGCTTAACTTAATCACTGGCGGTATTAACAAAAGGAGAATGTATTCTATGAAAGGAGTATTGAGATATGTGTACCGCCTAAATGTTTTGATTGAGAGCTTTACCATGCCCATGAAAGAATGCGTCTTTTGATAAGAAAGTTATCGTATCTCAAGATACTAAAACTATGATGCAAATAGAGAAACGTTTTGTATTATAGATTATTGCGTGGTTATATTACTCACTCAGCTTTGTTCCAAAGCTGACGGCATTTTACGCCTTGGACACTCTCATGTCTAGAGTGTTGCAAGTTTTCTTAGGGCATGAGGGTGAGCTCTGGATGTAGTACTGAGGAGCTAAAGAAGGATAGAGCTGAACTGGAAATCAAAGGATAGTTATTTCAGTGTTTAGGCGTATGTATAAGTTTAGTATGGCCTCATGTAATAAGTTTGCAGTTATTGTAATCGTTACATTTTTGTTGTTGTAATGACGTTTCAGTTTAGATTAAGTGATGTTTATACTTTAGTATTTCCCTTATGAAGGCATGTGTGGAGTTAGAAAGGACAGAACGGTTAATCAACCAGTCACGTGTCTACGAACCCATAAAGGAAATTTATTTTTTCCTATTTTTGGTACTTCGGGGCGTGACACACACACATACACACACACACACACACACACACACACACTGTCACACCCAAACCCGCCCCGGCGGGCTAGGACACGTGTAACAAAGGATTATCAAAACCAAAACACCCCCCTTAATAGCAATAAAACAAGAATAAAGTTTTAAAATCATCGAATGATACTTGAGCAGAGTTCTCCCTATTACAGCACCATTCACCCTGTTAAGCAAGAATTTAAAATACCAAAATATCACCAAAACACTTGAAAATACTTTCAAAGCTTCAATCCACAATTCATATTACAATGATTTAATATAAAACCAAAACATAAACCTATCTCCAAAAATCCAAACACTAGGAATATAATTACTCGTCTAAACTCATTTACATATGAACATACTAAACATTAACAATTAATCTTGAGTAATCCCAGAATCCCCACAGTTCAACGCTTTTCACTGTGATGTTCATCTGAGCCTGCGTGGTCATTAGCCACAAAATTGAATAAGCTTTCACTCAGTGAGTACGTGGTACTAATCATGCAATTGGAGTATTTAATGATTCATAACACCAATTAAACATTCACAACAATTATTGGTCGCAGGCGTGTCAAGTTATCAATCACCATCGTTCTGGACCCCTGATTCAGGGTCATTCTCACTTTTTCCGTCGCATATAGAGAAATCACACTCATTCATCTGTGATCGTAGTTAATTCATTATGGTCATCACCACTATCCCCTCTCTGAGGATTTCATCATCTCTCTATCCCTTTTATATAGGCTAACTAATGGTGATTATCACTTAAGACCTTTGATCCAAATCAGCACATAAGCAGCTCAACATGTCAACATGACAATTTCAATATTTTAGACATGTTAAATATAAACTAATCATATAATTTTTTACTTAATCAATAATAAAGCAATTAAAAGCATTTAATAACAAATAAATAACATTAAACATCCAATTTTGGGATTAGGACACTCACCTCACGAATAGGTCCAAATAAGCTTAGAATTCCCAAATTCCTTCGCAAAACTAGCTCCTAGTGATTCCAATGATATCCCTACTTATATATCACTTATATGCATCACTCCTTAAAATGGGTCGCGGAAAAACATTACCAAAATTGAAAAAGAATAACATAGAAATAATTCTCTCACCTCCACAAGTCCAAATAAGGGTTCGGTTCGCGAAATAGAGGTCGAACGGCGAAGAAACGGCGATGGAACGGCACGAACTCTTTTTTTTTTTTTCCCCTTTCCTTCTCTTTCGCCGACTTGCTCTCTGCATCTCTGTCTATTATGTTTTATGTTTTAACAAGATATGAGATCAAGAGATGCTGTGCATCTTGGTCTATATAAGCTTAGCAATATTCACACTAACACCCCTACAATTTCTAAAGTTTTATTATGAAATCTCTTAATAATTATATTAACTATCCCAATATCTAAGTGGGTATGCGTCTATGTCACGTATGAGTCCCAAATGTGGTGTAACAACCTGAAAATTCATAAACATTTAATTGCATTGTCATATTTAAAATCAAATTTCATTGTCTGCTATTATTTTAATTACATTTCTTATGTGTAAAATTTATTTCTTGCTTGATTTCATATTTGAAATTCTTATTGGGTCCAAAACTGTAATTTTTACAAAGTTAGTATAATACCTGTGGGGATTTCAAAATCTATATTTCAAAATGGTGGAAATATTTCCTTTTGACTAAATCGGTATTTTTATAAAACCAGATAATCATTTCCTAAGTTAAAATGAATTTTCTGTATTTTTGTAGTAGACACCGCACTACGAAAATACTAGTTTATGTTCAAAACTGTCCGCGCTGTGCTAAACTTCCACAGATTTTGGAAGTGATGTAAAGTGGAAGTGACTATACATTACTTTCCATTTATGGCAAACTAATCATTTTTAAAGCCTTGTTTGGTTGTGCTCCTATTTTGTGTATTATTTTATGCCATAAGCTTGTTTTCCCAAACAACTTCATGTTGACCCCTAGGGAGCTACTTGACCCCTACTAATTTTCCCCAGCCTTTGGAGTCTCTACAATCTGCTCATATATGTATCTACGTATGTAAATATCAGTGTATATGATAGCCTTTAGTTAATTAAAAAAATCAAAACCATTTTGCTGAGTATATATGAAAGTTCTTGGCCCCCAAGTTTTGATCTTCTATATATATCATCTACACTCTTTCACACTTCACTTCCTGCACATTGTTTAACCACAGAGAATTAGAGAGAAAAACAATGAGTCCTTCAGAATTTTATATAGAGAGAGCAAGCTCCTAATTCCCCATAGCCAGGCTTCAATTGATTTCTTATATTGCTATTTCTTTCTCAACAAATTTTGCTATCCTAATCATCTTTGAGTATTATTAACTCACTATGAATGTAATTACATGCATAATTTCTGTGTGTGTAGCTTAGTATGTAAAACCACCAGGGAAATTTTATGTTAGTATTCATAGCTTGAAAAATCATGGTTTCCAAAACTCAACCAAAATCAGTTTGTATGGATAAATATGATAGATTACTTGTCATATATGCTATACCCAAAATTTTAGAGTCTAATTTAATCACATGAGAAAGTATATAAGAAACTAAGTTTTGACAACTTTTAATCTTTCATAAAATTCAAGAGTTATAGGTTGAATCATGTAGAATTAATCATGGATTCTTAATCCTTGTTGAAAAACAAAGAGATCCATATATAATATGATATATGTACTGACAGGATTGAAAATGGGTTAAAAAGACCCCTGAAATCTAAAACAGAGCAGTTCTGACGAGGAAGATGAAGCCTCTAATTCATCTCACGCCACGATCGCGCAAGCGGACCACACGAGCGACTCGTCGCGCGAGCGATCCACGCGCACGAGCCTCGTGTTTTCTGGCCAATGGAAAAGTTTTATAAAAGGAAAAATGAAAATTAGGCAGATCGCGCGAGCGACCCGTGCGCGCGATCCTTGCGTCCCCAGGCAGACAGAAGAGTTTTTATAATAAAAAGAAAAACGGGCATATCGCGCGAGCGGCCCGCGCGCGTGACTTTGGACAGTTTCTGGTTCTTGTCTGTTTTCTGTTAAGGAACTATTTGGGTGATAATTTATGAACTGTTAAAGCTCTGTTTGGGAATTTATTTAATCAGAATCTTAATTGGTTATGTTTGAACGATTAAAACTTTGTATTGTGATTTATCAACTCCCGTACGCGCGTCGTTTGTATAAAACGATGAATTGCGACTTATCAATCCTCGTACGTACATTGTTCCTTTAATTCAGCGAATTCCTTTATGTTTAAGGTTCATGACATACATGTGGAGTCAGTTGTACATGCATGTGGGTGTCAGTCAGTGTGGAAAAGAGTAATGGTCAGTGTGGAAAAAAGTATGAGATTGAGATTGTGTTGTGGACACTCCCTGGTTATTGTGTACCAAAGTGTGACGTGTTGAGATTGCGGTGAGAGTGTCTTTGAAATGCGATGGTGGCAAATTGGACACTCCCTGACGCCCATGGTAGCGCTAAAGTGTGTGACGCCAAACTTGGGCATTCCCTGGCACCTATGGTAGTGCTAAAGTGTGGCCTACGGACACTCCCTGGTACCCGAGTCTGGATGCTGCGTGAGGGTTCCTCGGGTATTTGCATGACGGATTAGGTATTCAAAGTGTGAGGCATTGGACACTCCCTGGTACCCCAGACCAAAGTATGGGGCAAACTGGACATTCCCTGGCACCCCTGTGCTAAAGTGTGGCTATCGGAGTATTTCAAAGATACTGGTGTGAGATAGTGGATTGTTGTGTTTGTCGAGAGAAAAGAGTCGGTAAGATGAGTGTGGTGCATTGTCTCATATACGATCATATGTTTTAATGAATGAATGACTTTTAATACTTTCCCCGTCGTTTTATAATTGAATTCTTTCTATGGTTAAACCGTTGATTTTACAAAGCTTAAAAAGAGAAAATTAGTAAATGAGTATGTTTTACATTCAAAGTTATGTTTTTAATACTCACCAGCTTCTCGAAGCTGACGATGTTGATGCGTCCTGGACATTCGTGTTCAGGCTTTTCAGGTTACGACTATGCTGAGCCTTATGACTATGCTAAGTGAGAACGGCTGCTTCTGGAAGAGAAACTGTTATCGTTATTGCATATTTTAAGTTTTATGTTTTAGATATGTACTGGTTGGTAATAAGGATGACTGTAATAGATATTGAGTTATTGTTTTGTTTCAAGGCGGTCTGTGCCTTTAGATGACCCGTGCTGTAATATTTATTAAGTTAGAAAAATTTGATAAGCCTTGATTGCTCTGCTCTGATTGTTATGTTTTGTTGTTCGACGTTTGGGACGGAATCGATCCTTCAAACTGTCGCGACCTACGGGTTCATAAAGGAAATTAAACGCTTTCCTTATTTATGCTACGTCGGGGAGTGACATGTGGTCCCAAATATTTTGTGATGTTGCTAATTAACCTACTAGTTATGGATCATGTCCCTATTTGCTCTCACATAGGTACCCAAACTGGTACCATAAAAGGCCACAACTAATAATTAAATTTTAAAAACACTTTAACAAATATTCATTTAATCATATAAATGCAACTAAATGCAATTTATCTAATCTGGACCTCCCATGGGTCCCATTTCACATCTATCCAACTGTGCCCTTATCAAAGTACTTATCACATTGGGGTAACTGGAACTTACCCAAATATTACATGCAATTAATTATACTAATTGATGCATAAAAAATATATATTACTTCCATTTTCTGGGTACGGGTATTACACACACACACACACACACACACACACACACACACACACACACACACACAGACTTAAAAATAGTTATGAAAATGGGTTTTTTACAATTCAGTTAACCGAATTACCAAATCGAACTAAACCGAATCGAAATATATTTCAGTCGCTTTTCAGTTCGTTAGTTCCCAAACTAAATCGAACAAAATCAAACCGAATCAGCCAAAATCAAGCCGAACCAACTGAATGCCTACCCCTACATATGGCCCAAAAAGTAGTTGGGGCATAAGTATGTAGGGGGTACTTTTCGATATTATTTCTATGGTTGATCTATTCCACAATATATCTACTAAACATCCAAACCATAATAAGCCGTTCTTGCAATCGTGATCAAGATCATATAAGCATAAGCAACAAATAGGCTCTAACTCTTGTTACAGCATCCCTAAAGACAATGGATAAAACTTCACACAATTTTTTGTTCACAACCCATAAAAGTGTGTCTATCTCTCTTCTGTGTCACTATGGGGTCCAATGACATCACATGATGACACAGGAGAGATAGACACACTTTTGTATGTTGTGAATAAAATGTTGTGTGAAAGTTATGTGTGAAGTATTTCTCAAAGACAATATGTAGGCGATAATCAGCCATGACCAAGTGGCCGAGCGGTAAGCGCCTAGGGGTACTCCCTTAGGTCTTGCGTTCAAATCCTCTTGGAAGTGACCATACGTGATTCACCGGGATGTCCTAGTCGAGGTGAGCTCAAGCTGACCCGAACACCCACAGTTATAAAAAAAAAAGATGTAGCCGACAATTATTGAAATTGTGGGTGTTCAACAAAAATCAAAAACCAACTACTGGTGGAAATTAAATAAACTAATCATTGGTTGGTTGATTTATTAAAGGAATACAGAAGCGTAAACTGACCGAAAAATGACCAATGTTGCCTAAATCGACCTACAAAAATCAAAAGATCGATTTTAAATCCACTAAAGAATCGACTGTGAATACCCCTATAGTGAACAACCAAGATGTTGGAGCATCTTGTTAAAAAAAAAATTTTGAAGACTTACGTGACAATATAATAGTTTGTATTTTTTTTCCTCTGTAACATAACTTTAAATGTTGAACTTGATGTTGCTTCTAACCCCCCCCCCCCCAAAAAAAAAAAAAAGCAAGAAAGAGGGGAAAAAAATCGCTTGCATATTTTCTCCAAATTTGGCTGTTACACCCGTCCCGGGAAAAATCATGGTTTTAAAATGCATGAATGAAATTTTGTGACTTATCAATGTCATTTGATAATTGTGTATGAGGTTGACTGGAGGTCAACGGTGAGGTGTCAATCGAAGACACGGTACTAGAAAATCATGAGGCATTGGCATGATGAAATGACATTTATTTGATTTTTAATGTTATTCGACTTTACCTGATTTTCATTAATAGTAATTATACTTGTGTAGTATAATTTCTGGTAGTTTTGATCTGGTCTTAGATTATTTTGAATATTGTGGTGAGAACGTGAGTGATACGTTGTATAAAAGGTAGGTTATCTAGAGATTCTACGGAATTTAGTTTTCGGACGTAAATTACGGACTCAAACAAAAGCTTGGCGAAAACTTTTATAAATTTTATTTTTCATTCGTGAAGTTATAAAATAGACGCGTGCAACGTTTTAGGAATTAATTAGAAGTTTTGAGAATTCGTGGGGAGTTAAGTGTAATTTCCGAGAGTAGTGGCTATAAATAGAAACCTTAGGATATTTTGTCATAAATATCCACATCTAAAGAGAGAAGAGAGAGAAAAGGAGATTTAGTTGCCACGACATTTCCGACGACAAATGGCGTTTGTCAGTTTTTCACCAGATTTCATATTTGAACTCCTTGAGGTAAGAGCTTCATTTTGATACTTCTTAGGACTCATTTGGCAAAGTTATTCCAAAAATCTAATTTTATAAATTTGGGAAAAACATGGAAATAGTTGTAGGAATCACTTGAGATCGGAGATTCGACGATTAATTGGTCTTCTAGTACTTCCCCTGAAGTTATAGAACTATAGCTTAAGGTATGAATTCTGAACCTATGTAAAATAGGAAATTTTGGATGTTTTAGATATTTTGTATGAATTGTGATCCGGGCAAAATTCATGTGTTAAAGTAGGCCTGTTAATTTTAGCGAGCACGTATAGAAAAGCATGGTGATATAGTTATGTGAGCATGTTAAATGTTTATGTGAGTCAAAGGGGAGTTTGGTATAATTTCATGTCGGGGTACGCCTCTCAAAGTTGGAGAGTTTTAGTACTGACGACTACTTGCTTGGCATGGGAATTGGCCAGCCAGAGCAGTTGGATACAATGGTTGAGTGATCTTTGGCTAGTCATTGGCATCGCGGTTTAAGATTTAAGACTTGCCGATATATTGGGTGAATGCGTATCGCTCTCCCCAGAGACTAAATTATGTGATTTAGATGTTTAAAACATGAATTGCTTCATATGTATTTGTTTAGAATTGTAAACTCAGCATATAGCTGAGTAGTGAGGAGACTTCCTCCATTGCAGGTGAAAAGAAAAGAGAAAGAAGAATTGTGAAGAGTGAGGCCGAATTGACGATGGGGAATACGCTTGTTTATGTTTTTATTTACCTTCCAATAATATAATAAGAACTTTAATTTCATAATATGTCGTAACTGAATCTTGGAAAGGATTTGTAGTATTGTAACCACGGTAGAACTCTTGTAATTATGTTTTGAATCGCTATATAATAGTGTGTTTATGTTGGTGTCTGTTTGGAAAAACTTGACATCGAGTTACTGCAGAATTGTGCAGATTTGGAAGGGATCAGTCGACTGGGTCCCCGACATAGTCGACTGGACCCCTGTTTTTCATAGATAATCTTTCAGTTTTCAAAGGCTTTAGTCGACTGAAGGTTGAGTTACAGTCGACTGGTTTCTGCACGAAAACATGACATTCTACTGGAGCTAGTTTAGTCGACCGGACATGTGTCACTCGACTGAAGAATTGAGACCCCAATTGACTGAGTCCCCGAAATAGTTGACTGGACAAGGCTTTTGGACTTCCATACCTTCTGTATTGGATCTCCAGTCGACTGGGAACCACCACAGTCGACCGGACCTCTGTCTTTCAAAAAGGATTCTTTTGGAAATGTTTTTAATTAGACAAAACTTTTCATAACTCTGATTTTTAAAAGATTGTACTTACATTTTTCTGCTGTTATTTTACTTTAATGGAATTGGATGAGCTTTGGTGGCGTGCCACATATCCTATTTCCGCGCGTAGCAGGATGGGTCGTGACATTGGCTATTCTCTTTTTGACTCTTTTATCAACTACAAATAGGGGTGTTCACGGGTCGGGTGAGTCGGGTTTGAGCCCAACCCGTTCGTCCACCCGAACATCATCGGGTCTGGCACCTACCACCCGTCATCCATCCAAGTTAACGGGTGAAACCGACTCATCGGTTTCGGGTTGAGTCGGGTCGCGTTCGGGTGAAAACCGACATTCTTAGGGTTTATGAGAAAAGGGGAATAAAAATGGAATCAAATCTTCAATATCAAGGGATCAGAATCAAATAAAAAAACATCAAAACAACATAAAGATAATTTCAGATTTACAATACTAAAAGTCAATTTGGTTCGAGCCTTTCTCTTCTTATGATATGAAATCAAACAATCAACCACGAAAATTACAATACCAAATAGGGATTAGATCTGACAGATTTACAACACCACCAAAAACCAAAAATCAATACCACTCTACCAGCTTTAGTGGATGATGAAACAATTTGTGGTTGAAGGCTCAAAACTTGATTGAAGGGGAAGATGAAACGTGTTAAACATATTAGTGTTCCCAGCAGCTGCGAGGTCAAGGCTAAACTTTCAGGCTCCAGGGACGAGGCGGATAACAGATCTCCATGCTCCAGCAGCGAGGCGATAGCAGATCTCCATGCTCCAGCTGTGGCGATCAACAAAAGGACGGAGGTGGGTGGTGGTGGTAGATTTAGTCGCTTAGGAATTTTGGTAAGAGAGAGAGAGATAGAGGGGCAAAGACTAATTAGATTAATTTTAGTCAGTGTTGTATAAGAATGTATATGAGATATATTCCCCTCTAGGCAGCATTTTAGTGTTTATCGGGTCGGGTCGGGTCGGGTTATGCGGGTTCTTAGACACAAAAACCGACATCCGACCCAAAACCGAGAAAAATATAAGCCTTGGACCCGTGACTCGAACCAGCAACATTAAAAATCGAGAAAATGCATTCGGGTGGGGTCGGGTTGGTCGGATGAGTCGGGTCACTGGTCATAGTTGAACACCCCTAACTACAAATATGAGTCCTCAAATTAGCCAAACCCAATTTAGCTACTGATTCACTCTGTTAGAGGATAATATAAAGCTAAGACAAACCAAAATGACAAATTTCTTAAGTGACTACCCTTTGGACATTCTCGTAAATGGATGGACACTAATGTCTTTTGATTTTTTGTTTTTATGTTAAGGAGTAATGTTATGTTTCTCAAACTTATATTTTGAAATCAAATTTAGTTTTCAAAATATGTGACATTGGGCGTCTAAAATGTGGTGGTCCCATTGTAATATTCAAATTTGTGATATTTAAGCTCATTCAACTTGTAATAGGCACTGATGTCAAAACAAACTAGTTATGAATCTATCAACACTATTAGCACCGCTTTCGTCCTAAATTAAGAGATTAATTTAAAATTTGTAACTATTTAAAGAAGACTACTAGTGTATTGATTTGTTCGTATTTCCATTGTTACTTTTCTTTTGAATTTAAAATTTTAGTGTCATATAAAATGGAAAGTAAGAGAATTTATAAAACAAAGAACAAAATATATATGAAAAAAAAAATTATCAGAGGCAGAGCAATAGCAATAGCAATAGCAATTATAGCATTACGTAAAATTAGAATCAAACATTACAAAGTGCTCAATTTGGGAGGGATACTCCTCAAGCCAAACTATAAAACATTTAAAAACCTTAGTAAAAGAACATTATAGTTTTGGGACATCCCAAAATGAAAGAATACACTTAATGTAGGCAAACTATTAATGCATTGTTGTTAAACTTCTGTCATGAAAATAAATAGATTATGCCTGTTCAAGGTAAACGAGCCTTTTAAAACAAATCTATTTATGTGGGAGTGGGAGTCGGTGGGACCCAATAATGCTCGTTGCCAAACCCCCTTAATTCTGTGGGTTACGGAAGTGGGACCATGCCGTGCAATTTGATCGTGACATACAATCAAGCAAGCAGCTCATTTTTTTTTAGTCTCTCAATCTCATTTTATTTAATCCAGCTGTTTAAAGGGATAAAAAGAATTTATACTTACTTTTTACAATTGTTCATAATTATTATATTATTTTTTTGTTTTATTTGCTATAATTACAAGGAGTGTAGTTTGGAAAACTAAATAATGTACATATTAATTTAGGAAAGTAGACAATAATTTTGAGACATCCCAAAAAAGAAAGAAGACACATAAAATAGGACGGAGGGAGTATTTATTTAATAATTTTTTTTTTTTTTTGAAAATTTGAAATTTGGTGCTGTGTAAACCACCAGATCATTGGAAGATAATCAAATCCGCTATATCCCAATGGTAGGCGGACCAAGACAGGGGTATTCTACCCCTTTGATTTTGGATTCGAGGTTTCACATGGGTAAATACTAGGGCCTTTGACCATGATTAGGATAAGTTAAGTTAGTTTTTGGGAAGAAACACCTCCAATGGTGTAGCTGTAAGGTAACTTAAGTTACCTATATGATATAGGAACCTAACTTTACCATTCAACTTAATTTTTTACCCTACAAATTAGCCGGACAAGAGTGTGTCGGCTATCCCTCAGCCGTCTAGTTCTTTTATTTATTTATTTATTATTATTATTTTTTACAACAAACAAACATTAAAAAAATAAGAATAATTAAAAAAAAAAAAACAAGCAATTCCCAGCCAGATAAGAGTTAGCCGGTGAGTTGCTTTATATATATATATATATTTATGTTTGTTTGTTGCAAAGAAAAAGATTAAAAAAAACAACTAGCCAATTGAGGGATAGTCGGCCACCTTAGTCGGCTGAGGCTTGGCCGGCCACCCTCTAACCAGCACACTCTTATCCGGCTACCTCTGAACACTGCTGTTGAACTTCACCCCTTTGTATAGGAACTTAATTTAACTTTACCCTATACACCTTAACACTGCTACAGATGCTCTAAGGGCTCATTTGTTTGGCGGATAAGAAGGGGGGATTGGACTATTTTAGTGCAATCCGGGGCAATATTGCGTTTGGTTGGGCTTTTTGAGTATAAGGTAACCCAAGGTATTATTCAATGTGGTTAAAAACAATGCTGCCTAGGGGGTATTAAATAATACTAGGGGGGGAGGAGGTATTAAAAACACGGGCATAAGGGTTAGTGGGATTATGGGAGCAAAATTACAAGTTTACCCTTTTGTATTTAAACCACTCAATCAGCACAAACACAACTTCTGTGTCACAAAACAATGCAGAAGAGAGAGAGAGAGAGAGAGAGAGAGAGAGAGAGAGAGAGAGAGAGAGAGATCGCGCAGACTGCAGAGGTGTCACGACCCATCCCACTACGCGTGGAAATAGGACACGTGGCACGCCACCAAGGCTCATCCAAACATCATCTGACGATACGCAGCGGAAAGAACTTTAACACAATCCTGGGTAACTTAAAACTTAGGGAACATAACCCTCTGAGTTTGTAAAATCCATTGAAATCAGAGTTATAAAAAGTTTTGGCCAATGGAACACACGTCAAAAGAAACAGTTTTGAAAACAGGGGTTCAGTCGACTGCCCAGTCGACTGTAAGAAGGTCCAGTCGACTGATCTGGGGACCCAGTCGACTGCTTTTCCATTAATAGAAGCAGTAGCCAAAACCTACAGTGGTTCAGTCGACTGATCAGGAGTCCAATCGACTACTTCTCCTACTATTCATTTTCAGTGTCTCAAACCTACGAGATCCAGTCGACTGACCCTGGGTTCAGTCGACTGCTCCCCTGCTGGGCAGCCTGAAATGACATATCAACAACCAAGCTTCTCCACACCCAACACTAAACACAACTACAATTGATTCCAACAGTTAAAACATAGCTACAGACGTTCAATTACAATATTACAATACTGTGAAACTGATCTATGATTCCATTACAACATATTATTACAATTACCCAATTCCTTATACAAGTTTTAAGATTAAAAACAAAAACATTTACAAAGATGATTCCCCGGCATTCATCGGCCTCACTCCACACACTTCTTCTTGTCTTTCTTTTTACCTGCAATGGAGTACATCTCCATTGCTCAGCTATATGCTGAGCGTACAAGTCTAACATGTGCAATATATGACAAATCATGCTTTAATCTCATAAATCATAACAATAGTCTCTAGGGAGAAAAATACGCATTCATCCGATAGCGGCAAGTTCAAGCCTTAAACCGCGATGTCAATGGCAAGTCCAAGCCTACAACCATTACATCCCCCAAGTGCCATGGCAAGTCCAAGCCTACAACCATGCACAGTAGGCGTCACTACTCAAATTCTCAAACATCGAGAAGCTTACTCCGGCATGAATTTGTATAAGACTCCCCTTTGACCCACATAGACAGCTCAACGTGCTCGCATAAATTTAGACATGCTTTTCACAATTTAGCGCGTGCATAATTAACGGGCCTACAATTAACACATGGATTTTGCCCGGATCACAATTTCGTCGTCGAAATATAAAACATGTATTTCTCTATATTTTACAAGTTAGGACTTCATACCTTGTGCGATTTCCCCCAAACTTTGAAGGATCGACAAGGAGGCTAAATAATCGCTGGATTTCGAATTTGAGAAAATTCCTACAAGTTTATACTTGTTTTTCCCAAAAGTCTAGAAATTAGATTTTTACAAAACTTGGCCAAACACGGCCTAAGTGGTATCAAAACGTAGATCTTACCTCCACGAGTTCAAATCTGAAATCTGGAAAAAATCTGACGGACGAACGGTCGTCGATCGGCGTTGCAAAGCCCGTTGGCTCAATCTCCCTCTCTCTCCTCTCTCTAGATATTTTGGAAGTGTTTGGATGAGATTTCAATCTCATCCTTATCTATATATATAGGCAACTTTCGGGGAATTACATCTACCTCCCCGCAAGTTTCTCAAAACTTCTAATTAGCCCATGAAACGTCGCACACGTCCATTTTATGCATTTACGAGTGAAAACTATAAATTTCAAAAGTTTCCGACTAAGTTTCGTTTGGGTCCAAAATAACGTCCGAAAACTATATTCTGTGAAATTTCTACACAATCTATCTTTTTAATTAACGTATCTCTCACGTTCTCACCACAGTTCTCAAAATGACATAATCAATATCAAAATTACCAGAATTATACTACACAGGTATAATTACTATTCATAGAATTACCAGATAATGTCAAATAACATTTAAATCATATAAATGCCATTTACTCATAATCATGCAATATGAACTGTCATGTTCCCATGTCCTCACCGACACCTTACCGTTGACCCACGTCAACTCAACTCAAACTATTAATAACATTAATAATTTCAAAATTTCAAATGATGCATGTTTCAAAATCATAAATTTCTGGAACGGGTGTGACAAGAGGCGATAAGGCGATTCGCGACGCTCAGCTCTCCAGCCGTCACCCAGCTCTCCGCCGCCACTGAGCTTTGAATCCGTTACCAAGATTTATCTCCGACGCCTGATATGAGGTTTGTAAACATATGGAAACTTGTTTTTTGGTCTATAGATGGTTAGGGTTTCATAGATTTCCAAAGAAAAAAATGTTAGATCTGTGTTTCTTCTTAGATCTACATGTTATTTTTCTCAAAAATTTTGAGAATCAACAAGCTTTTCCTTAGATCTGTGTGTATATGTATGTGTGTGTGTGTATAGCTCAGTGGTTTGTTCATTTGTGTATGTTTTCAACTAGAAAACTAGAATCAACTCTGTGTACATATATATATCATAAGCGTGAACTCTGTTTTTTTTTTTTCCTTAGACATGACATTTGACATTGCTGATTGAATCTAACTAGGCTTCAAGTCTGATCAAAAGTATTCAAAGTTACTTTTTTAATCCAAAAGCATTCAACATTGATAAAAAGCATTCAATTCAATGATACACATTTGAGCTCAGTTTGGATTTTTGCTAGAGGGAGAAGAAAAGAAAACAAAGGGGAATCCTTTTTCTTTATTTGGTTAATAAGAAATGTCAAATTGATTGCAGATTTTCAAAATCAATTTAAACATCATTGTCCCTTTTTTGGGGGGGATTACAATTATCGTTGTATTTTTTTTTCGGTTGCAATTGGGCTGGCTTGCTGTGGTGGCTGAACGTAATATTATGGATGGTTGAGGCAATTGACAAGATTTGAACAGCAGAAATCTAGAGCATAGAAAATTCAATTGTGTGATTTAAACAAGTCAAGTAGACTGGAAGTTGTTTAACTAATAACTATTCATTAATTGACCTTTCTGGTCAATCAGTAGAACAAGATTAGGAATAGAGGTGTGTGTTGTGATGGTGCCAATGGTGGTGAGGCACTGCGTTATTTTGCAAAGAGGTGGCAGTAGCTAGGTGGGGTGCTCAGTAGCGAGACTGGGGAAGAGGAAAGATGAAGACGTATTTTTGTTGCTGATTTTTTTTTAATAGGGGTCAAAGGTTGCTGGGTTGAATTGATCTTTGGAGGAAGAAGAAGAAAATGACTTCTTTTTTGAAAATATTTTTGTTCACCCCAAAAATAATTCACCAATGTTCACCAATGAAAAGATTGAACCTAGATACAAAGGTTCAATTGTTAAAGGCCTAGTTTTGTGATTGGATAATATAGCAACATAATTTTAAAAATTAGTGAGATTTAAGAGCTTTCAGATAGATACAATTCTTAAGTAGAATATATACATCTATTTGTCACGGACCATGGTTATCATCCTTGTAGTAGTGAACTATGGAAGTTCTTGTTACTACTGCTTTTAAAGGCAAGTGCTAGGGCAAGTTTGCGCAAAAATAGTTTATGGATGATGATGTGTGTCTCTCTCTCTCTCTTCATTTTATTTTGTTTGTTTCTTGCTTGAATGAAGGGGTTTTTTTCGTAAGAATTTGCATAGTTATCTTTTTTTTGCTACAACTCTTTGCTGCAATTATGCACTTTGATTGAGTCTAGAAAGATTAATTTTTTTTTTGTAGGAGAGTATGAATACAAGTTTTGGATCATTTAGTGATTTAACACCTTTTTGGATCAGTTGATTTCTTAAATTAGCTTATCATTATGTTAAAGGCAAAACGCAGAATGAAACCATCCAATTAGCTTATTTTGTTTGTTTCTTGCTTGTATGTGTTGTAGATTGCAGTTTTACGCAGTTTGCTGATAATACTCAAGTGAGGCTGCCCATTGAGAATTGGAGATGCAAATGAGAATTCTATAAAGAGAAGAACTTTCTATCTTAGCACTTGAAGGATGCTGCCTATGAAGATGCAAATGGGAGTAGTGTGTACAAGTTTTAAATAGTTTCTAGACTTTCAATTATTAAACATTGTTATAGGAGTGTTTTGGTGAAGTTATGTTATTGTTATTGCAAGTACTGAATAATTTGACCAAGTGATGATTTGGGGTGGAGAAATTAAGTAACTTTGATTGTTGTTAGGTACATTTGGTTGTAAAATACTCTCTTGCTAATGATATTATGTATTTTGTAGTTTTTATTTTATTTTATTTTTTTAGGCTCAAAAATGTATGGGACATATGTATTTTGTAGTTAATGTTATGAAAAAAGTGTGGGACACATGTATTGTGAATGTGTTTTGGTATTTTCATAGTAATTTGGTAATTTTTTAGCAAAAGGAGTATTTATGGAAAGTTGCAGATTAATCCAAGCTTATATCATGGTCATCTAAACACAATACTGGATTAATTGCATTTTATTCCCAGTATAATCCGGCACGAACCAAACACAATATAAAAATAATACTGCACTGTTTTATCCTATGGTTAGTTATCCCAGGATAACTAACTACACTTTTATACTATACCCCTTTATCCTATCCAGTAACCAAACGAGGCCTAA
Organism: Hydrangea macrophylla; assembly: GCA_033977485.1. Classification (NCBI taxonomy): domain Eukaryota; kingdom Viridiplantae; phylum Streptophyta; class Magnoliopsida; order Cornales; family Hydrangeaceae; genus Hydrangea; species Hydrangea macrophylla. The sequence goes on along the minus strand of CM066988.1, from coordinate 111,091,164 downwards.
GGGAGATTAGGGGGTTCAAAATCCCCCCAGGGTTTGTGTAAACTAGTTAGAAGGTTGGATTTCAAGATGGACAATGTTTAACTTGGTGTGAGTTCAGATTCTACTGCTAGTTTGCCTCTTTGATTTATTTGGTGTGTATACTTGTGGGATCGGTGCATGTGTTCAGGGTTTGCCCCATGTTCTACTCCAATAAAAATGACAATAGATATTGATCTCAAAATCGCAAAAGATTAACGGGAGATTTGTCCTCGTATCTTAAAAAAAATAAATAAAAAATAAATAAATATGTCATTAGAAGATGAGTAAGTATTTGGGCACAAAGTAATCTCACAAATATAATTTATAAATATCACAATGAATTTAAAGCGAAAGCCCAAATCAGAAGAAGGGCAAGATGGTAATTTGGGGTACAATAAAACGTCATTACGTCAACCTCCTAAGACAAAAAACATGTGCCAGACTGTAAATCCCCAAACAGCAAACACTGTACTGCTACTACCAGACAGGGACACGCACGTCATTATCACCTAAAATTAGCCCCTTTTTCGTCTTTTCAACACCATCCTCGCCCACCTCCATCACCACCACTACCACCTACACACTCACTCTCTCCATTCCCTTTCTCTCTCACACACTCTCTCTCTCTCTCTGTCTGCAACTATATCTTCTCCTTCTGCATTCCCTCTCTCTCTCTCTCTCTCTCTCTGTCTATCTATGGGAACTCGCATCCCATCGCACAAGCTCAGCAATGGGCTCTACGTGTCGGGTCGACCCGAGCAGTTCAAGGAACGCCAACCAACAATGGGGTCACGTGCGATGCCGTACACCGGCGGTGACATCAAGAAGTCAGGCGAGCTCGGGAAGATGTTCGACATAGCCGTCATGGATCACAACAACCCACCCAGCGGCCCGCCTTCGCTAAAGCACTCACGACCATCGTCGTCTTCGCAACACAACAGCGGATCTGTCAGATCCGGCCCGCACTCGGGTCCACTCGGGTCCAAATCCTCCAACTCCGGCCCGATCCTCCCCAAGAAATCGTCTGGCCCTGTGGTGCCACTCCAGCCCACGGGCCTCATCACCTCCGGGCCATTAGGCTCGTCCGTCGGCCGGCGGTCCGGTCAGCTCGAGCCATCTGGGTCAATTGGGAAAGCGGTGTACGGGTCGGCCGTGACGAGCTTGAACGATGAGTTGAGGTTGGGGTTTAAGGTGTCGAAATTGGTAATGTGGGTGTTCTTGGTGGTGGTGGTGATGGGTTTGGTGGTGGGTGCGTTTCTGATGGTGGCGGTGAAGAAGGCGGTGATTTTGGTGGCGGTGGTGGCGATTTTGGTGCCGATAGTGGTGGTGTTCATCTGGAATTGTGCTTGGAAGAAGAAAGGGTTGTTAGGGTTCTTGAGGAGGTACCCTGATGCTGAGCTTAGAGGTGCTGTGGATGGACAATATGTCAAAGTTACTGGGGTAAATGCGCATCTTAATTACATTTTATGGATTTGCAATTCATTATTTGCTACCTGTCAATATATATATATATATATGTATATATATGTAAAGAACACTTCTAGTAACTACGTCCTTACTTTATTAAATTAAGGACTTCTGTCTCTGCCGTTCTGTCTCTGCCGTTAGAACGAGTTTTCATTAAGGGTACGGTTGTCATTTCATTTCATTCTTTAAAATGATGATCTAACGGCTGAAAACAGAATTTCTTAACTTAATAAAGTAAGGGCGTCCTTACTAGAAGTGTCCTGTATATATGTATGTATATCATTATTTGCTACTACTATTATTATCTTTGTATTAATTATTAACATGTATGTTGATATCTTATGGCACATTCTGGTTTTATTATTAGGAATTCAATGAGTTGTTTTAGTAAAAATTTATACTTACAGAGTGCTAGTAATGGCGGTGTTTGCTAATTTCCAAAAATGGTTGTATGTGGCTTTATATATCTCTATAACCTTGATGACCCTAAAGGTCTAATGAGGCAATGTTGAGCAAATTATTCTGCAGGTGCTGCTGATGATGATGATGGGGTGTGGATTTTGTGATTTAGTTATTGGATTCTGTAAACTTTTGGTGCCATCAATAAGCAAATAACACGGGATTATTCCATCATTGGAAGATGTTTATATAAGGCCTATATTTACTTCACTGGGGTTAAAGGTTAGAATTATTTTAGGTGTCTTCTAATCTTGGAATGGGGGACCAATCGTGTGGTACATAGCATTCTCTTTCGGGGAGTGAATCTTTACATTTAACTTCTTTTGCTCCTTTCCGTCTTATAGAGTTAAGGATGCGTGCATTTTAAGCCAAGGTGAACTGAGGTCAATATTTTTTGTCATTTATGACTTTAATTGCCCGTAAAAGGTTAGTGGGTGAAAATGTGAAGGTGACAACTAGTCTTTTATTTGTCGTATCTTGTCTTACGTTACTTTACCTCGATAAATAGTAACTAATTATTCTTTTTTTCAATGTCTTGTTTTGTTTTACTTCTCCTCTATAAATGTGTTCAATTTAGTTATTAAAAAATGGGACGTAGGGCAACCCTAGTGTACAAGACTCCCACACTGCAGGGTCTGGGGAGAGGTAGATGTGTGCAGCCTTACCTCCACACATGGAGAGGCTGTTTCCACGTTTCGATTTATAAAGAATTCCAGTGCTGATATTGATGCTCTTATGGAAAGCTGAAAATGGCTTATCTGCTTTAGTGCTGGGAAAAGTTTCTATGTTTTACATTTAGCTGGCTGACAATTATAGGAGATTTGCTCATATTGGTGCTCTGATCAAAGTAGTAGTACCAAATATGCCCCTATCTACTCAACATCATTAATTCTAAACTTTGCACTACCGAAAGGATGTTTCATTTTTATTTGAACTCAGAGATTTGGATAACCTTTTAGCTCTTAAATGCAAGGGTCCCACTTCGATACAGATTTTCATGAGATGTAGGCTGAGATAAAATGCACATGGAACTATGGAAGCTAGAGGTCTTCTTTTTAGTGAGAGTGTAGGTTCAAGTAACAACAGTAATTGATTTGTGTAAAAAGTATCGAAGGTTAGGTCTGCAGTGAGTACTTCCCACACCCTTCCTTACTTGTATTGGTTGGACCAAAACTAGTTTATTGCCTCTTTTAGGTGGGGAAGAAATCTATTTGTGGATTATAGGACAACTAACTTGCGCTTACTGTTGGGAAGAGGAAATGGAACTAAAAATAAAAACTACATTGAAGATCATTTGAGTTCTGTCCCATTTAGTGCTATAAGTGACCTTGTTGAGGAAGTAAACTGTCGAAAGTGATACCGAGATATTCAGGAAAGTTTTCTATTATGGGGTGTTGTCACATGTATAGACTCCAGGTTAAAGGGCATGGTCCTTTGGACTCTAGCTCAAGATAAGAACAATCCGTAGGATGATTTTGTTTTTGTAAATGAGGGCCAAAATGAAACTATATGAGTTACTGAATCCAAAAATACATCTAAAATATTTTTCTTGGTTTATAATATGCTTGCCAATGCAGAAATGTGGAAGAATTTTGGATGGAGATAGAGAGATAGAGAGACGGATAATTTTTCTATTTGCAAAAGCTTGGAATCTTCAGTTGTATGTAATATATACATCTAGCTACATTTTATGCACTAGGTTTGTGTCAGATTTCCATAAATAAAAAAAATAGTATAGCTTTGAACTAACAGAAATTTGACTTATGTCAGTAAGATATCCAAGGTTATTTAAGGCGCAAGGCGCATTGAGGCGCAAAGGTCCCCTGGAGCCTAGACGCAAGGTGCAATCCGAGGTGCGCGCCCAAGCGAAGCGAGGCGCACTTTTACATGATTTTACATGTAAATAGCTTATCTAAAATATAATTTTAGATGATTATAATATGATTTTACATTATTATATACAAGTTGAAGAGATTATCAATTATATATAGTACCATAGTCAAATTTAATTCATAGCAATGTGTATGTTACTATGTCTAACTAGTAACTTCTAAGTTCTAAAGTTTGTTTTAATGTGTTTTGTGTGGGAAATGATTAAGATATTATAGTAGTATAACTAGTATAGTACCATTCACAAAAAAAAAAAAAAAAAAGAGAGACAAAAAAAAAATGAAAGAAAAGAAAAGAAAAAATAAATAAAGAACCAAAAAATAATAATAATAATAATAATAATAAAGAAATGAATTGATGAATCAACTATGAAGGGGGAAAAAAAAGACTATATGTCTTGCTGTTTCGCCGGAAGAAGAAGAACAAGAAGAGAGATCGCATATCATATCACAGAAAGAAAAAAAAAAAAACCAACAGTCGCAAGTTCGTAGCATGAAGAAGAAGAAGAGAGATCGCAGACAGATCGAAGAAGAAGAAGGAAAAAAAAAAACAACACAGAGTCGCATATCAGATTGCATACATAGAAGAAGAAGAAGAAGAAGGAGATGATCAAAGGAGAAGAAGAAGATGATCAAAGAAGAAGACGATCAAGAAGCTCTAAAAAGAAAATACCTGGTTCAAAGTTGACTGGTTTTGGCCTCTTCTTTCTTTCCTTTCTTTCCCCCCCCCCCCCCCCCCCCAAAACTGAGATGCGATTGGGATTTGGGGGTTAAAAATGTTGCTTGGGTCTTGCTTTCATTAGGCGCGAGCCTCATGCGCCTTGCGCCTCCTGAAAAGGCACGCCTCTCATGCGCCTATGTGAAGCCGCCTCACCTCACCTCGCCTCGCCTAGCCTGAGGTGAGGCTCATGTCCTTCGCCCGCCTGCGCCTCGCGCCTAGGCGCGCCTTTCACAGCAGAGAAGATATCAATGAATTATAGATGGGAGTCATGTGAGAATTGTTGTTTGTTAACTTGTTTAGAAAAAACCATTGTTAATTTGTCTTTCATCTCTATCTACGGACAACAACACGGGCTCACCTGGTCAACTTCACTAGAGGTTGTACGATGAAGTTTCTTTATACCATTGAGGAAAATAAGTTGATGACAAATAAACAAGGCATCATTGACAAGGGCATCATTCACTTGCTGTCTCTGGGTAGGAAAACGTATTAATGATTGACTAGCTTATTATGGAAAATTCTCTAATTCAAGCTGATAGGGATCATTTTTCAATGGCTTCAGAGTAATTAAATTTCACAAGATTTTGTTATATTAGCTCTGGAGTTTATTGTTGGTTCAGCCAAAGAGCCAGTTTTTAGTTTTTTTCTTTGTTAAGAAATCACCTTCTTCATTTCTTCTCGACACATTAAGAAAATAGTATTAGCTTCTACATTGAACTGCTTGAAACTGGTTTACAACTTTTTTAATAATAATTTTTCTTCCTTGTTATACGTATGAACTTTGACTTGAAGAACTTGGAACAACTAGTACATGTGCCATGTAGCTGTTAAAAAGAACACGGCTAAAGAATTAGAGAGAAATAGTTGACACGATGTATGGTCGAAGTTTGAAATAAAGGGGAATCCTATTATTCTTTTTTGAGTTCTTGCTTTTGGCCAAGTATCTTGTGTGCCTTTTCATTCTTTTATTCTTCAATTTTTCTGGTGCTGTATTCATAATTATCACATCTGCCACTTTATGTAGGTTGTCACTTGTGGCAGTATTCCTCTTGAATCATCTTTCCAGAGGGTACCAAGATGTGTGTATGTTTCAACGGAATTATACGAGTACAGAGGATGCGGTGGAAAATCAGCAAGTTCTAAACACCGTTTCTTCTCTTGGGGGTGTAGACATTCGGAGGTTAGTTTGTTTATCCACTCGTGGATTGCAGTTATTGTTTATGGTTTGAGGACGTAAAGCATGGTAAACAACGGTTTAGTTTAGTATCTGTATTGATTTAAGTGGCCTTTTGTTGCTGTGCAAGGGGATGCTAGATATTATACTAGAATTGGTGGCATGAATATGGAAGGGGATGCGAGATATTATATCTCATTGAAGATATATCTGTGACATGCTTACTTTCATTTTTCGTAGTCTAAATACGTCTGACCTACAGATTAGGGAGATCGTCTTGAATTTGCTTTCTTTGCTTATTTCTGTATCACATCATCCAGAATTAAATGATTGAATAGTTCCAAACTTGGAAGTTGTGATTTCAGACATTTGATGATTGATATTCATATGGCAAATGGAAGAACCAAAAGGCATCTTGTAGGAGAAGTGGAGAACCATGGGCTAAAAGCCATCTGCAAACTAAGAGAAAAGATGTATACTTATGTGGTGCCAGGCTTGGAGCCGCGTGTTGCATATCCAAAAAGTGCCACAAACCCCCATCACACTAGATAGATATCATATTCATGGAATACGACTCAAGAAAAAGAAAGTTCATTGTAGAACTATATGTGGCAAATCTATATGGAGCATTAACGTGGATAGTTCAAATTAAATCCTAAACATTCTAGGAAGGTGGTATGTACTATGTACTTCTATTAATAATTTCATGAGATTCATCTATGTCAAATGCTGGCGGATACTTGTTCTTTTTTCCCCAGCATGCTCCTGGCTTTTGCCCAAGTTCCATCCATGCATGGACCATATATTTCTTTTCTTTGATAATAGTCGGGCATCTTATAATTGACTGCGTTTTTCTTTTCTTTTTTTGGCAAAAAGATTAGATATTCTTGATTTTCACATAGGATATCATCTGAATAAAAGTTTAGTGATTAGCAAAACTACTTGCAATCAATACTTAATTGTTCACTAATTTTAGTTATTTTACTGCTTCTATGACTATTAATCATTAGTGGCTGACTGTGTGGTCTTATTATTATTTCCCCTTCGTAACAGAGATATGTGGCTGATTTCTACATATCAGACTTCCAATCTGGGTTAAGAGCTATGGTGAAAGCAGGATATGGGGCTAAGGTATCTCCATTCGTCAAATCAACAACTGTTGCTGACATAACAAAGGAAAACCGAGATGTATCTCCTAGCTTTCTACGCTGGCTTGCTGATCGAAGTCTCTCAAGTGATGACCGTGTAATGCGCCTCAAGGAAGGGTAGGCCCTAATATCCTGTTTTAGTTAATTTCTTAAGCATATCTTTGTTTTTGGTCTTATTTATTCTTAGAAATGATCACTTCCATGAATTCGTTTCAACTCATTCCGGGATTTAGCTGTTTGAGTCCATTTGTTAAGCATACTCTGGTTTTTGCTCGGCTTTGCCTATAGAAGCTGATCATTTCTTAGCCGTTTCAATTAAGTGTTACTTGCATTGTAGATATATCAAGGAAGGGAGCACGGTGAGTGTGATGGGGGTTGTCCGACGCCATGATAATGTTCTCATGATTGTTCCTCCTGCAGAGCATGTTTCAACGGGCTGTCAGTGGGCCCGCTGCCTTCTACCCACCTATATTGAAGGACTGATTTTGACATGTGATGAAAGTCAGAATGCCGATGTGATTCCTGTGTAAATATTTTTTTTGTCATATTATCTCCACCTTACTTTGAAACTGGTCATGAGCGAATATCGGAAAAGTTAATCGTGCGGAAATATTACGCACAACGAGACCATTCTGTCTATACCTTCTGAGGATATTCAAGTGTGTAAAAATGGCCTAGAAGATGCAGAGCAGAAGCACTGAAATATCACCTAATAAGTATAGTAGTATGGTGAGTTTGTTATTTGTTTTTTGTGGTTCTAATGGAGATCTAGAATCTAGATTGGGGAAAAAAAAATTATTTCCCATCTCAGAGCAGCTAGAGAATGTTGTAATGTGATTAAGCTGATTTATGTACATAAGTTTGGAGCTGCCTGTATTAGTTTCAAATATCATGTGTAGCTCTACTTTCTTTGTTCAGATAAATTTAATTATCGTATAATCAGAATAAATAATTTAAGCTTTCATGCTTTATTGTCTGATTGTATGAATTGCTTCCGAGGATAAGAAACTATGTATGTATTTGCGAATCTGTATTTCACTATGAGGGGCCGTTCGGATTAACTGTGACGTTGTGTTTAGGCAGAAGCATAAGCCATAATCACAGGGGCCCATGGAAATTGAGAAAAAAATCATTATAACCCAAATCTCGCATATAGGCGTTAGTACGTTTGCATCAAGTTTGGGCTTTAGCACCTAGTCAGAATGTGCTCTAGAGTGTTTAAAATTTATTCAAATGGGCTACAAAATTTTGGATCTAGCAGCACTTTTGGTGCCAAATGTGTGTTTGTAAAGTGATTCCAAACATCCCTTAGCATGATTTCCAAATCTTCATATAAGAGAGCTATTTAAAATGCGACTTCAAGCTTCTCAATCTACCAGGTTGAAAAATGACACCATTTGTTTCTATCCTGTGGCTGTGGTCAAGGAGGTAGAAGTTTGTCTGTGAGACTGTGACTGAAGTTGAGATCTGCCCAGAGCAAGAGATTTGTAATGTAACACTCCATTTGTTTCAACGTAAAATATTTCACAATTTTTTTTCACATTTAATTTGAACGTAGAAATATTTTCCGGAAAACAATTTATATTGAACAAACGGGGCGTAACATGGAACACTTACAAACAAACACTGCATAAAATTTCAAAACTTTTCCAGTTGACTCTGCTTGATTGGTCATGTACAATCCAAGCAAAGATTGCCAGAAATATTTCACTGTGGTCTAACAAAGAAAATATGATGAGTTGTATAAATTGAGGAAAAAGCAATTATCATGACAAGAATATTCTTTGGCATTACAATGAGAAAAGAGTAAAGATTGGATTCTGTTCCATGAGAAAAATAACAGAATACACACAATCAAGTTTATCGTCCAGGCCCCAGAGAAGTCTAATCAAAAACTCTGATTTCTTGCTTCCACTTAGAACAGGCAGCAACATTTCTGCAAAATGATATGAGAAGAGACATAATAGATGCAGAATAGAATCATGTAAGTTGTTTTTCACTGTGCTCCACCAGGCTGCTGAGAGAACAGAAAAAAGAAAACATTTTGAAAGAAAAAACACTACTCCTTTCTGAGAATTCCAACTATTTAAGGGGTCTTTTATTGGATTGATTTTTTTTTTTTCAACTTTCCATTACTGTCCTTGAATTTCAAAATTCTAGTCTCACATACACATCAAAGAAAAAGTGGAAGAGTTTTACAAAATAGAAAGCAAACTTGGAAAAATGTGTAGTTAAAGTATATTGACTTTTTAAAGAGGACTCTTTAAATGAGACATCCCAAGATGGAACTAAGAACTCTAAATTTGGTATGGAGGGAGTAAAATGGTTAGAAGTTTTCGTGTCATATCTTCCCTTCATGACCGTTTCAACTTTCAACAATCAAATTGAGATCCCAGTAGGACCTTTTTTGATAGGTATGTGTGTGGTTTAGACTTGGGTCACATTTGATAATACTGAAAACTAATAAAATAATGAAAAATTTTAGCTATTGAATTTGCAGTTTTGAAAACAATGTTTCAAACACTGAAATAAACTATTAGAACTTTTTTACCTGAAGTTTAAATTATATTTTTGGCTTCTTTTTCAGTGAAGTGATACACTATCAAATGCGCTAAAAATAATAAAGTACTGAAACTTTTCATTTTCAGCCCTTAATTGGATTATCAAACACACCCTTAGTATGTGATCCATGCAATTAGAAAACAGTTGAGCTTCAAGTTATTTATATCTTCAAGTTCGTGTAACCATTTTTTAGATGCAATGGTCAAGAAAACAAGGAACCATTGTGCTAACAAATAAATCAGTGTCGTTCAGAATGAAGAATCACCTGCATACCTTGGATTTATTATCTTTTTTCTGAGTGTGTGAAAAATTGCTGGGCTGTGGGGGCGGCACTGAAGGGAACTTGGCAGCCGAGGTATGTTTTTCTTCTTTAACTCTGTTGAAAATGACGGTAAAACCTTCTCCTGACTTAGGATCTCTCTCATCCCATGCTCCAAACTTGGGTACTGATGCTGATCTACCGGACTGCCAACTCCAACAAATACACGAAATCACACATAACTCGTATTAGTTCCAAGAATGAGTTGAATAAAAAAAAAAATGCAATTAAGGGATATGATTTGGCAAAGTCCTATCAAACGTAGCATATTATTGCATTTACGTTATTTGAATCTCCCTCCTGCACTATCTCAATGTATGTAATTCATTAACTGCAATAAAATGTGGGTATGAGCATGACTAATAAAGTACAATTGTATCCACAAACTTGTAGTTCTGTCAAAAGCTTCCATATGGAATTTGTTCAAGTTATAGATAATTAACTTTTGTTAGATGATTAGAAATAAAAATCTATTACCTAATCTAGCAATTCCCACCTAACCACCACGCCCCCCCCCCCCCCCCCCCCCCCCCTTCCAAAAAAAAAAACCTGTGAAAAACTGTGATTCAAACTGAGAAAAAGATATGACTTATGAGTGTCCTAGGTTCATAAGAATCATAATGTTTCCATTTTTGCAATTCCCACACAAGAAGGCCTCTTTCCAGTATTTAGAAAAATCGTTTCTTGACAAAAAAAAAAAAAAGGGAAGAAAAAAAAATTTTGAGATTGATAAACAGCCACCGTCACTAACAATACTATACGAGTTTGGCCTAGCAAAGATTCACACAAAAACACACACACAATGCCGATGCCCACGTGTAGGAAATGATAAAAAGGAATTTTAACTTACAATGTCAACTGAAGGATTCTTTCCACCTCTCAGTCTGTCAGGTCCAGGTGAAGGTGGATAGAAGTTATTACGACCCTCAATAATACTCTTCTTTCGGTCAGACCTTGTCCGGCGGTGGTTCGGTTGCATAAGCGACTGATCAGAACTGCTTCTATCGCTGCTGCCAGATTCTGACGTCTTACGACTCCCACCCCTTTGCTGATCCGAAGTGTTTCTCCGATGATTCGAAGGGGGCTTTTTATATCCCTCTATGTTATGTTTCTCTGCTGACATTAAACTCTCAGAGCTGATATGGAGAGGCGATTGAACTGAATGTGAAATACTATCGGTTAGGATTTCCCCTCCTGCTAATCCAAATGCCTCTGGATTTTCCTCGGGATCGTTTGGGTTCATTCGAACTCCGCTGGCTTTCTCTTTCCGTGCATTCTCGAAGAAGGCGGTGTAGGGTACATTGTCACTCTCCCAATTGCCAAATTTTGGGACGTGTGATCGTTGCTGCAGAAAGTCCATGACCATTAGGTAATTCACAATTGTGCATTATATTGTAATATAAGGAAGCATAAAAGCACATTTTGATCCTAATCATTCGATGACAGAAAAAAATAATAATACATAAAAACATCAGAATCGAAGTGGAAATCGGGCGTGTTACATATGCAACTAATTGATTTGGATTGAAAAACATCAGAATCTCATGACTCTTGTTAAGAGACTCTCGTGGTTGGCAGATTCATAGAATTGGATGGAAAGATTCATTGAACTAAGTCCGTGATATTCTCTATACATCAATTATGTACTTATCATACTAGGAAGTGTTTATATTATCTCGCTCCCATGAATTGCTGCTTTCACTTCATTCTAACAAAGGGGTTTTGTTGGATTTGTTTTGGCACATGAAATGGTTGTCCCAGTATTAGAAACGGCACGGCGTACTTGTAACAAAGTAAAGCTCTGTCTTCTTAACTAGTTTTAATACAGCTCCAAAATGCCTTTGCTAAAATCAAAGGGACAAAGAAAGGTGATACCGGTAAAGAAAATGGTTTCGAGTACAGAATTTGGCAATTCTTTCATTGACCACAAAATGATCATAGTCCATGGTTTGAAAAAATATTTACAATCTGAAAAAAAAAAAGGGAGAAAAATAAAAAAAACCACCGGAGTCTGTAGGTCGTCGTCACGTTGCTCGATCAAAGCTATCGAAACTTAAGACCAAATCCTAATGAAAATGCACTTTTAGGCAATTATTTGCTCATAATCTCATTCCTTTTGATAGTCTTCTAAATTAGAGTATTAGACTGAGAAAGGGGCACTGAACAAAGCTCCAGAAATCAACGCTCTCACTGAAAAAAACAAAAAAAAAAAAAAATTCAATTTTTTTTAGCCAGGTTTGGATAGGTCTAGATCTCATTTCATTTCCATGGAAAGGCTACTGTAGACTATTATTGTCCGAATGCCAGTATCTCTCTCCACATACATACATACATACATACATACATACATTCTGCACAATCCGCTTCTTGTGCGGATGTCCGCAGCTTAATAAAAAGTTGCGGACTTCTATTTCCAGCCATTACATTCAGTTTTTATTAAGGGTATTATGGTGATATCACAGTATTTAGTAACCTGAAAACAGAACTTCACAACTTTGTTGCGGACTGTACATGTGCATACACAAATATCTAACAATATAGAAATGTGTGGGTGTGTACACACACACACACACAACCAAAATGGAACCACCCAAATATTACTCAAAATGCACTCAATGCTTTAACTCAATACTAATATGATCACAGCAAAGCAAAATAAAACACTAAAAATGAAAAACCCAATTGAAAAAAAAAAAAAACATAAAAGATCAAATTGGAAGATCTAATAAGAGTAGAGTACTCACAGCCATTAATCAGGTAGGTTTCTCTGATTGTTGTTTATGGTTTCTGAAACAAACCCTTTTGAATTTCCAAGAAGGAAGAAAATGAATAAAGAAGAGCAGAGAAGGGTTGGGACCATTTTGAAGAAGTTTTGATCTGCGGATATTTCAATGATCTTGTGGGGGGGAATGAAACAGACAATGATTCGATGGTTTCAAAGTATGGAAGGTAGGTAGAGAAAAGAAGAGTCTTCGGACCCAAGAAAAATCATGTGTTCGTCGTTCTGTTGTTGTCCTTTGTGTGAATCGAATATCTTACATCTAACATATACTACGGAGTATATGATTTTGCTATGAATTGGTCATTTATTAGTTTAGTCTGGTCGTCTGCAACATGCACTTTTTTTTAAATTTTTTTTTGTCGTCTCAAATCTTTAAACGTGTAGTAGAAAAGAACAAAATTCATATGCGATTCACCTCCGAAGAGTCGGAAGACTAATGAAGAAAAGTTTGTTTTGTTTATTCGAAATTTGGAAAATATTGATTGTATCTATTGAAACGCGTTTTTTATTTTAGTTTTATGTTTGTCCTAACAGCCTGTTTGGCCTAGTAATAGTTTTGCGATTATGATTGTGATGGCTTATTTGATAATTGTTTGGTTACATACTTACGTATATACAAAAATGATTTTAATATTCAAAAGATAATAATGCCCTTCTATTGCAATAACTGATACATATTAATATTGTATGCCTAATAAGTTTAGTTTGATTAATACATATTAGGAATTTCTTGTCATGTCCGGATCGGTTCTTTTTCTGTGGGGCAAAATCTGGCAAGCAAATGGCCCCAACAAAGTATGACACTTTATTTGGCATGCAGTCCACAATTTCTTGCCATGTCGGGCTAATCTTTTGCATCCTAAGATCGCTGAAGACGGTAATTGTATTCAGTGTAGATCTAGAAGTGAAACGGTGACACGTGCACTGGTGGAGTGTTGGCTCATACGGGAGATGTAGTCCTCCTCTCTATTCTCAGACCGGTTCTTTAGGAAGGGTTCAAAAATGAGGACTGGGTGGAGTTGGTTCTGAACGGTAATGATGAGGTTGTGATACAAAAAAAAAAATTTCACTGCCTGGATGATTTGGTGTAAACGAAACAAATTTGTAATGGAGGGGACCCGTTGAGATGTTGGAGCTTCAGTGGTGATGGTTGAGGACATTATTACCGAGTTTAACTTGGCTAATCGCCCACATCCTGATTTTCATGTTGTGCAGCCCAAGGAGAGGACGAACGGTAAGAAGTGGATTGCGCCTAATCGAGATGGCCTTAAGCTTAATGTGGATGCAGTAATTTTTTCTGAGCTCCAGGGTATTGGGCTGGGGGGTGCTTGAGAAATCATTGCGGCAACGTCTTGATTGCGTTTTCGGAATTTGTTCAAGGTAATTTTGATGTTATTACGGATGAATCTCTTGCCTTGTAGAAAGCTTCTGTGATTGCTCGCGAAGCTGGTTATGGTGGAATCGGATTCAAAGGTACTTAATGGACTATTTTAAGGATTTTTCCAGTTGCCTTGCCCCATTTGGTCATGTTGTTGATGCGACTAGGACCCTGCTCATGTCATTGGAGTGTCCCAAGTTCAGCCATGCTGTTCGTGAATGCAACAACGTTGCTTGCACTCTTGCTCAATTTGCTAAATCTTCCCACAATGCCTGGTTGCATTCGGTTCCTTTGTTTATTAATTGTTTTGTTATCAATGATGTGTCTACTCATGAATAAATTTCCACTGGTTTCTATTAAAAAACAAATACATATTAGGAATTTGCTTTTCTTTTCTTTTTTTTTTTTTTTTTTTTGAGGGGACGGAATTTGCTTCTTTTTTTTTTCAATTTTAGTAATAAATTACACTATTTTAACTTCTTTTTTTTAAAGTAAAATCTACAACTCATTATACAATTTTTTAACAGTAATGCTATGCTTCCCAAATCTCCATCTCAAATGATATGGTAGTAGGCTCACTAGATTTTAATTGGATGATGTTGAAGTGAGTGACCTCACAATGGTCAATGGGCTCAATGAATTTTGATTAGTGTCAATTCATTTGGGATGAAGATTTGTGATTTTGATTTGAGAAGCATAATATTACTCATTTTTTAATTACTAATCCGGATATATGGAACACTTTTCAATGGGATTGGGCCATAGTGTTGACCAGTTTTTGAATGTGATTGGGCTTCAAGTTGGGTTACCCTAGTTTTGGCCCAAAGGCGCCCAAAACGCAGATGGGCTGCGATTGCGATCCAGATTTCATTGCCTAACAGCCTACGATTGGTTTTTGAACCTAAACGCTGAAAATAGCTGGCAAATTGCCAATGCAGACACCCTCTAAACGATCCCTGTGAATGAGCTTGTAGGAATGATTTATTTCCCTGAACCAATCGACTAGCCACATACAACAAAAAATTATAAGGAAATGAAAATATGGTAGAATTTGTTTATTTGTTTTTATTAGGCTTTGTGGAGTGGAACCGTAGACTTTTTCGGTAATAAAGATAGATCAAACTGATTATTATCAAAATGAACCGAACAAAATGCTAGAATAAATATCCGATAAAGTAGAACCATTTCTATCAAGATGACATACCTATTCTCTCGACCAAAAATGTTAAGCACATAATATATTTCACAACACATTTCACAACAGGACTTTAAATGTGTTGTACCCTGTGGTGTTTGACTTTTGCACACTTTTCTATGCATTACTTACACAGCACATGGTACATATATTTAAAGCCCTGTTGTGAAATATGTTGTGAATTGTATTGTGTGCCTAGTATTATTTTCCTCTCGACTATCAATAGGAACCAAGCAAAGCCTAATTAATGATACTAATTTGCATGAATGCAGGCAGACACCCCAAATTATTTACTCGTACAAATTATTGGATATGTATTTTTGTGACTTCTAATCACCCATATTCCTTCTTCAGAACATGAACAGAATTTTTTCATTGGCACCATTCTTTTTTTTTTTTTTTTTTTCTTTTTTATTTATTTATTATTTTTAAAGAAAAATTAGACACCAAACTCATCCATTTTCAATGTGCTGTGAAGGTAATACTACGTCATCGCCGGTATTACCACTCTAATACAAGTAGGTGAGTAATGCTATGCTTTTCAAAATTTTTTTTTCCTAAAAGTGTTTTTCAACACATGTGGCAATGAGTCTAGTTGATTTTGATTGATTGATGTTGAAGTGATCCCACCATTATTAAAGAGGGTCTCACTGCCGCATGTGTTCGGAAATACTTATTGGGAAAAAAAATTTGAGAAGCAGAGCATTACTCCAAGTAGATATGGTGTTCTTTCTTGAATTTAGGATAGACAAACGTTTAAAAATAAAGAAATTGTATTAGCTTGTGACACGTTGTCATCAAAATAACAGTTAAATTGGATAGGACCCCGTGTACTTTTCATGAAAATTTACAAAAGGGCACTTTAAAATTTGAATCAATAGTAACCAATGACAATTGCTTAGAGTTGTAATGTGCTTGTTTGTATTAGAAAATTTCTAGAACCTAGTGCATTTTTTGGATTCTAAAACAAGATTAGGTTCAAATCGAGTCTCATTTTAGTTGGTTTTTATAAAATCTAACATTGTGTTTGATAAATAAATAACTTTGTCATTTTTTGGAAGGTGATATGACCAAGCGTTAGAGTGAAATAATTCATGTGAGCTATCATTTTTTGACTTTGGCTGTAGATTTGTCCCTCGCATTCGAGCTGCTCCAAGGAACTAGTTTGAGTCATTTAAAAATCCAATAATGCTAGGCACACTTCAAACTGAAATCCACACAGGATAATCGTGGTCGTTGATTTCGGTGGGGCTCTTGTCGGTTCCACTTGGGTACCACGCGAATTCCACAAAAATCAACGACTACGATTGTTCTGTGTGGATTTCAGTGTGATTTTTGGAGTGTGCGGTAAAAACCAGATATGCATTTTAATGTAACGATCACACTGTCACACATAACGAATTGTTTGCTCTTTAAACTACAGAAATGGTTCGGATACCCAAAGAGCCTCCTTAGCTGTTGATTGTGAATTCAAAAGGTAAGAGTACCATCTGTACGTCAGCGTTGATTTCGTGATTTCTTAGCAGCTTTTGAATGGTGATTTGATCGGATTATTCATAGGATGAACTTTGGGCAATAAAATTATGAATTTGAAGTTTTTAAACAATAGAAAATGGAAAGAAAAAAAACAAACTCATCTATCACATAACTTCATACACAGATCTTATCTCCCAAATCTGTGCTCGTTTCTTTTTGATACACACACATAGGGCATGTTTTGGCACAACGTTGCTTCTGCGAAAACAAAAAGTAATTGCTTTTGGAATTAATACACTCATCTCAATTTTTTTTTATTTTTTTTCTTTTACAATTCAATCGCAAACATTCATCTGGTTAATTTGCCAAATAATTTTATCTTAGCTTTTTAGAATTTCATAGTCAATTATGAAGTCCAAAAGCTATTCCCAAACACCCTCTTAATTAGGACCAATTTGGATATCCAGACGGGGTCCTTAATACATTAGCAATCATCTTCCTAAAATGCACTTAATTTGTACCAAAATGACTCCCCAAAAAGCTCATATCCATATTTGGCTTCCTTTGAATATGCAGTTGAAAATGCAGTGTGTTCTAACTCACTTGGCCACTAGAACTATAAATAGATCCCAAAATGACCCTCAACAAACATCATTCCAAGATTTGTATCTCCATTAAATAAACAGAGCTAGCATTGAAGTTATCAGAGAGAAATGGCTAATAAGAAGATAATGGGTTTGTTCTCAATTTGGGTTTTGGGATTGATAACTTTGGTTTTGGTTACAAGCACTAGTGTGAATGCAGCAATTTCATGCCAAGAGGCTGTGATAAAGTTATTGCCTTGCGAGGCTTACTTGGTTGGCAATGGGGCCCTAACCCCTGCTTGCTGTGAAGGTGCCAAGTCATTGATCAAACAGATTGCTGGTTCTAAAGAAGATACAAAAGCTGTTTGTGAGTGTATAAAGAAAGTTGGACCATCCATTGGAGTTGATCCTGTGAGATCTAAGCAACTTCCCCAACTTTGCAAAATCACTATTCCTTTCTCTTTGGACCCCAGTGTGGACTGCAACAAGTAATATATATCTTCTTAATATGCACTTAATAGATATTTTGTAAACTTACTTTTGATTAATGCTATGTTTTCCAAATTTGACTCTTAAATTTTGGTTTTATATATATGCTTTAACAAATGTGTCACATGCTGTGGCACCGGTCAATGGTACTCCATACAATTGTATATGGTACAAAGCATTTGAGAATTAAATTTAGGATTCGAATTTGAGAACCATTTCATTATTAATTGATCAATATTTTGCCATGTTTATTTAATGAGATGAGATGACAAAAAGTTTTTGTACAAGTATGTAGAACGTTGGCATTTTACGCGCACATAAATAAACCAAGTAACATTGATAATTTTATTTTGCAGGATCTGAGGGGGGGACCGAGGGAAGCTGGTTTACCTGCAGGAATAAACTTGGATGGGTTGTAATATAATAACTAATAAGAGTGTTATGCGAGCCATCGATATGTCTTTTCTTCTTTGCCAAACTTTTACATTTATGAATCATTTTCGGATGAATCATTACAAATAAAAATTTTGTGCCTCTTTTTTTTTTTTTTTTTGCTAGAAAAAGGTTTTGTGCCTGTATTTTTATTCTCTTGTTTGTTTCCTAGCAATCTTTGACAATAATTCCTATGGAGTTGCTCAGAAAAAATATATTTGTATTTTGTACTATCATATGTGATCACTGTCCAAGACTCCAAGTAAAGCTACAGTAGCATAATTAAATTTATCCAATTTTCGGTCTTCTCTTTAGCAAAGCAAATGAATCCCAATGATTTTCCATTGTTAGTTTGGAGTTCCACTGAAAACGTAGCATATTGAATGTAGCAGTAGTGATACAACCTTATTTATATCAGGAGAAACGTTTAGGTTTTGGTTGGATCATGAATTTCATTGAGGGAAAAGAGAGATAGAGGAAAGGAAAATAAGATGGAAAACTAGTTCATTTTACCTACAAATGAGACTAGTTTTAATTTCCGTCTTGCTTTCCTTTTCACTCTCTTTTCCCTGTCGTAATCCATGAACCAAACAAACCCTTTATACAATTGATAACACGGTTACTCTCAAGCCAAAAAAATATCCATGTTCATGCACACATGTGTATCTTGATTTTATGGGGAAAAAAAATAGTTACTGTAAGCATCATATCTATGTGCACATCTCTTTTGTGTGCTTAAGTGTCAGGCGCCATGAACTAATTAGGTGGTACAGATGATGTGGTATCACTACGACATAAAATATTTTCTTGTGTATCATATAGGTATGTATGTGATACGTGCAAGATTTCTATCTTGCCATGCATGCATTTAGGCAATAGTCAATTTCCATTTACTATGTAATAAACATAATCCCAGGTCAATAGGCATGATTGCATGATTCCATGCTCCCTTTTAAATGCATCAGTTTCACTTGTAATTAGGCATGATTCCATTGCATGCATTAGTAAGGCTTATATATAGCCAAATATGTTGAGCTAGTGGGATCATGAAATGCTAATATAAGACTTTCTTCTCCTATCTTGCTTCCTCTCTCTCTATATGGCTTTAACCGTATCAGTATGTTGCTTATTAATTTAGGAAGCATGTTTTTTTTTTTTTCATGATAACAAAATAGGCATGAGGAAATTGAACACGATAGAGGAGTTCGCTCCAACGCGTAAGATCCTCGAACTTACCCAGACCACCATCCGTGGTCCATTTTCATTCCCTTCCATGTCCCGGGAAGGTGGATCAAAGAAAATGTGGTATAAATGTTGGAAATGGACCCACAATCACAACAAGAAAAACCACACCTACAAAGATGGAGATAAATAGAACAAGAACGACACAACCACGAAAGAAAGATCAAGCAAGCCAACACAACAAGATTTAAATGTGGTTCGGCCCAACAATGCCTACGTCCATGTGCAAAGGCGATCACCTCAATTAATATGAAGATTACAAACACTCAAGACCTCACGTCTATAATTCTCCAACCAAGTTATATGACACACACAATTGCTAGAAACTAATCTCTCCCTCACCAATTTACAGCCCTCTCTTGTGTATGTAGAAGATTTCCAACCAATCTTATGAATCCCTTGAGTAAGCCCTATATTTATATAGATTGTAGAGTCCTAATCCTAGTTGTAGTAGGATTTACCCCTATGGTAAGTCTTGTACAACAAGGAATACTCTCACAAACATTCCTATATAAACTAGGTAACTTCCGCCATCAAAGGAATCCTTCTTTGACAAGGAAACCACCAAATAAGGAATCAAATCATAGTTAAAAAATCATTCAACTAATGGAATTTTAGACACAATCCTAACAATAAATCCAACTTGGATTCTACACATTTTCTTAAATTTGCACAAGTATAGTAAGAACATTTTATTGGATTATGATATACCACAATATCATGATGTTGAATAGGGAGCTAAGTTTAGTTTAGCATATCCTATCATATCTTAGCTAGACACATTCTCTAATTATCCTCAGAAAGCTTCTTGTTCTTATAGCTCACTTTAAGTCAAAAAAATTTCTTTCTTTTAATTTTAGTAGTGAGATCTGAATTCTTTGACTCCTCACGGCTACAATGACTTTGAGTCTTTGACAACAAAATTCACTAAGAATCTTCAAGCCTGAAAGCATAAATTGATTATTAACCCCCCTAATTCTTTTGAACACAAATCCTATAAGTCATTTATACCCTTCTCATGACAATTATAAATTAATAGTAGATTTTTTTAGCCTTAAATATTATTAATTAGAAATGTAAAACCAATTGATTGCAAAAGATTTCACACTACACTCAATTAGGACCCACATCTCTTTTACAAAAAAGTTAAGGTGATTTTGTATATTATTAACAAATTGCTAATTTATATACTTGTAAGTCCAATATTGGATTATCAATAAGTTTGTACCAATTATCTCCTTACAACTTCATTTTTTTTTTTTTTTTTTTTTTTTTTTTTTTTTTTTTTTGTGGAACAGAGGTTTTAAACCATCTCCTTCCATGCCTTAGGTGTAGGTTTGAATCCCCCTCCCATTGTAATTACAAAAGAAAAAAAAAAAAAACACTTCCAACTTTTTGAATTTTAATTTGAAACTAGCATTAATTTTCATTCTTGATTTCAATTTGTCTTTTTGTTTATCTCTGGAGAGGATGCCTAACCAACTACTTCAATGAAGGGAAAACACGAATTGAACATAAAATTGGGTCTTTCTGAGGAACAATTATTATGATAAACTTCTAGTTGAAAAATAATTGATGATATATGCACATAAACTGAATAATATGTTGTGGTTCTGAAATTTGAACCCTAAATTTGATTTACATGAATGCTTTGACAGTTATATCCCATAATGTAACAGTGGACATGGTACTAAGCGATATCCCAAATCTAATGATCATAACATTACTTATATGAATAACCGTATGATTTCCTAAATTTCATTATAAATTAGGTATCCAATAATAGTGGAATTATATTCAATAATAGAGGGATTAATGATTTTCATTGGTAGTTTTTAGTGATCCCAATGCCATTTGTGTTGAAAACCGATTTGGAATAAAAGTTTGGGACACATAGCATTATTCATATGAGTAATGTTATGATTTTCAAATTTGTATCCCAAATATTTTGCCAATATGTTGTGATAAATAGTATCACCAATTACTCCCACAACATGTGATAAAGCTGTTAAAACATTTGGAAATCAAATTCGAGAATCATAGCATTATTCTATCAATTTCCCAAATTCTATATCACAAATGGTTCGGATACACACGTGACAATTGATCCACTTGATTTTGATTGGAGTATGTTGAAGTGGATCCCACTGTCACATGTGTTTGAGAATCATTTGGGACACAAAATTTGCGAATCGCAGTGTGTTTATATATATATATATATATATATATATGCATGCTCAATGGAGAAATTTATGGTAAGAGTATAAAACTCTCCGGAAGCAATTTGAAACCGAAATGTGTTTATTTCTCTGCAGTATTAACTAACTGCATTTACTGCCTGACAAACATCTTAATCACATCTCATTCATTTTCCTAATAAGCCCTCCATTTAATCCCACCTGGACAAGTTATTGCATAGTTCGGGACCATTGCCACGTGGTGGTCCCGGCCAGTAGTGGACTATCATGTGGCAAAAAGCTTACACTTTGCTGCATTACTGTTTATTACTGGCCGACCAAGACCACCACATGTTATATGGTCCAGGACCATAGAATAATTTCTACTTAACGAGTGTAACCAGTCCTATGTTAGAAAACAATAGAATAGCTTTAAGTAACACTCTATGATCCCTATCTAAAAGCTACAACTATTGTTAGCTTAAGTGCTTAACTAGTAACCGTCACACTTTGGGAATCCAACATTTTAAGGGAACACAATTGTTACCAATAATTTAAAGAATGAGTAAAAGATAAAATTTGCAAATATTTGATTTTGAATTTTTAAAGATGACAATTATTTTAGAACATATCCTAAAATGAAAAGTGTGCACAATAATTTTGGGATGGAGGGAGTATTCCACTTACCAGTTACCACTAATTGTTTCATGTCCTTAACATGCATGAACTTGAATGATACTGTGTGCTCACACAAACCAGTAACCCATATCTCTTAATTACTTGACCTCTTCAATATAAATAGGGCACATATGCACCTTAACATCTTCATCCCCAACAATCATACACAGATATATATATATATATATATATATATTTCTGTAAAGAAAGTTTTAGAAGAGTGAGAGATGGCAAAGAAGGTGATGGTGTGGTCTGTTTGGGTGGTTTTGGCCCTGATTGTAATTAGTCCTACTGTGGCTGTGAATGCAATCTCATGCCAAGAAGCTGTTACCAAAATAGGTCCTTGCGTGGCTTTCTTAACAAACAAAGGCGGTCTGACCGCGACTTGCTGTGCAGGGGCACAGTCATTGAACCAGAGGCTTAGTTCTAGAAAAGATCGCAAAGAAGTGTGCGAGTGTTTTAAGAAAGCAGCACCAACTCTTAGGGTTGATCCTGAAAGAGCTAGGGAACTCCCTCAGCTTTGCCAAATTGATCTTCCTGTCACCGTTGACCCCAATGTGGCCTGCGACAAGTAACATCTCTTCTCTCTCACTCTTTCTCTATATACATTCTTTTATATGTCAAAGCATAAAACAACGGATACAGAAATCTAGCTTAGGCGGCGCAAGTTTAATACTTCCCCCCCCCCCCCCCCAAAAAAAAAATAATTGGTGGATGAGTTTATATACTTACAGCATATTAATGAAGGATGTTAACATCAATTAAATGACTTGCTCTTTTTTTTTTCCCCAATTCTTCTTGCCATCTTTAATTGGATCCTTCCTTTTGTGCGTATCTTAACGAATTGTTTTAATTAACCCATTTCACTGTTTTTTTTTTTTTTTTTGGGTCTTGCAGGGTTCTAATGAAGAACTAATGGTAAAAATTAAAGGTGCGAGAATGGTGGTTTCTTTAGTAGAATAAGTTGGCTTGCATGAGCTTAATGATCATATGATTGGAAGATGAAATAATATTGTAGGGTTTTCATTTCCTTTTAATGGTATTATTGGCCAATCTCTCTGTTTTTTGTATGTGCAACTACCATTAATGAGCCTTTGTTTCCTTTCTTCTTTTGATCTCTCTTTAATTACCACTGATGCATGTGCAATTATACTGATGTCGATATGTATATACATTAAAGGGCCTGCTCTGAGCAGAGGTCAACAACTCCATTGTCGAAGAGTAATACTTCACACATAATTTACATATAATTTTTTATTCATAACTACAAAAAATGTGTTTGCCTCTCTCCTATGTCACTTTTGTGTCACCATAGGATCCACTGACATCCCAGGAGAAAGATAGACATATTTTTGTATTATAAACAAAAAGTTACGTAAAAATTGTGTGTGAAGTATTTCTCATTGTATAATATAAGACTCCTAGCTCATTACTAAAATTTTAGGCTCCAAAACCTCAGACATTGATTAGTATTTTGTTTTTCAGCCAAGAGAGAGAGAGAGAGAGAGAGAGAGATTAGTATTTAGTCCAAACTATGAGTATGCGTTTATGAAGTGTGCTCCTTTGCTATAAAATTTGCTTAGAAGTTGGAGGCTCGAGAACTCAGACCGGATATATATATATATATATATATATATAAAGATTTTCTAAAGGGGCGCCCTCTTTTTATTAAAGAGAGGGCCTCTGTTTTGGCCGTTGGATCGTGTTTAAAAACTGTAAAATGACAAAATTGTCATTAATGAAAACACGATCCGTCGGCCAAAACAGAGGCCCTCTCTTTAATAAAAAGAGGGCGCCCTCCTTAGAGTCTGATTGATATATATATATATATATACTAGTTTAAAAGCACGTGCGTTGCACGTGAACGGTGTCTATGAGTCTATCTAAAAACTAATTAGGAATAGTAAGCCAAAATAAAAAATAAATAAAAAAAAGATTGAAAAAAACCACTTAAATTAGGTATAAAAAAAAATAAAAAATAAATAAAAAGAAGAAGAAGAAGAAGAAGAAGAATTCCATGCAACTTCCACAATAAAAAAGATACACAAAGCACATACAACAATCAATTCATAGGGTAAAAGTAATAAAAACTGTTGAATTATTCTTCTTAGACCATTTGTTTATTTGTTCAATAATAATTTTTTTATGTTGCTATTTAATTGTTACCACATGTTCTAGCTAGAATCCTTTCTTACATCTTTAATATGTTGAATTTACTATTTTCTTTGCTCATTACTTAATAATGACTATATATTTATTTATTGTATGACCACATATGTTAGTATTTCATTAATTTACCGTGTTTGTATAGTAATTTATTAAACTATAAAATTATTTCATATGTTCTAATTAGAATAAGTTACAAATCAATCATGATCTAGCTTTCTTAAATATTTTTTTATATACATTAAAAGTTTATTCCTACAAAAAGGATTTAGGGAACCCTCTACGTTCAAGATGGTCAAACTTTTTGTGCTGTGTGGCTTGAAAATTCTTAAAATCTTCAACCAAAATTTTTCATAAAGTCTCTATTGTCAAATTGCCAATATAATTGAAAGAATCACATAAGAAAAAATTTTATAACGAGAATTGATATTAGAAAGTAATTGCTTATCCATGGAGTTCACCTAAAGAAAGAGAAAAGATATTGAAACATGACAGAAGAAGGGGAAAAAATGGAATCCACTAAGACCAAAATAGAAAAAAACCAATAGGATGGTAGTTTTAATTTAATTTAAAGTCCTAAAATTATGAAAATGTATTGATAATCTATATCGAAAGAGACTTTTAGGCTCTATTTGGTGCACATATTGAAGGATAGGAAAGAAACGAAAACACTAAGGAAAATATTTTCCTTTGTTCATGAGCTAAAAAGGGCCTAAGGGTGTCCATTAATTTGATAAAATTGAAAATTAAGTGTTGAATTTTAGTACTGGAAATTTTAAGCAGTTGAATTTGCTGTACATAACACATGAGTATTTCAAGTATTGAAATAGACTGCAATTAGTGATTATTTCTAGTCGATTTTTTTCAATTAAGATATTCAATGGGTTTTTGGCTGCATTTTCAATTAGAGTAATGCTAGAGTCACAAATAGATGCTTACAAAAGGATATGGTATGCCATATGGCAGAATTAAGTGTGGTGACCCTTTCAATTAAGTGGTACATTATCAAATTTATTGTACAAAAAATGTGCATAAAATTTTATTTTACCACCTAATTGGTTATAATCACAAGCTAAATTTGTCTAGCTAACTTCCTATCTTTCTTGTGGAACTTAAACAATGATAACAATTCTACGAATTATTGCTAATAAAGATAACAATAGTAACTTTTCATAAAGAAAAATACTCAATTAAGTTTTACATTCAATAATTGCGTTGCTAAACGCATGGGTAAAATGGGAATAGAATAGGACACATGTCAGCATGGTAGTGGCGGATAAGCAAGAGTGAGAAAAATGCACTCTATGTTAAATGGGTAACCAAATATTAAAGTGGTTGAAATTGAATCCTAAAATTTTTTGAATGCATATCTTACCTAGAATAGGTTCGATAGAAGTTACATATATTATTGTTGGTATAGAATAAACAAAATCGTAAGCGACTCATCATAGAGCTCCAAAAAAGAAAAAAGAAGAAGAAGAAGAATAAAACAAATCAAGATTCTTTAAAAAGAGTTATGTAATACTAAGAATTGATATCAGGAGTTGATGGGTATAGTTTTATGTCTGTGAAATTACTTCAGTACCCTTAATGAAAACTGAATCCAATAACTGTAAATAGAAGTCCCGTCATGAGAAGGGGACTGATGTTACTATAACTAATAGTTTTTTTGTTTTCATTTTGACCATTAAGTTATTGAAAATATTACATTAATAGTAATGAGAATGAAATTTATAAGTTGAATGAATGAATAGAAGAGTAAAGAATAATAATTACCTTCAATGCAAAGCTTGAAAGTGCACACTTGTGTAAAGATCAATCGTGTTTAGGTCATCATAGCACATTATTAAGAGAACACGAAGAGTAGACTGTTTTGTGAATCTTAATTAAACTATAAAAAAAATGTCTAAAGCTATGGAGAACTTGGGAAGTAGAGACGTATAATAGAAATTAGATAATACCAATAGGTTCTTTAATACTATCATTAGTCTTCTAGTCCAAAAGAGAGAGAGAGAGAGAGAGAGAGAGAGAGAGAGAGAGAACTAAAATAATGTCTTAACAAATAGGGCCAAAAGTAAACCTGGGACTGAGAGGCTTGTGAATTCATGTTATTCTTCTACACGATTAATTTCTAGTACATAATTCCGTTATTTATTCCTAATACTTGATTTCCTTATTTATCTTAATTTAGATTGGACTTTGTTTCATCCAATGATCCAATACTCAATTAATCCGTTCTGGTCCACTTTAATCAAAGAAGCAAAAAATTGTTACACAATTACTCAAGGAACATACTTAGGTAAAGTTCTTTAGGTGTGGTTTGTTAGGTTCCCTCTCACAACAGTGGGTCTAGGGATTAAAAAAAATAATGTTTAAAATTATTTTATTTATATATTTATTTATTTTCTAGTTAATTAGGGTCTCACAATTGTGAGAGGAATCTAACAAACCATGTACAGCTAAGGAACTTTGCCCAAATGTGTTCAATTACTAAAATTCTTCTATTAATTAGCTATTGATTAAATGTGAGCTTTTAGATGGATTAGCTCTCAAATATTTGTATTAATTGGAGGCTGAATGCAAGATTTATAATTAGAAGGTAAAATTTTTAAATTTCGCGAGTGTAAAATGAATCATATACTATTAAGAAATTGGTAATAGGAATTTAGTTAAGAGTCCTAAAATTCTTCATAGACATTTATTATAACTCTTGAAGAGATATATATGTTACTAATCCATCATTTACGTAACCCACCGTGGAGTCCAAAAAAAAGAAAAGAAAAGAGGGGTTATTACACTAACACCCCTTCAACTACTTTTATATCATGTTACCAATATAAAAGTGTTAACAACATAACATTTTTGTCTCTTCTTTGAGTCGTTGAAATTTTAAGAACAAAATTGTCTAAAATTTGGTGTACAACAAAGGGCAATTTTTATGCAACAAAGGATATTTTTGTCATAAAATTTTCAATTGCTCCAAGGAGGGACAAATGGATATCATGTTGCTAATAGTTTGTATCATATGGTGCTCACATGATAATAAAAAAATAAAATTTAAATTTTAAAAAAAAGAAAAGAAAAAAAAAAGCGTTCTTATTTGGGACAGAATTCTAATGGAAGGGGTTTTAGAGAAAAATGCAATAATGAGGGGAGTTAGTTTGTCAAGTTTTATAGTTTAGGGGAGTATTTAAAAAAGAGTCATATATGAACTAAAGTGTGATTGACTTTTTTCTTTTCTTATTTTATTTTATTTTTTATTTGTAAAATCCGATGGGAACTTGAGTTGTTTGGAAGGAGTTGTAATACACAATAGGATTAATGTCGAATACCATTAATATTAAGGAGTTGTAAAATTGTAGGGATTGTATATAACATGATATATCCAAAGCAAAAAAATAAAAAGTTAGGATTATCATGGACGGACCAAAAAAAAAATGGTATACTAAAGTTGTTAAAACTCTAAGAAAATTACTTAAGTGAAAGTGCACCGATTGATAAAAGTGTAAACCACTTATGGGCATCGGTATATCAGTTGCTTTATATCTAAAATACTAAAACCATCCCACAAATGAATTTACCAAAATAACCACTACGATCTAGATTTGTAATATTTGTTGATCTATCTCTGCACATAAACATACACATAACAAACAAATATACATACGCATATAATATATACAAAAAGAGGTTATAAAAAAAAAGTCCAAGAAAAAGAAAAAAAAAACAAACCAATGGATTTAGTTTATTCTAGAGTCCAATAAAAAAAAAGTTGATCTATGAGGCATATAAACATACACATAACATACAAATATGCATACGTATAAAAAAAAAAAAAAGAGTTCAACAAAACGAAAAAAAAAAACCAATAGATTTAGTTTATTCTAGAGTCCAAAAAAAAAAAAAACCAACCAAACACATAGATGTTATTAAGTTGTAGGACTCTTATGGCATGGACACGCTACAAATAAAAAAGTGGTATACTAAACTTTTAAAACTCTAAATTCTAAGAAAAATAGTTAAGTAAAAGTGCACCGATTGATAAAAGTGTAAAACACTTATGCACATTGATACATTTATATATATTATAGATATATGTGTGTGTGTGTGTGTGTGTGTGTGTGTGTGTGTGTGTGTATGAGAAATACTAGGCACACAACACATTACACAACAGAGCTTTAAATGTATGTATCATGTGCTGTGCAAGTGGTGCATGGAAAAGTGTGAAAAATTTAAACAACACACTTAAAGCCCTGTTGTGGAATGTGTTGTGTGTCTATCATTTTTGTATATATATATATATATATATAAGATTGGGGTACAAACACTCCACAAACAAAGTACACTAACACTAGTGGGAGACTGCCATGTGACAGAATTCATATATTTTTGTCCCCTGTGTGACAAATAACTCTACCATATAACAGTTTCCACTTATATTAGTGTAATTTATTTGTGCAATATTTGTGCCCAAATATTTACTATATTTTTTATGTGAATATTTTAGAGTAAAAGTAGAAAATGAGTCTCATGACTCTTAACATTACTCTTTAATTTAGAGTAAAAGTAGAAAATGAACTCCATTTGGAGTTTTTGGCCAAAATAGTACCACTTTTCAAAATAATTTCCAATCTAGCACTGTTGGAAGGTAAATGTTTGGTACATATATTTTTTGACATATTATATTTTAAACGCATGTACTTTGTGTTATTTGAATTTTTTATATTTTTATGTGCACCACTCACACAGCACAGGGTACATGTATTTAAAGCTGGGTGTCAAAAAGTGTGTCAAAAAGTGTGTGTGTAGCACTACTCGTCGCTCCGTTTGTTTCAACGTAAAATGTTTTCCAAAAAATATTTTCACATTCAAATTGTACGTAAAAATATTTTCCGAAAAACATTTTACATTGAAACAAACGGAGCGTAAATCTCATTATAGTTTCCATGCAGCCATTCGTTTACACATATATATATATATACTTATATGCGTGTCATTTCATATTGTAGTATGATATGTTAGTATAATTACATATGATACACCCAAAATTGGCTCTATCATATGATCGAGCGGTTCAAATCAACAGTCAGTCCATATCCCGGTCAAATCATGCACAACTTCTCGGACAAGCATCAGCCCGAGTGGTTTAGTCTACCCGAGACTCACCATCCCGAGCGGTTATTCACGACCAAACCAACAGGTCGGGAAGACCGGATTGGCACGGTCCACACAAGCGCAGGCCAACTGGGCCCACAACATATGCCCCAGAATATTCCAGACAGTTTCCTACTCAAGATAGAAGACTTATGGAAAGAGCATATTGTTTCCTAATCCAATTAGGAAACCCCCACAATTAATGACAATCAATCTTAATTGGATTGTATTTCCTTATCTATCTACTTTCCTTGTATGAGTAGGGCTCTTGTGTCTATAAAAGAGGCCACTCACCCCCTTCAAAGGGATCAACTTTTCAGTCTATACAGCACCTCTATAGCGATCACCAACACGCCCGGCTGACCAATGGTAGCTCCAAAATAGTGTTGGTTCACCACAGGTCCCCGACTTTTTACAGTATAGTGAACGTGCTCAGACACACACGTGGACGTAGGTTCCTTCATTAACAGGGACAAACCACATACAAAAACCAGTCTCTCTCTCTCTCTCCTTAAATTACTTTAATTTACTTTAACCAAATTTTGGCATCATCAGCTTGGCGCCATCTGTGGGAACGACAAGTTCTTCATCAACAAATCTCTTGGCTAATAGCCATGCCTTTGAAGAAGGGTGAGAAGACTGCACACCTGGCCAACCGGGATGTTCCGCCGGCCCCGGCGCCGGCTATGGCAATCATGAATCTGAGAAGATCACCGCGACCCTCACACAACTCTTGGACGGTCAGCGTCAAATTCAGCAACAGATTGAAGCCCTACTGGCCCAAGAAAACAATCCTCCAGTGGCCGGGAAACGACCCGGGAACGTTGCGTACGGTCGGGAACCGATCTTGACCAGACAACGCGCCCGAGCCAACCCGTCCCGCGTTGAGGATGCCAGAGACATCAACAGTATGCGTACTGCCCGAGGGGAAAGGCAGGAGCATATGGCCTTCCCATCAGTCCAGGGTCACTCGGTCAAGAGCCGAGGTGTCCCTAGGCACACGATGAACCGGAGTCATAGCCAAGCCCGATTCTAGGGGACAGCACACCACCACGAGAAGAAAACCTCCTCCACTAACCCGACCTGGGGCCCGGATACCGATCGGGAAGGTGTGGTGGCACGTATCAAGGACTTGCAGAAAAAGATTGATGGAATGGCCAAAAGGCTAGGCTAGAACCCTACTAGGAATCACGCCAATACCGAGACAGAGTCACCATTCTCTAGCCAGATCACGGGGTTTGCCATCCCATGCAAATTTAAGCAGTCTCACCTAGATCCCTACAACGGCTCGGGAAGCCCGGTCGACCACGTCCGGACCTACAAGGCTCAAATGGCCCTAGCCACCAACTCCAATGAACTACATTGCCTGGCCTTCTCCAGCACTTTGAAAGGCCCGACCGTGCAATGGTTCTACTCCCTAGAGCCCCGATTGGTCTGCAGTTTCAAGCAACTCAGCAAGCAGTTTATCGGTATGCATGAACGGTCAAAGCTTAACATGCAGCTACTGACAGTCATACAAAGGAATAATGAGACCCTCAAGGAATTCACCGACTAGTTTAATCAAGAGAAGCTCGAAATCTATGATCTTGATGAAATTGTCGCTGTTATAGCCTTCTGCTCGGGAGTTCAACACACCAAGTGCGCCGCGTCTTTTCACAGAAATCGACCGAAAACCTTAGTTGAACTCACTGAGAGGGTTGGAGAATACATTGGCACTAAAGAATTTTTAAAGACCAAAGACCCCGGGCGCGTAAGCAACGAGTCTTCCAGAAGTAAACGAAAGCGAGATCAATCCGGGAGTTCTGACAGTTCTTCCAATTCACAGCTGTCAGGGTCCGGCAGTCTTGACCCGACCTCCAGCTCACAGCAGGCAGGGTCCGGCAGTCCCGACCCGACCTCCAGTTCACAGCGGTCTGAGTCCGACAGCCCCGCCTCGACCTTTAGTTCGCAGCAGTCAGGGTCCAGTGACACCGACCTTGCCCCCAGCTCGGAGTAACCAGGAGCTTAGTGATCCTTACCCGACCTCCTGTCTTCATCAGTCTAGATGAGCCCAACTATAGTGGTACTTGCCCGATTATCACATGAGGCTCCACAGACTATCAGAGAGCTCTTGCAAAGACCTCGGGATCATACCCGAGGCACCTAAAAAGACCTCGGGGCCACATCGCAGGCACAAAAGACCTTGGGGCCACACCCCAGGCAAAAAAGATCTCGACGTCACTCCCGATGCATTAAAAAGACCTCGCGCTCAACCCCAGGGCAACAAAAGACCACTGTTACGCAGTTGGCAAAAGACCTCGCGGTCACGCCCGAGGCATCGACTTCGCTTAGGTCCAACCTACGATGGGGCAAATCCCCATAGGTGGCTGATGATGGCAAGTTTCAAAAGACCCTGCAACCACCATGTTCCAGGTCGGTTACCTACAATCCTAGCCTCCAAAAGACCCTCGTCTTAGCGAACGCTTGGTGGGCAGAAAAGCACGATGGACTAAACAGGCAATCACACCGGGTACTTACAAGCCTTGTGGTAACTAAGTCAAACTCTTAGACAACCCAGGTGCCTACAATACTTAGAGGCAATAACTCCACTTAGGTCCAAACCGACGATAAAGGTGACTAAAATCTCGTAGGTTGGTCGACGATAGAGGAGCAAAAAGACCCTAAAGCAACGTGATTTAGGTCGGCTCCACCAACATGGTCAAACTCTTCTCCCAATAGTCTTGACGAAGGCTGACCGGGCGGAAGATAACTATCCTGGGGAGTTAACATAAAAGGACCCTAAAGCAATATGCTTTAGGTCGGCTTTTCTAACATGGTCAAATTCTTTTGCCCACAACCTTGACGAAGGTTTACGGGTAGAAGATAGCCATCTTAGGAGCTAACTCAAATAAAAGACTCCGAATTAGGTCGAGTCTCAACTCTTGGTCAATTCTCGATCACTTAAAGACTCCGAGCTAGGCTAAGTCTCAACTCTTAACCAGTTCCTGAGAACTCATAAGACTCAGAAGCTCCAAGGCAGCTTCCCCGAGCACTCAGACAGTGGCAAGTGGCATCAAACAGATTTCCAAACTTGCCCCGATATAGCATCCGGCCAACCTTGGAAATGGAGGGTAGCTGATACACCCAAAATTGCAACCGAGCGGTTCAAATCAACAGTCAGTCCATGTTCCGGTCAAATCATGCACAGCTCCTCGGACAAGCATCAACCCGAGTAGTTTAGTCTACCCGAGACTCACCATTCCGAGCGGTTTATTCACGACCAGACCAACAGGTCGGGAAGATCGCATTGGCACGGTCCGTACAGGCGCAAGCCAACTGGGCCCACAACATATGCCCCAGAATATTCCAGGCAGTTTCCTACTCAAGATAGAAGACTTATGGAAAGAGCATATTGTTTCCGAATCCAATTAGGAAACCCCCACAATTAATGTCAATCAATCCTAATTGGATTGTATTTCCTTATCTATCTACTTTCCTTGTATGAGTAGGGCTCTTGCGTGTATAAAAGAGACCACTCACCCCCTTCAAAGTGATCAACTTTTCAGTATATACAGCACCTCTATAGCGGTCACCAACACGCTCGGCCGACCTACGGTAACTCCAAAATATTATTGGTTCACCACAGGTCCCCGGCTTTTTATAGTATAGTGAACGTGCTCAGACACACACGTGGATGTAAGTTCCTTCATTAACATGGTCGAACCACATACAAAATACCAATCTCTCTCTCTCTCTCTCTCTCTCTCTCTCTCTCTCTCTCTCTCTCTCTCCTTAAATTACTTTAATTTACTTTAACCAAATTTTGACATCATCAACACACATATAAGTATAGTATAAAACTGTCCATCAATTTTCTGAATTTTGACTTCAACAGAAATCTCCAAGACAGACTCCATTAATGAAAATTATGATGTTCCTTGACCTTATTGTTTTGATTTCAAACACATCTTTCATCTGAATTTCTCTTCAAAGTGAGAACTCAACGTTTTTAATTCTAGGTATTTGATGAAGAAATAAACTCAGAATTAGGTGGTATCAAAAATTATGCTTCAATGTTATGCTGCAGTTTAGGTCTTCAATTCATTATCACTTTGGGTTTACGTCTTTAATTCAATTCATTCTAGTTGAGAATCACGAAAGTTCACATGATCATAAAAAAAAAATTAGAAAATACAAATCTTTTCTTTATACTTAGAAATAATATGAAGTTTGGGGATTGTTCTATTCGGGTGTCTGGCAAAAAAAAAAAAGATAAAAATAGAGTTTAACATAGGGAAGACTTGCATTTAGTATTTTATGAAAAGCACAACACTTACATAGTTACATACTTTTTGTCGGTTCATTTTGGTGCTATGCCTTTTCACAAAAGTGCGTCTTAGTGTTTATATTTTTAAATTTTTTTTTTTTAAATTTTATGACTCACTTTTATGAGAAGGAACAATATCAAAAAGTAATCACATTCCTTGTAGTTGAGTGGTAAGCTTTTTGGGTGTACTACCCAAGAGGTTTAGTGTTTGAGTCATGAAGAGCATGGCCACTGGAGAATTCACCCGGCGACTCCAGCGCCTCGGGGTATTAGAGCATTTCCAAGAGATATGCCAAATTTTGGTATGCCAAAAAAATTTAAGGGCTAATGTGGCAATTTGGCATATTATAATTTGACATTTCAGCTTGGAGTAAATGATATCTAATATGTCAAATTTATTATTTTTTATATTTTTTAATCATTTAACAAATTAATTGATTGGTTTAACAAATAAATATATTAAATTTTTAATAAAAAAGTGGAAATGGCATGCCAACTTTTGGGATGCCATTTTTGACATATGAAGAAGTATGTCATTTGTCACATAGGTTTTTGGCATTTTGGTTGGAGAAGAGCAAGATGTCAAATTTTGTCATTTGGCATACTACATTGGAAATAGCATGTCCCTTGGAGATGCTCTTAGTCGAGGTGCGCACAAACTGGCCCGGACACCCCAGATTACCAAAAGAAAAAAAGAAACAATACATTTACCTAAGGAAAAGTACTGAAGTGTTGTCCTTATGAAAACTATGCTGATTTGGCAAAATATCTACTTTAAAAAATAATAATAATAATTTGGCAAGCCAAACACATATAGACACAAATAGCAGAGTGCTTCAAATGTAGACCAAGCAGGCCAGGTTAATAGTTAAATCATATGTGCTGTTCGTGCTTTGGTTTGAGAACTTATGAGTTGAGTTGCATCCCACATCGAGTAGGTAGAAGAGAAGGGGGCGGGAGAGTTGTTATATAAACAGAAGTGAGATAAGTGAAAGAGCATACCTTTCTCGGCCTTTTGGCTAAGATCAAGTGTAGTATCTGTTCTTATCAGTTTAATATCTGATATGTGGGCCATTGGTCCACACGATATTAAATTTATTTTTTAAGTGGGAGGGCCCATCACAGTAGCTTGCTGCTGGGGTCCTTGCTCGTCGTCTTGGCGTTGCACCACTGCCTTGGCCGGCGAACCCCTCCTAGTCAGTCTGAAATTTGATCCTGATTTTGAGTGTTTAGTTTCTATCAAACAGAGAAGGCACAAAGAAAGAAATATTTTCGTTTTTAGGTTAATAAAATAAATTATAGTAAATAATTGGGCATTTTGATAATAATTCCAGTAAGTTAATTAACAATAGTTTTGCTTACTTTTCTAAAGAGTTGTCTTATAAATTTTAGATTGTATTATAAATTTTAAATTGTCACTTTTATTTTGAATTTATGTAGAAAAAACACAACCTTTTTCTCCTTTCTTGGAATCGGCAAACTAAGGGTGACAATCGAATCGGGTTGTAATTGTGGATCGATTTATTTTTTACACATGTCAAAACATAAATCCAAACCTGACTAATACAATACACGGTAACCTGTTTTACTCCATACAATGAACAAGTTAATGGTCTAATACATAACTTGTTCAACATGAATAAATTGACATATACCAAAATACATCATCTTCATATAGTCCTATGAATTGATATTGAAAAAAAGATTACCCGAATTGGAAAAAAACCAAAATAGTATTGTATATTTCCAAAAATAACCTCAAAATTGGGTCAAACATATTGTACGGATTGACCCACATAAAATATGAAACAACTCATTATTTAATCGTGTTAAAAAGGTTGATCCGTTTATGACCCATACAAGTGCCTAAACCCAAACCCGCTTATGAACATGTAATGTACAAAGTTTATGGCTAAATGCCTCGATTCTTTGCTGAAATACATGCAATCCTTTTTAGCGAAAAAAGAAATACATAAAAACATTCCTTGATTGCAATAAAAGCCCAAGTTCCGGAATTTCCTCGAATGAACACTATGAAATGGAATATACGAATACAAGATTTAGAGTTTTATCAGACTCTCTCTCTCTCTCTCTCTCTCTCTCTCTCTCTCTCTATCTCTATCTCTCTCTCTCTCTCACACACACACACACACACACACACACACACACAAACACAAACACAAACACAAACACAGGCAGGGAGAACGTCAAGAAATACCGATAGTCTTGTTGAGCAACCAAAGTGTAAGAGACAACTGAATCACACAAATGGTATGAAGCCATGTCCGGTCTAGCATGAACCCAAACACTGTAATCCCAGCTCTGTTGTGCACAAAATATGTCACTGCAACACATTTCCAACCACTAAATACGTTTTACAATCGCAGTTCAAAGGAAAAGACTTAGGTAAGTTCTTTAACTACTTAGTACTTACCATATTGTTTTGGAATTAATTCGTATGTGTGCAAGTATTAGACCAATTATTGTCACGCCCGTCCCAGAAAATCACTATTTTTTAATGCATGTTTGAATTTTGAAAATAATCAATATTATTTGATAATTGAGAATGAGGTTAACTGGAGGTCAACGGTGAGGTGTCAATCGAAGACACGGTAATGGTAAATCATACGGCATTAATTTTGTTCGCACTTAGCACGCATACTTGTTGACTCAGGATCTACGCATTCATTTGTATTGCATGATTTTGTTGGACATTTGAATGTTAGATCAGCACCACTACGATATGAATTATCTGTTGTTGTACCCTTAGTAAGCCAGAAGTGACGTCTACGGTGTACAAAGACTGTGAGATCAAATTAGGTGAGAAGTCAATGACTGTAGATCTTATACCGATTGTGATGAACCACTTCGATGTAATACTAGGGATTGATTGGTTAGCCCTTAACCAAGCCACAATAGATTGTAATCGGAAAGAAGTAAATTTTCAATCACCGGTACACGGACACTTTTGTTTTCAAGGGAGTGGGGTTACACCGCCACCGTATTTGATTTCGGCTATCCGCACGGGTAAATTACTAAAAAATGGATGTCAAGAATTCCTATGTTCAGTGACTGATGTCTCAACGACCGAATCAAGAGTAGAAGACATTCCGATAGTGCCAGAATATCCAGATGTATTTCCTGATGATTTGCCAGATGTTCTAATTGAGAGAGAGGTTGAGTTCACTATTGAGATAATGCCAGACTCAAGACCCGTATCAAAGGCACCGTATAAAATGGCACCCGTAGAATTGAAAGAGCTGAAAATCCAACTACAAAAACTACTTGACAAGGGTTTCATTCGACCAAGTATTTCACCGTGGGGAGCTCTAGTGTTGTTTGTAAAGAAGGAAAATGGTTCGATGCGTATGTCTATTGACTACCGAGAGTTGAACAAGTTGACAATTAAGAACAAGTATCCATTGCCTAGAATTGATGACCTATTCGATCAACTTCGTGGGGCACAAGTATTTTCAAAGATAGACTTGAGATTGGGTTACCATCAGTTAAACGTAAAGGCTGAAGACGTTAAGAAAACTGCTTTCAGGACGCGTTATGGACATTACGAGTTCCTAGTCATGCCATTTGGGGTTACGAATGCACCAACCGTGTTCATGGATCTTATGAACCGAGTCTTCAAGGACTATTTGGATGATTTTGTGATAGTGTTCATCGATGATATTCTTATTTACTCGCCGAGTGAGATAGAGCACGAGAATCATTTGAGACTGATACTTCAGAGATTGCGGGAGAAGCAACTGTTCGGAAAATTCAAGAAATGTGAATTTTGGTTACCTAGCATTACTTTTCTTGGTCACGTGATTGACAAGAATGGAGTTTCAATTGATCCTCACAAAGTGGAAACAATATCAAATTGGCAAAAACCGACATCTGTATCTGAAATCCGAAGTTTCTTGGAATTAGCAGGGTACTACCGCCGTTTCATTGAGAATTTTTCGAGAATTTCACTACATATGACAAAGTTGATGAGGAAGGGCATTACGTTTGAATGGAGTTCAGAATGTGAAGACAGTTTTCAAGAGTTGAAGTCATGGTTAACGAGAGCACCTATATTGACGATACCATCCGGAACCGAAGGATTTGTAATCTATAGTGACGCTTCGCATCAAGGTTTGGGATGTGTGCTTATGCAAGGTGGCAAGGTGGCAAGGTGATTGCTTACGCTTCTAGATAGTTGAAGACACATGAGGTTAATTATCCGACTCACGATTTGGAATTGGCCGCAGTAATCTATGCTTTGAAGATTTGGAGACACTACTTGTACGGGGAGAAATGTGAGATCTTCACGGACCACAAGAGTTTGAAGTACATTTATACCCAACGGGACTTGAACATGAGATAGAGAAGATGGTTGGAATTGATGAAGGATTACGACCTTTTGATTGAGAAGATGGTTGGAATTGATGAAGGATTACGCTTCTAGACAGTTGAAGACACATGAGGTTAATTATCCGACTCACGATTTAGAATTGGCCGCAGTAATCTATGCTTTGGAGATTTGGAGACACTACTTGTATGGGGAGAAATGTGAGATCTTCACGGACCACAAGAGTTTGAAGTACATTTTTACCCAACGGGACTTGAACATGAGACAGAGAAGATGGTTGGAATTGATATAGGATTACGACCTTTTGATTGAATATCACCTGGGGAAGGCTAATGTAGTAGCCGACGCCTTAAGCCAGAAGACGACGAGGAACTTAGCTGACGAGCTAACTCAGCAAAAGGAATTGGTAAAAGAGATGGAACGATTGGAATTAGATGTAATTCTAGAGACGAATAGTGGCTTGATGATGGCAATCATAACTCACCCAGTCATTATTGACGAAATCAAGGTGGAAGAACAATTCCACGATCTTTACTTGTGCAAGATGAGAAACGAGATATCCTTGGGAAAGCGACCTGGATTCATTTTAGCACAAGGAGTGTTAATGCTTGGAAAGCGATTGTGTGTACCAAATGTAAGAGACTTGAAAGAGCGACTTTTGGAGGAGGCTCACAGCACAAAATATTCAGTTCATCCAGGAAGTAACAAGATGTACCGGAACTTGCGAGAGAACTTTTGGTGGAGAGGCATGAAACGAGAAGTTGCTAAATATGTTTCAGAGTGTTCAGCATGTCAACAAGTTAAGGCACAAAAACAAGTACCTGCAGGGTTACTGCAGCCGTTACCTGTGTCAGAGTAGAAGTGGGATGAGATGACAATGGATTTTGTATCTGGATTTCCGCGATCGCCTAACAAGAATGACAAGATTGGGTTATAGTTGATCGATTAACAAAGTCAGCTCATTTTCTACCAATCACGACGACTAAGCCGTCCAAGTTAGCAGAGTTGTATGTGAAAGAGATTGTAAGATTATACGGAGTTCAGACATGCTCTAGTGTCTGAATCATGCGCTCCGATTGTGTGTTCTAGACTTCGGGAGTGATTGGGAGAAACACTTGCCTTTAATCGAGTTTGCCTATAACAACGGATTTCAGTCCAGTATTGGGATGGCACCTTATGAAGCATTGTATGGACATAAGTGTCGATCACCGGTTTGTTGGACCGAAGTTGGGGAAAGAAGATTGATAGGACCTGAGATAATACAGTTGACTACTGAGAAGGTGAAATTACTCCAGGAGTGACTTAAGGTGGCTCAGAGTCGTTATAAGCGCTATGCGGACTCTAAGCGACGACCGATGACATTCGAAGTAGGAGATTTTATGTACTTGCGAGTATCGCCTTCGAAAGGCATAGTCCTATTTGGAAAGCAAGGGAAGCTTAACCCGAGATTCGTAGGACTGTTTGAAATCCTAGAAAGGGTAGGACCAGTGACTTACCGATTGGCTTTATCATCTGAGTTAGCGTTTG
The DNA here is from genome assembly GCA_033977485.1 of Hydrangea macrophylla. Lineage (NCBI taxonomy): Eukaryota > Viridiplantae > Streptophyta > Magnoliopsida > Cornales > Hydrangeaceae > Hydrangea > Hydrangea macrophylla. The sequence continues at coordinate 111,051,473 of CM066988.1, read as the reverse complement.
TGCATAACGTGTTTCACGTGTCTATGCTGAGACGGTGTATGTCGGATACGAGCAAAATCATAGTACTTGAACCATTGCAAATCCAAGAGGACTTGACCTATGTAGAGCATCCAGTAGAAATCTTGGATCGGAAGGAGCAAGTGCTGAGAACGAAGACGATTCCGATGGTGAAGGTGTTATGGCGTAGTCATACGGTTGAAGAGGCTACATGTGAACGAGAGGAAGAGATAAGGAATGAGTATCCGTACCTGTTCGACTCATGAGATATAAGTTTGGGGACAAACTTCCTTTTTGGAAAGGAGAGTTGTCATGCCCGTCCCAGAAAATCACTATTTTTTAATGCATGTTTGACTTTATAAATTATTAATGTTATTTGATAATTGAGAATGAGGTTGATTGGAGGTCAACAATGAGGTGTCAATCGAAGACACGGTAATGGTAAATCATACGGCATTAACATGATAAATGACATTTATATGCTTTAAATGTTATTTGAAGTTTCTGATATTTATGAATAGTAAATTATACCTGCGTAGTATAATTTCTGGTAGTTCTGATCCTATTTCATATCATTCTAAGAACTGTAGTGAGAACGTGAGCGTTACGTTAAATAAAAAGGTAGGTGGTGTAGAGATTCCACAGAATTTAGTTTCCGGACGTATATTTTGGACCCAAACGGAACTTAGTCGAAAACTTTTATAAATTTTAGTTTTCACTCGTGAAGTTATAAAATGGACGTATGCGACGTTCAAGACTTAATTAGAAGTTTCGAGAACTCGTGGGGAGTTAAGTGTAATTCCCGAAAGTCGTGCTTATAAATAGTAGTGGATGAGATTTCATTATTATCCAAACTTCTAAAATATCTAGAGAGAGGAGAGAGAAAGGAGATTTGATCCTACGACATTTCCGACGACAAACGGCGACCATTCGTCCGTCAGTTTTCGACCAAATTTCATATTTGGACTCCTCGAAGTAAGAGCTTCATTTTGATACCTCTTAGGCCTCGTTTGGCAAAAAAAATTCGAAAAGTTAATTTTAAGAATTTGGGAAAAATATGTCTACACTTGTAGGAATCGCTTAGCATCGGAGATCCGACGATTATTTGGTCTTCTAGTACTTCTCCTGAAGTTTGAGAGCTATAGCTCGAGGTATGAATTCCGAACCTATGTAATATAGGGAATTTTGGATGTTTTAGATATTTTGTATGAATTGTAATCCGGGCAAACTTATGTATTAAATTAGGCCCGTTAAATTTTAGCGAGTACGTATAGAAAAGCACGGTGACGTGATTATGTGAGTATGCTAAATGTCTATGTGGGTCAAATGGGAGTTTGATATAATTTCATGCCGGTGCACGCTTCTAGATGTTTGAGAGTTTATAGTAGTGACGACTACTTGCTTGATGTGGGAAGTGGCCAACCAGAGCAGATGGATGCAATGGTTGAGTGATCCATTGCTAACCATTGGCATCGCGGTTTAAGATTTAAGACTTGCCGATATACTGAGTGAATGCGTATCTCTCTCTCTGAAGACTAAATTATGTGATTTAAATGTTTAAAACATGAATTGCCTCATATGAATTTGTTTAGAATTGTACGCTCAGCATATAGCTGAGCAGTGGAGACGTCCTCCATTGCAGGTGAGAAGAAAAAGGGAAGGAAGAAGCGAGAAGAGTGAGGGCGAGGAATGCCAGGGGAATCACACTTGTTTATACTTTTGTTCTCCTCCTAAACTTGTAATAAGAACCTTAAATTCGTAACGTGTTTAGTTTGTAATCTTGGGAGAGATTGTAGTATTGTACTATGTTTAAACTCTTGTATCTATGTTTTGAGTGATGAAATATCGTGGTTTTATGTTGAAATTGATTGAGAAACCTTGGCGTAGAATGCTGCAGAATTGGGGTTTTCTTGGGAAAACAGTCGCCGGGCCCTGTTTCAGTCGACTAGACCTCTGAGTTTCAGTCGACAGGATGGGTTTTCAGTCGACTGGTTTCTGCACGAAAACACCACATTCTGCATGCATAGTGTCCAGTCGACTGGACAAGGCACCAGTCGACTGATTTATTGAGGCCCCAGTCGACTGGACTCCCGACACAGTCGACTGGATTGGGTCTTTGAACTTTTCATACTTTCTGCTTGAGCCTTCAATCGACTGGACTCCCGTTACAGTCGACTGGACCTCTGCTTCTCAAAATGAATTCTTTTGGACGCGTTCCAATTGACCAAAACTTTTTATAACTCTGATTTTAATGAATTTTAATAATGTTTTCCGCTGCTATTTTACTTTAAAGGAACTGGATAAGCCTTGATGGCGTGCCACGTATCCTATTTTCGCACGTAGCGGGATGGGTCGTGACAATTATACTTCGGATCAACATCGTATAGACGTAAGGAAATATTTTTAAACATCAATATCGTCACTATCATCAATATCGATATCATCAATATGTAACCTTTATGCTTGTTTTTATTATCTTGTTGTACTCCCTCTATCCCAAATTAGAGGACCCGTTTGAAATTTCAACTATTTAAGAAACTTTTCTGATTGTTCTTAAAATTTTCAACTTGAATATATCCTAAGGGCAGACTTTGAAATTTTTTAGTAAAAGTGCACTTACTTTTTAATGAATACTCCTAAACCGAGACATCTCAACATTGACTAAAAAAAGACTCTTTAGGCTTTGTTTGGTTTATGGATTTCGTGGGGGACAAGAGAAGGGAAAGGAAAACAAGATGCAAAACTAGTTCCTTTAGTCTTTTAACTTACAGATGAGACTACTTTTCCATCTTGTTTTCCTTTCCCTCTCTTTTTCCCTCTCTTAAATTGCAACTGAGGGAACAACACATAACATGTAGAAAATAAATACGCTCGATTATAGAGTGGACTGACCTAGAGCTTGCCTTTTTTGGTATGAGATTGTATGTGCATGTATGGGGACCATCTTGGTGTTGTCCAGATCATCATCTCCATCACCTTCTTCATTGTCAGATTCAGAGTTGGAGTTCACTGGATATACAGGTGATGAAACAATCTGAGCTGATGGAGTGTCAGTGTCCAAGTCATCAAAAGAGTTAATTGTAGCACAGACATGCCATTTTGCAGCTAGGCATGTCACAGATTGCGCTTTGTGGGTAATCTTTGTTGCGCTGCGTAGGCATATAAAAAGCCCAGTCACCAGTGTGATAGAGCAAAGCTGCAGCATAGTAAAAGTTCATATGTACAGACATGATATAAGTAACAACATGTAGCTATGTGATGCTATACTTCACAAGGTTAAGGTCGCCATATTTGGTTTGCAGATTTAGAGAAATTAAGGGAGAAATACAAGAAAGCGAGAAAAGAAAATGGAAAGGAAAGAAAAACACGAAGGAAAACATTTTTCTTTGTTTGGATAATAACGAAAATAATTTTTTTGAATTTTGTGAGTCACTTTCCTCCCCTTATTTCTTAAAGTGACAATCATATCTTGATTTTATTTGTTTAATATTAATATTTAAGCATGGATTAAAATACAAGAGAATAAGTTTTTCTTCTTGTTTCCCTTCCCTAAACAGGCAAACCAAACAGAGCCTAAGAGTTGGGAAATGAAGGATTACCGCAAGTTCTCCAGTAGTGAAGATATTGACTACATCACCAGTCTTAGTTGTAATAAGCAGTGAAGCAAGCTGACTTGCTGTGACCAAAACTATAGTGAACAAAATAAAAACTCGAAATCTATGGCTTATGATCCGAAGATTTCTTCTAATTCTGAGATGCTCTATCAAGATTGAGCTCACATCGGATTCTTTTTCGAAAACCTTAGCAAAGTCCTCAAGCCTGAGAATCTGGAGATAGCAAATCAGCCGGAAGAGAACGCACACAGAGAAGAAAATTGACGTTCGATATAGCCATGAAAACAGTTGCAATGTACATGCAACGATGTTGCTCAAGTAGGGGTTACCAAAGTAAGGTATATGTGTTCCTCCTGAGATGAACCACCATATTTTGTAGATACTGTCAGCTATAAAACATGGTAAGACAAAAACAGACAAGAGCTTCGTTGATCTCTGCAATTTTAAGAGAGGTAGTTAATACTACTACGTAATTTAACAATATCCGATGTAGTTAGAGCATTTTCAAAAAAACTGGAAGCAAATGAACGGTGGTAATGCATGAAATGAGTCTAAAAAAAACAAAACATTTAAGTACTCTTTTCTGAATGATGCGAATGAAGCATTCATAATCAAGAGGGACCGGTCCGTAGGTCACTAGGTTGGTAGTTTCACTATTTCCAAGAATAAATGTACTGCACATATCAACTGTGCCATAGAGGTTGGATTGGAGGTTTGTGTGAGCACATGATTTAGGGTTTTTTTTTTTTCCCAAATGCTAGTTGGATTTGGTTCCAAAGTCGAAAACAGGTCAAATAAATGTCTAATTTGGGTGAGAATGACCCGATGACCAAAAGTCATCGTTTTTCCATGAGATCCACTACTTTTCGGCCAAATTCATATTTTAGGCCCCTTTTAGGCAAGTTTTTTAATTACACTCTCTCTCTCATAGATTCAGAGTTTGTTGCCGATCGTGGGATATTGCAATTAGGACTCTCTATTTGTCAAATTTGGGTCCTTCTCTCGTTACATGTTGCGTCACTTAAACGACTGAGAAATATATGTACCTAATCTTGCATCCCTCTCATAAAATTAATCTTGTAGTTGTTAAATATACGTTCTTTTATTTCTTTATGGGGGTTTGATCTAACTTCTTGTGTGGCCATTGTTCAAAATGAGTTATTGCATTTACGAAATAACTTTATTTTTGTGGGTGTAAAGTAAAGTATCCTTTTGGTTCATATCCAACCCACAACTTATATCAAGACAACATTTTTAGCCCCCATTTGATGCCAATAATAGTTTGACTAGGTATTTTCAATCAGGATGCTATAGTACATATTCTACAATTTGATGGCTGAGTCCTTTTGAGTACTGAATCTTCATGAACACACACATCATTGCATCATTAGGGAACAAAAAGTGGAAGAATCTTCTATTTTCCTCCACTCCCCCTGTATCTGGAATAGAACAACAGCTTATAAAAGCAATTCTATTTTTGGCCTGATTAAAGCACTGTAATAAAATGACCAATTACTAAAAATCTTATCTCCCTAAACCTTCACACCAAGCTTATCAACTTAATTCTAAGATCATATGAGTTTTTGATATTGCACTTTAATAACAGGGAATTAAAGCACTATGTTCAATCTTAAATCTCTATTTGATTCTTGGATTTAGTGAGGAAAAAAAAAAAAGGAAAACATTTATCCCTATTTGGTTAATAAGGCAGTGAGAAATCTATTAAACATTTGAAAGGTTTCCTTTCCTTTATTCAAATATTATAATTACATTTTAAAAATATTTTTTTTTAATATTATTTAAGCATGAAATAAAACACAAGAAAAAATACAAGAGAAATTAGTTTTCCTTTCCATTTTATTTTCTTGTAGCGCGAAATCCAGGAACCAGGCACAGACTAAGGCTTAGTTTGGCCCCTATGTGGCTTTTTAAGAGTGGCTTATTAAATTTATTATTGAGTAATTTGATAATTTTGTACAAGTGACACATTACTCTTCAAAAAAAAATATAAGAAAATAAAAAAAAATAACATTGAACTTTAATAGTTCTATTCTAGAGCTTTAAAAGCCCAAAAAAAAAAGCCTTAAATTTAATTTTTGCAAGTGAGTAGTTACCAAATGTATGAAATTGTGATTTAAAAAAAGGCTTACCACCAAAAACTAAGCCTGAGAGATTCGAATTGATTTGAAACTATTTAAATTACAGTGCATTAGAATCAACATAATACGCAAAAAAAATAATAACAATAATAATTTGAAACATTACCAATATAATCAAACCTAAAAATCATAAGTATGGCATAGTAAAAGAGAGGAGAAACATACATTAAGCTGTTGTGTGTAACCAAATCGGACTTTTTCACTGGCATGGGTCAACTGATAGAGAAATAGAAATCTTCTTAACCCATAATTTCGAGCAAAAGAAGACAGACTCATGAACGAAAGCGCAGAGGAGAAGGAGAGAGAGAGTTGTACAACTGCATCATAAGGCTTTCTGTGATTCAATTCATCATCACAGCTGCTGCTTGAACATGCAAATATGAAATGGTTTATGAGTGGAATTCCGATAGTGAATATAATGAAAAAGGACCATGACAGACCAGCCCTCCATAAATTGGATTGATCCAAGAAAACCCATGTCAGACATGATGCTCTTTTTAAACTCTTTGATTCTAAAACTCCTCCTCCTCCTCCTCCTTCATCATGATGACTACTTGAGTATGGCTTCTTCTTTCCCAATAAATATTCTCTTTCATCTTCCATGGGATTTTTCTTTTGGGTTCTCTCTTGGTTTTTTCGGTTTTGGTGGTCCCAATTTGAATTTGATGATCTATACAATCTTGTTCACCCCATAAGCAATGAATGTTTGAGAGGGAAGAGAAATGTACTTTTCTATCCTCAACCTCAATTGATTGGACAATAGCCTAATTATAAAATGGGATAATTACATTTCAATTATCTTTTATGTATAAAATTTAAAAAGCAGTCTACTATTTGTCAGAGGTTATAAAATGTCACTAACTTTTTCGATAAAATTAAAATTATAAAACTTTAAACAATATTTTGAGCATATAAAGTTGAAGAGCTAACTCTTTATTGCGTTGGGAGCAGCTCATCACAATGTTATGATCATATTCAAGGGTGGAGTTAGGATTTTTTTTTTTTTTTTTTTTGTAAGGGGTGGGGGGCAAAAAAATTTGGAGTCTATTTATATATATTTGATAATACAAAATAGTGTCAAATTGAGTTTATTTTAAAATATTATTATCTTTTGGGTTAATATTTATACATTTTGGTGTCTATTTACTAATAAGGTATGATGTCAAATTGAGTTTGGAATATTTAATTGGGTTAGAATAGACTATATTTGGGCTAAAATATCACATGAACTAAAAAAAATTCTCAAATTTTGGGGAGGGCTATATTACATTTGGGTTAAAATATCACATGTGCAAATTTTTTTTTTTCAAATTTAGAGGCAACTAAATTATAATTGGACTAGAATATCACATGTTCTAACACCAGTTTTTTTTTTTTTTTTTTTTTTTTTTTGGGGGGGGGGGGGGGGGGGGGGCTACAGTCCGAGGGAGCCCACCTTTACATCCACCCTTGATTACGTTCATAATGTTCCAGTGCAAGTTTACAACGTGTAAACGTAAAGTAGACTGAAACATAAATCAACTTTTTAAAGTTATTACTATTTTTTTATTTTGTTGAAAACTTTTTAAATTTTTTTTTTCAATTTAAAAAAATAGTAGACTGATTTCTAAATTTTTCACATAAATTTGACTGTAATCTAATTATCTTTACAAAATATACCTTCGAAGTTTGATCAGGTCTCATTTTACACCCTTTAATTTCAGTTGCATCAATTTGGTCTCTAAATTTTTTTAAATAGAAGCAATGTGGTCCAAATATTTTATTTTGTGAGAAAAAAGTAACTGAAGTTACCCAAAAGTTATCACTAGTCACATTTTGTAGGGAAAAAAAAGTAGAATACCAACCATCCATCTCAAGCCCGCTTGTCCAACCTAAAGTCGAACACGATCGATTCGAAGAAAATTTCTCGATTTAGGCTTAGTTTGGCTTCTATTTTGGTATTTCTTTTTTTTTAGAGCACAATTTTATGTTAATTCATTTGGTAGCTAATTTATGAGTTTTGCAAAATTTGAACTTAAGGCTTTTTTGGGTGGAGCCTTTAAAGCTCTAGAATGGAGCTTTTAAAAACTTAAAAGTTGCTTTTTGGTTACATGATATCTTTTTGAAAAGTAGTGTATCATTTGTATAAAATTATCAAATAACTTAATAATAAATTTCATAAACTCCTTTTAAAAAGTCACATAAGAGTCAAAATAAACCTTAGATAGGTGGTCAGTCGAGTCACATGTTACATAAGCCTGTTTTTTTGAAAATATGTTTTGAAGATTTTTTATTAACTTTGGCTTCCAACATGTTACAAAAGCCGAGTCAATAGTAGGGTTGTATATATAAAAATCTTTTGAAAATTGCACAAATAAAAGTCTTTTAAAACTTATTATTAACATGTCCCCTTAATCACATGTTAAGAGAATCTCAGTCACATGTTAAGAGAACTCATGAAAACAAAAATCAAGAAACTTGGAACTCGTGCTAAGAACAGGACACGTGGCTTGTCACTTGAGGTGCGAATGTGATGTAGAAACTCTTTTCAGTAACACGTGAAGACAATTTTTATGCGATAATTACTTTTCTATCTTTTTTTTGTGTGAAAATTAAAAGTCAGTACTATTTTTTTAAAATTAAAAAATGCTCCGTATCAATTTTTGTGTAAAATTAAAAGTTATTCAGTTTTGTACAACGTTAGGATACAACTCACAAGGTTGGAATTAACTATTTATAACGTTATTACTTTATTTGGGTCCCATAGCCACCACCAACCGAGCATGGCCGGCCCAAAGGGGGCCCAGTGGGGCAATCGCCCCGGGCCACCAAAGTTCATCAAATTTTGATGGTCCTCATAAAATTTTTATAAATACATTTTTACCTTGAGATTTTTTTAGCATTTTACATTAGGTCTTCCTTAATCATGTTTAAGCCTCTCCTCAACTTATATTTATGCCCAATTTAGTGTCATCAACTACATATATATTGATATACATATATATATATATATAACTCAAAAGCAAAAGCCCCTAGAATTTTGAAAATTACACTTTTAGTTTAAGAATGTTTTGAGTTTTAGAAATTGGCCTCCCTAGAATTTTGAAAGACACCATACAATATTTAAGTTTTACAAATAGACTCATATTATACGTAGACCCTAATAAATCGCCAATTAGGTATAAGTAAACCCTAAAAAAATAGCCAATTATTTATAAGTAGACCCCAAAAAAATTGCCTCGGGGGAGCTGCCCTCGAATCCCCGAATAAGGGGCCTCACTTTTAGTAGTTCGTCCCGGACCTCCAAATACTCGGGACCGGCCCTGCAACCGAGCTCGAAACGCCGGTAATTAATCGTACTTTTTTCGTACAATGTTTGGTCCCAAGTCACATGGCACACCATCAAGGCTTACCAACAACGATTAAAGTTCCCAAAATGACCTTAATAAAAGCTTTGCTGCAAGATAACCAACTTCCAAAAGTTTTTCAAAGGTTATATTAAACACTTACCCAAACACGCCTTAAAAAGTTTCGTTTTCAAAAGTAACAGTTTCGTAGGTCAAAGAGTCCCCAAAAGTACTCCCATACCTAATTAGAAGTTATTCCGAACATGGAAGAAAGAGTTTAAAATTTGTTGCCGGGGGTATTTCAACCGGTCGAACCGCCTCGTTCGACCGGTCGAATGGGGTCTGGGCAGAACCCAACCTCCAAAAGACCGTATTCATAATTACCGGCACTTTTTCGCAAACGCCGTTAATTACCGGCGCTTCCCCAATAAAATAATGCTTCTTTTATCAAAAGAAACCAAACCAAACAAAACCATTCTAAACCAACTCCTTTCAAACCTAATCATTTCAAAAGTTTTGATAACCAGTCTAATAACTTGTAAAACCATACAAACCATTTATACAATAAACCATAGTCCCCCGAATTACAAGTATCAAAAGTAAGCTTCACACGTCTCGACAAACAAGGTCCTACGGTGAACTAAGTGCCGTACTCACATAGATAATAAGTCTTATTACAAGTTGCACGGTTAGACAATCGGCACAAGTTAAACACATATTACAAACATGATTCAAGTTCTATAAACATAAGGAGCTCCTGGTCTTTCCTCGCCTCAGTACCCGCGATTCTATCCTCCAATCCTTGCCCCTAAATGGTTATTTATATAACCACAAATATGTGGATTTGTTTAAGCTAACGCTTAGTGAATAATACAAATCAAGCATACGAATGACAAATATGTTTCAATCCATCATAACACATAATTATTGGTCTCTAGAGAATAAGTGCACATTCACCGATCCAAAGTCGTAAGATTTAACCATGGCCCATGCCCCTTCGACATGTCTCGTTAATGCCATTCTTGGCAAGTGACCGTCACCACTACTAATCCTCCCCCTTCGAGAAGACGTCTCACGGTGAATTAGCGTAAATTCCCCACTAACCCACATAGGCACATAAACATGCTCGTATAGCAAATCATCATGCTTTTCATTTCAACATGCCGTGGGCCTACTTTAACATGAGTTTTGCCCAATATGAACTACACATGGTATCTATATAAAGTCCCTAGCATATCAAATGCATTAAACCATAGAACATCCAAAAAAACAAGATTAATATCACTCACCTCCGATTTACGCTCTCAAACGATGATCTAAGGAAAACCCAAGCACAAAGAACGTGCAGTAATTCTTCTAATACAATTCCTATTGATTAAAAATCCGACTATCAACTTTTTATGAAAATTCTAGAAAATGAGGTTTCGAAAAAACTTGACCAAACAAGGTTTAATAGGTATCAAAACGACGGCCTTACCTCGAAGAGTTCAATACGAAATGTGGTGAAAAACCAGCGGACGAAGGGTCATCGTTTGGCGTCGAGAAGCTCTAAGCAATCAAATCCCCCTTTGGCTTCTTTCTTGAAACTTAGGTTAAAGTTTTATAAAATTATGAAAGTCATCTCTATCTATATATAGGCAACACTTCCAGAAATTGTGTTTACCTCCCCATGAGTTTTTAAAACTCCAAATCAGTCTTTGAAACTTTCTACATAGCTAATGCATAGCTCTACAAGTGAAACCTCAAAATTATAAAGGTTTCCGACTAAGTTCCGTTTGGTTGCTAAAACGCAAGTTTCTACATGATTTTACAAAATTGCTAATTAGCTTACCAAATTATGTAACGTGTTCAATTTCGTCTTCACCAGGTATCTAATAACCCCAAAGGGTCGCTATCAACAATATAATAATCAAGTATATTCACATATGCCTAAATAAACACTTAAGCACATAATAATGAGTTATTACTCATTTTTCTAACCGTAGGGAATTCTCACATGCCCAACTTCTGGACTGCTTTCATAGCTAAATATTGGGTTCTCAAAAGTCACACTCAAACAACTAGTGAGTCATCACTCGCTTCACACGTGTTAATTAACACAACAGTAAGCATACCATGCATGCTAAAATAATATAAATAAATGCCGCGGGAGCAGGTATCACACACACACACACACACACACACACACACACACACACACACACTCCCTCTCTCTCTCTCTCTCTCTCTCTCTCTCTCTCTCTCTCTTCTTCTTCTCTCTATCCTCTGTTCTCCTCTCATTCTTCTTCTTCTCTTTCTTTAACCCAAGTGTGTGTGTATATATACGGATATATATATATATGAGTATGTATATGTAATATATCACTCTCTCCCCCCCCTCTTTCTATCTCTCTCTCTCTCTCCTAAACACACAAAACCAAACATACTTATGTATATAAAGGGGGTTTATATAGAGAGGGAAAATAAACCACAACCACACAAACCAAACGTGTGACCAAGTTCTACCTACTGCCAATCGATGGGACCAAGTGGCAATTGATTGGTATTAGATATTATGAGGGCAATCGATTGGATAAGCTACCAATTGATTTAGGGTAGGCCAAGTTATGGATTCAGGTCAGGAGGAAGGCAATCAATTAGGAAAATGCAATCGATTGGGAATCAAAAGTGGCAATCGATTGGGAAATTGGTCAATCGATTGGGGCTACAAACTCACCAAAGGCTAGGAAAATACTAAGGGTATATATATATATGCATTCGAAAACATAGGATATTACATTATCCACCATTTATCAAAAGATTTGGTCCTTGAAATCTGAAGTTGTAGTCCCTTTAACCAAAAAGAAACCATCTTGCAAGACGTACTATAAAATGCTCAAGTTCTCATTTTATAGAAACGATTACATCAACGGGTAACTAGTTAAGTTCTAAACACGTGATACGAAGACATCAAGGATCTATGAGTACTAGGGTAACAACTACCAATCTCGGGTTTAGCTGTATGAAATTTGTATGTCAAATTTCGAGAAAAGATCCTAGCCAAAGGGTTTAGCTCTATGAATAGGTTGTCTTACCTAGGATCTATTTGAAACAACTAGTCTCCAAACACAGGAGGTTCCTTCCTCAGGACAAACTCTACAGTGTAAGGGTTTTACTGATCAAGTAGCTAGTCTCGTATAGTTTTGGTGAAACGCTACCATCTACTCTAATCTCCGAAGTTACTTTGTACTGTGCTAATGAAGTCTCCACTGCGTCATCAGTTGACTGTCTCCTGTCTCTAGACTTCTTGTTATAATCGTCAACGTCCTCAGTCAGTCTCTTATTGTACATGATGTCCTATGACATTCTCACTAACTCTTGTGTTGTTGTCATCCTTCAACATGTTGACTTGAAAGCATTATGACCCTAACATCATAACTGGTGATTTAAACTTCCTCACATATTTCCAAATTCCCATGTATGATATAATCCCCTCTCGAGGTCGTACTATCTATTGAATACTCGTTCTACTTTCGCATACTAATTAAATAGGTTAGGTATGGCTATATACTGATTTCTTGAGTCTATCTACTATATAATATCTTGACTGGATGAAAGCGACAGGCAATCGGTGTTGAAAAGTGATCTTCTGTGGTACCCTTTGTAATTTGGGTACTGTCTCTGCGTCACTCGTATATTTTCTCAATAAATCGCGGTCTTCTAGTTCATCCTCTCTTATCAAGGCTATGTCTCAAGAAAATTGAGATTCTTCATCTTTAGTCTCTATCCTACATACCAACGGTTGGTGTAGACTTTCGTATAAGGAGGCATATGATGTCATATGTGTCACACCCGTCCCGAGAAAATCATTGTTTAAAATGCTTAAATGAAATTTTGTGAATTATCAATGTTATTTGATAATTATGAATGAGGTTGACTGAAGGTAACGGTGAGCTACCAATTAAGGACACGATTATAAGAGAATCGTGTGGCATCAACATGAATAAATGACATTTATATGACTTAAATGCTATTTGATATTTCTGGTACCTTGTGAATAGTAATTATACATGTTTTGTATAATTTTCAGTAGTTTTGATCTGATTTTAGATTATTTTGAATACTGTGGTGAGAACGTGAGTGATATGTTGCATAAAATGTAGGTCATCTAGAGATTCCACGAAATTTAGTTTTCGGGCATAATTACAGACCCAAGCTGTCACGCCCCGAATCCACACATGTGAACCCAACCAAGGCCTTCAAACAACAATTTACAAATGAAAAAGAGGGAAAACAAGCACATTTACACCATTATGTTAGACAAATTAAGTCCAAGGGAAAAATGGTAATTAACAAGGTATAGCAAATTTTATACCAAAAGATAGATTTTTGAGTCCCGGTTCCAACGCAAAAAAACGGTGTGCGAATCCGAGTTTTCTAGAGAGAGTTATGACCGTTTCCGTAAAAGTCGACAGTGCAGCAAAATGACCTGCGGATCGATCCGCCCCAAAATCGGATCGATCCGGTTTTAGCAGAACCTCGTTTTTGGCCCTCCAGAAGTGCCGGATCGATCCGCTCAAGACCCGGATCGATCCGAATTCTGCAGTACCCAATTTGACAGCAATTTCACTAGTTCTGCAGATTCCAAACATTACCAAAACCAATCCAAACTTCATGAAACTTTCCAAAACACTTCAAAACTATTCCAAAAATCATTCTAAACCATTTCTAAGTTATACTAACATGTTCTTAAACATTAATCAAGATCTCCAAATGCTACAACACTCAAACACACTCAATTTTCACAAAACCAAGCTAAAACACATGATCTTGAACTCAACTCTCAACCATCATGCTCCAAACCACAGAAACAAAAGTTGGAGAAGTTCCAACATGATTTTTAAACCATGAACAAGACGTGCAACGCCATCTCTCCCAAATCTCTCCCAAGTACTCTCCCAAATCTCTTTCAAATACTCCCAAATCCCTCAAGATCAACCAAAACAAGTTTTCTTAAAACAAACTTCCATTCAAACATATTCCAAACTACATTATCAAAACAAGAAAGATACCAACAACATTTTAAGCTCCGGTTACAAGATTTACATACGTCTTGGACTGATTAAACCAAAACTACTATAAGCTACTAAGTTCTAGTACAAACCCAAGTTAGTTATTACAAACTACAAGTTTTACTCAAAAATAACTATAGAGATAAGTTACAACATTTACAAGCTTTCCGAAACACCACGAACCCCCAAGTTCATCTCCCTGGATTCTTGCCGTCGAGCTCACTTACAATGGTTATTCAATAACCACTATAATATATAAGCTATATGCTTAGTGAGAGATATCAATCAAGCACACGGATGACATATCAATGTTTATATTCAACTAAACAAATATAATGATCTCCGGATAAGCAAGTATTTCATCCACCACTACCCGCAAGTCCGCGACTCCCCCAATAGTCCACGGCACAAGCCAATGACCCACGCCACACACGTGCGGTCTAATGCCGATGTCGGAAACAAGTGGTCGTCACCACGGAACAATCTCATGGCGGATTCATACAAGCTTTCCTTTGACCCACATAGACAACTAAACATGCTCACATAAACATATCATCATGCTTTGCACAAAATCATAGCTAAACATGAGTGATTAAGCTAAATAGGCATATTATTAACACCCAAAGAACATAAACATGAATCTCATCCCAAAACAAGATTGAAATCACTCACCTCTTTGCAATTCGCTCCTAGTTAAGAAATTAAAGCCCAAATCTACTCCGGGTTCAAATCCTACATGAATTTGGCAAATTACGGATTACCGCTCCGAATTGGTTGTGAGAAATACGATGATTATACTCAATAAAATCAGTATCATAACGTAGTACTCACCTCTACGAGTCCAAATTCGGTCTCGGAATTGAAATTGGATGTCGAACGCGCCGTCAATCGTCGTTGAAAGCGTCGTCGAATTCCGTCGTCGATTTCGCACGAATATAGTTTCTCTGTAAATTCCTTAACTCACTAAGGATGAAGATGACTCAATGTGATGAGTCATGAGACACTTGTCTCATCCATATACATTTCAAGTGTTGGTTTCTATTATGACCTCCCCAACATTTCTCTAATTTTGCAATTATACCCCTACTAGTTATAGAACTCTTTTAAAATTATCCCAAACTTAAATAGGTGTTTGTCTATGTCTCGCGTGGGTCCCATAAGTGGTCCCACATAATTTTATGAAGTTGCTAATTAGCCTACTAATTATATAACGTGTTCATTTCGTCCTCACCCAGGTATTCTAAATGATCACATAATTGTTCCCTAACAATAAACAATATATTCTAAACAACATGTAAATATTTCACATATGCCTTAATAACCATTTAAGCACATAAGGGTGATTCCACAACTTTGTCCCATCACAATGGAACTTTCTCAACTCATGTCCCAATTTGGGACTGCCACATTGGCCAACATTGGGTTCCCAAACTGGACACCCATAATCAACTAGTGAGTTAAAACTCACTTAAACATGTGTTAGTAAACACCAATTAATTATGCTAATGCATACTAAATCATAATTAACAGTTAATCACGGGAGCGGGTGTTACACAAGCGGAACTTAGACGAAAACTTTTATAATTTTTAGTTTTCACTCGTGAAGTAATAAAATGGACGTGTGCGATGTTTTAGGAGATAATTAGAAGTTTGGAGAACTTGTGGAAAGTTAAATGTAATTCTCGAGAGTGGTGCCTATAAATAGGAAACTCAAGATATCTTCATAATTATCCAAACTCAAAATATTTTAGGTGAGAGAGAGATAGAGATAGAGAAATGAGGGGATTTATTTTCTATGATTTCTTGACGACAAACGACGACCGTTCGTCCGTCTGTCAATTTTCAACCAGATTTCATATTCAGATTGCTCGAGGTAAGAGCTACATTTTGATACCTCTTAGGCCATGTTTGGAAAACTATTTTTGAAAAGATAATTCTAAAAATTTGGTAAAAACATGTTAATACTTGTAGGAATCATTATCGGAGATCCGACGATTAATCGGACTACTAGTACTTCTCCTGAAATTATAGGACTATAACCGAAGTATGAATTCTGAACTTGTGTTATATAAACAATTTTGGATGTTTTGAATATTGTGTATGAAATTGTGATCCGACCAAAATCCATGTGTTAAATTAGGTCCATTAATTTTAACAAGTATGTGTTGAAAAGCATGGTGATATGGTTATATGAGTATGCTAAATGATAATGTGGGTCAAAGGGGAGTTTGGTATAATTTCATGCCAGGGCACACCTTTTGATGTTTGAGAGTTATAGTAGTGACGACTACTTGCTTGGTTTGGGAACCAACCCAGCCAGAGCAAATGGATACAATGGTTGAGTGATCCTTGGTTAGCCATTGGAATCGCAGTTTAAGATTTAAGACTTGCCAATATATCGGATGAATGCGTATGTCTCTCCCCAGAGAATAAATTATGTGATTTGATGTTTAAAGCATGAACTACCTCATATGCATTTGTTTAGAATTGTATACTCAGCATATAGCTGAGCAGTGGAGACTTCCTCCATTACAGGTGATAAGAAGAAGAAAAAAATATGAGGAGTAAGGCCGTGGGAGTGCCGGAGAGCATCTCTTGTATATGTGTTTTTGTTTTCCATTCCAAGGTTGTAATGATAGATGTAATGAACTAGAATTTCGTTCTATTTTTAACTTAGAATCTTGAAATGGATTAGTAGTTTTGTAAACTGCAGTAGAACTTCTATGATTGTAGTTCGGATCATTGAATCATGGTGGTAGAAGCGTTGGATATTGGTTTGGAGAACCATAGTTTGAAAAATTGCAGAACACTTAGTAAGTTGATAGGAAATAGTCAACTGGTTCTTGGAATAGTCGACTGGACCCCTGTTTTGAGCTAAACACTACTTTGTTATGTTGAGGGACAGTCGACTGGGTCCCCAACGTAGTCAACTAGTTTACGGATTAGATTTTGTTAATTACAATCTGCGGAAGGACCAGGCGACTGGGGAAGGAAAACAATCGACTGGGTCATGTGTTCAAAATGGGAGTTTCTGTTGGACTTGGAATCCGGTCGACTGGTATGTACCAGTTGACTGAGATTTAGAGACCACAGTCGACTAGTGCCCCGCTACAGTCGATTGGATTATTGGTTGGGTTTTAGGCTCTCTACATCTTGCATTTCCAGTTGACCGGACTTATGATCAGTCGACTGGATTACTGATTTCAAAAGAGGTGTTTCTTTAAGTGTTTCCAAATGCGCAAAACTTTTTATAACTCTGAAATTCATGGTTTGTACTTATATTTTCCACTGCTATTTACTTAATGGAACTGGATAAGCCTTGGTGGCATGCTACATGTCTTATTTCCACCTCTAGCGTGATGGGTCGTGACAATATAGGGATGCAATTGATGTCATATGGGGATGCAATTGATGTTATATCTATACTTGGATAACTACTATCGATCAGTGTCAAACGAATTGTTCAGGTATCTACAATTTATGGTGTACGCTCAAAATTGTAGGGTGAGTTGAGTAGTCTAATCCTTTTACTATCAAATCAAACGAATGCAAAACATTCTACAATGTCGGGATCATATGTAATACATGTTGTAGGTGCTAAGTGTTGTACCTTCCGTCTATCATCCTTGCCTAAGTCGAGATCCATTATTTGTTCGGTGAGTCTGTCCTCATGGTACTTGTTGCGGTGGAGCATTATGTTGCGTCTCTAGTTCTGGACAAAACTTACGAACATGACCCACTTTTTTACAGTTGAAACACTGTATTCCTGATCTATTAGTTTTCCTTGATGCTCCGCATTCTTGAAAATGGTGTCCCAGTACTTGACAGTTGTAACAGACATCTCGTTCCATGTGTTGTGTTGGAGTCACCGCTGGTTTTGATTCTTTCTTATCGTTCCCCTCTTGTGCTTCTGGTGATTGCCTCTATAACTTCTCTATGTTTTTCTTTGTTGAACTTGGTTAGCTATCAACACAATATAACTGTCTCTTCTTCTCTGATTTGTTAGTAGAAACTGATCGTTTCCTAGCAATGAATGATCATCTCGTTGTCCTTCACTAATCTGAGTGTCATCTTCTAGTTTCATTGCCATTTCTACCAAGGCTTCAAAAGATTGTTCTAAATGTCCTATAGTTATATGACGGATATGTGGAACTAGTCCTTGATGATATCTCTTAATCTTTCTCCTTGGTGTATTGATCATGTGTGGTACAAATTGTGATAGCCTCTCGATTTGTGTTGTATATTCTGGCACTGTCAAACTACCTTGGATTAATTGTATGAATTTCATCTCTCTTTTGTTCTTCTCGGACTCTGGAAAGTACTTTTCTAGAAATCGAGTCTTGAATGATTCCCAAGTCATCCTTCCTATAGCTTCTTCACCTATTGTAGCTTTAACTGCGTCCCACCAATCTGTTGCTGAGAACTTTAGTTAAAATACGGCCAAATGTCTTTTCTCAGCATTATTACATTCGAGTGTCTCAAATATCAATTATATCTGACGAATCCATTGCTCAACTTGCCATGCTCCCATTAATCCTATAAAGGTTCCTGGTTGAAGAGCACAAAATTTCTTTAGCAGCTTGACTCTTGTTTGACGTACTGGTGTTCCATTGCCGATGACATGATGAACACAATTGATACTTGTTCCATGCGACGGATGAAAACTCCGACCATTCCTATTGGATCTATCTTGGGAGGTACTGCATTAGGTACTCCGTTCAACTGGCCTGGGTTCCCTCGAGTTGTTCTAACCATAACGAGTGCTGGTAGTGTTCATTGTCGCTATCTACAAATGAAAAACTATTCGGTCAGGCGCATTCTATCTTATATATCAGGCAAAAATAACAAATGTGCTAACAAAATACAATGCCACTATATATAACACGATCACATCAAGAAATACGAATACATAAATAATACTCCCTCCGTCCCATAATAAGTGTCCACATTTCCTTTTTTGGATGTCCCACAATAAGTGTCCACTTTCCTAAATTGGCATATAGCTTTTACTTACTTTCCATAACTACCCTTATAATAAAGACAAAGAAGCATTTATTTGTGGTCCCAAAATAAGCAAAAAGTCAAACACCTATCACATCTAAGGGTAAAATTGGAAAGTGACTCTTTAATGAACCAAATAAATTAATATAATGCAACTTTCTTAAACATTGTGCAAAAAGGAAGTGGACACTTATTATGGGACGGAAGGAGTAATATTAACCACAAAGGTCAGTCTACCTACCAGGTATGCTCAAAGGTATCTATGCTCAAACAAATGTTACGAAACTACATGTTCTACGTGTAGGTCAAATCTAAATATTCTATTTATATTCTCAAGTTTCAAACTACGAGTACTGCTCAACTAACATGTGAGACCACTCAACTAACATGTGGCTCAAGGTAACAAGATAATCTTATCTTTAACCTCTTTCTATTTCTAAATTATACTGACTGTTCCGAGATTACTCATGAATTCATCAGTGTCTAAAATCTACGGATCTATACTTATGATCTTCATAACTGATGTTGTCAAAATCAAGTTTTAACCCAATTAAAACATAGTATAAAAGAAATAGGGTGTCTAGTCCACAGGGATTGGATTGCAACAATGCTTGGTGGGCGCTTAATGACCAATTATAATGCGAGGAGTAATTAACAAACTAAAAAATAAAATTGAGTTTGGCTCAATTCGTGTTAGATTATACTACAATGACTATTTAGCACATGGAACGGAACTTTGAACAAAGCTAAGTTTAATTAGAAATTAGGGGTTTTGTAAATGGAGAAATTGAGGTTGGGGAGCATTCCCCACCTTGGACCAACCAACACATGGATTTCATACTTGTAGTACATTCTAGAGTAGAAAATCCCATTATGATAAACTATCAAACATGTAGTAGTCAACCTACATGCTAGATATAAGATCCAATGCAACACATGAGTATAGGTTTGAAGTCTAGGGATTTAACAACTTTCAATACTTGACATTGTAAGTGAGGTCTCAAGACATCAAACCTAACACCCATGAACACTATATATACACTATAAAGTGTGAAAGTCCTATATTAAAACACACATGGGTCCAATGGTGGGTTTATGATCCCCAACCTACATGATTTAGCTACTCATAACTACAATGACATTAATGTTAAAGAGAGGGAAAGAGAAAGTATACCAACTAGAGGAATTCACAATAAATGCCATAGATATATCCAATAAAAATCCAAGAAAATCTTCAATAAAAACTTCAACCATTCAATACATTCACACTCTTCTCTCTCTAACACTAAATAGAAGTGAATGTGGGTAGATGAGGAGTAATGGGGGGAGAGAGATGAGGAGATTAGAGAGAGAGTTTTTAAAACCTACAAATTCTATCCAATATAAAAACTAACCCTAAATAAAAACCATCTCTAACTATATATACTCCATACACAAAATGGCAAAGTTGTAATAAAAATAGGGAGAAATAAGCAGAAGCGGATCGATCCCTTCATAATGGCGGATCGATCCGCCTTTCATCTGGGCCGTTAGTATCTTTCTGAGAAACCGCGGATCGATCCCTTCATTAGGGCAGATCGATCCATTTCGAGGGTTCTCTCGCAGAATGTCACTAAGGAATCGCGGATCGATCCATTCACAAATACTGATCGATCCGCCTATTTTAGAACTGATAGTAATTTCTTCAAAAACACGCGGATCGATCCGCTCTAAAGGGCGGATCGATCCACCTTTCCTAAAATCTCTTCTTCCCCCCTTTTACTTCAAGAATGCCATAAGGAATAGGTTCCACTTCACCCAAGCTTGCAAAACCTACAAGAATGAGATCATTATTGGCAAAAAGAGAGTAACACTAAGGGAACACAGAGGTACAATTTATCCATTAAATCTCCCAGATTAGGTAATAATTCGTGCTCAATATGAGTAAAATCATGAAGTTAAGAATATAATATTGAACACGAATCAATAACCACAACTGACTCCAGATGCCTTGTTCTCCGTGAACTCAGATGCTTTGTTCTCCGTGAACTCAGCTATCAACAGTTATAAAGATTTCCTAACAACTCTAGTAGTTACTATCCTCCAAAGAATCATCTTAAGGCGAATGCTTCTAACATCTCGTCTATGTGACAAGATAACAATTCTATCTCATCTCAGCTAATCCTCATGCTATTGTTACTAACTTAGAACTCAGGTTCTAACACAAAAGACAAGCAGTTCACAACCAAAACCTAGGCTCTGATATCCAAAATCCTGTCACGCCCCGGAGATGCAAAAATATAGAAAATAAATTCCTTTTTGGTCACGTAGGCCTGTGACTGGGGAATAACTGCATTGTCATCTACTTAAACCAATAAACACAACGATATGGAGGAGGATATTCATAGATTATAACCTATTAACATAATCAGAGGCTACAACGGAAACTCATAGGTCACAGTCTACTAAAACTATTACAACAACTGGCTTATAGTCTGAAGCCTACGATAATAATATGTACAGTAGTACAATAGATATACAAACTAAATATTACAAAGCGGCACTTCTTCGTCTTTAAGCCTTCAGCTCTAAGCTAACGGAACATCAGTGTTCCGTCCTCAACACCTGCAAAGCTCTAGACATTGGAATGTCCAGGGCATAAACACCATTAACTTTGAATACAAAGCTGAGTGAGTATCAAAACACTCCTCACCCGTTACTGTTTAGCATCTTAAAATTCGGTTAATCTTTTATCAATGGTGTCATTCACAGACATAGCAGATGTCTCAGTAAATACACATCAAATCAATGGTAGTAGGAAACATATTAAGTAATGATAAAGATAAAGATCAAGGTAAAACATCTCATCACGCTATTCACCAAATCCATGCATGCAACCCATGCATCCATCACATGCATTTATCTTTACATCGGGATACTGAATCCATGACTCAAATAATCATCACATCATATCTGTACTCATATTCATATTCCTATCCATTTTCAAATCCATACAGCGATAACATAATACAAATCTGATATCACATAACTTAGCCAGTAGGCCACACCAGTCGTATACCTGGTGGTGTCCTACGTCACACGATCCCTTGACAGGTTACTGGTTGGCTACACAGTACATCCTATCTGTAAATAATGGGAACGGCATATCGGACATCTTCAATGATGTGTATATCCTCACTGGTCATCTACACAGTTGAGAATACATTAAAGCACTAGTTGGGGACATCTTCAATGGGTACACTGGACGTCTTCAATAGCGAGAGGCGCACTAGGAACTTTAACCATCCCACGTCCACCCGGCTCGTCTGCCATTGATCCCACGGATCCAAAGTACACATATCTCATTATTCCACATTAAAGCGCAGTTCCGGATTCTCATCATATTCTCTTATCTCTTCGTACCAATATCCTATGCATGTTGACCATATGTCATGAAATGCATTACTTTAGATACAAGAATTGTCATATGCTATATGTTTATCATATCTACTCATTATCTGGTTATTGACATGTAGTCGTGTTCTACCAACTATATCATTCAGCAATAACTACATATGGCAGTTAATAGCAATAATAGTTCATCTTGAATCAGCAGTTAACACATAATGGTTCATATCATAACGATAACGTTATCATATAAGTCAAAGCCTGATATAACAACATATTGATTAATCATGTATCCTAGTACCACAATATTACTCATGGTATAACTACTAACAAGTCAGACACATCATGACTAACTTATAACATGTAACCATGTCTAAACAACATATAAACAATATTCTAATCTTACCCAATCGATTGGCCAAACATGGCAATCGATTGGATTAGCGGGGTAATCGATCATCCAAAAGGGCAACCGATTGGGCTAGCAATCGATTGGAAACCATGGTAATCGATTAGACTCCATCTTATTCCTCAAAACAATTTGGCTTTATTATAAAAATGTGGCGGGTTCCTCTTTTCTTCTCTTGCACGTTATTTGTCACACCCGTTCTAGAATTTTATGGTTTTAGCATGCATGTTTAGAATTTTGTGATTTATCAATGTTAATTGATAATGGTGATAGGGTTGACTGTGGGTCAACGGTAAAGTGTCAGTGAGGACACAGGAACATGGAAGTTCATTTTGCATTGGCATGAGTAAATGACATTTTTGTGATTTAAATGTTATTTGACTATACTTGATTTTATGAATAGTAAATAATACATATGTAGTATAATTTTTGGTAATCTTGTCATCGTTGTATATCATTTTGAGAACTGTGGTGAGAACGTGAGTGTCACGTTATTTAAAAGGGTAGGTTGTGTAGAGATTCCATAGAATTTTACGTATATTTTGGACCCAAACGAGAGTTAGTTGAAATTTTTTGTAATTTATAATTTTCACTCGTAAAGGCATAAAATGGACGTGTGTGAAGTTTCAGGAGTTAACTAGGAGTTTGAGAAACTCATGGGGAGGTAAACGCGATTTTCGAAGAGTTTTTCTATAAATAGGTAAGGGTGAGATTTTATTTTTCACAAATTTTCAAAAATATCATTGGAGAGGAGAGAGAAAAGGAGATTTGTTGCCACGGGCTTTGCGACGATGATCGGCGACCTTTTGTCTGTAAGATTTTTCCCAAATTCGAGATTTAAACTCGTGGAGGTAAGATCTTCATTTTGATACCACTTAGGCCATGTTTGGTAAACTTTTGTAACAATCTAATTTCTAGACTTTTGGGGGAAAACCCCTGTAAACTTGTAGGAATCACTTCAAATCTGAGATCTGACGTTTAATCGACCCTCTAGTCGATCCTTCAAAGTTTGGAGGAAATCGCACGAGGTGTGTAGTCTAACTTGTGAATATAGAAAAATACATATTTTATATTTCGACGACGAAATTGTGATCCGGGAAAAATTCATATGTTAATAGTAGGCCCATTGATTATGCACGCGCTTAAATATGAAAAGCATGTCTAAATTTACACAAGCACGTTGAGTTATCTATGTAGGTCAAAGGGGGGATTTATACAAATTCATGCCAGAATAAGCTTCTCGATATTTGAGAATTTTAGTAGCGACGGCTACTGTGCATGGTTTATGGCTTGGACTTGCCATTTAATGGTTGTAGGCTTGGACTAGCCATTGACATCTGGTTTAAGGCTTGGACTTGCCGCTACCGGATGAAGGCGTATTTTTCTCCCTAGAGACTATTATTGTGATTTCTGAGATTAAAGCATGTTTTGTCATATTTTGCATATGCTAGAACGTGTGCACTTAACATATAGCTGAGCAGTAGAGATTTACTCCATTGCAGGTAAGAAAAAAGACATGAAGAAGCGTGAGGAGTGAGGCAGCTGTGGAATGCCGGGGAAACACTTGTTTATCTTTTGTTCTCTTTTCCTAAAAAACTTGTATAAGGATTTGGGAATTCATATTATGTTGTAATAGAAGTTTGGGCTAATCTTGTAAGTATTGTAATCACTGGTAAACCTTTGTAGTTATCTTTTGAATCGTGGGTGTACTACTGTGTTTATGTTGGTTTGGAATCAGAGGACCTGAGCGTGAAATTCTGCAGAATACATAGTGTGCTAATACAGATCAGTCGACTGGTTTTTTATTTAGTCGACTGGATCGCTGTTTTGAACTGAGTATTGCTTTGATACATTTGGGGATCAGTCGACTGGATAGGATCCCTGAACATGACTACCTGCTTAAATAGAGTACCAGACGACCAGATAACTTCAGTCGACTAAATATTTTTGGAACCAGTCGACTAGGTTCCCGTCACAGTCGACTGGACGTGCTATGGATTCTTTGAAAAAACTTACTAGTTGATGTTCAGTCGACCGGAGCCCCGACCCAGTCGACTGGACCTCTGTTTTTAAAACTGAATTGTTTCTCTAAGTTTTTCTATGGGCAAAACGTTTTCTAACTGTGTTTTTAAATGGATGTGACTTATGTTTCCGCTGCTATTCATACTATAATGGAACTGGATAAGCCTTGATGGCGTGCCACGTGTCCTATTCCGCGCGTAGCGGGATGGGTCGTGACATTATTAAGCATACAGAAACATCCCAAAAACACCTCCTTGAGTGAGTTAATGAACTAACTTTACTCCGGCGTTTCGGTGAAGGCATCCTAAGCTCGATTAGTGGCGGCTATGGTGAACTCTCTCTATCTCTGTCACGTCCCGGAATAACAAAAATAGAGAAAAATAAATTTCCTTTTGGGATCCATAGTGAATTACAGGTGAATGTCACTAATTGTCCACACTACAGAGTACTAGTCATCTAGAAGTAACAAGACAGTAAATATATTAAACTGAATATATTACAGAAGTTCTAGCTATTACAATCATCAGAGTGCGCTACAGGAAATATAACAGGTCTGAAAGCAACATATGCCCAAGTACACATTTAACTAATAAAGTTCAATAGTAATATACAACTAATAATTATCTAGTTTTTCAGCTGGCGTAAACGTCATCGTCAGCGTGGTAGTCTCTCATGGCATAACAATTCTTGGTAGGGACACCCTCTACATACTCCTCCTTTAGTTATTAGCTATCATCATCAGCTCCATCACTTGCATTAATAAGAACATGGTAGTCTGGACAGGAAATGTCCAAGCAATAATGGCCATCAGCTTACTAAGAGTGAGTGAATAGAAACTCACAAGGTACCAATTGTATAGCATAATAACAAGTTATGAAAGTCGTAAGATATAGTTCTACTAAGTAATATCTTCTATTTGATCAACCCCGCGTTACCCGAATCCACGTCTTATTATGCAAAGACCTACAAACACTGTGGATATCGCAGGTTTTCTTCTACCCACAGCTTTTCTTTTAAAATTCTTTTAAGATTTCAAAATTCAAAACAAATGAGTCGCCACTTAATTTTTAAAAGGAAAAATTAAGAAACCATTTTAAAGCAACTGATATTTTGTGAAACCAAATATTAAACTAGGTCCGGGGATTATGGAATGAGAAGGGAAGGAGCCCATTGGACTAAAGCACCCCTTCTCATCCTATCTCGCGATAGGCCTCTACTTAACATCCTTTTAATCGATTTATTAATTTAAATGTGCCCTCAACTAATACATATGTATAAATATACATTACAAAAGCATGTCCAAAGGGTGTAAGATTGCAAATGATAAAATACCATTCTAAAATCACATATTTCAAGTAACAAGCAATATGATATGCAAATAAGGAACTAGAGAACTTACCCGGGATCCGACCGCGAATATTAAACGTGCAAATGCATGCGAATAGATAAAACCTAGGAATAGAGTCTCTAATCCATATATACAAGTAAAGCAAGTCCTAATTCTAAGGTGTCACGCATTAAGTCGAAAAAATCGATAAAATCAAGAAATTAAAATGAACTAAAGAGGAGTTCAAGAAATCATACCTTATTAGCGCTACAAAACAAAGGGTTAGTCCACATGATATACAAAATATAAAGTTGGATCTTAAATAATAATCCTAGACTTCTAGCTTAAATCTATAACATATAATTAAATCTAAAGCACACAAGTCCTAATTACAAACATCAAGCCACATGGATGAATATGTACATGAACAAGAATAAATCATAAAATGCTCAATGACTTAGATCACTTAAACTTTGAATTCAAGCTTAACCAATCATTATTAAAACATGGTTTGAGCCCTAGGTCATAGAAAAGTCATTTGGTCCATTATTTACAAAGTTGGTCAAATGTGTCATAAAATTCTGAAAATTGCAGAGAGCAGACCAGAACATTTAAAAAATCAAAAAGCATGGTTTTCGTGGTTTGATCTAGATGAATTTTGGACATACAATGCCTCTGTGTGTCTAGTTTTTAACCCAAAAAAGAAATCAAAATTTCAACGGTCGGATCTCCGGGAATTTGACAGAAACCAGACATCACTCAGCATCCTACAACCTTCTGTCCAAAGTTCTTGCACGATTTTCTAAAAATAGCAAAACGATCATAAATGCTTTGTTCTTTTTAGGGTGACTTTTTAATACATTAATCTACTTAGAAAAAATTATTTTAGGCCACAACCACGTTATTAGAACTATGGCTTAATTATTTCAAAAGAGTGTCACTGTGCTAAAATTCTGGGCAGATTATTGTTACTTCACAAAACTCATGGCCAAACCATTTTAAACATGAAACCACCTTAAAACAAAAATTACAGTGGTAGAATATTGTGTTATTGACACTTTCCCGTTGGTTTCACTTGATTTCAACGGTTAGATTTCGAACTAAAAATCCTTGATCAAAAACAGTTTGCGAACTCACTATTTTCATTTGTCAAGTTCAACTTTTATTTGTTAACCCTAACTATTGGACCATGAAGTTGGACTTAAACTAAACCATTTTCTCCTACCATTTGATGGTCATTAGAGGCTAAGGATCTTTATATTTGTAGATTTCAAATGAAGTATGAATAGACTTCATGAAATCTCAAGGTAAGGAATCTAAACCATGGAGATGGGCTTAGACTCAAAGCCATTTTCTCCTACCATTTGATGGTCATTGGAGATGAAGACATGACTAATACTCATGAGTCTCTAAGGAATGTAGAAAGGATTCCATGAAACATCAAGTTTAGAGGACCCAAGTCATGAGTATGGACTTGGATCTATCTATTTGCTTATAAAATGAAGTGATGATCAAACTTTGACTCCCATGGGAAGCATAAGCTTACATGGGATTCAAAAGATCATGTTCAAGAGATTTCAAGAGAGATATTGAGAATCTCTAAGAGTCTCAAGAAGAAAGTATGATCAACAAATGAAATGAAACAAAGAAAACAAAGTAGTTTGAGGATTAAAGATTCAAAAAGAAAGAATGTAAATAAACAACTTACGGTTAGAGGATCACCTCCAAACTATCCTCAAAGTTTCCCTCCTTTGAAAATCTTCCAAGCTCTTCTTCCTAGTTTTCTAAACTCTCTATTTTCTCTCAAAATATGGTAGTGATTTCTTGTGTTTTCTTGGTGTATCTCTTGTATCTTCTTGTATATTCACCTCTCTCTTTTTTTCCTTTTTTTCTCCTCCCACTTTTTTTTGTGTATGTTGTTCTTGTTTTATAGGCAAAATTACCAAGTATTTTCGGAGTAAAAGACAGGTGTAAACATCCCATTTGGTGGTACAATTCGTACTTCCTGAAATTAGACAGACTGCTGCCCAGGGCGGCAGTCAAAATTCATGTGCGGTAGTCCGTGGATGCCAACGCGGCACTTCGTGACTGCCGCAACGGCACTCAATGACTGTCGCGTGGCTCTCAATAAGTGCTGCCCAAAATTATCGATTGCCGTATCTTGGTTAACCTTACTTTATCAGTTTTTTATTTTTATCCGCATACAGATACGTATTGTATCACAAAATACGGACTTTAAAAGCAAACGGTAGTCAGAAAATGTCGGCGGTACTCAGTAAAGGCCGGGCCGGCGCTCACCGAATACCGTGCGGCACTCACGGAATGCCGTGCGGCACTCACTGAGTGCCGCGAAACACTGCCGTGTGCCGTTTTTTGTTGAACTTCTCTTTTTAGGTCTTTTCCTTCTTCCTTTCCCTTAAAGAAACTTATTTTCAAAGATCTTTTCCAAAAATAGTGTTTTATACCTGAATTCTCCTAAATACCTGGTATTTTCTTTTTTTCTGTGAAATTTTAATGCGTCTGGAGAACTTTTTGAAGAGCTTGGAATACTTCTAATCTTTCGGTCCTTATCATCATTGGACGTGGAGGTGACGCTCTCCTAAATTCGACGACTGGTCAAAATCGGGGTGTCTACAGTTTGCCCCTATTTGACAGAGCTCGTGGGGCAACGCGTCCCATAGGCGAATGTCAAAGCCTGTGTGAAGATAAACCTTTGACCAGGCTGCCGAATTTAGGTCAAACAAAATGCGTTGCAAAAATGGCTTCACAAACGGTTCAGGTTGGTCGTGCTCAACGGTGAGCTGCCTACGTATCCATTCAGGAATCAGACCAAAATGTAGTTCGGGCGGGAGCCAAACATACACAAGCACAAGTAGCCATACGGATGAATGCACCTATCTTGTTGTGATGCAAATGCTATGCGATGGTATCTTCTGAATTGACCTGGTCATACAGGCGCCATGCTTATCATGTCTTCCCTATGTATGGCGCACTTTACACGACGTATTAGTTGGGAAAGGTCATCCAATGCAAAATTTATTACGAGGGTCGTGAAGATGCTTTTGATTTGATTTCGAGGATTAACGCAAATTTGTTGCAGAAACCGAGAATGTAAATTCGTTACACTCTCAAGATAAGGATCAACGTAAATTTGTTACGTGGATCGGGAATATAAATTTGTTATATTCTCGGAATACTAGTTAACGCAAATTTGTTGTGGAAATCGAGAATGTAAATTCGTTACATTCTCAAGATAAGGATCAACGTAAATTTGTTACGTGGATCGAGAATATAAATTTGTTATATTCTCAGAATACGGGTTAACGCAAATTTGTTGCGGAAACCGAGAATGTAAATTCGTTACATTCTCAAGATAAGGATCAACGTAAATTTGTTACGTGGATTGAAAATATAAATTTGTTATATTCTCGGAATACGGGTTAACGTAAATTTGTTGCGGAAACCGAGAATGTAAATTCGTTACATTCTCAAGATAAGGATCAACGTAAATTTGTTACGTGGATCGAGAATATAAATTTGTTATATTCTCGAATTTTTTTAACTTTCAAGATCGGGAGCCCACGGGCTCAAATATTTTTAAATTTCAGGAATTGGGAGCCCACAGACTCAAATGTTTTTTCATTTTTCAGGATTTGGGAGCCCACGGACTCATATTTTTTTAATTTTCGGGAATTGGGAGCCCACGGGCTCAAATGTTTTTTTCATTTTTCAGGATTTGGGAGCCCACGGGCTCATATTTTTTTAATTTTCGGGAATTGGGAGCCCACGGGCTCAAATCTTTTCCTAAACTTTGAAATTTGTAGTCAATTTAAACCTAAAAACGACCCCGAGGGTCAAAAGTGTGATGAGGGCAAAATTTGGGGGCCTCAAATTCAATTTTCGGGACTTGATTTGAATTTTTGGGGGGAGATGAAGGATCTTTGAACCGACTTAACCGCGGCACACGCGGATTTTAGCGGCAGTCGCTGACTGCCGCGCGGCACTCACGGAGTGCCGTTGCGGCACTTGGCGAGTGCCGCTCGACAGTCCAGCGACTGCCGCGCACGGAAAACTGAGTACCGTGTTTGAGCGGCAGTGATTAAAACCGGCAGTTTCATTACATTTCATTCATTCTCTCAATCTTCTCTCTCTCGAAATCTCTCTGGAGAAAATTTTTCCTTTTTCCTTTTCTTGCTTGGGTACTCACAAGTTAGTTCTGCTTGATCAAGACTTGATTAATCTCTTTTATTTCATTATTTTTCTAAATTTTTCATGAATTTAACGTGTGGATCTCTCTTTTCCTTTGACAGATTATGGCGAGCGGTTCAGGGAGGAAGAAGAAGGCCAGGTACACGGCCACTCATCACCCAGATGCCACACTCTTACTGTGGGACCCTGATGAGCATTTATCTGCCCGCGCGTTTAAGCTGGAGGTAAACGTTCCCCTCTATTTGTTTCTCGCATTTCCAATGCCGTGTGATATTCCTGTATGTGACGTGAAAAATCATGTAATCTCAAATGCCTTAATGCTATGCTTGTAACGCCCTTGAGCGTCCTGATTATTTTATTCTGTACCCCTTCTTTAAAGAAATTTTCGTATTTATTACTTATTTTGTGAACTTAAAAAACTCTTCATAAAATGAATGCTGCGTTCTGAATTTTCCGAACGTTTCACCTACCCTTTTTCATTTATTATATTTTTTACTTTTCTCAAGGACTTTTGAAAACTGTTTGTGTTAATCAGAATTTCACACACTTCTCGTAAATAAAGAATCTTTTCCTTTCGAATTTTTCTTTCTTTTTCTTGGGATTCACGAGTGCGACGCCCTTTAAACATTCCCTTATGTTCATTATATCTGTGAATTTTCTTGAGCGTTTCCAAGCGCCCTTTTATTGTTCTAACCTAATTTTGAATACTTGTGAATCTGCACTTTAAAACTAATGCCTCCTTTGAACCTTGCTTTGAAACTTAACAAGTTTATATATACACTTTGAAAATGTGGACAAATTCCTCTCCCCCCTTTGAAATTTTCTAGAGCATCTGGTATTCTTCTCTCATTTCCTCTTATTATCTTGTGAGCATCTGCTAAACTGAATGTAAACGAATGCCATGCTTGTGAAATTTCTACGAGTATTTCCAGATTTTTCCATTTCTTTCTTTTTCTCTTTTCTTTATTTTTTTCGTGTTGCTTTGCCTTACTTCCTCATTATTATTATTACATATTTTTATCCAACTACTGATATCAAAACTTGTGATTCTTTCTTATAGCTGCAGCCTAAGGTCCTAAAGGGACATGACAGCCTTGCCCATGGGTATGAGTGGTACACAGTATTGGGTGAGCCGGTGAGAGCCCTGGTGGACGCGACCGGGTTTGGAGACTTCGTCAAACTCTTGACGAAGAGCTCCAACGACTTGCGACAGATCCATGCTCTGGCAGAGAGGTGGTGGGACACCACCAGCACATTTCACTTTCCCTAGATTTTTCGATGATTACAGGGATTGCTTTTGGTGGAGAGCCTTTACGGTATCTGATTGACCAGGAGTGGGACCAGATGGAGCCTTTGCTGGGAGTGGTCCCGGAGGAGTCCTTGGTCACAGCCCGATGGTTCATGGACACATTTAGGGGCCAGCCGGGTTTTACCGACGAGCAGATGGCCCGGGGTTTTCTCATGTACATGCTAGAGTGCTCTCTGTTGAGCACCAAGGGTGATCGGGTCTCTGTTTCCTTGGTGGCGTCTCTGGAGCACCTGGACTGGATTGACGAGTATGACTGGGCTGGTGCAGGGTTAGCCATCTTGTACAGGCATATGGGTGACATCTCCCGGGATAGACCGGCCTCCACCAGTGGCTATTGGAGAGCGTGGGAGGTATACCTTTTTTCTATGCTTTACTGCTTATTGCACTTTCAGAAATTTATTTAAATTATGAGACTAACCCCCTTTCTTCTTTTTGCATTACAGATTTGGTCCCATGAGTATCTTCGCATGATGTCTCCTGAGACACGCAGTGTTGACACCCTTATCATGCCCCAGGGGCTGAAATGGGCGAAGGATAGAGTTGGGCGGAAGACTGGGGCCCACAATTTTGCTTCGTTCAGGAACTTCCTGACGAACTTGAGAGAGCAGCATGTTCACTGGCAGCCCTGACTTATGGTGCTTCCTGAGGCTTGCGCGGAGATCCGAGAGTCGGCCGGATATGACCCGACGAGGCGACTTCTCTGTGAACAGAGGGCCAGGCGTGGTACCTGGGAGAGAGGGTGACTAGGCAGTCATTGGCAGCCCCTGGATTCTTCGTGCCGTACCCTCCTCCTGACTCTATGAGGGCCACAGACACGCTTCAGGGCAGCGAGTTCACGGCTGCTCGAGCTGGCTTCGGTATTCACGGCTTCCTGGACCCCCTGCAGGATATGCGGCTTTCCGTGCCGCCAAGCTGATGCCGAACTTCCCTCTGATGGAAGTGACTCGAGTGAGTACAAAATTCCTCCAATCTTTTTCACGAGTTCTCTTTCGGCTGCTCGAGCTGGCTTCGGTATTCACGGCTTCCTGGACCCCCCTGCAGGATAAGCGGCTTTCCGTGCCGCCAAGCTGATGCCGAACTTCCCTCTGATGGAAGTGACTCGAGTGAGTACAAAATTCCTCCAATCTTTTTCACGAGTTCTCTTTCGGCTGCTCGAGCTGGCTTCGGTATTCACGGCTTCCTGGACCCCCCTGCAGGATATGCGGCTTTCCGTGCCGCCAAGCTGATGTCGAACTTCCCTCTGATGGAAGTGACTCGAGTGAGTACAAAATTCCTCCAATCTTTTTCACGAGTTCTCTTTCGTTCATTATTTATGTTTTATTACTTTTTGTTTGCAGCCTGTTCCCGCTGCGGCTCGTCCTCCCGCCTTGCCTGAGTGGGATTGGACCATGTCGACTGTCTCGTTCGGCGAGCCTTATTTAACGACGATCCCCCGACTCCCACAGGGTGCCCCCACGATTCCTCTCCATTATGATATCGTCCCGCGTGCTTACGCGGAGGAGGGTTTGACGTATGCCCACAGCGTGCAGCAGTGGGTTCTCGGGAGAGAGTGGATGGTAAGAAACTTATCCCCGCTTTTCATTTTAACTAGGAATATCGCTCTTTTTGCTAATCTTTTATTCTTGATTCTTGTTTTCAGGCTGAGGGACCCAGGTATGATCTTTTACCCTTTTTATTCTTAGTATTCCACTCGTCCTTTTCAACATTTTCTGGACTTATGTTCTCTTATTTCAGACAGAGGAGATCATAGGCCTATCTCAGCAGGTGGGGCAGCTTTAGCGGCGGCTTTAGCAGTTCGACATCCCTCTCAGCGACACTCCTGGAGATGGTGGTGCTGGACAAGGCGCGGGGCGAGGCGGTAGTAGCGGTGGAGGCAGCAGCGGGGGTCGAGCCAGAGGCGGTGGCAGCGGAGGACGTGGAGGGAGCGGCGGAGGCAGCGGGACAGAGTCGAAGGAGGAGCCCCTTAGGCGCATGACTCGTCAGACTCGCGGCCGGGGTCGAGGCTGACCCTGCTTTTATTATTTTTGCTTTTGAGAGTTATGGGAGGATTTACACTTTTATTCGGATGATTGTATATACACATACACTTTATTTTGATGGCTGCTCCATGACAGCCGGTAGGATAGGCACTTTCAATACCTTTATTATCATATTTTTGCTTTTTATTGATATTCACCGTACGTGCGACCATAGCTTGGTCCTTCTCTTGCCGTATGTGGGACCATGGCTTGGTCCCGTCTTTATTTCAATTTTGAAAGCTTTGATTTCTCTTTTCCTTATTGCGAAGCGAAAATGAATGAATGTATTGATCTTTGTTGCACGTGCTGCATGATGCGCACGTTTTATTTGTTTTTTATCTAATTTTCTGTTTGCAGGTGGGCTGAAAGTGTTACAAATAGACCCTGGCCATGGAAAACCCGAAACGACACTCGGTTAGGTCTCTGCGGCACTCAGTGAGTGCCGCAACGGCAGTCAGCGAATGCCGCGACGGCTCTCACGGACTGCCGCGCGACACTTCGTTGAGTACCGTTCTACTTTATCGAGTGCCGCCCTGACTTCAGGCAGATCTACCTCTATTTATACCCTCTTTTCTTCAAAACTCCGCAAAACACTACTTTCTTTTGTTCTACTCTTCTCAAATGGCCACTGTTAGCTCTCAAATCCTCTTTCCGTGGATGGATACTCTCTCGGGCATTGACAAGCTCAACTTTGAGTGTTTCAGACTAAACGATATCTTCTCTTTTCGACGGATGAATTTGAATGAAGGCCTACTTCGAGCTGCCATTCAGTGTTGGGATCCCGCTCTCAACGTTTTTCGTTTCGGCTCTCAGGAGACTTGCCCCTTATTTGAAGAATTCAACGCCATTCTGCATACTGACCCTTTTACCGAGTTGACAGTCCCTTTGGTTCAGGCCGGGTACGTCCGGGATTTAGCCACTCTTCTTCACATATCTCGAAATACGGCGGGTTCTTTCGTTCATGATAGGCAGATCGACTTTGAGCGCCTTTCTTCGGTTTATGCTCCCATAGGGGACCCTTACGATGGTGAGTATCAGATCATTCGACGTAGTGCCCTGTCGATTGCCATGCTTTCTTACTTCCTCTTTCAGTCGTCTTTCGACATTCTCATACCCATTGTTTGTGGTTTGCGGGAGATGAAGAATGTTGTTATGCTGGTCCTTGGTGAAACTCTGATTGGATTGGGCCATGCTCATGCTACCGGGGCCATATTATCTGCCGGGGCACCTTTTGTTCTGCAGATTTGGCTCATGGAGCGTTTGGACCTCTTTATACACCCTTCCCACCTTCGTGGGTCACTTCCTTACGATCGTATGGAGATTCACAACTTATTTCAGTCTGCTGATGCATGGCTTGGTTGGCTTCAGGGCCTCTCTTCCAGTGATATCTGCTGGATCTGTCCGCAGTGGTTTTATCGCTCCATTGCTGTACGTCTTCCTGGGCGACCCGGATTTGGCTACCGGGCTTGCGTGCTACTACTTTCTACATTCCGGATCGGGTGGTCCGTCAGTTTGGACTTTTGCAGGATACTACCGAATCTGTGACTGCTGATTTTACCAGGGGGTCCGCTTTGCGCCCTTCCATGGTAAAGGCTTTCACTGAGGCTTGGCACAACAGGATGGTTGCTCCGTGCCCGAGGATTCCGGCTCTGATTGTGCCTACTGCCCAGTATCTTCTAGAGATCCAGACTTTGGTTGCGAGACGAGCTTGATAGACATATGCATAATAAAGTAGACGAAAACAGGGAGACACTTACCATTTTACAACAATTTTCTGACAGACACTTACCATTTTACAACAATTTTCTGACAGACCCTGCCTACTCTTTTACGCTTGTGATTTTCCTAATTTTTTTCTTTTCAAGAAGTGTTGTCATCTTTCAGAGAAGTTCTAACATGTTAAATCAAAAGTGCTCACCCCTTCGATTAATCTTTTATGAAGAATTCTCCTTTCAATGTCTTTACTTGGCTCTTTACTTTGCTTCTTTGCTTAAGCTTTAATCCTTCTATACCATGAATTCTTATTTGTTTCTTTATAGTACTTATCTTGATAGCCAAATGATCCAAAGGAGGGTCTTGTATCTGGGCTCTTCAGCTAGCAAACGAAGTTTGCCCCTGGTTTTAGGGCTTCGAAGTGGTTTCGGGCAAACACAAGTTTGCCCCTAGTTTAGCACAGTTTTTTTTTTTTTTTTAAATGACCGAACCAAGTTGGTTGCCTACGTATCCCCTAGCGGGAATCAGGTCAAGCGTAGTTCATCAAGGTAGGAGGTTTTGAAAGAAAACGGTTTCAAGCAAAGTATTTCTTGAGGCGATCGAGGTTAATTGGTTGCTTAAACTCAACCCCGTCCAGGTCCATGAGATAAGCCGCTCCTCCGGAGAGGAGAGTCTTAATGATGTATGGCCCGACCCAATTGGGTTTGAATTTTCCTCTGGGATCATAAACAGGCACTTTCAATTCTTTGAGGACCAGGTCACCCTCAGCAATCTTCCTTGGGCGGACCTTCTTGTTGAAAGCACGAGCTATCCTCTTCTGGTACCGCCGAGTATGGTTTATTGCGGCCAGCCTCTTCTCATCGAGTAACATCAATTCTTCGTACCTTCCTCGTACCCATTCTGATTCGGTGATCTCACACTCTGCTAAAACCCTAAGGGGGGGTATTTCTACTTCGACTGGGAGAACGGCTTCCATCCCGTAGACCAATGAATACGGCGTAGCGCCCGTTGAAGTTCTTACTAAGGTTCGGTATCCCCATAAAGCAAACGGCAGCTTCTCATGCCAATCCTTATATGTATCCATCATTTTTCCCAAGATTGCTTTAACATTCTTATTCGCTGCTTCTACTGCTCCATTCGTCTGAGGCCTATACGAGGACGATTGATGGCGAGTGATCTTGTACTTTTCCAGGAGCGGGATAACCTCTCCTTGGAAGTGACTGCCATGATCAGAGATAAACTCATTCGGGACCCCATATCGGCAGATTATGTTTTTCTCGATGAAACTCACTACGTCCTTGGCTTTCAAAGTTGTATATGAGGCCGCCTCTACCCACTTCGTAAAATAATCGACTGCCACGATTATGTACCTGTGCCCGTTAGAAGCCTTCGGAACTATCTCACCAGTGATATCAATCCCCCATACGCAAAATGGCCAAGGGGTGGTCATGCTATAGAGCTGTGATGGCGGGGTATGCATCAGATTTGCATGAATCTGACACTTGTGACACCTTCTAACATATTCGCAACAGTCTTTGTCCAAGGTCGTCCAATAGTACCCCTGTCGAATGATCTTCTTCGCTAGCATGTGCCCATTCATATGGGGTCCACACACTCCCTCATGTATTTCCTCCATCATTCTCTTAGCTTCTTTTCCATACAAGCACTCCAGATTATATCTAGTGTAGGATTTCTTCCATAGCTTATCTGCATAAATCACAAATT
Organism: Hydrangea macrophylla; assembly: GCA_033977485.1. NCBI lineage: Eukaryota > Viridiplantae > Streptophyta > Magnoliopsida > Cornales > Hydrangeaceae > Hydrangea > Hydrangea macrophylla. The sequence goes on along the minus strand of CM066988.1, from coordinate 111,014,206 downwards.
GTGCGGGGAATCGTCGAATCGCCTTTCTATCCTTTTCTGAGGCTCCTTCGGGGTACTCCCCTTCTTTAATGAACTTCCACACATCTTCATACCAAGGCACTTCATCTTCTCTTTCAATGGCCGCGATCATTTCAAACGACGGTTGATTCCTCACTTCTATGGATAGCGGGATCATGGCGGTTTCGGAAGGGATTTGGATCATTGAGGCTAAGGTAGCCAAAGAGTCGGCTAGTTGGTTTTCTTTGCGAGGGAGGTAGTAAAAAGAAATCTTTTGGAATTGTGCTTTCAGACTTTCCAGATAGTCATGATAAGGTCTCAATTTCTCATGCTTTACCCTCCAATCTCCTCGGACTTGGGATATGATCAAGTTGGAATCTTCGAAGACATCAATCTTTCCAACTTTCAAAGTCAAGGCTGCTTCCATCCCAATTATGCATGTTTCGTACTCTGCGGTGTTGTTGGTTGAGTTATACTTGAGTTTGACGGCTAGTGGGGTGGGGGACCCATCGGGTGCTATGAGGATGACCCCGACTCCGTATCCTAATTGATTGGCTGCTCCATCGAAATACATCTTCCACGATCTTCTCTTACCTCCATCACTTCTTCATCAGGGAACTTGAGTTCTCCTTTCTCCCCAGTTTCCACGGCGAAGTCAGCTAGGTACTTAGAGATGGCTATCCCCTTGACAGATTTAGAGGTGACATACCTGATATCAAACTCAGCTAGCATCATGGTCCATCGGGAAATCCTACTGGTCAAAGCGGGTTTTTCAAACAGGTATTTGAGCGAATCCATCCGGGAGATTAAGATCACGGGGAAGGCTAACATATAATGCCTAAGGCGACGGGTGCACCAGACTAAGGCCCAACATGCTTTTCTAACGGTGAGTACTTCAACTCGTATCCGGTAATCCTTTAGCTCAAGTAGTAAATGGTCTTCTCCACGTGCCTGACAACATCCTATTGACGCGTTTTCTTATCACACCCAAGTGTAGGTGATCGTACAAGTTATAAAGTTCTGGAAGTCCAGGTCGAACCCACAGGGAACGGAATAAAATTTATAAAGTTAAGTAGATAACTATTTTGTCACTAAAAAGAAAATAAAAGATGATGGATTTTTTTGGGGTTTTACTAAACTACTTAATTTTTTTATGTTTGCAATAAAAGTAATTAAAGCTATTTTTTTCTTAACAGTTTATGGTAAAGATTTTAACAGTGCAAAATAAATTAACTAACATACTAGTAAGAAAAGGAAGAAAAATATAAAAAAAGCTAAATTTTTGTAAGATAAATTTTTTAGATTTAATAATAGCGAAAGATGAAAATAATACAGATATTTAAGCAAAACTATTATAAAACAGGAAATATTAATTAACTAGGGAAAATGATTTAAAGGAATTGGGAATATTAATTAACTAGGGGAAATGATTTAAAGAAATTGGGAATATGCAAACCAACACTAGATCCCACAACTTTTGTGCTTTTGAAAAGGATTTGGCATTTAAGACCGCAGAGTCATTCTTTATTTAAAAATAAACTTTCACTAGTCAGGGTCATATCAAGTGTGTCAGGTTTGATATGAAACGACATCGTTTGGTTTAAAGAAAAATAAAAAGGCAATTGGGCAGTAGCCAGGTTCGAACCGTGCCCCGCCGCGGACGTGGGTTATTCGGCGTCCAGTCCCCACCACTCTGCCACTACACAATTGCCTATCCATTATTGGATAGAAATATATATAAGCACATATTTGAAATATTAACTTTGTCATGTGAGTTGTTTGAGTATGCTAGGTGTTTTTTATGACAAAAGGCATAGTTTGACAATCCATATAATTAGGCTTTTTATTTCAAATATATTTAATCTTTTGAGCCCATTATAGCCATAGTATATAAACATGTTAAATGGTCATAAACTATAGATACATAGATATTTTTGGCCATAAATGGAAAAATAACTCATCCAGATAAATTTGCCCATTTAAGATTAGTGCACAGAAGCTGTGGTTTCTAAGTTTTTATTGCATATCCCCAATTTAAAGTTTCAGCCTACCATTTTGAAATTGAAACTGTTATCAAAATAAAATTAAAAGATAAGTTAAATAGATGCACGCAATCACCGTCCAATTAAAATTAAAGTTGTAAAACCAAGGTAAGGGTAAGAACTAATATTATTATATTATTTTCTTTACATAACATGAACTGGGGTTGAATTTGTGGAATCTGCAAAATAGCAATGTTTAGTACAACTAGGCTAATAAAATATACATAAATAGAAATACTGAACCAAAAATAAAATATTAAACCTTTGACTTTGGATTCTTGTGGGGTCACAGTGGTTGAACTCCAAGAACACAAATAAGGCCAAACCAAATCCAAATATACTTTTGGAGTGAGATATGGGTATGATGTACTTTTGGACTTTAGTAGGTGATTATAACAACTACGTGGCTAAGAAATCTGGCATTTAATCGCAAAATCTGTCTTTTAGTGAATGAAAATATTGCTATAAAAACTGAAAATTTGGAGTTTCTAACTATTTTAGGGGACAACTATAAGTACTACTAGACTAGAAATATTAAATCTAAATTTAAATAGGACTATTTTACTACTAAAAATTGACAAAGGTCATACAAGAAAACAAATATTTTATTTTTAAGAAATACAGTACACAAAGTTTTGCTACATATTTTTGAACATGAAATCATCAATTACATAAAAGTAAAATTTTACAACTACTAAAACTAGAAAAGGCAAAGAAAAATTAAAGTTTCCTATTTCTAAGGACAATATAAAGTGCTCACATAATAACCTCCCCTAAACTATTCTCTCCCTAACAGTGTGTTGTGTGTGTTGCAGCTTGTGGAGCTGTTGAAATTGGTGTCTCTTCTTGTTGCTTGGCTCTCCCTTTTATAGATGAAATATTGTGACGATTCGTCACTGCGTTCATCACTTCACGCGTTTTTTCTTCTTCGCGCAATTTTTTCCTTCAGCTCTGACAGCGTGTTGAAATCCTGCACAAAAGAAACAAAAAATTTTGTAAAAGAATCAACTGACATCCAAGCTAAAGCTTGGATGTCATTTTCCGTCTCATACTTTTTTTTTTTTTTTTTTTTTTTTTGTTCCTACCAAACAGTGATATTCACTATTTGGTTACTATTCACTACTATTCATTACTATTCATATGAATATACTATGGTGTGGTTGCTACTTCTTTCCTTCCCTTTATTTCACTTCATTTTTACCTAAAGATATAAAATGTGTAAAAACAAATAATTACATGCATTTGAGTGACATCACCATTAAATTATATTAATTCAAATATGCATGTAAAACTAGGAATTTGGGCGATTAAATGTGCACTATGTCTATTATATTGGCACATGAATGTGCAATATTCAGTGTTTGTCACACCCCTCAACTAGCTTATTGCTAGTCCCTAGCAATGAAGTGAAAGAGAAATTGTTCTAGAAGTTTTATTAAAAAGTAGGAATAAACTAAGGAAAATAAAATTACATAACTCACTGTCGCAGGAATCGCGATTGCATTTAGCGTATGTAACAAGCCGTTAAACCCCTAGGTTACCCCTAGTGGACGAGTGTTGTCTCGTGAGGGTTTGTAGTGAATATACCCACAAAATTCAATTTTTTTTTTTTTTTTAAATAAAATGAAATAAAAATAAAGGTAGATTTTCTCCTTTTACAATAAATAAGATTAAATTTGGAAATAAAATGAAATTTTCAAGTATGTAATAATAATGCAACACATATACTCACAGTTTTGTCAATGGTAGCATTTTTTATACTCTTTAAACTCACAGTGTGTACTTGAAAAATCAAGCAACTGATCTTAACTTCAAAGTTTACATAACTATTAACAGCCATAAAACTTGTAGTTTTAACTCAAATCTCACTAGGATTTCACTCTTTTAATGAGAAACTCTCAGAAACCGGTGTAGAGAACATCTTACTTGGTAGGGAAGCAAAGATAGATGAATTGCTTCCATTTCAATGACTCAATATATAAGCATTTGGAGTACAATAAGTCTCATGAAAGAATACTTAGCATTGGAAGAGCGATCTACCGTGGAGAACATCCTTATCACTTAAATTTAAAAATCAATTTCTTTTAAATCATTAGGACTTTGACTGGTAGGTTAGAAATTAAGATGAGTAGGAGATTTGGGGTGTATTCGTTCTAAGCATGTGATTGGAGTGTTTGCGCAATTCATTCCAACCTCTTCTTTTCTTCTCCTTTTTATCATATGTACAGTTGTTTTTTTTTTTTTAATTTCTCATTTTTTTTTTTTTGGTTTTTTTTTTTTTTTTTTTTTTTTTTTTGAAATCAACTCCTTTCTTTCTTTACCACTTCGTGCAATATCAATACAGTCCAATCACATACCTGGATATAGAAGTGAGGTTTGTGCTCCTAGGTGGAGTAAGGCATGATTTGGAGAGAATTGAGAATAAGGTAATATTAGGTGAAGGGGGGTGCATTTGAAAGAAAAGATGGCCTAAATCATTTTAAAAATAGATTGACTTTGTTTATTTAAGTAATTTGGACGTTCTAATGGTAAATCCTGAACGTTCTCTTCTAATGATCAGTCAAAGGAAAAAAAAATAATGAGACTTTCAACGAGTGATATGATAAAGAGAATAAAATGAGACTGAAAAGAATAGTAACCCTCATAAAGAAAGATTGGCACAAAAGCTCACATGGGTTAATTAGTTTCCACTACTTGTCTTTAAACTGCATAGTTTATGTTTACTCATCCATTTAGATTCAATAAATATTTTCACACTGTTTCAAAATGTTTAATGTTTAAAGAGTTTCTAGCATTTGAAAATAGTAAAACATGTGACAATGTGTTGTATGCTATTAACATTCCCAAAATAACATTAACGTGTCAAATTTATCTTATATAAAGTAAAAGAAAAACTTCTGAAAAATCCTAAGCATATCCACTAAGTTGGATACATATATGGTGCAACTAGTATCCTCTGTACCTATACAAAAGAGGCTACGCAATCCGGAGCGTCCAAGTTGTCATGATTACCCATCCACCTCTAGTAAAAGAGATGAGTCTAGAACCACTAGCAAGCTAAAAACATCAGTAAGAGGCTAAGAGACAACTCTGGCTTTACTTAGTTTTTCGCTACCTCTAGGGACATTCACCGCACTAGACATATCTGGTGATGCTTGGATCATGCAAATTACTCCTATCGAACCAGCTAATGAAAACCAGATGTACACGTAGGATCATTTTAAAGTCTGACCTGACTGAAAATTATTGACTGTACAAAAACTAAAAATAAAAATAAAAAGAAATGAGGGATGGGAAAACAAAATTTATTTGGGTATCAAAGGATCCAGTTCTCTTTCTCAACCAAAATTTTCTTTTGTTTTGATTTGAATTGTCTTTTGTAACAGTAGTAAACTTTAAAAGATGTGCCATTATGAGCAATTAAACCAGGACATTCTTCTCTATAACAATTCAAACACCATCCTAACCTTTTAGCTTTCCTTTTGATGGCATAAAGGCTAGTGCCAGCAAAGGGTTTCTTCTGCTCAGAAACAAGTGAGCGACCCATTAACGTCTGGTCATCGACTATTGGATCCATTTTTTATACTCTCAGCCAACAAGAGAGGCTAGACTCAACCCTCCACTCCTTTCAACTATCAACTAAGATCTAATTAAAGAGAGCTTAGAGGGGGTGGGTGGGAATTTTATTTAAAAACTAAAAATATTTATAAATTAAGAAAAATATATACATTCGGAAACTAATTTTTTTTTTTTTTTTAAACAAAAATAAAAAAAAAAACTAGAAAACTACATTTTTTTATTTTTTTTTATAACAAAAAAACTAGAACACACAAAAAGAAAAACTACATTTTTCCCTCTTTTTTTTTTTTTTTTTTAACAAAGTTTAAGACAATGCATCATTACAATAATAGTAATAAGAAGAATTATGACATAAACTTCAAACATTATAAAAATTTTGGCTTCTGAGTCATGCATTTTTTTTTATTTTTTATTTTTTGAAACAGAAAACTAAGGAAAGACAGTTATATTTTTCTCTTTTTTTTTTTTTTTTAACAACGGCACCGCAACACTAACATAGCAAGAACTAGGATAATAATAAGATAAAGTTCAAAGTCTAGAAGACCAATAACTAGCGCGTCGTCCATTTTTTTTTTTTACAAAGAAATGGAAAAATATCACCTGTCTCTTTGAAAATCTGAAAACCTGGTAGGGCCGTAGATCGAGTGATATTTCCAAGCTTCTTTGATGTGTGAGTACCTACAACTTATGGATATCATTTTTGTTAGATAATGAAAAAGAGAGAAAATAAAAATCTAAAATAAAAATAAAAATATAAGCTGAATCGAAAAAATAGAGAATAAATCAAAACCAAGCTTTTCTCTGGATTATCGATCTTACCTTTAGTGATCAGTAGAGTGGATCTTGATTTTGGATCGAAGAAAATTAAAAAAAATGAAAAGAAAATGAGAGAGGGAGATCGGGTGAGAGAGAGAGAGTTACAGAGAATGAGAGAGAGAGAGATCGCGGCGAGAGTGAGAGAAAAGAGAGGAAGAAGAAAGGAAAAAGAGAGAAAAAGAGAGATAGGGAAAAGTTTTTATGGTTCAAAGCCCTATATAAAGCCATTTTCTCTTTTTTCAGTGTATCTCTCTCTAGAGAAACTAAATTTTTTTTTTTTATGAAATAAAGATAGAATAAACAAACATGTGTTAATCGTGAAACCGTCCCCCCCAACTGAGTCTGACATTGTCTTCAATGAGTGAGATTAGAAAAAGAAGCTAAGGATAACACCTGTAATAAAAAAAATAAAATAGAATAATAATGACCAAATTAACTTATATATAAAAAGTTATCTAATTAAGAGTATAGGACTTATGAAAATATAAATGCTCTGATACACTATGTCCTATACCAATTATGTTTTAAGATATTAAACAACATTATAGTTAGGGTCCTCCAAAGGAATGGACTCCAACTCAGGTTCAAATCCTTCTAAAAATGGCTTTAATCTATGTCCATTAACTTTAAATGTATTTCCATCTTTAGGATCCTCAATCTCGACAGTTCCATAAGGATAAACATTTTTTACAATATATGGACCAGTCCATCGAGATTTCATCTTTCCTCTAAAAAGATGTAGTCTTGAGTCATATAATAGAACTTTTTGCGCGGGGGTAAATCTTTTGCGCAAAAGATTCTTATTATGATACATTTTAGTTCTTGCTTGATGAATTCGAGCATTATCATATGCATCTTTACGAATTTCTTCAAGCTCACTTAATTGTAATTTTCTTAAAATTCCTCCCTCTTCAATATTACAATTTAAAGTTCTAGTAGCCCAATATGCCTTATGTTCTAATTCTACTGGTAGGTGACAAGCTTTTCCATAGACAAGTCTATATGGAGACATCCCTAAATGGGTCTTATAAGCAGTTCTATATGCCCACAAAGCATCTGTTAATTTTGAAGACCAGTCTTTACGATTAGAATCAACAGTTTTTTCGAGAATATGCTTAATTTGCCTATTGGCTAATTCAGCTTGTCCATTTGTTTGTGGATGGTATGCAGTTGACACTTTATGGGTCACTCCATATCTTTTCATTAATTTTTCAAATGGCTTGTTACAGAAATGAGTTCCTTGATCACTTATTATTGCTTTTGGAGTTCCAAATCGAGAAAGTATATTATCTTTTAAAAATGCAATAACTGTACGGTGATCATTCTTTCTTGTAGGAATAGCTTCTACCCATTTTGAAACATATTCGACTGCTAATAAAATATATTCATATTGACAAGATGGAGGAAAAGGTCCCATAAAGTCAATGCCCCAACAATCAAATATTTCAATTGTAATTATAGGGGTCATTGGCATTTGATTTCTTTTCGTAATACTGCCCAACATTTGGCAGCGGTTACAAGCCTTACAATATAAATATGAATCTTTAAATAGAGTTGGCCAATATAAACCGCTTTGTAAAATTTTCATGGCAGTTACTCGAGATGAAAAATGTCCTCCACAAAAGGACGAATGATACATGAAAAGTACATTTTCGATTTCTTCATTAGGAACACATTTTCTAATTACCTGATCGGCACAATATTTAAACAGATATGGGTCATCGAAGTAGAAATGCCTAGCAATAGCTAGGAATCTCTTTTTATCTGATGATGACCAATTGCTTGGTATTTTTCCAGTGACTAAATAATTAACAAGATCAGCATACCATGGTAAAGAAGTTACAGAAAATAACTGTTCATCAGGAAAAGAGTCTTGAATAGGTAAGGGTTCACTAGTATTGTCTTCAAAAGTGAGACGGGATAAGTGATCAGCTACCACATTTCTACTCCTTTTTTATCTTTGATTATTAAATTAAATTCCTGTAGTAGGAGTATCCACCTAATAAGCCTAGGCTTACTGTCTTTCTTTGAAAGTAGGTATTTAAGAGCTGAGTGGTCAGTAAAACAGACAATAGGGGAACCAATCAAGTATTGCCTAAATTTATTAAGGGCGAATACCACGGCTAGCAATTCTTTTTCAGTAGTTGAGTAGTTCATTTGAGCACTATCCAGAGTTCTACTGGCGTAGTATATAACTGATGCCTTTTTATCCTTTCTCTGCCCTAGGACAGCTCCAATGGCAAAGTCGCTAGCATCACACATTAATTCAAATGGTAAACTCCAATCAGGAGATTGCATAATAGGTGCAGTAGTGAGATGCTCTTTTAATTGCTCAAATGAATTTTGACGTTCTTTAGTCCATTCAAAAGGTGTGTCTTTGGCCAATAATTGACATAAAGGTCTAGAAATAGTACTGAAATTTTTTATGAATCGGCGATAAAAACCTGCATGTCCTAAGAATGAACGGATGTCTTTTACAGTCTTGGGAATAGGTAAATTAGCGATAAGATCTATTTTAGCTTTGTCTACTTGTATCCCATTTTCAGAAATAATGTGTCCTAAGACAATACCTTTAGTGACCATAAAATGACATTTTTCCCAATTTAAAACTAAACTTTTTTCTTCACATCTCTGGAGAACTTTCTGAAGATTGCTAAGGCAATCATCATAGGTTTTGCCAAAAATTGAAAAATCATCCATAAAAACTTCTAAATTTTTTTCTACCATATCACTGAAAATACTCAGCATACACCTTTGAAAGGTCGTAGGTGCGTTGCAAAGACCAAATGGCATTCGGCGATAGGCAAAAGTTCCAAATGGACATGTGAAAGTAGTTTTTTCCTGATCTTCTGGTGCGATCTCTATTTGATTGTAACCACTATATCCATCTAGAAAACAGTAATACTTATGACCCGCTATTCTTTCTAACATTTGATCCATAAAAGGTAAAGGAAAGTGATCCTTACGAGTTACAGCATTGAGTTTTCTGTAGTCTATGCATACACGCCATCCAGTAGTGACACGAGTGGGAATTAATTCTCCCTTTGAATTTGGAACAACTGTAATTCCCGCTTTCTTTGGCACAACTTGTGTTGGACTTACCCATTTGCTGTCGGATATTGAATATATAATGCCCATGTCGAGTAGCTTGAGAACTTCCTTCTTTACTACTTCCTGCATAATAGGATTAAGTCTTCTTTGCATTTCTCTTGAGGTTTTAGAATTTTCTTCAAGATATATATTGTGAGTGCATATTGAAGGGATTATTCCTTTTAAATCTGCTATACTCCAACCAATAGCACTTTTATGCTTCTGAAGCATACTAATGAGTTTATTTTCTTGACTAGAGTCTAGAAGAGATGATATTATTACGGGATAAGTATTATTATTATTAAGGAAAGCATATTTAAGCTCTTTAGGGAGTTCTTTTAATTCCAACTGTGGAGTTTGTAAATTAGATGGAAGTGTTAATGTAGTCTTTGGTGGTAAAGGTTCAAAATATGTGGTCCACATTGCTTCTTGAATTATTTCTTCTGTTGAATCTTCATTAAAACATACTTGACTCATAAGATGTTCTTGTAGATTATTACTGTCTAGCTTCTGAATGGAGTTATTAATAACAGATTCTACTGGATCATTATAACAAGTCAAGTTAAAATATTCTCGTGATAGAGATTCAATAGCATGAACTTCTTCAATATTCTCATCTTCTTCTTGATGTTGTGGATTAGAAAAAACTTTAATATTTAAAGTCATATTCCCAAATACTACAGTCATCATACCACTGCGGATTCGAATAGTGGCATCAATGGTGGCCAAGAAGGGCCTTCCAAAAATGACTGGTATTTGTACATTAGTATCTAATACTGGTTCTGTATCAAGGATGACAAAATCTACTGGGAAAATAAAATTTTCAACTTTGACAAGAACATCTTCCAAAATTCCTCGCGGATATTTTGTAGATCTATCAGCAAGTTGTAATACCATGCGAGTAGGCTTTAGCTCACCTAATCCAAGTTCTTGATAAACAGAATAAGGAAGCAAGTTTACACTAGCTCCTAAGTCAAGGAGTGCGTGGTTAATTTTATGATTTCCAATAATACACGATATTGTTGGTGTACCTGGGTCTTTGAATTTTGTTGGTAAATTATGCTGCACGATAGAATTAATTTCTTCAACAAAGTCAGCAGAATACGCATCCTTTCGTACATTTTGCTTACGTTTGACAGTACATAAATCTTTTAAGAATTTTGCATAAGCAGGTACTTGATTAATTGCATCTAAGAGAGGAATATTAATATGCACTTGTTTAAATAATTCTAAATATTCTTGATTCTTATCATTTTGGTGTTTTCTTAAACATTGTGGATAAGGAATTTGAGGAGAGTATTCAGAAGTTTCCTCTGTTTCTTTTTCCACTGGTAAATCAGATGTTTCATTTTCTTGAGTAATTTGTTGTTTTTCAAGGATTTCAACTTCAACTTCAACTTCAACTTCACCAGTAATTTTATCTTCATCTATTTCTTCCTCAATTTCTATCATATTATCTTCCTTATTTGTATGCTCAATTTCTTCTAAAGAAGGTGAAATTTTTTGTCCAACAGCCTTACCACTTCTTAGTACAGTTATAGCTTTTACTTGTTCATGTTGATTATTACTAGAAGTTGAGGGATCACCTTGTGGTTGTCCCCTTGGATTCGGTTGTGGTTGGGCAGGAAAAATGCCTTTTCCTTTAGAATCGTGTTGATTATTAATCCTATCCACAGATGTTTGTAGTTTTCCCATGATTTGTATTAATTGTTGCATCATAGACTGTAAAGGCTCTTCTTGCACTTTCTTGTGCGGAGGCACATAAACATTAGAATTTTGCTGTGAATTAGGATATGTATTTTGTGTTTGTTGAAATTGAGGCGGAGGAGGTAAATATTGATTATTTTGAGGAGGTTGGTGTTGAGTTTGAAATTGTAGAATACCCTCTTTTGTATACATATGATTTGGAGGATTTCTCCAGTTAGATTGGTATGAATTACCATAGGCGTTTTGGGGACCCCTATAATTATTCACAGCGTTTATCTCTGCTGGAGCTGTTTCCTGACAATTTGAACTATTAGGACATTCATTCGCAGAGTGTCCTAAAGTATGACAACTGTCACAAAGTTCTCTTTTCTTCTTAGGTAGATTATTTTTTTCCACTGTTATAGCTTCTACTTTACGTGCTAATTCTTCATATTTCAGTGTTAATTCATCTTCTGACTGTAATTGGTATAAACTTTTAGCTTTTTCCGTCCTACCAATTTCTTCTTTTTCCCACTGGGAAGCATTTTCGCTAAGCCAATCAAAATATGTTTCAGCTTCATCGGCAGTTTTACTCAAAAATTCTCCTTGACACATAGTTTCAACTAATTTCTTTGATTTTGGTTCTAATCCTTCATAAAAGAAATTAATTAGTCGCCATTTTTCAAATCCATGATGTGGACAAGCTAGTAGGAGATCTTTAAAACGTTCCCAAACTTCAGGGAATGGCTCCTTTTCTTTTTGAGTAAAAAGTTTAATTTGACGCATCATGCTATTAGTTAAATTTTTTGGATAGAATTTTTTTAGAAAGGCTTCATTCATATCATGCCATGAAGTTATAGATCCAGGACGGAGAGATAAAAGCCAAGCTTTAGCTTTATCTTTTAAAGAAAAAGGAAAAAGCTTAAGACGAATTATTTCAATAGGACAGCTTTGATCAGAGAACGTACTACAAACTTCTTCAAATTCACGAATATGTAAATAAGCACGTTCTGACCCCATTCCATGGAAAGTTGGTAAGAGTGGAATCATGCCATGTCTAAAGTGAAAATTTCCTGTGTGTCTAGGTAGAGTGATGCAAGAAGGAGTGATGTTTCTTTCTGGGGTAAATAAATCACGTAAAGGACGTTGTTCACGTTCTGGTAAAACAAATTGTGGTACATTTTCCCCCTGCTCACTATGAGCATCATCAGCTATTCCTTCTATACCTTCAATTTCAGCCATGATTCTAGGAAACTGTATACTATATGATTCACTAGAAATATTAGAATTATGTGGTACTTGATATAAAGCCTCAGTAGTATCTAAGGACATAAGAAGTAAGTGAAAACTAACTGATAATTATATTATTATGATTATTATTATTATTATTAGCTAAGTAAAAAAATAAAACTCTTTTTTTTTTTTATATATATTTTCTATTTTTTTGTTTTTTTTAGAAGATGCACAAGTACACACTTATAAATATATATTTATTTCACAAGGAAATATTATATATAGTTTTTTTTTTAATTTAATAGTTTTTTTTTTATGTTATCATTTAAAAAAAAAACTAGATTATTTATAAGGTAGAATAAGTATATATAGATATAGATATAGTAGGAAAAATAGTTTTAAACCTAACTTTTTTATTTATTTATTTTTTTATTAACCGATCCCCGGCAACGGCGCCAAAAACTTGACGACATCCTATTGACGCGTTTTCTTATCACACCCAAGTGTAGGTGATCGTACAAGTAATAAAGTTCTGGAAGTCCAGGTCGAACCCACAGGGAACGGAATAAAATTTTATAAAGTTAAGTAGATAACTATTTTGTCACTAAAAAGAAAATAAAAGATGATGGATTTTTTTGGGGTTTTACTAAACTACTTAATTTTTATATGTTTGCAATAAAAGTAATTAAAGCTATTTTTTTCTTAACAGTTTATGGTAAAGATTTTAACAGTGCAAAATAAATTAACTAACATACTAGTAAGAAAAGGAAGAAAAATATAAAAAAAGCTAAATTTTTGTAAGATAAACTTTTTAGATTTAATAATAGCGAAAGATGGAAATAATACAGATATTTAAGCAAAACTATTATAAAACAGGAAATATTAATTAACTAGGGAAAATGATTTAAAGGAATTGAGAATATTAATTAACTAGGGGAAATGATTTAAAGAAATTGGGAATATGCAAACCAACACTAGATCTCACAACTTTTGTGCTTTTGAAAAGGATTTGGCATTTAAGACCGCAGAGTCATTCTTTATTTAAAAATAAACTTTCACTAGTCAGGGTCATGTCAAGTGTGTCAGGTTTGATATGAAACGACATCGTTTGGTTTAAAGAAAAATAAAAAGGCAATTGGGCAGTAGCCAGGTTCGAACCGTGCCCCGCCGCGGACGTGGGTTATTCGGCGTCCAGTCCCCACCACTCTGCCACTACACAATTGCCTATCCATTATTGGATAGAAATATATATAAGCACATATTTGAAATATTAACTTTGTCATGTGAGTTGTTTGAGTATGCTAGGTGTTTTTTATGACAAAAGGCATAGTTTGACAATCCATATAATTAGGCTTTTTATTTCAAATATATATAATCTTTTGAGCCCATTATAGCCATAGTATATAAACATGTTAAATGGTCATAAACTATAGATACATAGATATTTTTGGCCATAAATGGAAAAATAACTCATCCAGATAAATTTGCCCATTTAAGATTAGTGCACAGAAGCTGTGGTTTCTAAGTTTTTATTGCATATCCCCAATTTAAAGTTTCAGCCTACCATTTTGAAATTGAAACTGTTATCAAAATAAAATTAAAAGATAAGTTAAATAGATGCACGCAATCACCGTCCAATTAAAATTAAAGTTATAAAACCAAGGTAAGGGTAAGAACTAATATTATTATATTATTTTCTTTACATAACATGAACTGGGGTTGAATTTGTGGAATCTGCAAAATAGCAATGTTTAGTACAACTAGGCTAATAAAATATACATAAATAGAAATACTGAACCAAAAATAAAATACTAAACCTTTGACTTTGGATTCTTGTGGGGTCACAGTGGTTGAACTCCAAGAACACAAATAAGGCCAAACCAAATCCAAATATACTTTTGGAGTGAGATATGGGTATGATGTACTTTTGGACTTTAGTAGGTGATTATAACAACTACGTGGCTAAGAAATCTGTCATTTAATCGCAAAATCTGTCTTTTAGTGAATGAAAATATTGCTATAAAAACTGAAAATTTGGAGTTTCTAACTATTTTAGGGGACAACTATAAGTACTACTAGACTAGAAATATTAAATCTAAATTTAAATAGGACTATTTTACTACTAAAAATTGACAAAGGTCATACAAGAAAACAAATATTTTATTTTTAAGAAATACAGTACACAAAGTTTTGCTACATATTTTTGAACATGAAATCATCAATTACATAAAAGTAAAATTTTACAACTACTAGAACTAGAAAAGGCAAAGAAAAATTAAAGTTTCCTATTTCTAAGGACAATATAAAGTGCCACATAATAACCTCCCCTAAACTATTCTCTCCCTAACAGTGTGTTGTGTGTGTTGCAGCTTGTGGAGCTGTTGAAATTGGTGTCTCTTCTTGTTGCTTGGCTCTCCCTTTTATAGATGAAATATTGTGACGATTCGTCACTGCGTTCATCACTTCACGCGTTTTTTCTTCTTCGCGCAATTTTTTCCTTCAGCTCTGACAGCGTGTTGAAATCCTGCACAAAAGAAACAAAAAATTTTGTAAAAGAATCAACTGACATCCAAGCTAAAGCTTGGATGTCATTTTCCGTCTCATACTTTTTTTTTTTTGTTTGTTTTGTTCCTACCAAACAGTGATATTCACTGTTTGGTTACTATTTACTACTATTCATTACTATTCATTACTATTCATATGAATATACTATGGTGTGGTTGCTACTTCTTTCCTTCCCTTTATTTCACTTCATTTTTACCTAAAGATATAAAATGTGTAAAAACAAATAATTACATGCATTTGAGTGACATCACCATTAAATTATATTAATTCAAATATGCATGTAAAACTAGGAATTTGGGGGATTAAATGTGCACTATGTCTATTATATTGGCACATGAATGTGCAATATTCAGTGTTTGTCAGTGCCCCTCTTCTCCTTCTTGGGCCAACATACACCCCATCGAATCTTCGGATACGGAGAGATAAAACAACAAGGGTCTGCCAGGTGAAGGCGGTGACAGGACATGTGGATTTTGGAGGTATGTTTTGATTTTGTCGAAAGCTTGCTGACATAAGGTATCCCACTCAAATCTCTCTCCCTTTCTGAGTAACTTGAACAACGGGTCGCAGGTCATGGTGAGCTTTGAGATTAAACAACTTATGAATTATATTCTACCAGGAACCCTCTCAACTCTTTCTCATTTTTCGGTGGGTTCATTTCGTTTATGGCTTTTATTTTGGTGGGGTCTACCTCTATTCCCCTCTGGGTAATAAGAAACCCCAACAGTTTCCCAGTGGTGACCCCGAACATACATTTCTGCGGGTTTAGCCTCATTTTGAACTCCCTTAATCTCTCAAAGAACTTCCTCAAAGCCTCTAGGTGCCCTTTCCTCTCCTTGGATTTTACAATCATATCATCCACATACACCTCTACCTCTTTGTGGATCATGTCGTGTAATAAAGTGGTGGCAGCCCTTTGATAGGTTGCACCTGCATTCTTAAGTCCGAATGGCATGACCCTATAGCAATATGTTCCCCATGGAGTGATGAATGTGGTTTTCTCCCTATCCTCGGGTGCCATGAGGATTTGATTATATCCAGAGAATCCATCCATGAAAGATAGAAGCTCGTGCCCCACAGTGCTATCAACCAACACGTCGATGTGGGGTAACGGGAAATCGTCTTTAGGGCTTGCCTTGTTTAAATCTCGAAAATCAACGCAAACCCTAACACGACCATCCTTCTTTGGGACAGGCACAATGTTGGCAATCCACTCAGGATACTCGGTGACCATCAAGAATCCAGCCTTTAGTTGCTTTTCAACTTCCTCTTTCACTTTAAGTGCCCATTCCGGCCTCATTCACCTCAATTTTTGTTTTATGGGTTTTGAATTGGGAAAGAGAGGGATGTGGTGCTGGACTATTTTTGGATCAATACCTGGCATATCATTATAAGACCATGCAAAAACATCTTTGAATTCATTTAATAGATTGATTAGTTCTTTGCTTTCTTCATTGCTAAGTGTTGAGCCAATAAAAACATTTTGGGAGTTATCTTCATTTCCCAGATTAATTGTTAGAGTGTCCTCAATGATTTTACATTCAGATTCTTTTTCTTTCTCAATTAACTTTTGCAATTCAATTTCATGATCATCACATTCATTAAGCGCGTTTGAGTAGGCAGAATCAGTCATGTTTTTATTGATTTTCTTTGGAGTGATTACAACAGACATAGGAATTGAAAGACGCCTCATTTGGGCCATTACAGACTCTGGGTGTGGGGGAAACTTATCGCTAGACTCAAAAACCCACTCTCTCTTGTTCTCTCTCCCCAGATCGGTGATGAAGCATTCTTCCATATCTCCTGCCTTAGTAATCTCTTCCATCTCTTCCTTCTCAGCCTCTCCTTTGTTGGTTTCCCTTTGATCTTCCTCATCTTTCCCACTCTCGGCTGCTACCTCTACCAGGCCTTCGACGTATTCTCCTTTGGCTTTTCCAGGATCCTCTTCCATAACCTTCGTGTTCCCTTCGCCTAACAGATTTTTTATGGCAGAGCCGTCCAACGCACCAATCCAGTCCTTGGCAGCAACAGGCTTTTCAGGCATTTGTAAAAACGGGTCTTTGTACTTGGAGAATTCATGGGAGAAAAAAATCTCGAACCCAGGCTTTAGGCATTTATCTTTCTGGTCCACCCATGGTTCTGAAAAACCACAGAAGGGGAACTCATCTCATTCCTTCACAAAATACCCATTAAGCGTCTTTAGGTAAGGGTCCAGCGGCGCATTGATGGCCTTCTTCTTTGCCCTTAGTTCTTTTTTTGTCGGCTGATACCCTAGACCATGAGTGTGAGTCTGAGTAGGGATTCTTGGAGACTCCGGCAGGCCCTGAAGGTTCTTTCCCAACCCCAATCCTGGAAAGAAATCCATTTTATTCATGATCCCTGCGACTACTGGACTGACATACTGATCAAAATGGAGTGGTAGAAACTCTCTTGGCTTTTCCTCTTCCAGCATGCTGATGAACTCAAATCCTCCCACACTTGCTTCTTCTTTTTGCAGATGTAATTCTAGCACCGGCGCGCTTGATGATGCTCCGGGAAAATGGACCCAGTTGTCCCCGAGAATGTCGCAGACCTGGCCTTCCCAAACGCATTTGACCTTTTGATGAATGGTGGACGGTATGGCACCTAAGCTATCCAACCAAGGCCTCCCTAGCAGTAGATTGAAGGAGGCAGGTATATCGATGACCTGGAATTCAGCTTCTTTGTTTACTGACCCAATGGCAAGATTAAGAAAGATAATGCCCATGACTGCTCTCTGGGTGTTGTCATATGCCCTGACTTTTTGTTGGGATGGTACGAAGGACGATTCATCTAAACCCATTCGCTTGGCTGTTCGGAAAGGACATACATTTAGAGCAGATCCGTTGTCAACGAGACAAGCGGGCACGGTGTTCTCCAAACATTCGACAGTGATGCACAATGGTTTGTTGAGCATGGGTCCTCCGGGGGGCATGTCATTTGACGAGAAGGTAATAGCAGAAGCCGGGATTCTGTCGATCAGCCCGATGAGATCTTCTGGGGTGGTGTCGATAGACACGTCGGATTGGTTCAGAGCGTCTAGGACTGCCTGTCTATGGCGTTTCGAGGCAATCAGCAACCCCCAAATGGTGATATTAGCCTGGGTCTTCTTCATTTGCCTTCGAACCCTGTCTTCTCCCTCTTCTTCATTCAGCTTCCCTTTTCTTTTGTCTAGATCTCTCCTCGGGTGGTCCTCCTCTAGCTCATGTGGTTTAAAGTGTCTGCCCGAACGAGTTAAATGACTGACCTCTTCCCTTGCCCACAGATTATCAACTTCTGGGTCAACTTTCAGGGTACCCCCCACCATCTCTGTTTCTTTGTCGCTTTCATACCAGAGATCATCTTTCACCTGGCTCATATCTCAATCGTCGCTCCCTTGGATCCACCAGTCTGACTGCCCTATCTCACTCTTCGTCGACTGATCCTTCAAAGCACAGATTGTTGAATCCTCTGGCAGCTGGTATGGCCTTCTTGGTGTCCCGGCCTTAGTGATTAGCCTAGACAGATCGAAGGTTATTTCTTCTATCCCCAAAAGATAAAGGCCCTGCGGTGGTGGCACGACTTGATGATTCGGAAGCGGATTTCTAGTAACATTTGGAGCTTTGGTAGGTGGTTCTGAAATTACTTTGTTATCGATGAGGTTCTGGATTTCGTGCCTCAGCCTCATACACCAATCCGTCGAGTGACCTTTCTGCTGATGAAATTTGCAGAAAAGGTCCCCTTGGAAATTTGGCGGAAGTGGTCTTGGTGGTGGTCGAGGTTCCAACTGACGGAGATGCCCCTTTTGCTAACAGCCTGTCAAGAGCGGTCGACAGTGATACTCCCAGATCTGAGAATTTTCTTGGTGGCTCATCTCCTCCTCTTCTCGGTGCTATGTCGAATTTCCTTTCTGGCCCATTCAGTGCATTGACATCGGTGGGGCCGGAGTGACCTCCCGAATGTCCTCCGCCTGATCCATAGTTCGGCCTCCTGTATCGGTTCGGTTGTTCTTCCTTCTTGATGGTCCCTTCTTGAATCGCGTCTTCAATCCTTGTCCCTACATCAAACACCTCAACAAAGGTGTTGATGGACTGAAACCTCATTTTCTCTTGATAGACCGGCTGTAGGTTCTTCATCAACATCCGGATCTGTTCTTTCTCAGACGGCCTCTGTACCATCTTGGCGGCTTTTCCTCTCCATCGGCTCAGATACTTAGCGAACGACTCTTTGCTTCCCTGTCTGGTTGTTCTAGATCTCTGACAGTGACATCTAGGTCCTGATTGTACTCATACTGGGCCACAAATGACTTTACGATTTTTTCCCAAATTCTGGTTTTGCTCGGCTCAAGCGTAAGGTACCATGATAGAGCAGCTCCGGTCAGGGTTTGTTGAAATAGAACAGCCATCATGGTGGTGCTTAGACCGCTAGGCTGAAAAGCCCCTATGCACATTCGGATATGACTGCGAGGATTCCCGGTGCCATCAAACTTATCAAAAACCGGCATCTTGAACCCGGCAGGCAGTGTTTCATGAACCCCATCGTATAGGCCTTCTAATTCCATCAGATAAGTATCAACTCCTTGAGCCTTGCGCATCACCCTTTCCAACTTCTCTATTTTCTCGGTCAGTAGCTTCTCCTTCTCAGCTTTCTCTCTGTCTCTGTTGGCCCGCAGTGCATCGGTCCATTGTGCCTCCTGATCATCGAACCAATCTCCTTCCCCTCCTCCCAACGGTGGGTCTATAATAGGTAGAATTACATGTGGCGGTGGTCGGCGATTTAGTTCTTCTATCATCCCCATCATGCGATTCATGTTTTCGGCCTGTCGCCTCATCTGCTCTGCTTGTTGTTCTACCAGTACCCTTAACCCGGCCATCTCTTCGTTGTTTCTCTCTTCGGCCATGTCAGTGTATCCTCTCCTTACTAGTCTTGCCGTAGGATCCCTAAACCACGCTTGATTTGCTATTTTTGCTCCTACAACAAATTTTGAAATTCTCTCTTTTAAAATTTTCTATCTTCATTTTATCATGCAAAAGGCATTTTAAAAACTTCTCTTTTTATATGTCACGCGAATGCAATGCATGTGTGCGTGTGTGCCTACTCTATATGCCAAAAAAAGAGAAGATCCTAATCCTAACACATAAGCACATAAGCACATAAGATCCTCACTCATGTCAAAGTACGATGATTTCCCCTCATTGTGATCCTTACTACCTCCTCAGAAGTTGGGTAAAGAATTTTCAAAATTCGTTTGAAAAACATTTAAAAAAAAAAAAAAAAAAAAACAATTCCCAAAATTTTGGATTTTTCCTTAGAAAATGATCATGCGAAAATGTACCTTGATAAAGGTAATTGATTTGGAGTTTTCAAAAGAGGTGAATCTTCAAAGATCTTCTTGTTTTTTGGAAACTCTGGAATGGGAATGGCAAAAATCTGTTTTGCTTTTAAAGATGGATTTAAAAATTCTTTGGGTAGAAGGATCACATGATCGGATTATCACCGTACTTTTCATGAATTTGGATACATACAAGGTCAATGACGCTTTAGCTAAACATGATATAGGAGATGTAATCCTATAATCAAAATCTAACATATTCCTAATGTCATGAGACATGAAGAGGAATTGCTTGAGAGTGATTAAGAGTTTACATGACCTGTATTAAGTGAGCATCGTCATCATCTCAAATAATCCCTTCCGGGCAGACAAAACTTCCTAGCACATAACCCTAATCAAGAATTGATTTCCTAATTTTTGAAAGGTTCTATGGAAACTACTATGCAAAAGCTGGGTTTTTGGTCAAACAAGGGACCCTTGACACACATCCGATAGGATGCTTAATATACCAAATCATGGTACGAGATCAAGGGTGATCACACAGTCCCATGATAACTTGACCGACCGGGTTGCCCCGAGCCTCCAAGGTCATAGTTCCGTGCAATCGACTGGCTGGACATGCAAGTGAAATGCAACAGGCATACAAAAATTAATTAATTCGATTAAAAGGATGCTTTCAAGTCTAATCCTCAAGTGAACCCAAAATCAGAATTCTGGTCTGTGAAACTAGAGATTCTGGGTTCGATCCCCAGCAGAGTCGCCAGATTGTGGATATCGCAGGTTTTCTTCTACCCACAGCTTTTCTTTTAAAATTCTTTTAAGATTTCAAAATTCAAAACAAATGAGTTGCCACTTAATTTTTAAAAGGAAAAATTAAGAAACCATTTTAAAGCAACTTATCTTTTGCGAAACCAAAGATTAAACTAGGTCCGGGGATTATGGAATGAGAAGGGAAGGAGCCCATTGGACTAAAGCACCCTTTCTCATCCTATCTCGCGATAGGCCTCTACTTAACATCCTTTTAATCGATTTATTAATTTAAATGTGCCCTCAACTAATACATATGTATAAATATATATTACAAAAGCATGTCCAAAGGGTGTAAGATTGCAAATGATAAAATACCATTCAAAAATCACATATTTCAAGTAGCAAGCAATATGATATGCAAATAAGGAACTAGAAAACTTACCCGGGATCCGACTGCGAATATTAAACGTGCAAATGCATGCGAATAGATAAAACCTAGGAATAGAGTCTCTAATCCATATATACAAGTAAAGCAAGTCCTAATTCTAAGGTGTCACGCATTAAGTCGAAAAAATCGATAAAATCAAGAAATTAAAATGAACTAAAGAGGAGTTCAAGAAATCATACCTTATTAGCGCTACAAAACAAAGGGTTAGTCCACATGATATACAAAATATAAAGTTGGATCTTAAATAACAATCCTAGACTTATGGCTTAAATCTATAAAATGTAATTAAATCTAAAGCACACAAGTCCTAATTACAAACATCAAGCCACATGGATGAATATGTACATGAACAAGAATAAATCATAAAATGCTCAATGACTTAGATCACTTAAACTTTGAATTCAAGCTTAACCAATCATTATTAAAACATGGTTTGAGCCCTAGGTCATAGAAAAGTCATTTGGTCCATTATTTACAAAGTTGGTCAAATGCGTCATAAAATTCTGAAAATTGCAGAGAGCAGACTAGAACTTTTATATTTGTAGAGGCTAAGGATCTTTATATTTGTAGATTTCAAATGAAGTATGAATAGACTTCATGAAATCTCAAGGTAAGGAATCTAAACCATGGAGATGGGCTTAGACTCAAAGCCATTTTCTCCTACCATTTGATGGTCATTGGAGATGAAGACATGACTAATACTCATGAGTCTCTAAGGAATGTAGAAAGGATTCCATGAAACATCAAGTTTAGAGGACCCAAGTCATGAGTATGGACTTGGATCCATCTATTTGCTTATAAAATTAAGTGATGATCAAACTTTGACTCCCATGGGAAGCATAAGCTTACATGGGATTCAAAAGATCATGTTCAAGAGATTTCAAGAGAGATATTGAGAATCTCTAAGAGTCTCAAGAAGGAAGTATGATCAACAAATGAAATGAAACAAAGAAAACAAAGTAGTTTGAGGATTAAAGATTCAAAAAGAAAGAATGTAAATAAACAACTTATGGTTAGAGGATCACCTCCAAACTATCCTCAAAGTTTCCCTCCTTTGAAGATCTTTCAAGCTCTTCTTCCTAGTTTTCTAAACTCTCTCTTTTCTCTCAAAATATGGTAGTGATTTCTTGTGTTTTCTTGGTGTATCTCTTGTATCTTCTTGTATATTCACCTCTCTCCTTTTTTCCTTTTTTTTCTCCTCCCCCTTTTTTTGTGTATGTTGTTCTTGTTTTATAGGCAAAATTACCAAGTATTTTTGGAGTAAAAGACAGGTGTAAACATCCCATTTGGTGGTACGATTCGTACTTTCTGAAATTAGACAGACTGCTGCCCAGGGCGGCAGTCAAAATTCATCTGCGGCAGTCCGTGGATGCCGATGCGGCACTTCGTGACTGCCGCGACGGCACTCAATGACTGCCGCGCGGCTCTCAGTAAGTGCCGCGCAAAATTATCGATTGCCGTATCTTGGTCAACCTTACTTTATCATTTTTTTGTTTTTATCCGCATACATATACGTATTGTACCACAAAATACGGACTTTAAAAGAAAACGACAGTCAGAAAATGTCGGCGGCACTTAGTAAAGGCCGGGCTGGCACTCACCGAATACCGCGCGGCACTCACGGAATGCCGTGCGCCACTCACTGAGTGCCGCGGAACACTGCCGTGTGCCTTTTTTGTTGAACTTATCTTTTTAGGTCTTTTCCTTCTTCCTTTCCCTTAAAGAAACTAATTTTCGAAGATCTTTTCCAAAAATGGTGTTTTATACCTGAATTCTCCTAAATACCTGGTATTTTCTTTTTTTTCTATGAAATTTTAATGCGTCTGGAGAACTTTCTGAAGAGCTTGGAATACTTCTAATCTTTCGGTCCTTATCATCAATGGACGTGGAGGTGACGCTCTCCTAAATTCGACGACTGGTCAAAATCGGGGTGTCTACAAACACTGACTCATAAGACACATATCTGATTGTAATATTCCTAGATACACCACTGCTCTGTCTACCACGGTTGAGAACATAAAGTACATATTCTCAGTCCACCGCAAGTCATGGATACAATGCTTCAAACAACAACATATCACTTTATTGCCACAACTTAGCGACATTTTGTCAGTGATCCCCCATCCACCGCTCGTTAAGGACATAACCCGTCCATGGCTCGTTAAGGATGCAATATAGACCACCTGGCTATCTCTGAACTACTTGTCCCGCCCACTACTTGTTAAGGACATCTCACTGCCCACAGCTTGTTAAGGGCATAATATGACCAAGTGTCCACCCACGTACAAATTCCCAGAAACTTATCGAGACCTATCTACGTTTCGTAACTAAGACTGACACATGACATCCCATCGTGGCCTGACTATTCTAATTGAAATGAACGGATATCAAATTCATACATAAACCGCATAACATCTAACGTTATCATGTTAACCTGTTATTCTTAATCGTACTTATCTTTGTTGTCATATTACCCCTGATCTACCCATAATCGTTTACTAAAAGTCCATATCGAGAATCGAACCCTTTATGTAATAAACAAAATAAACAAACCATGTTCTACAAAGTTTGATAAATTGAAATTATTTCAATCGATTAGGAAAAATAAAGTTCAAGCGATCGAAGTCCTTTCGATTGATTGAACCTAGTTCAATTGCTCGAGAGTCATCTTCTCCAGAGGTTCATGACAGTGAACGTCCAGTGACATTAGGGTATGTTTAGGTCTATTTATTACGTCAAGAACTCATAAAACATTATATCGAAGTTACCGAGTGAGTTTAGAACTCACTAAATGTTGTCAAGGGCGCGCTTGGCAAGGCGTCAAGCTCCGAGCTCCTCCAATGACCTCATATGTCACGCCCTGACGTAGCATAAATATGGAAAGCATTTAATTTCCTTTATGGACCCGTAGGTCGCGACAGTTTGAAGGATCGATTCTGTCCCAAACGTATAATAATATAATAATATGAATCAGAGTATAAGCAATCAAGGCTTACAAAGTTTTTTCTCAAATTAAT
Organism: Hydrangea macrophylla; assembly: GCA_033977485.1. Classification (NCBI taxonomy): domain Eukaryota; kingdom Viridiplantae; phylum Streptophyta; class Magnoliopsida; order Cornales; family Hydrangeaceae; genus Hydrangea; species Hydrangea macrophylla. The sequence continues at coordinate 110,989,654 of CM066988.1, read as the reverse complement.
AATTATTACAGTAAGTGGTCCACTAAATGCATAACCCGCCTTAAAAACAAAATAATATCTACTGCCTATTATAGTCATCCTTATTTCAAATTTATTTATAACATAAGATAATAATAACAAGCTTCTTCTTCTCCGATAGTCGTTATCAGTTTTGCATAGTCATACTGCCCTGTCTGGTTATAACCTGAAAAGCCTAGACATAAATGTCCAGGACGCATCAATGCCGTCAGCTTTATGAAGCTGGTGAGTATTAAAAACATATGCTTGTAATGTAAAACATACCTTTTACTATTTTCATTTCACAGGTTTGCTTACTAAATAATTTAGAAATATAGAAATGAATTCAAACTATAATACAGTCCTGATAAAAGTTATGATATGAAATAAAATATGTGACTGTGCATGGAATAATGTAACCATCTCACCTGACTTTTTCCTCTCAACCACATATCACCCAACTCTCTCGCTCCAATATCTTGAAATACTAAGGTGACCACACTTTAGTACAGGGGTACAGGGAGTGTCTGGTTTGCCTCACACTTTAGTACGGGGTACCAGGAAGTGTCCAATTGCCAGGGAGTGTCCAGTAGGCCACACTTTAGCACTACCACAGGTGCCAGTGAGTGTCCAAGTCGGCGTCACACACTTTAGCGCTACCATGGGTGCCAGGGAGTGTCCAAGTTTGTCACTGTCGCATTTCAAGGATACTCTAAACCACAATCTCATAACGTCACACTTTGGTATGCAATTACCAGGGAGTGTCCAATCACAAACTCATCCTCATACTCTTTTTACACTGACCCTCACTCACCATGCATGTAAACTTGACTCCACATGTATATTATGTAACACTATACAAAGCATGAATCGCAGGGAAAACAATAACAATGCACTTGCGAGGATCATTAAGTCTTTAATCGTTCATATATATAATAAAACATTACTAACAGACTTCTGTTTTAACATAATACCCAACCAGAACATTAAAACTCATTAAAACTTTATCCAAACAGTTCCTTAACAGAAAACAGACAAAAACTAGAAAATGGTAGGTCGCTCGCGCAGGCCGCTCGCGCGATATGCTCATTTTTTGATTTTCTTTTAAAAAATTTCAAAGTCTCAGAAAACACAGGTCGCTCGCGCAGGCCGCTCGCGCGATGGGTTGCTCGCGCGCGAGAGTTTGCTCAGAAACTTCATCTTCTTCGTTTGGATTCACCTGTTTCAGTTCTTAAGGGTCCTTTATGACCCATTTTGAAATCCGGAAGCATATAGGACATATAATATATGAATCTCTTCGTTTTTCTACAAGGATTAAGAATCTAAGATCAATTTAACACGAATCAATCCGTAGCTCTCAGATTTTACAAAAAACCGATAGGTGTCAAAACTTCATTTTTTAATATACGTCGCGATATGAATGAATTAGGCTCTAATATTTTAACCGTAGCTTCTATGAACTATAATCTTTCATAGTCATCTCTAAGAACTCATTTTGGTTAAGGTTGAAAATTCATGATTTTAAGCTTCAAGCTTCCATGGATGAACATGACAATGGTGATTTTCAATTTAAGCTATTTAAACAATAACGTACAGACATGAATTACATTACATAGTAAGTTAACAATACTCACAGATATAGGAGATTGAAATAGATGTTGAGAAGGCAAGAATTCCACTCTTGAAGTTCTTGGCTATGGAGGACAAGAGCTCTCTCTCTCTCTCTCTCTCTCTCTCTCTCTCTCTCTCTCTCTCTCTCTCTCTATAATATAAATTTCTATAAATTAACTCTCTGCCTAACTCGTTAGCTCTCTATATTTCTCAGTTGCAAAACCCAGATTGTGAGAATGTTTGTGTTAGAGTGTAGCATATATAGAAGATCAAATGGAGAACTTGGGCTCCAAGTTCTTTCACCAATACTCTACAATTTGAATTGATTTTGAATCCTAATTATACATATAATACACATATGTATATATACAGAGGATATGAACTCCACAGTTAACTAAGAGTCAAGTTTAGACTCATAGGGGGCAAATTTAGATGTTTGAGAAATTTAGGTATTAGGCAGAACTCAACACTCACATGAATTGGATTGCCAAACATGGAACAAGCTAGTTGTCTAGAAATCACTTTGGTTGTTTGGAAAAAACAACTTATGGTACTAGAAATACACATACACAAATGTATTATCCAAACATGCCTAGTAATGATTGGTAGCATTAATGTGAATAAAGGAAGTGTCAAATCTTGATTGGTGGAGATTCCCAAACTGTGGGAGTCCAATGCAGCGCGCACAGTTTTCGAACATAAACTGGTATTTTCGCGGCGCGGTGATCACCACAAAAATAAAGAAAAATTACTTTAACGTCGGAAATAATTTTCTGGTTATATAAAAATACAGTTTGAATAAAAAATAATTATTTTCACCATTTTGAAAATATAGATTTGAAATCACATCACATGTATTACCAGTCTTATGAAAACCAGTTGTGAAAGCATAACACAAGTATTCTTGAATTTATGAAAATTACTGTTCGACCTCAATTAAAGAATTTCTAACACAACAAGGCAAGTGACACAATTAAATTAAATATGGAAATGAAATTTAAATCAAGTGGAATTACATGTTGTTACATCCCCTCTCTCTCTCTCTCTCTCCTTATCTTAGCCTCTGTCCCTCTCCTCTCTCTGCTTCTCCTTCTTCTCTTCGTCTGCTTCTCTCTCTCTCTCTCTCTCACACACACACACACACACACAAAGGATATATATAAATAAAGATATGTGTGTATATATGTATAACACAGCACACACACACACACACACACACACACACACACACTCTCTCTCTCTCTCTCTATATATATATATCTCTAGGTTCAGAAAACCTACACATACACGAACATACAAGTATGTATAGGGAAAGAAAAGGGACATGTGACATTCCAACGCACAAATTGAGTTAAGGTTTGCAGACACGTTCGATCAATCATAGCTACTTCGATTGCTTGAGAGCAGATTGATCATGTCCGATCAATTGAAAAAGGGGACATGTAATAAATTCATGTCGGTAGGGTTTCGATCGATTGAAAGAGGTTCGATCGCTTGAACACTAATTCTCTCGATCGCTTGAAAAGAGTTCGATCGATTGAAAGTGAAACTTCAATTATGGTCAAGGGAAGTATACAGAATCTTATGTATTATTATATAATCCAAAAATACAGGGTATTACAATCTCTCTCTTCTCTGTCTATTTTCTTCTCTCTGTCCTCTGTCCTCTATCCTCATCCTCTTCTTCTTCTTCTTCTTCTTCTTTTCTCCCTCTAACCCGGGAATGTGTGTGTGTATATTTATACGGATATATATAAGTGTGTATATATATAATATATCACACACACACACTCTCTCTCTCTCTCCCAAACACACACAACCAAATCCTTAAGTATATGGGGGGGGGGGGGGGGGGGGGGGGGATTATATAGGGAGGGGAAATAAACCACAACCACACAAAGTAAACACGGTGACCAAGTTTTGCCTACTGCCAATCGATTGGTATCGGGTGACAATCGATTAGTATTAGATATTATGAGGGCAATCGATTGGATAAGCTACCAATCGATTTGGGGTAGTCCACGTCATGGATTCAGGTCGGCAGGATGGCAATCGATTGAGAAAGATGGAAATCAATTAGGAACCAAAAGTGGCAATCGATTGTGAAAATTGGCCAATCGATTGGGGTCACAAACTCACCAATGGCTAGGAAAGTACTAAGGCTATATATATGCATTCGAAAATACAGGGTATTACAAACATGGTTACCAACACATGGGTCAGCGGAACAACATTTAACAATGTTGAAACCACTTTAATATTTTTCAATAAAAATCAAGTGTACTCATTGCAACATTTATTAAAAAGCAATTAAAGCACGTTTGGAAAGCATAAGATCTTTTCGTGAGCATATTATCAAGAAGAATACATTTTTACTTACCCCAGAATTGCTAATATTTGTTCACCTTTCTCTCTTATTAACTAATACAGTAAGACTCATGATTAAATAATAATTAATTAATTATGTAAAGTACCTAACTCCACTATATTAATTAGCCAATAAAAAAAGAATGAAGAAAAAATGAGCAATTTTGGAGTGAGCTCTATCAAGAAAGGAAAAAAAAGACAAAATAAAATATGATGGCACATAACTAAAAAATGAGCAGTTTTGGAGTGAGCTCTATGAAGAAAGGAAAAAAAGACAAAAGTAAAATAAAATAAGTATACACACACATAGAGAAACGCAAACACTTTTCACAATCGGCCCTTATTTGCATAAAAAAAATTGTGAGCCCCACCATTTTATTTGCAAAACAGTCCTTCAATCAAAACAAGAAAATCCCCAAATTTGGCCTCCCTCCTACTTCGCGTTGGAAGGAAGAAGCCTTAACTTAGCTTCAAAGACCAGAGAGGTAGAGGAGCAACCAGCCGCCGATGAGGGACGACGACCACCAGCCGCCGTAGACATGTCAAGCAAAGGAATTCCTAGAAAGTTGAAAATTACAATTCATAACTCGAAAATCAGATTCTAACAAATGAGACCAGACAAACCAACATGGAAATATAACAAAATTGGTTTTGCAAAAGCACTTCTACTGATTTCCAGTCTTCACAAAACAACTCTTCAAGCAGAGTTTTTCGCCTTTTGCACTTTATTTGCCCATGAGATAAATATTTTTTTTTTTTGGCCCAATACAACAACTTTCATCTCTTCTAAATTACCACTGCCATACCAAACTATAGACATCTTATTGATGAAGATGAAGACTGGCCAAAATCACCAAGTGGATAGCAACGAGAATCATGTTCCAACTCCAACCTCGCAAATGAAACTCTGCAGCCCTGTTACTCCTAACTGCTTCCACAAACATAACAAAGGTTCAATCAGTATCTTCTAATAGGAGAAACAGAAAGGATATATAAATAAATAAATAAGTTATTGGTAGAAGTCAAGCTGAAGCCTGCAAAAATTCTTCAAAAATTAGTAAAATAAGTTAGTGAGTTAATCTAATTTTCGTTTGTTTAAATCAGGTGTTCACAACTCCCAAATCAAGTGGTCATCTTCCTTGCCGGCGGCTGTTGGTCGTCGTCCCTTGCCAGCGGAAGGAGGAGGGAGGCCAAATTTGAGGATTTTCTTGTTTTGATTGAAGGACTGTTTTGCAAATAAAATGGTGGAACCCACAAATTTTTTTTTTTTTTTTGCAAATAAGTACCGATTGTGAAAAGTATTGTGTTTCTCTATGTGTGTGTAGACTTATTGAATAAAATATGATGTGGCACATAACTTGTTGAGTGAGGCAGAGAAGCCAAGAGAGATCGGGAATATGGTAGGGTAGGATAGGTGACACATGTCAAAAGGAGTGTCACATAAGGGCGGATATTATTTTTCAATTGGAACCGCATGGATAAAACCGTGTAGGAAAAAGACAGCAGAAATCTACCTTATTGGATGAAATTACTAAAGAGGACAACACAAATGCACTAATATCGAAATTGGCAAAATTAATTTGAGAAAACACGCATTTTTACGAGGGAACTCCCTTTATTTATTTATTTATATATTATATATACGGAGTATTATTTAGATAGAGAGAGAGAGAGTGTGTAAATGGCGACGTCCGTCTCTTCACCGGTGTATGCAGTATCAGTGTCGTCTTTGAAGCCAAGAATGCATAGAAACTCAACCTTAAACCCACAAAACCCTTTCCGTTTCAATCCTTTCTCTTCTAATCTGGCCTCTGGTTCTCCTCATCGATTGATTCCGAGGTATGTGATTATGAAATCTTCTCTGTCGACCCTTTTCTAAAATTTTAAGTTATGATCTCTGCATGTTACACAATTTTTTGCCGAAAAGTTTTGAATTTTCGTGACTTGAAATAATTTTATGAGTTATTTCTGGGTGTGTTTTGGTTTGCTAAGAAAATTTAGAGCAAAGAAAAATAAAACCAGAAAACAAATTATAAATTGAGGTTATGCACGTTAGTAAAACACCCAAAAAAAGAGAGAGAGTAATTTTCTGTTTTTCTTTGTGATATAGAAGTGGGGAATCACTTGACTCGATTCTTGTTATTTGTTAAATTTGGTATCAACTTATCAAAGCTTCCACTTTCTTTGCTTACTAACTTCTAGAATGCAATTTTTAATTTTTTTTTAATTTTATTATTATTATTATTATTATTATTATTATTATTATTATTATTATTATTATTATTATTATTATTCTCTTCTTGTAATTGAATTGAGACTGAGTTGGAAGCTTAATTTTGGTATGGGTGTTTGGTTTTAGGTGGAATTTTTCTTTTGGAGTGCTTCTAATTAATTGCGGAAATTAAGTGAGATTATTAGTGTGCAAATTTGTGCAGTGTCAGAGCAACAGTCTTGCAAGATGAGGAGGAGAAAGTGGTAGTGGAGGAATCATTTCAACCAAAGACTACTTCAGATGATGAAGAGAAGGGATCTGAGAGTTCATCCTCAAGTGGGTTGGAGAGTTGGGTTATTAAGATTGAACAATCCATAAATATCTTGCTCACGGTATATATTTCCTTCTTCATTTTCTCTATATCTACATATGGGTATAATTTTTATTTGTCTTTTTTTATTTTTATTTCTATCAAACTCACTCTTGTTCCACCATTATAATAGGATATGTGGTTTTTGAATACGACATCGTAATTATCTCTTTTATCAGGAATTTAGGACTTCTTGTGTCATGCGGCTTTGTATTATTTGTGTGTATTTCCTAGCTCAATTTTGTGAAGAAAAAAACAAAGTGTGTCAAAGGTTAAGCATACTGTTTGATTTGTTCATTGAGAGCTCTGCATATGACGAAACCGGAATTTTTTGGGTGTTCTATCTAGGTGTTATTAAACTGATAGACATGTTGTATATTTTAATATACATTAATATAGTTTGTAATAGTAAAATGTGTATGAAGAGAATAATAGATAAATGTGAAAGACATCATTCAAAGGGTGCCTTTTAGGTCAAAGGTCACTACCCTTTAAGAGGGGTGTACTTAAGATACCTATTGGAAATAGGTGCTTAATAACCAAAGGGTGCCATCGTTTAGAAGAGACACCAAGTGGTCTATATAAGACAAGTGATATTATTTATTTGATGTATGTGAAAATAACTAAGTACACATTCTCTCATATCATTTCATGTGTCAGTTAAAAACCAATTTCCTGGAGGCTTTCCTGAAAATCTTCAGAATTGCTATCTGGTAGATTTTCGGGCTTTGTTGTATTCTGGAGGGGATTTGTTAGGAATCCTGTAGCAAACTCTTTGTGAGTGGGGGCAAATAACTCCTTAAAAAAAGCGTTCCATATGTGCCTCAAAGTTTTACAGTTTTATAGTTTATTTCCTGATTCTTCTTCCGTGACGACCCGACCCCAACAATTTTAAGGAGTTATTTAATTTTATGGAGAATGAATCAAACATTACTATAATCGAAGTGATAGAAAAAGGCAAAGAGGTTAGAGACAGAGGCACTGGGATAGAATAATGATATCCCCAAAAATGAATGTCACAAATACACCCACAGGTATGCAATTTACATGGTGAGTATTCTAAATAAAACAATATGATATTCTTTTGCTCTTGGTAGTTCAATTTTGAAACAGTGTTTTGGATTTGATTCTTTCATTTGGTTCATGCACTCAGGAACACTCGTGTATACACACACATATATATATATATATATATATATTGTGTGTGGGTTAACAATCAAAGTGGAAGTATAACTTTCTATTTTGTTATATTGGATTAGTTACGAAAGTGCAAAGACTTATTTGCAAAGCAGTTAATTGTTCGATTTCATATTACTCTGCATAAGAACAATGATTTATTTTATGAATAGTCACCATTTTGTGCAATTTTTAGAAAGGTGCAACTATTGTGAACCGGTTTGTGGATGCTGAAACTTTTGCTATTAATTTCAAACAGTGTGACGTTTGAAGTGATTGTTTTGTTCTAATAGTTTTGAATTGGTTCATCTTTGTTTTCTGGCTACGCAATAACCGGGTACATAGTTTGTATATGTCTTAGTTTGTTTCTTTTTCACAAAACATATTAAATTTAACAAAGCAGACACATTACTGTTTTACAATCTGTGATCAACACTGATCACTTTGTTGATATGCTTGTTTATATACAAATTTTCATATATGTAGATGAGTCTATATAGAACATTGCACTGTGTACATCATTAAAAGTGATTTATAACAGGCAGAATACAGAGTGTACTTTCGTGCGAACATTACTTTACGAGCATTGAATATGTTATTTCCCTAAGTGGATGTGTTGATGGTTAATATGATGTAAATATAAGTGAATCTTGTATGAAATTAAAATAGATTGTATTATTTCAAGTTGGTTGATGAGGTTATTTACTAATATGATAAATCGTGGTCCTGCTCTTCAACTACTTTACTAATCTGATAAAAGCCCTACAATTAGTCACCCCATCTTATTTGGAATTGTTTCGAATTGTAATTAACAAATTGGCTTCTAAATTTTTGGTATCTATTGTTTTGATCATCTTTTCTAGTTAGTCAAACTGTAAATATGTTTATGCATAATTTTTTTTTATGGCAACTAGTATGACATATTTATGCATAATTTTTTAATATGAGGTTTAGTTGATGACAAATGTGTTCTTGAGACTTTTACAAATGTGGGGATAGTGATTAAAATACTCGCATTAATATGTGATCACCAGTACTTTAAATGTGGGGGTATTATATGTTAAGAACATATGAGTAGTGTATATTTTCCATATGAATATTTAGTAATTAGTATTTTATAAATATGAAAAAATTATTTGTATTGTTGATTTGTTGTACTTGTAAGTTGTAACATGTAATTGATGATGATCGAGTATTCCATTCAATTATATGGATGTAGCCTTGGATATGCTTCAAGATGCTAAATATACCAACCTACGGTATTAGTCAATGTGATTATTGGGTTCAGAAGAAAGTAACGAGTTGATATTATTCCACTAGTATGTACAATATTTATACAACTAAGAGAGGAAAAAGAAAAGGAAAGGAAAATTACAGATAAGATCAAATCTATCAAATCCTAATTAACATAAATAGCGTGATCCGTAAATCACGACAACATAGATTTCGATAATTCCAACACTCCCCCTCAAGCTGGAGCGAATACATTTATGAGGCCAAGCTTGACAACAGAGAACATCAAAAGAGGTCCAACGGACTTAGTAAACACATCGGTTGTCTGATCTGAAGAAGAACAAAACATGGAGTAATAATCCCAACCCGAACTTTCTCACGAATAAAATGAATTTCGACTTCAATACGTTTGGTACGCTCATGAAGAATTGAGTCGGAAGCGAGTAATAGTAGACTTATTGTTGTGTAGAGGGCTCACTCACAGGGAATCCTAATTCTTGTAAAAGGGATCTGCGCCATAAAAGTTCACAGGAATCTTGTGCCATAGCACGATATTTAGCTTCAGTTGATGATCTTGAGACAACTGCTTGTTTCTTGCTTTTCCAATAGGTAAGGTGTTTACCATAGAAGGTACAAAAACCTGAAGTTGAGCATTCTTGAAACTAGCATAGGCGGCATTCGTAAAATATGAGACCCGAGATTGTTTTCCTGCAGTGAAGAAACGACTCAACCCCGGGCAAGTTTTTAAATACCGAAGAATATGGTGAACTGCGTCCATATGAGACGAACGTGGGGCATGCATAAATTGACTCACAACGCTAGCAACAAATGTGAGATCAGGTCGTGTGTTGGTCAAATAAATGAGATGACCAGCCAGACGCTGATAAGAAGATGGATCAGGTAAAAGCTCTCCTGACTCAGATGATAATTTGAGATTCGGGTCCATAGGTGTAGAAGCAGGGCGACACTCTATCATACCTGTATCAATAAGAAGATCCAATATGTACTTCCTTTGGGTCATTGAGATCCCGTGACGAGGCCGGGCAGTCTCAATACCAAGGAAGTATCGAAGGAGACCCAAATCTTTAACATAAAAAACAGTTCCAAGTTTCTTCTTTACCCCTGTGATTCCTGTAATGTCATCATCAGTAATAATAATATCATCGACATAGACAGCTAAGATGATACATCGACCATCCGGACGTCGTCTAATGAAGCAAATGTGATCGGAATGGCATGTGGTGAACCTAATAGACATAACCACATCACTAAAACGATTGAACCATGCCCGAGGAGACTGTTTCAACCCATAAAGTGACTTATGCAATCGAGAGTTTGTCCCTGAATACTCCCCCTCAGCCCTAAAACCCGGAGGGGGGTCCATATAAATAGTCTCCTAAAGATCCCCATTCAAAAAAGCATTTTTGACGACAAGTTGATGAAGAGGCCAAGAGTACGAGGCAGCCAAAGAAATAATAATGCAAACAGTAGTAAGCTTGGCCACGGAAGCAAAGGTGGCATTGAAATCTTTGCCCGGAATTTGGGTAAATCCTTTGGCAACCAGTCGAGCTTTATAACGATCAATAGTGCCATCAGAAAGATACTTGATGGTGAAAACCCATTTGCACCCAACTGTCTTTTCCCCCGGAGGGAGAGAAACAAGCTCCCAAGTTTTGTTTCGCTGAAGAGCATTCATTTCTGCTTGTATGGCATTGGCCCAGTGTGAATTCTGGAGAGCCTCATATACAGATCGGGGAATTGAAGCGGAATCAACCTGACTAAGAAAGGCATGGTAGGGACCTAAAAGAGCAGAATAAGATATATACTGGGAAAGAGGGTGATTAGTAGAGCAAGAGTAACTTTACCGATTACCGGGCGAGAAACACAGGTGGATCGTCTTAATGGTGGAGAAGAAGGAGGACCTGGATATGGAGAAGTATCGGGTAGCGGAGCATGAACTTGTGGACGTCGAGAGTAATGGAATTCAGGAGAAGATGTGATAACTGGTGGGAGACAAACCTCAGGAGTAGGAGAGTGAAAAACAGGAATAGGATGGGGAAGTTCATCCGTTACAAGGGAAGTTTCCTGAGGGACCGAGGCAGGGAAATGACGATGACCTACAAAAAGGGAACATCTTCCAAAAAAGTAACATCCATAGAATTATAAGAACGACGAGAAACAAGATCATAGCATCGATAACCTTTAGACATGGGGGAATGCCCGAGGAAGACACAGCGAATAGCCTTATCATCTAGTTTAGTGCGAAGAGAACTGCAGTCCTGAACAAAACATGTGCAACGAAAAACACGGGGTAAAACATGAAAAAGAGTACAATCGGGTTGAAGAATATGCAGTGGAGCCTTTCCATTTAAGACACGACTCGGGGTACGATTTATGAGATAAGTGGTTGTGAGGACAGCAAAGTGCCAGAAGTATTTAGGCACCTCCATTCCTCAAAGGACGCATCGGACAACAGACATAATGTGACAGTTTTTTCGTTCCGCCACACCATTCTGTTTCGGGGTATATGTACAACTAAATTGTTGGAGGATACCTTGTTTATTTAGTTCAGAACAAAACTCATTAGAGATGTATTCACGACCATTATCGGATCGGAGTGTGCGAACAACAGTTTGAAACTGGGTTTTGATCATTTGTAAAAACTGAACAAACAATGGAAAAACCTCAGATTTTTTCTTAAGGAGATAAACCCATGTGCAACGTGAATAATCATCAATGAACATAACATAATATCGGTACCCGTTTAAAGCAGTAACAGGGGAAGGTCCCCACACATTCGAATTTACAATATAAAAAACACAAGGAGCACGAGACATGCGAGGAATATAAGTAGAACGAGTATGCTTAAAAAGTTCACACACCACACAGTGAAATTTATGGTTCTTACAAGCTTTTATTAATGTTGGAAAAAGTAAACAAAGGTATTGAAAATTAGCATGTCCTAGGCGAGCATGCCATAACTCTAAAGTCTTATTAGAAAAAGAACTAGAAGATGAACTGGGTAAAACAGACTCTTGCAGACTGGAAGACACGGGTGGTGGTGGTTCCCCGAAGAAATAAAGTCCATCACGCTTATGGCTCGTACCAAAAATCTTCTTCGAAGTCAGGTTCTGCAAGAGACAACAATCGGGTAAGAATATGACAGTACAATTATAACTCTTGGCAAGACGACTAACAGACAAGAGATTAAGGGATAAATGAGGGACATGAACAACAGAGGACAGAGTAATATCTGAGGATAAACATACGTCACCCTGTCTATGGACACGAGTGGTTGAACCATCAGCGATACTCACAGTTTGGTTAACATGTAAAAGAGGGGTCGAAAAAAGTGACAACTCACCGGTCATGTGATCAGTGGCTCCCGAGTCCAGAACCCACCTTGGAGATCCTGACTTAACCTGTAAAGCAGTGGAAGTACTTGTAGCAAGGGCGGCAGCGGAAGAGGAGCTAGGTTGAGCCTGCTGAAGAAAAGAGCCAAGTTGAGTCTGAATCTGACCAATCTGGGAATGAAGCAAACTCGGATTTTGATGAAGTTGGCTAATATCCGGAGTAGCAGGATCAGGGCCAGAATCAGCTATGGCAGCAACGCGGGAAGATCCAGGATTGCGGCCACGACCATACTGTTTCTTCAACTCAGGATGAAGTTTAAAACACCGATCCTTGGTATGGCCAACAACATTACAATACTTACAAATAGGTGGTGGTCGACCACCGTGGCGAGCTCCAGAATTAGCTGCAAAGGCCATCTGATCATGAATAGTAGGTGGATCAGGAACAGGAGCCGGAGAAGCCTGAATCGAGCGTTGTCGATGCTCATCACCATCAATCGTAGCAAAGGCCTCATAAAGCGAAGGCATAGGGGATGTGTTTAAAATCTGAGTGCGAAGAAATTCAAAGTACCTTAGAAGCACGAAGCGGGGGCGGGAGCGGGGGCGGGGGCGGGAGCGGGAGCGGGGAAGCGGGAATGTATAGAAGAGTCTGATGTTTGGGGCGTCTAGGAAGCGTCTATGTTAATTTTATATGTTATAGTTTTTTATACTAAGTTATATTGAATTAAGTTCAAGGGGCATGTGAAAAAATAAAAATAAAAATAATGTCACTTACACTTTCAGAAAATAATCATACATTTGGGGTTGTATTAGAAAATATATAAGATGTGGGCTTTTTGTAATCAGCAGCAGCTTTATAGTATAAGACATGTGGGTTTTTTTAATCAGTTTTAATATTTTAGATAACCAGTTTAAATCAATGTTAGTGTGTAATAATATATAATATATTTCTTTTAGATGGAGTCACGTGGGTAAAGCAGAGAAATGTCAGACAAAGTCAAAAGCTGTCATCTTTAAAGTTTAAAGTAGTGCCAATATATCAGATGAGGACAAAGCTAAAAAGTAAAAATCTCAGACAAAAGAAAAGCTAACTGTGGGAGTTAAAGTTAACTGTGGTCTCTCTCTCTCCTCTTCCTCTACAAAAAAATGGGTCTGCCTCTATACTCTCCTCTCGACATCCATGGCGATAGATCTCACCTCCGACGCCTGCGACTGATTTAAGGTCCGTGACTTCTCTTTTCTTCTTTCTCTAGTCTTCACTTGGTTGGAAACGAATCTTCAGAGAGAGAGTCTCGAATCTCTGCAGATAGGGTCGCGATTCTTGGACGATTCTCACTAAGAACCGCGGAACCGCGATTTTTGGCGAGATTCGAAGGCCATGTAGGCGATTCCTGCTTCTAAGATTCAAACTAAGATTTCAAACCCATCAAGAACTGATAATTGTGCAAACGATCAAGACGCTGAATAATAATAGTAGCGGCTTCAGCAGCAATATCATCAAGGGGCTCATACTGAGCTAACTCATCCCAGCGAGACTGAAGATAGCCGAAAAAATCAGAGACACTAAGCCGGAGAGAGTCCTGGGAGGCATGAGAGAGCTCCTAATGAAGCTGATAAATACGGGACTCATTCTGCTTATGTGCATACATCTTGGTCAAAGCATCCTAAAGACCATGGACAGAGGTGTGATACATAAACATTTGATAGATACGAGTTTCCATAGAGTTAAAGAACTAGCCCTAGATAGCACAATTATCCATAGTCCATTGATCGAATGTGGGATCAGTAGTAGCAGGCTTAGGCACTTTGCCAAATAGCCAACTAGTCTTTCCTTTGGCACCAAGGAAAAGACGAAGAGAGTGAGACCACGCGGCAAAATTGTTCCCATCCAATAGGACAATCGTAACACGTTGCGCAGGAATATACTGAGATAAAGAGAGATCTGAACGAGATTGAGACATAGGAGTAGTCTGCTGTATATCCAAACTTTTATTAGGAGTAGTCATAGTGGCGGAAGAAAGGGGACCAACCAAATAGAACTAACAGCAAGGCGCAAACGTCAGAAAAAAGGGGCTGCAAAGAGGAACGAACAGCCTAACAGAAAAGGAGAAAGAGCACTGAAAAGCTCCAAATCATCAGAAGGCCCAAAAACAGGGCAAGGCACAACTTATATACTGCGTAAGGGTTAGCCGAAGCTAACCAAGGAAGAGCCGAAGGGCCTGTGGGTTGCAGCCAAGGGTAGGAGGGCCTGGATGAGGCGGCAAGGGGCTGGGTGGTGGCTGGGTGAGGTGGCGAGGGTCTGGTGGTGGTGGCTGATGTGCGGCGCAGGGATCTGGTGGTGGTAGTTGTGCGGCGGAAATGGGAAAGGGGCTAGAATTTATACTTTTGGCTTTGATACCAAGAAGAAAATAATGAGTTGATATTATTCCACTAGTATGTACAATGTTTATACAACTAAGAGAGGAAAAAGAAAAGGAAAGGAAAACTGAAAGGAAAATTACAGATAAGATCCAATATGTAAAATCCTAATTAACATAAATAATGTGACAGTAATTCCAACAGGTTCACATTGGAAATTAAAGCTAATGATTTTAAAATTAGCAAACATAAGATGATTTATGAATATGTTGTCACGCCCCGGAGTCGCGAAAATTAGAAGTAAATAAAATTTCCTTTCCGGATCTGTGAGTAATGACTAGTTACAAAGTCTGACCTGTTCTTGCAAGCATTCTATCATGGTTATAACATAAGTAGGAGACATGAAACATCTAATGGTATTCATGGGGGAACTTCCGAGCGTGTGGTGCTAAGCCATTGCAACAGTTCCAAATGAAAACCACAAAAATATATGTTTGGACGATCGACGTCACTTAAATTTATTACAACAGACAAAAGATAGATTTAAAGCATAAGGGAAATCCTAATATAATAATAAGCTAGATTCTTCTGTTTAGCTGGCATATCCATGCCCTTCATCAGCGTACTCCTCTGAATAGTCCCCCTCAGGGTAATCATCCTGATAGGCTCCCTCTTGAGGATCAGGGTATCCTTGGTCATAGTTGCCGGTAGAGGCTTCTTCATTATAACCTAGACAACCTAGACGTAATATGTCCAGGGCAACAGAGTCGTTAGCTTTTGAAGCTAAGCGAGTCTAATCGATCACTCCTAATACAAGTAATAATATGTAAGTACAACAATGTCTTGAACTAAACATTCGATAAGCATGATCTTTAACAAGTATGATATGAGAATATGAGTGAGATAGTAACGACACCATGCATCATTGATATATTCGACTTTACTCGATCATTTTGGAATTTCAGACACTACAACTGACTCGTGTAACTTGTTACATTACCAGTGTAACGCCGTTAGCTTAGAGCGAAATAATTACGTTACTATCATCGACTTTGCCCGGGGCCGCAGTAGTAATTTTGGTTTTAAAAGAGTGTATTCACTTTACTCTTAGGTCCTCGTGACCTTGCCTAGTGAATAAAATAGTTAAAGCGCTATCGTCGCCTTCGCTTGGGGTCGTAATAGCTTTAGAAGTGGTAACTATTGTATTCCAGACTTGGTTGGGATATCTTGCTATCGTCGCCTACACTGGAGGCCGTAATAACTTGTAAACCACCAACTCTTGTGTCTTGACCATATTCATTCGAATGGGTACTTGAGCTTTCGTTGCCTTAACCGAGGTCGCAATAGCATTACAAGTTGTAACCATTAATTTGACAGTACTACTTGGACCGCTGCGGTCCACTCAAAACATGTGTGACAATATAACTAGGTTGGCCTACTCGACTAACCACATGTACGTCAACTTTGACATCATGACTCGACTACGTTCATATGAGTGTTTATGCGAGTGTATGACGTATAACATAACAAGCATGAATCATAACAACAATTATCAATTAAGCATGGAGTATAGTAATCTAGACATGCGTTTTCATATAAACAGTTTATCTTTAATTACGCACACATAATACACATAAAGTATGTCCACACCAGACGCAGGTAATATTCATATAATATACATGGAGTATTTCTATAATATACCAAGTGAGTTAGGACGACTCACCTTAATGCAAATTCGTGAATACAAGTGTAGCCTCAGTCCCTACAATTTATATTTATTCACAGAATGACAATAACATTCATTATATTCACAAGGGTATAATGGTAATTGTGCCAAATGGGTTCTTAAACCTCAACATGATGATCTTGACATCATTCTGAGTCTAATGCCATTGACTAGTCTCAAATCGAAGTCCGTCATATAAAAGGATGGGTTTCCTATACCAGTGTGGGCCTTAACAGTAAGCTGTATTTTCAGAAAGTCTCTAAACTTAGGAAAATAGATCTACACGTCATTCTAGGAATATAGGAATTGACCGCGTATTTTTCTGAGTTACGGGTTATTTATTACGAATTATTGAAATCCTAATTACATAATTGTAGTTTACGGAGTCTTATAATTACAAAATATATTTTAGGAAGATATTTGGTTCTTAGAAATATTTTTATTAAATACTAGACCTAAAAACAGACTAGGGGTATTTTCCCGTAATTTTCGGAATTGGTTTGGTATTTAAAATAATTAAAAGACTACCAAATGGGTCCTTGTAATTAATTAAAAATACTAAGGTTTGAGTTTTATAAATAATAATTTATAAAACAAAGGTATTAGGCCTTGGGGTAATTAATATAATTTTTCTATATTTTAAAATAGTCATTAAGTATTTATTACCTAATTATTTTCATTTAAAACTAACTCTTATTATTTATTTAGACTAAATAAATAATGAGTATAATATATAATTAATACAATATAATAGCAGAGTATAAGAATATTGTTTAAAATAATATTTCAGAATATTTAAAACTTAGTTTTGGGATTTAAAACTATTTTTAAATAATTTAAAACCATTTACCAGTAACATATATTTATTTATGGGAATAAAACTAATAATTATTGTTTATTTAAAACTAAGTAAATAATCATTATAATATATATAAATAATAATTCTAGAATATTAGGAATGTTAAATAATAATATCCCCGAATTTAAAATGATACAAAAACTATTTTAACATGTTTTAAAACAATTAAAAACATATAACATTTATTTTTTAATAAAACTGATTAAATAAAACTAGATATTAATTAATCAAGGATCCACGGGTCAGACCGAACAGACCCGAACCAAACAGGCCGACCGTTTATAGACTCAAGAGAGTCTAGATTAAAAACTCGTGGTTCAAACTGACTCGAACCCAAAACTATAAGGGCTATCCATTTCTAGTCTCATTAAAACCGGCCCCATATCCGATCCGGAACCCAAATCCGAACCGAAACGACGTCGTTTCGTTTAAGTGATGCAACCCATGGTTTAAAATAAACTCGAACCGCTCTTATAACCCAACCCCCACACGCACGCGCGCGCGCGCACACACACGCACACACATATATCCGCACCCGACCCGACCTGTATTAAATTGTTATAACCCGAAACTCTTTATCTTCTCCGGTGAAACAGGGTCGCCGGAAAATCGGGGCTCGCCGGAAAATGTTCTAAGGGGCATATTTCTCTCATCTCTCCATGGGTTTTAGTGATTCCAACGACAAAGTGGTTGGAATGGGGCCCTCTATCACCTATTGGGAGCTGAGCCCCTAGTTATCTCATTTGGGGTTCCAACGAACCCAGTATCATTTCGGTTTTATTAAGGAATAATGGTTTGCATGTATGGTTCGACTAAGTCTATTTCAAAAATGTTCACAGGGGAGATACTGGGCGTCATGAGGGTCAGTTTGATAAAGGTTAGGGGTCGTTTGGTTCAGTTCTAAAAATCAAAGCCCTATGGTGATTTAATGGCGTCTACCATGGCAGGGGGGCAGGGGGTTGGTCTGGGTCATGCATGGGTGTGTGCGTGTGAGTCTCTGCGTGTGTGGAGTGAAATATAAGTGCAGAAATAACACAAGGGAAGTATGGGGGTTTTAAAAACTGTTCGGGTCCTCTTCTCTCTCTAGGATCTCCTTCTTCTTGTCCACTCCTTCTCCTTCCTTGAGCGTGTGTACTGTGTGTTAGTTTGAGTGTGTGTGGTTTGAGTGCAGGGAATAGAGAGTAAAGGCAGAGGAGCGTTTGAGTGTTTTCTTTGCTCTCTCTCCCTCGGTGGTTCTCTCATATATACACAAACCCAATACACGCTTGCACACAGACATAGATTTGCATATCTGTATTAACTTGATGGAACTGTAGGGGTGGGCATTCGGTCGGTTCGGTTTCGAACCGAAAATTTCGGTTCGGGTTGTTCGGTTCGGGTTGGGAATTTTGGTACTGAAAATCGAACTGAAATAAATTTCGAAAATATAGTTCGGTTTCAAATTTTAAATTCGGGTTCGGTTCGAAAATTCGGGTTAAAACTAAACCGAAGTTTTTTTTTTTTTTTTTTATAATTTTTTTTAATTATTTATATATATATTTTAGGAAAAATTAAGTATAGTAAATTAGTGCAGATTCAGTGATTCACCACTTTGAGATTCTATTTTTTTATTGTTATTTGTCATCAAATAAGTTTTTATAACATTGACCTAATTCATCAAACAAGTTTTTATATAGTCCTTAAAATTCGGTTATTCGGTTTCGAACCGAATTTTTTCCTACTTTCGAAAACCGAACCATATTAAATAATATAGTTCGGTTTCGAACTGAAATAATTTCGGGTCGGTTATTAACCGAACTGAAATTCGAAAAATTTCGGGTTCGGTTCGGTTTTTCGGGTTGGCCCGAAGTATGCCCACCCCTAGATGGAAGAGATGGAGAGGGACTGAGAGGGATTGAAAGGAGTTGATTTGAGAGGGGAAAGGGCCGGCGGTTGGGGGTGGTGGTGATTGTCCGGCGGGTTAGAGGGAGGTTCGGGGGTGGTGGTGAGTGACCGAGAGGTTTGAGGGGGTGATTGTATAGTGGGTATAAGGGGGAGTGTACTAGTCATTAGACTTGTAGGATCTTGTGCTGTACAGTCTAGGTTTGATACAGATTTTACGGGTTTGCATGACAAGTCAGTTCGGGTATGTGAACTACTGTCTAAGTTATTAATTTATAAATACGTATTATTTATATATGGTTCTGGAAATACGGAACTAAATACAGGAACCCATTATATTAGTATTTGAAATTCTACGGGTATTACATATGTGAATTAGTAGAAATTAAAAGTGGAATAATTACAGGCTCACTTGTTCAAGGCAAGTGAGGAAGGTGTTTATAGGCTTACTTGTTCCAAGGTTAGTGAGGAAGTGTTATAATTTAAGAAATTGTCACACTTCACATATATTTTATATATGTACTTACAAATGTGAGGGCTTTAATATGATAATGTACACACACACATATATATTTGGAAGATTAGCTTTACTCTCTTAAGTTGCTATTGAATGTGGCATACATGAATAGATTAAGTGATTATACATTGTGGATAATCACACATAAATTCTTAAGTAAGAAGAAAAAGTAATTATGCTCTTCAATTTTGAAATAGACAGTAAATATCTTAAGAGGATATTTTGGCGCCAGTTTAGTAGCATAACATTATAAGAATGAATGAAATCTATTTATTGTAGGGGCTAAATCTTTTGAGATTGAAAGAAAGTTCTATTGATGTTAAAATAGAGAAATAGAATGACTGGTAATTAAATTGGAATAAATAGGGTTGTTGCCACAACTGAGTCATCTATTTCTTTATAAAGTGCGACTTCTAAGTGCTTTGATCTAGAAGGCTTAGCAATGTCTATAGGCTAAAACTTTGACATATTTGTCGGAGAAATAAAAATGTGAAGTAGTTGGAATAATTTTAATTGTCAACATAGTTATTTGATCATGATAATGGATCAAATAAGGAATTTTAAGGAATTTTATAGCTAGCTAATTAATTGGGTTGTGAAACCTATGTTGATAGAAGTCAAAAGGAGGCTACAATCCTTTGACTTTGTACAGAAAATATCTAGTGGAATAGGACTTAAACTTGATTTTCTATAAGTCACCAGTAATGGTAACCCGACCTTATTTTAGAACATCACTAATTTCAAGGTTTAATGGGTAATAACAAGTTACTGTTATGTGACAGTTTGGGCACTGAGAAACTATTTATAGTCCATTCCAGGATGTTCAGTGCTGACTGCTACGTTTTAGGAGGATGAGTTATATGCTCTTAATGAAGTACATATTATCTAAAGTGTCTACAGTAGCAGGGACACATTGATAGAACTTCACCTATGTGAACATAAAAGTGGTGCCGCTTATAGCAAGAATTTGAGTTTATTCTTGTAAATGTTCATGAAACCAGGGTTTAGCACATGACCATAATAGTGCTAAAAGATGGGAAAGTCTCAAAATGTGATATTTCCGGTTTTAACATAAAAAAGATGTGGTTTAATCGACTAGACACCATACACTTCGTTAGAACTTTGAAATGTTTACACTAATTGAAGGTTTAAATCGAAAGATACCTTCTTGTATGCATGTCTTTATACTTTAACTGACTAGTGATTTTAATATTACAACCCAGTGGGGGATTGTTGTATATTTTAAAATACATTAATATAGTTTGTAATATTAAAATGTATACGAAGAGAATAATAGATAAATGTGAAAGACACCATTCAAAGGGTGCCTTTTAGGTCAAAGGTCACTACCCTTTAAGAGGTGTCTAATTAAGATACCTATTAGAAACAAGTGCCTAAGAAGCAAATGGTGCTATCTTTTAGAAGAGGCACCAAGTGGTCTATATAAGACAAGTGATATTATTCATTTGATGTATATGAAAAGTACTAAGTACACATTCTCTCATATCATTTCATGTGTCAATTAAAAACCAATTTCCTAGAGGCTTTCCTGAAAAGCTTCAGAATTGCCATCTGGTAGATTTTCAGGCTTTGTTGTATCCTACAGGGGATTTGTTAGGAACCCTGTAGCAAACTCTTTGTGAGTGGGAGCAAATAACTCCTTAAAAAAAGCGTTCCATATGCGCTTCAAAGCCTTACAATTTTAATGTTATTTTCTGATTCTTCTTCCGTGACAACCCGACCCCAATAGGACAGTCTCCTGATAGTGAGAAGATATATAAAATTTTTAATTCTCAACCGAATTCTTTAATCTTGAGCAATTCGAGGACTTCTTTCATTGCCAGAACTTGGCATTCCTTGCTTATTGTTTCTCTATTAATTCATTTCAGGATTCAGTGATAAAGATACTTGATACCTTGTACCATGACCGAGACTATGCTAGGTTTTATGTGCTGGAAACTATTGCAAGAGTTCCTTACTTTGGTTAGTGCAAAACTCTCTCTGACATCTATTTTTTCAGTAATGGTTCTGAGAGGGCTTTTTAGACCATTTAATCTATCTGCAAAATGGTTTAACTTTAATTTCTCAGTGATAAATTCAATTGACTACTCGAATTATGGCATATGGCATCTATATATGGTCCTGCTTAGGTAGCACGGGTGCAGGAATTGGGGTTCGGGGATGTGGGTGCGAGGGATTCGCCAATTTTCCAAACAATTAGGGTGCGGGTGCAGTGGGAGTACTTGGATAAAATATTAAAAATATATTTGTATATTATTATATATAAAAATTATTTTATGACTATTAGTGCATTAGTGTATACCGTAGAAAATTTCTATTATTTCTCTTTTAAACCCCCAAGGTTTTCAAAATTGTATGACGAATTTGTGTTTTTTTTTTCTTTTCAAAAGAACACAACAGAAAATCCCCAGCCACATTCCAAAAGAACTCAAAGAATCCACGGTGCACCCAGTACGGGTGCGCACTAATTGCGGGTGCGGTGGCCTTTTTGAAAAGTCCGTGCTTCATAAGGTCCTGCTAATGCATGCGTTTTCAACTGCAAACTTAGTGATGCATTCCTACAATTGCACGTAGGCTTCAATTGGAGCTGTTTGTTTAATTGATAAATAGCGCTGCTGTATAAGATTGATGAACATGACTCATCTGCAATGAACAAAAATCTGACAATAAAAGATCTTGTTGAAGTTACTAGCTCTTGTCTATTATGTAAAGCATAGTACTAGTAATCAACGCATGCGAAACTATGTTCGAGGTGATTTATTTTATTATGCATGGGTTCCTTCATTTTCTTGCAAACATATGCTTTGAACATCATAGAACACCGTGATAATCAATCCTGATCTGGGACTTGCGCCCTGATTCATTGTTATTATCGCAGCCTTTGTGTCTGTTCTGCACCTGTATGAGAGTATTGGTTGGTGGAGAAGAGCGGACTATCTGAAAGTGCACTTTGCTGAGAGTTGGAATGAGATGCACCATCTGCTTATAATGGAAGTAATGCTCTTCAAGTTTCTTTGTGTGTTTTCACAGTTATGCTGTTCTTTTTCTTTCTTTCTTTCTTTTTTTTTTTTCCCCAGAAAGACCAAAAATAAAAAGAAAAATAAAAATAAATTCCCAAGGCGGCAATTCGTCACTCTGAACATATTTCATCATTAGGCTTTGTTTTGTTTGCGGATTCTTTGAGCGAAAAGAAAAGCTAAGGAAAATTATTTCCCTTGTGTATTCCTCCATGCTTGAATAGCAATTAAAAGCTCTTTAAAATATTATTATAACCAAAGAAAAAAGGGAGGAAGGTGAAAATTCAAAATTTTGATTTCTTTCCACTATATTGGTTTCCCTTCCTATTTTTCTTGGTAACCAAGCAGAGGAGAACATTTTCCATTGTGTTTCCTTTCGTTTCCCTGGCTGAATCCATGAACAAAATAGAGCCTTAGTGTTTGTGGTTTATGTTTCCCCTCAAGTCCATCCTAGTCTTTTCCTCACACATAACAAGGAGTTCAGATGTATAAGTTCGTTTACTTTGCGTTTTTTAACCTACGTACTATTATGGGTGCTTTTTGGCCTGCCTGTTACTTGTTGCAGGAATTGGGTGGAAATAGTTGGTGGTTTGATCGATTTCTCGCTCAACACATCGCTGTGTTCTATTATTTTATGATCGTGTTTATGTATATTATAAGCCCAAGAATGGCATGTAAGTATGAAAATCCAGTTTAGTACTGCATGATAAGTCCGCATAATTTCTCTCTTATTTCCTGCTGTTCCACTTGTCCTGAATGGTTATGGGAATTTGTGTTGTTTTAAAAAAACGTGCCCAACTTCTGTGTTGGAGCTATAAGTGAACCTGCCTCAGATTTCAACCTCTATATGTTCCTTGTGTGAATTACTCCATATAAAAATCCCCACATCTTGGAAAAAAAATTCCAAAATTACTTCAGATATAAATCACCACTCTATTCCTTATATGGTTAAGAAAAAAGTCTCAAGTTTTTCCAACTCTGCTGCCCAGTTTCCTCTGCCTGTATATTTTCGTCTTCTTTGTACGCATCCAATCTGTCTTTGTAGTCATTTTACTAAATTGGCCTTCTCGTGGCAATTAGGTTAGATAGCAGATGGGAGCGTTGGCCTTTATGTTGGCATAATGGCATTTATCCTCAGATGCCAACATTTATATACTTGCTTTCTTCCTTGTGCAGATCATTTCTCGGAATGTGTAGAGAGCCACGCTTTTGAAACTTACGACAAATTTATCAAGGCCCAAGGAGGTATGCTAAGAGCCCGTTTGAGTTAGCTAAAATATTAAGTGATTTTTTTTACGTGATGGAATATCAAGTGATTGTTTTTAAGTGATGAAATATTCTTTTTCTTGAAATCCGCAACTCATCACTTAATTTTTAAGTTTCACCTAACCTAACTTCCAAGTAAAACCACAAAAGTTAAGACACTGAATATTATTATTACACTTTATGGGTTTACTGTTCACTTATTAGGCTTTTGAACCTAAGACCAAATTAGACATCTCTTAGCATGCCAGAAAATCAAACAGGTAATAGGCACCCCTGTATGTCATTAATTTAACTTCCGTTTTCTTGCCTGTCAATTTAACGATAGGATTTGGTCGTCCGTTTCTTTTTTATAGAGGCATTGAAAGTACTTCCAGCACCTGAGATTGCAGTGAAATACTACACTGGGGGTGACTTGTACTTGTTTGGTAAGTTTTACTTTTATCAGCTGTGGTTCTTTGTTTTATGATGTTGGTTTAACAATTCTTATGCTGTTATATATGCATTTTTTTTGTCCAGATGAGTTTCAAACTTCAAGAGCTCCTAGTTCCCGAAGGCCGAAAATTGGTAAGCATCAGGCTTTGAGTTTGTTTTGTGGTTTGATGCTTCACATTGTTGTAATTCCATACAAATGGCTATAGATACAACTTTACTATGAGCTGCTAACTTACTGCAGTAATGATTAAATCATCTCAAAAACCAGTGTCATACGAAGAAAACTGAACTAAAAAAAAAATTACTAGTAGAAGTTTGAGAAGAAAGGAAAGATGGAGGAATGGAATTGTTTATTTCTCAATATCATTACACTATATATACAAGAAAGGAGAGAAGAGAAAAGGTAAAGAGAGGATAAGGTTGTATCTATCCTAAAATACATAGGATCAAATCAAGTATTCTACTCCTAAAATGCATCCATAATATCACGAAAATATAAAACATTCCAACACTCCCCCTCAAGCTGGAGCGAAGGCATTCACGAGTTCAAGCTTGACAATAGATGACTTCAAAAGAGATGGTCCAACAGACTTTGTGAGCACATCTGCAGTTTGACCTGAAGAAGGAACGAAGCATGGAGAGATAATACCAGAACGAATTTTCTCACGAATAAAGTGGATATCAACCTCAATATGCTTGGCACGCTCATGGAGAACAAAGTCATAAGCCAGCATTATAGCAAACTTATTATCGCAGAACAATGTAAAGTGCTCAGAAACTGGAAATCCCAATTCTTGTAGAAGAAACCGAAGCCAAAGAAGCTCACAGGTACCTTGTGCCATAGCACGATATTCGGCTTTAGCCGATGATCTGAATCAACGGCTTGTTTCTTGCTTTTCCAAGAAATAAGGTGTTTACCATGGAACGTACAAAATCCCGAAGTAGAACGCTATCACTCTTGGAACCAGTATAGTCTGCATATGTGAAACACGTGACCCTAGATTGTGTTCCTGCAACAAAGAAAAGACCCAGACCTGGGCAAGTTTTAAGATACCTCAGAATATGATGAACAACGTCCATATGCGAGGTACGAGGTTTATGCATGAACTGGCTAACGACGCTTACAGCGAAAGCAAGATCAGGTCAAGTATTGGTCAAATAAATGAGACGACCAATAAGACGCTGATAAGAAGCCAGATTAGATAATAACTCTCTTGACTCGGAAGATATTTTGATATTCGGATCCATAGGTGTGGAAGCAGGGCGATAACCCATCATGCCAGTATCACTGAGGTGATCCAAGATACATTTCCTTTGAGATCCCATGACGAGACCGGGCAATCTCAATACCAAGGAAATACCTGAGAGGCCCCAAGTCTTTGACATCAAATGCCACTCCAGGTTTTTCTTTCACCCTTGTAATTCCTGCAGTATCATCGCTAGTAATAATAATGTCATCAACGTGAACTGATAAAATAATACACCGACCATCCGGACGTCGGCGAATAAAGCAGGTATGATCAGAGTGACACCTAGTGAATCCAATAGAAATAATAACATCACTAAAATGACTGAACCACGCCCAAGGAGAATGCTTTAACCCATAAAGTGACTTCTGTAGTAGACAAATTCTCCCAGAATACTCCCCTTCAGCCCGAAAACCTGGAGGGGATCCATGTAACTGATTTCCTGGAGGTCTCCATTTAGAAAAGCATTCTTCACGTCAAGTTGATGAAGATGCCAAGAATGAGAAGCAACCAAAGAAACAATAAGTCAAACAGTAGTAAGTTTAACCACAACAGCAAAAGTGGCATTAAAGTCCTTGTATGGGATTTGAGTAAACCCTTTTGCAACCAGGCGAACCTTATAACGATCAATAGAATCATCCGGAAGGTACTTGACTGTAAAGACCCATTTGCACCCAACTGTCTTTTCTCCCAGAGGAAGAGAGACAAGATCCCAAGTGTGGTTATGTTGAAGGGCATCTGCTTGCATGACCTGAACCCAATGTGGATTTTGTAGAGCCTTAGACATAGATGTGGGAATTGAAATCGAATCAACCTAACCAAGAAAAGGTTGATAGGGTTGTGAAAGAGTTGAATCTGAGATAAACTGGGAAATAGGGTGATTAGTAGAGTAAGAATAACCTTACCGATTTACTGGGGCGAGAAATTCTGGTGGATCGTCTTATCGGTGCAGGAGAAGTAGGATCTAGATCCAGAGAAGCATTTTGAGGCGGAGTATGAGCCTGTGGACACCGGGAGTAACAGAATTTAGGAGAAAATGTGATAACTGGTGGGAGGGAATCCTCAATGTCAACCTCAGGAGAGGAAGAATCAAAGACAGGAACAGGGCGAGGTAGCTCATCGGGTTCAATGGACGTCTCCTGAGGTACAGAGGAATGAGTGGAACTTGTAAAGTAAGAAACATCCTCCAGAAACGTAATATCCATAGAAGTGTAAAATCGATGAGCAATGGGGTCATAACACCTATAACCTTTAGATAAAGGAGAATAACCAAGAAGGACACAACGAATAGCCTTATGATCAAGTTTAGTGCGAAGAGGGCCACGAAATATCCATAGAAGTGTAAAATCGATGAGCAATGGGGTCATAATACCTATAACCTTTAGATAAAGGAGAATAACCAAGAAGGACACAACGAATAGCCTTATGATCAAGTTTAGTGCGAAGAGGGCTACGATTCTGAACAAAACAAGTGCAGCCAAAGACACGAGGTAGCACATGAAAAAGAGTACAATCTGGCTGAAGAACATGCAAAGGAGCTTTACCATCCAAGATACGACTTAAGAGTTTGATTAATAAGATATGTAGCTGTGAGAACTGCGAAGTGCCAAAAATATTTAGGTACCTCCATATCACGAAGAAGACACGGGACTGCAGATATAATGTGACGGTTCTTTCGTTCTGCCACACCATTCTGTTCTGGGGTATAGGTACAAGTTAGTTGTTGGAGGATACACTTTTTATTAAGTTCAGAACAAAATTCATTAGAAACATATTTCACTGCCATTATCAGATCGAAGGGTACGAACAACAGTTTGGAACTGAGTTTTAACCATTTGTAAAAATTGAGAAAATAATGGAAAAACTTCAGAATTTTTCTTCAGGAGGTAAACCCATGTACAACGTGAGTAGTCATCAATGAACGTAACATAATAGTGATACCCATTTAATGTAGTAATAGGGGATGGTCCCCACACATCAGAATATATAATATCAAAAGCACTAGGAGCACGAGACATACGAGGAATATAAGAAGAACGAGTATGCTTAGAAAGTTCACACACCACACAATGAAATTTATGAGTTTTACAAGCTTGTATTAATTCTGGAAAAAGTAAACACAGATATTGGAAATTAGCATGTCCTAGTTGGGCATGCCACAAATCTAAAGTTTTATTTGAAAAAGAACTAGAAGTAGAACTAGGTAAAACAGACGCCTGTAAACTAGAAGACATAAGTGGTGGTGGCGGTTCCCTAAAGAAGTAGAGTGCATCACGCTCATGGCCCATACCAAAAATCTCTTCGATGTTGGGTCCTACAAGAGACAACGATTAGCTAAGAAAATGATAGCACAATTATAACTCTTTGCAAGGCGACTAACCGATAAAAGATTAAAAGACAATTGAGGAACATGAAGAACAGAGGACAAGGTAATCGTGGGAGACAAGCAAACATTACCCTTACTTTGAACTTTAGTGATGGAACCATCAGCAATACTCACAGTGTGGTTAACATGTGTAAGGGGACGAAAAAAGAGAGAACTCACCAATCATGTGATCATTGGCTCCCGAGTCCAGAACCCACTTTGGAGTTCTAGTCTTAACATATAAAGTAGTGGAAGTACCTGCAGCAATGGCAGCCATGGAAGAAGAACCAGACTGATGTTGCTAAAGAAGAGAGCCAAGTTGGCTCTGAATCTGTCCAAGCTGAGTTTGAAGCATACTCTGATTCTGATAAAGCTGACCAATATTAGGAACAGTGGGGTCAGGATTGGTCTCAACGATAGTAGCGAAGTGGGTCGGGCAAGGATTGTGAGGCCAAGCATACTGTTTCTTTAACTCAAGATGAAGTTGGAAACAACGATCTTTGGTATGACCAACAACATTACAATGCTTACAGACCAGAGGTTTCCTATTACTGGGACGAGCTCAGTGTGAGCAGCAAAGGCCATTTGATCAGGAACAGCAGGAGAATCAGAGACCGGAGTAGTAGAAACCTGAATCAATTTTCGGCGACGCACATCACCATCAACAATAGCAAACGCCTCGTAAAGTGAAGGCATATGTGATGTGTTCAAAGTCTGAGTATGAAGAGATTCGAATTCAGATTTCAAACCCATCAGGAACTGGTAAGTGTACAGACGGTCAAGGCGCTGGACAATAATAGTAGCAGCTTCCGCAGGCAATATCACCAAGAGGCTCATACTGAGCCAACTCCTCCCAATGTGACTGGAGATAACCAAAATAATCAGAGACACTACTCAGCTGGAGAGAATCCTGAGAGGAGTGAGAGACTTCACGATGAAGTTGATAAGTACGGGACTCATTACACTCGCATACATCTGGGTCAAGGCATTCCACAATCCATGAACCGAAGTGTGATACATAAACATGTGATAAATGCGAGGTTCCATAGAATTAAATAACCAACCCAAGATGGAGCAGTTGTCCATATTCCACTAATCAAAGAATCTGTGGGAGCAAGCTTGGGTGTAGTACCATGAAGCCAACTAGACTTGTCTTTGGCACCCAAGAAGAGTCGAAGGGAATGAGATCATGCAGCAAAATTTTGTCCACCCAACAGAACAGTAGTAACCCTTTGCGCAGGAGCATGTTGAGTCAAAGATAGAGAGGTTTCTGTACGTGATTGTGACCCCGTAGAAGGCTGAGTAATGTCCTTATCCTTGGTCATTATTGCAGATTAGAAGAACCAAAAGTAAGAACAGGTGCAGGAAGAGAGTATGAAAGCTGCCGACAGAAATAGGGGCTACCTAGACACGGGTAGCCCAAAATAATAGAAAGAGAGCACGCGAAGGGCTCTAGATCATCACAAGACCCACAGAAGGGGGAAGGCGCAATTTACGGGCTGCGCAAGGGTTAGCCGAAGCCAACCAAAGAGAACCGAGAAGGTGAGAGTCTCGGTAAGGGACTTGGATGTCTCGGCGAGGTTGTGGGGTGGTGCGCCGAGGGGTCTGGAGGTGGCCTGAGGTGTGGCGAGGTGGCTGTGGGCTGTTGGGTGGTCGCCGAAGTGGCTGGTGGTGGGTGGAGGCTTCGGCGAGGTGGCTAGTGGTGTCTGTGGCGTGTGGCGGAAGGAGGAAGGTGGTGGCTAGGGTTTGAACCTGGGACCTGTCGGTTATGGGGATCGGAACCTCGCTCTGATACCAAGAAGAAAGGAAAGATGGAGGAATTGAATTGTTTATTTCTCAATATCATTACAGTATATATACAAAAAAGGAGAGGAGAGAAAAAGGAAAGAGAGGATAAGGTTGTATCTATCCTAAAATACATAGGATAAAATCAAGTAATCTACTCCTAAAATGCATCCATAATATCATGAAAATATAAAACATTCCAACAATTTGTTTAATTATTTCTAATTTTTTCCTCTTTTTTCTTTTCCCAGATAATTTGTACGACGTGTTTATGAACGTCAGAGACGATGAAGCAGAGCATTGTAAGACCATGAAGGCCTGCCAAACTCCTGCAAACCTTCGTTCTCCTCACTCGTATCCAGAAGAGCTTTGAAGGCGAGTCAGGTGAGTTAGGTATTGTAGATTGTATTAAAAAATCAGTTGCATTTCCTTAAATGGAGTAAAATTAGTTAATAGGACAGAGAGATGAAAATTCAGTGAAATGTATTATCAATAAAACAATACACTGAGAATGTATATATCTTATGGAAATTTCAAGTTTTCTTCTCTTTGTTTTGCTCTATCAATGATGGAATTGGATCTTGAATGATCCTTGGGACTCACCAACACTATTCCCAGGCTTTGCCTTGGAAATGAAAGAGAAAAAAAAAAAAAAACCACTCGTATAGGCCTGTTTGGGAATGTCTAAATCAGGATCAGGTTCGACCCAAGTTTCACTTTCTATCTAGTTATTATTTAATGTTGTGTTAGTTTGACAAAGAATTAGTTTTAAGAGAGTTATTAGACTAGGCACGGACTCTGTACAAGAAATTGATACTCACCAAACACTTGAGTTTGTAGAACCCGTTCACTTAGGCTTTGTTTGGTTCTTGGATTTAGTGAGGGAAAAGAAAGGAAACATACACTCCGTTTGTTTCTACGTAAAATGTTTTACGTGAGAAGACATTTTTCACAGAAAACAATTTTTTTTTCTTTTGTTTTCCGGTGTTTGGCTTAAATGCTAAAAACATTTTTCCAGATTTTTTGATGCATGTATATTAATTATATGCGAATGTATATATTGTGCGGAAGTGCTATAATCATTTACTTGGTGCGTATGTTGAGGGGTCGGAGTACGTGCCCGGGTGTTGTCCCATGTTCTACTCCGATAAAAATGACAGTAGGTATTGATCTCGAAGTTGCGGAGGATAGGGTGGCGGATTTGTCCTCGTATCCGAAAAAAAAACATGTTAAACAGTAAAACACATACGGGGAGTTACATTGGGAAACGATTTGTAGGCTTAAAAGCCATAAGTTATTTTATTATCCGAACGGTGTAAAATTTTTTTAGGTAAACCATTTTACTCAACTATTAGTGCAACCAAACACTGGAAAATATGAAAATATTTTCCATAAAATATTTTACACTGAAATAAACAGAGCGATAGAGGAAAACATTTTCTTTTGTTTGGTTAGTAAGGAAAACTATGAAGTAAATAGGAATGAAAATAGAATAAGATGTTGCGAGTCGTTTTTCCTTTCTTTACTCGTATATGACAATTATGTTTTCGAAAATTATTAATTTTTAATGTTGTTTAAGCATGAAGTATGTGAAAATAGGAAAGAAAAGAAAATAAATTCAGAATTAAATTTAACATTTTAAATGTTGTGAATCACTTTCCTTTCTATATTCATATGTTACAATTATATTTTAGAAAATTGTTCATTTTTAATGTTGTTTTAAGCATGAAGGAAAACACAAGAGAATTAGTTTTTCTTTTCCTTTTCTTAGGCGGTCCTAATTTGATCAAAATGGGCTTACCTGAAACACTTCGTACTCTGATCATAAAGGCATTTTCATAGAGAAATTCCAACATTTAAAATGATGATTTTTACTCAAAAAAGCAATATCTTTGATTCATCATCTAGTTCTATGGCCAAAGAGAAACTACTTTCCCTATTGACAAACCACTACAAGACACTCATTTTTGGCTCCGAGTAGCAAATTTCATTGAGTTTTGAACACTGACGCCAACTACCATTCATGTACAATCTATACTTGATTTGACCAACTATCCATCCTACCTCTACGTTACTGACATCTATATCTCAGTAAAGTCTTTTAGTGGCATGTTTGGATCCTCTTCCCCATTACTGAAAAAGTGAGCCCCGCAACGGGTACAAGATACTATCATTACCGCTTGGACAATTAGACATCCAACTCGTAATGGCAACGATCCAATTGCAAGAGTTACCAAAAAAAAAAGAGTGGATTTCTACCAATTGAGCTATATCCCTCCGAGCCAAGTGGAGCATGCATGACAGAGTCAAATGTTTCTTCTATTCTTTTCCCTGATACACCTTGGCCATCTTGGGACTTGAACCAGATATCTTGCCCGTGAAGTAAATCATGTACCTTCAATCTAACCAACTGGGAGAGAATTAACCGCACAATTTGAGACTGAAGCTACGGTGAATTCCAAACATGCAAGGAGATCATATTTTGCTTTCTCAAATAGCTCATTATCATTGCAGATACTTACTTGCCACTAGATGGTTCAACACAACTTGCAAGTGGAGGAGGTAAGTCAATTCACATTAAAAATGAATTAAAGTGAGGCCAGAATCATAACAGCATTGCCAATGCTAGACACTGTGGCCACAGGTTTAGCAACACAGATTTTGCCAACTAGCGACTTTTCTCTACTAAAAATATCTTAGATTTTTCTTAATGACTTCCAACACCATATTGCTTTACTTTGCATTATATTATGATGTAATTCATAGGTCCCAATGAGACAATTAAAAAAATCAATACACTAATTAGAGTGCACTTAAATCCTCTCCTTATATATGTATTCGGATAAAACAACTTTATTGTAGTACTATCTTTTTTGTGCGAGACAGTTTTAATGTACTACTTCTCCTTAAGTTCCTATTACTGCACAAGTGAGACCAAGAAATGACGTTAGCTAAAAGTAAAATAAGGTTATTTGCACTTTATCCCCTGTGATTTGGGTCAATGTTACTTTACTCCCATGTGGTTAAAAAATGACCACTTATCCCATGTGCTTTCAGGTAAAGTGTCACCGCTAAAATTAGTATTAAGTTAACACTTTACCCCGAAAGGACAGGAGGATTAAAGTGTCATCGGATCAAACCATAGAGAGGTAAAGTATCATCGGACCAAACCACAAAAGGGTAAAGTGGTCACTAATTTTAGTGGTGACACTTTATCCGAAAGCACATGAGATTAAGTGACTACTTTTAAACCACATGGGGGTAAAATGACATCAGACCAAACCACAAGGGGGTAAAGTGTAATTAACCCAAAAAGGGTTTAAAAAAAAAAAAAAAGAGACATAGAAATGACTCTCCATCACTACTAAAAAAAGTATAGTGGGATATTTTGTTATTTACTGTAGCACCCGTACCCGGAAAAAGAGTTAATTATTATATTAATATGTACTCCCTCCGTCCCATATTAAGAGTCTCTTTTGGGAATTCCAACATATTAAGGGATAACTTTGATTTTGGTGAGATTTTCAACTTTCCAATATTACCCTTTTTGAAATTCAAAATTATAGTGTCACATCAAAAAAAAATGAGAGGGAAGAGTTGGATATAATAAAGGGCAAACTTGGAAAGTGTATTAAAGTACTTTGACTTTTCAAATAGGACTCTTAAAATGGGACATCAAAAAATGACATCAAGGACTCTTTATATGGGACAGAGGGAGTATTAATTTATATAATTAGTGTATAAAATAGATTAAGGGGAGACTGAGGATTCGTCCGCGAAAAGTGTTCAGAGAGGACACAATTGGAGAAGTTCCCAGTAAGGAGGGACATGTAATGAAGTGGGACCCAGTGAAGGGCCGGATAAAATAAAGTGTATTTAAATGACTAGTTGCATTTTTATTTGATTAATTTAATATATGTGTTTAAAGGTTTTCATATCATACTGTTTAATATGTTAGTTATTAATATTAGTTTGATTACCCGAGCAAGGGCCTTTTTGCAAAAAGGATTCATAATTAGTAGGGCGATTTTAACTTCAAAAAATATTTGGGATCACATGTGGGACCCATATATGACTTAGACAAACACCCATTTAGATAATTAGGTAGTTAATGGAATGTTTGAGGATTTTATATTAAGAACTTTAGAACTTCCGGGGGTGTAAATGAAAAAAAAGGTAAATCATTGACAACACATTTGCATGTGTTGGTTATGTGTCTAGAGGGGGAGAGATTTCTCAAACAAAGAGAAAGTATTACAGAAATTAAAGAAAAAAGAGAGAAAGCCGACGAGATACGAGACGCCGACGATCATTTCACACCGTTCAGTCGCCGTTTGTCATCCAATTCGCGAATCGAAGTTGTATTCGGACTCATGGAGGTGAGACGATCATTTCCATACCTTTTATTTACATTTTAATCGTTGAATTTTGGTAGCTCATTCTAATCGGTGACACGCGGTTGCCGAAAACTTATAGGATTTGCTCCAGAGTAGGATTTAGGACAAGAATTGTTAAGGAATTATGCATTTTCTATCTTATTTGGGGTAGAAATCATATAATGTGAGTTTTCTAACTAAAATTTGATTGTGCCTAAATGTGTTAATGTTTCAATGATGTTTAGAGATGATAATTCATGCTCAGAAGCCATGAAAATGTGATTTTGAGTTTATCGTGCCAATTATGTGAAAATTGCCATGCTTACATGTCTACGTGCTTATGTGGTAATCAATGAGTACCGGGGAAATAATTCATTGTTGGAAGTAATAAGAAAGGAGAAGGAGAAGAATCCATTGAAAACGGAAGTGCAAGGAATAGAGTGACCACGGGGCCATAGGAAGGTATTCGGGTCTGAATGAATCATCGAACCGGTAGTTCAGCGATTACGAATATGAATTATGTGATTATTTGTAGCATTGTACGTTAAGCACTTAATCATGTTTAGATTGCTTACTAAGTGTACTGCTTAAGAAAACTGTTTTACTTTTCTGTTGTGGTACATAACAACCATCGCAGGTTCGAAACATGACGTGGGAAGGAGATGATTAGCGCTTATGCCCGGGGAGAGATTTGGATCTTGTTGGATATGTTTACAAACTTGTAGCATGTTGAAATCTGTAGTTTGGATTTCTATAACTTATGTTCGTTATGTATATAAATTTGGGGTTAAATTGAAAACCTTATGTAAATTTCTATGTTAATAGTTGGTTAAGTATGAGCTGTTGTGTTGAGCCGATCCGGCAAGTTTGAGTTCATGTCGCTAACATCTTGGACAAGTTCCATTTTGAAAACAAAGGTATGTAAGGTTTTGGAAGCTCTTTTGGGAGAGTTCTATGTAAATGCTTACCTTGACAAGTATAACACCCGCATTTGTGTTATTGCATTCCGGTGCATTGTCATGCATGATAATGTGATGTGGCGTGTCTTATGACACATGTTTGAGTGAGTTTTGACTCACGAGTTGATTTGGGTGTCTGTATTAGAGAACCCATTGAAACTGTGGTGATTGAGGATTTGTTGTTGTGAAGTCTCACCGAGTGTGAGACGGTCACCGTGGAACACTTTAAATATTTATCTGGAAATAAATGTTTACCTGTGTATCTCAATATCTGTATTATTTTCTATTTTAGAATTTATTTCTGTTGTTAGTTTTAGTATCCTGGTGAGGACGAATGAACACGCTATTAATTTGGTAGGCTAATTAGCAACTTCGGAAACGTCATGTAGAAATTCACGTTTTAACGACCAAACGAAACTTAGTCGAAAACTTTTATAATTTTGAGGTTTCACTTATAAAGCTATGAATTAGCTGTGTAGGAAGTTTCATAGACTGATTAGGAGTTTGGAAAACTCGTGGGGAGATAAACGTAATTCCCGAGAGTTTTGCCTATATATAGATAGAGATGGTTGAGATATTTTCATTAACTTTCAACCTAAGTTTCCAAAAAGAGGCCAAAGGGAGATTTTGTTGCTTCGAGCTTTGCGCAACGCCAAACGACGACCTTCCGTCAGTCTGTTTTCTCCTAGATTTCATGTTCGAGCTCCTCGAGGTAAGAGCTTCGTTTTGATATATGTTAGGGCTTGTTTGGCCAAGTTTTCTGAAAAGTTATTTTCTAGAATTTTTCATAAAAGTTGATAAATGGAACTTTGATCCATAGGAATTGTATTAGACGGACTTCTGCACGTTCTTTGTGCACGGGTTTTCTTCAGATTGAATTATAGGAGCGTTATTCGGAGGTGAGTGATTCAACTATATTTTTGGAATGGTTTCTTGATATGTATTCATGTTATGTTTGAATAGCATGTGTTATTACTTAGAGATATCTTGTGTAGTTCATATTGGGCATTTATATTGATAAGTAGGCCCAATAGCACGATGAAATGTTTTGATTCCGCGAGCATGGTGATATGTATTTTGAGCATGTTAAGTTGCTTCTGTGGGTCAGAAGGAGCACGTGGTCACCGTGCCATTTTGTGGAGCCGATATAGGCATTAAGGTCGCACGATTGAAGAGAAGAATCGTGGGTCTTACCCTTTCGCGTGGACTTATTGGCGAGGAGTCGCGGATTGGGTATGGACGGGCACGTGAGTCTCCCGCGACTAGTATGAATTGTAGAGATGTGAATGCGGACATGTTTATCATTCATGTACATATGTTGATTTATTCACTAAGCTTTAGCTTAAACAAATCGAATATTTGTGGTTATTCAAATAACTATTTCAGGTGTAAATGCTGGCGAGGAATCGCAGAAGTGAGCACATGGGTTGGGAGTTCTTTTAGAAGGCAACTTGAACGTTAATCTTGTAGTTTTGGGACAATAGGAATGTTGTAATAGGAATTCTTATGGTTTTTAGTTATGTTTAACTTGGTATGTTAGAACGAATCTAAAATATTGTAATAGTTAGTAACATGTTGTAACTGGGTTTCGGTAATATGTAAATATAGTTAGGATTGTTTTTGGAGTACTTTTGGAAGTGTATGTTTGATCCCTGTTGGATTTCAAAAGCTTTTAAACTTGAAAATGCTGCAGAATGTACTGCTGCCAGGGGATCAGTCGACTGGTTTGTTGAACAGTCGACTGGAGCCTCCTTTCTAGCAACTCTCTGCCTCGTTTTATGAGGGATCAGTCGACTGAGTCCCCGGCACAGTCGACTGGATCATGGTTTCAAAACTGATATTTTGGCCAGGCTGGACTTCAGTCGACTGGACTTTACCAGTCGACTGAAAATTTGAAGCCCTAGTCGACTGGGTGTAGAAAGCAGTCGACTGGAGGGTGTTTTAAAACCCAACTTTCTGCTGGACTAGGATCAGTCGATTGGATCCGAGGATCAGTCGACTGGACGTATAGTTTTCAAAATGACTTATTTATTCCGCTGCGTGTGTTCTTCAAACTAAGTTTTGGGAACGTTAATGAATTGGTTTAGCCTCGGTGGCGTGCCACGGGTTTCGGTTCCGCTATTGTGGGACCGGGCTGTGACAACAAGAACTTAAATTTGTTCACTTGTTTTGGTTCAATTGAGGCTTATGTACATGTTTTGAATGTTGGGGAGTACTTAGACATGTTTAGGAAATGTTTAAATGTGTTTAGGAATGAGTTGAAATGTTTTTCCTAAATCCCATGAAGTTTGGTTGAGGTTTGATATGATTTAGATTTGTAAAAACAGAGTTTTTAGCAGCAGAAATGCATTCTGCAGAACCCGGATCGATCTGGGTTAAAGGGTGGATCGATCCGGGGTTCTGGGACGACAGAAATGCTAAATCGGATTGATCCGGGTATAAATGGCGGATCGATCCGCCTACCAGAATTTTTACTGTCGACTTTTACGGAAACGTACATAACTCTTTCTAGAAAATTCGGATTCGCGTGCCAGTTTTTTTGCATTGGAACCGGGAGTTAAAGATTTATCCTTTGGTATTAAATTTGGTCATAGTTTTCAAATAACCATTTTGCCCTTGGGGTTGTTTTTTCACGAGAAGCCCTTTTATATTGATTAATTCATGTTTTCTTCCTAATTAGTGTAGTTTGGGGCGCGTATAATCTTGTTACACGTGTCCTAATTTGTGAGGGTGGGTTGTGGTGTGACATTTACACCACATTTTTTGCTATTTACACCACATTCTCTTTGTTTTACGTAATAGTTTTTAAATAATAAAATCATAAACTTTCCTAGAAAATCATACTCCCTCAGTCCTATTTTGTGAGTCCTATCTTCCATTTTGAGATGTCCCAAAATTAGTGTCCACTTTCCAAAATTGGTGTACAATTTTTACTTACTTTCCAAAACTATTCCTCCTTGATATCTACACCAAGACAAAATTAAAAAAGTTGTTGTAATGGTAAGGGCAATTGTGGAAAGTAGGTGTACATTCTTTTTGTCCCCTTAATAAGTTGAGTTCTGAAAGAGGGATTCACAAAATGGGACGGAGGGAGTTTTTTTTTTTTTATAAATATATCCAAAATACCCTTTAAATGTCAAGTAGTGACTTTTGTATTTGTTTAAAATTGTTGGAATGTCTAACATCGTCCCTTTATTGTCCCTCTGTGCGGTGTATAAGACTTTAGTTCAACTCTTCCTCATCCTCATCATCTTTGTGCCATGTTTTGTTCTAGTCTAAATAAGGGCATGTTTGGCTCCTCCGCTTCCTCTGTGAAACTTTCCCCTTCTTTGTGAAGGTTGTTTTCCTTTACTTATACGACTTCTCCTCGGGTTCAAGATGATGAATGTTGCCCAGACCAGTTTACAACAGTAGATTGGCTTTTTGGGCTTCATTGGGTTAAGATTGGTGGCTTTGGAGCTCTCTTCTACAGCTATATTACTTTCCATGGTACAACTTATGCTATCATGGAAGCTTTTCAAGCAACTTCGGTTACCATTTTGATGAAGCTTCTTCACTTGTTTGGGTTTGACATTGTGCCGTCTTCTTTCTGTGGGTGGTCTCTATCATCTACAGTTTTGAAGTTGTCCTGGGTTTCGGATCTCTCTATGTGGCGGTCCTTGTGGCGCAGTGGTGGATCCCTCATGCAGCTAACGGAGTGTTTTCTGTGATCGCTTCTGCTTCCTTATTTATTGTACCTTTGGTTGTTTTGCTTTTACTTAGTCTTTTCTTTAATTTTGTTATTTCTTTGATTTTTTTTTATAAGGTTTGAATTTCATTAATAAAATTTTAATTATTTAAAAAAAAAAAAATTCAATCCTGAAAAATAAAAGCCTCATTGAAGGAAGGGAATTCCTCCAGCCACACGTTAAAGTCACCAACAAAAAAAGAATTTCTAGCTAATGTATGACAGTAAGAGGCTATGAGCAGCTACCACCATATTAGACTCTCACGTAGCATGAATACACTTCAGAGGAACAGATTTGGGTGCTGTTTATTGTATGCTGTTGGTGCAGTTTTACACATATAAACAGTAAAAATAATATTAAAACAATTTGGTTAAAATTATAATTTCATACTATTTTTATTATTTATATAAGAAAAATAGCATAATAGTACACACAATAAACAACACCCAAGTCTGATCCCACTGGAGAACCCAACTGAAATATAAAGTGATAAAATAATACACAAATGCAATCAGCAATTTAAACGTAACGTTGAAACCCTTGGCGGTTAAGCATGTTCACCTAACGACGTCGTTTGAAACTTTAATTGCCTGTCAGTGCTTTCAACTTCTCAATATAAAACGCCGACTTCACTTCACAGTAAAGGCAGATGTATCTGAATAGTAAAACGCAATTTATTTATTTATTCTAAAGAGCATATAAAACAAAACGAATCAAAAAAACGCAAGAAAACGCCCCGCCCAACGTGGGCCGTTTCTACCCTCACAGAAGATCTCTCTCTCTCTCTCTCTCTCTCTCTCTCCAATAAAACCACCACTCAATTTGGACAGAGACAGCAACAGCATTTTCATTTCTCTCTTTCTTCGTCCGTACGGAAACTCCCCCCACAATAACACCTCTCTCTCTCTCTCTGCTGCAAACGCCACCACCATCAATCCCGATTCCATAATTCTGGAGACAGAGACAGAGAGATAGAGAGAGATGGAAGAGAGCTCAGTAGGAGCATTAGTGCCTACGGTGAAGTCCGAACAACAAGCAGCGTCTGAAGGTCTACCCGAGGACGCACCGCCACCACAACCACAACCACAACCACTTCCGCCGCCTGAAGTGGCGGAGGAGGAGGAGGAGGAGGAGGAGGCGGAGCTGGAGTACAAGGACTTGTTGTGTCCGATATGCATGCAGATAATCAAAGACGCCTTTCTAACGGCTTGTGGCCATAGCTTCTGTTACATGTGCATTGCGACTCATCTCCAGAACAAGAGCGATTGTCCTTGTTGTGGACATTATATTACCACTAATCAACTCTTCCCTAATTTTCTCCTCAATAAGGTCAGCCATGCATTGCTTCAATTTTTAATTTTTCAGAGACAAATTTCTCTATATATAGAGCCCGTTTTGTTGTGCTTTATGTTTATGTAATTTTGATCCCAATTGGTAAAACTGCTTAATTTGTGCAAGTACTGCTTATTATGGTTGGTTTGAGTGTTTGATTGGATATGTTTTTGCAACGAATCAAACATAGAGAGAATCGCGAAAAGCACTTCTCACGGTTGAAAATTTAACATGCGGAACCAAATTCTCCTAAATAAACATACACATGAGCAGTAATTAAACATACACACTAAAGAGAAGACACACATATTTTTACGTGGTTCAGCCAAAGACCTGCCTACGTCCACACACGAGAGATCCGTTCTTTCACTATTGAACGATACAAGTTACATGGATTAAATCCCATAACCCAAATACAAGACACTTGTACACTTCCCACTTAATACCCCAAAGAACCTGACATAATCACTCTAATACACAGAGAGAGAAGTCCTAGAGACAAAGAAATACCCAATATATGCACATATGTATCACCACCTAGCAAGTCCCAGCCGTGTGAACAAAAGAAGTTCACTTCAATTTGAACACCATTGATTTGTTGGACCAATCAATTCTTGCCAACCACAACTTCTAGAAGTTCTAAGGTTACACAATTCAACGCTCCCATTTTGTTTCAACTAGTAAATGAGTAACAACTTTGTTATGATTATCCATGCAAAATATATGTGATATATATGTATTATCTCAACACTCACCTGCTTAACGCGAATGTGAAGGCAAGTTTAGCCCCGACCCGAAAACATGTTTTTATCCATCGCGATTTTGGCAACCAAACCAAAACGCCTGCTAATTGCATTTGGTGCCCATATCTGCAATTTTGCCCCCAAAATCGCAGATACAAACACGCTTAATGCTTATGGATTGTTTATACTCTGTTTGGTTGTTCATACGATGTGGGAAGTACTGGAAAGAATAAGAAATTTTAGAATTTAGATCACTTGACTGAGCACAATGGCAATGTATCCATGTTCTTATCAACTACAAGTCTACAACTAAACTGAGGAGAAGTGTAATTGGCAGGATTTAATCATTTACTTTTTTTGGGTCAAGTGACATTTAGGAAGCTGGTATTGTTTTCAGAGAAGTGGACCAAATTAAATTATGATGTTATCTGTGTAGGAGGGTGAAGATGTTAATTCTGATTTCACATTGTGGCTGTCTTTGGTTTTGGTGATATTGTCTTGGAAATTTGAATTACTATTGTCGCTTGGCTTAATCTGCATACATGGCATCTGGGGATTTAATTATGACTCAGATAGGTAATTAGTTGGGTATTATTTTTTTATGTTGTTTATAAGATAATTAAATGTGTATTGATTTATCTGTATAGTAAAACCTTCACCGTATTGCCGATAAAGAAGTAAAATTTTTAATTAAAAAAGGAATCACTCGGGGTTTTTTTTTCTCTGCATTTTCTTTCACACCTAAGGACAAGTCTCCAGCTAATTAGTACTACCTTTGGCCTTTGGTGCACATTCCTAGTAAGTATTATATAATTTAACTAATCACTAATGCTCCATGCTCACAAATCATTTCTTTGACTCATAACAGCTAGTGCTTCCGTTACCTGAATCTCTAAGATATGACTTTTTCTTACATCCATCCCTCATGTCATCCCCTTGTTTTGCTGTAAAAGGCACCCAATTAGAATTCGTCTTTTAGTATGTTTAGCCTGTAAATTTGGGTAGTTTGGTGCTGAGATTTTAATTAGAGGTGTTTAGTTCAGTGCGTACGTGCCACTCACAATGGGTGGAATGCAGGAGTTGAATCTTTATTGAGTATGAAGGAGGAAAAAGAAGAAAAGAAAAGGAATGAACTAAGAGATCGACACCTAATCCCAAAATTTATATATGCTTGTCCACATGTTCAGTGTTTGTCCATGCGACAATGCCATGTGATATTGGTATAAGAGTGAAGAAAATTGAAAAGTCGTTAGGAATTATGGTTAATGTTCTCTTGATGACGAAGTAGTGGTTTGAATTTATGATTTGCCCTGCAGCTCTTTTAGTAGAGTTTACTTTCAGCTCCCTCTTGTAGTTGAGTATCATTCTTTACTAGCAAATCTCATAACTATCAAACTTGAAGTCAATGTTGTTGTTAAAAACTTGAGCCAATTTTTGTAGTTACTGAAGAAGACATCTGCTCGCCAAATAGAAAAAACTGCAACTCCTTCTGAACAGCTTCGTCTGGCACTGCAACAGGTCAGTTATTATCCCAAACTGGAGAAATTATGAGTAATACACTCGTATTAATTAAATCTTCTGTTTGGTAGCAACTACAAAAGTAGTTGTTACTGAAATAGCATTATAGTACTAACCAAGAAAAAGACATGGAATAATAGCTCTTTTGAGGATTTCACTGCTTTGACATGTATTGATCTTGAAATGAAATTCCTCACAATGTAACATGAACCTTATGCCAGATGCTGTTAATATTGAAATTGTAGTTGAACTGATGGTTTGGATAGTGCTCAAAGATATTACTTGTGGAGGAAGATGCTTTATTTCTGATTTTATTTTTTCCTGTGTCTTTTATGATTCTGAGCTTTCATACTTATTGGTTGGTTTCCTTGGAATTTTGACTCTGTTAACTTGAGAGGGATACACTAACACATAATTGATGTATTTATTAGCTGGTTTTGAAACATAGCTATGTCTTTAGTTAACATTACTGATTACCCAGACATTAATTTTGTTGCCCGGGGCCAGCTCATTAGCAGAATCTATCTGGTCTTTGTTCCTCAACAATTAGGATTTTTCATTCTGTTTCTGGAAATAAACGCCAAGAGAAGAAGGGAATGCAATTTTGATGCAGTTAATGAAATTTTGTTAACTCCTTGTTTATTCATTGTTAAAACAGGGAGGATAATACATTTGGCTTAGTGTGACTATTATCATAAAATGTATTATAGTCACGAAG
This sequence comes from Hydrangea macrophylla, assembly GCA_033977485.1. Lineage (NCBI taxonomy): Eukaryota > Viridiplantae > Streptophyta > Magnoliopsida > Cornales > Hydrangeaceae > Hydrangea > Hydrangea macrophylla. Next base: position 110,946,487 of record CM066988.1, on the reverse strand, counting down.
TAATACATTTTTGTAATACAACCCCCTCGCTGACTTTTTATGGATATAAAAGAATGGGGACAACGATACAACCAAGTGTGTATTCTCTCTCTCTGTCTAAAAAAAAATTTGTTTGGAAGTTAAAATGTCTCACCGGCACTGTTTACTATGACAACAATACATTTTTATTATGTTACTAAGTTGTAGAGTATACATGGACATTTATGTTGGGATTATATCACATGTGAGATAATCCCATTAATTTAGGGATTGTGATTTGGCTAGATTCCTATTGTGATTTGCTTTCCTTTGTGATAGAGTTGTATTACTTATCCAACAAGTAATGGGTCATAAACTCTATATAAGGGGATGTTGTATAGGAATTCAGGTAAGCCTTTGGTGTACTAAGTTGGGGGTCTCCCCTCATGGGGGTGCATGGTCTAGGGTGAGAGAGTGTGAGTTGTTTGGGGTATTGAGAGTAGGCCTGTAAACGGACCGGATATGGACCGGATTTGCATATTCCGTATCCAGATCCGCCAAGATATATAGTGTACCAGATCCGGACCACATATCTGTCAGATCTGTGATATGTGTTCCATATTCGGATTTGGTTGGATCCGTATATCCGGTCCAAATTTCTTAAGTACCAGTTATGCTACCCAAAACAGAAGGGGACAAAAACCTAAAATGATACCAGATGCGTATGATTATGAAGATACAAAAAGCCCAATACATCACTAGAATTTTATGTTCAAGTCTTCCAGATACATAAACAAACAAAAGCAAAAAAAAAAACTTATCAGTCTTTAAAATAAATCCCAAAACATCACTTGCATGAGATGTTCAACTCAATGAACTATAATTACTGCAAATGTCAAGACAACTACCAATGCTTAGATAAAGCTTCAGAAATTGAAAAATAACTTATGGGAAATCATTTGTGTGTGTAATGATTAGAGACATTAGCACCAGATCTGCTCTCTGGCTGGACTGTGAGTGTGAGAAGAGAGTGTTGTCTTGGCTGGGCTGTGAGGGTGAGAAAGGAGTGTTGTTGTGGCGTCGCCGGTCGGAAACTCCTCCAGATCTGCTCTCTTCGGCGTGACTGTTGGTGTTGTCACGGCGTGACCTTGAAAGAAGAAGAAGAAGACAAAGAAAGTAGAAGACAGAGAGTGAGAGACGTACCTGTGAGGTTGTGAGAGGCTGAGAGACGACTTAGGAGGCAGCTGATTCTAAATGTTAGGGTAGGGTTGCCCAAACTTTACTTATAAATCATATAAGGTCAACCGTTGGATTAAAAGAATCAACGGTACAGATGTTATATGTAACATATATTATATATATATTATATACTATTCGGATCAAGTCTTATACGGACCGGATCTACCAAATCCATATCCGGTCCATTCCTCTTAAACTCTATTCGGATATGGATCCGGATCTGAATCTTAAAAAAATGCTCAGATCCGTCTAAGAGAGCCGGATCTGAACCGGATCCAGGCCTTGATTCGGATCGTTGACAGGCCTAATTGAGAGTGGGTATACAAAGGGTGTGAGGGTTGGGTTATGGGATTTAATCCAAAGTGTCTTGTACCAATTGTTTATTCTCAATAGTGAAAGAGCTGGTCTCTCGGGTGTGGACGTAGGCATGGTTTTGCCGAACCACGTAGAAATCTGTGTTTTCTTTGGTGTGCATGTTTAATTACTGTTCACGTGTGTGTTTATTTGAGGGAGTTTGGTTCCGCGTTTTTAAATTCCCAACAATTTTTTGAAAGTTCCTTTCTATTTTAGAGCGCATCTTTGAGTGATGAATTCATCGTAAGCATGATGCAGGATTGCTTCGTAAAGCAAAAGAGTTATGTTGAATTTGGTGTATCATATTCTGGGAAGAAAATGAAGTTAATAATTTCACTTAGTAAAATGGCAAGGAAATTAAGTTAGTACTTTCACTTTGTTTAACTTTGCTGATATACTGCGCTTTGGGAGATTTGTTGTTTGCCTGTAGAACATAAATGACAAGTCCATATGATCATGCATGAGCATAAATGTCAATACATGATCTCTGCAAAAATGATTCCTTATTCAGGGCCTTTATTAAGTTAGTCATATTCAATCAATTCTGGAATCGAATTTGCTGTTTATTCATTAGTGTAATTGTTTATTTACTAGAATGTGACTTCCACGTGATTCGTAGACAGGGTTGTGAGGTGTCAGTTAAGGAGCTAGACAGCATCTTGTCTCTCCTCTGGGACAAGAAGAGAAAAACGGAGCAAGAAGAAGCTGAAACTAATATGCAGATTCTGGTCGACTTTTTGTACTGCCTAAGGAAGCGAAAGCTGGAAGAGCTAAATGAGGTTCTTGAACTTGAATATACAGTTTGTAATTTAACTAAATTCCTATTCCAATTAAGTTGATGATGACTTGAAATGAATGAAGGACAAGCAAATATATTAGAAAGCAAGGTTAATGTTGCCTGGCACACGAGTTACCGTTCCATGGGCCAAAATTTAAAGGCTATCTCAACTTTGAGAGAACCTGTTGAAGAAATGTGGTTACTTCTCAGTGGCACTAGATTTAGAGTCCATTTGGGTGACTTTTTTCGAGGCCAACAATCTCTTACAAGTTACAAGTGATTGTCTAAAAGCTTTGGCCGTTTGGATTAGCTTTGTTCCCAGCTTTTTAAAAAATCTGATTCCTCTGTAAAGCTAAAAAACATTTTTTTTTTAAAAAGCTCCAATTTGTAGCTTTTTATAGAATCTCTTATTCCAAAAATTGGTTGTTTTGAAAGCTAAACCCAACATGGTTTTAATTACAAGAATTGGTGGTGTCCTGCTTCTTTGTAGATACAAACTGATCTCCAGTACGTTAAGGAGGATATAAAAGCTGTCGAGAGACACAGTATAGAGTTATATCGTGCAAGGGATAGATTTTCAGTAAAGCCGAGGATGTTTGCTGATGATCCAATAGCTACAAAGGCACGGTCTTCGTTGGTTGATAGTCGTAGCAGTGGTGTCTTATCAGGTGTCCCCGGTGTACAGGACCAGTCCTGGAAGGGGCCGGGCAGTTCTCTTAGCAGGAAAATTGATGAAAAATCTCCTTTAAGCTCTCAAATACACCCAAAAAAGGATGCTTGCAGTGGGTCGGCTTCACATGTTGCTCAATCTGGTGGGGTTGTCGCAAGGAAAAGACGAGTGCATGCACAGGTTAGTTGTCTTCCAAGTTTTCAGCTCTTCTATGCAGGGGCATTGCTTCATTCTAGTACTCTTGCTTAACTCTCGTGAATAAATTTGTGGGAAGGTTCAAGTTGTCTACTAGTTAGATCAAACTATTATCGATCAACATGAAAAAACATATTGGTCGTGGTCCACAAGCAAATCTCGACTAAGTTGTGTGGACACAAAAGATACGACACAATGCAGTAACACAGTCTGTAGTTTAAATTGAATTATAATTATTTTCTGTCTGTAAATTATTGCCTTGACATTTTCTTTGAACAGTTCGCTGATCTACAAGAGTGTTACTTGCAAAATCGACGAAATAGGGCCGGACAATTGGAGAAACGTGAAGAAAGGAACAGAAGAGAAGGTTATCACGGAGGACTTGAGGATTTCCAATCTGTGCTCTCAACATTTACACGATATAGGTTTGTTATTGGTACTTAATTTGTCAACTGTATTTAGTTTCTTCTGTCGAAGCCTACAGGCTTTGCCTCTGTTGCTCTATGTATATGGTGCTACAAATCTGTCGCTTACTGATCTCCATATGGTTGTTTCAGTAGTCGATTGAAGGTAATTGCTGAAATAAGGCACGGAGATCTTTTTCACGCTGCCAATATCATATCGAGGTGCGTTGTTTTGTTGCATATTGTGTAATCGTTTCGACTCTTAAACTTCTACATTCCAAAAATTGCTCCGAACTGCCTTCCACTGTCTTCAAAGATGTCTGGATCTCGTCAGTCAAAGTGATACATGTTGATAGACTATGAAACATATAAAATACAGTAGTCGGTAGTCCATATGAGTTGATAATGAATGGTTGCTAGCTGAAGCTGGAACAGTGTTTTATCGGGTAGACCACATAGTTTTCGGCTTTAAAACTAGGACTATGTTAATTATAAGTTAAATCTATAGAGAGACTCTTATATGTAGGATTTAGTTTAAGCAAATATAGAATCCGTGCAGTGTAATTCTGGAAAAATTAGTAGTAGAAAGAGGGAACAGCCAAACTTTATGGCTTAGTGATACTTTGGAGCAATTGTTTCCTATAGCCTGAATTGTTTCCGAAATTCCTTTTGGAGGGATAGTTTAGAAGAAGTTCCTGGACAAGCTAAAAACTATTCTATCGACAATGATAATTTTAACCCCGCAGTATCCTATATGTATCTCCGCAATATCTTATTTCTATGTAGTGTACCCAAACAAATCCAAAATTCAAAAATTATTTGCATAATTTCTTTATGTATATAATGCATTTGAGATTTGTATAGGTGTGTATCCAATGTGTGTCTTATATGCATAGGATAGTGCCACGGAAATTTGGTGGAGTACCGTGCTTATAATTGGCTTTAATCTACTGTTGCGGTCATGAATATGTAAATTTGATGGCAGCAATTTATTGCTTCGAGGGGTTGCATTGAAAAATATATCTATCCAATGGAGCACTCTGGTTTTCTTCAACTTTTTATAATGGTGTACTACTAGTTAAGCATCTCACTTGATGTATCTGATACTGCACTCCAATCTTCATGTGACCTCTGTGTGTGTGTGTGCGTGTGCTATTGCGCAGTATAGAATTTGACCGAGATGACGAACTGTTTGCTACAGCTGGAGTTTCAAGGCGTATAAAGGTTTTTGAATTTTCATCGGTAGGTTTTATATTTGGTTCTGAGTTTAAGCACCAGTGTTTTTCTGTTTTGAATTTACCTGAACTTCTAGAAATATTTCTGGCAAGGGATTCGGAACAGATCAGTTACTTATCCGAGTTTCTTTGACAATGTTTTAATATTGTAATACATCTGTTGTGGGTCAAAGTACTGTTGTTCTACCTTTATATAATGGTCTACCATGGCTTCAGTTTTTTTATTGGAGCAATAAGTTTTTGTGTTAATATTGGTGGTTCTGAAATGCAAATCGAGTGTATTTGAGCATCCTCTCGTCATCACTTCTCTAGCTAATAATCATCTGCCTGATCACTTTCCAGGTAACTAATGAACCAGCCAATGTGCAATTTCCTGTTGTGGAAATGGCAACTCGATCCAAACTTAGTTGCTTGAGCTGGAATAAGTGCACAAAAAACCACATAGCTAGTAGTGATTATGAGGGTATAGTAACTGTTTGGGACGTAACTACTCAACAGGTAATGTGGTATTCCTTGTCTGGGTTTCTCCTCTCTTTTTTTCCCCTTGGAACTTCAGATGGTGTTTGAGAAACCAAAGAACTAGTTCTGTGGTTTATAAGTGAACTGGTTATACAAATTCAAGTGTTTGGCGAATTTTCATTTTTCGCAAAATGTGCCAGTCTAAAACCATTTCTTTTACAAACCCACATAACCTTGGTTCTCATAAACACCAGACAAAGTGAGAGTGGGACTGAACCATATCCTATTCAAAGCATTCACAAATAAAGTAGCATAATCCGCACAGGTCCACCTACAGTTTTGTGTGATACTAACCAAATGTCTCTTTTCAGAGTGTGATGGAGTATGAGGAGCATGAAAAACGAGCATGGAGTGTTGACTTTTCACGTGCTGAACCTTCGATGCTTGTATCTGGAAGTGATGACTGCAAGGTACTTGGAATTCACTGAAAAGCATATTTCTGTTCGGCTGGGTGAGATGTGTTTATTACATGACCTAAAAAGACAATGTCAACACATTATGTCCTTAATGAGAAATGGGGTGGTCAAGGGAAAATTTTGAATCTCACTCACAACGCAAAAAGTTGATTTATTATCGTTCTGAAATGATTTTTAGGTTCCCTATCAAGTATTAAAACAGGTTTGTGTTTCAATAACCTATGGAAGGACTTGGCTAACTTTTTGTTTCTTTTTTCCCCCTGATGAGTTTCAATATGTGTCTGCGCTCTTTATATCCACCAGGTCAAGGTCTGGTGCACAAAACAGGAGGCAAGCGTTCTTAACATTGACATGAAAGCAAATATATGTTCTGTCAAGTATAATCCAGGATCTAGCATTTATGTAGCGGTATTTCCCTGTTTTATCCTTGGTCTCTCTGAACAGTGAACCTGGATTGAATCTATGATCGCGCAAAATGAAATACATGAATGAACAGTGAACCTAGATTGAATCTATGATCGAGAAAAATGAAATACATGAATGAGGTGTACTGTGTGTATTGCAGGTGGGTTCCGCAGATCATCAAATTCATTATTATGACTTGAGAAATGTCAGCCAACCGCTACATGTTTTCAGTGGGCATGGAAAAGCTGTTTCATATGTAAAATTTGTGTCCAACAAAGAGCTTGCTTCTGCATCCACTGACAGTACATTGCGCTTGTGGGATGTGAACGAAAAACTGCCTGTAAGTTGTCCTGCGCTGAATGTTTAGTTTCCCATCTCAAATAATATAAGATCTTATGTTTTTTTTTTTTTTTTTTTTTTGGGAAAAAGGTTAAATCAATAAAAAGAAAAAATGCCAAAAGGCAACATACAAGAGTACAAGGGGCATACCCCAGGATATACAATGAGATCAACAAGCAGCATAGGAAAAACTATGCAACATAGGATGTGAGACTTTCTAAAGCATAAGGCAAAGAAAGAAGCCCATCCCTACCTAACAAGACAAAACAAAGACATGAGAAATCTAAGAGTACTTCTTCCTAGGACTCTTCTTCTTCCTTTTGCCCCTCTTCTTTCCCAATTTGCCCATACTAGGATAGGGACCTGGGATTTCCATGGGACTGAGAACATCTCTGAAATCATCTCCATCACTTGAGCATTCCTCTGAACATGCTTCCCCAGAGTAATGATAGGTGCACAATGAAATGCACAATGAATTGCACAAACGTGCAACACATGGTTGGACCTTGTGGTGAAAAGCCTGTACACACCTTTTTGTGTTTACAGGCTTTTCAGCACAAGGTCCAACCCTGTACTGCACGTTTGTGCATTTCGTTGTGCACCTATCATTATTGTGCTTCCCCATCCCAATATCAGAAGTGGCATTCTGGATATTGGGAGGAGTAGGCTCCTGAAAATCAGTATCTTTCTCTAAAATAGGTCACCTTCCTCTTCGTCCACTTTAGCTAAAATGGTGAACTGATTTGATCCTTCCTCTACAGTAGCATTAATCAAGCAATTGAACAGATTAGTAGAGGTGTCTTCGAGCACTGGGTTCTTGCTACTTGATCCGACTTCCATCTTCTGATTATCATTAATCAAGATCTTATGTTGCTTCTACTGATATCAATTATTGCTCAAGTTAAATATCTTCAATACTAGTACTAGTACGAAAGAGTTGATTATCTCAGGCAAATCAATATATTTTTGAAGTTCATGTGCTCCCGAGTCATTCTCTTATTTACTCATTGTACTCGGTCTGTATTATTTTGAAATCCAATTGCCTTGGCTGCAACATTCACTGGCTTTGAACATAGCACTTCTTGCTCTTACTACAAATTTGATTTAACTTTCTTCGATCTTTTTATTTTATTTTTCTTTTTTCTTTTTTCCTCTTTTTATGTAAATATTTTCAGTTGCGCACATTTAGAGGGCACACAAATGAGAAGAACTTTGTTGGTCTCTCAGTGAACAGCGAATTCATTGCTTGCGGCAGCGAAACAAATGAAGTGTTTGTCTATCACAAGGTCATAAAGTGTTTCACAAAGTTGGTACTCTTCGGTATAAGAAAATATTGTACTAATTTAACTTTTTTTGGGGTGGTTCACTTGCAGGCTATATCTAAACCTGCTGCTAGGCATAAATTCGGTTCTTCTGAAGATATAGAGGAGGGTGATGCTGATGATCCAAGTTCCTACTTCATTAGTGCTGTGTGTTGGAGAAATGACGGCTCAACTATGTTGTCTGCAAACAGTCAAGGAACAATTAAAGTGCTTGCTCTTGCTACCTGATTGATAAAATTAGAAAATGAAAATTTACTACAAAATGGAGAGAAAAAAAAAAAAAAAAAGGCACCCTCCGTTTTGCGCACTGATTTTTCTTTTATTTAATGGTTTATTGAAAAATAGCCAGGTTATAGAGATGCCATTTCTTTGAATTGTTTAGGGTGTAATTTTATGTTCATTTTGGATATGACTATTTTCATTTGCAGTCTACGGAAAATCCAAGAGCAGTCCATATTTTTGAGTGGACAAATTTGGTTGATATTAGTTCACTATATTTGTCTCTGTGTAGGTGGTTTTTGAATTTTTTTGGGTAATGATGACTTAATCTAAACAGTGATTTTTTGACATGGCTGCTGCCTGCTATTGATGAATGTTATCTCCGTTCCTTCACCTATTTATTAAGGAAATGGACAATGTCAAGATTCAATAACTCAAAAATAAATTGGCGATAAAAGGTATCTTCATTGTTTAATTAGGGCACCTAAATTTAAGTTAAAAAATTAGTTTTTTTCCTTTTACTTTAATTAGTAAGGGCATCTCACTTATTTTATTATATACTAGGTATAACCCGTGCCTAAAGGCACTACCGAATAAGCACTTATGTACATAGCTTATAAAACGTAGAATCCGTTCGTTGTACTTCCAAACTCAAATCAATGCAGCAAATGTTTAATGCAAAATACTACATATCTAACCTGGAAATGCAAGCAATAGAGTTGGCCATATTCATACTATGTATGAATTTGAAAATGGAGAGTTGTAAGAGCCAATGAAGATCTAACGTGATTAGTTACTTGATATTCTGTGCTTTTTTGTGTTTTCTTTTTAAGGTAAACATGTAATTTTAAAATGCCTAACATGTTATTAATTCAATTAAACTTGCCACCAAAGCAGACCTATGAGCCATATGTAGGCAAGCAACTTAATAAAAATATCAAAATAGATACAAACAAATAAAATCATGTCTCAATGTAAGAATACTGCTATGGTTCCCAAATGTATTTTCAATTCAAGTTTGGGAGCCATACAACTATGCCTGGTAAACAGGCGGGTGCGGGTGGGTTTGGGCGGGTCACTGATGGGTTGGGTTAAATAGGGGCACAACCCGTTATGGTCGGGTCAAAAACGGGCTGGTCAAATGTGGGTTGGGTCAAAAGCAGGTCGGGTTGAGCCCATAAACATTTGATTTTTTATTTTTATTTTTTCCTCCCCTCTGGGGGGATTTTTATTTTTTCCTCCCCTCTGGGGGGATTTTTATTTTTCCTCCCCTCTAGGGGGGGGGGGGGGGGGGGGGGGGGGGGGGGGGGGGGGGGTACGTTGGAGGGGTGGAGAGGGGGGACTGATTTCATTCTTCTCGAAAACAAAAAACTGAACAAATCAAACATTAATTTTGGAAGATGTACCCAACCTACAAAGTCCAAATGTCCAAATGAGTTCCCAGAACCCTCAATCGTCTTCTTGCATTGGAAAAAAAAACCTAAATTGCTTTCTTGATGTGAATCTGAAAATGAGAGATGGTGCAAGATGCTCCTCCCATTCTCGGTTTCTTCTTTTTCTTCTTAACAATTGTGCAAGAAGAGATGGTGTTGCTGATATATATATATATATATATATATATATATCCGTATGTATATATACATATATATAGAGAGAGAGTCTCAGTTTCTTCTTTTTCATAGCAATCGTGCAATATCTCGTGTTGCTGCCTGCTGATATATATAGAGACAGCGAGAGAGAGAGAGAGAGAGAGAGAGAGAGAGAGAGAGAGAGAGAGAGAGAGGGAGCTGGAGTAAAGAGAACCGTGGCTTGGGAAATGAAAAAGGCAGCAATATTGAGCCGAAGAAGAAGGAAGTACAACCTCAATATGTTTGTGCAGCCCAAATTCAGCCCGTCTCGAACCCGCAGAAAACAGCTACGTTTTGGCAACAACCCGCTTGAACCCGCATACATAAAATTAACCACCCAAATCCAACCCGAAGCGGGCAGATTTGAGCGGATTGACGGGTTTGGGTTAGCATTGCCAGGTCTACATACAACTGACAAAACATTTAGGAAGTATAACATTAGTTGAAAAATAAATATTATGAAAATGTAACATTTACAGCATAGAAACAATTCACTTACTGCAGAGAGTGACTATATAGCAAGTCATTAAGAGAAGGATAATACTAATACTATTGGAATACCATGACTCTTTAAAAGGTATATAGACAAAATTTAACCAATAACAGCATTACCGAAGTACAAAATCTTAAATACATAATACTGAGTGGCTTGACTTATGCAGCAAAAAGGAAAAATAAAATCTCCGTTAAAGTCTAAAATGTAATACCCGCAAATTTCCATAATTATATAATGGATCCCTGGATTTTTGTCCGTATTTATGAGTCTATTTCTATAATTATTTCTGTAGTATGTACTAATATATATATATATATATATATATATGTGATGGCATTCAAGATTTTTTATACTCATAGAATTTGTATCACCTCGTTAATATGATTTTTATTTCTGAGCCCGACCCCGTATATTAGTATTATATTTTAATAATTTCTATCGTTAAAATATAATTATAGATATTTAAATATTCGTAGTCCCTAAGTTTTATAACTGTAGGATATAGTACATTTTTGCGGTCGCGTAATATTATAATAATAAGTCATATTATATTTTCATTGTCCCTAAATTTATAATCATAGGTTATATACATTTAGACCCGATAGTTGTGACCACAATTACGATCACATATTTGATGTTATTTAGCTCTGAAATTATAATAATATTATTATTGATATTTCAATTCCGTGCCTATTATTGAGATTATATTATTATCAACGTTTTTATTTTAAACACCGAACTAAGATTTGTAAACTCGGACTGACACTTTTAGACCCAGACTGAGATTCACGCAAACCCATACAAATCTAGTATTATCTAGACTGCACGGCACGTGGGTTTAAACTAGTACGAGATTTCACAAAATCCTTAATGAAATCATAAACTAGTACACTAAATACAACCCCCTAATACCCACTATGCATACACACCCTATACCCATTGGGCAGCCACCCCACTACCCCCTCTACCCGCTGGTTACACACACCCCACTCAACCGCCGCCCTCCCTCTCTAGTACACATTCCCCTCAATCAAATCCCACCTATCTTGTTCAAACAGATTTGTGAATCTGTATTGATAAAGCTGTGTAAGTAGATAGGAGTTGGTGTATATATATACCACCATTAGGAAGGTTAGAGAACAGGAGAGGGGGAGACCCGAAAGTTAGTGAGAGAGAGACTCGGTTTAGAGAGAGAGAGAAGAAAAAAAGAAAAGAAAAGAAAAACCCAATGCTCTTTTTGCTCACCTCTCATTTCCCTCACCAGTCCACACACATACACTCTGCATGTATAAATATACACAGACCCTAACAAGAGAAACTAGAGAGAGAAAGAAGACTAAAAACCATTGCCGAGACCACCCGAGCACCCCGAGACAACCACGGAACCCCGTCGTGCCACCATCAGACCACCACGAGTCTAGGTGGGTTTCCTAACTTGATCAATATATTATTTAGATGCTTTTTCATGTTTATAACAGTAGCTACACACGTATATACGTATATATATTTTCAGATTACATATGTAGGCGTAAATGTCGATGTTCCGTCGACGTTAACGGAAGTGCATTCCGTGAATGAAATACAGTAGCTTAGGACCCCATTAAGTCCCAGTTTGAACCGTTCGCGACAACGATTTTGTACCGCGCCGAACGGAGCGGTCAAAGTTTATGTCCCCTCTCGGTTTTTCCCATTTTTCGTGCAAACCGCTAAGTGTTAGGACCCGAGACTGGTACCATTGGATCGGGCTCGTCGAGGCTCTCAATTTTGACTTAAAGTTTGTTAATTTTCGTTGAAAAATGAAGGAGTTATGGGCATTTGAATAATTTTGTATAAATATGTGTATATAACGTGTATATGTATATGGGTATAAATTCTAGACGGTTCATCCGCAAACCCCTTGGTTTGCAGCGTCCAGTGAGGTAATGCCACATCAGCAATTTGCCTTTAATTGTAAAGAGAGTGAATATAGGCTAAAGCAGTGAATATAATTCTCTATCTATTCTGGGTTTTCCTTTTATATGAAAAAGCGCTATTAAAAAGACACATAAGAAATTGAATGAATTTCTGAAAAACAATCTTTGACAACTTCTTGTTTGAAAACTTCATGGAGAGTTTCCAAGGAGTGATACTGTGAAAGTCCTCTACATAGAGTTTTGAGTAAAAATAAGAACCACCATAAAATTGGAGTTCTGTGTAATAGTTTTGTTGGATGCATAATATAGATTAGGAATTTGTGCTTTAGGGATGGGTTTCCCCTAGAAAGTAGGGGTGCATATGGATAGATAAGAAATTTTGATTGGATTGTGATACAATAATAATCATTTTTTTTTAAACCTAATATGATACATGTTGGCAATGGAGAAGATGAAGGAGCACAGAGGAGTTTATCAGTTGGACTATGGGAGAAGACGTAGAACAGGGAAGATCCATGAATCATAGAGGAAGTTATCCAATGCTTTACAGTTGATGTACTATTGACATAACTTGTTGTGTTGACATTGCTTCATTGGCTGCCGTAAATGCACTGGTTTACGGATGAACCGTATAGAATTTAAACTCTATGTATATATATATACCCGTTGGAAATCCTTCAGGAAGAAGAAGATGGGTTATGAGAATTGTTATGGTATATATTTGCCTTTTAAATGTACGGTATAATTAGTCATATTTGTATTTTTTTTTAATTAGCTTAATAATAGTTTTAATATATACTTAGTGTCTTACAAAATTCTGAGAACATTAGTAGATAATATTTTCTATATTCTGAAATTATTTTAGTAATATTAATTATTTGTTATTTATTGGAGATTTAAAATAAATAATAAATATTAATTTGATAAAGAGTTATTGGTTTTAAATTATGGGAAAATAGTTTTAATGCTATTATTAAATTCTGAAATATGATATTATAATAATAATATTTCTTATATTATGAAAGTATTTATATTATGTATATGTATTATACTTATTATTTATTTGGGTTCAAATAAATAATGAAAGTTAGCTTTAAATTATAATTATTAGGTAATAAGTACCTAATGACCATTTTTCAAAGTCTAGAAAATTATGTTGTTGATCCCGAGGCCTAATGCTATTGTTATATAAATTATTTATTTATAAAACCCAAACTTTAGTATTAATATATTATAGTTATTATTTATTTGGACTTCAATAAATAATAACTAATAGTTTTGAATTATGATAAATAGATAATAAATATCTATTGGTCTATTTTAAAATCCGAGAGATTAAATATTATGTCCTAAGGACATAAAAGACTGTTTTATAATTTAACAAATTATAAAACTAAACTTTATTATTTTAATAAATTATACAAAGTTGTTTGTCATTGTTTTAATTATTTTAAATACCAAACGAGCTCCGAAAATTATGAAAAAAATACTACTAATCTATTTTGAGGCCTAGTATTTAATAAAAACATTTCCAAAGACCATTCGTACTCCTAAAATATATTTTATAATTATAGGACTCTGAGACTAAAATGGTATAATTAGAATTTCAATAATTTGTAATAAATAAATCGTAGTTCAGAAAAATACGTGGTCAGTTCCTAGAGTCTTAAAATAAAGCCTAGAGCATCTCCTTAAAGTTTGGTGGCCTTTCGACACAGTAAAAAATACAGCTTATCTTTAGGGCCCAAACTGGTATCGACAACCCAACATTTTATGCGACGGACTCCGATTTGAGTCTAGTCAATGGCGTTAGACTCAGAATGATGTCTAGATCATCATGTTGAGGTTTAGGAACACATCCGGCACAATTACCATTATGCCCTTGATTCTAGTACGTTTATTAATCAACATTCTATGAATTTACATACTTTGTAGGAACCACCGCTACGTTTGTTTCTACGCACCCGCTTCAAGGTGAGTCGTCCTAACTCACTTGGTATATTATAGAATTATTCTCTGTACATATATGTATACCCAGTGCGTCCTGTGTGGACGATACTGATAAGTATTAGTTATATGAACATTGAGATTGTTTCTTATATAATGAATGCATGTTAGCTAACTATACTCCATGCTTAGTTAATATCCGCTGGTATTCTTGCTTATCATGATTTCTATTTCTCTGGTCACATGAACATTCATATGAACATGGTTGAGTCTTGATGTCAACATTGACGTTTGCATGGTTAGTCAAGGGGACTAACCCAGTCATATTGTTATACACATTGAAGTGGACCGAAGTGGTCCAAGTGGTACAGTCAAGTAAATGGGAACAACAATGAAACTGCTATAGGGCCCTGCTAGGCGACAATAGCCCGAGTTTCCATTGAAATCGTTAAAGTTATGCATGAATTGATGATTGATACGCTATAGGGCCCTGCTAGGCGATGATAGCAATGTATCCATCAGAATACAATAGTTACCTTTCAAATGCTATAGGGCCCTGTTAGTCGACGATAGCGCCGTAACTATTCTATTCTCCCGACAAGGTCACGAGGACCTAAGAGTACAATGATTACACTCTTTCTTTTAAAACCAAAACTGCTATAGGGCCCTGCTAGGCGACGATAGCAACGTACTCATTCTACTCTGAGCTAACGGCGTTACACTAGTAATGTAACAAGTCATATGAGTCAGTTGTGGTGTCTGTGGTCGAGTAAAGTCGAATATATCGATGATGCATCATATCGTATCTCATTCATATTATCATGTCATAAATCATATGTATAGAGATAATGCTTATCAAATGTTTAAGTTCAAGATATCTGTTGTGCTTGTATATTATTGTTTGTATTAGGAGTGATCGGTTAGGTCAACTCACTTAGCTTCAAAAGCTAACGGCTCTCCTTCCTGCCCTCGACATATCACGTCTAGATTTCACAGGTGACGACTCTCAAGACGAGGTCTACCCAAAGGGACGCGGCAGATGTACAAGTTGAAGCGAAGGACTCCGATATAGTCTTATTTAGAATTACTTAATTTGCTTTATTATCTTCTATCTGAGGTAATGCTTTAGATATGTATTGTGATCAGAATAGATAGCCCTAGACTGCCTTTTTAGATCTTTTATTTAGACTCATGATGTAATATCCAGATCCCAGACCTTTGAGTTCTATTGAAGAATACCAATAGGCGTTTTTATGCTTCCGCTTACTCTGTTAACCATGTGTAGAATGTAGAAAAGACAATTAGTTAATGTAACTCGTCATTCTTTATGGGTCCAGAAAGGAAATTTTAAATTTTCCCTATTTTTGGCTACTCCGGGGCGTGACATAAAATGAGGCTTTTAAGATCTTGGCAGCTACACTACCTCACAAAAATTGAAAAATATCTTCTCATCGAGAATGCCCTTTTCACTGCAGATTGCGATCTTGTTGTTGCCATGCTTTGTTTCTGATTAAGCCTGAATATGTGGGAGGATTTGCAAAAAAAACAAAGCAGTTTCTGCTCAAACGTCCACACCAAATCTTCATACAAACAAGGAGTTGATGCTTTTACTTTTTATGGAAAAAAAGAAAAAATGAGAACAGATTCTATCTACACACAGATTGGAACAGTTCCATGGTCAATTACCAGCTTGATGTGCTTAGATGTCCTACAAGCAATATTTGTAAGTGCTCAAGCAACCTCAAACTATAAGAAGAGTGAAGATTGTTAAACCAATATGCCAACCATTAGTACCATACATACATAACTTAACTTTAAACCCAATTATAAAATCCATCTTTTATACTTGTTGAAACTTCCTATTCAAGAAAAGCTTTTGAAGCTTTTTAGTTAACGTCACATTCTCCAAATTTTTCTTTCCTTTCACTTTCTCTTTTTATTTTTCTTTCTTTCCTTTTTTTTTTAATTATTGACACGTATGAATTCCCTATTACAACACGAAACAAAAAACTCACTGACTTGACAAACAAAGGACCAATACCCAACAACATTGATCAATTGAAATACCCCAAACAAACATTGAACAGACTCTTTGAAGTCTAATATCAACAATTAACATGATACAGATAAACTATAGAGAGAATAAATTCTCAACTTAAAAAGATACAAACAAAACTTAATAAAACCATTCTTAAGAATAAAAAAACAGTGAGTCAAACAAAATCCAGCAAAATTAAAAGGACTGCCTTAATTGTCAACCAAATTCCAAGTACCTGTTTTGAAAGCCACACTCAGATAGCATAAACATGTTAACCAAAGAGATATAAGAGTACAATTATAGTTTTTTTTTTACTTTTTGGGGGAGATATAAGATTAATATTTAGTTATAGCATATATATGGAGCAACAATTAGGTGAAAAGGAGAGAGAAGTTGTTATAGTTTTTTAGGGAGAGAAAATTAGGAGATAGATTTCAGACTCATAAATTGGGGATGAATATATAAGGAATTGATTAGGGGAGTTAAAAGAATATATACATTTAAAGTAATAATTAGGATTAAAATTTCCTAAATTAGGATAAGAATCTCCAATTTTGAGTCATCTATACATATATGCTTGCCATTTTAGTAATTATATCTACAATTTACTAATAATTATTTAGAGAATATTTAGAGTAATAATAATTAGGATAAAATTTCCAAAACCAGGATAATTGATACAGCGTTCCTACACTTTTCAAAATCATGCCAATTGTACTGATAATTTTTAAGAGATGATTAGGAGATAGATTTTAGGGAGAGAAAATTAGGCGAGAAATTTCAGGCTCATAAATGGGGGAGGAAAATATAAGGAATTGATTAGGGGAGTGAAAGAAAATATACAGTTAGAGTATTTGGAGTAATAATATATATATATAATAAGAGTCAATTTAGTGTAATGATTATGTTAAGAACTTCCTAGAACTATTGCTAAGATTTGATATGGCATTGCCAAAGAAATTCAATTGTTGAGATTTATAAATAAATAAAAAAAAAACGACAATATCATTGGTTGGATTGTTTGGCTTCAAGTAATGTTAATTCAAACAACTTACATACAACTTAGATTACAAGGTAGGTGTGCATTCAAAGTCAAGTCTCAAAGGAATAGTTATAGGCAGATTGCTCTCTTTAATTCTATTTCTTAACAACCATTGTTTTCTATTGTGAATGGGGAAAAATAAGGCCAAAATCCCCCTTAACTATTGTTTCTATTTGGCAAACCCAACTATAGAAGAATAGCTTCAGCACTATAGCCTAAACAGAGGTGATAAGTTTAAAGCAGCAAATTAGAATCAAAATCCAATAGACATTCATAGCAACAAACTAATGGTGTAAAATCCACCCATTGATCAATCTAGCTTAAAACCCATTAAACTACCCTACCGGTAGTGCCCTCGGGGACGTATTCTGAAAACCACCCAAATGAGATGATGAAATAGAAAAAGCAAGGGCATAAGCAAGTAATGACTAAAAAATTCCAAAATAAACAGACCTGTTTATAAAATTTCCAACTTTCAAAGATGATTGTTGAAAAATTCCAATCTTTCATTGGAAAAAAATTTTAAAAATTAATAATAATTCACAGATTGCACAATAAATATTGGAAAGCTTTTCCAATGAGTTAAGTGTGGAATTAACAGATTCCATTTTTTTTTTTTTCATATTCCAATCTTTCAATTAGAGTAAAAAAAAAATTGTAGTGGAAGACACCTTGAAAAAATTGAAAGCTAGAAAGATTGGAACCTGAAATCAATTGTGGGCACAACTATAGAAAGAATAGCTTCATCATTTCATAGCAATAGATAAGAACTAATGGTGTGTTTGGAACATAATAAATTCAACAAATGAAAGAGAAAAGGTTAGGGTTGGAATATAATAAATTCAACAAAACCAGTTAGAACTCAGAAGTTTTTAGGAGAAAAGAAACCAAGGTTGGATTGTACCTTCGTGACCAAAAGGACGCAAATTAACACCATTATAGATCGTCTCTTCTTAAGATCTGTGGTCGATCGTCTTTGTGAAAGAAAGTTTTTTTTTTTCGATCGGCTTTTTTTTTTTTTTTTTCCTGAGATTCTACTTCTTCTTTTTCTGAGGGTTTTTCTGATCTGTGGTAGAGGAATTATTGATTGGTGGAGAGAGAGGAAGAAATCTGCTAGATTTGGACGGTGAGGCATCCTTCAGATTTGGCCGCGCGCGGACTGGAGGAGACAGAGCTAGTGTTGGGGCGGTGGTTGGTGGCTGTTTTGGTGACGGTGACGGTTGGTGGGATGGGGGTAGTGGTTGAGAGAGAGAGAGAGAGAGAGAGAGAGAGAGAGAGAGAGAGAGAGAGAGAGAGATGGGCGGTGGTGGCCTGGAGAATATCAGAAGAGGGAGAGAGACAGAGAGACAGAGAGAATAGGTGTAGAGTGAGGTGTTAGATTGAGAGGTCAAGAGTGAGGCGTGGGAGAGGGTTGAGTCAGTAAATTTAAACCAATCACAGCAATCCCTGTCAGTAAAGTAATATTTTCTTATCCTAATCACTTGTCCTAGTAGGACAAAGTTCTAAATTATAATATAGATTATAAGCTTAACTATATTTTACACCCTCTTAGTTTGCCCTTTATGTCAATTTGGTTCCTGTAGTTTAGAAAGTGTCATTCTAGCTCCTGTAGTTTCATAAGTGTGTCATTTTAGTCCCTCAAATTGTGACATTTTTTTATTTTTAGTGACAAAATTATTCTATCACTAAGGGACTTGTTGGACTTATTTGATACACTTATGGAACTTACAAGGACTCAAGTGACACTTTCTAAATTACAGGGACAAGCACAACACACATAATTAGGTATTATATATTTTCATAAATATTACTCCGTATAAAATTAAAAGATATTCAAAGAATAATAATAATAATAAATTTGGTACTTGCAACAGTGTTACTTGCAATTAGAGCAGCTGAACTTACTAGTAATCCTTTTTGTGCAAGACGCTTTGCAGTTTCTATAACTTCGTCACTTGATATCTAGATATCATAAGACCATTAGATTATACAAAAGGAAAAAACGATGTGGCTGCTAAATTGCGACAAATATAAATCTGGAATAAAAACTACCCATGCCAAACACACACACACACACATACACACACACACACGCAAACATAATTTCACCATAAAGTGTAATAAATTGATGATGCAAAGAAACAATCTCGAAACCTGATATGGGCAAATTCATATTATTATATAAATTATGCTCAGGAGGATCTTGTGATTCCTATCGAGAAGAGAGAAAAATCACAATTAATGAAAACAAAAAAACTTACAAGAGAAGAAGTCAAATCGAAGAAGACGCTGAATAAAGATTAAAAGTTAGGGTAATGCTATTGTGAGAAGCTTCCACATGAGAATGCGGGTTTTAACCATTGGATGAACATCTAGCCATAAGATTCTCTCCAGATTCCTGGGAATCTTAAGGCTAGATGCTCATCCAATGGTTACCCACATTCTCATGTGAGAAGCTTCTCACAATAGCATTGCCCTAAAAGTTAATAGAGAAAGAAATCAAAAGTAGTCGAGGATTTAAAAATAAATAAGGAAAGAGACACAAAGAGACAATATATAGTAAAATAAGTGAGGTGCCCTTACTAATTAAAGTAAAAGGTAAAAAACAAATTTTTTTAAACTTAAATTTAGGTGCCGTAATTAAAAAATGAAGGTTTCTCCAGTCTAAAAAAAAATTAATAACTCAAAAGTAAAAATAAAAAATATTAATGATAAAAAATCACTCTGCTTCGTTGGAAATTAGACCAACTCCCGATCGATTGGGCGCTCAGCCATAGCACCCTAAAATCAATACAATACTACAAAAAGCCCAATGCTCAAATATCTAACTCAATAACCCCTTTCCCCAACCAAAAAGACCAAAATGACCTAATTTACTAAGAAACCAAAAATTACCTCTCCTCTTACACGAGACAGAAAATCAAAATCATGATGGAGGTCATGTAGTGGTGGAGGTGCTGTGATTATAGATGGAGGTAGCGATGGTGATGGAGATGACGATGGCGGTGGTGTTGTTGCGATAGTGATAAGAGTGGCATGGTGGTGGAGGTGCTGCGATTGTAGATGGAGGTGACGATGGTGGTGGTGGTGGTACTGCGATGGCAGTAGTGGTGGAGTTGCGATGGTAGTGGTGGTGTTGTGATGGTGGTGGTGATGACGATGGTAATGGAGGTGATGATGGTGTGATGTCAACGACAACAGTGACGGCGATGACAACAACAACGAAGACAACAATGGTAATTGCAGTAGTGGTGGTGGTGGTGGTGCAGTGGTGGTGGTGCTCCGATGGTGGAGGTTGTGGTGGAAATTTCTCAGTTTTTGAAAACAGATAATATTATCTGTTTGCAATATCTGTTTGCAAAAATTGAGAATATTGTGGTGCTCTGGTGGTGGTCATGGTAGTGCTGTGATGGCTGTGGTTATGAACTGTGCTGTTAAGGGGGAGGAGGTGGTGGTGCAGTGGTGGTGGTGGTGGTGCAGTGGTGGAGGTTGTGGTGAAAAATTCTCAGTTTTTGAAAACAGATAATATTATCTGTTTGCAAACAAATAATATTATCTATTTGCAAAAACTGAGAATATTGTGGTGCTTTGGTGATGGTCATGGTGGTGCTGTGATGGCTGTGGTTATGAACTGTGCTGTTAAGGGGGAGGAGGTGGTGGTGGTGGTGGTGGTGGTGCAGTGGTGGAGGTTGTGGTGAAAAATTCTCAGTTTTTGAAAATAGATAATATTATCTGTTTGCAAAAACTAATAATATTGTGGTGCTCTAGTGGTGGTCATGGTGGTGCTGTGATGGATGTGGTTATGAACTGTGCTGTTAAGGGGGAGGTAGTGGTGGTGGTGGTGGTGGTGGTGCAGTGGTGGTGGTGCTCCGATGGTGGAGGTTGTGGTGAAAAATTCTTAGTTTTTGAAAACGGATAAAATTATCTGTTTGCAAAAACAGATAATATTGTGGTGCTCTGGTGGTGGTCATGGTAGTGCTGTGATGATGGTGGTTATGAACTGTGCTGTTAAGGGGGAGGTGGTGGTGGTGGTGGTGCAGTGGTGGTGGTGCTCCGATGGTGGAGGTTGTGGTGAAAAATTCTCAGTTTTTTA
The DNA here is from genome assembly GCA_033977485.1 of Hydrangea macrophylla. NCBI lineage: Eukaryota > Viridiplantae > Streptophyta > Magnoliopsida > Cornales > Hydrangeaceae > Hydrangea > Hydrangea macrophylla. Next base: position 110,925,277 of record CM066988.1, on the reverse strand, counting down.
AAACAGATAATATTATCTGTTTGGTGCTCTGGTGGTGGCCATGGTAATGCTGTGATGATGGTGGTTATGAACTGTGCTGTTAAGGGGGAGGTGGTGGTTGTGGTGGTGCAGTGGTGGTGGTGCTCCGATGGTGGAGGTTGTGGTGAAAAATTATCAGTTTTTGAAAACAGATAATATTATCTGTTTGCAAAAACAGATAATATTGTGGTGCTCTGGTGGTGGCCATGGTAGTGCTGTGATGATGGTGGTTATGAACTGTGCTGTTAAGGGGAAGGTGGTGGTGGTGCAGTGGTGGTGGTGCTCCGATGGTGGAGGTTGTGGTGAAAAATTCTCAATTTTTGAAAACAGATAATATTATCTGTTTGCAAAAGCTGAGAATATTGTGGTGCTCTGGTGGTGGTCATGGTGGTGCTGTGATGGCTGTGGTTATGAACTGTGCTGTTAAGGGGGAGGAGGTGGTAGTAGTGGTGGTGGTGGTGGTGGTGTAGTGGTGGTGGTGGTGCAGTGGTGGAGGTTGTGGTGAAAAATTCTTAGTTTTTAAAAACAGATAATATTATCTGTTTGCAAAAACTGATAATATTGTGGTGCTCTAGTGGTGGTCATGGTGGTGCTGTGATGGCTGTGGTTATAAACTGTGTTGTTAAGGAGATGGAGGTGGTGGTGGTGGTGGTGCAATGGTGGAGGTGCTCCGATGGTGGAGGTTGTGGTGAAAAATTCTCAGTTTTTGAAAACAGATAATATTATCTGTTTGCAAAAATAGATAATATTGTAGTGCTCTAGTGGTGGTCATGGTAGTGCTGTGATGATGGTGGTTATGAACTGTGCTGTTAAGGGGGAGGTGGTGGTGGTGGTGGTGGTGGTGGTGGTGCAGTGACAATGGTGGTGGTGATGGCAATGACAATAATGGTGGTGGTGGTGGTGGTGATGGTGACGACGTGGTAGTGGTGCTATTATGATGGTGTTGGTGCTGGTGCTAGTGCTGCGATGGTAGACGTGGTGGCGATGGTGGTGGTGTTGCACTGGTGGACACGGTGGGGTGGTGGTGCTATGATGGTGGCGATGGTGGTGGTGGTGCTGCAATGGTGGATACTGTGACGAGGGTGGTAGTGCTTCGATGGTGGTGCTGCGATGGTGGTGATAATGGTGCTGTGATGACAGTGGTGGTGGCGTGGTGGCGATGGAATGGCGTGGTGGCGGCGACGGTGGCGATCGTGCTGGTGATGAAGATGACGATTGTGGTAGTGGTGGGGTAGATTTGTCATAAAAACAAAAAAAAATTAAAAAGAAGGGGTTTAGTTTTATCACAAATAAGCACTTTGGGTTTATATTAAAAAATAACTTTTGTTGGGTTTTACAAACTATACACTAATTTTAAGGGGTTTATCACAAAATTTTCCTTTGTTTATTTGTTTATGCAAAGGAAAAAAAGCAACATAAAAAGGTAATTAAGGTATATCACCTAGTAAAAGAATAATAAAAGAAAGGGAATTGCTACTCTTACTCCATGATACTACCGACACAATGGGGTACGAATAACAATTCCCTAAAAGAAAAGCAAATTTTGTCTCTATGTTTGAATAGCTGGAAAAGACACAACCTTTTCTTATTTGGTTACTCCCTCCGTCCCAAATTACTAGACACTTTTTCTATTTTGGGTTGTCTCAAAATATTATCCATGTTAAAAAGTCAACACAGCATACTTTGAATCTTTATTGTTTTGCCCTTTCTTTTTCACACCCCCAACTAATTTAAATTCATTTATGAGGGGCAAATTTGGAAGGTTGGAGCATAAAAAGTTTGACAAAAATGCATTTATTGTGTTCCCTTAAAAAGTTGGATTCCACCAAGAGGCAGTTGGCCTGAGTGGAAAGGGGCTCTGGTCGCTTAAGCAAGGGTCTCAAGTTCGAGTCCTTGTGGATGCAGAAAATTATCTTGGGAGAAGTCTCCGCTTCGGCGCCCGACCGTATCTCGGAGGATTAGTCCTGAGCGGAAGGCTTGTGAATACCTTGGGAAACCAAAAAAAAAAAAGGTTGGATTCCTCAAAAGTATCAAGTTGAATTCTCCAAAAGTACCAAACAATTTGAGACAAAAGAAGTAATTATCATAGAAGAATTTACTTACTTGTTTATCTTTATTCAGTAAGTGTGACATACTATCAATAGCACAACTATTAGTAGGCTAGGTGAACTCTTGCCCCTCGTAGATTTTTGAAATTTTTGCTTATATGTGTAATGTACTGGTTATTTCACACATTTTTCCGTCTGATTTTTCAGCTCAGCTGCTCTACATGTCAGTCAATTTTAATCTAGCCCCTCCTTAATAAAAAGGACAATTTGAAATAGAGTAAAACAACCATGTAAGGTGGTCACTCCCTTGAGATTCGAATACAACACCTCTGAGTATAACACCCAAAGACCTTGTTATTCGCCCACAAAAAAAGTGGTTACCATTTTTATTTTTATTCTCTTCTTTTCTCGCCGAATTTGTCTTTTTTGGAGAAAAATATTACTTGGCTCCTTTTTTATTTTTATTTTTCCCGCCTTACTTTCCCTCCAATTCTCTATTAATCTTTCGATTTTCTCTCAACTTGACAACAAGAATAATGCTAGGCACACACATTCAACCACACCTCAAATCATATCTAAAATCACATCCTATACATTTAAATGCATGTACTCTGTGTTGTTTGACTTTATTACATTTTTTTTGTACACCACTTACACAGTACATAATACATACATTTAAAACAAAGATATAATTTGAGGTATAGTTGAAGGTGTGTGCCTTAACATTGTTGACTAAACAATAGAATAGTTTCTTAACCTTCTTTTCACCCAACATAACTTTAAGAACTTTTCCCCTTTTTTTTCAACTTATTCACAATCCTTTCAATCCATACGGAACTTACAAGTCTCATTACCAACTAACTTTTCTTTCTAATATATATAGACGTGTTCAAAAACTGTAGCTCCATTCACCAACCCAAAAAAAAGAAAAGAAGAGAATATATCAAAAAGTCTAGTATAGTTCTAATCATATATACATAATATAAAGTGAAATTACAAGTCTGCCATCTCACAGTTCTGTGATTTTTTCTAATTTTTTACTAATTTTTCTATTTTTCTTTATTAATAATATAGATATATATATATATATAATCTCTCTATTTTTCCTGTTCTCTATGTTCTCTATCTCTTTCCTTATCTCATACTCTCTTTTTATCTCTTATATAATCTTTCTAATCTGTTTATATATATATATATACAAATATCTCCAAATATACACATCATGAATATATATATATATATATATCTATATTCTACTATAATAATACGGAAGAATTAGTGACATGTGTCATCACCAGAGGCCATCTCTCTCTCCCAAGCAGAGTCTGTCTTATTCCTGCAAAAAAAAAAAAAATAGAGTTTGACTTACATTACATTTCAACATCAATGCATTGAAGATCAAACCCTCAATTATGGCATCTCTCTCTCCTAAGGAAAGTCTATGTTTCAACAGCAAAAAAAGGAAATAATTTGTATTTATTGCACCTATATTTATATATTCCTATTCTGTAATCTCTCAGTATAAATATATACATGGTTTCAACTTTTTTTTTTGGCTAAAATTTTGCACAATTACATTATACATTTATTGCACTTATATTCTCTCTCTAAGATCAAACCCTCAATCACGACATCTCTCTCTCCCAAGCAAAGTTTATGTTTCAACAGCGAAAAAAAAAAAAGAAATAATTTGTGTTTATTGCACCTATAATCCATGTCTTTCTTTTACTTATTATATATTCCTATTCTGCACTCTCTCAATATAAATATATACACGGTTCAACCTCTCTTTTTTTTTTTTGGGCTAAAATCTTGCACCATTACATTATACATTTACTGCACTTACATTCTCTCTCTATTCTTATCATTCATCTCCTCCATTCTCTCACTGTGTATATATACATGTTTTTAACATCTATGAATAGTCATACCTCTCTCTTTCTTTTGTTGGTATCTTCGTTCTCAACGACGTAGTGGAGATGGTAAACATCAACACGTAATTGACATTTCACAAGCGATGACGGAGAAGACGAAAATCTGTGTCTTGCTTGTACATTCAAGTTTCTTTTGATGGTCTTTTGTGAAGATATGATGTTCTCAAGTCCTCATTTTCACAAATTTGTTTTTACTGTATTGGTATTTTGTATTTGGTACATGTTTTTGTATGATGGTTATATATATATATATATAATTGTATATTTTCTATCACTCATGGGTGTGAGAGAGAAGATGAAACATATATTAATGATTTTGCATTTGGAATGATGTTATATATAATAAGTTCAGGTTTTACCCAATTTCATAAACAAAATTGCTATGAATATTTGAACCAGTGATGGATTTTTGATTGCTTCTTTAATTCGTCAGTCCAAAACGGTTTTTGCTCTTCAATCAGTCATGGCTTCGGGGAAAAAAAAATAGTGATGACTTTATTTTATTTCATTATTTTGGATATTAACATTATTTCTACCCTCTTCTTTTTAACTTTATATTATCTTATTGGGTAATGTTATTCTTACCAAATTTGTATTTAAATGTGATTCTCAATACATATGACACTAGCCAACTTGATTTTCATTGGAGAATATTGAAGTGATCCCACCAAAGGTAGTTCCACTGCACACATGTTAGGAACCACAATTCGAACACAAATTTTAGGAAGGGACAAGACTTTAGTAAAATTGTTTCAGTACATTTCGTTAGGTTCCTCTCACATAGATGCACAATTTAAAAAAAAAATTAATTTAAAAAATTCAATGTTCAAAAAATAGTTTTAACAACTATGAGAGGAACCTAACGAAATGTACTGAAACAACTTTACTGAAGTCTTATCCTTTAGGAAGCATAGATTCTATTCTGTTTCACATAGAACAACTTTTAGTAATCTTATTATATTATTATAATATGGAAGCCTCAAAACACCACGTGTTAAACTAATGGGCAACCAATGCAAATGTATATTGAGGCTTCCCAAATTTATCTATACATTTTATTTCTTCTTAATTTCACCGTTAATTAGGCCCGCTACACATTTTCTCTCCTTATCAATTATACTACCACTCAATTCAATTTTCAATTCATCCTTAAAAATGTTTCCCGTGCATTGCACGGGTTGAAAAGCTAGTATATATTATAAAGTGCAATCAAAATCTTGATTTTTCTCAATTTTATTTTTTTGTTTGTTTTAAAAATTAAAAATTGCATAGATAGATACTCCTATTATATACGTACACTCTGTTAATTTTTTTCCTAAACTTTAACTACTACTCGTGTGTGGATGTGTGTGTGTGTGTATAGAATGTTATTGGATATAGGCCTATCAATGGACCGAATCTTTGTCACGGCCCATCCCGCTGCGCGCAGAAATAGGACACGTGGCACGCCATCAAGGCTTATCCGGTTCATTAAAGTGTGAATAACAGCGGAAACATAAGTCAAATCTATTTAAAATCAGAGTTATGAAAAGTTTTGTCAATTGGAATACTTCCCAAAAGAATTCATTTCTGAAAAACAGAGGTCCAATCGACTGGATCGGGAGTCCAGTCGACTGAAGACCAAAAGCAGAAAGGTTTTCAAAATTCACCAGCCCGTCCAGTTGACTGTGACTGTAGTCTAGTTGACTGAGGCCTTCATTTTTCAGTCGGCTGGATCCTACCAGTCAACTGTGCCTCTAGCAGAATCAAAAATCCAGATTTCCCATCAGTTGTCCAGTTGACTGAAATATTTACCGGTCGACTGGATTTTCTACATTAAAAGTAGATTGCAAAATTGAACAGTAGTACAGTCGACTGAACAAGAAATCAGTCGACTGATTTCTTGCAGATTGTTGAGCATTCTGCAAGACTACACCCAGGGTCTTCCAATCAAAACTAAAATAACCCCCACTATATTACCACGGTTAAAAACATAAATACAGGAGTTTGAATACAAAATTACAGTACTACGAAACTAAACCATGATTCTATTACAATCTATTTCAACTTCCCAAATCCTTATACAAGTTTAAGGAAAAGAGAACAAAAGATATGAACAAAGTGATTCCCCGGCATTCCACAACGGCCTCACTCCTCACTCTTCTTCTTGTCTTTCTTCTTACCTGTAATGGAGTAAATCTCCACTGCTCAGCTATATGCTGAGTGCACAAATTCTAACATATGCAATATATGACAAAACATGCCTTAATATCATAAATCATATCAATAGTCTCTAAGGAGAAAATACACATTCATCCAGTAGCGGCAAGTCCAAGCCTTAAACCGCGATGTCAATGGCTAGTCTAAGCCTACAACCATTACATCCCCAAGTGCCCTAGCAAGTCCAAGCCTTAAACCACGCACAGTAGCCGTCGCTACTAAAATTCTCAAACATCGAGAAGCTTACTCCAGCATGAATTTGTATAAGTCCCCCCTTTGACCCACATAGACAACTCAACGTGCTCGCGTAAATTTAGACATGCTTTTCATATTTAAGCGCGTGCATAATTAACGGGCCTACTATTAACACATGAATTTTTCCCGGATCACAATTTCGTCGTCGAAATATAAAACATGTATTTCTCTATATTTCACAAGTTAGAACTTCATACCTCGTGCGATTCCTCTCAAACTTTGAAGGATCGACTAGAGGGCAAATTAAATGTCGGATCTCGAATTTTAGGCGATTCCTACAAGTTTTACTGGATTTTCCCCAAAAGTCTAGAAATTAGATTTTTACAAAAGTTTTCCAAACATAGTATAAGTGGTATCAAAATGTAGATCTTACCTCCACGAGTTCAAATCTCGAATTTGGAGAAAATTTAACTGACGAAGGGTCACCGATCGTTGTCACAAAGCCCAAGGGATCAAATCTCCTTTCTCTCTCCTCTCTCAAGATATTATATAAGGTTTTGTGAGAAATGAATTCTCACCCCCCTTTATTTATAGACAAACTCTTCGGGAATCGCGTTTACTTCCCCGTGAGTTCTCAAAACTTCTAATTAACTCATGAAACGTTGCACACGTCCATTTTATGCCTTTACCAGTGAAAACTAAAATTTACAAAAGTTTTCGATTAAGTTTTGTTTGGGTCCAAAATTACGTTCGGAAACTAAATTTCGTGGAATCTCTACACAACCTATCTTTTTTTTTTTTTTTTTATATATAACGTGACACTCACGACAATTCTCTAAATGATATTTAACAACATCGACATTACCAGAAATTACATTACACAGGTATAATTCACTATTCATGAAATACCAGAAGAGTAAAATAATATTCAAATCACATAAATGTCATTTACTCATGCCAATGCAACATGAACCATCATGTTCCCGTGTCTTCACTGATACCTCACCGTTGACTCACAGTCAACCTCTTCCACCGTTATCAAATAACATTGATAATTCATAAAATTTCAAACATGCATGCTGAAACCATGAAATTCAGGTACGGGTGTGACAATCTTGGCCCGGATCCAATCCGAATCCAACACTTTTTTATGGATCTGAGCTTTTTTTTAGATCTAGATCCATATCCATATCTGTATTCGTTTAGAATGTTAAGTTGGTGGATCGGATACCATATCCGATCCACCTATGATCCGGATCCGAATAAGAATAAACTATGTACAAAAAATATATATACAATACACTAAATAATATTACTATTACATATAAAATTGAACAACTTATATAGTATACACTAGATTATATATATCTACTTTCATTAGTATATTATTTTGATTTAAAGATAGGATTTTTCTACACAATCAAGTGTATTGATGGATTAAATGTTGATTGATTTTTGTGTATGCATAGACAAAAATAATAAAAACAATAGTTTCTATGGTAATAATAGAATACATATAAGTAGCTAAGTTGTCATTTTAGATCCGACAAACGGATCCAAATATCCAGATCCGATCAAATCTAGATATGGATTAAATAAGGAAGATCGGACGGGTAAATGGACTGGATCTGGATAGTAGAATTGTTAACAGATCTGGATCTGATTTGAGTGGATCCGGTCCAGATCCGATCCGTTTACATGCCTAATTGGATAAGCTAAAACCTACCTTATTAAATTTGTACTAACCAATTATGCATTGGCTTCTTTTATCGGTCTCTGACTGCTAAACTTTAGAAGTTAAGTATAACATATGTAATTATAAAATAATTTTAATATGTAATGCTTATCTTCTTTTTAAAAATATAAATTACTTCCAAGAAGGTGGTAGTATTTGTATTTTTCTATGTAAGTATGATAAATATAATATAAGATAAGATTATACATGCTTCACTTTTTGAATTAGATCCATATCTAAATTCTATCTTTATATTTGCATGGGATAAGTTTCATAATATTTTCTCTAATAAAATTTAAAAATATACCAAATATTGTTCAATTATATTTGCATGGGATGACCCACAATTCAAACCCATTATCCCAGCAGAACTTGATAATGAATTTCTCTAAACTCATTATATCCCCTAAATTTTATGGAGGACTAGATAATGTATATGTATCATTATCTGTATAAATAATATATATCAACCTCACACGCTTTTAATAACTAAATTGAAAGAAAAAAATAATAATAAATAAATAAAATAACATTCAAGTCTCTCTTTCCTATCTTTCTCAACCTTCCAAACAAATTTATCTTTAAAACAAACATCTATATCATAGTTTTTCAAGAGATTTGATTCAAACTATTGTGTTTGAAAATTTATGTTTGTAGAACTCTATATTATCATACCTAGTTCATCCAGTATAATTGATGATTCTTTTATTATTATTATTATTATTATTATTATTATTATTATTATTATTAAATTTTTTTTTTGTTGCAAGTTACATATTAACGAGTCAAAGATGGTAGAAAGTGGTTGATAGGAGTTGCAGATTTAAAGGAGTTGCATGTTACATAATCGTCTTTATTTTAGTTTCCGATTGCCTGGATTTTCGTTAGTTCAATGTATCATTTATTGTATTTTAATTATTTGTGTAACACAATACATTGAAAACTCATTAGCACCTTCAAACTCTCAAAATTTATAGTTACAAAAAATGACTCAACAAAAGACATTCTTCATTTCTTTTGACTACTTTTGATCTTTTAACTACTTTAGATTTGATCCTAAATTCCTTCAACAATAAGAAAAACTTCTTGAATTTTACTTTATCGAGTGATACATGGATATCTCAACTTGATATAGATTACTGTGTAGAAATCAATTTTTTTAATTGCAGAATTTATTTGTATTTAACCACTAATACATTTATGGTTGTAAAATAATAATTTTTTTTATTAGAATTGCAATTAAAGTTATATTTAGAATATTTTATTAACACATGTGCATAGCACAAGTCAAACAACATAGATTAAAAATAGAGGTTAAATTTAAGACGGATCATCCGATCCTAGATGGGTTTACGGCACCCAATGGGTGCTCATCACACCCCTTAATTCTTGCTAAAGTTATATCAGTAAGCCAACATGAGAAATTATTCAGTGATGCTGGTGTGACGTCTTAATACTATAAGATCATGTGGATGCTAAAATAAATTGGTATGATAATAAGTCATGTCCCCTATTTCCAGGGGCACATCCTTCCCTATTTGTCATAATTCTCTAACTTCAGTAACCCAACAATGCTAGGCACACAACATATTTCACAACACATTCTACAATAAGACTTTCAATGCATGTACCATGTGCTGTGTAAGTGGTGTATAGAAAAGTGTAAAAAATTCAAACAACACTGAGTACAACATATTTAAAACCCTGTTGTAGAATGTGTTAAGGCATATTGTGTGCCTAACATTTTTCTTAGTAACCACATGACTCTATACAATTGAAACGTTATACCACATCAACACAATTACATAGTGTGAGTGGCTCACTGAATAACTTCTCGTGACAACCGATGTTTTAGTGTGCAACGGTTACAATTTTTTTTTTATCATTTATCATCCAATGTGGCTACCAACCATTGGTGCCGTAAAACCAAACGTGATCGGATGATCCGTCTCAAATTCACTCTCTTAAAAATATCACAATTAGCATTAACTATACTATCTTTTAAATCATATACAATCTAATCTCTCTCTCCAAATATACACGGGTGATCCCGTGCATTGCACATGTTCAAAAGCTAGTTAAAATAATTTCTAGAAGTAACCACCGATTGCTCTTTTTTTTTTGGAGGAGAGCAAGGTTCAATCTTTGCTATAAATAAGGTATGTGTGATTTATTCCCCTTAATTGTAGAATAACCCTTGGCCTTTCAGTATGATGTAATGCGTTGTGGCTCACTACTTGGATGGTAAGTGTGTGCGTGTGTGAGTGTGTTAGGTAAATAAATTTTTTTTTTTTAAAAAGTAACTTCAATTAGTGGTGAATTGAGCTACCACGATGGGTCTACGTAAACTCCTTTCACTTCAGTGATTCCCGCCCTCGTGGCCCGTTTCTACCCGCAACAATACATGATGAATTAAACATTTTTACCTCCCGTGGGTCCCACCATCTCTCTCTTTCTGTCACACTATATAAACGTCGTCACTCAGTGACCCTCCCTCAGGTCAACCCATAAGATCAAGCCGTTCGATTTCTCACCTTAATTGCTCTTCAACTTTGGTCAATATGAGTCTTCCTGAAGAACTCAATCTTGTCTGTCAATTTCTATTCTCACTATGTACATCATTCCAATCAAATGTTACATTAATTTCACCACTTTTCATAATCTTAGTCCTTGCGGCCTGTTATTTCTTCTACCTCTATAATCGTCCAATTCCAAAACCAAAGTTCCTCACCAATCCTAATAACACCGACATTTCAATAACCATACCACTTCTTGTCGTTCAAGACCAATATGACCAAACCCACAGATCAATCCTTCTCCCCATTAACACTGAGGTTAGTACTCTCTCTCTCTCTCTCTCTCTCTCTCTCTCTCTCTCTCTCTCTTAGTTTGTCTTATCATTTTCATATTATTATTTTTATTATTATTATTTTTTGTGAGTGATGGATCCACTCCTACCACACCGAAATGTTAAAGAGCATACTCGAACACAGACCGAATCAAGAGAGTCTTACTATGAGGCCACACAAGGACCTTGTGGTGGTGTTGTTATTTTCATTGATAAAAGGCCCTGTTTGGGTTTGTTATTTATTTATTAAAGTGTAGGTAATTAAACTTATGCTCTATACCCAGAAAATTGATAGCTGACTACTTTACCTGATTATGCTCAAGTTTAAGTATAAAATTAAGATTTTAGTTCCGGTACCTTAGATCAATTTTTTTTGTCTTACAAAGTAAAAGATGCTTTTTAAAGAAGCTAATTTTCCTCTTGCATTAATTAACGTAAGCAAAAGGTAGCAGAGCTGGCTATACAATAGTTATATATAAGCCCAATTGTTACCGTCAAATGACATCTTAATTAAAGAGGTGCTATGCTATATCAAATGACACATTAATTGTCACTACCAAGTAGAGTATAGGAAAGTTACTACTCACACTCAGTCATTAGGTTATAATAAATAAATGATGCATTATTTTTCAAAATTGGGACTTAAAAGTTGGTTATATCATGCAACTAAAAGTACAATGATGTAGTAGTAAAGAATTTTACAGTTAATTTTCTACTTCATTTTATGAAAATTAGAAATGTTCATTGTCCATGTGAGTAAAGAAAAGGAATTGCTACATTGAAATTGTTTAAAGGACTGTTGTGTACATGAGTTACTTTAATGTATGGACTATTATAATATGAGTAATGCTATGTTTCTCAAATTTCTATTCAAATAGTGCTTCTCAAAATGATGTGGCAGTGGGGCCACGTCTAATACAGTGGGACCAGTTGAATTTTGATTGGAAGTTGTTTATCTAGCATCTCTACCACATCATTTGGGAAGCACTTTCAGGATAGAAATTTGGTAAGTATAGCATTACTTTATAATATTCCAATCTGAGGCGAACCGTGGTTGCACGGCGATTTGTCTAGCAACTCATGTGTTGAGAGGTGAGAGCCGGGTGTGATGTCGCAGCATCCGTCCACTGTTATGTGGAGAGGCTATTACACGTACAAGGAGCAGAGGGCTCAGAGGAATTGTTATAATGAAGTTGTTTGGAAGAATACAAAAGGCCCTCTATATGGGCATGACTTAAACTATGGAATACTATAATATATAGGGTGAGGAACAAACCCAATATACGTTCCAAATGAATTGAGTATATTGTACCATAGTTATCATAATTCATTATATTGATCATCTTTGGCGACAGGTCAAGGAGCTAAAAGAATGTTTTTTGCAAAAGCGGCAACAATGGACCCGACAATATGAAAAGCAGGAGGAATTGGATGCCACTGCTGTCAATGGAGAAAGTTACTGCAAAGGTGTTGATATTAATATTCAATATCCACCGACTGTCACTGCAGAGTATAGGTTTGTGAAATTTCAATCAGAAACTATGGTTATCGATCCTAGTTCATGGAAGATCCATATATTCGTATATTCAAAATCTCAAATATCTTCTGTTTGGTTGTTTTAATTTTAAATAGTGGTTTGAGGGTGATTGCTGAACTGAAGCTTGGGGATGATTTTCACTCTGCGAACACCGTGTCAAGGTGAGTTTAAATGCATCCATCATCATCAACAAACCAATATTTACTGATCACTTAAAGTTCATGCCTTGAAAACCGCAATTAATGCTTTGTTGAATAAGTTTATGCTTGCCCTCAAGATAATTATAGTAGATGGTTTAACATTTAGTGACACATGGGGCCATTGTTTGGTGAAATGGTAAATACTGCGTTGACAAGCATGAGGAAGAGGATTCAGGTCTAATAGTAACCACTTTATGTAAATGTAATGTGAAAACTCAGGTCTGTTTTCTAGCACCCTGTATAACTTGGATTATCATTGGGTAACATACGTTCCCTTTTTTCTGGAAACTACTAAAACATTAGTTATGACAATAAGAATGTGGGTATTACGTCACTATTCGGAAAAAAAAAAAAACAAAAAAACAAAAAAAGATAGAAAAGAATGTGGTCTACTTTGACAAAAATTAGAGTTAAACTTTACAAAATTTTCAGTTTCCGGTCTAAATTTGAGATTCTTCCTAGTCTCTTTTATTTCTGTTCTTTTTTTATTATTTTTAATCTTATGTATAATTCTCCATGAAGTGAACTAAGGCTTGTGTTTCTTTTGCACACAATTGCAGCATTGAATTTGATAGAGACAACAAACACTTTGCTACAGCTAGCCTTTCACGGTGTATCAAGGTTTTTGAGTTTGCCTCGGTGAGAACTAGAGTTTGAATACTCTACGATTCATTTCTAGAAAATCTGGTATTAGTTATATCATGTGAAAATTGTAGACATGATCCTGGGAATGATATAGAACATGTTAGTATGCCACTTTATTCGTTGTATGTCATTGTTCGCTAAACAAAATGGGTTTTGCAGTAATTCGATAGGCTAGACCCACACCCAAATCTCACACCCATCCATCCACATCCTGACGTGGACCAATGGGGAGACAAGAGAGACTGTGGGGTCTACAATACTTTACAATCTCTCTCCTCTCCTCATTGGTCCACGCCAGGGTGTGGATGGATGGGTGTGAGATTTGGGTGCGGGTCTAGCATTACCCGATTGGATAAGTGTAGCCAGTGGCTTCCTCCTCTTGATAAACTGTTTTCATTTGAAAACTTGTACTGATTAGATAGGGAAAATGAGTTATCAAATTGTCCGAAGCCAAGAACAACTGTAGCCAGTGGCTTCCTCCTCTTGTGAAAGTGGGAGCAAATTTATTCATACTTGTATACATGTATATGTATTTTTCTGTATGTGAAAGGCCAAGTTTATATTGGTTAAGTATATGCTCTGACCCTATAGCAACTTCCATCTAAGTGCCAATAAGTTGACTAGCAAAGCTACTATTTTTATGCTCTTTTTATGGTCTGATGATTTTACTAACAGGTGTTCAACGAACGTGCTTGTCAAAATAATTTCTTGAGAGCTGACCCGCCAACTAATTATAATCTTAAACATAATTATAATCTTAAATAATTTCTTGAGAGCTTGTCAAAATTATTTTCTTATTATAATCTTTTTGTGTACATTTTATAATCTGTTATATAGCTTATGTTTAGGATCTCGAGTTTGCATAAAGGTGAATGACAGATTAGTGATTATAACTAGAGGATTTCTAATTAGCCAACTCACTCTCCCAAACTACAAAACTTCCCCTTCCATGCAATCAGTATGCACTAAAAATGTGTGTTATACGTGTGTGTATATATATATGTATATATATGTACTGTATTTACATCTCCAACTTTTGGATAATTGTTGGTATGATTTGTGTACATTCCAGGTGGTGAATGAACCAACTGACACTCACTGCCCTGTTGTTGAAATGTCCACCCAATCAAAACTCAGCTGCTTGACTTGGAATAAGTACACTGAGAGACAAATTGCTAGTAGTGAGTATGATGGGACTGTAACCGTTTGGGATGCATCTACTCGTCAGGTATATTTATACGTCAATTCACAAATGCAAATTATGTCAAAACTTATATTATATTCCCTATCATTTCCCAATTTGTTCTCGCTATTGACTGCATCGTTTGGATAATAGAGTGTGATGGAATATGAGGAGCATATCGAACGGGTATGGAGCGTAGACTTCTCTCACACTGATCCTTCGATGCTTATATCTGGCGGTGATGACTGCAAGGTAGTCGACTAGTCTAATACACACACACACACACACACACATATATGTGTATGTATGAATGAATAAAACTATGCGGTGATGACTGCACATACTTTTTTTTTTTAAAACCAAGCTTGGTAATTTTTTTAGTTTCTACTTAGTGTGTTACAAATTAATCTGGGGTATTGTTTTTCATGCTTTATCATCAAACAGGTTAAAGTTTGGTGCACAAATCAGGAGGCAAGCGTGATTAACATTGACATGAAAGCTAATGTTTGTTCTGTCAACTACAATCCTACATCTGGAAATTTCATAGCAGTATGATCTTCTTTACGCTCTGACTCTCAACTTTCTGTATTTCTGGTCTGATCACATATCTATAGCATATATGCATACATGGCAGTGTGCTTGGCAATTTTGACAAGCTTTTATAAGCTCACCAAGTAATGGAACAGTAGGTAGAGGAAGAAACTGGAGAAAAAAACACATGGGACCCACCAAGTATATATCCAGAATAAACTATAATTGAATTTGACTAATACTCTTTCTGAATTTATATACCTTGATGTTATGTGATGTTCATGTGATACTTACTCCATTGTAGGTAGGTTCTGCAGATCATCAGATATACTATTATGACTTGAGAAATATCAACCAGCCATTGCATGTTTTTAGCGGCAAAAGAAAACCTGTTTCATATGTGAAATTCTTATCAAGCACTGAGCTTGCTTCTGCATCTACTGACAGCAAATTACGATTGTGGGATGTGAAGAAAAAATCGCCACCGGTAGGTTATCAAACCCAGTAATTACTATAGTTGTCTTCTTGATTTGTAGTTCTGCTATTAATTTTCTCACTATGTGATGTGTAGCAATAATTTTAAGGGTCTTTAACACAACCATATTACATTGTGACTATAACTTTCCCAAAGTCTTGCAATCTTTCCCATAAAATTGGTAAAAAACCAATTTGAGTCCAGATTTCTCAAATGTATTGCCTATGACTTGGAGTCCTACCCCAATTTGGGAGAACTCTGTTAACTCTTTTTTCCCTGAAAATAAAAGATATCAAATGGTCCGTCTCACAACCTGGAATCGATAATTTGCCAAAATGTTCCCATTTTTGTCGGCAAATTCTTGCTTTTGCGAAATTCATAGCAACTTTCAATGATGCTTGTGGCTATAATTAACTTTACTGTGCAATAGTTGTTTTGTGTAGGAATTTTGCAATTATTCTTGCACCTAGTGAACTTACTTGTAAAATCATTTTTGTAATACAAATACACAACAGTACTCTCAAAAGGGAAATTTTAAGACGCAGACTGATAGGTTGTAGTAATCTGCATATTGTTATAATTACAACTGGTTTTGTTCGCCATCTAAGATTATCTTATACTTCTATACTTTTATCTGAGAACTTGGAAATTTACAGAAACTGTTTCATTCTCCGTTGGTGGTTTACTCAGGTCCGGACTTTTAGAGGTCACGTGAATCAGAAGTACTTTGTGGGTCTCTCGGTAAATAGTCAATACATTGCTTGTGGCAGCGAAACAAATGAAGTTTTCGTGTATCACAAGGTCAGGAGCCATTTTCAGGCCAGTAAAACCTTTTCGCATTCAATAATTCAATCGTTGTAGCAAAATAATATCGGGTTTTGCTTGCAGGCTCTCTCTAAACCAGTGGCTACTTATAAATTTGGTTCATCGGACTCGGGTGCTGCCAATGATGTGGTTGATGATAATGATACTCGATCGCGCTTTGTTAGTGCTGTGTGTTGGAAAAGTGATAGCCCGGTTGTGTTAGCTGGCAATAGCCGAGGAAATATTAAAGTGCTTGCACTTACTGCCTGAGCTCTGTGGTAATTAATATGAAATCCAATAAAAGTTTTAAATGGAAAGTTAGATACATGCCTTCACCACTTCACTAGTTGGTCACTGACTCAATGATATGTAATTATGTATTTATGTATGTGTCAGGTCATCAACATCCTCTATTTGGAGCTAATATATTTGCAAGGGGCTACTTTGTGAAAAAATGCAGCAAATATTAATAAATATATTTTGTCACAATTCGGAGACTATATCCTTTCTTGAAATTTGGAATCTTATTCTCTATGGCGTGTGATCTAATGTTATGAATACTAAAATAGAAATGGAAGTTTTATCAAATAGTGACAAGGTATAATTGAAGCATGACTGTCAACACCTTTTCTGGTGGTGGCCAACATCGTTGTATATAATATTTTTAGGCAACTGTTATTCACACTTTATGGATTACTAAATGCATTCTATGGAGTGCATATTATGTGTAATTTTTTAGGTGCGAATAACATTTCCCTATTTTCTATTCTTGAAAGGAAGCAGAAAGGAATAAATAGTACTATATTTGTCATATAAACAAGACAACACTCTTTTTTTTTTTTTCTTCATGCTATGCGGGACAACACTTTACTTGGGTTATGTACGTGTTGTTCTTGATTGCCATTAGTCCAAGTAAATAAAATGTTGTCTATGTAAATATTATGTGGATTAATAAGATAATACCACGGATTCAAGTAACAATACCCAAATTCTGTCATATTTTGGAAATGGTATCGTTTCATATTCTTTCAATAAAGTAATTTCAATTAATATAGAACTAGTCAAAAATCAAAACCCTGTCAAATGTAAAAAGAAACTTCAATGTGACCTCCAAATTTATTCAATTTCACTTTAGTCTTTGACAAAAGTTTGTTTTTTTTTTTTTGGACAAACACCCCCCCACTTCCAAATGTTTGATCTTGTAGATTAATTTCTACGAGTACGCAAATCATCACTGACCACGCACACCATGATTAAAAGTACTGAACATTGTGGTAAATTGGCATTTTTTTAACTTGATATAATTGTAGTATTGGAGAACAAATTTGCTCACCAAAATTTGCTCACCAAACACACCTTATTGGGTGTGCAAGTACTGAAGTACCCACCCTTTTTTTTTATTTTTTTTTTTATATACGGGTAAAAATGGGAATTAAATATGATGGAAAGTGGTAGATTCTACTTGTTCACTCACATGAGACCCTCTCACAAGGTCTACTGAGATAAAAGATCATTGTGAAAAAAAGTTATAAGTGTAACATTACTCTGAGTCTTATTCTAGTACTACTATATGATTGGACCTACAATGTTCATACAAAAAATATTTGTATCTGTGCTGTGGATAGTGTGGACCAATTGGCCCTTGCAATTTTTGCAAGTTGCAATGTTGAAAGTTCAAACAATCAATAGTGACACGTCTTTACACTACTGAATAATTTCTCGCAAGGGAGCGAGCAACCCACTAGAAACGTCGTAAAAGTCGATACACGTCTCTGAGTCTCTCTCTCGCGCTCTCTCTCTCTCTCTCTCTCTCTCTCTGTGTGTGCGTTCCTGTGTCACTCTTTTGTTTGATCGCCACTACATCTTATTATTATCAAATTATGGCAGGACCCTTTTTGAAAGTAAAATCCTCCCAGATTCTGTGAATCAGTCTAAATTACATTCACCCGTACACGTAGATACTTACATGAATTTATATACGTATATGTATATATATATATATATATATATCCATACGTGTACTGTATGCTAAAGCAAAATATATTTTATTTTGGCGCGCACGCTATGAAAGATGAGAACTCGGAGAGGGAGAGAGAGAGAGTGATGTGTCAAACGATCGAGGTCAGTATGGCGGCCTCCGGTGGAGAGATATCGCCGGTGGAGATGGTTACGACTGAAGGCAAAGAGACGGAGAGAGAAGAAGAAGAAGAAGAAGAAGGGGAAGAGCTATTCCCTCCTCTCAACTTCGCCATGGTCGAGCACGGTGTGTTCAGGTCTGGTTTTCCAGATACCTCCAATTTCACCTTCTTACAAACCCTAAGCCTCCGTTCACTCCTGTGAGTTGTTGAGTTATTCAATTTAGCTTTTCGGCGACGAGCCGTCTGATTTGGTTCAATTTCTCATAGAATTTGGTACTTTTGTGTGTGTGTGTGCGCGCGCGCAGATATTTGTGTCCAGAACCCTACCCTGAAGCGAACATGGTGTTTCTCAATGCGAATGGAATTCGGCTCTTTCAGTTCGGTATTGATGGATGTAAGGTTCGTTTTGGCCTTGCGTATACACACACAAACACATGTATTATTGGTGTTAATTATTTTCTATGCAATTTGCTGTGAGGAAGTTCATTTTTGAGTTTGAGGCTTTAATAGTTCAGCAGAGACGGATCCAGGCATATGGGGGTTCTAGGGTAGCGCCCCGAAAAAAATATTTTGGCATTTATTTATACATTTTTGATAATGAGATAAACGGTCCGGATCTTAGGCGGACCTTAAGAAACGGACCTAAAGACGGACTGTGTAATTTTCTTTGTACACGTATCATTTTGTTATGGTTGATGACTTGATATTATGAGATGAGGACTTCTTAGATTTTAGTTGTTATTTTATCTGTCTTCGTTCCTTCATTTTCTTCTTGTCATGCATCCACAGAAACGATTAAGAGCCAACTAAACCAGGCATGAGGCTATGTTTGGTACGAAATGCATAATTTGATCCTTCTTTCTTAGGATTTTTAAAATTAGTAAGCTTTCTAGTTGGGAAAGCAAAGAAAGAAGACGAAAATATCCTCTGGGTGTATGCTTTCCTTTCTGTCTGATTCATCATTGGAATATACGATCCAACAAATGGAAATATTGGGTTAAGGTTTGGAATATGATTCCATCTTACGACTTGGAAAGTTGAGTAGCTTATCTGGATTCCTTTGTTTGTCTCTATCTGCTGTCTTGATGATGTTTTGTTTGTCTTCCTGCATATCTCTTTCTCTCTCATTTGGCTCTTGCATTCAGCAATAACTTCTTTTCTCAACTTTTTTATGAAGTGGAAGGGTTAAAATGTGGACTCATTTTTGGTCTTGCATTCAGCAATAATTTCTTTTAACTTCATTATGAAGTGGAAGGGTTTAAAGTGTTAGGGTCAACGTGCTTATTTTCTGAGTTCCCATTCTAATCAAGAGGGGAAGAAAGAAAAAAAAAACCCCCTCATTTCATACTTGTTGGGCCATCCGGCTATGGCAATGAATTCCATTAATTATAACTTTCCCACCTAGTTCTTTTCAGCAACATGACTGCGTTTTTTTTTTACGTAAAATCACATCCTGCTTTATTAGCTTTCAATATGGAAATACTTTTAACTGAAGGCAGCATAGAGAAAGTAACAGAGAAGTGAAGTTAGGTGATTTTAGACAAGTGCCATGCTCAAAATTCGATCACGTTTCTTGTTCTTATCGTTGATATTTTTTTTTCCTTTCTTTCATTGAAATATGGAGATTGTCATGAGCTCATGGCAAATGCTTGAGTTAATCAGATTGTTCAAGAGATTCAATTTTTTTTTTTTACTTATTCTTGAGTTCTAGAATTGTCATCTCGAAGGGATCATGGGTTCCAAATTTCCAATTATTACCTTCATTTTCCCTTTGGTGATTGGAATAACACAGTGATAAGAATATTGTGTATACCAGAGAATAGTTGACGTATTGCTAATGGATTGTATGTATGAAACTACGAGTTATCAAGTTAACATATTAACTTGTTTTAGAGGTGACTAGTGTGTTTGTCTTCTATTTGTAAGTTTCTACTAGTAGTAACTATACCAAATGTAGCTTTTAGTTCTGTAACATGTTGGTCGCCTGATGCAAACTATCGTTGTAGGTGGAGCAATATATTTTTCTATGCATTGATAACTATTCTGCTAACAGGAGCCGTTCGTCAATATTCGAGAGGATACAATTCGTGATGCATTGAAGGTGGTTCTCGGTAAAACACTTCAACTACTTATCATTTGGTTTGTATTTGTATCTTTGCTTGCGTGACATTCTGTTAATGTTCATCATTGTCCATTTGCCGTATAGATGTGAGGAACCGTCCTCTCCTAATTCATTGCAAACGAGGAAAGGTAACTTCAATTACTTGTAGTTTTCTATTTTGGTTGTGTAAGAGTAGAACCTAGTCATAATACCCACCAATTGGTGATCGTACTGTGCAGCATCGAACTGGTTGTCTCGTTGGATGCTTAAGAAAATTGCAAAGACGGTGTTTGTCATCAATTTTTGAAGAGTACCAGCGGTTTGCGGCTGCTAAAGCTAGAATTTCAGATCAGAGATTTATTGAGTTGTTTGACATTTCCAGCATTAAGCATTCACCAACTTCATCATTTTTGTGTTCAAAGAGTTAAAGAGATCTGGTTGCCAGTGTCAGTGTTGAGTTTTTGAAATAATGTGCCTTCTCTTTTGGCCATTTACCTCTCCCAATTTTTCCGAGTGTGAAGTTTTTAAAGCAATGCCATGGTTCATGCGAGACTTGTTATTTTCAGTATACTATAGGTGAGCGAATTACAGAGAAATTGTTACTAAAGTACGTGAGTAATTTTTAAATTTTTTTTTTCTAATGTATATAGCATGATCTGTGTGAAGTAAATGTTGAATTGGTTTCTTCACACTTTCTGTAACTATTATCTTTGGGAGTAAGTTTGAAATTTTGTTTCAAAGGTAAATCACTAAGCTTTTTTTTTTTTTTTTTTTTAAGGTTTGTCTATCTTAGATGTATACGAATACCAAGTGAAATTTCATTGGATTGAACATTAATATTTAGTAAATTTTTTCCTCTACGAGACTTTTTAATAAACTAATAATCAAGTTGGATTTTTAACTCTTGACGGTAAGTTCTTGGAATTTTTGCCTAAATTTCTAGTTAAACAACCTACATGTATGGTGTATAAATTCGGTAACACGAGTGTCATCTTAAATTTACCAAATAAACATTATGTGGTTTCTAAAATCAGTCAGTACATTCACTGGTAATTCAAGATCAAAAATGGGGAAAAAAAGGTTTTTCAATTAAGGAGCTACGTGAGCTATGACTTAGCTCACATGTTAAAGAGCACTCCATGTTATGCTCATTACCGGGGTCCGAATTTGCTCCTCTTCCTATCCCCTTCCCTCAGACACTGGACATTTTTGTTCTCGCACGAGACCATTACACTAAATGATCAAAAGAATAAAAAAATAAAAATAAGTAGCCGTCCACACTAACTCCATTTCTTACCTCATTTTGGTGCACTATTTGGTGAATTTGAATAAGTGAAATATTAATTTATTCCAAAAAGTAGAATCATGACTTAAAAAAAAAAAAAAAGGGTTTGTCACACCCGTCCCAGGAATTTATAATTTTATCATGCATATTTGTAATTTTGGAGTTTATCAATGTTAGTTGATAATGGTGATGAGGTTGACTGTAAGTCAACCATAAGGTGTCAGTGAGGACACGGGAACATGGCAGTTCATATTGCATGAGCATGAGTAAATGACATTTATATGATTTAAATGTTATTTGACTTTATCTGGTATTCCTGTGAATAGTGATTATACCTGTGTAGTATAATTCTGGTATTTGGATACTTTAGTATATCTTTTTGAGAACTGTGGTGAGAACGTGAGTGACACGTTAAATAAAAAGGTAGGTTGTGTAGAGATTCCACCTAATATAGTTTCCGAACGTTATTTTTGGACGCAAACGAAACTTGGTCGGAAACTTTTAAAATTTATAGCTTTCACTTGTAAAGTTATAAAATGGACGTGTGCGAAATTTCATGGGTTAATTAGAAGTTTGAAGAACTCGTGGGGAGGTAAACACAAATTCCGAGAAGTATGCCTATAAATAAAAGTGGATGAGATTTCATTCTCATCCACAACTTTCTAAAAATATCTAGAGAGAGGAGAGAGAAGGGGGATTGGTAGTCACGAGCTTGCGACGCCGATCGACGACCGTTCGTCTGTCAGATTTTCACCAAATTCAAGATTTGAACTCATGGAGGTAAGACCTACGTTTTGATACTACTTAGGCCGTGTTTGTCCAATTTTTGTAAAAATCTTAATTTTAGACTTTTGGAAAAACAGGTATAAACTTGTAGAAATTTTCTCAAATTCGAAATCCGACGATTAAATAGCCTCCTAGTCGATTCTTCAAAGTTTGGGAAAAATCGCACGAGGTATGAAGTCCTAACTTGTGAAATATAGAGAAATACATGTTTTATATTTCGACGACGAAATTGAGATCCGGGCAAAATCCATGTGTTAATTGTAAGCCCGTTCATTATGCACGCGCTAATTTGTGAAAAGCATGTCTAAATTTATGTGAGCACGTTGAGTTGTCTATGTGGGTCAAAGGGGAGTCTTATACAAATTCATGCCGGAGTAAGCTTCTCGATGTTTGAGAATTTGAGTAGCGACGGCTACTGTGTATGGTTGTAGGCTTGGACTTGCCATGGCACTTGTGGGGATGTAATGGTTGTAGGCTTGGACTTACCATTGACATCGCGGTTTAAGGCTTGGACTTGCCGCTACCGGATGAATGCGTATTTCTCTCCCTAGAGACTATTGATATGATTTATGAGATTAAAGCATGTTTATCATATATTGCATATGTTAGAACTTGTACGCTCAGCATATAGCTGAGCAGTGGATATGTACTTCATTGCAGGTAAAAAGAAAGACAAGAAGAAGCATGAGGAGTGAGGCCGCGGAATGCCGGGGGATAAATTGTCTATACTTTTGTTCTACCCCGAACTTGTAATAATAACCTTGAATTCTTAGCATGTTGTAGCATAATCTGAACTTAGATTTAGTACTTGTAATCCCTAGTAAACACTCTTGTATTTATGTTTTGAATGATGGAATGGAGTGGATATATGTTGATTTGGAGATTGGAAGAACCTTGAATGGGAAAACTGCAGATTTGGGTTTTGCTGATAGAAATCAGTCGACTAGTTTTTGATCCAGTCGACTGGATCACTGTGTTGAACTGGTTAGTGCTTTGTTTCGTCTGAGGTTCAGTCGACTGGGTTGAGAAACCAGTCGACTGGATGGGGCCCCAGGCCATGACATTCTGCTGGATTAGGGTACCAGTCGACTGGACAGTTTCAGCCGACTGAAAATTTTAGGCACCAGTCGACTGGGTCCCCAACGCAGTCGACTGGATGGGCTGTTATATTTTGAAACCTATCTGTTTGAGATCACCAGTCGACCGGACTCTCGATCAGTCGACTAGACCTCTGTTTTCAAAACTGTTTTCTTTTGAAAGGATTCAAAAGGCCAAAACTTTTTATAACTCTGATTTTGATGGATTTTTACTAATGTTTTCCGCTGCTATTTTACTTTAATGGAACTGGATAAGCCTTGATGGTGTGCCACGTGTCCTATTTCCACGCGTAGTGGGATGGGTCGTGACAAGGTTTTACTACATTTTGCACCCTCTTAATTTGTTCTTTGTGTTAATTTGGTCCCTGTAGTTTAGAAATTATCATTTTAGTCCATGTAGTTTCATAAGTGTATCATTTTAGTCCCTCAAACACTTTTTATGACAATTTTTTTACTTTTAGTGACAAAATTATTCGTCACTAAAGGACTTATTGAACTAATTTGACACACTTATGGAACTAAAGGGACTAAAGTGACACGTTCTAAATTACAGGGACCAAACTGACATAAGTGACAAACTACAATGATGTAGAATGTATTTAACCCTAAAAAATTGAGAATATGTAGTTGAGCCGAGCCGAACTTATGTATGCTCAGGCTTGGCATGTGCATATATATATATATATATATCTATATCTATATCTATAATATATATAAATGTACCAATGTGCATAAGTGTTTTACACTTTTATCAATCAGTGTACTTTTACTTAACTATTTTTCTTAGAACCTAGAGTTTTAAAAGTTTAGTATACCACTTTTTTATTTGTAGTGTGACCATGCCATAAGACTCCTACAACTTAATAACACCTATGCATTTGGATAACAATTCCTATTTTTTGACACTATGAGTCCTACTGTTTACATGCATTCACATTTCAAATTTTGTGTGTTTGGTTGGTTTTTTTTTTTTTTTTTTTCCTTTTTGTTGAACTCTAGAGTAAACTAAATCTGTTGATTTTTTTTTTCTTTTTGTTAGGAATCATTTTCTTTTTTTTTGATAACCTCTTTTTGTGTGTATATATATATCATATGCGTATGTATATTTGTTGGTTATGTGTATGTTTATGTGCATGGATAGATCAACAAACATTACAAATCTAGATCATAGTGGTTATTTTGGTAAATTCATTTGTGGGACCGTTTCAGTATTTTAGATATAAAACAACTGGTAATTACCAATGCCCATAAGTGTTTTACACGTTTATCAATCGGTGCACTTTCACTTAAGTAATTTTCTTAGAGTTTGAACAACTTTAGTGTACCACTTCTTTTTTTTTTTTTTGGTCTGTCCATGAGAGTCCTAACTTTTTTTTTTTTCTACTTTGGATATATGTCACACCCGTTCCAAAAATTTATAGTTTTATCATGCATAATTGTAAATTGAGAGTTTATCAATGTTAATTGATAATGGTGATGAGGTTGACTGTGAGTCAACGGTAAGGTGTCAGTGAGGACACGGGAACATGGAAGTTCATACTGCATAATCATGAGTAAATGACATTTATATGATTTAAATGTTATTTGACTTATCTGGTATTTTGTGAATAGTAATTTTACCTGTGTTTGGTAAATGGTTGTAATCTTTGATATTGTTATATCATTTTGAGAACTGTGGTGAGAACGTGAGTGTTACGCGATTAAAAAGGTGGGTTGTGTAGAGATTTCACAGAATATAGTTTTCGGACGTTATTTTCGGACCCAAACGAAACCTAGTCGAAAACTTTTGAAACTTATAGTTTTCACTCGTAAAGTTATAAAATGGACGTGTGCGACGTTTCATGGGTTAATTAGAAGTTGAGGAACTCGTGGGGAGGTAAACACAATTTTCAGAAAGTTTGCCTATATATAGATGAGAATGAGATTTCATTCTCATCCAAACCCAAAATATCTAGAGATAGAGGAGAGAGGAGGGAGATTGAGCCAACGGGCTTTGCGACGCCGTTTGACGACCTTCCGTCCGTCAGAGTTTCTCCAGATTTCATATTCGAACTCGTGGAGGTAAGACCTACGTTTTGATACTACTTAGGCCATGTTTGGCAACTTTTTGTAAAAATCTTAATTCTAGACTTTTGGGGAAAATCAGGTAAAACTCGTAGGAATCGCATATAATTTGAAATCCGGTGATTATTTAGTCCCCTAGACGATCCTTCAAAGTTTGAAGAGATTCGCACGAGGTATGAATTCTAGATCTATGAAATATATGGATTTTCATGTTTTGGACATCATTTATGATATTCTTGGATCCGGGCGAAATTCATGTATTAGTTAAGCCCGTTAATTATGCACGTGAAATTATGATAAAAGCACGTATAACTGTTTATGTGAGCATGTTATGTGTCTACTTGGGTCAAAGGGGAGTTTGGTGCAAATTCATCCGGGGTAAGCTCCTCGAACCTTGAGGATTGTGATTGTGATCTTGTTGGAATTGGAATTGTGGTTGTGTCTGGATTGGAGTTGGGCCCAACCAGTACACGGTACCTGGTATGGAGGAAGGCCCAACCAGTGTACGAGATGCGTGGGAGAGGTGGGCCTCCTAGGGCATCGACCGGATGAATGCGTACCACTCACTCTAGAGACTATTTTTATGTATTTTAGATGCTTAAACCATGAACTGTCATATAAGCATACATTTAGAATTGTACGCTCAGCATATAGCTGAGCAGTGGAGATGTACTCCATTGCAGGTAAGAGGAAAGACAAGAAGAAGCACGATGAGTGAGGCCGATGAACGCCGGGGGAATCACACTTGTATATGTTTTTGTTTTAAATTCCAAAACTTGTGTAAGGATTGGGATTTTGTAATATGTTGTAATAATACCATAGATTAGTTCTACAGTATTGTAATCTTGGAATTGAACTGCTGTAGTTGTGTTTTATTATGTTAAACATCAGTGGTGGTTATGATTGTGGTTAACGTGGAGAGCTTGGGTTGTTAACATTTCATTACAGTCAGCCCAGCAGGGGAGCAGTCGACTGGACCCCTAATCAGTCGACTGGATCTCGTGGGTTTGAGACACTGAAAGTGAATATCAGAGAAGCAGTCGACTGACCCCTTGGACAGTCGACTGGACACTGTTGGTTTTGGCTACTGCTTCTATAAATTGAAAAGCAGTCGACTGGATCCCCATAACAGTCGACTGGACCCTTTTGCTATATGTGGTATTTATGGTTCTGCTTGACACAGTCGACGGAGCAGTCGACTGGACTCTAGTGCAGTCGACGGTGCAGTCGACTGAACCTCTGTATTTTCAAATAGATTCTTGTGAACACTTTCAATTGAACAAATTCTTTTATAACTCTGATTTCAATGGGTTTTTCAACTCAGAGGGGAATGTTTCCTAAGTTTTAATACCCAGAGTTGTTTTAAAAAGTTCTTTCCGCTGCGTATCTTTATTAGATGTTGTTTGGATGAGCCTTGGTGGCGTGCCACGTGTCCTATTTCCACGCGTAGTGGGATGGGTCGTGACAATATATCATGTTATATACGTTGTATACAATCCTTATTATTTTACAACTCCTTTACATTAATGACATTCCACATTTATCCTATTGTGTTACAACTCCTTCCAAACACTTCCAAGTTCCCATCGGAATAAAAAAAATAATAAATAAATAAATAAATGAAAATAAAAGAAGAAGTCAATCACACTTTAGTTCTTGGTGGGTTTAAAAAAAAGACTCACATTTTTTTTTTAAACTCCCCCTACTTTTGACCAAGGTTGGCTTTTTTTTTTTTTTTTTTTGGGGCAAACGTTTGGTTTCCTTTTCCTTTTTCTTTGAGGGATAAATTACAATAACCAAAATATGACACTTTTTCAAATACTTCTCTAAATTATAAAACTTGACAAAGTAACTCTCCTCAACTATTGCATTTTTCTCTAAAACCCCTTCCATTAGAATTCCATCCCAAAAAAGAGCGGTTTTTTTTTTAATCATTTGAGCAACATATGATACAAATAATTAACAACATGATATCTATTTGTCCCTCCTTCGAGCCGTTGGAAATTTTAGGACAAAATTATCCTTTGTTGCATAATTAATTGCCCTTTATTGTACACCAAATTTTAGGCAATTTTGTTATTAAAATTTCAACGACTCAAAGAAGAGACAAAAATATTGTGTTGTTAACACTTTCACATTGATAATATGATACAAAAGTAATCATTTTTTTTTACTACAACCTAACAGAAGGGGTTAGTGAAAAGTTACAATACCCATCAATTTGTTGAGTTTTATAGTTGAGGAGGGTAATTGAAAAAAGTCATAGGTGAAGTGGTGTTAGTGTAATTACCCCTCTTTATATTTGGACTCCATGGTGAATTACGTGAATGATGGATTAGTAACATATATCTCTTAAAGAGTTGCAATAAATGTCTGTGAGGAATTTTAGGACTCTTAACTATACTCCTATTACCAATTTCTTAGTAGTATAGGATTCTTTTTACATTCGTGAAGTTAAAAATTTCACTTTCCAATTAGAATTCTATCATTTTTTTTAAGGGTAATTAGAATTCTAGCATTCAGCCTCCAATTAATACAAATAATTGAGAACTAATCCATCTACAAACTCGCATTTAATCAATAGTTAATTAATAGTAGAATTTTAGTAATTGAACACATTTGGGTAAAGTTCCTTAACTGTGGTTCGTTAGATTCCTCTCACAATTGTGAGTCGACCTTAACTAAAAAAAAATATAAATAAAATATAATAATAAATTTTAAACATTGTTTTTTTAATCCTGGGATCCACTGTTGTGAGAGGGAATCTAACGAACCACACCTAAGGAACTTTACCCAAGTATGTTCCTTTAGTAATTGTGTAACAGTTTTTTGCTTCTTTAATTAAAGTGGACCAGAATGAATTAATTAAGTATTGGATCATTGGATGGAATAAAGTCCAATCTAAATTAGGATAAATAAGGAAATTGTGTATTAGGAATAAATAAAGGAATTTGCGTACTAGAAATTAATCGTGTAGAAGAATAGCATGAATTCACAAGCCTCTCAGTCCCAGGTTTACTTTTGGCCCAATTTATTAGACAATATTTTAGTTCTTTCTCTCTTTTTCTTTTTCTTCTTCTTCTTCTTCTTCTTCTTCTTCTTCTTCTTCCCCCTTTTTATAAAATAAAGTTTTACATGTTAACGATTTGTATTAATTTTGGACTAGAAGACTAATGATAGTATTAAAGAACCTACTAATATTATCTAATTTCTATTATACATCTCCACTTCCCAAGATCTCCATAGCCTTGGATGCTATTTCTACATTTTAAGATTCACAAATCAGTCTACTCTTTGTGTTCTCTTAGTAACGTGCTATGGTGAACTAAACACGATTGATCTTTACACAAGTGTGCACTTTCAAGTTTTGTAATGTTTTCAATAATCTAATGGTCAAAATGAAAACAAAAAAATATGAGTTATAGTAACATAAGTCCCCTTCTCATGAAGGAGTCCTCACTTTGTTAAAGTGAGGACTTCTATTTACAGTCATTGGATCCAGTTTTCATTAAGGGTACTGAAGTAATTTCACAGGCCGGAAAACTGTACCCAACAACTCCTTATATCAATTCTTAGTATTACATGACTCTTTTTAAAGACTCTTGATTTGTTTTCTTCTTCTTTTTTTTTTTTTTTTTTTTTTCGGAGCTCTATGATAGGTCACTCACGATTTTGTTTATTCCATACCAATAATAATATAGGTAACTTCTATTAGACCTATTCTAGGTAAGATATGCATTCAAAAAATTTCAGGAGTCAATTTCAACCACTTGATGATTTGGTTACCCATTTAACATAGAGAGCATTTTTCTCACTCTTGCCTATCCACCACTACCATGCTGACATATGTCATATTTCATTCCTATTTTACCCATGCGTTTAGCAACACAATTATTGAATGTAAAACTTAATTGAGTATTTTTCTTTATGAAAAGTTACTATTGTTATCTTTATTAACAATAATTCGTCAAATTGTTATCATTGTTTAAGTTCCATAAGAAAGATAGGAAGTTAGACAGATTTAGCTTGTGATAATAACCAATTAAGTGGTGAAAATAAAAATTTTAAGCACATTTTTTTTACAGTATTTTTGATAATGTACCACTTAATTGAAATACAGTCAAAAATCCATTGAAAATTCTAATTGAAAAAATTCGACTGGAAATAATCACTAATTGCACTCTATTTCAATACATGAAACATTCATGTGTTATGTACAGCAAATTCAAGTGTTTAAAATTTTCAGTACTTTTAGCTCATGAACAAAGGAAGACATTTTCCTTAGTGTTTTGGTTTCTTTTCTATCCCTCAATACGTGCACCAAATAGAGCCTAAAAGTTTCTTTCGATAGAGATTATCAATACATTTTCATAATTTTAGAACTTTAAATTAAACTAAATTACAACTACCATCCTATTGGGGTTTTTTTTTTTTTTTTTTGGTCTTGGTGGATTCTATTTTTTTTCCCCTTCTTCAGTCATGTTTCAATATCTTTTCTCTTTCTTTAGGTGAACTCCATAGATAAGCAATTACTTTTTAATATCAATTTGTGTTATAATTTTTTTCTTATGTGATTCTTTCAATTGTATTGACAGTAGAGACTTTATAAAAAATTTCGGTTGAAGATTTAAGAATTTTTAAGCCATAAAGCACAAAGAGTTTGACTATCTTGAACGTAGAGGCCTCCCTAAATCATTTTTGTAGGAATCAAAGTTTAATATATATATATATATATATATATAAGAAAGCTAGATCATGATCGATTTGTAACTTATTTTTAATTAGAATATATGAAATAATTGTATAGTCCAATAAATTACTATACAAACTTCACGGTAAATGAAATACTAACATATATGGTCATACTGTCACGCCCCGACGTAGCATAATTCAGGAAAGCATTTAATTTCCTTTATGGACTCGTAGGTCATGACAAGTTAGTATGACCAATTGTCCCTGCAACAAATAACTTAAAAACATTTCTAAAGAAAAGATACTAATAAACATAAGCTCCGAAATAAAACTTACTAAAACTATTACATAAGTTCAGGTCTTAGGCACAAACGCCCTTATTCAAATGTCTAAAACCAGTTTATTACAACCCCAAATTAAAAGACAGGAAAATATAAAACAGCCTCCTGGAAAGTCCCCTGCCTCTAACTAGCATAGTCGAAATACCCTGGCTGCTCCTGACCCTGAAAATCTGGACATACAGTCCAGGACGCATCAACGCCGTCAGCTTATGAAAGCTGGTGAGCAAAATAAACGAGTGCTCGCAATGTATATATAAGCATATAAACAACGGTGCAATTTAACTTTAAAAGCAATAGATTCAAGGTTCCAATTCCAACATAAGTCACGGGGGAATAAATTAAGCAATAAATATGCGACCGTGCATGAAACAATGTAACGTCTCATCTTTCTGGCTCTTTTCTCTCAATAAGACCCGACTCAACCAAACCATTACCTCAGATACCAGGAACACTATCCGATCGATATCCAAAACAACACAACAAACCATCGCTTCAGATACCAGGAATAATATCCGATCGATATCTAAGCCGAACTCAATACCATCGTTTCGGATACCAGGAATAATATCCGATCATTATCCGAAACAAGCGCCCTAAATACCAGGAATAATATCCGATCGATATCTAAGCCGTACACAACACTGTCACCTCCAATACCAGGAATAATATCCGATCGATATTGAGGTCGCACACCAGACCGCCACGCTTTACTCTTTTCACACTTTCTCATACACATGCATGTTGACACAACCTCGACCCTAATATGTATGTCAATGTTTCATAAATAACACCATTAATTAATCACAAAGCCGGATAATCGTACGAGCATAAATTTCGGCCTTAGTTGTTTTTCTGTTCGTACATTTCTTAAAACATAGACCTTTAAAATAATATATTTGCCAAACAATTCTGTAAAATCTTTCAAAACCTTTTCCAAACAGTCCCTTATATAAAAAATACAAAAACTGCTCAAACTGCCAGGTCGCGCGAGCGAAGAGGGATAACGGGTCGCGCGAGCGGGTCGCGGGCGCGAAGATGCAGAACAGATTGCGCGAGCGGGTCGCGCGCGCGAAGGGGCAGAACAGGTCGCGCGAGCGGTCCGCGCGAGCGAGTCGCGCGCGCGAGTTCTTGCAGTTTCATCATCTTCCTCGTTTTCCCCTGTTTTCAATTTCTGGACTGAAATTTACCCATTTTCAAATTCTGTTTTAAACATGTCGTGTCATATATGGATTTCTTCGTCTTTCCGCATAGATTACAAATACGAAATCAATTTAAACAATTGCGGATTATATCTCTAGATATTCGCGATTAAAGTGAGGGTGTCAAAACTTTAAATCAACGGTACGTCGCGATACGGACGAATTACTGCGCAGGATTTGAACCGTAGCCTATTGGGACAAAGATCTTCCATAATCAATTCACGAAATTGAATTTGGTTGAGTTTGACAAAACTCCAATTTTAAGCTTCCATGGTGTATCACATATATATACACATATACACTGAATTGTACACATATAAACATGGCGAGTGAGTTTATAATACTCACAGAGGTTAATTATACAGAGAATTTAGACCGAGAGTATCCGCCGTAATAATCCGTCGTTGAGAATTTTCCCCGTTCTTGATCTTGGTAGCTCAATATATGTATATATATAACTATGAATGTGTGTATGAGTATATCATATATGTGTGTGAGTGTGATTAACTTGGGAGATCTTTAGAGAATTGAGAGAATTGAGAGATAGATATTGAGAGACTGTGAGAAAGAGAGAGAGAAACCAACGTATATATAAATCCACAGTTTTGGGCTCCAAGAAATCAATAGATTTCGTCCGGTGTGGTTGAGCTTACGTGCTCCCACACCCAAGACGCGATATAAACGCAGATTTAAATCAAAACTGGTATTTTAAGGTTGAAAGAAAATACAGGAAAATAATATTAGCGTAGGAATAAATTCCCGGTTTATACAAAAATGTAGATATCGCTTTTGAAACCATAGAAAGTATTTTGGAAATTACAGTTTGACCCCAGATATATATATCAAAAAGAAATTGAAACAAATGCTCATGGAAATGAAATGCAGTATTTATTTATTAATGAAAATAAAATACAGGGTGTTACACTCTACCGACCTTATCAGAGATTTCGC
This sequence comes from Hydrangea macrophylla, assembly GCA_033977485.1. Lineage (NCBI taxonomy): Eukaryota > Viridiplantae > Streptophyta > Magnoliopsida > Cornales > Hydrangeaceae > Hydrangea > Hydrangea macrophylla. The sequence continues at coordinate 110,892,271 of CM066988.1, read as the reverse complement.
CCCGAAATCTGAGCTAACTAATCCTGAAACAACTCGGGGTATCTAGTCCTCATGTCTGACTCTAACTCCCACGACGCTTCTCCCTCGTCATGATGCCTCCACTGAACCTTAACCAAAGGAACGTCTCTTCTTCTCAGCCTCTTGATACTCTGGTCAAGAATCCTCACAGGTTTATCCTTGTAAACAACATTCTGACTTGTCTCAATATCATCAAAATTAACCACATGTGAAGGATCCCGTATGTATTTCCTTAACATACTGACATGGAACACGTTATGAACACCAGACATCTTTGGTGGCAACGCGAGTCTATAAGCCACTTTTCCAACACGCTCCAAAATTTCAAACGGTCCGATAAAACGAGGTGCCAGCTTCCCTCTTTTCTGACCAAAACGTACTACTCCCCGAACAGGTGAAACCTTAAGGAGTACGTGATCTCCGATACTGAACTCCAAATCCTTTCGACGTCGATCCGCATAATTCTTTTGTCTACTCTGTGCAGTTTTCATTCTTTCCTTGACCAGTGAAATCTTCTCATTGGTCTCTCTCACCAACTCTGGTCCCAAAAGTTCTGTGTCTCCCACTTCAGCCCAACACAACGGAGATCGACATGGCCGTCCGTACAAGGCTTCGAATGGTGCCATCCCAATACTCGAGTGATAACTGTTGTTATACGCAAATTCGACCAACGGCAAGTGCGTCTCCCAAGACTCTTCAAAGTCAATCGCACAAGCTCTGAGCATATCTTCCATAATCTGATTAACACGCTCGGTCTGTCCATCGGTCTGAGGATGGAATGCAGTACTCATCTTGAGCGAAGTTCCCATAGCCTTCTGCAGACTTTCCCAAAATCCTGAGGTAAAACGTGCATCGCGGTCTGATACAATCGACACAGGTGCACCGTGCAGTCGCACCACTTGTTGTAGGTACATTCGACTCATCCTTTCTACTGGGTAAGTCATATTGTACGCGATGAAGTGCGCGGACTTCGTCAAACGATCCACAATTACCCAAATCGCGTCATGATTCTGTTGTGACCGGGGTAATCCAACCACGAAATCCATAGTTATGTGTTCCCACTTCCATCCTGGGATAGGTAAGGGTTGCAACAATCCTGAGGGTCTCTGATGTTCGGCCTTCACTCGTTGAAAAGTCAAACATTTGGACACAAACTCGGCTACTTCTCGTTTCATCCCTTCCCACCAGAAATTTCTCTTCAAATCTTTATACATCTTTGTTCCTCCTGGGTGTACTGTCAGTCTCGATTTATGTGCTTCCTCGAGAATATCTTTTCTCAAATCCCCAGAATCTGGCACACATAATCTATCTCGACATCGGTATCCTCCATCGGTCCCAACCTTCCATTCTGTAGGGTCCTTTTCTGACATCTTGACGAACCACGCGTGAAATTTCTCATCTTCCTTCTGGGCTTCGATGATTCGACTCACAAGTGTTGGTTGTACAATGAGGCATCCAAAGTGTTGCCCGACACTTCCCTCAGAAATCTGCATATCAAATTCTGCAATTGTCTCCAAGGCTTTCCATTCCCTCAACATCAATGAAGCAATCTTTCCTCGAGGTTTCCGACTCAGGGCGTCAGCGACTACATTAGCCTTACCAGGGTAGTACTCTAATGTAAAGTCGTAGTCCTTAATCAGCTCCATCCACCGACGTTGCCTCATGTTCAACTCCTTCTGAGTAAACAAATACTTGAGGCTCTTGTGGTCTGAGAACAAATCAAACTTCTCCCCATAGAGGTAGTGTCTCCAGATCTTGAGCGCAAACACAACTGCTGCCAGTTCCAAATCATGAGTTGGGTAATTCAATTCATTCGGCTTCAGCTGTCGTGAACCATAGGTTATGACCTTTCTGTCTTGCATAAGGACACATCCCAATCCTTGATACGAGGTGTCACTGAAACTAGTGAACTTCTCACCATCCTTTGGTATCGCAAGCACTGGCGCTGTTGTCAATCTCTCTTTCAAATCTAGAAAAGCGCGTTCATGCTTATCAGTCCATTCAAACTTCAAATCTTTCTTAGTCAAACCAGTTAACGGGGCTGCTATGTTTGAGAATCCTTCCACGAATCTCCGATAGTAACCAGCGAGTCCCAGAAAACTTCTGACTTCTGTAGCATTGGTCGGCTGAGTCCAATTCGCCACTTCATCGGTCTTTGATGAGTCAACCGCGATTCCTTGTTGTGAGATCACATGCCCGAGGAACTTAACTTCCTGAAGCCAGAATTCACACTTGCTGAATTTAGCATACAGGCGGTGATCTTTGAGAGTCTGCATCGCGATCCGTAGATGTTGCTCATGCTCTTCCTCTGACTTGGAATAGATCAAAATATCATCAATAAAGACAATAACGAATTGATCCAAATAGGGCTTGAATACTCTGTTCATCAAGTCCATAAACACAGCCGGAGCATTCGTCATTCCAAACGGCATCACTAAGAACTCATAGTGTCCGTATCTCGTCCTGAAAGCAGTCTTAGGTATATCTTCCTTCCGCACTCTCAACTGGTGATACCCTGACCGTAGATCAATCTTAGAAAAGGTCGTGGCTCCTTGCAACTGATCAAACAGATCGTCTATCCGAGGTAAAGGATACTTATTCTTGATAGTAACCTTATTCAGTTCTCGGTAGTCAATACACAACCGCATTGACCCATCCTTCTTCTTCACGAATAATACTGGTGCTCCCCAGGGTGAAGTACTTGGACGAACAAAACCCAACTTCTCAAGTTCTTGAACTTGTTCCTTCAGCTCCAGTAGCTCTGTAGGGGCCATCCTGTAGGAACCTTGGTTATAGGTCGAGTGCCTGGCACCAATTCCACACAGAATTCTATGTCCCTTTCTGGCGGTAATCCTGAAATATCTCGGAACACTTCCTCAAATTCCTTGATTACCGGGATTGATGATACTGTCACCTCTGCACTGACAACCTCAATGTTTGCTAGGCATCTGGTGAGGAACATATCACCTGAAGGGTTGCATTGGAAATCGAAGAGTCGATTCCCATTGTTCAAAAATGTGATCCTCTTCCTTGCACAATCCAACTTCGCATGATTCTCCTCGAGCCAATCCATCCCCAGGATTATATCAAACTCCTTCATCGACAGAACCACCAACCTCGCCAAAAGTTCACAGTCTCCTAACCGTAAAGGACAATCCTTACATACATGTAATAACTTGACGATGGTCCCTAAGGGTGAGACAGCACTCAAAGCTTCATCTAAACGTTGCGGTACTATTCCCAACTTTCGAACAGTCTTAACAGATATAAAAGAATGTGTAGCACCCGTGTCGAATAAAACTTTAACATGAGAATTAAACAAGGTTAGAGTACCTTCCACTGCTCGTTGCTCAGGCGGTTCTTCTTCATAAGCACCTTCTTCACATCCTGTTTCTTCATAGCCAGCAGCCTCGGGATAACAGCATTCAGGCGGGCTTGTCCTTGCTGACCATAGTTACCCTTCCTAGGAGCCTTGCAGTCCGGACTTATGTGACCGGACATGCCACAGTTATAGCACACGACTCCTGGACGATCCGCACGCCTAGGTGCTCTGCAATCTTTAGCTCGGTGACCAGGAACTCCACAATTGAAGCAGTTATTGTTTTTGGCCCCTTCTATTGCTAGAGGCTGATATTGCTGTACTGCTCGTGTCTGTTGAGGTTTCTTCCCTCCATCCCAGGTCCTTTTCTGTCCTTGAGGGTACCCTGGTTTCTGTCCTGAATAACCCTTCTGTGGAGGTCGATTTCCAAACGGCTTCGGATTCTGACAACCATCATTCTCCAATCCCGTAGCCAATCTTACCAGAGCTTCAAATGACTGGCCCAAGTACCCCATAGTCAGATGTCGGAGAGACAAGTTGAGACCCCGGTGATACTTCTTGATCTTTCTCTGGGGTGTGTCCACCATATGTGGAGCAAAGCGAGACAGACGCTCAAATCGAGTAGTGTACTCTCGGACAGTCAGATTCCCTTGAGTCAACTCCATAAACTCTTTCTCTCTCTTGTCCTTCTCTTCTTCAGGGAAATACTTCTCGAGAAACCTTTCTTTGAACACCACCCACGGCATTCTCCTTGCAGCTTCTTCCCCTATGGTCGCCTTTTCAGCATCCCACCAATCAGCCGCTGCATAAGACAGCTGAAAGATAGCCAGACGCTTCTTCTCCAGATCCGTGCACTCTATGGTCTCAAAGATACGCTCCATCTGGCGTAGCCACTGTTCCGCTTGCCAGGGTTCATCCGTCCCTGCAAAATACTCAGGTCGCAGAGCGCGAAACTCCTTGAGAAGCTTGTCTCCAGTCTGGTGGGCTTGCCTCCCATACCCGTTGTGATTCCCATTTTGATTATTGTTCCCTGCATTCTGATCACTAACCCTCTCCAATCTTCTTACAAAAGCCTCAAACATTCCGGTTGGATCTATTACCGGGGGTGCATCTTCAATAGTAGGACGATTCCTGAGATTCCTTCCAGCCATAAAATCGAGAGAACGGTACCTATCCATCAATCAACAGAATTCGGTCAAACTCCAGATAAGAAAGAAAGTTCTCGACGATAGAAAGCGACCTAAACACGGAATGAAGTCGAACTATCTTATCTTAATTCTATCTTAACGGGAGGTCCTATGTGTTCTGGACAATTGGTCGAGCCAAAACCTGGCTCTGATACCAAAAAGCCTGTCACGCCCCGACGTAGCATAATTCAGGAAAGCATTTAATTTCCTTTATGGACTCGTAGGTCGTGACAAGTGAGTATGACCAATTGTCCCTGCAACAAATAACTTAAAAACATTTCTAAAGAAAAGATACTAATAAACATAAGCTCTGAAATAAAACTTACTAAAACTATTACATAAGTTCAGGTCTTAGGCACAAACGCCCTTATTCAAATGTCTAAAACCAGTTTATTACAACCCCAAATTAAAAGACAGGAAAATATAAAACAGCCTCCTGGAAAGTCCCCTGCCTCTAACTAGCATAGTCGAAATACCCTGGCTGCTCCTGACCCTGAAAATCTGGACATACAGTCCAGGACGCATCAACGCCGTCAGCTTATGAAAGCTGGTGAGCAAAATAAACGAGTGCTCGCAATGTATATATAAGCATATAAACAACGGTGCAATTTAACTTTAAAAGCAATAGATTCAAGGTTCCAATTCCAACATAAGTCACGGGGGAATAAAGTAAGCAATAAATATGCGACCGTGCATGAAACAATGTAACGTCTCATCTTTCTGGCTCTTTTCTCTCAATAAGACCCGACTCAACCAAACCATTACCTCAGATACCAGGAATACTATCCGATCGATATCCAAAACAACACAACAAACCATCGCTTCAGATACCAGGAATAATATCCGATCGATATCTAAGCCGAACTCAATACCATCGTTTCGGATACCAGGAATAATATCCGATCAATATCCGAAACAAGCGCCCTAGATACCAGGAATAATATCCGATCGATATCTAAGCCGTACACAACACTGTCACCTCCAATACCAGGAATAATATCCGATCGATATTGAGGTCGCACACCAGACCGCCACGCTTTACTCTTTTCACACTTTCTCATACACATGTATGTTGACACAACCTCGACCCTAATATGTATGTCAATGTTTCATAAATAACACCATTAATTAATCACAAAGCCGGATAATCGTACGAGCATAAATTTCGGCCTTAGTTGTTTTTCTGTTCGTACATTTCTTAAAACATAGACCTTTAAAACAATATATTTGCCAAACAATTCTTTAAAATCTTTCAAAACCTTTTCCAAACAGTCCCTTATATAAAAAAATACAAAAACTGCTCAAACTGCCAGGTCACGCGAGCGGGTCGCGCGCGCGAAGAGGGATAACGGGTCGCGCGCGCGAAGATGCAGAACAGATCGCGCGAGCGGGTCGCGCGCGCGAAGGGGCAGAACAGGTCGCGCGAGCGGTCCGCGCGAGCGAGTCGCGCGCGCGAGTTCTTGCAGTTTCATCATCTTCCTCGTTTTCCCCTGTTTTCAATTTCTGGACTGAAATTTACCCATTTTCAAATTCTGTTTTAAACATGTCGTGTCATATATGGATTTCTTCGTCTTTCCGCGTAGATTACAAATACGAAATCAATTTAAACAATTGCGGATTATATCTCTAGATATTCGCGATTAAAGTGAGGGTGTCAAAACTTTAAATCAACGGTACGTCGCGATACGGACGAATTACTGCGTAGGATTTGAACCGTAGCCTATTGGGACAAAGATCTTCCATAATCAATTCACGAAATTGAATTTGGTTGAGTTTGACAAAACTCCAATTTTAAGCTTCCATGGTGTATCACATATATATATACACATATACACTGAATTATACACATATAAACATGGCGAGTGAGTTTATAATACTCACAGAGGTTAATTATACAGAGAATTTAGACCGAGAGTATCCGCCGTAATAATCCGTCGTTGAGAATTTTCCCCGTTCTTGATCTTGGTAGCCCAATATATGTATATATATAACTATGAATGTGTGTATGAGTATATCATATATGTGTGTGAGTGTGATTAACTTGGGAGATCTTTAGAGAATTGAGAGAATTGAGAGATAGATATTGAGAGACTGTGAGAAAGAGAGAGAGAAACCAACGTATATATAAATCCACAGTTTTGGGCTCCAAGAAATCAATAGATTTCGTCCGGTGTGGTTGAGCTCACGTGCTCCCACACCCAAGACGCGATATAAACGCAGATTTAAATCAAAACTGGTATTTTAAGGTTGAAAGAAAATACAGGAAAATAATATTAGCGTAGGAATAAATTCCCGGTTTATACAAAAATATAGATATTGCTTTTGAAACCATAGAAAGTATTTTGGAAATTACAGTTTGACCCCAGATATATATGTATATCAAAAAGAAATTGAAACAAATGCTCATGGAAATGAAATGCAGTATTTATTTATTAATGAAAATAAAATACAGGGTGTTACACATACAATAAGTAAATAGTCATGATTAAGTAATGACCAAAGAAAATAGTTTATTCAAAATATTAGAGATGTAAGAAAGAATTATTAAATTTTTTTTTTGAACCTCGATGGCACGAGGAAGATTAAATTGATATCAAAAAACAAAGTACACCAAAATAGAGGGGGGGCATTAGACCGTACCCTCGTTAAACGACAACCCGACTAGCCAAAACAAACTAAATCATCAAGCAAAAACCAACAAGGGAAAGCAGCCACTGACTAATGCATTGTGAGCAGCAAACCCTTGATGCTTAACCTTAGCCCAAAAAACCAGCAAGAAATAAAGACACAACCAAATTAAAGAAGCCAAAAATAGAACAGTGAGGCTGTAAAATACCAAAGAAAGCCGTGAATGAAAGTACGCAGTATTAATGACCTGGCATTGACTTCCCCCCAAAACAGAAGCTTTCAAAACAGGGTCACCCTTCACAGCAAAATGATCAAAGCAACGCTTCCAAAGCGGTTGATCTATATAAGAAAGAATTATTGCTAGGATATGTGGTAACAATTAAATAGCAACATAGAAAAATTATTATTGAACAAATAGAAAGTGGTCTAAGATGAATAATTCAACAAAATTTATTATTTTTTACCCTATGAATTGATTGTTGTATGTGTTTTGTGTATCTTTATTATTGTGGAAGTTGTATGAATTCTTCTCTTCTTCTTCTTCTTCTTCTGCTGTTTTTTTTTTTAAACCTAATTTAAGTGTTTTTAAAAAAATTTGGCTATATGTTCCTAATTAGTTTTTAGACAGGCACCATTCACGTGCAACACACGTGTGTTTAAACTAGTATATATATATATATATATATATATATTTATTCTTACTTGGATCCAAGCTGGATACGCACGCACTCTACACGCACACACACCCCAACCCAACCCAACCCAACCCAACCCAACCCCAAGCCCCTCAATGGCCCATAGCAAAGCCCAACAAGGGCCACTCATTCCGACTGAAGTACACACAGAGGGGCAAGAACAAAGAATCCCCCTAAGGGGATTCGAACACGCTACCTCCCCACTTGCGCATATTAAATGACTATGAACTCTAGACTCGAGTTTGACTTATTTACTAAATGAGTCAAGCTAAGCTGAGCTCGTGTATGCTTGAACTTGGTTTTTTTTATTTTATTAAATGAGGTGAAAATTCAAGCTTAAACTTGATTTGCATAAACTATAACAGTTTTAATAACTTTTTATCCATGCTTAACCTCTATTCATATAAACGAGTCAAACTCGTGTTTTTACTTAAAAAAAAATTATAGACATATAACATATACAAGCTCTAAGCATACTTACGAGCTTTATTCAAGCATATTCACGAGCTCCATCGAGTTGAGCTCATGTATTTTTGAGCTTGACTTGTTTATTAAAAGAGCTTAAAATGCAAATTCGAGCTTAACTTGTTTATTACAAATGAGTAGAACACTTATCGCTTACCGAACATTTAGGCTTTGTTTAATTTTTGGATTTAGTGAGGGAAAAGAAAGAAAAACATAGAGGAAAATATTTTACTTATCGCTTACCGAACATTTAGGCTTTGTTTAATTTTTGGATTTAGTGAGGGAAAAGAAAGAAAAACATAGAGGAAAATATTTTCCTTTATTTGGTTAATAAGGAAAAGTACGAGGAAAATAAAAAAAGAAAAGACAATAAGTTGAGAAATAAATTGAACGGTTTAAATGTTATGAGTCATTTCTCTCCATTTATTCACATACTATAATTATATTTAACAAATTTTTATTTTTTAATTTTTAATATTATTTAAACATAAGAGAAAACTCGAGAGAAAATTAGTCTTCTTCTTCTTGTTTTCTCTCCCATTTTCTATTCCCTTACGAAATTCATGAAGAGAATCTTTTATAATTTAGGGTGGGTGTAAGAGCATCTCCAACCTTGTGATGCAAAAGAGCATCTTATGCATTTATGCATAATTTGGCCAAAAAATCATCTCCAACCTTTATGCATATACAGTATGCATATATAATTGTGCCCCCCATTCACTGCATATATACATACATTTGCAATGTTATGCAAATGGTCTGACTTTCTGCCACACCCAGAGTCCCATGGCCAACGGTCATTTTTTTGAAAAATTTTGTTTCCAAACCAACTGCACCTACACAGTCACAGCCCCTACAACGGTCATTTTTTTAAAAAAATTTTAATTCCAAACCAAGTCCTACCATTGAAGCTATAAAAATCAACCATGGTCATACAAATGAAACTCAATCTTCTACTCCAACCTCTTTTCTCTCTTTTTTTCAACTTTTTGATTTTTTGTTTGATTATTTATTTCTTCAACTATTGGATTTTTAAAGTCAAAAGCAGAAGAGAAAATTGAAGGTAACTAATTTGGTTTAATTGAAATTTATGAATTGGGTTTAGTTTGTATCTAAAGTTACTTTAATTTTTTAATTTGACTTGTGTATTTATAGTTTAATTGAATTTTTAAACTAGTTTCGAACCATACTTTTAGTTTCTAATTTTTTAATTATCGCTAACTCAATTATTTAATAAAAATTTGCAGATGAATTCTGAAGGTAATATCCCATATTTCACTAATCTTCTAGTTGACGAATCAAATGCCGACGATCATTTCTTAGGAGAAGAGTATGTTTATGCTAATCAAATTTCCAGTGAACCGACAATGTCATATGAAAATCCCTCTGAAGTAGAATCTGTCAAAGGGAGATCACAACGTACAAAAAATTTCTCACTTGAAGAGGATAAGCTCTTATGTGCCGCATGGCTCGACACAAGTTTAGATCCAATCATAGGGAACCAACAAACTCAAGGTTCTTTCTGGAAAAGGGTACACACTTTCTTTCAAAATGAGCAAAAAACCGATCATAATCGCAGTCAAGCCTCTCTTGTCAACCGTTGGTCCACAATTAACAAAGATGTGAATCGATTCGTTGGTTACTATTCTAAGATTCAACGAGAACGACAAAGTGGTACCACAGAAAATGACAAGGTATCAATATCAATTATGGTTATATTTATATACATATTTTTTTATGAGGAACTAATTGCATTTATTTTTATGAAAATTTTAGTTTCTTGAAGCAAAGGCATTGTTTAGAGATGCAGTGGGAAAGACTTTTCAATTTGATCATTGTTGGAACATACTGAAAAATCAACTCAAATGGCAAGCTTCTAGTTCGAATAAGAAGTCAAAAGCCCACAATACTGCGAGCCCGGCTTCTTCTTCCCCTTCTACTCCCGAGTCTTATAGTTTAGGAGAAGACAATGACTCTCAAAGGCCACTAGGCAGAAAGGCTGCCAAACAACGGTTAAAAAATAAAAAGGGCAACGATTCTGATGAATACAGTCCCAGCCCGGCTGCATTGGCTTTAGACAAGTACAGGGAAGATTTTATGAAAATGGAACTTGATCGAAAGGAACGACAAGAACAATCATTAGCATACCAAAAAGAGCTTGTTGAATTGGAAAGAGAAAGAGTTCGACTAGAAAGAATGAAAGAGGAGAGGCAAATAATGTCCATTGATACTACCGGCATGGATCCACTACAGGCAGAATATTATAACAGGATGAAGATGGATATTATTGCAAGAGGGCGTCAAGACTAGTATTGTTGTAATTCTTTGCATTACTTATGAAATTAGTTGTTGTAATTCTTTGCATTATTTATAATGAAATTAGTTGTTGTAATTCTATTTCATATTATGGTTATATATGAAATTCAAAAATTAGAAGATAAATCAAATTCAAATTCAAATTCGAACAACTTGGTAAAATAATACATAATAATGAAATAAAGCATTAATACAAATTCCTTGCTCCTATTCTCCTCCATGTCGTCGCCACAGATGCTCAACTAAATCAGACTGGAGTTGAGAATGAGTTTCTCTATTTTTGATTGAGCGGTAGGTTTCTATGAACTGCTCAACTTCATACGTCTTATCGGTTGATACTGATATTGGTGAAGTTTCATTAGTAGTGTCGAAGTCTAAGTCTTCAGTACCTCCTTCATCCTCAATGATCATGTTGTGCATTATAATGCATGCCGTCATTATATCTTTCAGAGTTTTTGCATCCCAGAAACGTGCTGGTCCACGTACGATTGCAAAACGTGCTTGAAGCACCCCAAAGGCTCTCTCTACATCTTTCCTTATTGACTCTTGAGCTGCAGCAAAGTGCCTCTGCCTATTTCCTTGTGGTAGACTGATCGTTTTTACAAGTGTCGCCCATGCCGGATATATCCCATCAGCGAGATAATATCCCATTGTGTAATCATGTCCATTGATGGAATAATTGGTGGGAGGAGCACGTCCTGCAGCAACTTCATCAAAGACAGGGGACCGATCTAGCACATTTATGTCATTAAGTGATCCTGGCATCCCAAAGAATGCATGCCAAATCCAAAGATCGTATGAAGCCACAACTTCTAGAATAATTGTTGGTTCATGTGTATGCCCCGTGTACATTCCTTGCCACGCGGTTGGGCAATTTTTCCACCTCCAGTGCATGCAGTCGATACTCCCTAACATCCCCGGAAAACCACGTCGCTCCCCAACAGCTAGCAATCGAGCAATGTCTTCTGTGTTTGGTGATCTCAAGTACTGGTCACCAAACACCGCAACAACTGCAATAACAAACCTTTTGAGGCTCTCTATGGCAGTGCTTTCTCCAATACGCACGTAGTCATCAACAGCATCTCCCGATACTCCATAAGCAAGCATCCTTATTGCAGCTGCTACCTTCTGAAGAGAGGACAAACCCAAAACTCCACATGCATCCCTTCTTTGGATAAAGTATTGATCGAATGCTTCAACTTCAGCTTTGATTCGAAGAAACAAATTGCGACTCATACGGAACCTCCTTCGAAATAGACGTTCAGGATATATAGGTTCAGGAGCAAAGTAGTCGTCCCAGAGTCTTTGATGACCTCCCTCTCTATCGCGATTAATGATGTTATGGCCTGGAATAGAACCACGTCGTGACAGCCGTCTTAGCCTAACACGTTCCTCTTCTTCAATGACCACACCTGCTAACAACTCAAAACCATTATTATGAGTATCCTCCTCCTCGTGAAATGTACCAAAAAAATGGTTGTAACGTGCCATTGAGAGTTTGGAGTATTTTTGTTTGTAAAGAATTTATTGGTAGAACAATTGTGGTTGATAGAAAATGATCCTCATATTTATAACAATACAAGATAGGCGTTAAAATATGACCGTTGCAATATAGCCGTTAAAATATGACCGTTGCAATATAGCCGTTGAAATATGACCGTTGCAATATAGCCGTTGAAATATGACCGTTGCAATATAGCCGTTAGAAATATTACCGTTGAAGTGAATAAATCAAAGTATGCTTTAAATCCATAAAGTGATAAAATTGATATGGATAATCAAAATGCATAACATGACTGGAGTGGTTATGCAAAATCCACTATGCAAATATAATATTTGGCCCATATTATGCATTATGCATAACCAAAATGCATAATATGGTTGGAGTTGCTCTAACATTACTTTTTGTATTCACCCCTAGGGCCCTTAACATTGGCTGATTGACATTTGTATTAATGAACTATCCAAAAATTATCAAATAGATCAACGGTGATGGCTACAGTCTTCTAGATCAGACGGTTCAGTATGACCACGAGTGGGATCCACCACAGACAATCAATCAAATAAACTGAACCTGCTATCTAGGGTTTCAAACTCAAATAGCGATTTCCCAAAAATCCCATCTTTCACTCCCATCTTCTCTCTAGACTGTGCTCTCAATAAACATTTCCGGCAGAAAAGAGCCGTCTAATTGAATCCATCTTCTTTCCAATCCACCTTCTGGGTCGTCCGCAGTCTATCAACAAATATGAAAATCTGCTAAAAAGTTGTGTACTTGTAACTTGTAAGTAGCTCTTTCTCTCTATTTTCCTTAAAATTTTCATCTTAAGAATCGGTAACTAAAACGACCAAACCGAACTTCAACACCGTTTAGATTGCTATTTGTTAGATTCAAGTTTTATATATATATATATATATATATTGGGTTGGTAGGTGCGAAAGAATTATATGGGGAAGTCTGGAGGTAAGAAAAAGAAGGGTGGTGTTAACCAAAACCAAGTTGCACCAATCCCACATGTTAATGGTGTTGTTGATTTGGATTCATCAATTTTCCTGAAAAGAGCTCACGAGCTCAAAGAAGAAGGTAACAAAAAATTTCAAGCCAAAGATTATGTGGGTGCTCTTGCAGAATATGATAGTGCCCTTAAACTAACCCCTAAAATCCACCCGGACCGAGCTGTGTTCCACAGCAATAGAGCTGCTTGTTTGATGCAAATGAAGCCCATAGACTACGAGTCTGTAATTGCTGAGTGTTCTATGGCGATTCAGGTTCAGCCCCAGTTTGTTAGGGCCCTTCTTAGGAGGGCTCGGGCTTTTGAGGCAATAGGTAAGTATGAAATGGCGATGCAGGACGTGCAAGTGCTTTTGGAAGCTGATTCGAACCACCGAGATGCTTTGGAGATTGCCCGGCGATTGAGGACCGCGCTTGGGCCCCGCCAGGAGGCCCAGCAGGACCTCCATAGTCGCCCATCTCCGGCAGCCCTTGGGGCCTCTGCGGTTCGTGGCGCCCCAATTGGTGGCCTAGGACCGTGTTTGCCGGCTCGACAAGTGCCAAAGAAGGCACCGGTTTCACCAGTGGGATCAGTAGTATCTCCCAATAATAAGCCCCAAGTGGTTCTACCTGCTGAAAATGGTCCCGAGGCCAAACCCCAGTTACCAAAAGTTGTTTTGAAGCCTATGAATGGTTCTTCCAAACTGAATTCTGGTTCGAGTAAGGATAAGCATAAGGAGGAGCCATCTTTGTCAGAATCATTTCGTGTCCGTAAGAGTGAATCCACTATTGTTATTCGATGGAGGCCATTGAAGTTTGTTTATGATCATGACATTAGACTTGCTCAAATGCCGGTGAATTGTAGTTTTAGAGTGTTGAGGGAGATAGTTAGCAAACGCTTTCCATCTTCAAAGTCGGTTCTGATCAAGTATAAGGACAATGATGGTGACTTGGTGACCATAACATCCACGGATGAACTCAGATTGGCAGAGTCCTGTGTGGACAGCCTCTTGTCGAAAGAACCTGAAACAGATAAATCTGATTCAATTGGGATGTTGAGATTGCATGTTGTTGAGGTGGGTCCTGAGCAGGAGCCGCCTTTGCCAGAAGAAGAGGAGGAGAAGCCTCTTGAGAGTGAGGGAATCAAGGGAGATGAGAGTTGCCATACTTCAGTTGCTGATTCTGTTTCCGAAACTGTGGATACGGAGATTGAGAAAACTGAAAAAGATGCTCCTAAGGAGAAACCGGGAGCTTCAGAAGATCCCGAATGCAAGGAAGTGGAGATGGATGACTGGTTGTTCGAGTTTGCTCAACTGTTCAGGACCCACGTTGGGATTGACCCAGATGCCCATATTGATTTGCATGAACTTGGGATGGAGCTCTGCTCTGAAGCACTCGAGGAGACCGTGACAAGCGAAGAAGCGCAAAGCCTTTTTGACAAAGCTGCCTCGAAGTTCCAGGAGGTGGCTGCATTGGCTTTCTTCAATTGGGGAAACGTTCACATGTGCGCAGCAAGAAAAAAGATTCCAATAGACGAATCCGCTGCAAAGGATTTAGTGGCTACACAGCTTACGACTGCTTATGATTGGGTAAAAGAAAAATATTCTCTGGCCCGAGAAAAGTACGAGGAGGCACTATTGATTAAACCAGACTTTTACGAGGGCCTATTGGCATTGGGTCAGCAGCAATTTGAGATGGCGAAACTTCATTGGTCGTACGTCCTTGCTAAGAAAGAAGATCTTTCGAAATGGGATTCAACTGAAACAATCAAACTCTTTGACAGTGCAGAAGTGAAGATGAAAGAAGCAACCGAGATGTGGGAGAAGATGGAGGAACAGAGAGCTAATGAGCTAAAGGATCCGAGCGTGAGTAAGAGAGAAGAATTGTTAAAAAGAAGGAAGAAACAAGGAAACAATACTGAAGGTGAGTCCTCGGGAATCGCTGGTCAAGGAGAGATTTCAGCTGATGAAGCCGCAGAACAGGCAGCTGTAATGAGATCACAGATACATCTATTTTGGGGTAATATGCTTTTTGAACGATCCCAAGTTGAATGTAAACTTGGGTCAAGTGGTTGGAAGAAGAACCTCGATGCCGCGGCTGAGCGATTTAAGCTCGCCGGTGCTTCTGAGGCTGACATTTCAAATGTTTTGAAAAACCATTGCTCAGAATCCAAGGAAGGAAATGAGGAAAAGGTTGCTAAAAAAGATGAGGCCGGTCAAGTATAAGGGAATGATCTGTTTTATTTGCAGGGTACCTTTGATTGATTGTTTTCGTATTTTCTTCTCATTCATGGTTTGGACTGCCTAAGGGAGGGGCTGATTTCCTCAGCAAGAGGGTGGGTTGTGGGATTTTTTTTTTTCTTCTTTTTGGAAAAAAAAATTGGCTGATGCATATGCATTTGGAAGACTATGGGCTTAATTGTTTCTGTGTAACTGTCAAGGTGACATCTTTTTGTTATACTGATGAGTTTTTTTTTTATGAGCATTTTTTCCTAGTGCTAATTTTATATTTTTGGCTTTGCATCTCCATTTTAAGTGCAGCGCGATTTATTGATGCTTTTTCTTTTTTTATATAAGTTTGTTGATTCATTCTTGATCATTACTCACTAGTGCTTATTTCACTGTTTGTAGCTACGGCAGTTTTGCTTCTTATTTTGGTCAACCGGGTTTAATATGTGTCTTGAAGTTTCTCTTGGAATTTAGGATTTATGGGCAAAAATTCCTTTGAAGTAGTGTACCTTTTTTTTTTTTTTTTTTGGTGTTGCTATTTTTTTCATTTTACATGTTAGAATTCTCGCTGGAAGTGTTCAAATGGTAACCAAGAATTTTTGTATTTTCTGTTTAGAAGTTACTTACTTTTCAAGTAAAGAGTTGAGGGTTTGTCTATGATCTTCGCATCCTTGAACTGTGTGTCAGCAGGACCTGTTTCTTTTTTCTTTCCTTTGTGTGTGTGTTGTGTATTCACACACACACACACTCACAACATTCAAAATGTTTTATTTACTTCCAAAAGTATTCTCTTTTATTTCTTTCTTTTCCTCGTTGTTTTTCTTATAAACCAAAGGAAAATGTTTTCTTTTATGGTTTTTGTCCCATCACTAAATCCAAGAACCAAACAAAGTCTCAAGAAAATGATATTCTTTGTTTGCTTAACAAAGAAAACGACGAGGAAAATTAAAAAAATGAAAATAAAAAATGAGCAAAAAATAAGGTGAAATAAATTTAGAAGTTCTGAATTTTGAGAATCAGTAACCTAACTCTTCTTGATTTCTTATTATATTTTGAGAACTTATTTCTAATGTTACAAAGTATGGAGGAAGACGCTAGGAAAAACATTAGGTACATATTTCTACCTCTTATTATTATTATTATTATTATTATTATTATTATTATTAGGGTAAATTACACAAACCTCCCCTGAGGTTTGCCTTAATTACATGGACCTCCCCTCTTGTTTCAAAAATTACACAGACCTTCCTCGAGGTTTGAATTAGGTAACAAAACGCCCCCTCCCCTAATGGTCCGTTAGTTTTTTTTACATTAGCCTCCCCTGAAAATTACAATTAACCCCCCCTAATATTATAAAATTGTCATACTAAAGTCCCTTTTCTCTTATATTTTTGTGCTAATTATAAAATCCCTCCTCTCTCCTATGTTTTTGGGTTAATTTTTTTAGCATTAATTTATATCTACACAAAATATACACAAAACATATATAAATATGTCCAAAATTTTTTTTCCCCGAACAAACCTCTATCAAGCCCCCCGTGTATTAATTTTCTAGATCCGCCACTGTCCCTATGCTTCAAAAGTGGACACTTAACCCCCTGTGATTGTGGACTAAAATAGAACTGTTATGATTTCACTCAAAGAGCGTTAACCCCAAAATTAACATCACAAAATGGGTTAAGTGTTTATATTTTTAACCAATTTTAGAATTTTTGTCAATTTTGAGTGAAATCATAACAATTCCATTTTAGTCCACAATCACAGGGGGTTAAGTGTCCACTTTTGAAGCATAGGGACAGAGGCGGATCTAGAAAATTAATACATGGGGGGCTTAATAGAGGTTTGTTTGGGGAAAAAAAAATTTGGACCTATTTATATGTATTTTGTGTAGATGATATAAATTAATGCTAAAAAAATTAACCCAAAAACATAGGAGGGAGGAGGGATTTTATAATTAGAACAAAAATATAAGAGAAAGGGGGCTTAGTATGACAATTTTATAATATTAGGGGGGCTAATTGTAATTTTTCAGGGGAGGCTAATGTAAAAAAAACGTTTTGTTACCTAATTACAAACCTCGAGGGAGGTCTGTGTAATTTTTAAAACAAGAGGGGAGATCCGTGTAATTAAGGCAAACCTCAGGGGAGGTTTGTGTAATTTACCCTTATTATTATTATTATTATTATTATTTCGTTTCCTCTCTAAAATGAGTCTTGTTTACTCAGAAAGAGAAGAAGAAAACATGGGTTCCTTCGAGTGGTCGATGAACGGCTGAGTTGAAATATTGTTGTATGGGTCCCCACAGTTGGAAGCTGTAGTTCCAATTAGGGAATTTGGCCTTCACTATGAGAGAAGTTTCACATTAACGGCTATGTGCTTTAACACTATGAATTAGCATTATTTCATACTGGTCTTGTGGAATTATGTGTAAAGGTCTTTGAATAGGTGCATTTGTTTTAAGTGCTCTACTTTTAGAAGTTGGATTGCCTTGTGGATGTTAATGTATAGTGCTTTAAAGGTGGATTAAGACTAATTAAATCTAAATTGCCATTGATTAGTGAGAGGAACTTTTTGGCATGTCCAATAGCAAAGAGCTTTTTTTTTTTTAGTGGGGCTCCCTTTTTTTATTCTCTAGATTGTTCGGGAATGTTCAGAACTTGTTCTTTTATTTATTTGTGCTTAGTACATACATTTTCATTACATAGCAGCCTTGTGTGGTCTAAAATCATTTTAAAAACTCTTTCTATGTCAAATTAACATATTTCCGTTTCTCTCTAATACTAAAAACAAAATGAGAGTAATTTTTAAAACATTTTAAGAATTGATGTTGCAGACATGGAAAACATAGTACTGCAGATAAAAAATTTCCTAGATTTTTTCTTAAACTTCCTCTGTTATACAACACAATCATCATTCTTGAACTTTGGACAATTAATTAACACACTACTTTTTTGAGGTAAACCCAAAGAAAGATGGAACTTGAATGATACAAAAGGACACACTAATTTAATACAATTCTAATCAAATATCGTAAATTGTTTTGACATTTTATACAAAACAGAACATATCTCACCAACCAACCACTACCACAACCACACATAAACCTGTTTATATAAACTCCAAAGTCCAAACTTAGTACTTAATTCAACTTTAAATTCCACATAGTAAAGCAACCCCTCTAATATATTAACATACCAAGAGACATAAAAGAGTAAGACACAACTCAAAAACACATACACACACACTTTTCATTGTTGGTTTTTCTGTTAATGATCAAGAACTCAAACTGTGGCAATTGGACCCAAATTAACAACAGTAGTTTCAATGGCCTTCATGGCCTCGAATCTGGGCTCCTTTGCCTGGAACTTAACGCCTGCATAGAGTTTCATGTAGTCCTCGAACACGAATTTCGGGTAAACTTGTTTTTGATCTTCTTCTTTCTCCACCAGTGCCGGTGCTGGGTAGATCACAGCATCGCTGCCTGGATTGTAGAATGAGGCTATCGACATTCTGTTACCGTCTGTCTGAGCAAGCACACGGTGCATCACACTCTTGTATTTGCCGTTTGTGATTACCTAAAACACACACAAATATGGTTTCTTTAATTTATCATGTACTTATAAAGTGACATTTTCACGTATAACTTTATTATGAAGTGGCATGCAGCATATATATATATATATATATATATAGATGGCATTTGGGTTTGCTCTCTAACCCAATAGAGTATTTTATAGATAGGGGCAATTGAATTGGGTGTACCTCAAGTTGGTCTCCTATGTTGATCACAATGGAGTGTTTCAATGGTGGAACATCAACCCATTCACCATCCTTGAGGAGCTGGAGTCCACTGACCTTGTCATCTTGGAAGAGTAAGATGATCCCACCCGCGTCGGTGTGAGCCCGGAGCCCCTTGATCAGCTCTGGCCGGGGACACGGCGGGTAGTTGCTGACTTTAGTGCCAAAAGTTGGGCCCTTTGAACTATAGAAGGCCTTCTTGATGTACCCTTTTTCTAGCCCAAGATTTTCACATAACAAGTCCAGAAGCTGCTCAGCTAGTTTCTCTAGTTTCTCAGCAAATTCCTTCATTACCTTCCTATTATCACTCAAAAGGTAGTGAATGATTTACCTTAAATTTTTAGTACAATTTAACTTCTATAATTAGTACTACTATGAAATGTTGGCTCTAACACGTACGTACAAGAGTGAAATAGAGAAGCAATATTATTTAATAGAGTAATATTTGGGGTTCTAATTACAAATCTCACTAACACACACAACAACTACAGCGGCATTGTGGGACCCGCAGTGATTTGTTAGTGCGCCTAACATTGTTGTACATATTTAGTATATGATCAATTATCAAAGGACTAAATTCTATTAACCCGTCAGGGTACGTAGGTAGCCCAGTTAGATTTTGGACGAACTAGTCTATATGAGTTTACCCTAGTTCAGGGTCGGATCCTTTGACCCGATAGTAGCTAAGCTAATTAGCTAAATGGATCATCGATTGAGTGGAGTAGTAGTACTGCAGTAGTACAGGTACTATATAAAGAGCAAATTAAATTAATTAAATTGGGATTAACTTAATTAATAATATATAACGTACGTACGTGTACGTACCTGTGATCATCGTGGAGATGAGGGATTTCGGAGATGTTTGAAACGGGAAGGTGGCGCAAGAAGAAGGTGCTTTCCCAGTCCAAGTCGTCGATTTCAGACTGGACAGCTTCAAGGCCTTTGCTTTCCACCATTTCTTTGAACCTTTGTTCCATACACTTCTTGTAATGATCCTTTGTCAGCCTCTCCACAGTGTCCATTAGCTCATGAGATATTCCATGGTTCACCAACTTTTTTTTTTTTTTTTTTTTTTTTTAAATAGACAAAAAAAAGTACCACAATTAATATTTCACAACAAATATTAATAATAATGCAACTCCAGTACTAAAGATTTTCAGATCGAAATATAATACTCCTACTACACAAGAAAAAAAAGAAAATGGTAAAACTTAATTCATGTAGTACCAAATATATATCTATACCTCAAAAAATCCCCAGTTCTCACAAGCATCTTTTATTATCTCCATTGTTGCTGCCCTCTCTTCACCATTAAGCTTCTCCAAGTTTATGACTGGGAAATTCTCCATTCTCTCTCTCTCTCTCTCTCCTCAGTCTATCAATCTAGATATGATGTGTGGATATGAGAGTCTTGGAGTGCAATTTATAGGCCTTGCAAAAGAAGGGTGACTGATTCAGGACAAAAAGTGATGTATCCATATCTAAGGAGCTGTTTGGAAACTGCGAAAAACTGGTTCTATTGTTCACTAAATGCCCTTTTGTTATCAATTATTTGTAGTTATTTTGAAAATGTTGTGTCCGTTTGTAACCAACTTTTTATAGGTTTTTTTTCTTCCAAAAATATGATTTTTCAAGAAGCTGAAATTAAAAAGAAATTAAATTAGAAAGCTATGAAGCATAGACACAGGCATGTCGACGCGGATATGACAATGACACTGACACAATAAATTCTTAAAATAATTATACATCGACACCGCATAAAATGTGTCTGCAAAGTGTCGTATCCGTAGCTCGTCTGTGTGTCAGACACCACACGACACGCTACACGTTACCTTTAGAAGTGTATGTGCTTCTTACTTGAAAGCAACAAATTAAAGCTTTTTTGAAAAAACTGACGAATCTCTAGTTCCACTACGTACTGTACCAATGCAAAACAGCTTTTTAAAAGCTCTATAGAAAAAGTCTCTTTAAACAAAATCATTTAATTAAAAAATACTCTTTCTCACAAAAATTCCAAATGGGCTACCAATAATGATACACTCACACACACTTTTCCACACCACACAATTTTGACCATTAATTTCAGTGAATCATGTGTTCCCGCATGAGACTCATGTGGGATCTACATGGGGTCTATTAGAATTAATGGTCAGGATTGTGTGGTGTGGAAAAATATGTATAATTGTGTGTATGTGTATCATTACTCATGGGCTATTAAGTGTTTGGTTATATTTTTTGTTACGCAAAAACCCTGATACTAGTATTAAAACCAATTCTCTGTCAAACTATCATGATGCTAACCCAAATATGACATAAGAGCAAGTGTAAACATGATCATGTTTTATACATTCCCAAACAGGCTCCAAGTAAAAGAAGAAAAACAGGACTCGTGGAGCATGTATGTGATCACATCCTCATGGACCCCCACCATCTTTGGCTGGATCTGACACCATGGTCCTTGGCTTGGTGACTGGTGAGCCATATTTCTCTGTAGAGGTGGGACCTAATTAAATAGTGGTGGTTCACTTCCTTGCTTTCTTGGGATAACTATTACTTCTTTTGGCCATGCACGCCCCTAAATTTCATTATTATTATTATTATTTTTTTTTTTATATTTAATTTTTTTTTTTTTTGTGATTCCTAAAGATAGCATCTATGGAAGTTGCCTCTCACTTGCCTTGATAAAGTGATATTTTTAGAGCATGTATATAGTCTATAGATACATATTATATGCGGAGGTGTTAGCTAGATACGCCTTCACAATAGTATATACTACTTTCTTGAACTTTGGATGTAAAGGCTTTTCATGTCGGCGAAATCTAATGGAGCACAAAGATATTAGGAATAAAATTACTAAATGCTACCACAGCTGACATATATATTTGAATAATCAAGGAATTTAATCCTTAACAAACTTTCTAATTAATGCAAATTGCAGTTCGATTCGTAACCATGATATAAACATACATATGTCTTGGAACTCAATTAATGGCCTTTTTTGATTAGCTTTTTCCCACGTTTAAAAAATATATATATATACATATATATATATATGAGGGTTGCTAACTTACAACATGATGATTGTAAATTAAAAGCATATAAACAAAAAACAGGTTTTTAATAACGAAATTTTTCGTCGCTAAAAGTTCATGGAGCACAAAGATATTAGGAATAAGATTACTACATGCTACCACAGCTGACATATATATTTGAATAATCAAGGAATATAATCCTTAACAAACTTTCTAAATGCAAATTGCAGTTCGATTCGTAACCATGATATAAACATACATTGATACATATGACTTGGAACTCAACTAATGGCCTTTTCTGATTAGCTTTTTCCCACGTTTAAAAATATATATATATATATATATATATGATTCCTTTTTAATGATAAAGAAAAATTAGCATTTTCAAAAAACTTTACTTTGTATCTCTTTCTGTGGCGGAAATGTGTATTGTGGGGGTGCTATGACACTCCTCACATGTGGTAAATTGTTTTTACTAATATACATATATGTGTGTTATTCCTCGTATTTTGTTGTTTGTTGGCATCCTCAAACAAAAAAATCTGTTATTCCTTATATTTTATTGTTTCTGGCACACCCAAACAAAAAAATATGCTACTCTCTTAGTCATCTTAAATCATTTTGTTGTATTTTTTTCAATTCTAAACTTCAACCACATGTGTTTGAGAATCATTTGGAATACAAGATTAAACTCTATACAATTAGACCACTCATTATGATAAATCCACCCCCAAAATCCACCCCCCCCCCCCCCCCCCCCCCCCCCCAAAATATTTTGTAGTTTCTGGCACACCCCAAATAAAAATATATATATATATATATATATATATGCTACTTCCTTGGTCACCTTAAATCATTTTATTGCATTAACTTCAACCACATGTGTTTGAGAACCATTTGGGATACAAGATTTGCGTAGAATAACATTACTCTGTACAATTAGACCACTCATTATTTATGATAAACTCAAACCCCCCCACCCCGCAACAACTCTCAAACAGTACAAAATTACCTCACATAGTAAATTTGTAGTCCTACTGATAAAAATAAATAAATAAATAAATGTATACTCGTGTATAAATAGAACAAAAAAAAAATCGTCTTGGGGTGTCATTGTTAGATAGCCTACGTAGTAAGTGGGCACTCCCAAAGGCAAACTGTCACACACCCCAACCCGCCTCGGGCGAGTTAGGACACGTGTAACAAATCTAACACACCAAACTTACACTAATCATTAAGAAAAACATGATTTAGACTTCATGAAAGAACTTTCTGTCCATAAAACAGTCTCAATGGCAAAATGGTCATTAATAAATTATAGCCAAATTATACACTAAAAGATAGATTTTTGAGTCCTGGTTCGAACGCAAAAAATGGCACGCGAGTTTTCTAGAAAGAGTTATACTTGTTTCCATAAAAGATGACGAGTGCTGAAAACAGGGGCGGATTAATCCGCCCTTTGAAGCCAGATTGCTATTTTCCAGCAGAATGTCTTTGAAAAGGGGCGGATCGATCTGCGGAAAGGTCGGATCGATCCGGCTTCTGCAGAACAGTTCTTTGCTGCTAAAAATATCATTTTACAAGTTCAAAACATTTCCAAATTTCACCAAACTTTATAGAAACATCCAAGATCATTCCAAAAACTATTCTAAATATTTTCAAACATTAACACAAGACATTCAAAAGTATTACAACAACCAAAACACTCAAATTCCTCTCTAAGATCATGAAGTTGCATTAAATCTACTTTTCCCCAATATATACATAACCATTTTACAACCCAAAGGAACAAGGCTCAATTTACATCAAAAGTACTCAAATTTCCCAGGTCTCTTACTAAGATACACAACTTGAGGTTTGCAAGTATAACCCAACCACAAAACATAACCAACCCCAACATGGATTGACAACTTACAAGACTTCCCTAACATAGGTTGTTCAAACATACTACGATACAAAGTTACATTTAAGACGTAAACCATCTAGGCCTATGAACGTAACCACATATACATAACTCACACGCCTAATCCGTCACGCGGATCATTTCTTCTCATTCTCCCATTCGGTAGTTACGATGGTTATTCAATAACCACAACAGAAAACATATTTTCATTTAAGCTTTTGCTTAGTGAGAGAACTAATCATGCTATTGAAATGCTTAACATGTAAATGCAACAATTATCGTAAACAACAACATAACAATCTCTAGAAAGTCAAGTAACTCCAGTCACCACCCCCGGGTCCTTCTCACTCTTTTGTCGCATATAGCGTATATCTCCTTTGTGACTCCGAAAGCGTCACCGGCATTTTATTGTGTCATCACCACACCCTTTCTCTTGAGGACTTACTATCGCTCAAATATGAGACCTATAAATGGTGACCACTACTTGACTTTCTTTTGATCCACATAAACATTTAAGCAACTTAGCATATAAGCATAACAATTTTACATTATTGACATGCTTTTACCCAAGTTCATCATAATCAAAGCTATATGAACATATTAAGCCTAAAAACCCAAACCGCTTGCAAATTTCAAACTCAAATCCTACGAGTGTAAATCCTACATAATTTTGGTATATCAATCATCATCTATCAAGAATGGTTGCCAGAAAAACGTTATTGAAAATAAAAATAAAGGACATGCATGTGATCATCTTACCTGCACGAGTCCAAAAATGGTCTCGGTTAGCAAAACGATCGTCGGATGACGAAGTTACGGCAAGAAACGTCGTCAGAGCGTCGTCGTCTTCGTCCAGAGCTAACGGGTCTCTATTTTTTGTGAATTTCCAGTTGAGCATTATGACCATGAGACATGCACACATGCATATGTGTTGGCACTAGTTTGCAGTATTTCTGTTTACCTCCCCCAATTTTTTTTAAGCTTTATCATAAAACCCCCATGTTAATTATGTTAACTACCCACCTTTTCTAAATGGATTTAATCTAAGTCTCGCGTGGGTTCTCAAATGTGGTTCCACATAAATTATGAGGTTGCTATTAAACCTACCAATTATGAATTATATTCAAATGCGCGCTCACATGGGTAGCCAAACTGGTCCCCTTAACCTTTTTTAATGCATACTAATATCTTTAAACATTTAAACAAGTACTCATATAAACATTTAATGATATTAAAGTGTAAATTATTTTAATTAGATCCTCATTGGGCCTCACATTTATGCCAGTCCTACTTATCACAAGACTTTCATCCATGTCCACATTTGAGCACCTTTTTACCTATGGGTTCATAACCCTACTTTAAATCATTTTATACATTAATTAACACATACTAATATCACACTAATCTTCTTTTCCGGGTACGAGTGTTACACAAACCTCTAGTTCCACCCCTATTCTTTTTCTAAAATATTCGTATCCCAAAACGTGATTATTTTAGGGCGATTGTTATAAGTCTGTTATGCCATTTTATACTTTAGAAATAAGGACAATAAAGAGTCCTGATTAGGGAAGGTCTTACGTACATAAATATTAAGTGAAATTTCACTGGCCTCACATGAATATTAATTGAAATTTCCCTTTCAAATACTTTTAACAAATTAGAACCAAATTGGAAACCCTTGGCAATTACTTTTGGGAATTTTTAACTTTCTATTATTCTAAAACTAACCCACACGAGCTCTAAGTCTCGTAAGATTTTACTATTTTTTGAGCCCGGGGAGGGGGAGGGGGAGGGGGGGCAATTTAGTTAGGAAGGTCAGAAATCATATACCAATATATTAGCATAATCTCTTATTATTTGGATGGTTAGATAGCGATCTTAGTCTCTTTGAAATGTGTTTTCACAGTGAAGAAACATTTGCCTTCATGGAGTACATGATGCAAATTATTTCCAGAAAACTTATAAAAAGAATGGAGTAATTTAATTAGTGTCCATAGGATTTCCATAACCATCCGAGAATTAGGAAAATCAAGATATTTTATAATTTATTTTTTTAGATGAAGGCATGAAGTTAATTAATGTTTAGCTTTGAATTACTAGCATAAATCTGGCAGTAAAACCATTTCCAAGCATTAACAGTATATAATAAGAGTAATGCTAAAATCCTAATCTCAAATTCACATCTCAAATGATGTGGCAGTAGGGCCACTGAATTTTGATTGAATGATGTTGAAGTAGTCTCATCATTATTGAAGGTGGTCTCACTGCCACATCTCTGCCACATCATTTAGGATGTGAATTTGAGAAGCATAACATTACTCATATAATAATGAAAAAGAACAACTCCGACGATTGTTCCTACATGCCGCAAATTTTATTGCTAAAAATGAGTTTACACCCTTGTAGTTTGTCACATGTGTCAGTATGGTCCCTGTAATTTAGAAAGTGTCACTTTAGTCATTGTAGTTTCATAAGTGTGTCAAATAAATCCAATAGGTCTTTTAGTGACGAATAATTTTGCCACTGAAAGAAAAAAAAAATTGTCACAAAAAGTGTTTGAGGGACTAAAACGACACACTTATGAAACTATAGGGACTAAAATAACACTTTCTAAACTACATGGACCAAATTTGACACAAAGGACAAACTATGAGGGTGTAATATGTAGTTAAGCCAACCATCTATGTTAATAATGTTATATATGTGTACAAGGACGGACCCAGGAGTTTGTAACCAGTGGTAGAGGTGAAAACAGTTCGGTTTGATCCAATTTTTAGTCACATTGATCAATTTCGGTTCGGTTTAGTGTAAAATTTTAGTTCAGTCGGTCCGGTTAGTTTGCTTACACTCTAAATAGGGGTGTCAATTTCGCCTGCAACTCAGATCCCATGTGGGGGTTCGGGGGCAATACCCCCAAGACCAATTTTTTTGGATTTATTTATGCACATTTGCAAGTTAAATTTTCTATATTAGAAAGATCAAAGTTTTACTCTATAAGAATTTAGAAAACTATGACAATACATACATAAATGAAAAAAAAAAAAAAAGAACATAAATAATTGTTTTAAAAAATAATGGTAGTGTCAATAGAATATTTTTGACAAAGCCTACAATATATATATACACACACATGGGGGAAATAATGAATCTATAATTTTTTTTTTTTTTAAAAATTAAATTATAGGGATGCCAATAGAATTTTTTTTCCCCTTGAACACACCATATAAGTGTATATTGAAAATTTTAAATAGGGTAAATTATAGTAACACCCCTTGAACTATAACCCTTTTTTACTAACACTCCCTAAACTTTAAAATTGAACAAACTCACCCCCTAAACTAGGGCTGCACATGGGTCGGGTCGGGTCGGGTCTCTATAGAACCGAACCGACCCGATTATGAATGGTTTCATGTTTTGAGACCCAGACCCGAACCGATGAGGTTTGGACCCGGACCGACCCGACCCAATAACTTTGGTTATGTTTTATAAGGTGGTTATGTTTTATATACTCATGGATATAATGAAAAGAAAAATGAGTACTTTGTCACCAAAATAAACAATTAATTAGCAAAAACAGTTTGACTATTAATCGGACTAGACCAGACCCAGACCCGAAATATTTATCTTCTGACCGGACCCGACCCAGACCCGACCCATTTCATTTCAGACCCGACACAACCCGACCCCAATCGGTTCCGTCTTCGGGTAACGGGTTTTTTTTTTTTTTTTTTTTCAGCCCTACCCTAAACTATTTTTTTTTTGACACTAAAACTCTATCTTTAGGGGGTGAGTTTGTTTATTTATTTATTTTTTTTTTATAATTCTGAGGGTGAGTTTATTCAGTTTTTAAGTTTAGGAGGTGTTCATAAAACACAGTCATAGTTCAGGGGATGATACTGATGTAATTTACCCTTTAAAATACTTGCAGTGTGCCAATATGAAAGAATTTTTATTTTTATTTTTTTAGTTGGAGGGACTTGTGCTATAAAGTATAAACTATATGAAGGGTGAGTGAGAGACACCATGGCACGCCTCCCGTCACTACAGGTCAGCCCCTGTATTATGGATGTAGTACATTTTACCCACGACCAACTTCAGTGCTGCTGTTGTTGAGGTTCTGTAAGTGTTGTTTTAGTATCATATTGGTCTACATCAGCAAGTTGCCTATGTGACATTATTTGAACTTATATATAAGATCTAAAACAACACATCGACGCAACAGCACTGAATTGCCAATCTTTACCTATTGGCTATAAGGGCCTTCCTTATATAACTTTTGAGCAAAACAATTAAGAAAGGGGGGGAAAAAGAAAAAGAGAGCTGTCCAAATACAAGCCATCAAATTGAAGTCATCATTTCTAGTTTATGACCTTTATCTTTTGGCCTTGTTTTATCTTACTTATGGTAATAGAATCACTTCAATGGCAAACAAAAGCTAGATGTATAGTACTGAAAGATGATGTGGGACTAAAACAAGGACAAAGGTTAATGGTAAGTGCGTGCACGGCGTGAAGGAAAGAAATTGCCTTTTGATCATATTCGTGGGGCCTTGAAAGTGTTTTTCTGTACAATTACAATCCACTCATGTACAGAAAATGACGGAAAGAAAGCAGATGAGAAATGGTGAAGCAAAGAAAGATCACAGTATGTAATCACACCGGCCAGTTTAAAGAGCTAAAGAGAGAGAAAAAAAAAATAGTTACAAACAACTGTGCTAAGAGATTGTCACAATCCAAGTCTCCTCTAGTAAGATACTGTGCTTTGGGCCTAATTCATATGGATTTTTTCTGGCACAGGCCCACAAGCATGCTCAAAACGCATCTTACTAGGTTCCATTATGACCCTCCATATATAGCACATTACCCTTCATTTCCCAGGCGATGTGAGACGAACTCCCCCTATAGCACACAGCACCAGGGTCGTTACATTTTACCCCCCTTAGGGTCCAACGTCCCCATTGGCACACTCCCGACTGAGTCAAGCTCTGATACTATTCTGTCACGACCCAAGTCTCCCCAGATATTGTCTGCTTTGGGCCCAACTCGTACGGATTTTTCCTGGTACAGGCCCACAAGTATGCCCAAAATGCGCACCTACAGCAGTTACACATAATATCGGTGCGCAAACCCAGCAGGAAGTGTGGGCGGGTCCCACACGAGGACGTGTGACCCTTAAGGAGAGTGGAATGTGACAACCAAGAGCCAATACTCCTAAGGCAAGAAGGCCAAGACAGATGAGGTGAGGTCAGGAGCGGGGGCTTATCCCACATCGCCTAGGTGAAGTTCCTAGACTAGTTTATAAGGATTAATTGCCTCTTTATATGCAACAAGGCATTTTAAAACCGTGAGAGAGCTAAACATGAAAGAACTCTGCAGTTAAGCGTGCTGCTACCAGAACAGTACCAGGGGTGACACCCTGAAAAGTTCATTGTATTTAGGTTCAAAGCGGATAATATTGTTGCTAGATAGGAAGCTAGGTGAGTCGTTACATAGAGTAATGTTATGTTTCTTAAAGGGAATTACTATTAGTACTCCAAAAATGAACTAATGCACTCCATGGTACTACTCTGACAATCTATCATACCATGCACTCATGCAGTCCGTGGAGTGCACTTAGTAATTAATGGAGTGCGAATAGCATTGTCCTTAAATTTTGTTCCTAAATGTTTTGTAATTTCATGCATACCGACCATTATCAGTTAGTTAGTATGTGGTACAACTATTAAGCCATTTGAGAATTAATTTTGGAATTCAAATTTAGGAAGCCCGAAAATTTTCAAACAAAAAAATAAAGGACAATTTTCTTTTCACTAATTGACATGACAAACACCTCTTAGAGCTCGTTTGGGGTAGCTATGGGAACAAGGGCGGAACTTAGTGAGCCCCCACTCCCCAAATTTTTTTGAAACTTTGATTATGTAGATGTAATGTGTAAATTTTTAATAGTAATACATATACTTGCCCCTCCAAAATTTTAATTTCTACAAAATAGTTCATGCTCACATACTAGCCCCTCCAAAGATTTAATTTCTACACACTGTCATAAACTATAAATCAAAAGATTACAATATACAGAACGAATTAGTAAAAACAGACTCAAACTTTCAAAGGGGGCACAAAGCATTATATAGTATTACTGAAACATCTCTGATATAAAACTTCATGCTCGAAAATATATACTCCATTTGTCCCATGTTATGAGTGTCTTTTGAGAACTCCACATTTTTTAGGGATCTCTTTGATTGTGGTGAGAATTTTCAATTTCCATTATTATCATTTTCAAATTTCTAGTGTCATACCAAACAAAAAGTTAGAGAGTTCATAAAATAAAGGGTAAAGTTGTAAATGTGTAGATAAAAAACATTGACCAATCAAAAGAAGACTTTTACAATGGGAAGTCAAAAAATGGAATTAAGAACTCGTAATTTGAGAGGCGGGGAGTATAAATAGATCGGAAAAAAATCGCGTCGAGGACACTGCCCATTTACAACCATGTTGGATTGCGTAACAAACAACTTGTCCCCTTCAAGCATAAAATCCTGGTTCTGCCCATGTACAGGAATAATAGATTTTCTGTTAAGAGAATTTTTTAAAAAGGTGTTTAAATTTTGAGAGCACTTTTGTTCATCCAAATTTGGTTCACCATTGCTCACTCATGTCTTCACTGTCTGTCATGTGTCTCTTTTCATTCATATTTTGTCTTTATATGAGACACATATCAGACAGTGAAGACATGAATGAGCAATGGTGAACTAAATTTAGGTGAGCAAAAATGCTCTCTTAACTTTTGGTGTTGTTATGGTATCAAAGGTTTTTCACCTTCTGAAAAAAGCATCAATTGGTTGCCTTCTTTCAAATTTTGAGGTTCATACAAATTTTAGTTATTTGAAAAGTTGTAAAAAGTTCTTGCCAAACGTTCTCAAATAATTGGTTACTAAACCAACACTTAATTTTAAACTACAAGTTAAAGTGACAAATGACAATCAAATTTTCAATGCTAGAATTCATTTTCTTAGAAATTCTGTTAGGTTGAGTGTGTGGATGGAGGAGGTCCCTTCTAATATCCATCCTATTGTTATCTCTGATTCCATCCTATTGTTATCTCTGATTCCCTTTCAATCTAATGTCTTCTTTGGATTATCACAAAAATAATAATAATAATAATAATAATAATTTCAATGCCACGTCACTTTGTGAGAATTTTTAAGCTAGAGTAATTTTGGTATATGCACAACCATACACGAAATGGGCCATTTCTATCAGAAATTTGGCTTTGGCGTGCGCATCATAAAATTGCTATACTTTGCATTTTGTAGCACATTGGCATAGGTTTTTCTTGGTATTGACTATTGAGTGTGGTTTCAGCTCTTTTAATTGGATGTTGATAAAGGCAAGTGATAACCACTAATGTGCTTTTCATACAGTCACTGAACAACGTGCATCTAAAACCAAACAAGAGAAAAGGCTTATGAGTTGACCAAAAAGCGGATCCAAAAGCCCCCCATCTTTTGTTGTTTTTTGGTATTTCAGTCACATGGAGTGTCTATTGATACCTGTTTGGGAATGCTCAGACCCGGTTTTGTGGTTTATCAACAAACTATTTTATATATTTATTTATTTATTTAAGTGGTGATGTTTATTTATTGTATAGAAGTATGTCTATACCCTCTGAAATCACTCTTAAATAAAGAAATTTTTAGATATTTTGAGGGAATGGTACCATATGCTGGCTAATGAGAATAGATCTTTTGGGTGAGACTCACTCCTCTACATGCATGATATCGCACCATTTGCGAGTCACGAGGCATGGGTCAAGGGACAAAGGGTCATTGGGGCAGGCTAGGGGTGGGTCATGGACCCCCCAAACTCTTTGAAATTTCCCTTCTGGCATTGTTTGGTTTATTGATGATATAGGGATGGAAAGAAATAGAAAATAGCCCTAGAAAATTGAGTAATGTTATGGTTTTCAAGCACATGTGGCAGTTTGCCCACTTGATTTTGATTGAATGATGTTATTATGATCCCACTGCCACAATAACAATTGAAAAATAAAAAATTGAAAAACAATTGGATTAAAAAAAAAAGTATGAAAGAAAATACTAATTAGGAATACTATACTTTTTGTTAATTTGCACATAGTAGTTTCTTTACTCTTTTCTTGAGTTCCTATTATAGTTTAAATTTTTTAACTTCTAATGCTATTTAGGCAAAGAACAAAGCACTTGGGAATTAGTTTTCCTCGTTTTTTTTTTTTTTTTTCTCTTCTTTAAATCCACAAATCAAAGAGAGCCTAAATAAATATACGATTTTTTAATCCCCTATATTATGTCTATAATCTAATTATGATCGACTCTTAAACTTATTGTAGTAAAGTTAGAACATAAAAGTCCAATGTCGTTGTGGATACCGACGCATTGGGGCCCACGTTTTGCTTTTTCAATACAAATAAGAGTCGTCACTTAATTATTTAAAAGAAAAATTAAGAAACTATTTTAAAAGGCACTGTTCTTTTGGAAATCATAGATTTCTAGGTCCGGGGATTATGGAATGGCAGAGGAAGGAGTCTGACGGATTAAAATATCCCCTCTCATCCTATCTTGTAATAGGTCTCTATTCAACATCCTTATAATCGAATTAATAATTAAATGTGCCCTCAAATAATACATAGATATAGATATACATTTCAAAAGTATGTTGAAAGGGTGTGAAGATTGCTAATGATAAAAACGCATACAAAATCAAGTAGACTCATCTAGCACTCGAATGATATGCAATAGAGAACAAAAGAACTTACCCAGGATCTAGCTGCAAATAGGAAATGTGTAATGCATACAAAATAGAAAAGAACCTAGGAAAAACGGTCACTAATTTATATATACACATAAGGCAAAACCCTAGTCTAAGATGTCGCGCATAAAGTCAAAAATCAATGAGGAATAAATAAATAAATAAATAATTCAAAGAGGTATACCTCAATAGTGCTACAAAACAGAGGTTAGTCCACATAATTGAACACAAATAATATCAAGGTTTCACCTACATCTAGCAAGAATGAAGGAAATCGACAAAGTTATGAATTTTTCAGCCATAACTCTTTTATAGATATACAAGTCTCAACAGAAAGATCCAGAGGAACCTTAACCTAGAACCAATGTAACGTCCATGTAAAAGTAACATGACTTCAACATGATTGAAGAGAGTCATGACTACGTTCAACCAAACACAATTCGTTTCTAGAATCTACAACCTAATATCCCAAAATACAAGTATCACTACTAAATATGATGAACATGAATGTTTTAGAATGAGCAAGACATGAATTATTCATTGATTTGGATCTTTTAGTCCACATGGGAGCACGTGCCCCCACTAGAATTTTCAAAATTATATTTAACCCCTATCTATTTTACAATATATATATATATTTGTGCCCCCACTAGAATTTGCAGAATTATATTTATTCCCTTTGTATTTTATATTATACACATTTGTGCCCCCTCTCAACTTTTCAAATTTACCCTTCATACTTTATAATATACACATTTGTGTCCTAAAATTTTAATTTACCCATTCTTAAAATTAATAAATAAAAAAAAAGGTCACTCTAATCCTTATATTTTTCTAATTTTTATCCAAATTAATATCCTATATACTCGATCAGTTTGCTGAAGATAGTTGCGTCTTTATAGATACTCCGTTTGGACATACTCAATTAGCTTTAAATTAGGATATTTTTTCCACATTGGTATTCAATATCATATTTGTCAATGTTGAAATTTTCAGTCCTTGTTTGATTGCTTTAAAAAAATAGTTAAGTGTATGAAAACAAAATAAAATCCCAAAATATATTCTTCACCCCAAAAGAATCGGGTCGGGGCGCTGCCTCAGCCCGAACCCCCATATAAGCTTATGCTTCGCTAGAGTGAAATCTTGACTTTGCCCCTGAGTCACGTCCAAAAAATATGTTTTAATGGACCGCAAAATACCACATAAACGAGTCACGTGGTTCTATAAAAAAAAAAATCATTAAAACATGTGTTTTTGTCAAACCTGGCGCATGCCCCAAGTTTTGTCAACTGGTTGCCTGTGGCCATGCACACTCCCCTGTTTGCTTTTAAGTTGTTAATATAACAAGGTAGTTGAACGTTGTGATAGTACTTGAAGTCAAGATAGAAAACAATTGTCCCCAGAAATTCCCAGACTTAGTTTGATATTCTCACATTTGACTCCTTAAATTTAACACCAAGTTTGTTCACTTTGTTGTAAGTCAAACGTATGATTGGCAGGTATGATGGTGTGTCACATCTGACATACTAATTTACCTACCCTAAGTTTAGGGATCTTCTATTATAAATTTGGTGTGAAAATGTAGTAATTCAGTCCCAAAATATTACAAGAAGTTTTCAAACATATCGTAACTTTGAAAATATTTTTGGTTTTCTAAAATCAAAGTGGTTTTCAGAATAACTGCTTGCAAGTTGATTAATTATATGGGTGGGTTAAGGAAAAAATTCTCTGAGACTTGAAATGTTTCAAAAACTAATAAAAGACCTAGAATGCAATATTACTCAATATTTGTCAAATTCTATGATTCAAATGTTAGGCAAGAATACATTACAAAAGTATCAACCCCCATTCGGATCTACTTTTAAGATTCAATGAATTCCCTCTTTTTCTGGCTTTTGATCACTATCTTTTGTGGTCTCCAATTCCAATAATGGAAGTTCTTGGCCCCTCTAACCTCATCCACATCATACTATAAAGCAAGTTCGTGTTCAAGCCTTTCTGCAAATAAATTTTCCTCTCTTTTTTTTCCCTATATTTCAAGACTTGTTCAAATTAATTTGTTTTAATTATGGAAGGGATAAGTTTTTAACAGAAATTGAATTTGTTCAATGTATTTTCAATAAATGGTGTTGTTGGTATAGTGTTTGTTTTTGGTTATCAAGGGAAAAAAAAAAAAAGCTCTAATTATAGAAAACGCAGTGCACATGTCTTGTTTTGTTAAGTCACAACCTTGACAAGGATGTGGATATTGCATATCTCAAATTATGACATGTAAATATACCTGTATTGACTAGATGGTTTATTTACATTCATGTATGTTTTTATAACTATACACGTGTAACATTAAAAATACATAAATCTATACATATGTGGCTTGGCTGAACCTACTATAACTTTTTTGATTAATAGTTATAAGCATGCGTTCCAGTTACCATAAACAAAATGCATTGTGTGAGTGATCTTTGAAGATTCTGGTTTTTCTTGGTTGAAAGATATGGTCTAATTTTGCAGTATTTGAAAACTCAGCTGATGCTTAACTTGCTTTCATAACTAGTAATTCACAAGCTACTTAATATCATCGGTTTTTTTTTTTCCCCCTCTTAAAAATGGAACATATGCGCATAAGGAGTGGAGAGTTGGTGCGAGCCATGCAACTAGGATAGAGTTTCAGTCCTTATATGCGTTTTAAATTCCTATACTTTTTTTTTGTGTAATCGGGGATGTCCGGGCTAGCTTGCGCGCACCTCGACTAATCCCCCAAGGTACTGTAGTTGCCTAATGAATTCTTCAATGGTCACGTTTTCCGATGACTTGAACACTAAACCTCTTAGGTTGTACACCCAAAAAGCTTAATTACCAGAACTCGGTCACATGGGATGTGATTAAATTCCTATTTGAGTCTTCAACCCTTCACAATAATCACCCATTTACACAATACGTCATGCAAAATGACCATTTTACCCCTCAACCTCCAGTTACGGGATTAAGAGTGAATGCAAAGTCACATTGTTTTGAGTTTGTTTAGTTTCCATCGCGGGTATTAAAATGCAATAATCTTAATCAAATTTGAATAAATCTAACAACAAATTGGACCAATTCAAATTTGAAGTTGAAATGTGCCCGAGAATCTCGGAGAGTGACCTAAGATATTGGATGTTTCTTCAATGAAAATGGTGTTGTGGATGTGACTACAAGCATAAAAAAAAAAAAGAACAACAATAATGGAACAATCCCTTTCTATATCTATACATTAAAAAGGCAAAAGGAGGACCAAATAAATCTTGTCCATGGATTCTTGATAACCCTTCAACGTCATGCTCTTGGGATGCTGTTAATTGTCTAGGTACAGTGCACATGTTATTTCGAAGCTCACCATGAATGGACATGAAAGATTAGTGAATGGTATTTTTGATATGGACCCCCTCATGTTACGAGCATCGGATTTATAATAATTTTGTTTAGGTCTCAAAAAATTATACCTAAGTCTAAAAACAACCATAGTAATTTTGTTTAACTCGGAACCAAATCTTAAAATATTATACCTGGTCTTAACATTGTTCTCACAATAAATTATTTTTTTTGTTTTTCCAGCTAGAAGCCTAGAACACGGCAAATTACTTGGGCGTGTCATAGAATTCTGCTTGACGGTCTAGACCATTGGTCCATTATGCATGGTTTGGGCTGGGCTAACACGATAGACTAATTCACATATTTTTTTTTGAGTTAATTAGTATAATGTCCATTTTACTCTAGGTTTCTTGCAATAGGCCCAACGTATGAAACAATTTCGTCTGAAGTCCACACCACAAAATTTGTACCAAATTACCCTTTCCATTTCTCATTCAAAACTGCAATTAATAACCCCAACTATTTTAGGGGTTTTCAAAATTCAAATCTCAAATACCTAAATGATAATAAATCACATTATATATGCATCTCTCTCTCTCTCTCTCTCTCTCTCTCTCTCTCTCTCTCTCTCCCTGTTTAGAGAGAAAAAGCTCAGGCCATAGCTCAAATCATCCTCACACAGGACCTCTCTGGCGACCTCACGCTAGTCGACGCAAGCCAGATAAACTCCATGGTGAGATGCTCAGTCTCAAACACGCCGCCGCGCTCCTCCCGGGGACCAAGATCATGGCCGAGTTGGACTACTCGAGGACCAAGATCATCGTCGGATCCGCTCTCTGTATCGTCATCGCCGGCGCTAGGCAGAACCCCGGCGAGTCCAGGCTGAACTTGATACAGAGGAACAAGGGTGTTCTTGATTATTGTGCCCCAACTTGCGTAGTACTCGCCCGATTCGATGTTGGTGATTGTTTCGAACCCGGTTGATGTTTTGACTTATGATTCTTGGAAGCTTTCTGGGTTTCAACAACAATGGCAATACCGGATCTGCTCTCTCTCTCAAGCTATACAATGGAACCCGATTGTATATTATGTTGTGGTTCAAAGGTTGTGGTCCAAAAGGTTGTAGTGTAAAATTTAACACTCATGTTCTTGGTTTTACATGTTATGCTGCGAAATTGTATACTATGTGAATGAAAAATGTGATGTCAATGAAATATTGCAGTCAGTGTAAAAATGAATGTGCAAATGAATTTATGATAAGACAGTGTTCCTTTTGTTGAATAACTCGAATATGAGTGTGAAATTTAACACTTATATTCATTCTAGTGTGAAATTTAACACAATTTTTTTGGGTGATGGTGATGAATGACTGTTAGATCACCCAAGAATGGTGAAATACGAAATTAAAAAAGATATGTGTAATATTAAACAGATTCTAACGTATAAAGCCCTACAATTATGGCATTTAGTAACTTAATTCCTAAAATATATGCAAGATTTAGTAACTTCCCAAAATTATGGGATTGAGTTTGACCAATTGCAGTATAAAATAAGTTTGGTAACTTCCCAAAATATATGCAAGATTATGGGATTGAGTTTGACCAATTGCAGTATAAAATTTTCACACTAATGAACTAGTTGCAATGTAAAAACAAACCAGTTGCAGTGTAAAATTTCACACTAATGAACCAATTGCAGTGTAAAACGAACTAGTTGCAGTGTAAAATTCAATACTCGCATAAATGTATGGTGCATAGTAACAGATTAATATGTTATGTGATCAATGATTATTGGTAAAACATACAAAAATGGGATACCCACATAAAAATGGCGTTAGAAATATTCAAAAGACCCATAATGTACAAGGCTAAAGTTATGAGATTTTATTTCCATATATTTGATATGCAAATCAATGGGATAATAGAGTTATTACCATATATATATATATATTTCTATATATGTATGCCTATGTATGCCTGTGTATATGTATAGGGGTAAAAAAGTCACTAAAACTATCTATAATTGGGGATTATGGACTAATCTCTAACAACATTCACAATTATAGGGTCTCTTATTGGAAAGTACCAATTGGTGGGTCTATTATAACAAACATTGGTAGAATAAGATTTCCCATTAAATTTTTCTTTTTTTTTTTGCTTTTATTTGATCTTTTTTCTTTATTTGTTTTTTTTTTTTTATGTTTTTTTGTCCTCTCCTTTCTATCTCCATACCTAAATTGTGAAAATTTATATAGACTAAACTAGTAAGATGTATCATAGAAGATCCGATAAAGTATTCAAGATTTACATTTGTTTCAAAAATTATTTAGGTTCCAAATGCAATATATCATAACTTTCACACAATATTTTGTTTTACAACTGACAAAACTGTGTCTATCTCATTTCTGTATCACTGTGTGGTTCACTGATATCATAAGATAACACAAGAGAGAGATAAACACAGTTTTGTGAATTGTAAACAAAAAAATATACAAAATTTGTGGGTTTGGGTAAATTATTACTCGAAATTAAAATGGCACATCATATGTGGTAGTGGACAATAATATTACATAACCAGTAAGATGTATCACATGTGACAGTGGTCAATAATATTACACTCCATAATTACCACTATGTGGGGTACAAGTAGAGGTTAAAATCATACGGTTTGATTCAATGCGATTTTTGGTCAAATCAGTTGGTTTCGATTTGGTTCAATTTAATATAAATTTTTAAATTTGATTCAATTTTTACATTGTATGAAATTTTTGAAAAATGAACCAAGCCGATCGATTTGGTCAAATTTTAATACACCCCTAAATGCAAGTGACAAAGTATTTATAAACTGAATTTTGGATTGAAATCTGAATATAATAGGATTATTCATTGGTAGAAGAAGAGTAAAAATCAATCAACCATAATCCACCGTCAAATAAAAATCAAATCACGAGGAATAATGGGGAAGGGATTATTAGAAATCAGTCTATAAATTGTAGAGATTTAAAACTCAGTCACATGCTTTTTGAAAATACAAATGAAATCTATTTAAAACTCCAAATTTAAATTTACATCAACTTTTAGGTAAAAAGACAAAAATGCCCAAACAACCCCTAAGGGTCTTGACAATTTGGGAATTCCCAACTTTTGATCTGGGTAAACTTGAAAAAAAATCCAACTCGTTCTAAGAACCAAAGCAAAAAAAAATGCCCAACTTTTGATGTCAACCAAAAAATCTGGGAATGCCCAACCAAAAAAATTGCCCTACTTTTGATCTCCTCTCTCTAAGAACCAAAAAAAAAAAATCTCCTCTCTCTCCTCGCAACCGGCCACCACCACTGGTCGCCGCCCCCACCCCCAACCCAAACCCCAATCCCAACCTCTCTCTTACTTTCTCTGTGTGTATATATATATATACATATGTATCTTTTACCTTCTCTCTCTGTGTATATATATATACTGATAAACATATGTATAATGTATGGTTTTCTTCCTCTCTCTCTCTCTCTCTCTCTCTCTCTCTCTCTCTCTCTATTGTCCACCACAACCTCCATCAGTGCACAAATTCAGATCTACAATTTTTGTAGGTTTGATTTCAAATTTTCTTTTCTTAGTTGAAATTTCTTTGAAATTTTATGGAGCTGATTGGAAGTTTTTTGGGGTTTGATATGTGTGATGTTTAATTATTTATTAATTTTTTTTTTGAGGTTTCAAATTTTTAGATTTTTTGTCTTCGGTGAATCTAGAATTGAGATTCAATGCTACCATTGAGTTGTTTTCTCTCTCTGAATTTTTTTAATGCTCATTTATTATTTGCTGCATCAAAATCTATATGCTCTCCCTCTCAAAAAAAAAATTAACAGAGCACTCTTTGATCTCCTCTCTCTCTTAGGTGGTGAAGAAGGTGTGGAGGTGGGGTTTGGTGGTGGTGTGGTGGTTGTGGATGGGAGAGAGAGGGAGGTGGCTGCGGCAGGTGGTGGTGGTGGAGGTGGCGACCGATGGACGTGGTTGGTCGCTGGTAGTGGTGATGAAGAGGAAGAAGATGAGGGTAAAAGGGTAATTTTATTGTATCTTATTTAGGAAAACATCAAAAGTTGATGAAAACTTAACTTTATTGTTTTAAATAGATATCCATTGTATTTTGAAAAAGCACATGACTGATTTTTCAAATCCCCACAAATTATAGACTGATTTCTAATAATCCCTAATGGGGAAACTTAGGGTGCGTTTGATAAAACTGAAAATTAAGTACTGAAAATTAAGTGCTGAATTTTAAGTACTGAAAATTTTAAGCGATTGAATTTGTAGTATTGACAACATATTTTTAACTACTGAAATGGACTACATTCAATGAATATTTTCAGTAAAAATTTTTCACTTAAAGTTTTCAGTGATTTTTTAGCTGCATTTTCAATTAAGTGATACGTTATCAAACGCACTGAAAACAAATAAGTGCTGAAAGTTTTCATTTTCACCACTTAATTGGGTTATCAAACACACCCTTAGAATATATCGAGAATCTCGAGGATCGAACGGTTGCAGAGGGGACAAGACCCTCGATTCAACCAAAGCTCCCTCGAACACACTCTGCAAAAAGTGTGCCCACATGGTATGAATGCTGCGCCCTTATTCCTTCCCATGCACACGCAGCACACCGAATCACAACCTACCCCACTTCCTCCTCTCTCCTCTTTCACTCTCTCTCCATCTACACCGTCTGATTCTTCCAGCAATCTCATCAACGACATTCTGAACGGCGTCGGCGTCCCTAGCACAGCTTCTGTATTGCTGGGCCCATGGAATCCATTTTCATTGGGCCCTATTGGGCCCACAACCACTCCATCCGAATCTTGGGCCGCTCGTAAGTTTCGCTCGGCGGCCAAAGCCGCCGCCAAGTTCATTCCCGAAGCCACCGGAGTTATTTGACCCGCCGCACAGTCCGGGTCGGGTATGTTCGCCGGCGGAAACTGACCCACATCTATTACCTCAATTTGTTGTTGGTGTTGTTGCTGTGGGCCCTCCTCGTCTTCTATAACGCTCATGGAAGATGGTCTGAAACCCCAGGTGGACCCACAACAGCCTAATCCTTTCAATCCCAGCCGTTCTTTTAGAGTCTTCCGCCTCACAACTCGATCAACGTCGTCCATTCTCTCTCTCAAGAACTCCAGAATTGTTCTAGCCACTCTTTCTCTCTCTACACTTTCCTGCATAACCAAACCAACAATTTCACCAATTTGACCCATTCTTAGAAACCCAGAAAACAAATATATGCATGCATATAATTGAAGAGAACGTATCTATATATGTGTGTGTGTGCATATATATATATATATATATATATATTTGTGCTTACAAGTTGGGATGAGTAAGAGGTTAATCCGTGGAGATCACGTGAGCTTCTTCAAGAATTGGGAATTTCCACCACCTCTGACTAACTGAATTCACAGAAATGAAAATGACTGAACGAATGGGGATCAAATTATGAAAGCGGTTTATAACTTAGAAAACTTGGGAACTCAATAAATGGTGGGTTGGTTTGAGGGGCAGATTTACAAAATCATTTTAGGGGCCCGAAAAAAAAATTGAACTTAGTTAGGCATATTTTACATATATTTTAGACTTAATACGACAAATTTTTAATAATTTTTGACCTATTTATACATATTTTGTGTATTTTTTAAACCTAATATAACAAATTTGATAATATCAGGGGTCTTTTGGACCTATTTATACATATATTGTGTATATTTTACACCTAATATGACAAATTTATAATGCCAAAAAGGGCTTTTTATAATTTTTAGTGGGGGCTTAACTGTAAAAAAAATTTTAGTACAAATATGCAATTTTTTAAAAAGCTGGGGTGGGGTTGAATCCCCTCTACCCTAACACATAAATCCGCCATTGGTTGGTTTGGTTTGGTTTAATTTTTGTGGAGTACATTTTATTAATTAGGGCGTGTTTGTTTGCGGTTACAAACAAAGACAAAATAGAACCATCGGAATTAATTAAGGGTGCGTTTGATAAAATTGAAAATTAAGTGCTGGATTTTAAGTACTGAAAATCCAAAGTGATTGAATTTGTAATATTGAATACAGTGCTTCAACTACTGAAATAGAATGCATTCAGTGATTATTTTCAGTAGAAATTTTTCACTTAAAGTTTTCAGTGGTTTTTTGACTACTTTTTCAATTAAGTGGTACATTATCAAACGCACTGAAAAATAATAAGTGTTGAATCTTTTCATTTTTAGCACTTAATTGGGTTATCAAACATACCCTAAGAGAACAGACTGGAAAAGAAGATTGTTGAGCAGTAGCATCTATAGAGGCTTTTTTTCTTGTTTGTTTAATGTTTCGTTGGAGATTAAAAAGACTAAAAGAGGGTAAAGATTTGGGCGGCACAAATAAATTACACTAACACTAGTGGTAGACTAACACCAATCCAATGCTTCTCCCATCAATGTATTGGATGTGCAAAGAATTTTCTTCTCGTTGGTGCATATTACCGTACGGAAGTGTCTCTCAATATCCATCATCCAATAATCGGCTAAGTCTATGTCAATTTGTCCATGGTAGAAAGTCGGCCTCCGTTTGTGGAACTGCTCTGTGATTGTGTGTTGAGGTCGTGGTACTGGAAGTGCATTAATATATCGAACCTCAATTGGTAGAGCATGAACATTCATCTGGTCTTGTTCACTTACGGCATGAACAAAATTCTCTACCATATTTACTATCTGATTCATATGCGAATGCAGTGACAATTCTCTTATCGGCTCAATCATGACGTATCAAGTATTCACCCTGATGAGTAGAATGCATAAAGATTATGCATGCTATGCCACAATAT
This sequence comes from Hydrangea macrophylla, assembly GCA_033977485.1. Taxonomy (NCBI): domain Eukaryota; kingdom Viridiplantae; phylum Streptophyta; class Magnoliopsida; order Cornales; family Hydrangeaceae; genus Hydrangea; species Hydrangea macrophylla. Next base: position 110,849,212 of record CM066988.1, on the reverse strand, counting down.
ATATATATATATATATGCGCACAGATCATCATCACAATCAACAGATGTAAGCATATGCGGCATTTCTACAATGATAACAATGTTATCGTCACAATCACACACTACACTCAACGTCACTAAGCTTATAATGTCACTCGTTTTCAAGGTTCTAAACTTATTGTTCTGATACCACTAAATGTCACGACTCATCCCGCTACGGCGGAAGTAGGACACGTGGCACGCCACCAATGCTCACCCAATTCAATTAAAAGATAATAGCAGCAGAATGCCAGAATATCATAAGTAAAATCCATAAAATTCAGAGTTATAAAAAAAATTCCCCAGTTAAAACCTCAAAGAAATAATCCATTTTGAAATATGCTATCCATTCGACTGTGTCGGGGACCAAATCGACGGTTTTAAAGCCCACAGAGAATATGGAACTCTCAGCCACACAATCCGGTTGATTGACACTTGGTCCGGTCGACTGGGGTGTCGAATTCCAAGTCGACTAGAGGTCTACGCTCACCAACTTCACTTGCCTCTATGGGGGGTTCGCTCCGGGCAGGTTCGGATCACTTACAATACACGGCTCTACGAAGGAAAGGGTTGGGTTAGGAGCGTTTTCAATATGATTCTTTTCCTGTATTTGTTCGATGAGAAATGCGAGTCTCTTTTGTCCACTTTCTCCATCCCCCTCTATCAAAATGAGAAAAAAGGAAGGCGAGCTTGCTTCTTATTCCCGTGTTTGATCTCTTCCATCTCTGCCTCGCTCGTCGACTAGACTCAACTATCCAGTATCTCTCTCTTCTTGTAACTCAATCCAGTCAACTGTTTTTACACCTCCGGTCGACTAGACACTATTCCAGCAGAACCTCCCATTTTGGGACACAAACCAGTCAATTGCTTTAGGATACTCAATTGACTGCTTTTACAAATATGAGGCAGTGTCTCGTTAAAAAAATGAATTCAGTTGACTGGTTTTCCCTATATCAGAACATTCTGTAGAAATTCCGATTCCAAACTTAACAACTCCCATCCATGGGCTCATTTACCAATTCCAAACTATCAAGAAACATACAGAAAGATATATTACACTCATTCAAACATGTCCCAAGCTTCTAATCTCCAAATTCTATTACAATACCAAGTCACAAAGTGAATTAAACAACCGTTCTATTACAAAACTACAAGTTAGACTTTCAAGTTGCCTTCTAAGTGAACTCCCAATCCTACGTGCTCACTTCTCCGATTCCTCGCGTGACATTAACACATGCAATGATTATTTAAATAACCACACATATTTCGATTCGTATAAGCTAACACTTAGTGAATAAAACAACAATACATATCAATGATAAACATGATCGCATTCACATTCTCTTCAATTCACAGTAGTCTCCGGAGTCTCACGTGTACGGTCCACACTCTTAGTTCGCGACTCCTCACCAATAAGTCCACGTGACCAGGTCAAATCCACGTTTCTTTTCTTCAAATGTGCGACCTTATGCCTAGAACAGTTCCACAATAATGGCTTGGTACCACGCACTCCTTTGACCCAAATAGCAACTAAACATGCTCAAAACACATTTCACCGTGCTTTCGACATAAATCAAAGGCCTACTTATCAATATAATCGCCCAATATGAACTAAACAATATATAACTATGAATTGAAATAGACTTTTCGTAAAAACATGAATACGTGTTAAGAAAGCATTCCAAAATACAGTTGAATTACTTACCTCCGATTAACACTCCTAGATCTCGTTCCAAGACAAACTTGAGCACAAGGAACGTGTAAAAGTCCATCTAATACAATTCCTATCGATCAAAAGTTCGATTAACGACTTTCTATGAAAACTCCCAAAAATGAGTTTTCGAAAAACTTATCCAAACAAGTCGTAGTGGATATCAAAACGACGGCCTTACCTCGAGGTGTTCGAATATGAAATTTGGAGAAAAACAAACGAACAGAAGTTCGTCGATTTGTGTCCTGAAGCTCTAAGCCAAGAAATCCCCAATCTCTCATCTCTTGATTTCTAATTTAGGTTATAACTATAAAAATATCTCATCTCTTTCTATACATAGCCACGACACTCGAAAATTTTGTTTCCCTCCCCAAGAGTTCTCAAAACTTCTAATTATTCTCTGAAATGTCTTACACGTCTAATTCATTGCTTCACGAGTGAAAACTATAAATTATAAAAGTTTTCGTCTAAGCTCCATTTGGTTGCTAAAATCCGTTTCCACATGATTTTACGAAATTACTAATTAGCCTACCAATTATGTAGCGTGTTAATTCGTACTCACAAGGATACTAAAATTAACGACATGAACATATTCTAAACCAGATAATAATACAGATAGTGAAACACATAGGCAAATATTAATTTTCTGATAAACATCTAGGGTATTCCACAATGAACATATAAATCTTGAAGAGACTTCACAACATCAAAACATCCATTTCACACAGTCTCAGAGGGTTCTCTTACACAGACACCCAATTCAGCTCGTGAGTCACAACTCACTCACATATGTGTCATAATACACATCACATCACATCACATTATCATGCATGACAAATGTAATGAACTACTATAAACCCATACACGGGTGTTATACATACATACCATATATATTTGTAGAGTTAGGCTCCAGTGCGCACTGGGTAAGCGCACTGGGCAAATGCACTAGACTTTTAAGCCTAAAAAATTCACGGAGTGCTCCACTGACCCACACCCCATCCCGCTGCCCCGCTAACTCGCGGATTTTTTAGGCTTAAAAGCCCAGTGCGCATGGAGCCTAACTCTATATTTGTATACATATAGCCATTGAATACATATATACTGATATACCCAAAATCAGCCCATGACCGAGCGGTTCTATTCTACAACTACTGACAAGCATCATCCCGAGCGGTTTGGTCCACCTGATGCCTCCCGAGCGATTCATCCACGACCCGGCCAACAGGTCGGGAAGATCGTACAGGCACATCCCACAGCAGGAACAGCTCACCGGGCCCACAGGCATGATCCCGAGCATTCCGGGCAATTTCTTACTCAAGCTAGAAGACTAATGAAAAGTGCAAACTATTTCCTAATCTAATTAGGAAACCCCTACAATTAATGCCAATATATATCAATTGGATTATGTTTCTTTTTCCTTGTATGAAAAGGTCTCTTACATCTATAAAAGAGACCTCTCATCCCCCATTGAAGGGGCTGACTTTTCAGTCTACACAGCACCCCTATAGCATTCATCAATATGCCCGGCCGGCCTACGGTAGCTCCAAACTTGTTGGTTTACCACAGGCCCCCGGCTCTTTTACAGTATAGTGAACGTGCTCATACACACACGTGGACGTAGGTACCTTCATTAACAGGGCCGAACCACATACAAAAACATGTCTCTCACACTCTCTCTCCCTGTACATTGCTTTAATTTACTTTAACCAAATTTTGGCATCATTAGCTTGGCGCCGTTTGTGGGAAGCGATAAGTCTTCTCATCAACAAATCTCTTGGCTGATAGCCATGCCTCCGAAGAAGAGTGAGAAGACTGCACAACAGGCTAATCGGGATGTTCCGCCGGCCCCGGCACCGGCTTCGGCAGTCATGACATCTGAGCAGATCACCGCGACCCTCACACAACTCTTGGAGGGCCAGTGTCAAATCCAGCAACAGATCGAAGCCCTGTTAGCCCAGCAAAGCAGTCCTCCAGTGGCCGGGAAACGACCCGGGAACGTTGCGTACGGTCGGGTACCGATCTTGACCAGACAACGTGCCCGAGCCAACCCGTCCTGTGTTGAGGATGCCAGAGACATCAATAATGGGTGTGCTGCCTGAGAGGAAAGGCAGAAGCATATGGCCCGGGAATCAGACCAAGGTCACTCGATCGAGAGCCGAGTTGTCCTTAGGCAAACGATTACCCGGAGTCATAGCCGAGCCCGATCCCAGAGGACAGCACACCGCCATGAAGAAGAAGCCTCTTCCACCGACCCGACTAACCCCTTGGATACCGGTCAGGAAGGAGTGGAAGCCTGAATCAAGGACTTGCAGAAGCAGGTTGATGGAGTGGCCAAAAAGCTTGGTCAAAACCGTGCTTAGAATCAAGCCAATACCGAGACAGAATCACCGTTCTCCAGCCAGATCACAAGATTTTCCATCCCGCACAAATTCAAGCAGTCTCGCCAGGATTCATACAATGGCTCGCGGAGCCCAATCGACCATATCCAGACCTACAAGGCTCAGATGGCCCTGACCACCCAAGCCGACGAGCTATACTGCCTGGCCTTCCCCAACACTTTGAAAGGCCCGGCCGCCCAATGGTTCTACTCCTTGAAACCCCGATCGATACGTAGTTTCAAGCAACTCAGCAAGCAGTTCATCAACCAGTTCGCCGGTATGCGTGAACAGCCAAAGCTTGACATGCAGTTAGTGACGGTCAGACAATGGAATAATGAGTCCCTCAAGGAGTTTACTGATCGGTTCAACCAACAGAAGCTTCAAATCCGCAATCTGAATGAGACAGTCGCCATCATAGCCTTCTGCCCGGGAGTTCAACACACCAAGTGCGTCGCGTCGTTCCACAGAAATCGACCGAAAACTTTGGTTGAGCTCTCTGAGAGGGTTGGAAGATACATCGACACTGAAGAATTTTTAAAGACCAAAGACCCCGGGCAAATTGACGATGAGCCTTCCAGTAGTAAGCGGAATCGAGAACAGCCCGGGAAGAGTAACGCAAAGAAGCTCGACAGCTCTGGCCATTCTCTCAATTTACAATGGTCCGAGTCCGATAGCCCCGACCCGACCTCTAGTTCATAGCAGTCCAGGTCAGGCAGCCTCGACCGGACCTCTAGCTCACAGCAGGTAGGGTTTGGCAGTCCCGACCTGACCTCCAGTTCACATCGGTCAGGATCAATCAATTCTGACTTTGCCTCCAGCACAGAGAAATCAGGAGCCCGACGATCCTGATCCGACCCCCTGTCTCCATCATTCTAGATGAGCCCGACTACAGTGGTACTTGCCTGATCACCACATGAGGCTCCACCGATTGTCAGAGAGCTCTTACAAAGACCTCGGGCCTAACCCCGAGGCATCCAAAGACCTCAGGCCTAACCCCGAGGCATCCAAACCCCAAGGCATACAAAGACCTCGGGCCTAACCCCGAGGCATATAAAGACGTCGGACGTAACCCCAAGGCACAAGCTTCGCTTAGGTCCAACCAACGATAGGGGCAAACCCCCTGGGTGGCTGATGATAGCAAGCTTCAAAAGACCCTGTAACCACCATGTTCCAGGTCGGTTACCTACAGTCATAGCCTCTGTAAGACCCTCGTCTTATCAAAAGCTTGGGGGGCAAGACGTCGCAGTGAACTAAACAGGCAATCACACCAGGTATCTACAGGCCTCGCGGATAACCAAGTTAAAACCTTGAACAACCCGAGCACCTATAGTACTCAGAGTCATTAACTCCACTTAGGTCCAAACCGACGATAGAGGTGACTAAAATCTCTTAGGTTGGACCACGATAGAGGAGTAAAAAGGACCCTACAGTGACACGCTCTAGGTCGGCTCTACCAACATGGTCAAGCTCATCTCCCAACAGTCTTGACGAAGGCTGGCTGGGCAGAAGACAACCATCCTGGGGAGTTAACATAAAAGGACCCTAAAGCCATACGCTTTAGGTCGGCTTTTCCAACATGGTAAAATTATTCTACCCACAACCCTGACGAAGGTTCACGGGCAGAAGATAACCATCCTCGAGGCTAACTCAAGCAAAAAGACTCCGAAGTAGGCCGAATCTCAACTCTCGGTCACTTCCCGAGCATTCAAAGACTCCGAATTAGGCCGGGTCTCAACTCCCGGTCAGTTCCCGAGTACTTAAAGGTCTCGAGCTAGGCTGCGTCTCAACTCTCAGCCAGTTCCTGAGGACTCACCAGGCTCAGAAGCCCCGAGGCAGCTTCCCCGAGCGCTTAGACTGGTATCAGGAAGATTTCTAAATTTGCCCCGATATAGCATCCAACCAACCTTGGAAATGGAGGGCAACTGATACACCCAAAATCAGCCCATGCCCGAGCGGTTCTATTCTGCAACTACTGACAAGCATCATCCCGAGCGGTTTTGGTCCACCTGATGCCTCCCGAGCGGTTCATCCACGACCCGTCCAACAGGTCGGGAAGACCGCACAGGCACATCCCACCGCGGGAACTGCTCACCGGGCCCACAGGCATGATCCCGAGCATTCCGGGCAATTTCCTACTCAAGCTAGAAGACTAATGAAAAGTGCAAACTATTTCCTAATCTAATTAGGAAACCCCTACAATTAATGCCAATCTATATCAATTGGATTATGTTTCATTTTCCTTGTATGAGTAGGTCTCTTACATCTATAAAAGAGACCTCTTACCCCCCATTGAAGGGGCTGACTTTTCAGTCTATACAGCACCCCTATAGCATTCATCAACATGCCCGGCAGGCCTACGGTAGCTCCAAACTTGTTGGTTCACCACAGGCCCCCAGCTCTTTTACAGTATAGTGATCGTGCTCAGACACACACGTGGACGTAGGTACCTTCATTAACAGGGCCGAACCACATACAAAAACCTGTCTCTCACTCACTCTCTCTCCCTGTACATTGCTTTAATTTACTTTAACCAAATTTTGGCATCATCATATACATAGATAGTTGTATACATCTTTGAGGCGAGTTTGATATTTTGGGTTTAGATCTTAGGTTTTTCAAATAAATTGATTTTGGATTTAAATCCTTATTAGTTTTTGGGTTTAAAATCTTAGGAACAAATTAGTTTATATTCATATTCATATATACATATATATACATGTCCATATGTTATGTATATACTTGTTAATCTATATCTATATCTATATATATATATATATACACACACACACACATAGAGTAGAGAGAGAGAGAGAGAGAGCGAAATAATGAAAAAGTAAAAGTGACCGAGATGCGAGGGAAAAACTTTTGTTTAACATTTTCGGAAAGACCGCCTATTTGTTCGTTAACCGGGTTCGGCACGAAATCATAAATAAGCTCTACCAAGGATTGCCAAGCATTTGGTACTGGGTTTCCTCCTCCGTTTTTAGTAACAAAAAAAAACCTGAGAGTTAGCAGCATAAAATAAAGATGGATTTGTGAATGAGAAATAAAAGCTTCCTATCTTCATAGGAATCAATGGGAGAGAGAGAGATGTGTGTAATTTAGTAAAATGGTAAACAAAATAAGGATAAAAAAGTAAATTCATGCTAAATGGGAGGTCAGTGTAATTATGCAATATAGAGGAGAAGTCTGTGTAATTTCGTCAAACTTCAGGGGAGGTCTGTGTAACTAACCCTAAAGTTTATTACTAAGAGCATCCACAGCAGGTATAGTAAACTTAAGGCTCATGTGTTGGTAAGTTTAGTGTACAGATAAAATACACTCGCAATGGGTATTTGTTCAAACGGCAAAGGGAGAGCCGTGTGGGACTAGGCGGCACAATGTGTGCCGCGTGATATCACACGGCTTCACATGTGCCGTTTGAATATTTATTACTCTTATTTCTGTATACTCTTCATACTCTTATTTATTTTCAAATTAATTATTTTATTTTCAATTGCCTTTTTGGACACAACTTTACACGGCACACATTGTGCCGTGTGATATCACACGGCTCATATAATGCCGCTTGGACATCACACGGCACAATGTGTGCCGTTTCGCTCCTCACGGTTCTCATTGTGCCGTCAGCCTTGTACAATAGCTGAACTTAGCGGTACATTAAACTTAAGTTTCCTTAAGTTTCAGTGTTGTACGCTATTGTACCATCGACCCATTGCAAGCGTCCCACAACCAAACTATGCTTAAGTTTGTTATATGAACAACCCAGTGTGGATGATCTAATGGAACTTTGTTCTTAATGTAAGGAATGGTGGCTAACATTAAATTGAACTGTTTTTAGGTTTTATGCTGAAATTTTTATTTTTTGTTAGTGTCATAGTGTCATGTGATGCTGGTCGCCGGTCATTAATAAGTCAAAAGGCCAATTGAACTGGCGCGAACATCGAGGTTTGGCCATGTGGCAATTGCCAACAGGGCAAGTCCCTAGAGTTGGAATGTGTGTGTTAAATTAGGGCATATTGGGTGATGCATAATAGTAATGCTAGGTGTATACACTTTTGTATTTCTTTTTTGATATATTGTGTTTTAAATGTGTGTACCTTATACTGTTTGAATTTTTTGCACTTTTTTATGCACCGCTTACATAGCACATGGTACACACATTTAAAGCAGTTGTCAAAAAGTGTATACAAAAGTGTGTACACCTAGCATTACTCGATGCATAAAATTTAAAATAGAGTAATGCTAGGCATACAAACTTTTTGACACACAACTTTAAATGCATGGGTTGTGTAAGTGGTGTACAAAAAAATGTGAAAATTTCAAACAAAAGGTACATGTATTTAAAGCATAGTATGTCAAAAAGTGTGTATACCTAACATTATTGTTTAAAATAAGGCCATGTGTAAATTTTCATGTTTGTCAAATTTTGCGAAGAGTATTAATGTTATGCTTCTTAAATTTATATTTTGAATGTGTTTTTAACACATCTGCTGATAAATCCACTATTATCGAATGTAGTTACATTATTATATGTGTTAGGAAACACCTGTAGCATACAAAACTTGGGAATCATATCACTACTATAATCTTGATTTGGCAAATAATTTGTGAAGTGGAATTTTTTTTTTTTTTTTTTTGTGAAAGTCGAAAATGGAATGAATCGCCCAACACACCACCAAGTGGGGCCAGGGCAATTCTTGAGTCTTGACAACTCAAGCCGAGCACAACATGATTAAAAATAGTGAAAAAATAATATAAAAAATACTAAGAAAGTTACAATAATAAAAATGACTCGGCATAACTTATTGACACGGTAGACTGGCCAGTGCAAGACACGATAAAAAATGCAATGATAAAAATGACTCGGCACAACTTATTGACACGGTAGACTGGCCAGTGCAAGACACGATAAAAAATACTAGGAAAGTTACAATGATAAAATGACTCGGCACAATTTATTAACACGGTAGACTGGCCAGTGCAAGACACGATTTGGAATGTGTTCGGCCTACCCGAAAGCAAATAGGCAAGCACAACATGACAATTGTAAACTTTGCAAACTGGCACAAGTATGCTCCACGACATGGTTAGGTCAATGTGAGTCAGTTTTACATCTCTAAAAGCTCGTTTTAAGAGTGATTTAAAATAATCCAAAGAAAGTAGAAATATCATCATCATATCATTATTTTCTTTCTTTTTTAATTTAATATCACCAAACACATGTGATTAAATACTCCTGTACTCACTAGTTTCATTTGAACTTCTGAATGATCAGTTAATTGCTAAAATCTAATCGTTATCACTTAAGTTTTAGATAAACTATTTGACTCTTTGCCCAAAAAAAAAAAAATTAATAATAATAAAATATATAAACCATTTGACACCACATTGATGGGACGGCCCAATCCATTTAATTATTAGGCCCTTCATCTGGGCTAATAGACATGTCTCTAACACTTGCCATACCACATGGCCACTATACGCACCCTAACTACGGTCACCTATCTAGGGTAATTTTTATAATTGGATAATTTTTAGGGCACATAAGAATCTCATATAAACAAGATAAAATAAACCATAATGTATTTATCTCTTTTTTGATGGGGTCCACTAATATTGTGGGGTCCACAGTGTTTGTGGGATCCACAGAAGAGAGAGATAGACACATAAAATAGTTACCAAATGAATTAACATGGATTTGTGCTTTAAAAAAGAGGAAGCAATAAAATGAGGGCCAAACTAAGCCTTAAGGCTCAAGCTCAGGCCACCAGACCTAATTGACTATCACTCAACAGTTGTACCAAATGTTGTATTAGTGATACTACATTTCATTGTATATTTGTATGGCCCGTTTGTTACAACTTATAAGCTGTAAATTATAAGTTACAGCTTTGAAAAAGTTGAAATGAAATGCTTGATGTGATTTTATTTAAGGTACAAAAGTCAACTTATTACCAAGGGTCCTTGTGGCCCAATGGTATCACTTCCTCTCTCCCAAGTGGGAGGGGATGGGTTCGAATCTCACGAAGGGTGAGTGGGAGGGATTTCCCCTCCTTCTCTTGTAGAACGCTCCGTGTGCTCTTGTCGGGTTGATCTCTTGGGTTCGTACTACTTGGATTGTGTGTGTGTGTGTGTGGCGTGCGTCATCCATGTAAGTAATCAAAAAAAAAAAAAGTCTACTTATTAGAAGTTGGATTAGAGGTGTTTTTTTGCAGCTTATAACTTATATGCCATCTATTGAATCTTTTATTGGACATTTTTCTCCTTTATTCTTTTTTCTATTGACATTAATTACCCCCATCTAAATTAAACCCCTCACTTATCCGAAAAACTATATCATTATTCATCTCCTCTCTCTCATATTTTCTTTTTGAGAAATTCTCTCTCACATATTAAAAATTACTTAGTTGAGATGTGTAACATAAAATTCATACATTTTTAATAAACGTTCTTAAATTATACTTAGACACTTTTTAAGGGCACGTTAGACAATAACACATAAATAGGCTATTTGACGGCTTATGTTACCAAACACCACTACAACTAATCACTGTTTCTGAAAAGTTGCACAGAGTATGTTCACAACTTATTCTAAGCTCTAAAAACTATAATTTAAAAAGTTAAAAAACTATAATCTAAACAGTAAACTACAACAAACAGGACTACATAATTACTGACAGAGCATTTGAGAACTAAATTTAACAATCATACCATTACTCTTTAAAATTTTGGCTTGATCCACTTGTGTGTGGGACCATTATCATGGCCAATTCACGAAGGACATCATACTATAATGGGCCAGATTGTCATGTCTTTGAATTGAAACTTGCCATTATAAACATGGGCCTTAAATTCAGGCTGCATAAAAATTTTGACACCCCTAATCTTGGGCCCACTAAATTAGTTAATTATCACCAAACCCTATCTGATGATCAAGTGGGTATAAAATCATGCATCTCGCGAATATACTTTCTCACTTTCCATTCACGCACCCACCAACCAAAGAAAGAGCCAAGTTAGGTAACTACAAACCAACAATGATTGGCTACTTCTCGTACCATCATATAATGATCTAACCGTCACACCACGTAAGCCTGCTATGTGGTGGAAAATACCAATCTATTCATGTATGAATATTTTACCCACTCTGTCATATTTTTTAAAATAAATAATTATATTTATAATATACCACCTATTTCTAGGGGTGGGTATTCGGTCGATTTGACATTATTCGGTTTGATTTGAGTTCGGTTCGGTTTGGAGGATTATCAACTGTTAATTGGCTGAAATTTAATTTGGTTTGTTTGGTTCGGTTAACTGAATACAAATTCGGTTTGGTTTGGTTATTCGGTTAATCGAATTGTAAAAAAATCCAATTTTATTTATTTATTTATTTTTCATTTTTCATAACTTTTTTTGTTTTTTTTCCCCTTTCTCTTTCATATTGCAAAAAAAGTATACTTTTCTTTATCTTCAATTGTAAAATACTTATATTTTATTATTTATAGTTATGTATAAGTATATTAATAATATAGAAAATAAAAATATAAAATAAAATTTTGATTTTTCGGTTCGGTTCAGTTTGCCTCTAGGCAACTGATAACCGAACTGAAATTTTTAATTCGGTTCGATTTTTAACCAAATTGAAATTTTTAACTGATATAATCGAACTGAAATTGAAAATTCGGTTCGATTAGTTCAATTTGTTCGGTTAACCGAACTGTTTGCCTACCCCTACCTATTTCAGAGATAATTATCAGGAGAAATTATAATACATGTATTATTGTCACTGGTGTAACATATCATGTCAGCATGATAATGTGGTGTGACAATCACCCTGGGTAGCTTCTCCAATTTTTGAGTCAATTGTAATGCTATATTTATTAAATTAGAATCTCAAATGATTTATCAATTACACCTAATGTCCTTATTTGCAATACTATCAACTATTGACACTGTCACAGCATATAATGCATGCTCATTGGCTTGTATCAAGTCTAACTCTGCAATATTTAATCACATCAGCCATACACGTGCACGCTCGTGCCATTTATAAATATAGGGTTATTTATAGATACATCCCTTGTACATAGCTCGTTTTTCACTATATTCCATATATTTCAAATTATGTTACTAATACCCTTATACTTTGGAATAAACTGAAATAGTTAGCAATTTCATTAAAATTAACGGAACAAGAGCTCATGTAATTGAGTATTTGCCACTTTGACACCTTATGGTGAGTACATTATTCAATTTGCCCTCTTGTACTTCTAAATGGGTTACTAATACCTCTTTGTGGATCGTTTGGTAGCTTATTTTTCTTACAAAATTAAATCACAAAAAATTGTGATTAGTATAAGTTGCCCAATGTAACTTTTAACCCATTGCAATTACAGAGGCTATTTCGATTTAAATAATTTATTTTAGCTTTTTGAGTTCATAATCATTGATTAACTTCAAAAGTTATTGCCATACATAGCTTTTGCCCGTTAATTTTAATGGAATTGTTATTTGTTTTACTTTCGTCGATTTGGAATTAAGGGGGCAAAGTAAAAAAAGAACAGGCTAATATACGGGGTGTGTCTGTAATTAACAAATAAATATATGTACATGATCATAAATGAGTGTAGTTTACCACCAACAAACCTTGTCACCATTGGCAACTACCCCTTGGCGGAGTCTCCAAAGACGTTTTTGCCCTTACCCTCGACTCTTTAGTTAAAAATTGCTACAGAAACAGAGAGAAAGAGACATAACAGCGGCAAGCAAGCCTAAAAAAACTCTCTCCCCAAAGATCTGAGTTTGGTTCTCTCTCTCTCTCTCTCTCTCTCTCTCTCTCTCTCCAATGGCGCCTCCATCGGTAACTAACGGCGATGTCGCCGGAAAACCAACGGTGACCAGCCGGGTCTCCTCGGTGTACAGTGAAGTACAGAACAGCCGTCTCGATCACTCTCTTCCTCTGCCCTCTGTTCTCAGAAGCTCCTTCAATGTCGTCGACGGTTCTCCTAGCTCTGCTGCCGGCAATCCAGGTCAGTTTCTGATTTATATATGTCCACGATTTTATATATGCCTATATATATATATCAGTACATAGTAGGGTAGATACATATATCGCTCGATTAAGCATTGTTCGATAGCTTAAGCTTTTAATGTTTCGTTAAGTGTTGGGTGTGAAAAGAAGAATTTAAAGTTTGAATCTTTGATTTGTAATTAATAGCGAGTCGAGGAAGTGAACAATATCAACTGAACTGAACCTGATTCAACTAGTTGGTCTTGTTTAGCAGATGATTGTGATTGTGATTGTGATGAGGATTTGATTGTGATTTGCAGATGAGATCGCGAAGTTGTTTCCTTGCCTTTTCGGGCAACCGTCTGCAATGTTAGTGCCTGGTGAATCTGCTGATCTCGGGTCGGGTCGGACCTTGAAGATTGGAGTGGTTTTGTCCGGAGGCCAAGCTCCTGGTGGACACAATGTTATATCTGGGATTTTCGGTTAGGATCTTGTATTTTGCTTGTTTGCACACATTTTGGTTCTTATGTTATTTGAATTATTGTTGAATTCAAAAATTTCTTGTGGTAGATTACTTGCAGGATCGTTGTAAAGGAAGCACAATGTATGGCTTTAGGGGCGGACCAGCTGGGATCATGAAGTGCAAATATGTGGTGCTGGACTCGGATTTTATTTACCCATATAGAAATCAGGTTAGGGATTCACAAGTTTAATTTGCAGTTTCTTGTAAATTAAATTAGAACTATTTTCTACCTAAAAATGCAGGGGTTTTTATTATTATTTGTAGTTTAATGGGGCCATTATTTGTAAATGTGTATAACACGAGTCGTCGCACCAAAAATTAGTTTGGTTGAGTTTATGAATGTGCATTTGCCTTTCTCACTTCTGCACGCGTTAATGTTTGCAACTTGTGGGGGAAAGCTTTATGTCTCAGCTAAGTTATATATTGCTCATGCGTTTTATTTTGTTTTCCCATGATTGCATTTATGTGCTTGTAAAAAGGTAATTGGGTACTCAGTTTCTACAATTTGAGTCCTAAAAAACTCTGCAAACCAGTGTGCCTTTGATATGGCACCGCACCCAATTTTTTTATTTTTTTTAATATCTATTGTGCAATCCAAGCTACGAACAAGAATATATGAAAGCCAACTGTAGCATTGCTGGTGCTCGGTGGATAGGAATTAGTGTTACCCCGAACATGGATATTCTGTATGTAGAATGGGTACATGGTACAATATAGGGTTAAGTACATTTTAACCTCATTTGGTTAGACCCTTTTTCACTTTACCCCTTGTGGTTTCGGATTAAAGTAAAATTGCTAATATTTCCCTCAAAATTGATAAAAATTCTAAAATTGACCAAAAATATTGACACTTAACACCCATTGTGAGGTTAACTTTGGGGTTAATCCCCTATGTGGAGATAATTCTGCCATTTAACACACCTATATGGGGCTCATTTTTAACACTTAACTACTTTGGGGGGCTAATTTTGGGGTTCACCTGCCTATGTGGGGTTAATTTTGGCACTTAAACTCTTCTATGTGGGACTAATTTTAACACTTAATCCCATGCGGGGCTATTTTGAGAGAAATCTTAGTAGTTTCACTTTAGTCCAAAACCACAAGGGAGTTAAGTGTCCACTTTTGAACCACAAGGGGGTAAACTGTATTTAACCCTACAATATACTACATTCCCTAAAATGCTCTATATGTGTGTACGGGGGATTGGGGGTATGCTTATGTAGATGATTTTGTTGAAATAAGATGATGTACTTAATATTAATATATGCCGGAATGTTATACCTTGACAATGAGATAATTAAAGATAAGTAGCAGTACACGAACTGTTCATTAACAATAGCAAATTTTCATTTGGATAATTGATATAATCTATGTAGAAGCATCAAACTGCAAATTACTTGGTTTGTAATAGCTCTTGATATCTATTAGACCTTTTTTTTTTACTCCTTGCTTAGAAACGTCTCTATTCTATTAGATTTATATATTGATTTTTTCGTATAATGGAAGGAAATTGATGTAGATATAAGAAGAAAATTTCTTTGATTTAGACTCGTTCCATAAGCAGTTTAGCATTTTCTGCTATTTACAAAGAGAATGTAATATTCTTGCAATCCTGAATATTTTGTTTCCATATATCTGTATTTTCAAAATGAACCCGTTCAAACAAATAAGATAGGTTTCAGAGCTGATTTTATTCCAACTCCTTGATTCAGGGCGGTTTCGATATGATTTGTAGTGGGAGAGACAAGATTGAAACTCCAGAACAGGTGATATTCTTTTTGGCTTTCAAAGAAATTGCATTTAGTTCTTCTAGTATGCTAAATGAAGTATTTGTTTCTTCTAGATTTTATTCTTCTATTCGTGTTTCAAGGGTAAGACTTACTAGGTTTTCATGGACACAATTTCAGTTTAAGCAAGCTGAAGAAACAGCAGTAAAGCTTGATCTGGATGGCCTTCTTGTAATTGGTGGCGATGACTCAAACACAAATGCTTGCCTCCTTGCTGAAAACTTTAGGTGAACTGTTTGTTTCAGTAAACAAATGGTTGTTGGTCATCCTATTTTTTAGCTTTAAATTTTACTTGTTTGGCTGCTGTATTTTTTAAATTCGGATTATTGTTTATATTCTTATTCTAACTTATCTATGCAATCCTATTTGTGTGACTTCACTTGCTGTATCGTATTATTCAGGAGTAAAAATTTGAAAACTAGAGTGATTGGATGCCCAAAGACAATTGATGGTGACTTGAAATGCAAAGAAGTTCCAACAAGTTTTGGTTTTGATACTGCATGCAAGGTAATTCTAACCATGTCATTCCACAACTTCACTTCTACAATCTGTATGCAGTAATATTCTATCTTTTCTCATAGTACAACCTTATATGCACGAGTAATTAATTTACTGCAATAGTTGCTTTAATTTGATTCATGCGAATAACCTAAAAAAAAAAATCTTCACAAGGCACATGATAATCGGGTCTGTCAGATCTTCTTGGAGTCATACACACAACTATATCGTTCAATAATTGAATGTACTATTGGTGCTATAGTTCTGTGATCTAATAAAAGGATTTCATCTTACTTACTGGTGTATTATTTGCAATCTTCACCCTGAATTAGGAATTGAACTCTCTGTCGCTTCTAGTTTTAATACCTCTCTGAAACAGAAATTTACAGGAGTGAGGTGATTTATAAAGATGTCAGAATCTCTTTTTTCTTTCAATATCAGGATAATATCCATCTAAAATAATTTTTTGAGGCTCTCTGGATGTTGATCACTTAGCATCAATAAACTCTATGCTTTTCTTTCTTTCTTTTTTTCTTTTTCTTTTTTTTCTTTTTTTTTTAACACAATCATACTGGAAAATTTTCAAATTATATCTGACTTGGATTAGGTCTGCAGACCATAACTGCCATTTGGGAGTAAATCTTCATGTGACTAATGTTATACACTGCAAAATTGTCGCTGATGGGGTTTCTGATTACGCAGATATACGCAGAAATGATTGGAAATGTCATGATAGATGCACGTTCAACTGGAAAATATTATCATTGTAAGATATGGAACTTGTGACTTGTTAGCAGGATACTTTTCAAATTATCCTTTGCTCATTTGCCCGAATTTTATATATTTACTTTTTGGACTGTTACACTGTTCTAGTAATTGACCTATGCTGTATTGGTTGACACCATCTTGACCAACTTTTTATTAACATGTGATGTCTGTATTGGTGCTACACGCACATCCCTTCTTAAGAACACGCTTTAATTTCTAATTTTTGTCAACTCTTGCTATGTGCCTTTATTTCTAAGAAAATGTATGCAATTGTTTGCAGTTGTACGGCTTATGGGACGTGCTGCTTCACACATCACATTAGAGTGCGCTTTACAAACTCATCCCAACATTACTCTTATTGGTGAAGAGGTACCACAATTTATTTATTACTTCACTTCTGAGTCTTTTACCAAAAAGAAAAAGGAAAATGCTACGCTAGATACACATACTCTTGGAAGGACTTGAGAATTTGGCTAACGAGTTGGACGTTTAAATCAGTTCTGCTAACAAGTATATGTTGTGTTATGTTCCTTTCATTACCAATAACAGAAGTACGTTCTTGAGCTGGTTTTATGGAAAATGCTCGAAAATTACAGTTATTTATTGATAATCATTACAAAATGAAAAAACTAGCATCTTTATGGTCTGACTTGTATTAGGTTTCAGCAAAGCTTTAGCTACCTTTGTTGCTATTAAAATTCCCCTAGTCATTTTTTTAATCTGAAATTTTCTAAAACCACCAGAAAGTTTGGCTAGTTAGTCTGTCCCATTAAATCATGGAGCTTGAGCTTTTCCGATGGTTTATAGGTCGGTTTTGGTCCAAAGCTCTCCCTTTATTACAGTTTCACACACTTCAAGAACTCTTGATTGCTGTTAAAAAAACGGAAGTCAACTTGGCAACCATGGATGTATTTCTGGAAATTGTCTTTGTAGAAAACTGATATCCTAGTAAACCATTATATGACCATGAGTGTCTTCCATTGAACTAATATCAATAGAGGTCCTATAACCAGGGTCTGCCATGGAAAATATGCTTATCGCCTGGAAAAAAATGGTAGCTGCAGCAGATAGAGAGCTTAACTAAAATTTATATTTGCTAGTGGTGAATATTCAATTTTGAGCTGGTTATTCGGTATATTCAGTCTTGAGAAGATTGTGGTATGATCTTGCCACGGTGAATTGCAAAGGTCAAAATATGTGGGTGAATGTCATCTTTTACCCCGTCATCCCATTTTGATGATATCTAAGAATGTGCAATGGTTTGTCAGATTTGTAGGTATTTAAAGTTTCGAAACACATTACAAGTCATATATCCACAATAATTGTCTAAAAAACCTTTCAATATAAATATTTGTTATACGAAAGTTATCTTGCCACAGGTTGCTGCAAAGAAAGAGACTTTGAAAAGTGTTACAGATTACATTGCCGATGTGATCTCTAAACGGGCAGAACTTGGTTATAACTATGGTGTGATACTTATACCTGAAGGCCTTATTGATTTCATTCCTGAGGTAAGTAGTTGATCACATCAATATATTTGTCTCCATTTCTTCTTCAGCAGTTGGTGTTCTTATTGTGGGTTATTTTTGGTTACTATGTTGTTCATATGGTATAATTATGGCCGTTGACTATTCGTCGGTGATTTTACTGTGTCATTACAGGTGCAGCAGCTCATTGCAGAACTAAATGAAGTTTTGGCCCATGAGACTGTAGATGAAGGAGGTCTTTGGAAAAACAAACTTCAAGCTCAATCTCTGCAGCTTTTTGAACTTTTACCTCCAGCTATTCAGGAACAGTTGATGCTTGAGAGAGATCCACATGGAAATGTCCAGGTTGCCAAAATTGAAACAGAGAAAATGCTTATTCAAATGGTGGAAACTGAGTTGGAGCTGAGGAAGCAGAAGGGTGCATATAAAGGCCAGTTCAAAGGACAGTCCCACTTTTTTGGGTATTTATAACACTTCATCGACCGTCTGTTATCATTTATAATCACATGTTCCATAAAAAAGTGATTGAGATAAATTCGATGGGGGTTGTTAGTGAACTCCAGTCATTCAGCAATTTATTTGTGATGGAGAGCAGTTTCGAGATAACCATTGTTCATCTGACATTCCCAGCATTACTTTTCACTTTGCAGATATGAAGGGAGATGTGGTCTACCATCCAATTTTGATTCTACATACTGTTATGCTTTGGGCTATGCAGCTGGAGCTCTCCTGCAGAGTGGAAAAACTGGGCTAATATCATCGGTTTGTGCCTCTACACTCTGTTGACCTACTTCATTTTGTTCTAAATTTCATTTGCGAGTGTTTTTATCCTTTTGCTGGTTATTTTGTCTTTTTACTTCATATTCCATTGTGATTTTAGATTTTAAACTTTGGTTTTATTATCCTTTGAGCTGATACTTTTCGTATCTCAAATATATTAACCTCTGAGTTTCTTGTTTTGAATGTCGGCAGGTAGCTAATTTGGCTGCTCCAGTCGAAGAATGGACTGTTGGTGGAACTGCTTTGACTGCATTAATGGACGTGGAGAGGAGACACGGTATACAAACCACTAGCCATTATGTTCTTATCATGTTGTATAAAGACCTTTTGTGGGAAGATTCTCTCTTTCTTTTTTCCGCTCACAATGAGGGGTTCATGGTTGGCAGAATATGATATCCCACATATTTCTAAGTTATATTAGAAACACTAGGGTGGCCGCACCACTCTGGATTGGGAGTGATGACTAAGTTTGGATCGAACTTCCAGCTCTATGTTGTTAAGTGACTTCCCTCAAACTTGTAGTTGCCTTCTCTCATTTGTCAACATAGCTTCCACCATTGCATCAAGCTACGGGTCCCTCTATTGCTAGTAGTGTGACAGCTTGATATATGTGGGCTTACTCTCTGAAAACTTGTGGGCTGTTTGGACGTCCATAAATTGAATGGGGTCATTTTGCAATCTGTAAAGAATCTTAATTTGTTCATTGTAAAACTCCGAAAAGTTCATCATGTTTCTTCACACGTGGTAATTTCTAGGTTCTCTTGAGATGACATAATTGATGAGTTTAAGTGTTAAATTTTAGCATTGCTATTTTTCCAAATGACCTAATTCAAGATATAGATATCTACTTTGAAATTCTTTTGAAATTGATGGGACATGCAAATTTGCGGGGTACGCAAACAGGCCATTGAGCTTTGTGAGTTATTGGTAGTCCAACATGGTATCAGAGCATTCGTTTAGTTCTATTTGTTTGCATCTGATCCGCGGCAGCTTGTTGCATCTTTACCTGCCACCTGCAAAGGGGTTTCACTTGAAAAGTTTAAGCTTTTGGAGCAATTGGTGGTAATAAATACTACATTGTTTGAGAGTAGTCTGTTGTTAATGCAGTTATGACTGCTCTTATGAGGTAATAGATAGATTACTACCCGTCATATCAACATATATGATATTCCATTATCCGGATTTATGCCACACAAATGTTTAATACTTTAATCTTTTAAGAAGAGATTCAACCATTGTGTTGGGAGTTACCGTGGAAATCTCCACTATCTAGTGGATGTATCTGTAATTTGACTCTTTCAAGTTTGTTTGGTTCATAAATTTAGTGAGAGAAGGAAAAGGGCAACAAAAATTTTTTAAAAAAACAAACAAACAAACAATCACTTTTCTTTGGTTGGTTAGTAAGGAAAATAGCGAGGAAAATACGATGGAAAAAAGTAGAGTGGAGAATAAATTAGAAATTTTGAATTTTGTGAGTCGCTTCCCTCCATTTTTTCTTTACAAATATATTTTTGAAAATATTTAAAGTTAAGCTTTTTTAAGAATGGAGGAAAACACAATGGAACTAGTTATTCTTCTTGTTTTCCTATCCACTTTCTTTTCCTGCTCTAAATCTAAACACTTCGTTTAGTCAATTTTACTGAAAAGTTCCGAGTCTTTTCTGCAATTCAATTTTTTTTTTTTTTTTTTTGCAGGTAAATTCAAGCCTGTGATAAAGAAAGCAATGGTTGAGCTTGAAGGTATGTATAAATTCTCTGTATGCTCATATCTTGTGTCTTGGTCTTTCTATTAGGTAAATTGGTTTCGCACTCTCTCTTTCTCTTCAGAGTTTAGTGTTAAGTAGAATTAATTTGTTTGATTACCAGTTTGGTGAGTACAATGAATTGATTTTGGTAATTGCGTCTGTAAATTTGTTGCTATAGATAGTCTTGAACCATCCAGAGATATAATTCATAATGACAAATGTTTCAGGTGCACCATTCAAGAAATTTGCATCCCTGCGGGAAGAGTGGGCCATTCAGAATCGTTACATCAGTCCCGGTAGGTTATACTTCTGCTTTCCCATATAGCACGGACACTTCATTTTGGGTGCCGTCTCCGTATCGTGTCCGTGTCAGACACCGACACTCGTCGGACACGCATCACCACGTGTTAGACACGCTATAAAACGTGTCTTAAATATTTTAACATCGGACACACCTTGATCGCGTGTCGGACACGCAGCCAACATAGTCGGACACACAAGTGAATGCAGCATGGTGGCCTCTCATTAGAAATGCATTTTAAAACTTTGAGGCAATAATCTTAATATTGTAAAAGTGGGGATACGTAATTGGTTTATTTGAGAATTATGGAAACATTGGTGGACATGGAACTGCAAATTGTATGTTTAAATCAAAGATATAATGATTTATCGTTGTATCCTACTGTGTCTGTATCCTCTTAAATTGTTATGTTTTGTAATCATTTTATGAGTGTATGTTGTAAGTTTCTATTTGCCTAGTTTCTATGGGTGAATATCAGAATCTGTAATGTAATATTGATATTTAGTTCTCTCTTCTTCTTCTTTTACTTCAAACTAAATTATATTTTTTAGAAATATTTTTTTATTCGACGTATCCTAGCCGTCTCCGTATCCTACATTTTTGGAATTTGCCGTATCGCCATCTCCGTATCGTGTCGTCTCCGTGTCACGTATTCGTATCCGTGCTACATAGCTGCTTTCAGTCCCCTAATACAAGAAAAAAAGAATTTGTTCTCTGTATTTGAGTGACATGGTATCACAAATTAATCATATATTCTTTTAGTGACGTATTGATACATATCTGATCCAAATTATTTTTGATCTATTGTTTCCAGGTCCAATTCAATTTAATGGCCCATCATCTGATTCTCTCAGTCACACTCTATTGCTGGAACTTGGAGTTCAAGCTTAGGAGCCTAGAAATGCAATTTGACATTTCCAGAGAAAACGAAAAACTACGCCAGCTGTTATTTATAGTCATTTTCCAATTTTCTGTTTCACTTTGTGCATCTAGTGAGGATGTTGATGTTTCTCTAAACGTTTTGGACCGTTATTCATGGGATGCACAATTCTGGTACGTGTTTTCACTTATCTCACGTTGCATTGTTGAGCTTTGTTTCAGTGTTTTTTATTTTTTTTTTCCTTTCTTTTCTTTTTTTTTTTTGGCTTGATCAAAGAATCTACTCTCCCATTATCTTCGTCTTCAGATTGGCCATAATTTGGCTCCTCAACGCAACTGACCCACTCACGGAAAATGTGAGAATTTTTTGAAGTTAAAAAAGAACTCTACCAAAAAAAAAAAATTCAATAATAAATTTGAAAAAGAAATTATGAGAAAGAAATTTATTTCAATTTTTTGTTTTCTTTAATAGTTTCCTTGGCTGTATTTCGTTGTCATTAGTGATTCCATTAACACAGATATTTTGGTCCTTGGTTGTATTTCGTTGTCATTAGTGATTCCATTATCACAGATATTTTGGAACATCAAGATATCTCCTTGTTGGGTTTTTTTTTTTTTTTGGGGGGAGGGGGAGTACTGATGGGGCCAGAGTAGCGACACCTGAATCAGATCAGGGAAAGCCAAAGGTTTACTTCCAAATCAATGTAAGCTGGACCGGGGGGGGGGGGGGGGGGGGGGGGGGGGGGGGGTCTACAATTTTTTTCTTGTTATCAAAGAAAAAAACCTCTCCCCATATGTATACATGTGAGTTTGTGTATCTGTATGTACTGATTTTAGGGGCCTGAGTTGGTTGAATTGAACAATGTTCTGCACTAGAGGAAAACAAATTCTTTCGCGTCAAGGGTCTGCTTGAAATCACTCTTCAACGCTCTTACGACCCGTCCCAAATGTGCTTTTGAGACCCGTTCCAAATGTGCTTTTGAGATATATTAATTTTAGAAAGTACTTCAGAGGTCCAAAAACACATTTTGGTTGATGCATGCCCAAATGTGATGCTAGAAGCAGATTGGGGTTCTAAATTTTTAATGAATTTTTCTTGATTCTCAATGTATCCCTTGTAATTAGAACTTTTACTTCTACTGAAAAACAAAAACCACAGCTAGTCCAAAACAAGACCTAAGAAGCTTAGAGGTTTAAGGCAAACCTGCTCTACAACCACTATGATCAGATGAGAGATCCATTCCAACTTATGATGCATACAGAATAATATAGTTGGTAAATGCTATCTACTTCATCTTGGTTCGAATGAGTATGATAGTAAACTTGTAAACACACAAAAATCAATCAAAAATATTTTGAACAGTGAAATTACTCGAGTACTCCCAACTTAATGGGGATATTGGCATGGTTTGAGACGAGACTTGTTTTTGTCAAATGGGTTCCAAGAGGATCATCAAATGTGTTGACAAACTCAATAGCTGCCAATAACTACCAAATTAAAGTTGATGACTTTTAACATTGAGTTTTAGACTCCAAGATGATCAATGTACAAAAGAGTTTTGAAAATGGAAACTGGTGAAGAGAGTTTGCATTTTCGCTAAGTATGGAAAGGGACAGACAGAGAGAGAGAGAGAGAGAGAGAGAGAGAGAGAGAGAGAGAGAGAGAGAGAGAGAGAGAGAGGGTAATCAAATTTTGGTGGGGGAGATTACACCCATTAAGATTATCATATAAGAATGCATCTATAAATTATGTTCACCGACATACTTTCGGTGTTAAAATGGTCACTCGTTTACTACTATTGTTGGAGTACATTTTGTGGATATATCCAGATTCTATTTAGTTAAACCAATATACTTTTTTGATTATTCAAATGGAATATTCAAATGGAAATTTTCCGTTGAGATGCTCTAATGCTATCATACTCCACGCACGATATATTATGGCACAATCAATTTTAAATGAACAAGATAAATCCGTGTCATCTTTATTATACGAGCCACTAAACTAATTGACTTTGATGTTCTTTATAAACTTACTTTAGTATCATCATCTTAATTGTTTGGCAGGACTTTAGTGTCCACTTGAAAGTGCGTAGTTTAACAAATATAGGAGGCTAACATTTTGCTATATTCCTATAAATAAATAAAAATAAAAACAAAACATTTCGCTATATATGTGTATTAGGAAGTAATTGTGTCCGTGAGCACTATCAAAAAGAAAATACCACTAGTGGTGGTTTCCGCCTGTAGCGGCTCGGTGGTTGTGTGTGTGTGTGTGTGTGTGTGTGTGTGTGTGTGTGAGAGAGAGAGAGAGAGAGAGAGAGAGAGAGAGAGAGAGAGATGATCGGTGGTCATCCCTTTCTTTTTTGAAGATTTAAATTTTTGAGAAGTGTAAAAGTAAGAAAAAAATTGGACCCTTGGATAGCACAGAAGGATCCAATTAATTAAAATGTCTCGCCTTTTAAATGGTGCTAAGATGCATAAATATTACAATTTTTAAAATCATGACTCTTAGATCAAATGTTAAGGTAAAAATACTCCTCCCTTCTTCTACAGAGTATATTCATTGTGTGTGTTTTTTTTTTTGTTTTTTTGGGGCTAAGAAGAGTGATCTATTCATTGGTTACAAGTTAGTACTCTAGTGTTGATTAGTATCTAAATCACCAGCACATGACATATTTTCTAATGAAATTTATTGTATCCTTGGAGCCCCAAATGTGCTAAAAAGTATGCATAATGAAGGTGAACCTTAAAGATAAGAGAGAGTACTGTTGTATTCATGTGCATCAATCATCTTGATAAGCTTCACCTTTACTTCTTCTACTTATGCTTCTTTTTTCTTTTTTCTTTTTTCTTTTATTTACTTTTATCTTTGTTTATTCTTTACGGTCAAAATAGACTTCACCACAGCAGGTTGAGCCCCTGATTTCTCCTAAAAAATGGTACTCACTTTTTCCACCATAGACAACACAAATGATTTGCTTTTCAAATTAAAGTAACGTTGCTTTGCATTTCGAATCCCAATAATCACATGCTGCTTATTTGGCTTTATATTCACATTTTGCCACGTAATAATATGGAAAGGGTCACGTGCATCTTACCTTTTACAATCATGAAATGTCCCCTCCTCACCTCTAATGTAAGTAAAGAATGCTCATGCCAACCCAACCCATTTTACTACTACTCACTATTAATTAATAAAGGTCTGATTAGAGACAGTGTACTGTTAGTTACTCTTTTCAAAGAGGCTTACAGAGGGAGTTTGTCATCCTCATCCACACTCAACTTGGTTACATCCCCACCCAACAACTAAATATATACAGATATAATGTATTATGTATTGGATAATGTTATTCGCACTCTATTGATTATTAATTAAATATACTTTTTATTAATTGCATTGAGTGTATAATATAATAGGTTGTTAGAGTGGTATCATAGAGTACATTAATTGATTTTTGGAGTATTAACAATAATTCCCGTTGTATATAGATAATATATAGTATATATATATATATATATATAATATTACATATGCAATGCGCATAGTGAAGTTGTCTTCTAGCATGTGATCACGGCAGAAGAGGAAGAGCTAAACTGCTAATTAATTAAAGCAAATGGGGTACATAGGTCTTTAAAAATAAAGAGTACAGTTTTGCTCACTCTAAAATTGCTCACCCATTATTCATCCAACTTTTTTATTAGTTAATACAGTGGACCCATGACTTTTTACCAGTAATCTATTACAGTCCGTTTGGTTCATGAATTCTTATGGTGGATTTTGATTCACCCTAAGATTACTAGTAATCTTAAAATTTATCCTTATTTGGTTCATGAATTATTCATTGAATTGTGGGTCCCATTAGATTTAGAATCCACCCAAAGGTGAAATATAGGGTGGATTCTAAATCCTAGCTTGGAGGTGGTATTCTCAAATATTACTGGGGTTTTGATTTTTTAATTTCATACTAACTAAATTAGCCCTTATATTTATGGAAGTTATAACTTTTTTTTTTTTTTTTTTTACTGATGGCAAAGCACCCACAGGCGCCACGCACACACGCAGGGGGGGCCACAGGCCCACAACCCAACAAACCCCAAAGGACAGACTTCCCCAAGGAATGTCTCCAAGGGGAGTCGAACTCCCCCACTCCAAGAGGAGAGAGGGACCGGGTACCACTGGGCTACAAGGCCCTTGGTTGTGGAAGTTATAACTTAACATAATAACATCATTCCTATTATTGATAAGCCTTCAAGGATAATTTATGTATTTAACGTCATTCCTATTTCATTTTCCTTGATCCAACCAAACATATATTCTAAATCCACCTAGGATTCTGCTCGTGAACCAAACACTTTACAGTGATTCAGATTTCTAGTAAATTGATTACTAGTATTATAATTCTTACAAAATTAGAATCTACATAAAATAATCCATAAATCAAACGAGCCATTAGAATTAAATGAACAATTTTAGAGTGAGCAAAATATATTAAAAAGAAATCATATTAAAAAGTTGTATTAGGTAAAGAGAGATCACATCGTAACAACTAACCAACAATAGAACTTGCAAGAGACTAACTACTCTTTAAAACAAAACTTGGAAAGAAGAAACCATATTGATATAGGACGTAAGTCTCTATATATAAACGAACATATATATTTATTTATATATAAATACACACGTGTACATACAAATCAAAGAAGTTACTCAAAATAAGAGTAATGCTAGATGCACAATAAAAATGCACAATCAAATGCACAACTAGTTTAAAATTGTTGGACATCGTGCTGAAAAAACTGTACACCCTTCTTTTTGTCTTTTTGTGTGTACAGACTTTTCAGCACGAAGTCCAACAATTTTAAACAGATTGTACATTTAATTGTGCATATTTTTTGTGCATCTAATATTTCCGCTCAAAACATATAAGAAAAGCATCAAAGTCAAAGTGCCCAAGCTTAGCCTAGGCCACCTAGTGCTACGAGCCATATGGTCCGTAACAACCGGTGCTGTGTCCGAATCATCAATAATTTCATCATTTCACTAATAAAAAAAAGTTTTTCGTCATTTTGGATTCAGATCCTATCGTTAATTTGCCTTATTTAATTTAATTAGTGCATATATTTGTTGTGAGTTGGTGTACGTATTTGTGGTTTAATTTGCCTCCTTTTTTTTACTCAGATAAAACGGCAATAAACAAAGTGTTTAAAGTATACTGGCGGAGATCCCAAAATCGCAAACAGGGGTGGACCCAAAAGTTTTGTCCAGGGGGACAAAAACTTATACAGGGGTTTGAGGGTAGCGCCCCCAATCCGATTTTTTTAAGCTTAAAAGCATTTTTTTGAAAAGTTGAAGGACAATTAAGGGATAAAAATGAATAAAGCATGAAATATGTAAGGTGAAAGAATTATTTTAAAAAGTTGAGGGGGCAATTAATGGGCAAAAATAAATACTGTATGAAATATATAAGGTAAAAGAAATATTTTGAAAAGTTAAGGGGGCATTTTGGGAGCAAAAATGACTAATGTATGAGATATACAAGGTAAAAGAGTGATTTTGAAAAGTTGAGAGAAGGCAATTAAAGGGCAAAAATAAATAATGCTTAAAATTTATAAGATAAAGTATTGATTTTTAAAGTTGAGGGGGGACAACTGCCCGTTTTACCACTATGTGCATCTACCCATAATCGCAGAGGACATACTGAAGAATTTGTCCCCCTACCGGGAAAAAAAATGTTCTCCATGATTTGTTATATATGCAAAGGAGAGTGTACATGTGTGTACATATCTCTCTCGATCTATATCTACATATATCTTTTATCTCATGTGACTATTACACATGTGATATTATGTGTGTCTCGATCATCTAAAAAAAAAGAAGATATACTGGCCACTATGAATTGAAGGGTGGCCAAATAGTCGCACCTTAAGCTGGCATTTTAAAATCCAATTGTTAAAGGTATGTGGCAAATATTTATTTTAAGCGTAACCCCATGTTTGGATTTTTGTCTTTCCTATTACTAATTTTTGGACAAATGTCTCAAACCAAGACAAGTTAGCTTGATGATATTTAATTTGTATTACTAGCTTGTAATACATGACACCTAGTCATATAGTATGAACTTAATTAGAAGAAAGAACGCCAACATTGATCTCCCAAAACACAAGGAAAAAAAATATATATAAACAAGCTATTGTCAACCTAACATGCCAGAATTGTACTCCTATACCATATTTGGACCTAAAATATTATATGCATCAAAACAACATTAAAGCAAACGGACCTCATTGTCATCATCATTAATAAATTGTCATTCATATAACCCTGTAGGCTGTAGGTAATGCTCATTACATTGAAACTTGAAAGCATGCATGGTGCCACCTGATAAAGGAATTATGAAATGGGAAAATTAATGAATGAAAATTCACAATTTGAAGGGACGTTCCTAGCTAGATCTTTATGTTTGGTTTGCAGAATTTTTAAGTCGGCATGTGTTTGGTTTATAGATTTAGAGAAATAAATAAAAGAGAAAGGAGAACAAAAAAGGAAACTATAGTTCCTTTATGTTTTTTTTAATGCATGCTTAAATAATAGGAGTATTAAAAATTAGTAAAAATTAAAAAAAAAAAATTCTAAAATATAATTGTAGCATATAAATAATGGTTATTTTTTTAAAAGATATTGTTAGAACAATTGGATAATAATTATTTCTTACAAATTCCTGCATGCAATCACATAAATAAATAAATAAATAAGAATAGCTAGTCGAGCTAGAGGCTTATCAAATGTGATACTATCTATATTGGGAAAATTCTTCGATACGTTAAGGTAGTTTCACGTATCTATAATCTAGTGATTTTGGTAAAAAATATTTATTGTCGATAAGAAATGTTTGTTCCAATCAAATCCATCAAGAAACAAATGTCCATTTTCACAAAATAAACAAATATATCTTACCTAAAAACACTTATAAGAGCATCTCTACAGGAGAAGTCCAAATTTACTCATCAAATGACTCTCATTTGATGTAAAAATTTACATTTGCCTCTCCAAAGAATATACAAAATGTTGATTATTTTAGGGTGATGCTATTGCCACTCCATTATTGAACCAATCCACTCCATGGTACCATTCTTAAAGCATGTGGTGCATGCATGTCATGCATTATATACATGGTACCACATGCTTTGATAATGGTACTATGGAGTGCATTGGTTCAATGATGGAGTGGAAATAACAATTCCCTTATTTTAATATATCTTAAGTTTTCCATCTTTTTTATATTCAAACTTTTTAATCACTTTTAATCATCCAACAACTTCCTCTCTCTCTCTCCTCCACATTTTTTTATTCAAAAAAATAGTTTTGATGCAATAGACAAATGTACGTAACAAAGTTGTTGCAATTGACAAGGGCAGCAAAGTTCCTGCTGCTGTTTGATGCTCCCTTTGGAGCTCATTTTGCTGACATAGCACAGCAAATAATTTTGGTATAATGGTTTACTGCCATTGTTGGAGATGGTCTAAGTACACCAAACCAGTAAGAGCATCCACAATGAGTTGCTAAAATTTAACGAAAACTTACACTAAGTTGTTGTACACGGCGAAGAGTGTTAGCAATGGGAAATAAGGGGACAGCACAAACTATGCCGTGTGAATAATAGTGCGGCACACATTGTACCGTCTGCTTTCATACAGCCCACGAGTGCCGTGTGGGTGAAACGGCACAATGAGTGTCGTGTGGCTTTGGAAGGCACAATATGTGTCGTGTGGCCTTTTGGGCGGCACAATGTGCGCCGTCTAGATTCATGCGGCACACTTTGTGCCGTTTTGTCCCAAATTAGCTAAAACTCACAGAAACTTAGTGCTACTGCAAACTTAAGTTTGACTAAGTTTTATATCCTTTACATTAGTTAAAACTCGCCCATTGTTAATACCTTTTAACTAAGTTATTCTAATTTGTCCTACAACACACTACCATTGTTGATGCTCTAAGGTGCACCGAAAAATTCTCCTTTTATATTGTGGTTCAAGAATCAAATAAGTTTTTCATTACCATGATACCATCATCTATCACATCTATATGATCTTTTATCATCTTAAAAGCTACACACATATGTGTACAGTGTACGGAACGTTCAATACTCTGCAAAATTGCAGAAGATGCCGCCTCACCAAATAGTCTCCTGTAGCCTACCACACCCTATTCCTATTTCTTTATGAGATATTGTGTACCAACTAAGTATATGTTTGGCATCAATTTGTTATTGGAGCACATCATAGGAGGGCAGAGCCAGAGCTAACTTGACATTATTTTGCACATATATAAACTCACAGCTGTGCAGCCTGCCTGTGCTATTTCTTTGTACTGACTGTAGCCTGTTAAAGACTCCGAAGGGAATTTATATATATATATATATATATAAATTCATTTGCAATAAAAGTTATGAATGCTAAGAGACTAAGGATTCTCGGCCAGGCCGATTCTGAGACGATAAAAAATATCCGATGCATCAAGCGAATTTTTAAAGGAGTCGAAAAAATAAGGCCTTTATACTAAATTTTATTGAAATTATGAAGAAATTAAAAGAAAATAGGCTTAAAAATGATAAGTTTTATAAAAAATAAGAAGAAATTACGAAGAAAAAAAAAAGACCTAAAATTGAGGCCCCATGCGATTGCTTCGCAAAATTGACTCAGGGCCGGCCCTGTCATCGGCCGCACCAGGAGGTGCTGCTGCTGAGTGAGCAGCGTCCATGTGATTCTGGCAGAATCACAAAATAAAAAATAAAATAAAATAAAGAAAAAGAAAGATAGCATTTGAAAGGGTAAATTTGAAAGTGCATGTGAGGTAAATTTTGTTGACTGCATGTTAAAAGATGACTATTGAGTTGAGACATCTCAAATATGAAAGAGGACTCTTAAAATAGAACTAAGGAGGATTTTCTTCCCACCCATCTAAGGTTGGATCCTTCGATCCGATCTGTAAGAAAAACCCTGTATCTGGTAACCACATTCAAACCGCCAGTATAATTATCTTATACTTTGTATTCTTTGAAATTGGTTTCATTTCATCATTTTTAAACGGAAAACATCCATGTACTTATTCATTAAGAGTCAAGCTCCCAAAAATTGATAATGAGTCGCATTCTTTTAAAGGTTTATTCCTGACAACTTATTTCAGTTTGTAGAAAGAAAAAAAAAACAAAAAAAAAACAAAAACTTTTTAGAAAATTAAAAGTTTCAGCATTAATTTTCTTTCAATTCATTAATATATAGCCACATTGAAAATTTTAAATAAATAATTCTGCTGAAAAAAATCAACAGTCTATTTCAATACTTAAAACATTGTTTTCAGTGTTGCAAATTCGGTAACTTAAAATTTTCAGTACAAAAAATCTAGTGCTTAATTTTCAGTACTTAATTTTAAAATGTATAAAATAGAATCTCAATTATCATAAATTTCTATGGGACCCTTCCTTAATACATTGGGAAATAAACTTAAAATACATTGGGAAATAAACTTAAAATATTTAAAAAAAAATTAATTAGCACGGAGCAATGTCCTTAATTATTAACATTTTTTTTTTATACTTATCAGGATCCGGATGGACTGGATTCGCACACACCCCCAACCCAACCCCACCCCACCCCACCCCAAGCCCCTCAATGGCCCACTGCAAAGCCTAACAATGATCATTCATTGCGACTTAAGCACATAGGGGGGGGGGGGGGGGGTGGAAATAAATTCTTAATGGGATTCGAACCCTCCCCTCCCACTTGGGGGGAAAAAGATTGATGTCACTAGACCACAAGGGATTCGAACCCTCCCCTCCCACTTGGGGGGAAAAAGATTGATGTCACTAGACCACAAGGGTCTTGGCTCTTAATTATAAACATTGAACAATACAACGAATCGAATTAAACATTCTATTGCCATTGTCAAATGGTTATTTAAAAGTTTGTTTTTTGGTCATACGGAAATACCTATTTAAAATTATTTTTTTTGGTAAATAAAATGGAAATGTTGTCGCGATCCATCCCACTACGCGCGAAAATAGGACACGTGGTATGCCACCAAGGCTCATCCAAAACAATTACAACATAGCAGCAAAATAAATATAAATACAATTGTGATCAAACAACTCCCAATGACTCAATAGATTATGAAATCAGAGTAAAAAGTCTTCCCCCGCCCCCACTCTCTCCCTCCCTTTAAAATACTTACAGAAACAAGTCCTTTTTTAAAGTAAGCAATCCAGTCGACTGTATTGGGGTCCCAGTCGACTGCTTTGGGGATTGCAAAGAGCATAGAATCTCAACACCCCAATCCAATCGATTGGCCTTTGTCCAGTCGACTGTGCCTCAAAATTTCCAGTCGACTAACATACGTTCAGTCAACTGGACTTAGTCCTACAGTGACTCTTGTTTTTGATAAACAATCCGGTCAACTATTTTCTCCACTCAGTCGAATGGTTTATGAAAACTAAAAGAGAAAAATCATCCACCCTATGTATCCAGTCGACTGTGTCGAGGACCCAGTCGACTGGTTTCCCAAAACACAACACATTCTGCAGAATCTCATTCATAAGGTTATCCCAACTCACTCCAAATTAATACCAACTGAATTGCAATTCACTACCAACATTATATATCATACAAGAACTTAGAATAAGATCAGATACATAATTATTACAAGATCACAGATACTACAAGTGTTTCGAGATTCCAAAACATAATCCTCCTTATGATTCATTTACAATAGGGATAACTACAAAACTACGTACAGGTGGTTTAGGACTCACGTGCTCCTATGGCCTCACTCCTTGCGTTTCTTCTTTCCCTTTTCTTCTCACCTGCAATGGAGTAAAGCTCCACTGCTCAGCTAATGCTGTGTGCACAGTACTAAACAAAATGCTTATACGACAATTCATGCTCTAAACATCAAAACACATCAAAATAGCCTTCCGGGTGAGAGATACACATTCATCCGGTAATGAGATTATGAAATTGATGTCGTGGAGAGCCTTCTCTCAACCACTCATCCAAGTGCCTTAGCATGGCCTTCTCCCAAACCTTGCACGGTGCTCTGGCAGGGCCTTCTCCCAAACCATGCAATGTAGCCGTCGCTACAATATAATCCTCAAACATCGAGGAGCTTACCCCCAGAATGAAACTGTATCAAACTCCCATTCGACCCACATTGTCACACCCCGACCCGCCCCCGCGGGTTAGGACACGTGTAACAAAGCCAAGGACCAAACAATTACTTTTTTTTTTTCAACGTTCCAAAATACCATTTTGACTGAAATACTAGGGGTCAAATATCCTTTTTATCAAATAAATTAATAAAGAGGAATAAAATAAAGTTTTAAAACCGTAAAATTGTACTTGGGCAAAGTTTCCCTCATTATAGCACCTTTCATCCTGTTTTCATAACTAAAACATTTTTAAGCCCTGCTACACTCATTTATTTTAAATATTCCAAAACATATCAACCCAACTAAATATATAAATAATACAAACTCATTCTGACATTTATTTCTAAACATATTTAGAAGTATAAACTTTAAATTTATTACAACGTTATTCAAATCCTCACATTTAAATATATAAGCAAGCTAGACCCAGTCCCGTAGTCTCGATCATTTCTCACTGTGATGATCATCTGAACCTGCGTGGTCATTAGCCACAAAAATCGAATAAGCTTTCGCTTAGTGAGTACGTGGTGCTTATCATGGAATTGGAGTATTCAATGATTCATAATACCCATTAAACATTCACAACAATAAATGGTCGCCGGCGTGTCAAGTAATCAACCACCATCGTTCTGGACCCTTGATTCCGGGCCAATCTCACTTTTTTCGTCGTATATAGCGAAATCACTCTCATTCACTCCTGACCGTAGTCAATTCGCTGTGGTCGTCACCACTATCCCCTTTTCTCTGAGGATTTCATCATCATCCCCCTTTTCTCTGAGGAATGGGCGTCCCTTATATATGGGCTAAATAATGGTGATTATCAGTTGACACCCTTTGACCCAAATAAGCACATAAGCAACTCAACATGTCAATATGACAATTTCAACGTTTTTGGACATGTAAAATAATAATTAATCACATGATTTTCTACTTAATCACAATTAAGCAATTTAAGCATTCACTAACAAATAAATAACATTAAATATCCAATTTTGGGATTAGGACACTCACCTCACAAATAGGTCCAAAATAAGTCTAGAATTCCCAAATTCCTTCGCAAAACTAGCTCCTAATGATTCCAATGATAATCCTATACAATTTTGGTAAACTAAATGTTACCAACTCATTTGGGTCACGAAAAATCTATCAATTAAACTGAAAATAAATTATACCAAAAGGTTGTGCTTACCCCCACGAGTCTAAATATGACTTCGTATCGCGTTTTGGGCAATATATGACAAAACTATGGCATCAAGAAGGTTGAAACCCCCATTTTCCCTCTTCTTCCTCGCAGCTCTCTCCTCACTGTTCTTCTCTCTCTTTTTTTTTTTTTTTTTAATCTTATTTCTAACTAATGTATATAATATACATAAATAGATATATATATATATATATACATATACCACACGGCGCCACCAAACACAAACACACACTCACGGATTTGTTTTTTTTTTTTGTTTTTTTTTTTTGAGACAAAAGAGAATATTCTTTGGAATATTCTTCAACTTAAGTCTATTTCTATTTACACCCCCACAACTTCTAAACTCCTATTATAACACCCAACTAATTTTATTACAATCCCAATATTCAAGTAGGTCTATATCTATGTCACGTATGGACCCCAAATATTATATGAAGGCACTAATTAGCCTATCAATTATACCATATGTCCAATTATGTCCTTACAAGAGTACCCAAACTTGTTCCATAAATAATCATGAACTATAATAGAATGTTAAAGCACTGAACATTTTATCAATTAAATAATCATATGGCATCAACATGCATTACAATATACACATTTACATTTACATATCTACCATTTAATCACAGAAAATGCAACTAAATATAATTTATCCAATCTGGACCTCCCGTGGGTCCCATTTCACATTTGTCCAACTATGCCCTTTATCAAGCACTTATCACAACGGGGTAACTGGAACTTACACAAATCATCACATGCTATTAATTATGCCAATTAATGCATGTAAAATAAATATTACAACCTTTTTTCGGGTATGGGTATTACACACATAGATACATAGCATGCTCATATAATCACATATACGTGCTTTCTATTCATTTTTACGTGCATAATTAACGGGCCTAATTAATACATGAATTTTGCCCAAATTCAAAACATCAACTCGGATATTTAAATACATGAAATTCCTTATAATTCATAAGTGTAGAATTCATACCTTAAGCTATCATTCTAAGATTTCAGGAGAAGTACCATGAGACTGATTCTACGCTGAATCTCCGATCTCAAGTGATTCCTACAAATATATAGATATTTTCCCAAATTCCTAGAATTAAAATT
Source organism: Hydrangea macrophylla (assembly GCA_033977485.1). NCBI lineage: Eukaryota > Viridiplantae > Streptophyta > Magnoliopsida > Cornales > Hydrangeaceae > Hydrangea > Hydrangea macrophylla. The sequence continues at coordinate 110,813,798 of CM066988.1, read as the reverse complement.
TTCGTAAAACTTAACCAAATGAGGCCTAAGAGGTATCAAAACGTAGCTCTTACCAAGAGGAGTCCAAATATAAAATTTGGTTGAAAATAAATGAGCAGAAGTTCGTCGATTGGCATCGAGAAGCTCAAAGCTCTAAATCCCCTTTAGCTCTTAAGTTGACTGCAAGCTTTTTATGAAAAAATCTAGGGACTCCTCTATTTATAGGCATAACTTTCGGGAATTACCTTTACCTTTCCACGAGTTCTCAAAACCTCCAATTATCTCCCAAAATGTCTAATTTATTGCTTCACGAGTGAAAACTATAATTTACAAAAGTTTTCGTCTAAGTTCCATTTGTTGTCGTATTTATGTTACGAGAGCTATTTTCGTGGAATCTCTAGATAACCTACCTTTTGTGCAACGCATCTTATTGATTATCACTAAAACAGTCAAAATGATCTTAAACAAGATCAAAACTATCAGAATTTACACTGCATAGGTAAATTTACTATTCACAATTTATCAGATATGCCAAATAACATTTAAGTCATATAAATGTCATTTAATCATGTCAATGCTTCATGGTTCTACAATTACCGTATCCTCAATTGACACCTCATCGTTGACCCACTTCAACTCCATCTCAATTATTAATCAACATTAATAATTTTCAGAAATGTTCATTTGCATTTCAAATAATTGAATTTTCTGGGATAGGCGTGACAAATATGCAGGTAGGTTACCCCACATTTCTACTAGGGAGCATTGGGCCACTACACCCTAGGACAATCTACAGGGATCTCCACTGCACCTATGTCCGGGCTGAAGCTTGGGACCCATCACGAGCACCAAGGTGCGAAACCTAGGTTTAGCCCCAATAACCTACTGTGGGGGAGATTTGAACCCAAGCATTGATAGCGAGGAGAACGAACTCCTTACCACTTGGCCAACAAGTTATTAGTCTATTTAAAAGTTCAACAAACTAGAGATGTCTGTAGGGTTGAGTAAGCAGCCATACACCATACTTTGACTATGAATTGTGACCATTCCCAATTGACGATGTGTTTGATAACCCAATTAAGTGGTAAAAATAAAAACATTTAGCACTTATTTTGTTTCAGTGCGTTTGATAACGTATCACTTAATTGAAAAAGCAGCCAAAAAACCACTACAAACTTTAAGTGAAAAATTTCTACTGAAAATAATCACTGTATGTAATCTATATTTTCAGTACTTGAAAAACTGTTTCCGGTACAATAAATTCAATCGCTTAAAATTTTCTGTACTTAAAATTCAGCACTTAATTTTCAATTTTGTCAAATGCACCCTAACTGTAATGTCATAACCCAAGATTTGAGTAAGGGTAAAATTGTCTTTTTAAGTGCTTATGGGTGCGCTCGTATTTAATTGTGCAGTATTTAAATTTATTTTAACATGTGTTACTGTATTTTTTTTATTTTAACATTAGTGCTTTGATGGGTACATGTTTTAATTTGGGTGTGTGAAACTAGACCACACACACACACACATGCTTTATATCATCTTGGGTAAAGTCAAAATGCAAAACAAAATATCTAAACAACTAGTGGGCCCCACTCCCACCCTTATGGCCGGCCACTCTCTCTCTCTCCTCCCTTCACTTTTCATTTTCTTTCTCTCTCTCTCTCCCTTCTTCTTCTCCCCCTTCTCTCTAGGATACATACACCATTTTTATTCCATGTTTTCTTCTTCTTAAAGCCTCCAATAGAGCACTAAAGAGGGTTTTTTGGAGATTTTCTTATTTCACAAATTAGGCTTAGAATTTCAAGGGCTTCCTTGTGGTGTCCTCCAAATTCTCTTTCAAGCTCATATCCAAGACTTCTCAAAATTTTCCTAGGGTTCTAACTTCTATATAACAACCTTAGAGGATTTTTGGGAGCTCCTTGCTTTGGAAAGTGTTGTTGGGTCACCTTGGGCTTTATTCTTCCACCACTAGAATTCTTTTTGGAGCTCTTTGGATTTCTCTTTATTTTGGTGCTCTTCCATTTATTTTGGAAGAATCTCCTTGAGGTAGATGTTATTGCTTTAATTCAATATGTTATCTATAGTTAAGGTGATTTGTGATCTCTAATTTGTTAGGAGAACAACTTAGACACATGATTTAGGATTTCCCCCAAAGTTGTAAATTTAGGGCTAATTACCTAAATATGAAATTATGTGTTTTGTTGAGGTTGAATCCAATTATGTGATGTTAGACATGCTTAGGATGCTCCCTTTATGTGATAACCACGTTAGGACGCTAGTTGGAAATTTTCGGAAATTCTATGTAAAATGTATGTATTGGTGGATTTTGCTTGAAATTGAATTATGCCATGAATATGTTGGTTAATCATATTGTCATAGCATACATGAGCATTTGAAGCCGAATTGGCAAATCATAGCATCGGCATGACATTCAAAAATTTTGATTTTTGAAAGAAGGAAAAACCCCTTGTGTGGGAATTTGACTTAAGAAATCCGGATATGGGTTGTGATGTGAGACAGGGAGAATGACCCTTAGAACATTCAAACTCCGACTGTATTCCGGTTAGCTCCCGGAGGTTGGTATGCTACATTCCTTGGGTGGGTGGCTCATAGTCCGGTGATGAGAGGAGTGCACATATCACGCATGGCCTTTAAGGCACCCAATCATTTCTATTTTTGACACGGCGGCATTGCATTACATTTGCACCGTATCTCATACTTACTTATGGATTGCATCTTGTCTTCTTGCAATATTTCCTACTAGGCCGTCGTGCCTAATGAACCTACAAAAACCTCTTTTTCAGGTGATGTTGATAAGGGGAAAGGGCACATGTGAACCCGACACGTAGACGTCGTCGTGAAATCTTTTGAAGGCTAAGCCTTAACATTATGGATATATATAGCTTCTAATGTATTTGTTGTTGTAGGAGTTTGTAATAGCTTAATTCTATGAAAGTTATTGTATTATGTAGTTACAAAACTCCTTAATCTCCTAATTCTTGATTTTTGTCATTGGAAGACTTATAGTGAATTTTATGGACAAGTGTTAATCCTTACACTTCCTTTTTGAAAAACCAACTTGTAATTTATATTTAGAGATCGTTGTATCTCTTACTTAACTCATGCTTTGCTAGTTATTTATACTTTGTCGATCCTAGCCGGATCTCATTTTGTGTTTGCAATCCTTGTCGGATTTGTTTATATGTTTGTAATCCTTGTCGGATTCATTTAATTTGGTTAAGTATGCGTCATTGCGTCGATGTGCCGTCGATATTTTTTTGTGTTAGAAACACCTTGTTAATGTTTCAAAACGTTCCCACGAAGTCCCAAAACGAAACCGAGCAAAGCAACCATGTTTGGGGGATGAATAGTAAAAATTGCTCACATTATTTTTGGGATGAACAGTGTTTTTCAAGGCTGCCCGTGAATAGTGATTTTGGCCTACAGCACCCTTTTTCGGACCTCGATAGAAGTGCTAATTAAAACCCAAGTGTCCTCATATGATTCTAAGATACTGTGTCAAAAAAAAACGGGGTACCTTTTGTGGAATTTTTCGGGCGATGAATAGTGTTTTTCGAACTAAAATTTTTATTTTTATATTTTTATTTGGTTTGGCCTTAGGTTTGGATCCCCATTGCCCACCTTTGTTATTGAATTATTGTAGGTGTGTATTCTTTCAAAACCTCTTATGATTCGCCTTCAAACATTAAATTTTCAAGGTATTTTCCATTGTAGTTTTCAAGTTCCAATAAGTGCTTGAGTTCTTTTAAACTTGGTATGTCATGGTCGCTTCCGCGTTGTGTGTACGTTTAACATTGTTTTATCTCTTTTCCTTTCCGCTCACGTGTTCCGTTTTCGGGGCGTGACAACTTGGTATCAGAGCTAACCGGGTTTGAATACCTAGGGACTCTGGGGGTTTAATTTGGACCTACATGCTAATTTCCCTTACATGTCTAAGTTTTTATTTATGCTTCCATTGTTCAGTTAAAAGTTTGCATTAAGTACTTAATTGTCATACGAACAGGCATATGTGTTAAATGCTTTCAGATACTTACATGTTCAATTAGTTTCATATTTGATGTGCTATTTGTGCCTAGCACTTACATGATAGACGTTTACATGTTCAAGTGCTACGTGTTCCATTAGTCGTTATATGCGTTGCTTATTGAATGTTTGAATTAGACGCCTACTTTAATGCTTCATCTAATTCATTGGTAATTATTTCTTTTGCCTAGCTATGCCACCGCGTGTTAGAGGCCGTGCTAGAGGCCGACCTCCTGTCCGTGCTAGGGGTCGTGCTAGGGGCCGAGGTGGAGCCGCAGGTCGAGGATCCCAGTCTTCCTCATCCTCTTCTGCTCCCGCTCCTAATCCTACACCTGTATCTATTCCGGGAGTTCCTGGTGGGGCTCAGTTCTTTGCTGAGATGATGGCCGTGATGAAGGATTTCACCCAAGCTGTCCAAACAGCAAGGAATGATATTCCACCTCCACCGGTAGCTCCTACCGTAGTGGCGCCTGTGCCTGGTGTTCAGGCAGAGCCGAGGGCACAATCGGCCATGAGAGAATTTGGTAGGAAGAATCCTCCAGTTTTCTCGGGAGAAACGGATCCGGTTCAGGCAGAGCTTTGGTTGAAAAGAATTGTTAGGATCTTCGAGCACCTGGGTATTTTTTAGGATCACCTTCGCATTGATGCCGCTACCTTTCAGTTGGCGGGTCGGGCCCAAGTTTGGTGGGAACTTGTACTTACTACACAAACCTTGGAGGGTATGACTTGGGAATCTTTTACTCAGATTTTCCTTGACAAGTATTTTTCACCCGTTGCTCGTCAGGCCAAGAGAATCGAATTTTTAAATCTTCGTCAGGGTGAGATGTCGGTTACTGATTATGAGGCGTGTTTTGGGGACTTAGCCCGTTTTGCACCCGATATCACTGCTGACGATAAAATTAAAGCTAGGACCTTTGAGAGCGGACTTCGTCAGGGCCTTCGCACGAAAGTCATTGGGTTTGAGCTAGACTCGTATAGCAAAGTGGTTAAGAAGGCACTTGTATTTGAGGAAGAGTTTCTAAGTTCGAAGAAAGATAAAGAACTCCGGGGTCCGTCTAAGGGTAGTCAGTTGGGCTCATCGAGTGGGAGCCAATTCAAGAAGCCGAGACAAGAGTATGTCCCTCAGCAGTCTTCCTATTTCTCACCGGTACCTATTCAGGCCCCGCCGGTTTCTCAGTTCTCATCTCAGCCACAGCAGCCTCAGTCTCGTGGTTCTCGCCGCTCTGGTTCTTCCCGTGGAGGGGGTGTCGTGGGTCCTAGAAATTGTTATAGTTGTGGCGACCCGAATCATATAAAGAGGAATTGCCCATTTGCTCAGACAGCGCCACAGACAGTTGCACCACAGGTTCACACACCTTTCTCTGGGCCATATCAGCAGGCTTATAGGCCACCTTTTGTGTCACCACCACCAGCCTCTTCTGTTCAGAGCTCTAGGCCTAATGTTCCTAGAGGCCAGCTTCATTATATAGGACATCGCGGAGGAGGGCAGCAAACCCCGAGGCCACTTCCTACTATGTCCCATCCTGTTGCCGCATCATCTTCTGTAGTTGCCCCCGATGTCTCAGTTATCCGAGGTACCCTACTAGTATTCAGTTCTAGAGCTTCTGTGCTTATTGATACTGGCGCATCATGTTCTTTCATATCATTGTCATATGCATCATCCTTGGACTTGGAGATGAGCCGTTTGACTCCTACAATTTTAGTTGATACTCGCGTTGGAGGTTTAGTTCCCTTGGATCGGGTATGTCGTGGGTGCGAACTTGTTATAGCGGACCGAAACATTGTTATTGATTTAATTGTTTTCGACATGTCTAGTTTTGATGTAATTTTGGGTATGGATTGGTTGAGTACCTACCGAGCTTATATAGATTGTTTTAAGAGGAGAGTTACTTTTGTTCTACCATCCGGAGACCTAGGTCATTTTGAGGGTGACCGTTTGGAGTTTCCGATGCGTTCACTTCACAGTTTGTGTAGGGGGAAGAATCACGTTGATTATTTGGCTAGTTTATTTTCTGACGAGAATGAACCGGTCTTGATTGAGTTTCCTCCGATTGTTTGTGAGTATACTGATGTCTTTCCCGAGGACTTACCTGGGTTACCACCTATTCGTGAGATTGAGTTCTCGATAGACTTAGTACCCGGCACTTCACCGATCTCAATCCTGCCATATAGAATGGCACCCGCCGAGTTGAAGGAGTTGAAAACACAGTTAGAGGACTTATAATTTAGGGGATTCATCCGTCCTAGTACATCTCCTTGGGGAGCACCCGTTCTTTTTGCAAAGAAGAAGGATGGTTCGCTTAGACTATGTATTGACTACCGCAAGCTAAATCATGTGACTATAAAGAATAAATACCCACTTTCGAGAATCGAGGATTTGTTTGATCAACTCCGTGGTTCATCTTGTTTCTCTAAGATTGACTTGAGGTCGGGTTACCATTAGTTGCGTGTTAGGGAGTGTGATATTCCTAAGACCGCTTTCCGTTCCCGGTATGGACACTTTGAGTTCCTTGTTATGCCTTTCGGTTTGACAAATGCTCCAGCCGCCTTTATGGATTTGATGAACCGTGTGTTTAGTCCATTCTTGGACAAGTTTGTGATTGTATTCATAGATGACATCTTGATTTACTCGCCTTCTAGGGAGAAGCACGAGGAACATCTCTGCATTATATTAGAGGTTCTGAGAGGACACCAGTTGTATGCCAAACTATCTAAGTGTGAGTTTTGGTTATCCGAAGTAAAGTTTCTTGGGCATGTTGTTTCTAGTGATGGAGTATCCGTAGATCCGTCTAAGATTGAGGCCGTTATGGATTGGCAACCACCGAAAAATGTATTTGAAGTCCGTAGTTTCTTGGGGTTAGCGGGTTACTACCGCCGTTTTGTTGAGGATTTCTCTCGTCTAGCTATACCTATGACTAAGCTTACTAGAAAAGGGGTGAAATTTGTTTGGGATGATACTTGTGAAAATGTTTTCCAACAATTGAAGGCTCGTTTGACTTCGGCACCTATCCTTGTTATCCCCGAGCGTGGATTGAGCTATACTGTTTATTGAGATGCTTCACTTAATGGATTGGGTTGTGTATTGATGCAAGAGGGTAAGGTTATAGCCTATGGCTCTAGGCAATTGAAACCACATGAGAAGAACTATCCTACTCATGACTTAGAGCTTGCCGCCGTGGTATTTGCATTGAAGAGTTGGAGACATTATTTGTACGGTGAGAGATTTGAGGTCTTTTCCGATCATAAGAGTTTGAAATACATATTCACACAACGGGATCTTAACTTGAGACAGCGTCGTTGGATGGAGTACTTAGAGGACTATGACTTTGATTTGCAATACCATCCGGGCAAGGCCAATGTTGTGGCCGATGCACTTAGTAGGAAGCCTCGTGGGACCTTGGCGCATTTACCGGTACAAGAGTGGAAAATGTTGAGACATTTAGATGACTTTGAGGTTTGTTGTTCTGAGACTCCCGACCGAGCGACTTTGTTTGCTTTGAATTCGCAACCGGCACTTTTAACTCGAATTCTAGAGACTCAAAAATCCGATGATGAGACCGTTGCTTTGACTTCCCGTATGCTTAGTGGAGACGGTGAGAAAGGTTGGACCTTTGATGACACTAGAGGTTTGAGATTCCGAGGTCGAGTGTTTGTTCCCGTTGCTTGTAGGGAAGACGTTTTGAAAGAGTTTCACCATTCCCGTTTTGCCGTTCATCCGGGGGGTACAAAGATGTATCATGATTTGCGTCGCCAATACTGGTGGAAGGGTTTAAAGAGAGCAGTTGTCGAGTTTGTTGCTAGTTGCCTAGTTTGTCAACAAGTAAAAGCCGAGCATCAGAGACCCGCTGGTTTGTTACAACCTCTTCCTATTCCCGAGTGGAAGTGGGAGCATATTACTATGGATTTCGTTACGGCACTTCCCAGGACTTTACGTAAGCATAATGCTATTTGGGTTATTGTGGACCGTTTGACTAAATCCGCACATTTCTTGCCGATTAAGGTAACCGACACCGCAGATACTCTTAGTGTGATCTACATTCGGGAGATTGTGAGACTTCATGGTATTCCAGTTTCGATTGTATCCGATCGTGATTCAAAGTTTGTATCTCACTTTTGGCAGAGTCTGTAGAGAGCCTTGGGTACACAGCTTCTACTTAGCACAGCATTTCATCCTCAGACAAATGGGCAGTCCGAGCGTACTATCCAGATATTAGAGGATATGTTGAGGGCTAGTGTTATGGAACTTGGTGGAAATTGGGAAGATCATTTATCTTTGGCTGAGTTTGCTTATAATAATAGTTATCAGGCGAGCATTCAGATGGCACCGTTTGAGGCATTGTATGGCCGTCCGTGTCGATCTCCGTTATGTTGGGGTGAGGTAGGCGAGACTATCCTTCATGGCCCCGATATGGTCAGAGAGACTTCAGAGAAGATTAAAGTGATTCGTGAGAAGTTGAGTACAGCTCAGAGTCGTCAGAAATCGTATGCAGATCGCCATCGTCGTCCACTTGAGTTTGAGATTGGTGATCATGTGTTTCTGAGAGTTTCACCCCGTCGTGGGTTACAGCGATTTGGTCAGAGTGGTAAGTTAGCACCGCGGTTTATTGGGCCATTTGAGATCCTTGAGAGGGTTGGCACCGTTGCTTATCGATTGGCCCTTCCGCCACAGTTATCGAGTGTGCACAATGTATTTCATGTTTCGATGCTTCGTAGATGTAACTCAGATCCGCGCCATCAGCATTACCCAGATCCATCACATATTTTAGATTGGACCGAGTTGCCTCTTGGGGAAGACACGTCGTATGAAGAACAACCTATCCGTATCATTGAGAGGAAAGATCGTGTGTTGCGAGGCAGGGTTATTCCGTTGGTAAGGATTCAGTGGAATCATCATAACATTGGCGAGTCGACGTGGGAGGACGAGGGTGAAGCCAGGAAGAGTTATCCTCACCTTTTCCCCGAGTAGAGTAAGTTTCATTTATTTGATAGTATTACTTAGACAAGGTTGAGCAAGTCGTTGCTCCCTTTTTGCGCTTAGTTGTTCCGAATTCCGGGACGGAATTCCTTTAAGGGGGGTAGATTGTCATAACCCAAGATTTGAGTAAGGGTAAAATTGTCTTTTTAAGTGCTTATGGGTGCGCTCGTATTTAATTGTGCAGTATTTAAATTTATTTTAACATGTGTTACTGTATTTTTTTTTTTTTAACATTAGTGCTTTGATGGGTACATGTTTTAATTTGGGTGTGTGAAACTAGACCACACACACACACACATGCTTTATATCATCTTGGGTAAAGTCAAAATGCAAAACAAAATATCTAAACAACTAGTGGGCCCCACTCCCACCCTTATGGCCGGCCACTCTCTCTCTCTCCTCCCTTCACTTTTCATTTTCTTTCTCTTTCTCTCTCTCTCCCTTCTTCTTCTCCCCCTTCTCTCTAGGATACATACACCATTTTTATTCCATGTTTTCTTCTTCTTAAAGCCTCCAATAGAGCACTAAAGAGGGTTTTTTGGAGATTTTCTTATTTCACAAATTAGGCTTAGAATTTCAAGGGCTTCCTTGTGGTGTCCTCCAAATTCTCTTTCAAGCTCATATCCAAGACTTCTCAAAATTTTCCTAGGGTTCTAACTTCTATATAACAACCTTAGAGGATTTTTGGGAGCTCCTTGCTTTGGAAAGTGTTGTTGGGTCACCTTGGGCTTTATTCTTCCACCACTAGAATTCTTTTTGGAGCTCTTTGGATTTCTCTTTATTTTGGTGCTCTTCCATTTATTTTGGAAGAATCTCCTTGAGGTAGATGTTATTGCTTTAATTCAATATGTTATCTATAGTTAAGGTGATTTGTGATCTCTAATTTGTTAGGAGAACAACTTAGACACATGATTTAGGATTTCCCCCAAAGTTGTAAATTTAGGGCTAATTACCTAAATATGAAATTATGTGTTTTGTTGAGGTTGAATCCAATTATGTGATGTTAGACATGCTTAGGATGCTCCCTTTATGTGATAACCACGTTAGGACACTAGTTGGAAATTTTCGGAAATTCTATGTAAAATGTATGTATTGGTGGATTTTGCTTGAAATTGAATTATGCCATGAATATGTTGGTTGATCATATTGTCATAGCATACATGAGCATTTGAAGCCGAATTGGCAAATCATAGCATCGACATGACATTCAAAAATTTTGATTTTTGAAAGAAGGAAAAACCCCTTGTGTGGGAATTTGACTTAAGAAATCCGGATATGGGTTGTGATGTGAGACATGGAGAATGACCCTTAGAACATTCAAACTCCGATTGTATTCCGGTTAGCTCCCGGAGGTTGGTATGCTACATTCCTTGGGTGGGTGGCTCATAGTCCGGTGATGAGAGGAGTGCACATATCACGCATGGCCTTTAAGGCACCCAATCATTTCCATTTTTGCCACGGCAGCATTGCATTACATTTGCACCGCATCTCATACTTACTTATGGATTGCATCTTGTCTTCTTGCAATATTTCCTACTAGGTCGTCGTGCCTAATGAACCTACAAAAACCTCTTTTTCAGGTGATGTTGATAAGGGGAAAGGGCACATGTGAACCCGACGCGTAGACGTCGTCGTGAAATCTTTTGAAGGCTAAGCCTTAACATTATGGATATATATAGCTTCTAATGTATTTGTTGTTGTAGGAGTTTGTAATAGCTTAATTCTATGAAAGTTATTGTATTATGTAGTTACAAAACTCCTTAATCTCCTAATTCTTGATTTTTGTCATTGGAAGACTTATAGTGAATTTTATGGACAAGTGTTAATCCTTACACTTCCTTTTTGAAAAACCAACTTGTAATTTATATTTAGAGATCGTTGTATCTCTTACTTAACTCATGCTTTGCTAGTTATTTATACTTTGTCGATCCTAGCCGGATCTCATTTTGTGTTTGCAATCCTTGTCGGATTTGTTTATATGTTTGTAATCCTTGTCGGATTCATTTAATTTGGTTAAGTATGCGTCATTGCGTCGATGTGCCGTCGATATTTTTTTGTGTTAGAAACACCTTGTTAATGTTTCAAAATGTTCCCACGAAGTCCCAAAACGAAACCGAGCAAAGCAACCATGTTTGGGGGATGAATAGTAAAAACTGCTCACATTATTTTTGGGATGAACAGTGTTTTTCATGGCTGCCCCGTGAATAGTGATTTTGGCCTACAGCACCCTTTTTCGGACCTCGATAGAAGTGCTAATTAAAACCCAAATGTCCTCATATGATTCTAAGATACTGTGTCAAAAAAAAACGGGGTACCTTTTGTGGAATTTTTCGGGCGATGAATAGTGTTTTTCGAACTAAAATTTTTATTTTTATATTTTCATTTGGTTTGGCCTTAGGTTTGGATCCCCATTGCCCACCTTTGTTATTGAATTATTGTAGGTGTGTATTCTTTCAAAACCTCTTATGATTCGCCTTCAAACATTAAATTTTCAAGGTATTTTCCATTGTAGTTTTCAAGTTCCAATAAGTGCTTGAGTTCTTTTAAACTTGGTATGTCATGGTCGCTTCCGCGTTGTGTGTACGTTTAACATTGTTTTATCTCTTTTCCTTTCCGCTCACGTGTTCCGTTTTCGGGGCGTGACATGTAATGACTCGGAAATTGGAACGGATATTAAAAAAAAAATTTATTTTATTTTCATCAAAGAAAAATACCAGTTTTGGAAATTTTGAAATATAAATTTACCTGTGTGTTCGCAACACCGTGTGAGCTTAACCACATGAGATAGACTTCCATGTTGAACTTGGAGCCAAAAGGAAATTAGAAGTGCACAGTGTGTGAATATGTGTTGTGCGTGTGAGTTAGTGTGTAATGTGAGTTTAGGAATAAGGAGCAAGCAATTAAATTCTATATATACACACCTCTCATTCACTCAAATCTCTCAATAGCTCTCAACTCTCCTCGGTTTCTCACACTCTCTCTCGACTACATACACACACATATAGTTATATATATATACACATTCAAGTAGTAAATTGAATTCAAAAGCTTTGGATTATTGGTGTTCCATGTATATCTTTTAGAAATCAAACTGGGTAACACTACAACAAAAAACCCTTAATATGACTTTAAAAAAGAGTCATAAATGTATATTTATGACTTTTTTTAAGCTTTTAAAATAAGTCATAACATTGCAGTCATAAGTAAGTTTGAGTTTGTTAAAAAAAGTCATAAATAATAATTACTTTTACAACAGTTCTTAAAAAAAAGTCATAAAAAAATAAATGCTTTTTAATTATTTATGACTATTTTTTAATTAATACAGTTATAAATAACCTTAAAAAAAAGTCATAAATAATCTTTAAAAAAAAGTCATAAATAACCTTTAAAACAGTCATAAATAATTTTAAAAAAAGTCATAAATAACCTTTAAAACAGTCGTAAATAATTTTCAAAAATATCATAAATAACATTTTAAAAAGTCATAAACAATCTTCAAAAAAGTCATAAATAACCTTTAAATAGTCATAAATAATCTTCAAAATAGTCATAAATAACCTTCAAAAAGTCATAAATAATCTTTAAATAATCATAAATAATCTTCAAAATAGTCATAAATAACCTTTTAAAAGTCATAAATAATCTTTAAAAAAGTCATAAATAACCTTTTAAAAAGTCGTAAATAATCACGCTATTTATGACTTTACTAGAACTATTGCTAATTTATGATTATTTTTTATGAAATAGCCATATATAATATAAAACACATTTTAAAAAAAAATTGTTGATTATCCAACAATCAAGAATTACACAATTCAGATACACTAAAACATGTTACACAATTCAGAATATATATACATATACAAATCAGCTCAAGAACCATATTCAAATATCATCTTCCTTACAACTAAAATTTTTCATTCATCAATCTAATAATTAGTTATATACAAGAAAAATGTAACAGTAACCACTAAGTATGTATTAAACCAACAAACCAATAATGTATACGTAACATTGTTAAAAAAAAAAAACCATATTAATGTCTATTTAAACTAGTCTTCAATCACCGCTAGTACATCAACTTATTTCCAATATTTGTTCCATGTAGTCTAACTGTGTAACACTGAAACAAAAATGAAAATCAATGTATTAGATTCTATATAACAAGTATATAATTTTCTTAAATTGTAAAAATATGGATTACCTGAAAAAAGGAAAAAAAAATGTTGAAATTTTGGATACTTAAATGCATTCTTGAATAAACTCAAGTTGAAGTGCATTTAGCTCGTGGCTTTCATATTTCACTTTTTGAGACAACTCTTTCATCTGAAAAGGTTCAGGAAAGAATGAGATGTTAAGACAACTCTTTCATCTGAAAAAGTTCAGGAAAGAATAAGATGTTAAAGATGTATTTTCCTTCCCCCAACAAATACCTCCAACACATATGAAAAAAATTTCGACAATAAATTAATCAAAGTAAAACAACAAAAAGAGAAAGTTTGCCGACACTTTTACAAAGAATACTATTAAGTACAATAGTCTATGGCATTAATAATTAGCATTAATAATTATGGTACTCACTCCAGGGAAAAAAAATCATAAGAGTTCCTTCGCTAAGCTCAATTTGTTTAGGAAATTGTTACTCCCGAAAATGACCTAGTTCCAAACAGAAAATTTGGAAACCGCCCCGGAGTCGGAGTTTGACAAGCTTAACATCTAAGAGTTACATTTACTTGGTGCAAAATTGATAATTTTGGAGGCCCTTATGGCCAATTATAACATTTAATGCAAAAATGTACATGACCATAACAGCGTTAGTTGTCCGTATACTGTACATTAATTAATATGTGAAGGAATATCTTCAAACCATATTTTGTATGACATAGTGATGTAGTTGCTAACTTGCTAACAACAATTAATATGTGAAGGAACATCTTCAAACTTATGGAGGTCAAATGAATACAAGCAAAGCCTACTTATAAGGCTTTAAGAATCTAAACTTATCAAACTTCGAGCTATAATCGTTAATTAGTATTCTACACTTTTGACTAGATGACTTGACTGACTTCCCAACTCCCTAGACCATTGAACAAGTAGTTAAATTCAGTGTTGAAATTTTCTGAATCCAAAATATTCGGTAAATTTGGTTTCAATAGTTGGTTGTAGTTTAGGGAGCACCGGTGCGGGAACGCAGGTGGATAAGATTCGTCAATTTTCCAAAAATCTAGGGTGCGGATGGCGCAGGGGGTGCATGTATGCAGGGGGTGCATGTATAAAATATTAAAACATATATTATTATATATAAATTATTCTACCAGTACACATCACTATAAAGTATAAGTTGGTGCAAGAATTAACAAATAACAAGTACTGACAAGTAACATGTCTCGGTTAGGTTTAACAAGTATCACATTCCACATAAACCAAATTAACAAGTATTATTCAAGACAACAAAGTTAACAAGTTTTAAACCAATGGGTTGTGTAAACCCTACATATTTCATTTTATATTTTCTCTCATTTATCTTCCAAACCCCCAAAGTTTTCAAAACTGTGTTGAGACCCCCGCGTTTTTAAAAAAAAAGTAAAAAATAAATAAATAAATAAAATAATAATAAAAAATACAAAACCCAAGCCGCACCCGTGAAGTGTCCCAGTCACACCCATTACGCACCAAACAAATCCTTGCCATACTCAATTCCCCAACCGAAGCCCAAAAAGTCCATGCCAATCCTTGTTGCACCAACACTTAGTGTGGATTCATCGACCTTTTCGAAGAGTCCATGCTTCCTGGGTTGTAGAAAATCATTGTATTTGTTTGTGTTGTAATGGAAAGAGTAAGGTAATTAACTCAAAGTGTAGGCAACAAAGGGGATGCCCAATGGCACGAAGTAATGATTATGAAAGAAAATCAGGAACTATATTTGATGAGGCAAATTCAAGCAAAAAGGACAAAAGTGATACACATAATACCTATTCTGAAGGGGAAATATGTGTAAGCATGATCCAATACTCACTCTTTTGCTCACTTAGCTCATAAGGCATCTTGTCAACACTTGGTAAAACTCCCTGGATGTTCAACAGTAAAAATACCTTCCAACAAACGACAATCAATCTTGTTGATATTGGGAGAACTCCCTTGACTTCGAAAAGTAGATTCTCTTTCCAACAAACTGCAATCAATTCCAAATTAAAAGAAAATAAAGTAGCAACTCAAAATGAAAACAAAAGGACAACACCCGTACATATCCCAGGGCTGTGAGAGATGCAAAAATAACTGAGATAGTATGCAAGAAAAGGGAGAAGTGACAAATGTAAGCATATGTTTGTATCTATAGATCTTATTATAACTTCAATTGATGCTAACAATTGGATTAACTTGTTGGAAATATTTCATTGATATAATTGGAAACAAAAACAGAGTCTGATTATAAGTAATGAAAACAGGAAAATTACACTTGAACTGAAACAGAAAAATAAAAAGGAAAATTATCAAACCGAGGCCTGTGATTTTATTCACAGTTTCCTTAAAACAGATTCGCCGCCTCACCGGATGTGGTTGAGGAAATCGTCGGCGTCTGTCTCCCAGGATACAGCGGCTTCTAGCAGTAGTACGTGCACAATATACAACTGCTCCGGCGAACTTTTTAAGCTTCGTGCTCTCTCAGAAAACCCAGGACAGAATATGACAGTAGAAGAAGACTCTGTATTTCGTATCTATGGATTGAGGGGAAGCTGTGATATATATAGGATAGTCATATGTCTTTCCATTTCCTGTAACTACAAATTGTTCATATCTTGCAACAGTTTAGAAATTCCAAAGGTTTCTGCAATGTAAAACATGTGCAGAAATACTAAGGGTCTCTCATTACAAAATTGGAAAAAAACTAAACTTGAGGGGTCTAAAAAGAAATATTATGTACGGGCCGCACCCGCACCTGCACCCACGACCCGACCCGGCTCGGCACGGCCGGTCGGACGGCGGCGGCGCGCGCGCGCGCGTGTGTGTGCGCGTGTGTGGAGTAAACCCAAAGGGCCTTAGGTCCTCCCCCTTCCACAAAACTGGGTACCCCTTGGGGCCCAAACCCAAAACATGAAGTAGCCTTATAAATACACTAAAGGCTACTTCTAGTTTTCCTATGTGGGACAAGGCAAGTTGTGAACCTCTTTTATTTCAACAACTCCTTGTATGGGGCAACCTTTAACCATTAATTTCTCATTCACCCATCAATAGTTTTGGACATGTGAATATCCAAACTTCATCTCCTCATGGAGGAGAACACAAATCCATAAGGACCCCACTTAAACTCTAAGTGGGTTCCACTTTTATTAGCCCTTAAACATGGTCAAAACACATATTTATCCAACAATCCCCCACATGAATGAAATTAACTGAAATGATGTGAGACAGTGACTCGATAAGAGAGAGAGCACAACGGATCACTCCTGCAAAGGATAGGTAGCTTTTGGCTTTGAACCTTCCCTTGTGACAATCTATCAGATTTACTGGCTGACCAGTGAACGTATAGTCTTGAACTGATTGCCATTAGTGTAAACAACCGACAGACATCACACAGGAGCTTTCCAAACATAGTTTAGTTCTTACACTTGTGTTCATTTTGGCCTTGAACACTCGCCTGGTTCAGTGAATGTTTATCAAAGAATTTCGCCTTTCTCAAATTCTTTTAGAAGCGGCCCCACTTCACATTCACATAGGTGACTATTTAGAGTATCCTGCTATACTCCGCTTGGTTATACCAACGCACACAGTCATTAAAAGCTAAGCTTACCCTCACACCATGCAGGTATCACTGTTGAATCATAGAAATGGGCAGAAGAACATTTCTTCTCAGTGATTCTCTTAAGGTACACGAAATTAGGTTGTCCCTTTTAACCTAGATCTTGGGATCTCCAGTCAACTAGGTTGGGTTTCCATTCCATTCCCTTGTAACGTCATAGGCTTTAGTCTCATTCCTCTAGATGATTTATTAACTAACTCTCGATTTAACCCTTTGGTTAGCGGATCCGCAATATTGTCCTTTGACTTTACATAGTCAATTGTGACAATCCCACTTGAGAGTAGTTGTTTAATGGTATTATGTCTACGACGAATATGTCTAGACTTACCATTATACATATTACTTTGTGCCCTTCCAATAGCAGATTGGCTATCGCAGTGTATGCAAATAGCTGGCACAGGTTTTGACCATCTAGGAATATCTTCTACAAAATGGCGAAGCCATTCAGCCTCTTCAGCTGCCTTGTCTAGCGCAATGAGTTCAGATTCCATTGTCGATCTAGCAATACAAGTTTGTTTTGAAGATTTCCATGATACAGCTGCACCACCAAGTGTGAAAACATATCCACTTGTAGATTTTGAATCTTTCATATCGGATATCCAGTTTGCATCACTGTATCCTTCCAATATAGCTGGATATCTCATGTAGTGCAGTCCCTGATCACGTGTATATCGTAAGTACCGCAGTACCCTTACTATCCCTTTCCAGTGTTCAGTACTAGGATTATTAGTATATTTACTTAGTCTACTAACAGAATAAGCAATGTCAGGCCTTGTACAACTCATTAAGTACATCAAACTTCCTATCACTTGAGAATATTCTAGTTGAGAAACACTCTCACCAGTATTCTTAGATAGGTGTAGACTTAAGTCCACATGCGTCCTGGCTATACTAGTATCAGACTTGTTGAACTTCTCTAGAATCTTGTCTATATAATGTGACTGTGACAGAACAAGTCCATTAGTATTTCTAGAGATCTTGATGCCCAATATAACATCAGCAAGTCCCATATCTTTCATGTCAAATTTAGAATTCAACATTTTCTTAGTGGATTTAATGATCTTATCATTACTACCCACTATGAGCATGTCATCAACATAAAGACATAGGATGACATAGCCTTCAATTGTGTCTTTGACATAAACACATTTATCACACTCATTGATTTTAAACCCACTAGAGAGTATAGCTTGGTCAAATTTTTCATGCCATTGTTTTGGAGCTTGCTTTAAGCCATACAATGATTTGACAAGCTTACACACTTTATTTTCTTGCCCTGGAGCAGAAAATCCTTCAGGTTGTTCCATGTAGATTTCTTCATTCAAATCTCCATTAAGGAAGGCAGTCTTAACATCCATTTGATGTATTTCGAGACCTTGCAACGCTACGATTGCAATAATCATACGAATGGATGTTATTCTCGTAACAGGAGAATACGTATCAAAGTAGTCTAGACCCTCCTTTTGTCTATACCCTTTGATTACAAGCCTTGCTTTATACTTATCAATAGTACCATCTGTCTTCATTTTCTTTTTAAAAATCCATTTGTAGCCCAATGGCTTACAACCAGGAGGAAGATCTACCAGTTCCCAAGTATGGTTTTGTAGGATAGAATCAATTTCACTCTTGATTGCTTCTTTCCACAATGGACCATCTGGTGATCTAATAGCTTCATTATAGCTTTGGGGCTCACTTTCTATAACATAAGTTAGAAAGTCTGGACCAAAAGATTTTGAGGTTCTAGCTCGTTTCCCATGTCTAGGCTCAATATCAACATTTTCTTCTTGGGTTTTACTAGTTTCCCCAACAATCTCAAATGTGCGTTTTTTAGAACTATATTCCTCTTTACAAGGAAATATATTCTCAAAGAAAAACGCATTTCTAGACTCCATGATCGTGTTCTTGTGTATATCTGGGTTTTCAGATTTATGTACAAGAAACCGATACGCACTACTATTATGTGCATAGCCAATAAATAAACAATCAACAGTTTTTGGACCTATCCTTTCTTTCTTAGGAGTAGGTACAAGAACTTTTGCAAGACACCCCCACATTCGTAAGAACTTGTAGGAAGGTTTTCGACCATTCCATTGTTCATACGGGGTTTGATCAACTTTCTTTCGAGGTACCTTATTTAAAATATAATTTACGAAGAGAATTGCCTCCTCCAACAAGTTCTGTGGCAATCCAGAACTTATTAACATGGCATTCATCATTTCTTTTAAGGTACGATTTTTCCTTTCAGCAACTCCATTTGATGGAGTTGAATAAGGTGCGGTGGTTTGGTGAATAATTCCATTTTGTGCACAAAACTCACCATATGGCGCTACATATTCACCACCCCTATCACTTCTCAACACCTTAATCTTTTTACTTAGTTGATTCTCAACCTCTGTCTTGTATAGAATGAACTTAGCCAAAGCTTCATCCTTACTTTTTAGCAAATACACATAACAGTATTTAGTACAATTATCAACAAAAGTAATAAAATACTTATTGCCACCTCTAGATTGAACAATTTTTAAATCACATACATCAGTGTGGATTAATTCCAAAGGTTCAGTGCTTCTTTCAATTGATTGAAATGAAGTCTTTGTTAACTTTGCTTCAACACAAGTTTCACATTTATAACTTGCATCAATATGAAAGTTTGGTATGTGGTCTAATTTAATTAATCTTCTCAAAGAATTAAAATTAACATGTCCTAGTCTACCATGCCACAAATTGGAAGACTCAAGCAAGTAAACAGAAGAGGTACTCATTTTATTAACTTTTGGGAACACAGTTGCCACATTAAGTTTGAACATCCCATTACACATATACCCCTTCCCCACATACATTCCCGCTTTGGTCAACACCACCTTGTCTGACTCAAAGACCATTCGGAAGCCATGCTTGCTTAGGAGAGATTCGGATACCAAATTCTTGCAAATTTCCGGTACATAAAGGACATTGTCGAGAGTTAGCTCCTTTCCTGAAGTCATTTTCAGAATTATTTTTCCTTGGCCTTCAACATCCGAGGTAGCAGAATTTCCCATATACATCTTCTCACCACTTGTAATTGGTTCGAAGGAAGTGAACATAGCTTTGTCGGAGCATATGTGGCGAGTAGCACCAGTGTCTATCCACCATTCCCTTGGGTTTGAATCCACCAAATTCACTTCAGAGATCACAGCGGACAGATTAATGTCAGAGACATCCCTTGAGATAGAATCTAACTCTGTCATATTAGCTTGATTATTTTGGACTTTCTTTTGTGGAAGACGACATTCAGAAGCCCGGTGTCCAGTTTTGCCACAGTTATAGCACTTTCCTTGAAACTGAAATTTTGGCTTCTTGGCGATACCACCTTTTGGCCCCATTTTGTATCCTTTGCCAGAAAAGGATTTCTTTTTGCCTTTCGAACTTTGACCATGCTCAACCACATTAGCCTTGGCCACAAAGTTCCCCAAATTCTTGTTAGCCCCTTTGTTGTCTTCTTCAATTCGAAGCCTGACGATGAGATCTTCAATTTTCATCTCCTTTCGCTTGTACTTCAAATAGTTCTTGAAGTCCTTCCAAGCAGGGGGTAGCTTCTCAATTATAGCAGCAACTTGAAAAGTTTCACTCAAGGTCATCCCTTCAGCATGGATTTCATGCAAGATTAATTGCAGCTCTTGAACTTGACTGATCACAGTCTTCGAGTCCACCATCTTATAGTGGAGGAATCTCCCCACTACAAATTTCTTTGACCCGGCATCCTCGATTTTGTACTTTCTGTCTAAGGACTCCCACAGTTCCTTAGCAGTGGTCTTAACACTATACACATTATAGAGTGTGTCGTGTAGGCCATTCAACACATAATTTCGGCACAGAAAGTCCGAGTGCTTCCAAGCATCAATAGCTAGCACAACCTCTCGGTCTTGTTCATTTTCATTAGGCACAGTAGCCTCTTCCTTCAAGAACCTCGCAAGGTTCAAGGTGGTTAGGTAGAACAGCATCTTTTGCTGCCACCTTTTGAAATCCACACCATTAAACTTTTCGGGTTTCTCCCCGTGGTTCACAGGAACTGTTTGGATTGAGGGAACCTTCACAGGTATGGAGCCAATCACCACAGTGTTGGAGCCTGTAGCACCATCATTTGCAATAGGTGGGTTTGCAACAGTGTTCACATTCTGATTTTCCATTTCTGAAAATATTATCAAAGGAGAAAATAAATTAAATCTAATATTTTATTTTTTCCTTCTCTTAATTTTTAACAGTGGCAGAATTTCGTTTTCAAAAAATTATTAGGAAAACGAAGAAATTTTAAGATTCTGCTCGCTTGGTCTCAAGCAAAACACGATTCTGCACACTTTTCGTCTAATGCAATTTTCCCTAATTCTGCACCGTTTAGTCAGAAAACGAGGATTACAGTAGCAGTTTTTGTAAAACTGTTTATAAAACTGTTTTTCAAAATAGTTTCTGTTTTCCCAAAATCGAATCTGTTTTTGTTTTGTAAAATATATAGAATCTATTTTTAGATTGTTGGAAATATTTCATTGATATAATTGGAAACAAAAACAAAGTCTGATTATAAGTAATGAAAACAGGAAAATTACACTTGAACTGAAACAGAAAAATAAAAAGGAAAATTATCAAACCGAGGCCTGTGATTTTATTCACAGTTTCCTTAAAACAGATTCGCCGCCTCACCAGATGTGGTTGAGGAAATCGTCGGCGTCTGTCTCCCAGGATACAGCGGCTTCTAGCAGTAGTACGTGCACAATATACAACTGCTCCGGCGAACTTTTTATGCTTCGTGCTCTCTCAGAAAACCCAGGACAGAACATGACAGTAGAAGAAGACTCTGTATTTCGTATCTATGGATTGAGGGGAAGCTGTGATATATATATAGGATAGTCATATGTCTTTCCATTTCCTGTAACTACAAACTATTCATATCTTGCAACAGTTTAGAAATCTCAAAGGTTTCTGCAATGTAAAACATGTGCAGAAATACTAAGGGTCTCTCATTACAAAATTGGAAAAAAACTAAACTTGAGGGGTCTAAAAAGAAATATTATGTACGGGCCGCACCCACGACCCGGCCCGGCCGGTCGAACGGCGGCGGCGGCGCGCGCGCGTGTGTGGAGTAAACCCAAAGGGCCTTAGGTCCTCCCCCTTCCACAAAACTGGGTACCCCTTGGGGCCCAAACCCAAAACATGAAGTAGCCTTATAAATACACTAAAGGCTACTTCTAGTTTTCCTATGTGGGACAAGGCAAGTTGTGAACCTCTTTCATTTCATCAACTCCTTGTATGGGGCAACCTTTAACCATTAATTTCTCATTCACCCATCAATAGTTTTGGACATGTGAATATCCAAACTTCATCTCCTCATGGAGGAGAACACAAATCCATAAGGACCCCACTTAAACTCTAAGTGGGTTCCACTTTTATTAGCCCTTAAACATGGCCAAAACACATATTTATCCAACATAACTAAAGTTGATAGTTTAAGCCAACTAACTGGGATCAGATCATTCTCAATTAAAGTTCATATGGAGATGACAAAATGAGGCCAAAACAAACGCATATCACGTGAAGTTGCAACTGATTCCAATGAGATAATAATTGCTCTTGCTGCTCATGCTCATTTTACTTGAACACAAATTGCATTAATTGAATACTGCAAAGTGAAGGAGAATAAATTTAAACACTGAGATTTATAAAGTGAAGGGGAAGAAATTACTGTTCCAGCGAAATTTTAACACTAGCAAAAAAGATGCATTGTTCAAAGCTCTTAAATTTTTTTTAATGAACCTTCATCTCAAGGACAGAAAAACATCAACAGTCTACAAAATCTTTTCACTTCCTCCTCCCTACGGCATGCATATGCACAGGAATTGAGAACTGGCAATCCTGTCCCTATGCCTAACTAGAAAAGAAAACAATTTAGTTCAGGGGAAAATACTGAACAATGCAAAAAAAAAAATTCAAGAGAATATATATATATATATATATATCTTGACGCACAATATTCCAACCATTGAGAGTCACTTTCATCAAAATTAATAACTTTCAGACATGGATTGTCAAATTAATTTAGAACGAAAATGTATACATGTGACTGCATGTATTATGATGCATAGTCAAAAATTGTTCATGCTCATGTCCATGTCCATGCCCACAAATAATAAGACTACACCGTTTCACTCAAATTCAAGGTCACTTAATTTGTACAGTCACATTAGTGCAAGTTTCTGTTACATAATTCTTGAAGGCAGACAAGTCATTCCAAGTTCACTAAATACTATTCATGGTAATGGAACAGTAATCCCAATTTCTGAAACTATCATTGAATCTTGTGCAACCAACAAACCCTTCTTGTGGATTAACATGCACCAAAATGTAAAATGCAAGTTTGCTTTGCACAATTCTGATGAGTTAACTGTGCAAGAAAAGAAGAGAGTTTGAATGGGAAAATAGATAACACCTCCAACACAAAAACAGCTAGAGAAACGATGAAGAATGGTACCAATTTAACCAATGAAGATCATATAGAAAGACAATTAACCTAACCTTAAGTAGATTAGAGGACAAATTGAGAACAACCAACTGTCGAAGCCACCCAAATACCTCGGGAACAAATCGCATCCGCTTTCCAGAAAGATCAATCCTCTTAATTCCTCGGCCCGACGCGTCCTGAAAAATCCCAATAACTTCCTCATTCACCTCCTCCGTCGCCTCCGCCGGTGAATACATTGGGGATCAGATCCATTGCCACGGTGAAGAGAGAGAGAGAGAGAGAGAGAGAGAGAGAGAGAGAGAGAGAGAGAGAAGGGGCCGGGAACGTAATTGGTGAAACTCTAGGGATGAATCCATTGCTCAGGAGAACCCAAAAAATGAAAATTCCCCACTATTTATTTGAAAAATGAGTGGAAACATAGCTTTCTCCTTTTCAAAACATTGATATAAACAATCTTTTTATTTACAACACTTTTCAAAATAGATTTTTATAAATTGTCATATAAATTCTTATTATTTATGACTTTACAAAAAGAAAAAAAACTTATTATTTATGACACTTAGCAAAATACTGACATAATAAATTTTATTATATATGACACTTTTCTAAATACTGACATAACAAATCTTATTAATTATGACACTTTTTTTAAAAAAAAATTATTATTTATGACACTTTTCAGAACATTGACATAACAAATCTTATTAATTATGACACTTTTCAAAAAACTTTTTATTTATGACATTTTTTACAGCACTGAGTCATAAAAATAACGAATATCTATGCAGAAATGTAGTCATAAATTAAACATTATTTACCAATCTTATGACTAGAAATAGAAAAGTAGTCATACATGTTAGAAAAAAGTACATTTTATGACTCTTTTTTTAAAAAAAAATCATTACGTCAAAAGTAACTATCAAGTGTTAATAGTCCAATTTCAAACAAAAAAACCTTAAAAAGTAGTCCCTTAAAGGTCGATTTAAGTGAAATTTTACTTAATATTCATGTACAAATTTAGTAAAATTTTCACATAATATACATGTACGCTAAGTGAAATTTCACTTAATATTTTTGTACGGAGGATCTTTCTCTAATCAAGAATCTTAACTTTAAAAATCTTAGCATATTATCTTTTTTTACTATTTTTTTCCCAAAAACAGTACTTACGTTTGATTCTAGAATTCAACGAAAAAGAGTCATAAAAATAAAGAATATTTATGACTGCCCAAAAATGAAGTCATAAAAGTCTTGTTATTTATGACACTTTTCTAAATACGTAGAAGTATTATATATGACACTTTTCAAAAACCTGTCATAAAAACTCTTATTATTTATGACAATTTTCAAAAAACTGTCATAAAATATGTAATATGATTCTTAGTAAGATCTAAAGTTATGATACTAAAAGTAACTATCAAGTGTTAATAGTCCAATTTAAAAAAAAATTTAAAAACTAGTCCCTCAAAGATCGATTTAAGTGAAATTTCACTAAATATTTTTGTACGGACGACATTTCCCTAATCAAGAATCTTAACTTTAAAAAATCTTAGCATATTATCTTTTTCACTATTTTTCCCAAAAACGGTACTAACGTTCGATTCTAAAACTCAAAGAAAAAGAGTCATAAAAATAAAGAATATTTATGACTACCCAAAAATATAGTCATAAAAGTCTTGTTATTTATGACACTTTTCAAAAATCTGCATAAAAAATCTTATTATTTATGACAATTTTCAAAACAGTGTCATAAAAAATCTAATATGATACTTAATAAAATATAAATTTGTGACACTAAAAGTAACTATCTAAGTGTTTATAATAGTACAATTTCAAAAAAAAAATGTATTATTAAAATTAACTAGTCCCTCAAAGGTCAATTTAAGCGAAATTTCACTTAATATTTTTGTACAGAGGACCTTTCCCTAATCAAGAATTTTAACTACAAAAATTCTTAGCATATAAATTATGTTTTTTTCACTATTTTTCCCAAAAACAGTACTTACATACGTTTGATTCTAGAACTTAAAGAAAAAGAGTCATAAAAGTAAAGAATATTTATGACTAATAAAAAAAAAGGTCATAAATTAAACACCACTTACTAATCTTATGACTACATTTGTAAAAAGAGTCATATATGTTGGAAAAAAGTACTTTTTATGACTTTTTTTCCTAAAAATAGTCACTAGCCCAAAGTTTAAAAAAGTCATAAAAAGGGTTTTTTCTAATCAATTCTAATATTTTGATTTCAGTTTACAAGCTTTGGTGATATATATACATAGAATTTCATATGTATATCGTTAAGGGTTCGAAAATAGCGATTAGAAAAACTATAACAAAAACTCAATTTATTTATATCAAATGAAAGGTCTTGACCCCACGAGGCTCTGTTTTGAATTTCAAAAGTTATTTCATTACGATCGCGACAAATGGTCGATTTGAAGTTTCGTCGCTATTCGATTTTTCGATAAAACTGAGTGCTACGTTTGATTTCAATCAAATCTAATTTCATATTTGGAACCTACGTGGAAAAATGAAGAGTTTCATATATTGAAGTCCTAATTTGGTTCAGTTTTGAAGATGGTAAAATCACAACTCAACGAAGAAGACAACAATGGCTACTGGTTCGCGATCGCACAAGCAGCCCACGCACACTACCAGGTTATTTTCTGAAAATTGTTTTAAAATGCCCACGTGGCCTATTTGAATGAAATTCGCCTGAGCGACCGGCACGAGCGAGGGCCTGCGCAAGCAACCTGAGGCAGTTTGGTAAAAACTCCAGTTTTCTTGTACTTTAGTTAGAATTGAGCTAAGGGCTCATGTACCTTAAGCTTTAAGAGTTGTACTTCAATTTAATAGTAGTTGTACTTGAGCTTAGAGGTGTTGTACCTCACTAATACACTTGTATTACTGTTGACGATAGCCGTAACAGATTGAGCAGTTCCAGTTTCTGTTCTGACTACTTATTCAGTCTTCGGTGAGCGGTAGTTCCGTATAATCCTCAATAAAGTTGTATAACATGTAATAATGTACTTACATGTTTATATAAATTGATATGCTTTAAGTTTTTATTTGAACTGTGATGCATTAAGTGTTTACTTGAGATGTTATGCCTTAATTAAGTGGTTACTTGAGCTGCTCTGCCTTATGTGTTTACTTGGATGATTCCAGCTTATTGTTTTAAACTAACTTAAAAGTATGCCTTGATAATCTGTCTTATGAAATATTGAATACGTCTAGATGCTTAGAGCTCACATATGTCATAGCATTTCATAAGCATGAGCATGAATACGAAAATCACGAAAATGATTTTGGGATGAAAGACTTTAGAGGCTTTTGATTTTTGAAAAGGGAAGTCCTTAGAGGCTTCTAGGTTTTGAAAAGGGAAGACCATAGAGGCTTCCGTGCATAAAACCCTCTAGGGGGGATTTTATTTTGAAAAAATAGAAATCCCGAATTTGTGGGTAAGCATGTGAGATGGGTACCATTAGGAACTCGAATTGCGGGATGTGCTGCAAGAAACCCCCGTAACGTTAAAGGCTAGGCCTCCGTGTAATTCGTAAGGCCCAAAGTCTTGCACGTTGAAGGCTAGGCCTCCATGGATGGGAAGCCCATGGTCCAGATAATGATATTGACGATTGAGGGTGAGTGTTTGAAAGGCATGAAAATGGTTTTCATGCATAACATTGGCATTCATTGCACTCATGCATGTTATATAACAAATGTTATTGTGTGGTTATATGACTATACGATCCTTTATGGCTTATGGACTATAAAACATTTTTTTCCAAGTGACTTGAGTTAGGGCAAGGCCCGGAGTAGAGCTTACTCATGAAAACCCCATTGGGGGAAGAAATTGTGAGATCGTGATATGTTGTATTGATTTCAAAACACTCTTAAAAACCTTGGGTTTTTATTTTAAGAATTTCTAAATTAAGTTTGAGAAAAAGAAAGTAGATCATTATATTACTTTTCAATATGGGAAGCAAACTTGAGTTTCTATTTAAAAGTTGTATAAAGCTTGAGAAGAAGTACGATAAATGTTTATCAGATCTGTATATTTTTCGTTGCACTGTTGTTTATTTGATGAACCGATAAGGATTTTCTATTAATGTCTTTTAAATTGACAAGCAAACCTTTTCAAAAGACTAGTGTAATTCTTCTGCTATAGTTTTACTCAAATTCGTTAGTCCATAAGGATTTTGTTTTCCCATCAAAGATTTTCGAAAGGCTATTCTATACTTCCGCCGTAACCATCGGAGTCTACGGCTCGGGGCGTTGTAAAATGGTAACAAAGTCTTAAGGTTTTAAAGTTAAAATATTTCAAAGCTTTGGACTTTAAACGATTTTTAAAGTTTAAGCGTTTGTTTCTCTAAAGAGAAAGTTTTTCAGGTAAGCTTCGGGTTTAGAACTCGGAGCATTACAAGTATATTTAGCTCTTCCGTCCTATTATTTTATATTAGCACTCCATCGTTGGGACTTGTGACGGGGCGGGGCGGGGCGGGGCACTACACTAATTGTGACATTTAATTTCATTGGTTTTGACTCTTTTGAGAGCGCTTCTAAAAATTAAGATCTCATGTAGCCTTCATGGTGAGTTGGAGTGGACTCATTAATGATATTATTCTTACAGTATCTCATTCATTGTGGTGTAAATTAATATTCAATATAGAATAATGTATTGTATTCTAAGTTTGTTTTCAAATATTTTAACAGTTGTACCATTTGTTGTGGAGTGGTTGGTAATAAATACAACTGCATGACATACATCTCACAAAGCATTTTTGACAATCATATTTGAAAAGCATAAACATTAGGCTTCAATATTACAGATACTAACCAAATCCTTAGTAGCCCAAGTGGGGAGGCGGACCAAGACATGGGGTTGTTCTACCCTCTTGGTCTTGTGTTCGAAACTCCTCATGGGTAAATATTTGGGATTTGGCCAGGGTCTTTGGCCTCCCAAAGGAAGGTTAGGGGTTCGAAATCTCCCAGGGGTAGTGTAAGCTAGTTTGTTGTGGGGTCGGTGCACATGCCCGGGATTTGCCCCTTGTTCTACTCCGATAAAAACGACAATAGATATCGATTCCGAAATCGTAGAAGACAGACATAGAAATTTGTCCTCGTATTAAAAAAAAAAAAATTATTACAGATACTATGTCGACTGTTATAAAGTTTTAATACACTAAAACATTGTACTTACAAAGAGACAAACATTGTTCTTCCTACAAATAGGGACTAGGGAGAACACATATGCATGACTTACTATATATAAATGGCTTGTGATACCATATGATCACCAGTATCATGCACGCTGATAATGAATGAATGTCTTCTTCTTATTGCGGCGAATATTTGGATTAAGATAATGGAAAGGGAATTTATATTGTCACTCGACATTCTTACAATTGTGTAAGCTGAGCACAAGTCTATAGATTAACGTGAAACAGTGGCGGAGGCAACATGGGACTAGGGGTGGACTGGGTTCCTCTGAAATTTTGAGAATTAAAATTTATTTTAAATATTTTTAGTATTTTACGTTTAGGTCTCTCTCAGCATATATTTAGGCTCCCTTCAACTTATGTTTATGCCTCCCAAAGGGGTTCAAGGCCAAATTTAGTGTCATCAACTACATTTATATTGATATACATGCATATACAACTAAAAAGGAAAGGCACCTAGAATTTTGAAAATTACAGTTTTAGTATGAGAATTTTATGCATTTTAGAAATAGGCCCCCCTAAAATTTTGAAAGACACTATACAATATTTACGTGTCACCAAATAAGCTCATATTATAAGCATATCCCAAAAAAAAAATTGCAATTACATACAAGTAGACCCTAAAAAAATCGTCAATTATGTATAAATAGACCCCAAAAAAATCACATCGAAAGAGCTGCCATCAAACTCCCGTATAACCTAAGCCCCTTACCAATATTCCTAATTCCACCCTTAACATGAAGTATGAAGATTTTTTAATTGACAAGAAACCCATTTTAAGTCGGGCCAAAGTATTCGAATCACCAAATAAATATAGGGGAAAGGCTCCCCAAATGCTACCTCATCACTACATAAAAGACATTAGCAAAAAAAAAATCACCATATAATATAGCAAAGCATTGGTACTTGAGGTAGAAACATGTTCACATATATAGACCAATATGCAGGCCTATTCATGAGCTTCACGACTTACTAACGACCCTTTTTCAAATATGTTCACGAGCTCTATCTGAGTCGAGCTCATGTGTGTTTGAGCTTGAGTTGTTTATTAAACAAGCTTATAATTTAGGCTTGAGATTAACTTGTTTATTAAACTAGCTGAACCGAGACTTTATCGAATATGTTCGCAAGACTTGTTGAGTGGCTTGACTTGTATACAACCCTAGTCGTCAACTTTCCCCCCAGTGGATGAGATTCGCCACTACTTGCAATGATATAATTACCGGATATCAGGGGAGAAAGCAGGGTTTGAACCCCTTTATAAGTAACATAGAGCGCAATTTATCCAACTATATTAAATTGTTGTTCCTTATTATATTATTTTTATAATTAAACAAAAAATCGAGTGCAAGGTGATTTTTCCATGTAAAAAATATATTATAATAATAATAATAATAATAAATTGTAAGGGGTAAATAAAAGATTTTATTGCGATAAAAAAATAAAAAAAAAATAAAAGATTTTACTGTGCAGTACACTAGTACGAGATCAAGATGAGTGGAATCTTGGGGAAAACAGCGAGTACCAGCTAAATTGTGGGCCGTGGCAATTGCTATCATACAGTGATTGAAGGGGTTGTTTGTTTGGCAAAGGGGGCCCAAAATTCATTAATGATTTAACTCTTTTTTTGCCTTCGCATTGCTCATCATTTTGCCTACAAACAAACGCCATTAACCCCAAATCTCTCTCTCTCTCTCTCCAAAGATATACTATATCAATATGGGTGCGCCGTGTGTGTGAGTTGGATTCCCGTGCCCCAGGAGCCCAAGATTAATTCTCTGATTCTCTCTTACCACCACCCAGTTTAGTTACCCTGTTATCCACAATCGTTATCTCTTCGGTAGACCCCACACGAAACGTGTCATTTTCAACATTCCCAAGCCCTACCGTTTTCATCCGTAACATCAACATTTGTGCTCATTTCACTGTTTTTTTTTTCTTTTGTTTCTCATATTTAAATGTAGTTTAGATTCAAGCGAAGCCTCATTATCAAGTGGTGTGACTGGTGTAGCTGTGCGATTATTAGTCCCTCACGCAATGTCAGCATGACTATTTAATCTTAATCATTCATTTGTTCTCTCTTTCTAGGGAGTCATGACAAGTGGTTAGTGAAAATTTAAATTTTAAATGTTATAACCACTTGTCATGATCCTCATAGAAGGAGGGAGTAAGTGGATAGTTGGGATTAAATAGTCACACTACGTCAGTATGTTGATGTGGCGTGACGGACTCATTGAATAATTTCTCCAGTTTGTCTGTGCTTATGCTTCTGTAATCTTGATCGTGATATTGGTAGAACTACTTAAAAATAAAACTGTTTATTATCATTTGAATGTTTGGTTAATATGATATGAATTGATCAAACATAGAGATAATCTTGAAAAGCATTCCCCCCCCCCCCCCCCCCCCCCCCCCAACTGCTTATTGCCAAATTGTTTTTTGGACCAAATCTACTTATATTTTTGTTGAAACAAACAAATCAATAAGTAATTTAGACCATCAGCACTGCTTAAAATAGACAAATAAGCAAAGAACAAACAGCCTCATTGAGGTGGGACCATTTTACTAGTTTGCCAACGTGGAATAATTAGTACTATTAATTAATAGATATTTAAGTTTAAAATTTTTAATTGTGAACTTATGTGGTCAAAGGACACCCTAGTGATGAGTCCTTCAATGGTGTATTTGTATTGGGAAAAGTCCTTTGACCAATTGACCAACATATTTTTGGACATTTACACCCTTTTAATCTCTCTCTCTCTCTCTCGCTCTCTCTCTCTCCATACGATCGCTCACCTTAACGCTGGCGCCGCCACTACGATATCATTGGTGAACAAATTTGGTCGACAGTGTTATCATCTTCTGCCCTCGCATCATCATCTTCGTGATCGTCGCACTGCCTGCAACCTTCATCATTGCCACCGACGAATAGATCCAATAGCCAATGTCATCATCTTCCTGATCGTCCTTGCCTGCAACCTTTCATCATCTGGAATTCACAAAAATCGATCATTGGTTGTCACTTTGTTGTTCTTTGCTGCGGTTGCCATAATGGATTTGATTGCTAATGGTTTCGTTTTGCAGTTTGGTTCTGATTGTAGTTTTTTTTTTTTTAAAGTTTTACAAAATAAACTTTTAGAAATGTTGTCAATGTTTAAAGCTATATATATATATATATATGCAACTTTGCACAAACATCTCTATATGCAACTATAGATGCATATATATATATATATATATATGTACAATCATCTTTCCTCAAAATCCTTTATTCACCTAGTTTGATGAGTTGCAAGTCCGGATGTAGTGTGAAGTTTATGTGAATTTCCTAATAAAATTTTGTGGTTATGTGAAATTTCACATACCTAATTTTTCACATAATACACTAAATTTTTAAGTACACATAAAGGTCATGTGAAATTTCACATAATTTTTTTTTAATAATGT
This sequence comes from Hydrangea macrophylla, assembly GCA_033977485.1. Classification (NCBI taxonomy): domain Eukaryota; kingdom Viridiplantae; phylum Streptophyta; class Magnoliopsida; order Cornales; family Hydrangeaceae; genus Hydrangea; species Hydrangea macrophylla. The sequence continues at coordinate 110,781,840 of CM066988.1, read as the reverse complement.
GAAATTTTAAAGTTCACAGAACAGTTATGTGAAATTTCACATAGCTAATTTTTCATATAACACATAAAATTTTAAAATAGACATAAAGGTAATGTGAAATTTCACATACTTAATTTTTTAATAATATGTGAAATTTTAAAGTTCACTGAACAGTTATGTGAAATTTCACATACTTAGTTTTGTGAAAATTTGAATTTCACATCACTGGTTTCGAATTCAAATAACTAGTTTTGCAAATTCCGCAGACATTTTTAATGTGAATTTCACATACTATGCCTACAAAGTTTAAAATTTCATAGAATTTATGGAATCAATGAGATTACCTCTCTCTCTCTCTCTGGAATGGAATTTCACATTGAATAAAATTGTATGAAATTTCGCATTATTTTATTATGTGAACTTTCACACAACTTTTTTTTCTCTAGAATTTCATATCGACAATGGTAATTGTTTGAAAGATCTTGTCGAATAGGTTCTAAAAATATAAATTAAAAAAAAAATCTAAATTAAAAGTTATAGATTTTTGAAGTTTATAAAACAATTTAAGAAGTTTGGTGTGAGCGACTGCACATTAGAATTGTTAAATAACCAACTACGATCGTGCATACAAAGGGAGGGACAATTTCGTCCAAACAAAAATGCGATGGACATTTCACTGAAAACATTTAGTGCGTGGACTTGATACCAAAAATGTTTTCTAACATGACTTTTGACTAATTGTCCCTACTATTAAACTTAAAAGGGCCTGCTTGAAAAGGCACTAAACATGTTAGTTTGATATTTATCAGTTTTATGACTGATTTTAGGATGACACCAACTCCGACACGAAGAAAAAGATCTATAATCAAACACTTGAATTTTAGAAAACAAAGACCTTGACCAAACACTTAAATTTTAGAGTTAGTTCACTTGTAACCCACATAACCGATTCTGCCTTCCCAAATAGCTCCTAAAAGTTCTTGTATTTTGAATCAGTCCAGAAAATAATATTTTGTTAGCATTGAATCATCAATTTGGTTTCTGCTAGTTGTTACATTAATTTTTCATTTCTATTTTTAGGACAACATTAAATTTTAGAACCAATTCACTCATAAACTACATAACTGATTCTGTCTTCACAAACAGCTCCTAAAAGTTCTTATGTTTTGAACAAGTCCAGTAAATAGAATTTTATTACCATTGAATCATCGATTTGGTTCTACTAGTTGTTAGATTAATTTTTTTTTTCTATCTTTAGGGCAAAAATTAAATTTTAGAACCAGTTCACTCGTAAATTACATAATCGCTTATGTCTTTCCAAACAGCTCCTAAAAGTTCTTGTATTTTGAATAAGTCCAGAAAATAGTAATTTGTTAACATTGAATCAATCGATTTGGTTTCTGCAAGTTGTTACATTAATTTTTTATTTCTACTTTTAGGATAAAATTTTAATTTTAAAACCAGTTCACTCGTAAACTACATAATCGGTTCTGCCTTCCCAAACAGCTCTTAAAAGCTCTTATATTTTGAACAAGTCCAAAAAATAGTATTTATATTTACCACTAAATCTTCGATTTGGTTTATGCTAGTTGTTACATTAATTTTTCATTTATATTTTTAGGACAAAAATTAAAATTTAGACGCTACATGATCGGTTCTGTCTTCCCAAACAGCTACTCAAAGTTCTTGTATTTTGAACAAGTCCAAAACATAGTATTTTGTTAACATTGAATCATCGATTTGTTTCTGCTAGTTGTTACAATAATTTTTTATTTCTATTTCTATTTTTAGGACAAAAGTTAAATTTCAGAACGGTTCACTCATAAACCACATAACCAGTTCTGCCTTCCCAAACAGCTCCTAAAAGTTCTTGTATTTTGAACAAGTGCAGAACATAGTATTTTGTTAACATTGAATCATCGATTCGGTTTCTACTAGTTGTTACATTAAATTTTCATTTCTGTTTTTTGGACAAAATTAAATTTTAGAACCAGTTAACTCGTAAACTACCTAACCAGTTCCACCTTCCCAAACTGGTTCTTGTATTTTGATCAAGTCCAGAACACAGTATTTTGTTAACATAGTATCATTGATTTGGTTTATGCTAGTTGCAACATTAATTTTTCGTCTCTAATTTTAGGACAAAAGTTGCAAACGTTTTATTTGTCCAAAATAAACAAAACACTACGCAATGAAAAAGATAAAAATCAATACAAAAAATCGAGAATTAACACCTTAGAGTTGTTACTGTAGTAGCACTAATAATTTGCGAAAAGTAAGGTCAAGTTTATGAAGATATTAAAATTTCTCTCAAAATAGCCCCATGTGGGGATTAATTAAAATTAGCACTTTATAGGAGAGTTTTTGTCATACCCGCTCCCGCGATATTTATTTATATCATTTTAGCATGCATGGCATGCTTACTGTTGTGTTAATTAACACGTGTGATGTGAGTGATGACTCACTAGTTATTGGAGGGTGTCTTTTGAGAACCCAATATTTGGCCTTGAAGGCAGTCCAGAAGTTGGACGTGTGAGAATTCCCTACGGTTGGAAAAATGAGTAATAACTCATGGTTATGTGCTTAAATTTTTATTTAGGCATATGTAAATATAATTGATTATTATATTGTTAATAGCGACTCATCGGAGTCATTAGATGCCTGGTGAGGACGGATTTGAACACGTTACGTAAATTGATAAGCTAATTAGCAATTTCGTAAAACTTGTAGAAACTTGCATTTTAGCAACCAAACGGAACTTAGTCGGAAACCTTTTTAATTTTACTGTTTCACCTGTAGAGCTATGCATTAGCTGTGTAGAAAGTTTAAGAGACTGATTAGAAGTTTTGAAAACTCGTGGGGAGGTAAACACAATTTCTAAAAGTGTTGCCTATATATAGATAGTGATGACTTTCATAAATTTTAACCTAAATTCAAGAAGAGGCCAAATGGAGGATTCCTTGGCTTAGAGCTTCAAGACTCGAATCGATGGAGTTCTACCCGTTTGTTTTTCATCAAATTCCGTATTTGAACTCTACGAGGTAAGGCCGTCATTTTGATACCTATTAGGCCTTGTTTGGTTAAGTTTTTCGAAAACTCATTTTCTAGAATTTTCATACAAAGTTGATAATTGGACTTTTGATTAATAGGAATTGTATTAGAAGAATTACTGCACGTTCTTTGTGCTTGAGTTTTCCTTGGACCGGCGTTTAAGAGCGTAAATCGGAGGTAAGTGATATAAATCTTGAGTTTGGGATGATTCTATGGTTTAATGCATTTGATATGCTAGGAATGTGTATAGATACCATGTGTAGTTCATATTCGGCAAAACTCATGTATAAAGTAGGCCCAAAGTATGTTGAAATGAAAAGTATGGTGATATGTGTTAAATGCGCATGTTTATGTGCCTATGTGGGTTAAAGGGGGATTTGTGCTAATTCACCGTGAGACGTCCTCTCGAAGGGGGAGGATTAGTAGTGACGACGATCACTTGCCGAGAAAGGCATTAATGCGACATGTCGAAGGGGCATGGGTCGTCGTGGAGTCTTAAAACTTTGGATCGGTGAAGGTGCACTTATTCCCTAGAGACCAATAGTTATGTGTTATGATGGATTGGAATATATTTGTCATTCGTATGCTTGATTCATATTATTCACTAAGCGTTAGCTTAAACAAATTCATTTATCTGTGGTTATATAAATAACCATTCAGGTGCAAGGACTGGAGGAGAGAATCGCGGGTAATGAGACGAGGAAGGACCGGAAGCTCCTAATGTTTATAGAACTTGTAGAACTTTTGTAATATGTGTTTAACTCATGCCGGTTGTTTAACCGTGCAACTTGTATTAAGACTTGTTATATATGCTAGTACGGCGCTTGGTTCACTTTAGGACCTAGCTTGCCGAGACGTGAGAAGCTTGTACCTTTAGTACGTGTAATCCGGGAAAGGTTTATGGTTGTTGTATAAACGGTGTATGTGTTTTTGCAAGCCCTTCGAATGTTTAACAAAGCTTTGAAATGGTTTTGGTTTGAAATGCATTAGTTGAAATGATTTTGTTTTGAAAGGAGTTGGTTTGAAATGGTTTTGTTTGGTTTGGTTTCTTTTGCAAATATGTGTATTATTTTATTAGCGGCGTTTGTGCGGAAGCGCCGGGAATTAACGACGTTTATTATAGAAGCGCCAGTAATTAACGGCGTTTACGAAAAAGCGCCGGCAATTGTGAGACGGTCTTTTGGAGGTTTGGATTCTGCCCAGGCCCCATTCGACCGGTCGAGCGGGGCAATTCGACCGGTCGAAATGCCCCCTGCCAGAAATTTCAAACTCCTACTTCCAATATTCGGAACAACTTCTAATTAGGCATGGAGGTACCTTTGGGGACCCTTTGACCTATGAAACTGTTACTTTTGAAAACGAAACTCGTTAAGGCGTGTTTGGGCACGTGTTTAATATAAACTTTGAAAAACTATTTGGAAGTTGGTTGTTTTGGAGCAAAACTTTTATTAAGGTCATTTTTTGAAACTTTAATCATTGTTGGTAAGCCTTGATGGCGTGCTACATGACCTAGATTCATATGTATGGATCCGGGGCTTGACAGTTTTAATGTCAAAATTAACCTCACATAGGCAAATAATATCAAAATTAGCACCTAGAAGGGGTTAAGTATTAAAAGTTAGTGCTAAATAGGTAGGTTAAATGGCAGTATTATCCCCATATAGGGGTTTAACTCTAAAATTTATCTCACAAAGGGGGTTAAGTGTTAATATTTTTAGCCAATTTTTGAATTTTCATTAGTTTTGAGATAGTTTAAAATCACAGGAGGTTAAGTGTCTACTTTTAAACCACAATGGGTAAAACAAAAATGTGACTAACCACAGGGGATCAAATGTATTTAACCCTAATATTTACACACACACAAAACATAATCATATTTGTTGCATTTCCGATGTACCCGTAAGTTTAGGCAAAAGTAATTGATCGAGCTCCATACATAAGCTATTTTCTCTTCAATCTTAAACAAGTTTGCAAGTGCATTAAATAATTTAAATTCATATTTTGCACCACAAGATCACCCAATTATTACATACACAATTACTAGTAGTTATACTTTTGGCAAGCTATGATTTCCCTCTACCTCTCACATGGGCATCTTACAATTAATAGTTAGGCATTTTATTTCAATTGGGAGGACCCTAATCTCTTAACCTTTCTCCTCATCCGCAACATTAATGTAATTGGAAGCATACATGTGGATGGGCAAAAAGGGCTTAGAGAACAGCATTTTCTAAATTATTTTGTGTACTTAATTGCGTGAAATCTTTTGTGACTTATTTTGTGTTAGTTCATGTGGGAAACTTTTAAATGTGTTTTGAGGTAAAAGTTATGCTTTGTCTTCTCACTTGTATCTTGTAATATACAGTTTCTCTAGTGGGTAATTAAATGAGGGGGCCACCCACTCTATTTTATTTAAGAAAAAGGCAACCAAAAAAAATTTACTGCAACTAGTAGAAAAATGAGCAATTTTAGTCCATTTATCTTGCAAACTTTAAAGAACTTAACCCAAGTTAAGGTAACTCTTGTTTTTTTTCGGCTAGGCTGCGTAAAGGTAACTCAACTCGTGTAACAATGCATGAAAAACTCAAGTGGAAGGGGTAATGTATGTGTGTGTGTGAGGAGTAACGTCCGTTTGGCACATTTTCAATTTGCTTATGCGATTTAATTATACCAAAAAAAAATTTATTCTTGACCAATAGTACATTGTCCAAGATAACACTTGAGAAATCGTAAATTTCTATTACCAACTCACATATTTATTTTTTTCATAGAATCTGATTACCAAATAATTTCATTTTGGCCACTCTTATGAAACTAAAAAAAAATGTTGTAAACCACCCTCTAAGTTCCAAAATCCAAAGGAAGTGGGATGTCAACGCTCGCATAATGCAACCTCTATAATGAAGGCGGCATGAATGTGATCTCCACACAATCTTCACCCACCACATGTCACAACCATGACTTGACATCACTCACACACACATACACACCCTAATATTGTGAATCTCTCTACATTAAGTCAACGACCAAACATGTGCATCTTTTGCCCGGTCTTCCTCCTAATCATCATCAACTATTCATATATAGTGCACAAAACTACTATAGACACTGCGTGGGTTACATTTAAAGGTAATGCATGCAATGCAAGTAATTTTATACAAGCAAGAAAACAAAATTACTCACCCTCAGGTGGAAAACTAGGTATGCTATAAATAGCCTATAAGTGCATAGAGTGTTAGTATCACTATAAGATTAATATAATTGGTCTAAGTTTCAAATAGGAACAGTGATTTTAAAAAAGTACCCAGTGTGAGTATCTTCTTAGTTCTTATTATATGAAACCAAAAAAAATAAATAAATAAATACTGAAAGATAAGCCTAAAAGTGGAAAGGCATGGAATTAACAATATGATTTACGGGATATTCTATAGTGGGGCGAAATGATTTCGCCCGTATGGAGCGGAATTTTTTTGTTCATTGGATAAGTTTGAGCTTTTATCTTTATGCGACATGTGGCGAATATAGTTTTGAAGGTGATTTTTTTGAACATTAGTTCGTACCTTTCTTACAAATTTTTTTACTTTATTAAGCAACATTTGAATTTTATTAAGGAAGTATTTGTACCTTGATTACAAAACTTGGTTTTTTTTTTCTTTCAAATTGCATACGTACAAACTATGGGTGTTTTTGATAACCCCATTAAGTACTGAATCCATTAAGTGCTGAAAATAAAAAGATTCAGCACTTAATCTTTTTCAGTGCGTTTGATAACATACTACTTGTAGACACCCCATTTTGACCTGCCAAAAAAAAGAGAAATAATTGTCACAGCGAGCCCATCGGGCATGCAAATCGAGAAAAAAGGACACGATCGTCAATCCGGAGACACCAGAAGTCCGAATGGACATGATTGACTGAAATTCGGAGAAAAAACAGAGATTCTGTGACTTGAATCAATCCAATCGGACAATCGGAGAAGAAACGGTGTTCGATTCAAGTTTTTTACGGCTCGATCAACATCGACGATGACATATATGACAATATCCGGGCTCAAAATCTCTGATCCAACCGTACGGATATAAAGAGGACGACATTACGAGTCCGTAACTTCTTGAATCAGAAAGATCGGACGGTCAGTTCAAAAATAAATAACAATCGAAGTTCCGGAACAATCGGACGATCAAGATCAGAATTGCACCGATCAACCGGTGTCTCACCTACATGGGATCGGAGCCCATGTAGGTTTTGCTTATAAAAGCAAACGATTTGCTTCATCATTTCGGGAGACAAAGAAGGACGAAGAAAGACTCTTTTTATTTTATTCCTTTTTACTTTCTTTCCTGCTTTTCTACGACCGGCCTCGCCGTCGAATACTTGAAATAACGATCGGCCTCGCCGTCGAATACTTGAAAATAACGACCGGCCTCGCCGTCGAATACTTGAAAATAACGCCGTCGAATACTTGAAAATAACGACTGGCCTCGCCGTCGAATACTTGAAATAACGACCGGCCTCGCCGTCGAATACTTGACCCTCACCATTGTGAACTGGCTAGATCCTAGTTCACTTGATCTTTCCGGTAGGCCGGATATTTTTAACTATTGTACATTCATAACTTGTCCTCTCTCAATTTTTTCTTGCTCACTTAACACTTACATAAATCATTGTAAAATCCTAATTCAAAACGGGCGCCGACCCTTACTTCCGGTAACTTTCAAAAACCTTTCTTTCAAAATGAACATTTCAAGTTATTCTGTTGTTCAATAACGCCGATAATATGAATGTTCAAATTCAAAACGGGCACCGACCCTTACTTCCGGTATTCAAATCCTTTCTAAAACCGAACATTTCGATTAGTTACGTTGTTCAATAATGTTAACGACTTGAATGCTCGAGACTCAAACGGGCGCCGACCCTTACTTCCGGTAACTTTCAAAAACCTTTCTTTCAAAATGAACATTTCAAGTTATTCCGTTGTTCAATAACGCCGATAATATGAATGTTCAAATTCAAAACGGGCACCGACCCTTACTTCCGGTATTCAAATCCTTTCTAAAACCGAACATTTCGATTAGTTACGTTGTTCAATAATGTTAACGACTTGAATGTTCGAGACTCAAACGGGCACCGACCCTTACTTCCGGCAACCTTTTCAAAACCGAACATTTCGATTAGTTACGTTGTTCAATAACGTTAATGACTTGAAAGTTCGAGATTCAAATGGGCACCGACCCTTACTTCCGGCACATAATCAAGGTTAAAGTCTAGGACTCGATTACGGTGATCGACGTCCTAGCTACACCGACTTTTCAAAAACACTATAACACACGAGCACGGTCAAACGCGACCAAAAATTTCAAAAAAATAAATAACAAGTTAGAGCTACGTTTGGCCTGATTCTCAACCCGAGATACGTATGCAACCCCCAAAAGGGTGCGGCCATAACTTTTCATCCTTTTTCTTTTTTTGTAAATTCTTATTCTTTTATCTTTATGCCCCGTTATCATGAAAATCGCCAATTTGGCAACCATGCTTCGTCATGGATGTTCGAGGGTGCTTAATACCTTCCCTCGACATAACCGAGTCCCCGAACCCCTTTCTAAATCTCTGGTTTACTTGTCAAAAAACATAGGCCCACTTTCCCAAACTGTAAAAATATAAAGATATGTTTCCGTATCTTTATCGGGATCCTAACACCCGTACAAAGTTAGGTGGCGACTCTGAAAAATCTACTTGGCCTATTTTCAAAAATAATAAAATACTTCTCCTACATTCCTCCTTTTCCATTTTTTTAAAAAAAAAACACTCTTATATATATATTTAAAAAACCTTTTTTTTCCCGTCGCGGTGCGACAGCTGGCGACTCTGCTGGGGACTAACTTAAGAGGACTCAAGCCATTACTTTGGCGATCTTCATACTAACGGGGCATTTTCTTTTACTAATTTTTTTTTCCTTTCTTTTTTAGTCTTGTAAGTATTTTGCTTGCACAGGATTTGCGGCCAATGCCAAAAAATAAATTGCAAGGCCAATGCTAACTTTATTTTGCTCAAGCATTATCACGCACACTACACATTGAGCATGTTCATAACCCGGTTCCGAGGAACCACCCTTAAGATTAGATAGGGAGTTGAGTAGGTGGCGTGGCCGTTGCGGTGTTACCGTCGGTACCAGCACTGAAATTCTCCCGCTCGAACCACCAACCTGAGAAGGTGCTCCGGCACTGGAGGTTTGAAGGTTCGGGAACCTGGCTTAAACAATAAGGCTGCATTAGGTCTCAAAACCCTCGCCACATGGTCGCATCTCATCCACAACATCCAAAAAAAATTTCTCCTCTTAAGTTCATTTCAAGTCTTTTCAATACTTCTTTTTTAAGGCATGAATGATTATATCTGAGCAAACATGGTCCTTTCGTCAGATTATCAAGAATTTTCCAAAAAAATGACAAGTCAACCGCCAAAGCTGGGTTTTGCCACCGAGACCGATCCCCGGCTGTCCACTTGGTATCACAAGTTGTCGCTCGAAGATTCAGCGAGATTCCAGAGGCACTTTGGGTTCCTAGGGTCTTTTCTCCAAGTCAGAACGGACAGGCACATGCTCGAGTCAGTAGTCGCCTTCTGGGATCCAACAGTCATGGTATTCCGTTTCGGAGAGCGAGAACTTACCCCGACTCTTGAGGAATACGCCGGGCTGCTCAAATTAACAATCACCGGCGACCCGGTACTACCGAACTTTAAACCCGGCAAGAGTCGGACGGCGGACTTCTTGGGTATGAGAAGAGATATTCTGGAAAAGGCCATAGGAGGGGACTTCATGCGATATCCTATCAGCTTCCTCCTTGACAGATTTATGGACCCTGAGGGGTTCTACAAGCATCATTTCTCATGCTCGTTATCAGAATGGGCAGAAAATCGGTTGTGGATTCTTGCTCTCTGCCTCGTGGCCCACCTGCTATTCCCACGTGAAGACAGAAAGATTGACATGACCCTGATCGATGTCATCATACAAGTTCGCAGCGGCCGGACCTTCATTCCTACAATTATAGCCGAAACCTTGCGAACTCTGACTTTCTGTAGACACAAGGGTAAAGGGTTCTTCACAGCCAGCGCCGGTCTGCTACAAATATGGATGATGTCCCATCTCATCAAATGTCCGCGTCCAGTGCAACATTTTATGAACGTAGATATCATCACGCCACTCAGCAAGCTACCATCGCCTGTCCAGGGGAAAACCGAGTGGTACAAATACTTGGCACAGCTGCAAGACTCTGACCTACAGTGGTATTTGGGGTTGTGTTCTTCCTCATCCGTTCGGATCCGAACCAGTGAGCTCTCATTCATCCCGCTGATCGGATTGACCGGAGGAACGCCGTACGCTCCGGGTCGGGTACTCAGACAATTCAATAGGACACAGTACATCCCACGAACAGAAGACATGTCCTACTTCCACTTCTACCCATATACACCCACAAGCTCTGGCCGTGCCTAAAACGATTCTCGTGAAGGACCAACGCTCAACCCACTATCTCGAAACATTACTTCTCATCATATGCCACACAGGGGCAGTTTCTCCATACTATAGAATTTATGCTTTGTCTGCTTTGCATAAGTACATACTTTCAAATAAAAAAAAAAAAAACAAAACTCATTCTTTGCATCATTCAATAAATGTCATCTGCTCTCATTCCTTAAATCTCATGAGTATGTTGGATATGACTGTCTTACTGCTTGTTGAATACGACGTAGACATCGTACGAGACTTTCGGACGTAACAAAGCTTTGTTCGATTCTACCTGAAAGTACGATCAACACAAGGTCATGCCGAGAAAAGACTCAAGTTCATAAATTGGCCATTTCATCCATTGACAATGCTCACTATCTCAACCCGAAACAGATGACAAAAGCGCACTCAGTGCATATTCACAACCGCTTAATGTCATCCAAGTACATAAGGACAGAGCAAACAGACGACGGGCATGTAGGGACCAGAACACCTCAGTCCATTCTCATGATCATGACATACATCGACTGGGGCAGTCTTCGTCCCCACATCTCAGCAAAAGAGGTCATCACGATCACTGCTGGCCCACATGAGGCCCCTCAATCCTGGTCAGGAAAGTAAATACTCATTCTCAGGATCTCTAACTTCAATGATGCATATATGTGATCTCTGAACCCGACTCGACTTGTGTCAAAATGATTAGAGGCAATCATTTCAGCTATCTATACACTACTTTCCCTCGTTAGCCCACTTGAGCCATACGATGATTTATTTTCAAACTTAAACCCCTGAGGATCACCCCCTAAACTGGGGCAATGCCAAAAAAAAAAAAAAAAAAAGAAAAAAAAGAGAAAGCAAACAAAAAAAAGAACTCAATGTAAAGCTGGAGCACTTCCACAAAAGATACGATCCGACTTGGATACATACTTCAAACTGGGGCAATTCTCCCCAGTACATACTGTACTCAGCAATGACATACCCCACACTAGATTGGGATGAAGAAAAAAAAAGAAGGAAAAAGAAAAATCAAAAGAAGGAAAGACGCAGGGCATAAGGTGATCTCAGGAATCTCAACCGACTTTTCAAAACAAACTTTGAGCCTTCATGCGATCCTTTCATTTCTCAACCCATGACCCTGGCCTACGTTACAACCCAGTAAAGTCCACTTTGATTGACATAAGCCTTGTTGGGTTCACTAAATCACATACTTGCATCATTCGAAACGACGGGGGTGCCACATACTTTCAAATCACAAGATACACTGAAGCGCAACAATCACATAACCGGATTCGGTGAAAACCCGTGAGGGCGCCGAAGGTAAAAATGGTTTCAGAGAGAAGGAAAGCTCGAGAGAAATCAAATACTAAAAAACTGAGTCCTTCTGAAGGACGATCACTGGGGCACTGAGCCTACACAGTCAAATACTTTGTCTTCTAGTGCTTAACATGCGATAAGACAGTCAATATCCATTAACTCATGAGCATTCTTTCATAGATGATAGATTCATGCATCATACTCTTGTAAATACGTATACTTATCATGACATGACTTTCAAAATCCATTCATATCTTTCAGCATAGCAGACAATGCATACTTTCTATAGCAGGGATAACTGGCCCAACTCCAAAAAGTCCAGCCACTGGCCCAACTTCGAAAAGCCTAACCACTGGCCCAACATGTTTCCAAAGCCCAGCCACTGGCCCAACTTTCAAAAGCATCACCACTAACTGAGCCATGATATCAACCCTTGCTCAGACTCGCCAACTTTACACTGATCCATCTGCTCGGATCCACATATCAAATCGATCTTCTCCTCGGTAGATTGTCAAGAAATCTATCTCTCGCTCAGGTCTAACCGTTCATGCTCAAATCAGGGATCAGGTATGAGACCCTCCAGCGGCATCCTATTCACTACTCGGCATCAGAATCCATCATCACAATTAGGAGTAAGACCTTCAAAACGGCGTCCTATTCCATCACAAGCACCAGGTATAAGACCCTCCAGCGGCATCCTATTCACTACTCGGCGTCAGAATTCATCATCAGAATTGGGAATGAGTCCGTCAAGTGGCGTCCCGTCTACAGCGTCAGCACAGGAGTGAGTCCGTCAAGGGGCATCCTGTTCACAAATCTTACTATTGGGAATGAGTCCGTCAAGTGGCATCCCGTTTACATCTTCAGCACAGGAGTGAGTCCGTCAAGGGGCATCCTGTTCACAAATCTCACTATTGGGAATGAGTCCGTCAAGTGGCGTCCCAATTACATCTCAAGCTCAGGAGTGAGTCCGTCAAGGGGCATCCTGTTCACAAATCTCACTATTGGGAACGAGTCCGTCAAGTGGCGTCCCAATCACATCTCAAGCTCAGGAGTGAGTCCGTCAAGGGGCATCCTGTTCACAAATCTTACTATTGGGAATGAGTCCGTCAAGTGGCATCCCGTTTACATCTTCAGCACAGGAGTGAGTCCGTCAAGGGGCATCCTGTTCACAAATCTCACTATTGGGAATGAGTCCGTCAAGTGGCGTCCCAATCACATCTCAAGCTCAGGAGTGAGTCCGTCAAGGGGCATCCTGTTCACAAATCTTACTATTGGGAGTAAGTTTGTCAAGTGGCGTCCCGTTTACAGCTTCAGCACAGGAGTGAGTCCGTCAAGAGGCATCCTGTTCATAACCTTACTATTGGGAGTGAGTCCGTCAAGAGGCATCCTGTTCACAATCTCACTATCAGGAATGAGTCCTTCAAGAGGCGTCCTATTCACATTATCTATCATCGGAATTAGGAGTAAATACGTCAAGTGGTATCCTATTCACACTGTCAATCATCAGAATCAGGAGTGAGTCCGTCAAGGGGCATTCTGTTCATATCACCTACCATTAGGTATAAGTCCCTTAAACGACAATCAACTTACATCGGCATCAAGCATCAGGTATTTCTCTTACCCTCAAACATTCACAGCAATCACGCCCCAACGCGGCATTTTGCTCTCTTATTTCACAGCGATCACGCCCCACGTGGCATTTCGCTATCTCACACACAGCAATCACGCCCCGACGTGGCATTTTGCTCTCTCGTCTCACACTTTTCATCACTTTTGCTTCGTCAAAGAATGAACTACGCACGGTCTGATTCTCCCGACGGGAGATACGTAGGCAGCTCTAAGAGCTCGACCATACCGTTACTTTTACATCCTCGGTTAAAGTTCGAGATTACGCGACTACGCACTTCTCGACTACACCATCTATCACCATCTCTCAGCTACCCAGTACGAACTACGCTCGGTCTGATTCTCCCGACGGGAGATACGTAGGCAGCTTTAAGAGCTCGACCATACCCTCACTTATTACATTCTTGGTTAAAGTTCAAGATTACGCGATTACGCACTTCTTGACTACACCATCCCTCTTCTACTCGATTCTCACACGAATCCCAACAGAGTCGTTCACCCAATCACCCATTCTAGTAATACTCTCAATCCCCAGCGGAGCCGTTTGCCCACTCTGGCAATACTCCCAATCCCCAGCTGCCTACTTTGGCATACCTACACTTGCCTACGATGGCATTTCACATTCACTCGCCTACGTTGGCACCTCATACTCACTTGCCTACAATGACATTTCACATTCACTTGCCTACATTGGCACCTCATACTCACTTGCCTACAATGGCATTTCACATTCACTTGCCTACATTGGCACCTCATACTCACTTGCCTACGATGGCATTTCACATTCACTCGCCTACATCGGCACCTCATACTCACTTGCCTACGATGGCATTCCGCATTCACTTGCCTACGATGGCATCTCATACTCGCTCGCCTACTTTGGCACATCTTTTTACTTTTTCTTATTACCTAAAAGAAAAGGGTCAAAATGGTCGTCTTATTTCTTTGTCACGATTTTCTTCGCAAAACATGACAAAGAGGGGCAGCTGTAGACACCCCATTTTGACCTGCCAAAAAAAAGAGAAATAATTGTCACAGCGAGCCCATCGGGCATGCAAATCGAGAAAAAAGGACACGATCGTCAATCCGGAGACACCAGAAGTCCGAATGGACATGATTGACTGAAATTCGGAGAAAAAACAGAGATTCTGTGACTTGAATCAATCCAATCGGACAATCGGAGAAGAAACGGTGTTCGATTCAAGTTTTTTACGGCTCGATCAACATCGACGATAACATATATGACAATATCCGGGCTCAAAATCTCTGATCCAACCGTACGGATATAAAGAGGACGACATTACGAGTCCGTAACTTCTTGAATCAGAAAGATCGGACGGTCAGTTCAAAAATAAATAACAATCGAAGTTCCGGAACAATCGGACGATCAAGATCAGAATTGCACCGATCAACCGGTGTCTCACCTACATGGGATCGGAGCCCATGTAGGTTTTGCTTATAAAAGCAAACGATTTGCTTCATCATTTCGGGAGACAAAGAAGGACGAAGAAAGACTCTTTTTATTTTATTCCTTTTTACTTTCTTTCCTTCTTTTTTACGACCGGCCTCGCCGTCGAATACTTGAAATAACGACCGGCCTCGCCGTCGAATACTTGAAAATAACGACCGGCCTCGCCGTCGAATACTTGAAAATAACGACCGGCCTCGCCGTCGAATACTTGAAAATAACGACCGGCCTCGCCGTCGAATACTTGAAAATAACGACTGGCCTCGCCGTCGAATACTTGAAATAACGACCGGCCTCGCCGTCGAATACTTGACCCTCACCATTGTGAACTGGCTAGATCCTAGTTCACTTGATCTTTCCGGTAGGCCGGATATTTTTAACTCTTGTACATTCATAACTTGTCCTCTCTCAATTTTTTCTTGCTCACTTAACACTTACATAAATCATTGTAAAATCCTAATTCAAAACGGGCGCCGACCCTTACTTCCGGTAACTTTCAAAAACCTTTCTTTCAAAATGAACATTTCAAGTTATTCCGTTGTTCAATAACGCCGATAATATGAATGTTCAAATTCAAAACGGGCACCGACCCTTACTTCCGGTATTCAAATCCTTTCTAAAACCGAACATTTCGATTAGTTACGTTGTTCAATAATGTTAACGACTTGAATGCTCGAGACTCAAACGGGCGCCGACCCTTACTTCCGGTAACTTTCAAAAACCTTTCTTTCAAAATGAACATTTCAAGTTATTCCGTTGTTCAATAACGCCGATAATATGAATGTTCAAATTCAAAACGGGCACCGACCCTTACTTCCGGTATTCAAATCTTTTCTAAAACCGAACATTTCGATTAGTTACGTTGTTCAATAATGTTAACGACTTGAATGTTCGAGACTCAAACGGGCACCGACCCTTACTTCCGGCAACCTTTTCAAAACCGAACATTTCGATTAGTTACGTTGTTCAATAACGTTAATGACTTGAAAGTTCGAGATTCAAATGGGCACCGACCTTTACTTCCGCACATAATCAAGGTTAAAGTCTAGGACTCGATTACGGTGATCGACGTCCTAGCTACACCGACTTTTCAAAAACACTATAACACACGAGCACGGTCAAACGCGACCAAAAATTTCAAAAAAATAAATAACAAGTTAGAGCTACGTTTGGCCTGATTCTCAACCCGAGATACGTATGCAACCCCCAAAAGGGTGCGGCCATAACTTTTCATCCTTTTTCTTTTTTTTGTAAATTCTTATTCTTTTATCTTTATGCCCCGTTATCATGAAAATCGCCAATTTGGCAACCATGCTTCGTCATGGATGTTCGAGGGTGTTTAATACCTTCCCTCGACATAACCGAGTCCCCGAACCCCTTTCTAAATCTCTGGTTTACTTGTCAAAAAACATAGGCCCACTTTCCCAAACTGTAAAAATATAAAGATATGTTTCCGTATCTTTATCGGGATCCTAACACCCGTACAAAGTTAGGTGGCGACTCTGAAAAATCTACTTGGCCTATTTTCAAAAATAATAAAATACTTCTCCCACATTCCTCCTTTTCCATTTTTTAAAAAAAAAAACACTCTTATATATATATTTAAAAAACCCTTTTTTTTCCCGTCGCGGTGCGACACTACTTAATTGAAAAAGTAGCTCCAAAACTACTAAAAACTTTAAGTAAAAATTTTTTCTGAAAATAATCACTAAATGCATTCTACTTCAATAGTTGAAACACTGTTTTAAGGAATAGAACTTCAAGCGCTTAAAATTTTCATTACTTAAAATTTAGCACTTAATTTTCAGTACTTAATTTTTAGTTTTATCAAACGCACCTTAAGCTAAGAAAAGTTCAAACTATACTAATCAAGCAACCGACGGAGCATTAATTGCGTTAAGCTTTTTCTCATTTTGGTCAACATTTATTAATGTGTAAACTAAGTAAAGAAAAATTCAGACTAAGTTAATCAGTGTCTAAACGTTGCTAAGAAATGTCCAAATTTGTTTAGAAAAATCCAACATAATATTAATTATGCCAAATTTTTTTTCCTCCATTCTATGAGTGACACGTGAACAATAATTTTGCCCGAGGTGGCGCGAAACCACCACGCCCCACTCCAGAATTCCCCATGGTTTACACCTTTGAGGTCTTAATTTCCCTCTCATTCCAAGCAAAAAGTTCAATACAAAAGCCTGCATCACCCTTTTTATTCATGCATGTGCGCCACACATGCGTAACTTTTAAGATGGACCTATACGTCATTACACATGTAAAAATGTTGAAATTTATAATCTTGTACTAACTGGGACGCTGCTCATGGGCTTCGCTCCCCGGAGATCAGGGGTTCGAAATTACCGAATATGGAATGCAATGAATTAGGATGATGAAGCTTAAATAAATCTTATTCAGAGTGGACTGTGGTGTTAGATTTGAATATTATTGGCCACTTGCAGCCGCTCTAATATTTTTAATATGTACTCCATTGTAAAATCGGTTTATGAGTTTGTCCGATGTCTCTACTTTGATAGAACTGTATCAGTAACTACATTAATTCTATCTGAAAAAAGACTAGGGGTGCTCATTAGTCGGGTGAGTTGAGTTTGGCTCACATCCGCTCATTCATCCGAACATAGTCGGGTTTGTCCACTTTTCATCCGTTATCCACTCGCTTTGTCCGATGCACCCGACTCATCGGGTGGTCGGATGAGTCGGGTCGGGTGAAACCCGACTGTCTTATTTATCTCAATCAAGCATTTGCTTTACACATTACTTTGTCTACATTTTTTTTTTGCTTTGAATGTCTTTGTCTACATAGTCATGGGCTAACCATAGCTCTGACCAAATAAAAAATAAAAACATAGTTATGTACTAATTTGATGATTTTAATGTTTTTATATCTCCGCTAGTGACATATATATTGATATAAGAATATAACATATATATTTTAAAAACCTATATAATACATAATACATATATTGATATAAACATATTACATATATATTAAATAATAATACCTAATGCATATATTGATATAAGCATATTACATAAATAATAATAATAAATAAATAAATGTTTCGAGTCGGATCGGGTTGGATGAATCGGGTTTTCACCCCTCTAGACCCGTGATTCTACCTAAAATTGTCAGATTTTCACCCTCAAGACTCGTGACTCCACCCACATTACTTAAAAACCAAAAAAAAAAGACTACAAATAAGTTAGGTGGTCAAGTGAGTCGGATGGACGGATAAATTTTGATCAATCCTAAAAAAAGACGATCAATCCGGACCACAGTAGACAAGTAAAGAAATTTATCATGTCTAAAAAAAAAAAAAAAAACAGAAGAGAGAAGAGGAGGGGGGTAGAGTGGAGAATTTGATGTTTGTATATATAGATATAGATATAATATAATATTATCCACGGTTGCAATTTGATCTTTGTGAATGGACCATGGCAAAATTGATAAGATATTGTTTGTATATCTCTTTTTGTATTGTATCTCCTCCTTCTATGGACCTTCATGATTTTGTACTAATTCTTCCGTCTCATTTTAAGAATTTTTTTGAGAAATTTTAATTCATTAAGGAGATATTTTGATTTTTATGAGATTTTTTAATTTTATAATATTATTTTTTTTTAAATTTAAAATTATAGTATCATATTAATAAAAAAGATAAAAAAAATTGTATACAATTGAAGACAAACTTGAAAAATATATTTTAAAGTGGGATATAAAAAAATGACATCAAACACTGACAGAGAGTAACTTATTTGATTTCTCTCTCCCTCTGTCTCACCACACATTCTTTTCTTTTCTTTATTGCTTTGTAGGGTCACCTGCTCTGAACTCTGAGCTCACTTCCTTAGGAACCCAAGAAACTTCCCTTCCCCCAAACTCACTCTCCACATTCCCCATCTCTCGCTCTCTCTCTCTCTCTCTCTCTCTCTCTCTCTCTCTACTTTTCTCTCTCTAGAATGGAGACACTAAGATTGGAACCAGACCTCCAAAAGCCCCAAACTCTCTCTCCTTGCAGCAGTGGAAGAAGAAGAAGAAGAAGCAATGCCTCCCATTCGCCCGAATTCGAGTTTTGGATGGTCCGAAACCCATCTATACCCCCACCCAACCTCCTCTCCGCCGACGAGCTGTTCGTCGACGGCGTCCTCCTTCCTCTTCGCCTCATCCACCCCAACTCCGACGACCCACCTGACCCAGAACCTCCCTACACAGACTCCAACCCACCAAACGATTCAGAACCCGGGTCCGGTCCAGATCAGTTAACCTCTGCTTTACCCGACTCATCAGCTACCGTGTTGACCGCTTCGAAGCGGTGGAAAGACATATTCAAGAAGATTGATCGGAAAAGCTCGAGTGGTAACAACAACGAAGAGAGAGAGAGAGAGAAAGAGAAAGAGAAAGAGAAAGAGAAAGAGAAAGAGAAGAAGAGAGAGAGAAAGACAGGGGTTGGAAATGGGTCGAGCTCGGCGGAGCTGAATATTAATATATGGCCTTTCTCGAGGAGTAGATCCGCCGGGAACGGCGGTGCTAGGCCGAAGATGGTGGCTGGATCGGCGGCGACTCGGAAGGTGAGCAGTGCGCCGTGTTCGAGGAGTAACTCAGCAGGTGAGTCGAAATCCAGGAAATGGCCGAGCAGCCCGAGTCGGGGCGGGGTCCACTTGGGCCGGAGTAGCCCGGTTTGGCAGGTCCGGCGGGCTGGATCGGGTGTTCGGAGCTCTGAGCCGTTGATTCGGAATGTCGAAAAGGGGCTGAAAAAAGAAGGAAACGAGGCTCGCCGGAATAAACCCACATGTGCCAGCGCCGCCTCCACCGGTGGTGGTGGTGGGCCGCCTAAAGCTAGAGTTTTGAGCTTGAATGTGCCGATGTGTATTGGGTACCGGCACCATTTGAGTTGTAGGAGTGATGAAAACGGCGCCGTTGGAGTTGCCGCTCCCGCCGCCACCAGTGGCGGACAGAGCAGCGGCGGAGGTGGCTCCGGCGACGGTGGACGTGGTGGTAATTTGTTTAATCTGCGGAACCTCTTCACTAAGAAAGTGTATTAACATCTCTGATTGTTGATCTATTGTTTAAAAAGTACATATTATATTATAATTACTTGTAATTTCACTTTTTATGCTTTTTATTTTTACCCTTTTTCCAATTCACTTTTGTGCAAACATAATTTTAGTATCTTAACTTTATGAACAATTAATTAAACAGGAGTATCTTTTCAGCTCTGGAAGTTTTTTAAAATGGAATTGCGCAGTGGTGGTGAATTTAGCATTTCTATGTAATTTGTATTCCTCTGTCGGTCTGTCCATTCACATGAACACACGCACACCACCTCTCTAGAACACTTCAATTTCTTGAGGGTTTTTTTTTTTTTTTTAATTGTTCTGATTTGGTAGTTAAGAAATAAATTTTGGTTGTTGGAATAAAAATTACTCCTATAATTAGCTGTTGTTTTCGTACGAGTTGGCATAAATGCCTATCATTGGGTCAAATTTGCAATTAGAGCATCTAGATTTTAATTATTATTATTATCATTTTATTTTTTTATTTTTTTTTATGGTTTTCAAGGATATTCTGGCCAGCTTGCGTAATCCTTCTGCCGTTGTTTATGTTTTAGGATAACTTTGGTTTTTTAGGTCCACAGTGGTTTGAAGCAAATTATAAGTTTTTATAATTTAGCATAGTTAAAATTTATCTTTATAGTACGGTTAAGTTAGGCTAAATGTACAGACAAACCGCAGAGAAAATTGTGGGGGGGATGGGTGCCGTTTTGTGTACTTTGGTGTTACACGGCCAAACAGTAAACAGTGCCGTTTGGGACCAGACGGTTAACAATTTGCTGTTTGGGTTTTAACGGTCGACTCACTCTTAACCGTTTCTAATTCTACTGGCTTTGTATCGTCCGTCTACCTTTCTACACCACTGTGAACTACCCAATCCCACACCACACCACTACTTAGCATAAAGTGTAAGCTAAATTCTTGTCTTCCACTCCGGAAGCTCTTACAATATTATCTTCGTAAATTTTGTTTATACCAAAGCAGTTTTCTCTTCATTTACTCTTCTTTCCAAAAAGAAAAATAGCTTCTTTCATTTTTCTACTCCTCTGCGATTATGCAACATAATATGCCATTTTTTCCCTTGTAAATAGGATGATGGTACTGTCACTTTATCATTGAATCAAAGCACTCTATGGTATCACTCTTAAAATATGTGGTATTATACATGTCATACATTGTATACATGCTCTGAGAGTGGTACTATGGAGCGCCTTAGTTCAATGATGGAGTGGCAATAACAATTCTTTTTTAAATATGAGTTAATTAGTATAATGTCCATTTTACTCTAGGTTTCTTGCAATAGGTCCAATCCATGAAACATTTTAGTCTGAAGTTCATACCACAAATCCGGACCAGACTACCCTTTCCATATCCCGTTCAAAATTATAATTAATAACCCCAACTATTTTAGGAATTCAAAACCCAAATACCCAATTCTATATCCTTCAACAAGGCCTCTCTCTCTCTCTCTCTCTCTCTCTCTCTCTCTCTCTCTCTCTCTCTGTACTAGTCTTTGTTTAGAGAGAGAAAGCTCAGGCCATAACTCAGGCCATCCTCACACAAACCTCTCCGACGAACTCGCGCTAGTCAACGCCAAGCCAGATAAACTTCGCGGCGAGATGCTCGATCTCCAACACGCCGCCGCGTTCCTCCTGAGGACCGAGATCACGGCCGATGTGGACTACTCGAGGGCCAAGATCACCGTCAGATCCGATCTCTGTATCGTCACCGCCGACGCTAAGCAGAACCCCGGCGAGTCCAGGCTGAACTTGATACAGATGAACAAGGCCATGTTCTCGATTATTGTGCCCCAGCTTGCGAAGTACTCACCCGATTTGATTTTGGTGATTGTTTTGAACCCGATTGATGTTTTGACTTATCTTGCTTATAAGCTTTCTGGGTTCAACAACAATGGCAATGTCAGATCTGCTCTCTCTCAGTCTATACAATGGAACCCGATTGTATATTATGTTGTGGTTCAAAGGTTGTGGTCCAAAAGGTTGTACTGTAAAATTTAACATACATGTTCTTGCTGCAAAAGTTGTGATGTGAAATTGTATACTATGTTGTAGTTCAAAGGATATAAGGTTGTAGTGTAAAATTTAACACTCATGCTCTTAGTTTCACATGTTGTGCGAAATTGTATACTATGTGAATGAAAATTGTGATGCCAATGAAATGTTGCAGTCAGTGTACAATGAATGTGCAAATGAATTTGTGATAAGACAGTGTTTCTTTTGTTGAATAACTCGAATATGAGTGTGAAATTTAACAATTCTAGTGTGAAATTAAACAATTCTAATGTTAAATTTAACACTCATATTCATTCTAGTGTGAAATTTAACACAATTTGTTTTTTTTTTGTTTTTTGTTTTTTGTTTTTTCGGTGATGGCGATGAATGACTGTTAGATCACCCAAGAATGGTGAAATGGGAAATTAAAAAAGATCTGTGTAATATTAAATAGATTTTAACGTATAAAGCTGTAACACCCGCTCTCGGGATTATTCGTTAATTATGATTTAACATGCATTAGCACAATTAATTGGTGTTTATTAACACATGTTTATGTGGGTTTTAGCTCACTTGTTGATTATGGGTGTCCAGTTGGGAACCAAGTATTGGCCAATGTGACAGTCCCAAATTGGGACATGAGTTGAGAAAATTCCATTGTGATGGGACAAAGTTGTGAAATCACCCTTATGTGCTTAAATGTTTATTAAAGTATATGTGAAATATTCATATGTTGTTTAGAATATATTGTTTATTGTTAAGGACCAATTATGTGGTCATTTGAAATACCTTGGTGAGAACAAAATGAACACATTATATAATTAGTAGGCTAATTAGCAACTTCATAAAATTATGTGGGACCACTTATGGGACCCACGCGATACATAGACAAACACCCACTTAAGTTTGTGGTAGTTTTAATAAGTTTTATAATCAACATGGGTATAAATGCAGAACTAATAAAATTTGGGGAGAGGCCATAATAAAACTACAAACCTTGGAATACATGTAGGATGACACATGTACTATGACTCACCATCTTGGAGTCATCTTCTTCTTAAGACATTGCAACAAGGATTTACAGGAGAGGTAGAACGAGAATTGACGACGAAAATTCGGCGACGCTCTCGACAACGATTAACGGCGCGTTCGACACCCAATTTCAATTCCGAGACTGGATTCGAACTCGTAGAGGTGAGTTCTACGTTTTTGATTTTATTGAGTATAATCGTCGTATTTCTCGTGACCCATTTCGAAGCGGTAATCCGTAGTTGGTCGAATTCATGTAGGATTTTAACCCGGAGTAGATTTGAGCTTCAATTTCACAACTAGAAATGAATTGCAAAGAGGTGAGTGATTTCAATCTTGTTTTTGGATGAGATTCATGATTATGTTCTTTGGGTGTTATTAACATGCCTATTTAGCTTCAATTACTCATGTTTAACTATGATTTGGTGAAAAGCATGGTGATATGTTTATGTGCGCATGTTTAGTTGTCTATGTCGGTCAAAGGAAATCTTGTATGAATCCGCCATGAGATTGTTCCATGGTGACGACCACTTGTTGCCAACAACGGCATTAGACCACACGTGTGACGTGGGTCATTGGTTTATGTCGTGGACTATTGGGGGAGTCGCGGACTTGCGGGTAGTGGCGGAGGAAATACTTGCTTATCTGGAGATCATTTTATTTGTTAAATTGAATATAAACATTGATATATCATCTGTGTGCTTGATTGATATCTCTCACTAAGCATATAACTTATATATTGTAGTAATTATTGAATAACCATTGTAGGTGAGCACGGCGATGAGAATTCGGGGAGATGAACTTGGGGGTTCATGGTGGCGAGGAAGTTTGTAAATGTAGTAACATATGTCTATAGTTGTTATTGAGTAAAACTTGTAGTTTGTAATAACTAACTTGAGTTTATGCTAAAACTTTTGAAATATGTTAGTTCTAGTTTTAACGCTCCAAGACTCGTGTAAATCTTGTAACCGGAGCTTAAATGTTGTTGGTACCTTTCATAAGTTGCTAATGTAGTTTGGAACATGTTTGAATGGAGGTTTGGTTTAAGGAATCATGTGTTGATTGATCTCGAGGGAAATGGGAGTATTTCAGAGAGATGGCCTTGCACCTCTTGTCCATGGTTTAAAATCATGTCGGGACTTTTCAAACTCTTGTTTTTATGATTTGGATATGTTAATTGTGAATTGGGAGCAAGACTCTTGTGTTTTGGTTGGTTTTGTGAAAATTAGGAAGATTCTAGTGTGATAGCATTGGTGGATCTTGTTTTATGTTTAGAAACATGTTAATATA
Source organism: Hydrangea macrophylla (assembly GCA_033977485.1). Taxonomy (NCBI): domain Eukaryota; kingdom Viridiplantae; phylum Streptophyta; class Magnoliopsida; order Cornales; family Hydrangeaceae; genus Hydrangea; species Hydrangea macrophylla. The sequence goes on along the minus strand of CM066988.1, from coordinate 110,757,503 downwards.
TCTTGAGAATGATTTAAAATGGTTTTAGAATTATTTTGAAATGTTCTTGTAAAGTTTATGAAGTTTAGTTTGGTTTTGAAAGTGTTTGGAATCTGCAGAACAAGAAAAACTGCCGTCAAAATATGTGCTGCAGAATCCGGATCGATCCAGGTCTTGGGTGGATCGATTCGGCATTTCTGGAGGGCCAAAAATGAGGTTCGGTCAAAACCGGGAGGAGGATTGATTCTCAGGTCGTTTTGCTGCACTGTCGACTTTTACAGAAACGGGCATAACTCTCTAGAAAACTCGGATTTGCGCGCCGTTTTTTGCGTTGAAACCGGGACTCAAAAACCTATCTTTTGGTATAAAATTTACTATACCTTATTAATGACCATTTTGCCCTTGGGCTTGATTTGTCTAACGTAATGGTGTAAAAGTGCTTGTTTTCCTTCCTTTTCATTCCTAACTCAGTGTTTGAAGGCCTTGGTGGGGTGACACGTGTCCTAGGTTCACATGTGTGGATCCAGGGCGTGACAAAAGTCCTACAATCATGGCATTTAGTAACTTCCCAAAATATGCAAGATTTAGTAACTTCCTAAAATATATGCATGATTTATGGGATTGAGTTTGACCGAAATATACATATCAGCATTATATATATAGGTTAGGGATAGATTAGTCATCTAATAATTCTATAATAGGATATTTTGGACTAATCTCTAACAACAATTACAATTATAGGGCCTATTATTTTAAAGTACCAATTGGTGGACCAATTACAAAAAACATAGGTAAAATAGGACTTTCGACTAGATTTTTCTTTAAATATACTAAAAAGTAAGTACTAATTGGTATCATAAATGCATACGGATAATACTTGGGGCACACCCAATGTCACGCCCCGACGTAGCAAAAATATGGAAAGCGTTTAATTTTCTTTATGGACTCGTAGGTCGCGATAGTTTGAAGGATCGATTCCGTCCCAAACGTCGAACAATAAAAACATATAATCAGAGTTGAGCAGTCAAGGCTTACAAATATTTTTCTAACTTATTACATATTACAGCACGGAGTCTCTAAAGGCACAAACCGCCTTATGTCAAAACAATAACTGAATATCTATTACAGTCATCCTTGTTACAGAAATCGGTTTAACTTAAAACATAGAGTATAGATAACAGTCTTTCTTCCAAGCAGTCGTTCTCAATTAGCATAATCATAATGTTCAGCCTGATCATAACCTGAAAAACCTGAACACGAATGTCCAGGACGCATCAACGTCGTCAGCTTCAAGAAGCTGGTGAGTATTAAAACCATAACTTTGAATGTAACACATACTCATTTACCGTTTTTCCCAATTCTCATTTAATACAACCAGTTTACATTAAAGGAAGGAGTTCATTTAAGGAAACAAGCACAATATTATTTAAAAGATATAATTCACATATATGTGACCATGTATGAGAACCATGCACCATCTCATCTTACCAACTATTTTCTCTCGACAAAACCCAACAACCCAACATCACACACCAGTATCTTTGAAATACTCCGATAGCCACACTTTAGCACAAGGGTGCCAGGGAATGTCCAGTTTGCCTCACACTCTGGTCCGGGGTACCAGGGAGTGTCCATTGCCTCACACTTTGACTACCTAATCCGCCATGCAAATATCGGAGGAACCCTCACGCAGTATCCAGACTCGGGTATCAGGGAGTATCCGTAGGCCACACTTTAGCACTTCCATGGGTGCCAGGGAATGTCCAAGTTCGGCTTCACACACTTTGACGCTACCATGGTCGTCAGGGAGTGTCCAGTTTTGCCACCATCGTATTTCAAAGACACCCTCGCCGCAGTCTCAATCACAACACACTTTGGTACTCACTTACCAGGGAGTGTCCACAACACAATCTCAACCGCACTCTTTATGCCACACTGACCATTACTCTTTTCCATACTGACCAACATTTACACTCACCATGCATGTACAACTGACTCCACATGTATGTCATGAAACTTTAAAACACAAGGCAAATCACTGAATTATATAAACAACGTGCGTACGGGGATTGATAAGTCACAATACAACGTTTTAATCGTCCAAACATACCCAAATAGGACTCTGTTTTAGTAAATTTCCCAAACAGAGCTTTAAAAATTCATAAAATATTACCCAAACAGTTCCTTAACATAAAACAAGCAAAACTAGAAACTGCCAGAAGTCGCGCGCGCGGATCGCTCGCGTGAGGGGTCGCTCGCGCCGGCCGCTCGCGCGATATGCCCAATTTTTGTTTTATTACAAAAACCTTTCTTTCTGCCATAGTACAAGAAGATCGCGCGCGCGGATCGCTCGCGTGGTCCGCTCGCGTGATCTGCCTAATTTTCATTTTTTTTTCTTATATAAAAATTTTCTATCTGCCTGAAATTGCACAGCTCGCACTCGCGAGGAGTCGCTCGCGCAGGCCGCTCGTGCTAGTTTCAACAGAGGCTTCATCTTCCTCGCTGGAACTGCTCTGTTTCAGAAATTCAGGGTCTTTTTGACCCATTTTCAAATCCGGAAGCAAATAGGGCATATAATATATGAAATTCTTTGTTTTTCAACAAGGATTAAGAATATGAAATTAATTTAACATGATTCAAACCATAGCTCTCAAATTTCATGAAAAACTAAAAGATGTTAAAATTTGATTTCTTACATACTTCTTCATATGAATCGATTGGGCTCCAAAACTCAAACCGTAAACTCCAAATACCATAAAGTTTGATATTCATCTCTGAAAACGGATTTAGATTAAGGTTGGAAAAATCTTGATTTTTCAAGCCATGGATATCAACGTAAAAATTTCCATGGAGGCTTACATACTAAGCTATACACACAGAAAATTAAGCATGGAATTACATTCTTAGTGAGTTAATAATACTCACAGTGATCAAGAATTGTGTGTTTGTTGAGAAAGAATAAGATCAAACAAGAAATACTCCAAGCTTTGGCTATGGAGTTTTAAACTTCTCTTTCTCTAAAATCTGAAACTATAAACTTCTCTTTCTCTCTTTTCTCTCTATGTTTACAGATTCTGGAGATGTGCAGATTGTGTGATTGTATGTGTATATATAAGGAGTTCACTACAAGAACTTGGGCCCCAAGTTTATTACCAATCACTCAACAAATTGATTTCATTACTAATTTTTATTTGCACAATTAACCCAGCTCATTTATGCTGGTATATATATACGTATATATATATATATATTATATAGACTCTCAGATCAAGCCAAGGGTCAAGTTAGATATATAGGGGTCAACTTGTGGGTGTTTGGGAGATTAAGCTTATGGTCTTAAGTTAACACACTCACACAATGCATTGCCAAACAAGGCCTAAGACAATCATTAGTTGCCATAAATAGCAATAAAGCAAATGTCATGTCTTTGCTTTACATCACTTTCAAAATCTGTGGAAGTTTAGTACAGCGCGGACAGTTTTGAACACAAACTAGTGTTTTCGGGGCGCGGTGATCACCACAAAAATACAGAAAATTCATTTTAACGTAAGAATCGATTTTCTGGTTTTATAAAAATACAGTTTGAGTCAAAAGAAATTATTTTCACCGTTTTGAAATACAGTTTTGAGATCCAACACTAGTATTGCTAATTTTTATAAAATCGCAGTTTGACCCCAAAAGAATTACAATGTACAACAAAATAGGCTTTAAGGTTATAAAACATGACCATTGAAATAAAATGAACATTGATAATACAAATTAAATATGAAAATGCAAATTAAATTTACATGAAATGTAGGTTGTTACACTCAAAGACACAACTTTTGGAACACAACCCAAGAGATTTGTGTCTATTTCTCTCCTGTGTTACTGTGGGGTCCAGTGACATCACAGGAGAGATATGGACACATCTTTTGAGTTGTGTCCCAAAAGTTGTGTCTTTGAGTGTGTCTCAATCTTTACTCAATACATAAACTGATCTCTATGACTAAGTGGGCTTTGCCCAAATGGTGTGACCTCTTACTCCTCAGTGGAAAATTGAGGGTTCGACTCCCCTTAGGGGGAGTCTTTGCTTACCTCCATGTTTGTTCTTTAGTCGAAATAAGTGACCTTTGTTGGGCTTTGTTGTAGGTCATTGTGGGACTTTGGGATTGAGTTGATTAAGGGTGTGTGTATGTGTCTAGCCATAATCTAAATAAGTATATAAAAAAGAAAAATAGATCTCTATGGTTCCAATACTTTCGAGAGTGATGTTTACTGATGCTTTAATAATTGTACAAGGTTTTGTAACAATGATCAATAGTACCATATATTTAGCGTATGCCACTGCATGTGTTGCTACAACAAGGTATTTTCAATTCTAATTTGGGAAGTACAATATTATTTTACTTTCAATCTATATTAACTGTATGTAATACAACTGAAAAAGCATTCAAAAATCAAATTTTAAATTAAAGTTTGAGAATCATACCATTAATCAGTATCAACAACGTTGCCCTTTGTTCAGGGCCGGTCCTGGGGGCAAACAAAGCAAGCAACCGCTTAGGGCCCCCACTTCCAAAGGGTCCCCATATTCAATTGCAAATGTGATAAAAAAAATCAATTATATATATATATATATATATTTATGTATAAATAGACCAAAAAAAAAATCGTTTTAAGGGCATTGCCCCTAAACCACTATATAGTCTTATGGCCCATATTTTAGAGTTCGCATAGGACCTCCCAAAACTCACGACCGGCACTGCCTTTGTTTAACTTTCTTTCTCCGAAAAAGTCGAAGAACTTTTGTTCCCATAAGACACAAGCTGTTTTGTTATTTACATTTTTTTTTTGTACAATTAAAAATTAGAATACAATCCTTTTTTAAAACTAAGTGAGGCATCGCTCTTGTATCAAAGAGTTTGATATTTAAATCTCTTCCAAGAAATTGGTTTGAAGTTCAAAACCCTGTTCCATGTTTAAAAAAAAAAAAAAAAAAATTATTATCAAGAACCAATATATCCGTACAATATGAATATTTGTATGTACCACACCTGCACAAGAAAGAGGATATAAAAGTTTTTTTTTTTTTATCTCGAACTGGAAAGTTGCAAAACTGTGTAGTGTGTACAATGTGTTAGGACAAGATATCAAAACATTTTCTTTTCTACCTTTTGTGCTGTCCTAAAACACTATTGATTCATATCAATTTGTACGCATACATCAACTAGGTCGCTAAATAATTAAAAATATGCAAAACAATTGACAACCAAAGTACGTAGCCAAGTCATTGTCCAGAAACAAACACACGGAGAGGGACAGAAAGAGGATAAACATATGTGGATGTACTTATAATATGAAAATAAAATAAAATTACTGTTCATTGACCTTTTTAATTACAACAATGATATTTTAATCTTGAACTAACCCTCCTATTGAGATTGCCATGCCGCCTGCCGGCTGTCTCCTACCTTACTGTAAAAATTCCAAAACCCAAGTTGGTAACCATCAATTAAGTTATCATTCAAAAAAAAAATCCAATTTTTTTTTTTAAGTTATTGTTTGTTTAGTAGTTGGATTTGGACCTATTTGTTCTCAAGTGCAAAAGGATAGTATGTTTTTTCTTATCCTTTCCTTGAGCTGTACAAATGGATATGCTGCTTTTTCTTAAGAGGGGACAAAACTGTAATTCAAGATTTTCTAATTAGGAGATAATCGAGCCTCTTTGAGCACCCGCCTAATCGACTAATCCCTCTGTAAACATGTAACTGACTATCCCACATGAATTGGGTAATGGATAGCACCAAGTTCCCGTGGGCAATGTTTTAGCATTATATTGGTTCTAAATTCTAATAATGTCCACGGAAGTAACACATGACCTAAGAGCATTTTCAATGGGCTACCAAATCCACTATCAAAGTCATAAAATGATAGTTCATCAAATTTAACCCACTCCAATGCTAGGCTAAATGCTCTACCAAAATATGACAAAGTCATTTACATTGTCAAATTTGAGAGCTCAAATGACTTTTGTCAAATGAGTGGGCCCCACGAATATATGCAATATCAATAGATATATTTTGTGCTTTTACTTTTATACCCTCTCAAATGTCTATAAATAAAAAACTTGAACCCAATTTTTATATTGTGCTCTTTTGTCCAATTTTATTATTTATTTTTTTTCCTTACAATGGTTGGTTGAGTGTCACCCAAGATCCAATTGTTGGTAACTTACAGGTACAAAATAATTGAGTGTCTCCATCTCCATGATTATGTATTTTTTTTTAGATTAATGAAAATGTTAAGTTCTTGTTGAATTCATTAAGCCGTAGAGATTCATAGATTAACATTTTATTACAAGCATGCATACTAGCATTTAGCAGTATTGTAGGTGAAAGTTGAGAATGGCAGGTGAAAGCTGACTAGGAAAATGGTAGTTGACCTAAAATTTGGTAGTTTGAATGAAATCTACCATTGGAGCAGTATTATCAAAATATAGCTTTTTGGTACTGTAGCAGTGTCAAATTATAACTTTGAGATAGAAAAAATAACTTTTTGCATTAGAGATGCTCTAAGTGACAACATTGAAGGATGATAAATTTAACGAGATAAATTGCCGGATATGGTCTCTGTGTGTATTAGTGCAGATGTGCGTTTTGCCCAAAAAAAAAAACCCAAGTGGCGAAGTGGAATTTTGGGCGATTCACCTAACCGTTTGGATTGAGTTGAAAAGTTGTTAGTGCACCCCAAATGCATGAAGTGGGAGATAAGTGGATTACAACCATCAATGCAATTTTGTTGGGTTATCTTACAATGCAACTGTAAGCAAACCAAATATAACGTTTTGGTAGCTTTGGAGTACCCCCCAAATTTGATTTTCTTCATGCCAAACTCATGTTTTGGGATTCTACCGTGGCATATCTGCTTCAATGATGCATTCCAAAAAAAAAATAAAAAAATGTCATTCATTTGACATGAGCTTTAGCACAGTATTAGAGTGGTGCTTCCAAGGTCACGTTTGTTTTGCATGACTAAAGGGGGATTGGATTAATAGTCTATTTTAATTGAATAGTCTGGCGTTTGGCACGGCTATTTCACGCAGGACTATTTGTCAATTTTAAAAGAATATCTCCCATATGGGGGACTAAATTATACCATAGGGAGGTGATTTTATTAATACTGGGACTATCAATTAAAAAAGACGAATTGTCCAATCCCACCTTGTTGTCCAAACATTAAGTGGATTGTGTTAGACTTTGACTATGGCATCGCCTTTAGGATTGCAATGTCTCAATTTTATAGTTTAGGGAAGAGGAATTTGTGATAGTAAAAGCTTTAATCTTATATTTTTCAACCTGAATAAATTATGGAACTGTCCGAAAATGTCTGAGTCTCACCTAGTTCAAGAAAATTCAATATAACCCCGAGCTTCCTAGCTCAAGTGGTATCACTTCCTTCCTCCCAGTGGGAGGTTGGGGGTTCGAATACCCCTATGGGGATTCCCTACTTGTCCCCCGTGTGTTCGTTAGTCGGAACGAGTGGTCCTGCGGGGCTTTGCAGTGGGCCAATGTAGGGTTTGGGTTGGGTTGTGTGTGTGCGTTGGGGGGTGTGTGTGTCCAGTCCAGATCAGGTAAGAAATCTAAAAAAAAAAAGAAAAGAAAATTCAATACAAAATATATTGAATATTGAATATTTGTTTTAATATTTTAAAAAATATTTAATATATACATATTTTTATAAAAATATATTTAAAGAAAAAAATTTATATTTTACAATTATAGTCAATTCTGTGGGATTGGAATGAGCATTCATTGGGTTTTGGCAAAGAATGTTCATTCCTGTTTAAGTAGGAATGACCATTCCAAAAGGAATGCTCATTCCACTGTATTTGGTCACACCAAATACAGAAATGAAATAAACCCAGAAATAACTATTCCATTCTAAGGTGCATTCCTGCCTACCAAACGTGCCCTAATAGTTTCATTTGACGGGCTTCAAACTCAAGCCTTCTTCGTTGGTAGTTTGGGCTGCACTTGCTTTGCCAATAACTAGATTGAAGATTCACACCTCGGCTTATAGGCTTAACTTTTGGGCCTTCAACTGTACTAAAGAACAAGGGGGACATACTTCACTTGGTAAAATAGAATAGGGTAATACTTGAGGCACAATCAAAGTCACAACCTTTTGCTCACAACCTCTATTTTGTGTCTATCTCTCTCTTGATGGGTTCCATAGTGCCAATGATCCCACAATGCCCACTAGGAGAGAGATAGACACATAATGGAGGTTGTGAGCAAAAGGTTGTGGCTTTGATTGTGCCTCAAGTATTACACAATAGAATACTAAGAATAAACTTGCACATGAAGATTACATTTAAAAACTTACTTATCACATTTAGGTCAAATTTCTCAACTTATTCAGAACCCGCCCACCCCCTTTTTTTTTCTTTTTTTGTTGAAGTATCACACATTTTGTTCCATGATCCAATGTACTAATAAACTATGTATTGGAATCTTTTATACTAATTTGTATTCCAAACCTGGTTTCTAACACCTGCGCTGACTCATGACTTATTTTTATTGTAGGTTGTTCATCATTATTGAAGATGATTCCATTACCACATGCATTATGAACCACACTTTGGATACAAAATTTGGGAAACATGACATTACTACTCAGGGGCGGAGCCACGTTGGGTCGAGGGTGGTCCTAGCAATCACCCCCCCCGGCCCGAACTTTAAAAAATTACATTTCTACCTTTAGCTTTTGTCATTTTTAGAAATAAGCCCCCCCTTGAAATTGTAGAAAACTCTCCTTAATAACTTGATTTCACCAAATAAACCCTTATTATTTTACAAACATCTCGTTTGAGAATTAAAAAATCACATTTTTACCCCCAAAATTGTCACGCCCCAGCGTAGCAAAATAAGGAAAAAATTTCATTTCCATTTTGGACCCGTAGGTTATGACAGCTGAGGGATCGCTTGTCCCGTACTTAGCTTAACATGTACCAAAAAACAGAGTATATAAAGCAACAAGGATGGAAATATAGATTAACATTACAAACTTAATTAATATTACATTGTCTCAAATAAAAGTATTTCTTAAGGCACAAGCCGCCTTATTCAAATTAAAACATTATTCATATCTTTTATTACAACTTTAATAAATTATAAAAACAGCTCTGCAGACTTCTTTAGCTGGCATAATCATATAATCCTGCATAGCCATCTCCTGGACATTTTGGGTGTCCAGGACAAAATAAAGTCATCAGCTAATGAAAGCCGAGTGAGCATAATGAACATACAAGCAATGTATATAAAAGCACATTAACTGTCTTTGCATTTGGTATTTTACAGTACTGTTAGTCCATTATTCTAGTCGTCCCATATAAACTATAAATGAATAATTAAATCAATTATATAATACCGTGCATGAACAATGTAACCACCTCATCTTACTGACTCTTTTATCTCGACCACAACCTCTCGACTCATTCGGTTCGCCAGAACCATCCGGCATGAGGCCGTTGTTTTAGATCGGTCTACTGTATCCGAGTCGGCCTGGACACGACCTGATTGGCCTGCCGTATCTGAATCGACCTAGGCTCAATCCTTCCTAATTAATCTACCGTATCCGAGTCGGCCTGGAATAATTAAGGTAACACAAGACTCTGACTGGCCTATCGTATCCGAGTCGGCATGGGCTCAATCCTTCCTAATTAATCTGCCGTATTCGAATCGGCCTAGAATAATTAAGGTAACACAACTCAAGACACCCCTTTCTTTACTTATTTCTCACAAATGTATATGTTAACCCAAACGAGCCCTTTCCAACATGCCAACTCGACTATGCACGTGTATGAATTATTCCATTTACAATACTCTTTAACATGGCAGTGGTTGTTTTAAACATGTGATTATTATCAAGTGAACCAATTTAATTTAATTTGATTTTAGAAAACTGACGACATAATTTTCGGAGTCATAGAATTTTTATTATAAATTTTAGAAGATAAAATAATATATAAATTTAGTCACAAGGCCCTTCTTAATGACATAAATATATAAAAGTAGATGGTACATGCTTTGACATTATTTTTAATAAAAACAAGGCATTAAAAAAATACAATTCTGCTATTTTTCCATAAATTTAGAAATACCAAAGGTATTTTAAAATAATTAAAATATTAGCTAAACAACCACTAATTTATTTATTAACAACATCAAGTTCTAGTTTTATAATTTGACAAATTACAAAACTATATAAAAATGACCTCTAACATGTTAACAATAATACAGAATTTAATAGAGTCAATAAGTACTTTTAACACTTATTTTATACTAATATATTTACCATTTATTTTTATGATAAAAATAATAATTTACAAACTTATATGTAAGTAGCAAGTATTAAACTTCCAACCTTGGGGTCAAGGAACTAACCAATCAACAAACTATTTCAAGGGGGACTAATTGGGATCCTAATATTCCATTATCAATTTACAGAATGAGTTTTCGTTAACATTTTTTTGGTACCACTAATTTTGTACCTCCATGGCTATATATACATATTCACTTATTTTCGAAACCTACGGATAACGCGTAATGACTTAAAGTACATTAAGAGTGAGTTCAAGAGACTCACCGTTCTTCGTAGGGGCTGGATTAAGAGACCGAGAGATTCCGTAAATATCCGTAATAAAAGCTATGGTTTTGAGCTTTGGACTCCCCTTCTGTACTGTGATATTATCCTTCCTATATTTCCTTTCTTAAATCTCTAGAATATAAATGTGATTGTGTGTGTGTGTGTGTGATTGAGAGTAAATGAGAGGGAGAGAGAGCTCTAGAGAGTGTGTATGTGTTTGCTACTGAAATGTGTTTATATAGGATTTCAAGGGTGAAGAGTTTGGTAAGGCATGTGGTTAAAATGCAAGCACACCACATACATAATTTGAACCATGTAAATTAGGCTTGTGGTAAAAAATCAAGCACACACTAGTCTAAATCTAAGCCATGTAAAGATTTCAATCAATAACTAACTTGTGGTTTAAACATCAAAGAGGTAAGTAAGGCATGTGGGTTGATACATAAACACGCAGCTCATAATTTATATCCACATGATTTTGATGATTGAACGTCAATCAGTCAGTTGATTAGTTGTGTTAGTTAATTCAGTCCAGTTAGTCCAGTTTGGTCAGTTAGCTAATTAAAATGTCCCAAATAAAATCATTAGGGACAAAAATGTAGGCGACGTGATATTATATTTTATTAATGTCTCTTATCCCAAATCATAGGTTAACTTAGGGGCGCAGTCTTAAGTAACAATACAATTAAATTATTAAGGGGTTACAAAATTTTAAGACATTGTATTAATAAATGTTAACACAAATATTATTTATTTATTCAGATAATATTACTAATAACATTAATACACAGTAGTAAAATAAAATGGAATTGAGTTATCAAATTAAGAATACTAGTACCAATTATTTATGAAAAGATTATTACAACTAAAAGAATAATACACATTATTGAAATAAAATTGACATTTTCATTTATTAATATGGACGCGAAAATACAGGTTGCTACAAAAATGGGGGTGTAAAAATAAATATTTCTTACTTCTCCACTGACTCTTGTTGCCCTTTAATAATATTTCCTAAAAACTCTTTCATTCTCTCTCTTACTTCCCCCCCCCCCCCCCCCCAAAAAAAAAAAAAAACTTTCCCCAGTTTTGATGAGAACTAGTCCTTAGTTCTCCCCTCTCTCTCTCTCTCTCTCTCTCTCTCCCCCTTAGTTCTCTCTTTAGTTTCTTTCTTCTATCTTCAGATTCCATCTATACATTCTGCTGCTACAAGGTTAAAACGATAATGAATTCTTCAACTCGTAAATCAAGCAGTCCAGTCCTTCGATCGCTCTCTCCTTCCGGAAGATTCTACTCCTCATCTCCGAAGTAGTCATATACTAGTTTGGCTTTTGCTTCGTCGACTTCATTTAAGATTTGTCAATTTCCAGGTCAGTATTTGATGGACTTCATTTAAGATTCACTATCATTCTGAAAATTTTATGAATATGTACATATGAGAATTAATTTTTCACAGCATAGTATGCTTAAAAGATAAATCTAGTCAAAATTAGGGCTAGAACTTGGTTTCAATTGGGAAAATTAGCCTTACACTAGGCCCCCCTTGACTCAATATCCTGGCCCTGCCCCTGTACTACTTCAATAATGGTGAGATAACTTTAACATCAAATGAAAATTATGTGAGCTCAACTGCCACTTTATAATGCAAATTTGGAAAGCATCTACTTCATGTTATTATCAAATTATACTAGGAATGCTCAGAAACACCACTTCAATATACCTTCTATCACTTCTATCAAATTATAGAAATGCTATCTTTTCTATAATTTGAGAAAAAGGGATAGAAGCCCATCAATTTTATTTATTAATTTTTATTTTTGGCTATAATTTGACTTTTACACACATTTCAATAAATTGGTGTACAACACACACTATTTAGGGTAAAACATAAATAGTCATTGTGCCATATATAAAAATATAGTATTTTAGTATTGTAGCAATGCAAAATGATTGGTTTAGAGCCCGTTGAATTATTAAGGTCCTATTTAGGAAAGTCTAAAATAGGATTTATCAAATATTTTTTTTAGAACCTACTTTGATAAGTGTCTATTTCTTACATAGGAGTTCATGCCCAATGTAATACGTATCTTAAAACAGGTTCTCTATCAAATCAACTTACACTTGGTTCTCACATGAACTAGATAAAAAAGGAGACTTGGACTGAATCAGATCTTATTTTGGATATTCCCAAACAGGCCCTGATTGATGAAATATTAAGTGGTTGTTTTTTAAGTGTTGAAATATTAAGTTGCTTGTTGTTTGGGTTTGCTGAAATTTTTCATCACTTAAAAACACAAGAAAATTTAGCAAACAAGCTGATAAAAGTAATTATTTATATAAAATGACAAAAAAGAACAACATGCATATGTTTTTTTGATAGTTTTTGTTTTAGAGCATTTTTGTTTATTTAACAACTTCAAAGTAAAATGAAGTAGTAATTGTTAGAAAAATAAGCTACTCCCTCCGTCCCATTTTTAGAGTTAATTTTAGGAAACTCAAATTATTAAGGGAACTCAAATTATTAAGGGGACAAAAAAATCTACACATATTTTCCACAATTGCACCTAATCATTATAACAACATTTTAAATTTTGTCTTGGTGTAGATTTTAAGAAAAGATAGTTTTGGAAAATAAATAAAATTGTATACTCCCTCCGTCCCATTTTGAGAGTCCATTATTTCATTTTGGGATGTCCCAAAATAGTGTCCACTTTCCTGAAATTGATGTACAATTTTTACTTACTTTCCAAAATTATCCCTCCTTGAAATCTACACCAAGACAAAACTAAAAAAGTTGTTGTAATGATTAGGGGCAATTGTGGAAAGTAGGTGTAGATTCTTTTTGTCCCCTTAATAAGTTGAGTTCTCAAAGATGGACTCTCAAAATGGGACGGAGGGAGTACTAATTTAGGAAAATGAACACTAATTTTAGGACATCCTAAAATGGAATATAAGACTCAAAAAATGCGACAAAAAGAGTACTTTTTTTAGCTCGTTTGATTTAGTACTGAAATTTTAAATTAACTCAAATGTATTCATTTGACTAAATGATTACATTTTTTTTCCTTCAACAATTCATCTCTTAATTTTGGATCGAGAAGTGCTAGACACACATCTCAAATCACACCCCAAACCACACCTTATGCTTTAAATGCATGTACTTTGTGCTGTTTGAATTTTTTATATTTTTTTTTGTACTACTTACACAGCACAAGCAAGGGTATGGTTTGGTGTGTGATTTAGAGTGTGTGCCTAACATAATTATTTTGAATTTAAAAAATGCTAAACACACATTCCAAACCACATTCTATGCTTTAAATACATGTACCATGTGCTGTTTGAAAAACCAAACGGACTCAAATCACATTTGCATTGGAGACGCTCACTGTACTTTTTATTGGGGGAACTGTAAAACCGTACTTGCTAATATTAGACCCCTTTGTTTTACTTCCGATTTCCCACACCGACTTGATGGTTGTGCCAGCAGGCAGCAAGGAAGTAGGTCGGTAGTCGAAGCTTTTGGCTGGTTCTTGCGCGCCATACTTGTATTGCTCGAGTGAGTGATCAAAAGCGCATATAACAGAGCCGAGAGAGAGAGAGAGAGAGAGAGAGAGTACATGGCTGCGATGAGGCGACTCGCGAGGGCAGTTGAGACGTGCCGTACGATTGCCTCTTTCAAAACCCTAAACCCTTCTTCTTCATATGCTCCATCTCGACATCTTCACCGCAGTCTCTACCATCGTAAGTTCCTCTCTCTCTCTCTCTCGATATACTTCCGCCTGAATCTTCTAGTCAGAAGTTCTACTTTTTTTTTTTTGATTTGAAAAAAAATTGAATTTGATTACAATTCTTTGATTATTGTAAACAAGTGTTGATTTTTTTATTTTTTTATAACAAAATTGTACTCAGAGAGCTGTTACATTCTAAGAGTACTCGGTGATCATAGCCTTTTACATTGAGTCAGTTATTGACTGTTGGAATTGTCATTTAGCTATAAAAGTCCTGTAATTAATTAAACCTATCTATGGTTGATTTGCTTAATATCCGTTTTTATTTTTTCAGACATTTCAAATACGGCAAGCAAAAACAAAATTTTATATAAACACCAAAGTCTCAAACTTTCACTAGTAAAGGAATTTGGAATTAAATTTCATAAATGAAATCAGTATTAAGATACACAATAGTGTTCTTGCTGGCATAAAATCTGCTTAATGATGTGATTTAAAAGTTTTTTTTCCCCCTAGATTTCCAGAATTCTAAAACTGTTGCTGCGAAAACTTTCGCTCTCTCTCTTGTATATCAATTTCCCTTTATGCCACAAAATCCTTGGCAATTATTTCAAAATAAAGAAATGAAATAGAAATTGTCCGAAAATTGTAACTGTAGTAGCAGATAGAAATAATTTGGATGGGGAAAAGATCATCTTTTTGAATTTTTGGCAAACCTCAAATCCCGATGGTATCATCTGTTAATTGTGGTGCTCGGTGTTCCCCCACGTCAAATCAAACTTGAGTATGACGAGCCTACACATAGAGAATAGACTTATTTCTCTGAAGTTAAAGCAACAATATATTTGTAGTTAGAATGAGAATCAATGGGGCGAGTAGAATGATCTCATGAAAAACATCTAGGACAACTATTGATTTGCTCGATCAGGGGTGGAATCTAGAAAATTTATATAGGGGGGGGGGGGGGGTTTGGGGGTGGGAGGCTTGATAAAGGTTTGAACTGGGGTTCTCCACTTCTCCCCCCATTTTTTTTTTTGGACCTATTTATACATCTTTTGTGTATATTTTGTGTAGTTGATATAAACTAATGCTAAAGCTTTATATGATAATTTTAAAATGTCAGGGGGCTAATTGTAATTTTCAGGGGGGCCTAATTGTAAATTTTTTTTAGTGCAAGTGTACAATTTTTTGAAAACATAGGACTCCCCCCCCCCCCCCCTTTGTACTTCTTTACATCCACCCCTGTGCACGATGCCATGGTGAGATATATTAGAAATTGAAATTTAGTAAAGATAGTCAAACTAAAGAAAAAGAAAATCGCAGTTTTCCGTAGGAACCAAACAAGGAAAAGAATTTTCATGTGCACTTTCTTTTTCTCTCTCACTAGATACATGAGTCAACCGAATAAAAGACAACATGCTGCTTATCTCTTCCTAAGAACTAAACTCTCTCCATTTGGATTGTACTATAACTCTCTCCTGCTCAGAAATGGGGTTTTGAATCTTATCCATAGCCAAGTTAATTTGGCCAAGCCGCCAAGTCATCTCAGAAATAAGGGACTGGTCTATATGTTGTTTCCACATGATACTATGTCTCCCATTCATTATTGTTTCGTAATTTCTTTGTCGGCTTATATTCTACGGTTTGGATATTGTGGCAGTCTTGTTTATTACTTACCATTTTTGCCCATTTTGGTTTAAGAAAGTGACATGTGCTTGTTTTTGCCTGGAGGCACCCTATTTTTGAAATTGTTGAGCGGTTTTTCTTCTTTCCTTTTTTATATCACCAACGTGCTTCAGATATGATGTGAAATAATGGAGGATAAGTCTTTATTTCTCTTACTTTCATTGTTTCACATGTTGCCGGAAAAATCTGGGTGATACAGTGATAGTCTTGGTACTTATGCATATTGATGTTTAAATCAGTCCATGCAGGATCTTGTGAGCACTCTGTCCATATCTTTGCGTCAGAAGCTCAGCAACCAAGATCAGTGAATGAGGTTCCGGGATTATTTTGTGTACCAGCTATCTTAGCCGGATTGTTTGGATTTGGACTATTAGACATCGCACATGCAGATGCTGATGAGGTTTGGTTGCGTCCTTTTTTGTGAAGGTGTTGGTATCATGCTAGCATTTGTTATGAAGCCATCTTGCATGTTTGTCTTTTTTATTTAATTCCATTGAGATCACTCAGGACCCTTCTATTCTGTGTGTTCATTTGTGCATAGAGTTGCTATGGTATACACTCCAGTTCCTTGAGATATTTAACTGCTCAAACTGATTTTCCCTAAAATAGGCATCACATCTATATACTATAAAGTCTACAGTTCTAATTGTATTTGTGAAGGACTAAACCATGTTAAACCTCTTTTTTGGACTGATTTTGCTCTGGACCTACCTTTCTGCAGGCCACTGCTGAACCTCCCTTGCCCCCTGTATCTCCTTCGAGTCATGTGGACTTGGAGGAAACTGCCAGGAAAGAAAGACAACGATTAGAAGACTTGCTCAAAAACAAAGGAATGCTATATGGTTCTTATCCTCGGTTTACTGTTGCTGTGAAGGGCCAAAAGGTAATTGCATTGACTCTTTTAGAAGGCTACCAAACTTCTACTCAAAGTATGCTGTAATTAGTGGCTTATAGTTTGATACCACACTATTGAAATGACAAACTTGATGACAAATTGAAGTATATTTGGAGATGCGTATGCTTTTTGGGAGAAGCATAAACTCTTAGAGATTATTTTGGCTGTTAAACTTTTAAAAAGTGCAAAATGCAGAAGAGTTTAATATTCACAAAGTTACATGAAATGGTTTTTCAAACTCTTTAAGTTACTAATTCCTGCTGTGGATTCTGAGAGTTGAGTCTTTCTTTAATAATATTCCTTTGGTTAGAAAAGCGCCTCGGTTATTTTTAATATGTTCATGCATCACTTTATACACATATAAGAATCTCTACGGGCCACGATTGATACCCTTAAGTACTTCCAGGTGTTAGGGAGCAGCATTTCGTGTGTGTTTGCGCGCGCGCGCTCGCTTGTAAGGATTTGTTTCAGATCCTTTTTATATAAAGCTTGAGTTCTCATTGAGGATTTTTTATTTGGGCCTCAGTACTGAACATTTTCTGGTGACTGCTTTAACTGAGTTTTCCATAACCTATAGAGGATGTATTTTACTGTTACAACTTACCCCTCATTTCTTCTCTTTATGCTACTGAGGGAAGCATTTGGATCCAATAAGCATTAGTGATTGACTCATCACACAAGTGAGAGGAAAGTGATAACATGATTAGGTTGAGTGTTTTGTTTTCGTCTTCTCATCAGAGACCTTTTCATTGAAAACAGGCTTTCCAATAATAGGTCTTACTTGTTTGATGTTTTTTTTGGTACGTTTTATTTTTTAAAATGGCATTGAATGCTATTCATTTTTGTCAGTAAGTGACACTTGCGCTCAACGAAAGGATGGATGCCATGTTACAGGTCACAGTAAAGTTCCAAATTCCACCTACCTGTGAAATCCCGCTTCTTATTGCAAACCTAGTTTCGCGTCTTGGGATGAAGGTTGAAGAGCGTGGTGCTGGGTCAGATATGATATTGCGGGCATGTGAGAGGTTAGTTTAAATCTTTGGTTAGGAGTGGCTACTATTTTTTGTTACTAGATTTCCCTTTGTGCTTTGTCATTGCTTCTTAGTGATGATTGGTTAAATGCTTAACATGTTGTACTTCAGTTGCTAGCACTAATGACATGATCGCTAATATTGTTGTGATTTTTATTGTGCTCGATTTCAGTTCGGTTGCTTGGCAATTAACACTTAATTATCCAGAAAAGCAGAAGGAAACTAATGGGGATCAGGGTCGTTCAGAAGATACAAGTGGGAACGAGGGAGATCTATGCATTCACATGTTTCGTTCGCTCATTAGCTCTGATAAAGCAGTTACTTTCCTTCTCTTCCAAATTATGACATGATTTCCTTTGGACTTTCTACTTTCGTTTTGTGTTCTACTCATTCTTGTGGGTGACATTCTTATCCACTTATTGTTTTACTTATCAATTTGTATGAATGGATGCAGGAAATTGAGTTCATGAAGAAGGGGAGGTTTAGTTCCAAGGAGCTTGACGCCTTGGTATCTGCCCTCCAATCCGCAGGACCAAATAAAACCGTGGAAAGAAAGTCAAGGGGAGATGTTGCACGGATGCCATCTGCTGACAAAACTGTTGCTAGTTTAGAGGCCATGGGAGTGATAATTTATGGACTCACTGAACCAACTGTAGGTCAGTCTAAAACAGAAATCTCGTGGGACAATATTGCTGGGTATAATGACCAAAAAAGGTATGCAATGTACTAGGATTTATAGCGTCTTGTTGCCTTTTAGTGTCGGCATATTATTTTCTTTAGCCTACAATGCAAGTCTGAACCATTATTATGAATTGGATCTGATTCCAAGGTTTAGGGACTGGTAAGTAGTAGATGAGCCTAGTTGGTTCACTTTTTTTTTTTCCGTTGAGAATAGAATTTAATGGGTGCATGTATGACAACATATTGACAGTTACTTTTCTTTTAGATCACACTTCACTTTGGTAGTTTGTTATTTGAACAGAGAGTTGCGTTTGCATCATGAGACTCCTACTAGCTAGTTTGCTAAAACATTTTTTGGCTTATTTTCAACACTGACATGTATTACTATTGTTATATCACTCTTGTGCTTGATCTCTTACTGAGCTGTACATAAAAGTTTTGTTGTTCTTGAATAATGAACACTGAGAGCTATTGATGAATCTTGGGCTATGTCAATACTCCCTTATAAATTTTGCGCTTCCAAATTCTCTTTCCCTGAGAGTGGTAAGTCCCTTAAAAGATTCACTGAGGCTTCGGTTGAGTAGTTAGGCTTAATTATGTTGTATAATGTACTGATATTTTCTTTGCTTGTGCGGGTTTTGTATGAAGGAATTTATTTACTTCTTGGTTACTTCTATTTAGTTGGACGATGCTTTTATTTAATATTCGGTGGTTTGGTCTTACTGAGATCCAAGTATACATTGGTCACATGCAAGTGCTGACCTTTGCCCCTTTTTCTGTTACTTCTCCTCAAAGGGAAATCGAAGATACAATCTTGTTGGCTTTGCGTAGTCCTGAAGTGTATGATGAAATTGCGCATGGTACCCGGTGTAAATTCGAGACAAATAGACCAAGAGCTGTGCTTTTTGAAGGTCCACCAGGTTTGTCTCTGGCCTAGAACCAGATGGTCAATTCTACTTTCAAACACACAATTTATATCACATTTGCCTAAACCACTAGAATTCATAGATGACTTTGATTCTTTGTCATGCTTTGGAGGAGAGGGTCAAATGCCTACACTCTGCCACTACTATTCGATTTGTCTGGTTTGACCTTGAAATCACTTGGTCTGATAGTTAGCAAAGAAAGGGGGAAAAGAACAAGTCCATTGACTCTATGTGGTCAATGAGTCTTTTTCGGAAGTAGGTCAATGGGTTCATTCAGCTGATAAAGTAGTATAGTGAAATAGATCGCAATAGGTTTTTTATTGGACCTTCACATTTCTGGAGAAATGAATTTGGTTGATTATTCCTCAAAAATAAATAAATAATAATTGTTTGATTAAAAGCTGTTGAATACCTGCGGAATAAGAGATAGGGAAATAGGTGCTTTTCGTCCAATTTTGATTCAAATTTTGTCATTGAAAATTCATTTACATATCAGATGTAAGGAAACTATAAAAGGCCTCATGCATAGTTCTCTTTTCTTTTCTTCGACTGACTTGCAGCACACAGTGTGGCACTTTGGCCCCGTTTGGTAAGACATAACAAAAAATAATGTTTCAAATACTGTAATGGAACCCCGTAGTGATTTTTTTTTTCAACAAAAGTTTTCAATGGATTTTTTACTACTTTTTAAGTTAAATGGTAGATTATCACATGCACTGAAATACAATAAATACTGAAAATTTTCATTTTTTGCACTTAATTGTGTTTTCAAACACACCCTTATAAATCAAACACATTATATGTAGTGATTGAAGTTGTTAAAATTGCAGACAATATGTTGATATCTTTTTGTTTGTGGAACAAATGAATTTGAGGTTTTGCCATACCATTCGATATGATTTCCCCTGGCACACTCAGATTTCATGTGCATGTCCCACTTGTGACTATTGACTCACAACATTGATATAAAAAGTGGGGAGCACCTAGCAATGACCAATATGATATCTTCTTCACTTGGCATTGTATAATGATCTTGTATATCAGCCCGGACTTTACACTTTCAAATATGATGATATCCGTACTTACAATGCATCTACTTCAATTTTAGGTACAGGGAAGACTTCTTGTGCTCGTGTGATTGCCACCCAAGCGGTACTTCATAGTCCATCGTGAACATTATTTGGAATTTTGACTAATTTGGTCTCGAATTTTTATTACTTTGGTCTCCAGTCTTACTCAGAGAATATCTTATTACTTCCGTCCCTGTTGGGTGTTGCCTTGTTGGTTTAGACGTATTTCCACCTACAAAGTAGTATTCATGCCTTTTTTAAAACTGGGGTATAGATTTGACTGATGATCATAATCTCTTCTGGTCTATTCATTTGACGTCTCCAATCCCTGAAGTTTGACATTTCTATAGCCTGTATGGGGCACTGGTAGCTATATCTCTGTACAGTTTTAATAAGTCCCCCAAATTCTTGAAGGAACCCATACGTGCATAAAGTTATGATTTTTTTAAAAAACTTTCCCCCCGATGCAAATGGCTAGCAGTTAACACTGCGGCTTGAAATGTTGGCTCTGCTTGCCAAATGGAGATTAAGCATAGATCTCTTTTTTTTATTTTTTTTATTTTAAATGTTTTTATAGGATACAACTGAAGCTTTTACATGTGCATGACTGGTTTGCTCCAACGTGGAACAATGCTTAGTGTATTATATTCAGGATTTAGAAAGCTAATTGCTTGTAACAGTGTTTGCATGAATCTGTGTATCTAAACTATTGCATGTGCATTGGGTTGAATTGGAGAAGTGGTATGCCATGGCAGGGTGTCCCATTGCTATATGTTCCACTGGAGGTTGTCATGTCAAAGTATTATGGTGAAAGTGAGCGCTTGTTGGGGAAAGTGTTTTCGATTGCCAATGAGCTTCCTAATGGTGCAATCATTTTTCTTGATGAGGTAATTGATGCCAGTTAGGTTTTATAATTTATACCATTTGGTAAATGCAGGGAGAAACTTTTTCTGAAGCATCCTTGTGCATTTATGCTATTTTGAGTTTCTTAGTTTTTCTTTGTTGTAATTACGAGTTTCTTTCTGTTGAAAAATAATAATTTACAGGTTGATTCTTTTGCTGTTGCTCGTGATAGTGAAATGCATGAAGCTACACGTAGAATTTTATCAGTCTTATTGCGACAGGTGAATTTGGGAACTCGCTGGACTTTAAAATTTCATGCTACGACTCAAGAATGGAATGCATCGCACTCAACTCACATTATTGCAACGGTTCAAGAAAACGGCTCTTTCTACTAAATCCTCTAGGAACAATCTCACTCCTATCACCAAAGTTGGAATTCTCCCACTTCTCACTTGAACGAGTTGTATGAGCTATTACTGGACTCTGTGCTATAGCTCCATCATTAACTCCACAAGTGGCCAAATTTCTTGATGACTTCCGCTCTGTAAAGGGATTTGGCTCATGGGAATTTGTTTTAAACTTCCTTTCTCCAGGTCTAATTATGCGCGCGCGCGCACACAAATTTACAAATGTTATGCTCTGTTTGGAACGGAAGTAATTTTTTTGTCGCGGCACTTGTATAATTTTATATGTACTTTAGATATAGATGGAAACATTATAGAGTGAGAGTTCTTTGATATAAAGGTGAAGTGTATGAGGTTCCGTCAACCACCAACCCAAGTCCCTATAGGCGAGACCCTCCTCCAACTTAAAAGCAAAAGTAGAAATTATATTAGAATGCATCTTTAAAAAGTTGATAATGAAAATGATAATGTAAATACAATCGGCGAGAATGCATTTTGCAAATGTCATTCCAAATGGATCATGTTCGTGCTTAATGTGTATTACATATTTGGTTCTAGTATATTCTGAGTCTTATGACATATCTTTTCAGTGACACTTATTAATCTTTGACAGGCTGTTGTTTACCTTACCCTTGACAAAGCTGAACCTTTTTTTTTTGGTGCAGATTGATGGATTTGAGCAGGAGAAAAGGGTGGTGGTTATTGCTGCAACTAATAGAAAACAAGACCTTGATCCTGCCTTAATTAGGTAGAGTGATGCACATTTTCTTCTTAATGCTGGTTGTGCTAGAGCTGAATTTGGGATTTGTGACTCATGGGTCGTCTATTTCTTTCAGTCGGTTTGATTCTATGATAGCCTTTGCCCTACCCGATCAACATACTCGTCGGGAAATAGCAGCTCAGTATGCAAAGCACTTGACAGATTCTGAATTATCTGAATTCGCGGCAGTGGCTGAACAGTAAGTTTGACTTACTACACGAGCTTCATGTATATTCCTATGACTTGGTGAACTTCCACACACTGCATCTCCTTCTCTTCCCCACTACTTCCCCTTTCTACTGGTGAGGACGAGTATGGAATGACGCTTGGAAAAGAGAGGGGTGGTAAATCCTTTAGAGACAATAACAGGGATAAAAAGGCTCATCACTCAAAAGAAAGGGACTCAAAGCAAGAACAAGAGAAAAGTAGGCTCACCACCCTAAAGAAAAGGATATAAAGCAAAGTAGGCTCACCACTCTATGGAATAACCAAAGAGATACAGGGTAGGTAGCACCGGTGCTAGTGCGAGGGATTCGCCAATTTTTCAAAAAGTAAGGGTGCGGCGGGAATATTTGGATAAAATGTTAAAAATATACTTTCAGATTGTAGTATATGCAAATTATTTTATAACTATTAGTGCATTAGTGTATACCCTAGATATTTGCTATTATTATTTTCTATTATTTATCTTTTAAACCCCCAAAGTTTTCAAAATTGTATGAAGAACTTGTGTTCTTGTTCAAAATAACGCTACAAAACAGCACTAGCCATACTCCAAAAGAACTCAAAGAATCCACCCCCGGGTGCGCACTAAGTGCGAGTCTGGCGGCCTTTTCGAAGAGTCCGTGTTTCATAGAATATAGGGCAATAAAGCTAGAGAACTCCTCATTAGAAATTAAGAGTCAATCTTCACTTAATAATTAACTTGATTTTATTTCATTGCAAGTCACCCATATATAAATACTCGACCTTGGAACAACCCTCCAAATACAAGAAATAGAGTTCCTTCACTTACAATATTAACTTTACTAATTTCTAAAAGTAGGGAGAAACCAAAAAAGACTTTTGACTTATATTTAAATATCACTAATAACCACACATATATAATGGAGTTATCATTTCCTAAACAAAACTACCAACTCTTGGGGGTACTATTTTTAGGAAACATAAATACCCCTTTGTAAAACCTTTCATATTGCTAAAAGAATTGGAAATGAGGCACCCCAGTCTCGAGCCCCACATCATACGCTTCTGCTGCGTAAAACTCGTCCTTGAATTTATTTTTACAGAACTTTCCATGGTCTTTAGGATGTCCGAATAATCTTTCCAATCCTTTCCTGCTTTGCCATCGGACACGAATACACAACATGTATAACATCCTTAAATCTTGCGCCTTCAAGTATGAGTTTGATATTTGAGCATCTTGAAGTGGGTATTTATAAAACTTGTACAAGAACATGAAATGCCATCGTGAAGAGCTTAATTTCATGTAGCAAACTACCAAAAGTTTTCTTTAGGCTTACCACCCTAAAGAAAGGGATACAGAGCAAAGTAGGCTCACCACTCTATGGATAACCAAAGAGATACATGGCTATAAAGCGAGAGAACTCCTCCTTAGCAATTAAGAGTAAATCTTCACTTAGTAATTATCTTGTTTTAATTTCATTGCAAGTTACCCATATATGTACTAGACCTTGGAACAACCCTCCAAGTAAAGGAAATAGAGAACTCAATTTGGAGAGATCCACGCTCCTGTAGCATTTTTTTCCCTCTGAATCCTCCCGTCCTCATTGGTCCTCCTTTCCCCAGGCTTTCTTCTTTGTCTCCATCTGGTTTTGACTTGTGTCTTCCTTTTCCTTCAATCCTTCCCACCTAACCTCTTGTTTTGTCTCTTCTTTTTTCTTTCACGTTCCTCTTGCATTTACTCCTCTTTACTCCTTTTTCCCCTCACCTACCTCCACTCCCCATTTTCGGTTCTTTCAAATGGATGATATTACAAGTGCTCTCTCTCTCAAATAATCTCCAAAATCTCTAGCATATCCTGTTTCGAAGATACTCTCCCCTTGGAGTCAGTTCATGTCACGGAAGAAAAGATGTTTGTCCCCACTAGTTGGGAGATTAATCTCTGAAAAAACTCTCAACCTTTGAGCTGTTCAACTCACCATCAGAAAAGCATGGAATCCTATAGGAATTCTGACGATCTCCGAAATGGACACGAACACCCTGGTGTTTGCTTTTGGCGAACAAAGAGACTACCTGAGAGTGATACGTTTGGCCCTTGGTCTATCATGAGCCACCACTTGTCTTTGAAGCCCTGGACTCCTGATTTGATTTTGGAAGAACTGCGGCTCTCTTT
Source organism: Hydrangea macrophylla (assembly GCA_033977485.1). Lineage (NCBI taxonomy): Eukaryota > Viridiplantae > Streptophyta > Magnoliopsida > Cornales > Hydrangeaceae > Hydrangea > Hydrangea macrophylla. The sequence continues at coordinate 110,732,515 of CM066988.1, read as the reverse complement.
CTCCGCCTTCTCGGTCACTCAAGCAATGCCAGTCTATGCCATGTCAGTCTTCCCCTTTCCTTCCAACTTATGCCTTTTGATGGATAAACAGATGCGAAATTTCTGGTGGGGACATGATTCGGAGGAAAAGAAGAAATCTTTATGCGTCAAAGCTTGGGACTCTATTTGCCCTCCCAAAAGTTTTGGGGGCTTGAGTTTGTGCAGGATGAAAAACTATAACAAGGCATTACTATCAAAACTCGGCTGGCAGATCTTATCCAGGGCGGACAAACCGTGGGTCAACCTCATTCAAGGCAAATTCCTTCATAAAAATCATCTTCTCCGCTCTCCTAAACGTGTGCAATCCTTGTGGGTTTGGCAAGGTATTGCCTCTTCTCACCAAAGGAACTTGTTTCCTTCTCGGCAATGGTTTGAACATAAATTTGCAGGATGACCCTTGGGTTCCTTCTTTACCAAACTTTAGGCCTGTCCGTAGACAATCTACCCGGCCCCCAATCTCTTACGTAAAAGACCTTTTCAACCTTGCTGAAGGGGGTTGGAATCAAACTTTGCTTAACCAAAATTTTCTCCCAGATTCGGCCGAAGCCATTCAGAAATTTCATATCCCGGATTCCGTTCATGATGACTCTTTTAGATGGCTCCCGGATAAAAAAGGTCTGTTTTCGGTCTGCTTACCTCACGGATCAGAAATATAGAATGGTTCCTTCTTTGACTTTTCCCCCCCGAAAAGTTGGAATCAAATTTGGAGTGCAAATTTGCACGAACGCCTAAAGACTTTCCTTTGGAAAGTGGCGGCTGATATCATCCCCACTAGGTCAGTTTTGGCCTCTCGCTTCCACATCGACAGCCTTCGCTGCCCTCTTTGCGACCATATGGTGGAGTCTCCGGAGCATCTTTTCTTGCTTTGCCCAATTGTTCGTATTATTTGGAGATCTTCGAGGTGGCCTCTGCATCCCTCTTTTTTTTGCAAATTCTGGTATGCGATAGTGGATCAAAATGATCCTTTGTCCTTCTCAATTTCTTCGTATCCCCTCGGATGAGGCAAGGGATTTTACTATCTTTGCGTCCATTATGATGGTCCAAACCTCGAACCTGAGAAACAAAGTTTTATTTGATGATGTCAAGGTTGATATTCGTCTTTGGGTTGCCCAGACCATCTCCTTGGCAAAGGAGCACTAGTTACCACATAAGTTAGCTCTTCTTTCTGCTAGAAACCTCAAAGAGGGCTGGACTCCTCCCCCTTCTGACTGGGTTAAGGTAAATTTCATCGTCACAGCTCGGGATCATGCCACAGCTCTTGCCATTATCTTTTGAGATCACCAAGCAAAGGTTCTTTATGCACAATCCTGGTTCGAGCCCCCTTTGGACCCTTCTCTGGCCGAAGCAAAGGCTGCCTTCTTAGGCATCTCGACAGTGGTGACGTTGGGCTTCAAGAATGTTATTTTTGAGGGTGACTCCTTGTTGGTCTGTCAACCCCTTGTGGACTGGAGAATCAAGCCGGATTGGGCTTTTTGGACGGTCGAAGTCTTCTTGCTTCCTCTTTTGTTTGTTGGAGCTTTGTTAAGATTCCGAGATTGCATGACTTTGTTGCTCACAATTTAGCCCAATGGGCATTGCTTTGTAATTTTTTTGCGCCTATCCCGGTTGACGTGATTCCTCTTTCTGTTTTTGAGGAACACCCTCAAATGGGTTGAGGCTTGTTTGTTGTTTCTTTGTTTTAATGCAATTTTGCTTCCAGCAAAAAAAAAAAAAAAAAGTAAAGGAAATAGAGTTCCTGCACTTACAAGACTACCTTTACTAGTTTCCAAAAGAAGTAAGGAGAAACCAAAAAAGACTTTGACTTACATTTAAATTCCACTAATAACCACACATATATAATGGAGTCATCATTTCCAAAACCAAACTACCTACTCCTGGGTACTATTTTTAGTAAACATAAATACCCCTTTGAAAAACCTTTCATATTACTAAAAGAATTGGAAATGAGGCACCCCAGGGTTGAGCCCTGCGTCATGGAAGCTTGGGATTCTCCGACCATAACACAACATTAGTGGGCAAATGCCCTCCCTTTGATCCTTATTATTGTAATCGGAAAATGCTAACCTACTACTATATATCTAGAAGTATGCATTGTTAAATGGACATGAAAGTGTGCTATCTACATTAACGAGGACACAGATAGTAAATTTACGAAGGACCTAAAGTAAATTTATTTAGTGCTTTCATTGTAAAATTACTTAACTACCCTTGTATCAATGAGATGTCAAGCACTTTTCTTATTCATTCAACACTGAATACGTTACAATCTATGCTATAATTGTTTTCGTTTTGCTTAGATATAGCAAAAGTTGTGTTTTTTTCCTGGTCATCTATGTTTATCATTGTTATTTCATTAATAGCATGGAATTTTGGAATATGTTTTCAAGGGGGCTGCTCTTATGACTGGCCCCCTCTTGCCCATTGTGGGTCCCATATATTGAGTTAGAGGAGGCTGCAGAACTAGCAATTTCTTATGTTTGATTCTGTTTTCATTATTGCTTCTCATACTATCATTGGCACTTGCTGAATTCAGAATGTCTGGACGAGATATCCGAGATGTGTGTCAGCAAGCAGAGCGGCACTGGGCGTCAAAGGTAAATTAAAACCTCGCTATTATTATAGTGTTACTTAACTCGGATGCTAAAAAATCTTGATGATTGATAGATTATCCGAGGCGAAGCAAATAAAGATCCAGAGCCTGGTTCTCTTCCTCCTATTCAAGAATATATAGAATGTGCTAAGAACCGGCAGAAAGCTCTTCTTAGTGTCCCGGACCAGAGAGATAGAAGCATTGTCGCGTTGCCATCAAAAAGGAAACCCCAGTTAGACATGATTTGAGCCTCTTGTTAGGTAGATATCAACGTTAATTTTGAAGGTTCGGAGTTTATTTATTTTGTATATGCAAATCTTAATCGAAATTAATACTCTTATTTTATTTTATTTGGTTGCATAAATTAATGTTCTCCAATATATTTTATAGGGCATGCCTACTCTTATCTATCTTTTTCTTTCAGTAACTTTTTTCGTTTACTTCATTTTGGCTCCAGATTCATTTGCTGACAAGTACTCTCTAATTTGTATTGCCCCATGCAAAATTAACTATCAATTAAGTGTTTGATGTGGAAAGGAAAAAAAATTGCTGCATGTCTCAGTCTCATCTTCTTTGAAGAGCTAAATGTAAGTATGTTCACTTTTATTTGAATCAGTTATAAAAAATAACTGTCATAAGTTACAGAAAACCAAAAGGGGCAATTGAACGAGCCAAGCAAGCTGTGCGTTTAGCTCTTCAATAAAGGGTTTGAGAAACTTGTGTTACTTATTAGTCTCTCATCTTCTTCTTTTTTTGGTACTATTAGTCTCTCATCTTTTGACCATGTAAACCTTCCTTTACTGTTCAACAACAAAAAAATAAAAAATAAAAAAAAAATTTGTCGATTGGAAGTGTGTGCTGGGCTTATAGATCATGAGACAGTGTAATGCCACTGAAAGATATTTGTTCAAAGATTAGCGTCATTAAAATTAATAAAAAGAAAGAAAGTGATTTTCTGTGAAAACTAACACTTGACACTTGACACTTAATCCCATGAAATGAAGCGTATATTTATCATTTTAAGTTAAAAGTTAACACAACCTTAGTGGTTAACTATCAACTCTTCTTTTCTTTTTCTTTTTTTATTTTTTTTTTAAAAAAATTATTGAAAAATCTCTCATTTTAGATTAATTAAGTTTAAAGGACTAACTTGTTTTTTATTTTGGTCACATAACTAGTTAAATTTTTTATAATGAATTTCACATAACTTTTATAACATATGGACTTCTCACTAAATTTAAAAAAAAAAAAAAAAAAAAAACGGGTGACCTAATACTAAATATATATATATATATAAATTCTTTTTTTGTTATGCTAGTAGGGGAGGTAGTGCTCTCCCAATTGATAAACCCCCACCCCATGAGGCTCGAACCCATAACCACTTGTAGGTGGGATTGAATCCCTGACCATTTGGCCATCCTTTGGCCTCGTTAACTGTCAGCTTTTGAACTACAGAAGGAAATTGAAAATGGATCTAACCACAAGGATAAAATGTGTAACCTTTTAAAAATGGGAAAATTAGATTTTGATCCTTAGTTAAGGAATTTTATTAGTTTAAAGACAAGTAAGTATTTCTATGTTTAGTTCGGTGTCTCATTAGAACAAATGTGTATTTTGAAGTCCCTTAGTGTCATTTTACTTTTATCTAATGACAATTATACCCTACACAATTAATTCCCAATTCCAGCCCTAGCAGAGAGAACGATAGAGACAGAAGTGAGAACGACATAGAGAGTCCTCGGCGTCGGGAGAGGAAGGCAATTCAATTTGTCTCCGGCGACGGGAGAAGACGGAGGCGACGGGAGGGAAAGACAGAGAGAAGTCACGACATTGGGAGAAGACGGCGACCATGAGTTCAATTTGTCGCTGGCGATGAGAGGGCTGAGTTCACTATCTTCAAAGGTTAGTGTTTATATATATATATATATATATATATCTGTCTTTGTAGATGTTTGTGTGTGTGTGTGTGTATGATCCGATCAATCGAACTGAAAATACAATATAAGTCTATTGATACATCCGATCAATCGACGAGTATGAATTCGAGTTCGAATTCAAATTCGATTTTCAGTTCGAGTTAGCTTTCCGCAATACTATATATATATATATATATGTCTCTGTGTGTGTGTGTGAGATCCGATCAATCGGATTGAAAATACAATATAAGTCTATTGATACATCCGATCAATATTAATCTGAAAGCTAACTCGAACTGTAATGGCACCCTTGAGACTCGTTTCAATACTGTAATGGCACCCTTGAGACTTGGAGGCTCATTCACAAACTGGGCTTCAACCAAAACTCTTAGGGGCTGTAATCAATTTACTGAGTTTGCTTGTCAATAGAGAGAAATATCTTCTCCAAACTTGTATACATGGGAGGTAACCACAGCACCCACAAAAGGAAATCTTAAGACCCTTAACCTCTATGAAGTGGCGCGGGGTATACATCCAGTGGCTGATAGCGCAAGCGGTCGTTGTGAGGCAATGGTCCCTCCTGAAACAACCCAATAAAGAGATACAACTTACAAATATTTAAAAATTTGCCATGCCCAATATAATAATAGTAATAGTACATGAAAAAATTGTAATTCAGAAAAAGGGAATTGTCGAAACTCTTCAACGAGACACTATTTATGAAGATAAAGATTATATCAAAACCCAACTTATTAATCAAGTATATATAGGAACTTGATTGTAGTGTGTTATAGCAACCACCTTGGACTGCAAGAAACATCATCATAGATGAACCGAACAACGGGCACCCAGTGAACGAGCAATATTCTTTCCCAATATAAACAACTTATTATATTTGTTGAACCACTTATATTCGGAACAGATTCAAATTTAAAGCCTATTAATTCCTGTTTGCACTCTTGGAGATATACCAAGATTTTCAGAGGTATAAATGACCATTTTGAGTACTGGAATCCATATCACGCTTCAAGTCTCTTAAGCGTAAAACTACACTATTTAGAGCTTATTCTGAAGATTGAAGTCTTGCCGAAATTGGAATATACCAGCACATACAGAAGATAGATTTCACTACAACAAATCCTTAATTGCTTACAAACTCGAAGGGCTCTGCTCAATTCTTTCAATAATACAGTTTCATAGAATAGAGGACCATAATCCAACTAAGTAACAAATAAGGCTAAGCAAAGTACCTCTTCCAAATTTATCTGGAATGGCTTTACAAAATCTTCAAACATGACTGGAGACAATCCTTTATTCTCTCTTCAATTTCCTGGGAAAGAAAAAGCAAAAACAAGTGTGAAGAGTTCATAATATAATAACAAGTTCCATGATGATAATGTAGCTAAATACCTTTCTTATGTACAAATAAACTCACACAAAAAATAGGGCTAGCTTACAAGCACTACCCAGTATCCACAAACTATTTAAAATAGGGTAACTTTTGCGGGAGTAACAGAGACTTACAACATATATACATGTTAAACAATTAACTTTAGAATAAGCTAGAGATTTTATTTTAAGCATGTTAACAGCCTGTAAGTCCACCTCCCGCCCAAGTCAACGTATATACATGTTGAACATTGTGACAGTTTGCAACACACACAAAGAAAATCCAATACTAGCTGCAGTAAACATGTGCATATACATAGTCCAAGTAGCACAAAAATAAAAAAGAAGAGCAAATCCCCTGCTGCTGAGTATTATTTTCCAGTCCATTATGACTTTAGTTTTTTTTTCCTTGAAACCTTAATATTGTATTTGATTGGATGGAAAATGAATTGTCTTATGGTATTAAAACTTGGTGAAATTTCACCACTGTTTTAAAGGGAAGTCAAAATGTGGTGAAATTTCTCCACTGTTTTAAAAGGCGGTCAAAACGTTGTGAATTTTTTCCATCACCTAGAGAAGTGGCTTCCACTTCCTCTTCCCCTGCATCACACTCCAACTTCAATTTGACACCTAATGATGATTCTTTTTGTAGATAAGGTAAAATCTGTAAGGAAAAAAAAGTAATTAACTCAAGACATGAAAAAGAGTGACGACAACAATCCTCCAATACTTTACAAACAGAATTCGGGTAATTAATTAATACTTACCTCAGAGATGACACAATGAACATGAGCAACATAGTGGCATTCTGCACAGTAATAAGTAGGATCATTCAATCTTCTGTTTTTCTCGAAGTTGTTTGTTGTAATTGCTTGTTGATTGAGTTTATTTATTTAATTTTTTGTTTCTTCAGCTCTTCCGTATAAGAGGACCCCCTTCAAGTTGGCTGAAGATCTCTTCTCCAGATGTAAGAAAAGAACCTGATTTCAATTTTTAATGTCGTTTTCATTCTAGCAAATAATAACCTTTAGTTGTATAAACTCTAGTTGTGTAAAGTTGGTGGAACTATAAGAAGTGTCAATGAATCTTGATTGTATATTTACAATTAACGATATAATCACAATGTGCCAAAAAAAATATTTGTGATTGGCTACAAGCTTACATCTTTTTTTTTTGTTATTGAATCACGGAAGCAAAAAGTATGGCAAGTTGGCCCTTAGTTACTTGGAAGTAGTAGAAAATAATAAAAGAAAATGTTAGCTCAACATTTTTTGTTCTTCTCGGTGATTTCTATATGCGCAAATGGAAAATGAATTGTCTTTATGGTGTTATAAGTTGCACAAAAACTCATATTATAGTATCATTCACACTCCAATTTCAATGGATCGATATGCATCAAGTAGTGGGTCGAAACGGGGGTTCGGGGGCAGCGCCCCCGATGAAATTGTTTTTTTTTTTTTAGTTCTTTTTAAATATTCTCTGATGAAAAAAACGTGGTGAAATTTGTGAAGTTGAGACATTGCTCTCATGTCTTTTTTCAAAGAATTTGTTTGAGCACTAAACCATGAACGTGGTAAAATTTGTGATTATCAAAGTTGTGAAATTATGATTGTGGTCAAGAGTTTCAAAATTTTCACAACATTTGGTGAAATTTCTCCATTGTTTTAAGAGGAGGTCAAAATGTGGTGATATTTCACCACTCTTTTAAAAGGCGGTCAAAACATGGTGAAATGTCACCATTCTTTTAAAAAGACAGACAAAACATGGTGAACTTTCAAGTATTAGAACGTGTGTTAAAACATGGTGAAATTTCTCCACTGTTTTAAAGGGAGGTCAAAACGTGGTGAAATTTCACTACTCTTTTAAAGGGAAGTCAAAATGTGGTGAAATTTCAAGTATAAGAACTTCTGTTAAAACTTGGTCAAATTTATCCACTGTTTTAAAGGGAGGTCAAAACGTGGTGAAATTTCACCACTCTTTTAAAAATGTGGTGAAATTCCACCACTATTTTAAAAATGCGGCCAAAACATGGTGAAATTTCACCACTTTTTTTAAAAAGGTGGCCAACACATGGTGATATTTCAAGTATAAGAACATCTGTTAAAACTTGGTGAAATTTCTCCACTATTTTAAAAGATCAAAACGTGGTAAAATTTCACCACTACTCTTTTAAAAAGTAGTCGAAATATGGTGAAATTTCAAGTATAAGAATTTGTTAGCCTTAAGGTTTATTAAGGCATATTTAATTATGTTTTGATGATGTCAAATATGCTATGATAATTACATGATTCATATTAATTCATTCTTTGTTATTATCATAGTCATTTTCATGCTCATATATAATCTCGTGTATTAATATTGTATCAATGTTTTAATATCTTTGTGTGCATGAGATTTAATTGATGTAGATCAAGATTGCAAGGAGCTCAACAAGGATCAAGCTTGAAGACTTGAAGATATTTTATCCTTGATTGAAGTCTAGGACCATCAATGTAAGGCATCTTGATCTCACACTCATAGGGGCTCAAACAAATGCTAAAAGTTAAAGTTTTGGAAATAAATTTTAAGTGGATCATCTTTAAATCAATGCTCCAACCAAATGGAAAATAATTAGATGTTGAATTTTATATGGTTGGAAAGGTATTTGAATCTAGTTTTCAAAACATCAAACGGATCGAAAATCCGAGTTTTGTAGAGAGAGTTATGGCCGTTTTAGTAAAGATATGTCAGGCTGTCAAACAGAGGGGCAGTCGACGGGGCAGTCGACTGGGCAGTCGACTGGGCAGTCGACCGAACTGAGCAGAATGCAAACAGAACCCTCTGTAAACACATTCCAGTCGACTCCTTTAAGGGGCAGTCGACTGCTTCAAGGTTCAGTCGACTGAATCGACCTGGAGAGGCATAACGGCTAGTTTTTAAAGTGGCTTTTATTTACCAAACTTGCCACCAACGGCTATAATCTTTCTTGGCCTATAAATACATGTTTTCCCACACCATTTTATGTTGATCAATCAATTGGAAAACATCTATTTAATCACACAACTCTTTGATTTCTAATCATTCACATTTGAGCCCCAAATTGTGTGAGTTATCAATTTGCTCTAGATTTCAATTGTAATTCTTGAGAGAGCAAATTGTAGTGAGCTTTCAATTGTATTATCCACTCACTAAGGAGTTATAGTGTGAGCTATCATTGTATCATCTACTCTTAGAGAGAGTTATCATTTGTAATTCAAATCATTGTAAAGGTTGAGGGTTAGTAACCCTTGTGTGCAAAGAAGAGGTGTTCTTCTTTGGGAGAGATTGAAGGCTCTTGTAACGGTTTGGTGCACACCCGTAAGTGCTCCGGGAACGGTTTGGTCTACACCCGTGAAGTAGATCGGAGTAAAGGAATCCTCAAGAGGTGTTCTTGAGGGGTGGACGTAGGCCGCGGGGTGCGATTGCCGAACCACTTGAAAAATTGGTTTGTTTGTATCTCTTCCCTTAACTCTTTACATTATTATTTGTGTTTGTGTTTTAATTTGCTATTAAGATTTTAAAAGGTTAATTTCCGCTAAAACCTTATTCACCCCCCCCCCCTCTAAGGTTTCCACTTTTGGGCCAACAGAATTTTTGTTAAAACATGGTGAAATTTTACCATTCTTTTAAAAAGAGGTCAAAACGTGATGAAATTTCACCTCTTTTAAAAAGGCGGCCAAAACGTGGTGAAATTTCTCCACTGGTTTAAAATGTTGGTCAAAACATTGTGAAATTTCAAGTATAAAAACTTATGTTAAACTTGGTGAAATTTCTCCATTGTTTTAAAAGGAGGTCAAAACGTGGTGAAATTTCACCACTAACTTGATTAGCTAGACCTGCAGGAAACCATGCAAGATGAAGTAATCATTGATCCCAATTCCCAAACAACTAACTTGATGTTCAACATTAGGCTTTATTGGTCAGAATAGTTCAGTCGCAAGCCATGGTTGTGCTGTATAGATATAACTTCTTTGACCAAACCAAAACAATCAAGTTACACATTCTATCCAACTATGCATTATCAAATAACTATACATTTATATCAAACTATTGTCTTATAAGAACAAAAGTTTACAGATGATTTGTCCAACTATGCAATATCATTCAAGACTTTGCCCTAAGCTAAAAGTTGGTGTTGATAGGTTATCAATTTTTTTCGGATCGTCCTGACTTTGAATACTTTTCATACTCTGAATGAGATTATAGCTCTTCAATCCACGTATGGTGCTCCATGTTGAGGAACATTTTTACCATATCAGTCCGTATTTCTTTTGTGTTGCAATGTGCACCAACTTTCTCTCCTTTGAAAAGCTTGCTTATGACAGGACATACAATGACGTCACAATCATCACTGCATATCAACAAAATTTCCATTAAAAAATATTGTTGAAGTTATGCTAAAACTTGATGAAAGTTTAAAGCTTTGTGTATTACGATGTTGGTGCTTGTTACAGTGTGTTGACGATATCAACATTCATGTACACTTCAAAATTTCACTGTTGTTGAGTGCTGATTTCAAGTTTAAGAAGTTTAACAATAGTGATTTCAAGTTTAAGAAGTTTAACAATGTTATTGCCAGAGCAACAATGGCTAATCACAGAGTAAAAATAGTGGTGAAAGTTTCAAATTTTTCATCATGTGAACAAATTCAACTCAAACAATATGATTTCTTATCCTCAGATCACACAATGGTAAAATTTCACCAATGTTTTAGAAGCCACTTTATGCTAATAAATCATTGCACACAAATAAGATTTGTGCTTTGAAATTTCACAATTACTGAGTGGTGATTTCAAGTTTACAAAATTTAACAATGGCAATGAAACAATAGTGAAATTTCACCACCATTTTAAAAGGTGAAAACCACAACAACAATAACAAGTTGTAACAGTGGAGAAATTTCACCATTGTTTTAAAAGGTGGTGAAATTTCACCACAGTTTCAAAATTTTCATCATGTGAACAAATTCGACTCAAACAGTATGATTTTTTTTACCCTCAGATCACATGTGGTTTTTTTCCTAGTTTTTGAAAACGAACATGAGCAGATGTTAAAATTTTACCATTTTTATGTTTACATCATTGAACACAAATACGATTTGTTCTTTGACATTTCGTCATTGCTGAGTGGTGAGGTGAAATTTCACTTAATTCATCGTTTGAAAATTATGACTTTAGGCTTGAAACATAAGCATCCCAAAATTTTGAGAAATATAGCAATTATATGATACCACATACGTGGTGAATTTGACAATTTTCACAAGTACATGTGTGTAGTGTTGTACATTAATAATTGTACAGTTTTTCATAAGTTCATGACATAAGCTAGTTCTATGTACTTCAGTTCCAATAAACAATTGCGTGTAGTAAATTGGTTTCAAATAAATAGTTGTAAACCGTACCTGTTTTCGCCATCTTCACAATCTGCAATGACAAGTTGAGGGTATCAATCCACTGATCACCAAAGTGTAACTTGAACGTCTGTTGTAATATAAGTATGAAAAGAGCCAGTTGTAAATAGTTTGATTTTTGTGTAGTTGCTTTTTGGTTGACTTGAAAGAGCCAGTTGTAAATAGTTTGATATGTTGTAATACACATATCTTGTTACTTGTAGGCTTGTAGCAAGTTTGGCAAAAGCAGCAACAATTATGGAACAGTGAAGCCACCTTGATATTAATTTCATAATAATGAGGTATTACTTGAAAATTTTAAGTCAAGGCCATTTGGATGAGCAGAGTCACCTCATTTTGTTTCCAATTTATTCTAGAGTCACAGATTTGTATGATCATCATGATTATTGGTTGTACCTATTTATTTTAGAGTGCTTTGAATATATGAATTTTATTTTCAATTCTCATAATGTGGTCCGACCCTTCCCCGGACCTCGCATTGCGGGAGCTTTGTGCACCGGGCTGCCCTTTTTATAATTTGGAATTACTACATGTTCTGATGACTATTCTTCAAAACTTGCAGTCACAACTTCAAGAAAGATAGAGCATAGAGAGAGCTTTTAGAAGAATTCAAATAGCCATGGAAGGGGAACAATTACATGTCCTTAACGTGCTCGATGTTGAGAAAACTCAGTGGTACCAATCAACCCAAAATTTTAGGTACTTTAGGAGAGTCAATAGAAGAGTCCATCATAAAGCACAATCAAGAGAAACCAATCAATTCAAATTTTTTGGTATATTGTTAAGGAAATTTCAAGTACTCAAGTTCAACAGAGATTGAAAAAGTTGCAAACAAGAACAAACCAACTCAATAAAAAAAAGAGGGTCAATTACATATAAATCTAGCAACAGGATACAAACATCAATTGTCACATAAAACCTTGTAAGATCATCTCACTATCAGACAGAGCAAATTAATCGTTTACCACATCAATTGCCACAGGATACAAACATCAATTGTCACAAAAAGCATCAACTGCTGCATTACATTAAACTAAACAACTCCAAAACGATGAAGGCTCAATCGTTTACCTATTCAATCGAACTTTTAATTGAGTTAAATGACTGCTTTTTGGCCCAAATTAGTGTTAGGGTTTAAGAGTTCGAATCTCACTCAATTCACAATCTCAAAAACAATAATCCAGAAATCCCCCAAATTTATATAAGATGTATATACAAAGCAGGATATATATATATATATATATAGAGAGAGAGAGAGAGAGAGAGAGAGAAATAACTGTGACCTGAGCGATGGACGAAATTGGCGCCGTCGGTTCAGCACGATGGACGAGTTGGTGAAGACACGACAGTGAGAATGGAGAGGGAGAGAGAGAGAGAGAGTGTATGTGTGTGTGTGTGTGTGTGTGTGTCGTTCCTTCAGAGAGACAGACGTGAGAGATTAGAGCTAGAAGAAGGTGGGGGTATTTTCGTCTAATAATAATTGAGGGACCTATTGATACACATTTTTTTAAGTTGTCCATAAACAAACATAATTACTATAAATTGTAGTTAAGGAATTCTATTAGTTTAAAGACAAGTAAATATTTCTATGTTTAGTTACGTGTCTCATTAGAACAAATGTGTAATTTGAAGTCCCTTAGTGTCATTTTACTTTTATCTAATGACCATTATACCCTACACAAAATATTCCCAATTCCAGCCGAAGCAGAGAGAACGATAGAGAGAGAACTGAGAATGACAGAGGCGATTCAATTCGGGAGAAGAAGGCGATTCAATTGTCTCCGGCGACCGGAGAAGACGGAGGTGACGGCCGCGAATGTTAGTGTTTATGCATGTATAAGTGTGTGTATATATATATATATATGTATGTGTGTGTGTGTGTGTGTGAGAGATCCGATCATGTGTATGTGTGTGATCGTCTCTCCCTCTCTCTCTCTCTCCCTCTCTCTCTCTTCGTTTTAAACCAAATTCAATAGTTTGTCACTCATACGTAGCATAGGCTTCAAGTAACTTTAGCAGCCAAATCACCCAAATTGAATCTGCATTAACATTCAAATTGATCTAAGCATCATGAATATTGTCTCAGTTGTTTCGATTTAGTGTATGGTTTTCACTAGGAGTCATACAAAGTTAAAGTCCATATCAGGAAGAAATTGTCTCGTGTGTTCATCATACCTGTGTAGTTTTCTATGTTGTGATTTGAGAAATATATGTAATGGAGAGATCAAATGGCCGTCATTTTCTTATGTGGCATTACCTAGGTCATTTTTAAGCAACATGGCTTGACCAGTGACCACCATAGGCAAAATAGTTGTAACAAAAAAACTTCCCCTCAATGTACTTACCTCAAGCAAGAATGTACTATGGATTAAAATATCTCGAGAGTTCTGCAAGTGAATTCCATCTGTATTGGGACTGTTATCAAAAAAATTACCCCATGGAGGCTCGTTTCATTAATTACTAAAACCATAACCCTCGATTGCAACATGAAAATGAATCCACATTAAAACAATAAAATTTGCAATATTCAATTCTTACCTAGAATTTAACTCAAGATAAAATGAACATCTGAATGGAGGTCAAAACGTGGTGAAATTTCACCACTCTTTTAAAAGGCGTTCAAAATATGTGAAATTTCACCACTATTTTAAAAGCCGGACAAAACATGGTGAAATTTCACCACTATTTTAAAATGTGTTCAAAACATGGTGAAAGTTCAAGTATAAGAATTTATTTGAAAATATGGTGAAATTTCACCACTCTTTTAAAGGGTGGTCAAAACGTGGTGAAATTTCAAGTTGTTTGTTGAAGTTGCTTGTTGATTGCTTGTTGATTGAATTTATTTAATTTTTTGTTTCTTCAGCTCTTCTGTATAAGAGGACCCCCTTCAAGTTGGTTGAAGATCTCTTCTCAGGATGTAAGAAAAGAACTTGATTTCAATTCTTAATATCGTTTTCATTCTAGCAAATAATAACCTTTAGTTGTATGAACTCTTGTTGTGTAATTTTAGTTCAGTTGATGGAACTATAAGAAGTGTCAATGAATCTTGATTGTATATTTATAATTAACGCACAATGTGTCAAAAAAAATATTTGTGATTGGTGATTGAATTGCTGAAGTAGAAACTATGGCAAGTTGGCCCTTAGTTAATTGGAAGTAGTGGAAAATAAGAAAAGAAAATGTTTGCTCAACATTTTTTGTTGCTCTCGGTGATTTGCATATGCGCAAATGGAAATGAATTTGTCTTATGGTGGTTACAAGTTGCACGAATACTCATATTATAGTATTAGTCACACTCAAATTTTAATGGATATATTGAGTAGTGGGTGTAAACCGGGGTTCGGGGGCAGCGCCCCCGATGAAATTGTTTTTGTTTTTTTTTAAATATTCTCTTGTGAAAAAAACGTGGTGAAATTTGTGAAGTTGAGACATTGCTCTCATGTCTTTTTTGAAAGAACTTCTTTGAGTACCAAACCATGAACGTGGTGAAATTTGTGATTATCAAAGTTGTGAAATTATGATTGTGGTCAAGAGTTTCAAAATTTTCACAACATTTGACATCCATAATAAGAAATGGAGAAATTTCACCACTCTTTGAAAAGCAGTCAAAACATGGTGAAATTTCACCACTCTTATAAAATGCAGTTAAAACATGGTGAAAGTTAAAGTTTAAGAAATTCTGTTGAGACTTGGTGAAATTTGTTGACTGTTTTAAAAGGCTGTCAAAACATGATGAAAGTTCAAGTTTAATAACTTTGGCCAAAACTTGGTGAAATTTCACCACTATTATAAAAGGCAGTCAAAGCATGGTGAAATTTCACCACTGTTTTAAAAAGGCGGTAAAAATATGTGAAATTTCACCACTATTTTAAAAAGACTGTCAAAACATGTTAAATTTCACCTCTTTTAAAAGGTCGGTCAAAACATGGTGAAATACCACAACTCTTTGAAAAAGTCGATCAAAACATGGTTAAATTTCAAGTATAAGAACTTGTTAAGAACTTGGTGAAATTCCTCCATTGTTTTAAAGAGATGTCAAAACTCAGTGAAATTTCTCCACTGTTTTAAAAGGTGGTCAAAGCATGGTGAAATTTATATCATATATAACATCCTTGTATAACAAAAAATAGAGTTCTCCCCTGTTTTAAAGGGAGGACAAAAGTCAGTGAAATTTCACCAGTCTTTTAAAAAGGCGGTCAAAACATGGTGAAATTTCACCATCATTACTTGTCAGTTAACATTGTCTTTTGGATTTGAATTATTATCCAATTTCAGCATATTGCAAGTATGATCATGTGTTAGTTGTGAACTATTGTAGTGTGATGGATCAATTGCATGATGTTCCGGTGGAGAAATGTATTTTAGCATTGTGTAAGTTTGGCGATGAATCCGCGGCAACAAGAATTTCATCGACGGTTGGGTATGGCGATATATTGCATGTGATACATCAACGGTGGCCTAGGTTGAAGATAGGTTCGGTGTCCATTTCTTATCAGCTTCCGGGTCATTCTCTTTGTATGCTAGCTAATGAAGAGGACTTTTCAATTATGAAGGAGTTGGTGAGTATTATGATGATGGAGCATGTTGTAATTTGTGTAAAAAATATTGATGATCGAGGTGTTGAAGAGTTTAGCGGTTCTAATGAGGTTGGTACAGCAATTGTTGGGTGTGAGTATGAGTTAGAAAGTCGAATATGTATGCCTCCAAATCGGGCTACGAATCGTGCGAAGTTGTTGTTAGGTGCAACTTGGAGTCGTGAGATTCTAGAAGTTAACCAGAAGTTTGAAGGTGGAGTTGAAGCATTTCGGTTAGCATTGTCCAAATATGCGATTCAAACTGGTTTTAATTTCAGGTACAAGAAAAATGACAAAGATAGAGTAACTGTGGAGTGTAGTTTGAGAGAAGAGTCGGGTTGTCCATGGCGCATTCATGCTTCGAAGGAAAAAATTAATGGTTTTTTTTACATTCGGACTATGAATCTTGCACATGCTTGTGGCTCTGTTGTGAGGACATCCAGTCATTCCCGGGTCTCTTCAAATTTGATGGGAGAGTTGTATCGTGATAAGATTCGTGAGAAGCCATTGACAACACCAGTAGAGCTGCAATTTGATATGAAGAAGGATTATGGTTTAGATGTTGAGTATCATCGTGCATGGAAGGGAATCGAGAAGGCAAGGAATGAAATTTATGGAGATCACGAGTTGTCATTTGACAAGCTGAGATGGTATTTTAACGAGGCAGAGAAGGTAAACCCTGGAAGTCACTTTCGTTTGGAAGTCAATCCTGAAACTCGCATGTTTGAGAGGTGCTTTATTGGTTTTAGAGCTTGTTTAGATGGATTCAAGTTCCTTAGACCGTTGATTTTTTTGGACGGAACATTCTTAAAGGGTCGATATAAAGGTGTGTTGCTTGGAGCAACGAGTAAAGATGGAGATGAAGGTATTCTTTGTTGTGTTTTTTCTCTAGTAAATGTAGTATACAAAAATTGGTGAAATTTCAACATTGTTGTATAGTTGGTGAATATTCAATGGTTTGGTTTGAATATTGCAATGTACTATCATTTAATATCATGACATTTTGAATTTCATATGTTTAGGTATTGTACATTTTTTAAATAGAGAATTTTTGAAAGTTTAATCATATAATTTTTGAAAGTTTTAATAGAGAATTTTTGAAAGTTTAATCAATTTGTTTTATATAGTGATGTGTTTTGTTACATTTGTGGTTACATTTGTGTTGAAATTTGCGTACATCTTTCACAATTTTTCATTGACAACTTTTTGTTGGTAACACAGGTATATTCAGCATTGCGTATGCTGTAGTTAGTTCAGAGGATATTGCAAATTGGACATGGTTTTTGAAGGAGTTGAGAAATTGTATAGATTTGGATCGAACTATAACATTTATTTCTGACCGGAATGATGGTCTTATTGAAGGAGTGAAGAATGTCTTTCCTGAGCATTTCCATGCTTATTGTTTGTTTCATTTGCAATTGAATTTGAAGACAAGATTTAAGGGGATAAGGGGTAAATTACGTTCAAGGATGGTTTTTAAGTTTGGGCAATGTGCTGTTGCAGGAACCGTTGAGAAATTTAAGTCTCAACTAGACTCTTTGATTTCTGAGGGTGGTAGTCCAGTGAGAGATTTTCTTAAGGATTTGCCGAATGAATGTTGGGCGGATGCTTATTTTCCTAGTTGTAGGTATGGTGAGTTGTACTCTAATGTTGCCGAATCATGGAACGCAAAGATAGTAGAAGCAAGGCATCTTCCTATTACTAGCATGATTGATACAATTCGGTATGAGACAATGAAAGATTTGGAGGAAAAGAGCAGGCTTTGCAAGAAATGGTCGGGAAGACTTTGTCCAAAACAGGAGAAGAGGCTGCAAGTGGCACTTGAACTTGGGTGTACGTGGACTGTTGCTGCTGCTGGCAATGATATTTTTGAGGTGAATTGTGATCCTTCTGTTTTTGTAGACATACTTCACCGAACATGCTCTTGTGGTGATTGGCAACATCACGGATTTCCTTGTGCGCACGCAGCTGTTGTCTTGCACTACAGTTCGAAATTGACGCGCAAGGATATGGTTGATTACATTGAACCATATTTTTATGTTCAAAATTATGAGGCAACATATTCAAAGTTCATTCATCCTATACCGAGTTTTGAAGGTGGTCCAAGTAGTAGTATTTCTGATGATTTCATATTGGCTCCTTTAGGTAAGAAGTTAATAGGGAGGCCAAAGAAGAAAAGAATACCATCTCGAGGAGAAAAAGTTAGATTAATGAGGTGTAGTAGATGTGGGAGGTTGGGGCATCATAATAGGAAAAGTTGCAAAGAGATTATTTGTAATACAAAATGATTTTCATTGACAATTTTCATTTTTAGTTATTGACTTTTATGACTTTTTGTTGAGAATTGGGATTTTATGAAATTGCCTATGCTTTTAGTAGTAGTATTTCACCATCTTTTGTAAGTGATTAAATTTCAAAAGTGTTCTTAGTTGTAATTTAGTGGTGACATTTTATAATGTTTCATATGTGTTTTATAATTGGGGTAAATATTGAATGCATGTTCATTGAGTAGTGGGTCTAAATGGTGCCCCCGATGAAACCCATTGTTTTTTCGTTTTTTTAAATATTTTGTGGTTAAATAAATGTGGTGATATTTGTGAAATTGAGACATTGCTATAATGGGTTTCTTAAAAGTTCTTTGAGCATCAAAACATGAAAATGGTGAAATTTATTTTTTTTCAAAGTTGTGAAATTGTGATTGTGGTGAAATTTCAAATATAAGTTCTGTCAAAACTTGGTGAAATTTCTCCACTATTTTAAAAGGAATTCAAACCGTGGTGAAATTTCACCACTCTTTTAAAGGGAGGTCAAAACGTAGTTAAATTTCACCTCTTTTAAAAGGTGGTCAACATTTGGTGAAATTTCTCCATTGTTTTAAGAGGAGGTCAAAACGTGGTGAAATTTCGCCACTCTTTTAAAAGGCGGTCAAAACAGGGTGAAATGTTACCATTCTTTTAAAAAGACAAACAAAACATGGTGAACTTTCAAGTGTAAGAACTTCTATTAAAATTTGGTGAAATTTCTCCACTGTTTTAAAGGGAGGTCAAAACGTGGGGAAATTTAAAGTATAAGAACTTCTGTCAACACTTGGTGAAATTTCTCCACTGTTTTAAAGGGAGGTCTGTTATGAAATTTCTCCACTGTTTTAAGAGGAGTCTGTCAAAACGTGATGAAATTTCACCACTCTTTTAAAGGAAGTCAAAATGTGGTGAAATTTGAAGTATAAAAACTTCTGTTAAAACTTGGTGAAATTTCTCCACTGTTTTAAAGAGAGTTCAAAACATGGTGAAATTTCACCACTCTTTTAAAAGGCGGTCAAAACATGTGAAATTTCAAGTATAAGAAGTTGTCTTAAAACTTGGTGAAATTTCTCCCCTGTTTTAAAGGGATGTCAAAGCATGGTGAAATTTCACCACTCTTTGAAAGGGAGGTCAAAACGTGGTGAAATTTCACCACTATTTTAATAGGAGGTCAAAACGTGTTGAAATTTATCCACTTTTTTAAAAGGTGGTCCAAACATGGTGAAATTCAGCACTACTTTAAAAAGGACGAAACATGGTGAAATTGCACCACTATTTTAAAAAGACGGTCAAAACACGTTGAAATTTATATCACATATAATATCCTTGCATAATAGAAAATAGAGTCTGGAAAGAAGAAGAAAATAAAACAACACATAGCATTACCCAATGAATTGAAAGAGATACTGTAGATAGTTTCAAATGGGTCAAAATTAAAATAGCCATATAGAGTACCTAGAGATCCAAATCATTAGTTAGACCCAAAAGAGAGCTTCTTTTAGTACCAAACCAAACCAAAACAATCAAGTTACACATTCTATCCAACTATGCTTTATCAAATAACTATACATTTATATCCAACTATTGTCTTATAAGAACAAAAATTTACGGATGAATTGTGGAATATCATTCAAGACTTAGCCCCAAGCTAAAAGTTGGTGCTGATGGGTTGTACTCTTTTTTTGTATCCTCTTGACTTTGAAGACTTTTCATACTCTGAGTGAGATTATATTGCTCTTCATTCCACGTCTGGTGCTCTTTGTTTAGGAACATTTTTACCATATCAGTTCGTATTTCTTTTGTCTTGCAACGTGCACCAATTTCCTCTCCTTTGAAAAGTTTGCTCATGATATGACATACAATGATGCCACAATCATCACTGCATATCAACACAATTTCTGTTAAAAAGTATTGTTGAAGTAATGCTAATAAATTGTTGAAAGTTTAAAGTTTTGTGCATTACGATGTTGGTGCTTGTTGCGGTGTGTCAACGATAGCAACATTTGTGTACACTTCAAGATTTTTGGCCTTTCTGTAGGATTCCACATAGTTTATCTGAAATTTCACCACTTTCAAATATTACTTATATGCAGAGTATGTGCTAGATACATATATGTGTACAATTCAAAGAATGCAAATAGTAATTAAGTGTTGACCATTTTCACCAGTGTAAATATTTCAGGGGTTGTAATGTGAATAATTTAAAATTTAAGGTGGGTAAGTTTTAGGAGTACCATCTCATAGAAATCAAGTAAGTATGGATCTTCATTACTCTTTCTTGTCTCTCGGCCTCTCAAAGAATTATAGAAATTCCACTTTTTCTGATACACATCAAGCACCACAAGTGTCCAATGGTTTTCGACTTTCCCTTCACCACGAGATATGAGAGGAAACATGTAGTAACGATGCTTAAGTTCTCCTTTGCCAATGATTTCATGCACGTGCTTTTCAGTGTCTTCTGGGTTCTTGTTCTTGTTCCTGACATATCTCTGTTTTCAATTATATAGATTAGTATACATACAATTTCATAATTGCTAAGTGGTGAACTCAAGTTTAAGAATTTTAACAATGTAGAACTCCAAATCAATGACCGAATCATGAAAATAACATATTGTCTAATGGTAGTGAACTCTTACCAATGATAAGCTGGGCATCACAAATGAAGTATCCATTTTCTTCTTTACAGCATCTTGTTCTTGCATTAAAATTCTGGCATATGCATCAATTACATTGTCCGTGAGACATCCCTCCCTAATGATTTCACAGATATCATCAAGACTGATGAAATCTTCAGAATCAAAAGGTCTGAACACATCACCGCTGTTTTATTTTTTGAAAAACAACTCGTTAGCTTATAATATGAATTGTGAAAAAGGTGGTCAAAGCATGGTGAAATTTCACCACTGTTTTAAAAACCAGTCAAAGCATGGTGAAATTTCACCACTGTTTTAAAAGGCAGTCAAATCATGGTTAAATTCAACTAAAAGAATTACGGTCAAAACATGTTGAAATTTCACCACTTTTAAAAAAGAGTTCAAAACATGGTGAAATTTCAGTACTATTTTAAAAGCCGGTCAATATGGTGAAATTTCACCACTATTTTAAAATGTGGTCAAAACGTGTGAAATTTCTAGTACAAAACATGGTGAAATTGCAACACTCTTTTAAAACGAGTATAAAACATGGTGAAATTTCACCACTCTTTTAAAGGGAGGTCAAAGCATGGTGAAATTTCACCACTCTTTTAAGGGGGTTGTCAAAACATGGTGAAATTTCACCTCTTTTAAAAGCCGGTAAATATATGGTAAAATTTCACCACTCTTTTAAGGGGTGGTCAAATCATGGTGAAATTTCACCTCTTTTAAAAGCCGGTAAATATATGGTAAAATTTCACCACTTTTTTAATAGGTGGTCATAACGTGTGAAATTTCTAGTACAAAACACGGTGAAATTTCAACACTCTTTTAAAGGGCAGTCAAAACTTGGTGACCATATTTGAAACCAGTGATCAAATAGTTTCACTAAAAGTAGTAATACTAAGGATAAATTACACTAAAAGTAGTAATGCTATTTACAGTGTGAAATTTAAACAATTTTATTTTACTAAGGATTTTTGAACCCCTTTTTTTGGGTGGAATTTTACCACTTTAATACAACCCCATTTGAAACTAGTGTGAAATTTTACTACAAGATTAAATAGTTTCACTAAAAGTAGTACTAATACTTACTGTCGCCCAACAATTGTGTTGACTCTTGTAAGTATGTTTTGCTCCTCTTTTGTCAATTTTTTGTAAATAGCACATTTTGTCGGTAGTGTGTATTCCTTCTGAATTTGTTCCTCGACAACAATTACTTTCTTCTCTACCAAAGGCTTCTCCTTCTCATCCTGATTATTTCCCTTTTGCACTTCTCGCCTTACTTTCTTTTTGAATGAATACTCATATTCTGCTTGACGATTTTTCTTCCTTGTTCTCTTGTCGATGATTAATTGCTCCTGGGAAAGCTGCAATAAAAGGAATATACATTGTTTAGTAAGTGTGCGATAATTAACTTGTCAAATGTACATGAAAGTTTAGTGGTTGTGAAAGTACATTTTTATCGAAGTACTTGTCAAAAGTTGATGACTTTTTTGCTTCATCCTCTGCCATTATTCTCTTCTTCTTTTCAATATTGTACTGAATTCTCCAATGATTAACTTCACTTCTTTTGTCTGCAAGCTTTTTTTCCAACTCTTCTATTTCCTTGTCCTTTTCCTCCCTCACATTTTCAAATCTTTTCCGAAGTTCGAGCTCTCTTTTTTCTATTGTATCATACTGCCCTTCGAGTTTCTTCAGATCATTATTTGCATTCCACACTTGTGTGGTTCTATGACAGCTTTCTTCCTCTAGGCACTTCTGGAATTTATCATTTTGAGTCACATCATGGCAATTGTACTCTTCCTTACTTTCTTGTAGTTCTTTCTCTAAATTCTTGAACACGATTTCCTTGTCTTGGATTGTTGCATTCATTTTTTCAATTTCAGCATTGAGGCTAACTTCCATTATGTGTTTTCCCTCTTTTTCCTCTGCAAGCATTTTCTTCAATTCAGCACACTTCTTTTTGAGGTTTTCATTTTGACGCTTTAAGATAGCTACTTCTAATTCAATGTCTTCAGGAGGATCCAATGCCCTTTCCGTTACTTGTTCCCTCTCAAATCCTTCTACTTGATTTTTTTCATCCAACTCTTTAATATTCATATTTCTTGGTGGAGTTCTTGGAAGTGATAGAGAGATGTAGCTTGGTGGTGTCCTTTTTGTTCTCTTCTTCTTTATTATGGGAGAGGAAAGCTGGAATAGACTTTGAGCTGACTTGAACGTCTCTTCAAAATCTTCAATTTTGTTTGCCGGCTGTGAATCGGATGCTAAATTAACCACATAGCTAGTTGTTTTCATTATGATTTCCTGAAGTTCAAAGTCTTTTTTTGTTGATGGTGTGTACAAATCCATTAGACTATGCTCTTCTCCTTCTACTAGTCTTTCTTCATTCTCATTGTCCCCATGATAATCTCTAGTGGTTGTGTTCCTTGGAAGCATACAATCTTGTGATTTTGGGACAGACAATGAATGTGTTTGAATTTCTTGCTCAAATGATGATTCTGGGACAAACGATAGAAGTGTTTGAGTGTCATTGTCTTCTTTAGATCCATTACTGTCCTCTTCAGCTTCTTTCCCTTCCTCATCTTGCTCTTCACTCTCTTCAAATCCATTACTATCATTGGCATATTCCCTTTCTTCCTCCTTTGTGCTCTGAAGTTCTCCGGCCATGACCTGCAATTTTCAACATGGTAAATGTTTACAAGATTCAATTTCAACAACAAGAAGAAGAAGGAGAAGGAAAAAGATATGTTGTCTATTTTGACCACTTTTTGAAACAGTGGTGTGATATCAGCAATAAGTGGTCAAGTGCTTACATCTACCCTTTTGGTGTCCTAGAATTAGTCCCCAAACAGCCCCCCAAAACAGCCCTGCAAGTAGCTCCCAACCAGCCCTAAACAGCCCGTAACCAGCCTCCCAATTAGCCCTAACCAGCCGCCTTTTTTCTGATACAAATATTGTACATTACTACAATAAAAAGTAAAAACCACCTTACAATGAACAAATAATTAGCCCCCAATTAGCCCCAAAACAGACCCCAATTAGCCCCCAACTAGCCCCTAAACAGCATTCTAATTAGCCCCCAACCAGCCCCAAAACACACCCCCAACTAGCCCCAAAACACACCCCCAACTAGCCCCAAAACAGACCCCAATTGACCACTTTTTTGAAACTGTGTTGTAATTTCAGCAAAAAGTGGTCAAGTGCTTACAGTGTTGATATTTCATCAAATTTGGCATTTTCATCAAGTGGTCCAACAAAGTAATCAAATCTACAGAGATTTTACCTGTGTGTCATCTATCCTCGAGAGAGAGAAACCAGGCCTCTTAAGAACCTTGTTAAGTGCTCTGAGGCTCCATTTGAGTAATCTTGGTATGTGCTTTTCATTTGTTGTCGGCTGAATTATCGTTGTATGCTCACATAACCAGTACTGCAAGAGTAATAATTTTTTTAGATTCAAAGCAATTTAATTAGATGTTATATAATTTGTTAGTTGTAGTTTGTTGTTTATACCTGTAATGCAACTACGCACCCTGACACTTTTTCATTTTCAATGGTTGACATGATGGCATTGATAATTTCCCTTGACCAATTGTATGTTACCATTGCATCAATGTCCTCAACATAATGACAAAATCCCCATTTTAGCTTATTGCCGCTATTTCTAAAGAGGAAGGTGACAAACAAGTAAAGGATGAGCAAATGCGCTACATCTTCTACTCCATCTTGATCTTTTCTTCGTAATGCATTATTCAATGCATGTGAAATGGCTGGAGTTGTTAGCGTCTTGATCTCAGTACCAAAACATCGAAGAACAAACTCTGTATCCCTTTTAGTGGTATACTTCAGCTCCAATTTCTCATCACCCGATATTATCCCTAGGATTAACCGTATATCATTTTCTTGCATGGTCATGTAATGGTTCCCTATCTTGAATTTCCTTTCTTTGTTGTCATATTGATCAATGATTCGATCCGTTGAAAGATTAAATCTTAAAGTATCAATATCATTCTCGATTAGTGCCTTGAAGAAAATCCAAAACGGTGTTCTCTTTAGAACATCAACATGTTGTTGGGTGAAGCCACTGTCCTGCACTTTCAACTTTGCAATTTCACCAACAATTGCTGTGATTGATGATCGGTATCTGTCTGGCTGAGAGCGATATTGAGATTGAGATTGAGATTCTATTTTTTGGGATTGTTGTGATATTTTCCCTGCAATGAAGAACATTAATTCATTAATTTTTAGCATTGTGTTGTAAATCCCAATAAAAACAACATTATTGTATCAGTGAAAGAGGTGTTTTTGATTTTACCTTTTCCTTGTTGGGACTTTATTATTTGTGAACATGGTGAAAGTTCCAAGTTTATGAACATATTTCAAAACATGATGAAATTTGACCACTTTTTTAAAGGGTGGTCAAAACTTGGTGAAATTTCACCACTTATGCGTCAAAACATGGTGAAATTTCACCACTATTTTAAAAGGCAATCAAAACATGGTGAAAGTTCCAAGTTTATGAACATATTTCAAAACATGATGAAATTTGACCACTCTTTTAAAGGGTGGTCAAAACTTGGTGAAATTTCACCACTTTTTAAAATGTGGTCAAAACATGGTGAAATTTCACAACTCTTTTAAAGGGTGGTCAAAACTTGGTGAAATTTCATCACTCTTTTAAAATGCGGTCAAAACGTGGTGAAATTTCACCACTCTTTTAAAAGGTGGTGAAAACATGGTAAAATTTAACAACAATTTTAAAAGGCAATCATAACATGGTGAAAGTTCAAGTTTAAGAACTTATGTCAAAACTTAGTGAAATTTCAACACTCTTTTAAAATGCGGTCAAAACATGGTGAAATTTCACCACTCTTTTAAAGGGTGGTCAAAACTTGGTGAAATTTCACCACTCTTTTCAAAGGCGGTTAAAACATGGTAAAATTTCAGCTCTTTTAAAAGACGGCCTAAACATGGTGAAATTTCACCACTATTTTAAAAAGACAGTCAAGACACAGTGAAAGTTCAAGTTTAAGAACTTATTTCAAAACTTGTTGAAATTGCACCACTCTATTAAAAGGTGGTCAAAACATGGTGAAATTTCACCACTCTTTTAAAAGGAGGACAAAAAATGGTCTAAGTTCACCACTCTTTTAAAAAGGCGGACAAAACGTGCTGAAATTTCAAAGATAAGAACTTATTTCAAAATTTAGTGAAATTTCACCACTCTTTTAAAGGGAGGTCAAAATGTGGTGTAATTTTAGATAAAATTATGAACTAATTCATCGTTTGAAAATTATGACTTTAGGCATGAAACATAAGCATCCCAAATTTTTATGTAAACTGCACCTGTTTTCGCCATCTTCACAATCTGCAATGACAAGTTAAGGGTATATCAATCCACTGATCAACAAAGTGTAAGTTGAACGTTTGTACATCATTTTATCAAGGTCTCAATCAACCAACTTACAATTTTGAGAAAGAAAAATAGATACCGCATATCGAATAGCAACAAAGATGTGAAGATTTATTTACATGCGCGTATAAATATAACATATAGTAGTATATATTTATTTACGTTTATATATATATCATCATCATTAATAGTAGTATTATTATTGCTGAGACTCAGACATGATTGGTTGTGCAATTCATTCACCTACACCGGTGGTGGTGGTGGTGGTGGTGGTTAAGCAGAAAGAAGAGAAGAAGAGCCAATGAAATCAAAATCACTATCGGCAACTAATGCAACTTGTGGTATGGCTTACCAATAGTTGCATGGATCTCAAGGCACTTGTTACTTGCATTCAAATTGGTAATTTTTGCAATGAATCATAAGACGATTAACATTTTCTTCCTTAAAAACAAAAATATAATATAGTTAATACAAGCCACACAACCAGATATTCGAATATGTAATGTCTATACATTTTCCTTTGCACATAAGAGAAAGAAAGGTTTGACCTCATTTTCTTCCTACACTACTGAAAAAACTAGGCAATGAAACCGATAAACACATATTTTCGATATTTAGTACCGAATTATTTCCCTAGAGAGTGTGATTAACTTTGATTTGTCTTTTATTTAATGAAACTAACAACATATTAATTTCTATGTTTTATTGCATCATAGGGTAGAAAATTTGGAAGCCCTAAAGCAATATGTGGTATAGTAATTTTATCAATCAATCTATTTAAAAGAAAATTCAGAACTCCTTACCACACCTAGATGAGCCAGAAAGAGAATGCAGTACAGAGCAAAGTTTCTAATAACACAAAAGCTTTGCCTAATTTAGACTTAACAGTCAATTACGCAAAATGGTTTGTTTTAAATTGAACTATTAACAGTCACTCACCAAATTCAACTATTAAACACCATAAAACACTTGAAATATGCCATTTCAGAATCTAAAAAATGCTGCATATAGGAGTAGGAAAGCATCCAAACAAAAGAGACCAATCACCTAAGACAATGCTTAAGTAAATGGACATGCAAAATTAGGGTGTGGAATTACAATTTTGGAATGTACTGCAATTAATATTAGAACACCCATATGTATAATGAAGCCTTTTCATATGGAAACAGTAGAGTTTATACATACAGTACACACATAGCATAGTTGTCGAAGATGGACAGAGGAATCCATGTGACCATACAAGAGATGGGATCAAAGCTACATTTGAATAATCTAATACTATATACAGAACTATATATTATCAATCTACACCATATATATTTCCCTTTCCCTGGACACATAAATACATCTATATATATATATATATTTGGCCTCCTTTTCTCGGCCACCAAATCAGAACATTTGCCCAAATTAGAGTTTAGGGTTTACGATTTTGAATCTCAATCAATTCACAATCTCAAAAACAAAAATCCAGAAATCCCCCAAATACATATATACAATGTATACACAAATCTGGATACATATATATATATATATAGAGAGAGAGAGAGAGAGAGATACCTATGACCAGAGCAATGGACAAAATTAGCTCCGGCGGTTCAGCGCAATGGATGAGTCCGTAAGTCGTGGCAGTGGGGAATGGAGAGAGAGAGAGAGAGAGAGAGAGAGAGAGAGAGAGAGAGTGTCTCTGAACTCTGAAGTCGCGGCAGAGAGAGTGAGAGAGAGAGAGAGAGAGAGTGTGTCTCTGAACTCTGAAGTCGCGGCAGAGAGTGTGTGAGAGAGAGAGAGAGAGAGAGAGAGAGAGAGAGACAGAGAGTGTGTGTGTTTTGGCGGGAGTCCACTGAATCGTGAGAGAGGCAGAAGTGAGTGGGGGTATTTTTGTCCAATTAAAACTGAGGGACTTATTGATACACATTTTTTTTAGTTGTCCATAAATATACATAATTAGTATAAAATGTCCTTTTATGTAATTGACCCTTTAAAAATTCAGGGGATGTTGTAATAACATGCATTTTCATTCATTTGCATTGTCATATTTAAATTCAATTTATATTATTGCTTTCATTTTAATTTCAATTTTCACATGTTAATTCTTAATTCTTGACTTAATTACTATTGAAATTATTGTTGGGGCCAAACTGCAATTTCTGTAAATATTAATAACACCTGTGTTGGATTTGCAAAATCTGTATTTCAAACGGTGAAAATAATTTCTTTTGACTCCAACAGTATTTTTATAAAACCAGAAAATCATTTCCTACGTTAAAAAGAATTTTTAGTATTTTTGTGGTGAACATCACGCCACGAAAATACCAGTTTATGTCCAAAACTGTCCGCGTTGTGCTAAACTTCCACATATTTTGGAAGTGATGTAAAGTTAGATTTGACATACACATTATTGCCATTTATGGAAACTAATCATTAGTTAGTCCTTGTTTGGCAATGCTTAAGGAGTTTGTGTTATAGTGTGACTACAAACTAGTTTCCCAAACATACCCAATTTGACCCCTATGCACCTACTTGGCCCTTGGTGAATTGGTAAGTTAATACATCAGTGTGTATACATGTATGTATACTCATCACACATAAATCATGTTAGTCTACTGATTGTTTAGAAATTAGTGGTTAAATTAGATTGTTAAGCCTCTTTGAAGGAACTTGGAGCCCAAGATTTTGAGTTCTATATATTCATGCACTCCCTCTCATTTCTCACACAATCTGGAGATACACAGAGAACAATATTATTACAGAGAGTTAGAGAGAGCTTCATATAGACAGAAATTTTAAAAAGAAGACTTATATCTCCATAGCCAAGCTTCAATTGGATTCTTGTATTGCTACTTCTTTCTCAACACACTCTCTTTATCCTTATCATCAGTGAGTATTATTAACTCACTCCCAATGTAATTCATATTTTGTGTTTGTTTATATAGCTTGATTTGAAAATCACCATGGCTAATTTACGTTGATGTTCATACTTTGAAAATATGAAAAATTTCAATCTTAACCAAAACTTGTTTTCAGAGATTTATGAAAGACCACGATACATAGAAGCTCCTGTCAAAATATTAGAGCCTAATTTGTTCATGTGAGGAAGTATATAAGGAAATTAGTTTTGATGTCTTTTGAAATTTCATAAAATTAGAGAGATATGGTTTGATTCATGTTAAATTAGTTGTAGATTCTTAATCCTTGTGAAAAACCAAAGAGATTCATATATTGTATGATATATTTCCTTCCGAATCTGATCTGGGTCAAAAATAGACCCCAAAACTGAAACAGAGCAGTTTCACGAGGAAGATGAAGACTCTGCAAAGACTCGCGCGCGCGAGCGACCCGCGCGCGCGAGGTTTGTGTTTCCAGGTAGACATAAAGTTTTATAAAGGAAAATGAAATTTAGGCATATCGCGCGAGGGGCCCGCGCGTGCGACTTTTGGCAGTTTCTAGTTTCTGCTTGTTTTGTGATAAGGGACTGTTTGGGGTAAAATTTATATACTGTTTGAGTACTGTTTGGAAAATTTATTAAATCAGAGTCTTAATTTGATATGTTTGAACGATTAAAACGTTGTATTGTGACTTATCAATTCCTGTGCGCGTTTCGTTTGCATAAATCAGCGAATTGCCACATGTTTTAAAGTTTCATGACATACATGTGGTGTCAGTCGTACATGCATGGTGAGTGTGAATGTTGGTCAGTTTGGAAAAGAGTAATGGTCAGTGTGGCATAGTGAGTGCGGTTGAGAATGTGATGTGGACACTCCCTGGTAAGTGAGTACCAAAGTGTGTTGTGTTTGAGATTGCGACGAGGGTGTCTTTGAAATGCGACGGTGGCAAAAACTGGACACTCCCTGACAACCATGGTAGCGTCAAAGTGTGTGAAGCCGAACTTGGACATTCCCTGGCACCCATGGAAGTGCTAAAGTGTGGCCTACGGACACTCCCTGATACCCGAGTCTGGATACTGCGTGAGGGTTCCTCCGGTATTTGCATGGCGGATTAGGTAGTCAAAGTGTCAATGGACACTCCCTGGTACCCCGGACCAAAGTGTGAGGCAAACTGGACATTCCCTAGCACCCCTGTGCTAAAGTATGGCTATCTTAGCGTTTCAAAGATACCGATGTGTGGTGGTGGGTTGTTGGGTTTTGTCGAGAGAAAAGAGTTGGTAAGATGAGATGGTGCATTGTTCTCATACACGGTCACATATACGAGAATTATATCTTTTAAATAATATTGTGAATGTTTCCTAAAATGAACTCATTGCTTTATTATTGGATTAAGTGAGAAATGTAAAGAGGTAAGTGAATATGTTTTATATTCAAAGTTATGTTTTTAATACTCACCAGCTTCTTGAAGCTGACGACGTTGATGCGTCCTGGACATTCGTGTTCAGGTTTTTCAGGTTATGATCAGGCTGAGCATTACGACTATGCAAACTGAGAACAACTATCTGATGAAGAGTTTACTGTTATATGCTTTAAGTCGAACTGTTAAGGATGACTGTAATAGACACTAAGTTATTGTTTTGATTTAAGGCGGTTTGTGCCTTTAGAGACCCCGTGCTGTAATATGTAATAAGTTAGAAAAATATTTGTAAGCTTTGATTGCTCTACTCTGATTATTGTTTATTGTTGTTCGACGTTTGGGACGGAATCGATCCTTCAAACTGTCGCGACCTACGTGTCCATAAAGAAAATTAAACGCTTTCCTTATTTATGCTACGTCGGGGTGTGACAGATGTTGTCGTAATTATCGAATACTTCAGCACATATATATATAGGAAATATCACATAGACCCCTGAGGTTTGCTCTAATCACACTTATACCCCCTCATGTTTTAGTAACACCTACACCCCTAAGGTTTGAAGTGCGTATCACCTAGACCCCCTCCGTCAACTCACAGTTAAAAAAGTGACGAACTGACATAAATAAATACAAAAAATACTCCTAAAAGTTTGGTCTTTGTGTCATTTTAGTTTTTATAGTTTCAATTGAGTCAATTTGGGCCCTGAAGTTTTAAATTGAAGCAATTTGATCCAAATGTTCAATTTTATGAGAAAAATTAGCAGAATTTACTCGCATACTATGCATTGTCACACTTTTTAATGTCAAAAAAAGAACACCACCAATCTCCCAACCAGCTTATTATCATTATCTATATACTTAAACTAAAATCGGAGGGTTGAAGCTTGGTGCTATGTGAAGATGACACGTGGCAGTGCTTTTACTGCCCAAAAGTTGGACCGTTGTGTCCTTCTGTAACAATTCTGTTGTTTTACTTTGAGAAACTAAGAGGTTTTGGTCCACCGACTTTAGTAAGCGGCTTTATATCTCTCTCTATATTAGTGTCACCATTAAGCGGAGAGTTCAAGAACACGGTGAATATATGATTGACACATGTCACATATTTGTTTAAATATTACTGTTTGTGGTAGACTCTATTCACATTCCTCTGAAGTCTGAACATTGTGTCAAAGCTAAAATCTATCTATATCTATATACTTAAACTAAAATCGGAGGGTTGAAGCTTGGTGCTATGTGAAGATGACACGTGGCAGTGCTTTTACTGCCCAAAAGTTGGACCGTTGTGTCCTTCTGTAACAATTCTGTTGTTTTACTTTGAGAAACTAAGAGGTTTTGGTCCACCGACTTTAGTAAGCGGCTTTATATCTCTCTCTATATTAGTGTCACCATTAAGCGGAGAGTTCAAGAACACGGTGAATATATGATTGGCACATGTCACATATTTGTTTAAATATTACTGTTTGTGGTAGACTCTATTCACATTCCTCTGAAGTCTGAACATTGTGTCAAAGCTAAAACGTCAAAAACTGAAATGCCAAGAGTCTTTCCAGTTTTCCCCATAATAGTTGAAGGGAGCATTCATTAATATTATTATTATTATTTTTATTTTCTGTATATTACTACTCTCTTCTCATATATATATGTGTGTATAGAAAAGAATATGAAATAAATTTTTCTTTCTCTTGTCTCCCTCTCCCTCCATTGTTTTCATTTCAACCCATTTTGGACATGAAAAAAATGGAGAGAGACGATTATTGTGTTTTCTCTATGTATATTCTTACTATTTTGGATGAACTCCATACATAGTAACTCAAGTCCTTTTATTGTTGTCTTTTAATAATTTGATAACATCTTTTTTGAAATGTTACAGGAATGGATGTACCTAAAGGAAATAATAACTTGCATTTGGAGCTAAATTTCTCAGGCATGAAGATTGCACATACATGCAGAAATTAACTTGCAGAAGATTTCATTGAGAGTTGATTGGAAATTGTGTAAGGTCTTTTGGTGAGTTTAATTTTGTTTTCGAATTTGTAGTTTTTTGCCTTTGGTCCTGGTTGTTTTTGTTTATTATTTGTTTTTTGTTGTGGTTGTGTGTTTGGGATTTCTGAGGATCAATTGGAATTGGCGCAATGCTCACTTGGATCTTGGGCACGGTGTTTTGTGTATTTGCTTGTCTCAAATTCTTTGGGTTCTTTTCTCTATAATTTTGTTTTGGGGTAGGATTTCTACCTGCATGGGCCTCATTTTGCGATTGTTGGGGACTTTCTCCCATGTATCTCCTTGATTATTGAATTGATTAATGAGTGATAATATATTAACTACATTAAAAAAAAAATGTATCAAATGGTGGTCTCGGAAAAAGAAATCAGTTCTCCTTTCTTGGTTGACTGCTTTAGTATTTTTTTTGCGTTATATGGTAGAGAGAAGTTGTATCGCTCCTATAATAGACCAACACGCCAGTACTCTTATTCAGTTCGGGATAGGTCAGCGGTTTACGTCCACCACTACAAGGATGTGGGCGTAATTCTTTTACTTTGCTGGTAAATTATATTTGTTAACAGACCTCTTCAACATTTTAACAATTTTTCTAAACTTATAATAATATTTTACGACTTTTTAGACAAGCAAAATATTGATGCATACCTAGGCATTGCGCGGGATAATCTAATGGCGGAAGGTTGAGGCGAGAGTTTACGAGAGACTGACACGTGTTAAAATATTTTTACTTCTCATCTAGAAGCTCAAACGTTTCTCTCTATCATTTCTCTCTCTTAAATTCATGACTGTTGTAAAAGCTAAAGCGTCATGTCTTATATTAACTCAAAAATCTTTTTCTATTCCCCATTAATGGCCGGTGGGGTTAGACTTTAGAGCTTTCACCAATTTTCTTTATATGGGGTATATCTCTAGATTCTCCACTTTCCTCAAGAAAAATACACATACACATTGTTATACACATGCATATACATTCAATTCATGGAGTTGCTGTCTTTTTGCTTTTGATTATGCTCCTAATTTTGGGTGTTCAATCCAGTGTGACGAGAGGAATGCAAAGGGCCGGAAAGCAGGAACATGGACTAATGGCAATGCTATTACAGGTAGAAAAACTTGGAAGAAGTGATACAATTTGAATATATATATATCACTTTATATATATAGAGAGAGAGAGATCGATCAATCGAGAAAGAGAGAGAGAGAGATGTTAGTTGTTTTTTTTGGGTATCAGATAAACCCATTCATGTTAATTATGTTAAATTTTGCAACATAATTTTGTTTTTGAATCACTTGCTTTCGGTGACAATCTCTCAGTAATTTTCATTTCCTTTTCTTTATTTGCCGACCAAAACAAATACTGTACTACATACAACACAATGAACAAATGCATCATTGTCACAATCTATGTACATATAACAAAGAAACACATCACTCACATTATGTGCACAAATTAATTCCAAACACATGATGCGTTTGACTTACTCGAAGGCGCTTATGAGTTTCCTCTCTAATGAATTTAAGGTTTGGTTTGGTACAAAAATTATAGATTTTATTTTGAATACATTTTTGCTCAATTCAAAATTACTCACCTTTGCTCACCCTTCTCTCCTATTGGTTAATGCATTGAGACTCATGATTAAATGAGAATTAATTAATGGTGTAAAATACTTGACCCTACTTCATTAGCTAATAAGAAAGGAGGGTAAGCAATTTTGGGTGAACATAACTGCACTCTTTTATTTTGGTGCATTTAATTATTTCATGTATTAAATTGATATGGTTTTTATATTACCATTGAATCACAAATTTTTTTGGGCAGTCTGCTTCTTGGAAATCATGCAAGTCCCCGACAATTCAAGAACAAAATATAAACCCCGAGATTGATGGTATTCGTGCAGGGAAGTAAATTAACTAGCACAACGAAAATTCTATATATGATATGAGCATAATGACTTCGTTCTATCAATGAATTAAAATGAGTATAGTATTTTGAGAACTAAGTACTACAATATTATAATGTTTTGGGACCTGAATATGGGTGCAAAATTTGGAGACTTGGGTACTTTTGTCTCTCTCTTACGCAGTCCATAATCGAGTGAATACAAGTGTTTCAATTACTACATGAAAAAAAAAGTATTAATGTTGGGGACACAAACACTTTACTCAAACACTATACACAAATACTCTATATCTTCTGGGTGGCACAATGGGATCTGGTAATTTCAGTAGACCCGACAGTGACACTCACAAAAGAAATAGAGTGTTTGTAAAATATTTGTACCCCAAACATTACTAAAAAAAAATCATTTCAATTCACTAGCCTATATTCTTATGATCTTATCCAAACCCATTCTATTTGGGATAGGCTAGAGGGCTATGTTCCCTCCTATGAAGATGCAGTCTGTCTTTGTCTTTTTTTTTTTTTTTTTTTTTTTGTAATTAATTTTTTCTTGCCTTTTCAATTTTTTTTTAAATTATTCTACTTTTATAATAGAGTAATGCTACATTCACAACCTTTTTCACAACTTTTACGATAATCATACATTATTTTCCTTGATTTCGATGGACTTCATGACGGTCCTACATGGGTCCACACGGGATCCACTGAAAATCAAGGGTCATAATTGTTGGGTTTGTGCCCTCAAACCTTTACTTTATGTATGAGACATTAGCATTATAATATATGGATATCAGCTTTACATTTCATTGTGTATGTTTCTTTCATGAGATGATTGTTTTATCCTTAAGTATCATAGTAAGCAATTCGTGTGTGTATGAGATACACACAAGTGAGATACGAATTACTATTCTTTGATACTTAGAATATGTCACAGTGGATGATGAGACTGGATACCTCATCAGGTCTACACTGTAGCATAATTAACTACCATTGGATGGAGTGATTAATCTCAATCACTAGAGTGTAGCTCTTAGTTGATATGCTAGTGCTTATAGTGCATTGACGGATCTGAGCTTTCCTATTGACGCTTAAGGCTGTCAACAGTCAATAGGAACTCATAACTTGTATAAGGTACGTGTTCTCAATCTTGAGATGATTATGAACACAGACTATGGATATGGTTGTTTTGACTTACCAATCAGTGAGGTCTATAGAAGATCAACACCTGGGTATCTTGGGTATGTCATGTCCATAGGGTTGTGAACATATATTGTCAAGATAGAATCTACCCTCTGATTCAGAGTAAGCATTCCCTTGAGAATGTCACCAAGTTGATTACTGAGTACTGCAGTCTTGTTGATAAGAGTTATCAACATGTTTGGTAATCATGAGTATTGAATGAGACTCAAGGAATACAAGAAGTAATCATGATTCAGGATGACAGTAACAGTTATCCGACTACCTGAATATGATTACGAATGCTAACGGTAGAGGGACATTAGTACACCATACAAGTCTAGTTATCGCTTCGGATATGTTCTTTTGCGTTGGAGTTCAGTTATCGTTTTATAGTGGAATAAATGTTAACTGACCAGTTAGTTAGTTTGCTGATCAAAGAGTTTGGTCATGGTAATTAACAAACTGGTCTGAGCCAACAATAAAGAGCCTAGGAGGTCCCACTCTTAGCTCCGCTAGGATGCTTGGAAAGACACTTGAGGAAGCTGTTAAGACAGGTTCGATCGATCGAAGACTGTTCGATCGATTGAAGTCTTCAGGTTCGATCGATCGAGAATGGTTCGATCGATCGAAGGTTCGATCGATCGAAGTCACTTCGATCGATCGAAGTCTAGGTCGGTTCTGGAAATCTATAAATAGGGCAGCTGCGTTCTGGAAGTAAGTGATCGTCGTTTTTATACGCAGAAGCTGCAGAAACTATCATAGTCTTCCCAAAACCTTCCTATCCTCTCTATTAGGGTTCCCACCAACCCTAGTCTTTCCGGCAGGCATCCGCAGGAGTCATAAGGGTGAAGATCATCTAGTGGAGGCTGCTGGAAGTTGAAGTTTCAGAATTGGGTTCAAGACACTAAGGTATAATTCTTGCACCCCTTGTACGCATCTATGGAATTGACAAGTAGTAGATCCTGGAATACCAAAAGTTTTATAACTTAACCTATTTCCCTCCTATGAAGATGCAGTCTGTCTTTGTCTTTTTTTTTTTTTTTTTTTTTTGTAATTAATTTTTTCTTGCCTTTTCAATTTTTTTTTAAATTATTCTACTTTTATAATAGAGTAATGCTACATTCACAACCTTTTTCACAACTTTTACGATAATCATACATTATTTTCCTTAATTTCGATGGACTTCATGACGGTCCTACATGGGTCCACACGGGATCCACTGAAAATCAAGGGTCATAATGTGTTGGTTGTGGAAAATGTTCTAAAAAAAGGTATGGGTGTAGCATTTTTGTTTATAATAATATTAAGGGTAAATATCACCTGCCTCCTTTGAGGTTTGACCTTAATACATACCTCCCCTCACGTTTTAGAAATCTCACTTACCTCCCTTATTTATGAATTTTAAGCATTAGATTCCCTTAATTTTCTAACAATTTGTTAGAAAGGGGAAACTGATACTAAAATTTAAAAATAAGGAAGTTATATGAAATTTCTGAAACATGAGGAGAGGTATGTATTAAAGTCAAACCTCAGGGGGAGCCAGATGATATTTACCCTAATATTAACTACTATTATTTTACAACTTATCAGAAAAACAACGTACCCGCGCATCGCGCGGGATACATGCTAGTTGTGCATAATAGTGGATAAATTTTGTCAAATTTTTCTCATAGAATTGAACATTTGGATTAAATTGCTTCAATTTAGTAGGGACCAAATTGACTCAATTGAACCTACAAGACTAAAATGACACAAGGACCAAACTTTCAGGGGTATGTTTTATATCTATTTATGTCAATACTTCATTTTTTTAACGGTGAATTGACGGAGGGGGTCTAGGTGATACACGCTTCAAACTCAGGGGTATAGGTAATATTACTGAAACGTGAGGGGGTTTAAGTGTGATTAGAGCAAACCTCAGGGGATCTATATGATATTTACCCATATATATGAGTAATGCTACAGATACAACACATTGCACAACACAAAGCATAACAGGACTTTAAATGCCTATACCCTGTGTTGTATAAGTGGTGCATAGAAAAGTGTAAAAAATTCAAATAGCACAGGGTACAAGGCATTTGATGCCCTGTTTATACTTTGTGTTGTAGAATGTGTTGTGTTTGTAGTATTACTCTATATATATATACCATTTGCATGAACAATAATGGCATAATGCTAGGCATACACTCCAAACCACACCCCCAACCACATCCTTGCTTTAAATGCATGTACCTTGTGTTGTGTAAGTGGTGCACAGAAAAGTGCGAAAAATTCAAACAGCACAGAGTACATGCATTTAAAGCATAGGGTGTGATTTAGGGTGTGGTTTGAAATGTGTGCCTAACACTTCTCGTGAATTTGTATTTGCCAAAAAGGATAGAATAAAAGGGAATAGTATAAAAAAAAAAAAAAAAGGAGAGCTCCACGCGCCTTTCGAGAACGTGTGTAGTATTGCTCCTAAAACCAAATTGGGCATATAGCCCAAGTATCATATTCTCTCTCGTCTCAAATCAAAAAGTTCAATCTCTCTCTCTCTCTCTCGCTCTCTCTGATTGTGAATTTCAGACGACAATGGCTTCTAGCGACAAGAAACCTTCGAAACCCTCAAGCAGTCGAAGCGGTGGTATTCGAACCCTCTCCGATTTGAATCGCCCTTCCAGCCACGACTCCGACAGTGACTCCGACGGCCCTCAAGAGTACTACACTGGTGGTGAGAAGAGGTTCTTCTCTTAACCCTAGCTTTTCAATCTTTTGTGCTTCATATCCTCCTTTTGTTAATCGACAACTGTATCGAATTAAATTCTCTTACCGACATTCCCAATTTTTTTTTATTAATTGCCGTCTGTTTGGCTGCTGAGAAGTGTAGGCAAAGCAATGATTATAAGGATTCTGTTTCGAGATTGAATTTTCTCTTTGAAGCTAGAATCTAGAGAATTCATTACATGATCATGAAGAACAATTGCTTAATTACGTCAATTTTATAGTACGTTTTAGAAAAAAAAATAAAAAATAAAATGAATGCTTGTAAAGGGAGGGAATAATTCAGTTGATTGAGGTTAATATTACCATGATTAGGTTTGAAGTACCAATATGTTCGCTACGGGCTTGTATCTGTATGGTTTTATAACTTATGCTTAAAATTTACTAGTAAAAAAAATAAAAATAAAAAACTTCTGCCTAAAATCAGCACCAACACATTGAATCAGTTTAACTCTAGGTGTTGAAATAAGGTCCAGTTGTGACCTGTGTTCGAAACCAAAATTGTGAGTAGTTAGGTGGTTGTCCCAACTCCCATGTGTGAAACTTGTTAACTAACCAAATCTTTACTATTCTACTATGGGGAGACAAGAATGTTGCAGTTAAGAGCAGAATAGTGCATTCAGGAGTTCTATATTTGGACTCTTGCAAAAAGGAGCTTCTATCCTACCCAAGTGAACTGGATAGTGGTTAACCATTCCTCATCATTCGGCTACTGAGGTTTTTGTTACATTTCCAGTCCTTTTGCTCATTCGATAGTAGTCTGTTTGGCTGAGGGGATGATTGTCTGTTTAATTAGTTTAAACACACTAAAAGCTATTCCACAATAGCTCAGTAGCCAATAGGGCGGCACAAAAATCCCGTTACCCGAAGACCCGAACCGACCCAAATCGATTGGGTCGGGTCTGAAATGAAATGGGTCGGGTCTGGTTCGGGTCCAGCCAGAAGATAAATATTTCGGGTCGGGTCTGAGTCGGTTCAGGTCTGGTCTGGTCTGGTCCGGTTAATAGACAAAATGTTTTTGCTAATTAATTGTTTATTTTGGTGACAAAGTACTCATTTTTGTTTTCATTATATCCATGAGTATATAAAACATAATCACCTTATTAATTTGAACTTTTATAGGTTGCACATCATTATATCCATGAATATATAAAACATTATATCCACTTTCTAATGGTGGGATTAATTTTTATGACTCTCCACCCTCATCAATCTTTTTAATGGATATATTATACATAGAAGAATAGGTATCCACTACTAAATATAAATATAAATAATAAAAAATAAATTAAAATATAAGGGAAAAATTTATTTATTTATTTTTTTAAAAAACAGCTGGGTTGTGGCCCAGACCCGACCCGAAGTTACTGGGTCGGGTCGGTCCGGGTCCAAACCTCATCGGTTCGGGTCTGAGTCTCAAAATATGGAACCATTCATAATCGGGTCGGTTCCGGTTCTATAGAGACCCGACCCGACCCGACCCATGTGCAGCCCTAGTAGCCAAGGGTAATATGGTTTCAAAGTTTTGCTATGTTAACTTGGGACTTTGTAGCTGCATCATAAGTTTGCTTCAATTTAGCAATAGCTGATTGAATTCATGTGTCCAGTACATGTTGAAATAAGGTCCTTGTATTTATCCCATCATACTCCATTCTAACCATGGTTGTGTTTTAAAACTCATAGGTTGAAGTTGCAATAATGTCAGTACCTACATATGTACTGGTTGTTTCACTGTGTATATGTCAAGAATCTATAATCTCGTACATACTGGTTTATTTTGGCTTTAGTGCCCAGGATGAACCATCATTGGTTCTATATCCTACCATTAACCTAGAAGATATTTCTCTTAGGTTCGCATTTGGTTGCCGACGTTTCCAGAATCACACTCTTTAATTTATGGAGTGGGATCATATTTACTTGGATGACCTGGGCAGGCAGTGGGGCTCACTGGGTTCATTTTCTGGGACAATGAGGTAGAGATTACCTTAGATGGAGCCCTCAAAAAACGGATTTTGCGATGCCAGATGTGGGTATCTATATCCACCAACTTATCAATGGTTGACACGTGTATATCCCTTTTAGAATATCATCTCATGGGATCACTTCCCCTTTGGATAAAGATAAGTAGGATAACACACACGAGATAAAGGCGCCCTCACCATCTCTAATGAAGGCCCATGCTGCCACAAACTCACCCACGGTATTCTCCAGCTCCAGCTTAGATAGACCTCGATGGGGAAGGTCTTGGCGCAACACAGCTTTGCGCCTTTGCCACAACATGGCCACTTTGGGCTATGGCTTGGTGAAACATCTCTCGGGACTCTCATGTTTATGTGGCTTGGTTGGCTTAAAGAAAGAGCTCGCCAAGGAGGGTCACAACGATCTCTTCCGTGACACACTTCCTTAGCCTCTCTAAAGGTTAGTGAGACTATCTGATACGACTCCCGAGTCTATCACTAGGAACGTTCCTCGTGTCATTCCCGGATGACATGTGGCCTTGTCACACCCAAAAGCGTGAGCCTCACTGATGTCACTTCATCCCTCACGCCTTGGCACGTGTCATGATTGCTATTAATAGGAACAATCCCCTCTGATATGAGAGAATTCGGGCATTCCCCTGGGATTTTGTGCACTTACGAGCTTAGAGTGATTTTTCCCTCACTTGTTCGTTCTATTATTAAGTGTATGGTCTTCTCTTGGAACACCCCCACCCACTCACCTTTAGATTCTCTCTTTACACCTTACCCACTTCACTTTGAGATCCCTTCTGTTTCTTCGAAGATTATTACTCTCTTACAAACTCTTTAACTCTAACCTTAAGGTAGCAGGCTGACACTTAAACTTTTTCAAGTGTATCCTTTGCAAAATCCAGAGAGAGAGAGAGAGAGAGAGAGAGAGAGAGAGAGAGAGAGAGAGAGAGAGCACTAAATGTCACGCCCCAAACTCACCCAGATGAGGTATGGGCACATGGCATGCCACCAAGGCACGTCCCAAATGATTAATGTTCCGAAATTAAGTTAAAGCTTAAATAACTAAAGGTCATCTCAAGGGAAAAATGGTCATTTTGGAAATTTTGGAAAAACTCCACATCAAATAATTGTTTCCGAATTTGGAACATAACGTTGAAAACGGTATGTGATTCCGAGCCTCCTAGACCCAATTAGGTCCAATTTAAAACTAACTTTAAGTAACTTTTAAAAGTCTGGCAGTATACCTTTCAACTGGTCGAAGGGTTTGAGCAGCCGATTCTTGATGCATTCACCAAGATTTCCTCTTTTTTTTTTTTTTTTTTAATTACATAAGGCAGCTTGCTTACTTAACGAGAGAGAGAGACCATCCTTGTCATACCAGAATTATCGAGGGGTAGGAACTAGGAAATGCAAGCCTAAGCAATAAGTTGAACAATGGAATTGGATTTTGGGTCTTCTCATTTTTGACACAATTGCACAGAAGTTGTGTGGTGGATCTACCTTTACACTTACAGTGCGTTCAGTCGGTGCAAGGGTCGGTCGGTGCTGCATTATCTTAATGTGTATGACATTGGAAATTGTAGAAACTTGTAGAATACAAGGTTCGGTT
Organism: Hydrangea macrophylla; assembly: GCA_033977485.1. Classification (NCBI taxonomy): domain Eukaryota; kingdom Viridiplantae; phylum Streptophyta; class Magnoliopsida; order Cornales; family Hydrangeaceae; genus Hydrangea; species Hydrangea macrophylla. The sequence goes on along the minus strand of CM066988.1, from coordinate 110,690,512 downwards.
GGTGCTGCATTAAATTTAGCCATTGAAAACCGAGGGCCGACCGAACTAAATGAAAATCGACAAAATCGGCCAAACCAGTCGGTCTCGGCAACCCTAATAGCTGCACTGTGTTGCGGCATCTCTAGAAGTGAGATTAGTCTTCATTTGACAGATGAGCAATTAGTATTACTGAGATGTGATTTTGTTAAAATGCATGATCTATAAAAATTATACAATGTTTATGTAGTGGAAATCGATTATGTAATGGGAATCAAGCAAATGCTCGGATTGTTGGATATAGCATTTTGGAATGGAACTGTGCCATGTTTTGGCCATGATTTCAAAATGCGAATAACTGGGCTTGCATTTTCTGCCAACCGCGTTAACTGTTAAGTGGATGCTTGGCGCCTTTTTACTTCATTTGGTATGGGAAGCACTGCTGAGAATCTGGTTGGTGAATCTACCCACAAAAGCAGGGGGAGAGATGTAGATTTTGTTTAATACCATAAGAAATGCGGATAAGACAGTAATTTTGGGGCTTGAGAATTAGTTTGATCTTTTCGTTGTTGGTATTGTTTATTGTGGGTTGAGAGATGGGGTGGTTTCTTCTCTTGTAATATGAAATCCCTGAATAAGCTTGTAAAATTACAAAGTTTTTGAAAGTTCTGATATTTAACGAAAAATAATGAACTAATTTTTCGTTAGGAGTTGTAAACTCCAGTTCATGTAGACAAGAATGTGGCTAAGTTGTAAGCAGCTGGTGGAGGTGGTTGTAGTAACACCTTATGCTCTCTGGATTCTATGAGATTTTAGAACCTCTCCCGTTTAGGAAATTTTGCCCTCGATACTGTTATCTTCCCCTAATGTTATGGTTGCTACTGTGGAAAAGATTTTCTTTCCCATTTACATTATCTGGTTTGATGCAATAGGTGAACCCTACAATTTCCTATTAAGAAAAAGTTCAACAATATCATTAATGAGACCTAACCGGGAAAAAAATTAAAATAAAAAATAAAATAAATAAAAATAAAGTGGATCCACCAACCTATTACTTCATAAGAGCATCTGTAGTGGTGTTTCAAAAACTTAGCTAAACTTAAGCTAAGTTGTTGTCTATGTTTGGTGCGCATTGTAGTGTAATTGGGGGACGGCACTCACAAAGCCGTGAGAATGGTAGACGGCACAGTGTGTGCCGTGAGGATGGTGGCCGGCACACACTGTGCCGTGAAGTGTTCTCATACAAAGGTAGAAGGCACAGTGTGTTTTGTGAGAATGGTACATAAAGAAGCAGAAGGCACGGTGTGTGCCGGCACACACTGTGCCGTGAAGTTTGTTCATAAAATGGTAGACGGCACACATTGTGCCGTTTAGCTGAACTTAGTGGAACTTAAGCGTACCAAAAAGTTAGGTTTCCTTAAGTTTTAACTGATATATACATCAGTTTTTTCTACACCATTGTGGAACAAAATGGGGCAAAATCCTTAAGTTTAGTTAAGTTCAGTGGTGTTTTTAACACTACTGTGGATGCTCCAACAAAGCCCTTTGTTGGAAATGGCGCAATCAGATAGAGGCCTTGTATATTTTTTTCCCTCTTTCGTCTTCAGAGAGAGAGAGAGAGAGAGAGAGAGAGAGAGAGAGAGAGAGACTTCCTGCCTCCATCCTTTTTTTTTTAATTTTTTATTTCCGGAAATTGGTTATTTCCTCCCTTGATAGTATCTCCTTTGCAAGTTGCCTTGCTTTTCTGCAGCTTGTCTTTAACATGAGATTTTAAAATTATTGCCATAGAAAGATGTAGGCATGTTGAAATAAACACTATTTATTGTCCTGTTTATGTTTGGGATTCCTTGCATTAATTGTTTTGTTTTTGCTACACTTTCGTAGAACTTGTAAAAACCTGTACATCAGGCTTATTAAATTACTTGTTTCATGTCCACCATTCCCCCTCATCTGTTTTTATGTCTTGTAAAAGTTCAATGGAGCTCTTGAAAGGAGATGCCGGTTCTGGAGGTTAATGTTGTTTTGAATTATTTGTGTAACATGTAGTGAATGACTGACTAGTGTCCGCAATCAATTGCAGTGGAATGCTTGTCCAGGATCCTTCAAAGGGTAATGATGTGGATGCAATTTTCAATCAAGCTAGGCAGTTAGGTGCTGTAGAAGGGCCACTGGAAAATCTCCGTCCATCTTCAAGCTCAAGAAGCTTTGCTGGAACTGGTAGGTTGCTCTCAGGCGAAACAGTACCAACCGCTCCTCAGCAGCCTGAGGCTGTTGTCCACAACATTGTTTTCTGGAGAAATGGTTTTAGTATAAATGATGGCCCTCTGAGGAGGTTGGATGATCCTGAAAATGCACCTTTTTTGGAGGTAATAGCAATTGAGCTTTTGAACACTTCCCCAACCAACAACTACCATGAACACACACACACACACAAAAGAAGTTGGCTTATGCTTCTCTCGTCATGTCATTCTTCCTTCTTTTTTCTTCTTTTTGAACAAAATTATGCAATTACTGGGTAGCAAAAAGTCGCCACACAAGCTTCAAAACTAGGAATTACGTACCTTTGATAGTGGTTTTGGTTTGGTGGATCTGAGGCCTGAAAAGATATTTTATTTTGGAACTGATTTTTGTAGCCTGCATTTGCATGACAAAGCTTTGTCAATCTTGCAGACAGACTGCTTATCTCTATGATAATATTTCGTTTTGTTTTCCTCCTGTTTAGCTGAGTGGTGCTGATGAACTTGTAGTGTTAAAAGTATTGATGGTTTTGTTTATTATTTTGTTACATATCAACGCAGAGCATTAGAAAGTCCGAGTGTCCAAAAGAGCTTGAGCCTGCAGATAGGAGGTCCTCAGTTCATGTCAATCTTATTAGGAGGGATGAAAACTGCCCTGTAAGTCCATATCTACCTTTCTTATTTCCAGTAATCATGTCAATATCTTACGCATTCTGTCGGCTTTGGCTAAGATCGTATCACAAAGGTCATTTATTTTCCTTCCCAACTAATTGTATTGAGTGCTCATTTGGTAACCAGGATTTGAGATTACTTGAGAATGAGATTATTGAAATAGTTTTGAGTCTGTTTGGCAACCAACTTTTTACTGTTTTTCAAATAGCTGAAAAAGAGATCAATTTAAAAGCAGCAAATTGAAACATTTTTAAAAAAGCTTGAAATTGTTATTTTTCACTAGTGTCCCTATTGCAGTTCAAAATTGTCTGGATGCCATCTGTAGTAATTTGGAGCTTATGTTCTAAAGGTACTTTTTGGTCGTTATGTACAGAAAATAACTTTTTTCAGCTAGACGCTCTTCTCCTGAAAAATCTCTAATTCCCACAGCAATACCAAACGCTGGGCAGCTTTTTAAAAGATCTCTGCAGAAATAATCAAAATCTCTTTTTCCCATAGAGATCCCAAACGGGCTCGTAGACAGTAAAAGTAAACAATATATCCAAACGATCCCCAGTCGGGGTATTCTTGTCGATTGTTTCATGTTGTAAGGGAGTTATGTTTAAATGTATTGGCTTGCCCAAACTACAATCATATCAAGATTATCAATTTCAACCATGGTTTTTCCTTTCTCAATTTCTTCAGGAACCCGAGAAGCCCCATCTTCCATTTCAGGGTGTGGGAAGAACTCTAGGTGGTAGCAGCACTGCTCCAGTAGCATCTGACCCAACTCTCGCCATTCCTCTCAACACTGCTCCAACCCCTTTGATGGGCCTAGTAGTGGATCAAACCTTGCCATCAACCTCCATTCAACTAAGGTTGGCTGATGGGACCCGCATGATCTCACACTTCAACTATCATCATACGGTAGGTAATATTCGTGACTTCATTGACGCATCAAGGTCAGGGACCGCGAGGAATTATCAGCTGCAGACAGTTGGATTCCCTCCTAAGCTACTCACTGATCCAACCCAAACAATAGAGCAGGCAGGCCTTGCCAATTCTGTCGTCATCCAAAAATTCTGAGTCAAAAGCACAAAACTCTCACTGTGGTGACTTTTTTCAGTTTATTACTGTGCCAAGAACTGAACCTGTTGTGGCCACTCGGGACCTAAAATACGTATCTAGACGTGCCAAATCTAAACTACTCTCAAGATGTTGCAGCTGAACTTATCTTTTAGGTAATTTTGTAGTGGGTGCTGTTTTATTGGGACTTTTACACATACACAATGGATTGTTCCTTTTGCCACAACATTTGTCTTGTCTTATTAAATTCCGCCGGTTATGTGATCTGCATAATCTAGCCTTTACTCTGTCAATTATTTGTTTTTGTTTTTGTTTTTGTTTTGTGTGAAGGAGAAGTTGATAATTTAATGTCAAATAGTTGATATTTAGACAGCATTGGCCTTCTCATTTTACTCAATTATGTTCAGTAAATGACTAAATGTGGATGCATATGATCAGCTTATTGATAAATGCGCACACACTGGTTTTTCAGCTATTAGCTAGTATAAAACTGTTGCTTGCAAAGGAGATTAGGAGAGGCAATTGTCTCCAGTCTCTCTCTCTCTCTCTCTCTCTCTCTCTAACACACACACACACCAAAACTTTGTTTTGAACCTTGTCAGGACTTGGGAGGAATTGTAAACTTTGCAAATGCAAGTAGAGTTGTTAATGTGAACTGCAAGAAATGGGGGACAGATAGGTGCCAAAGACAGTTGGCAGCTAGTGATGATATAGGGTTGGTTTGGTTCTTCACATGAAAAATAGTGAAGTGTTGTTTGTGCTGTATCTTTCACTTGGTAGTACTCTGTTTCTTGTATTCTGCCACAGTACTCCATTTGCTCTTTTGGTTGCTTTTCACATGACTAGTCCTTCACCTGTCAGTTTAGACAATAACTTATTTCCTTGTTCATTTTACTCCCCAAATTGTGGAGCTTTTAATCACATGCTACACTGGAGAGAGAGAAATTTTTGTTGAGGTTAGACCTTTGCTAATTCCTTGTTCTCTTCCTGGTGGGTTGCATTACATTTTCAGTGGAAGCATGAACAATTTTTTTTTTTTTTTTGCTTGAAAGTGGAAGCATGAACATGATTAGAGCCTTTTGCAGATTTGCATGGAGGAACATGGCCAGTTCTGTGTGTTCTGTTGGAAACCAGCATTCTACGATAGTATGTAGTATGACCCGTATATGTTTAGAACAATGATAGCGAATGTACAAGCGAAAAAGAAATGACACTTTTTTTTTTTTTTTTTTTTTATTTGAACTTTAGCAACAGCAGCTAGAAGTAGTTACAAAACACATTGAACAACGATAAATTTTAGTGACAAATTTTCTCTAAAATTACAATTTTTTATCACTAAAGATTTTTCCTGCCGAAAATTTTTTTGCCACACGTTCGTCGGTAATTCCTCGGGAAAAGTTTCAGTGAAAAAAAATTCCGTCTCTAAAAGTACCCTTTAGTGATGAATTATTTCATCGGCAAAAAGAATTTTTCCCGACGAACCATATTTTGTCAATAAAGATCAGCTACTTTTAATGTCGAAATTTCGTCGGGAAAAATACTATTAATGATAAAATATTTCGTCACTAAAGGGTACCAATTGCCGTCGAAGCATTTTTGTTTGATAGTATACTATTATTGACTCTATGCTTGCAGGGGTAAGGTTGTGTACATGTCACCCTCCCCAGACCCCGCAATGGCGAGAGCCTCGTGCGCTGGACTGCCCTTTTAGTATACTATTATTGACGAAATATTTCGTTGCTAAACATGATTGCCGACGAATAATTTCGTCATTAAGGGATAACTATTGCCGATGCAATATTTCGTCACTAATAGTATACTATTACCGATGAAAACAATTTCGCGGGTAAAAATGTCATTATTACCGACGAAATACTTCATCTAAATGTCAGAAGAAAAATGAGATTTAAACCATTAGTGACGAAATATGAACAATTTTAGTGACGAAATTTTTCGTCACTAAAAGTGTATGCCCTTTTTGGAAATATATTGTGTTTTCAGACCAAATTTTTTTTTCCCAATAGATTTTGACGGTAAAATTTATTGCAATAGTAATAAATACGGGTCCTAAAAGTTTCGAAAACATTAATATTTTTTTATCATCTTCAAACAACATGCTAATACAATATTTACACATCATAAATCATTGAACATCGAGACATTGCAAAATAAATTTACTAGATTCAACACCAATACCCCATCCATACATCTTTAAACAAATGTAGAAATTATACATTATCCATTTGCATTTTATTTATCTACAACAATTGTATAATGTAAATATATAAAAGTTGCAATTAATTCCTCAAGAAAGACCAAAGTTATAATTGGAAGAGAGAGACAAAAAAACAACTCCATGTAGTTGCACAATAATGGCCAAAGTAAACAATCAACACCAATAATCAATCTGCAAAATTAAACAAACCAAAAAGAGTTATGGAGTAATTAGTTGTAAAAAAAGAGGACATTCATAAACATAAGCACAGAGAGAAATGAGAACAAAAATCTAAAAGCCCAATCCTTTCATTGACATTGAAAACAAGGTAAATTGATATCTAGACAAATGGAAGAAAAAACATGAATGGAATTACCTACCAAAAGCATTCCTAAGAGGTGAAATATGTGAAAACTTTCCGAATATATTTTTGTCCTAATTCCTAAAAACAAAACAAAGACAAGAAAAATATGTTAAAACTCAAAAGTCCTTAAAACTCAATTTGCTATATCCTTAATAATGGGCAGAAATCCAAAACCATGAAATCTCAGGGTTATTTGGTCATCACTACTGTCTATGTCAAATGAAAGATAAAAACTAGAAAAATGCATTTATTCAACAAGATTTTGTAGAACTAGTCAGATAGCTGGAGAATAAAATGCTAAAAATCTATTTAAAGAATATGTCAAAGGAATCGTAATTGTACCAACTTCGTATGCACATATACAGATACGTGTTACATTTGTATTAGCTCACTATTGATGTTGGTTGTCAACATCACAACCCCAACCATTATCATTACATATTCTATAAATGCCACAACTTTGTGCTAAAAATGTCAACCATAATCAAAGGACACTACTAGGATCATAGTTTTAACACTTAGTAGAGTGTTGACCCCATTGTACAAATTGCAAGAAGAGAGTAAAGGAGCCACAATTGAAGAATTTGTAATATATATATATATATATATATATATATATTTTTTATTACTAAGAAAACAAGTGAGAAAAAAAGAAAGAAAAAAGAAACTAAAACAAGAGAAATTAAAATAAGTAAATACATAAATGAAAGAATTGAAATTTTACTCATCAACTAACTTCCTCTTTTATGAATTTTCCTTTTTATTTTTTAACATATTTAAAAATGAATGAAAAAACACTAGATAAATATTTTTTCCCTCTAGTTTTTCCTTTCAGTTTATTTTCCTTCAGTAAGAGCTTGTTTGAAAGTGCCTGAAATAGGATTTAGTCCAATCACAATTTCATTCTCCTTAACTTTTTAATAGAGATATTAGAAATAATCCATGAATTTATAGAGCCTTTTCTCTTATAAACCAGACACACTCTGAGATGTATATAAAGAAATCTACCAAGTTTCTTTCATATACAAATGACATGTAAAAATACCAAAGTAACTTGAAAAATTAAAATTAGTAAATCTGAAAAAAAAAAAAAAAAAAAAAAAAACAATAATAATACAATGTACACTCATATGTATGTATGCCCATCTGTGCTACATACCTTTGCTTCATGACCTTTCATGATTTTCCCTAGGATTGGGAACACCATAAACTTTCACCCTTATCTGAGAGCAAAAGAAGAAAAAAAACAAAGTGAGAAAATGTAGACGTACATGTAAATGTACGTACATATATATATATATATGTATCAACTAATTAGAGCTCGGATAAAACGAATGAACAATTGTGTGAGTTCTTTATCCGATGTGGATAGTGTATGAAGTATGGTATAACACGTAAGCTGGTTAGTGCCAAGTGAAGCAACAAGTGATACTATATGGTAGGTAGATGAGAGTGAGAGTTTGGTACGATAACAATGATAATAATAATAAATAATAATATAAATATATGTAAATAACTAAAGATGGTGGGACTTGGAGAGTGTATGGCTCGAGTGAGAACCAGAGTAGTGCCAAATAAGAGAGAGAGAAAGCAGTGAAGGGTTGGTTACCGTTGAGGACTGCTGTTTGGAAGGGAGTTATTCTATAAGGCTAAAGGAGAGGTAGTGGAAGGTTGAGTAATGGCTGAGAGTTTGGTGAGTGTCTTAAGTGCTTGGGTTCGCAGTTTAAGACTGCGTTGAAGCTTAACTCTAGGTTGAGCTCTGGTTGTCGGATGTATTGAATGGGACCGGTATTTATACAGGATTCGTGAAGTTTTTGGTATAGCTAGAGGTGGCTGAGTCGGCATCTTCGGAGTGGTTTGTATGTTTGAGGTAGTTGAGGTCATTAAATGAAGGATGTGGACAAGGCAGTGCTTTGAGAAGGCGAGAGACGAGGTATCGTCGTTTGATGGTGAACCAGAACCAACGCCATTGGTTGGTCAAAGGGAGACAAAGGGAGATGAATGTTATTGGTGCAGGGTTTAAACGAGGGGAAATATCAAGACTTTTCTATTGGTTTGGCAAGATGAATTGTCACCTTGAGGGATGGTTCGCATTATACAGCGCCGGTTTCCTATTGGTGCAGAGGGTTAAGCATTGGAGTTATTCGAGGTGCAGAATGCTCAGCGAGGTTAAGCATTGGGTTATTCGAGGCCATGCTATTGGCTTGCAGAGTGAGGTTGAAGTGACTTAGGCGAGGTGGGAGAGTCAAAGGTTATAGCTGGTCTGATTGGCTGTGAGGCCGGAGGGGCAGGGCACGTGATTGATGGTCACGTGTCTCTCTTTCTCTTTGGGACCAACCATAGCTTTGCCTGTGAGGCGTGAGAGGGAGGTACCCCTGGTTCTAGCCGCCGAACCATGAGCTCTCGAGTTCCCAGTGGACATAGCCACCCTTAGTACTGCTTCACGACCAAGGGTGAACAATCCACGTGTAAGTGTGTGCATATGTGTAGTGTAGTGTTTGTGGGGAGTATCGAGGAGAGGCGCATGGGGTTCGTACGCTACGTTTGAGAGCAAGTGGTGACTGCAAGCGGTGGTCGATTCTGTAGCGATGGTAAATTTTATGGTGAGTGGTCATTTGATGGCCAATCGATGACATGAATGCTCATCCCGGGTAGTAACAAGCTTTGACCAGTGATCGATGGATTAAACAATGTCCACGTGCCGAGTGAGTGGTGGTGGAGCGAGTGGAGAGGGCAATAGGCGGAATGGGCCTACTTTGGTTTCCTTTGTTTTGTTTGAGGTGGGCTCAATCGCAGTGGGCTTCGGAGTGAGCTGCTTGAGGTTGGCCTTTTCAATTGTGAAGTTTCATAGTGGGCTCTGCGGGGGTGGGCCCTATTTTGTGGGCATTCTGAAGTGGGTCTTCGAAATAGTTACTCTGAAGTGGGCTTCAGAGTGAGTTCATCGATGGGGTAGACATGCGGATTGGGTGCTTTTGGTTATAGCGGGGCCCGTTACTTGGTGACGTCATTAATACACGCGGAGTCGTCGGTAACATGTGTTGGTCAAACTATGTGAATTGTTAACCATTACCTACAACAATGAGTGTATATTTTCGAAACCATTTTGAAGCATAAAGAATAACTGGTCTCACAGCCCTTTTCAAATATCTTCACCAATTTACAAATTAACAGGTCTAAGCTCATCCCCCTAGGAACTCATAAACCAGTACTATTTCCTCAACGAGTACTAAAGCTAGTAATGGAACCTTATTCAATATAAACCTCCAGCTGCATAATCTAATTAACACCTCCACCGTCTAGGCCTCTCCTCATCAGACATCATTAATCTGTAAATTCCTATGTGATTTTTAGAAGTCCTATTAAATGTTGCCCACTAGCCTTCTATGTTAATTGAACTCCACTAATTATTTAGACCATAGAAGATTGTCTCAATTAATATATATATATATATATATATACGTTATTAATTGTTGAGAGAAACAATGATGCAATGATTCATCTTTCAACAGTTATTAAAATAAGGGACTTTTCATATTCAGTAATTATGAAAGTCATTATGTATTCCAAGACCGTCTTTATGACAGTCATTAATAGGCCCTCTTCTCTCCTCTAGAAAAGGTACACCCTACCCCCCTTGAAAGTTAATCTCAATCAATTACAAAAATAAGGATGTACATAATTGAGAGATAGAAAGAAGAAGGTGAAGCCTATAATAAAGTGCAATCTAAGGGGTTCCAATTCTGTCTCTACCAATTTCAATGGCGAATAACGGTATATAAAATTATATTTGAATTCTTAAGGTGTGTTATATTCAAGATCCTGACAGTTAAAGTTATTTTCGCATGATAGTTTTTTTATAAATTAAAGTCTTACAATTGGTATCAGAGCCAAAATTTTTGAATATATGCATCTTAGAATAAGTTATTAAATTCAATCAGTTCATCTACTCGTTAATATATATATATATATATATATATATGCATATCAGTAATATATAAAACGAGTACAAGTATGACTTTAAAGTAATAGTTCACACCCTTTATGATTCTGTGCAACTGTAATGGGTTACAATTCCATTTTGATTGATAGCCGTGTATATATATACACTAGAGTATGATATGATTTGTTTAATTTGAAAAAATATGCACACTTGTTGTACTTTGTATGTTTGTGCAGTCTTTGACTTGTATAAGTCAGTAATGTTTTATAGCTTGTATAATTTTATGGCTGAAAATTATACAAGTCAGTAATGTTTATATTGTGCCTTAGCTTATGGTCTGTTGCTAATTAAGTTGACAATCTAAAATTTGGTTGTTTAGCAAACTTACAGTCCTTATGTAATGACTTATGCTAGTCGAAAATGATGTTTTATGATTCAAACTCAGTTTTCTAGTATGTTATGGTATTATGTAAAATTGAATGGTTAAATTTTGTGATTGAATCATTATATAGTTAAAATAAATTTATGTTTGTTTGTTTTAACTATGAAATTAGAGTTATTGGTATTTTGTCATTGAAAAGTTTTAATTACATAAAAGAAAAATAAAATTTATTATTTTTTTAAGGAAGTGATTAAGTAAATAAATGACAATTTTAACAATTAAATAATAACTCTAATAAAAGTGATAGAAAATATAAAATTTTAGAGTTATTGCTTAAAGTAATCATTGCACTGAAAATTCAATTACATAAAGAAAAATTAGAAATTATTATTATTTTTTTAAATTAATAATTGAATTAGTAAATGATGACTTTAGCAATTAAATAAAAAAACTCTAATAAAAGGCTAGAGAATATTATTGGTTAGTTTTATTTTCATATGGTTTATTAGCTTGGTAGTCGCCAAAGTGACCTAGGTTAGTGACCCTTATGAATATAAAACTACACTAAAGATTAGTCAATAAGGGTGACATAAAAGACAATAATATTCTCAATGACAGTCATAGTTGGGAGATTGGGACTAGCCCAAAGGAGAGTCACTTTCAACTAACTATGAACTAGATAGGGTAATGTAATTTGTGTTACTGAGTAGTTTAGAATTGGATACCCAAAAGTAACATGACTAACTATTAGGTGACATAAATTACATTAGACCTATATAGGTGATAATATTTTGCACCTATAGAGTGAACACTAGATATGCTACGGTTTCGCCCATAGGAGAAAATGTAGTGATGCCAATAGTTCATCTATTTAGAATTTATAATTTTATGTTAAAGATAGACTCAAGGCCTTAATGTGAGCATTGTCCTATTTCAGTGATTGTTCCCATTTCGTTGCACTCTCATGCATCTAGCATTCCAACTCTTAATGGGTCAAATTTTTCGGAATGGTATGAACAAGTCCAATTCACACTAGGTGTGTTAGATTTTGACATGGCACTGTTGGTTGACAAACCTGAGGAAGTTACTGCTGACAGTACTGCAGTACAGGTTGACATTATGAAAGATTGGGAGAGATCGAACAGACTTAGTCTTATGTTTATGAGGATGACCATAACTAATAACATTAAAACTTCTCTTCCTCAAACTATTAATAGCGCATTGGAACTTTCGACTGCTGTTAAAGAACGTTTTAAATCAGCAGATAAGTCACTAGCAGACACACTTATGGCAGAATTAACTACTGTCAAATATGATAGTAATAGAGGAGTTCAGGAACATATCCTCTATATGACTTACAAAGCTGCAAAATTAGGAGCACTAAGAATGCAAGTGGAGGAATCCTTCTTAGTACAGTTTATTCTCAACTCACTCCCTTCTCAGTTCGGCCCATTCAAAATTCACTATGATACTCATAAAGACAAGTGGAATTTGAAGAGCTGACTAGTATGTGTATTCAAGAGGAAGTGAGATTAAGGCAAGAAGGACCCCACTTTGTGCTGGTTGTAACTCATGAAGCTAAAAAGAAAAGAAAGTTTGTGAAAGGAAAGAGAATTCCACCAAAGAAAGGTGGTGGACCTGAGAAAAATAGCCAGGGCCATGGAAAGTTTATTGTCACATGTTACTTTTGTGGCAAGAAAGGACATGTGAAGAAGGACTTCAGCAAGCGTAAAGCTTGGTTCGAAAAGAGAGGTATCAATCTTTCTTTTGTATGTTATGAATCAAATCTTGCTGAAGTTCCTTCTAATACTTGGTGGATTGAGTCTGGGGCCTCAACTCACATAACAAATTCAATGCAGGGATTCCTTACAACCCGGAACCCGAAGGAAAGTGAACGATTCATCTATATGGGGAACCGTCTCAAAGCGAAAGTGGTAGCTGTCGGAACCTATCGCCTAATCTTGGAGACGGTTCATCAGATGAATTTTATGGACACTTTTTATGTACCTTCGATTTCTAAGAATTTGGTTTCTGTCACACCCTAACCCGCCCCTGCGGGCTAGGACACGTGTAACAAAGCCAACAAACCAAACAATTATTTTTAACGTTCCAAAAATAACATTTTAAAGTGAGATACTAGGGGTAAAATAGCTTTTTATCAAATAAAATAATAAAAAGAAATAAAATAAAGTTTTAAAATCATTGAATGGTACTTCGACAGAGTTCCCCCTATTACAGCACCATTTTTCCCTGTTAAACAAGAATTGAAATACCAAAATATCACCAAAACACTTGGAAAATACTTTAAAAACTTCAATCCACAATTTATATTACAAGGATTTTATAAAAACTAAAACATAACCTTATCTACAAAATTCAAACACTAGGAATATAACTACTCATCTAAACTCATTTACATATAAACATATTACACAAAAAAAAAACAATAATCTCAAGCCATCCCAGAACCCCTACAGTTCAACGCTTCTCACTGTGATGTTCGTCCGAACCTGCGTGGTCATTAGCCACAAAAATTGATTAAGCTTTCGCTTAGTGAGTACGTGGTGCTAATCATGCAATTGGAGTATTTAATGATTCATAACACCAATTAAATATTCACATCAATATATGGTCGCAGGCGTGTCAAGTAATCAATCACCATCGTACTGGACCCCTGATTCTGGGCCTTTCTCACTTTATCATCGCTATAAAAGCGATATTACAAACTCTCAAGTGACCAAAGTTAATTCGTTCTGGTCGTCACCACCGTCCCCTTTTCTCTGAGGAATGGGCGTCCCTTATATACGGGCTAAATAATGGTGATTATCAATTGACACCCTTTGACCCAAATAAGTACATAAGCAATTCAACATGTCAACATGGAAATTTCAACATTTTAGACATGTTAAATAATAAATTATCACATGCTTTTCTACTTAATCATAAATTAAGCATTCTAAGCATTTAATAACAATTAAAAGATATTAAACATCTAATTTTGGGATTAGAACACTCACCTCACGAATAAGTCCCAAATAAGCTTAGAAATCTCAAACTCCTTCACAAAACTAGCTCTAGGTACTCCCAATGATATCCCTACATATATATATATATATATATATATCACATATATGTATCACCCCTCAAAATAGGTCGCGGAAAAACATCACCAAAACTGAAAAAGAAAGACATAAAAATAATCCTCTTACCTTCACGAGTCCAAATATGGCTTCGGTTCGTAAGATAGAGATCGTACGGCGCAGTTACAGCGACGGAACGACCAACATAACACTTTTCTTTTATTTTTTTCCTCGTTGATGAGTTCTCTGTAACTCTTTGATTCTTCTCTCTCTGTTTTTTTATTTTTATTTTTATATACTAACTAGCCGACTACCTTAGAAGATATGTTAGAATTTTTATCATATTTTTATTTACACCCCCATAAGTTTCTAAATTCTATTATGAAACCCCTTAATAATTATATTAACTATCAAATATCTAAGTGGGTATGTGTCTATGTCACGTATGGGTCACAAAAGTGGTCCCAAATATTTAATGAAATTACTAATTAACCTACTAGTTATGAATCGTGTCCCTATTTGCTTTCACATGGGTACCCAAACTGGTACCATACAACGTCATAACTAGCAATAAAATATTCAAAATAATTTAACAAATATTCATTTAATCACATAAATGCAACTAAATGCAATTTATCCAATCTAGACCTCCTGTGGATCCCACGTCATATCTATCAAACTGTGCCCTTTATCAAGCACTTATCACATCGGGGTAATTAGAACTTACCCAAATATCACATGCAATTAATTATACTAATTAATGCATGAAAAATAAATATTACTTCCATTTTCTGGGTACGGGTATTACATCTCTCCCTCCCTTTTAGAAAGTTTGTCCCCAAACTTTTCTTACCTCAAGTGTCAAATAGGTGAGGATATTTCTCTCGGATCTCATCCTCACGTTCCCAAGTTGCCTCCTCTACTGAATGATTACGCCATAACGCCATAACACCATAACTGGAGGAATGACTTTAGTTCTGAGCACATGATCCTTTCTATCTAGGATTTGAACTGGATGTTCAACATAAGTCAAGTCTTCTCGAACCATCGACGGTTCCGGAGTTATACGGTGACTCGAATCTGATAGACAACGTCGCAACATAGAAACATGAAACACATTATGAACATTAGCCAACTCTTCTGATAATTCCAACCGATATGCAACTAGACCAACTCTATCCAAGATCAGATAAGGCCCTACAAACCTCGGACTTAACTTGCCTCGCTTACCAAACCATGTGATGCCTTTCGAAGGTGATACTTTCAAGTAAACATAATCAGCTACCTCGAATTCCAACGGTCTTCTACCTGTATCCGCGTAGCTTTTGTAATCCAGGAATGGAACACTGGAAAGCAGCAAAGAAAGTTATGCGATATCTTCAAGGGACGAAGGATTATATGCTCACATATAGGAGATCAGATCAGTTAGAAGTGATCGGGTACTCAGACTCGGATTTTGGTGGTTGCTTCGATAGCAGAAAGTCCACATCAGGCTTTGTGTTTCTGCTAGCTAGTGGAGCAATCTCGTGGAAAAGTGTGAAGCAGTCCATTGTTGCCTCATCCACAATGGAGGTCGAGTTTGTAGCATGTTTTGAGGCCACGAGTCATGTTTTATGGTTGCGGAATTTTATTTCAGGACTTGGTGTTGTTGACTCTATTGCCAAGCCACTGAAAATTTATTGTGACAATACCGCAACAGTTTTCTTCTCTAAGAATGGAAAGTATTCTAGTGGTTCCAAGCACATGGAACTTAAGTACTTGGTTGTTAGAGAAAGAGTCCAGAAACAACAAGTGTCAATTGAAAATTTGAGCACTACTCTTATGATTGCTGATCCATTGACTAAGGGATTACCTCCAAAGACATATAAGGAACATGTTGTAAGGATGGGTCTTTTGAGTAATCAATGATGTAAATGATGGATATTTCAGTTATAGTGTAATTGACACTTATGCGCAATTAAAGTTTGTTTATGTTATTTCATGTTTACATTTATTTGTGCACAATTTATGTTTTATTGTTTGATAAATAGGAAATGTCTTAACAAGACATATTACATGGGCATTACAGAATAATAGACTAAGGTTAGTACAGGTTATTAAAGATGTGGTACATGGAAGGGAATACGACACAAATGTTGTACAACTGCTACGACTCACATTAATAGTCTATGCTAATTTTAGAATGACAGTAACTAAAAGTTTGGGCATATTGGATAATTTCATAAATTTGTGATCACATGTTAAAGTTTTATATGTGGAATCCTGTTAAGTCAAGTATCATAATCGGTGTAGTGGACCAAGTGGGAGAATGTAAATTCCTATGTGACTTTTAGAAGTCCTATTAAATGTGACACACTAGCCTTCTATGTTAGTTGAACTCCACTAACTATTTAGCCAATAGAAGATTGTCCCAATTAATATATATATATATGTATGTATATATATATAAAAGATATACGTTATTAATTATTGAGAGAACCAATGATTGAATGGTTCATCTTTCAACATTTATTAAATAAGGGACTTTTCATATTCAGTAATTATGAAAGTCATTACGTATTCTAAGACCGTCTTTATGACAGTCATTAATAGGCCCTCTTCTCTCCTCTATAAAAGGTACACCCTACCCCTTGAAAGTTAATCTCAATCAATTACAGAAATAAGGGTGTACATAATTGAGAGATAAAGAGAAGAAGGTGAAGTATAGAATAAAGTGCAATCTAAAGGGTTCCAATTCTGTCTCTACCAATTTCAATGGCGAATAACGGTATGTAAAATTATATTTAAATTCTTAAGGTGTGTTATATTCAAGATCTTGGCAGTTAAAGTTATTTCCGCATGATAGTTTTTTATGAATCAAAGTCTTACATAATCACCACGTTATAACTGTAAATCACTTTAACAAATGTTAAAAAATAATGGCTCTGATGACATAAAAGCTAGACTCTAAATAGAATAGTATGCTTCCGAAAATATGTATTCCAAATGGTTCCAAATACACGTGACAATGCACCCACTTGATTTTGATTGGACGAAGTTGAAACTGCCACATGTGCATATTTGGGAACCACTTGGTATATAAAATTGGGGCAACATTTCCTAACGAAAGTATTTCGTTACAAATTGTAACAATTTCTATAACACCCGCATTTGTGTTATTGCATTTGCATTACATTGTCATGCATGATAATGTGATGTGGCGTGTCCTATGACACATATTTGGGTGAGTTTTGACTCACGAGTTGATTTGGGTGTCTGTATTAGAGAACCCTCTGAGACTGTGGTGATTTAGAATTTGTTGTTGTGACATCTCTCCGAGTATGAGACGGTCACTGTGGAACAATTTAAATGTTTATCTGAAAATAAATGTTTACCTGTGTATTTCAATATCTGTATTATTTTCTGTTTTAGAATATATTTCTGTTGTTAGATTTAGTATCCTGGTGAGAACGAATGAACACGCTATTAATTTGTTAGGCTAATTAGCAACTTTGGAAACGTCATGTAGAAATTCGCGTTTTAGCGACCAAACGAAACTTAGTCGAAAACTTTTATAATTTCGAAGTTTCACTCGTAAAGCTATGAATAAGCTGTATAGAAAGTTTCAGAGACTGATTAGGAGTTTTGAAAACTCGTGGGTAGGTAAACGTAATTCCCCGAGAATGTTGCCTATATATAGATAGAGATGAACTAAGATATTTCATTAACTTCTAACCTAAGTTCAAGAAGGAGGCCAAAAGGGGGCTAGAGGGAGATTTGATTGCTTAGAGCTTTGCGACGCCAAACGACGACCTTCCGTCAGTCTGGTTTCTCCCAGATTTCATATTTGAGTTCCTTGAGGTAAGAGCTTCGTTTTGGTACCTATTAGGGCCTGTTTGGCTAAGTTTTCCGAAAAGTTATTTTCTAGAATTTTTTCATAAAAGTTGATAAATGGAATTCTGATCCATAGGAATTGTACTAGACGGACTTCTGCACGTTCTTTGTGCACGGGTTTTCTTCAGATCGAATTATAGGAGCGTTATTTGGAGGTGAGTGATTCAACTATGTTTTGGAATGATTTCTTGGCATGTATTCATGTTATGTTTGAATAGCATGTATTAATTCTTAGAGATATATTGTGTAGTTCATATTGGGCATTTATATTGATAAGTAGGCTCAATAGCACGGTGATATGTTTTGATTACCGCGAGCATGGTGATATGTATTTGAGCATGTTAAGTTGCTTATTTGGGTCAGAAGGAGCACGTGGTCACCGTGCCATTTTGTGGAGCCGATATAGGCATTAAGGTCGCACGATTGTTTGTAGAATCGTGGGTCTTACCCTTTCGCATGGACTTATTGGCGAGGAGTCGCGGATTGGGAGTATGGACGGGCACGTGAGTCTCCGGCGACTAGTATGAATTGTAGAGATGTGAATGCGGACATGTTCATCATTCATGTACATATATTATTTTATTCACTAAGTATTAGCTTAAACAAATCGAAATATGTGTGGTTATTCAAATAACCATTTCAGGTGTTAATGCTGGAGAGGAATCGGAGAAGTGAGCACGTGGGTTGGGAGTTCGCTTGTGAGGCAACTTGAATGTAAATCTTGTAGTTTTGGGATCCTAGAAATGTTGTAATAAGAATTTGGTTGTTTTAACCCATGTTTAACTTGGTATGATAGAATGGATCTAGAACGTTGTATTAGACTATAACATGTTGTAATTATGTTTGGTAATGCTTTAATACAGTTAAGATTACTTTGGACTGAGTTTGAATTGTGTGTTTGATCCTTGGATGGAAGTTAGGAAGCTTTTAAACTTGTTTTCTGCAGATTGGGCTGCTGCCAGGGGAGAAGTCGACTGAACCCCTGAGCCTGTTAGCTACTGCTTCTTATTTTAGCAAAAGCAGTCGACTGGACCCCGCATCAGTCGACTGGACCTCCAGTTTCAGTCGACTAGAATTGCTATTAAAATCCCTGCCCTCCTCCGTCGACTGAGCAGTCGACTGAACCTCTGATTTTAAAATGTGTTTTGTTTTTCCGCTGCGTGTATTCTTTAAACCTAAATTTGGGAACGTTAATGAATTGGTTTAGCCTCGGTGGCTTGCCACGGACTCCGGTTCCGCTATTGTGGGACCGGGCTGTGACATTTAGTGGTATCAGAGCATAAGTTTAGAGCCTTGGGAACGAGTGATGTTATATATGCTGAGTGACGTCGAGTGGAGTGTGTAATTGTGAAGATAATTGTTATCATTGTAGAAATGCTTCATGCATTAGCATTTGTTGATTGTGATGAATGATTCGTGGTGAAAAGTGCATATTTCTAGTGTATTACGTAGTATTTTATGCATACTTTATCCCCAAAGTCCCTACATTTAGGTTCATTCTAATAACAATGTTCTTTTTATTGTGTTAATGCTAAACTATATGTTTTTGCATGGTTTTATAGGTATTAGGATGTAAATCAATGAAGTGGAGCTAAAGAAAGTGATTCTGGTGGATAGAACAACAGAAGCAGCTGAGAAAATGGCAATTTTGACAATGATGACTTCAGATTTGGAAGATTTTCCCAGAGACAAGAAATGTAGATCTTTGAGTTACGGTCGCGTGGCCGCAAACGGGAGGTCAATCCGAGGTCCGAGTAAAAAGTTATGGCCATTCTCCCATCGGTGTGCAGTGCTGTCAAAATCAGAAGAGTTCAAGCGATTGAAGAAGGGTTCAATCGATCGAACCTTCGATCGATCGAACTGAGCTCGATCGATCGAACCTTTTATTCACCCAAAAGTTGCGTAAACTCTGTGGGAACCCTATATATACGTCGTTTTGACGCCAGACGAAGGGGGGACGCACCAGAACGCGAAAAACAGCAGTTTAGGGTAGTTTTAGGGTTGGATTAGGAGTAGGTTAGGTTAGATTCATGTTATTTTTCATCTTTTCCATTGATTCATTGAAGATTATTGATGATTCAACTGTATTACAAGTTATTTACAAGTTTATTTCAGATTATTTACAGGTTTTTCTTCTCCTTTCCCTCTATTTGATTGTTTATTAGTTTATATGCTATGATTACTCTAGTTTGTTATTCCTGTATTAGTTTAATCATGTTTCCGTAGTTTAGACGTTGGCAATATGTGATGAAACATTGATTCCCAGCCTCTGCCATGCAACCTTTAGAAACCTTGGGCTCGATCGATCGAAGGTATTTCGATCGATCGAACCAGAGCTAGTCAAGCGATCGAAGGCATTTCGATCGATTGAAGGATGAGGCAGTCCGATCGATCGAGAGCGCTTCGATCGATCGAACATGTTAAATCTTGAGATGATTCTTTGAAGTATTCCATGACTTTTTGTTTTAGAAATCTGTCATCAAATTGTCCCAATAAGCTCAGTTTGTCACAACAGTTTTTAGAACTTAAAGCCTTAAGGCTATTTTCTTCAATGACTTTTGAAAACCACTTTGAATGCTAACACCATTTAGAGTGCAAGTAATAACCATTGTTTTAAATCGTCTTTCATGTATTTTAACTCACTTGTGACGATGTAGTCCCGGGCATGAAAGGGCTATTGATTCTTTATCTTTAGAAAAATACGGAATGCTGAAAAGGGATGTACTCTATAGAACGTTAATGAATATGCATGGTAGATGGTTAGGATTAATGTGGATTCACGTGTTTCCAACACCTTTAGTTTATTTATTTAATTAGCTATGTTTCTTTATGTTTAGTTTATTATTTAGTTTAATTTAATTAATTAGGATTTGTTAGTACACCTTCACTCCTACATTCATATTTTCTTTTTCTTTAGGTTATAACTTAGTATCTTTTCTTCCTATTCCTTCCCTGTGGGATCGACCTGGACTTCCAGTACTATATTACTTGCACGATCACCTACACTTGGGTGTTGCACAAGAGCGCACAACTTTTTAGTCGTGTCAAGTTTTTGGCGCCGTTGCCGGGGAAGGCAACTAGGTTAGGATTTTACTAAGTTTTTCCATTTTTCTTCTTTTACTTAAAAAAAAAAAAAAAAAAAATCATTGGACTTTTTCTCTCACAAGGAAAAAAAAAATATTTCTTTTGTTTAAATATTTTGGGTAAACATGTCTTATCCATATTACCCTCCATACAACACAAATACCACGAATGGGTACACATTAGGTAATGAGAACTATACCCCGAGTTGGCAAGCACCCACATATGATGCACATTATCAACCTGAGTGCTACCAATCACCACAATGGGAAAACCATCGTGTTAGTCCCCCATGTTATCAAACATATCAAGAACCTCCACCTGGAGAGTTCTATCAATCGCAATGGGGATATAACCAAAATGATAGTGTAGGATATAGTAGTAGTTCCCACGATTACCAAATGCACCAAGACTTTCCTTCTGGGGAGTCTTGCACACAAACACAATGGGAAGGGAACTATTACCAACAACAATGGGGTGAAACTTCATATAGTTATAATGAGGAGAATAACCAAGTGGAGGATAATGGTATGTTAGAATTGCTGCTTAGTGAAATGAAAAGGCTAGAGAGTGCAATTGATAAATTAGGAGCTAGATATCAACAAGCATTTGATAGCCAACCTTTAGAAGACTATACCAGTCCTTCAACGCTACAACCTGAATTTCAAGACACTAACAATGGAATGGAATTAGAGGACAATGATGGGTTCATACCGAGTGAGGTTAACAACTCATTTGAGAAAGTGATAACCCAACAAGAACTCCAAAACCAAACCATTGAGCATGAAGTTGTAGAACCATCTTCTCCTCAACATACAACCCCAGACATTAACTCCTTCACTGCCTTGATAAAGTTGCACAATCTCTTTGTCCAGAGTACTTCAATAGATGACACATATAGTGAGGAGATTTGCGAGGATGAGAATGAGGTCTTAAAAGATGATGAGAGTTTAGGTGACTGCACGCAATTAGGAAAGGATGAGTCCCCTGTTGACTATATCCCTACCTTTGATAGTGACCCTAGGGAGGACGTTATTGAAAAGTCTAAATTTGATTTAGATTCATGTGATATTCATGAACCCTCACCTCTTTCGACCGAAGAGGTGGTGTCACCAAGTTGCCCATCACCTATCCTTGCTATCAATCAAAGCTCTCGTCCTGAGCTTGAATGTTATGTGTACCCCATTCGTGAACAAACAGAATGTGTTGTGGAAGAGGATGGTAAGGATACTAGCACATGTTCTTCACAAAATTTTAACTTTCAAAATTCTTTGAGAGAAGACTTGGAAAATATTGGGCCCACTTTAGATGATCTTAAAATTCAACAAGAAGCTAGCAATCTTCTAGACTGCTTGACCTTCTTGAGTGATTATGACATTGAGGCCCAAATAGATAGCTTTATCCAAGTCCAGTCCAAAATCATGTGCATAGAACAGAAATTCAATTCCTATGATTATATCTCCATACATTCTGTTCTAGGACAAGCGGAGGGTGGTGAAGCTTCATTAGAACATCACTTCGACCCTGCCCCTTTTATTGAACCATGGTCTCCCCCTGTTTTTAGTATTAAAATAGAGGCTGTTATAGGAAATACCAACACCAAAGATCGTTTCTTGTATATAATTCCTAAAAAGTGGGGTATTCCTTTTATAACTGTCCCAAAAAAATTTGGAAGCCATAGGTTTTGCATCATCTCCTCTGACCTTGAGCCTGACATTAGTTGGGGGGAGTTGCATTTTTATGAGGATCCGAACATTCTTCTCACTGTTAAATTATTTTATTGGGAAGATCCTCAAAAATTTCGGTTGTTAATCTATGATAAGTATCTTGATTAACCGAATTTATTAACTGAGTTGTTATATTATGTTCTCTATTTTTTCTTGTTGCTACTAATGATTTTGCAGGTAACTTGAAAAAAATTGGATATTAATGCCTCGAGGTAACATCCTTCCTTCTCTCGCTTTACTTTACATGTCCATGTGCTTAGTTTAGAACATTGGGGACAATGTTTAGTTTTAGTTGGGGGGGAGTGAGTCATTGCATGCCTCATATCTTTTTGTTGTACTTTAGTGTCATATACCTGCTTAGCAACATGTGACTCAGTAAATTAAAATTGTTATTAATTTTTTTTAAATTTTTATTTTTTTTAAAGATAATAAAATGGTTCTTGTTTTTTCTCTCTTAGTTAATGTAGTTAGTTACGATACATTAGTGTTATTTTCTGTATGTTATTAGTATGTGATATACTATGGTAGTTTGTTTACTATCTTAGTTATAGTATGTTTTATGTCTTTTGATCTTCAAAAACTTTGAGCACGTTGTGACAACCTTGTACTTAGCTAAAATGGATTAGTAAGCATAGCTTAGGTGTCTTAAGAGACTGTAGTGGAGACTAATAACCCAAGTGAGCTTTTGTGCCATTCTTTGTTTTTGAGGGTTTTATAAAATTACTCTTACTTTTTGAAAAGCGTATTCATTCGTTGAAAGTCTCATTTTTCTTCTTCATTTTGACTGATCACTAGAAGAGAACGTTCAGAATTTACCAAACTTTAGAGCTCTTGAATTTACTGAAATGAATTATCCTATTAACTTAGAAGATGATTTAGGCCATCTTTTGACCATACACGCATAATACAGCCTTGGCCTACCTCTATGTTATTCCTTTACTTCACCTCTTGACCTTATCATAATCGCCTTGTCTTCATAATCCTAAAGTCTATACCTAACTCCAAATTAGGAGTTCAAGCCTCAGTTCTTTATCTAGGAATGATTGGGATGTGTTATCTTAACAAGAAGTTTGGTTCTGTGAATAAGGGAAAGTTGGCAAAGAAAAAAAAATGAAAAAAAAAAAGAAAAGAAAAAGAAAAGAAAATAAAAGAAAAAAAAAAGCATGAAAAGAAAAAAAAAATGCCAATGGTTGTGACAAAAGAAAAAAAGGAATGAAAAGAAGAGTGTGAAAAAAATAAATAAAAGAAAAGAAGAAGAGAGAGATTGGAGATGTGGGAAGTTTGAAAAGTTATAGTAGACATTCCAATCACATCCTTTGACCCAATTGAATATCACGAGCCTTTCTCTTCTTAATCTAACACCTCTTTTTCAAAGTCCTGATGATTTTAAGTAAATTGGATTTGAAGTTAAGGTAATGAGAGAGTTATCCACGGTATCTCGCTCTTCTAGTGAAAAGTATCCTTTCATGAGACTTTATGCACTAAAATGTCCGTTTTTCTATTTAGATATGAGAAGCATTAGATTCCATTTACATTTACTCTTTATAGCTTCCATATCATGAGTGATAATTATTACACCTAATTCTGAGTGATTTCATCTTAAGAGTGTAATCCCGGTGAGAGTTGAGTCAAAATGAACGTCTTGATAGTGTCTTAGGTTGTGCAAGCTTTGAAATTAAAGTTTTGTATTTTGGTTGTCCATTCACACACACACTTGAAGATTAATAGGTATGGAACATTCTAATGACTTTGATAGTAGATTAACTATAATGTGTGTGTTGCATTGCTATGGCATATTAGAGAGTTTCATGAGATTGTTGAGCTTAACTACATTGCTAAATGAGAGGAAAAATTTCTTGAAAACATTTAAATGAGAACCATTACCATAAACATGAATTTTGTGGGTAGATTCACTGCAAACCCTCACGAGACAACACTCGTCCTCTAGGGGTAACCTAGGGGTTTAAAGGCTTGTTGCATACGCTAAATGCAATCGCGATTCCTGCGAAAGTGATTTAGGATTTTTACTTTATTTTGTTTTTAATTTTTAGAGTTTAAATAAACATTGCTGTAGTTCGCTTCATTGCTAGGGACTAGCAACGAGCTAGTTGGGGGGTGTGATTCGTGGTGAAAAGTGCATATTTCTAGTGTATTACGTAGTATTTTATGCATACTTTATCCCCAAAGTCCCTACATTTAGGTTCATTCTAATAACAATGTTCTTTTTATTGTGTTAATGCTAAACTATATGTTTTTGCATGGTTTTATAGGTATTAGGATGTAAATCAATGAAGTGGAGCTAAAGAAAGTGATTCTGGTGGATAGAACAACAGAAGCAGCTGAGAAAATGGCAATTTTGACAATGATGACTTCAGATTTGGAAGATTTTCCCAGAGACAAGAAATGTAGATCTTTGAGTTACGGTCGCGTGGCCGCAAACGGGAGGTCAATCCGAGGTCCGAGTAAAAAGTTATGGCCATTCTCCCATCGGTGTGCAGTGCTGTCAAAATCAGAAGAGTTCAAGCGATTGAAGAAGGGTTCAATCGATCGAACCTTCGATCGATCGAACTGAGCTCGATCGATCGAACCTTTTATTCACCCAAAAGTTGCGTAAACTCTGTGGGAACCCTATATATACGTCGTTTTGACGCCAGACGAAGGGGGGACGCACCAGAACGCGAAAAACAGCAGTTTAGGGTAGTTTTAGGGTTGGATTAGGAGTAGGTTAGGTTAGATTCATGTTATTTTTCATCTTTTCCATTGATTCATTGAAGATTATTGATGATTCAACTGTATTACAAGTTATTTACAAGTTTATTTCAGATTATTTACAGGTTTTTCTTCTCCTTTCCCTCTATTTGATTGTTTATTAGTTTATATGCTATGATTACTCTAGTTTGTTATTCCTGTATTAGTTTAATCATGTTTCCGTAGTTTAGACGTTGGCAATATGTGATGAAACATTGATTCCCAGCCTCTGCCATGCAACCTTTAGAAACCTTGGGCTCGATCGATCGAAGGTATTTCGATCGATCGAACCAGAGCTAGTCAAGCGATCGAAGGCATTTCGATCGATTGAAGGATGAGGCAGTCCGATCGATCGAGAGCGCTTCGATCGATCGAACATGTTAAATCTTGAGATGATTCTTTGAAGTATTCCATGACTTTTTGTTTTAGAAATCTGTCATCAAATTGTCCCAATAAGCTCAGTTTGTCACAACAGTTTTTAGAACTTAAAGCCTTAAGGCTATTTTCTTCAATGACTTTTGAAAACCACTTTGAATGCTAACACCATTTAGAGTGCAAGTAATAACCATTGTTTTAAATCGTCTTTCATGTATTTTAACTCACTTGTGACGATGTAGTCCCGGGCATGAAAGGGCTATTGATTCTTTATCTTTAGAAAAATACGGAATGCTAAAAAGGGATGTACTCCATAGAACGTTAATGAATATGCATGGTAGATGGTTAGGATTAATGTGGATTCACGTGTTTCCAACACCTTTAGTTTATTTATTTAATTAGCTATGTTTCTTTATGTTTAGTTTATTATTTAGTTTAATTTAATTAATTAGGATTTGTTAGTACACCTTCACTCCTACATTCATCTTTTCTTTTTCTTTAGGTTATAACTTAGTATCTTTTCTTCCTATTCCTTCCCTGTGGGATCGACCTGGACTTCCAGTACTATATTACTTGCACGATCACCTACACTTGGGTGTTGCACAAGAGCGCACAAGATTTTTCTCGTGTCAATGAACTGTGCACATATATCTATATTGTGGCATAGCATGCATGGTCATTATGCATTGAACTCAACAGGGGAAATATTTGAAACGTTATGGCTGATCCACCAAGAGAATTGTCACCGCATTCGCGGATGGACCAAATAGTGAACATGGTGGGAAATTTTATACAAGCGGTAAGTGAAAGAGAACAGAGGAACGTTCAGCCTCCACAAGTAGAAATTCGTTATATCAATGCACCATCGGCACCGCGACCTCAACACACAATCGTGGAACAGTTTCATAAGCGAAAACCGACGTTGTATCATGGGTAAGTTGACATAGACTTGGCCGATCATTGGATGATGGACATGGAAAGACATTTCCGTCAGGTAATATGTACCGATGAGGAGAAAATTTTGTGCGCATCCAATACGTTGATGGGCGAAGCATTGGATTGGTGGAACAACGTGCTTGAACGAGGGAAGCCAACCACGTGGGAAGCATTTAAAGAAGAATTCAACAAACGTTTCTTCCCGCAATCTGCTTATACTCAGAAACGCCAAGAGTTTGCGAGTTTGGTTCAGGGAGATATGACCGTGGGTGAGTATGTTTCTCGTTTCAATGCCTTGCTACGATTTGGAAAAACTACCGTTCCGACTGATAGGGATAAAGCTCGTAAATTTGAGGAAGGGCTTAGAGAGAATATCCGTGGCCGTGTGGACATGTTGCAACACCCGACTGTTTCTCTAGTCGAGGAAGCCGCCCGTATAGCTGAGAAGAGTGTCGACCGATATCGACAAAGGGCAACAAGGAAAGAGACCCAATGACAATAGGGGCAAGAGCTAAGGGAATGCGAAGAAACCGTTCACGCAAGGTTCGGGATCATATATGAGTAGCCAAGGAGGGAGTACGTTCATGGGGGACCCGAGACCGTTGTGTCCAACATGTAACCTGCGACAAAGAGGAACCTACTATCAATTGATCACTTGCTATATTTGTAAACAATTGGGGCATGTGTCTAGGAATTGTCCTTTGAATGCAAATTCGACTACACCAAACACAACCTCGAACACCAAGAGCTACAACCTAGAGATAAGAGGAAAATATTTTGAGTGTGGCCAACCGGGGCATATAGCGAAGAATTGCCCAAGTAAAAGACAACCGAAAATGAGTACCGGGGCATCGAGTGTGCCAAGCGGGTCAAGGGTAGAACCTCGAGTGGATAAAGGGAAAGGAGTCGCGCAACAACAAGGACGATACTTCCAGCTCAGGCCGGGGAATATGGATGATACCGTTGTATCAGGTATTCTTCCTATTTGTTCGTATCCTGCACGTATACTTATGGATTATGGTTCAACGCATTCATTTGTATCACGTGATTTTGTTAAGCATTTAACTGTTAAGTCAGAACCGCTAGGATATGACTTGTGTGTATCATTGCCTAGTAGTGAACCGCTAGTTACTTCTTCGATATTCAAGTCATGTGAAATCAAGATAGGTGATAAAGTTTTGAGCGTTGATTTGATTTCGTTGACGGTGAATTACTTTGATGTTATCTTGGGTATGGATTGGTTGTCGGTTAATCAAGCCAAAATCGATTGTGAACAGAAAAGGGTTAGTTTCTATCCGTCAGGGCGAGAAGAGTTTACTTTTTAGGGTAAGGGAGTGATCATACCGCCGTACTTGATATCGGGGATTCAAGCAAGTAAGATATTGAAGAAGGGTTGTTCGGGTTTCTTATGTTCAATTATCGACACGCGAGTTCTTGGACCATTAATAGAAAACATTTCAGTAGTTCGAGAATTTCCAGATGTTTTTCCCGATGAGTTACCCGACGTATTGATTGAAAGAGAGCTTGAGTTCACAATAGAAGTAGTACTAGTGTCACAACCGATATCTAAAGCGCCGTACCGAATGGCACCGATAGAGTTGAAAGAATTGAAAGTTCAGTTAGAAGAACTGTTGGAGAAGGGTTTTATCCGACCGAGTGTTTCACCGTGGGGAGCTCCAGTCTTGTTTGTGAAGAAGAAAGATGGAACAATGCGTATGTGCATCGACTACCAAGAGTTGAATAAGTTGACCGTCAAGAACAAGTATCTGTTGCCGCGAATAGATGACTTGTTTGATCAGTTACAAGGGGCTCAGGTATTTCGAAGATCGACTTGAGATCCGGTTACCATCAGTTGAAAGTCAAAGAGGAAGATGTTGAGAAGACAGCTTTCAGGACTCGATATGGTCACTTTGAATTTTTGGTTATGCCATTTGGAGTGACAAATGCTCCAGCTGCTTTCATGGACTTGATGAATCGTGTTTTCAAAGATTACTTAGATGAGTTTGTCATTGTATTCATAGATGACATCCTAATCTACTCCAAAAGCGTAGAAGATCACGAGTATCATTTGCGATTAGCTTTACAACGATTGCGTGAAAAGAGATTATTCGGAAAATTGAAAAAGTGTGAATTTTGGTTGACCGAGATAGCTTTTCTTGGACATATAGTGTCGGCAAAGGGAATTTCTGTAGACCCTCAGAAGATAGAAGCAGTTACCAACTGGGTGAGACCAACGAATGTGACAGACATCAGAAGTTTCCTAGGATTAGCTGGGTATTATCGGAGATTTGTAAAAGATTTTTCGCGTATAGCAATGCCGATGACACAGTTAATGAGGAAAGATATTGCTTTTGTATGGAGTCCAGAATGTGAAGAAAGTTTCCAAGAGTTGAAAGGTCGACTAGTGAAAGCACCAATTTTAGCCGTTCCGTCAGGGACTGAAGGATTTATTATTTACAGTGATGCTTCATATAGAGGTTTAGGTTGCATTCTTATGCAAGGTGATAAAGTTATTGCGTATGCATCAAGACAACTTAGACCGCACGAGAAGAATTATCCAACACATGATCTAGAATTGGCCGTCGTGATTTTTGAACTGAAGATTTGGCGTCATTATCTATACGGAGAAAAATGTGAGATATATACGGATCACAAGAGTTTGAAGTACTTGTTTACACAACGAGATTTGAACATGAGGCAAAGGAGATGGCTAGAGTTGATGAAGGACTATGATTTGTCGATTCAATATCATCCGGGCAAGGCGAATGTCGTCGCCGATGCTCTTAGTCGCAAAGTACCAACCAACACCGCATCAGATTTGACTTCTCAGAAAGAACTGATACGAGATATGGAGAATTTGGAGCTTAAAGTGATACCGAGGATTGAAAGTGGCTTGATGTCGACGATGGTGGCACAACCACTCTTGATTCACGAGATCGCAGAGAAACAACTTCAAGATATGGCTTTGAAGAAGATTTGTGATGAGATTCCGATGGGCAAACAACCGGGATTTACTTTTGAGAATAATGTGTTGAGATTGAGGGGTAGAATTTGTGTGCCTAACGAGAAGGAATTGAAACGAAACATCCTAGAGGAAGCACACAATACGAAGTATACCGTTCATCCGGGAAGCACCAAGATGTATAGAGATTTGAGACATGTTTATTGGTGGACGGGAATGAAGAGAGAAATAGCACGTTACGTTTCCCGTTGTACTAGTTGTCAACAAGTAAAGGCCGAACGCCAAGTACCCTCAGGATTGTTACAACCGTTACCGATAGCTGAGTGGAAATGGGAGCACATAACAATGGATTTTGTTAGTGGGTTTCCGAGGTCGAAAAGATCAAATACTATTATTTGGGTGATTGTGGACCGTTTGACGAAGTCGTCGCACTTCTTACCCATTCGAACAACTAGGCCGATGCCGTTAGCTAAGTTGTATATTCGCGAAATTGTGAGACTACATGGTATCCCAGTTTCTATCGTTTCAGATAGGGATAGTAGTTTTACATCGAAGTTTTGGAGAGTCTTGCAAGAAGCAATGGGTACCAAATTGTACTTTAGTACAGCTTTTCATCCTCAGACTGATGGCCAATCAGAGAGAGTAATTCAGATTTTGGAAGACATGCTTCGTTTATGTGTACTTGATTTTCAAGGTGATTGGGAAGACCACCTACCGTTAATTGAGTTCGCATATAACAACAGTTTTCAGTCGAGTATTGGGATGGCTCCTTATGAAGCTTTATATGGTCGTGTATGTCGTTCGCAGATTAGTTGGACAGAGGTGGGAGAAAGAAAGATTGAAGGGCCGAAAATTATACAAGAGACCACGGATAAGATAAAAGTAATTCGACAACGGTTACTGACAGCTCAGAGTAGGTATAAGAGTTATGCCGACAAGCGCAGACGGCCGTTGGAATTCGATGTAGGAGACTTGGTGTATTTGAAGGTGTCACCTTCAAAGGGAATAACCAGATTTGGTAGATACGGGAAACTCAATCCGAGATTTGTAGGACCTTTTGAAATCATTGGAAAGGTTGGACCCGTAGCTTATCATTTGAACTTGCCGAGCGAGTATGCTCAAGTTCATAACGTGTTTCATGTATCGTTGTTACGCAAACAATTAGTGGAAGACAGAGATCAAATGATGACTCCGACATCGAATGAGATTCAGAGTGATTTAACGTATGCCGCGTATCCGGTAGAGATATTGGATCGAAAGGATCAAGTATTACGAAATAACGTAATATCGAAAGTGAAAGTGTTATGGCGTAGTCAAACTACGGAAGAGATGACGTGAGAGATAGAAGATGGGATGCGTACTCAGTATCCGCACCTTTTCGAGACATGAGGTATAAGTTTGGGGACAAACTTCTTTTAAGGGGGAGAGTATTATAACACCCGCATTTGTGTTATTGCATTTGCATTACATTGTCATGCATGATAATGTGATGTGGCGTGTCCTATGACACATGTTTGGGTGAGTTTTGACTCACGAGTTGATTTGGGTGTCTGTATTAGAGAACCCTCTGAGACTGTGGTGATTTAGAATTTGTTGTTGTGACATCTCTCCGAGTATGAGACGGTCACTGTGGAACAATTTAAATGTTTATCTGAAAATAAATGTTTACCTGTGTATTTCAATATCTGTATTATTTTCTGTTTTAGAATATATTTCTGTTGTTAGATTTAGTATCCTGGTGAGAACGAATGAACACGCTATTAATTTGTTAGGCTAATTAGCAACTTCGGAAACGTCATGTAGAAATTCGCGTTTTAGCGACCAAACGAAACTTAGTCGAAAACTTTTATAATTTCGAAGTTTCACTCGTAAAGCTATGAATAAGCTGTATAGAAAGTTTCAGAGACTGATTAGGAGTTTTGAAAACTCGTGGGGAGGAAAACGTAATTCCCCGAGAATGTTGCCTATATATAGATAGAGATGAACTTAGATATTTCATTAACTTCTAACCCAAGTTCAAGAAGGAGGCCAAAAGGGGGCTAGAGGGATTTTGATTGCTTAGAGCTTTGCGACGCCAAACGACGACCTTCCGTCAGTCTGGTTTCTCCCAGATTTCATATTTGAGTTCCTCGAGGTAAGAGCTTCGTTTTGGTACCTATTAGGGCCTGTTTGGCTAAGTTTTCCGAAAAGTTATTTTCTAGAATTTTTTCATAAAAGTTGATAAATGGAATTCTGATCCATAGGAATTGTACTAGACGGACTTCTGCACGTTCTTTGTGCACGGGTTTTCTTCAGATCGAATTATAGGAGCGTTATTTGGAGGTGAGTGATTCAACTATGTTTTGGAATGATTTCTTGGCATGTATTCATGTTATGTTTGAATAGCATGTATTAATTCTTAGAGATATATTGTGTAGTTCATATTGGGCATTTATATTGATAAGTAGGCTCAATAGCACGGTGATATGTTTTGATTACCGCGAGCATGGTGATATGTATTTGAGCATGTTAAGTTGCTTATTTGGGTCAGAAGGAGCACGTGGTCACCGTGCCATTTTGTGGAGCCGATATAGGCATTAAGGTCGCACGATTGTTTGTAGAATCGTGGGTCTTACCCTTTCGCATGGACTTATTGGCGAGGAGTCGCGGATTGGGAGTATGGACGGGCACGTGAGTCTTCGGCGACTAGTATGAATTGTAGAGATGTGAATGCGGACATGTTCATCATTCATGTACATATATTATTTTATTCACTAAGTATTAGCTTAAACAAATCGAAATATGTGTGGTTATTCAAATAACCATTTCAGGTGTTAATGCTGGAGAGGAATCGGAGAAGTGAGCACGTGGGTTGGGAGTTCGCTTGTGAGGCAACTTGAATGTAAATCTTGTAGTTTTGGGATCCTAGAAATGTTGTAATAAGAATTTGGTTGTTTTAACCCATGTTTAACTTGGTATGATAGAATGGATCTAGAACGTTGTATTAGACTATAACATGTTGTAATTATGTTTGGTAATGCTTTAATACAGTTAAGATTACTTTGGACTGAGTTTGAATTGTGTGTTTGATCCTTGGATGGAAGTTAGGAAGCTTTTAAACTTGTTTTCTGCAGATTGGGCTGCTGCCAGGGGAGAAGTCGACTGAACCCCTGAGCCTGTTAGCTACTGCTTCTTATTTTAGCAAAAGCAGTCGACTGGACCCCTCAGCAGTCGACTGGACCTCCAGTTTCAGTCGACTGGAATTGCTATTAAAATCCCTGCCCTCCTCCGTCGACTGAACCTCTGGTTTTAAAATGTGTTTTGTTTTTCCGCTGCGTGTGTTCTTCAAACCTAATTTTGGGAACGTTAATGAATTGGTTTAGCCTCGGTGGCGTGCCACGGACTCCGGTTCCGCTATTGTGGGACCGGGCTGTGATAATTGCTATTTCGTCATGAAAGGTTAAACAATTCCTGATGAAATATTTCGTTACTAAAAGTAAAATAATTACCAACGAAAGTATTTTATAATCAATTGTTACAATTCACAACGAATATATTTCGCACGAAAGGTTAAATAATTACCAACGAAATATTTCGTCACTAAAAGTAAAACAATTACCGATGAAAAAACTTTGTCACCAATTGATAATGTTTCGTCGCCTAAAATTTTCCAAAAATTTTACCCGCCAACTATTAGCGATGAACTTTAGTAACGAAAATAATTTTCGTCGGCAATTGTTTGACTTTTACCCGCAAAATTGTTTTCGCCGAGAAAGGTAGACACTTTTGCCGACGAACGATAATTTTGTCACTAATAGTATATTAGTGACAAAAATAATTTTGCGGGTAAAAGTTTCATCACTAAAAGTCAGATTTATTGTAGTGTTAATGGGGACGTCACTCCCAAGGGCATCACCCGAAGTTAAAATGATAACGAGTGATTGCAAGTGATTGCGCGATCTAGGGTTTGCATTGGTCACCATGATGAGGGGTTGGGTCGTGTAGGTTCATCGTCACCCAAAAAAAAATTAAAATGAATAAAAAATAAGTATCATCTATAACAATACAACATTGCAATAGCTTCTACGATTCCAAATGTAGCCTTGCACAAGAAAGATTGGCTATTATACTAGAATTAGACCCATTGGTTTTCCTCGAAAACAAATTTTTTTTAACAACATTTTCCCCGAATACATTAGTATTAGTTGTTGAGTAATGCTTTGCTTCTCAAAAATTTTCCCAAAAGTATTACCCAACACGCACATGTGGTAGTGGGCCCAATTGATTTTGATTGGTTGATATTAATGTGATCCCACCATTATTGAAGAAGGTCCCACTGCCATGTGTTGGGAAACACTTTTTGAGAAAAAAATTTGGGAAGCATAACATTACTTTTAGTTGTTAGTGTGTGTGTGCAAGTTGGGGAATGGGGTCAAAGATCACTGCCTTTTACCATGCAAGCTGAACCACTTTCACAAATTAGACTTCCATAACTATAAAATGACGAGAGCACTTTTGCTCATCCAAATTTGATTCACCATTGCTCACCTATGCCTTTATTGCCTAACATGTGTCCCCTTTCATTCCCATTTTGCCCTTGTATGAGACACATGTCAGACATTGAAGGTATGGGTGAGCAATGATGAACCAAATTTGGGTGAGCAAAAGTGCTCTCTAAAATGAGTTTGCAAAGTAGAAGTTTGTGGAATCTTTCATTAATTAGCAACTTAGCACTTGTGATTTCGAACAAGGAGAGAGCAATTACGGTAGCCTATACATTTTGTCCAAAGTTATTGTCAAGACAGATCAAAACAAAAGGCTAAACTCATAGTGGTAGTGTTGTACCAACTGTGAAGGCAGCAGCCAAATAATCTTTACCATGCATATGCGCAAATAGAAAGGTCAGCCAATTTGCCTGATTGAACCATACAAGAGTTGTGCCACTGATATATATATATATATAAACTAGCTACATACATAGTAAAGGTCATGGCTAGGTTTTAAACCCTATCATCCACTATTCTGTGTTCCAGAGCCGGCCGTGAGGCCATGCGGTGAAGCTACCGCATGGGATCTCATTTTTAGGTCTATTTTCTTCCTAATTTCTATGAAACTTAGTATAGAGGATTGCCTTTGAAAGTTCACTTGAGGCCTCAAACAATTTTTGGAATATCAGGGCTGCCCTTGCTGTGTTCACTAGTTGAAGTTATCAACAAGTTAAACAATTGATATAGCTAGCTTACTAGGAAGATTTCTACATGCTAGCACTACAACAAATGGGACTTTTGTGGCGCACAGCATTTATTGCGCACAATGCACGTCACAAATACTACTTATTTGTGAAGCATTTTTGTTTTTGCGAAACTAAGTTCCAGATCGCAAATAAACTAGCAAAATTAGTCATATATTTGTATTTACGACACACATGTACATCATAAATAGTTGGGTGGTTATTAATATGTGCACTGAAAATAGTTTAGTGGTTATTTGTGGCGCAATAAATGCGCCGAAAAAAGTGACCAAAGTTTATTTGCGCCGAAAATAAGTGGCCCGCGTGTTTTTGGCTCCCAAAAAAAACTCCCCAAAATTTCTCAAAAGGCAAACCCCCCCCCCCCCAAACTACTAAAGCTCTACCCCGCTCTCAATCTTACTCTATATGCCCCCCTCTCACCGACACCTCATACACGCCTAAAGAAAGTTGTGAGAACAAACGGGACCCTTATCGGATACCCGATTTGAGATTTAGACTAAAAAAATAGAATTTTACACACTTAGGGTGTGTTTGATAACCCAATTAAGTGCTGAAAATGAAAAGATTCAGCACTTATTCTTTTTCAGTGCGTTTGATAACATACCACTTAATTGAAAAAGCAGCCAAAAAATCACTGAAAACTTTAAGTGAAAATTTTCTACTGAAAATAATCACTGAATGCATTCTTTTTCAGTAGTTGAAGCACTATTTTCAGTATTACAAATTCAATCACTTAAAATTTTCAGTACTTAAAATTCAGCACTTAATTTTCAGCACTTAATTTTCAATTTTATCAAACGCACCCTTAAGCTTCATAAAACCTAGTTTCGGAGTTTGTTTGGGTGAAACGGTGAACCGCTGACCAGAAAGGAACGAAACTTTACCGACGCCTCACACACACCTAAAGAAAGTTGTGGGAACAAACGGGACCCTTATTGGATACCCAGTTTGAGAGTTAGGTGAAAAAACATAATTTCACACCCTAAGCTTCATAAAACTTTAGTTTTGGGATTTGGACGGGTGAAACGGTGAACCGCCAATCGAAAAGGAACAGAACTTCACCGACACCTCATACACGCCTAAAGAAAGTTGTGGGAATAAACGGGACTCTTATCGGATACCTGGTTTGAGAGTTAGGCAAAAAAAATTAGAATTTCACACACCTAAACTTCATAAAACTTGGATTCCGGGTTTGCACAGGTGAAATGGTGAACCACCGACCGAAAAGGAACGAAACTTCACCGACACCTCACACACGCCTAAAGAAAGTTGTGGGAATAAACAGGACTCTTATCGGATACCCGGTTTGAGAGTTAGGCGAAAAAATATAATTTTATATTCCTAAGTTTCATAAAACTTACTTTCGGGGTTTGGACGAGTGAAACGGTGAGAGCCGATCGGAAAGGAATGAAACTTTACCGACACCTCACACACGCCTAAAGAAAGTCGTGGGAACAAACGGACCCTTATCGGATGCCCGGTTTGAGAGTTAGGTGAAAAAAATAGAAAAAATTCAAATACTTGGGAATAACAAGTTTTTATTTTTTTGGTTTTATATTCTCTTATTACCTGTAGATTGTAAATACTAAATTACTTTTTGTTTATTTATTTATTATTATATGTTTCAGGATTGGAGTTTTATTGGAAGGTTTCAGACTTTGGAATGATTTTGTTTTTTTGTTTTTTTGTTTTTTGTTTTAAATTCAGAGACACTTAAACTTTAGTGACTTATTTTGGTCATAATTGAACATGACCTTGGATTTATTTAGTGACTTGGATCTATTTCTTGACTTGAACGTGAATGACTTTTTTGTGAGCATAAAATTTCAGTTTATAATTGTAAATTTTTTGATATAACAGGAATACAATACAAGGGGGGAAAAAAAAGAAAAAAAAATGCAAAATTTTAATTTCGGATGTAGTATTTATTGCGCACTTGTTGCGTCACAAATGTTGCCATGTATAATTTGGTTATAGTATTTGTGGCACATAAGTCGCGTTACAAATACTACTGTGATTGACTTGCTTAGAGTATTTATGACACAAAATGTGCGTCGCAAATTCAAAAACATTAAATTTATGATAACTATTTGTGGCGCAATTAACGTGCCGTAAATAGTAATTATTTGCAACGCAAAATTCATGCGTTGGAAATAATTATACTAAGAAATAATTATACTATTTGTGTGCATTAGATACCCAATAACATAAGCTTATTTTTGACGCAAACAACTTTATTTGACGCGCCACAAATTATAAAGTATTTGTGGTGCGTTGACTCCGCCACAAATAGTTATCAGGGATGCAAGAATAACTGACGCACAGGCGACGCGTTGAAAGCGTCAGAAAAGACTTTTGTGGCATGAACGAAAGTATTTGTGGCGCGAATTTGCGCCACAAAAAGTCTGTTTTGTTGTTGAGTAGCTTGTCTTAATTCTCGTTTTAGGGGTTTTTTTTTAAAAGGAGAAATGACTTATTATAGCTACACTCAAGTCTCCTAATACTAACATTATTTCGAACTTTAATTAGAGCATCTCCAACCACTATATCAAATTTTAGGGTGTCAAAAAAAATTTGAAGGCTTATGTGGCAATTTGACTTCTTCAAATGCGGCATTAAGAACTTCATCCAATATTTCAAATTATTGTTATTTTTTTTTAATATTTAACTTTTATGTTGAAGTAAAATTTGGCAAAGTGATAATTTGACAAGGACCACTTTTTGGTATCTTGTGAAATCCACAATGTAAAATTGTGTAAATATAATTTAGTACGTTGGTCACGTTCATGCGTATCAAATTTTTTCATTCGAATCCCATGCCATATTTGCATTTGACAAATTAGGTGGAGGGCTGGGCTATGTCAAATGCAACCGTTAAAAGTGCCAACTCAACTCAGATAGGGCATTTCGATTGAAGATGCTCTTAGGTTCTATGAAAATGCGAACAATTGGGGGAAACAAGCTCATGAGCCTAATTATCCCCTACTTTGCATCCTCGTCAATAGGTACAATCCTTTCAAGATTATGTTTAACTAGAGAAAGTTAAGTTACTTCCGGTTGCCGCTCCTATCCTCTTGCTCAATGGACGAAGAGAGAGAGAGAGAGAGAGAGAGAGAGAGAGAGAGAGAGAGAATAGGTCTAGAATTGTTATCAAACAAATGCTTATCACATCATCATGGGTTTTTCATGCCATTGGAAGAAAGTTGTGTGGGAAATGTTGGAAATATTCCATTGATACAATTGGAAAACAAAAATTATTCTGAATTACAACTCAAGGAAAAAAAGAAACTGAAAAATTACAGACTATGTAAACAAAGCAGGAACTAAAATAAAATTGATCAAACCGAGGCCTGTGAAATTTCACAGTTTCCTTAAAACAGATTCGTCGCCTCCCTGGATGTGCTTGAGGAAATCGTCGGCGTCTGTCTCCCAGGATACAGCAGCTTCTTACAGTGGTACTTGCACCATGTACAACTGCTCCGGAGAACCAACTATATTCTGTGACTCTCTCTCTGAAACTAGGACTGAAAAAAGGAAGAACAGTATGTAAAACTGTGTTGGAGGTTTGTATAGACTGAAGGAGAGTTGGAATATATCTGTGGATTAATCCAAATCAGTTCAGAAATTTCAAAGGTTGTAACAACAACCTTTTGGAGTTCTGTAACTCTTAGACTTTACACATTTCTGTCACATGTTAAGTGTGAAGAAATTCCAAAGGTCTTTTGCAACTTTGAAAAATTTCTGGGGTCCAAAAAGAAATATTCTGACCCGCACCCACGACCGTGACCCGACCCGGCTCGGCCGGTCGGACGGACGACGGCGGTGGCGCGCGCGCGCGTGTGTGGAGTAAACCCAAAGGGCTTAGGTCCTCTCCCTTCCACAAAATTGGGTACCCCTTGAGGCCCAATCCCAAAACATGAAGTAGCCTTGTAAATACACTGAAGACCACTTCTATTTTTCCTATGTGGGATAAGGCAATTTGTGAACCTTTTTTCATTTCACCAATTCCTTGTAGGGGCAACCTTTGATCATTAATTTCTCATTCACCCATCAGTAGTTTTGGACATGTGAATATCCAAACTTCATCTCCTCATGGAGGAGAACACAAATCCACAAGGACCCCACTTAAATTCTAAGTGAGTCCCACTTTTATTAGCCCTTAATAATGGCTAAAACATGTAGCGACTGTATTCCCAAAAGTTAATAAAATGAGTACCTCTTCCGTTTACTTGCTTGAGTCTTCCAATTTGTGGCATGGTAGACTAGGACATGTTAATTTTAATTCTTTGCGAAGATTAATTAAATTAGACCACATACCAAACTTTCATATTGATGCAAGTTATAAATGTGAAACTTGTATTGAAGCAAAATTAACAAAGACTTCATTTCAATCAATTGAAAGAAGCACTGAACCTCTGGAATTAATCCACACTGATGTATGTGATTTAAAAATGGTTCAATCTAGAGGTGGCAATAAGTATTTTATTACTTTTGTTGATGATTGCACTAAATACTGTTATTTGTATTTGCTAAAATGTAAGAATGAAGCTTTGGATAAGTTCATTCTATACAAGACAGAGATTGAGAATTAACTAAGTAAAAAGATTAAGGCGTTGAGAAGTGATAGGGGTGGTGAATATGTAGCACCATATGGTGAGTTTTGTGCACAAAATGGAATTATTCACCAAACCACCGCATCTTATTCGCCTCCATCAAATGGAGCTGCTGAAAGAAAATATCGTACCTTAAAAGAAATGATGAATGCTATGTTAATAAGTTCTGGATTGCCACAAAACTTGTGGGGGGAGGCAATTCTCTCTATAAATTACATTTTAAATAAGGTGCCTCGAAAGAAAGTTGATCAATCCCCTTATAAACAATGGAATGGTCGAAAACCTTCCTATAAGTTCTTACGAATGTGAGGGTGTCTTGCAAAGGTTCTTGTACCTACTCCTAAGAAAGAAATGATAGGTCTAAAAAATGTTGATTGTTTATTTATTGGCTATGCACATAATATTAGTGTGTATCAGTTTCTTGGACATAAATCTGAAAACCAAGATATACACAAGAACACAATCATGGAGTCTAGAAATGCATCATTCTTTTAGAATATATTTCCTTGTAAAGAGGAATATAGTCCTAAAAAATGCACATTTGAGACTGTTGGGGAAACTAGTAAAACCCAAGAAGAGAATGTTGAGGTTGAACCTAGACGTGGGAAACGAGCTAGGACCTAAAAATCTTTTGGTCCAGACTTTCTAACTTATGTTATGGAAAGTGAGCCTCAAAGCTATAATGAAGCTATTAGATCACCAGATGGTCGATTGTGGAAGGAAGCAACCAAGAGTGAAATTGATTCTATCCTACAAAACTATACTTGGGAACTGGTAGATCTTTCTCCTGGTTGTAAGTTGTTGGGCTTCAAATGGATTTTTAAAAAGAAAATGAAGACGGATAGTACTTTTGATAAGTATAAGGCAAGGCTTGTCATTAAAGGGTACAGACAAAAGGAAGGTCTAGACTACTTTGATACATATTCTCCTGTTACGAGAATAACATCCATTCGTATAATTATTGCAATAGCAGCATTGCGAGATCTCGAAATACATCAAATGGATGTTAAGACTGCCTTCCTTAATGGAGATTTGAATGAAGAAATCTACATGGAACAACTTGAAGGATTTTTTGCTCCAGGGCAAGAAAATAAAGTTTGTAAGCTTGTTAAATCATTGTATAGGTTAAAGCAAGCTCCAAAACAATGGCATGAAAAATTTGACAAAGCTATACTCTCTAGTGGATTTAAAATCAATGAGTGTGATAAATGTATTTATGTCAAAGACACAATTGAAGGCTATGTCATCTTATGTCTTTATGTTGATGACATGCTCATAGGGCGTAGTAATGATAAGATCATTAAACCTACTAAGAAAATGTTGAATTCTAAATTTGACATGAAAGATACGGGACTTGCTGATGTCATATTGGGCATCAAGATCTCTAGAAATACTAATGGACTTATTCTGTCACAGTCACATTATGTCGATAAGATTCTAGAGAAGTTCAACAAGTTTGATACTAGTGTAGCCAGGACGCCTGTGGACTTAAGTCTACACCTATCTAAGAATACTGGTAAGAGTGTTTCTCAACTAGAATATTCTCGAGTGATAGGAAGTTTGATGTACCTAATGAGTTGTACAAGGCCTGGCATTGCTTATTCTGTTAGTAGACTAAGTAGATACACTAGTAATCCTAGTGCTGAACACTAGAAATGGATAGTAAGGGTACTGCGGTATTTACGATATACACGTGATCATGGATTGCACTACATGAGATATCCAGCTGTATTGGAAGGATACAGTGATGCAAACTGGATATCCGATATGAAAGATTCAAAATCTACAAGTGGATATGTTTTCACACTTGGTGCAGCTGTGTCATGGAAATCTTCAAAACAAACTTGTATTGCTAGGTCGACAATGGAATCTGAATTCATTGCGCTAGACAAGAATGCTGAAGAGGCTGAACAGCTTCGCTATTTTGTAGAAGATATTCCCAGATGGTCAAAACATGTGCCAGCTATTTGCATACACTGTGATAGCCAATCTGCTATTGGAAGGGCACAAAGTAATATGTATAATGGTAAGTCTAGACATATTCGTCGTAGACACAAAACCATTAAACAACTACTCTCAAGTGGGATTGTCACAATCGACTATGTAAAATCAAAGGACAATATTGCGGATCCGCTAACCAAAGGGTTAAATTGAGAGTTAGTCAATAAGTTATCTAGAGGAATGGGACTAGAGCCTATAACGTTACAAGGGAATGGAATGGAAATCCAACCTAGTTGACTGGAGATCCCAAGATCCAGGTTCAAAGGGACAACCTAATTTCATGTACCTTAAGAGAATCACCGAGAAGAAATGTACTTCTGCCCATTTCTATGATTCAACAGTGATGCCTGCATAGTATGAGGGTAAGTTTAGCTTTTAATGGCTATGTGTGTTGGTATAACCAAGCAGAGTATAGCATGATACTCTAAGTAGTCACCTATGTGAATGTGAAGTGGGGCCGCTTCTAAAAGAATTTGAGAAAGGCAAAATTCTTTGATAAACATTCACTGAACCAAGCGAGTTTTCAAGGCCAAAATGAACACAAGTGTAAGAACTAAACTATGTTTGGAAAGCTCCTGTGTGAGGTCTGTCGATTGTTTACACCAATGGCAATCAGTTCAAGACTATACATTCACTGGTCAGCCAGTAAATCTGATAGATTGTCACAAGGGAAGGTTCAAAGCCAAAAGCTACTTATCCTTTGCAGGAGTGATCCGTTGTGCTCTCTCTTGTCGAGTCGCTGTTCTCACATCATTTCGATTAATTTCATTCATGTGGGGGATTGTTGGATAAATATGTGTTTTAGCCATGATTAAGGGCTAATAAAAGTGGGACTCACTTAGAGTTTAAGTGGAGTCCTTGTGGATTTGTGTTCTCCTCCATGAGGAGATGAAGTTTGGATATTCACATGTCCAAAACTATTGATGGGTGAATGAGAAATTAATGATCAAAGGTTGTCCTTTAC
Organism: Hydrangea macrophylla; assembly: GCA_033977485.1. Lineage (NCBI taxonomy): Eukaryota > Viridiplantae > Streptophyta > Magnoliopsida > Cornales > Hydrangeaceae > Hydrangea > Hydrangea macrophylla. The sequence continues at coordinate 110,648,071 of CM066988.1, read as the reverse complement.
AAGGAATTGGTGAAATGAAAAAAGGTTCACAAATTGCCTTGTCCCACATAGGAAAAATAAAGTAGTTTTTAGTGTATTTATAAGGCACTTCATGTTTTGAGTTTGGACCCCAAGGGGTACCCAGTTTTGTGGAAGGGGGAGGGCCTAAGGCCCTTTGGGTTTACTCTACACACGCGCGCACACGCCGCCTTCCGTCCGTCCGTCCGATTTTTGGACCCCAGAATTTTTCCAAAGTTGCAAAAGACCTTTGGAATTTCTTCACACTTAACATGTGACAGAAATGTGTAAAGTCTAAGAGTTACAGAACTCCAAAAGGTTGTTGTTACAACCTTTGGAATTTCTGAACTGATTTGGATTAATCCACAGATATATTCCAACTCTCCTTCAGTCTATACACACCTCCAACACAGTTTTACATATTGTTCTTCCTTTTTTCAGTCCCAGTTTCAGAGAGAGAGAGTCACATAATATAGTTGGTTCACCGGAGCAGTTGTACTTGGTGCAAGTACCACTGTAAGAAGCCGCTGTATCCTGAGAGACAGATGCCGATGATTTCCTCAAGTACATCCGGTGAGGCGGCGAATCTGTTTTAAGGAAATTGTGAAATTTCACAGGCCTCGATTTGATCAATTTATTTTAGTTTCTGCTTTGTTTACATAGTCTGTAATTTTCCTATTTCTTTTTTTCCTGGAGTTGTAATTTAGAATAATTTTTGTTTTCCAATTGTATCAATGGAATATTACCAACAGGAAAAATCAAGAAAACAAGGACATCAATAGAGTAAATGAATGAACTCAAAAGTTAGTCATGGTTTGTAATCGAAATCTATATTATTAACAGAATCATCAACATTGAACTAGAAATATATATATATATATAGTTTACTTAATATAACTCAATAGCACGAATTTCTTATAAGCTTTAATTAATTGGAAACTACAACTCAAACACCACTCTTAAGATATCCCTACTTAAAGGAGCAAGTATATATATAGTTTACTTAATATAACTCAATAGCACGAATTTCTTATAAGCTTTAATTAATTGGAAACTACAACTCAAACACCACTCTTAAGATATCCCTACTTAAAGGAGCAAGTTTGGCAAGGAAAGAACATTAATGAAGCATAAAGGTCCACACAACACAACTTGTATATCCATTCATAGTGGCATGGATTAGACAAGAAAAAGCAAGATGTTGTCGGCCAAAAGAACAATTACCCAAAGATTTTCTTTCCCCCTTCTCTATTGGGTTTGATCGACAAAGGGTCCCTCCATTTCTGAAATGTGACCCACAAACCACATGATCAGGCTTACCATAAATCAGTCACAAATCTCTCATCGCAAAGAATTTGTACTCGGAACAATGGGAGTGTTAAAGGAGTCATATCATGGAAAAGAATACAAAAACCACTCATGAATGCAAAAGGATATATAAAAGCTAATATGAGCTTATGGAAAAGCAAATTTCCATTTTCATTGCTAACTAGTGAAGGTTCATTTGACATAAAACACCAGTTCCTTCACACCCACTAGCTTCATGCTAGTGATCAGGTGGTGTTATCTATCCAATCCAAGTACACAAGTGAGTAAGGATTATATTAAACATGGTCAATTGGTTTGCTTGCTTTGCTTTCATGGAGGATGATAAGATGTGGGGTCTTCTCACTTATGCGCGGTGCACAGACATCTTCCAAAAGTTTGGCCATGACCCACTATTCAAAGTAAAAAAAAAATGTTTTTTTTTTTTTCCCAATTGATTAATCTTATGCTTCTTCCAATTTGAATAGTCGAGTTGGCCAGAGACTCTAGCTTCACTACGAGAAATCAAGCATTCGAAATTCCTAAGGGCCAAAGTAATTGGCCGAGTTTGGAAGAACGGACCTCAAATAAATATTGGATGGTCTGTATCCAGAGTTTAATGTGGGTTCGAATTCTAATACCAACTTGTCTCCCTGACTTGTCTGGTGTACGTGTGTATTGTGGGATTGGTACATGTGCCTGGGTTTTTCCTTTGTCCTACTCCAATAAAACAATGTCGAGATCTCCGTCTGAAAAATAACGGTAAAATCCGAGTCACAGAAGATAAGTAGAGGAATTTTTCCTCGAATTCATTAATTATAATTTAATGTAGAGTAATGCTAGGTATACTTAAATGGGACACTTAAACTATCCATATGTTGATGTGTCATGACAGTTTTAAAATTAATTCGAACTTTGTTTGATAACTGATGCATAATTTTGAAAATCTACATCAGCAGATGGATAGTTTAGGTATTCTGTTTAGGTGTACCTAGCATTACTCTTTAATGTAATCTCAGTGCCACATAAGTAAGAAATCAAATTTTTGGATACAAATTTTGGAACTATGGCAATATCATCTTTTTCCATATACATCCAATGTCTTTTACAAAATTTAGACGTCTCATCCATGCGTGAAAGCAAGTTTTACAATCTCTTTGGTGGAGATATTGTTCCTTGTGGAAACATATATATGAGAAAATAAGAATGATACACATAATGGCATATTTGGAAGAGAAAACGTTCATCTGTTCAGGGTATTCGTATTTTGAATCTCAAATGATTCTCAAATACATGTGATAGTGTGCCTATTAAATTGTAATTGGAGAATGTTGAAATGGTCCCATCATTTTTGAAGAAAATCCCAGTACCATATGTATTTGAGATTCAAAATTTGGAAAGCATATATAACACTCAACCAAGACACAATATCCTTTTCTGATGTGAATAACTTTTCATTAACCGTTTTCGATTTTAAACATTAAGTCCGGATGATATTTGTGGTCTATTTTCATTTTCTACGGCTTTACATCAAACCAAATCATTTATGGGCTGTTCTAGAAAAGAAATTTTGATTTTGGGATTCAAAAGTAAATTGATTCTCTTAATTCAAATTTGGTGAATGTCAATTTCTTGTATAAGACTGGACCAATCTAATGAGTCTTCTAATCCTAATTTAAAAAGTGAGACTGTAACTAAACCAAATTCTATTTAAAATATTTTGAAACAGACCTAAAATTTGGCTACAACCCGCTAAGTAGGCGGTTTACTAATAAAGTACTGTACTAAATATTGTTATATAACCATCTAGAAGTTAAAAGTAATACTCTCGTTAATTTATATATTAAGCTTGATTTGATACTAAAATTTATAAACCCAAAAAAAATAAAAAAATTTACTGATATTAAAATACTCTAATAAATACTTGGGTAAGAGTAAGTTTGTTAAAGTTTTCAAATAGAGTTTGAGTAAACTACTACTCTAAGAGCATCTACAGTGGTGTTTGGCAAATCACAACTTAGGACAAACTTAGGTTTTTTTTTTCTTGCAATGGTATAAGCCGTACGACAAACTTTAGTTCCATAAGATAGTGGAACTTAAGTTTGTTACACACTTAAGTTTAGCTGTGGTACCACAAAACGACATATGGTTAGCCGTTTTAGTTCGACCACCAAGCGGCCAAGCCTTAGCAGTTTGGTGTCAAATGGTCAAGCTTCAGCCGTTTTGTATACTAAACATATTTCAGTATATATATTCCTCATTTTCTTCATTGGCTAAACTTTTCATTTGGCTCACTACAATGGCTTTATGCAATAGAAATCAGTACCAGACCTCGGAATTTCATCGACTAGGGGTGAAGTTGACGACTAGGGCCGTATACGAGTTGAGCCGCTCAACATGCCCTTATATATACCCCATTTTGACCCACCAAAAAAAGGGACTAACTGACACACGGAGGCCATCGGGCATGCGAATCGAGGAAAGGAGCTATAGAATCCAAACAAGGACCCCAAATGTCAAATCAAAGTTGTTCCAGAGTCCAAAAAATCATTGACCGGGAATTCCAGTATCCGGGGTCGTCCGATTACAATAACCGACGACATTTTTGACCAGAATCGAAGTTTAGCTTATTCAAGACCGGAATCAAGTCCGGGAGACCAGAGGTTGAATTTGATTACATCAAGGAAAAGTAGGCATCGATGCGGGCCCACATAACTTGAATCGTCGCAATCTGACGACCAGCAGGGAATCCGACCCGAACCGAATTAGTTTTTGTGCACCGAAAAAAAAAGAGGACGCGACAGTCAATCCGGAAACACCGAAAGTTCGATTAGGCATGACTGGATAATAACATAGAGAAAAATAGGAATTCTTCAAGTCGAATCGGTCCAATCAGATAATCAAAGAAGAAACAACAACCGACCGAAGTTTCAAGGCTCAGTCGGGAAAGACAAGGGCAGAACGATCATTTCTAAAGTCATAGATTCTCAATCGAACCTTACTGATTCAAAGATAACGTCAATACGATCCTAAATCATCTTGTATCAGGAAGATCAGAGGGCCGAATTTAAAGATATCAACAATCAAAGTTCAGACTGTCCAGATTGAAGTTCGGATCGATCGACGGTCATGATCAATGATTGGAACCAACCACCTTGTGTCTCACCTACATAGGATTACAACCCATGTAGGGCTTCCTTTTTCTTCTATAAATAGAAGGTCCTCCTTCCTCTTTTGGCCGCACAAAAAAAAAAAAAAAAAAACCACAGCCTCTCAAAACCCCCAAACATTGTTAAGGTTTTGTTTGGCAAGAAGAACCAAGACCCCAAACATTTAGTCTATGTTTGTTTGTTAACCAAACACAACCACATCACCAATACCACACCACCACTGCCTCCATCACAGAAAACCCATCATCACAACTCTATTACCCAGTCCCCCTCCCAAACACAGTCCCTCAAAACCTCCAGAAAGTCTAGAATCCAAGCCCAAACCAAATAGATTCTTAAGCGCATCCCAGAAAAAGAAAAAAAAAAAACCACCTCCTACCAAACAGACCCTTAAGCCAACCCATGTTCATCACCACTGGCACCACCACAAACCTCTCATCCGGACGAAGTCCCCGCTGCTAGAACCACCACCAAAACAACCTTCAACAACCCACACACGCCGCCTAAAACCTCCACGCGCCGCTACTACCAAAAACCACCTCCGCCAGCAAATTCGCCCATAGTCATGAGACTCCACCACCACCTCGATATCGTCTGGCCAAATGATCCCAATGCCAGCGGCCCCGCTCCCAGAAGACACCAGAGCAACTGCATGCTCCTTCACTAACCGAGTCGCCTCTCCCACGCTCAGCCTACAGTCAGCGCTGACTAACCAATTGACCAGCCAATCCGCTGCTGCCACGTGGCAGAGACTACCTAGTCAGTGTTTAGTCAGCTTGCCACGTGTCTGCCACACCATCATCTAGTCAGCTTTGACCAGTCAATCTGGAGATGGCATGTGTCATTAACCGCCACGTCAGCAACAACGTATATTGCCACGTTAGACTGAGTCAGCATTGGCCGACCAATCAAAGACTGACATGTAGCACTAACTGTTGCATCATCCTGCCATGTGTCTTCCATATCATCGTTGACTGTCTAATCAGAGACTGACACGTCATCCGGTCATGTGTTTGCCACGTCACTAACCAGTCAGCATTGACCAACCAACCATAGACTGTCACATATCCATTGACTGCCCAGTCAGTAGCCCAGTTAGTGCCCAGTCAAATTTGACCAGCCAATCAGAACATACTACGTGGCCGACTGACATGGCATTTATGTCCAAATTTGGTTTTTCACTTGTTTTCGCCACTTTGAGTTTAATTTTTTAGGAACAGACATTTGTTCCTAGCTAATTTGGCAGTTCCGGATGCACCAGTGAGCTCAGAATTAGAATATTATAATTTTTGGGCCCTCTTCTATAATTTATGAGGCCATTTTCTATTCTCCAAGCCAATTTTGACCCCCGCGGGTCCCGTCCAACTCAGCTCGAGCCCGCTCTAAGCCACTTTATAAGCTTTTAGACTCTTCTAGCCCTTCCGGACCCATTCATGATGTTCCTAGGGGTCGATTTTGAGTCCATCTCAGTTTTTCTCTCCGTTTTTCTTTTCTTTGCTACCATGACATGAGTCATTCTCTTTTTACTCTCCTACATATCCAAACTACGTCAAACCTGAAACTCATTCTCATTATAGACAAAAATAAGAATTACGTACAGCCTGATTCTCGTGTCGAGATACGAATGCAACCCTTACTAGGGTGCGACCATAACCTTTTTCTTTTACCTATCTCGTGTCAAGATACGCATGCTTAAAACATTTTCTTTCACCTATCACATGGCGAGATATGCGTGATTAAAATATTTTCTTTCATGTATCTCGTGTCGAGATACGCATGCTTAAAACATTTTTCTTCACGTATCTTGTGTCGAGATACGTGTGTTTAAAATATTTTTCTTCACGTATCTCGTGTCGAGATACATGTGCTTAAAACATTTTTCTTCATGTATTTTGTGTCAAGAAACGTATAACCTTATTAGGTTAAGCTTATGACTATCATCACTCTTTTTTAAAAAAGGAAAAAACTTATCTTCTTATAAAATAATATGCCCCATTTCAATAAAAATTAGTAAAATTGGCAACCGTGTATCATAGATGCTTGAGGGTGCCTAATACCTCCCATCGACATAATCAAGTCCCTGAACCCATCTCAAAGAACTTTGAAACACATCTAATATGGTGACTGCTGCTTAAAATGATAAATAGACGTAAAGCTGCGTTACACCCATGGAATTCAATTTTGAAACTGGACGCAGATATGCCCAGAAAGATGAAATCAAAAACATTGTTCCTATGCCCTCTTTATTTGAGGCTTTTGCTACTGTTGAGGGTGACGAGTGTCACCATTGTATTCTAGCACCACCAATTGTGCATGTTTCTCCAGTCTCAGGTTTTTTGCATTGACCATCAAGAGTTATACTTTTAAAAGGGTCTTACTTTTTAACAAACATTTTTTTTTAAAAAGTCAAAGATGATTGCATCGATTGTCTTTGCAGGGATTCTAACTCCCGAATAATGTTAGAAGGCGAATCTAAAACTTTTACTTGGCCCTTCACGTACTTTCATCCACTTTCTCACATTTTTTAACGTAAAACAATCGCTATCCTCGAAGGGATTGCTTCCCACCTTTGGTGTGGGTGCGATAGCCTTCACGAACATGTTCAATAATAGTGGGGCAGTGGCTCAGTCCAAAGAGCCAAGGAACCATGAAAAGGGAAAGCATGTTGAGAGGAAGTATCACCTCATCCGAGATACATATAGTTCAACTTAGAGAAGTGGTAGTCACCAAGATTGCCACCGCGGGCAATCTTGTAGATCCGTTCACAAAGGCCTTGCTGTAGAAGGTCTTTGATCGTCATCTAGATAGTTTAGGCATCAGATTTAATTCTAGTTGGTTATGAGTGCAAGTTTGAGGTTGTGGGATTGTGCACTCAAACATATTACTTATATGCGTTAGACATTATGATAGTTATATTTATGGATATCAGTTTACATTTTATTATATATATTTCATAAACATCATTGTAAGCAATTCGTATGTGTGTATGTATGAGATGCATACATGGGAGATACGAATTACTATTCCTTGATATTTAGAATTGTCATAGTGGATGATAAGATTGGATACCTCGTCAGTTTACACTGTAGTATGATTAACTACCATTGGATGTAGTGATGCATCTGATTCACTAAAGTATGAGACTCGTAGTTAATATGTTGATGCTTGTAGTGCATTGACGAACCATGAGCTTCCCTATTAATATTCAATCGCGGTCAATAGTTAATAGGAACTCATATCTTGTATAAAATACGTGTTCTCAATCTTGAGACGATAATGAACACAAGTCATGTATACTTTGACTTATCAATCAGTGAAGTCTTCAAGATCAACACCCGAGTATCTTGGGTAATACGTGGACATATATTGTCAAGACATAATCGAACCTCCGTCAAAGAGTAAGCATTCTCTTGAGAATGTCACCAAGTTGATTACTGAGAATTACAGTCTTGTTGATAAGTAGTTATCAACATGTTTGGTTATTATGAAAGGTGAATGAGACTCAAGGACTATAAGATGTATTTACAGTTCAGGTTGAAAGTACTGGTTATCCGACTACCTGAATGTGACTACGAATGCAGAATGTGAAGGGACATTAGTATCACCTTACAAGTCTAGTTACTGCTTCGGATATCTTCTTATGCATCGAAGTGTAGTTATCGTTATTTAGTGGAACTAACTGTTAGGGATATATACTAAAAGCCATGCTTTATGTAGTTGATTTATTATTCGTTTAATAAAATCAGTTAATCCATTTTTATGAGAATCTGTGTGGGCAATGTTTGTATTATATTATTTATTTAATATTATGCATGTGTGTCTCTCATTCTATATAGTAGGTGGTTTGGTGTGTAGAGTTCGGCTTACACACGGAAGATCAGGCCATCAGATATTATAGAATGTAAGATTTTGGTTTACAGTCTTAGATGGGATTGGACACACCATCGGTAGGACTGCAGCATGGTGTTGTAGTAGGTTTGTCTTGACTACGAAAAACGGTATAGTTTCAACTCACTAAGCTGGTACACTTTGTGTATTAAACGGGACTGACTTGGGGTAATTATCTTTATACTGACTTATAAGATAATTAATACCTCATGGCTATTATGAGTGCTTATGCTCTAAATCCTAAGTTAATTTGTAGACACGTACATTTGATATTTACACTTTGATCCATAAAAGGGTGAGATCCTTAAATGGGTCAATATCTCATTGGATTGGGTGGCAATATTAATTGTGTGGTGGTTATTAATTAATGATGGAATCCATGTCTCAATTTTGGGATTGATGATATCCCCTTGAGAAAGCTTATAAGTTTTGATTATGTCAAACCCTGCAGGTGGATTTTGTATCCGACATATCAGATAAGTTAAGCAGAGAATCTCAAGGAATTTTAAGAAATTAATTAAATATGATTGTCAGTAATTATATTTAATTAATGGATATCTGTAATCTTAACATGGGGAGATAATAAGCATTTAATAACATGGAGCTCGAAATATATTTTTGAGATAAGGGTAGGAGTGCAACTATAATTCTTTAGTGGTATGAATTATAATTTATGGAAATAGGAATCTGATTCAGTTCGGATTAGGGTTTCCTAATTCCATAAGGAAGCCTATTCCTTATTGACTTCTTATGGTCCCTATCGTAGCCTATATATATGCTGCTTTGGTTCTCTTCTCAGCTAGCGTTTTTCTAAATAAAGAGAATTATAACTCGGAATAGAAAAGAGAGCGTAAAAGAGGGAGAGCAGAAAATAGAAAGGATTTCGAAAGAGCCCACACTTAGTTCGATATTCTGGCAGCAAAGGAATACGGTAGAAGATTGTGAGCTGTTATCGAGCCCGTGTTCTTGATTCGTCTACTACAGCAGTCCGTTTTCGCAGATTAAGGTAACCCTAGTTCCGTCCTTGTAGGGTTATTGTAGTTTTCACGTATTTTTTTTGCAGTACCAACTTATACGCATTGTCAACGAATTCTGGGAACGCAGTTTCCTAACAGTGGTATCAGAGCAACGTTGATTCTGCGTATAGGTTGGACGCAACCATGTTGTCCAATAAAACAGATCTTATGCGTGCATTGATGGATGGATAGAACGTAGATCTATGCTAACCCTTGTTTTGCAGCGTTCTTATTCCACTATTATGGTCACTGGTTTTGTGTGATTGGATCCCACGATGGGTTTATTCGTGGTTAATATTGCTGTTTTGATATAGCATGTGAACTCCTTTATGGAGGCATAGGATTTGTATGTATTGGATCCCACGCTTGATTGATGTGTGGTTAATTTACTGCAAATATATAGCATGTGAACTCCTTTACGGAGGCATAGGGTTTATGTAATATATCTCAAGTAAATCTGTGAAGATGGTTCGTGAGAGCAGTTTTACAAGCAGCTCGAACCCCGTTGCGTAGTGGCGACATAGAGCTAATCGGGTTCAATGAAGATTTCTTCACAAGAGTTGCAGCTTGACCATAATAGTGGGATTCCTATTTTATTTTGGTTTCCTTATTTATGTGTGATTGAATGATTATTATTGTTTCATATTTAATGAATAGGACAACATGGATAATTATTCCTAGACCTATTTCAGATGTCTAGCTGCATGTTTAATTTATATTAATTTAAAATGATGGACAACTACATGTGTATTTAGAAATAAAACTAATTCCATAATTTGAAAACATAAGTACTTATTTTCTAAAATCATGAGAATAGAATAATTTTATTATCTACACATGTGGGTTTCACTAGTAAGGATGAATTAATCCTTGTCAAGTATTCCATTATTTTTATTAATTAAATTAAAAGTTTTTTCTAAAAAATTATAACCCTCAATTTTTTTTTAAAATTCTAAGTGGGAGAGGGAATTTATCAAGTATAAATCCCATGGTCTCCATCACTAGTTTGTAGATGATATGATTAATTTTGTGTGATGGCTCTAGTGTCATCCTCCCTATCGGATGTAGTTGATCATTGAATCATCAGTACAAACTTCTTTAAAAGAATATTTTGGGTGATTGTTAGTGTGGATCACCTCTCCATCAGAGGTGTTCCTCATGGAACTCTTGACCTAGAATTAAGTGATGGTATACACTTAGCTATAAATAATAATATCCTCTCCATCTGAGTCACTGTTATTATTTATAGGACCAAAGCAAGTCAGCAGTTTAATTTTATTAGGCAAAGTACATTGCCTGGATAGTAAAATTAAAAAACAATTGTCTATCTGAACAAATGATGGATAGTATATGGCTTCCCATCGAGTCATACTATTCGCGGTGTATCAGGTTGCTGGCGGATTCCTTTCAAATATGGTAGAGGGAACCAATATTTTCAACTCGAATCCATAGTAATTTTTGTCCAAACGTAATTATTTATGTTATGTGATTCTCAGGCTTTTAAATGGGTACTTTCAATCCACTTGCTGTTATACTTAAAGAAAACAAACTTACTGGACCAAACTATATAGACTGGAAAAGGAATTTGGATATTGTGTTAACTGCTGAAGAGTACAAGTTTGTGCTTACTGAAGAATGTCCTGAGCAACCTGGTGAGGGGGCAACCGCTGAGGAAACCCAGGCTCACAAGAAATGGGTCAAGGCTGATGAGATGGCGCGGTGTTACATTTTGGCATCCATGTCAAATGTTCTGCAACATCAGCATCAGTCAATGACCAGTGCCTATGACATGATGGAGAGCCTCTGAGAGATGTTCGGGGATCAAAGTCGTGCTGCTAGGCAGGTTGCTATGAAAGACTTGATGAACACAACCATGGCTGAGGGGACGCCTGTAAGGGATCATGTTCTTAAGATGATATCTCTTCTTAATGAACTAGAGATCCTTGGAGCTGAAATTGACGGGGAAACCCAGGTCGATATCGTACTCCAGTCACTGCCAGAGTCTTTTAAGCAATTCCGCCTCAATTACAACATGAATAAATTTAAATATACCTTGGCGGAGCTGCTTAAAGAACTTCAGGCAGCTGAGGGTCTCAACAGAAAGTCAGGGAGTGCTCTTGTGTTTGAGAAAGGTTCTACTTCAAAGCCGAAAGGCAAGAAGAAAATGAAAAAGGCTCAAAAGAAGGCCGCGGGTCCTCCGCCAATCCAAAGGCCACGACGACAACCGGGAAAGCCTAAAGGCAAATGCTTTGTTTGCAAGCAACCAGGACACTGGAAGAAGCAATGTCCAGTTTATCTCGCCAAACAGAACAATCAAGGTAAATCTCATTTACTAGTTGTTGAATCGTGTTTAGCGGTCCGATCTACCGGTACCTGGTGTGTAGATACGGGAGCCACTGATCATGTATGCAATTCTTTGCAGGGGTTCCAGGGAACCAGGCAGCTCAGTGATGGAGATATTTATCTATATATGAGAAATGCTACGAGAGTAGCAGCAGTTGCAGTAGGAGATCTACATCTTAGTTTTGGTAGAGATAGAATTTTAATATTAAGAAATTGCTTTTATGTACCTTCTATTAGAAGGAATTTAGTTTCAGTTTCTAGTTTAGTAAAGAATGGATATTCAGTTCATTTTAATAAAGTAGTAGTTATTAAAGAAAATAAATGTTTTATTTGTTCTGGTCAATTGGTGGATGATCTTTTATATTATAAATCCTATCTCTCCTATGGTGCAACTTAATGAATTGAATAACACAAATAGTTTGCCGTTTAAGAGAAAAGAACCTTCGAGGATGAACCAAACGCATCTTTGGCACTTACGCCTTGGTCATATTAATTTGAAAAGGATTCAAAGACTGGTTCAAAATGGGCCATTAGGCTCATTGGAAGTGGAGGCACTTCCAGTCTGTGAATCCTGCTTGGAAGGTAAAATGACCAAGAGGCCGTTCTCAGCCAAGGGCTATAGAGCTAAAGAGCCGTTGGAATTGGTTCACTCTGATTTGTGTGGTCCTATGACTGTCCAAGCAAGAGGGGGATTTGAGTACTTTGTCACTTTCATCGATGATTACTCAAGGTATGAGTACATTTACTTGATGCGGCGTAAGTCTGAATGCTTTGAGAAATTCAAAGACTTCAAGGCTGAAACGGAGAAGCGTCTAAATAAATGTATCAAGACACTACGATCTGATCGTGGTGGAGAGTACCTCTTGGGAGAGTTTAGGGAATACTTATTGGAGCAAGGGATTACATCCCAATTGTCTGCACCCCGTATGCCTCAGCAGAACGGTGTGGCAGAAAGAAGGAACAGGACTCTTATGGACATGGTAAGATCTATGATGAGTTATTCAGATTTACCAATTTTCTTTTGGGGACACGCATTAGAGACAGCCGCATACATTCTAAACTTGGTACCATCTAAGTCAGTACCTACTACTCCCACAGAATTGTGGACTGGGCAAAAGCCTAGTCTGCGGCATGTTCAGATCTGGGGTAGTCCAGCTGTAGACACCCCGATTTTGACCAAACGTCAAATCCAGGGATTGGTTACCTCTCAAAGACCGATGATGACAATGATCGGTGACATCCGAAGATCTTCCAGAAAATTCAAAATGATTCTTCAAGGCAAATTTCAAAATTAAAATAGAAAATATAAAAAGGAGAAGGAAGAGAGAGAGAGTTTGGGTATTCGGGAGAAACCCGAATAATAAAGAACGCGTGAGAAACCCAGTCTGGGAACCGGATTTTAAGAAAAAATAAGAATAATAAAGAGTTCTTTTGAGAGAAATAGGAAGACAAAATAAATAAAAATCTTGGAAAAGGAGAAAATACAAAAAAAGAGAGTAGTATATTCAAAATATACCATGCACATGGTTGATACCATGCACATGGGGGATATTAATACAAATATATATATATATAGAATAGAAAAATTGTGTTTACACCAACATATTTTTGAAAAATCAAAAAGAGGGACAAAATTCAGTTAGCCCCGGCACGCGGAAAACGCGGCGGCACTCACTGAGTGCCGCGCCGGCACTTAGTGTTTGCCGCCCGGCATTCAGGGAGTGCCGCCCGGCATTCAGTGAGTGCCGCCGGCACCCGTCGAGTGCCGCCGGCTGTAACAGACTGCTTTTCTCACATGTTCTAGAAGAAATCTTTGCACATGGGTTTCCACCCCGAATTTACCCATTTATCCCTGGATTGAGGGTCTATATAAACAAACCTTCTCTTCCATTTTTCACATACTTGGAATATACTTGAATCAACACATATACTTGAATTTAGAGAGAGAGAGAGATACAAAATCATATAGAGAAAAGAAGAAATTCTTGAAGAAGCTTGAAGAATTTGAAGAATTTTGAAGAAAATCTTGAAGTCTTGGAAGATCTTCACAAGAAGTTGAAGAATCCCTTGAGGTTTTAGAGGTAACCTCTCAATCATTTGATAGAATTAGGCCATTCAATCACAAGTTCATAGTTCTAGGAACTTTACACATTTTCAAAACCTCTCTTCTTACCTCATTTCATCACACACCACTTAGAACTTGTGATTGAATCTCATATTACTTCATTGATTTGGGTCTAATTGATGCCTTGGGTTTAAAATAAAATCAATTTTGAAGAATTTGTGTTCTTGGTTTCTCAAAGCAAATTTTGATTTCTTATTTCTACCATTTCTTGTAAGGTTCATGAGATCTTCCATATCTCATTGAACCTCTTTGAGTTTGATTATTCAACTTCTAAGATCTCATGATCTACATGGAGGTTAGAATGAATCATAATTTTAATCTATATATAATTAGTGAGATTCAAGTCTTAATCCATGACTTGAACCTCTTCATGGAGAAATCTTATGGAATCCTTACCATATTCCAATAAGGTTTCATTAGATTTTAACTTCACTTAAGACTCCAATGACCATCAAATGGTAGGAGTAATCTTAATTTCTCTAAGTAATCTTTGATTTTCCTTGCTTCTATTTCACTAAAAAGGCTCATGAGATCTTTCATATCTCATTGAACCTCTTAGAGTTTGATTCTTCAACTTCTAAGATCTCATGATCTACATGGAGGTTAGAATGAATAATAATTTTAATCTATATATAGTTAGAGAGATTCAAGTCTTAATCCATGACTTGAACCTCTTCATTAAGGAATCTTATGGAATCCTCACTATATTCCAATGAGGTTTTGAGTAGATGTAACTATATTTAGACTCCAATGACCATCAAATGGTAGGAGTAATATTTTTGAACTCAAGTTTTGGTCCATAGGTTTAGGTTCTTTATTTGAGGATTTTGTGAAGTTCATTTCAATACTTCATCAAGATCCATAAGTGTGGTGTGCCTCATAGTCTTCAATGACCATCAAATGGTAGAAGAAATAGTTTGGTTTGAGCCCCAACTTCATGTTCTAATAGTTGAGGCCAATCAATAAACTTGAACAAGCAAAATGAAACAGTGGGTTCATAAACTGTTTTTGATCAAGGATTTTTAGTTTGAAATCCGACCGTTGAAATCAAGTGAAACCAACGGGAAAGTATCAATAACACATTGTTTTACCACTGTGATTTTTGTTTTAGTAAGATTTTGTGCTTAGAAGGGTTTGATCATGGTTTTTGTGAGCTAATTACAATCTGTCCAGAGTTTTAGAATACTTTCAGAACAGTAAGTCCGTTTTGAAATTAATAAATCAGAACCCTAATTAAGTTTTTGGGGTCTCAAATATTTTTTTATAAGTACCTTAATGTGTTAGGAAGGTACCCTAAAAAGATCTAGGTGTTTCTCATTTTTTTACTATTTTTAGAAAATCATACAAGATCTCTGGACAGAGAGTTACAAAATCCTGAGTGAGGTCTAGTATTTTCCGTATTCCCGGAGATCTAACCGTTGAAACCTTGATTTTCTTTTTGGGTTAGAAACTAGACTCACAGAGGCATAACATATCCAAAAATCATCAAGATCTAACCGTTGAATTATTTTATTCTTATTTTTGAATGGCTGGTCTGCTCTCTGTAAATCACAAAAAACTGCTACTGTTTTGTCTAATCTCATTTATTTTTGATTCAAATGGTCTCTTAATGTCTTGAGACCCAAACCATGTTTTGAGTAATGATAATTTGACTTAAATCCAGAGGTTTAATGATCCAAATTAGTGAATAAATTCACATCTCACTCTTGTTTTTATTCATGCATTCATTCATATATGCTCATATTCATAAATAGGACTTGTAGCTTGTCTAAATTGTATCTAATTGAACATGGCTTAGGATTAATTACTTTTTGATATCATATCTTGTCTAAGGCATGCGTACTAACCTTTGTTTTGTAGCGCATTTGAGGTACAATTTCTCATCCTTTCCTTAATTTAATTCATTTCTTTGATTTTAATTGATTTTTCGACCCCATGTGCGACACCTTAGCTTAGGTTTTGCCTTATGTGTATATATGTGTTAGAGACCTTTCTTAGGTTTATTTTTTGCATGCATTGCACGTTTGATATTCGCGGCCGGATCCCGGGTATGTTTTCTAGTTCTCTATTGCATATCATGATGTTTGCTAGTTGAATTATGTGACTTATGAATGATATTTTACCGTTAGCAATTTTGCACCCTTTCAACATGCTTGTGTTATGTATACCTATATATGTATTAATTGAGGGCATGCTTAGATTAATAACTTGATTAAAAAGGATGTTGAGTAGAGGCCTATCGTGAGATAGGATGAAAAGGGGGTGTTTTAGTCCGCCGGGCTCCTTCCCCTTTCATTCCATAATCCCCGGACCCAGTTTATCTTTGGTTTCGCAAAAGATCAGTTTGCTTTTAAAATGGTTTCTTAATTTTCCTTTTTAAAAAATTAAGTGGCGACTCTTTGAATTTGAAAATATTTGTTTTAAAAGTGGGTAAAATTTGAAAAAAACCTGCGATATCCACACCAGCACATGTGCTGAAAGGGAACGCAGAAAAGTTAGAATCAAGAACAGAAGTATGTTTCTTTGTTGGGTATCCAATAGGAACTAAAGGTGGTATGTTTTATAGTCCTAAGGATCAGAAGGTTATTGTTAGCACCAATGCCACATTCTTAGAAGAGGACTATGTTATGGACCACAAGCCCAGAAGCCGTATTGTTCTAGAGGAAATGAGAGGAAAGACACCGACATATACTTCTTCGATACCAACGGTACGAGAAGAAACACCACAAGAAAGAGTTATCGATATTCCATTACCACGTCGTACTGGGAGGATTATTGAAACTCGTGTAGATCCCGAACCAACCATTAACACGCAGGTTCCTGAACCAGTACAACGTGTAGATAATGGTGTATTAGGTTCAGAATCTTCACAACAAAATATCAGTGATACACAGACACGGGTTGTGCCTCGTCGTAGTGGGAGGGTTATTATTCAACCTGACCGGTACATGTTCTTGGGAGAGTCTTATGACTGGGTCCCTGACGAACAAGGTACCGACCCCTGTAACTACAATGAAGCACTCCAAGATAAAGATGCAGATCTTTGGCAAAAGGCTATGAAGTCTAAAATGGAGTCCATGTACTCCAATCAAGTCTGGGATCTTGTAGAACCACCTAATGAAATAAAATCCATTGGATGTAAGTGGATCTATAAGAAGAAGAGAGGAGCAGACGGTAAGGTGGAAACCTTTAAAGCAAGGCTTGTTACGAAAGGGTTCACTCAAAGAGAAGGAATCGATTATGAGGAAACTTTTTCGCCGGTGGCAATGCTGAAGTCTATCCGGATTCTCTTATCCATTACTGCACATTTCGATTACGAAATTTGGCAAATGGATGTCAAGACAGCATTTCTAAATGGAAATCTTGACGAGTGCATCTATATGATGTAACCAGACGGGTTCATTGCGAAGGGCCAAGAACACATGTTGTGCAAGCTTAAGAAGTCCATTTATGGACTTAAGCAGGCATCTAGGTCTTGGAATATCCGTTTTGATCAAGCAATCAAGTCTTTTGGTTTTGATCAATGTGCGGATGAATCTTGTGTGTACAAGAAACATGATGGAAGAGTGGTGGTGTTCTTAGTACTTTATGTGGATGATATCTTGCTAATCGGAAACGATGTGGGGGTATTATCTTCTGTAAGGGTATGGTTATCCAGTCAATTCGATATGAAGGACTTGGGAGAAGCCAGTCACATCCTAGGGATCAAGCTTTTGCGAGATCGCAAGAATAGGATGTTGGGCTTGTCACAAGGCACTTATATTGACAATATTCTTGCAAGGTTTAGCATGCAAGATTCCAAGAAGGGATTCCTTCCCTTCAGACATGGAATTACTCTATCTAAGGATCAGTGTCCTAAGACACCTGATGAGATAGAGAAGATGAAGGCAGTTCCTTATGCCTCGGCAGTAGGAAGCCTAATGTATGCTATGCTATGTACTAGACCTGACATCTGCTTTGCTGTTGGCATGGTTAGTAGATATCAGTCTAATCCAGGGCAAGAACATTGGACTGCGGTGAAAAATATTCTCAAGTACCTGAAAAGGACTCGAGACTATATGTTAGTTTACCAAGCAGATAGTCTTGTACCCATTGGGTACACAGATTCTGATTTCATGTCAGATAGAGATTCCAGAAAGTCTACCTCAGGATATGTGTTTACCCTAGGAGGTGGAGCCATTACTTGGAGGAGTATCAAGCAGTCATGTATTGCTGATTCTACCATGGAAGCCGAGTATGTAGCTGCTTCGGAAGCCGCTAAAGAGGCCGTTTGGCTCAGAAACTTCCTTATGGATCTAAGAGTGGTACCTGCGGTACAATCGGCTATTACCCTTTATTGCGATAATAGCGGAGCGGTTGCTAACTCAAAGGAACCAAGGGCCCATAAGAAGGGAAAACACATTGAGCGTAAGTATCACCTGATACGAGAGATCGTGCAAAGAGGTGATGTTGAAGTGACCAAGATAGCATCAGCAAATAACCTGGCAGATCCTTTCACCAAGAGCTTACCGGCCAAGACTTTTGACAGTCATGTAGAAGGGATAGGAGTGAGGTGTGTCGCATCATGGCTTTGAGTCTAAGTGGGAGATTGTTAGGGATATATACTAAAAGCCATGCTTTATGTAGTTGATTTATTATTCGTTTAATAAAATCAGTTAATCCATTTTTTATGAGAATCTGTGTGGGCAATGTTTGTATTATATTATTTATTTAATATTATGCATGTGTGTCTCTCATTCTATATAGTAGGTGGTTTGGTGTGTAGAGTTCGGCTTACACACGGAAGATCAGGCCATCAGATATTATAGAATGTAAGATTTTGGTTTACAGTCTTAGATGGGATTGGACACACCATCGGTAGGACTGCAGCATGGTGTTGTAGTAGGTTTGTCTTGACTACGGGAAACGGTATAGTTTCAACTCACTAAGCTGGTACACTTTGTGTATTAAACGGGACTGACTTGGGGTAATTATCTTTATACTGACTTATAAGATAATTAATACCTCATGGCTATTATGAGTGCTTATGCTCTAAATCCTAAGTTAATTTGTAGACACGTACATTTGATATTTACACTTTGATCCATAAAAGGGTGAGATCCTTAAATGGGTCAATATCTCATTGGATTGGGTGGCAATATTAATTGTGTGGTGGTTATTAATTAATGATGGAATCCATGTCTCAATTTTGGGATTGATGATATCCCCTTGAGAAAGCTTATAAGTTTTGATTATGTCAAACCCTGCAGGTGGATTTTATATCCGACATATCAGATAAGTTAAGCAGAGGATCTCAAGGAATTTTAAGAAATTAATTAAATATGATTGTCAGTAATTATATTTAATTAATGGATATCTGTAATCTTAACATGGGGAGATAATAAGCATTTAATAACATGGAGCTCGAAATATATTTTTGAGATAAGGGTAGGAGTGCAATTATAATTCTTTAGTGGTATGAATTATAATTTATGGAAATAGGAATCTGATTCAGTTCGGATTAGGGTTTCCTAATTCCATAAGGAAGCCTATTCCTTATTGACTTCTTATGGTCCCTATCGTAGCCTATATATATGCTGCTTTGGTTCTCTTCTCAGCTAGCGTTTTTCTAAAAAAAGAGAATTATAACTCGGAATAGAAAAGAGAGCGTAAAAGAGGGAGAGCAGAAAATAGAAAGGATTTCGAAAGAGCCCACACTCAGTTCGATATTCTGGCAGCAAAGGAATACGGTAGAAGATTGTGAGCTGTTATCGAGCCCGTGTTCTCGATTCGTCTACTACAGCAGTCCGTTTTCGCAGATTAAGGCAACCCTAGTTCCGCCCTTGTAGGGTTATTGTAGTTTTCACGTATTTTTTTTGCAGTACCAACTTATACGCACTGTCAACGAATTCTGGGAACGCAGTTTCCTAACACTAACGTTAACCAATCAGTTAGTTAATTCTCATATTAAAGAGTTATCTCATAGAGGAATTAATAACTGATCTAAGCTGATAATTAAGAACTTAGGAGGTTCCATTCTTAGCTTCATAAAGAATACAAGGCAAGTAAAAAGAGAAATAATCGATTGTTGGTCAATGGCAATCGATTGGTTCAGCAATCAATTGCCACTCTAGGAAATCGATTGCTATCAAGGTCGGTTAGAAAACTTATAAATAGAGGGCCTATGGGGCAAAAATAGATTGAACATCGTTTTGACCTTCCAATAAGTCTTAGACCTATTTCTAAGTTCTCTAGACCTCATTTCTCTCGCAAGTAGGGTTCCCACAAGCGTTAGTCTTTCCAGGTTGCGTTCGAGAAGACATAAGAGTGAAGATCTGCTTCAAAAACTTGCTGAAACTTCATAAGATTCAAGGTGTTGATTCAAGCAGTCAAAGAGGTTTGTCTTCTTTACTACGCATCATTAGATTCAATAAGAAGTAGAGCACTGAAGAAAAAAATACACGTATTTTTCCGCTGCAATTTAAATTTTTCAAAAACTAAAATCAACATTTTAGGCTCGTTTAATAAACATGCTAGCCAAGCTCAAATACCCATGAGCTCGATTCGATAGAGCTAGCTTGTGATCGCGTGTAAATAAGGTTCTATAATAAGCTCGCAAAAAAGCTTGTGAATAGGCTAGATAAAGGCTTGTATAATAGCCTATATATGCAAATCTATTTAATAACTATATAGTTTTGGTAGAATTGTGAAAAAGCAGGTGACTAAGATTGATAAATGGCTTGTGCACTGAATTTATATATGTATATCTGTTATAAAACTATGTAGTTTCATAGGGCTAATGAAAAAGTCTATGATCAAGTTTAAATTTTGGGCTCGTTTAATAAACAAGTCAAGCTCAAGCCTGAATTTCAGGCTCGATTAATAAACAAGTCAAGCTCAAACATACATGCATGAGTTCAGCTCGTATACACCCTTACTTACGACTAAGAACCCCTACTTATGATTAAGAAAATATTTTTTTTCAAGTATTAAAACTAGACCAAAAAAAAGTATTTATAAATATCTAACATACTCAACACAAGAAAATGGCAAATAACATGATAACTTACTTACAATATTCCTCTTGATCGCATTAATCTCATTATAATTGCATAAAAACTCCCTAGTTAACAAATAGTTCATTAAAGCTCAAACAAATTTTTTTTTTTAAAACTACCATCATTGTGCGTCCGCCAAAGGTAGAAATACAAACATGAGGCCAAACAACATTGTTTTAGCCTTTTGGTAAATTACACCATTACGGAGGCTCCAAAAAAAGTACCGCAACTTAAACTAAGTTTACCTATGTTTTGCTAGACGATTGTGGATGCTTTAATAATATCGACATGTTTATGCCCTTACCATTTATCAATCATATTTTCTACGAGGACTACACTTATTGATTTGTGATTAGACATGTTGCAATTATTTAATGACCAACCAATAAAATAGAGGATATATCATATTTGTCAATAAGATGACACTGTTATGGTCACCATACACAGCCACTTCTACCATAAAGATCAATTATTTTGGGTGTATAATATTTGTATACTCCAATAGTTATACTTTTTGAGAGTTCTCGTTATTAGATAATAGAACTAATTACTACTACAAATTGGTACCTTAAAATGCTATTATCAAATGACACATTGTTACAACAAAGTAATATTACAAAAATTAAAGTTAATACTCACTTGTACCAAGTTGCAACAATTGAAACATAGTTACCATAAATTAGGACCTAAAAATTGGATGAATAGGTATATGGTAGAAATATTCTTAATGGGCATGCGTGCCAAGAAAAGATGTGTTTGCCAAAAAATGTCCTCTAAAGATAAACAAAATGATCAGGCGATTTCAAAAGTAGAAGAACACGACATTCCTTTAGGCTCTCGGTGCTTTGACAAAATCAAAAATCACTTATAAAGTATAGAAATCGATCTCACCAAACAAATAAATGCTCCAAAAGAAAATATTTTTCATTAAATTGTTACTGCAGAAACTAAAGGAACAATGTTACCAATAACAGTAGCCTTTGACGTTTTTCTTGCGATGAGTCGCGGACTTAGTCGCTTTCTTTAAGATGCTTCGCGGCTCTGCCCAAGTTATGCAGGCAGTTCGGATGAAGGCCACGACGTCCCCAGGATAAAGCAGCCCAGAAATTGCCTCTATCTTGAAAATCCTTGCACGGAGGAAGATCGGAAAACCCACATCCTTTCCAAAATTGTTGCTCAGAAACTATAAAGGAAACTGTGTATAGAAATATTTTTGTAACTCTTTTTGCTCTCTGTCAATTGTATATTTTTTATGAAAACAGTTTTCTGTATATATAAAATATATTCTGAACGTTGGAAAATATAACGTTGCAGAACGTGGAGAGAAAAACTGGGAACATTGGAGAAAAATTTTGGAGTAAAAAACGTGGAGGAGTTTTAGGGAGACTTGGTCTCCAACTGATTTAATCCAAATAAAATTCTTCAGCTTATAAAATATATATTTTTCAAATAAATTTTGTATAAAAAGATATATATAGGAGTAGGACCACACCCAAACCCAAGCCCAAGCCCGGCCCGGAACGGAACGAAGCGGTGGCGGCGGCAGCGCGCACGTGTGTGTATTTTGTGGTAAACCCAATTGGGCCTAGGTCCTCCCCCTTCACAAAACTTGGTACCCCCAAGAGGCCCAACCCTTACTCCAACCTCCACTTATATATATCCTTCCCACTTCCTCTAATTTTTCTATGTGGGACAAGTAAAATAACATTTGGGTTGGTTTGTGAATAAGGCAAAACTCAAAACCAATTTTCAAAACTTTTCCCTCAAACTTTCCCTCTAATTTTAAAATACACTTTTTCCAACAATCCCCCACTTGTATTTTAAAAATTAATTTAAGATCATTGAGCAACGTATCATAAGACTGTGCATAAGTAAAGGTGTTTTTCAACTTGAACCTTTTACGTAGTGATAGTGCTTCCGATTATACTAGAGTAACCGAGGTTTTGAACTCTATCTCAGACAATAACACACACACAGTCCTACTAGGGAGAAGTTCAAAAACCAGCACCTTACGGCCGTGTGCTTATATCCCAGTATAGCGAATGATCTAGAGAATTTGCCCAAAATTTCATAAGAAGCAGCCTCACTTCCACGTTCGCCTAGGTGAGTCTAACAAGGATACTCCTGTAGCTAGGTATCCCACTCCAAATGGAGTTTAGATCTCATTAAGAGTTATAAATAACTCAGCCTTCTGTCCTTCAGGATGTCATGATTCGTAGGGATGGACTTGGAGTATTACCCCCATATATAGATATTAGCATGATTCCACTCATATCACTTCATGACTTGTTATTACCCTTTGAACCTATTTCTTGGGATCTCCAGTCTATAGGTTGGGTTACTATCACAAGTGACTCAACTATCTAAGGGCTTTAGTCCCATCCCTTTCGAGATTTTACAAACCTTCTCTCGTGCTAGTCCTTCCGTCAAAGGATCAGTCAGGTTCTCCTCAAACCGTACATAATCCACTCTTACAGCTCCAGAAGAGAGAAACTCTCTAATAATGCTGTGCTTGCGACGTGTTTGTCGCTTCTTGCCGTTATAGTAACGGTTCTCAATTTTTGCAATAGCCGCAGTACTATCACAGTGGATTAGGACAGCTGGTATCGGTCTCTCCCATAAAGGGGTATCTGATAGCAGATTTCTCATCCAACCTGCCTCCTCACTAGCTGTAGCTAGTGCTATCATCTCTGACTCCATTATGGACTGAGCTATAATAGTCTGTTTCTTAGACTTCCATGAAACTGCGCCTCCAGCAATACAAAAAATGTTTCCACTAGTGGCCTTGGAGTCATCTGATAGGGTATTCCAATCAGCATCGCTATATCCTTCAAGGATAGCGGAAAACTTCTGATAGTGTAATTTTAGGTTCATCGTCCTTTTTAGGTAACGCATGACCCTTTCAATAGCATGCCAATGCTCCATACTAGGTCTACTAGTAAACCTACATAGTACTCCAACAGCATAAGCTATATCTGGCCTATTGCAATCAGTAGCATAATGGAGGCTACCAATGATGCTCGCATACTCAGTTTGTCTAACACTGTCACCAGTGTTCTTGAACAATTTTTGGTTTACAGTTAAAGTAATTGTATTTCTTTAGAATCTTCTCAATGTAGTGAGATTGATCTAAAGAAAGTCCCTTTTCGGACCTAGTAATATTAATTCCAAGAATTACACTAGCTTCTCCTAAATCTTTCATGTTAAAATTGGCACATAAGAAAGATTTAACTTCATTAATGACATGAATATTTGATCCAAAAATAAGTAAGTCATCCACATATAAACAAATAATAGTGCATGTGTTGTTTTCAAATTTGTAATAAATACATTTGTCATTTTTATTTATTTTAAAACCATTTGAGATGACTAAACTATCAAATTTATCATGCCATTGTTTAGGAGCTTGTTTCAAACCATAAAGAGATTTATCTAATTTGCAAACCTTATTTTCTTGACCAAAAATAATAAAACCTTCAGGTTGGTCCATATAAATCTCTTATTCTAATTCACCATATAAAAAGGCTATTTTAACATCCATTTGGTGTACTACTAAATTATGAATAGCAGCTAAAGCAAATAGTACATGAATAGAAGTAATTCTTGTGATAGGTGAATAAGTATCAAAGAAATTATTATTTTTTCTTTGTCTGTAACCCTTAGCTACAAGACGTGCCTTATATTTGTCTATCGTGCCATCGGGTTTTAATTCCTTTTTAAGAATCCATTTGCAACCTATTGCCTTACAACCAGATGGAAGATCTACTAAGTGCCAAGTCTTATTTGATTCCAATGATTCCATTTCATCATTTATAGCTTCTTGCCATAAATCAGCATCTATAGAAGTCAAGGCTTCTTGGAGGGTATTAGGACCCTCCTCTAAGTTGTAAGTATAAAAGTCGGTCCCAAAATCTTTCGCGATTCGGGCTCTCTTACTTTTTCTAGGTTCAAGTTCATATTCATTTGATTCTACTAATCTAGGTATATCATAAGATGTTGAACCCTCACTATTTTTAAATTTAAAAGGAAATTTATTTTCGAAAAAAATCAACTTCACTAGATTCAATTATAACATGATTCTTTAAGTCATAAAATCTATAAGCCTTACTATTAATAGCGTAGCCAATAAAAACACATTCATAAGCTCTACTAGCTAATTTGGACCTTTTAGGGTCTGGAATTCTAACATATGCCAAACAACCCCATGTTCTAAAATAATCCACATTTGGTTTTCTTCTTTTCCAAATTTCATAAGGAGAAATATTAGTTTTAGAGTTAGGAACTCTATTTAATATATGACAAACAGTTAATAATATTTCCCCCCACCTATGAGAAGCTGCCCCTGAATTTAATAAAATAGCAACTACTAATTCAATAAAAGTCCTATTTTTTCTTTCAGCTTTTCCATTCATTTAAGGGGAATTAGGGGCAGTTTTCTCATGAATGATTCCATGAATTTTATAGGGAATTGTTATTTCCACTCCATCGATGAACCAATGCACTCCATGGTACCACTATCAGTGCATGTGGTACCATGTATGTAATGTATGACAAGCATGTACCACATGCTTTAAGAATAGTACCATGGAGTGCCTTAGTTCAATGATGGAGTGGAAATAGCATCAGCCATTTTATATAAAGCAATAAATTCATCAGAATTATATTCATGACCTCTGTCACTACGAAATCTTTTAATTTTCCTATTAAATTGATTTTCAATCTCATTTAGGAAAATTTTAAACATGTCAATAGCTTCACTTTTATTTTTCATAAGATAAACAAATGAATAATTTGAGCTATCATCAATAAAAGTAATAAAATACCTTTTTCCATTTCTAGTTAAAATTCCTTCATATTCACAAATATCTGAATGAATTAATTCAAGAGGTTCAGATTCCCTAGTGACAGATTTATGTGGAAAAATGTATTTTATTACTAGAAATGTATCCTAGACTACTCATATTTTTCACAAGTCTTTTATTCACATGACATAGTCTAGCATGCCAAATATTAAAAGAACACAACATGTAAGCAGAAGAAGAAATTTTATTAAAATCAACATTTAACTTAAACATGCCCTCAGTTGCATAAACCTTTCCAACAAACACTCCACTCTTAGTTAAAGTAAAAAGATCAACCCCAATAGTTTGAGTAAAGCCAGCCTTGTTGAGAAGATAGCCCGAAACAAGATTTTTCCTCATTTCTGGAGTGTGCAAGACATCCTTCAAAATGACAGTCTTTCCAGAAGTAAACTTCAATTCAACCTCCCCAATGCCAACAACAACAGTAGTGGTGTGGGAATCACCCAACAGCACTTTCTTGTCCTTAGCTTCAGAATAGGATTTGAACATGTCACGATCATAGCAAACATGGCGAGAGGCACCAGTGTCTACCCACCACTCCTCTGATCCATCAACAATATTAACCTCGGAAATCATAGCAACGAGCTGCTCTTCGGCAAGATTTGCTTGGGGAGCAACTCATCGTTGATTCCTACAGTTTCGAGCCATATGACCTGGCTTACCACAATTGTAGTAAACAAACAGTCCAGCTTCATTTATTCCTGAGGGGGGTATGTTCCTATTCTGATTTGGCTTCGGATTCGGATTCTGATTCTTGTTATTGTTGCGGTTCTTGTTCTGATTCCGATTTTGAAACATCATGGTTTTCGCAGGTGGTTTCAGAACAACAGAGGTTTTGTTTTTAGAAAAGTTTTGATGTTTCTTCTTGTTGGAAACAACAAGAACCTGTTCTTTTAAATCTTGTTTTCTTGCCTCCTTCTCAATACGAAGGCGAGTTATCAAACTTTTCAATGAAAATTCTTTGGTTTTGTGTCTCAAAATATTTTTGAAATCTTTCCAACTTGGGGGAAGGTTGTCAATAATGACAGCAACTTGAAACTGATCATTTAAATCCATGTCCTCAAAAATTATCTCATGAGCAATTTGTTGCAGCTCATGGGATTGAGCTTCAACAGATTTGTCATCCGTTATTTGATATTTCAAATAACGGCTGACTACAAATTTCTTTGCTCCAGCTTCTTCAGTGTCATATTTTTTCTGAAGGGCATCCCAAACTTTTTTCGCAAAATCACAGTTTGCATAATAATCATAAAGACTGTCAGAGAGTCCATTCAAAATATAATTTTTGCAAAGAAAATTATTTTCATTCCAAATGTCAGACTATCTGATTTGAGCAACAGTGAGATTTTCAGAAACAGTGGGTTTTTCATAAAGACAAAAAGATTGCAATTTTTTTGTAGTTAAGAAAAACATCATTTTCATCCTCCACCGTTTAAAGTGAAGGCCCTCAAATTTAAAGGGTTTGTTGAGGTCAGGGGTAACAGAGAACATTGAAAATTCCATGACAGATGAAAAAAGTGTCTTAAAAATGTTACTGCAAAAACTAAAAGGAACAATATTACCAATAACAGTAGCCTTTGACCTTTTTCTTGGGATGAGTCGCGGACTTAGTCGCTCTCTTTAAGACGCTTCGCGACTCTGCCCAAGTTATGCAGGCAGTTCAGATGAAGGCCACGACGACCTCAGGATAAAGCAGCCCAGAAATCGCCTCTGTCTCGAAAATCCTTGTACGGAGGAAGATTGGAAAACCCACTCCCTTTCAGAAATTGTTGCTCAGAAACTGTAAAGGAAACTGTGTATAAAAATATTTCTGTAACTCTTTTTGCTCTCTGTCAATTCTATATTTTTTATGAAAGCAGTTTTCTGTATATATAAAATATATTCTGAACTTTGGAAAATATAACGTTGCAGAACGTGGAGAGAAAAACTGGGAACGTTGGAGAAAAATTCTGGTGTAAAAAATGTGGAGGAGTTTTAGGGAGACTTGATCTCCAACTGATTTAATCCAAATAAAATTCTTTAGCTTATAAAATATCTATTTTTCAAATATATAGGAGTAGGACCTCACCCAAACCCAAGCCTGGAACGGAAACGGGCGGGGTGACGGCGGCGCGCGCGTGTGTGTTTTGTGGTAAACCCAATTGAGCCTAGGTCCTCCCCCTTCACAAAACTTGGTACCCCCAAGGGGCCCAACCCTTACTCCAACCTCCACTTATATATGTCCTTCCCACTTTCTCTAATTTTCCTATGTGGGACAAGTAAAATAACATTTGGGTTGGTTTGTGAATAAGACAAAACTCAAAACCAATTTTCAAAAGTTTTCCCTCAAACTTTCCCTCCAATTTTAAAATACACTTTTTCCAATATAAATTAACATGCCAAAAGATATACAAGATTGGTGTGGCAAAGCACAACTTCAATTATACCAGGAAGAATGAGATAACACGGCTTCTTGACGAAGATCACAAGATTGGAGTGAAAAAGCACTCCTCTAATACCAGGAAGAATGAGATAACACACCTTCAATCCCAATATGCAAAGTTAATTAAGAAGGTAACGCACCTTTTACATAGATTGAACTTACAACTAATTCTTCTCCTAGTACACGAAAGAAAATAACAAATAAATGTCCAAGCATGTAGTTATGGATCGTTGACATGTCTCCTCTAAACCACCACAGCCAACCTAAACCAGCATAACTATCACTATTAACCTTAATTAACTGAAAATCTGCCCCATGGACATATCAGGTGGATCACACCACTTTTAGGTTGACGACGTGACTGTAGCCCAAAGATGTGGTACTTAATTTCAAGGTAATAACTTCACACTAAATATCCCATGACACGGTAGTTACAAGGTGACCGGTTACTTCCCACTAAATATCCTATGATGTGGTCATTTTTCATAAAATTACCCATGATGTGGTAGTTTTAGATGTGCCAGAGTAGGCTTTGAGATAACAAAAATTGTCCGATGTTTCAAGTGAATTTTCAAAAGGGTTTAAAAAATAAGATCTCTATACTACGTTTTATAGAAATTAGGAAGAAATTAGGGCTAAAAATGATAACTGTCATAAATATTAGGAAGAAATTAGAAGAAAATACGCCTAAAAATGAGAGATTTCATAGAAATTAGGAAGATAATTTATAAGAAAATAGGCCTAAAAATGAGACCTCAAGCGACAGCCTCGGGCATGGCCTCAAGCCCAGTCTTGAGATGGGCTTTCCACTATACCATTTAAAAAAAATGACCATGTGTTTAATATGACTCAATTAATCAACCTTATAACCGCCATAAACACTTGGTCGACCACAAATATTCACATAAAGTTCACCACATAGACAAGCCTCTAAGAGCATCTCCAATGTAATATGTCATTATGTCCATGCCAAATCTATATTTTGGCATTGCTACAGGGCTTAAATACTATAGTTTTACATTTATGCTCTAATGCTATATTCTAAAATAAATGTTATTTTGTGACACATTGATTGTTATTGTTGTACCTTAAGTTGTGTGTTTTGTACACCATTTTATTGGAATGAGTGCAAAAGTTAAATTACAGCATTAATCCTAAAAAACAAGGGTAACTTAATATATAGTCCTAATATAGACACCTAACTAGAAATTAAACCCTTTTTAAAATGAAACTAGAAATAGGTCCTTAATTTATTTTGAGGACCAAACTACCCCTATATAATTATATGTAGAAATATATATATACTTCCACAATCAAGGTTTTAAAATTCAAAACTCATATTAACTATATAATATATATATATAGAGAGAGAGAGAGAGAGAGAGAAACAAAAGTTGAAGGAGAGAAAGAAAGAATACTTCGCAACACCATGTCCACCACCTTCTGTCATAGGTGATTCATGAAGATCGTCGACACAGAAGCTTAATTCATTATCGACTACGTAATCTAAGAATTTTGGTACAAATTTCTCACATTTTTGGAACAAGTAGCTTCGATTCAAACATTGGAGTTTTTTTTTTTTTGAGAAAAATGGTTATTGTTTTGATTAGGGCTTGGCTTCACACTAAAAGTTTTTCGATTCGACGACGACGATTGGAAGACTGCATGACAGCAATGGCTAGAACACTAACTCGAGTCTTTCGTTTAACCTCTATAATATTTTCATTTTTTTATACATTATATTTGTTTTGTTTGTAGTTTTTTAGTGATGTGGAAAATTTCATGATCTCTAAGAGAATAATAATGAGAAATTTATTTGTGTGTGTATATATATATATATTTGAATAGAAGTTTCGCAAAGAATTCGTCTAATTAAAGTTTTTGTTTTTGAACAGAAGTGGAAATTTTTCATCAAATTTGTGATTTTTTGGTGAGAACTTCTCACTTTGTTAATGAGAAGTGATAAATTTCTGATACATATGGTCTGCATGTGTGTATATATTTGAACAAAAGGTGAGAAATTCTCACTAAATAACCACAAATTTCTCACCTTACATTAAAAACTCAAAAAAAAACCTTTGCTAATACCATTACGCATATACATAACACAACTATGATTATTTTTAAAAGAAAGACATGCAAATATACTGAGAAGTTTTTCACTTAATAATGAGAAAATATTCTTACATATTAAGTGAGAAATTCTCACTAAATACTAAGAAAATTATCCGTTGATTTTAGGGATATTAATCTCATTATCCATGATCTCCTAAAAATACGCTTCCCATACCTGTATATAACACAGATTTGGAAGTATTTTGAATATACACAGCTGTATATATATATATATATATATAAAAGGTGAGAAATTCTCACATTACTCTTTTAAACCGAAATCCCTTGATATTATGATATTAATCCCCTTATCCATGATCTCCTAAAAATTCGTTTCCCACAACTGAATATACAACGATTTTGAAAGTATTTTGAATATATACAACTCTCTCTCTCTCTCTCTCTATCTATCTATCTCTCTCTCTCTCTATATATATATATATATATGTATGTATGAATTCCGCACTATATTGAGAGAATTTCTCACCTTTTTATCAGCAACCTTCAATTTTCACACAAAATAATCTTATTTTTGTGATTCAAATCAATATAAAATATACTGATCATTTTCTACTATAAAAGTATTACATACAGATCATTTTATCAGAGTGAGTAAATTCCTTGATTTTAGCAAACAAATTTGAAAGTTGAGTAAAATAAAGAAACTACTTGATTTTAGCAATATTTATTCTCTTATCCATGATCTCCATGGATTACACTTGCCATACCCGTCATTCACACGCCTTATTTGTGCTAGTGGTACATATATACATATATACATCTAATCATATGGTCAATTTCGAATGCTCTAATAACAAATTTCTCACTTAGTAATACAAATTTCTCACTTTTTGAATGGATATAATACGAAATTTCTCACAACTAAGTCACTTCTTCCAACAAGATTATCACCAAATTCTCAAATTATGAATTCCAACATGATTTCGCACTATACTGTGAATTAATACAGTTATAAATTTCGCACTATATTGTGAGAATTTCTCACCTTATTATCAGCAACCTTCAATCTTTCACACAAAATTATCTATTATTTCTATGATATGAATCAATAAAACATACAAATCATTTTCTACTATAAACATATTACCTACAGATTTAAAAAAGGCATTGTTTTGAACCACAAATCAACATAATTTTTGGAATAAAAATCATTATCCATGATTTCCTTACAATCCGCTCCATTTATTAACTACCCTATATAACTTTATTTGAATTTCACATGTGTCATATATATGTGTATACAATACAGTTATGTATATATGTCTGACAAGGGTATAATGGTCCGAATTTATACTAACCATTTAGGAATATGAACTAATTATTGATTTCTGTTGTAAATTAAGGATTAATTTCTATACACCAAATCAAGTTAGGATCAATTCCTATTAATGGCCATAATTAGGGACCAAATTGTATATTTCTAAAAAAAAAAACATCTCCAATGCACCTTCTATTATTTTTCTCAAATTATAGCAATGTTATTCTTGCTCTCAAATTTGAGAGAAAGAATATCATTATTATTTTATGAGAGGAAGAATAGGAGTACATTGTAGATGTGTTTTTGAACATCCATACTATAATTTGACTATAACATAAGAATAAAAGATGCATTAGAGATGCTCTAACACA
This sequence comes from Hydrangea macrophylla, assembly GCA_033977485.1. Taxonomy (NCBI): domain Eukaryota; kingdom Viridiplantae; phylum Streptophyta; class Magnoliopsida; order Cornales; family Hydrangeaceae; genus Hydrangea; species Hydrangea macrophylla. The sequence continues at coordinate 110,616,141 of CM066988.1, read as the reverse complement.
TCAAATTAACGGCCTCTACCACATAAAATTGATCATGTTACAAATTGACACTGTCGTGTCAGATTGATCATATAACTTACTTAGGTTACAGTATTTTTTTACTTTGGCTTTCAGTTTGACCAAAGTCCAAATATTTGTGATACAAAAAGTATCATATAATCAAAATTAGGCTAAGACTTTCATACAATCAAGTGGTTTGATTGTATAGTACAATTAAAGTTTGATATATAAAGAGTGTTTGTACTTTTGGTAAAAGATATTTATTCTTTAATAAGAAATGATTGTACCTATCAAAATCACAAATAATTTTGGGTACAAACATTTTTTATTAAGGAACAAATATTTTTTTACCAGAAGTACAAATACTCTTTATCAAAATCACTTGATTGTATGTTGTACCATACAACCAAACCACTTAATTGTATGGTTGTATGATAGACTTGCAGCTTCTTTGCAAAGTGAGTTGAAGTCAAAAGAGGTCATTTCTAAAAATTTTGAAAAGAAGGATTGATTTAGTCTTTCCTTTTTAAGACAAAAAGGGATAAATACTGGTTAGGTATTTTTCACTTCGCTTATGGTTGTGTGTTAAGTTTAAACTTAAATGGTGTTAATTTTTTTGCTTGAAAAACATATACTATATCATTCATTTCAGTTACAAATAGTAAAGGGGTTTAGTGTGAACTCTTAAATTATAGAGGGATAAAATAAAAATAAGTCTAATCATATCAACACTATATTATAAAAGAGCCTTAGGTAGTTTTCAATTTCAATTTTGTCCTAATTTGGAATTCTTTAAATTATTTGCTCCTTATATGTAATTTTGCCTTTACTAATACATTGAGATGTTATGCCTTGTTTGACAAACCGAAATTTGCCTTTATTTGTGTTTGTATTTTTTTTTAAACCCAAACAAGGCACTCCAAAAATAATACGGTTTGTTTGGCAAATCAGTTGTGGCTTTGTTTGTCTTGTTTGTTTCCACTTTTTCCCAAACAGGGCACTAAATCCATGGATCAATAGTTAACAATTTCGGCTAACATGTTTGGCAAACCCATTTTTGTGCTTTGTTTTTGTTTTTTTGTTTTCGTTTTTCCCAAACAATGCTTTACACACATATATTGGATCAAAAGTCAACAATTTCGATTCCTTGTTTGGCAAATCGATTTTGTGCTTTGGTTTTTGTTTTTTTGTTTTGGTTTTTCCCAAACAAGGCTTTACACACATAATTTACACTAAAAAAATTTAATTCATTTGTTTTATAAAATTATTATTTCATACAATTCATATCTTTTCCCAAACAAGACTTTTTGGGTGAATTTTTTTTTTTTGATTTCATGTATTTCGTTGAGATCTACGCAATAGGAGTAGAAATTTTCTGAAAAAAGTTAAGCTGTAGCCTGATTTTGAAGTTTTACAGATAATATTATCTATATCTGTGTGTCTAACAGATAATATTGTCTATTAACTTTAAACTACCATAACTTTCTCAATTCTTCGATTTTTTGGGTGATTTTTTTTTTTTTTTGATTTCATGTATTTTTTTAAGATCTATGCATCTATGATGCCAATTGTATGAAAGAAATATGTTTTTATTATATGTATGTGAAAAAATCCAATTTTTCATATTTGTTTGATGTTTAGTTTTTTTTGTCCCTGTATTTCATGGTCAATATTGAACTCGTTTGATGGATCTCATTTTGCTGATTTCAAAACATCAAATTTTACGAAAAACGGACTAATATAACAAAAGTTATAGCAATTTGAGTGTAAAAAGGGCCTAATGCAATAAAAAAAAAAAAAAAAACTAGCATGTATTTTAGCTTTAAAGAGTTTTATTTGAGGGGGCTATGGCCGAAGCTCCTTATTTTTTTTTTAAGGATTTAGTATTGTTTGATTTAATTTTTTTCAAGTGACAACTATAAATGCATCAATAATAAATACATCTAATTTATTTATCAATTTTGACGGACCCGTGCATTGCACGGGCCTCTATCCTAGTGGAATAAAATACCTTTAATTTGTCAATTTTGATGGGAAATGGATTAATAGTTTCATTTCAACTACAACTGTAGAGAATTAAGTGCCAACTTTTACACCATAAAGGTAGAGCAAAAACAAGTCTTATTAACCATAGAAGTAAAATACATTTAACCCAAAAAAGAAGGGAATTTCTATTCCCTCTCCAAAATTGAATTAATGCACTCTATGATACTACTGATGCACCATGTAGTATTGTGCATTCAATGCATTTTATGGAGTACATTGTTTCATCCTTAGAGTACGAAGCAATTCCCTAAAAGAATTAGGGAGAATTAACTTTCAATTAATTTTTTGTATAGAATTTAAAAGTCAATCTATTGCTTTTTCTAAATTAAAAAAAAAATCAATTTTTTTTGTAAAATGAAAAAGTCATCAAATTTTACATGACATTGTGGAGCATCTCTTCAAAATGTTTGGGAACAACTCATTTCAAAGTTGGGTACAACTCTTCACAACGTTGGAAGCAAGCCTTTCAAATGGTGGGAAGTACTCATCAAATTTTACATGATATTGTGGAGCAACTCTTCAAAACGTTTGGGAACAACTCATTTCAAAGTCAGGTACAACTTTTCACAATGTTTGGAGCAAGTCTTTCAGATGGTAGGAGCAATCCTTGATCACAACGTTGAAAACATAAAATAGACTACAACACAAAATAACCACTCAAAAGTAGATGTTTATATATATATATATATATATAATTTTGTTGATGATTTTTAATTCTTTAAATTATTATTGATATATTTTTAATTTTAAAAAAGTAGTAAACTAACTTCTAAATTTTACACAAAAGTTGAATGAAATATAATTATCCCAAAGAATTATAGAGAATAAGAGGAATCATTTAGATGTGTATAATCTCTCGAGCACTATTAGGCATACACATTTTTGCACACAGTTTTGCACACTCAGTTTTAAATGCATGTACCCTGTATTGTGTAAGTGGTGCATAAAAATTGTAAAAAATTCAAACAACACAATGTACATATATTTAAAGCATAGTATATATAAAAATGTCTGCAAAAATGTGTATACATAACATTATTGTAATCTCAATATCTAAAGCGAACAATGTGTTGTAATGATTAGGACATATGATCTAATTATGTTCATCATCAGATGGTCCAAAAGTGGAATAATACCATCATTTTAGAGCCTAAAGATCCTAATTAATCTTTCCATTTCAAGGAGAAAGAGAGAGAGACTGATGTCTATGTTGATTAGAGCATCCACGGTGAAATTTAAGGAAAACTTAGTCTAAGTTGTTATACAGAGCAAAGTGTGCTAGCAGTGGGTGAATAAGGGGACGACACACATTATGTCGTGTAAAGAATTGGGCGGCATACATTGTGCCGTGTAGATTTTGGGCAGCACATTGTGTGCCGTACATATTTTGGGCAGCACAATGTGAGCCGTGTAACTTTATGCGGCACAATTTGTGCCATTACTCCTTATATTTGCTCAAATTTAGTGGTACCACAAAGTTAAGTTTAACTAGCAAAATTAAGTTTAACTAAGTTCTCATATCCTATACTATTCTATAAATTAGCTTAAAGCGGCTCATTGTTAATGACTTGTCCTTAAGTTACACTAAGTTATCCTAAAAAAGCTTCCCATTATTGATGTTCTTAGGACATACATTACTCCAATTTCTTTGTTAAAGATCTAAAGGAGGGAGGAAGGGAGAGTATTAACAATTACAATGATAAAAGTCTCGGACAAAAAAATACGGTATAAGATAAGCTATAAACAAGTTTGACTCGTGTGTAGACTTCAAGTCTATCATTGGAAATTAGTATCATATTGTACACCTAACATACCAGAAAGGGGATTAACTTTTAATAACGTGATAAACTAAAGACTAAGCTGGGTTTGATCTTGAACTACTAATTTTTCCTTTTATGAAATGACATATGGGGGTGGTGATGATTGATGATAGAGTTAATATTTTTTTAACTATAGGGTCAGATCACAATACACTCCTTGGATAAGTGATAGATGTTAACCCCTCATAACTTAAATCACATTTCTCATAATAATAGAGTCATATTTCTCATAATTGAATCACATTTCACATAACTGAGTTACATTTTGTATAATCAAATTTAATATTTTTTGTAATAATTTAAATGATGTAGCTGATTGTAAGTTACAAATTATGAAGTTGATATCAACTCTTTTTTAGGAGGTGTATGTTAAATTTGAGTAATATTTGGGACATAATTTTTATACAACCTCTCCAAAAGATGTGTTTATCTCTCTTCTGTGATGTCACTGGACCCCACAGTGACACATGAAAGAGATAGACACATCTTTTAAGGAGATTGTATGAAAGTTGTATAAAGGTTATGCCCCAAGTATTACCCGTTAAATTTTCCCTTTCTTTTTCTTTCACTCCTATCGATCATGGCCACTGGTCATGGACATGACGTAAAGCAACCACAAAAGCATTGCTTAGAAGGGCCTATATAGCTTCCTACACCACCTATCCCTTATTAAAAATTAAATATACTGCAAATACATGTATTGTACCCTTTTTTTTTTTTTTTTTTTTTTTTTATGTACCCTTTTTTTTTTGGGCTGAAGATATATGTATACTCCGAATATTGTACCCATTCCTATGTATACTATGTGTATCTTCACCATCTAAGCAGTGACCTCTGCCAACTTTTTATCTCTGCTTTTCTTCTTACGCTAGCTGTTGTGATGGATTTGCTGACTATACCATTCCCTCTTTCCCTCAAAACTTAACCCTATCACTCAACCACGAGTATTGTAATCTCAACCAAGTTCCTTGTGGTAGAGTGATAAGTTTTTTGGGTGTATTATCCAAGAGATTTAGTGTTAGAGTCATGGGGGGCGTGGCCACTGGAGTAATCACCCGGCGCCTCCAGACCTCGAAGGATTAGTCGAGGTGCGTGCAAGCTGGACCGAACACCCCCGATTACCAAAAAAAAAAAAAAAAGTATTGTAATCTCGTGGGTGCTAACTTGTGAGAGAGGGGTGTTTTATTTTTTTGGTTACGGATTTAATATCTGATAAAAGGATTAATATTTGTGACCAGAGCCCTTAACTTTCAAAGATCAGGAGTCTTGTGTATGAGTTGGAAGGACAAGTCTAAAGTAGTTGAAGGACCTGCATCCAGAGTTTGGCATGGGCTTGAATCTTACCGTTTATTTGCCTCCTTGATTTACTTGGTGCGTGTGTTGTGGGATCGGTGCACGTATCCGGAATTTATCCCTTGTTCTACTATAATTAATTAACGACCTATGTATTGATCTCGAAGTCGCGGAAGACAGGCTTGGAATTTGTCATTGTCATTATAAAAACAAAAGGTTCAAAAAATGTCCCAATTTTGAAGGCCTAAATCATCCGTATACTACACTTATCAATTTTCCTGAAATTTTTATATTTTTTTTTACTTAGAAATTTGTTTGGAGTAATGCTATGTGTACACAAATTTGCACACACTTTTGCACACAAATGCTTTAAATACAGGTACTCTGTGCTGTGTAAGTGGTGCACAGAAAAGTGTGAAAAATTCAAACAACACAAGGTACCTGTATTTAAAGCATTTGTGTGCAAAAGTGTGTGCAAATTTGTGTACACCTAACATTACTCATTTGAATATATGGGCTGATTGGGGATGCTTTAACAACCTGCATGTAGTTTTTCGGGGCAGCTTATTTGGTCCAATTATGTATTTATATAGATTTGTTTTGGGACATGTTTTGTATCCCACAAAAGGGTATTCTTTTGTAATCAGTTCACAGTTGAATACAATAGCACTTTTGATGCTATAAAAAAAAAAAAAAAAACAAAAAATAGAAATCTGAATGAATCAAATTATTCACTTTTGAAACTTCTCATATAATATATAAAATGAGTAAGAATTAAGTTTTGAAACTGTTACAGTGTATTTGTTACCGGGGCCGATTTGTAGAAGGCCAAACGGGCTCTAAATTTTGAAAATTATTTACATAGCCTAAAAAAAATCTATACTTAAGTTAATCTCCCCTAAAATTTTCATATAGCCCCATGTTCTATGAGTATTTAAATTTTTGGTTAATTTTTCTAGAAGTTTAGCTTATATCTTCTTTTATTATTTTTGTGACCGAGGGAAAAAAATAAGCTTGTAATCTCAGGCCAAGCCTACATAATAAAAATGTATATATATTGGAATGCAATATACATATTGCAATCTAATCCATCATAATAGCTAAACCATGAGCTAAGTTTCATAGATGAGTAATATTTGGGATACAATCAAAAGACACATGAGTATACAATCTCCATTTTGTGTCTATCTCTCTCCTAGTGGTCCTAGTGGGTAGTATGGGGTCCATTGACACTATAGGCCCGTCAGGAGAGAGATAGACACAAAATAGGCCAGGGTTGTGTCCCAAGGTTGTGTCCCAAGTATTACTCTTCATACTTTTTAAATAAAGAGCACGTGGACTAATATAAATTGGCACAATTATAATTCAACTCCTCTTGAATATTTGCTCTAATAAATTTTCTTCTCATTTCTTATCTCAACATAACTCAAATTGATTCAATTATTATTCTAAGCTTTAAGAAAAAAATTCTATATGAAAATATGAATAAATATACCCCAAAAAATACCGCCTCGGGGGCAGGGCAAGCCCAGGTGCAACTTTCTACCTTTATCTCTGCCAAGTCCCCCAACTTCAAATTCTTGAATCCATCCCTCTTTGTTAGTATATATAGAATTTAGGTCTGAATTATAGGCTAACATATTACATTTTGATAAATGCAAATTTTTTCATGCCAAATTTATATTTTGGTAATGCCAAATTTATATTTTGGTAATACCAAATTTAAAGCATAAAATTATCAAATTATAATATCACATTTATTACACCATTGGAGTGATATATTCAGATGATGCTATATAATTTCGAAATATCAGCCATGAGAGGTGCTCCAAGTTGCCCAAGTAGGCAAGTAACGATGATATCAGCAACAAATTATGTAGTGTAGGCTTAATTATCAGTACAAAACTATTTGGCCGTACTTCGTATAACATAGAGGGTCATGCATTGTTGCATGTGAAAAATACATATTACAAGTATGGAAAAAATCAACACATAAATGTAAAATGTGACTGTATAAGATAAATATAGTACTCTACTTACTGTATTTAACTGGATCACATAAATGTAAAATGTGACTGTATAAGATAAATATAGTACTCTACTTACAGTATTTAACTGGTGGGGGAGATTCCTCGACCTTAGTAACATACCTGCAAATGCATTAAAACGTCTCTCTGTTTTTCTCTCTACCAAAAGTTTTTTTTTTTTTTTTTTATTTAATTGGTGATGCTCGGTTAGTTTGAGCTCATTTCGATTAATTTTTTAATATTTTTAAATTTGTCTTATAAATTCTTTAATAATTACGCTTTTTAAGACTCGAACACTAAATCTTTTAATAATTACAAATTTTTTTTGCATATCTTCGAATTAACACGTTGGGATAATATTATATAGACACGCCATGTAGTAATTTGAAATTATAACCCATAGGAATGGTGTCTATATAGGGCCTATAGGGGGCTGGCTCTCTCCAACCACGCGCGATTCAAGAAAGTGAGTACACGAAAGAACAACCTGTGGCAAGTAGGATTGGCAATTTGGCAGTGAAAAGGGTTAGGTAAACAAAATTCTCAGGGAACTGTGTATATATATATGCGTTACATGAAGAGAGAGAGAGAGATAGAGGAAGAGACATTCGGACTGTCCCACTAACTTTATCAGCTTTTGAAGCTGAGAATTCACTTTTCCTATGCTAAATAATTACGGATTAGACGGGATGGATGAGACTAATAATTAACGAGAGAGGTGGTTTTATTTTAGATTTTGAAAAAGATTTTCTGCGATGCAAAGTAAATTGGAGACAACTCAAACAAGTTTATCTGCTGTCACCTTTCCTTTGGACAAAGATGTCATCATCATCTCCGTTTAATATATATATATATATATATATTTTTTTTTTGGATCATCTCCGTTTGATTAACCTATAGTAGTGATTTTGGCTAAGAGTCTACTCAAAGTAGCGTTTGATTAATTACAAATTTGTGCAATTCACACAAAAAAAAAAAAATTTTGCAATTAAATTATAGGATTGAGTCGATTGACAAACGTTTTTATTTTAACTCAGATCAAATGGACAGAGTTCCCTTAATATTTGGAATTATATAATCACTTATGAATTTTAAAAATTATTGCCAAATGAGGTCTGTTCTACCAAATATTTCTACAAGAGCAGGTTGGTGTCTTATTTATGAAGCCTGTTTGGTTCTCTTATGGAGACTCAAAATCGGATTTTTGAAAAAATTGCTTCTGCAATTTGAAAAATTCACGAAGCAATCTAAGGCTGCTTTTATGGTCAATTACACTTTCTTACTTCTTTTTTTTTTTTTTTTTTTTTTCCTTTTGTAATTGTCATTGTGATCTATTGTAATTTAAGTCAAACAGGCCCTTAATGACATGCATTAGCTTTTAGGAAATGCTAACCCAAAGTCCCACTGGCCTTCTCTATACATCTACGTTATGCATTCAGAAAGAGCACATTTAATTTAATTTGTTCTACGGGTGAGTGTGGAGAGGAGTTTGACAGACATATTTTATAACGCCCTTAGTTTTTAACTGCAAATATATGTTTGATTTTTATATACAATCTTTTTTCTTCTTCTTATTATTCTTCTTCTTCTTCTTCTTTTTGGGTGGCAAAACTTTAATTACATCCACAAAATGAGATAATCTTTGGGCTCAACTTTTTGAGATGTCTGTATTTTACTCGCTTTTTTTCTTTTTCTTTTTTCAAATAACGAGAACAAATTCTCTCCCTATCCTCTACTACTTAGGGATCCTTGTCTGTATTTAAGATGGTTTAGTTAGTGATGCAAACTATCGGTAGAATCCGACTCTACACCAAGATGATACTTTTTATGTCCATCTTGAGGTTCGTTCCTTCGGTCATCTTACTTCGGTCTCTAGAGGATTTTGAACCCCTGACCATCCTTAGAAAAGCTAGGGACGTGTTTGGCCAACTCAGCTAGTGTTACACTTATCAACGAAGTTAAATAAATTTAGCTATAAAGGGGTGCTTTGTATTATATTTGACAGTTTCAAATATGTAACAAATGAAAATAAAAATCAAGAAAAAAATGTACATTTAATTTTAAGGACAGAACAGGGGAATTTTTTTTTTTTTTTTAGGTTCGGAGGTCCTTAAAAAAACATTTAGAACTAGTACTCCTTGACCATTTTTTAGTCCCAAAAATGCCCTTCTTAATTTGCATGCCTATGAATACGGTTGCAACTCTATTTCAATTTCAAAACCCTTTTTCCTAGACTAGATCCAATAATCAAGCTCATAAAATTCATTGTTTCATCTAAAAACCGTTTCTCTCATCGTCTAAACATAATTTATGTTTTATTGGGTATGCAGAGTAATTTTCTTAAAACTTGAGGGCTTGTTTGAAAATAATTAAAGAGTAGGAATGTCTATAAACATCTATTACAGCCTTTAATTGACCGTCGGTAACACTAATGAGTGCTAGACAGCACACTCAATATATATTGGGCCGATTCGACTAAATTAAGTGTAGATGGCAGAAAATGTTTAGACCTAGGTTCACGAGCTAACTAAACGTTGCTCTAAATAAGTCATTGGTACAACTGTAGGATAAAAATGCCCTTATAAATAAGTCCTTAAAATTTCACTTAAAAAAAAAATACGTTTAACCGCTATCATAGCATTCATGTAATGACCAGATTTGGCACCATCGTCCTAGCATTTATCGTCGCTTTCATTAAATAGGTCCAACGTTATCACTGTGCTTTGGGACCATCGACGAGGATCGATAATCGTTTCCTTCATCACTATCGACAAGGATTTGGTTCGTTCTTGACGGTACGAGATTGGAGATGGACGCAACAAGAGGCAATTGCGAATGAAATCGGCACTAGAAGAGATGGAGGAGATGATGACAAACAAAATCAGCCCCAAATTATATCTAAGAACCAATTCGGCACCAGAATAGATGACTATGCGAAGCAAATCGGCACCGAAGATATGATCGGCACATAATTTATGTTTTGTTGGGTATGCAAACTAGTTTTCAAAAAACTTGAGGGCTTGTTTGGAAACAAGTAAAGAGTAGGAATGTCTATAAACATCTGTTAAAGCTTTTAACTGACCTTAGATCGTGGGTAACACTAATGAGTGCTTGACAGCACATTCAATATATATATATATATATATATTTTTGGTCGATTTGACTAAAGTGTAGATGGCAGAAAATGTTTAGACCTAGGTCCACGAGCTAATTAAACGTTGTTCTAAATAAGTCATTGGTACAACTGCAGGATAAAAATGCCCTTATAAATAAGTCCTTAAAATTTCACTTAAAAAAAAAAGTTTCGTCGTTGTACGTCATAGCCTTCATGTAGTGACCAGATTTGGCACCATCATCCTAGCATTTATTGTCGCAACCCACCCCCACTGGCCCAATATTGTCCGCTTTGCAGTACTGGGCTCGCACACACGGCCCAGCCCACTCACGGCTTTGTTCCTGGCATTGGGCCTGACAACCCAACCCAAAACGCGTTGTACCAGGAAGGTGCACAAGCCCTACATATATGGCACATCACTGCCCCCTGCCCAGGCGATGTGGGACGCAATTCCCTGTCCGCACAGTCGACTGGCGCGCAGCCCGGTCGACTGAGAGACAGAGTCTCACATTTATCGTCGCTTTCATTAAACAAATCCAGCGTTATCACTATGCCCTTTGGAACCATCGATGAGGATCGATAATCGTCTCCTTCATCATTATCGACGAGGATCTAGTTCGTTCTTGACGGTGCAGGATTAATGGAGATGGCCGCAACGAGAAGCAGTTGCGAATGAAAATTGGCACTGGAAGAGATGGAGGAGATGATGAGAGACAAAATCAACACCAAATTATATGTGCAAATTAACAAATTATGTAAGAACCAAATTGGCACCAGAATAGATGACTATGTGAAGCAAATCGACACCGGAGATTTGTGCGATCTAGAGCGAACTACGTGGAAAATGGCATTGCTAGTTTGGGGGCAGCGGTGGTTTGCCGGTGGTGTGAGAGAGGAAAGAGAGATGGTTAGGGGTTGTTGGTATAGCTTTATTTAAACATGGGCATTCTGGGCTATATATATATATATATTATATAGAGAGAGAGTAATGCTATACTTTCTAAAATTTTTTTTCCCAAAAAGTGTTTTCCAACACATGTGGCAGTGGACCCCTCTTCATTAATGGTAGAATCACTTCAACATCAACCAATCAAAACAACTGGACCCACTGCCACATATGTTGGGAAATACTTTTGAGAAATTTTTTTTGTGAAGCATAGCATTACTCACTCATATCTTATTATATTATAATAATATGGAGGCTTCAAGTGCCATTTGGCATAAGGAGAGGCAAGGTCAGAAAAAATATATAATTTTACTCATTAAATTACTCAAAACACATTTTCTTATTTAGCATTGAATCCATAATAATAACTGCACTATTTTATTAATATGGGTGTTGAATTTGAAATATTTGAAAATTGACTTTTTATGTTATTTATTTTATTAACAAATTTTTATTTTTTTTTTGTACTATGTTATATATCACTGTTGTATCTGATAATAGTTGTCCCGTGCATTGAACGGGTAAAAAAATTAGTATATATATATATATATATATAATGGGATTTCATACACCCAAGATGTAGCATATACAAGAATTTTTTTTTTCCAGGGATTTTTTTTTTAACAAACTAAGAAGCGTAATTGACCCTAAACTCTTGAGAGTTGTTTTCAGGATTTTTCTAATAATTTTCTAATATATATATATATATATATTGTGCGTGTGTGTAACAAATAAAAAAGCAAAATTTGGTATTTTATCAAACACCCTGTTAGGGTGATGCCTACGTTGCTTACTCATATCATCATCTTTCAATTAAGAGCCTGTTTGTTATTGTTTATTTGTCTATTTTAAGTTTTGGTGATCCAAATAGATGTTTGTTTGTTTCAACAAAAATTATAAGCAGATTTGGTCCAAAAAAACAATTGGGTGGATTGCTTTTCAAGATTATATCAATCAACAACATATCAAATAAACACCCAAATTATAATAAGTCGTTTTATTTTTAAATAATTCTACCAATCACCATTAAAATCACAAAAGCATAAATACAAAAAATTTAACATGCTGAACAGGGGAAATCGGAGTATACAATGACAACTCCAAGTCTCCAAGCAATATATATATATATATATATATGGAGAGGATGTTAAGTAAACTGAATCAAATGAACTAACTTAATGAACTGACTTTTAAACCTAATGGGTCAGCAAAGTACACGAATCAATGGGAACAGCTCGTAAATTTTGTTTAAACTTAAAAGACTATTCACCGAATAAATTCATTCGACTCACTTCACCTTAGTCCCTGACCGTATATATAATGATAACAAATGCAATTACCTAGGGTTGTCATCAAATTAGGTTGCTCCGTATTTTTCTGAAACTAGAGAAAAGTTGGAAGAAATTAAATTGAGAGACCAAAGAGGCGTAAAGAAATGATAAGAGGAGAGAGAGATAGAGAGAGAGAGAACAGGACAATGGGATGAGGGAATAATAAATGAGTGGACAAATTGCTCTAAGCAGTACACTAACAGGAGTTGTGATTCCGTGCGCCAAAACCCAAACTCTCTTTCTCTCTCTACATCTACACTTCCCTTGAGACCTCGATTTGATCGTTCCTCTCTCTTTCTCTCTCTCTATCTCTCTCTAGTTTGCCAGTAATATGGCAGTGCATGCATCAGTGGCAGTGCAAGAAAAGAGGGAGCGAGTTTTCATTGGGAAGGTAAAGCTTTGCCACCACCACAAAGCCCCTCTACTCTAAGGGCCCTCTTACCCCACCTGCAACCACCGCGCGTGCGCTCTGCCATTTTCTCTCTCTCTCTCTCCCTCTATCTCTCTAACCTCATTTAGAGAGAGAAAAGAGTAGTAGTGTTAATGCTGTTTAAACTCCAGAAATAAAGATAATCCACCCACCCAATTCCAAAAATCACTGAAGAGCCAAAAAAAAAAAAAAAAAAGCTTCACCTGAAAAACTGATTTCCCACTACTACTACTATTTAGGATTTTCTGTAAAAAGGCTGAAAGTAGTAAGCATAAATCTCGGGTGAGCACTGCACATGCACCATTAATTCATAAAGAGAAACAAAAAGGATATATATATCTAGGGGGAGAAAGTGAGTACTATGTTTAGGGTTGAAGAATAGGAAATAGAGGGAACAAAGGAGAGAGATTTGAGAGAGAGAGAGTGGTAATGGAGGGTGGTGGTTGTAGTAGTAATACATGTATGATGATGGGTTATGGAGAGAACAGTGGTAGCAATGGGCTTATGTGTCAAATGATGATGATGCCTCCAAGGACTTCTTCAGACAACAACAACAACAATACCCTATTTCTCCCTTTACCTCTCAACAACAACAATCAACACCAAAACCCTCAAACTACTACTACTACTAGCACTACTGATTCTTCTGGTTTGCTGCTCCAAAATCACAACACCACAAGCACAGGTGGTTATTTCATGGAGAACAACAACAACGATGTCAAGGCTAAGATCATGTCTCATCCTCACTACCATCGTCTCTTGGCCTCCTATGTCAATTGCCAAAAGGTTAATTAAAACACACCCATCTCTCTCTCTCTCTCTCTCTCTCTCTCTCTCTCTCTCTCGCTCTCTCTGCCTTAATTGAGCACCCACAAAAAATTAAACACCCAGCTAGCGCCATATTTGGTGTTGCTTTAGTATCATATGAAAATTTGGGACTGATGATGAAACTATACATATACTTATATACTTGTGACGACTTCGACCCAAAAAAAATGTATGTATGTATATATTTAGACGACACATCCACAAACATATGATGGTTTACTTGTAAATTTCTCTTTTTGTTTGTGTAATACTCCTACTCAAGAAGAATTTTTATTTTTTTCGTTTGTTGTTGTAGTACTGTAACGAAAACTATGATGTGTATAGTATATGCCAGCTCATGAATAAGTGATTGTGTATATATCTCTATATATACAGATTGGGGCGCCTCCAGAAGTGGTGGCAAGGCTAGAGGACGCCTGTGCTTCGGCGGTGGCGATGGGCCGTGGGGGGACGACGGGGTGCATGATCGGCGAAGATCCGGCGCTTGATCAATTCATGGAGGCCTACTGTGAGATGCTTACAAAGTATGAGCAAGAACTCTCTAAACCCTTCAAGGAAGCCATGCTTTTTCTCTCCAGGATTGAGTGCCAGTTTAAAGCCCTAACTGTGTCTTCCTCTGATTCTGGTGATCAATATTCATCATCCTCTCTCTCTCTGTCTCTATCTCTCTCCACACATATATGTTATTTTTCAGATCTTAAATGTTTTTTTTTGGTTTGGTTAAGATTTGTTTATTTTATGCATGTGTATGTTTCCAAGATCATAGAGGTTTAAATTAAATATTAACAGTTACATCAGGAATTAAAAAAAGCTTTTTTTATTTTACTTTTATGGTAGATTTAGAAGTGGTTGCTTAGTTCTTTCCATTTTTTAATTTTTATTTGTTCTGTTACATAATATTATATATATGAGGCTATGGGTATGTGTGCTATAGTTTATTTTCTTTGGTGATACTTACATATACGTATATGACTGTTTCAGGTATTAGGGCATGCTACTAAGTGATCTTCTACTTCTATCTAGCTACGTATATAGATGTGTGTGTGTATATATATATGCTATGTCCTTTGTATTGATTCTCTTTGATTTTGATGTTTGTGTCTTGAGCTGGGCTTGTATGTGTTTCCTTTACATACTTGATTCTGCATCTCCTGTTTTGGTATTGTCGTGGATATATTCTGATATATACTCTTATTTTTGCAGCCTTAATTTAGTCTTGGAATAAATGAATTTTGAATATTTTGTTTCTCTTAAATTTGTGCTGATGGAGATGGTGTTAGACAGTCCAATTCTTTGTATTGCGAAAGGAAGTGTGAAGTGGTGAAGTAATGGAATTAATTTGCAATCCAATGGAAATCTCCCTTCAATCAATGAATGTTACTGTTCAAAAAAAATTGCATTGGCTCTAAAGAAAATATTTGGATAATTCAGTGCAGATAACACCTTATTAAAGGGTGGTTTGGTTTTTTTTTTTTTTGGAGTGGTTGGTGTGTTTTGGGGCTGCTCGATCGATCTGTATTGTGTGTTTAGTGCTGCAGTGGTTCGGGGTTTGCTTGTTTTGTGGGGGTTTTTTCTGCAGGTTTTTGTGGGTGCTCACTGGGGTGGTTTTTGTTTTTTTTTTGGTTGGGGGGGCAGCACTCGTTTTGGTTATGTTTGGTAGTTTTGGTTATTTCTCCTTGGCCTTTTGGCTTTTTAATAAATCATGTTTTGCTGTTCAAAAAAAAAATTATCACACATTTAATATTGAATTTTTTGTTCTTTGTGCTAATGATTTAGAATGCTAACATAATGATTTTGTTTGAGAATTGAGGCTTTGAACTAAGAATGATTTGATTAGATTGTTTAGTGAAAAGCATTTAGTACCTTCACCGTGTTGTGAAGACAAATTTGGAAAATATCTCTAGCTAGCTTGGATAGTTCTGCAATCTAGGGTTTCACGGCGTGGGCAAGAATGGCCGTTGGAGGATTATTGTTTTTGTGAAAAGATATCATTGTACGGGTGTCGATAGCTTTAGACCAAATCCATGCATAATGAAGTTTTTTTTGTATGTTTAACCGATTTTTAGGGCCTATTTGGGAATGATGAAAACGCACCTTCATTTTTTCTTATGAGTGCTAGTATTATGTCGGTTTGATAAAGAACTAGTTCTTGGGTTATTTTCAATCAAGACGTGAAGTCATAAACACTAGTTTTACTTAGAACTGATACTTTTCTAAACCACAAAACTGGTTCTTGGTCACCCAAACAGCCTCTTAAGCACAAGGTTCTGTATTTCTTCTATTAAGTGGCATACATCTGTGGTTGTATACATCAATTTGGTAATGTATTATCCTAGCAAGTTGCAGGTTGAAGTGTTTTCTTCTATTAAGTGGCATACATCTTTGGTTGTATACTTCAATTATTTGGTAACGTATTTTCCTAGCTAGGTGCAGGTTGAATTAAACAGTCTCCTTTGCTCTTCATTGTTTAATGACTAGAGTTTCTTAGTCTTCCAAGTTTTTGCTTAAATTAAGAGCAATGCTGATTCCCCGGTTAAATCTCAAATTTGGTTCGCAAATGCTTTAAAAGTTTTGCCCTATGTACCTCCGACACTTCAATTTGGGTTACATGTCGGGGTGGGCTGAAAATGCAGATAGTGGCGGGCCCCGGGGGTGGGGGTAGGGGCAGGGCCAGGTACTCTTTTTTTTTTAAATTTTTTATTTTATTATTATAGATTTTTTGTATCAGAAATGCTATAGTTTTGCTATGTGATGTATTCTAGCCATTTAATTTAGGAGTTGAGATGACTTATAATCCTCTATCGCTCCTACGTACTTACAAGTATCTTCTTCTTCTTTTTTTCCCTTTTTTTTTCCGTAACAAGGGTTGATTGTTGGTTGTAATTTGTGAAGTTTAAACAGATGGTAAAACAATTTCAATTGGACTAAACTAAGAAGTGAAAAAAAAAAAAAGAGTTTGGGCCAAATATATAAGGTGGACTGAACTACAATTCGACCAAAATATTTTCTATAATAAAATTTCCCAAATTAAATTTGGGGTGGGCTACAGTCTGGCTCTGCGCGGTGCTAGGTCCGCCCTTGTGTCTTACAATGACACTCGCCGTACACGTGCCAATGTATGTAAAAAACACACACAAAGATGTGTCTTAATTTTTTTTGACATTGGACACATGGACGGGCATGGGAGTGGACAAGGCAAGATAGCTCCTTTGAAAATCTTTGTGAGACTTTAACGTTCAAACCTTAATCTTAATATAATAAAACGGGAGATACGTAACTGGGTTATTTGAATATCTGGGAAATGGGAAGGGACAGAACACGTGATAGTGTATAATTAATTCTATGCAAGTAAAACTCTGTTTGTTGTATCCTAGCTGTATCTTTATCCTACATTTTGAGGATTTGACGTGTCGCTTCTTTTTTTTATTAGTATCTATGCCTCTATATCCTAGACATATGTGTGTAGAATTCATTCTTGATATGCAATAGGCTTTTCCATTGAATTACATGCGATGTTATTTATTTATTTTATTTGTTAAATCTTGTGATTTTATGGCTTCTATTTTAAGTTAAAAAACATATTTCTGCGTTTATTTTGAAATTCTCTCTTTTTCCCCTTCGTCATATCTCTTCTTTTCTGGAATTTTTTCAGAAGCTTGTTTTTCTTTTTTATGTCCTACAATTGAGTTGTGCAAAATTGGGGAATATGTTTTTCTTTTTTGTTATGTTAATTTCTTAATGATATTGTTGTGATTGACGTATTTTTACGACATCTTTAATTGAAGTAATGTTGCATTCTTTTTATTTATCTGCGTATAAAATATACACATATTCAACGTATCTGTGTCTTACTTTTTTGAGAAATTGCATGTTTGAGTGTCAGTGTTGTATTGTATTCACATCATGTGTCCATATCCGTGCTTCTTTGGACTTGTGCCACATGTTGTGGTAGTGGTCGGTGGTACCACATACCAATGCGTATGGAATTATTGGCAAAGCATTTGGAACCAAATCTGGGATTGAGATTTGGGAATCGTCGCTTTATTCTTCCATAAAAATAACAGTTATGTTATTTATTGAAATGATAGTTTATCAATTGGTGATCCTTGGCAGTCATTGTTCCTCGCATGTAAGCTTGAAGTAAACTAGATGCAATTGTGAATGTCTGAATGTCTGGTTTGTTGCCTAATATACTATCTTGAGTGGAAAAATTTGTCATAAAAACTTGATTTGAATGTTTGGGATCATTTTTTCAGTATCAATATAGGAATGCATGTATTTTGGTAATTAAAAAAAATAAAAATAAAAACCTCTAATATGACCATAGTCTAGTCATCTTAGTGGTTCTTGTAGGCGTGGTCTTTGTTAGAGGTTTTATTTTGATGACCGAGAGTTTTGTCTGTGTGTTTGTTTTCTTAGCCCCTTTGTTGCTGCTGGTGGGTTTTTTTTTGGTTAATTTTTTATTAAGGCCTTGATTTTGTCTTACAATTTAATATTTGGGGGAATGCCCCTTTGATTTTGTGTAGTTATTTTTTTTTTTACCTAATTTTTTTTAATTCACGTTACAAGAAGAATTTGTGCTATTGAGGTCCATTATTTGAATTACAACCTTTTTTTTTTTTGGGAAGTTTGTTGTGTATTGTTTCGACCAAGGGATCAAAGAAGCCCCAACTAGACAGCCGAGCAGGAACAAAAAGAAATGTCAGGGCAAGCCATGACAACAAATTAAAAGCAAACTATATACCAATAAAGACCCACAATATGGCTTTTTTTTCCTTTTCTGTGGGTTTGTAAGGGTTGTAAAAGCTCAGGTTTGGGAAGTTGTAGATTTAACTTTTGGCTTGGTGGTTTGGGGTTGCTTTGTTTTTGGTGTGTGATATGTCACAATGTAATTTGTCTGTGATTACAAATGAATTTGAATTCTCTGTTGTTGAAAAATATAAAATAAAGACCCAAAATATTATAGTGAATCTCAAAAATCAACTCTGGCGGGCGCCAACTTATTATATGTTGCTTTAAGGTTAATTTGAACTTGTTTTTATATTTTCATAAGGTGCTGATTCGATCTCATATACATATATATATATATATATACCTGTAATCATCAGCTTATGGCGACGCGATGGATAGAAATGGATCATCTGAGGAAGAGGTTGATGTGAATAACAATTTCATAGATCCTCAAGCGGAAGACAGAGAACTGAAAGGTCAGCTACTGCGCAAGTACAGTGGATATTTAGGGAGTCTGAAGCAGGAGTTCATGAAGAAGAGAAAGAAAGGAAAGCTGCCCAAAGAAGCCAGGCAACAGTTGCTTGACTGGTGGAGTAGACATTACAAATGGCCTTACCCTTCGGTATTTATGTTCTTTCTGCTACCTTCCTAATTAATTCCTTTATGAGGAATTTGTATACATTTTGATCCACCACCCGTGGATTCTGTTCTTGTTTATTCGCTCAGGCTAATGCTATTTCAGAATGCATGAAATAGGTTCGGGTTTATTCGTTCTCATTTTTTAGATTATGTGAAAAACCAATGTCATGTTCTCAGAAAGAACCTGTTTCATTAGTGATTTTAGATCTCGGACACCTACTTGTTGGGACTTGGGAGTGGCTCATATCCGGTGAGCTTAGCTATAGTTACACTAGGCTTGTGTTTGGATCCGATATTTGCACTAGGCCCTGCGTCAAATGGGAAGGCCGATGTTAAAATCCTAGTGTTTCTTAATCTTTTTGTTATTCTTTATAGATGCTTGTATTTCAATCCGACATTACTTCTAAATAAGAATAAATGACATCTACTGAACACTTGAATGTATTGAACTGGTTAATTAACTTATGAACCACAAAACTGGTTAATTATTAGCCCTTACAGGTCTTACTACTCCAATTGTGACCTCAAAGCCTCACGTCTTCCCAGGACTTATTCCTGCTAGTTGTTGTACTTGTATTAGCAAACAATGAAATGGTGGTCATTGCACATGATATGCGTGCCCCACTGCTAATTAATTTGGTCCTCAGAGCTCATGTTCCGGGCAATTAATTAATCCTACTTTCTTGCTTTCACATTTTGACACAAGTACTCCTACGCTTCTGTAGTTGTTCATTTCTATCCAAATTTGCAACAAAATATACTAGATCCTTTTAAATCGTGCAATTTCATGTGGCCGCAGGAATCGCAAAAGCTAGCACTCGCGGAGTCCACGGGGCTGGATCAGAAGCAAATAAACAACTGGTTCATTAATCAGAGGAAGCGGCACTGGAAGCCTTCGGAAGATATGCAGTTTGTGGTGATGGATGCTTCTCATCCCCACTTTTACATGGACAATGTTCTTGGCAATCCCTTCCCCATGGATATCTCCCCAACTCTCCTCTGAATTAAGGTTATGGTGATCTTGTATTAAGGATTCTAATTAATTTATGTTCTTGAACCTTTATAATGGTTGTCTACTGCTTGTATGCATGTATGGGCTATTTAAACTTAATGTATGACCCTTCAAAGTTAATGCAGTGCCACTCTAGATATTGGTACTGCTTTTGTTTTTCCAGATAAATGTTGTTTAAGCTTTTATCTAGTCAATTAAATTTTCCGAAGTAATTACCCAGTTTTGAAATCTTAGGGGCTGTTGGGAAGGCGCAAAACCAGTTACGTGGTTCAAAAGAGATATGGTTCTGTGGTTCATAAAGTGATCTGGTTCTATAAATTTGAGGTGTTCGGTAGGGGTGACAATTTTTGACAGACAATTTGTTTTACTGGGACAACCCGAACACGACATGACACATTTAATTTAAAATATATAGTTTGTATTATAGATGAATAGCATTCGAAACTTAAAATTAAACCCAAATCACACTACCCGGTTAATGACTCGATTATGACACGAGAACTGGAATTGCCACCCTTAGTGTTCGGTGAATGCTAGTTCTTTTTTTTTTTTTTTATAGCCGAAGGTAACAGGCGCCACGCACACATAGGGGGGCTACAGACTCACAATCCAACAAGCCTCACATGGCAAAGTCCCCTAAGGGAAGACTTCAAGAGGAGTCGAACTCCCCCACTCCAAGAGGAGAGAGGGACCGGGTACCAATGGGCCACTAGGGTGAATGCTAGTTAATTACATGCCTAGTCTAGCTCGCCTCTTTCTTAAATCAACAATGTTAGGGGTATTAACAAATTTCACTAATATTCACATTCACACTCTATCTCTTTTCTAGTGGTTTTGTGTTCTCCATTGCGGGCTTTATAGTGCCACTAGGAAATAGATAGAGTGTGGGTGTGAGTGTTAGAGATTTATTAGTGTCACAAATATTACTCGTCTTAAATTTAATTATTTGTCAAATTAACATAATTGGATCGCATAGCAGCTGAGACTGACTAAATTATATCTTATTTTAAGTATTCCAAAACATGCCTTCTGACAATTGTTGGGAATGCTTTAAGTAGGATCAAGTTTAATTCCATACTGGTTCTAAATTGAGGTTGTTTTAGTAATACAAGAACAGATTCTAAATAATATTATTTAGTGTTTGTGTAGCAGGTTTTTGAGTACTTGGAATTAGTACTTTGCGTAAAAGTACCTCAACAAATTGGTTATTTGTAAGACTAAAACGAGCTTGATCTAGTTGGATAAACAAGTTGTTACAGAAGTATGCTTGAAAATAGGTTCAGGTTTAAACCAATTAAGTCACTTATGTTGGTTCCTATGAAAAATGTTGTGTTGGGTTGATATAGTTAAAGTTTTTCCGTAACTTTAAAGTCAGGTGCTGGCGCCTGTTTGTGTAAAAAGTAGTTTTACAAATAAAAGTTATTTGAAATGAGAAGTTATTTGAAACTCATTCTTCACAGTAAAAAGTAATACAAATAAAAGTTATTTGAAACTCATTCTTTGAAAAAAAAAAAAACGGTTTTTTTTTTTGTTATCCAAACAGTCTCTTAAGTAGGGGTGTAACAAAACTGATTGGTTTGGTTAATTTTCATGTATTGTAAAAACCGAACTGAATCGAAATATATTAAATTGATCTGAACCAAAACAAATCAGTTTACACGAGGAGAGAGTGCTCGTGGGAAGTCATAGCAAATTAAAGCAGAAGAAGTATGGTTCTTATAAGATCATTGCTAAAGTGAACGACAATGCCTATGTGATTGATCTACCGGAGAATATGGGTATTTCGCGCACTTTCAACGTTTCAGACATTTATGAGTATTATGAAGAAGAACCCTTATATCCAGATTATAACTCGAGGTCGAGTTTTCTTCAAGTGGAAGGGACTGATGTAGGGGAAGTTGTAGAGAAATTTGAAGAAGAATGGGATAGGAAGAAGTTTGCTCAAAAAAAAAAAAAAAAAGTTATTTGATTATGATATTTTGTAATTTCGTTTTTTAGATTGGCAGAATTTTATTATCGTATTTTGGAGTAGTTTTAGGAGTTTAAATGGTAAATTTAAGTCTTAATAGGTTACCATATAAGTTAGGAGTGTTTTAGGAATGATATGACTTGATTTCCTAGTTATATAAGACTTTCAATTAGCTAGGAAAGAATAAAAACGAATTTACTTTTTCTTCCTAATAGTATTAGGATTGTTAGCTTTAAATAGAGGATATGTAAAGCCTTCTAAGGCATTCTCAACGTATATTCAATTTGATCAATAAAATAAATTTTTATTTTCTCTCCCAAAGAGTGTTCTTTGTGAGTTCTTGGTGGATTCCAAGATTTTTTTTCAAGGATTTCAACGTTGCTTAAGTCCTTCCACGATTTCGTGCTGCGTCAATTGGTATCAAAGCGAGGATTTGTCTGGCTTGATGGCAACTGGTGGGAACGACATCAACAATCCTAACGACGCTGGTCGTGGGATCGGTGAACTGTGGGCTACGATTGAGCGACATGGGGAGCAGATGAACGCGATTCAAGAAGCACTGCACAACCTTACCCTCTCACTCAACACTGACAGAGATCCAACCGTTAATAGGAACTGCACTGAGAGATTTGCCTGTGGCCGACCTATTGATGAACTGATGGGTAGACCTGTTCGCAGGACTATTCTTGAAGAACGTCATCGAAGACAACCAACCTATGATACTGGATCTGAATCAGAAGAAGAAGAAGAAGAAGAAGAAGTAGTCTGTGTTCCTCATAGACCGGCAAAAAGATGAAATAGAGAATATGATGATTATCGTATTAAAATTGATATCTCCAGTTTTAATGAAAATTTACACATCGAGGATTTCCTTGATTGGCTTTTGGAAGTTGAACGATTCGTCAAGATGATGGAGGTTCCAAAAGATAAAGTGGTAAGACTTGTTGCTTTCAGGCATAAAGACGAAGCTGCAGTTTGGTAGGATCAACTAGAACGGACCCGACAAAGGTAAGGCAAACAACCTGTTCAAACTTGGCGTCGTATGCAACAATTGATGAGGGATCGATTTTTACCACCAGATTATGAACAATATTGGTTCCAACAGTATCAAAATTGCGTTCAAGGTAACTGCACAGTTTTTGAATATCTCAATGAATTCAATCGTTTATCAGATCGAAATAATATTGCAGAGACGGATAGCCAACGAGTGGCTAGGTATGTAAACGGTTGAAGACTTCTATTCGAGATAAGGTTTCTTTACAAGTTTTATGGACCATTGGAGAGGCACATAACATGGCCGTGAAAGCCGAGATGACCGAAAGGAGATTGACTTATGCAACACCTATTCGTAAGAATTTTGGAGAGTCGTCATCTTCCGCTTCTAATAAAGGAAACGGAGTGCAAGCAACAATATCGGCATCCGATCTCTTTCCGAAGCAACCCGCACCCCAAAAGAGCCAAAGTAAAGGTGCTAGTAGTGCAACAAAGAGACCTGTTCCGAACAACCAAAATCCCTATGCCCGACCGAAGCCCACAATTTGCTATCGTTGTCAGGTGCCTTGTCATACATCCAATAATTGTCCCGAACGAGACTGCAAAAGGAGAGACATGCATCTAGTAGAGAATGAGGGGGGTTGTTGGAGAAGAAGAAGATGAGGAATACGTGTAAGAAGAGAATCTGTATGATGGAGCCAAATTTGCGGAAGAAGATGGTGAACGAGTAGCATGTGTGGTACAAAAAGTCTTGTTCATTCCTAAATAAGACGTGGAGGGCGAACAACACAACATCTTTCGCTCACAATGTTCCATTGATTGGAAGGTATGTGACTTGATGTGGATCCGGGTAGTTGTGAGAATTTTGTGTCAAGAAAATTAATAGATCACTTGAAGCTACCAATAGAGGAGCACCCATCACCTTATAGCATTGGATGGACCTAGAAAGGGCCGACAGTCAAAGTAACCGAGGTATGTCATGTTCCTATCTCTATGGGTAAACACTACAGGGATACAATTATTTGTGATATTGTTGATATGGATGCTAGTCATATATTGGTGGGAAGGTCGTGACAATTTGATGTAGATGTCACGTATAAGGGTAGAGATAATGTCTACGTGTTCAATTGGGGAATCCATAAAACTGCCATGTCACCTATGAACTCAACCTCTATTGCTAACAATGTTCCTAAAGTGGAGGGGAAGTCCTTTCTTATTATGGTTAGTTCGGAGCTCGATTTCATGACAAAAGTGAAAGACGCACAAGAAATTCATATCATGGTGGTAAGAGCGCTTGTACCCGATCCGCACTACTACAACCACTATAGTGCCTGACAAAGTGCAAGCCTTATTGAAGGAGTTCAGTGAGTTGGTATTTGAGGATCTACCGGATGAATTGCCACCCATGAGGGATACTCAACATCACATTGACCTCATACTGGGATCTAGTCTTCCAAATCTTCCACACTATAGGATGAGTCCGAAGGAGAATGAGATTTTGCAAAAAAAGGTGGAGGAGTTACTACACAAGGGTTTTATTCGAGAGAGCATGAGCCCATGTGCCATATCGGCGTTGTTGACGCCTAAGAAAGATGGAAGTTGGAAGATGTGTGTGGATAGCCGCGCCATCAACAAGATTACAATCAAGTACCGGTTCCCTATTCCGCGCTTAGATGACATGTTGGATATGCTTAGTGGTTCCAACTTATTTTCAAAGATTGATTTTTGAAGTGGTTACCATCAAATTCGTACGTATTCGGCCCGAAGATGAGTGGAAAACCGCGTTTAAGACGAAGGATGGACTGTTAAAGTGGTTGGTGATGCCTTTTGGCTTATCCAACGCTCCTAGCACTTCATGAGAGATATGAACCAAACTTTGAAACCTTTTGTGGGAAAGTTTGCCGTTGTATATTTTAATGATATCCTCATCTATAGTAATACCGAGGGAGAGCACTTGGGCCGCCTTCGACAAGTCTTAATGGTTCTTCGTGAAAATCAACTGTATGTAAATCTTAAGAAGTGTACTTTATTGACTAATAGACTCTAGTTTTTGGGTTATATTGTTAGTGCAGAGGGTATACATGTTGATGAGGATAAAGTTCGTGCCATCCTTGAATGGCCAACACCGAAGACAGTCACTGAAGTTTGTAGTTTCCATGGCTTAGCAACCTTTTACTAGAGGTTCATTCGCAACTTTAGTGCTATCACGACACCTATTACAGAGTGTCTCAAGAAAGGAAAGTTTAATTGGGGTGAGGAGGTTACTCAGAGCTTCGCTTTGATTAAAGAGAAATTATGCATCACCCCAGTCCTAGCTCTACCTTGTTTCAATAAAGTTTTCAAGGTAGAGTGTGATGCTTGTGGAGTTGGCATTGGAGCGGTCCTCTCACAAGAAAAGCGCCCCGTGGCATTTTTTTAGTGAATAGCTTAGCGAGGCCCGACAAAAGTGGAGTACATATGATCAAGAGTTCTATGTCGTATCTTATGCAGCGAGAGTTTGTCTTGTACACAGATCACCAAGCCTTAAAGTTTATCAATAGTTAAAAGCACCTTGACAAGATGCATATCCGATGGTCTACATTCCTTCAAAAGTTTTCATTTATTATCAAACACAAATCCGGTGCAACCAATAAAGTAGCAGATGCATTAAGTCGCCGAGCCACCTTGCCTATCACTTTCGCTCAAGAGATCGTGGAATTTGATTGTTTGAAGGAGCTTTATAAGGAAGATAAAGATTTCAATGAAATATGGGCCAAGTGGAAGGAGTCGCAAACGACATGTGATTTCCACATCAATGAAGGGTTCTTGTTCCGAGGCAATTGTCTTTGCATTCCTGAATCATCACTAAGCGATAAACTTATACGAGATTTGCATGGTGGTGGATTAAGTGGACATTTGGAGCTGGACAAGACGGTCGCTAGCCTAGAAGGGCGATACTTTTGGCCACAATTGAAGAAGGATGTCGATAACTTCCTGCAGAGGTGTTATTGTCACACCCCAACCCGCCCCAGCGGATTAGGACACGTGTAACAAGGCGATACACACCCAAAATACATTAATTAGGAATAACAAGTATAATTAAACCATTTTTAATAGCTTTATTGTGACAAAAACCAACCCAAGGGCAAAATAGTCACTAATAAAATATATCAAATTTTTATACCAAAAGATAGGTCTTTGAGTCCCGATTTCAACAAAAAAAATGGTGCGCGAATTCGAGTTTTCTAGAGAGAGATATGCACGTTTCCGTAAAAGTGGACGGATGCTGGGAACAGGGGCAGATCGATCCGCCCACAAAATCCAGATCGATCCATATTGTTGTTTTTCTAGTAGAATGTCCCTCCAAAACCCCGGATCGATCCACCCTTTGTACCCGGATCGATCTGGGTTCCTGCAGAATGGTTTCTGTAGCAAAATTCTTGCTGCTACAAGTTTTAAAAACATGCCAAACATAACCAAATCACATGGAAACTTTATGAAACTTTGGGAAAACATATTCAACACATTTCCAAACACTTTTAAACTTAAATCAAGCATGGATTACACAAACACATTCACCATTTGATCAAATTTACCAAGAACTTATTTCATTTGGACTAAAACAAACTTTTAATTTTAAAACTCAAATTTCCTCAAAAGTCATGAAACTTGTTGTGAATTAACTCAAAGTTATAACTAGTATTATAAACACAAGTGAAACATGTCTAAACACTAGCGACACATCCGGACTTGCCGAAATGGTCTTAACTACCAACTTACACCACTTGAGCAAAAACAAGAGAGATTATGCATAGGCTCTCTAATTCACTTCCAATTACCAAAATACTAATTTAGGATCCAAATTCATCCCCAACAACTCAAGTATGAATATTAACATGAAAGTAACCATAATTTACATCATTTTACAAGTTTCAAAGAAATTCATATGTATGAAGCTCAATCTCCCCTATCTCTCCCATCTCTCCTAATGTGCGTCATTTCCTCTCCGGATACGGCTTCAAACCTGCGGTGGTTGTTATGTACCACAACAGAAATAGGAAAACGGTTTTCTTAAGCATTACGCGTAGTGAGCATTCTAAGCATGATTGTATGTTTAACACGTGCAATGCTACAATTACCACATAAAACACAAACGTAGTCGCCGAGTCACCGGTTATATGGTTCATTCAGACCCGAAGACCTCCCTTGGTCCCGTGGCCACTTCTATTCCTTGGACTTCCGTATTTATCGGATTCTTTCTCTACACCACCCTTATTACTCCCAACAATGAACCATTTCCCCAGTGCTCATTGACTACCACATAGACATATAAGCACATATACATGTATCAACACGTAATTCTCATAAAATTGATATAAAATTATCAATCCAACAATATATTAGCTCCTAGACGTGGATTAATATCTCTAACACCACTTGAAGCTTGAACACATTAAACACAATCAATTTTAGGTGTAGAAAACTCACCTTATACACAGATTTACCCAAAATTAAGCTAAAGAAGTGCTGAATTTCACCAATTAGAGCTCAATTTCTATTCCAACAAGAATTCTACAAGAATTCGGTAGACGATGTCTCACCGTTTAGTGTGAGCTACCAAAATCTGTCAATTAAAACATAAATTAAAGGCATAGGAACGATTGTCTCACCTCCACGAGTCCAAAAATGGTCTCGAATCGTAATTCCGGCAAACGGCGGCGACGGAACAGCAGAACTACGGCGTCGGTGACGGTTCCATCTTCTCTCCCGAGCTCTCTTCTTCTCTTTTTGTTTTAATTTCTGTAAAATGAGAGTTCTTCTCTCATCAAGACACCTACACATGCAAGGCATGAGGTGTCTTGACCATATTTTGCCATATTTTCGCTTAGACCCCTAAAGTTTCTTAGGTTCTTATTATAAACTCCCCCAAACATTCCATTAATCACCCAATTATCTAATGAGTGTTTGTCTAAGTTTCGTATGGGTCCCAACGTGGGTCCCACCTATTTTGTGAAATTGCTATCGCACCTACAAATTTTAAATCCATTTCATTTATACCCTGATTTGGGTGTCCAAGCTAATGCTGACACATATTAATATGATATTATGAAAGCAACTTAACAAATATCCATGTAAGCATATAAAATGCATTTAATAATTTAAAATACAAATTACCAATTTACCCTTCACTGGGTTCCATTTCAATACCTGTCCCACCTCACTGAGGACTTTTCCAACTAGTGTCCCTCTCTGAACACTTTTTACATGGGCGAGTCCAAGCCTCCCCTTAATCCATTTTATACACTAATTTTATTAATTAATGCATATTAACAAGTAATTAACCCGTTCCTCGGGTACGGGTGTTACAATTATATTTGCCAAACATGAAAAGGACAATCTCAAAACACTGGTCTTTATACTCCATTACTGATTCCCGATGAATCTTGGGAAGATTTGTCTATGGATTTTGTTTTGGGTCTACCGCGTACATAACGAGGTGTGGATTCCATATTTGTTGTGGTTGACAGATTTTCTAAGATGGCACATTTCATTCCATGTTGAAAAACGTCCGATGCATCCCACATTGCATGGTTGTTCTTTCGAGAGATTGTGCGCTTGCATGGGGTTATTTAACCATTACATCCGATCGTGATACAAAGTTTTTGAGTCACTTTTGTGTTACCCTATGGCGTATGTGTCACGTCCCGACGTAGCATAAATATGAAAAGCATTTAATTTCCTTTATGGACCCGTAGGTCGCGACAGTTTGAAAGATCGATTCCGTCCCAAACATCGAACAACACAATAATTAAATCAGAGTAAGAGTAATCAAGACTTACAAAATTTTTCCAAATTAATAATTATTACAGCACGTGATCTACTAAAGGCACAACCCGCCTTGCAAATAAAATAGTATCTATTACAGTCATCCTTATTTCAAATTTATTTTAAAAGCATATGATAGTAACAAAACAGTTTCTTCTTCTCCAATAGTCATAATCAATTGGCGTAGTCATACTGCTCTGACTGGTTATAACCTGAAAAACCTAGACACGAATGTCCAGGGCGCAACAACGCTGTCAGCTTTAAGAAGCTGGTGAGTATTAAAAACATATATTTAAATGTAAAACATACTCAATTACCATTTTCTATTTCACGGTTCCATTATTCAACAGGTTAACAACATGGAAATTAATTCATTTATGACACAGTAAGAGGGTGATATTATAATTCATGAAACATGTGACCGTGCATGAGACCAATACAACCATTCTCATCTTACCAACTCTTTTCTCTCGACAACACATCACCCAACTCTCTCACTCTAGTATCTTTGAAACACTAAGATGACCACACTTTAGTACATGGGTATCAGGGAGTGTCCAGTTTACCTCACACTTTAGTACGGGATAGCAGGAAGTGTCCAATGCCTCAAACTTTGACCATATCACGCATGTCAGGAAGTGTCCAGTAGGCCACATTTTAGCACTACCATGGGTGCCAGGGAATATCCAAGTCGGCGTCACACACTTTAGCGCTACCATGGGTGCCAGGGAGTGTCCAGTTTTGTCACCGTTGCATTTAAAAGACACTCTAGCCGCAATATCGTAACATCACACTTTGGTACACCAATACCAGGGAGTGTCCATATACAATCTCAACCACATACTCTTTTCTACACTGACCACCACTTACCATGCATGTACAACTGACTCCACATGAATGACATGTGACTTAATACAGAAATATAAAGTACTGGGAACGATAACCATGGATATACGAGAAGAAATCAAATCTTATATGAAACAACCAGTGAATTCATCAAAGAATACTGTAATATGCTTTTATCGCTTACTAGAACACAAGTGGATCTACTTTGAAGCAATGCGATCAAAAATGAGATATACTTTTTGTGGATGAATTACACATAAAAAAAAAGGTCTTTGAGTCTAGTTTCCAACGCTTCAAATGGTGCGCGTTTTCGAGTTTTTAGAGGAAGTTATGACCGTTTCACTAAAAGTCGTCAGTGCTGAAACACGCCATTCGATTGGCAAAAGTTCCAGTCGATTGGTATACATTCCAATCGATTGGGATTAGCTGTTTCTCCCCTGTTACAAATTTAAAGCCTATTTTTGACTCATTTTGAAATCCGAATGTAAACATGACTTGTAATATATGGTTCTCTCCGTTTTTCCGCAAGGATTATGAATATGTGATCGGATTTAACCAATTTCAATCATAGCTCTCGGATTTTACGAAAAACCGAGAGGTGACAAAACTTCAATTCTAATATACTTTCTTATATGAATGAATTAATTCTACAACTTTAAACATAACATATATGGACTGTAATCTTTCATTTTTATCTATCAAAACGAATTTTGGTTAAGTTTGAAAAATCACCATTTTCAAGCTTGAAGCTCGATAGATGAACACAACCATGGTGATTCACAATTACATATATGTAAACAGTAATTAGAACATGGGTTACATTCTGAGTGAGTTCAAAATACTCACTTTGATTCAATGTAGAGAGTATGTTGAGAAAGATTAGCAAAATAAGAATCCAAATCCAAGCTTTGGCTATGGTGAACACAAGCTCTCTCTCACTAGAAAAATTTCTGTAAAACTCTATGAAACTCTCTATTTCTCTCTGTTTTTCAGTTTACCAAATGTGTAGAGATGAATATATGAATGTTGTATATATAGAAATCAAACTCAAGAACTTGGGCTCCAAGTTCTTTGTTTCATACTCAACAAATGAATTTCATATATAAATACATAATACATAATATACACATACGCATACTATACCCCAGCAAGATTGTAAGGGTCAATTAGTATGTTTGGCAATTTAGCTTAAGTCCCAACATTAACACACACAAGTTAGGTATAGCCAAACTAGGCACTATCAAGTTGTCTAGAAATCTAACAAGGTGTTTAGAAAATCAACTTATGGCACTAAGTTAACACACAAACTAAAAACATTTGTCAAAATATGAATTGACGAGATTCCCAATTTGTGGGAGTCCAACGCGGCGCGGTCAGTTTTTGAATAAAAACTGGTACTTTCGCGGCGCGGTGATCACCACAAAAATACAGAAAATTATATTAATGTAAGAAATAACTTTCTGGTTTCATAAAAATACAGTTTGAGTCAAAAGTAAATAGTTTCACCGTTTTGAAAATATAGATTTTTGAAATCCATCTTAGGTATTTATATCCTTATGAAGTCACAGTTATTAGAACATAACACAGGTATTGCTCAATTATAAAAGAATTACAGTTTGACCTCCAGTTAAAGAATTTCTAATAAAATAAAGCAAGTAATACCAAATAAAATTATGAAAATCACATTTAATAAATAAATAAAAATACAGGTTGTTACAGTATGTTTGACACCACCTTGAATCGGAGTACGACAGCTCATCCTCAAATTGATGGACAAACGAAAGTGACTAACCGTACATTGGGGAATTTGATTCAGAGCATTTGTGGGACAGGGCCAAAATAGTGGGATCATGCCCTAACTCAAGCAGAGTTTGCGTATAACAGTGTTGTTCATAGTGCTACTGGACGGATACCTTTTTCTATTGTTTATATCACACCGCCAAAACACACGATTGATTTGTTGAAATTGCCTAAGGGCTCAGGATTGAGTGTAGCGGCAGAACACATGGCCGAGCAAGTGCAAATGGTTTGTGAAAAGGTGAAACAAAAGCTTGAGCAAGTGACTAGAAAGTATAAGGAAGCGGCAGACAAGCACAAGCGACGAAAACTGTTCAAGGAGGGAGATAAAGTGATAATATTTTTACGCAAGGAGAAAGTGCCCATGGGAAGTCATAGCAAATTAAAGCAGAAGAAGTATGGTTCTTACAAGATCATTGCTAAAATGAATGACAATGCCTATGTGATTGATCTACCGAAGAATATGGGTATTTCGCGCACTTTCAACGTTTTAGACATTTATGAGTATTATGAGGAAGAACCCTTATATCCAGATTATAACTCGAGGTCGAGTTTTCTTCAAGTGGAGGTGACTAATGTAGGAGAAGTTGTAGAGAAATTTGAAGAAGGGATAGGAAGAAGTTTGCTCAAAATTAAAAAAAAAAAAAAAAAAAAAAGTTATTTAATTATGATATTTTGTAATTTCGTTTTTTAGATTGGTAGGATTTTATTTTCATATTTTGGAGTAGTTTTAGGAGTTTAAATGGTAAATTTAAGTCCTAATAGATTACCATATAAGTTAGAATTGTTTTAGGAATGGTATGACTTGATTTCTTAGTTATATAAGGCTTTCAATTAGCTAGGAAAGAATAAAAACGAATTTACTTTTGTTTCCTAATACTATTAGGATTGTTTAGCTTATAAATAGAGGATATGTAAAGCCTTCTAAGGCATTCTAAACATATATTCAATGTGATCAATAAAATAAAATTTTATTTTCTCTTCCAAAGAGTGTTCTTTGTGAGTTCATGGTGGATTCCAAAATTTTCTTCAAGGATTTCAACGTTGCTTGAGTCCTTCCACGATTTCGTGCTGCGTCAATCTCCACCCGCTTATCAGCATAATCGTGCATTGCTATGGATGAATTTTGTCAAATTTTCTGACAGAATAAGACATTTGGACTATTGCTTTTATTTAAAAACTTCAGGTCCAAATTGATGCAATTGAAACTATACATATGCATGGACTAAAATGAGACAGGGTGCAAACTTCAGGGGTATGTTTTGTATTTAAGCATTTTCTCTTTATTTAGGTGATTTTTAATGTGATAGATAGGGGTGTTCAAGAAAACTGAAAAACCAAAAATCGATCGAAACCAAATCGACTAAATACTGATTGGTTGATTTTTTAAAGTTGTGCACAAACTAAAATCGAATGAAAACTGATCGAAAACCGCCTAAAATCGACCTACCAAAACTGAATGGTCGATTTTAAAATCACAAAAAAAAAAACCGAAAAACCCGACCGGGAACGCCCCAAGTGATAGATTTGGGCTGTAAGACAATCCGAGTTAGCTCAACGACTCGACTGGAGGCTCATTGGAGATTGGCTCAGAGATAAATGAGCTCTAAACATGCATTTATTTTGAGCGCTCGGACTGATAAATTAGTAAACTCCCTATGACTATATATATATATATGGTTTCGTTTGGTTGAATTAGGCTTTGTTTGGTTGAAATCTTCTACACATATAGATATACGTGTGTATATATATACATATGTTGCGTGTGTATTACTTTTCCCTTTTGGAAGGATGTAAAAAATATCTGCTCTGCAATAAACGGGCCGAACTCAGGTCGACCCGTAACAAACCCGCACAAATCTGATCTTGACCCGGCCCGACGTCAGCCCGGACCGAGCCTGCCCGTGAGCATGCTAATTTTTTTTTATTTGAATTTGAATTTTTTTTGTTTTTTTCTAAATCAAGCTTGAGTAAGCGTGCTCGATATATAGAACACTACAATCAGGCGTTCTAGGCCAGACCCATATTGGCTGGACCTTTAGCCTTTTAAAGATTTGTACAATTAATTCTTTAAGCCTACGACGAATACGAAAACCAGTGTTAATTAGGTGATTTGATAAATGATTAGTTTTTGAAACATTTTTAAGATAGGCATGAAATTGTATGTACCAAAAATTATATAACCGATAAATCCACATTTGATGAGCTGTTAAGTATTGCTAAGAATTAAAGATCTTCTCTATATATTGGGGTCAAGTTAATGGCAATTTGACAAGAATTACTTTTCCTTGGCACACGTACAGTGTTGTGTTATGAGATATGATTGACTAGCATGTGCATATATATATATATATATATATATTGTATATATGAAGTGTTCATGAATCACTCATGTCATGGAACAATACAATTTGTACCGAAAGAAACGAAGTGATGGCCATAACAATTTCTATAAGCGCTTGTCTTAGATTGTTCCAATAATATAGATTGCTTTGTTAAATGCATTTTTATCCCTTATGGTTAGACAGCACGCGCGCCCCCCCCGAAAGAAAATCATGTGGAACCCTTAAAGGTTCGCACAGTGGAAAATAAAAATTTAATGGTTTTCTAAAATCCATGATCAAGTCTATGATATATACAAAATACATACAACATCCATAGGGGGTTAATCGAATAATTACCCTTGAAGCGTGCTTTACAAAATATTAAATCTAGTTCGTCCCACTAACAGTTCACCAAATCGTCCAAGCGTCCGATCTCTAAAAGTATCCACACGAGCAAATCACGAATTGGAAGAATGTCTAATTTCTTCAAATAATTAATTGAAGCAAACAAGAACTGTTGAAGTTATTTTGGGCCGTACGGATCCTTGTGCAAAGATATATTGTTGGGAGATAATATGATGTGCTAGCTATATTATTATTTCCCATGCCTCATATATATAATAATGCTATAAGTCCCTTTCCTAATCTAATTAGGAAACTATATTTGATTAGAAGACTTTCCTAAATCAAATGTAAACTAATAGTATTATTATACTACTTCCATATTAACAACTTAATATCAAGTAGACCCTCACATCTTCTTCCAATTACACATTGCTCTTTTGTGTGTGACCCTTTACGTTCATACTAATCTGGTAGTAGGTACTAATACTTTAAAGTATTACAATTAGAACCCTTTCTAATTAATTTAAATTAGAACATCTTCTAATTCTCCCTTGTAGAAATAATTAATATTAATATTTATTATTTCTGAGCTTCCACTAGTCATGAGTGACACCTAGCAGTATATCATGACACACCCTAGACAGTCTGAAAAATAGTGAACCTTTCCGTTAACAGTTACCATACAATTCAATCCTTCTATCAAACAATGTCCCAATTAAATCTCTTGGGTAATGGACATATTATCAAACCCAGATTTAATTATATGTTCTCGAACGAATTGATATTTCTCTATTTGGTGAAATTAGAAAACTCTTTCTAATTCTCACCCTGCCCTGGTTAGGGAGCTTTACTTGAGATATATCATAGAAGATCACATAGGACATTCACTCTCGCACTTGAGAGTGATAGATTCCTTGTTGTACATTCACATGTCTCCATGTATAACTTACTATACCCAACAGTACATGAATATGCCTTTGATTAAAACATAAACACCGTGTACGTTAAAGCATAATAACTCATACACAAGACAACAGTAATGTCTCAGGTCTAAGGATTACTTGTACCACTGTAACTAAGAACAATCCATTGATAGATAAATAAAACTCCATTTGGATTTTCCTAATAGTTGATCATGTTCAGTGAACTTGTTCTATAACAAGCACCCATATGTCTGCTCTAGTGTCCCCACACTGATGACTTAAGACTAATCATATTTCATCATATAAAATAAACATGGCACATGTTAGTCTAACCGGATTATCAAATGCCCAATTTAATAATCCTACGACTAAGAACAATTTTAGAATAAAGCAACTGAGAAGTATATGGTCTTGTCCTTTAACTCTTTAAGTACATACCTTCTCAACTTTAATTCTATGGACATATCATATAAATGTTAAACAACAATAATGATAAATAATAATCTTGCCCTTTATTAATTTGAAACTGTCATTACAATGTAATATTCCTAAAATACTACTCCAATCTAATTGGCTTTTAGGGCATACTACTAACAATCTCCCACTTGCACTAAAGCCAATCGACCATGTATCTCATACCCATCTTCTCAAGATGGCAATCCAATTGCTGTTGGGTCAAGGCCTTAGTGAATGGATCTGCTACATTATCTGCTGATGCTATCTTCTGTATCTCCACATCACCTCTACCAATGATTTCTCTAATCATATGGAATCGACGCTGAATGTGTTTGGATTTATGATGAGACCTTGGTTCCTTGGCTTGAGCTATCGCCCCATTGTTATCACAGTACAGAGGCACAGGTGATTCAATGGTTGGAACTACACCTAGTTCACTGATGAACTTTCTTATCCACACACTCTCCTTTGCTGCTTCTGAAGCAGCAATGTATTCTGCTTCGGTCGTGGAATCTGCCGTTGTATCTTGCTTACAACTCTTCCAGCTAACAGCGCCCCCATTAAGGGTAAACACATACCCAGATGTGGATTTTCTATCATCCACATCAGACTGGAAGTTCGAATCCGTGTAACCATCAACTCTCAATTCTCCTCCTCCATAAATAAGAAACATATCCTTAGTTCTTCTCAAGTACTTAAGGATGTTCTTCACTGCAATCCAGTGGTCCATACCTGGATTAGACTGATATCTACTTATAACACTTACAGCATGACTGATATCAGGTCTAGTACATAGCATAGCATACATGAGACTTTCCACTGCTGAAGCATATGATACTTTGCTCATGCTCTCTCTATCCTCTGGTGTCGTAGGACTCATGTCCTTCGAGAGATGAATTCCATGTCTGAAGGGCAGCATCCCTCTCTTGAAATCTGCCATGTTGAATCTATTCAACACTTTATCTATGTATAAAGACTGGGATAAACCAAGCAATCTTTTAGATCTATCTCTATAAACCTTTATACCCAGTATATAAGATGCTTCTCCCAAATCCTTCATGGAGAAGTTTTGTGAAAGCCATAGTTTGACTGATGATAACATTCCTACATCATTCCCAATGAGGAGGATGTCATCAACGTACAAAATTAGGAACGTAATCGCTTTCCCACTGAGCTTCTTATACACACATGGTTCATCCATATTTTGATGAAAGTCAAATGCTTTAATCGCTGTCACGCCCCGGAGCAGCATAAATAGAGAAAAATAAATTTCCTTTATGGGTCCATAGGGAATGACGGGTGAATAACCGCATTGTCATCTACCCAAACCAATAAACACCACGATAGGGAGGATGCTATTCATAGAACATATCTTATTAACATAATCAGAGGCTACAGCGGAAGCTATAAAAGGTTTGGAAGCAACAGATGCCCAAGTACCAATTATAAAAGTCTACCAAATCTATTACAACAGCTGGCTTATAGTCTAAAGCCTAAACCGATAACAGCAATAGAAGTACAACAGTTAAGAACCCATTAATATAAAGCAGCACATCTTCGTCTTCCAGCCTTCAGCTCCAAGTCCGGCAGAACTATCAGTCTTCAGTCCTCAAGACCTACAAATCCCTAGACATTGGAATGTCCAGGGCATTAACGCCATCAGCTTTGAATACAAAGCTGAGTGAGTACATTAAACAACACTCCTCACCGCTATTGTTCAGCATCTTAAAATGCGGTTAATCTCTTAACAATGGCGTCACTCACGGACATAGCAAAGGTCTGATTAAACTATGCATTAATCAATAATTACAGAAATCATATTAAGTAATGACAAGGATAAACATCATGGTATAACATATCTCATCACGTATTCACCAAATCCATGCATGTAACCCATGCATCCATCCCATGCATATACCTTTACGTCGGGACGCTGGATCCACGACTGAACCATCTTCTTACTAGCCATTCTCATATCCATATCCATATCCATATCTGTATCTGTACGTTGATACCATAATCCAAATCCGTATCCATACATAGATACCATAATACCAATCGGAATCACCCGACTAGGTAGTAGGTCCTACAATCCCTTGATAGGGTTACCGGTCGTCTACACGGTACCACCTATCTGTAAACGATGGAAGCGGCACAACGGACGTCTTCTACGCTGTGTATATTCTCACTGGTCGACTACACGGTGAAAATACATTAGGGCACTAGCCGGACGTAATCGTCAACGGTACACTGGACGTCTTCAACAGTGCATACGCATTACTGGACGTCTTCAACAGCAAGAGGCGTACTAGGAACTCTAACCGTCCCACGTCCACCCGACTCGTCAGCCGTTGATCCCATGGATCCAAAGTACACATATCTCATATTCCACATAAGTCACATATCCCATTTCTCATCGGCTTCTCTTGCCTCTTCACATCACTATCCCATGCATGCTGACACATGTTGTGAAATGCTCATATACTAAGTACTGGAATTACCACATGCTCTGTATTAATCATATCTACTGATTATTGATTATTAACATGCAGTTGTATTCCGTTCTACTATTCAGTTTGACAATAACATATGACAGTTAAACAATTCATCTCATATCGACAGTTGACAATAAACAGTTCATCTTGTAACATTAACATAAACATCATATAAGGCTAACGTAGTATCATGTTTGACTAAGCACATACCCAACATCACGTAGGTACAACCATTAGCAGCTTGGGTACATTACAATCAGCTCATAACATATAACAATAGATAAACAACATTCTGCTCTTCCCAATCGATTGGAAATAATGTCAATCGATTGGACTTTATGTCAATCGATTGGAAATAATGTCAATCGATTGGACTTAATGTCAATCGATTGGAAATAATGTCAATCGATTGGACTTAATGTCAATCGATTGATATATCAATCGATTGAACTTAATGTCAATCGATTGGACTCTGTCTTCTTCTTCAAAACTGCTGGGTTTTATTATAAAACGTTGGGGTTCTCTTTCCTCCTCATACACGTTATTATACACACATAAACATCACAAAAACAATCCTCTTGAGTGAGTTAATGAAACTCACCTCTCCCGGCGGTCCGTTGACGGCGTCCCGAGCTCCGCGGCGGCGGCTATGGTGAGTTCTCTTTCCTCTCTCTCTCTCTTCTCTGCTCTCTCTCTTCCTCTGTCCGTCTCTGTTCTCTCTCTGTCCTCCTCTTCTTCTTCTTCTTCTTCTTCTCTTACCCGAGAGTGTGTGTGTGTATATATATATATAATATATATGTATGTGTATATATATGAGAGTATATATATATCTCTCTCTCCCAAACACACACACAAGCAAACATATATATGTATAAGGGGAGGGGTATATATAGGGAGGGGAAAATAATCACAACCACACAAAACCAACGAGGTGGCCAACTCCAGCTACTTCCAATCGATTGATACCAGGTGTCAATCGATTGGAGTTAGGTCGGCAGGATACCAATCGATTGGTAAAACATTCAATCGATTGACATATCAATCGATTGAGATAACCCCAATCGATTGAACACACAACCTCACCAAAGGCTAAGAAAGGTACTAGGGATCTATACCTAAAAATACAGGGTATTACATCATCCACCACTTATCAAAAGATTTCGTCCTCGAAATCTGGAGCAGTAGCCCCTATACCAAAAAGAAATCCTTCTCGCAAGACAGACTCTAAATGCTCACGTTCTCGTTTTACATAAACGATTACATCAGCGGCCAACGGGTGCAAGTTCTAGACACGCGATATAAAATATCAACGATCTACGAGTACTAGGGTGACAACTACCAAATCCTCGGGTTTAGATATATAAAATTCGTATGTCGAACTTCGGGAAAAGGTTCTAAGTAGCACAATCAAATCCTCTCACAACATCTGAAACGGCTAGTCTCTAAACACATGAGGTTCCTCCCTCAGGTCAAACTCTACGGTGTAAGGGTTTTACTGATCAAGTGTTCTAATCTCATCTATGTCATAGTGAAGCATTGCTGTCTGCTCCTGTCTCCGAAGATGCTTCCTATTGTGCTGTCGATGTCTGTACTGCTGCATCAGTTGATTGTCTTCTATCTCCGAACTCCTTGTTAACTCCCGTATTATTGTCGTCGTCCCCCAGGATATTGACTTGAAAGCATTTGTGACTCTAATATCGTAACTGGTGATTTAAACTTCCTTACGCATCTCTAAATTCTCATGTACTATTAATATGATCATCTCTTGAGGTCGTACCATCCATTAAATACTCATTCTGCTTCCACGTATTACCTAAGTAGGTTAGGCAGAGCTACATACTGATTTTCATGAGTCGTTCTATTATATAATCTCGACTGGGTGAAATCAACATGCAATCGGTGTTGAAAAGAATCCTTCTATGATACTCTTTGTAATTCTGGTGTTGTCTCTACGTTACTCGTATCTCTTCTCGTATACTCGCAATCTTCTAGTTCGTCCTCTTTTGTCAAAGCTACATCTAAAGCAAATTTAGATTCCTCATCTCTAGTCTCTGTCCAACATACCAATGGTTGGCGTAGTCTTTCGATAGGGAGGCAATTGACGTCATATAAGGATGCAAAAGATGTCATATAGGGATGCAATTGATGTTATACAGGGATGCAAATGATGTCATATTTATTCTTGGAAAGCTACTGTCATAGACGATTATTGATCAGTGCCAAATGGGGTGTTTGGGTATCTACAATTTACGGTGTAGGCTAATCCTCTTACAATCAATCAAATGGATGTAAAACTTCCTTCAATATCGGGATCATATGTAATACAAAATGTAGGTGATGAGTGTTGTACCTTCTGTCTATTGTCCTTGTCTAAGTTGAGACCAATTACTTGTATGGTGAGTCTGCCCTCGTGGTACTTGTTGCGATGGAACATTGTGTTGCATCTCTAGTTCTGGACAAAACTTACGGACATGACCAAATTTACCGCAGTTGAAACATCGTATTTCCCGTCCATTAGATTTTCTTGCTGCTCTGCATTCTTGGGAATGGTGTCCTGGTACTCCACAATTGTAGCAGATATCTCGTTCTCTGTGCTGTGTTGGGGTCGTCACTAGTTTTGATTCTTTCTTGTCACTCTCTATCCTCTTACGCTTCTGGCGGTTGCCTATGTAATTTCTTTCTATGTTTCCTTGTTGAACTTGGTTAGCTGCCAACACAATCTGACTATTTCTTCCTCTCTGATCTGTTATGAAAAACTGATCGTTCCCTGGAAATGCTTGATCAAAGTGTTGTCCTTCACTAATTTGAGTGTCGTCTTCTAGTTTTGTTGCCATTTCTACCAAAGCTTCGAAAGATTGATCTAAATGTCCTATAGTCATATGACGGATATGTGGAACTAATCCTTGATGATATCTTTTGATCTTCCTTCTTGGTGTATCGATCATATGCGGTGCAAATCGTGATAGCCTCTCGAATTGAGTTGTATATTCGGGCACTGAAAAACAACCTTGAACTAATTGGATGAACTCCATTTCCCTTTTGTTCTTCTCAGATTCTGGAAAGTACTTCTCTAGAAATCGAGTCTTGAATGATTCCCAAGTCATCCTTCCTACAGCTTCTTCACCTATCGTAGCTTTCACTGCGTCCCACCAATCTGCTGCTGAGAATGTCAGTTGAAATATAGCCAAATGTCTTTTCTCAGTGTCAGTACATTCGAGTGTCTCAAATATCAGTTCTATCTGGCGAATCCATTGCTCAGCTTGCCATGCTCCCGTTAATCCGGTAAAGGTCTCTGGTTGAAGAGCACGAAATTCCTTTAGCAGCTTGACTCTTGTCCGACGTACTGGTGCTTCATTGCCGATAACGTGATCCGCACGATTGATAACTTGTTCCATGCGACGGATGAAAACTCCAATCATTCCTGTTGGATCTATCTCAGGAGGTACTAATTCAGGTACTCCATTCAGCTGGCCCGGGTTTCCTTGAGTCGTCCTAACCATAACGAGTGCTGGTAGGGTTCAATGTTGCTACCTAAAATGAAAATCTATTCGGTCAGACGCATTCTATCTTACAGCTCGAGCAAGAACATGCGGTAACAAATATATAGTACCACTATATAACACGATCACATTAAGTAATACGAATACCTCACATAAATAATAATATTAACCACATAGGTCAGTCTACCTACTAGGTACGCTTAAATGTATCTATGCTCAAGACGAAACTACAACTTCTACGCTTAACGTCAAATCTTAAACATTCTATTTCTATTCTCAGGTTCCAGACTACGAGTACTGCTCAACTAACATGTGAGACCACTCAACTAACATGTGGCTCAAGGTAACAGGATAATCTTATCCTTAACCTCTTTCTATTTCTAGGACATACTGACTGTTCCGACATCGCTCAGGAATTCATCAGCGTCTAACATCCAACAGTTCTAAAGATTTCTTATCAGCTCTGCTAACAAAACATTCTCGGATGGATTCTTCTAACCTCTTGTCTACGTGACAAGATTACAGTTCTATCTCATCTCAACTAATCCTCATGCTATCGATATTATCTTAGAATTCGGGTTCTAACACCAAAGACAAGCGGTTAACAACTGAAAACCTAGGCTCTGATACCAAAAATCCTGTCACGCCCCGGAGCAGCATAAATAGAGAAAAATAAATTTCCTTTATGGGTCCATAGGGAATGACGGGTGAATAACCGCATTGTCATCTACCCAAACCAATAAACACCACGATAGGGAGGATGCTATTCATAGAACATATCTTATTAACATAATCAGAGGCTACAGCGGAAGCTATAAAAGGTTTGGAAGCAACAGATGCCCAAGTACCAATTATAAAAGTCTACCAAATCTATTACAACAGCTGGCTTATAGTCTAAAGCCTAAACCGATAACAGCAATAGAAGTACAACAGTTAAGAACCCATTAATATAAAGCAGCACATCTTCGTCTTCCAGCCTTCAGCTCCAAGTCCGGCAGAACTATCAGTCTTCAGTCCTCAAGACCTACAAATCCCTAGACATTGGAATGTCCAGGGCATTAACGCCATCAGCTTTGAATACAAAGCTGAGTGAGTACATTAAACAACACTCCTCACCGCTATTGTTCAGCATCTTAAAATGCGGTTAATCTCTTAACAATGGCGTCACTCACGGACATAGCAAAGGTCTGATTAAACTATGCATTAATCAATAATTACAGAAATCATATTAAGTAATGACAAGGATAAACATCATGGTATAACATATCTCATCACGTATTCACCAAATCCATGCATGTAACCCATGCATCCATCCCATGCATATACCTTTACGTCGGGACGCTGGATCCACGACTGAACCATCTTCTTACTAGCCATTCTCATATCCATATCCATATCCATATCTGTATCTGTACGTTGATACCATAATCCAAATTCGTATCCATACATAGATACCATAATACCAATCGGAATCACCCGACTAGGTAGTAGGTCCTACAATCCCTTGATAGGGTTACCGGTCGTCTACACGGTACCACCTATCTGTAAACGATGGAAGCGGCACAACGGACGTCTTCTACGCTGTGTATATTCTCACTGGTCGACTACACGGTGAAAATACATTAGGGCACTAGCCGGACGTAATCGTCAACGGTACACTGGACGTCTTCAA
Source organism: Hydrangea macrophylla (assembly GCA_033977485.1). Taxonomy (NCBI): domain Eukaryota; kingdom Viridiplantae; phylum Streptophyta; class Magnoliopsida; order Cornales; family Hydrangeaceae; genus Hydrangea; species Hydrangea macrophylla. The sequence continues at coordinate 110,572,798 of CM066988.1, read as the reverse complement.
CAGTGCATACGCATTACTGGACGTCTTCAACAGCAAGAGGCGTACTAGGAACTCTAACCGTCCCACGTCCACCCGACTCGTCAGCCGTTGATCCCATGGATCCAAAGTACACATATCTCATATTCCACATAAGTCACATATCCCATTTCTCATCGGCTTCTCTTGCCTCTTCACATCACTATCCCATGCATGCTGACATGCCTACATCAAGCTTTTCGAGTTGCTCAATGTAATCGATCATCTTAAGCACCTGCTCATTTACAGATGACCCCTCTGCCATTTTGGCCTGGAAGAGTTCTTTTGAAACATTGAACCTTGCGTTCTGCTTTGTCCCCCATACAACTCTTGTAGGTGAAGAAGAATAGAGGTTGAGCTTTTATATGAATCATGTTGCTTCTGAAGCTCATTGCTCATGGATGCTAACATGTAGCATCTCACCTTTATTTCATCTTCCTGCCACTTTCTCAAAGTGTCATGCTCTTCCTCAGTGGATCCTTCTGGAAGAGATTCCGGTATTGGCCCATCCAAGACATAGGCAATTTTGTCAGAAGTAAGAATGATTTTTAAGTTCCTAAACCAATCATCAAAGTTTGGTCCAGTCAAACGGTTGGTATCTAGAATTTTAGCAAGGGGGTTGAAGTTTGACATTTTTAGCGGTGATCTACAGAAGATAAATAGCAATTTATGAGCATAAAATAAAATTCAATTTTATTATCCATTAGATTTTGGGTCTTTAAATCATAATGGTACCTCCCACTATTCTTTTCAAATTCCTCATCCCTTTAAAGAAATTTGGGAATCTTTATTTATTAAAATTCCTAGTGGGGATTGGGGTCCCACCAAAACTAGTACAACTTCACATAATAGTTTCTTGGTTGTACTAATTTTGATAAGAAGGTAACTTCTTACCTATTGCTTCTTAAGCAAGTTCCAATCATCATTTAGCCTCTAAAATTATGAAGCTCACATAATAGTTTCTTGATCCATATATTTTAGTTAAGTTAGACCCACCATTCATACAAGTATGAGTCACTAATGAGACCCTCACATAATAATTTCTTGGATCCCACTAACCCCTCATCTCATAATATCATATATTTAAATAGTATGAGTGGATTTTCTTAGAATGAGCAGTCCCTACATATCTGTAGCCGACAAACCCAAATAAGAAAATACAGTCACCTATAATGGTGGAAGGCTACGATAAGACATTCATAATGTCTCTTCGCTTACAACTTAATATCATAAACAAGAAGGGAATTTTACGGTCTCATCAATTATACATGCATCAAATACATAAAATAAATGTTTCATCATTTATATTTTAATATGTCCATACAATGCTCCCACTAATTAAATTTAGAAAACAATTCTAAAATTTTAATTTAAAGGAGTATCTCCATGACACAACAAATGGATTAAATTTTAAAACAATTTTAAAATATGGACATATAAAATATATGGTGAAACCGCCCAAACAATTATCACATAAAAAATTGGGTCATGGATGATTATGGACTGTTAAGGTGATTCAACTTGAGCCTTTAAGTTGAATCTAGGTCTATAGTGTTGTAATCATTATTAAACATTACATGCTTTCAAGATCTAAGCTTGAAACAATAATAATAAATAGTCTTCATTCTTTTCTTGGACACCTTATCTACTCCAAGTAGGCTCCACCTTCTTCTTCCTTGTAATTTTCTGATCTTCATCTCTAAACCTAATTTTACATGGCTTTAATAAGAAAATCCTTGATCCATAATTAAGGGGGAGGTACATAGGAGGGAGATAGAAATTACATCGAGAAGGAGGGAGGAAGGCATGCAAGCCTTATTTAAAAAATTACAAACCCAAAATAATAAAACATTCAATCACATTGAAATAATAAACCAATCACATAACTCAATTATTTGGTATAGTCCATAATCATCCTTTTCATCCATTCACATCATATGTAAATGAAAGAAAAAAAATAAAAATAATCATTCTAGTTATAGCATGAATCTTGGGTTCAATTCTAATCCAATTAGAATTTGTCTTAATATAAAAACAATCCTGCTATACATTAAAACGCATATTAGAGGGTCTAAACGTTCGATTTTGGACAAAATTTACCAAGGCTCATACCCTATAGGGTATGAGCCTTGCTCAGAACGTCGTTTCCAATCGAATATATGTGTTCTGACGTAAAATTTTGAAATTCGGATCTGACTCGTCTTCTCTAGCGAACCGCTAACAGATTCGGATAAAGAATCATGAATAAGTTCCAAACTTGTCACAAAAATATATATAACTTTTATACACATTAAAATTGACATATACATGTTTACATCTTATGTAAACACTATATACCAATGTAGCGAAGTTTAAACCCTTTGTTCATCATATGAACAAAAACCCTAGTATCTTCATACAAACATTCCCAAAATTCCAATTTATTCAAAATAAATTTATACTACAAAAACAATTACAGTATTTTGTATTAATCATAGACTAAGGCTCTGATACCACTGAAAGAAAACCATGTGGAACCCTTAAAGGTTCGCGCAGCGGAAAACAAAAATTTAATGGTTTCCTAAAACCCATGATCAAGTCTATGATATATACAAAATACATACAACATCCATAGGGGGTTAATCGAATAATTACCCTTGAAGCGTGCTTTACAAAATATCAAATCTAGTTCGTCCCACGAACAGTTCACCAAATCGTCCAAGCGTCCGATCTCTAAAAGTATCCACACGAGCAAATCACGAATTGGAAGAATGTCTAATTTCTTCAAATAATTAATTGAAGCAAACAAGAACTGTTGAAGTTATTTTGGGCCTTACGGATCCTTGTGCAAAGATATATTGTTGGGAGATAATATGATGTGCTAGCTATATTATTATTTCCCATGCCTCATATATATAATAATGCTATAAGTCCCTTTCCTAATCTAATTAGGAAACTATATTTGATTAGAAGACTTTCCTAAATCAAATGTAAACTAATAGTATTATTATACTACTTCCATATTAACAACTTAATATCAAGTAGACCCTCACATCTTCTTCCAATTACACATTGCTCTTTTGTGTGTGATCCTTTAGGTTCATACTAATCTGGTAGTAGGTACTAATATTTTAAAGTATTACAATTAGAACCCTTTCTAATTAATTTAAATTAGAACATCTTCTAATTCTCTCTTGTAGAAATAATTAATATTAATATTTATTATTTCTGAGCTTCCACTAGTCATGAGTGACACCTAGCAGTATATCATGACACACCCCAGACAGTCTGAAAAATAGTGAACCTTTCCGTTAACAGTTACCATACAATTCAATCCTTCTATCAAACAATGTCCCAATTAAATCTCTTGGGTAATGGACATATTATCAAACCCAGATTTAATTATATGTTCTCGAACGAATTGATATTTCTCTATTTGGTGAAATTAGAAAACTCTTTCTAATTCTCACCCTGCCCTGGTCAGGGAGCTTTACTTGAGATATATCATAGAAGATCACATAGGACATTCACTCTCGCACTTGAGAGTGATAGATTCCTTGTTGTACATTCACATGTCTCCATGTATAACTTACTATACCCAACAGTACATGAATATGCCTTTGATTAAAACATAAACACCGTGTACGTTAAAGCATAATAACTCATACACAAGACAACAGTAATGTCTCAGGCCTAAGGATTACTTGTACCACTGTAACTAAGAACAATCCATTGATAGATAAATAAAACTCCATTTGGATTTTCCTAATAGTTGATCATGTTCAGTGAACTTGTTCTATAACAAGCACCCATATGTCTGCTCTAGTGTCCCCACACTGATGACTTAAGACTAATCATATTTCATCATATAAAATAAACATGGCACATGTTAGTCTAACCGGATTATCAAATGCCCAATTTAATAATCCTACGACTAAGAACAATTTTAGAATAAAGCAACTGAGAAGTATATGGTCTTGTTCTTTAACTCTTTAAGTACATACCTTCTCAACTTTAATTCTATGGACATATCATATAAATGTTAAACAACAATAATGATAAATAATAATCTTGCCCTTTATTAATTTGAAACTGTTATTACAATGTAATATTCCTAAAATACTACTCCAATCTAATTGGCTTTTAGGGCATACTACTAACACCCCCCCTTTTTTTTTCATTTTCACTCCTATGGTTCAAAAGTTAATACTTAAACATAATTTGGTTGTGACTGAAATGATACAAAAAATCACTTTTGTAGTTAGACTAATTTTCACTCTACTCCCTATGGTTAAATAGTTGACAAGTCAAAAACTAACACCATTAATTAAAGCGTATATTTGTTATTTCAAATTGGAAGTTAACCTCGTTAGGCACTTTTAGTTAGGTGCACCCAACTGCAAGGGGGTTAACTGGCAACTTTTGAACCACAGTCCGCGATAAGGACGGATCCAAGAATCTTGCTTGGAAAGGGAGTGAGCTTATAAATAAATTTTTTTTTTTTAAATTTTGTGTGTGTGTGAACGGGGGTGAGCTTATAAATAAATTTTTTTTTTTTTTAAATTTTGTGTGTGTGTGTTGGGGGGGGGGGGGGGTGTGGGGTTATACAGACTCAAAGCATACTTATGAATAACAATACTAACATAAATAGATTTTTTTTTTTTTCAAATCAGGGTACATGCACCCCTGATCCCTTGGGTCCATCCCTGCATAGCGGATCGAGTAAAGTAAAAATGGATCCACCACTAGTCAAATGCCCTGAATTGTTTATGGGGTACAACCAACTCGTGATATTGAGTTAGACTTGGACGGGACAAGACAAAGTCCGACCCACTTGAACACCCACGGTTGTGTTAGACCACGCACTTAGGCCTATTTGGGAATGTTGAAAACTAGATCAGTTTCAAACCAAGTCTCATTTTATTTGGTGCTCATGAAAACCAATAATTTATTAGTTCGATAAAGAACCATATATTTTTAATTTTGTGGTATCATTAAAGCACAATCTCCTATACAACTAAAAGTATCTACGGACACAAACACCAATCTATGTAGAAGTAGTTCTCTATTCTAAATTACATAGTCAATTTTGTATTACCCAAACAATCTCTTAGACTTTGCACAAAACCCATGTTATTTTAGCAAGAGAGTCATCTTTTTCATGCACTAATTCACCGCTAGTGTTACAAAAGGTGACTATTGCCTAATTCATCCGAGATAGACGAAAAGATAATGGTTCGGTTGCTCACCTTCAACGGACAAAAATTAAAAAATGAAGGGTAAATTGTATTGACCTCCCTGAGGTATGGTCTAATTACACAGACCACTCTTGTATTTTAAAAATTATACTAACCTCCTCTCTCACTGTTTGTCCCCTGACAGACTTAATGGAGTGTTAATTTATCACTTTACCCTCCTATTGTTTCTTAAATGACACACCCATCTCTACATACAAATACAATCCAAACTTTGATGTTCGATTTTATGAGTAAGTCACCGTCGATCTCACAATGCCACCGTCAATCGTCCACAGAACATGAACCCAAATTCGCACGATTTCCTCTTTTTAAAATCTTCAATTCCCCTTCACGTTGAACTTTACCCAACCACCGATTCCAGGGGCGGACCTGAGAGTTTTGTCCGGAGGGGCAGAAACTTATGCAGGGGTTCGGGGGCAACGCCCCCAACCCGATTTTTTAAAAACTTAAAAGCGTTTTTTTGAAAAGTTGAGAGGCAATTAAGGGGCAAAAATAAATGAAGTATGAAATATGTAAGGTGAAATAATTATTTTGAAAAGTTGAGGGGGCAAAAATGAATAACGTATGAAATATATGAGGTAAAAGAATTATTTTGAAAGGTTGGGGGGGCAAAGGGGCAAAAATGACTAATGTATGAAATATATAAGGTAAAATAGTGATTTTGAAAAGTTGAGGAGGACAATTAAGAGGCAAAAATGAATAATGTGTGAAATTTATAATGTAAAATAATAATTTTCAAAAGTTGGGGGAGGCAACTGCCCCCTCTAGTCCCTATGTGCGTCCGAATCAATTATCAAATCGGACAAATTCTAAAAATATCCAATCGACTGCATTATCTGAAACTTGAAGTTTGATCGTATGCGAGGATGGGCGGTTTCATCCTATGCGTTTTGATTTGATTAGAAACTTCTAGGATATAAAGCTCTTGATGTGGCGTGTCAATTTGAGTTGGTGGATGGGTGTAATTAATTACATAATTACATCATGCAATGGCATCTCTCGATAGCTCACTGTTTTCTCCATTTATAGTGGTCTGATTAGTTGTTCTTTTAAATTGAATGGTTCCATTCAAATTTTGTATAGAAGTTAAAGACAAAATTTATCACCATGAATGAATCTATTTACAAATATGGGAGATTTCACCATATTTCTTTTTATGAGGTAATTTGTTCATTTTTCTATAATACCAAAATTTATGATTGCAAGCATCATTTTTTAGACGAGCATCCGTTTTCTAAATGAAATCATTCATGCTTTTCATCTTTTTATATAAAATTGTCTACGAAAACATGAATGGAAGGTGACTTTACATATGTCCATGTGTATATACAACATCACATGCATATATCGGTGGTGCGCTGGGGAGCGTGGGCTCAAGGGGGGGGGGGGGAGGGGAGGGGGGGGGGGGGGGGGAGGGGTGTTTGTTGGGTGGGTGGGTCGGAGTTGGTGGTTGGAAAGAGAGAGGGAGAGAGATTTTAAAATTTTTAGTTATTTCTTCTCTTTTAAGGGTAAGTTTGGCATTTTAACCAATTTAATTACAAAAGTTAACTTTTTTATCCAATCAACTAATCATTGATTAACGGAAGGGAGGTAATGTAATAACCTGCATTTCCATTTAATTTAAAGGTCATGCCCATATTTAATCTATGTGTATTTGCATTGGCATATTTAAATTCTATTAGCATGGTCTGCTTTTATTTTAATTCCAGTCACTTGTTTGGAATATTAATGTCTTATCTAATTCATATTTAAATTCTATTGGGTGGGGGGGCCAAACTGCAATTTTACAAAAGTTAGTAATACCTGTGTGGATTTCAAAATCTGTATTTCAAAACGGTGAAAGTAACCTCTACAGACTCAATCAGTATTTTTATGAAACCAGTAAATCAATTCTTTAGTTAAAATGAATTTCCCGTATTTTTGTGGTGACCACCGCGCCCCGAAAATACCAGTTTATGTCCAAAACTGTCCGCACTGTGCTAAATTTCCCCAGATATTGGAAGTGACCGATTTGGACACTTGCTTTATTTCCATTTATGGCTACTAATGATTGCCTTGCACTTGTTTGGGAATGTCTAGCTTGTGTGTGTTATTTTTGTGCCAAAAGCTAGATTCCCAAACAACTCTAGCTTGAACCCCTATGAACCTAATTGACCCCTACTCTAATTCACAGCAATCCTATACATCCATACACATATCTATATCTGTGATATTTGTGGTCTTTAGCTAATTAAGAACTAAACTCATTTGTAGAGTAATGTTCACACAACTTGGGCACCAAGTTGAATTTTGCTACTTATACCTCACACCCTCGTTCATAAACTACACATGTATCTATACAAACTAGAATATTCAGAGAGTTTCAGAGAGAGAGAAGAGAATTGCAGTGGTTATTTTGTAAAGAGAGAAAGCACACCACCATAGCCAAAGCTTCAATTGGGTTTTCTTAATTTCTCTTTCTTTCTCAACAACACACTTCTTCTACAACTCAGTGAGTATTCTAAACTCACTAAGAATGTAATTACATGTCTAATTACTGTGTGTTTGTTCAATTTTGTAATACGCCATTGTTGATCCTACGTATGAAAATTCATAGCTTGAAATCAAGATTTTCAAACCTTAATCTAAATTCGTTTTTAGAGATGAATATGGTAGATTACACATCCTACATGCCATGTTTGAAGTTATAGAGCCTAATTTATTCCTATGAGAAAGTATATTGAAAATGAAGTTTTGACATGTTTTAGTTTTTCATAAAATTGGAGAGTTATGGATCATATGGTGTTAAATTAATCTTAGATTCTTAATCCTTGTTTAAAAAGGAAGAGATCCATATATAATAGGACATACATACTAACAGAATTGAAATGGGTAGATTTTAGACCCTGTTTGCTGAAACAGAGCAGTCCCACGAAGAAGATGAAGCCTCTGCATCACCTCGCGCGCGCGATCGCGCGAGCGAGGGTCGCGCGAGCGGCTCGCGCGAGCGACCCCTCGCGCGAGCGATCCGCGCGAGCGAGGTGTGCGTCCCCAGGCAATCAGAAGAAGTTTATATATATAAATTGAAATTTGAACAGGTCGCGCGAGCGAGGGTCGCGCGAGGAACCCTTCGCGCGAGCGATCCGCGCGCGCGACCTTGCTTTCCTCAGGCAGACAGAAAAGGTTATTAATAAAATGAAAATGGGCTTATCGCGCGAGCGGCCCGCGCGAGCGACCCTTCGCGCGAGCGGCCCGCGCGCGCGAGGTACCGCAGTTTCTGTTTTTGTCTGTTTTTCTATTAAGGGACTGTTTGGATGAAATTTGTATACTGTTAAGGCTCTGTTTGGGAATTTAGTTGATCAGAACTCTATTTGGTTATGTTTAAATGATTAAAACGTTGTAGTATGACTCATTAATTCCCGTACGCGTGTTGTTCCTTAATTCTGCATTTTTGTTTAAGTGCATACCATTCATGTGGGTCAGTGGTACATGCATAGGGGTGTCAGTCTGTGTGAAAAAGAGTAATGGTAGTGTGGAAAGGGTATGAGTTTGTGGTTGTGGTCGTGGTTGTGGTTGTGGTTGTGGTTGTGGTTGTGGTTGCGATTGTGGAAGAGGGTATCTTTGAAATGCGACGGTGGCAAATAAGGACACTCCCTGACGCCCATGGAAGCGTTAAAGTGTGTGAAGCCGAACTCGGACATTCCCTGGCACCCATGGTAGTGCTAAAGTGTGGCTTACGGACACTCCCTGATAACTCGAGTCTGGATACTGTGTGAGGGGTGGCCCCGGTATTTGCATGGCGGTTAGGGTATTCAAAGTGTGAGGCATTGGACACTCCCTGGTACCCCGGACCAAAGTGTGAGGCAAATTGGACACTCCCTGGCGCCCCGTTGCTAAAGTGTGGCTATCTGAGTGTTTCAAAGATACTAGGAGTAGGATAGTGGGTTGTTATGGATGTCAAGAGAAAAGAGTCGGTGAGATGAGTGTGGTGCATTGTCTCATTTCACGAGTATCTGTATTTATGAATGAAAGACTTTTATTATATTCCTTGTTGTTTTATAAAATAAATTCTTTCAGTATTTAATAATGGAAAAAGGTAAATGGGTATGCTTTACATTCAAAGTCATGTTTTTAATACTCACCAGCTTCTTGAAGCTGACGACGTTGATGCGTCCTGGACATTCGTGTTCAGGCTTTTCAGGTTACAATCAGGAGGAATCATACGACTACGCTAATTGAGAATGGCTACATCTGGAATAAGAAACTGTTTATTTTATGCATTAAGTTTATTTATTTGAGTTTTAAACTGTTTTGTTTTAAGGATGACTGTAACAGACTCTAAGTTATTATTTTATTTTCAAGGCGGTCTGTGCCTTAGTTGACCCCGGTTTATAAGATGTAATAAGATAGAAAATTTTTGTAAGCCTTGATTGCTTTACTCTGATTATTATGTTTTGTTGTTTGACGTTTGGGACGGAATCGATCCTTCAAACTGTCGCGACCTACGGGTCCGTAAAGGAAATTAAACGCTTTCCTTATTTATGCTACGTCGGGGCGTGACAGGTAAGTATAACTTCATACCAAATTTTAAAGGTGGTTAGTGTAATTTTATAAAATGAGAGAGAGGTCCTTACAATTAGACCATACCTCAAGGGAAATGAGTGTAATTTTTCCAAAAATCAAATACAAAATGATTCGGCCTCTTAAAAGGAACACCTAAAAATGTAGCATCGTCGGCCCAGTTCAAAGCCCAAATTCTACTTTGATCCAAAGAAAGCATCTTGGGCTCCGTCATATAAACCAACTTTTTTTCTGCTTTCACCACTCATCCTATGATTTATGATGTTGTTCGGAATCTTCGGATCAATATCCCAATTTCGACATTTTTTCTCTTTTTTTGTTACTGACTCAAGTGGTCAAGTGGCACCACCTTGATTTCTCCACTCCGCTGGAGAGATCAAAGATTTGATTCCCCTTAGGAGAAATTCTTGACCTCCATATTTGTGCGTTCAGTTGTAATGAATGACATTTGTTAGACTTTATTATGAGCCATTGTGAGACTGTGCGGTGGGGGTGTTGGGTTGGATTAATAATAATAATAATAAGTGTGTCGTAATCAATATATATATATATATATCATAAGTGTGTCCTTTTTGTGTATTTCGGAGAAAGAATAATATTTGGGTGATAAATGTTGGGGTCGGGTCACCATGGAAGAAGAATCGCAAGATAAACATGAAATCTATAAAGCTTTGAGACGGGTTTGGAACGCTTCCTTTGAGTTATTTGTCCCCACTCACAAAGAGTTTGCTACAAAGTTCCTAGTAAATCCCCTCCAGGATACAACAAAGCCTGAAAAATCTATCAGATAGCAATTCTGAAGATTTTCAGGAAAGTCTCGAGAAAATTGGTTTTTAGATGACATATGAAAAGATATGAAAGAATGTGTACTTAGAATTTTCACACACAAATGAATAATACCACTTGCCTTAAATAGATCACTTGGAGAATCTTCCAAAAGATGGCACCCTTTGATTATTAGGCACCTATCTCTAATAGGTATCTTAATTAGACACTTCTTAAATGGTAGTGACCTTTGACCTAACAGGCACCTCTTGAATGGTGTCTTTCACATTTATCTATTATTCTTTTCATACACATTTTAATATTATAAACTATATTAATGTATATTAAAATGTACAACAATAAATACTTACAAACATACTCTATCTCTCTCATAGGTGGCACTGTGGAGTCCAGATAATTTCAATAAACCCCACAATAGCACCCAAAAAAAAAAATAGTATGTTTATAAGTGTTTGTCACACTAACATTGTTGTTCCGAGCAAACATGTCAATTCAGACTAATAAGTCATATGGGTTTCAATTACATATTAACGCCTTGTTGGGTGGCCCCCAACCTGTAAACATGGACGATTTACAGGTAGTGCTGAGCGAGTCTAGGCCCGTTGCAGCCCATTTAAACCTCATTTACTAATGTCACTCCATTGTGTGTAAATTAACAAATTATAGAAAGAGAATTGCTATTCCCACTCCAAAATAGAATAAATGAACTTCATGGTACTTCTGACATACCATACAGTGAATGAATTCTATGAAATGCATTGATTTATCCATAAAGTGCGAATAATAATTTACTTATAAAAATTGTTTGTAACAAGCAATTAGCATTATGTATATGAGTAATATTTGGGGCACTAACAAAATTCACTAACACTTACTAACACACTCTATCTCTCTCCTAGTGGTACTGCGGGGTCCACTGCGGACCCCACAGTGCCACTAAGAGAGAGATAGAGTGTGTTAGTAAGTGTAAGTGAACTTTGTTAGTGCCCCTAGCATTGCCCTATGTATATATATAATTTGATGTTTACACCCTGCTTGTATGAAGGGATTTGAAAGCCAAAGGAAAGGAAACAACAGCGAGGAAAATTTTATACTTGCATGATAAGTGAAGGAAAGAAGGAAACAAAGCAAATATGAGAGCAATAATGCTTGGCACACATTATAAACCACAACATCAATCACAAAGTATCACATTTAAAGAACATGACAAAACATTTAAAGCACATTTATTAAGGTGCATTGTCCTTGAATGTGGTGCCATGTGCTTTAAATATAGTACTTTGTAGTTGGTGTTATGGTTTGTGATGTGTGCCTATCATTACTCAAAGGATAACTCTTGGGGTACCTAAGAATTTCACATAAACAAGATACATAAATCACAAATGTGTCTATCTCTCTTGGTGGGGTCCACTGATACAATGTCTGTAATTTATGTATCTTATTTATGTGAGATTCTTATATGCCCAAAGAGTTATCTTTACTCAAAGAGTTATTATCTTTACTCAAATGAGAGAGGCTCGCAATCACAACGCTCGTTTTGCTATCCTTTCCTCATAAACGATTTTCAATAATGAATGAATTCTCCTTTTGACCCTTAACAATCATAGCCAAAAAAAAAAAAAACAGTTTTACTACTTCCTTTCATGGTAATTTTTATATTATTTTGAATCGTTATGTTTTGTGACATAAAGTTAACCAATATTATCTTAGAATGGGATGAAATATACTTTAATAAGAAGTACCGAAAGATTGACCCTTTCTCTTACCTCGATATCTCTTTTTAAACAAGAGATTAAATAGGAGAAGTAAATTTTTTTTTTTTGAATAAGGAAAAAAATTATTTGTTTGTATCTCTTTCCTCGCTCTTCTCTTTTCTTATATGATATGATGACTTGTCGGCACAAGATGATTTTTTTTTTCTTTTTTCTTTCATTAATGGTATTTTTTCAAATCCTAATCTTAAACTCTAATCTCAAATAATGTGATAGTAGACTCCTAGATTTTGATTGAATAATGTTAAAATAGTAGTCCCATCATTATTGTTAGCATCAAAATCAAAATTCATAGGGACCACTATCACATCATTTGAGATTAATTTTTGGGAAGCATAGCATTACTCTTTCATTTTCTATTATAACTATATGAATAATGCTATGCTTCCTGAATTTTGGATTCCCAATTTTTCTCTAGTGCATGCGGTAGTGGATCCACCTTCAAAATTAGTGGGACCACTCCAACATCCTCTAATCAAAATAACGAGATTCCAGTACAACATGTGTCTGGAAATTATTTGGAATACAAAATTTGGAAAAGTAACATTACTGACAACATCACATCTCCTCTTGAAGGGTCTGACAGAGGGTGTCTAGATGGGATGCATTTTTGCTCACCCATTAACAATATTTTGACACGTGTCCTATTCATATCCTGTTCAGTAATTGTGTTTACAGAATAAGGACAAAATGAGGATGAAATAAGACACGTATCAGAATACTGTTGGCGGGTGAAGAATGAGTAATAAAAAAATAGACCACGAAATGGGAATTAGTATATATCTTTTTATTATAATGCGTACAAATATATAAAGAATGTGGTACATTTTAAAAACACCGCCTGTACTATGACCTTTTTTTACTAATACCCCCTGAACTAAAAAAGTGAGCATACATATCCCCTGAACTATCATAAGGGATTGCAAGTCTAACTCTGTTAACGGAAAAAGAAAATGACTTATATACCCCTAGTAGCTGGTTCAATAGATACGAATGATTGTGATGGAGAGATAATAGAAGGTTTAGTCCAACGAGGGAGCTCAAATGGTGATATATGGAGCTCAAAAATAAGAAAAAAAAGCTTGAGAGAGAGAGAGAGAGAGAGAGAGAGAGAGAGAGAGAACAATCTTTGAGTGTACTTTGAATATATATATATATATATTTTTTTTTGTTTTGCCCTGTTTAAATCTGAGAAAACCCCAAATCGGGTTGTTCTTGTTTGATCTCTGTTCTCATTTTAGATGAGAGATATACAAACTAATTTACTAGGTTTTGGATTGGTGTCGAGGTGTCTGGAGTAGAACTTCGATCGAGTCTTCTTGGCGGCTGTTTGTGATGAAAATATTCAGCCAATGCAGACTTGACACATAAGATTTTACGTGGCAGGATAAATGGTAGACATGGAAGAATATGGAAACCGTTATGAGCAGTTGTTGCTGATTCACTTCGTTCAAGTATGTAACTGCTAGAGGACACGTGTTAATCACCATGAAGTAACTGAAGAACAGGTGTCAATTCTAGGACATAACAGGTGTCAGAAAAGTTATCAGTTTGAAAATTGGGCGGGATTATTCAAACAGAGTTGTTGGGGACTCTCGACATCTATAAATAGAAGGATTGTGCATTCGAAAGGGATCTTTCGATCAACATCAACATTTATCTTTCAGTACACTTACTGTATTGTTATTTAGATACTTAACTTAGGAGTAGAACACCTTCGAAGTCATCTTCAAGGTCAGATTGTATTTTCTTTAACTTAATCAAAGTAGTTTCTTACTTTATTACTTCCTTTATTGTTTTACTTAGGAGTAGTTGTTTTAAGTTAGTTCGAAGTGCTTCAATTAAGTACATCTTTACACAATTAAAGTCCTGTTCAAGGCATCGAACGTCACCACAATTTGTCTAGTGAGGCGCAGTTTGGATCATACACATTGGTAATTTGCTTGCCTGGCACGCTCGCACATACTTATAAATTTTCCAACCAAACATTTTTGGACGCCCGGTGGGACCCAAGTGTCATAAGATGGTAAACAGAAACCTTCGAAGCAATAGGTCTGTTGATAATGCCAACGTTGGCGTTAATATTGCTGAAACTGGTGGTTCTCCACACCAAGATCCTCAGAGCAGCAATACTGGCAATCATGCAACCAATGATAACCCAGAAATAGGAATTGAAAATTTAAATTCAATTCCAAATCATGGGAATGTTGGTTCAGAAAGTCAACATGATTTGGTGAGTCAATTGACACCAATATTTGATCATTTGGGAAATATGATTCAGAATGTTAATGTTCTGATCACTTCCCTTAACAATAGTTTACCACAATTTTCACCAGTAATGGTGCCAAGTGGAAATCCCTCTATGATTCGACAGAGTGAAAGAGGTCATGTTTATGGCTCATTCCAGCCAAATCTTATGAATAATGTAAATGGGCCTCCTTTTAGGCCAAATTCACAAGAGAGTTTCTATATGTCTGTCCCTAATAATACTCCTCCAGTATTCGAAGGGATGCAAGGGAATCATGTGAATGGTCAAGATCATGTTTATAGATCAGTAAATTTCGAAGAACCAAGGCCTAGAGAAAACACAGCAGGCCAAAATAGGAGAATAAACAATAATCCTACATTCGAACCGGACCCTACTGGAATAGGAGTGGGTTGAAGGAATGAAAATCCTAGGAGGATGGATAATAATCCTCAGCCACCTCCAATACCACCATTGAACCCTCCCTTGGGTCATCCAGGTTATCAACAACCATTCAATATGGTTGATAAAAATGATATGATTAACTTAATCCATGAAGTTTGTGCGCCCATGGTTCGGGGGGTACAAACTCCAGTTTACAGGAAACATTATCCTGATTGGGTTGATAGGATCGAATTCCCTAGAGGATTTAAATTTCCTACCTTTGCTATGTTTGCTGGGGATGGAAGTCAATCCACGGTCGAACATATAGCAAAATTTATCAGTCAGTGTGCTGATGCAGGAAATAATGAATATCTTAGGCTTCGTTTGTTTCCTAGTTCATTAACGGATACTGCATTCACTTGGTTTACTAATTTAGCCCCTAATTCGATCTATAATTGGGCACAGATGGAAGAATTCTTCCATACTCAATTCTTCCAAACAGAACCAGAAGTATCAATGGCTGACTTGGCCAGACTATGTCAAAAGCCTGATGAGAAGGCCACTCAATTCATAAATAGGTTCAAAAGGGCCAGAACAAAGTGTAAAATCATTTTGCCTGAACCTGAATTTGTTAAGTTGGCTCAAAATGGCCTCGAATTTAGAATTAGAAAGAAATTCGATGCTTTAGAGTTTAGAGATCTTGTTGAGTTAACTGCTCGAGTCTCTAGATATGAAGCTTTATTGGAAGAAGAAAATGAAAGGAATGCTTCTTCAATCAAAACATATTATAAAGATCCTAATTATGAGATAGATGCTGCAGAAATAATAGGAAAAGACCTTTCACATGTAAGAGTCTTGTGAAGAAAAATGTTTCTGCTGAGATATACAAATCTAAAGGATCATTCAAAAAATATTCATTCGATGTTTATAAATCAGATGAAATATTTGATCATCTATTAGAAGGGAAAATTATCAGGTTGTCTGAGGGGACAAAATTACCTTCTAATGATGAGTTAAAAGGTAAGAAATACTGCAAGTGGCATAATTCTTCGACCCATTCAACTAATAATTGTACTATTTTTCGAGACAGGATACAAGATTTGATCAAGAAAGGGAAATTAAGGTTCCCTGAGAAACAGATGGGGGTTGATGAAGATCCATTCCCAGCAGTGCAAGAGGTGTCCATTAATGTCCATGACATTTCTCTTGAAACTTTGATCAAGGATAGGGAAATTGCAAAGTCAGAAGACCAAATGAAAAGGGTCGAAGAGATAACAAAGAAAAATCCTGAGTTTTCAGTTTTCAACCAAGAATATGCAAAAAAACTTGTGCATTGGTTGTGGCAAAAGGTATGCTAAAATCTATGATAAAAGGGTTGCTGTCAAAACAGGCAGGAAAAACAAACAGCCTTTGTTCGAGCAAAAGAAGGCAAGCACTTCCTGTGAACTTCCTTTTCAACCAATCATGAATGTTGGAAGAGGACAGTTTAGAGGACCAATTTATCAAGCCTCAACATACACTGATCCTATGACAGCAAGGTATGCTCCAAGGCCAATGGCCCCTTTTAAAGCCAATTTTTCAAGAAACTTTCATGCTAGTAATTATGCCCGACCATCAAGAAACTTGCAATATGTAAGGCCAGGTTTCTCTCACGCACCAAAGAAACATTATGGGATACAGAGAGAGAGACAAACTCAATTTGTACCATCAAAATTGGTACCAGCACATGTGGTACAGGCTGAGATAAACATCGAAGCATTGAATAAAGCACCAAAGATTGGTGAGACATCTCAAGTATGTGAACCTGCGTTGGTATCAAGAGTACCAAACTGGTTTGTCCTGCAAGATGATAGAGTCAAAAATATGATGGAACAACAAAGTTTTCAAAACAAGAATAGGATGATCAAACCTCCTCATGTTGAGAAAAACACATGGCATGTACTGCAACATCCCAAGGAAAAGAACCAGAATATGGTCCCTATGATAAACAGGACTCAACAAAGGAGATTGCAGAGGAAGTTCACAATGTGGAAAGAATTTTCTAAAATGCAAGCTCAAAGTCAAGAGTTAGGAGATGAAATCAAAAAGGAGTTCAGTGATATTTCGAGGCCTAATCCCAGGTTCGATCGAAATATAAGGGTTGAGTCTGATACTATGTCTGAAGAAAGCATTGTTAAAGCCAAAGTATTAGAGTTGGAAAAGGCAATGAGTATTGGTGATGGGGATGAAGCAATGACAATGGTAGAATCCCAGGTCTTAGGAAATGCTGAAATGAAACTCAAAAAAGAAAATACCAAAGATGAGAAAATGCTTATTCAGTTTGGCACATTTCCAGAGCATATGGAAATTAACACTGCCACATTCATGCTACCAAAGATCTTCGAAGCAACAGAAGATCAACAATTAAATGAAGAAATGGAAATGGAAGTTTCTACTGAGGATGTCTCTGAGGTAAATCTTCCTGAGTTTGTTTTTAGTGATTGTAATTTTGTTTATTCATTCGAAGAACCATCAACAGAAATGACTAAGCATCTTAAACCATTATATATAAAGGCTTGTTTAAATGGTGTCCTTTTAAACAAGATACTGGTTGATAATGGTGCTGCTGTCAACATTATTCCTCAGAATACTTTAAAAAAGATCAATAAACAAAATGCAAAGTTGATACAAACTCACATTATGATATCAGGAATTACTGGTGATAAGAAAAACACCAAAGGTGTGATACCTATTGAAACCATAGTAGGATCTAACAAATCCAGAACTGCTTTCTTTGTAGTAGATGCAAATCCTAGTTATCATGCCTTATTAGGAAGAGATTGGATTCATGCTAATAAATGTGTTCCTTCTTCAATGCATCAGAAACTGTTGCTTGTGAAGGAAAACTATGAAGTTGAAACAGTAAAGGCTGATGTTCAGCCTTTTCATACAAGTTCCAATTGTGTCGAAGCTCAATTGTATCAAGATGATGTCAAGCCAATTGACCTTAAAGAATCAGACGATGAATCTCCAGAAGAAAATTGGGACATTTTGGCTGAAATGCCATTTGGTTCTTTGGAACCATTGGGTGGTGATAAAATGGTTTAATGATTCATACACCTATGGAAATAGGAGATGTAGAAGAGACCATTCGACTGGTCTTACAAAAGCTAATGATGGCAGATTTAGAGTCAAGAATTGAGAAAGATTCGACCATAAACTGATCAGATTATGTCTTTGAGGAAGATGCACAAGAATTAAAGGAGGTTGGCAAAGAAGAATTGTCTATATTACCAGAAAATTCAATACAAGAAGTGTCACAGGATCCTCTGTTGGAAGTCAATTTAGGATCAGGTCTACAAAAGAGAATTACTTATCTAAGTTCCAAACTTGAGAAATGTGACCAGTACAAATTGGTCGAGCTGTTAAAAGAATTTCTAGATTGTTTTGCTTGGGATTATGATGAATTGCCGGGACTCGAAAGAAGTTTAGTAGAACATAGGTTGCCTATCAAAGCTGGCTACAAACCAGTGAAGCAGCAACCTCGAAGAATGACTCTAGAAGTCACTATGAAGATTAAAGAAGAGATTGAAAGATTACTCAAGGCAGGGTTCATTAGAACTGCCAGGTATGTTGAATGGCTTTCGAATGTTGTTCTAGTTATGAAGAAAAATGGTAAATTGAGAGTCTGTATTGATTATAGAAATCTTAATTTAGCCACACCTAAAGATGAATATCCCATGCCTATAGTTGACCTATTAATTGATAGATCTGCTGGAAATACTATAATGTCCATGATGGATGGTCACTCAGGATATAATCAAATATGTATTGCCGAGGAAGATATTCATAAGACTGCATTTAGGTGCCCAGGTAGTATAGGTACCTTCGAATGGGTACAAATGCCTTTTGGTTTAAAAAATGCAGGAGCTACTTATCAAAGAGCCATGAATGCTATTTTCCATGACATGATTGGAACATTTTTAGAATGTTACATAGATGATATAATTGTTAAATAAAAAACATTCAATGACCATCTTCTACACATGAAGTCAACATTCGAAAGAATGAGATTTTTTAAACTCAAGTTAAATCCATTAAAATGTGCCTTCGGAGTTAGTACTGGAAATTTCCTAGGATATTTGGTACATGAAAAAGGGATTCAGGTGGATAAAAATAAGGCACAAGCAATTATTCGAAGTAAACCCCCTTCGACAAAAAAGGAATTGCAAAGGTTTCTAGGTCAGGTTAACTTCATTCGAAGATTTATTTCCAATACTGCTGGAAAAACTTTAATTTTTTCCCCTTTGTTGAAATTGAAGGATCATGAAGAATTAAAGTGGGAAGACAAACATCAGACTGCCTTTTAAGCCTTGAAGGATTATTTGGTGAAGCCACCAGTATTAATGCCTCCAAGAAAAGATAGGCCTATGAAGCTATATATTTCAGCAGCAGAAGCATCAATTGGGGTCTTATTAGCCCAGGATAATGATGACAAGAAAGAGCAGGCTGTGTACTACCTTAGTAGGTTTTTGAATCCTGTCGAATGCAAGTATTCCTTTATAGAAAAACTATGTTTATCTTTGTATTTTGCTGTAATGAAATTAAGATATTATCTTCTTCCTACTGAAGTCTATGTGATTGCTAAATTCGATTTAATCAAATACATGTTGACTCGACCTATTTTAAGGAATCGAATTGGCAAATGGATTTTAACTTTGTTAGAATTCTGTCTGTTTTATGTACCACAGAAGGCAGTAAAAGGCCAAGCCTTAGCAGATTTTTTGGCTGATCATCCAAATTGCCTCGAAACGGAGGGAAACTATGAAATTGGACAAATAACTATTACTCCATGGAAATTATGGTTTGATGGTTCAAAAACTGAATTCGCTGCAAGTATTGGTTTTGTCATTGAGTCACCTGAAAGGATTAAAACCAAATATGGTTATAAACTGGATTCGAATCAATGTACCAATAATCAAGTTGAGTATGAAGCCTTAATAATGGGTCTTGAAACATTGTTAAGTCTTGAAGCTACATTTGTAGATGTATTTGGAGATTCCCAGTTGGTCATTAATCATATGAATGGGATATACAAATGCATGAGTAGTACATTGAAAGTGTACTATGATACTACAATGGATTTATTATCCAAATTCGATAATGTGAATCTTCTGTATGTACCTAGAAGTTTTAATGAAGAAGCTAATGATGTGGCTCAGAAGGCTTCGGATTCAGAACTAATATGGAAGATATTGAGATGGAGCAAGTTACTTATAGGAAATTATTACCAATATTGGTGGACAAATTACCTTCTATTGATACCTTAAATATAGAAGTTCATGATGATTGGAGAAGGTCAATCATAGATTATCTCTCAGGATGTAATGAAAAGCCTAATCGAGGTATAAGGTTGAAATCTGTCAATTACATCTTATACAGTGGTAAATTATTTAAAAGAGGAAGTGATGGATTACTACTGGAATGTTTGAGCAATCTCAAAGGACTAAAAGCTATGGCTCAAATTCATGAGGGATTGTGTGGAGCTCATCAATCTGGAATTAAGATGAGATGGTTGCTTCGAAGACATAACCTTTATTGGCCAACTATTTTGAAGGACTGTATTGAGTTTGCCAAAAGATGTCAAGAGTGTCAAAAGCACGGTCCTTTGAAGCATTTACCAACTGTTGACCTTCAATATGTGGTAAAATCTTGGCCTTTTAGAGGCTGGGCCATAGATGTAATAGGAAAAATCAGTCCTCCTTCTTCGAAAGGACATGGATTCATTATTTTAGCCACAGATTATTTTACTAAATGGGTAGAAGCAGAACCTATGAAGACTGTGACTCAAACAATGGTTATAAAATTTCTAGAAAACATAGTGTACAGATTTGGTATCCCTCAAACCATTGTATATGATAATGCTTCTATATTCGAAGGAGATGTAATTACATTTGCAAATAAGTTGGGGATTACAATGTCAAAATCAACCCCATATTATGCTCAATCAAATGGACAAGCTGAGGCCACCAACAAAGTCATAAAAGAAAATATGGCGAAAGTCATAAAAAGTAACCCAAGGATGTGGCATGAGATTTTGCCTGAAGTTTTATGGGCATATAGGACTTCGAAGCGAACAAGTACAGGTGTATCTCCTTATGCCTTAACTTTTGGACATGGGGCAGTTCTGCCTATTGAAATAAAGATTAATTCTTTTCGAGTTATGAAGCAGAATCAGTTATCTTTGGATGATTACCAAACATCCATGGCCATTGAACTGGAAGATATAGATGAAGAAAGGAGCAAAGCTCTCAATAATATTTTGATACAGAAGAGAATAGCATCAAAGGGATATAATAAAAAAGTACAACCAAGAACCTTTGATGAGGGAGACTTGGTGTGGAAAACAATATTGCCTATTGGATCTAAAGACCCAAAATATGGAAAATGGTCCCCTAAATGGGAAGGTCCATTCCAAATTCACAAGGTTTTCAAAGGTGGATTTTACCATTTAAGAAATTTGAATGGGTTTGTCCATATCAGAAAGATCAATGGCAAATTTTTGAAGCAATATTACCCCACTATTTGGGAAGCAAGAAATCTAGAATAAAGAATGCAGTGTTCACAGGATAAAAACATGTATTCCATATTTAAAGTTAAGATACAAAATCCAGATGTTGGTACATTGCAAAGTCCTATTGATATAATCTTTCACAACAGTTTATTTATGAATTGGGCCTTCAATCTAAAATTGTCCCAAGACCTAGAGTACAATTTTGACTGGCTCAGAATGAATTTCTGTCTCGAAATCGAATCTTGGTTCTTCAATGGCCTAGATTCAATTGCAGTCTTCAGAGCCAGCAGCTTTGTCTCAGCATTCCCTTGTTTCGCCTTCAACTTGGCCAGTTCAGTTTCTGCAACCTCGAGTTTCTTTCTAAGCTTTTCAACCTTGCTTGAAAATTTTTCAATTGTGGTGGTGTTCTCACCAAATTCTGCCAATAATTGGTCCATCTCGAGAGTCTTCTCTGCTGTGTACTCCATATCAACTTCTAGTTGTTTCCTCTCTTCGATGACCTTTTCAAGTAAACAACAGTCAAAATCAAAGGTAGACATCAATGCAGAGACGGTTTCCTTGTCAGGAACAGTTATGGCAGAACTGTCCAACATGAACTGGCACAAGATTTTCATAGCTCTTTGCACTTCTTTGTCCTCGAATATTTCAAAAGAAACCTTACTAAATAGTCTTAATGTAGCAAGTGCAACTACTGGATCTATAGAAGGTATCTTTGGCTTGCTTTGACCTGTCATTTGTTGGAAAAATTCTTGGACATTGGTCACAGTAGTGTCTCCCATCTTCAAAATAAACTTCAGACCTTCTTTAAATTCTTTAACTTCTTCAGGAGTTAAATTGGGAGGAAGAGACAGGTGAAATTCCCCAGAACTTGAGACACTTGGGGCAGTTTGAGGTTCGAATGAAGCTGATGTTGGAGCAGTCGTAGGATCAAAACTTGTACTTGGTTTTGAGGAACCAGCCACAGTCTCAAGAACAGATCCAATCTGGGCAACAAAGGCAGAACATCTTCATTAGAATGTGTCTGTGTATATAAGAGATATATACCAGAAAAGTTTGAATAACTTACTGTTGGTTGGTATGTAATTAATGGGGGGTGAGCACTGGATGGAGGAGATGTCTGAATCTCTGGAAGGTCAGAATGTTGGGATAATGGTTCTAAAGTGGTTTGCGATAATTCAGGTGCAGGTGCCACCTTCGAAATAGGAACTGCTAGAATGGGAATTTTCAAACCAGCAGATGGTTCAACTGTTGTTTTGGCTTTTTACTTTCGAGATAAAGCAGGGACAGGGCTAGTTTCTTCTTCTCCTTCAGACTCAACATTCTCTGATGGAGGAGGTGAACTCTCTGCTGGAAGGACCAGTTTTCTTTTTAGTTTTGAGGATAGAGGAGCAGGAGCTGAAGTTTTTGAGGTCTTTAAAGGGATCGGAACGTTTGGCTTGACCTTCGAAGCTCTGGTTGTTGGTGAAGAGCTTTCTCCAATTACTACTCCTGTGTTGTAAAACTCAAACAAGTATAAATCAGGTTTCTCTTCATCATTTAAGGGGAGAAGGGTTAAATGGGAATTTTTATTACCTGGTTGCTTCGAATCGATATATCTCAAAAGTTGGCACTTGTCCATCTCCACTGACATCAAATTTTCCCACCAACTTGAGAAGGCAGGGGTGCAGGTGGTGTAAACTGGTAGAGAAGTAAACTCCAAATTGCTGACTTTGTTCTGATAAACTGCCAATGCAGCAGTTACCACTGTTTCTGGCACTTTCGAGTGAGTTTCATAAGCCATAAGTATATTGGCTTGACTCCTGATTGGGAAATGAATTGATTGAGTAAGCCCAAATTGCCTCGAAAACTGATTGGGAAGGTATAGTTCACCTTGAGATTTGAGGCTAAGGATGTTCCCAAAGAACAAATCCCTACTGATCAAGAAACTTCTCCATGCAGCTTTCAGTTCGAGCGCACTGGCTGCTCTATCCAGTATCTGACAGAGCCAATGGGGAGAAAGAGGAGATTTGTCTTCAGAGCTATAAAGGACAGCGAATGGTTGGAATAGATTGTTTGGCCTTGTTGCAGGGAGATTGAAAAAGAAAGAGATGGATTCTTTAAAGGTCTTCTCAACATTTGGCAATAAGGCAAAAAAGGTCCCATAATCAACAGTATTGGATAAGGGTCCTAAGTCATGAATTTCTGGGAAGTAGGCATATAACCATAATTGTAAAATCCAGAAAGGACCACCTTGGGTAAGAACAAAGGGGTCGAAGCACAGATCAGAAAAGGACCTATAGAGATATCCTAGGGCAAAAGGGGCTAAGGCTAACCTTCGACCAGCAGTCAGAGCTTTGGCAATATTAGAAAACTCAAGGATAACCCTCTAAGAAGAAGTGCAAAATAGATGCTTCAAAAGCCAATACAGAAGGAAACAGTAATATTCTTTATCAGTCACTGTTCCTGATGTTTTTCTGTGGGTAATCAGGAAGTTGGTGTATCCTAATGATTTGGCGTCAGTATTGATTGGGGGACTATCGGATTCAGCCATAAAGGGGTGAGCATCTCCCCCGTGAGATAGAAACCCTAATAAATGACAAATATCTAAGACAGTAGGGCCTATTGGACCAAATCGAAATTGAAAATGGTTGAAAATAGGGTTCCAAAAACAGAGGGCTGCAGCTAACAAGTTAGGACTAGATTCGATGAAAAATTTTGAAAGATTGATAGCATGGTAAATCCCTGTGGTAATTAGAATTTCTTTTCTGTTCTTCAAAATCCTATCTACCCATTCAGGCCAGTCCTTTGCGGGTTTGGGCCAGTGTCGAAATTTTCAGTCATACTTGGGGTTTGGAAGTTCTTGTTGGTAAGTCAGGCGTTGCTCTCCTAATCTGGGATAGTAGACATGGAGTCTCAGGCTTGGAGTGCTCAAGCAAGGACCTACAGCAATTGAGGATTCCTGGTTGGGAGAAGTAATGGAAATGAGAATCTCATGAATCAGGGAAGTCTCTTGCCCTCTTGAGTAACGCTCTTGTTCGTCTTTGATAATCTGTTCAAAATCATCGCAGATTTTCTGAAGTTGAGTGTTATCACCAGTTGTTGTCATCTTTAGAAATGAAGTGATTGGATTGCAAAGAGGGTGATAAGTAGAAAGCAAAGCAGATTTGTAGAAGTTAGAGGGTCTTTTGTTCCCTTTTGGCTTACCTATTTATAGCCTTTGGTGATGTTTGGAAAGAGGTGCATTTATTGAGAAATAGCCGTTAGATTCAGTTACCTATTTTTGGACCGTTGTATCAAAAGAAAAGACATACTGGTTCAGAATGAATTAATTAATAGAAACATGAATTTTTCATAATTCATTACATTGAAAAGGAAATGCGATTACAATTCATAAACATAATTGGTAAAAGTGGGGAAACCCATAAGTCACTAGGTTGTGAAACATAGCCCAATAATAAGCAAAGTATTTTGCTTCCAGTTCTATTTCGAGGCATAGGTTTCTGGCTTGTAAAGCCAATTCATCTTCGCTTCGAAGAGTGAGATAAGCATTCTTGAGTTGTTCTTCATACTGATTTAGTCACGAGGTGATCCTGAACAAAGCTTTGCGAAGACCTCGAAGTTCCTTGGCTAATGAAGTCTTGCCTCGAAGAGATATGCCAGCAGCCTTGGCTTCTTCTTTAAGACATGCAATTCGACCTTCGAGATCAGGTTTCGAGTAGTGAGAAACACTGCTTTCTTCATCAGAACTTCCATAACTATAGATGTATTTCTCCTTGAACTCTGAAACTTCATCAAGAAGTGCATTAGGTACTTCCTTAAGACTCTCATAAAGATCCATTAGATAATTCAAATGATGGACACTTTCTTGATGATGAGAATGCCACCTTATATGAGAAGCCAGGGTTCGAAGGGTGAAATCCATTTGGGTTCGAACAAGGGTTGAAATATTCCATTCATGGCATAAGATATGGCAACTCCATTCGAAATTAATTCGAGCCTTTGGATTTTGTAAAATGGAAAAGGGAAGATATGAAAAGGCAACTAGAAGCCTTTGGGCTTGAATGATCAAGCATGGATAAGGTGATAGAATAGGTGGAATATGCTCGAAAATGGGACCATGCCTGCATAATTGGTCTAATTTCAAAAAAGGGTCACCAATATCTTCAGTGGGATCCACCACTTGAACTTTGGTGTCAGGAAAGCCTAGTACAGAATGGTCGAAGAGAAGTACCCTCTCTTCATAATCTTTATCGAAAAGTTTGCATTTAAAAAGGAAGGCTGAAGAATAATGCTCATTAGAAAAAATTTCATGAGATGCTCTCACATATGTGTGAATAGGGGGCCTGCCTTGAGGAATCAAGACATTAACACTTTGAAGTCTCTCACCAGGAGGGCTGGTTGAGGAGATCAGCCAGGCATTCAACAGATTTTGCTCCCGAGAGAGACGATTCAAAAATGGATAGTATGGTTTTATTGTCCTGCTTCGAATAATCCCTTCAGTTTCAGGATAGTCGAAGTTTGGATGAACAACTGAAGGCATTGTAATTGGGGTGTCGAGCTTCATGCTTTTACGATATCCTACTCCTTCTCCATGGGATATAGGTTGTTCCCAAGATAGAGGGAATGTCTGGCTGTTGTAGATCGATTTGGAAGAGCTCGAAGAAGGATTTTGCCCTGTTGATGAGGCACTTGGTTTGTTTAACATTTCAAGCCACTTTCCCCATTTCGAGTAGGTGAAGGGTTCAGGTGGAATTTCAGGAAGATCCTAATTGGTTCGAGAAGAAATTTCAGGGCATCTGGTTGATAGCATCACTTCTTCAGGAAGATCTAGAGGAAAGTAATTACTAGTGTTGAAGGAAGACTGAGAGGAAGACATGATCAATAAAGCAGAATCAAGAGAACAAGGTAAAATGGAGGATTAAATCAAACAAGAATGATGGTTTATATGAAGATAATTGAAGAGGTAAACGTGCAATTTAAAGATATTCGAAGATGGCGTAAAATGTTAACTACCTAGCACAATCCAGCCATGATCACCATTATCTTTTTTGAACCAAAAGGAAAATGGCGCGGGGGGTAATGTTTGTGATGAAAATATTCAGCCAATGCAGACTTGACACATAAGATTTTACGTGGCAGGATAAATGGTAGACATGGAAGAATATGGAAACCGTTATGAGCAGTTGTTGCTGATTCACTTCGTTCAAGTATGTAACTGCTAGAGGACACGTGTTAATCACCATGAAGTAACTGAAGAACAGGTGTCAATTCCAGGACATAACAGGTGTCAGAAAAGTTATCAGTTTGAAAATTGGGCGGGAGTATTCAAACAGAGTTGTTGGGGACTCTCGACGTCTATAAATAGAAGGATTGTGCATTCGAAAGGGATCCTTCGATCAACATCAACATTTATCTTTCAGTACACTTACTGTATTGTTATTTAGATACTTAACTTAGGAGTAGAACACCTTCGAAGTCATCTTCAAGGTCAGATTGTATTTTCTTTAACTTAATCAAAGTAGTTTCTTACTTTATTACTTCCTTTATTGTTTTACTTAGGAGTAGTTATTTTAAGTTAGTTCGAAGTGCTTCAATTAAGTACATCTTTACACAATTAAAGTCCTGTTCAAGGCATCGAACGTTACCACAATTTGTCTGGTGAGGCGCAGTTTGGATCATACACATTGGCAATTTGCTTGCCTGGCACGCTCGCACATACTTATAAATTTTCCAACCAAACAGCGGCGCACAAGGAGGACTTCCTCACCAGCTTCCTCATGTCTCGAACGACTTGGATTATGGTGTCGAGATCATCATTGATGAGCTTCTTTGAGTCTTCATCGATTAGGGTTTGCTTCGTCTTGTTCCAGATTTCTTCCTCACATATTCTCCATCGCTACTTGCTCCCCATCTCTCTCTCTCTCTCTCTCTCTCTCTCTCTCTCTTGAGAAGGTAGAATGATTTTGGGTTTGGACTTGAAGATTGGAAATGTTAGTTCAATTTAGTGGTAGGCATGGGTGATGGTGATTTGGTGTGGGTGGTGGTAATTTGGTGGTGTGGGTTGTTTGGTGGTGGCATAGTGATTTGGTTAGCAGTGGTGGTTATTTGGTGGTGCGGTTTGGTATGGGTGGTTTTGGTAATTTGGTGGTGTGATTTGGTATGGGTGGTTTTGGTAATTTGGTGGTGGTGGTTGTGGTGATGATTTGAGTGGTGCAGGGCAATGGCTGGTGATGTCGGTGGTGGTAATTTTGGGTGGTGCAGGGTACGAAGATGGGGTACAGTAGGTGATGGTAGGTGACGCTGGTGGCAATGAGTGACAAGAGAGAGAGAAAGAGAAGGCTCACACACCCATTTTAATTGAGAGAGAGAGACCCATTCTCAATTTGAAGGGCAAAAAAGTTCATTACGTGTATAAATCATGTCATGTGATTGGCACGTCAATTTTTGTTACTTGTTTGGATGTCCCACCAATAAAAGAGTCGTTAATGTCAAGTACACATACATGAAGGGGTGGATTTGTCAAGTAAAATAGTTTATAGTGTGTTAATAAAAACTAAAAATTGGGCATAGTACATTGGGTTTTTTTGAAATTTACTCTAAATAAAATGAAAAATACTAGGCACACAACGATTTGTACAAAAAAAAAATGTGCAAATTTTTCAGCACAAAGTCCAACCTTATTCTGTATAATTGTACAAATCGTTGGGCAAATCATTATAGCATTGCAAAGAAAATCTAGGACTCTCTTTTAACTAGGGTTTTCCATTTCTTCCCCAAAAACCTAGGGTTTATCAACAACCACCCACTTGGCCACTTTTCACCAGAATCAATGGACCAACCTCGAGAACCACTGAACATTGCATCTACATTTTCGATCCCTCCATTAATTATAAGCTAAACATATCTATATCTATATATTATATTGTACATATCGATCTCCATCTCTCTCTCTCTCCAAAATTTGTACCTTACCACACTCATCCTCTTCCACTCAATGATGAAGACCAAACCAGGCAAACGAGACTTGGACTCTTACACTATCAGTGGCACCAACAAAGTCGTCACAGGTATATATATATATATATATACAAATCGGATTAGATTTTGTATTTAATCGTTTTTGGTGTGGTCCTAGAGCTTGAATTTGTGTGTTGAAGCGACTGTAGGGAACCGTACGATCATATATTTTATATGTATATATATAGTGTCTGTATGTATAAGCACTGATATTTTGAGTGGTTGGATGTTGTTTTTTAAACTGTTATTTGTGATATCCAAGCTGGTGATTGTGTGTTGATGCGACCATCGGGCTCCGATACGGCGCCCTATGTTGCGCGTGTGGAGAAGATCGAGGCCGACATTCGAAACAACGTGAAGGTTCGGGTGAGGTGGTACTATCGGCCAGAGGAGTCTATGGGAGGACGGAGACAGTTCCATGGAGGTAAAGAGTTGTTCTTATCAGACCACTATGATGTTCAGAGTGCTCACACCATCGAAGGTAAGTGTACTGTTCACTCTTTCAAGAACTACACTAAGCTCGAAGATGTTGGGGCCGAGGATTACTATTGTCGATTCGAATATAAGGCCGCCACAGGAGCCTTCATGCCAGACCGCGTCGCAGTGTGAGAACTATCTAGAGTCTGTTTGGATTGTTATTTTTTTATTTTGTTTTATGGGTTATGTGTTGGGTTCTTAATTGAAGTATAATTGATCATATTTGTGTTTTGTTTTGAAGGTATTGCAAATGCGAGATGCCGTATAACCCAGATAATTTGATGGTACAGTGCGATGGATGCAAGGACTGGTATATACTTTATTTTTTGAGTATTTGAAAAATTGTGCTGGTTTCATTGTTTGTTTTAGTCTTTTAGATGTAAGTTAATGATAGGTTGGGAATTCGATATTCCATTTTACTTGCTAAGGAAATGGCAGAAAATAATATAAAAAAATATGTCAATGCTTGTGCTTTTAGTTATTTTTAACATATGAAAGATTGAAAATTCAAGAATGGTGTTAGTTTCGTTGGCGTAGCCAAGTGGTATCTTAATGTTTTATAATTTTCTCTCATACAAGGGAAATTTCTAACTTCTCTCTTTTCACATGTTTTTTTTTTTTTGGCAATTTGAAGGTGCATTGTGGAGATTATTTTCTTGATGAGTAAATAGGGGTTCCTGAAGTAAGTGTAAAATGTAGAAAAGACGGACTTTTAGGAAAAAGAAAGTCGAAGTCAATGTCAAAAATCTGCAATAGCCAATAACTCTCAACCTGCTCCCCTAACGTGGATTGTACAAAAAGCATGGAGTTCCAAGCTCCATTAGGCATTAGAACTACTTACTGCAAAAACGACCAGCACAAGAACATGAAGAAAAGCTGTCTTAACAATTTATGAAAACACCTCGAGAAGTTTAGAATTGTAGATTAACAATTTTTTTTTTGGCCTTCATCTTCTGTAGGATCCATAGTATGTATGCCACTCTATTCAAATCCTTATGCATTGTTCCTTGATGTATGTGCATAGTAGGCCTTGTTAGATATGTTAGCATCTGGACCTACAGTGACAAACCATATGCATCGGTGCCAGGATAACCAATATTGTGGATACAAGTTTTAAATCCTTGCTTATTCAATCACGATTATTGTCGCTTTAGATTTTAAGACTCAAAGCGTGCCTCACCTTAGACAATTATATGACTGAACTTTTAGTTACAAAAATGCACGAATTGTGGAATATTTTTCCTACCATGGTTCTTGTAGGTACCATCCTGCTTGCATGGATATGACAACTGATCAAGCCAAGAAATTGGAACACTTTGTATGTCCTGATTGCTCATCAGATGATGATGCCAAAACACCCCAGCTAGCATTTCCTGCATCTCCGGTGGCTAATGGCAAGGTGCAATTATTTGTGCATTTTCACATGATTGAATTTGTATGTGTGTTTCTTTGTTGCCTCATTCGGTTTTGTGCGCATTTTTCACACTATACTCTTGTTCCTTTAGTTGATTCATGTGTGCATTCTTGAAAGGTGTCCTTATGAAGAATACTACTCCCTATGTCCCATATTACGAGTCCTTTTTGGGAATTCCAACTTTTTACGGGAACATCTTTGATTGTTGTGAAATTTTACAACTTTCCATAATTTTCCTTTTTAATTTCAAAATTCTAGTGTCACATCAAAGAAAAAGTGGGAGTTTTATATAGTAAACGGAAAACTTGGAGAGTGTGTAGTTAAAGTAAATTGACTTTGCAAAGGGACTTTTAATATGGGACATCAAAAAATGGAATCAAGCAATTTGGGACGGAGGGAGTAAGATCTATGAATTTTCTTCCAATGGAAAATGTTGCTGATTACACGAGCGACACAAAATGGAAAATTGTTTTCAGCTGAATTTGTGGCAATTTTGTGTTAAATTAATTGGGCAAAAATAAGCTGACTTGGCTTGTTCAGACTCGGGAATTTTGTTCTAAAGGAGATACACTAGCCATTCTATTGGACAAGTTTGTCCTTCCTCTATATTGTTGATAATATCTAGTTATGGACTCACACGTTGGGAGCTTTTAGCTTGGCATTTACGGAGCATTGGATCAAGTTTAATACATACATGCGTCAAAAAAAAAGATTATGATCTACACATGTAGGACGTATTCCTACCTCCTAATTGAGAGCTAAAAAGCAGTGTACAGTTGGGTGTTTTGATGGACATGCTAGTTTGCAAATTCTGTTTTGATGCTGCCTTATTGATTCCAATATGATGGTAGACAAATGTCACTGCTACCTTGCCTTGGTGAGTTGCATGTCTTTCTTTAGATCACTCCGTCGGGAACAGTAAAGTGACTTCTTATCTACCATGATCTTTAGAGCTTCTTAACCTTTCCATTTACTGCATCCTGTTTCAACTTACCTATTTGGACTTTCAAATATCTGAGGCATGTAGTTTTCTTTGTTCCATATGCTTTTGTATAGTTACCACATGCATTGTTGGAGGCATTTATAGTATGGTACAAATGGGATGCAACTTGGTACTTCCAGTTGGCCTTCTGTTGTTGGCGCCTGGAATGAATTATAAATACTACTAAGAATTCACAGTTTTTTGCTCAATAATTGTTATCGTAAGTATTGGAATTTGGAAGAGATAAGACGGAATCTTTTCTTTGTTGCCATTAGCATACTGCACTTTTCTAAACTATGGAAGAATCAGTTTTTTTATAGCGGGAATTCTCTTGGGGTGATGATTTGATATTTAACATAATCCCCATTTAGTTTATGGATTTATCTAGGAAAAGGAATGGTAAAGAAAAGTGTTTTTTGTTCCTATTTGCTTCCTTACACATAGGGCCGTTAGCAAGTGGTGGTGTCGTTTATGCAGGGTTCAAGTGGTGGTATATTGGATACAGATTTATCCTCTTGCATTAATTTTGCACAGAGTGGCTCCCTTAGACTCTAACTTGAATTCTTGCACTTGTCAGTCGACTATTTAGATGACGTCTGAAAAATAGCTGGAATATCACTAAAAGAAAAGGGTTACCACATGTAGAATTAAAGCCTTTTCTGTTCTGCCCTCGTATTTCCATTTACTACATATTTCTCATGGTAAACAAACTAAGAAAAATTATTTCGTTTTCTTTTCCTTATCCTACCTACATCTGATACCAAACAGTGACTTACAAAATGAGCGAGAATCTAATATCATCACAAAATAGCCAAATAAAATTTATATCCCATCTCCTTGGGTTGAAGGCTTATGTGTTTGTGATGCACTTGCTGCAAACTGTGAGGATACTTTACCAAATTTTTTTATGTTTTAGTAAAGGTTCTGATAGTCTTTGTTTGTTTGTTTATTTCCTGATTTCTTGGTTCTCATTTCATTCTTTATGTCCAGATTAATACTTTCACTCTTTGTGCTGCCATCCTTGTGTTGGTCTATGTCCATTCATTCTTTTGCCCCTAAATTTTTTGATTTGCCATGGAACCAATATAATCCCGGTAATACCTAAACAGATTCAATCAGTCTCAAAGTTATTAACTACTGAAATTCGGATATTAACATCCATGAATAAATGCATCTGATGCCTTTTTATGAGAAATTTCACCCTCGTGACTGATTAATCATCTCATGACAAATGCTGGTACTTGTGTTGTTAATTGGGCAATGTTTGGGACACAAAAAGGGCCACAAATAGATGCTCACAAAAGGATGTGGCATCCCATGTGGCAGTAGGATCCACCACACTTAACTTAATCCATGGGGTGCCACATTTGTCACCCTTTTGTGTTCCTAACATTGCCCTAATTAATTTTCATAGGACATCAGTCCTGAAGGACTACAAGATCCATTTTAGCTGTGTTCGCTGTGAATGTGCAATTTGATCTCCATATTTGGCTTAAATTTGTTGACATGAGTTTCAAATTTCAATTTTATTTTCTGAATCTGAAAATGTATTTCTTTTTCTCATTCGTATAATTTATGTGTACCCAATTTATTTGTTTTATTTTTTGACATAGTCTCCTTATCAAACAATAGTATCAGGTTTGCTTGCTTGTTTGTTTGTTTTGTTTTGTTTTTTTTTTTTTTTTAAAGCCTGATTTAATTATACACAGTGGTATATTGGAAAGATTGCTGTTCTGTGTGCTGTAACTCTCTTGCATAAATGAAGGCTGTGGGTGTTTAGGTCAAAACAGGAGGATACTTTCTTATCATGTTGGGTATCAGTGCATAAAAGATGGTTGTGATGTCACTTGAGGATTGTGGCTGCATCACATGTATATATTTGATTGATTAACAAAGCCTCTGCTTTTTCAACAGGTGGAGCCCAAGCGCCGGAAGAGGTGAATGCATTCGGAGGGTGTGGGTCTCAAGAAGTTACGTGCCATTAGTTCGACAATCTAGTTGTTGGGTGTTGTACAGTGCAGAGTACCATACTTATACTCTGCTCAGACTGGTGTGTTAGTTTTTTTTTTTTTTTGGTCTATTTAACTCTTATCATGATGTAGATGTATGTGTCTGATAGATTTAGGAGATGACTTAGCAGCAGTACATGTTCTGTGCAGAAAGACAATTTAGTATTTATATCTATGAGATATGATTTAGGGGTGGCAATTTGTTGTTTCTGAATATCTAATGTTAGCATGCTAAAGCTGTAACTCTCATTTGCAATGGGAGCTACCCATGTGGTGGACCATGGTGGGCTTCCATTTCAACAAAGTAGCAAAATTGTCCAAAAGAGTAATGTTATGCTTCTCAAATCCAAATCTTAAATTCACATCTCAAATGATGTGGCAGTTGGACCACCTTTAATGATGGTGGGACAATTTCATCATCATCATTCAATCAACATTCAGTGGATCCACTGCTATGTCATTTGAAATGTGTATTTCGAATTAAGAATTGAAAAACATAGCATTAACTTGTCCTGGACACGACAATATTTCTTCCCTTAGAAATAAACTATGGTCCTATATTGAGCTATTGTACAGGTGTGCTTTGCTTAATTGTGAGTTACCATAGGTGAGAGCCTGAAAGGTACCAGCCTTTTTGTTCCCCCCTCTATTTGGAACAAGATTGTTATGTTTTGTCCTCAATAGTATATTGAACAATTTGAACTGGGTTTGGAGTAAGAACAGTGGAGGTGAAGATTTTAATTGAAAACTTTACCCCATGGAAGAGGGCCTCCTATTGATGAAAAGTTGGCCAAATGGCATTTTTCCACCCTTATACATTTTTCAATTTCATACATTTACTCAACTGATTCATTAATCAGCCCCCAAAGTGATCTTCACTCTTCAGTGATGAAATATTTCCTTTTTTTGCAACAAATTGTTGGGGTCCTGAAGTGATTGAATCACTTAAGTTACTACATGTATGAAATTCAACATTTTAAAAGACCTTTATAAAATTGAAAAACTGATCAATGTACAATGGTGTAAGTATCAGTTGGTCACGATAAGGCATCCGTGGTGTTATGATTCCTCTCTTGATGTAAAGTATCATTTTATACACACTACTTAAAATACAACAAGAATAGTCATTATGTTAAAATAAATAAATAAATAGCATTTTTCATAATATAGCATTGGAGTAGAAATGTCAAAATAGAGCAACTCCAATGCTACATGTCATTTTCATCATGTCAATTCTATTTTTTGGCATTGTAACAGTGTCAAATGCTATATTTTGACATTTTTACTCTAATGCTATAAGCCATTTCAAATACAAACCCAACTACCATTCATATTTCAAAGTACTCTTTAGTTAAGGGGCAAAAGGGTCATTTAATAAATGTATATGCTTCCCAAATACATACGGTAGGGCACCTTTGTAGAGCCCCCCTCCCCCCACCCCAAAAAAAAACCATGTGTCAATGGGAACCACTTCAATACCCTTCAATCAAAATCAAGCGGTCCCACTATCACATGTATTGGGGAAGCATTTGCGATAAAAATTTGTAAAACATAGCAAGGAATATGGTCAAAATATGTTATTTCAATACTCATATACTGATGTGGCATAAATGATTTGTGTCATTTGTTGTGCCAAATATGGCATGGAAAGTAGTGGTGCCAAATTGGTCTTGCATTGGAGCACCCATTGCTATTTGTTCATGCCATAAAATGGGTTTGGCAGCCCATTTGGCAGCGGGTTGGAGATGGTCTAATATTTAGGCAGTGTAGCAGTGCGAAAATATAGGTAATTGGCATAGAGAAAATGGCATTTTGCATCGGAGATACTCTAAGTAGGCGTTGGACAGTAATAGTATCATATCACTGGATTAAGTGAAACAAATATATTAGGCACACTACACATTCCACAACACGGCTTTAAATGTGTTGTATCTTGTGCTATTTGAATTTTTTTACATTTTTTTATACACCACTTACACAGCACATGATACATGCATTAAAGCCATATTGTGGAATATATTGTGAAATGTGTTATGTGCCATTGTTGATTCTTGTCCTCTAAAACCATTCAGAAACTGGAACTGAGAGATGGGGTAGTAACTAATTGACTATGTAGTCAAGTTTATGGTAATAGAGCTGATAAGATGTCCGATATGGTATTTGCTGATCATTTCTGATTTCTTTGATTCTGAGGAAGTAATACATTAATTCAAGCTTGTTTCAACATGAGATGGCAAAAAAAGACAACATGGGGAGACACTGTTGTATATATATATATATATATATGTGTGTAAACTCTCCTCTTAATTCACTTTGTAATACAAACAAAAACAGAAAGGTTACGGTTACTCTCCAAGCTGGCGCAGATCATTTCTCTTTAACAGCTCTCTGTGCCAGCTTTATTCATGTTAACAATGTGGTTTTAAACTCTTGTTTCTTGCACGCTTTATATATATATATATATATATATATATATATTATAATGCTTTAATTTATCTTCTTCACTATCCTTTTAAATAAACAAAACAAAGCAAATTAAACAAAACCCTAATACCCTTTTCTTCTTCCTTGTGCATTAACCATGGCTATAGTGGCAAATTTATCGGCTTCGCTGCAATGTCAAGTACTCGTACTCTTCGTGATTGTTTTCGCGTGCTTTGCAGAAAGGCGAGAAATATATTTAGTATTAATGGAAGGAGACCCTGTGGCATTCCATCGCGGTTCAGTGCCAGTACTTGAAGAAGGAAAAAAAGTTGATCCTAACAGGTGAGAAAGATAAAAACAACACTCATAATTCCTAATTCATAGTATTAATACTTAAAGTTTTCAACTTGAATATATATGTTGATTAGTACTTTACAATAACAATTTTTCTTTTACTTTTAGTAACATTTTCATAATTCTGGATTTGTTAGTGAGGTATCCAAGGCTCATGCAAAGCATTTGGTGGATTCTCATGACCAACTTCTAGAGACCACTTTGGATACTGGGAGCTACAATAAACTTTATAGCTTCAAACACATTGTTAATGGCTTTGCTATCCACACCACCCCTACTCAGGTCTTCTCTTACGTTTTAGGCTATCCGTTTGGTTCATGACTTATATATATTTGGAAAGAAAAACAAAAAATACCAAGTAGTACTACGTATAATATATACTTTTCTTTGTTCGAATAATGGAAAAACAGTGAGAGAAATTAAAAATAGAAAGAAAATAACTTTAAAATTTATTTAAAATTTTGTGGAGTCACTTCTTTTTTACTTTTACGAGTACTTATTATAATATTCTTTTTTTTTTTTTTTTTAAATTGGTCATATTATTTAAGCATCCCGGCAAAATCACACAAAGCCTTGGCGTTTAATATATTTCTCTCATATTCACAGAATTAAATTAATACACGTTATGTGACAGCCTTTGCGATCTCTTTAACACTGTAGACCCACAAAAATACGTACGCAAATCGATCACGATACAATTCATATAGGTGTGGCGGTACCGGTCACAAAGATAAGTAACTATATATATTGACCTTCAAAAAATTAATCAAACTTTATGAAAATTTCAGGTGAAAAGAATAAAGAATGCCCCAGGAGTAAGATTGGTAGAGAGAGATATAGGAGCCAAAATGATGACAAGTTACACACCTGAGTTCCTAGGGTTACCACAAGGTGTATGGACACAAGTACTAGGAGGAGAGAGAAATGCTGGTGAAGGGATTGTGATCGGAGTCATTGACTCGGGTATTAATCCAATGCACCCGAGCTTTGCCTACGATCCCATGAACCCTTTGATATTCACGTCCATATTTAATCTCTCTCATTTCTCGGGTGCTTGTGAGGATGGCCCACTATTCCCAAGGTACTCTTGCAATGGTAAGATAGTTTCAGCGAGGTTTTTCTCAGCTGGGGCTCAAGCTGCTGCTACTCTTAATGCCTCTGTGGACTTCCTCTCACCCTTTGATGCTGTTGGACATGGCAGGTGCAGTTACTAGTATATATCTATATTTATATTTGATTTGTATGCATGTATGTATGTATTAACTAGACAGCAAGGAATGACTCGTTTTTTTTTTTTTTGGGAAGTTATTTAGTGAGTTCAGTATGCTGACGTGGTGTGACCATTTAATCCCAACCACCCACTTGCATTGCCTCCTCCTTCTATGGAAATCATGACAAGTAGTGGATAGTAAAATTTCTGATAACCACTTGTCATGATGCCCCGAGGAAGGAGAGGACAAGTGGATAGTTGGGATTAAATAATCAAGAAAAGTGCTAGGCACACATACCAAACCACACCCCAAACCACACTATATGCTTTAAATGCATGTACTCTGTGCTGTTTGAATTTTTCACACTTTTCTGTGCACCACTTACACAACACAGGGTACAAGTATTTAAAGCAAATGTGTAGTTTGAAGTGTGATTTGGAGTGTGTGCCTAGCATTATTGAATAATTATACCACATCATGCTGATGTGGCATGACGGAATCACTTAATAATTTCTCATTGGGTGGGGGTTGGTTTGTTTGGTTTGCCAATGCATCCTAGAGCATCTCCAGGTATATATGTGGTTGTATATCCCTCAATTACCATTATGCCCCCTCAACGAACAACCCAAAACACCATTCTAATAGGGGTTGCAAAGGATGGTTGTAAATTTACAACCCTAAGGAAAGATAGGGGCTTATAAAATTTGAGGGGAAAATTTTGACCATTGGATTACCAATTTAAAATGCATGAATGTTTATTGTATTACATCAATATAACTAATTTAAATTTCAACTAATTTTACAATCTATTATTGGAGTGTATTTGTGATATAGAGGGCTATAAACACTATATTTAAGAGGTCAAAATACCATTTTGGCCCCTCATAATATGATTTAATGTTGGAGAGGCTCTTAGTGAATGCAGTTTAGACCATTTCTAATCATGAGTAATATTTAGGGCACTAACAAATTCACTAACACTCACCCCCACACTCTATCTCTTTCCTAGTGGCACTGTGGGGTCCGCAATGGATCTAAAGTGCCACTAGGAGAGAGATAAAGTGTGAGTGTGAGTGTTTGTAGAATTTGTTAGTGCCCCTAGCATTGTTGAATACTTAATGCAGTCCAACAATTTTTGGCTGCCCTCTCTAACGAGAAAAGGCCAAATGCTCTCCATTTCTTCGTGAGTAACATTTCACATGCAGTTTTCACACAATTTTTTGTTCACAATTTAAAAAAAATGTGTTTCTCTCTCTCCTGTGTTACTGTGGGGTCCACTGACATCACTGAAGAGAGATAGACGTATTTTTTTGGTTGTGAACAAAATGTTGGGATAAAACACATTTTGCACCCTCAAACAATACCATGTTTGGCACTTTGATACCTAAATAAATTTTTTTCGCAGTTTGGTCCCTCAACTAATATTTTGTAGTAGTTTGCCCCCTCTGTCACTTTTAGTGATGGAAAAAGTCAATTTTAGTAATACTAAAAGTGACGCTAAATGTGACGAAGGGGTCAAACTGCCACAAAATGTTAATTGAGGGACCAAAATAAAAAAAAATTATTTAAGGACTAAAGTACCAAACATAGTATAATATAAGGGTACAAAATATACTCAACCCAAAAAATTATGCGTGAAGTATTACTCTTCGCCAAAAGGCCAAATTCGTACTCGTATGGTCTTCCATTTTCACACGTAATAAGCAAACTGATGGCTAGAGGCCGAGGCAGCAAGGGGTTTGGGCCACAACTTTTCAAAAAAATTTTGACACTTTTGTATTATTTAAACCATGTACATTTGTGCCCGTTATTTTTTCAACCCTTCTATAATTAGAAATCTTTCACTTTGGTCCTTAGTTTTTTCTAAATTTTATCCAACTTAATGTCTTATTTACTCAATTAACGTCAAGTAGTTATGGGGTTTTTAGATTCGTTTGAACATATTTTAGTACTATTTGTTTTATAAGTGAAATTAGTAGGTTATGGAGATATTCTTTTATTTTTTGATAATTACGTTTTTGCCCTTAACACTATATGTGAAAAGACAGTAGTTCAACCAAATCTATTTGAGGCTACTGAAACAGGCATAGTGGGTCCCCTCCGAAGGTCAAATACTAACTCCGCCCCTGTGGGTGATTT
The DNA here is from genome assembly GCA_033977485.1 of Hydrangea macrophylla. Classification (NCBI taxonomy): domain Eukaryota; kingdom Viridiplantae; phylum Streptophyta; class Magnoliopsida; order Cornales; family Hydrangeaceae; genus Hydrangea; species Hydrangea macrophylla. The sequence continues at coordinate 110,533,240 of CM066988.1, read as the reverse complement.
GTACGCTTGGCTCCCATTTGAGATGTCCTTCCACATTTTATTGAATAGATTAGAAAAGACATGCACACATTTTCTAATTAGTAGTATTGTTCTAAGATAAGATGTACTACCTTCGTTCTATTTTATGTGTTCATTTTGGGGAATCTAATTATTTAAGGGGACAAAAAGAATCTATACCTACTTTCCACAATTGCCCATAATCATTGCACTTTCTTTTTTTTATTTTGTTTTGGTATTGATTGCAAGGAAGGGTAGTTTGGGAAACTAAGTATAATTAGCATACTAATTTAGGAAAGTGGACAACAATTTTGGGACATCCCAAAAAAGAAAGATGGACACATAAAATGGGACGGAGGAAGTAATTAAATGGTTCACGCACGCATGTTTGTCTGCGTACGGTACAGGAGCTCTTATGTTGTTTTGGCAGAAAAATATACCAAAGTAGTGCCATTTATGTTTGAGTAATGCTACAAGACACAACACATTACACAAGAAGGTTTTAAATGCTTGTACCATGTGCTGTATAAGTGGTACATAGAAAAGTATGAAAAATTCAAAGCCCTGTTGTGCAATGTGTTTTGTCTTGTAGCATTACTCTTTATGTTTACCTAATTAACAAGAAAGAAAATGCTTTGCTTAGCCATGTCGCTGCAACTGCTGCTGGAAATTTTGGAGTTCCAGTGGTGGTGAATGGCTTCTACTATGGGCAGGCCAGTGGGATGGCGCCACGTGCAAGGTATCATTTCTATTATCTTTTTTTAACCATTAAAAATTAAGCATATAGTATTAAGTTAAATGCTTTAATTAGGACCATTTTCATTTTACCACTAACACTTCTCTTAGTAGTTGATGAGATGGTTGTTCTATATTTGATCTTTCTTATTCACCAGAATAGCTGTTTACAAGGCAATATATCCAACCTTGGGAACTATAACAGATGTGGTTGCAGCAATTGATCAAGTAAGCACAATTTTTCACTTCAATGTACAATATGATCACATGAACATGGTACTACTACTCATATAAGTCATAAATATCAGTATACTGAAATCATCAGAAAATGGATGAACAAAGAAGCTTTACATCAAATTCATACAAAGCAATGGTTTTATTACTATTAATTCCCTGTAATGGGTAGCATAAATTCTAACTCTGTGACCTCCGCTGTATAAAATTTTATCTCGTATATCTATTATATATATATATATATATATATATACTGCAGGCAGTACTAGATGGAGTGGATGTCTTGACACTCTCCGTCGGACCAGATCAACCGCCAGAAGATTCGCTCACATTTTTAAGTGTGTTCGATATTTTCATGTTATTTGCACGAAAGGCGGGAGTTTTTGTGGTCCAAGCCGCAGGTAATCAAGGCCCGAGTTATTACACTGTGGTCTCTTACAGCCCATGGGCTGTGGGTGTAGCTGCTTGTGGTACTGACAGAAGTTACACTAATACTCTTATTCTTGGAAACGGTCAGAAAATTGGTGGCATTGGATTATCCGGTAATCTTACATTAAAAAATAGTCGCAACTATTTTATATCCAAATTCCATCTTTGGATTTAATGAAATTGACTATAATTGTCGTACATAGGACCAAGTTTGGGAAATGGATTGTTTCAATATAAGTTGGTTTTGGCCAAAGATGCAATTAAGGTGAATGGGTCATTCCCAAAGACTCCACCTTACATAGAGGAGTGCCAATTTCCAGAGGCTCTTGACCCTATAATAGTACAAGGGAGTGTTGTTATATGCACCTTCTCAGATGGCTTTGCCAATCAAACTTCTACTCTCACTGCCATTATTGAGACAGCAAAAACACTTGGGTTCATGGGTTTCGTGCTGGTCGCGAACCCAGCCTATGGCGACTTCATTGCAGAGCAGATTCCATTTTCTGTTCCTGGCATAATGATCCCTAGAATAAACGATACACAGGTATGTGTATTATATTGATTACATCAAATCACATTATGGTTTTGGAGAACAATTCAGCACATTTCGTGTCTTTCTGAGATACTACTATTGGTCCATGTATGTGTCGCTGATGTGCCACTTAGACAAACTTATACACATGGACCAATTACATCTCAAAACAATAGAAAACGTATCCAAGTCGTCTTTACTTGGTCATTTTTTGGGGGAAAATAATGTTATGTTGATCATGTCTTATAGATCATATTGCGGTACTATGAACAGCAAACATACAGAGGTGAGAAGTGGACGGTGAAAAGATATGGCGGGAGAGCGGGCATAGGGGAGGGAAGAGTTGCTTCCTTCAAAGGGAGAGCGCCTAGTGTCAGCAGATTCTCGTCAAGGGGACCTGATTTCATTGACAAAGATAGGAATCCTACCGATGTATTGAAGCCTGATATTTTAGCCCCAGGACACCAGATTTGGGCAGCTTGGAGCCCCATGAGTGTTTTAGAGCCCATCCTATCAGGTTTGTTATTGATATTTCTATAATATAATATCACTTGCATCTGTCTGGATAAATCTTGAGGTTAGAATGAAGAGAATTTGTTTTAAAAATTTCATCGATTTTCAGAGAGTACCTTGAGGCGCCTTTTTGATATGATTTGTTGCTTCGGTTTAGATCTCAGCTATGATGGTATTCTTTAACCAGATATTTCAATCATGGAATGCTATAATCGATCATAGACAAATTCCAACTGACAGTCCACCATAAACTTGTCCAAATGGCAAGAACAACGTCAATGTACACCACAACTTTCTCCAAAAGCTATATATAATGACACTGTTTGGCAAACCAACTTCTGCCTTTCATTCACAGCAAAATGTGAGTCGATCGCTGAAATTTGCGGTTGACCAGAAGCTACCTTGAGCTGTTTTGGGCCAATCGCAGAAATTTGCTATTGGATCACAGAAGTTGTCAAATGGCCCCAGAATATCTCTATGAGATACTGTATTTAGGTGAATATAGTAAAGTCTCGGTCACCAGAATTCGTTTACAAAGCCTTCATAACCAACAGACAAGAGTCATCCATCAAATTTTCTCTCCTTATTGGGCTCAATCAATCTATTATACTGTATTGTACTAGAATGTTCGTGCATGAATTATGATCTTGAAATGATCAAAGTTCAATGATTTGTAGGACACCATTTTGCACTATTGTCTGGAACAAGCATGGCAGCGCCTCACATTGCAGGCATAGCTGCACTGATCAAGCAATACAATCCTACATGGACACCTTCCATGATTGCTTCAGCAATGTCAACCACTGCCACCAAGTATGACAATCTTGGAGAACCCATATTGGCTGAAGGGTCTGATCTCTATAGTTTGTATCCCTCCAATCCCTTTGATTTTGGTGCTGGTCTTGTCAATCCAACCCGTGCCATTGATCCAGGCCTCGTCTTATCATCAGGTATAATTTTCCACTGTAATCCTCCATATTACACATAAACTCATGCGAGTATAAATGCATATACAATTATGTACTTATACATCTATAACACTATGGGTAGATCAGAAAAGTACGTAGTTGTTCATAAGCTTGGCTCCAAACAGTCCACAAAAAAAGTTGAAGAGGAAATAGTCCTACATTAGGATTTTACCCTATCCGATACCGAGACTAAAGCAGGAACGAAAAGACACATGAACACCAAGTTTATGTGATTCATGCAAAACTAGGACTGTCTATGGAGCTGCTGAGATGAGTCATTTACACTATGATATAAGGCAGAGGAGAAGATTTCAGAGGACATCAATTGCCGCCCTTAAATAAAATAAAGTTAGGAATACGTATTTAAAGTTGGGAAGTTACCAAAATATGGTAAATACCCCTCAAAAAATTAGCGGGCAATTGTGGGGCCAAGTGTATGTACAATCAGGCACACTATGTCACATATAAATATGTATATTATATGTGTGTGATTTTGGAGCAGGATATGAGGATTATATGAGCTTCTTGTGTGGTCTCCCCAACACTGATCCTGAAACAATCAGAACTGCAACTGGAGGATCATGCAGTCAGTCCTTCAGATACCCATCTGATTTAAACATGCCTTCAATTACAATTACAGCACTAAATGGATCCAGATTAGTTAAAAGAAGCTTGAAGAATGTGGCAAGCAAGCCAGAGACATACGTGTGCTCAACTCTACCTCTAAAAGGCGTTACGATTGAGATTTACCCACCTTGGTTCAGAGTAGGTCCACAAGGGACTCAAGATTTGGAAATAAAGATCAATGTAACACAAGTACTTGATCACTTCAGCTACGGTGAGATTGTTTTAACGGGAAGTTTGAATCATATTGCTAGACTGCCAGTGTCAATTTTACCTGTTTCAATGTCTTAAATACACGAGCAATAGCTGCTGCGTTCCCCCCCTCCCCCCTCCCCCTCCCCCCCTTTTCTTTTTTCTTTTTTTGTCACCACTTCCATGAATACTTGCTTGAACTGAAATCTGGCTAGTACATAAAAGAGAAGAACCAAGAAAAAGCAAAGGAAACCTGGGACTTGCAGAGCAGCGCTGTGTGATCCAAAAGTAAGACTTTTGGCTGTGTTCATGAGATTGAAGGTCTTCCAAATCCTCCATTTTGTGGTTGTTAGATCTCCTCTTCCAATGTATCCTCTGCAATGACAGACTAATAACACACACTAATCTTGTTAAGATCTTTTGCACTTTTAACTTCCGAGTGACTGAAATTAACTACCAATCACTTCACCGCTTTTTATAAGAACAAAGCAACTTTCTCGGAAAGTTCTGATCGAAAGATGGCAAAAGCTTTAGAAGAGTTTGTTTGCATGGAAAAAATGAGATACTGAGGGGTAGAATCACTTGACAAGTCTTAACATCTTTCATCTCCTTTACATTCATCCATATCTCACATTTTACTTCCAACGGATATAACTCCGTTTACATTTGGAAACAGACTTTCTATAGCCATTCCCTAGAAAGATAGCCAAGAAAATAAGAAACCAATGTAAGCATCACTAGCACCTCCAGGACTAGGAGGAAAGGGCAAGTAGGAAATGATTTTGAAAATTGTATATAAACCATGTTTGTACATCAACTGTAATTGGTAAAGAGCTTGATCTAAATACAATGAACAATGATGAATACCAAAAAATACAATTAAATATGCTTTAAAAATCGTTCACTCTGGCCGACTCCCCAGTTATGCTTCAACCACCGGCAAATGATTGTTGGAACAAAAATTGTACTTACTCACCATCCTTAATAAGCACACTCTAATATGTGCTGCATATATACACACTCGTGGAACCGTGGGTATCTGTATACTCCTTCAAATCTAGGAAGCACCGACACTTCTAAGAAGGTAACGTGTCGCGTGTCGTGTCGTGTCCGACACACAGACACGACACTTCATGGACACTTTTCCTGTAGTGTCGAAGTGCAATTTTTTAGGATTTTATCGTGTCGACGTGTCGGTATCCGTGTCGAGGTGTCCGTGTCCATGCTTCATAGCTTCAAATGGGTTGTGAAAAAACCCGTTTAGTTTGTCAAAGAGCTTGATCTAAATACAATGAACAATGATGAATACAAAAATTACAATTGCATCTGCTTTTAAAATCGTTCACTCTCACCATCCTTAACAAGCAAACACTACTCTGTATTGCACGTACACTCGTGGCACCGTGGGTATCTGTATACACTCCTTCCGATGGGTCGAGAAAAAAACTCGTTTAGTTTGTCTTATTGCCTTCCTCACTCTTCCCTCAAACACCTTCCATTCGACTGTGTTGTTCTTCAAGGAAAATGTCTGCAAGTCTTCGTTTGTTTTGGCCGAATGGTGGTATACCCGATAACCAGACACCAGAGATGACAGTAGACTGCCAGAGTCTGTCATGGCAAATGCATCGGAAGCTGTGCAACATATGAAGTCCAGTGCCGATAACTACAAGAGAAATAAGCTCGATCATCATATATGCTACACTTCAATGGTAGTACTAACAAAATCTTAAATTATGAGTCTTTCTATTCCAAAAAGATAGAAACCATTACAATGATTACAAAACTTGGGACCAATGTCCCATCTGTTGGAACATTAAATAGAAGCGGAACAGAATTATCGGATCATTATCAAAATCATATTGGGTCGAATTGCGGATCTCGCTCTCTCTTTAAGATGTTTTGTGGCTCTGCCCAAATGTATGCAAGCATTTCGTACATGTCATGTTGTCCCCAAGATAAACCAGTCTAGAATCATCTCTATCTCAATTTTTCAAGTTTTTCTTATACATCGAAAAACTTGTATACTAAATACTCTTTCCGAGATAGTTGCTTGGTAACAAAAAATTGAAACAAAACTCTTTCTATTCTGGCTTAGAGCCGAATGAAGAAAGAAACTTCTGTGTGTTTCATTAGAGAATTGGCACTAATAACATTTGTTTTGATCTGGATCTATGAAACCTCTTCGATGCCGAATTAGAGAAGCAAATCTCTAGCTATTAATGGATGAAAAAACACGAAGACCAAAAAGGGGGTTTTGCTTTTTCAAGGTACTAGCATTTTTTTAAGGGCTAAGAACAAAAAGGAGTTATCGCTTTTTCAAGGATAATCCAACATGAGATATGCTAGGCACACATCCCAAATGACACCCCAAATTACACTATATGCTTTAAATGCATGTACTCTATGCTATTTGAATTTTTCACACTTTTCTCTACACCACTTCCACAACACAGGGTACATATATTTAAAACAAGGGTGTGGTTTGAGGTGTGATTTGAAGTGTGTGCCTAGCATTATTGATCCAACATTAGAGAGAGAAAAGTCAGACTACTTGAAAGAATGATCCAATTTATTTTTGGGACAGTTAGAGATAGATCCCTTGTCAACTAAAGATTTAACAAAAGTACCTTCAATATCTGTATTTAATCAAAAGTCCCTAATCTTTGACAAAAGGACAAAACTAATATGCACCCAAACATTTCCTACATTTTCCCCCACTCCCGCCCAAATTTTCACGTGCCATGCTTTTGCAGCAGCACATACGGTATGAGTACTGTATCGTATGATATTCTAAATTGAAAAAATATTTTACAACTTTAAATCTCCATAACTTTTGACTTACAACTCTTTTTTTCTCAAATTTTATACCGTTGGAATCGTGTCGACGAGAACTACAAAACTAGTACCATTGTTGATATGTTTTGAGCAAAAAAAAAATCAAAATCTTATATGCATTGTGTATTTGAAAATTTCACAAAATTATTTTCAACAATTTTGACAATTATTTTGTGAAATTGTCAAATTTCATAAACTTTGTTTATTTTTTTTCAAAACTTCTTCAAATTTTACAAAACTTTTTTTTTTTTTTTTTATCAAAATTTCTTCAAAATTTCAGAAACCTTTTTTTGTGAAAATTGTTTTGTGAAATTTCACAAACCTATTTTTTTTTCAAAATTTCTTCAAATTGAAAGAAAAAAAAATTGCTCAAAACATATCAACAATGGTACTAGTTTTGTAGCTCTCGTCGACACGATTCCAACGGTATAAAATTTGTCAAAAATGGAATTGTAGATCAAAAGTTATGGAGGGTTAAAGTTTTGAAATATATTTTGAAATGAGGAATGCTATAGTACAACCACTCACATGGTGTGAGTGGCTGGAATGTTTGGGGGCTATGTTTGGCCACGCTTGTGAGAGGGACTTTTGACAAATGTTAAAAAAAAAAACGGCTCCTTAGAACTTTTTACTGCTTTAATTAAGGATTTGGATCTAATTTACCCTTTATTTTTTTTTTTGTTGAACGTTGCATTTTTAATGCTATAATCTATGAAGCTCCCACACTTCAAAAACTGATGCGTACTAGTGTCGACACGTGCCCGATACGTGTCAGACGCGGACGCGTGCCCGACACGTGTCCGACAATTCAAAAGTGTGTCCAACTTTGTGTAATTGAATTTTAACCCCAGACACGTCCCCGACACGCATGGACACTCACGTGACACGCACGGGACAACTAATTTTTTTTTAAAAATCTTAACTCTATTTGTGTAATTGAGTTTTAACCCCAGACACATCCCCGACATGCAAGGGACACGCACGGACACTCACGGGACACTAGTCTGGGGGTTTCTGCTTTTGCCTTGGGGTTTATTTTTTAATTTGGTTTACTTTTCCTTTGTTTAATTTATTTGGTGTTTTACTGTTTTTTTTTATTTGAAAGTGATAACTGATAGTAACTAGTAAATGAGTAATTAATTTAATAATTTCATTGTTTAATTGAATAAAATTTAGGTACAATTTTTTAAAAATATAATAGTGCCTCGTGGGTATTTTTTAAATTTGATAATTGATATTGTATGGGTATGAATTTTCATTAATTTTAATTCGTGTTGCTTTCTATTGGTAATAGGAGATTAGTTTTATTGGCTATTTGTTCAAATTTATGCAAAATTTTTAAAAAAAATCTAACAGTACCAAGAACTAGACTATTGGGTATTTTAAACTTGTAAGTAAAAAAAAAAGGTAGCCCAGTGCACGAGGCTCTCGTCATTGCGGGGTCTGGAGAGAGTGAGATGTACACAACCTCCCCCCTGCAAACAGAGAGACTGTTTTCATATTCGAACACATGCTTAGAATGCTATGCTTGTAAGTACATAGCATTAAAATATATTTTTTAAAATGTTTAAAAATAAACGTATCCCTGATGTGTCGTGTCTTTGTTTTTTAGAATTTGACGTATCGATGTAGCGGTGTCGCATCGTGTCACGTGTCCGTGCTTCCTAGGCTATAAAGTATCATCAAACTGGTCTAATATTAAAGCATTAAAAGTTAAGAATTGATAAAGAACTTTTGTAACTTCCATTTTTTTTTTCGTGGAATTAAAAATATTAACCCACATATAAAAGTCATTTCCATATTTTCTATAACCACATTCTTTAAAAGCAATAACATTTTATAAAATACTCCCTTTGTCCCTTTTTTAGAGTCCTATATTCCATTTTGGGATGTTCCAAATTAAATTAGTGACCACTTTCCTAAATTGGTACACAATTTTTACTTACTTTCCCATACTATCCTTCTTTGAAATCTACACCAAGATAAAACTAAAAAAGTTATTGCAATGATTAAGATCAATTGTTGAAAGTTGGTGTAGATTCGTTTTATCCCCTTAATAAATTGAGTTCCCAAAAATGGACTAAAAAAAAAGGACGAAAGGAGTAGTATTTTATTAAAACTAGTCATACAACACGTGCGTTGCACGTGGATGGTACACATTCATAAATATCTTTAACCTTGAAAATAGTTTGTGATGAGAACATCACGACCTAGCAAAATTACTATGTTAGTTGTTATAAGTTTAGTTGATTGATTATTAAATGAGTGTAAGAAATAAGCATAAAAGATAGCATCCTCATAAAAGAAATAATTATAAGCTAGTGGTTCATTCAAACATAAACTTGTAAACATCCTCTAGTAAAGAAACTCTAAAACTATAATAAAATGTTTTCATATATATATATATATATATATATATGTTCAAAACTTATTCCTTTTTCTATTTTGATTGTCTTCTTCGCGACACGTTTCCTCTTTCCATCACCCTTTTCTGAGTTTCGTTTTCCTTTCTGGTAAGTTTCGATAGTTTCATCGTCTTCAATAATAATAGGACCACTGTCTTCCACACATTCAAGTGATTGAATAATGATTCCTTTTGAGAATCTGTGCTGTTTGTGAGTGGAAGTAGAATTTGTGTTCTTGTAATTTGCATGAGCATAAATTTCTATAAAACTTGGACCTTTCACGTCCCTGTGTTTGTAGTAAAATTTTAATTAGATATGTAAACTACAATTCATAAAACAATACAAAATTTGTTGTGAAAACATTGCAATGCGTGCCACATTTATGGAATCTATATATTCTGAGACTGAACATCCTCTTGAAATTTGTGTTGCCACCTCAAATAGAACAATATTTATTTTATTTATCCCGTTAATAAGAAACAAAGTTTAGTATTATGGCCAAGAAGTAACAATATTAGGAGACGTATTGTTTAATTAATAGCAGTATTTATGTTACCTTAGACTATGTTTTGCATTGATCTTTTTGCAGGTTATGAATTCTCTTCCATCTTCAATCATGATTAATTATTTTTCTTATTGCATGCTTTGCACGCATCATACCATGGATGGTCTTTGTACATTCTTTCAACGGTTGCTTGAAAGTAATACAACCTATTTGGTATTTTTTCTTATTAAAAAATGTTAGTGTTAAAGTAATTGAAATCTATACTTAGGGTGTGTTTGATAACCCAATTAAGTGTTGAAAATGAAAACTTTCAGAACTTATTCTTTTCAGTGCATTTGATAATGTATCACTTAATTGAAAAAGCAGCCAAAAATTCACTGAAAACTTTAGGTGAAAATTTTCTACTGAAAACATTCACTGAATGCAGTCTATTTCAGTACTTGAAACACTGATTTTAGTATTATAAATGCAATCACTTAATGTATTCAGTACTTAAAATTCAGCACTTAATTTTCAGTACTTAATTTTCAGTTTTATCAAACGACCCCTTAGTTTTGTGAAGTTATGGTAACATTAACTTTTGTAAAGATGGTGGGTTAAATAATAGCTCATCTAATTGACTTCTTGCAAATTATTTTGATTTTCCAATTTTTATGGAAGATTTCAACCTGAATTGTTATAGAGAAAAGTTAAAGCATATATATAAAGATTGAACTTTGAAATTTAGCAAATTTTGTATAACCAAACATGCATATTAAACACAAACTTGACAATCTCGATCATCCAATACGCAAAAGAGTGAGTTGTGACCTAACTTGTACAATGAGAACATGAATTATTTGAAACAATTCACGTTTCTATTGATAATCACCCCTCACCAAGATGAATGATTAGAGTTATAATACATAACCATTTTTTTAGTTCGTCAACTTCTATTCTAGTTGGATGCAGTTCTATGCCGATTGGAATGAAGTTGAAATTTGGAATTCACCTGCAGTAGGACAACACTTTAGATTTGTTTTTACCATATATCTATGAGCATCAATACAACTTATGTACACGTGTGTATACGTATAGATATTTGTTATATATCATTGTAGATTTACCTTTGTTCATTTTATTCTTAAAATTGCTATAATTGGCTATTGAGCGACTAACTCCTCGAATAGTTATACATCGTTAATTGCCAAATCACTCCATAGATATGCTGCAAGCCTGCAACATAAGTTATGTAAACGATTTAAATGTGTATTAAGGTAAATTCTTTTTAATTATCCATTTGAAACTTACTCGTTTTGTACAATAATTTCTCTTTTCTGAGTTACTTCACCACTTCCTTTTGTGATCACATGACTTGATTCAATCTTGCTGATGATCCCTAAGATATTTGCAATTTTTAACGCTTTAAGTTGTCAATTTATGTAAACCATGAGCTCATATTAGACCGTACTGTGATTATAGAATAAAATTAATATACCTATTGTAGTTTGTTTATTGAATGTGTTTTGAATCTTTTTGAAGGGATCAAAATTTGGACTGGCTTTCTTAACACTTCAAAATTTTCAAATAGCTCGTCAAATATTATGGCTTGCACTTTAGTCCCCTGTATTCATTAGGTGAATAAAAAATATTAGTTATTTATTCTAAATACTTTGACAATCTAAAACTTATTGTATTGTTACTTACTGCATCGTCAACCACGACTACTTATTGAATTTTTCCTTTTTTGTTTGTATTGTTCAACACTTCCTTGCTGAATCACCATCACCTTGATGCATGGTCCATATTTTTTGGAATATTTTAAGTGAATTAATGAGCATTGTTGTTGATGTGGACATGTTCTCAAGAGACATTTTCACTGCATTGTAAATGTTCAAAAAATATAAGTTCTTTAACATAAAGGTAGTAATAATAAATTTTGTTTAATCGTTATGCGAAACAAAAAAAATCTAATATCTTTTAGCTTATTATATTATAAAGAAAAATAACTCAAATATGATTAGTAAAATTATAAGGCAGAAAGAGCCAACATAAAAAAAAAAAAAAAAAAAAAAAAAAAAAAAAAAAAAGAGGCCAAAAATTACATAAGATTCAAATAATAAGAAGTTGAAGTATTGATTACTTCTATTTTGCACATTCGAAAGAGTAAAATAAATTGTTAAATTAGTGCAAACGGACCAACTTTTGAAATGAACATAGGATTTGTAAAATAACAAAAACGATATATTCCTTAAGTGTAATTGACCGGTAACACTTATTAAGGGAAAACACTTCAACGTTGAATATGTACATAATATTTTTGTTATTCGTGTGTATACATCATCTGGTCTGTGAAAACTAAAAATTAAGTGCTGACTTTTAAGTACTAAAAATTTTAAGTGATTGAATTTGCAGTACTGAAAACAGTGTTTCAAATACTGAAATAGACTATAATCAGTGATTATTTTCAGTAAAAAAATTTCACTCAAAGTTTTCAGTGGATTTTTCGTTGTTTTTTTCAATTAAGTGATACATTATCAAACGCACTGAAAAGAAATAAGTGTTAATTTTTTTCAGTTTCAGTACTTTGGTCAGGCTCTAGAATGAACAGGGTAGAGTGAATATACCCAGTGAACATATGTTCACTCTACCTTGTTCACTCTAGAGCCTGGCCGTTCAGTACTTAATTAATTGGATAATTAAACATACCCAGTGTTTGATTTTAAGACCTATTGTACCGAAAGAAAGAAGAACATAAAAGTAATAGAGTTTAAATAAAGTAGGAGACCACCCTTAAATAGGATTTATTGAGTCCTGTTGTTAATATAACACCTTTAATTGGATAAATGTATCCACAAAAGTACTTGATTGAGGAGGATTCTTAGGTGATTATACTGAAGCAGTTGTATGTAGTATATAGTGATCGTGAGTAATAAGACTTCAACCGATCTTCTAAAAAAAAGTAACACTTAGGTAGAATGTTTTTTCTTGAAGAAAAAAAAAATTGCTAGACAATAGAATAGTGAGCCAAAAAAGTAGGTAAATTATATGGATCCCCCCACCCCCTCATGTATTGCCTTTTTTCACTAATACACCACATAAACTAAAAATTCAATAAATTGACCCCTTTTACTATTATTTTTCTTCTCAATTTGACCTTCAAATACCTCCTAAAAAATAGTTCAAATATTGCCAAACAATAGAATAGTGAGCCAAGGAAACCATACAATAAAAAGTAGGTAAATTATATGGACATCCCCTTAGGTATTGTCTTTTTTCACTAACACCACATAAACTAAATATTCAACAAACTAACCCATTTTACTGTTGTTTTTTTTTTTTCTCAAATTGACCCTTCAAATACCCCCTCAAAAATAGCTCTGGGGTATGTTTGATGCATTTTTCCTATTTAGGGGTATTCGTGAAAAAGTGAGAGAGTGTCTATATAAGTTACCATAAAAATAGGAGGCTCTCATAGACATACCATAAATAAAAAAAATGGCATAGAGAAAAACAATATCAAGTTCTCCATACTTTGAAAGCTAAATTGATATCAATTAGAGACCTATAGTCGAGCCCTAGTGGAATGGTCCCAGAAGTTTACTGATGCCAAAAAAGATGCATTGGGGGTAGACCGTGTGTTCACGGTTGATCAGTTAATCTCGTACTTCCAATCAACTTTTCATTAGTCTTTCTTTTTTATCAGAAATTCATTAGTCTTTTTTTTTTTTTTTTTTGATATGGGGGGGGGGGGGGGGTGGATGAGGTTTGAATCCCGAACTTATGCATCATTAGTCTTCTTATGTTCTAAAGAATACGTAAATGTGACTTTTTTTTTCTTTCTTTTTTTTCCCCATAGAAGGGCCTACATAATTGTTTAAATGTTTCTAGCTCATGATGTATCCATTAAGGGGCAAAAAAAAAAGTTGAACTCTCATGGACTGGTCTAAAAAAAAAAGTTTATTAAAATCTAATAAAATCCGTTAGTTTTCCCATTAATAATGTGTTGATTTTTTATTTAACAACATGCACTATAAACTTTGTTCCATCTCTGGCATGGGAGATCAGTGTATGCAAACCACTAAGGATGTCCCTGTATTTTGACCTTACGTCATGGGAGTTCGTATTATTGGGCCATTTGGCCATAGGTCTCTATGAGAAATACTTTCCAGCTACAGGTCCCTGCACCTTTTATTTAACCCCAAAAGTTCTTGACTTTCTTTTTGGCCAAAAATACCCTTTAAATACTTCTCTAAACTATAAAACTTGACAAACTGACCCCCTCAACTATTGCATTTTTTCACTAAAACCCCTTTCGTTACAACTCCGTCCCAAAACATAACATTTTGTTACTTTTGTATTATGTGAGCACTATATGATATAAAATATTAACAACATGATATTTATTTATCTCTCCTTTGAGCTTGATCAGATGATATTACGATTTAAAAATTATTCTCAACAAAAGGCAACATGGACAAAGAAAGGAAAAGCGAAAAAAAAAAAAAAAAAATAGGAAATCCCTGCAGCATGTACAAGAATATAAAGGTTTAAAACTGAACCAAGTCAAATAGAGTTATGAATGGTTAAGAGGAATATAATGATATTTATTTATCCCTCCTTGGAGCCGTTGGAAATTTAGGACAAAATTCTTTGTTGCACACATACTTGCCCTTTGTTGTATTCAAATTTTAGGTAATTTTGTTTTAAAATTTTCAACGACTCCAAGAAGAGGCCAAAATGTTATGTTGTTAACACTTTTCCATCATGTGTTAATAACATCATACAAAAGTATATGTATTTTTTTTGGACGACATCCTAATAGAATTGGAATGGGTTTTAGTGAAAAATCATAATAGTTGAGGGGGTCAATTTGTTAAGTTTTATAGTTGAGAGGGGTATTTGAAAAAAATGTCATAGTTGACTCTTGGAATTTTACTAAATATTTCATTTTTAAGTTTCTTCATTTTTTAAATTTATAAATAATGACTTGATTATTTTAAACTATGGTCCTCAATTTTTTTTAAACTTTTACCCAAATAAATATCTTATCTACCGAATTGATTTTACATACAAATATACTCTTTTTTTTTTTGTTCCACTTAGTCAAACCTTATATGGTAATAGCTCTGTTCATTTTTTAAAAATCTTCAATTAAGGGTGTGTTTGATAACCCATTTAAGTGGTGAAAATGAAATTTTCAGCACTTAATTTTTTTCAGTGCATTTGATAATGTACCACTTAATTGAAAAAGCAGCCAAAAATTCACTAAAAACGTTAAGTGAAAATTTTCTACTGAAAATAATCACTGAATGCAGTCTATTTTAGTTCTTGAAACACTGTTTTCAGTATTGCAAATACAAATCACTTAAAATTTTCAGTATTTAAATTTAGCACTTAATTTTCAGTACTTGATTTTCAGTTTTATCAGACGCACCCTAAGTTTGTTCATTATCTTTACCTTTATATATTATATTGTATTATATGGTATGCTCAATGATTTTTTTATTTTTATGTGCTAATGGCATAATTCTTTCCCCACGTAATGTCCTATAAAATGTTTATTTATTTATTAATTATTATTACTATTTTTTTGTTGGGTTCTCATGATTTATTATGTTTAGTTCAAGTGAACTAATTGACATTAATGTAAAATTCTTTAAGAGTTAAAACTGACTCCCAAATTGGTAAGCACACTCTTTGTGGCTGACGTTTCTATTGCCTTTTTTTTTTCATAATCCCTTTCTTTTGGGGACCCATCCATATGCAGTACATCCTAAAAGGAATTCTTACTATCTATGACTCTATGTAGACTTAATCCAGCATTCATTCACGTTGGATTAAAAAAAATTTACTTTAAATGTTTTTATTAAGTTGTATTATTGTACGATTCTTATAGACAGACCAAAAAAAAGTGGCAAACTAAACTTATTACAACTCTAAAAAAAATTAGTTAAGCAAAAGTGCACCGATTGATAAAAGTTCAAAACACTTAAGGTCATTGGTGCACTTATATATATTATAGATATAGATATACACCAACACCATCCGATTTGGCAAGGTGTCGTTCCTCACACAATAGGTGTGGGTAAATCCCCCTCTCCCACTAACCTACTAAAAAAATGATTACAAAACTGCAAAAAATTTATTAAAAAAAATTCATGAATAATGAGTACTAGTGAGAGAACTGAAGAGTACAGACTGTACAGGGATGATAGAAATAACAATAATAAATATAAAGAGGACACAATGTCAAATTTTAAAGTGGGACTTAAAAGCCGTGAAACTAAGAGGTGAGACCTAACAATTAAAAAACAAACTAAAATTAAAATAATAAAACTCACTTAAGTAGGCCTTAATGGATATTTCTGGAAAATCAAAAGAATAATACACTTAATTGGTTGAACAATGAATGAAAAGAAAAGAAAAGAAAAGAAAATAAAGACAATAAATGAGAATAATCTAGAAAAGGAATGGGCCAACCATGAAAGTTGTTTTTAATTGGTTCTGTTTGGTACAACTTTTGCTTTTTCGATTCAATCTGAAATTAACAGTTTTAAGTTGAAAGTTGGCCAAAGTAACTTTTGTTCAATCACAAATCTCTGTGTTGACAAGGGCTTTCCGAATAGTTAATCCAATAGGAAAGATATGCACATAGAAATTATGCCCATCTAATTCATCTTCCTAAAGAAAAAATAAATAAATAAACCATCTTCCTCGATAGCATCCGAGTTTGAAAATATACACACAATCATATTCTGGAGTTAGATATATATATATATATATATATATGTAGCCTTACCATGCATGTGATACAAGAGATGGATGTGAAAGAATCAAAGGTTTAACGAGTGGTACTATGTTTCGAGCCAGTAATGTCCATGTCATAGTTACTGTTGCTCCAAGACCTGGCCTCAAGTTTCAAGAGTATCCTTTTAAAGAAGAGTACTACTAGGCTCATATAGCGAACCACGCATTTTTTTCACACACAACTTTAAATGTTCGTACCTTGTGCTATTTGAATTTTTACACTTTTTTATGCCTCACTTATACAGCACAGGGTACATGCATTTAAAACTGTGTGTGGAAAAAGTGTGAGATCTACTGTGTGAGTCTAGCATTTTCCTTTAAAGAAAACTGATTTTCTTTCCTTTTGGATTCAAAATTTCCATAATTCATATAATCACATGGCATTTACTTGATAATTGACCCTACCCGGATCATAATGGAGTTAAAAAGACCCAACATTTTTTGGAGTTCATAAATGACTATCGAACTTCAAAACCTAAATATAATTATTTGTTAAAAGTATATTCTGTTATTTAATCGTAGAAATTTAAACAGCCTTTGGCCAAGAGATCGCAAAAAAAAAATGTGAATTAATTAGCAGAGACCGACATCCGTATCTGAATTCAAATTTTCTTGGGATTAGCTGGATATTACCGCTGTTTTATTGAGAACTTTTCAAAGATTTCATTGCCTATGATAAAGTTGATGAGGCAGGGTATTACCTTTGAGTGGAGTTCGGAGTGTGAAGACAGTTTCCAAGAGTTGAAGTTGCATTTGACAAGAGCACCTATATTGACAATACCGTCTGGAACAGAAGAATTTGTGATCTATAGTGATGTTTCGCATCAAGGGTTGGGATGTGTGCTTATGCAAGGTGGTAAGGTGATTGCTTACGCTTCTAGACAACTGAAGATACATGAGATTAATTATCCGACTCACGATCTTGAATTGGCCGCGGTAATTCATGCCTTAAAGATTTGGCGACATTACTTGTACGGGGAGAAATGTGAGATTTTCACGGACCACAAGAGCTTGAAGTACCTATTCACACAGAGAGATTTGAACATGAGGCAGAGAAGATGGTTAGAGTTGATGAAGGATTACGATCTTTCGATTGAGTATCATCCAGGAAAGGCTAATATAGTAGCTGATGCGTTAAGCCGAAAGCCGACACGGAACTTAGCCGACGCGCTAACACAATAAAAAGAATTAGTTCGAGAAATGGAACGTTTAGAGTTAGATGTAATTCCAGAGATTAAGGGTGGCTTAATGATGGCGATCGTAGCATACCCTGATATCATAGATGAAGTCAAGGCAGAACAATTTAACGATCTTTATTTGTGTAAGATGAGAGATGAGATACCTTTGAAAAAATGACCTGGATTTACCTTGCAACTAGGAGTATTGATGCTTGGGGACCGATTGTGTACCGAATGTGAAAGATTTGAAAGAGCGACTTCTAGAGGAGGCTCATAGTACTAGATATTCAGTTCATCCGGGGAGTAACAAGATGTATCAAAACTTGTGGGAAAACTTTTGTTGGAGAGGTATGAAGTGTGAAGTTCATACTTTTGTATCTGAATGTTCGGTATGTCAGCAAGTAAAAGCAGAGAGACAAGTACCTACGGGACTACTCTAGCCATTACCTGTGTCAGAATAAAAATGGGATGAGATCACGATGGATTTTGTTTCGGAGAAGGTGAAGCTAATTCAGGAGCGACTTAAGGTAGCTCAGAGTCGCTATAAGAGCTATGCAGACTCTAAGCGACGATCGATGACATTCGAAGTGGGAGATTTTGTATACTTGAGAGTATTGCCTTCGAAAGGCATTGTATGATTTGGAAAGCGGGAAAAGCTTAACCCGAGATTTATAGGACCTTTTGAGATCCTAGAGAGAGTAGGACCGGTGGCTTATCGATTAGCTTTATCATCGGATTTAACATTCGTGCTCAACGTATTCCACGTGTCGATGTTGAGACGGTGTATGACGGATACGAGTAAAATCGTAGTACATGAACTATTGCAAATCTAAGAGGACTTATCTTACATAGAGCATCTAGTAGAGGATCAAAAAAAGCAAGTGTTGAGAACTAAGATGATTCCGATGGTAATAGTATTATGGCGTAATCATTCAATTGAGGAAGCTAGGGAACATGAAGATGAAATGAGGAATGAGTATCCACATTTGTTTGATATATGAGGTATAAGTTTGGGGACAAACTTCCTTTTTGAAGGGGAGAGTTGTCACACCCGTCCAGAATTTACACACTTTTAATACAACGTTGAGGTAATAGGTGAAATTATTAATGTTTATTAATAATTGAGATAAGTGGTTGACTGTGGTCAACGGAAGGTGTCGAGTAAGGACACGGTGATTCGGTAATCATTGAGATATTCGTGTGATTAAATGACATTTATGTGGATTAAATGTTATTTGACTTTACCTGATTCCATGAATAGTAATTATACATGTGTAGTATAATTTCTGGTAGTTTTGTTGTCACTATAGAGCATTTGGAGAACTGTGGAGAGAACGTGAGTGATACGTTATATAAAAGGTAGGTTGTATAGAGATTTCACAGAATTTAGTTTTCGGACGTAATTTTGGACCCAAACGAGACTTAGTCAAAAACTTTTATAAATTTTAGTTTTTACTTGTGAAGTAATAAAATGGACGTGTGCGACGTTTCAGGAGTTAATTAGGAGTTTTGAGAACTCGTGGGGAGGTAAACGTAATTCCCGAGAGTCGTGCCTATATATAGAAACCCATGAAGGAAATCAAGAGAGGGAAGATTTGGGGATTTGATTTCTACGAGCTTGCTGACACAAATCTACGACCTTCCGATCGTCAGTTTTTCTCCAAATTCCATAGTTGAGCTCCTTGAGGTAAAAGCTTCATTTTGATACCACTTAGGCCTTGTTTGGCATAGTTTTTATAAAAGTCCTAATGTTGAAATTTTGGAAAAAACATGTCTAAACTTGTAGGAATCCCTTGTAATCAGAGATCCGACGTTTAATTGGTCTCTTAATTCATCCTTCAAAGTTATAGGAGAATCGCACGAGGTATGAATTCTAAGCCTATGAATTATAGGGAATTTCATGTTTTAGTTATCGGACTTGATATTTTGGATCCGGGCGAAATTCATGTGTAACAACCTGCATTTCATGTAAATTTAATTTGCATTTCCATATTTAATTTTTATTATCTGTGTTCATTTTATTTCAATGGTTATGTTTTGTAACCTTATACCCTATCCTATTGTACATTTCAATTCTTTTGGGGTCAAAATGCGATTTTGTAAAATTTGGCAATACCTGTGTTGAATTTCAAATCTGTATTTCCGAAACGGTGGAATTATGTCTCTTAAACTCAAACAGTTATTTTTATGAAACCGGAAAATCACTACTTACGTTAAAATGAATTTTCTGTATTTTTGTGACGCACACCGCGCCACGAAAATACCAGTTTGTGTTCAAAACAGTCCGCGTCGTGTTTGACTTGCACAGTTTTCGGATTTGACGTAAAGTTAGATGTGACCATGCATTACTTTCCAATTATGGCAAACTAATCATTGTTGAGGCTTTGTTTGGAAATGCAATTGTGGATGCTCAATTGTTAGTGCCATAAGTGGTATTACCCAAACACCTTACACTTGCCCCCTAGGAACCTATATGACCCTCTATATCAACTTAAAGTTCATCTTAACCATCCTACATCAAGTTGTGTGGATATAATCTGTGTGTGTACGTATGTATATTTGGAAGTTTTAGTTAATTAGAATTGTAACCCATTTGTTGAGTAAGGAGGACACTACTTGGGCTCCAAGTTGAACAATTCCTTCTACTATATGTATACACCTTGGGCACTTCACATTCTGCACACACATCTCAGAGAGAAAAGAGAGAGAGCTGGAGAGTTATATTGCTGATTTTTTTTTCTGGAGAGATAAAGCTACACAATCCCCATAGCCAAAGCTTGGGTTTGAAATTCTTAGTTTGCTTATCTTTCTCAACACACACTTCATCTCTAATTATCAGTGAGTATTCTAAACTCACTTTGGTTGTAATTTCATATTCAATTACTGATTGGGTGTATGTAAACATGAACCACCATTGCTAAATTCGTCCATGGAAGCTTGAGCTTCAAAATCATAATTTTTCAAACCTTAACCAAAACTTGTTTTTAGAGTTGATTATAGAAGATTATACCTTATAGATGATATGTTTGAAGTTTTAGAACACAATTCATTCATATGAAAAAGTATATTAGAAATTAAGTTTTGACAACTTTTAGTCTTTCATGAAATTCAAGAGCTATGGTTTGATTTGTGTTAAATTGATAATGGATTCTTAATCCTTGTTGAAAAACAAAGAAAATCATATATTACATGTCCTATATACTTTCAAAATTGAAAATGGGTCAAAAGACCCCCTGTTTTCTGAAACAGAACAGTCTGAGGAAGAAGACGAAGACACTGCATGAACTCGCACGCGCGATCGCGCGAGCGGACTGCACGAGCAAGCGGCCCGCGCGCGCGATCCTTGCTTCCCCAGGCAGACAGAAAAGTTTATATTATAAAAAGGAAAAGAGGCAGATCGCGCGAGCGGACCGCGCGGGCGACTCCTCGCGCGAGCGGCCCGCGCGCGTGATCCGTCAGTTTATGGTTTGTGTCTGTTTTGTATTTAGGGACTGTTTGGTTCAACTTGTAAGGACTGTTGAGGTTCTGTTTGGGAATTCTATTAAATCAGAATACCATTGGTTATGTTGGGACGATTAAAACAATGTATTATGACTTATCAATCCCCCTGCGTACATTGTTCCCTTAATTCAGCATTTTGCTTTGTGTTTAAGTTCATGTCATTCATATGGGGTCAGTGGTACATGCATGTGGGTGTCAGTCAGTGTGGAAAAGAGTAATGGTCAGTGTGGAAAGAGTTTGAGATTGAGATTGAGATTGAGATTGTGGTTGTGGTTGTGGTTGAGGCGAGGGTATCTTTGAAATGCGACAGTGTCAAATATGGACACTCCCTGACGCCCATGGAAGCGTTAAAGTGTGTGACGCCGAACTTGGACACTCCCTGGCACCCATGGTAGTGCTAAAGTGTGGCCTACGGACACTCCCTGATACCCGAGTCTGGATATTTCGTGAGGTTGCTCCGGTATTTGCATGGCGGATTAGGTGTTCAAAGTGTGAGGCAATGGACACTCCCTGGTACCCCGGACCAAAGTGTGAGGCAAACTGGACACTCCCTGGCGCCCCGTTGCTAAAGTGTGGCTATCTTAGTGTTTCAAAGATACTGGAGTGAGATAGTGGGTTGTTGTGTCTGTCGAGAGAAAAGAGTCGGCAAGATGAGTGTGGTGCATTGTCTCATACACGAACATATACTTTTATGAATGAACGACTTTTAAGATATCCCTCGTTGTTTTATAAAATGAATTCTTTCTGTGGTCAAACGATTGATTTTACAAAATTGAAAATGGAAAGAGGTAAATGAGTATGTTTTACATTCAAAGTTATGTTTTTAATACTCACCAGCTTCTTGAAGCTGACGACGTTGATGCGTCCTGGACATTCGTGTTCAGGCTTTTCAGGTTACAACTATGCTGAGCCTTATGACTATGCTAATTGAGAACGGCTGCTTCTGGAAGAGAATTTGTTATTGTCATTGCATATTTTAAGTTATATGTTTAAGTTTTAAACTGTTTGTAATAAGGATGACTGTAATAGACTTTAAGTTATTGTTTTTTTCAAGGCGGTCTGTACCTTAGTTGACCCCGTATCATAAGATGTAATAAGTTAGAAAAATTTTATAAGCCTTGATTGCTCTGCTCTGATTATTATGTTTGTTGTTCGACGTTTGGGACGGAATCGATCCTTCAAACTGTCGCGACCTACGGGTCCATAAAGGAAATTAAACGCTTTTCCATATTTATGCTACGTCGGGGCGTGACATCATGTGTTAAGTAGGCCCGTTAATTATGCATATGAAAATGCCATGAAAGCACGTATATGTGATTATATGAGCATGCTATGTGTCTATGTGGATTGAAGGGGGTTTGGTGCAAGTTCATCCAGGGGCAAGCTCCTCGATGTTTGAGGATTATAGTAGCGGCGGCTACTGTGCATGGTTTGGGAGAAGGCCCAGCCAGGGCACTGGATGAGTGATAGGGAGAAGGCCCTCCACGGCATCAATTCCATTGTTTCATTACCGAATGAATGCGTGCTACTCTCCCTAAAGACCATTTTTGATGTGCTTAATATGTTAAAGCATGAATTGCCTCGTAAGCATATGTTTAGAATTGTGCACTCAGCATATAGTTGAGTAGTGGAAATTTACTCCATTACGGGTGAAAGAAAGAAATGAAAGAAGAAGCGTTAGGAGTGAGACCGCGGGAGCGACGGGGATCCTTCTCTTGTATATGTTTTTGTTTTCAATTCCAAATGTTGTAAAAGTAGATTTTGAGAAGTTAGAATTCTTAACTTCAACCTAAAAGGTTTGGAATTGTTAAGAAGGTTGTAATATGTCTTAAAACTACTTTTGGTTATGTTGTAACGAGTCCGAACTCATGGATTCATGTTTTGAATGTTTAACTTGTCAAACTCGGATTTTGGAAGATTGTAATAGTCCTTTTGTGTTTTTAATCCAAACAAGCATTAGCTTGTTCCGTTATTATTTCTTTTCGTAGATTACCATGTCTTAACGTTGCCCTTGAAAGCCTAGCATAGATGGTGAAGTTTAAATTAATGAAAACATGTTTGGTGGAATGAGAAGAGTGAGGGTTGTTTGATCCTTAGCAAAATTCTGCAGCTTTGTGGAGGATTCTGCTAAAGGGTCATTCGACCGGTCGAAGGGGGTCGTTCGACAGGTCGAAATGACCCCTTGCAAGAAATCATTTTCTACCTTTTTCGAAAATTTTTAAAAGGGTTTGATTGGTTCTTGGGGTAACTTTGTAACTTCTTTTAACATCCATTCATCCGATTCGAAATATAATTACGTTTTCAAATTTTACACGGATTTTACAACTTGGAGGGCAATGGTTCCTAAAGTTTTAAATACTCAAGGTTGTTTTAAAGTTCTTTTCCGCTGCGTATAGTTATTTAATAATTGGTTGAGCCTTGGTGGCGCACCACGTGTCTCATTTCTACGCGTAGTGGGATGGGTCATGGCATGTAGTCACTTTAATTGTGTGACAAATTCTAACGAGGCGTGTATATAAACGCGAGAAATGTTGCACTTGTTGTGTAGGTAGTTTTCATTATTATGTTGTGGTTAAGTTTATGTTTGTTACATATATACTTTGTTTATTTCACATGCTTGGTAAACTTGAGAACAATAGTTAAACCGTAGTGCAAATGATTGCAATAAGGTATGATGCAAATGTTTTCAGTCAAAAAATATCCATCTGTAATTATATCATAAACTATCCATCAGTCCCAAAATGCATGTAGCTCGAGTAGCCTATCAGTGCACAATTTAGCATATACTCCAAAATGCATTCATCTAAAGCAATTCATCAATTTCAAAATACTATTATATTTACATTAGTGGTCCTATATAATAGTAGATTGTCTCATTCATCTTACTGGCATTGGATTTCTCTAGCTTTTTGGAATGCTGCATACTCCTCTATTGTTTATGAATGCCCAGGTGTGTTAAGTAAGACATGGATGTGGCCAGCCCTTGTTAATATATATATATTTTTCCATCTGGAAGCTTTTTCTTCTAGTTGTTTTTCCTCTTGTTTGAACGAACTGTCGGATAAAGCCCATGTGTTAGTGTTATATTTTTATATGGATTTTGCAATGATTCAACCTAAGTTTGTTTATTATTTATTTACTTTGGTGAGAAATTTCACACCCAAAAATTAGTGAGAAATTTCACACACCCAAATTTTAGTCCGATGTAAGAAATTTCTCTCAATTGGAGTGTGGAATTGCACATTCAAAACTTTAATGTTTACATTGTTGTCAAAATTTTATTACATGAGTGAGAAATTTCACACTGCTAATAAATCAGAGTGATGTGAGAAATTAACCCCATTTTGGAGTGTGAAATTTATCACTACAAATTTTTTACACTACCAAAATCGATGAGTAATAATGTTGTTTTACATGAGTGAGATATCTTACACTACCAAGTGGAATTTCACACTCACAAATTTCAGTCCGATGTCAAAAATTTCTCTCAATTGGAGTTTGGAATTTCACATTCAAAACTTTAACGGTTATAATGTTGTGAGAAATTTCTTACGTGAGTGACAACTTTCACACTGATAATAAATCTGTGTGATGTGAAATTACAAACATCAAAATTTTTACCTCCATCTTTTTCTGTAAAATTTTTAGATGAGTGAGATATTTTACACTGTTAAAATAGTTATGTGCAAGATCGAATTTTTGTTTGAAATTGTCAATTTAAAGACGATTCCATTGTTTGTATACATCATTGAAGAAATTTATCACCCTTTTTAACCATTGATGGATTGTTTTGACAATTTCTGCCGACCATCATTGATTTTTAAACCCTAATAATGAAAATTTGCAAAATGAATAATGAAACGGAACCAAATCGAAACACGTCTCAAACTAAACACCATATGTTGATTTTGAAACAAATTTCTCACATTTTTAGTGATTATATATATACTATAGATATAGTTTCTCACCCCTTTTTTTTCCATTGATGATCTGTAATTGCAGAAATCCCAAGTTCGTCAATGGCCGCTGCAAAATCCCCGAGAAATACCCATGAATTGCAGAAAAGTTAAAGAAATTTTGAGATTTTCGAAGCATTCAGAGGGAGAAGTTTTGGAAAGATGAGATTCTTAACTAGCTTATTTGATGCGAAAATTTTGGTTATAAATTGGGTTGTATTTTGAATTCTTAGATTATCGCACATATTTGATGTGGTTTAAATGCGAATTAAGGCTGTGAGAGTAGTTATGTCCATATAAGTTGTGAGAGACTATTTCTTTAGTTGTGTTTCACTATGGACCTATTTCTAAAAACGGTTACTATAATGGTCTATTTATTAAGTATCCCTAAAGTTTAAAGCGTTAACAATTATGAATTCCCTTTTATTAAATTGAATAACCAAAAACTCTTTTACATTTTGTAAATTACCCTTGTGCGTGTGTGTACATATATACATATACAGTCCGGATCTTAAGCGGACTCTAAAAAACGGACCAAAAAGACGGACTGTGTAAAAAGTGAGAATTTCTCACAAAAAAGTGAGAAATTCTCACATTTTCAAAAAAGTGAGAAATTTGAAAATGTGAGAATTTCTCACAAAAAAGTGAGAAATTCTCACTTTTTACACAGTCCGTCTTTTAGGTCCGTTTTTTAAGGTCCGCTTAAGATCCGGACTGTATACATATATATATATATATATATTTTTTTTTATTATATTATAATATATGCCTATATATATTGAATAACCAAATTACTCGTATGCCTTTTGCAAATTACTCTTTTGTTAGATCGAAAAACCAAATTACCCTTTTACCTTTCGTAAATTATCCTTTTGTATATTTTTGTGTATATATATATGTATATATTTATCATACGTTAAAGAAAAGAGCCTGAAAGTTTAAAGTGTGTACAGTTGTAAATTGAATAATCAAATTACCCGTATGCTTTTACAAATTACCCCTTTGTTAAGTTGAATTACTTAAGTACCTTTTGTATTTTGTAAATTATCCTTTTTGTATATATGTATATATAACATATATATATATATGTACTAGCATTAGCCTCATGCTATAAACATGTCACAGTCCGGTCCCACAATAGCAGAACCGGAGCTCGTGGCACACCACCGAGGCTAAACCAATTCGTTAGCGTTCCCAAAAATTTGTTTTAAGAACACGCAGCGGAAAACAAAATAATTTATCTTTAAAACCAGCATTCCAGTCAACTCCATCTCGTGCCCAGTCGACTGAGACTAGTCTAGCATAAAGTTACTTTTTCAAACATAATCCAGTCGACTATTTTCTATGTCCAGTCGACTGGGGCTTCAAATTTTCAGTCGACTGGTACGGTTCGATCGACTGAAGTACAGCCTGGACAAAAGTATTAGATTTGAAAACACGATCCAATCGACGGTGTCGGGGACTCAGTCGACTGTCTCTTTATAAAAGGATGCAGTGAGTTGCTGAAAAAGAGGCTCCAGTCGACTGCACTCACAAAACCAGTCGACTGGTTTGTAGCAGCAATCCCTTCTGCAGAATTTTTTCAAGTTTAAAAGCTTTCTGAAATCTACCAAGGATCAAACACACACTCTAAACTTATACCAAAACGATCTCAACTAGGTTATAACATTGATAAAACATAATTATAAGAGATTCTTATCTACTACAATATCACCAAACCGTTCTACGATTCTAAGTTAAACAAAATCCAAAAGTCATAAAATCATTATTACAACACTTCCATTTCCAAAACTACGGAATAAACATGATGTGTCGCCTTCTAAGTGAACTCCTCCCAAACCCACGTGCTCACTTGTGCGATTCCTCGCCGACCTTAACACCTAAAATGGTTATTTGAATAATCACACATATTCGATTTGTTTAAGCTAACGCTTAGTGAATAACACAACGATGCACATGAATGATAAACATACTCGCATTCACATCTCTACATTTCATAATAGTCTCCGGAGTCTCACGTGTACGTTCCATACTCCTAATTCGCGACTCCTCGCCAATAAGTCCACGCGAAAAGGTAAGACCCACGATTCTTTTCTTCAATCGTGCGACCTTAATGCCTATATCGGCTCCACAAGATGGCTTGGTAACCACGTGTTCCTTTGACCCAAATAATAACTCAACACGCTCAAATACATATCACCGTACTATCGACATAATCAAAATATTCCACCGTACAATTGGGCCTACTTACCAATATAATCGCCCAATATGAACTACACAATATATATCTATGAATTTACACATGTTATTCATAAAACACATGAATATATGACAAGAAATCATCCCAAAACACATAGTTGAATCACTCACCTCCGAATAATGCTCTCAAAATTCGATCCAAAAGAGAACCCAAGCACAAGAATGTGTAGAAGTCCATCTACTACGATTCATATCGATCAAAAATCTAATTATCAACTTTTATGAAAAATTCTAGAAAATGAGTTTTTGGAAAAGTTAGCCAAACAAGTCCTAACGTATATCAAACGAATCTCTTACCTCTAGGAGCTCGAATATGAAATTCAGGAGAAAATAAACGGGCAGAAGTCCGTCGTTTCTCGTCGTGAAGCTCCAAGCAACCAAAAATCTCCCTTTGACCTCTTTCTTGATTTTAGGTTAAACTTTATAAAAAAATCTCAAAGTCATCTCCATCTATATATAGGCAACACTTTCAGAAATTGTGTTTACCTCCCCACGAGTTTTCGAAACTCCTAGCTAATTAATCTCTAAAACTTCTAACACGCCAAATTCATCACTTCACGAGTGAAAACTAAAATTTATAAAAGTTCCAACTAAATTCTGTTTGGTTGCTAAAACGCAGTCTCACATGATTTTACGAAATTGCTAATTAGCCTACCAAATTAGTGGCGTGTTAATCCGTCCTCACTAGGATACTAAAATTTAACAGAAATATATTCTAAACCATAAAATAATACAGATAGTGAAATATACACAGGTAAACATTTATTTTCAGATAAACATTTAAGGTATTCCACAATGACCGTCTCAATCTCAGAGAGACGTCACAACATCAAAACATTCACTTCACACTGTCTCAGAGCTAGGGTTCTGTTACACAGACACTCAAATCGACTCATGAGTCAAAACTCACTCACACATGTGCCAACATGCACAACACATCACATTATCATGCATGACAATGTAATGAAATGCAATAACACAAAATACGGGTGTTATAAAACAGGTATCATTGATTATTTATTTATTTTTTTAATTTTATGTATATATATATATATATCTATCCAAGAAGTCTGAAAAAAAAAATTAAAAAATGTGAAAAAATATGATATATAGTGAGAGAGGCAGTTACAGTGAGTGTGAGGGAAGTTACTGCAAAAATGTAGGAGCGTAGGAAGCATATTTTATTTTATTTATTTTCTATTATTATTATTTTTTTTACTTTTTGAATATTATTTTATTTCAAATCTATATATACAATTGTATATCTATACTATAGTATTGTGTAGCAATGTCATGTGGCAACCCAACTACATGGAGAGTGGCACATCACACCTACATTGCTATTTATATACATATACATATATATTTAGATATTATCTATACATTAAAAAAAAAACCCTTAAATTGTAGATTGAACGTCAATTAATATAGTTATTCAAACATATTTTTTTCTAACACCATCCTAATAATTAATAGAACATATTTCTCTTTCTTGTGCACAAAAAAAATTACATTACATTTTTTTTCTACCAAATCCAATGTCCATGCCTTGCACGGGCTGTCTTCCTAATTTTTATATTAAAAGAATAGAAGTTAACTTGTCAATTGGCATTCCACTCAGGCCTTTAAAAAACTGCATGACACCCTGTAGTCACGCCAAGAATATGCTGTTGAAAACAAACAATTAAACGCTTTGAAATGCACGTGACAGTGTGACACAGCCTCGCGTGCCCATGAATGCAGGTTGCCTATCTATTTGCATTCCTCACGTTTTCTTTATGCTTTCACAGTTGTATCTCATGTTAGTGACTTGCAGAGAATATATGTGGTAGCATCCTATAGTATTTGGATAAACATTACTCTTCTTTTTAACTTCCAACTCTACCAAGCAATAAGTACTTTAGCCCCCCAAGCAGAAGATAAAGGAAACATGGCTTGTGAGGGGTCAAGAATAGAACGGCTCGCGAGTAAAATTGCCATATACCAATAGCCAACTCATGGTTTCGAAATGTACTTGGCTTAAAAACAGGTGTTTCTGCAAAAGAAATCTCAATTTTTCTTTTTCTTTTTTTTTTTTTTTTCCTTTTCACACTGGTTCAAGTGCCCTCACAAGTTAAGTTTAGAAGTTATTCATGTAAACCACCCAAGTACTATTTTGGTATTACAGTGAAATTGATGATCCCAACAAAGGTTTTATTAAGCTGCAGAAAATCTTGGACACACGTGAAAATACTGAATGCCGGTTGTAAATACAATTCAGCAGTCTGTTTTGTAAGATAATACACCTCAATTAGCTCTGTAAAAGGTAGTGAAACTGGAACTATAAATGGATTAGGACATAATTACATAATCTCCTTGTACAATATTGATCACCTCTTTCAGATATTTTCCTCTCAGTCTGTGCATTTACAAAACCCGATGACCTTTGCATAATTTTGTATTAAAAAACTGCAAAGATTGCCAATAACGTTGGTGAGGCTTGAGATCTAATATGAAATATCAATGGCCTCGTGGTCCGGAGTCTTGTACAAAAAGCCTGATTCATCACTGGAGCGCCTTTTGACCACACTCGCCCTTTGCATTAACCGAACCAATGCTTGGACAACTTCAGACATGGGAGGCCGAAACTCAGGCTCAGGCTGTTTATTAAAAACGAAAATTCAACCAAATTCTTTTAGCTGACAAGAAATAGACTTGGAGTAGGTAGGTGATAGAAACAATTAACATCAATCAAATTCAAACGTGCATTCATGTCTTATTCGAAAAGGAAAGATAAGAAAACAAAAAAATAATACAGCCGATCCAAGTTTTGACTTGGTGAGCTCTTAATAAAATAAATATGAAAAGTTGTAATGAGTAGGTTCTCTTCTGAAGCAAACATATTGCTATTATGCCCATAACATGCTATCAATTGCAGAGTTACTCGGATATGAAAAGATAAAACTAAACCAGGTATCCACCAATGGGTGATACCATATCAACTGAATTACAAGTGAATTACACATAAAGAACCCACAAATTTATGATTTTCACCTCCAAATCGAACTGCTATAATTCTCAAATACCACCATAATATGGTGACATCATGCATCTGGTGCTTAATCAGATGTCTACTTGACAATAACTACAAGGGAATGATCATGATAGTAATTGTTGATGCACCAGTCACACAATTTCGCAAGCAGCCATAAACCATAACAAACTGAAATCAGATTTAAATAGCCCCCAAACAAGTTTCTTGGTGATATGTATGAAATGTTATGAGAAGGCAAGACTAGACTGAGGTTTCATTCAGTACTGCATTCGAGAAGCGGCTTAACAACTTATTACTAACAAGTGGATGACGACTCAATTTTTCCTTCCCAAATCTAAAGATTTTCACACTGAAAACCCCCTGATACAATTGAGAAGCAATAGAACTCGACAACTTTAATCTCAACACATCAACTATTGGGCGTGGTGTTAGTTAAATCTTTACCTGAACACAGAGGGCAATGATGTCAGCAAAACGTGACAGAGACTTTGCTGGATACATTCCATTTAGTGTAGGATCAACCATTTTTGACAAGGCATCTATGTCATGGAGCTGTGGAGTAGCCCACCTTACAAGTGATTGTTCTGATCTTACCCTCGAACTAACCAATAGAGAAATTATAAGAGAAGAAAATATGTGGAGTCAAAACAACATTAAGAGATTGAAGAAACTATCAGTACACTTTAAGCATGTAGATAGGACCCTTTGCCATTAAAATATACATATTGCTATTCAGTACAGTAGGATAGTTTTACCTATCTAGTGGCTTCCGTCCTGTCAAAAGCTCCAACATCACCACCCCAAAGCTATACACATCACTTTTTACAGTGTAAATGCCAGACAATGCAAATTCAGGAGCACTGTAACCAAACGAACCAACCATCTGAGTTGATGAAACCTGTCAAACAGTGCACAACAATTGATATCAACCTTGCATGCAGCAAATGCGTGTGTATATGTGGAGGAAGGGGAGGGAAAATGACACACAAAACAAATATCTATACAAGAAGGATATCATCTCCACAAATATAAACTTGCACTTTATCATATGACACTTCCTTTGGCAAAGATAAAACTGAGATGATCTCATGAAGAGGGCATGTATGCAGCAAATTAAAATATTATGGATAACAATATCCAGCCCCATTGGATTTTACCTGTCGCTCTGTGTTTGGAGTTAGGGCAGCTAGGCCACAGTCTGACAGGTGGGGATTGAGTTCATCATCTAGTAAGATGTTTGCTGACTTGAAGTTTCTATGTACAACAGAAGGCAGGCACACTTCGTGCAAGTACCTAAGAGAAGAAGCAGCCTCAGGTTAGAAGTACAAACCACACCCACGCAGAGCAGACATATATATAGAGAGAGACAGAGTGTGTGAGAACCCATCCCACATGAAAAAACTATGAAATGTTAGTATGGTATATGCAGATCCAAGTGGACTACTACTAACAACTTGGGCTTATGCATTTTAAAGCCTAATGTGGTAGGCCTATCACCTATGAAATGTTAGTATGGTATATGCAGATCCAAGTGGCCTACTACTAACAACTTGGGCTTATGCATATTAAAGCCTAATGTGGTAGGCCCGTCAAGTTGATACGCCAGTGGACCACTTGGGGCGTTACAAATGGTATTAGAGCCAACCCTGGTCCCGTGAGGGCGCTGTGGTGGTGTGGTACAGGAGTATAGGCTTCGGAGAGGGGTAGAGGCCCCAAGGGTAGTTGTACCCTGTGCCTGCTAATGGACTGCTCTATGGTCACCAATGATCTGCTTCCACATCGGGAGAACTTGGCCTATGCAACGAGGACATCACATCTTTGAGTGAGGGAGTTTGTGAGAATGCATCGCACATGGAAAAACTATGAAACGTTAGTATGATATATAACCAAGTGGGCTACTACTAACAACGTGGGCTTAAACATTTTAAAACCCAATGTGGTAGGCCTGTCAAGTTGTTAGGCTAGCGGACCACTTGAGGCATTACAGAGACTTCGCAATCCATGTAACATACTCTAGAGCTCTAGCAGTGCCAAGTGCTACTCTAACACGAGCATTCCATGTCAGCCCCGTGCTCCTGTCATCGGCGAAGTGCAGCATATCATGCAAGCTCCCTTTTCCAATATAATCATAAATCAGCAGACGTTGCCCATGCTCTGCACAATATCCCACCAATGTAATGATGTTCGGATGCCTCAGCCGTGACATATTTGAAATGGCTTCAAGAAAATTATCTTCCTCCTGCAGTGATAGTGCCGCGTTGTCGATCTTCTTAATGGCCATTACCTAGAACAAACAACATATAAATTGATGAGTTCACCGTTGTAAATGTCCAAGGTATAAGCAGTAAATAAAACTGTCATATGCCATGCTCCTGAACCACAATTCTTGAATGTGGTTTTGGTATTTACTCCTTACCGAATTTGACTTCAAAGTGGAATGATCCCACACCAGAAAATAAAGGAGCGAGTCATGAGCACAACTATGTGATACATGATATCAACAGGAGTGCTTCAGAAGATAGTTCTGTCAGAAGTGAATCGCTGATTTCTCTACAACCATATTGTTGGCCAAAGGAACAAACAAACGTGGTCGGGGAGAGAGAAAAATTGCACTGGATCCATGAAATCAACATTGAGTACTAACATGACCTGTGAACCAAATGAGGATTCAAACCTTATTCCTAAAGTAAAGTTTTCTTTTTTTTTTTTTTTTTTAATTGTGCACTTAGACATGGAATGGTCATGATAGGATACTGTGGTATCCTGTCCAACATGCATGTTGAACTTGCACCCTGTAGGATAAGCTTGTGATTTGTATAGGACACTCTTATTACACCCCTTTACATGCAGGATTCTTCAAATTTGGAGGAAATTCCCATGTTGTACACTGCGTCAATTTGGAAAGAACATCAAAAGAGTATGATTATCCAGCCAGGTTCCAATGTCCTCGGTTTGGGAATCTAATAGTTTGATTGCTAGACACATCAAAGACCAACACACATACATGGGTCCATGTCACATAGTTGGACATTGATTGGGAACCACAATGCTCTCCAAAATCTAAGTCTCTCTCGATTTTGCTCAAGATTGCAAACCGCATGTTGCTTGTGTCCTTTCAGGGGATTTTTAAGAATATCCAAATAGACTATCACAGATTGACTGAATTAATGAAAGTCGCGAAGTGCCTCACCTTCATACTGACTAGATGCCTAATGATCCTAGGATATGGAACATGAAGTAAGACACCCCGGACACAGTGATATTACCTTTCCATTGGGAAAGTCTGCTCTATAAACACGACCAAGCGAGCCTTCACCAATGAGATTTTCTTGGCTAAAGCTATTTGTTGCTGTCTGGAGAGTAGCAACTGTATAAGAAGTTGCAGTTATAGGGGATTTCAACCTCTTGATAGATCCATTCTTCCCTTGTATCCTGTCAACCATCAACTTGTCTGTAGGCAGGGGCTTCACGTCTGCTACAGTAGCCATGGATTTTACCCTCTGTTCTGGCATCTCCGTATTCACTACAACATATTGGACAAGTAAAAATATAGTAAATCACTGCCTCACATAAGATTCAAACATACAGGGAAGTTTGTGCACCGAGAGAAAGGAAATTTGTGGGTCCAGTTAGAGGCACTAAAACAAATTTGGAATTGGTGTAATAAGGCAGAAATAAAAGACAGCTTGGCCTAAGAAAATGTGACAGAATCTACCCTAGATATGTAGATGGAGCTGTATGGTAATTATTTGTTTGACAAGCCCCAAACAATTGGAATAGAGTATTCTTGATTTAATTTTGAGTTGGGATGGTTCTTCTGAAGATTTATAACCTTAATAGCTAGTTTTGTCCAGTAACGCAATCTCACCAGATTAACTGCTAATATCATGTTTGGTTATAAGTCTCATCATATCAACCAATTTATAACATATAAATGGATACAAAGGGTGCTTGAATATCCTTGGGTAACACTTCAGAAAGTAATAGATTCCAACAATTGGATAACTTTTTTATCACGTTAAACCTGAAGCTAATAGCTATGGGAAGGAAGGTTATCAAGATTATTTTGCGAGAAGATAAATTGATTAATACCAACACTAAGGAAAAGATACCATGGAAACTTGTCAGTGTTTTAACTCTATATCAAGGACCACATTCTCATCATCCTGATGAAATGATGCCATGGAAAAGTAAAAAACATGCACATATTGGAGAGGTCTAATGTAAAATGAAAGAAAGAAAGACAGGAGAAAATTTTCTGTTGGGAAGCCACCATTGTTGGCTGATTTTCGTTTCTTGATTGATACTGATAATGGCAGCCCTTAAACTCAGGATCTAATGCTCTTATAAAATAACTGAGTATGTAAGTGAGGGAGTATTTGATAAACCAAAAAGAAAAAATAAAACAAAAAGTCTTAAAAACCTACCTTTATCTGTGGCTGCACCAACAG
This sequence comes from Hydrangea macrophylla, assembly GCA_033977485.1. NCBI lineage: Eukaryota > Viridiplantae > Streptophyta > Magnoliopsida > Cornales > Hydrangeaceae > Hydrangea > Hydrangea macrophylla. The sequence continues at coordinate 110,498,103 of CM066988.1, read as the reverse complement.
CAAAACTTCCTGAAGAGGTTCTAGCAACATTTTCCTTCCTTTTTCCCTTTCGAAGGCAAAAAAACAAAGCAAGCAGTGCAAAGAGAACCACAAACGAAGAACCTAAAACTATGCCTATAATAGGCCCGGCTGCCAACCCCTTCTTTTTACTACCATTATCTGAATTGGATGGCTGACCATTAGAACCCTGCGGCGTAAGAGCACTTGGAGGAGAATTACTGCGGTTATTCTGGGATCTACTGGGAGGAGGTGGGGTATACGGTGGCGGAGGAGGAGCAGGCCCATTGTCAAATGAATTGCCATCAAATCTGTGTCATGTAGGTTGTATATTAGAAATATTGCACCGTTGAACTTAGTATACCTACAGGCATGGTTTAGATAAGAAATGTCACAGCTTACTTAAAATTAGGAATGGAACTAAGCTCTCGTGGTATCCATCCACTGAAACGATTGTTTGCAACATTTCTGTAGAAAATTTATAGCATCATAAATAAATGATGAGTATACTTACATCCCCAACCCCAAACATATCAATAGAACTTACAGATCAGTCAAAGGCAAACCAACAACAACATTCAGAGAACCAGTTAGTTGATTGTTCTGCACATAGCTGCCACAAATCCAGATATCACGAGAAATTCAAACAAAATGTACAAATTTTTTTAAGAAGAAGGACGTTGCCACACTCACAGGGTTGAAAGATTGGACAATGAAGTAAATGAAGCGGGAAGATCTCCACTGAAATTGTTGAAAGAGAGATCCCTACATCCACAAGCATGTCAACCCAGAATGTAAAACACTAAGAAATACTAGAGATTACAGATAATCATTGTAGGTTACTTACATGACAAGGGGTAAGATATGGGTTAAAAATTATATATACAACCACACTGAAGAAATAGCCATTAAAAGTTTCAGACACCAATTTTACGTTCCTTAATAGAAGTATCATGTTGCTGCAAATATAATGATTATTGATATATAGCCATGTAGTTGAAAACTTCCACCAGAGTACCATCTGAGGATGGCTCCTGAATTCAGATTCCAGAAACTCTATCATGAATTATTTTCCCATCAAGATTCCACCTCATCCACTAGGTAAACTATTCAACCTTGTTTTTTTTTTTTGGTTTAACGGAAAAGTGTTCAACCTTGTTTGAAAGAGTAACTACTAGTTCAGAAAATTTTTCAATAGATAATAGGAAACGCACTCAGACAATTGTAATATGGCAAGGATATTAAGGATAAGCAAGCATTGCAAAGATATTGATCATGGGTAGATATAGAGAAGATTAGAAGGCACACCAGCTAATTAACGATATGAAACACGGATAGTAGACACTTCCAGCGACATTTAGAAGATAATCTACCAGGTCAATCAGTTAGACCAAGCGTAACCAAAACATTCAGAGATTCCAAACATTTGAGCACCTTCTTTCATGAGAAACACATTTTTGCGGACAGGGCAGAAATATACACGAATAAAGGAGATATCCGTATTTGAAGCAAAAAAAAAAAAATGAGATCTCCTTGACAAGGAAAAAGTACCAAAGTAAAAAGGGAAGAGCAGTGCTAAAAGTAGCAGTGACAAAGAAAGAACACAGAGTCCTGCAAGAAAACAAGGATGCAAGCATGTAAAGTTGTTGCTTTACATTTCCTGTAGAAAAACCAATGGACCTGACTCACCCACAAAAGATGCCTTATGAGGGGAGGATTACCCAAGCTTATAAGAAGCACATACGGGGTCTCCACCCGGGCGATGTGGGACAATTCAACACACTCCCTGGACTACATCAAAAGGGAAAGCCCAATAAGGGGTAGAGCCCAACTTGGCTCTGGTACCAAATAGAAAGACCAATGAGCCTAACTCAGCTTCCAAAGACACCTTATGAGAAGAGGATTACCCAAGCTTATAAGAAGCACAAACGGGGTCTCTACCGGGCAATGTGGGACAATTCAACATTTCCACAAATAAGTGCGGCAGATGATCATTTGACTACAAAGTTCAAATGATATCATCTGAACCAAGATAAATAAACACGACACACCATGACGTAGAAATGACTTGCCAACATTATGCCCAAAGCCGTGCTTCAGAAAGAACTAAGAGCAGCTGAATGGCAATTAACTTGAATAAGGTCATAGATCTTACATGGTTCCAAGGCTAAGATTAGTAAACATATCTCCAATCGGCTGAGAGAGTGAATTGCGGCTAACATTCCTAAAACCATGAATGCTAGGTTAGGAAGAAAAGACTTATAAAGAACTATTGAACAGTGTGTATATATCTATACATAAAAATATGAAAAGAAGATGCAGAAAGCACTGAAGATGTGCACTCACAAATAATTAAGAGTCGCCATGTTAGATACCGAATAAGGAAGGCTCCCACTTAAGTTGTTGTTTGCGAGATTTCTGCATTGTACATTTGATAGGCATCGTGATATTAAGAATCTATATTCAACGAGTTGTAAAGTAAAAGAAAGAAAAACCAATAATTGAATGGATGTTACAGCCTTACAGGCTAGTAAGGTTTGGTGGTAATTGATACGGGATTATGTCGTGAAAGTTGTTGTCGCTCATATCTCTGCACCAATAGAAAATCACAAAAAATTGTAAAAAAACAAACAAACAAAAACAAAACCAAAACCGAGTTGTCGATTAGAAATTGCTAAAAGGAAACAGAAACCTAGATTTTTCTTACAATTTTCTTAATGATACAAGATTTGAAAGCGAGTATCCCATTGTCCCGTTGAGTCCTAAGCCAGGAATTTCACTGTCAAACAATAATAGTATACATTATTAACCAAATATATCCAATGATTAAACTACATCCTGATTTCTTACGAACAGGGTACTTGGAGAATACAGTATTACGCACATTTTTACATACAGACGGATATATATAGGGGGGGGGGGGGGGGGGGGGGGGGGGGGGGGGGAAACCCTCACATGGAAACAACAGCAGACCCCTCGCAGCTCACCCCTTTCCACGCCTCTCCACACGGATCGCCGCCACTCGCTTTCCAAGAGGTTAGCTGTGGAGGATTGCTCAATGACATGTATATGACTTGAAGAGCTTGGACTGCAACTCAAACAAAACAACAGTCAGACATTTTTCCCTCAAATCATTTAACTAACTACACATTCAGGTGTATATAATAAATATATATATATATACATATATAACCAAATAAAGATCCGCTCTTTAACAGATTCATAGCTCAATTCTTGGACTTAATGAAAAGCTATGATTGATAATTTCAAAGCCACAATCGCATTGCATTGCCAAATCAACTAAATCAAAGCAATGGATCACAAAATCAAAACAGCCAATCGAGTAAAAATGAAGAAGAGAGTACCATCAGGTTGATCAGTAGTGGCTGAAACAAAGCTCAGAGCAAAGATCGCCGTTGTCACGATCAACAAAAACTCAGCTACGAACTGAGAGGTCAGTGGACAACTGGCTCTGCTCTTCTCCATTTTCAGCTTTTTTTTTTTTTGTTACAGTGATTACAGTTAGAGAGCTGGTGTTGACCTAGCTAACATGCAAGAGAGCCATGGAAGTATAGGCGAAGGAGGAGAAGAAGAGGAAATGAGACTCGCCATTGTTGTTGACATTTTAAAGAAAAGGACTGGAGAGAGAGAGAGAGAGAGAGAAAGAGATTCGAAGCTTAGAGTAATGAAGAGAGAGAAAGTAAGTAAACTGCGTGTCGGCGAAAAAAGGAAAATGGGAAAAAATATGTATAAACAGGGCGAAAAAGGTAGTTCAAAGTAGGCAAGCAACGTATGACACGCACTTTTCAGGCCCCTTCTCTCTCTCTCTCTCAGTCTCCACTAACTCACACTCTCTGTCTCTCTCTCAAACGAGAAGGGCAAATTTTTTTTTAAATATTGACCGAATAAATTCAATCGAACCGATCTATTCCGTCGGTCTAGTAAATTTGCTTTAATCATTATTTCTTTCGTCACATTTTACGTGTTTCTTTTTTAAAATTCAATTATTTAAGAGTGTAAAAAGAATTTACATCTATTTTCTACAATTACTCATAATTATTGCATTTTCTTTTGAGAAATACTACACACACATTCTAAACCACACCCCAAACCACACCCTTATTTTAAATACATGTACCCTATGCTGTGTAAGTGGTGCACAGAAAAGTGTGAAAATTCAAACAACACAAGGTACATGCATTTAAAGCAAGGGGTGTGGTTGGGGGTGTGGTTTGGAATGTGTGTGTAGCATTTCTCTTTTCTTTTTTTGTTTTGTTTTGGTGTTGATTGCAAAGAAGTGTAATTTGGAAAACTAAGTCAAATTTGCATATTAATTTTAAAAAATTGACAATAATTTTGGGATACCCTAAAAGGAAATGGACATAAAATGGGACGGAGGGAGTATTAGTTAAATCAAATGATTTTCCTAAGATAGATTAGGCGTTCGAAAATCCCTAGAGTCGAAGTAAGATAGTTCGAGATACGGAGTTCAAGTTGAACATAAAAGAGTTTTAACTTGATGTGGGTTCGGATCCTACTGCTAATTGGTGTGTGTGATGTGGGGTAAGTACACGTACCCGAAATTTGCCCATAATCTACTATGGTAAAACATAAATAGGTAAAACGTGGAAAATACTGGCGGAGATCCCAAAGTCACGTAGTAGATGAGTAAGTATTGGGTATCATAGGAATACCATGTAGGGTTTTATCCCCTCTCACAAGATTTAAGATTTGCTGAGTTTGATCAGTTTTTTTACTGAATTGGCCCATAAAAATATGGAGTCATATAGATTAATTCATACTCCTTATTAATTTGTAATACCATAACGGATTATACAACAGTTGCATTCAATATTTAGTCGTAATAGAGGCCGGTGGATTTCTCCTCGTTATCCGAAAATAAATATTTAAATTTGGGAGAATGGAAGTTCTAAATTGCCCTTGTCATTGGGTAACTATTTTGGTAATGCCATTGGCATTTGAGGTCCACCGACGACCGACACGCGAGCAAGCGATTGCCGACACGGGAAAAGTTGCAGGTCAGGTTGGAAACTATAGGGGAGGGAATTTAGTAAAATGTCTAAAATGCCCGCCCTCACATGAATTGATTGGGACTTGTTTGTTTTCTCTTTTTAACTTTGTATGTATTTGGTAAAAGTGCTTTTGATAGTAAGACTGATAATGATTTTTCCGTATTTGTGTGTTGATTTTGGAATTTTCAATGGTTCAGTGGGTCAAGTCAATGGGAGCCCGAGTAATTTATTTGTCAATTTCAACCGACCTATTTTGTGTGGGGGAAAGTTTTCCTACTGCAGCAATCAACATTAAAGCATTTTGTGACTAATTAGCTTTTTCCAGATTAATTAACTGATGATTAAAAACAAGACTTACATGCAAGTCTGTTAACACTGTACTCTCTTAATCTGATTGGTTCATTTGTATCAATAAATGGTTTAATTTTCAAAGTTAAATATTAATAAGATTGTTCATTTGGCATACGATGGTTACTACGTGGTATTTTCAACACTTTTTTTTTTTTTTAATGCGTTTGATACCATTTAATTAAAAAACAATCAAAAATCTACTTACAAATGAAAATTTTCTATAAAAAAATATTCATTGATTGAAGTTTATTTAAAAATTGAAACATCATTTTCAGTGTTGCAAACTCAATCACTTAAAATTTTCAATGCGTAAAATCCAGCACTTAATTTTTCAGTTTTATCAAACACACGGTGTCTTTTTCGTAACTAATTATTTTAGATTTTTTAAAAATTTTGACTATGTTTGTCAACCATCTTTTTATAGCTTTTCCAAATTCTGAAAAAAAACAAAAAAAAAAAAAAAAACAAAAAACAAAAAAAAAAAGCAAAAAAATAAATAAATAAATAAATAAACAAAACACGTTTAATTTAAAACTATTAGTTCTTCTGTAAACCTCCCAAAGATTCAATGTTGTATCCCTCTTTGTCAATTACTTTAAGAACTTTAATAAAAATTTCTTTTTTTTTTTTTGATGCATTGGGGGAAGGGGAGAATTGAACACACACGCACTTGGGTGGGGGAATTTTGCTTTGGCCACTAAGGTAGGATGAACATCTTAAGAAGTAAGAACTTTATGAACCAAGGCTTAATTTGGCCCCTACATGGCTTTTTAAAAAGAGCTTATAAAATTTATTACTAAGTTGTTTGATACAAGTGACACACTACTCTTCAAAAAGACATCAAGAAATCAAAAAGCAACATTGAGCTTTTAAATGCTCCATTCTAGAGCTTTTAATTAAAATTTCCCCCCAAAAAAGTCCTAAGTTCAATTTTTGCAAAACTCATTAACTAGTTACCAAATGAATTAACATGAAATTGTACTTTAAAAAAAGAGAAGCACCAAAATGAAAGCGAAACTAAGCCTAAGTTAATTAGCTTTTATAAATTGGAATTAACAATTTTGAGCATCTAAATTATTGGACATTAGAATAGAGGCAACAAGAAGTTATTCTTTTCCCAAGTATGGAGGGCAAAGTGATTCCCATATATGAGTTGTCTTAAATCCATGGGTCAATGTAAACTAAAACAAACATTCCCACCGGTTTACTACTTAATTATTTGCTCACGAGATAGATCATTCATTTGACATTATTCATATCCACTATGGCCACGTTTTGATGGTAGAGGGGATTGGATAATTAGACTCATTTGATTGATAGTTTTGGGACTAATAATATCACATCCTCTGTGGTATAATTTAGTCCCTTATATGGGGGACTATTCTTTTAAAATGGACAATTAGTCCTGAGCAAAGTGATTTTGCCAAACACTGAACTATTTAATTAAGTGGGATTATTAATCCAATCCCCCACTATCTCCTCCTTAATCCTACGAAACAATCTAGGCCTATTGGTTTCAACGAATTGGAACAATTAATAACTAGTAAACGGTCTTGTACATTGCAACATAATCATAATCATTATTCTAAATTTCTTGAAAATATGTCAAGATTTTAATCCAAAAAATTGAAACCAGTTGGAATTTTTTCAAACAAAAAATAAGGTATAAAAATTACATCACTGGGCAAAAAAATTACTACTTCTTTTGATGACAATCCTGAATCCCCTAACCTAATAAGGTAAAAACTGTGGATATGTACAAAACACCACTTTCTAGGCACATCATATATATCGCAGAAGATCATATAATGGGATTCGAATAAAGGATAACCAAGTTATATATATGGGAGACTTGGTGTGAGGTCTTACGGGTTGATTAAGTTGAATTAAAGGATAAGTTATAATCAAAAACTAATATAATGGCACACTCTAAAAAAACTTTCCCTTTCAAAGTTATCTAAAATTTTAAATTTTCCTCTTAATTCTATAAAATTTTAAATTTCACTCTAAATGAAAAAATTACCCATGAAACCCTTAGAGACCATCACAATCATCTCTCTTCTCTCTCTAACTTTCTCTCTCCTCCCCTTCCATAGCCACCACCACCATCTCTCTCCTCCCCCTCCATAGCCAGCACCATCACAACCACTACCACCATAGCCACCATCTTCTCTCCTCCTCCCTCCACCATCTTCTATCCCCCCCCCCCTAGCCACCACCACCACCATCTTCTCTCATCCTCCCTCTATAGCAACCATCATCACATCCACCACCATCAGAGCCGTCGTCGCCGTCGTTGTCGCCACTACCACCAACTCTAACTTTCTCTCTCTAACTTTTTCTCTCCTCCCCCTCCATAGCCACCACTACCACCATCTCTCTCTCCTTCCCCTCCATTACCACCACCACCGTCGTCTACCACAAGCACCACCACCAACACAAATCTCCACGGCCAACTGATTTTAAGAGATTTCTCTTAAGATGGTCAGAATTGTTGAATGAAGGTGGGATGGTAGGTGATGGTTGCTGGAGGTACTAGTGGCGGTTGTCGGAGGTCGTATGAGGTCCTCGAAGGTGGAAGTGGTGGTGGCCGGAGGTTAGGCATGGGTGGTGGCAATGGTGGATGGTCACCGGAGGTGCTAGTGGCGGTCGCCAGAGGTTGTCGGAGATGGTAGTGGTGGTCGCAAGAGGTGGAAGTGGTGGTGGTCGAAGGCTAGGCATGGGTAGTGGCAATGGTGGCTAGGGTTTGATAGTAAGGTTAGACGTTGAAAATGAGGATATTTTGGTCCAAAAAAAATTAGGAGTAAAAACAAAGTCGTTTTATTAAGTGTCCTTCATTCCAATTTAGCTTGTTTTAATGCCCTTTTCACCAATTTTCCTTTATATATATTGCTCATCGCAATATCAAATCAACTAATGCACTATATCAGTACCAAAATTATTGTACAGTAACACGGTCTCAATAATGTGAATCCATATCATTAGAGAAAAAACTTTTTGAAAAAAGAATTTGAAATATAACATACTCCAACATTGTTCTTTAAAGTTTTGACCCCAGCCATCAAGCCTTCCAACTTTTTGATCTGATCAATTAACTTTTTAACTTATTTTTTAAATTTGTCATTTTTTCAAAACCATGTTTTGAAAAGACGACTTCAACACCATGTTTTGAAAAGATGACTTCAAAGAAGGTTGTAAAGTGCAGTCATATTAAAATGGCTCTTTTGAAGTTATTATAAAAACATGCCTCTTTGGTCAAAAAGTTGGGGGCTTTGATGTAAGGGTGTCAACAAACCAACTAGATCGATCCAACTTATCGAACCAATTGATTTGGTTGATTTTCATCAAAATATAGCAGTGTAAAAATCAAACCAACTCGGGAAACACACACACACACACACAATAAATCGATCGAACTAAAACCTATTGGTCGGTTATAAAACCGACTAAACCAAACCGATAAGACCCTTACTTTGATGGGCTGGGTCAAAAATTCATGTTCCTTATGACATCTTTGAATTGCGAACAAACTAATGCTCCCAAGTCTCGTGTACTTTCTTTAATGAAAGCAAACAATATTTTCTTAGGTACTACTAACTACTATTGGGAAGATCAAAAGAGGAAAGTATAGAAGAATTGCTGAAAAGTGGATGGATGTAGGGCTAGGCAATCGATAGATTCAAGTTCGAACCGAAAAGTTCGGGTTAGTCGGGTTCGAGTTGGAGATTATGGTACTGAAATCCGAACTGGAAAAAAGTTCAAAAATACAGTTCGATTTCAAAACTGAAGTCTGGGTTTTGGTTCAAAAAGTCGGGTTGAATGCAACTAAAGGAAAAATGTGTTTCTTTTGCTTCAGATAATAAAATGAAAAAAGAAAAAGAAATATGAAATCCAAAACATGGATTGCAGAAAAGGAAGACAAGATTTTGTCAAATAATAAAAATGAAAAAAAGATAAAGTATAGATCTGCAGTATAAAACCCCAAACATGAAACATGAAACCCCAAGTAAGCTGATTGATTTTCATGGGCTGCTTGTGAACTATTCTTAGAACTATTTTTCATTATTTAGTATAGATCTGCAAATAATAAAAATGCAACTATTCTTGTCAAATAATAAAAATGAAAAAAGAAAACGTATAGATCTGCACTATGAAACCCTAAACATGAAACATGAAACCCCAAACTTTTCAAGTAGAGCTAGGGATAGATTTGAGCTATGAAACCCCAAAGTATTGATCTACAATATGAAACCCCAAACATGAAACTCCGGTGTTGGACTGAACCGACACCTGAGATGAGAGAAAGACGCCAATCAGAGTTTAGAAAAAATTAAGGGTTCATAGAGAGAGAAAATTGAAAAATTAGTATACAAATTGAGAGAGTGAGAGTTGCACAGAGAGAGAGAGAGAGAGAGAGAGAGATCAGATACCTCGTGAGTTATGGCTGCCTCACTGGCTCGTGGAATCGTGGTAACTGGTAAGAGAGAGAGAGAGAGAGAGAGAGAGAGAGAGAGAGAGAGAGAGAAAAATTGAGTGAGAGACAGAGAGAGCACTAAGAGCGACGCCGCTGCCGAACAGGCCGTCGTCGTTGGCATCGAGGAAGAACCGAAGGAGTGAGCTCTGCAACTCTTGACTCTTGAGGGTCCAGGGGTCTGAGACTCTTGAGTCTTGAGGGTTTGATTTTGAGCCCTAGTTAGTAATTCCCACAAACATGTTTTTATTATATATTCATTAAAGTTCGGATATTCGGTTTCAAACAGAACTTTTTTTTCCTACCAAAAACCGAACCAAACTAAGTAAAATGATTCGGTTTCGAACTTAAATAACTTCAGTTCGGTTTTATCCGAACCGAAGTTTGTTAAAATTTCGGGTTCGGGTCACTTTTTTGGGTTGGCTCGAAGTATGCCCACCCCTAGATGGATGGTAGGCTTAAGAGGATTGGGATTCTCGGGGCTTGGCCACAAGTAGCAGCACAAATAAATAAATATATACAGTCAGGTTCTCCAATGTAATGGGTAGAGCACACTGGGCGACACACTAGGCTTAAAAACTCAAAGGAGGCGGGTCATTGTGGATATCGCCATTTTTATCCTGCCCACAGCTTTTTCAAAATCTTTATCAAATTTCAAATTCAATACAAATGAGTCGCCACTTAATTTTTCAAAGGAAAACTAAGAAACCATTTCAAAAGGGAACTGATCTTTTGCGAAACCAAAGATTAACTAGGTCCGGGGTGTCACGCCCCGACGTAGCATAAATATGGAAAGCGTTTAATTTCCTTTATGGACCCGTAGGTCGCGACAGTTTGAAGGATCGATTCCGTCCCAAACGTCAAACAACGATAAACAATAATCAGAGTAGAGCAATCAAAGCTTACAAATATTTTATTAACTTATTACATCTTATGATACGGGGTCAACTAAGGCACAGACCGCCTTGAAACAAAACAATAACTTAATGTCTATTACATTCATCCTCATTATAAAACAGTTTAAAACTTAAAGCATATAACAGAAATTTCTCTTTTCAGCAGTTGTTCTCAATTCGCATAGTCATACTGTCTAGCAATATCATAACCTGAAAAGCCTGAACACGAATGTCTAGGACACATCAACGTCGTCAGCTTCAAGAAGCTGGTGAGTATTAAAAACATAACTTTGAATGTAAAATATACCCTTTTGCAAATTTTCTCTTTTTAGGTTTGTAAAATCAATGGTTAAATCATGGGAAGAATTCAATTAAAAAAATAACAGGGAATATATTTAAAAGTCGTTCATTCATTAAAACATATGACCATGTATGAGACGATGCACCACACTCATCTTACCGACACTTTTCTCTCGACAAACACAACAACCCACTATCTCACACCAGTATCTTTGAAATACTCCGATAGCCACACTTTAACACAGGGGTGCCAGGGAATGTCCAGTTTGCCTCACACTTTGGTCCGGGGTACCAGGGAGTGTCCAATGCCTCACACTTTGAATACCTAAATCGCCATGCAAATACCGGAGGAACCCTCACGCAGTATCCAGACTCGGGTATCAAGGAGTGTCCGTAGGCCACACTTTAGCACTTCCATGGGTGCCAGGGAATGTCTAAGTTCGGCGTCACACACTTTGACGTTACCATGGTCGTCAGGGAGTGTCCAGTTTTGCCACCGTCGCATTTCAAAGACACTCTCACCGCAATCTCAACACGTCACACTTTGGTACACAACAACCAGGGAGTGTCCACAACACAATCTCAATCTCATACTCTTTTCCACACTGACTGACACCCACATGCATATACAACTTACTCCACATGTATGTCATGAACCTTAAACAAAAAGAAATTTAATGAATTAAAGGAACAACATACGTACGGGGATTGATAGGTCACAATTCATTATTTCAGTCATCTACACATAATCAAATAGGATTATGCTTTAATAAATTTCCCAAACAGAGCTTTAATAGTTCATAAAAGTTGAACCAAACAGTCCCTTATCACAAAATAAGGGAAAACTAGAAACTGCCAGAAGTCGCGCGTACGGGCCGCTCGTGCGAAAGGTCGCTCGCGCGATGTACCCAATTTTTGTTTTATTATAAAAAAACCTTTCTTTCTGCCTGAAATTAGCCACCTCGCGCGCGCGGGCCGCTCGCGCGAAAGGTCTCTCGCGCGACCCTCGCTCACGCGACCTGCCTATTTTTAATTTTCTTTATAAACTTTTCTGTCTGCCTGGGAACGCAAACCTCGCGCGCGCGATCGCGAGTGCGAGATGATGCAGAGGCTTCGTCTTCCTCGCTGGTTTTCCCCTGTTTCAGATTTTTAGACCCATTTTGCAAACTGGTCGAAACCTAGCCTTATTATATAGGGATCTCTTCATTTTTAAATGAGGATTAAGAATCTATGACTAATTTTACTTGATTCGATCCGTAACTCTCGGATTTTACAAAAAATTGAGAGATAACGGAAACTTCGTTTTCATCATACGTCGCTATATGAACGAATTAAGCTCTAATTTTTCAATTGTATACTCTACATACTATGATCTTTCATATTTCATTCAGAAAACGAATTTTGATTTAGTTTGGAAAATCCATGTTTTGAGCTATGGAGTTCTTGAAGGATTTAAACATGGTGATCAACATATATACACATACAAAACAGTAATTGAGCATAAATTACATTTGGAGTGAATTTAAAATACTCACAGGATAAAGATGGAAGATAGATTGTTGAGAGAGAATAGGCAAATAAGAAATCAACTCCAAGCTTTGGCTATGGAGTCCTGAAGCTTCCTCTCTCTAGAATATGTATAAGATGAATTCTCAGCTCTTTCGTCTCTCTCTCTGGAACTCTTAGTTGCTAAGTGCAGAAAGTGAGTGTGTGTATGAGAGAATGTGAGTTATATAGAAAATCAAATGTGGGAACTTGGCCACCAAGCAAATTCTCCTACACTCTACAAAATGGATTTTGTTTTGAAATTGCCTAAACTGTGAATTATACACAAATGTAGATATACACGTATAAACATCTCCACATAATCTGAAGAGGCAACAATAGGCTAGTAGGGGTCAAGGGGTGTTTGGAAAATTTGATTTTGGCACAAGATCATCACACACCAAATAAGCTTAACCAAACAAAGCCCTATCCAATGATTGCTTGTCATAATGGAAAGCATAAGTCATTTCATGCTTTACATCACTTCCAAAATCTGTAAAAGTTTAACACAGTGTGGACAGTTTGAACATAAACTGGTATTTTCATGGCGCGGTGTTCATCACAAAAATACCGAAAATTCATTTTAACGTAAGAATTGATTTTCCGGTTCCATAAAAATACTTGATTGGGTTAAAAGAAAATGCTTTCACCATTTTGAAATTCAACATGGTATTACTAAATTTATAAAAATTACAATTTGACCCCAAAAGAATTTTAATTATGAAATAAAACAAAAAAAATCAGATTTAACATATAAGGATTGTAAATAAAAAGAAAAATGAGATCAACAATACAGATTAATCATGGAAATTCAAATTGAATTTAAATATGTCAAATGCAAATACAAGAAATTAAATGGAAATACAGGTTGTTACACGGGGATTATGGAATGAGAGAGGAAGGAGCCCGTCGGACTAAAACACCCTCTCTCATCCTATCTCGCGATAGACCTCTACTCAACATCCTTTTAATCGAATTATTAGTTTAAATATGCCCTCAACTAATACATATGTATAAATATACATTACAAAGTAACAAAAGCATGTCTAAAGGGTGTAAGATTACAAGTGATAAAATATCATTCAAAAACCACATAATTCAAGTAGCAAGCAATATGATATGCAATTAGGGAACTATAGAACTTATCCGGGATCCATGCCGCGAATATTAAACGTGCAATGCATGTGAATAGAAAGATCCTAAGAAAAGGTCTATAATCAAATATACACTTAAGGCAAAATCTAATTCTAAGGTGTCGCGCATTAAGTTGAAAAATCGATAAAATCAAGAAATTAAAATAAACTAAAGAAGAGTTTAAGAAATCATACCTTAACAGAGCTACAAAACAAAGAGTTAGTCCACATGATATACAAGATATAAAGTTGGATCTTAAATAACAATCCTAGACTTCTAGCTTAAATTTGTCAAGTGTAATTAAATCTAAAGTGAACAAGTCCTGATTACAAACATCAAGCCACATGGATGAATGTATTCATGAACAAGAGTAAATTATTAAATATTCATTGATTTGGATCACTTAAACTTTGAATTCAAGTTTAATTGATCATTATTAAAACATGGTTTGAGCCCTAGGTCATAGAAAAGTCATTTGGACCATTATTTACAAAGTTGGTCAAATATGTCATAAAATTCTGAAAATTACAGAGAGCAGACTAGAAAGTAAAAGAAATAAAAAGCATGCTTCCCATGGTTTGATGTCGGTGAATTTTGGACAAAAGATGCCTTTGTGTGTCTAGTTTCCATCCCCAAAAGACAATCAAAGTTTCAACGGTTAGATCTCTAGGAAATGGACAAAAACCAAACATCACTCAGAGATTTACAAATCTCTGTCCAGAGATTTTGTACGATTTTTTAAAAATAGTAAAAAAAACTCAGAAATGCTTGGCCTTTTTAGGGTAGCTTCCTAACACATTAAAATACCTATAAAAATTTATTTTGGATCAAGAAAGCTTGATTAAGGTTCTGATTTGCTTATTTCAAAAGAGTGTTACTGTTCTGAAATTCTGGACAGATTGTAATGACTTCACAAAACTCATGACCAAACTGCTTTAAACATGAAATCTCCTTAAAACAAAAATTACAGTGGTAGAACTTTGAGTTATGGACACTTTCCCTTTGATTTCACTTAATTCCAACGGTTAGATTATCAACTAAAAATCTATGATCAAAAACAGTTTGTGAACCCACTATTTCATTGTCAAGTTCAACTTTATTTGTTAACTCCAACTACCTAGCCATGAAGTTAGGCTTAAACCCAACTATCTCTCCTACCATTTGATGGTCATTGGAGGCTAAAGACACTCATACTCATGAACTTCAAAGGAATATAAAAAGGATTCCATGAAACTCTAAGCTAGAGAACCCAAGTCATAAGCATGGACTTGAATTCATCTATTTGTTGGTAAAGTAAGGTGGTGATCAAACCTTGACTCCTATGTGAAGCATAAACTTACACAAGATTCAAAAATATCAAACTTAAAATATTCAAGTGAGATATTGAAAATCTCCAAGAATCTCAAGAGGAAAGCATAAAAAGGAAGAAAGCACAAGAATGAAAGCATAAGAAAGAAATAAACACAAGAATGAAAACATAACTAAAATTTAGAGGATCACCTCCAACTATCCTCAACTTCTTGGTGTTCTTAGGATATTCCAAAGCTAATCAAGCTCTTCTTCTAGCTCTTACAACCCTTTAATTTTCTTAAAACTTCTTTTGGCATCTCTAACTATCAAAGCTTTTTTATAAAGAAGATTCAAAATGAGATTCAAGTCTAAAAATGAGAGATAGAAATTCTAGAATCAAAGACTAGGAAGAAAAAAAGGATCCCATGTAATGGGATATTCATCCTCTATATATAGGCAAACTATAGAGGGTTATTTTTGTAACTTCACTGTAAAAAAAACCCTAATTTCGGATGTCCTTTTGAAGGTACAAAATGTGTTGTATTTACAGCTGGCTGCTAGAAAACGCTACACTCAATGGAGATGGAAGCGGTACCAGTAAATTCCGTAGCGGCACTCAATGAATGCCGTCGTGGCATTCAATGAATGCAGATGCGGCACTCAATGAGTGCCTCGGACAACTCCAGGGACTGCGCCTTTTTTGAAAATTCATTTTTCGTGGCACTTGATGTGAAATTGCGGCAGTTACGGACTGCCGGTCCGGCAGACACAGAGTGCTGCGATGGCATCGTGTGACTGCCGCAGCCCACACCATGCGCTGTTCTATTTCTTTTTCTTTTATTTTCCTTTTTTTTTTCTTTTTTGTTTGAATTGAAGAGCCTTTTGAAGAGCTTGAATCACCTTGGAAGCCTTAGTTTTGTTCGGACATTGTCATCATCGGACTTGGAGGTAACACTCCCCTTAATTCGACGTTTGGTTAAAATTAGGGTATCTACAGTTTGCCCCTCTTCGGCAGAGCTTGTGGAGCAATGCGTTTCACAAGCGAATGTAGAAGCCCATGTGAAGACAAGCCTTTGACCAAACTGTCGGATTTAGGTAAAAACAAAATGTGTTACAAAAAAGAACATATGTGCGGCAATGGTTCACGCTGGTCGTGCTCGATGATGAGCTGCCTACGTATCCATTCAGGAATCAGACCAAGACGTAGTTCGGGCAAGGGTCAAACACACACAAGCACAAATAGTCATACGGATGAATGCATCTATCTTATCGTGATGCACGTGCTCAAGCAATCTTGTGGTCCATATAATGTCTCAACAACATATTGTTCTTTCTTAGAATAAAAAATGCACCCTATGCCATTCTACTTATGATGTCATTCTATTATGGAAAAGTCACAACTGTCATAGATGCGCTTCCTATGCTTAATTCCCCGACATTCTTCTAGAGTCATCTAATCGACTAGAATGCGCTTCGCGCCTTATGCCTTGGTGTCGAATAAAAAACTACGCTTTCTGAAAGACTGAGATGCGCTTCACGCCTTATACTCCGATGTCTTCCAAGAATCATCTGATCGACTGAGATGCGCTTCACGCCTTATACTCTGGTGTCAAACTAGGTAGCACGCTGAAAGACTGAGATGCACTTCATGCCTTATATTCTGGTGTCTTCCAAGAATCATCTGATCGACTGAGATGCGCCTCACGCCTTATACTCTGGTGTCGAATCAGGTAGCACGCTGAAAGACCGAGATCCGCTTTGCACCTTATACTCCGGTGTCTTTCAAGAATCATCTGATCAACTGAGATGCGTTTCGCGCCTTATACTCTGGTGTCAAACCAGGTAGCACGCTGAAAGACTGAGATGCGCTTCCCGCCTTATACTCTGGTGTCTTCCAAGAATCATCTGATCGACTGAGATGCGCTTCGCGCCTTATACTCCGGTGTCGAATCAGGAACCCCGCTTTTTTAAAAACACTGAGATGTGCTTCGCGCCTTATACTCCGCTGTCTGCCAAGAATCATCTGAGATGCGCTTCGCGCCTTATACTCCAGGGTCGAGTGAGTTTGCTCTAAAAAATCTGCAGCACTTCGCCCCCGTCGGATATGTTTTCTCATAATGATCCGCAGCCCTTCGGCCTCATCGGATGTGTTTTCTTACAATGATCCGCAGCCTTTCGGCCTCGTCGGATATGTTTGCTCTGAATTCGGGGTCAATCAGACTCAAATTCATTTCAATTTTCAAAATCGGGAGTCAATCAAACTCAAATTCTTTTCAATTTTCAAAATTTGGAGTCAAATTGACTCAAATTCTTTTCAATTTTCAAAACTTGGAGTCAAATCGACTCAAATTCTTTTCAATTTTCAAAACTTGGAGTCGATTAAACTCAAATTCATTTTATTTTTCAAAACCTGGAGTCGAACAGACTCAAATTCATTTATTTTTCAAAACCTGGAGTCAGACAGACTCAAATTTATTTTATTTTTCAAAATTGGGAGTTGAACAGACTCAAATTCATTTTATTTTTCAAAACCTGGAGTCGGACAAACTCAAATTTATTTTATTTTTCAAAATTGGGAGTCAACTATTAACTCAATTTAATTCAAAATTTGGAGTCAGTCAGACTCGAATCAGTTCAATTCCAAAAATCCGGAGTCCTTCAGACTTAATTCGATTTTCTAAAATCGATAGTCTATTAGACTCAACAAATTCCCTTCTTAGTGAAATAAATTTCATTCCATTTACTTTCAAAAATTCGGAGTCTAATACTTCAGACTCAAATTATTTCAAATTTCTACATCGGGAGTCCGATGGGCTTAAATAATTTCAAATATCTAAAGTCGGGGGTCGAATGGACTCAAATCCACTTCAATTTCCAAAATCGAGAATCAGTTAGACTTAATTTAATTCAATTTTCCAAAATTGGTAGTCAATCGAGCTTAATGATAATAATATTTTTTTTTCAAAATTTTGATCAGAAGTCAGCCAGACTCAAATAAACTCAATTTCACCAAGTTCGGAGTCAATTCGACTCAATTTGAGTTCAAATTCAAATGCTAAATTAGGAGTCGCCTAGACTCGACTTGATTCATTTTCTGAAATCAGGAATCAGTCAGACTCAAACAAATTCAATTTCACCAAGTTCGGAGTCAATTCAACTCAAATTAAATTCAAATTCAAATCCTAAATCAGGAGTCAATCAGACTTGATTCAATTCCTATTTCACAAAATCGGACAACCAGGAGTCAATCAGACTCAAAGAAATTTAAATTCACAAAATTGGACTTAAAGAATTTCTATTTCACAAAAGAATTTTTACAAAATTGGGAGTCAATCGAACTCAAAGAATTTCTATTTCACAAGATTGAGAGTCAACCAAACTTATAAGAGTTTCTAATTTCCAAAAACATGAGCAAATCAGACTCAAAAGAATTCCCAATTCCAAATCATGAGTCAATTATGCTCAAAAGAATTTCTAATTTCAAAGTCGGAGTCAAACAGACTCAAAATAATTTCAAATTTCTAGAACAGGAGTCAATTGGACTCGAATCAGATTCTATTTCACAACGCCGAGAGTCAATCAGACTCAAATCTAATTCAAATTCAAATCCTAAATCAGGAGTCAATCAGACTTGATTCAATTCCTATTTTGCAAAATCAGACAACCAGGAGTCAATCGGACTCAAAGAAATTTAAATTTACAAAATTGGACTTAAAGAATTTCTATTTCACAAAAGAATTTTTACAAAATTGGGAGTCAATCGAACGCAAAGAATTTCTATTTCACAAGATTGAGAGTCAACCAAACTCATAAGAGGTTCTAATTTCCAAAAACATGAGCCAATCAGACTCAAAAGAATTCCCAATTCCAAATCATGAGTCAATCATGCTCAAAAGAATTTCTAATTTCAAAGTTGAAGTCAAACAGACTCAAAATAATTTCAATTTTCTAGAATAGGAGTCAATTGGACTCGAATCGGATTCTATTTCACAACATCGAGAGTCAATCAGACTCAAATCTAAAATTGGGAGTCGACCAGACTCAAAGAATTTCAGTTTAAAAAAAACAGAGTCAATCAAACTCAATTCGATTCAAAAACTCTAAAATCTGGAGTCAATCAGACTCAAATGAATTTTTTTAGAATTAGGAGTCAATCAAACTCAATTCAATTCAATTTCTAAGCTCGGGTGCTAAGTTAGACTTTCATGAATCGAGAGTCAATCAGATTCAGCTTAATTTAACATTATAATCTAACGATAGTTAGATCCATTTTAGCCCAAACTTTCGAAAGTTCGGAGTCGGTTAGACTCGAAGAATTCAATTCCAACAAAATTCGGAGTTAAATAGACTCACATAATTTCAAATTTTTAGGACTCAAATCGCATCAAGATTTCAATTTCACAAAAAATTGGAGTCAATTTGACTCCTTTCTATCATCAAAATCATATCTTTTGGTTAAATTCATGATTGAACACCGCAACATTTCATGTGTTGCTATGTTTTCCTCTTAAGCCTTTCAAAAACTTAATTCTTCTCACTCTTTCTTGTAGATCTGTTCCTATGGCTAGCGGTTCAAGCTCCCCAAATCTCATATTTTACATCCATGGAGGCACTAGGACTCAACAATTCAAATTCATTCAACTTTATGATAAAAGGAGTAACGCAGACTCAAAAATTCAAAAGGAGTCATGTGGACCCAAAAATTCAACTTTCTTACACAAGGAGTCATGTGGACTCAAGAATTCAATTTTCTGACAAAAGGAGTCACGGAGACTTAAAAAATTTAAAGGGAATCACATGGACTCAAAACTTCAATTTACTGACAAAGGCAGTCACAATTGAAAAATTTTACAAGACAAAGGTAGTCATGCGGACTCAAAAATTCAATTTTCTTACACAAGTACTCAAAAATTCACATTTTAAAACAAAAGAGTCATTCGAACCCATGGACCCGCATCTCCACAACAAAGGAGTCATTCGGACTCAAAAATTTGCAATTTACATCAACGAAGTCGCGCAGACTCAACAAAAATTCACTTTTTATACAAATGGAATCACACAGACTCAATCAAATTCACATTTCATACAAATGGAGTCATACAGACTTAACAAATATATATGTATATACATATTTTTTTACACGAATGGAGTCACACAGACTCAACAAATTCACTTTTTACACAAATGGAGTCACACGGACTCAAAGAATTTCTTATTTCAAAATCGGGGATTAACATTTCAAATTTTCTTAATCAGAATCAACAAGAATCTCAAATCTCAAAATTGGAGTCAAATCGCCTCAACAAAAATTCCAATTTTTAAAATCAGGAGTCAATCAGACTCAAAGAATTTCTCTTTCACAAAATTGGGAGTTGATCGGACCCAAAGTTTATCTTCTTCACAAAACTAGGAGTCAATCAGACTCAATTTATTTCAAACTCGTGAATCAGGAATTAATTAGACCCAAACAAATTCAAATTCTCAAAATCCAGAGTCGGTTCAACTCAACTCAATTCCCATTTCCAAGTCGGGAGTTGATTCGACTTAAAGCAATTCCTATTTCCAAAGGGGAGTCGCACTAACTCAAATAATTCACATTTTACAAAAGGAAAGTCATATGATCTTGAAAATTCACATTTCCCAAACACGTAGTCACATGGACTAAAAAATTCATTTTTTTACTAACACGGAGTCATGCAAACTCAAAGACATATTTTTTACAAATACGAAGTCGCGCGAACTCGAAACATTCTTATTTTACAAACACGGAGTCACGCGGGCTCAAGAACTCAATATTTTATACTCGTGGAGTCACGCGGACTCAAGAACTTAATATTTTACACACACGGATTCATGCAGACTAAAAAATTCATATCTTACATATATGAAGTCACGTGGGCTCAAGAACTTATTCTTTTATATTAATGGAGTCACGCAAACTCAAGAATTCATTAATGGAGTCACACGGACTCATGAAATCACATTCTACACAAACGGAGTCACGGAGACTTAAAAATTCCATATTTTACATTAACGGAGTCACACGAATTCAAAGAATTGATTTTACAAAGATGGAGAGTCCTCAGACTCAAAGAATTGATTTTTTACAAAAATGAAGAGTCCTTGAACTCAAAGAATCGGTTTCACGAAAGTAGGGAGTCCTCAGACTCAAAGAATTTGAACAGAGCTGATGGGGGTCACGAAGGGATTTGTGCTACCCTAGCGGTGTTTAGAAAGCATGATTTTCTGCACTTGCAGATTATTTGGAAGACATACAATAATTGTGTCCAAAGAGGGAAGACCTCTTTGCCCTTAGTCTTAGACCATTATCATATTTCCACTTTTAGTATTGTGTTGTGATAGTGTTTAAAACTCCTGCTTGCCATGCTCGTGGGATGCTTTTGGAGGCTTTTCAAATCTTTATTCATCATCTTAAACCCACACGTTTGAGACCATTATTGACTCATTAAAGGAGGACAATCTTAACAAAGTAATTACAAAAGACGACTGACTCAAACTCTGTATTATTATGAATCATTGTGTTTTCATCGTGAATAATGTATCATCTCACCTTTCATTTATTCATCACCTTACAATGGTAGTACTTCACCGACAAATCTAAACTTTGAAGATTCTCCCTTTTCGATTTAGCTGGGGTTTTTTTTTTTTGCCTATCCAGAGTGTGCTTCAAATTAGTGCTTTAGCTTAGAGAATAAAAGACATTTTATTTCAATCCATTCAAAACAAACTTGATTACTTGAGAACTTTTCTCTGACATAGGGAGATTTTGACAAACGAAGTTTGCCCCTAGTTTAAATAGGACTTGGAAGCATTACTTCTGGGATTAAATAAGGTGTTCAGCAAACGAAGTTTGCCCCCCCTAGTTTGGCAATATATATGTGGCTTCAGGCAAACTTATGCAAGTTTTCCCCTAGTCCAAAGGAAGAAAACCAAAGGCACAAACGGTGATGCTTACGATTTAGGGATGGTTATGGTTGCAAGGTTTGCCTACCTATCCCTAAACGGGAATCAAGTCTAGAATAGTTCGGCCAAAGCTTAAATAAAGTGTCAGATCATTGGTGGCGACCGAACCGAACATGTTGCATACGTATCCCCGAGTGGGAATCAGGTCGAGCGTAGTTCAAGTACTTTAGAGGTCTTGAAAAAAATAAGGCTTCAAGAATAGGCGGGCTCTTCGAGCCATGCTTTCATATAGGTCCAATGAGTGCCCTTTCTGAAATAGGTGGCTTATGGTAGCCTTCGAACAGGATGATAAGAACATGAACTATTTTTCAAATTTTTTTTTTGTGGCGGTTGATTCTTTTCACCTTTTCACTAGCCAGTCTTTCTTTACAGCTCTCGTAACATATCATGTTTTAATCATACTCTATCATACTCACAAAGTAGTATCAACCCTCCAAATCACTTTTATCTTTCTCAAAGATATCTCTGCATTGTTTTAGGCTCACTTAGCCATTGAGCCTTCCACAAAATTTTGAGACTAATTGATACTTTCAAATCTCTCTTTTCATTTCCAATTCATGTACCAATGATGTACTTTGAAGTGCTCAAGAATTCTCAATCCCATTTATTCTTTACTTTTTCTTTTCTCTTTCCTTTCTTTTCTCTATCTCACTATCTTTGATTTTCTTCACGATTTTGACTAGCTAGGATTGGGTGTTTTGAGATCAACACGCATCTTATTTTTTCTCTAACTTTTTCCTAGGCGCCTTTTCAGGTTTTCATCATAGCGAGCTCCTTTTTTTCTTTCTTTTTTTATTCCCCCCTTTTTTCAAGAAGAAGTTCATTTAAAATGTCTGGCTGCCATCAAGGACCAAGTTTATGGCTTTAGACTGGTTGGGCTGATCTTTTAGGCTTGGTATTTGAGAAAAGGGGATGGTGAGCAAGTTTCAAGTTCCAAGTTCATTTTTTCAAGATTGACCAATAGCATCTTTAAATTCTTAAAGTAAAGCTAATCAATTCTCTACTCCTCTTTGGTTTTGGCACAAAATTTCCTTTGATCACATGGGGAATCTTTTCAATGCAAAGATGTATTAGCAAAGTATTTTTTCATGATCGTTTGAGGAAAAAGTTATTTTTTAATTTTTAATTTTTTTTTACCTTATACATCCACGACTTGGCACACCGACTCAAGTAAAAATGAGATTTTTTTCAACTAGGATAGAAGGAGGGTTACATCACTTGACTCAATTGACTCGATGAAGACTTGACAATAAGCTCGATAACAGACTAACTAGAAGACTCGACTGGACTCGACATTTGACTCTAACATAGACATGAGTCGATTATCAAACTAGACTTGACCCACCTTTGGTCTCAAATGGAGTGTCACAGATGATCGTCAATTCATTACATTTCCAAGAGCGTCCACATTTGCTTCAACAACAGTATTCACAAACATTATCACCTCACTAGCATCAATTGAACCTTTGGGTTCCCACCCATGTTTGCGGTAACATTATCCATCCCTATGGCCAATTTTTCAGTTAAGTGGCCCTTCTTCGAATCAATAGGCTCAACATGATCATTCTCACACTTGAATTGCTAACCCAAACTGTTCTGGGTTTGATGCTATCTCGCCTACAGTCATGTTTCATTTTTAATCAATTTTGATTGATTTCAAAAGAATTTTCATTTTGTTATTATTTTTCACATTTTCTTTTGCAAATGCCTAGTGAGATGTTCATGAATGGTTCATATGTCACACGGATGCAATGCATGTGTATGTGTGTGTGTGTGCCTATTCTATATGCAAAAGAAAGAAAAATTCTAGTCCTAGCACATAAAACACATAAGCACATAAAATCCTCACTCATGCCAAATGCGCCAATTTCACCTATCATTGTGATCCTCACTACCCTTTCAAAGGTCGGGCAAAATATTTTCGAAATTCATTTGGAAAGCATTTCTTTAAATGATGAGATTTTTCAAAAACAATTCTCAAGGATTTTGAATCTTTTATTTAAAAATGAGAATGTGAAAATGTTTCTCAATAACGATGATTGGATTGAAATTTTGCTTTAAAATTCATTTGAAAAGCATTTCTTCCAAAAACAATTTCTAAAATTTTGGATTTTTTCTTAGAAGATGATCATATGAAAATATACCTTAACAGAGGTTAGTTTGGAGCTTTGCTTGACCGAAAAACATTTTGGGATAAAGAATGGTGGTTTATCAAAATCTTGTTTGCTCTCAAAAGTGAATTTTATAACTTTTGGGTAGAAGGATCACACGATCGGATTGTCACCGTACTTTTCTTGAATTTGGATGCATACAAGGTCAATGATGCTTAGCTAACATAATATAAGAAGTATAATTTTATAATCAAGGTTCGGCATGTTCTCCAAATGTCGTGGAACATGAGGAGAAATTGCTAAAAGGTGATTAAAAGATTATACATCTTTCATCAAGCAAGTATCGTCATCATCTCAAGTAATCCCTTCCGGGCATATAAAACTTCCTAGCACATAATCCTAATCAAGAATTGATTTCCTAAGATTGAAAGGTTCTATAGAAGCTATCATGCAAAGGCTGGGTTTTGGTCAAATAAGGAACCCTTGAGACACATCCGATAGGGTGCTTCATATACCAAATCATGGTACGAGATCAAGGGTGATCACACAGTCCCATGATAACTTGACCGACTGGGTTGTCCCGAGCCTCCAAGGTCATAGTTCCGTGCAATCAATTGGTTGGACATGCAAGTGAAATGCAATAGGCATACAAAAATTAAATAATTCGATTAAAAGGATGTTGAGTAGAAGCCTATCGCAAGATAGGATGAGAGAGGGTGCTTTAGTCCGACGGACTCCTTCCTCTCCCATTCCATAATCCCCGGACCTAGTTAATCTCTGGTTTCTAAAAAGATCAGTTTGCTTTAAAAATGGTTTCTTAATTTTCCTTTTAAAAATTAAGTAGTGACTCATTTGTTTTTGAATTTGAAATTTAGAAAAGATTTTGAAAAGTTATGGGTAGGAAAAATTGTGATATCCACAGTCACCCTATACACGCGCGGGTCGGCCGGACGATTTTTGGGGTTTTAGGCCTAGTACGTCGTCAGTGCACTCTACCCAGTGTATTAGAAAACCTATCTGTATATATATTTTTAAGGC
Organism: Hydrangea macrophylla; assembly: GCA_033977485.1. Classification (NCBI taxonomy): domain Eukaryota; kingdom Viridiplantae; phylum Streptophyta; class Magnoliopsida; order Cornales; family Hydrangeaceae; genus Hydrangea; species Hydrangea macrophylla. The sequence continues at coordinate 110,472,953 of CM066988.1, read as the reverse complement.
CTAATTGCACTTTACACCTTATACTATACCTGTGTTTTTAATTAGATACATTTTCATTTTTTATTTTCAATTGAACCCTTGAACTTCAAAATTTCATTCAATCAGACCCAAAGTAAGCCGCTGATGGCTTAAATTAATGAAAATTGTCATGTCAATTGGGCGTAATGTAATGGGTAGAGCGCATTGGGTGACACACTAGGCTTAAAAACTCAGATGAGGCGGGTCACCTCATACAGCGGGTCGACCGGACGAATTTTTGGGTTTTTAGGCCTAGTACGTCGTCAGTGCACTCTACCTAGTGTATAGAAAACCTACCTGTATATATATATATATATATATTTAAGGCCTAAGTGCACTTTACACCTTATACGATACCCGTGTTTTCAATTAGATACATGTTCTTTTTTATTTTCAATTGAACCCTTGAACTTTAAAATTTCATTCATTAGACCCAAAGTACGCCGCCGTTGGCTTAAATAATGAAAGTTGTCATGGGAATTGCGCGTAATGCTTACCTATCATAGCCTCATAGGTTAGGCTAACACAAACGAAGAAGATTGTGAATGGCATAAAAATGATGCCATTTGGGATCTGATTGAAATATTGAATGCGATTTTGGATCTGATTGAATATAATTTTAGGTCTGGTTGAATGCGATTTTGCATATGACTGTATGCGATTTTTAACACCATTCACATTTTCATTCGTCTGTCTTAACCAAACCTGTGACAAGTAAGTCTTACATGCACCTCATGTGATCATTTCTATTAATTTAAGCCAACATCATCAGACTTTGGGTTTAATTGAATGAAATTTTGAAGTTCAATGGTTCAATTGAAAAAAAAAAAAAAAAAAAAGAATATGTATCCAATTAAAAACACAAGTATCGTATAAAGGAGTAAAGTGCAATTACGCATTTTTTTAAGGAAAAATTTTAATTTTTGTGGTCCTGAGATCTACAGTCAGCTTAAGAAGTCCTTTGGGAACTAACAACTTTTGAGGCACATAAGAATTTCACAAAAATAAGATATATAAATTATAATGTGTCTATCGCTCTCCTCTATAGATCCCACAAATACTGTGAATCCCAACAGAAGAGATATATACACATTATAATTTATATACAGTATCTTATTTTTGTGAGATTTTTATCTTATTCGTGGCAATTAGTTCTATCAAACCAGTGGGACCTACTTTCATGGTTGCAGGTCTAACGTCCCATCATTTTGTTCAATTATTTGTTAATTATTGCTTTACCTGCCAGTCTCATCCCCGTATGTGTAATCTCAACCATGTAATTGTATACTATTTTCTCCTCCAACTTATGAAATTAACAAATCTGTCACCATTTCAAACCTTCACAATCACATGAGTGGAAGTTCAACCATATGAGTTGAACATTACTTTATTTCATTTAGTCCTAAGAGCAACTACAACGATAGTCCTAAGAAAAAAAAATAATTTAAGTTTAATATATAGAAAGAGAACACTTACAATGGTGTTATGATTAAACGGCAGTCACAAAACTATTTGGCACGAAACGACTTAGTTTAGAAGTTTTACATAAAATAAAAAAGAAAAAGAAAAAATTAATAAAAAGAAAAAAAAATTTTAAGCTCCCTTATGGCACACACTGTGCCGTTTGAGATATTTATCAATGAGAAGCTTTCTTTGTGTCATGTGATATCTCACGGTACACTCTGTGTTGTAACCCTCATACAATAACTAAACTTAGCCGAACACTAACTTTAAGTTCCACTAACTTTCAATTCTTAAATTTGTTGTACACCCTACATCATTATCAGTGTCTAATGCTAAATTCCACTAAATTTAGTGTACCAAATAGCCCATTGTAGATGCTCTAAAGGGTATCATTGTACTTGCTTCTACAAAAGGATTTCTAATTTTCTGGTAAAAGGTAATTCCCAAACTCCTATGTTTTTAGTATTTCCTCCACGAACTTGAAAGGCCTCTTGAAAAGGATCCAATAATGCCTCTTGAACTAGAAAAGCCCTTGGCCACGAAAGGGATGTTAGTGATGTTTTTTAAAATAAAAATAAGTGGGAGTTCACCAACACTTCATCTGCATATATATGCTCTCACATATAAAATTGGGTTAGTTATTTTTTAGTGTGATTATTTAATTTGTTGCTGGTTGTTTTTGGCACTATTTCAACCTAAACCATAATCGAATAATAGATGATTATTTTAGTACTGACTACTGAGTTATTGCAGTACTCCTATGTTTGATAGGGACATTGCCACATTGGAAAGAGACTACTCATGTTCTATGCTAAAAAAAGTTGTAATACATACATACATACATATATTTTTTTTTGGCTAAAATAAAAAAGTTGTAGAGAAAATAGAGGGGGAAATGTGGTGTAGTTTAAGATTAAAATAAAATAAAATAAATAAATTTAAAAAATAAGGTGTAGTCTAATATTGTAATTTAAATAATTTAATTACTTCTCATTTTCTATTTCCTTATCCATCTTTCCTTCTCTCGTCTCCGCTGCTTGTCTCGCTCTTTCTGAATTTAGATAATTTTCTTTATTCTTTTTACCATACCCCTCATGTCACTTCTGTTTTCAGGAATATGGCCCACTATCTGTTATATATAGGACACATACCTAACAAAATGCATAAGAGCATCTAAGCATACTTGTGTAGTGTACCGCTATTTTTATTGAGTAATTTTTTTGTGACAATTTTTATACAATTTTCGTATAATCTCTTAAAAAGAAGTGTCTATCTCTCTCCTGTGATATCATTGGATTCCACAGTGATACAGGAGAGAGATAGACACATCTTTTAGGAGGTTGTATGAAAGTTGTCACCAAAAAATTACCCATTTTTATTTGATAGCTAACGAAAATTTGTTATTGTGATAGCTAACCAAAAAAAAAAAAAAAAACAACACTTCTATATAAATCTTATATTGGGTAAAAAGTTCCTACATTGAATTATTTAAGCTTAAAAAATAATTCGTTTTTAGTTTTAGTAAAAAAGGCTCCTTATTACTAAAACTTGATAAAAGCAAATCTTTATGGTACAAAATTTCATTCACTTAGTTATGTAAAATTTTCTGTTGATGGACTTTTTTACTAAAAAAATCAGGTTGGACCTAGGGGAAAAAAAACCCTACTATTTTATAGGTTTTCACTAAAATTTTCTATATATTTTATTCTATCTCTCTCATTGTTATGATTGAAAATTGGAAAACCACGCAACCAAGTATCAATCCTACGTGTGTTTGTTGTAATTTGCATTTTTCATATATTTTATTCTATCTCTCTCTCATTGTTATGATTGAAAATTGGAAAACCATGCAACCAAATATCAATCCTACGTGTGTTTGTTGTAATTTGCGCGGGCGTGTCAGAGCCAAACGAGATTGGTGTGTGTGCAAACTAATTTCCAATTTGCTTGAGTGAGTGATACTCAAGGCTTTCTAGATCTGACTTCTAAACAGAGTAATTGTGTATGACGAGTAGGAAAGTACCCTAGTCAAAAATCCTTTAGCAGTACTGAAGCGCACAAGCCAAATAGTGCTGAGTTTACTAGGTTAACAATCACAAACGGTTTAATAAAATATGAAGATATTTATTGAATGTTTGGAAAAATATAACATACGACCAAAGAACAAAAACAGAACATGCTCTGATCATTCAAAGAATGAAGGAGTAAAAATAACAAAAGGGCAGACCTACTTGCTATAGACGCAGAATAACAAGACCATAAAGGTTTGAATGCTTTGAATGCTATGTTGAATGTTGTTGAGTGCTGTTTTTCGAGAGTGACGCAGAGTGAGCAGCTTCTTTGGCCGATCTGCTGATTTATAGCGGCCTCTAATACTCCTGATAAGGCAAGACCTCCTTGGCTTGCGCCCCCAAGCAGTTTGATTGACTCTATAACCCTTCCAAATCCCAAATTCTTACCTTATCCGAATTCTGATTGAATTAATCCCACTATTTTAGGGGTTATCCTTCCATTTGGATGTGGTCAGATTTCTTTCCTATGCGGACACTGCTTCCTTAAAATGATGTTATCATGACAGCTAAGAGCAACACCGCCTTCCATGTTTGATTCATCGGGCTCACATTCCTCATCTGTCTTATTTCCCGCCTTGAATGCCCGATGACGGTTTTATGGATGCCTATGACCAATCGAGCTCATACAACCGACCTTTACCATTTTCTTTAAGTATAATGTCCGATTGTCACGTATCTCGTACATTTTCCTAATCACTCATCGGGCTTCCGTTTTTACGCCAACTTATGGCTCGGATGCCCGATGAATGTCATCCTTGCCTGGCCTCCCAATCGAGCTTCGATGCTTGCCATTGCTCACTCATTACAAGGATGATATTCGACCGGTTAGATCATGACCCAAACTGCCTATCGGGCTATACCTGAGTTTAGACAACAGCCTAGCCTTAACGTTATCCTTTTAAGTCCGATGAACCTTTGTAATCCATGGACCGACCACCCTCAACCAAGTTCTGGGTCATCCATCCTCAAGCCCATTTTAACACTTCATTCGAGCTCAAAAACCTTTGGCGGTTTTTGAGTGCAGACAATTGCCTCCCAAAAGGTCATTTCAAACGTCCCGCCTTGATTGATGTGACCTTTTGAATTTAAAATCTTGCCACATATCCTTCATGTCAGATCCTCGAGAATCCCACCAGACACTCCACATTAAATGCTACGCGTATAAAGACGATGAGATTTTCAAAAACCCCTTCACCTTAGTTCATTTGCGTCTTTATCTCTCTCTCTAGAACTTGTATCTCAGAGCTTCTCTCTTTAAACTCCATTCTTTCCGGCAAAGAAACCACTATTCCTACTATAGAAATGGCCCCCAAAATAGCTCCGGCAGCCGCTTCCAAGGGCAAGAAGACCTTTTTGGATGCTCCGCCTCCTTAGAATCGCTGTAGAGAAGTAAGGACCCTAGCCAAGGTTCACGCTGCAGAGATCTCCACTTATAGTTTTCTCTACTATAGTGCTCCCAATGGTACCCTGGTGGCGCCTGGACTTGGTGCAGCGTTCCATGGTGACCCTCTGGCGGACTTCAACCCATACTTCCCCCTAGTAGAAAACAAACCATTCCTCCAACTGCCTGCTAACTGGAACAAGGTATAGGCAGCAACCCACCCTATTAGGGGTTGGCCCACCCCTGCTGCAGACTGGGACAAGTGGGTGACCAGGGTATCGGCCTCCAAGGCCGATGTTTGGAGGCGATCGGGCATCTTCAATGCCATCATGCTTAGTCGGTCACAACTCAAGATTGACCGACCTCTGTTCTTCTCCGCTTTGCTATTTTGGGCGTCGTCCTGTAATGGGTTTCTCTTTTGCTGCAGCCCAATGGCTCCAACTATACAAGACATCAGTTACCTGCTCGGGCTTCATCCCCATGGAAAAGAGATTATCCCTGGCCTGGACGTTGGAACGGCCAGCTTTTCCTACCCTCAGCACGAATCAGTTAGAGATGGGGCCATATTACAACTTTTAGCGACTTCTTGACCGCTTGCATAGGCAAGGAAAGAACCGAAGTGACCGATGCCGAGCACACTGCCTTTCTCATATACTAGCTGAACAGGTATCTCTTCTATTCAGCCAGTCAAGCTATAACAAAAGAATACACCACTCTTGCTCTGGATTTGGCCTCAGGTAAGCCTTTATCTCTTGCCTCTCTTGTGTGGGCGCACTTAGTGCGTGGTATGACCGATTTCGTTCAATCGGGCTTTAGTGCCAGCGGAAGCCCAATATGAATTCTTCAACTTTGGTTATACTCATATTTCCATCAGTTCAGACCGGCCGCCCGCCAACTAGCAGTTGATCCTATTTTCGCTGTCCATTTCATGGACGTTTTTTCCTTCTTCCTACTCCTTTGAGGAGTGTTTTTTGTTCTTCTATAAGGGATGTGTCAATCGAGTTGTTCCTCTCTTCACACCCTTCTCTTATACCTACCACTTTCCCATATTTCTCAAACTTCCAAATGATCCTTCTAACTGGGGCTCAGGCACCCAGTCCTCTTACAATGAAATTTTCTTTAGCTACTTGGTAGCTAGAGACATTATTTTCAGCCTGAGTATCCCTTCTACCAACAACAAGTATGGGGCAGAGTACAACTTTGCTCCACTCTACGCTCGATAATTTAGGCTTTCTCAACTGGTGCCCGTTCCACCCACCATAACTATAAACATGGACTGGGTTTAATGCGGTCTTATTTGTTAATGATGGGCAAGTAAAAAAGATAAAGAACGGTCTGGCAAATTGAAGTCGCCTTCAAAATTATACCATTCTCGGGCCGACCTATTGTGACTGACGAATTTGAAAAATGGTGGTCCGACCGGTCCGCCCAAATATTTAAAAGCACCGCCGCGGAGATACTGCTTCAATTTTATGTGTCATCAGCCGTAACGGCCGATGAATCTGTCACTGCCCTGGTAACGGCCCGCAGGAAACAAATAGCGAAGAGACCACCTCGGAAACTAGCACCCGGCCAGGGGCCATCAAAGAAAAAGAAGCAAGCTGCACAGTCATCTAAGGTATTTCTCTTGCTTTTCTTCTGAATTGTTTGATTTCATTTCATCTCCTTGATCAATCGTTCTTTGCGCTATTTCAGCTTGTAGATGAGCATTCTGGGAAAGACACATTGCCGACCGGCCATGACTCCCAACCACTAACAAACCAAACTCAGACTCTTCCGGTCGACCTCCCAACTTTTCCTTCCAAGGCGGCGGCCTAACTCAAGAAGGTAGCAAAGAGGGTTATACCCCTACACATGATTCCCCCCTTAACTCCTTCAAATGGGGATGCGACTGCTCTTGCTGGAGGCTCTATCCCCAAACAGGTTGTCATTTCCTCCAGCAGTGAGGGCATTCTCGGGGATAACGTGACCGAGCCAATTGGAGAGGAAGTGGAATAGATGGTCGTGCCACTGACGGAGGGACGTCACGACGCCCCATCTGAACAAGATACTCCTCCTATTGCACTGGAATCACCCATTGAGCCGACGAAAAAAATGGGTACGGCCGACCCTACTCCGATCACTACGGATCCTTTAACTCCTGGTGTCGAGGATAGTGCCCCATCTGACACCTCGGCCATTGATTCGTGTCCAATATTGCATTCTTAACTTCACGATTTTACCCTTATTGGACACAAATTATCACTTATATTGGGAGATTTAATGGATTTGTTATTCTTGTTGTTGTTCACTTGTTGCTAATAAAAATCTCTTTCTTGTAGTGTTTGGGAACTTGTTCAAAGTGAGAACCAACTCCGTTTGGTTCTTATCTCATAAAAGGTAAAGTAAAGAACTTTAGTAAAGGCAGATCGATCCGGCCCTATGAGCGGATCCATCCGTGTGTTTTAGAGGAGCTTGGTATCAATTTCAAAAGAAGCGGATCGATCCGGCCTTTTGATCGGATCGATCCGCGATTCCGAAGGAACCTTCTGCCAGAAAAATTCCAAGATGGATCGATCCGCCCCAATAAAGGGATCGATCCGCGGCTGTTCGAAGAGATATTAACTGTCCAGATGAAAGGCGGATCGATCCGGCCCAAAGAAGGGATCGATCCGCGGCTGCAGTTTTCTTCCTTTTTAATTTACAAGTTTGCCACTCTTGTGGTTTTGTATAAATAGAAAGAGTTGTCAATTTTATTAGAGAGCTTGATATAATTAGTTTTTAGGGTGCTTTGCTCTCATTTTTGGAACCTAATTGGGTTCCCTTCCATTTCTTCTCCATTTTTGTAAACTTGAAGCAATCAATTGAAGTTTTAATGGCATGGTACATCTTTGATCTCTTTTCCTTTGATGATATTGCTATGTTGTTCATTATTAGTTAGATTTACTTAGGTTGTGGATCAGGAGCTCTTGGATTTAATGTTGTAGCATTTCTAGGGTTCATTTGTGTAGGAGTCAAAACTAAGGGCTTCGTCTTCTTTGTATTGCATTTTTGATTGTCAAAACTTAGACTTTGAATCCTACCCTATGTATTTCATATGGAATATTATTTAACCTTGTTTTTTGCACTCCATGTGTTTGATAAATGTTGTGTGTGGGATTTATAACTTAAGGTCTTCATCTTTGATGTCAAGCATCTTTGATTGTTCAAACTCTTGGGTTTTAAATACTACCTTTTGAAGGCTTCATAAGTGATTTGTCTACCAAGTAGATTAGTTAGTGTAGGGTGGATAAATCATTCGGATTAGAAGCCATAGAGGCTTCATCTTGTATGCCATGCATCCTTGATAGTCAAACGTTAGCTTCAAATTCGTTTCTATGAAAATCTCAAAGCTCCTTTTATCTATCACATAGATACACTCCTTGTGTTTGATAATATGCCACAATGAAGTATTACCTTAGAATGTGCTTGAAACATTAGTCCATTTCATCTTGTTATGACCCAAGATGGGAGGGGAATGATCCCAACCTATTACTTTTTAGACTAGTATTTGTTTATTTTTTATCTTCCAAAAGCCAAACAAAAAGCCGCAAGACGCAAAGTCACTTTTATTCCTTTTTATCATATTTTCGTATTTCCTCTTTTTAGCATCATAATTAGTTACTAAACTTCCTAAACGTTGTTCTTGTATCAATCCCTGTGGACTCGACACCCTACTTCCAACATACTAAACTTGATTTTGACAACATCAGCCATCGCTGAGGCCGATCAAACCACTGCGGGTGGGAATGCTAGAGTCTTAATAGAAGAGGACGATCAAACCGTTGCCCCTCTTGCGCTGAACTAGCACTCCACCCGGCCATCCACATCCCAGCCAAGTAGTGAGGCCGGTGTACGACAAGAGATTTTGGCCTTATTATCTTCTCATACCCAGGTATTGCAGCTTTAGTACGGGCTCCTTTCTTTAGTTTTTACTAGAACCAACCCTTTTAAGTCTTTTAACCAGGCCGTCCCATTGTGTCCAGCACCGTTCATCCCATTTGACGACTTTTTTAGCGGCCTGGACCTCAGTGCATTTAATTTAGGAGCCTTTTAGCCCGAGGTCGCCTCCCCTTCAACCCTTCAACAAACAAAGGACCTTCTACTAGGGCTGGTCGACCAAGACCTGACCGGTCTTCCTCCCTCTTCCGATGTGGGCGCTTCCCTCGGTGAACTCCTTTTTGACCGTTCTCTATTAGACGGGCAGCTCTCTATGCTTCAGGAGATTCAAGAAAGGTTACTGAGCTACCGTCTCTTAGAGTGATCGGCCTCAACTGTTCAAGCCGAGGCTGAAGTTCATCTCGAGGCTCGACAGAAAGCAGTACAATTTCTCCATGCTACTAAGGCAAAATACGAAGGTGGGAAGGTTTCTCGGGCTCAAGTTGTCACACCCGTTCCAGAAATTTATGAATTTTTTTTATGCATCATTTGAGATTTTTTGAAATTATTAATGTTATTAATAATTTGAGTTGAGGTTGACTGTGAGTCAACGGTAAGGTGTCAGTGAGGACACAAGAACATGGCAGTTCATATTGCATGGGCATGACTAAATGACATTTATATGATTTAAATGTTATTTGACTTTATTTGGTATTTGATGAATAGTAATTTTATCTGTGTTGTGGGAATTCTGGTAATCTTTGATATTGTTATATCATTTTGAGAATTGTGGTGAGAACGTGAGTGATACGTTAATTAAAAAGGTAGGTTGTGTAGAGATTCCACAGAATATAGTTTCGGACGTTATTTTGGACCCAAACGAAACCTAGTCGGAAACTTTTGAAATTTATAGTTTTCACTCGTAAAGGTATAAACTGGACGTGTGCAAAGTTTCATAGGTTAGTTAGAAGTTTGAGAAACTTGCGGGGAGGTAAACGTAATTCCCATAAAGTTTGCCTATATATAGGTGAGGATGAGATTTCATTCTCATCCAAACTCACAAATATCTAGAGAGAGAGAGAGGAGAGAGGAGAGAGAAGGGAGATTGAGCCAACGGGCTTTGCGACGCCGATCGACGACCATTCGTCCGTCAGATTTTCTCCAGATTCAAGATTTGAACTCGTGGAGGTAAGACCTACGTTTTGATGCTACTTAGGTCGTGTTTGGCCAATTTTTGTAAAAATATTAATTCTAGACTTTTGGGGAAAATCAGGTAAAACTCGTAGGAATCACGTATAATTTGAAATCCGACGATTAATTAGCCCCCTAGACGATCCTTCAAAGTTTGAAGAGATTCGCACGAGGTATGAATTCTAGATCTATGAAATATATGGATTTTCATGTTTTGAACATCATTTTTTATATTCTTGGATCCGGGCGAAATTCATGTATTAGTTAGGCCCGTTAATTATGCACGTGAAATTACATGAAAAGCACGTATAACTGTTTATGTGAGCATGTTATGTGTCTACTTGGGTCAAAGGGGAGTTTGGTGCAAATTCATCCCGGGTAAGCTCCTCGAACCTTGAGGATTATGATTGTGATTGAAATGGAATTGGAATTGTGGTTGTGTCTGGATTGGAGGTGGGCCCAACCAGTACACGGTACCTGGTATGGAGGAAGGCCCAACCAGTGTACGAGATGCGTGGGAGAGGTGGGCCTCCTACGGCATCGACCGGATGAATGCGTACCACTCACCCTAGAGACTATTTCTATGTGTTTTAGATGCTTAAATCATGAACTGTCATATAAGCATACATTTAGAATTGTACGCTCAGCATATAGCTGAGCAGTGGAGATGTACTCCATTCCAGGTAAGAAGAAAGACAAGAAGAATCGTGAGGAGTGAGGCCGAGGAACGCTGGGGAACCACATTTGTATATGTTTTTGTTTTAAATGCTAAAACCTTGTGTAAGGATTTGAAATTGTAATAGTACGTTGTAATAGATCTTTGGATTTGTTCTGTAACATGGTAATTCTGTAATTAAACGTCTGTAGTTATGTTTTGAATGTTGAAAATCAGTTATGGTTGTGATTGTGGTTGGTGTGGAGAAGTATGAGTTGTTAATTATCAACACAGGGCTGCCCAGCAGGGGAGCAGTCGACTGAACCCAGGATCAGTCGACTGGATCTCGTAGGATGGAGATACTGAAAGTGAATAGTAAGAGAAGCAGTCGACTGGACCCTTGATCAGTCGACTGAACCACTTTCAATTTTGGTTACTGCTTCTCGTAATGGTAAAAGCAGTCGACTAGACCCTGGGTCAGTCGACTGGACCCCTTTTGTAAACGGATGGATTTTGGTTCTGCTTAACACAGTCGAATGGGGACCTTGATCAGTCGACTGAGCAGTCGACTGGGGACCCTGATCAGTCGACTGGACCTCTGTTGAGAATTTTAGGTTTTGGTTTCTGCTCAGTTCAGTCGACTGGACCCTAGGAGCAGTCGACTGAACTCCTGTTTTCAAAACTGATTCTTTTGAATGTGTTTTCCATTGGCCAAAACTTTTTATAACTCTGATTTCAATGGATTTTACAAACTCAGAGGGTAATGTTCCCTAAGTTTTTATTACCCAGGGTTGTATTAAAGTTCTTTCTGCTGCGTATAGTAATATTGATGTTTGGATGAGCCTTGGTGGCGTGCCACGTGTCCTATTTCCACGCGTAGTAGGATGGGTCGTGACACAAGTGATCGCCCGAGGTGATTGGCTGCAAGCCCGTATAGCTTCACTCAAGGCTCAACTAGAGTAGTGCGAGGCCGTAGTCGCCACCAATCAAGCGTCACTAGTGAACATAGATGAAGTCCTGGCCCAGCTTGGAGGAGATGCCAAAAAGTGCAGTGACCAGCTCCAGGCTAGCCTTCCAATCTCTCGTACCTGGTCCCAGAAACATGACAAAGGCCAAACATGACCGGGTTGCGACAATAAAAACGTGGGAGGACCTGAAAGCCAAGCTTAGGAATTTTAGGTCGACTTAGATGCCGATTCCTCATTTATACTTGTAACTTCTGCACTTTCAATGAGTCCAAGGTCCCCAGTCTTATTTCATCAAGCCCTTCTAACTCAGCTATCATGTCCTCTGTGTATTCAGTGTCGATCGGACTGTGACGTCCATAGGTAGCATAGCATCATGCCCATACGTTAGCATGAATGGGGTAACTCCGATACTAAACCTTTTAGATGTCCAATAAGCTTATAGTGCTTCGGACAGTAGCTTGTCCCACTCCCTAGGGTTTTCATTGATCATCTTCTTAATGATCCCCTTAAGGATCTTATTAGTTGACTCAGCCTGCCCGTTGGCCTGAGCATAGTAGGGGTGGAACTAAGAATTTAAATTCCTTTGCTCTCTGCAAATACTGCCGTTTCCGTCCCTGTGAACACAGATCCCTGATCGGCCATGATGGTCTCTGGTAGGCCGAACCGGTGTATGATATGTTCTTCAAAAAATTTAATCACCGTTACCTAGGTCACCATCCTGCATGGTATGGCCTTGGCCCACTTAGTAAATTAGTCCGTAGCCATTATAATGAAACAATATTGGCCCGATGATGGTGGTAGGACTTTGCCGATCAAATCCATAGCCCATCCTCTGAATGGCCATGGTTTTATTATTAGTTGAAGTTTCTTGGCCGGTACTCGTTGGATCGGGCCATGCTTTTGACAGGCTTGGCATCCCTTTGCGTAGTTGATGCAATCTTTTAGCATGTCAGGCCAGTAGTAGTTATACCTTCTTAGAAGCCACTTCATCTTTGTCCCGGCCTAATGAGCTCCACAAATCCCTTCGTATACTTCGGCCATCACCCTCATGGCCTGTTTCTTCCCGAGGCACTTTAAGATTACATCATCACCAATGGGTTTCTTGAATAGTTCCCCATCTAACACCACAAATCTGACTGCGAATAGTCTGATTTTGGTAAACCCTAACATTTGGATGATTTAGGTATTCGGTGATAGGGATTCTCCAATCATTGTCTTCCATCAAGACCGAATTAGTGGTGGTATACCAGCCTCTCTTTGCAACTGAAGGTAATGATCGGACATGAACCGTGTCATACCCCGGAACGGCAAAAATAGAGAAAAATATATTTCATTTTTGGGTCCAAAGGCAGCGACTGGTGAAGTCACATGATTGTCCACACCACGCAGTACTAAGCAACAATAAGAGAGATAACAAGAATGAAATCTAGGTTCTCAAAAGGAGGTTACTAACTATTAGACATCAGAGTCTCGAATCAAAATAAAACACATCGGAAGTACAATTGTCAAGGCAATATATGCATGATTACAAAAGGTCTGGAAAGCTGTAAAGATAATTAAACTATAGTCTAGCCTAATCTTTAGTTGGCGTAGAGGTAGTCCTCGGCGTAGTAGTCCTCTTCTGCCTGACCTCCTTTGGGGTAGTCCTCTGCAGAGACATCATCACTGGCATAGTAGTCCTTGCCTGCAGGTCCTACACCTATATAGTCATGACCAGGGTACTCTGGAACATAGAAATGTCCAACGGTATAAACGCCGTCAGCTTAATGAAAGCTGAGTGAATTAGATACTAACAGGGTATCAACTATTGAAGTTATTACCAGTTAAACACCATTTAATTCAGTGAGGGTAACTCCTTTAATCAATCTGATGATACGATTATTAATATCTTACTCATTTTAAGTCCAACAATACATGTTCGGATAGGGGAACTGTCACACCCCAACCCGCCCCAGCGGATTAGGACACGTGTAACAAGGCGATACACACCCAAAATTCACTAATTAGGAATAAAAAAATATGAATTAAACCACCTTTAAGAGCTTTGTTGTGACAAAAACTAACCCAAGGGCAAAATAGTCATTAATAAGTATATCAAATTTTTATACCAAAAGATAGGTCTTTGAGTCCCGGTTCCAACAAAAAAAAACAGTGCACGAATTCGAGTTTTCTAGAGAGAGATATTCACGTTTCCGTAAAAGTGGACGGCTGCTGGAAACATCCGCCCACAAAATCTGGATCGATCCGAATTGGTATTTTTCTAGCAGAATGCCCCTCCAGAACCCCGGATCGATCCACCCTTTGTACCCGGATCGATCCGGATTCCTGCAGAATGGTTCCTGCTGCTAAATTCTACTGCAAGAAGTTTTAAAACATGCCAAAACATAACCAACACTCATGGGAACTTCACAAAACTTTGGGAAATCATTTCAAACCTATTCCCAAACATTTCCAAACATAAACCAAGCATGTTTCACTTACCCACAACTAAAATTTGATCAAATTCATTCATTAACTCAACTTTTTTTGAACCAAAACAAGATTTAGTAAACTCAACACTTATCAAACTAGTATTTTACAAAGCCAAGACGGAATTGAACTCAACCTACGCTTGATATAATATACACAAATAGAACTTGTCCAAAACACTTCCGACACAATCCGGCTTGTCGATATAGTTCAACCTAACAACTACCGCATATTTACCCAAACATAGGAATTTATACAAGACTTTCCTAAGTTCAACCCCAAACCACTAAAATACAAGTTAAAGGTTACAAACTCATGAACATATCCCAACGTTCCAACATTGTCATTTGTGAGACTACAATTTACAACATTTTACAATTTTTAAAATAAGTTCATAAGCTCAAGATCCAAATCTTCCCCATCTCTTTCATCTCTCCCATCATTTCCTCTCCAAGTATTGCTCTATACCTGCGGTGGTTGTTATTTACCACAACAGAAAAGGAAAACAGTTTTCTTAAGAATTACGCATAGTGAGCATTCTAACATGATTATATGTTTAACACATGCAATGCTAAAATTCATACATAAGACGTAACCGTAATCGCCGAGCACCGGTTATATGGTTCACTCAGACTCGAAGACCTCCCTTGGTCCCGTGGCCACTTCTATTCCTTGGACTTTCGTATTTATCGGATTCTTCCTCTACACCACCCTTATTACTCCCAACAATGAACCATTTCTCCGGTGCTCATTGACTACCACATAGACATATAAGCACATAAACACATATTCATGTATCAACATATAATTTTCATAGAATTGACATAGAATTCACATTATTAACATCTTTATAATTCCTAATCAAGAATTATCATCTCTAACATCACATATAGCTTTGAACCCATTAAACACAATCATTATGTTTGTATAGAAAACTCACCTTAAGCAAAATTATACCCAAATTCAAGCTATAGAAGTGTTGAATTTCTCCAATTAGAGCTCAATTTCAACATCAAAATGAATCCTACAAGAATTCGGTAGACGACGTCTCACCGTTAAGTATGAGCTACCAAAATCCAGCAATTTAAATGTAAATTAAGGGTATAGAAACATTTGTCTCACCTCCACGAGTCCTAAAATGGCTTCAATTTGTGAATCCGACGAATAGCGGCGACGGAACGGCGAGATTACGACGTTGATGACTGTTTCTCCGAGCTCTCTCCCTTTTTTTCTTTTAATTAAGTGAATTTTGAGAGTGATATACACTCATTTGACACCTATACTCATACATGCAATGAGTTGTCAAAATTTTCCTTTATTTCCATTTACATCCCCAAAACTTTCTAAGCTCTTATTATGAAATCCCCCAAACATTCCATTAACTACCCAATTATCCAATGGGTGTTTGTCTAAGTTTCGTATGGGTCCCAACACGGGTCCCACATACTTTGTGAAATTGCTATCGCACCTACTAATTTTAAATATTTTTCATTTATACCCTTATATGAGTATCCAACATAAAATCAATTGCTAACACATATATCTACATATAATATGGAAGCATTTTAAACAAATACTCTTGTAATCATATAAATGCATTTAATCATTTAAAATGCAAATTACCAATTTACCCTTCGCTGGATTTCATTTCAATACCAATACATGTCCTACCTCACTAGGGACTTTGCCAACTAGTGTCCCTCTCTGAATTTTTTTTACATGGGCGAGTCCAAGCCTCCCCTTAATCCATTTTATACACTAATTATATTAATTAATGCATATAAAAAATAATAATTATAATTTCCTCTTTTTTTCGAGTACGGGTGTTACAGGAACAGACTCGATAGTAGTTCACTCTTAATGATACACCATTGCTCCGTCCACCGCTTTTAAGAACATATGTACAGTCCACCGCAATCATGGATACCACGTCAGTCCATCTCCAGCTTTTAAGAACATATGCACAGTTTACCGTACTACAGGGATATAAAGCTTTAAGCAACAGTACATCATTCTATGCTACGACTTAGCGACGTCTAACAATGATCACGGTCCACCGCAGTCGTAGACACCTTCGTCTGTCTACCGCTTTTAAGAACATATGATTAGATCATTTGGCTATCTTAGGGCAAATGGTCCAGTCCATTACAGTCGTAGACACCTTCGTCTGTCTATCGCTTTTAAGAATATATGATCGACCAAGGCCCGTCCACGCAAGATTCCCGAATCCTAACAAACCAACTTAAGTTCAACTCTAACATCGATACATAACAATCCCAGTGTGGCCTGACCACTCTGAATGAAAAGAATGATAACTCCATGGGATTCACGACTATAACATTATCTAACGTCACAACCATAATCCATTAATCTCGTCGTTACTATGATCCTATGTCACATTATCTCGTTATCACGTATGTATTACAACAATAAAGCATGCTGGGAATATTGAACAGTAATTAAATAACTAAACAGTTGTAATATAAACTAAACAAAAGTATCAACATGCTGTAACTGTCAATCGATTGGGACAGGGATCCAATCGATTGGATCACATGCTAATCGATTGCTAAAATTGGCAATCGATTGGTATATCAAGAATGGCAATCGATTGGGAAAAATATCAATTGATTAGTATCTAAATGATGGCAATCGATTGGAAAAAGTCCTAATCGATTGGGACTTCGTCTTCTTCAAAGTGAAGACTGTCCAATATATATAAAATAGGAAACACATGATTTAAGCTTCTTCTATCCATTCAAACATGTCTTAATATCAATAAAATGCTACCAAGTGAGTTTAGAACTCACCTTAGGTGATTAGAGGGTGTGTTTGGGAATGTGTATTGAAGCTTGGAGCATCAATGGCTTATCCCTCTCTCTCTCTCTCTCTCTCTCTCTCTCTCTCTCTCTCTCTCTCTCTCTGCCTCTCTCTCTCTTCTTCTTTTCTTTTCTTCTTTTTTCTTCTTCTCCTGATCTTCCTCTTCTTCTTCAATCCATCCGGGTGTGTGTGTGAGTGTATGAATATATATAGGTGTATATATATGAGTGTGTATATATATAACACACACAAATACTCCATCTCACTCTCTCTATTTTTGTAAACAGAAATATGCTCAAAATGAGCTAGTATATATAGATGAGGAGTGTTCACGTGGCCAAACCCCAACCAAGGCAAGAGAATCTGCCCAGATGCTGCCAATCGATTAGCATAAATGGCAATCGATTGGTATTAGGTATAAATGCTCCAATCGATTGGTAAAAGTGGCAATCGATTAGTATTGGCAATTGATTGGTATCTTGCCAATCGATTGAGATCCAAATTATACCAAAGGCAAGGGAAAACTCATACAAGTATTACAAGAAGCATACAAGGTCTTATTAATATAATATATTACAAAATATAGGACTGCTTGATCCTCTAAATTCTTTCCAAAGGACAAGGCCGATCCCGTCTTTGCTAGCTTATCGGCCTCGATATTTGTAGACCTAGGGATATAACTCACACTTATATCATTAAACGAATCCATAATTTGGGTGGCTACTGAGTAAAACGGGCATAGTTTCTAGCTTTTTATCTGGAATTCACCTGATATTTGCCTAATCACCAGCCCTGATTCTTCCTTTATAGCATAGATGATGCCCCCATCTCGAGGAGCATTTCGAGCCCGATGATGAGTGCTTCGTATTCGGCCTGATTGTTAGTACATTTAAAATCGAGCCGAAACGACATCTTAGTCATTTTGTACTTGGAAGACATAATAACCACCCCTGCCCCAGCACCTTCAGCATTTTTAGACCCATCAAAGATCAACGTCCAAGGAACTAAAGATGTGTTTAGTATTTTAGGTGCTGCTGATAAATCTCCCAGATCCATAGGGTCTGGGTGATCAGCCAGAAAATTGGCTATGGCCTGGCCTTTGACCGATTGTTGTGATCAGTATTGAATGGCAAATTCCTTCAAGGCCAAAGTCCATTTCCCAATTCGGCCACGCATGATAGACCTTGACAACATATATTTGATCACATCAGTTTGACATATGATATAAGTGGAAACATGAAGCATATACGTTCTTAACTTTTATGATGAAAAATACAATGACAAGCATAATTTCTCAATCGGCACATAGCACTGCTTGATTGGAGTCAAAATTCTACTTAAGTAATAAATGGCCTGCTCATTCCCTTGTTCATTATCTTGTGCTAACATACTTTCTATTGAGCAATCGGAGGCTGATATATACAGTTTAAGGTACCTACCCTTCTTGGGTGGCATTAACACAGGGGGTGTAGATAAATATTGCTTTATTCCTTCAAAGGCCTGTTGATGGCTATCTTCCCACTTGAATTCTTCATCGGTCTTGATCTTGAGAAGTGGGGTCCATACCTGAGTCTTTCCTTCACAGTTAGAGATGAACCTTCTAATAAGGAAGTTGATCTGCTCGAGTAGCCTTTGAAGCTCCTTCTTGTTGACTAGGGGCTTTACTGCTTGGATAGCCCGAGCCTTATTTTTGTCTATCTCTGTCCCTCTCTGGTGTACTAGGAACCTAAGAAGTTCCCTGCCGAAATGTCGAACGCACACTTGAGAGGGTTTATCTTAAGTTTATGAGCCCGCATTCTTTCAAATGCCTTTTCCAAGTCCCTTAAATGATCGGCGTAATCTCCTAACTTTACCACCACATCCTCAATGTAAACCTCCATGAAACGTCCAATCATATCATGGAAGATTGAATTCATCGCCCGTTGATAGGTAGCTCCAGCGTTCTTCAGTCCGAAAAGGCATGACTACGTACCCATTCAAAGGTTCCAATTGCCCCCGGGCACAGAAAAGCTGTCTTTGGGACATCTTCTTCGGCGATGTAAATTTGATTGTAGCCCGAATCCCCGTCCATAAAGGACAGAATTTGGTGCTTAGTGGCCGAATCAATCAACTGATCGTCCATGGGCATGGGATATTCATCTTTTGGGGTAGCTAGGTTTAGGTTTCTGAAGTCAATGTAGACCCTGAGCTTCCCATTCTTCTTTACCACCGGGACTACATTCGAGTCCCATTCTATGTATCGGGCAGTCCGAATGAAGCCAGCGCCCAGTAGTCTTTCAATCTCCTCCTTCACTTTAAGATTAACTTCCGGTGATATTCTCCGAGGTAGCTGATTGAACAGTCTGAACCCCACTCTAATTGGTAATCGGTGTTCCACCAGTTCCCTGGATAGCCCTGGCATCTCATCATAATCCCAGGCAAAGAAATCCTTGTACCTGTGTAAGAGTGCTATTAACTCGACCTGATATTGTGGCTCAAGCATCTGACTTACATAAGTAGGCTTATGCTCTCCTTCTTTGCCTAGGTTAACTTCTAAGAGGGGATCTTGAACATCAGCCTTCAAATAATCTAGCTTTGCGGTGGCCGTTTCCAATTCCTCCATTTGGATCTCCTCCTCTCTTGGTAGTTCTTCTCATATATACAATCGGCTAGGTTAACCATTCCATCAATTGGGTCGATCTCTAATCTTCTATCGGCCAAATATGCGCACCATCTAGCCATGCTGGCCTTCAACGCCAGCTGTCTCTTTACCTCAATCTATTGTGGATTCATCTAAATCTTCTTGTTCAGTGACCTCTATCGACCTTGATTCTTCTGCCCGACTAGGGTTGTAGTAATGAGATTTCAAGTCCAATGGGACTCCTTTACGGAATATGGTGACGTTTGGTTTGCCTAATTTTTCACATCCTAATAATTTGACAGGGCCGATGTCGTCCTCATATAAGACTGTATCGACGATTTACACGCGTGCTATGAATGGTTTTGTATCTACCCCAACTACCCCCACTTCATTTCCTCTCTAGAAGATCAAAAACTGGTGGAGGGTGGAATGAATACAACAGTTAGGATGAATTCAGTCTCTGCCTAGTAAAGCATTGTAGGTAGTCAATGTCTCCACGATGAAGAAAGTAGTCATGACTGTCTTACTACCAACGATCAGTTCTAGAGGTAGAATACCTTTAGTCCTCGACGGTGTCCCCGTGAAACTTTATACGTTCATCTCAGTCAGTATCAACTCAGATTCAGACTTCTGAAGAACTCTCAGCATTATTTGGGGCATAATGTTGATGGTGGATCCCCCATCAATGAGGATTCTATTTATCAGGATCCCTTCGATATGTCCTTTCACGTATAGCAGCTTTAAATGCTGGGACATTTGATAGGTTGGTTTCTTAAAAACTACCTTGATAAGACCTCCTAGCTGTTGTCTTTCCTCAGTCTGCTGCCCCTTCGGCCTTAAGATTGCTATCTTTGGCCGATCGGTCTGTAGGCCAGCAGCATCCACGTTTTAACTCGTAGCTTCCACCACCTCAGATTTGACAGTCTCTCCTCCACTCTAGAATATATCTTCTATAGTGGCTGATTCTTTGGCCAAGCCCTCTATTACATCGATCGCCATGGCCGTTGGTTGATCAGGTTTGGCCATAAAAGACATAGGCAAGGTGAACACCATATTTGATGTCAGATTTGTTAGGATAGACCCGAATTGGATTGGCATTGCATCTGAATCCGACAAATCATCATCGGACAAGACATCTATGACATCGATCTCGGGTTTACATTCTTCTTTTAGCTTTTCCAACCTAAAACTCTCCTTCAGGTGCTTCGTGGTGTACATTGTTCCTTTTCCCACATTCTTGTTAAAAACGGGCTCCCCATCTTTGGGATCGAGCAACACAGGTGAATTGGGCTTAGGAGATCTATTAATTCGATTCTCCCAGTACTCCCTCTCTCGTTTGGCCTTCTTTGCTCGCTGATACCTTCTTTTCTGAGATCTGCTGTATCTAGGAGCTGCTGGGAATTTAGGGTGTTTAGCTCTGTACCACCTTCCTTCATCCACTTTGGGTAGTAGCACCATCCTTGGGCGTGTGTCCGAAGTTGGTACCTTTCTGTGCACTTCTTCTCCAAAGAATGCTTGATAACGCCTTTTCTCCGAGGGTCTCTTGGGTCGGTCTGGGTGGTTGGTGATAGCTTGGGTTTCCGTTCAGGCTTACCCTGGCTCCATTTAGGCAATAATAGCCTTTCATGCATGGATCTTCTCAGGCTATGCTCTCTACGCTCGTCCATCCTAGGCCTCTTGCTCGGGTTGGAGGCCTCTTTCTTGACATCGGCCTTACATCTCAGACAAAGGCCCTGCTCAATCAGGTCAAGTTGGTCTCGTAAATTCGCTATTAAACTATCAGTGGTTGATCTGGCCATTTCTACCTCGGCCTTGCATCCTGTTTCCTTACTCTGCTCATAAGTCTTCTGGAGCTCATGTATTGTCACCTTCGGACATCAGTGGCCGAAATGGCAATATATTTTCCTTCTCTTTGCTTTGGCAATTCTTCCCTCTTGGTCAAGTCCACCTTTAGCCTTAGCCTGGTCAGCTTGGTCAATCGGGCGTCACCATATTAGCACCGGTGATTTGAGGGAACGGATTAACGTCAATTCCCATAGCTTTGTACGAGAATTTGAACACTTCTTTCTCCACATTTTCCTGTAAAACATTACAAAAAACTACGCAATTATTAGTAGAATGTTTCCAGGAATTATGCCATTTACAGTATTCTTTGTTTTTCAAGTCATCGGCCTTAGGGATCCGATGACCTTCACTGAGCTTGATCACTTTATCGGTCAATAGGGCATCGAAAATTTGATTAGCCATAGTTATATCAAAAGTGTAGTTTTTCCCGCCTCAAACGCCATCCTCTTTGCAGCGGCATTATTGTTGATGGGCTTGTTTAAGGCATTACATACAATCGGCCATTTGTAAATTAACTCGGCCATATCGGTTTCTGCTTCGAGGTCATAGTCCGCTAGGTGGACCTCGTAATTTGGATCTTTGTAGTACGTTCCCTTAGACGAGTTCCTTTTCTCCTGCTCATCCAAGAGGTACAATCGTAACAAGCGGCCCGCGTGGCCAGCTCAAATAAATCACGGAAGTCAATTCCCTCGAACCTCTTACGAAGTTCAAAGGACATGCCCCCATGGCCATTTTCACGTATTCCTCTTCGGGCAAGACCGTCTTACATCTATATTTCGCCTTTCATAAACGGGCTATATAAGTTTCAATGGTCTCTCCGGCTAACTGCAACACCCTGGACAAATCTGCTAGCAATGTTTCGGGCTCAGTCCTATAGAACTGGCTATGGAATAACTCTTCCATCCCCTACCAATTCTGCACGGAGTTGGCTGGAAGATTGACGTACCATAAAAATGCTATGCCCGTAAGCGAGTTTGGGAACAACCTAACTTTTAATGGTTCACTGCTACCAACATGGCTGCATTGAACTATAAAACGGCCAATATGTTCCACCGATGACTGCTCACTTTTCCCAGAAAATAGAGTAAAGTTTGGAACTTTGTACCCTTGGGGAAAGTTGACTTGGTCAATTTCGGGCGAGTATGACCGTCAGTATGTCGGCCTCTCCATCCTTCTCATAAACGGGCAGTACTCTTCGTGTATGGCCACCACCAACTCCTCCATGTTGATGGGTGACTAAACAACGTGCTGAGCCACCACCACAGGTGTATTATCAGAGGTGGTAATTAGTGTTGGTTGTTGTTGGCCAGATGAGTCCAAAAATCGTCATTGGTCCTTCTCCCCCCAACAGTGTGGGCAGGGGGGCCCGATTAGGTCTCCGTTACGGCCTAACGGCCGACCAAAAACAGGTGTCGCAGACCCATTGGGATCGGTGGCTACTAAACCGCTAGCTTCTTCGATTTGTGATTCAGACTGTTTGCCTGAACTATTGTGCTCTCTAAGATTTGGTATTACATACGGCGGGTCCTTTGGCTTATCGGACACTAGTGATGCACCAGAGTCCGACCCAGTAGACTGTTCCTTGTTATTATTGGCCTCAAGTGTAGTTATGAGTTGGCCCATTCTTTTAAATAGGCCTTCCATCTTTGAGTGTGTGATCCTAGTGGACGTAAGGAGGTCAGTCTGACCCCGATGTCTTTCGGCCATTTGGCCGATTAAATCCTTGAAGTTACCCATCGATTCTATCAAAGCGTTGTAGTCACGCCTCATAGGCTCAATGTTCGTCCTTAGGACTTTTGAAATTGCCTCTAGAGACACACTACCATCATGTGGGGAATGGCCGGTACTCTCTTCAACAGATGGGTCAATGGCAGGATTGTCCTGTCCTTTTTTCCCGGTCTGTTTGTCTTTCTTCGGAGGCATGTCTTGACACTATGGGTCCCACTGGGCGTGCCAAAAATGTTTGCTGTAATTTGCGCGAGCGTGCCAGAGCCAAACGAGCTCGGTGTGTGTGCAAACTAATTTCTAATTCGCTTGAGTGAGTGATACTCAAGGCTTTCTAGATTTAACTTCTACACAGCGTAATTGTGTATGACGAGTAGGAACGTACCCTCGTCAAAAATCCCTTGGCAGTACTGAAGCGCACAAGCGAAATAGTGCTGAGTTTACTAGGTAAACAATCACATACAGTTTAATAAAATATGAAGATATTTTATTGAATGTTTGAAAAATTATAACATACGACCAAAGAACAAAAACAAAACATGATCTGATCATTCAAAGAATGAAGGAGTAAAAATAACAAAAGGGAAAACCTACTTGCTATAGACGCAGAATAACAAGAACATAAAGGTTTGAATGCTTTGAATGCTATTGAGTGCTGTTTTTTTAGAGTGACGCGGAGTGAGCAGCTTCTTTGGCCGGTCTGCTGATTTATAGCGGCCTCTAATACTCCTAATAAGGCAAGACCTCCTTGGCTTGCGCCCCCAAGCAGTTTGATTGACTATAAAATCCTTCCAAATCCCAAATTCTTACCTTATCCAAATTTTGATTGAATTAATCCCACTATTTTAGGGGTTATCCTTCCAGCTGGATGTGGTCAGATTTCTTTCTATGCGGACACTACTTCCTTAAAATGACATTATCATGACAGCTAAGATCAACACCGCCTTCCATGTTTGATTCATCGGGCTCACATTCCTCATTTGTCTTATTTCCGCCTTCCATGCCCGATGACGGTTTCATGGATGTCTATGACCAATCAGGCTCGTACAACCGGCCTTTACCATTTTCTTCAAGTATAATGTCCGACTGTCACGTATCTCGTACATTATCCTAATTACTCATCGGGCTTCCGTTTTGACGCCAGCTTATGGCTTGGATGCCCGATGAATGTCATCCTTGCTGACCTCCCAATCGGGCTTCGATGCTTGCCATTGCTCACTCATTACAAGGATGATACTCGACCAATTAGATCATGACCCAAACTGCCTATTGGGCTGTACCTGAGTTTAGACAGTAGCCTAGCCTTAACGTCATCCTTTTAAGTCCGATGAACCTTTGTAATCCATGGACCGACCACCCTCAACTATGTTCCGGGCCGGCCATCCTCAAGCCCATTTTAACACTTCATTCGGGCTCAAAAACCTTTGGTGGTTTTTAAGTGCAAACAACGTGCCACCAAACTGCTTAATTTGTTTGAGAATTTAGGGTGTGTTTGATAACCCAATTAAGTTGTGAAAATGAAAACTTTCAGCACTTATTTTTTTTCAGTGCGTTTGATAATGTACCACTTAATTGAAAAGGCAGCCAAAAAATCACTGAAAACTTCTTTAACTGAAATTTTTTTACTGAAAATAATCACTGAATGCAATATATTTCAAGAGTTGAAAAACTATTTTTCAATATTAAATTTTTAGTTTTATCAAAACGCACCCTTAGACTTTTATCTTGGAACAAGCTTTACGTTGGAATGAAACTCTCAAGAATAATTTGAAAGAATATTTTAGAATTCATTGATCAAAATTTTAACTCTTTTTCACATTTTCTAAAGGTCATTGTTTTGCCATCTTCATTATCCCCCCTCTCATTCTTCATGTGTGAGAGACTGAGAGGTTTTGAACCAGAGCATTTCTCTGCTTAAATATTATGTATTAAGTAGGGTCCACTAATTAACATCAAGAAATGGGTGAATTGAGCCGTGCTTAACCAAAAATTGTCGTACACATAGGCACTAAGCTAGGCTTATAAACTATTTTTATTTTAAATGAAAAATATATATTAATTAAAGAAATTGGAAGCAAAGAATCCCAGTTTAGTCAGGGGCGGAGCCAGAAATTTAGTATAGGGGGGCACAAGCTTATACGGGGGTTCGGGGGCAGCGCCCCCGACTCGAATTTTTTTGGGTTAAAATACTAATTTCTTAAAAGAAAAATCTTCTAGTCCTGTTAAATCTGAGAACTCACTACTGATAAGCATTTCAAAGATGCATCAACAACATAATACTATCAAATATGAAATATCAGTGCATTTCAACAATAAAGATGCCAATTTCTTAGCAAATATCACAATAAGTAAACCCATACTTTTATATGATAGATTTGCATATATAATAATACAGTGCTGAAAAAAAAAAACCATTGATTCGAATAAAATCTAATAAGAAGCTTTTCAGGAAACTTTTTTCAGGTTTTGACCATAAAAATGAGCTTTCCAAGGTCTAACATTTAATAATCCTTCTTCTTTTTGGCTTAGTTCTAGAATTTTAGTCCTGTATGTTTATTATAATTACAAACTTGGCCCTATATTGTTGTATTGAACTATATTTTAAGGGGGGCACAATGAAAAATATACACAAAACTAAGGGTAGATTTTTAATTGTCCAAAAGTGAGGGGGGGCACGTGCCCCCTCTTGACCCCACTTATCTCCGCCCCTGAGTTTAGTTGTCACCAATCTATCATATAATTGTCATGCAATTTGAGAACAATCAATATAATATAATATAATATAATATAATATAATATAATATAATATATATATATATATATGTTTGTGTGTGTGTATGTGTGAGTGTCCGTGTGTGTGAACAGCTAAAAGACATGATCCTTCATTATTCTTATTTCTGAGACAATGTGAGCTGGCTGTGGACTCCGGCCGTGGTAGGTTACAACTTACAAGCACAAACTGGCTGTCGCGTGGGCTATTTTCAATACGGCAAATTAGATACTTGCATGTTATTTATTTTATATTTCTACGTATAGCAGGAGGATGGTAGTGTAAGGCAGGGGCATTAGATTTGATAAAAAAAAAAATATAATGTATATAATTTTTAATGTGTAAATGAAAGAGAAATAAGTTCTATTAATTCTTAAGATTGTATTAGAAAAAACATGCTTGAACAACTATATTAATTGACGTTAAACCTACAATTTTTTGTTGGATAAATAATATATACTAATAAAAAATTTTAAAAATTTAAAGTGAAAAATTTTATAGACTAATTACATTTACTTGCTATTTCTTTGACCAACTGTTAGAAATTGTGTTCGGAATTCATAGAAAAAATATCTTAAGTCGAATTAGAAAAATAAAATTTGGCTGCGTTAATTATTGTAGACATATTAAAAGATTTATAATTTGAAAAACAAGTGAAATAAAACATTAAACCTTAAATGTATTGAACATGCACTGCCGACAAAAGAATTGAGTTACAATGTTCATATTCAATAATTGTATACACTTTAAACTTTTATAGAAGGGTACTGTACACAAGATAAAGGGGTAATTAGGTAATTCAATTTATAATTGTACATACTTTAAATTTTAAAACTCTTTTTTTTAACACATAACATTACATATATATATATATAGGGGACTGCTATCCTACAATATAAAGATAGTAAGATAGCATTATATACAATTAAAAAATGGACAAAAAGGTCTATGCCACCTCATCTAAGTGGGGGTATTATAGTAACTTTACAATGAGGGCACTAATGTCAGTACTTCAATTTTTTGTAAGATTTCTTTAGTGCCCCCATTTTAATGACATGGCATGAATATATATTTTTGTCCAAAAAAAATGTGCATAGGTTTATTTATGCGATAGGTTAGCATTTTCCATATCTATCTATCTATTTATCTATATATATATATATATATATAGATAAACAAAAAGGATAATTTACAAAAGAGAAAAGGGTAACAAAAGAGTAATTTGCTAAAAGGCATAAGCTAGGGTAATTTGGTTATTCAATTTATGATTGTACACACTTTAAACTTTTAGGCTATTTTCTTTAATGTATAGATAATATATACGCATATATACACATACATATACAAAGTAATTTATGAAAGGCAAATGGGTAATTTGGTTCTTCAACATATATATCATAATACAATAAAATAACATACATATACAAACACACACACACACACACACACACACACACGCAAAGGTAATTTACAGAAGGCAAAACGGTTTTTGTTAATTCAATTTGAGAAAAGAGAATTTATAATTGTGCACACTTTAAACTTTAATGCTCTTTTTTTAATAATACTTTCAATTTATATATATATATATATAATAAAAACAATGTTTATATATATACACATGGGTAATTTACAAAATGCAAAAGAGTAATTTAGTAATTCAACTTATAATTGTACACACTCGAAATACATAAACAATAATAATAAATTATAACATGCATGTTTATACACACACACACACACACATATATATATATATATATATAAAGGGTAATTTACAAAGGGTGATGCTAATGCCAAAACACAATGTGCTAATGCCAAAGCACAAAGTGTCACTAAAGCTTTAACTTAGATATGTGTCACTAAAACTTTTAGTGACACTTTGTGCTTTGGCATTAACACATTGTGTTTTTGCATTAGCACTAGCCTTTACAAAAGGCAAAACGGTAATTTGGTAATTTAACTTATAATTGTACACACTTTAAACTTTAACAAAAGGTTACAAAAGGCAAAATAATAATTTTATATAATAAAATAATGTGTGTGTGTGTGTGTGTGTATATATATATATATAGAGAGAGAGAGAGAGAGAGAGTGATAATTATAAAATGCAAATGGGTAATTTGGTAATTCAATTTAACAAAATGGTAGTTTGTTAATTCAATGCATAATTGTACACAATTTAAATACACAAATAATAATAATAATAAATTATAATATGTATATACATACATACATACATAGAAAATGATAGTTTACAAAATTAACTTAAGGCTTGTTTGGTAATTTAAAGGTTTCTTGAAAGATGCCTTAAGGCTCAAACAAGCCTCAAGTTACTATTTAATAGTAACTTGTGCAGATAAATGTGATGTGAAATTACCAAATAACTAAATTAAAAATCCAAAATGACCAATAAAACCAAATTAATTTGAAATATTTAAAGAATATTCCTTTTAAAGCAATGGTATACATAAATATTGACTAAAATGATGAGTAATTTAATTTTGTGCCCTGGTGGCAATTATAGTAATGCGCAAGGGGCAGAAACATACACAATGATTTAGGAATAGGCATGCTTTAATTGAAGTACTTGGCATCATTTTGTTTCTCATTACCGTGAATTGAAGTTTTTGAAATAGTTGATAAACACTGATGAGTATGGCCAGAGACGCAGAAAAAAATTACCTTAAAATTTTCATCCAAGGACATAAATATGTAAAGTTCTTCTTTAGTTGTAAAAAAAAAAACAACATAATTTTACATATAATTTCAAAGTACCCAATAACACCTTAACCAAAAACAGAGTCAGATAAACTAAATTATATAGACTTATAGTCAAATTAAGGGCCTGTTTGGAAAAGCCTAAAATAAGTTCTGATTCAATCCAAGTTTACTTTTTTATATTGTTTTTGTGATAATCAAATGTAGGTTGGTTTGACAAAGAACCTGTTTTAAGAAATTTATTAGATAGGCTGGACATGGATTCCTATGTCGGGATGGAAATAGATACTCACCAAATTAGATTCTCGTAAGAACCAGATAAAAAATTAGACTTGTACTGAATCATGTACTGTTTTAGGCTTTCCCAAACAGGCCCAAAAGGGTATAAAAAATTTGGATTCATCACCACCAGTACCCACCTCTTGCGCCCCCTTCTGTTTCTTTCTTTTCCCAGTTTTCTTTCCTCCTGATTTCCTTCCTCTGTGGAGGCTTTCCCTTCCTTTACAAAGGTTGTCTAGGGATTTTTTCCCCTCTTTTCTGTTACGTTCTTGTGTTTGTTCATTTTCTTGCCTGGCATCTCTTTGGGCTCAAGATGGTAGATGTTGGCTAAACCATTTTTGAAATAGTAGGTTGATTTTGGGTATTCATTGGGTTATGTTTGGTGGCTTTGGAGCTCTCTTCTATTGTTGTGTTACTTCCCATGGTGTACCTTTTGCTACCATGGAAGTGTTTCTAGCAACTTTGATTGCCTCATTTGGTGAAGTTTCTTCACTTGTTTGGGTTTTGCTCCCTGTCCATCTTCTTTCTTTTGGTGATCTCTAATATCTACAAGGTTGAAGTAGCCCTGGATTCTGGATCTCTTCTTGCGGCGCGGTAATGGTTTTCTCTTGCAGCTAGCGGAGTGCTTTTTTTGGTCTCTTATACACCCCTACCTATTGTTCCTTTTATTGTTGTGCCTTTTAAAAAAAAAAAAAAAAAAAGAAATTTGTTGTTGTGTTGCTTTATCTTTAATGATTGGTTAATCTCAATGAATGTTTGTTTGAGAAAAAAAAAAAAAAAATTTGCAATAAACTCTTAGTCTGGTCTCAAGACAGTGAGGTTGGTAATTTTATTCAATAGGAGGGCGCTTACAATTCAATTTAATTAGGTTGTAAATGTAGGAGTAGGACCATTTAATTTGAGTGGGTCTGGTTTTTATGATATCGATCCTTATTGGAAATTAATAACACTGACCTCCTTGTTCTCTTGCATGCTTACAAAAAGGGCTTGGCATTGACTAACTTTGAGTGGGCTTAAGTCGACCCAATTCTGATCATTTCGTCATAATGCAAGCCCAAAACGAGCCTGGTGCGGCTAAATGCATAAATAAGACTAGAGTAAAGATTGGGACACACCCAAACACACAACTTTTACGACACAACTCAAATAATGTGTCTATCTCTCTCATGTGATGTCACTGGATCCCATAGTGACACGGGAGAGAGATAGACACATTAATTAGATTGTGTCCCAAAAATTGTGTATTTAGGTGTGTCTCAAGTATTACCTATAAGACTTATCCTAAGAGGCCAGGGTTGGATTTAGAAATTTTTTGTTGGGGGGCTTGGGGGTAGTTGAGTGTACGAGGGTTCAAGGGCAGCGCTCCAGAAACAATTTATTTTGGGGGTCTATCTATACATATTTTTCGTGCAAGACAATCCTATATATATTGATACAAACACTCAAGAAATCTTCTCCCATTGTATGATACAAATATCAAAGTTACAAAATTTTGGGACCTTTTACTACCCATATAAAATTATAGCTAACAAATAGCACTTAAAAATAACTACCAGATGCCATATTTTTATTATTAGATGGTACATAAGAAAAGTTAATACTGAATGACACCTAAGTTACAACAAAATAATACCTTAGTACTTTAAATTGAGACCAAGAAATTGAATGTATCATACTTGGATGTATTGTAGAAAATTTTCAAAACTCAAAAACCAAGTGCTCGCATGGTAACGTTGTGGTTCATAGTTTTTGTTTTCATTTTTTGGATTGATGTCTGCCTCTAATGTAATACAAAAAATAAAAACCAAAACTGAAAATAAAAAACCAGAACGCGAGCGCTCAAACAATATGGAGTTTCTACATTTCGCGGGGGGGGGGGGGGGGGGGGGGGGGGGGGGGGGGTGTGGTTTGGCTTGACTGTAAAATAATAGTATTTTTTAGATATGTACGATTTTTTTGTAAAATCAAGGGGTAGCCCCTTGCCCCTCAATAAAATCCGCCTCTGTGAGAGGCTAAGACCGATAAGATATTAGGGTTTTTTTTTTGAATAAATCATAAAACAATAAGTTGCACTAAACTTGAAATGTGACTTTCTTGTCCACAAAAAAAGGGGCAAAGAGACAAAGTGGGGATAATATGTTTTACTTTGGTGACATTGTATGACAAGCCAATAGAATCTCGCTATTCAAACAGATGTCTATCGTAGTTTGACGGAAAAAATATGTACATTTGCATTGGTGTAGTAATATAGATTGTAGATAAATATGCACGCAAGCATACAAGTTGGGTATAAGTTTGTTACCTAGCGGAATAACCCAACAGATCGTCGAACGGTATTGTTACGAGCCCGACGTCTTCACCCACGAACTGCTGCTCCTTGTAGCCTCCGTGTACACTCTTATGCTTCGCATAAGTCGTGAAAATCACTACTAGAGCTGTCCTCGTACGTATCACGCGCTAAATCCCCAAGCTCCCATGGTGATGGCTTTAGAGAGAGTGAACCGTGAGGAGAGAGAGAGAGAGAGAGAGAGAGAGAGAGAGTGTGTGACTATCGTTTTGTAGAGACAGAGAGAGAGACTGATGTGATTAATCTCTCTTAGGTTTTTAATGTGTGATACATATCCATATATATATAGGCACAAGAAAAACCTACTAGGCTTAGGACTCCAAAAGCCCGTTATTTGGTGTCCAAGCTAGCTCTCTCTTTGGACCCAGTCCAATTTCATGTGGGTGCCCGCATGGCCCGACCACATTATTTGTTACATCTCTCACTCACCCACATAGGGTTAGTACTAAAACTAATCTCTCTACACAACGGAACTTCTCATCTCTTCATACAGGGAAATAGAACGTGCGATCTTACGAAAAGAAAGTACAGCGACAGGAGTGTAATGCCAAATCATCACCATAACCAGCAAGACACATCACTCGGAAGCTTCTCGTGTATGCCTTAGACGATTGAACCACACCAGACACATCATTCTCAATCCCTCGGTGAAAAGAATTGCTACATCACCTCAATGTTATGTACTCATGATATATCAATAACAAAATACGATTGTCGCAGGCCTGCTAATGAGTCACAAAAACATGGTGTGTTATTGAATGGTCTTCCCTGAGCCCACATGTCAATTCGACTAACTTGACCGCTTGCCCAGACACACCCCATAGAATGGAATTATCTCATCGTCCTAGGATAGCATGCTAAAGTAGCTGTCATCAAGCGTCCTCTTCATGACATAGTCTCAAGTCATGAAGGCAACCAGTTTGTAGGATAACCAATGTCTTGGATATGTGACAAACACTGAATATTGCACATTTATGTGCCAATATAATAGACATAGTGCTCATTTAATCACCCAAATCCCTAGATTACATGCATATTTGAATTAATATAATTTAATGGTAATGTCACTCAAATGTGTGTAATTATGTGTTTTTACATATTTTATATCTTTAGGTAAAAATGAAGCGAAATAAAGGAAAGGAAAGAAGTAGCAACCACACTATAGTATTTCTAATATATTATGTTAGTCAAATATGTGAATAGTAACCAAATAGTAACAATCATTGTTTGGTAGGAAGAAAAAAAAAAGACGCAAACATCCAAGCTTGAAGCTTGGATGTACTTTTTTTATAGTTTTTTTTCCCTTCGCACACACACACACACACACACACACACTCTCTCTCTCTCTCTCTCTCTCTCTCTCTCTCTCTCTCTCTCTCTCTCTCTCTCTCTCTCTTTTGTTATGCAGGTTTTTGCAGAAGAAGCTGCCAGAGTTGGGGAGAAAATTGAGACCGCGGAGAAAAAATGGCAAATCTCGTGCCAAAGATGACGAATGCAATGATGAGTTTTCTTTCAAAAATCGTCTATAAAACGAGGCATCACAAGCTGCAATGAAAAACAAAAAAACAATCACAACAACACTGTTAGGGAGAGAATAGTTTAGGGAGGTTATCATGTGAGCACTTCATATTGTCCCTAGAAATAGGAAACTTTAGTTTTTCTTTGCCTTTTCTAGTTCTAATAGTTGTAAAAATTTACTTTTATGTAATTGATGATTTCATATTCACAAATATGTAGCAAAACTTTGTGTACTGTATTTCTTAAATTAAAATATTGGGTAAATTACACAAACCTTCTCTGAGGTTTGCCTTAATTACACGGACATCCCCTGACGTTTCAAAAATTACACGGACCTCCCTCAAGGTTTGTAATTAGGTAACAAAATACCCCCTCCCCTAACGGTCCGTTAGTTTTTTTTTATATATTACCCCTCCCCCCCCCCCCCTAAAAATTACAATCAGCCCCCCCTAATATTATAAAATTGTCATACTAAGCTCCATTTCTCTTATATTTTTGTGCTAATTATAAAATCCCTCCTCCCTCCTATGTTTTTTCGGTTAATTTTTTTTAGCATTAACTTATATCTACACAAAATACATACAAATAGGTCCAAATTTTTTTTTCCCCAAACAAACCTCTGTCAACCCCCCCCCCCCCCCCCCCCCCTGTATTAATTTTCTAGATCCGCCCATGCCCCTATGCTTCAAAAGTGGACAGTTAACCCCCTGTGATTGTGGACTAAAATGGAACTGTTATGATTTCACTAAAAACAGACAAAAATTCTAAAATTTGTTAAAAATATAAACACTTGACCCCTTTTGTGATGTTAATTTTGGGGTTAACTCTCTTTAAGGAAGCAGTGATATCCTTTAACCCCAAAATTAGTCTCACATAGGTGGGTTAAAGGATATCATTTTAAAGCATAGGGGCAGGAGCGGATCTAGAAAATTAATACAGGGGGGGGCTTGACAGAGGTTTGTTCGGAGAAAAAAAAATTTTGGACCTATTTATATGTATTTTGTAGTGATATAAATTAATGCTAAAAAAATTAACCCAAAAACATAGGAAGGGAGGAGGGATTTTATAATTAGCACAAAAATATAAGAGAAAGGGGGCTTAATATGACAATTTTATAATATTAGGGAGGGCTAATTCTAATTTTCAGGGGGGGCTAATGTAAAAAAAACCAACGAACCGTTAGCAGAAGGGACGTTTTGTTACCAAATTACAAACCTCGAAGGAGTTTCGTGTAATTTTTGAAACCTCAGGGGAGGTCCGTGTAATTAAGGCAAACCTCTGGGGAGGTTTGTGTAATTTATCCTAAAATATTTGTTTCCTTGTAGGTCCTTTGTCAATTTATAGTAGTAAAAGTAATCCTATTTAAAATTAGATTTAATATTCTTAGTCTAGTAGTACTTGTAGTTGTCCCCTAAAATAGTTTGAAACCCCAAATTTTTAGTTTTTATAGCAATATTCTCATTCACTAGAAGACAGATTTTGCAATTAAATGCCAGATTTCTTAGCCGTGTAGTTGTTATAATCACCTACTAAAGTCCTTAGCTTACCATATCCATATCTCACTCCAAAATTATATTAGGATTTGGTTTTGCCTTATTTGTGCTCTTGAAGTTCAGCCACTGTGACCCCACAAGAATCCAAAGTCAAAAGTTTTTGTTCAAAATTTCCATTTATTTATATTTTATTAGCCTAGTTGTTCTAAACTTTGCTATTTTGTAGATTCCACAAATTCAACCCAAACTCATGTTAAGTGGAGAAAATATATTAATATTATATTTCACCCTAACCTTAGTTTTATAACTTTGATTTTAATTGGGCAGTCACTGTGTATATCTATTTAATCTTTCTTTAAAAGATTATTTAGAAGACAATTTCAATTCTAAAATGGTAGGCTAAAACTTTAATTGGGGATATGTAATAAAAACTTAGAAACCACAGCTTCTGTGCACTAATCTTAAATGGGCAAATTTATCTAGATGATTTGTTTTTCCATTTATGGCCAAAAATATCTATGTATCTATAATTTATGACCATTTAACATGATTATATACTATGGCTATATTGGGCTCAAGAGATTCCATATTTGAAATAAGAATATAATTATATAGATTGTCAAACTATGCCTTTTGTCATAAAAAAAACACCTAGCATACTCAAACAATTCATATAACAAAGTTTACATTCCAAATATGTGTTTATATATATTTCTATCCACTAATGGACATGCAATTGTGTAGTGGCAGAGTGGTGGGGACTGGGCGCCGAATAACCCACGTCCTCGGCGGGTCACGGTTCGAACCTGGCTACTGCCCAATTGCCTTTTTATTTTTCTTTAAACCAAACGACGTCATTTCATATCAAACCTGACACACTTGATATGACCCCGACTAATGAAAGTTTATTTTCAAATAAAGAATGACTCTGCGGTCTTAAATATCAAATCCTTTTCAAATGCACAAAAGTTGTGAGATCTAGTGTTGGTTTTGCATATATATTCCCAATTCTTTTAAATCATTTCCCCCAAGTTAATTAATATTTCCTGTTTTTAATAGTTTTGCTTAAATATTTGTATAATTTTTATCTTTCGCTATAATAATATCCATAAAGTCACTTGATGTAAATTTAGTTTTCATTTTTTTTTCTTCCTTTTCTTACTAGTATCTTAGTTAATTTATTTTGCACTATTAAAATCTTTACCATAAATTGTTATTAAGAAAATAGTTTTTAATTAGTTTATTGCAAAAATATAAAAACTAGTAGTTTAATAAAACCCCACAAAAATCCATCATCTTTTATTTTCTTTTTAGTGACAAAATAGTTATTGCCTATCTTTGTTTCCCGTTCCCTGTGGGTTCGACCTGGACTTCCAGAACTTTATCACTTGTACAATCACCTACACTTGAGTGTGATAAGAAAACGCGTAAATAGGATGTCGTCAAGTTTTTGACGCCGTTGCCGGTGAAAAGGTTAATAAAAATAATAAATAAATAAAAGTTAGGTTTAAAACTATTTCTACCATTATATCTATATCTATATATATATATATATATATATACTTACTCTAGATTATATATATACTTATTCTACCTTATAAATAATCTAGTATTTTTTTAAAAAAATAATGATAACATAAAAAAAATCATAATAATAATTAAAAAAAATTATATATAATTTTTTGTTGTGAAATATATAAAAATATGTATTTATAAGTATGTAAGTGTTTATCTTCTAAAAAAAATGAGCATATATATACATATATAAACATATCTTCTAAAAAAAGAAACAGAGGATACTCCTGAATATTCTCCTCAAATTCCTTATCGACAACGTTTAAGAAAATGCCAAAATGATAAGAATCAGGAATATTTAGAACTATTTAAACAAATGTATATTAATATTCCTCTCTTAGATGCGATTAATCAAGTACATGCTTATACAAAATTTTTAAAAGATTTATGTATTGTCAAACGTAAGCAAAATGTAATAAAAGATGCGTATTCTGCTGATTTCGTAGAAGAGATTAATTCCATTGTATAACATAATTTACCAACAAAATTTAAAGACCCAGGTACACCAACAATATCTTGTATTATTGGAAATCACAAAATTAATCATGCACTCCTTGACTTACGAGCTAGTGTAAACTTGCTTCCTTATTCTGTTTATTAACAACTTGGATTAGGTGAGCTAAAGCCTACTTGCATGGTATTACAACTTGCTGATAGATCTACAAAATACCCGCGAGGAATTTTGGAAGATGTTTTTGTCAAAGTTGACAAATTTATTTTTCCAGGAGATTTTGTCATCCTTGATACAGAACTAGTATTAGATGCTAATGTGCAAATATACCAGTCATCTTTGGAAGACCCTTCTTGACTACCATTGATGCCACTATTCGAATCCGCAGTGGTATGATGACTGTAGTATTTGAAAATATGACTTTTGTTGGCCCAAATATGGAAACCTTAGAGGGGGGTGAATAAGATTTTAGCGGAAATAAAACTTTTTAAAATTTAATTGCAAATTAAACACAATCACAAACAATTATGAAAAAAGAGAAGGGAAAAGAAACTTGCATACCGAGTTTTCAAGTGGTTCGGCCATCCGCACACCGTGGCCTACGTCCACCCCTAAAGAACACCTCTTGAGAATTCCTTTACTCGATCTAATTCACGAGTATAGACCAAACTGTTACAAGAGCCTTCAATCTCTTCCAAAGAAAAACACCTCTTATTTGCAATCAAGGGTTACTAACCCTCACTCTTTACAATTGATTTGGGTATAAATGATAACTCTCTCTATAGTGGATAATACAATCAAAGCTCACACAATAACTCCTTAGTGAGTAGATAATACAAATAAAAGCTCACTATAATTTACTCTCAAAGAAATACAAATCAAATATTAGAGCAAATTGATAAACTCACACAACTAAGGCTCAAATGTGAATGATTAAAAATCAACAAGTTGTGTGATTCAAATTGATGTTTTTCAATGGATTGATCAGCCTAAAATGGTGTAGGAAAACATGTATTTATAGGCCAAGAAAGATTATAGCCGTTGGTGGCAAAATGGTAAATATTTGGTCTTGAAATAAACTAGCCGTTATGCATTTCAGCGCGATCCAATCGACTAAAAAATCGATCCATTCGACTGAAAAGTTTATAGCAGTAGCTACCTTTCAAAAATAGAAAATATTCAGCTTTCTTACAATCCATTCGACTAGAACAGTACCTCCGGTCGACTGGACTCTTCAAAAATCAATCAACTGGTTTTCTACTGCTTTTTGGCAGACTGACACCTCTTCACTAAAAAGGCCATAACTCCCTCTACAAAACTCGTTTTTGCGATTCGTTTGAAGATTCAGAAACTAGATTCAAATATCTTTCCAACCATATAAAACTCAACATCTAGTTCCTTACCAATTAGATCAGGTTTGTCTCTAAAGATGACCCATCTGCACAAAGGTCTTTGTTTTGACTTAGCCACCTGAAAGCTTTTGTGAAATGAATTTAATTGAGTGGTCAAAGTATGTTTAGTTCCTTGAAAGTATTTTAAAGTGTAAGAGCAAGGATCTTAAAGCCCAATTAAAGTTACTTGAGCCCCTATGAGTGATTGATCAAAATGCTTACATGTAAATCCTAATCTTCAACCAAGGATAGAAAATCTTCAAGTCTTCAAGCTTGATCCTTGTTGAACTCCATCACTCTTGGACTTCACCATATGCTATCTCATGTTCTCAAACAAAGTTAGAACATTTAAGTTCATGAAAAGAGAGATTAGCACAATGAAAATGACATGATAATTTGTTGGAATAGAGTCATTAAGAGCATGTAATTATCACTAGATTTGTCATCATCAAAACACATAAATAATGCCTTAAAGAAATTCAAGGCTAACAACTTTAAATATTAAAGTTTTTTCTAATCCACAACATCAAGAAGAGATGAGAATATTGAAGAAGTTCATGCTATTGAATCTCTATCACGAGAATATTTTAACTTGACTTGTTATAATGATCCAGTAGAATCTGTTATTAATAACTCTATTCAGAAGCTGGACAGTAATAATTTGCAAGAACATCTTCTATGTTAAGTATGTTTTAATGAAGATTCAATTGAAGAAATAATTCAAAAAAGCAATATGGACCACACATTTTGAACATTTACCACCAAAGACTGCACTAACACTTCCATCTAATTTACAAACTCCACAGTTGGAATTAAAATAACTCGCTAAAGAGCTTAAATATGCTTTCCTTGGTATTAATAATACTTATCCCGTAATAATATCATCTCTTCTAGACTCCAATCAAGAAAATAAACTCATTAGTATGCTTTAGAAGTATAAAAGTGAAATTGGTTGGAGTATAGTTGATTTAAAAGGAATAAACCCTTCAATATGTACTCACAATATATATCTTGAAGATAATGCTAAAATCTTAAGAGAAAAGCAAAGAAGAGTTAATCCTATTATGCAGGAAATAGTTAAGAAGGAAGTTCTCAAGCTACTCGACATGGGCATTATATATTCAATTTTCGACAGTAGATGAGTAAGTCCAACACTAGTTGTGCCAAAGAAAACAGGAATTATAGTTGTTTCGAATTCAAAGGGAGAATTAATTCCCACTCGTGTCACTACTGGATGGGGTGTATGCATAGACTACAGAAAACTCAATGCTGTAACCCGTAAGGATCACTTTCCTTTACCTTTTATGGATCAAACATTAGAAAGAATAGCGGGCCATAAGTATTACTGTTTTCTAAATGGTTATAGTGGCTACAATCAAATAGAGATCGCACCAGAAGATCAGGAAAAAACTACTTTTACATGTCCATTTGGAACTTTCGCCTATCGCCGAATGCCCTTTGGTCTTTGCAACGCACCTGCGACCTTTCAAAGGTGTATGCTAAGTATTTTTAGTGATATGGTAGAAAAGAATTTGAAAGTTTTTATGGATGATTTTTCAATTTTTGGCAAATCCTATGATGATCGCCTTAGCAATCTTCATAAAGTTCTCCAAAGATGTGAAGAAAAAAGTTTTGTTTTAAATTGGGAAAAATGTCACTTTATGGTCACTAAAGGTATTGTCTTAGGACACATTATTTCTGAAAATGGGATACCAGTAGACAAAGCCAAAATAGATCTTATAGCTAATTTACCTATTCCCAAAATTGTAAAAGACATCCGTTCATTCTTAGGACATGCAGGTTTTTATCGCCGATTCATAAAAAATTTCAGTACTATTTCTAGACCTTTATGTCAATTATTGGCCAAAGACACACCTTTTGAATGGACTAAACAACGTCAAAACTCCTTTGAGCAATTAAAAGACCATTTCACTACTGCACCTATTATGCAATCTCTTGATTGGAGCTTACCATTTGAATTAATGTGTGATGCTAGCGACTTTGCCATTGGAGCTGTTCTAGGGCAGAGAAAGGATAAAAAGACATCAGTTATATACTACACCAGTAGAACTCTGGATAGTGCTCACTCAACTACTGAAAAAGAATTGCTAGCCGTGGTATTCGCCCTTAATAAATTTAGGCAATACTTGATTGGTTCCCCTATTGTCTGTTTTACGGACCACTCAGCTCTGAAATATCTTCTTTCAAAGACACACACTAAGCCTAGGCTTATTAGGTGAATACTCCTACTACAGGAATTTAATTTAATAATTAAAGACAAAAAAGGAGTAGAAAATGTGGTAGCTGATCACTTATTCCGCCTCACTTTTGAGGACAAAACTAGTGAACCCCTACCTATTCAAGGCTCATTTCCTGATGAACAATTATTTTCTGTGACTTCCCTACCATGGTATGCTAATCTTGTTAATTATTTAGTAACTGGAAAAATACCAAGTAATTGGTCGTCATCTGATACAAAAGAGATTCCTAACTATTGCCAGGCATTTCTACTTTGATGACTCATATCTGTTTAAATATTGTGCTGATCAGGTAATTAGGAAATGTGTTCCTAATGAAGAAATCGAAAATGTACTTTTCATGTGTCATTCGTCCTTTGTGTAGGACATTTTTCATCTCGAGTAACTGCCATGAAAATTTTACAAAGTGGTTTATATTGGCCAACTCTATTTAAAGATTCATATTTATATTGTAAGGCTTGTAACCGCTGCCAAATGTTGGGCAGTATTAGAAAAAGAATTCAAATGTCAATGACCACTATAATTACAATTGAAATATTTGATTGTTGGGGCATTGATTTTATGGGACCTTTTCCTCCATCTTGCCAATATGAATATATTTTATTAGCAGTCGAATGTGTTTCAAAATGGGTAGAAGCTATTCCTACAAGAAAGAATGATCACCGTACAGTTATTGTATTTTTAAAAGATAATATACTTTCTCGATTTGGAACTCCAAAAGCAATAATAAGTGGTCAAGGAACTCATTTCTGTAACAAGCCATTTGAAAAGTTATTGAAAAGATATGGAGTGACCCATAAAGTGTCAACTGCATACCATCCACAAACAAATGGACAAACTGAATTAGTAATAGGCAAAATAAGCATATTCTCGAAAAAAAATGTGAATTATAATAGTAAAGATTGGTCTTCAAAATTAACAGATGCTTTATGGGCATTTAGAACTGCTTATAAGACTCATTTGGGGATGTCTCCATACAGACTTGTCTGTGGAAAAGCTTGTCACCTACCAGTAGAATTAGAACATAAAGCATATTGGGCTAGTAGAACTTTAAATTATAATATTGAAGAGGGAGGAATTTTAAGAAAATTACAATTAAGTGAGCTTGAAGAAATTCGTAAAGACGCATATGATAACGCCCGAATTCATCAAGAAAGAACAAAAATGTATCATAATAAGAATCTTTTGCGCAAAAGATTTACCCCTGCGCAAAAAGTTTTATTATATGATTCAAGACTACATCTTTTTAGAGGAAACATGAAATCTCAATGGACTGGTCCATACATAGTTAAAAATGTTTATCCTTGTGAAACTGTCGAGATTGAGGAACCTATAGATGGAAATAAATTTAAAGTTAATGGACATAAATTAAAACCATTTTTAGAAAGATTTGAACCTGAGTTGGAATCCATTCCTCTGGAGGACCCCAACTATAATGTTCCTTAATATCTTAAAACATAATTGGTATAGGACATAGTGTATCAGAGTATTTATGTTTTCATAGTCCTATACTCTTAATTAGATAACTTTATATGTGTATATATATATAAATTTTGTCATTATTATTCTATCTTTTATTTATTTATTTCTTTTTATTACATGTTATCCTTGGTTTATTTTTCTCATCTCACTCATTAAGGACAATTTCAGACTCAGTTTGGGGGGGGGGGGGGGGGGGGGGACGGTTTCACGATTAACACCTCTTTGTTTGTTTTATCTTTATTTCTTAAAACAAAATTAATCTTTTTAGAGAGATATACACTAAAAAAGAGAAAATGACTATATATAGGGCTTCAAACCCTAAAAACTTTCTCCATCTCTCTTTTTCCTTTCTTTTCTTCTTCCTCTCGCCACGATCTCTCTCTCACTCTCTCCCCTGGCCTCTCATTCTCTCATTTTCTTTCCATTTTTTTTAATTTTCTCGATCCAAAATCAAGATCCACTCTACTGATAACTAAAGGTAAGATCTATAATTCAGAGAAAAGCTTGATTTTGATTTTGATTTTGATTTTGTTTTCTGTTTTTTCGATTCCGGCTTAAATCTTAAATTTTTAGTTTTTATTTTGGATTTTTATTTTCTCTCTTTTTCATTATTTAACAAAAATATAATACATAAGTTGTAGGTACACAGTCACTAAAGAAGCTTGAAAATACCAATCGATCCACAGCCCTACCAGGTTCTCAGATTTCTAAGAGACAGGTGATATTTTTCCTTTTTATAAAAAAAAAAAAACAAAAAAAAAAAACAAAGAAACAAAAATATGGACGACGCGCTAGCTATTGGTCTTATGAATTTTGAACTTTATCTTGTTATTCTCCTACTTCTTGTTATTTTAGTGTTGCGTTGCCCTTGTTAAAAAAAGAAAAAAAAAATTTTAATTGTCTTTTCCTAGTTATAAAAAAAAAAAAAAAACAAAAAAAAAAAACAAAACAAAAACAAAAAAAATGGATGACTTAGAAGTCAAAACTCTTATAATTTTTGAAGTTTATATCAAAATTCTTCTTATTACTATTGTTCTAATGATGCATTGTCTTAAACTTTGTTAAATAGAGAGAGAGAGAGAGAGAAAGAGAGAGAAATGTAGTTTTTCTTTTTGTGTGTTCTAGTTTTTTTTATAAATTTTTTTATAAAAATATATGTAGTTCTTCTTTCTAAGTTTTCTGTTCTTAAAAAAAAATAGTTTCTGAATGTATATATTTTTTTTAATATAAATATTTTTAATTTTTAAATAAAATTCACACACACCCCCTTTAAGCTCTCTTTAATTAGATTTTAGTTGATAGTTGGAAGGAGTGGAGGGTTGAGTCTAGCCTCTCTTGTTGGCTGAGAGTATAAAAAATGGATCCAATAGTCGATGACCAGATATTAATAGGTCGCTCACTTGTTTCTGAGCAGAAGAAATCCTTTGCTGGCACTAGCCTTTATGCCATCAAAAGGAAAGCTAAAATGTTAGGATGGTGTGTGAATTGTTATAGAGAAAAATGTCCTGGTTTAATTACTCACAATGACACATCTTTTAAAGTTTACTACTGTTACAATAGACAATTCAAACCAAAAGAAAAGAAAATTTTGGTTGAAAAAGAAGACTGGATCCTTTGATACCCAAATAAATTTTGTTTTTTCATCGCTCATTTCTTTTTATTTTTATTGTTTGTTTTTAAATTTATTTTCAGTACATTCAATAATTTTCAGTTAGGTTAGACTTTAAAATAATCCTACATGTACATTTGGCTTTCATTAGCTGGTTCGATAGGCATCACCAGATATGTCTAGTGCGGTGAATGACTCTAGAAGTAGCGACAAAACTAGGTAAAGCCAGAGTTATTTCCTAGCCTCCTACTGATGTTGTAGCTTGCTAGTGATTCTAGACCCATCTCTTTTACTAGAGGTGGATGGGCTATCATGACAACTTGGACGCTCCGGATTGCGTAGCCTCTTTTGTATAGGTGCAGAGGATACTAGTCGCACCATATATGTATCTAACTTAGTGGATGTGCTTAGGAATTTTTCAGAATTTTTTCTTTTACTCTATATAAATAAATTTGACACGTTAATGTTATTTTGGGTATGCTAATAGCATACAACACATTGTCACATGTTTGACTATTTCCAAATGCTAGAAGCTCTTTAAATATTAAACATTTTGAAACAGTGTGAAAATATTTACTGAATTTAAATGGACGAGTAAACATAAACTATGCAGTTTAAAGACAAACAGTGGAAACTAAGTAACCCATGTGAACTTTTGTGTCAATCTTCCTTTATGAAGGTTACTGTTCTTTTTAATCTCATTTTTTTTATCATATCACTCGTTGAAAGTCTCATTATTTTTTTTTCCTTTGACTGATCATTAGAAGAGAACGTTCAGGATTTACCATTAGAACGTCTAAATTGCTTGAATGAACAAAGTCAATCTATTTTTAAAAAATAATTTAGGCCATCTTTTCTTTCAAATGCAACCCCCTTCACCTAATATTGCCTTATTCTCAGTTCTCTCCAAATCATGCATTGCTCCACCTGGGAGTACAAACCTCACTTTTATATCCAAGTATGTGATTGGACTGTAATGATATTGCAAGAAGTGGTAAAGAAAGAAATGAGTTGATTTTAAAAAAAAAAAACGGGAAAAAAATGAGAAACTAAAAAAATAAAAAATAAAAAAAAATTCAACTGTACAAATGATAAAAATGAGAAGATAAAGAAGAGGTTGGAATGAACTGCGCAAACACTCCAATCACATGCTTAGAACAAATACACCACAAATCTCCTACTCATCTTAATTTCTAACCTACCAGTCAAAGTCCTAATGATTTAAAAGAAATTGATTTTTAAATTTAAGTGATAAGGATGTTCTCCACGGTAGATCGCTCTTCTAATGCTAATTATTTTTTCATGAGACTTATTGTACTCCAAATGCCAATATATTGAGTCATCAAAATGGAAGCAATTCCTTTATCTTTACTTGCTTACCAAGTGAGATGTTCTCTACACCGGTTCTGAGAGTTTCTCATTAAAAAAAGTGAAATCCTAGTAAGATTTGAATTAAAACTACAAGTTTTATGACTGTTATTAGTTATATAAACTTTGAAATTAAGATTAGTTGCTTGACTTTTCAAGTACACATTGTAAGTTTAAAGAGTATAAAAAATGCTACCATTGACAAACTGTGAGTATATGTGTTGCATTACTACTACATACTTAGAAATTTCATTTTATTGTCAAATTTAATCTTATCTGTTGTAAAAGGAGAAAATCTACCTTTATTTTTACATTAAATTTTTTTTTTAATTTTGTGGGTATATTCACCGCAAACCCTCACGAGACAACATTTGTCCACTAGGGGTAACTTAGGGGTTTAACGGCTTGTTGCATACGCTAAATGCAGTCGCGATTCCCGCGATAGTGAG
This sequence comes from Hydrangea macrophylla, assembly GCA_033977485.1. NCBI lineage: Eukaryota > Viridiplantae > Streptophyta > Magnoliopsida > Cornales > Hydrangeaceae > Hydrangea > Hydrangea macrophylla. Next base: position 110,428,120 of record CM066988.1, on the reverse strand, counting down.
TTAGGTAATTTTATTTTCCTTAGTTTATTCCTACTTTTAAATAAAATTTTTAAAACAATTTATCTTTTCACTTCATTGCTAGGGACTAGCAATAAATTAGTTGAGGGGTGTGACAAACACTGAATATTGCATATTTATGTGCCAATATAATAGACATAGTGCTCATTTAATCCCCAAAATCCCTAGTTTTACATGAATATTTGAATTAATATAATTTAATGGTGATGTCACTCAAATGCATGTAATTATGTGTTTTTACATATTTTATATCTTTAGGTAAAAATGAAGCAAAATAAAGGGAAGAAAAGAAGTAGCAACCACACTATAGTATTTCTAATATATTATGTTAGTCAAATATGTGAATAGTAACCAACCAGTAACAATCATTGTTTGGTAGGAAGAAAAAAAAAAGACGTAAACATCCAAGCTTGAAGCTTGGATGTACTTTTTTTTTTATAGTTTTTTTCCCCTTTTCACACACACACACACACACACACACACACACTCTCTCTCTCTCTCTCTCTCTCTTGCTATGCAGGTTTTTGTTAAAGAAGCTGTCAGAGTTGGGGAGAAAATTGAGACCGCGGAGAAAAAATGGCAAATCTCGTGCCAAAGCTGACGAATGCAATGATGATTTTTCTTTCAAAAATCGTCTATAAACGAGGCATCATAAGCTGCAATGAAAAAAAAACAATCACAACAATACTGTTAGGGAGAGAATAATTTAGGGAGGTTATCATGTAAGCACTTCATATTGTCCCTAGAAATATGAAGCTTTAGTTTTTCTTTGCCTTTACTAGTTCTAGCAGTTATAAAAATTTACTTTTATGTAATTGATGATTTCATGTTAAAAAATATGTAGCAAAACTTTGTGTACTGTATTTCTTAAATTAAAATATTTGTTTTCTTGTAGGTCCTTTGTCAATTTGTAGTAGTAAAAATAGTCCTATTTAAAATTAGATTTAATATTCTTAGTCTAGTAGTACTTGTAGTTGTCCCCTAAAATAATTTGAAATCCCAAATTTTCAATTTTTATAACAATATTCTCATTCACTAGAAGACAGATTTTGCAAGTAAATGTCAGATTTCTTAGCCACGTAGTTGTTATAATCACCTACTAAAGTCCTAAGCTCACCATATCCATATCTCACTCCAAAATTAGATTAGGAATGGTTTGGCTTTATTTGCGTTTTTGAAGTTTAACCACTGTGACCCCACAAGAATCTAAAGTCAAAGGTTTAGTATTTTATTTTTTGTTTAGTATTTCCATTTATTTAAGTTTTAGTAACCTAGTTATACTGAACTTTGCTATTTTGCAGATTCCACAAATTCAACCCCAACTCATGTTAAGTGGAGAAAATATATTGATATTATATTTCACCCTAACTTTAGTTTTATAACTTTGATTTTAATTGGACAGTTACTGTGTATATCTATTTAATCTTTCTTTAAAAGATTATTTAGAAGACAGTTTCAATTCCAAATTGGTAGGCTAAAACTTTAATTGGGGATATGCAATAAAAACTTAAAAACCACAGCTTCTGTGCACTAATCTTAAATGGGCAAATTTATCTAGATGAGTTGTTTTTCCATTTAGGGCCAAAAATATCTATGTATCTATAGTTTATGACCATTTAACATGATTATATACTATGGCTATATTGGGCTCAAGAGATTACATATTTGAAATAAGAATATAATTATGTGGATTGTTAAACTATGACTTTTGTCATAAAATACACCTAGCATACTCAAACAATTCATATAACAAAGTTTACATTTCAAATATGTGTTTATATATATTTCTATCCACTAATGGATATGCAATTGTGTAGTGGCAGAATGGTGGGGACTGAGCGCCGAATAACCCACGTCCACGGCGGTTCACGGTTCGAACCTAGCTAGTGTCTATTTGCCTTTTTATTTTTCTTTAAACCAGACGACGTCGTTTCATATCAAACCTGACACACTTGATATGACCCCGACTAGTGAACGTTTATTTTTAAATAAAGAATGACTCTGCAGTCTTAAATGTCAAATTCTTTTCAAATGCACAAAAGTTGTGGGATCTAGTGTTGGTTTTCCATATGGGTAATTCTTTGGTGACAACTTTCATACAACTTTCATACAAACTCCTAAAAGATGTGTCTATCTCTTCTGTGTCACAGTGGGGTTCAGTGACATCATAGACGAGAGATAGACACATTTTTTTAGGAGGTTGTATGAAAGTTATATGAAAGTTGTCACCAAAGAATTACTCTTTTGCATATTCCCAATTCTTTTAAATCATTCCCCCCAAGTTAATTAACATTTCCTATTTTTAATAGCTTTGCTTAAATATTTATATTATTTCCATCTTTCACTATAATAATATCCATAAAGTCACTTGATGTAAATTTAGCTTTTATTTCTTTTTCTTCGTTTTCTTACTAGTATCTTAGTTAATTTATTTTACACTGTTAAAATCTTTACCATGTTATTAAGAAAATATCTTTTAATTAGTTTATTGCAAAAATATAAAAACTAGTAGTTTAGTAAAACCCCACAAAAATCCATCATCTTTTATTTTCTTTTTAGTGACAAACTAGTTATTGCCTATCTTTGTTTCTTGTTCCCTGTGAGTTCGACCTGAACTTCCAGAACTTTATTACTTGTACAATCACCTACACTTGGGTGTGATAAGAAAACGCGTCAATATGATATCCTCAATATGCTACGTGGCTCACACAGCAATGAAGAGGAATCCATTCACTACTCCACAGTCGATCGCAAAAGCACATACAGTATAAAATATATGCTATGGCGTTCTTCTATAAAAATGGGCATGTCACTCTGTGTTTGGAATAACAAGTAACGTCATACGAATCTTTGTCTAGACGTTACACAAAACGTCTAACCTGATTTTTTCAGCATAGTCGCTCCTCTTGGCGCCCGTCTGAAAACTCACATTCGGCTGTAGACAGGCTACATAGAGTCATGTGATCTCTCTATGTTCGACCAAATATAAAGGTCTCATCTTAGCTCCATCTAAGGCGACATATAGATATAATAAGGGTACATATCTAGCTCGTTGTTCTTACACTGCGTAGATATAAGTGTTCAAGCTCGCTTTCTAAGCGCTACAAACACACATGCCTTAGCTAGCTATCTAAGCGCCATGAACACAAATGTCTCATCTTGCTCGCCATCTAAGCACCATGGACACACATGTCCTAGTTCGCTATCTCGGCGCCAAGGTGAATCACCCGTGTGAGCAGGTCAATTCAAGCCCGGTGATATATTAGAAATGTGCATCCGTTCCACTTATAGCATATATATATACATATATATGGAAACCAGCTAGTTTATAAAACTTGAATAATAATGTCAATATCACAATGAAATGTCTAAGCACATCAAATGCCCAATTGGAGATGTGCCTTAAGACAACCTCCCTTTACGCAAACCACATCTCAAATGTGACAAAAATGAATGTCTACGTGCTAGAATGGTTTTTGAGATATTTTGCATATGCTCAGGCTTATGTGCTATCACCGTAGATGAGCACAACCTCATCACTTATAAGGTGAAGTGCCTAGCCAATGCAAAAAAAAAAAAAAAAAACTCTTCAACCAAAAACAGCTCCTCAATTAGCTGCAGAGCACACCACATATTATGCTTCTATCGTGAACAGCATAAGACAAGGTCCACAGTCCTACGAACATATCGCCAGATACTCTACACTACTCTCTAGTGATAGGACCAGGGTTGCTACAACAACGACTAATTAAACCAACCGCATAGCAGACATCTGACCGAGTACACACATTAGCATACTTCAGATTCCGTATTGCGGATGCATATGGCAAACTGGACATTTGCTTCCTCTTCTCATTATTCTTAACACATTGATCTAAGGACAAGGTGAGTCCCTTTAAAATTGGGATGTCAATGGGTTTACAACTTTTCATGTGAAAAATCATTCAAGAACCCTCATCTTGTAAGTCCCTCGTGACAAATAAATGAGCTTCTGAGAAGAATATCTCACAGTCTAAACTCCCAACTCATAGTTGGCATCACCCATATCCTTAATCTCAAACTGAAAGAACAATCACTCTCAAGCAGCGATAATGGAACTCATCTCGCTCCTAGCTATCAACATACAAAGAATTAGAACATTTTTCTTGGACCATTTAATGTACGCACATTGTACCACTGCCTAGACGATTGTTAACTTGAGACAATAAACGGATCATTTGAGACGACACACTTTTGCGCTCATTCCCTTTGGTCACAACACCAATGAGATGATCCATGTTTATCTCGTTCTCTATTAAGAAAAGAACAGTTTAAACATCCAACTAAAAAGGTTCCAAAACTAAATATGTGATAATTGCTAGGATATGGCGAATGGAGTCAGATCTTACCCTTTGGGAAAACATGCTTCCATGGTCTCCAATAGTCTTATGCACAGGCGGAATGTCAACTAACTCCCAGATCTTATTCGCGTCCATAGAGCTCATCTCATTTGGCATAGCAACTATCCACTCAGCTTCAGTAGACGAAGAAAAATACTTTTGCAAAAGAAGCAGGCTCATCCTCATCCACTTGTGCACACATTTGCATACATATGAAAATGTCTTTCTCAATTTTCAAAACAGCGATAGGGTACTTTTTCCTCATCACCATACAGTGTACTACTTGAGAATCTTGAGTGCCTAGTGGTCACTATCTGGTACACTCCCACTAGCGTCTAGCGGTGCACTCCTACTCGGCTGGAGACTAGTTCCATTTTACAGCGATTACTGGATGTGGATTCTCAATCTCCCCACCCTCACTTAAAGATGGTATATTGTCTTCAATATCCTCCAACTTATAGAGGTCAAGATATCTCTTAGTAATACAAATCTGGGGAAGTCATTCTCAATATCAAGTGGCACCATTTCTGTCATTCCTATACCCGATTGTTCATTATACTTAACATCGGCTGTCGAGCTATAAGAATACCTTATAAAGGTATGTTTTCTAGCTCTCGAGCGTAGTTTCTCGCACTTATGTGATGTATAGTGAACATAACCTCCTGAGCTCCACGGGCGCAAATGCTCCAATATGAGCTTTTTGCCTTTCCATAGCTCATAAGGGGATAGAAGGAACTGACTGAGAAGAGGCACTCTAGTATTTAGGCAGAAAACGAGAGTACATCTCCCAAAACAACATTGGGAGGTTGACTTACGCCATCATAGTCCTATCTATATCGAGGAATGTCCTATTCATTCTTTCTGCAACACCATATTGTTGCAGAGTTTCCAAAACAGGAAGTTATCTGTGTTTCCTCTTTTTCATCACACAGTTCCCTGAACTGATTAGATAAGTACTCGTGATTCTCATATTGTGCGAAATCATCTATAAAAGTGAAAAAATAAGAGGCACCATGACGTGCCTTTACAACCATAGGTCCACAGATATGTGAGTGAACTAGCTCTAATGCTTGAGTAGCTCAATATAGCCTCTCTAAAAGGCTTTTGACATGCTTTGCCAACTAAGCAAGACTCACACATAGGTAGGTCAACCTCAGCGAGTGGGCCCAAAAGGGCTTCTTGAGCTAATCAAGTCATCCTATCACATCTTATACGTTCAAGTCTAGCATGCCATGTCTCAAAATAAATTAATAAGAGAGGAAACTAGAATTATATAAAAACAACTCTTAAGTAGTTATCCCTAGATAACCAAGTCCTAGTAACACTGCCACCCAAAAATATCCATCCTATTACCACCGAATTGAAAAATGCCCTCGATTGCGCTCTTCTACCTTGTTAGTCTTGGGCGCAAACTTGCTAGCCCCACCCTGCCTCTAGGCGGGTTTACACTTACCATCATGTTTAGGCTCACTGACCTTGCGATTACTTCCACATATGGAAGTCGTGGTCAAGAGTGTAGATATACGGTTCGCCTTACCTTTTTGGCGCTCCGTATTCAGCTCAACATGTCAGAAAATGTTAAAAACTAAAAATTTAACATTTCCGTTGTTCATGATTCATTTTCTATGGACCTGAGAATCAGGCAAAAAACTAATCATAGCCCGAAACTGCAGTTCGCCAGTAAAGATGTTCTGAGTAATTTGAAATAACGAATCATACCTGTCATCGACCTTAGATGTCCTGTAACACCCGTACCCGGAGAACGGGTTAATTATTGTGTTACTATGCATTAATTAGTATAATTAGTGTATAAACGGATTAAGGGGAGGCTTGGACTCGCCCATGTAAAAAGTGTTCAGAGAGGGACACTAGTAGAAAAAGTCCCCAGTGAGGTGGGACAAGTATTGAAATGGAACCCAATAAAGGGTAAATTGGTAAATTGCATTTTTAAATGATTAAATGCATTTTCACGTGATTATACGAATATTTTTTTAAATGCTTTCATATTATATGTTGATATATGTTTAGCATTTGGAGTTAGTTTAAACACTCCCATAAGGGTATAACTGAAAAAGTTCACAATCAGTAGGTACGATAGCAATTTCACAAAATAAATGGGACCCACGTTGGGACCTATATGAAACTTAGACAAACACTCATTTAAATAATTGGAAAGTTAATAAAACGTTTGGGGATTTCATAATAAGAAGCTAGAAACTATCGGGGGTGTAAATGAAAGAAGAGGAAAATTTGGTTGACACCTCAATGCATGAGGTTGCATGTGTGTCAAGAGTATGTTTACTCTAAAAAACAATTACAGAAATTAGGAGAGAAGAGAGAGGCGCCGAGAGAAGACGAGGAAGAACACGTCTCCGACATCGACAATTCGTCGTTCCGTCGCCGTTCGTCGTCCAATTCGCGAACCGAAGCCGTATTCGGACTCGTGGAGGTGAGACGGTCATTTCTATACCATTCTTTTACGTTGTAATCGTCTTAATTTTGTGACCCTTGCTAATCGATGAGATACGGTTGCCGAATACATGTAGGAAATTACACCGGAGTGAGATTTGAGCTGGGTTTTGGCAAAATTTAGCATCTATAGGTTTAATTTTGGGAAGAATTTGGATTAGGTGAGTTTTCTAACTAAAGCTTTGATGTGGGTACATGTTATGTGCTTCAATTGTTAGTTAATAGATAAGAATTCTGGATTTAGTAGTCAAATTCATGTTAAAGTTAGAATTAGATGTTGATTTGGTGAAGAAATAATCATAATTATGTGACTATGTGCCTATGTGTTAAGTGGTCAATGAATGATTGGGAATAATGGTTCATTATGGTGAAATAAGGGAGGAGAAGAGAAAGAATCCGTTATAAAGAACGGAAGTCCAAGGAATAGAAGTGGCCGCGGGACCAAGGGAAAGGTCTTCTGGTCGGAGTGAACCATTAGCCCATGAATTCTGCGATTACATATGTTTATGTTCTTAAATTGTCGCATTACACATGTTCATGACATCATTTGCATGTTAGTTAATTCACTAAGCGAAATGCTTAAGAAAACCGTTTTCCTATTTCTGTTGTGGTACATAACAACCACCGCAGGTTCAGAGCAAGGCATGGAAATGAAGTGAATCGAACTTGGGAATGGGGCAAGACTTGGGATTTGTAGTACATGTTTAATCTTGTAGTATGATGTAAATTATGGTTTTGGACTTGTGATACTTAGGTTGTAATGCTTACATTCGTGGGGGTTGAAGTTAAAACTTAGAAGCACTTATGTAATTTCTTTTGTTAAAACTATGGATATTGTGTGTTAGTTGAGTTGGACTATTCCGGCAAGTCCGGGTGTATGTCGCAACCATTTTGGACAAGTTTTGCTTGTAACTAAGTTATATGTAAAGTTTTTGAACTCTATTTCGGTAAGAACTCTATATTCATACAAGTTGAACTAATGTTTAGGCCTTGATGTCTTATTTGATTTAAATGAGAATGGGTACAAGTTTAAAGTGGTTAAAAGTATCCTAATGTGCATTAGGATCATGTTCAAGAAATTTCATAAGCTTTCGCAAATGTTTGGATGAGTTTTAGTTCCAAACCTTCTTATGGACAGGTTGAAAGTTGCTGCTGCAGAAATGGTTCTGCAGAGGGGCTTTCGACCGGTCGAAGGGACCCGTTCGACCGATCGAAAAACCCACTGCTAGCCCTTTAATTCTAAGTGTTTCCATTTTTGTTTTAACTTTTAAAAGGCCAAGAGGATGCCTTTGGGGTCCCATTGACCTATAAAAACTTCACTTTCAATTACAAAGGCTGGTAAGTATTTTTCACGGAATTGCCTAATTGGCACAAGTTATACTAGTATTATTCAACTCAAGCTTGTTTAGTAAAGCTTCAAACTCCTCCTCAAAGTGTTTTCATGTATATGCTAGTTCTTGGCAAGAACATAAGTTAGTTACTTGCTTGAATTCAGTTGGAATGAATTGAAATCTTCCAACGGTTGCGTGATTTGATGAGTTTTCGATGCTTTTGTGCACTTTTCGGTAGTTCTAAGTTGGTTGGGAAGTAGCCCCAAGTGACTTGTGTGTTTAGGGACTTCTTAGAATGTTAAATGGGGGAAAATATGGTTCAGAAGGTATCTGGACCGGTCGAATTGACCCGCTCGACCGGTCGAATGCCCCTCTGCACAAGACAGTGATTTCAAAGGTATTTTTCGTCGCCTTTTACGGAAACGAGCATAACTCTTTGTAGAAAATTCGAATTCATGCGCTGTTTTTTGCATTGGAACCGGGACTCAAAGATCTATCCTTTGATGTAAAATTTTGTCATATTTTATTAATGACCATTTTGCCCTTGGGCTATTTTATCTCAGCATAGTAGTTTTAAGCTACTTCAAATCATGTTTTTCCTCAATAACTAACATGGTTCTTGCTTATTAGTGTATTTTGGGTGCGTATAATCTTGTTACACGTGTCCTAATCCGTGGGGGCAGTATGGGGGTGTGACATGTCCAGTCTTCGTGTACTTGGAACGTTTTCTTTACTTATCCGAACTTCAAAACTAGATGCTTAATCTAGTAGTGAATGTGCCATCGAAAATAAATTCGAGCTGATCTCACAATTCTTTGGCTATTGGGTAGTACATATACTTTCCAACAAGATCATGGTGCATGTTGCTTATCACAAAGCGCATGCTATGATCCTTCTCGAGCCACGTGTCATAGGCTTTCAAGGTTTATAATGAAATTGGGTCGGACGCCCATTATTTGGTTTAATGGGTTGGACCATAAAATAAGTTTAAAGCCCATAAACTCTTACTTACTCTGTAGGTATGTTACAATGCAATGCCATATTACAAAAATTAGTCCCTCTTAAATTTGTTACTTTTATAAAGATCGACAAAGTATGGTTTGGAAAACATTTGTTTTTGTGTATCCAGAAAATTTGAAGAAAAATATTTGACAACATGCGCAAGGGATTGACATTATTATTTGCACATTTCATAAAGTTTGTTTTAAAATCCAATTACAAATGAGTTTCCCCCTTTTTATAATTTAAGACCAAAAAATTCGCGATTATTCATTAATCAAATCTTAATTTTGTAAATCAAGAAAAATCTTTTATAATTGATTTTTCTAAACAAACATCAATTAGATGGTACAATTACCTATATAAGATCATCCACAATAATATAAAGTGTGATATACAACAAAAGTGCATATGGACCTCCGCGTGGGTCCAAATTGACAACTTAGAGTTCATGCTAAGGTAATTCAAGTGTATGATGTATGAACAAAGAAAACCATCCCTTTACAAGTAAGCTTTGCCAATACAAAAAATATAACACTCGTCCTCACTTTACATTTATACCCATAAAAAAATAGGGATGCTTTGTTCATATACATACACAGAAACAACCTTAAACATACATCGCAAGGACACAAGCTCCACAAATTATCAATTAATTGTCCATTCATCTAATCCAGATTAATCATTAATCACATATACCAAGCACTCATACGGTCTATTTAAAAAATGAATGGACTAATTCATCACTCCATTTAAGGAGGAGGATTTATAGGTATTGGGTCATTTAATCACAAACAGCAGTAATTAAACGTGACTTATAATGCAATGAGCCTCTAAAATAATAAAATGTGCAATAAAATGATTATTGCCAGCCCGGATAGTTGCCATAAGCCAAATAAAATTCAATGAAAAATTCTGAATTTTTCACTAATTTAGAGACAATTTTAGGTTTTAAAACTAATTCATTAAGGGCTTTTAAATTAAAAAATTAATTTAATACTTCATGAAAAAATTTAAATAACTGAAAAACTGATTTTCTACACTATACTATAAAAGAGGCTTAGGGGTGGCTTCAATTTCAATTTTGTCCAATTTTCTACACTATACTATAAAAGAGGCTTAGGGGTGGCTTCAATTTCAATTGTCCAATTTTGGCATTTTTTGATTTGTTTGAAATGACGGTTTTACCCTTACTTTTATCTTTTGTTCCATTTTTCTTTAATGAATATTTTGAGTTTTTGTCCTTTGTGAGGGTAGGTTGGTCATTTCACCCACAAAACAACCCTTATTATTATTAGGTCAACTTTTAAAATTAAATTATTTTAGAAATGATGATTCAATCAACTTTTCAACCAATAATTACAAACATTCATAATTTGATTCAACTTTTAAAATTATTTAATCTACAATCAATCAACTTTTCAAGGAATAATTGCAAATATTTACAATTTGGTTCAAAACACCCAAAAGTCAACAAATTGTAGGTTGTGCCTTGTTTTGCACAACTGCTTTTGACTTTGTGGTTTGTATGGTTTTTCGTTCTTCCCAAACAAGTCACTAACTTGTTTGGTTTTGTTTAGTTTTGTTTGATTTTGTTTTTATTTATTTGGGTTTTCCCAAATAAACCACTAACACAAACAAGGCACAACACAACCCGAATTGGGCTATGCCTTGTTTCGTTTTGTTTTTGTTTTTTTGGTTTTCTCAAACAAAACACTAACATTTGTTTGTATTTTTTGTACTATTTCTTTAAATTACCAAAGAAGCTATAGATAACTTTTATAAATTAATGCTTGTTTGGTAAGGCTTGTTTGAGCCTTAAGGCAACTTTTTAAGAAATCTTTGAATTACCAAACAAGCCTTCAATCACTTTTCTAAAACAAGTCTTAGATTACTTTTGAAATTTAATGCTTGTTTAGCAAGGCTTGTTTGAGCCTTAAGACAACTTTTAAGGAATCCTATAATTACCAAACAAGCCTTAAGTTACTTTTGTAAATTATCTTTTCATATATGTGTGCGTGTGTGTATATATATGTATACATATTATAATTTGTTACTATTTATGTGTTTAAAGTGTGTACAATTAGAAATCGAATTACCAAATTATCCTATTGTAAAATAGAATTATCAAATTACCCTTTTGCCCTTTGTAATTACTCTTGTGCGTATATATATACATACATTATATTATTATATTATTAAAATTACCATTTTGCCTTTTGTAAAGTACCATTTTTTCAAAGTTTAAAGTGTGTATAATTATAAATTGAATAAACAATTTACTCATTTGTTAAATTGAATTACCAAAGTACCCTTTTATTTTTTTTGTAAATTACCATTTTGTATATATGTGTATATGTATTTATACATATTATAATTTATTACTATTATTATTTATGTATTTAAAGTGTGTACAATTATAAATTGAATTATCAAATTGCCCTTTTTTTTCTTTTGTAAACTACCCTTGTATGTGTGTATATATATATATGCATATATTGTTATATTATATTATATATATTGAATATATTATATACCAAAATTGAATAAAATTGTGTACAATTATAAATTGCATAGCCAAATTACTCTTATGCCTGATGCAAATTACCCTTTGTTTCTATGCCTTAAAAAGAGAGCTTAAAGTTTAAATTGTTTACAATTATAAATTCCCGTTTGTTAAATTGAATCACCAAAAATCCTTTTATTATATTACGATATATATTTAATAATTTAATTACCCTTATACATTTTACAAATTACCATTTTGTTAAATCAAATTACCAAATTACCCTTTTGTATATACGAGTGTGCGTGCGTGTGTGTGTGTGTGTGTGTGTGTGCATATATATATATTATCTATACGTTAAAGAAATAGCCTAAAAGTTTAAAGTATGTACAATCACAAATTGAATAATCAATTACCCTTAAGCCTTTAGCAAAGTACTCTTTTGTTAATCGAATTACCATATTACCTTTTAGCTTTTTTTATATTACCCTTTTTGTATATATGTATTTAGATATATACATATACATACATATATATATTTATTATCTATACGTTAAAGAAAAGAGCCTTAAATTGTAGGTTAACATCAATTAATATTGTTGGTGTTAAACCATATTTTTCTAACACCATCTTGAGAATTAATAAAACTTATTTCTCTTTCTTGTCCACATTAGAAAAAAATATATATTATATTTTTTCTACAAAAGCCAACGCCCGTGCATTGCACGGGTCGTCTTCCTAGTCATTATAAAAGAATTTCCAGAATTTATCAAGGCCCAAAGAACATTTTGAATCAAATTAACAAAATAAATTGACCTAGTTAAACAAAAATTAACTTTGAGCAACTAAATTTTCAAAAATACAAAAATTTTAAGGAATTTGTTCTCTAAGAATTTTCAGTGGTCTAATATGGTGTTCTAAACACCCTATATTAATTTCAAAAATTAATAGTCTATTTTGGCTATTTTAAGCTATCCAAAAAATATGCCCATAAGCATAAATTGTATGCTCTAAAATACCAAAACAAAAACGAGATAACTCATGAAAATTTTCTCAAGTCTCCAATCAGTGTGCAAAACACTATACATTAAATTCAAGGATTAACAACTTTAATTGGTTATATTTTAAGAAATTAATGCTGCGTACTCAACACAATATATGCTCTAAAATATGTTCCAAAGAGCGAGAAAATTTACTAAAATAATTTTCTTAAGCTACCACTAGTGTTCTAAACACATTGTGTTAATTCAATGAACTAATAATCAATAAAAAATATTTTAAGTAATTTAATACGTGTACAAAAAATACATAATTATATGCTCTAAAATATTAATATGATTCAGATAATTTACCAAAAATCATCTATGAGTCCCACAAAATTTTACATGGTCTCAAAACAGTGTTCCTTATGTCCCTTATTAATTACAAAGTTAATAATGTATTATGACTATTTTAAGCAATTAAATAAATGACCAAACGCATAAATTACATGCTCTAAAATACCAAAAATATATGATAATTTACCAAAATTATCTTAGAGTCCTTTATAGTGCACTAGACACTATATATTAATTTCAAAAATTAATATTTATTTTTGGATATTTTAAGCAATTAAAAACACGTTTAAAGCATATCTTTTATGCTCTAAAATACAAAAAATAATGAAACAATTTACCATAAAATTATTTCTGGTCCCACTCAGTGTCCATATTATAGGAAAAATAAAAAAAAATCCACATATTTCCATAATTTTAAAGTAATTAAAACAAGTTTTATCAATTAAAGCACAATTTGTAATAACCAGAAACTGTTTTAATTAGAAAATAATTATTTTTTTATTCTGGAATATTTTAATAAAAAATATATTAAAAAACTACAAGCCAAGGGGGACCCTCACTCGCCGAAGTGGGGCCCACACCACCACCAGCTCCGCCGCACGCGCCAAACGCTCCGCCGGCGCGCGTGGGCTTGGCCCGCGAGAGTCTTCTTCTCCATCAGAAACCCAAAAAACGCAGCCCTCTTGACTTTGCACGCTTATTTCTCTTCCATTTTTGATCCAATGTGAGTGTATAATATATGGTTAGAAAGTACTCACAGAGTAGATTAAGATCAAACCAAAAAAACAGCCTGATTGGACGTGAAAATCATCCTGAAAAGAGGCTGAAAGTTTAGAAAAAAAATTCGATTTTGTAAAACCCAGAAATTTAGGTTTTCAGATTTCTTCTCCGTTTGAGATAATCAAGACTTGGGACCCATAGGGGGGGGGGGACTCTAGGGACGATAAGGAACACAACCATGCCAAAAAATTGGACCCCTATTGGAGTTTTATACTAGACCCACTTGAAAATAGATTTTTCAAAGTTTTGTAAAAAGCTTGGTTAAGCTTTAATGGTAGATACGATATGGATTCATAAATGGGCGAATCAACAACCTATTGGCTCTGATACCAATGTAGATAAATATGTACGCAAGCATACGAGTCGGGTATAGGTTCATTACCTAGCGGAATAACCCAACAGATCGTTGAACGGTGTTGTTACGAGCCCAGCGTCTTCACCCACGAACTGCTGCTCCTTGTAGCCTTCGTGTACTCTCTTATGCTTCGCATAGGTCGTGAAGATCACTACTAGAGCGGTCCTCGTACGTATCATGAGCTAAATCCCCAAGCTCCCATGGTGATGGCTTTAGAGAGAGTGAACTGTGAGGAGAGAGAGAGAGAGAGAGAGAGAGATGACTGTCGTTTTGTAGAGAAAGAGAGAGAGAGAGAGAGAGAGAGAGAGAGAGAGAGAGAGAGAGAGAGGCTGATGTGATTAATCTCTCTTAGGTTTTTAATGCGTGATACATATCCATATATATATAGGCACAAGAAAAACCTACTAGGCTTAAGACTCCAAAAGCCGTTATTTGGTGTCCAAGCCAACCCTCTTTGGACCCAGCCCAATTTCATGTGGGTTCCCACATGGCTCGATCACATTATTTGTTACATAGATAAAATTATATCATTGTTGCTCTAAATATTCTTTGAAGAGGGAGTGTGTGGCTCGATGAGAGCTGGCAAAAGGGGTGTAGAAGAAGCTCATGTTCCAAAAAAAAAAAACACTCACGACGCTTCCTAAAACTAAGTTAGACCCATAGTCCTACTCGACATTAGTAATAGGGGAATCGAGCCCGATAGAAGGGGCGTAGAAGAAGCTCACATCCAAAAAAGAACTTACGACGCATCGTAAAACTAAGCTAGACCCATAGTCTAACCCAAGGATGGATATTGGGGAGGGGGGTGTGTGTGTGTGCCGAGGGGGGGCGACCGCCCCCCCTAGATTTGGGAAAAAACACTTAATTATACTAGTATTATTCGTAAATACACGTTCTCGTCCCCCCTAATTTTTTTTCTACATTATTAAGCTCGCCCCCCCTTAGATTTTTTTAAAAAAACTGACGTGTATCTGTAATTTTTGAAAAAGTTTTGTGTATTTATAAATGTAAATTCTGAATTTGGTTTACAAATTGCTTCCTACCTTGTTGATTCAAGTAGTTTGTATTTTTCTCTCCTGGTTATCTCATTATAAAAAATGTAGAAGTAAACACCAAAAAAATTTCTTTCGGAGGCGCTGCCCCGAATCCCGTATGTTTTCACCTCCCTTAGACTATATTCCTGGATCCGTCCCTGGTCTAACTGAGCATTAGTAGCCCGGAAATCGAGCCCTAGCTAGCATTAAGCAAGGAAGTATAGGAACTAACCACTGGAGAACCGGCTTTAGTCCTAAAGCAAACTAAAACCGTACCATAGTAACTGAATTCTGGTGTGTTGGTAGTTTTTATTTTTTATAATATAATCAATCAATAATGTTAGGGACACTAACAAATTCCACTAACATTTATACTCACACTCTATCTCTCTCTTAGTGGCACTTTGGGTCCACTGCGAACTCCACAGTGCTACTAGGAGAGAAATAGAGTGTGGGTATGAGTGTTAGTCAAATTTGTTAATGCCCCAAATATTATTCATAACCAAAACACCAAATTGTACAGAATAGTTTTCGTGATGAAAGAAGTGTATTATCTTTGCAACATATTTTGTAACACAGTGAAAATTTCATTTTTTTTTTCCTAAAATTACTTTTCAGGAAGAATTGCCTCAAAACTCGAAAGGTAAACCTTGTCTCAAGCAAATTAAGATGTAAGTATAAAATGACGTGCGCTTTTACCAACTATACAAACTACATAAACTGCCATGATCATATCAGTAAAATAATTTGTTGATTGAGCATCTTCAATGGTGTGCTATATTTGTTATGCCAATGACACATTGCTGAAAATACAACACCAAGTGATATTAGCAACCTTTTTTGTGGTCAATTACCACACTACAATTTCCATTTGAAGGAAGGAAAAAAAAATCTATATATCTCTAGCAAAACTCAAAAATTGACAATATTTAAATTATAGGCCAGGTTGATTACACTCACCGCTCCTGAGGTTTGCCACTTTGCCCTAATTACACGGACCTCCATTCTCATTAACGGATGAGTAAAGTCTATGACGGATTAAATGAAAGCACTAAAAAGCCCCTACATAAAATTATGCAAACCTCCCCTGAACTATGGTCTAATTACACGGACATATCTCGAATTTTAAAAAATTACATGGACCTCCCATATCACCCATAATTATAGTCTGTGCATATGTATTATTATAACCACAAATAAAATTTGCTTTTGCAATGAGAAAGGGTTTAGGTTAAACTTTTCATACTACTAAGAAGTGTATCTTTCAATTTTTTCAAATCCCTTCTAGCAATTTCTTTAGGCATTTCTTCAAATTCTTCACTTTCATAATTTAAATTTCTTGGGTTTGATTTTTTTTTTTTATTTCTTCCACCTATTAGTTTCTCATGTCTATGAAATAAATATGAAGTCAGTATATGATATGTCAATAGAATCTGGGCAATATGCAATTTGGTTTGTTGGAAAGAACATCCCGTGCTTCATGTACAATTGAAGGGACTGCAAAAGTGACATGGAAAATGTAGTCATTCTTAAAATTAAGAGAGATGATTCTGAATTTTGGAAAAAAAATATATTTTTTGTTGAGAGACGGAACAAGATAAGAAAAGAAGAGAGAAAAAAAATTAACGAAAAAATATTTTTGTTATGAGGGAGGTTCGTGTAATTAGGTCATATCTCAGGGGAGGTTAGTGTAATTATTCTTATTTTCTATTAGGGAAGCAAGGGAATTTTTTACATTAGGTAAGCAAAAATTGCTTACATCATCAATTTCTGTTAAGGGGGTAGACGGTGAACTAACGGAGAGGAGGCGAGTGTAACTCAACCTAAACCTCAAGGGAGGTTCGTGTAATTTCTTAAAATACGAGAGATGTCCGTGTAATTAAGGCAAACTTCAGGGGAGAGGAGAGTAATTAACCCTAAATTATATTATATGACAAAAGTTGGAGTTTGGTCAAGCACATCCATGGAATGACATAAATTATTAGCATAGTATAAATACATTAATCACAATTATACATATATATATATATATATAGGGAGGGGATGTAAAGTGAACTGAATTGAGTGAACTTACTCAGTGAACTGGCTTTTTAGCCTAAAAGAATCCGCGAGCTGCCCCGCTGACCTGCGTGCCCCGATGATCCGCGAGTTCTTTTAGACTTAAAAGCCAATTTCCAATTCACTTTAGATCTTCTCCGTATTATATTACGACAATATAATAGTAAATTGTGCAAGCATTTGCAAGAGAAAGAGGGGACTGAGATGATCATTTCTCGTTTTCTAAATGACTAGTTTCTAATACATAATCTCTCATTAATCTTGTGTTAGATTCGTCCACCATCTGCAAAATAAAAGCAATACTATAGATTACCAAAAAAGAATGAAAGAAACATTACTCTGATAAACAAGGGTGGGAAAAATCATATCTTGTGGTTGAGTGATAACCTTCTTGGGTGTAATGTCCAAGAGGTGTAGTGTTCGAGTCAGAAAAATACACCCGGTGACTCTAGGGTCTCGGAGGATTAGTCGAGGTGCGTGCAAACTGACCCGTACACTCCCGATTACCAAAAAGACAAAAAACGTGGAAATATATATACATATATATATATATATATATATGTGTGTGTGTGTGTAAGACCACCAAGAAAAACAAGAAGAAGAATGAAATGTTGACCTTAATAGCTAGCTTCTTCAAGTTCTCCCACTCAAAATCATTCTTACAATATGCAGATCGAACCTGAATAACAATATATCACATTATTAATTAAGTTCAAAGATATTAGATTCTGATACGTATACATATGAAATGATGAATGTACTCTGTCACGAAATAGAATATACTGACCTCCAATATACGCAAGGCTGCAACAAGGGAGAGAAGAGCAATGCCGTGATCCCCACATCAGATTACAAAAACATGTATATTTTTACAGGTTAGAACAATTGTTCTAGGTGTAATAACTAATAAGAAAACCTTCAAATTTATAAGAGCATAATATATGTTAAAAAGGATTTAGTATTGTTTGTCCCGTCTTTTGGTAGAAATTATCTCGTGTGATAATTGTCACATTCGTGTGACTTATGTTGTTTATAATAAGAAAGTAGTCAGTTTTTCAAGACTTAAATTGTCTCGTGTGATTGTCACAACCGTAACACTTATATTGTTTACAATAAGAAAGTAGTAAGTTGTTCAAGACTTATTTTTCAAAAACTTCCCAAAATGGGAAAAAAAATATTTATTACAATTGTTATATAATCATACATGGTATCACAAGTCGATAAAAAGTTTTGTATGAATCTATCTGACCCCTTATTTTCTGGGGAATCTATCTCAAACTCAACAAAAAAAACTCCTCCAAATTAGCAAAAATTTAATAGAAATTTGGTATTAAATACCAAATTAGGAGAATTATTTGGTTATAAGACACAATGGAAAAACATTTGGAGACAATGACATGTTTGGTGGAAGTTGTTAGGGATAAACTCAACTACTTCTAGTTGTGACCAAAATACTCATTTCATTCATTTTCAGTTAGAGAGAGAAAACACAATCAAAGAGAAAGAGAGAGAACACGATCTGATCGGACTACCAACCACCGCCGTCACTGACCACCGAGAATCAGAGGTGAGAGTACCGGTGACCACCATCATCTCCGGCGACTACCACCATCCTCTCCGGCAACTACCACCATTCTCTCTATGCTCACCCATAGAAAAAGCCGTTGTCGCGTCTCCATCCATCGCCATCGCGGACAACCACCACCGACTTCGTCCATCACCAACGAGCACTAGCCACAACCATCAACGACCACCACGAATTCTAGATCCGCCACCTCCGCGAGCAGATCCACTACCATCGTCATCTCTAAGGAATGGTGGATTTTTTATTTTTTAACACCTTTTGTTGAGAAAATTATCAAAAAAAGTCTGTGAAGTTACTCAACATTTTTTTTTTTCCAGATTTTGATATCAACTATGATACTTGTTTGATAGATCTCGTTGAATGGGTTGTAAAAATCTAGATTTTATGCAAAAAATAATTTGCAGATCGATATGAATGCTCGAATTTGTAAAAAGTTTTTGCAATGTTTGTTAGAACAATTTTTTTTTGTGAAATTTCACAACTTTTTTTTTTTTTTGAAAAGTTCACAACTTTTTCTGTATTGGTATGAGAAATTAAATTTCAAAAACTTGTTATGTGTTCATTTCATATTGATGTGGTGGTTTGGTTTGAAGAGATCAATCAGGTAAGGTCGTGGTAGTGATCAGCAGATGTTTGGTGCGGCGGTGGTGGTTTCGTGGAATTTTCACGAACTCTGTGAAATATCACAACTTTTTGTTGATAAATTTCACAATTTTTTTTTTTAAATTTCACAAGTTTTTTCGGTGGTGTGAGAAATTTACTTTTAGGATCTTGTTTTATGATCATTTCAAGTTAATGTGGTGGTTTGATTGTGAAGAGATTGATAGAGGTCTGGTGTGGCGTTAGTGGTGAACTACAGAGGTCTGGTGGTGGTGGTGGTGGTGGTAGTCGCTAGGGGGTCTAGTGTGGTGGTGTTCGCCGGATGTCAGACAAGCTCAGGTGAAGTCGCCGGAGCTCAGGCGATGTCATGGTGGTGGTCACCGGAGCTCAGGCGAGGTCGCCGGAGGTGATGGTGGTGTTGCTTATGTTTTTGTCACTGTGGTGCAAAATCTTAGGGGTATTTGTGTCAAAGTAGCAAGGTATAGACATAATACTACAACCTTTTTCTAACTGGACTAAAACCATAATATTTATCTTAATTTGGTTTAATTGCTAATTGCCCCAAAATTTAAACAATAATATTAGGCAAACTCCAAAATTCACATAGGACAATCGTGGTCGTTAATTTCGGTGGGGTTCTTGTGAGTTCCACTTGGGTCCCACGGGGATCCCACCGAAATCAACGGTCACATTGTCCTATATGGATTTCAAATTTTAGAGTGTGCGTAGCACTACTCAAATTTAAAACATGTGAGAGGGGATAAAATCTTACATGGTATAATAATTATATCTAATATTTACTCCCAAAATGGGCTTACTTCTATTTCCTAGGGGACTGTTTGGGACTGTATCCAAAAGTGTGTGAAAGTTTACAACACCACAAATATAGATATTATTGGTTGTTGATTTGCTTTAGAACAATGTTCTAATATTCATCACATTTACCATCTATAAGCTTGATTAACATCATCAAGAAAAGAAAACCCAAAAAGAATTCAAGAAAAATGTGAAAATGAAAGTGAAACTATAGAACCTACCTAATGTTTTATGCCTGGAAGATACTCTCATCAAATCGGCACAAAACTTGTCCCCATCATTTAATGAGTGATTGCTTAGAAATTCCATTAATTCTTCATAAGCCTCGGGGTTATAGCTCTGCTCTGTAAAAAAAAATTTGTTAACAACATGGTATTTGTCCAAATACACATAATTACACCAAATCTCATGCTTCTTAATACACATATACTACATTAGATTAATTAGTGAACTCAACTATAGTCTATAGTATATAACAACAAGAGAAAGAATTAACCTCAAGCTGTGCAGTAACAATCCTAACAGCAATGTAAGTGAAAAAGCTATGGAGGTTCTGAGCTGCCTTTGCTTCTGGCGATGCTTCTCCAAATCCTGAAACAGACCCTATTAACACAGTCCAATGCAAACCCATATAAACAAGAATATATTATAAGTGTATATATATATATGTGATTGTTGTGAATATAATACCCACCAGGGACATACATCTTTTGGCAGTGAAAACGAGTGGGTTGAGAAGTCCTTGGAGTCCATGGCCTAAAAGGGTAAGTTCTGCTTCTGTTAGGTCTTGTTTGGAGAATAGAGAGCTGTGGGAGTGGGAGGATTGTAGAGGACTCCATAGATGGATGGATGAATGTTATCTATAATAGAGAGGATTTTGAGTGGGTTGCATTTGTTGAGGTACAACTCTATTAAAGTCCCAAATTGAACATGGACAAAAATATCTTTGGTCCTAACTTGTGAAAATATCTCCTTTGTTTAGGCATATAAAGAGATCTTTTATCTTGTGTTTCACATTTGCAAATCAAGTACAATTAGAAAAGAAAATTTCAGCCAATTGCTTAAATATGCAATAGATTAGAAATTACCTTTGACAGTTTTTGACCAATTGTAATTTTCGACGATTGAGGCTATTTCAGTAAAAACGTACTACAGGTCCAATCCTAACAAATGTGTCTTTAATTTTAAACCGAGTAATGCTAATATATATATATATAGCTAAAAGGGTCCTCAAAAAGTTCATTTCTTTAAATTTAGTCATCACTTTTGTTTCGCTATGGGCTGAAAAATTAATATAAAAAAATAAAAAAAATTCAGGAGTCATGCAGCCCAGCCCAAATCTGAGTCCAAGAATGAACACTCTTGACACCTTGGAACCAATACAAAGACCAATTCACACTCGCACGAATCTTATATGGGCTTGAGGAGATGACAAAAAGATTGGAAATGAATAGCTTTGGATATTAATTAATTTAATTTTACAAGCTTAATGTGGCTTTTTTGGTAGCAAGCTCGCTAAATCATACACACAAAATTCCCAAACGGAGGCTGAGCATGAGATCACTTTTTGTAGGATTGGGAAATTGGCTCCTTCTATGAAAACTAGAATGTAGTTAGTCTAATGTGCCGAATGTAGAGTGTGCATTTTTAGAATGCGCTCTCACCAGTTTTAATTAGGGTTAACATTACTTACTACTCTTGAGATTTGACTAAAAAATAGTTACTTTCCTCATGTATGAAGAACAACACTTCTCCTGCTTTGATAAAATTATAATTTAACTCTCAAAATTAATGAATAAATTAATTGAAAGTATTTATAAAATGTCTAAAGAGCTTATCTGCTAGATGTTTACAAATTTTAGAATTTTCAAGATTTTACAAAATTATTTTTCTGAAATCCATTTCAACAAATATCATAATTCTTCAAAATTTTCAGAAATTTTCACGATTTCTCAGGAATGTGAAATTTGTTTCAACATTTTGACAATTCCCTGAAACATATCCACGTTGTTGTTTTTTTTTTTTTTTTTTTTCCATCTTATGGTAGTTTTCAAATTTATGTAATTTTCAACTAAAAGGGGAAGAGATAGGTCTTTTTGCCAGCCCCAAGGTCATTTCAATATTTCAAAAACTAGGTAAAGGGTAGTTTAGGTATATTACTATATTTTAATAAACCAAACATTATTCAATAAACATAAGAGGGATTTGTGATGACTAATAAAAGCTCACGGGAGAAGTGTTGTTATTCAAACCTGAGGGGGTAAGTGTTCTGAGGTTAAACCTCAAGGCTGGTAGGTGATATTAACCCTTTTGATTAAGTTATTGTTTTAATATATATTAAGGTAAATTATATATACATCCCCTCATGTATCGCACTTTTTCACTAATACTCCCTAAACTAAAAAAACTCAACGTACTTATCCCTCAACTATTTGTGAGCGTGTCAATTTGAGAAGAATATAGTAGTTGATCGAGGGGGTTAGATTGCTGAATTTTTAGTTTTGGGGGTATTAGTGAAAAAGTGCAATACATGAGGGGGTGTTTAAAATAATTTGTCCTATATGATGCACTTTAACATAATATTTACTTTTTGAAAAAAGTTTAGTAGTTTTCGATTTAAGTTTGAAGATGATGGTTGAACATGAGTATGCGTATCGGGTCGACGTATCTTTAAGTTTTTCGGCTTCAATAGCAAAGAACTCTCAGTTCTTCATTTATGCTTATTTGCAAAAGTTATATCCATAATCTACCATGAGTATGTCTTTGGGCACAAACAAATCTCACAAACACCATAATGTGTCTATCTCTCTTTTGATGGGGTTAACTGACACTGTGGATTCCACCAACATTCTGGATCCACAGATAAAAGAGATAGACACATTGTAGTATTTGTGAATTGCGTTTGTGAGATTTGTTTGTGTCCAAAAACTTACTCGTCTACCATATATATATATATCTATATTCTAATGTCAGGATATATAAAATGAAAAAAAAATAATATATATATATATATATAATAACTTTTAATAATTATAAAACATTATAAAACACCATATAAAAATAAAATCATCTTATTAAACAATTCAATGGTCATAAACGTTCACTAATTTCATTTTTAAAAGGACAAAAATATTCGATGAATAAGGTTTTTTGAAAGTGACTAGCATTATTTTAAAATACATAAAGTAAACGTTACAATAAATACATCCTACTAGTTTCTTTTTCTTCTTTTTTTTCTTTGACAAGGAGGAGAGGTCAAACATCAAACTAATCGATTTAAATACCAAACACTTTCACACTTGAACTATGCCTCATTTGATATACTCGATTAGTTTCTACATGTACATCAACATATAAAACGAATACGAAAAATTTTGATTCTCACCAACTAAAAGAATATTATTTCTTCAAATTGGGTACTTCAACCACAAACACTTATTATCTATATTATATTTTAGGGTTAAACACACTTACACTCTCTGTGATTTTGTCGATTTTTATTTATTCACTTGTACTTTAAATTTTGGCACTAATATCCCTTGTGATTCAGACTAAAGTGTAATTGTTATGGAGTAAGCTGAAAATCGAAATGACAAAATTACCGAACAGAAGCTGCTTATTTCGATCCATGTGAGAAGAAACCAAGGATTTCGAATTGGGTGAGAAATAACCTTTAACATATTTTAGGGTCTTCTTGGTACAAGTCAAGTGCTTGACCCAAAACAAATAGCTTAAGAGTTTCACTATTTTAATGGACTTTTAGGTGGCAAAAGAGATTTTTTATCCTTCAAATTAGGGATCTCAAGTTCTAAATAATTAGATTGAATGGAAAAGCTCACGATTACACTTTGGTTCGAACAACAAAGAGTAGTAGTGTCAAAATTTAAAGCACAAGGGGTAAGTAAAAATCGACGAAACCACAGTTAGTATTAGTGTATTTAACCTTATATTTTATCTAGATGGTATATCAGGTTTGGTTTAATTCTGATTTTTAACATCATACGATTCATACCGTGACCTATCCTTTTGTACAGTTCTGAATCCTATTCAATTTTAGCCCCCAAAATGTTTTATTTGGTTCCCGTCAAAAACCCAACTAACAGGACGATGATTATGGCAACAATATGTATCCCCTGTAGGTCACACAAAGGACAGAGATGTAACCAAAAAAAAAGGGAAAAATATGAGGATAGGAAAAAGAGACAATTGAGTAGAACTAGGGGGACCATAACGGTTTTGGTAAAATTTCACCAAAATCTGAGGGGAGAAAGAGATTCTTTCATTTGATATCAAATGACAAATGTCTTTTGTCCCTGTATTTAAATAATATTTCTCATGCCATACTCAAGGGCTACATTTATTTGGCATTTTCGCATGGACAAAACCAATATGCTTCCAAACATGTCAGACTTTACAGTTCACTGGACAGATATTTTATCATATAATGATAAAAATAATAATAGTACTGATCAACAACCAAATCTTGTGTCTCATTATTATCATCTCATTTTTTCCATAATTTTAATGGACCCACAATATCACTCAGGAGAAAGATAAAGTGTTTGTAAAGTGTTAGTACCACAAACATTATGTGATACAGTGCATGCGTTGTCCTATATTGGTTGTGTACTGGCACTGGCGAACCCAAGTGAAGGTCAAGGGTGGCACAAGTCCCTCTTGAATTTTTGAAAATTACAAAATTATATATAATAATTTATAGATTTTAGAAATAAATCCTCTTAAATTTCACACAGGCCCCCCTAAACTTCTGAAAACTCACTTATATGTAAAATTTTACAAGTTTTAGACACAGACCCCTCTATACTTTTGAAAATTCTATACTTACATGTAATATTTTACATGTTTTAGATATCGACCCCTAAAATTACATGATTTATCCCAAATTATGGGTGTTAGACCAATTTTATATACAATTCTACCATTTTACACATAATTATGAATAGGTAGACCCAAAACAATTGCCACAGGGGCGCTGCCCCCGAACCCCCGCATAGGTTAGGCCACCCTGGCCAAAAATCCTAGGTCCGCCCCTGTGTACTGGGTTGTCTTTGGACTTACATAGTGGGTGACCACTTCCTTCAAGTAGCTTAAATTCTTGGGAGTGAATATTACTATATTATTTGCTACTCGAGCTAACTTAGGGGTACTAGCATGTGGGGCTGCCTCTAGTGACTAGACCTTTGACGTGGACATCAAGATCAGGCAGGGTTGTCTGATGGAGTGCGTTACTACATTGAAATGATACTTTTGTTGGGATAATACATATATATCACATATATTTTGCATGGATAATCATGACAAAGCCGTGACCCATTCAGTAGTTGAAACAAAATGGGAGTGTTGAATTGTGTAGCCTTAGAACTTCTAGAAGTTGTGGTTGGCAAGAATTGATTGGTCTAAAAAATCAACGGTGTTCAAATTGAAGTGAACTTCTTCACTTGTTCACATGGCTGGGACTTGCTAGGTGGTGATACATATGGTATAAATATGCCATACATTGTAGAAGAGTTTGAACACTCGGGCAGATAGTGGTGACGAGAGAGGATGGCCCTTTGGGGCATGGGACATTAAACATTGGGGTTTTTTTGTGAGAGGTGTTCACAGTGTTATAGGGATGTGAGGTAGAGAGGGTATTTGTCACACCCGTTCCAGAAATTATAAGTTTTTAATATAATAATGCAGTAACATGTGAATTATTAATGTTTATTAATAAGTGAGATAAGTGGTTGATTGTGGTCAACGGAAGGTGGCAAGTAAGGACACGGTGATTCGATAATCGTTGAGATATTCGTGTGATTAAATGACATTTAGGTGGATTAAATGTTATTTGACTTTACCTGATTCCCATGAGTAGTAAATTATACCTGTGTAGTATAATTTCTGATAGTTTTGTTGTCATTGTAGAGCATTTGGAGAACTGTGGTGAGAACGTGAGTGAAATGTTATATAAAAGGTAAATGGTGTAGAGATGTCACATAATTTAGTTTTCGGACGTAATTTTGGACCTAAACGAGACTTAGACGAAAACTTGTATAAATTTTAGTTTTCACTCGTGAAGTAATAAAATGGACGTGCGCGACATTTCAGGGAATAATTAGGAGTTTTGAGAACTCGTAGGGAGGTAAACATAATTCCCGAGAGTCGTGCCTATATATAGAAACTCATGAATTGATTTCATTAGTTCAAACCTAAATTAGAAATCAAGAGAAGGGAGATTTAAGGTAGCTCAGAGTCGTTATAAGAGTTACGCAGACTCGAAGCGATGACCGATGACGTTCGAAGTAGGAGACTTTGTATCCTTGCGAGTATCGCCTTCGAAAGGCATTGTTCGATTCGAAAAAAGGGGGAAACTCAATTCGAGATTCGTAGGACCTTTTGAGATCCTAGAAAAGGTGGGTCCAATAGCTTACCGGTTAGCGTTGTCATCAGAGTTGGAACATGTGCACAACGTATTTCACGTGTCGATGTTGAGGCAATGTATGACAGATACAAGTAAGATCGTAGTGCCAGAACCGTTACAGATTCAAGAGGACTTGATTTACATAGAACATCCCGTAGAGATAATAGATCAGAAAGAACGAATCTTGAGAACTAAGACAATTCCGATGGTGAAAGTGTTATGGCGTAGTCATTCGGTTGAGGAAGCTACGTGGGAGAACGAGGAAGAGATGAGGAATGAGTATCTGCATCTGTTTGACATATGAGGTATAAGTTTGGGGACAAACTTCCTTTTTGGAGGGGAGAGTTGTCACACCCGTTCTAGAAATTACAAGTTTTTAATAAGACAATGTGGTAACATGTGAATTATTAATGTTTATTAATAAGTGAGATAAGTGGTTAACTGTGGTCAACGGAAGGTAGCAAGTAAGGACACGGTGATTTGATAATTTTTGAGATATTCGTGTGATTAAATGACATTTAGGTGGATTAAATGTTATTTAACTTTACCTGATTCCCATGAATAGTAAATTATACATGTGTAGTATAATTTTTGGTAGTTTTGTTGTCACTGTTGAGCATTTGGAGAACTGTGATGAGAACGTGAGTGATATGTTATATAAAAGGTAAGTGGTGTAGAGATGTCACAGAATTTAGTTTTCGGACATAATTTTGGACCCAAACGAGACTTAGCGAAAACTTTTATAAATTTTTGTTTTCACTCGTGAAGTAATAAAATGGATGTGTGCAACGTTTCAGGGAATAATTAGGAGTTTTGAGAACTCGTGGGGAGGTAAACATAATTCCCGAGAGTCGTGCCTATATATAGAAACTCATGAATTGATTTCATTAGTTCAAACCTAAATTAGAAATCAAGAGAAGGGAGATTTGGGGATTTGATTACTACGAGCTTTCCGACACAAATCGATGACCTTCCGATCGTCAGTTTTTCTCCAAATTATAGATTTGAATTCCTTGAGGTAAGGGCTTCGTTTTGATACTAGTTAGGACTCGTTTGGTTAAGTTTTTATAAAAATCCTAATGTTAGAATTTTGGAAAAAAGGTGCTTAAACTTGTAGGAATCCCTTATAATCAGATATCCGACGTTTATTTGGTCTCCTAATTCATCCTTCAAAGTTATAGGAAAATCGCATGAACTTTGAATTCTAAGCCTATGAATTATAGGAAATTTCATGTTTTAATTATCGGACTTAATATTTTGGATCCGAGCAAAATTCATGTATTAAGTAGGGCCGTTAATTATGCATATGAAAATACCATGAAAGCATGTAGATGTGATTATATGAACATGTTATGTGTCTATGTGGGTCAAAGGGGAGTTTGATGCAAATTCATGCCGGGGTACGCCTCTCGATGGTTGAGAGTTATAATAGCGACGGCTACTTGCTTGGTTTGGGAACCTTCCCTGCCAGAGCAGTTGGATGCAATGGTTGATAGACTCTGGGCTTGCCATTGGCATCGCGGTTGATAGACTTTGGGCTTGCCGATATACCAGATGAATGCGTGTCACTCTCCCTAGAGACTATTTGATGTGATTTAGATGTTTAATTCATGAATTGTCATATAAGCATATGTTTAGAATTGTGCACTCAGCATATAGTTGAGCAGTGGAGATTTACTTCATTGCAGGTGAAAGGAAGAAAATGAAAGAAGAAGCGTGAGGAGTGAGATCGCGGGAGCGACGGGGATCCTTCTTTTGTATATGTTTTTGTTTCCAATTTCCAATGATGTAAAAGTGAAATTTGAGAAGTTAAAACTATTACCTTCAACTTGGAAGGTTTAGAATGACTTATAATGTTGTAATAAGTTGTAAAACTTTTTTAGTTATGTTGGAATTTGTCCGAACTCCTAAGTTCGTGTTTTGTATGCTTAACTCGTAAATTCCAAGTTTTAAATGAGTGAAATAGTACTTTTGGTGAATGATTCCAAACAAGCCTTAGTTTGTCCCGTCATTGTTTCTTTTCGTAGATTAGTATGTCTTAATGATGTTCTTGAAAGTCGTTTTATCACTTGTGAAGTTGGTTGGGTGTACTCATGATTGGATGAATGAAAAGAGTGATGGTTGTTTGTCCTTAGGCAAAATTCTGCTGCTAAGGAGGAATTCTGCTAAAGGGACATTCGACCGGTCGAATTGTGGTCGTTCGACCGGTCGAAATGACCCCTGTCAGAATTCTTTTTCTATACCTTCCGGAAATAATTTTAATGTTTTGATCGGTTCTTAGGGTACCTTTGGGATTCCTTTTAACATACATTCATCCGATTCGACATATAATTACGTTTCAACTTTATACGGATTTTACAACTTGGAGGGTAATGTTTCCTAAAGTTTTATACACTCAAGGTTGTTTTAAAGTTCTTTTTTGCTGTGTATAGTTATTAAATGGTTGGATGAGCCTTGGTGGCGTGCCACGTGTCCTATTTTCGCACGTTAGCGGGATAGGTCGTGACAGTATTTCTGTCACGCCCCGACGTAGCATAAATAAGGAAAGCGTTTAATTTCCTTTATGGACCCGTAGGTCGCGACAGTTTGAAGGATCGATTCCGTCCCAAACGTCAAACAACAAAACATAATAATCAGAGTAAAGCAATCAAGGCTTACAAAAATTTTCTATCTTATTACATCTTATAAACCGGGGTCAACTAAGGCACAAACCGCCTTGAAAATAAAATAATAACTTAGAGTCTGTTACAGTTATCCTTAAAACAAAACAGTTTAAGACTCCAACAAATAAACTTAATGCATAAAATAAACAGTTTCTTTATTCCAGATGCAGCCATTCTCAATTAGCATAGTCGTATGATTCCTCCTGATTGTAACCTGAAAAGCCTGAACACGAATGTCCAGGACGCATCAACGTCGTCAGCTTCAAGAAGCTGGTGAGTATTAAAAACATGACTTTGAATGTAAATCATACCCATTTACCTTTTTCCATTATTAAATTACAGAAAGAATTCACTTCATAAAACAACAAGGAATATAATAAAAGTTGTTCATTCATAAATACAGATACTCGTGAAATGAGACAATGCACCACACTCATCTCGCCGACTCTTTTCTCTCGACATCCACAACAACCCACTATCCTACTCCTGGTACCTTTGAAACGCTCAGATAGCCACACTTTAGCAACGGGGCGCCAGGGAGTGTCCAGTTTGCCTCACACTTTGGTCCGGGGTACCAGGGAGTGTCCAATGCCTCACACTTTGAATACCCTAACCGCCATGCAAATACCGGGGCGACCCCTCACACAGTATCCAGACTTGAGTTATCAGGGAGTGTCCGTAGGCCACACTTTAGCACTACCATGGGTGCCAGGGAATGTCCGAGTTCGGCTTCACACACTTTAACGCTTCCATGGGCGTCAGGGAGTGTCCTTATTTGCCACCGTCGCATTTCAAAGATACCCTCTTCCACAAACTCAACCACATCCACAACCACAACCACGACCACAACCACAATCACAACCACAAACTCATACTCAACCACAACCACGACCACAAACACAATCTCATACCCTTTCCACACTACCATTACTCTTTTCCACACAGACTGACACCCATATGCATGTACTACTGACCCACATGAATGATATGCACTTAAACAATAAAGCTGAATTAAGGAACAACACGCGTACGGGAATTAATGAGTCATACTACAATGTTTAGATCACTTAAACATAACCAATTAGAGTTCTGATCAACTAAATTCCCAAACAGAGCCTTAACAGTATATAAATTTCATCCAAACAGTCCCTTAACAGAAAAACAGACAAAAACAGAAACTGCACTACCTCGCGCGCGCGGGCCGCTCGCGCGAAGGGTCGCTCGCGCGGGCCGCTCGCGCGATAAGCCCATTTTTCATTTTATTAATAACCTTTTCTGACTGCCTGAGGAAAGCAAGGTCGCGCGCGCGGATCGCTCGCGCGAAGGGGTCCTCGCGCGACCCTCGCTCGCGCGACCAGCCAATTTTCAATTATATATATATGAATTCTTACGTCTGCCTGGGGAAAGCTACCTCGCGCGCGCGGGCCGCTCGCGCGAGGGGTCGCTCGCGCGGGCCGCTCGCGCGAGGGGTCGCTCGCGCGGGCCGCTCGCGCGATCCTCGCGCGCGCGATCGTGGCGCGAGATGAAGCTGAGGCTTCATCTTCTTCGCAGAAACTGCTCTGGTTCAGCAAACAGGGGTCCTTTTTGACCCATTTCAGTTCTGTAAGTATGTATGTCAAGTTATATATGGATCTCTTCCTTTTTCAACGAGGATTAAGAATCTATGATCAATTTAACATGATTCTAACTATAACTCTCCAATTTTATGATAAACTAAAACATGTCAAAATTTTAATTTCTAATATACTTTGTGGTATGAACAAATTAGGCTCTATAACTTCAAACTTGACATGTAGGATGTATAATCTACCATATTCATCTCTAAAAACGAATTTAGATTAAGGTTTGAAAATCTTGATTTCAAGCTATGAATTTTCATACGTAAAATTTCCATGGAGGTTTATACATTAAGCTACCCAAGTCAGTAAACACAATATGAATTACATTGAGAGTGAGTTAATAATACTCACTGAGATATAGATAGAAGAAATTGTTTGAGAAAGAAACCCAATAAGAAATCCAAATAAATTCCAAGCTTCCAAGCTATGGAGAGAAGAGCTCTTCTCTCTCTCTAAAATAAACTGTGTTAACTCTCTGCACTTTCTCTTGAATTATATATATAGAACTATGTTTGTGTGTATCTTGTAGAAGTACATATATATATACTGTATGTGTGTGTGTATAGTTCTTGAGAGAACAAGAGAGAGTGAGATAGAGATTGAGAGAATTGAGAGAGAATGAGAGATCACTGTGAGAGTTATACATATATAAACAGTTAAACAAAATTGTGTAGGCTCCAAGCAAGACACAGGAAACGCATGGTGTGGTTGAGCCCACGTGCTCCCACACCCAAGACGCGGTAGAGACGCAGATTAAAACATAAATTGGTATTTTCGTGGCGCGGTGGTCACCACAAAAATACAGAAAATTCATTCTAACTTAAGAATGGATTTCCTGGTTTTATAAAAATACCGTTTGAGTAAAAAGGAAATATTTCCACCGTTTTGAAATACAGATTTTGAAATCCACACCGGTATCACTAACTTTGTAAAAATTATAATTTGACCCCAAAAGAAATTTTAGCTTGTAATAAATCAAGGAATACAATTTAGAACATGAGAAATGTAATTTAAATGAAACAGTCAATACCAGATGAAATTAAATATGACAATGCAATTACAAATTAAATATGAAAATGAATTTTAAATTAAATGGAAATGCAGGTTATTACAATTTCTTTGTCTCTATGATTTCTCTATATATTATAATGATTGTGTCAGGTCCTTTGGGGTATTGAGTGAGGAGTGTACATGAGTCTTGTATTTGGGTTATGGGATTTAATCCATGTAACTTGTATCATAGTTTACTCAATAATGAAAGAATGGATCTCTCGAGTATGGACGTAGGTAGGTGTTTGGCCGAACCACGTAGAAATCTGTGTATTTTTTCTTTGGTGTGCATGTTTAATTACTGTTCATGTGTGTGTGTTTATTTGGGGGATTTGGTTTCGTATTTTAAATTTCCAACAAGTGGTATCAAAGCTATGGTGGTCAGATCATGGTGATAGGGGCACACAATGACAGTGGAGATTAGCAGCACGGTGGTTATAAGGTAACATGGGATGAAAAAAAGAACAGATGTCACACCCCAACCCACCCCGGTGGGCTAGGACACGTGTAGCAAAGGATTACCAATAACAAAACACCCCTTAATAGCAATAAAACAAGAGTTAAACATCGTAAAAGGAATTTGTTAGCTTAAACCAGTACAAGGGTAAAATTTTCATTAAGAAAATATGCCCAAATTTATATCAAAGAAAGCCCTGCGAGTCTCGGTTCCAACTCAAAACACGGTGTACGAATCCGAATTTTCTAGAAAGAGTTATGTCTATTTCCGTAAAAGGCGTCAAGCTGAAAATATACCTGCGGTTTCCTTGTTTCATAGCTACCAATTAAACAATAAAACAAAATTAAAGTTTTAAAATCGTCAAATGGTACTTGGGCAGAGTTCCCTCTATTACAGCACCATTCACCCTATTAAGCACGAAATGAAATACCAAAACATCATCAAAACACTTGAAAATACTTCCAAAACCACAAGAACATGTCCCTAATACATATACAAGTATTTTCAACCATTTAAACATGATTACAACACAATTCATATCAATATGAAACCCAAAACATAAATTTATTTCCAAAAATCCAAACACTAAATATAACTACTCATCTAAACTGATTTATATATGAACATATTAAACATAAACTATTAATCTCGAGCTATCACAGAATCCCCACAGTTCAACGCTTTTCACTGTGATGGTCGTCCGAACATGCGTGGTCATTAGTCAGAAAATCGACTAAGCTTTCGCTAGGTGAGTGTAATACTAATCATGCAATTGGAGCTTTTAATGTACAATGCAATTGGAGTATTTAATATACCATAAACACCAATTAAGCATTTACAACAATAAATGGTCGCTGCGATGTCAAATAATCAATCACCATCATATTGGACCCCTAATTCCAAGCCTTTCTCACTTTATTGTCGCTTTAAAAGCGATATCACACACTCTCATGTGACCGTAGTCAATTCGTTGTGGTCATCACCACCGTCCCCTTTTTTCTGAGGAATTCAACATCCTTTATATACGGGATAAATAATGGTGATTATCACTTGAGACCCTTTGATCCAAATAAGCACATAAGCAACTCAACATGTCAATATGGCAATTCAACATTTCAAACATGTTAATTGCTAATTAACCACATGCTTTTCTACTTAATCACAATTAAGTATTTTGTAAACATTTTATAGCAATAAATCACATTAAACATAGGACACTCACCTCAACGATTAAATAGTAAAGAAAAGTCCTAGAGATTGATTTCTTGCTCTACCTAGCTCAAATATAATCCTGTAGTTAATCCTAGACATATTTTGGTAAACTAAATGTTACCAACCCATTTGGGACATGAAAAATCTATCGTTTAAACTAAAAATAAATTATACCAAAAAGTTAGGCTTACTGTCACGAGTCCAAATATGGCTTCTGTTTGAGGAATGAGTATCGTACAATGAAGAAACGACGTCGTGAAGTCAAACGGAACCGTCATTTTTTTTTTCTTCTCTCGGCTAAACTCTATGTATCTCTATTTTTTTTCCCTTTTCTTTTTTTTCCTTTGTTTTATTTCTTAACTTAACCGACTAGGGTAATAGGAGATGTATATCTAAAGTTTTTTGCTATTTTCTATTTACCTCCCCAAATATTTATGACATCTATTATAACGCCCCTAATAATTATATTAATTACCCAAACTCTAAGATGGGTCCCAAACGTGGTCCCACATAATTACATGAAATTACTAATTAGTCCACTAATTATGTCACGTGTCTAATTACGCCCTCACAAGGATACCTAAATTGGCACCATAAAAGGTTATAACTAGCAATAAAATATTCAAAACAATTAAACAACTATTCATTTAATCACATAAATGCAACTAAATGCAATTTATCTAATCTGGACCTCCTGTGGATCCTATTTCACATCTATCCAATTGTGCCATTTTCAAAGCACTTGTCACATCGGGTAACTGGAACTTATCCAAATATTACGTATAATTAATTATACTAATTAATGCATGAAAAATAAATTTTACTTCCATTTTCTGGGTACGAGTATTATAACAAGTGAACATATTAGTAACGTGGTGACGGTGGTCATGGTCGTGGTCCCGTGAATGATAGGCTTCGGATTTATTTTTTGAAGTTTGTCATGGTAAATTATTCCATGTGGCATAGTGTAGCGAAACTGGAATCAAGATTGGTTGGAATTTCAAGAAGCTTGTGGGGATAAGCTATGTTACTTGGAATTTGGGTCAGAGATGGTTCCTAAAGTTTTTGGGTGCTGCATATTTATTTGTGGGTGCGGATTTATGAAATCCTGCACGGATTGGAATTTATTTTTTTGAGTGATAGATCCTATATATATATATATATATTACAGCTGGTTGGGATCTAGGGCCGAAAAAAATAATTTTGATGCTACTGTTATTGTAGTAGGTTGCGTATGGTGGAGAGGTTTTCACATTCCACTCATATGGGCATTTCTCTTGGGCGGTTAGATTCTAGGTATGGTAAGTATATGCTTTTGAAGAGAATAATTTGATGGGTTCCAAGAAGGCGGCGGCAGACACATATGCAATCACCCGACAGAGATAATTGTTAGGATACTGTACGTAGGAACGTTGATCAAATATTTTTGGAACATGTTCACTATTTGGGTGGTGTGATATTGATACCAAAGTTGCGAAGGAATCTAATATTGTTGCTGAAATCACACACAACGGTTGAGAGAAGTGTAGATGGTTTGTGTCGTCTGGTTGGTAGAGTTGTACTCCCAAGTCCTCAATGAAAAATTCTTATATAAGTGAATGCATGGATGGTTTGTTCATGGTTTAGACGATGGTGAGTGGAAATCCTGCTTTAGGAGAAGGAGAGGTCGAGGCTTTTCTCTGGTGGAGTTAATGCGTATAATTACCTCGGGAGCAATTGCACATGTATTGGCCGTATTATTTGAATCAGGGTGTCGAGATTGTATTGATTCGAGGGTTGTGCAAGCTGGTATTGGTGATGGCCAATGGTGAAGTGTTTGCGGTTTGTCAATTGAGGGAGTATGAGCACACCGGTTAAGGAGTGCTGGTGATGTGTGGTAGAGCAATTACCCCATATGTGATATAGGGGGTGATTGTTAGGATAATACATATATGTCACATATATTTTACATGGATAATCATGGCAAAGTCGTGACCCATATAGTAGTTAAAACAAAACGGAAGTGTTGAATTGTGTAGCCTTAGAACTTTTAGAAGTTGTGGTTGGCAAGAATTGATTGGTCCAACAAATCAATGGTGTTCATATTGAAGTGAACTTCTTCACTTGTTAACACGGTTGGGACTTGCTAGGTGATACATATGGTATAAATATGCCATAAATTGTAGAAGATTTTGGATCACTCAGGCAGAGAGTGGTGACGAGAGAGGGCGCCTCTTTGGGGCATGGGACATTAATCATTGGGGTTTTTTGTGAGGGTGTTCACAGCGTTATAGGAATGTAAGGTAGATAGGGTATTTATTTGTCTTTATGATTTCTCTATGTATTACAGTGATTATGTCAGGTTCTTTGGGGTATTGAGTGGGGAGTGTACAAGGGTCTTGTATTTCGGTTATGGGTTTTAATCTCTCAGGGTGTGGACGTAGGCAGGTGTTTAGCCGAACCACATAGAAATCTGTGTGTTTTTTCTTTGGTGTGCATGTTTAGTTATTGTTCATGTGTGTGTGTGTGTTTATTTGGGAGAATTTGGTTCCGCATTTTAAATTCCCAACAACTTTACTCTCTTGTAATTTGATTGGTTTTTAAAATATTATATTTCACATATGTATTAAATCAAGTGATTCAAACAGCCCGAAAGAGTGACCTTTAGTGGAAAAATGTTCGCTATTTTTGTTGCGAAATGTTGGGAATCACTTGATAATGTGCATGAAATTGAGTAGTTAAAAAGACGTGTATATAGTTGAAAATCGATCAAAGAATAAGGGTGTAAACTATCATTCAACCTAAAGTAAAATAGAAAAATAAGGATGCAAAAATGTGGGAAAAAAAAAGAAAGAAAGAAAACATCTAAAGATCACCCACCACATGATATTTTTCATGAATAATTGTCACACCCCAACCCACCTCATGTGGATTAGGACACGTGTAACAATGCTACAAGCTCCCAATTACATTAATTTGCAAAGAAACATGCGAATTACTAAGAATCGCATGTGTTTAGCAACATTAAACAACTCTATTGTTACAAAATAGGCCCTAAGGGTAAAATGGTAATTAATAAGATATAGCAAAATTTATACCAAAAGATAGGTCTTTGAGTCTCGGTTTTAACGCAAAAAACGACATACGAATCCGAGTTTTCTAGAGTGAGTTATGTCCGTTTCCGTAAAAGTCGACAGTGCAGCAAAATGGCCTGCGGATCGATCAGCCCCAAAACCGGATCGATCCGAATTTGGTAGAATGCCATTTCTGCACTATCCAGCTGCTCCGGATCGATCCGCTCAAGGCCCGGATCGATCCGGTTCCTACAGAACCCCATTTTTAGCAGATTTTCCCTGTTTTAAAAGTCCCAAACTTCACCAAATTCAAACCAACCCATATGAAACTTTAAGAACCCACTCCAATCCATTTTAAACATACTCAAACATTCCCAAACACAAATTCAAACTCTTCAAACATAGATTCATGAATATAACCTCAATTAAATCCAACAAGTTTCCTTAAAATCAAACTCTTAAACATGAATTTGTTAGGAATGAACTCAAGTAAACCAATCCCCAAGGACACTTCCAAAATCATCTTCTAAGCATTCCAAAGTCTTGCAAAACTTCATAACCATGACCATAAACATATTTAAATCCCTTCACACAATCAAGATATGACTCAAACTTCATTTGGAACAAATTGAGTCTTTTAAACCCCATACTTGGTAAAACTAACATAAGTAATGAAAATCATTATAACCAAAGAGTCAAGAACTTTACAACCCTCTTGCTTTGCAAACAACCCTTACCCAAAATGATTGTGACACTAACCAAACTCGCCGGAAAGGTCCAATCTTAACCATCTCACACATATCCGTAGTTATTACTTAAGGATTTATATATATAGAATTTACAAAGACAAACTCCAAATCCTCCAACTTATTACCCAAAACTAACTATTAGCATAGAAATTTATACAAGTTTCTATAAATTTACATTAAACACATAAGTTATAGAATCCTAACTAGTTCCCAATCTCTTCAACTCTACAACCACGAGTCAAGGCTTCAAGCCACGAGTCAAGGGTACTAAGTCACAAGTTAAACCATAATACAAGTTACAAACATAATTACAAGTCCCAAATCTCTCCCCCATTCCCGAGCACGTCGCTTTCTCTTCGAATATTGCTCCGTACCTGCGGTGGTTGTTATTTACCACAACAGAAACAGAAAACGGTTTTCTTAAGCATTACGCTTAGTGAGAATTCTAAACATGATTGAATGTTTAACATGTGCAATGCAACAATAGACATATAAATCATATTTGTAATCGCCGAGTCACCGATTCAATGATTCATTCAGACCCGAAGACCTTCCCTGGTCCCGTGGCCACTTCTATTCCTTGGACTTCCGTCTTTATCGGATTCTTCCTCTTCACCACCCTTATTACTCCCAACTAATGAATCATTGTCCCGGGCTCATTGAATACCATATAGACATATAAGCATGTAGGCACATGATCATAGCAACTTTTCATACAATTGATATGTAATTCACAAGCTAACAGTTTTATAACTTCTAAACATGATTTCCACAATTCAAAATAGATACAAAAACATTGAGCATCTTAAACCACAATCACCTTTTTAGTTAGAAAACTCACCTTAGCAAGATTATACCCAATTATGCTCCTAAAATCCCAAATCAAGTTAGAACCAAAGCCAATTCTTGTTCTAGAGTATTCCTACATAATTTTGGTACAACAATTATCATCTATTAAGAATGGTTGTCGGAAAAACGTTGCCGAAAGTGAAAATAAATTACGTGCATGTGATCCTCTTACCTCCACGAGTCCAAAAGTGGTCTCGGATCGTAAATCCGGCGAACGATAGCGACGGAACGGCGAAAAACGTCGTCGGTGACGGTTCCATCTTCTCCCGAGCTCCTTCTCTCTTTCTTTTCCTTAAATTTGTTGAATTTCTGTAAATGGGAGACTTCTCCCTTGTTTTGACACATCCTCATGCATAAGCTTGAGGTGTCATTACCTCATTTTCCCTTATTTTCACTTATAACCCCAGAATTTTCTAAGTTCCTATTATGAAATCCCCCAAACATTCCATTAACTACCCAATTATCCAAATGGGTATTTGTCTAAGTTTCGTATAGGTCCCAATGTGGGTCCCAAATATTTTGTAAAGATGCTATCGTGCCCACTAATTATAATTCTTTTTCAATTATACCCTTATTTGGGTGTCCAAACTAATACTAATTGCTAACACATATATCATCATATAATATGAAAGCATTTAAACAAATAATCATGTAATCATATAAATGCATTTAATCACATAAAATGCACATATTTTTATTCGGCCCTTCACTGGGTCCCATTCCAATACTTGTCCCACCTCACTGGGGACTTTTCCAACTGTGTTCCTTTACTGAACACTTTTTTTTTTTTTTCACGGGTGAGTCCAAGCCTCCCCTTAATCCATTTTATACACTAGTTATATTAATTAATGCACATAAAAATGATAATTAATCCGTTTCCCGGGTACAGGTGTTACAATAATGCATGAACAAATGACTCAATAGAGTAATGCTATGCTTCCCAAATATTTTTCAAATACATGTGGCATGAGTCTACTGGATTTTGATTAGAGGGTGTTGAAGTGGTCCTATCATTAATGAATATGGTACTACTGTCATATGTACATTTCAGAAACATTTGAGGTTTAAAATTTGAGAAGCATAGCATTACTCTTTTATTATATGTGGGTGGATTGAAGGTAATGATCACTGTAAACGGTGCTTATATGGGAATTTTCTCTCCACAATTCATAGGGTCCACTCTTTAAAACCTACCTGATCAAATTGACAAAAAGAGCTAGTTCATTAAACTATTTTGTTTATTGAGATCAAATGGGTGATCTTATGTGGTTGTCATGGAAGGTATTGTACGAGAGTTCTACTTTGTACATATGCATGAATCTATATTTAATGATGTGACTATGAGTGTCAATCGGTTGAATCGGTCAATTCGGTTGATTTCTTCGATTTTTCTAAGTTTTAAAACTGACCAAATGTCATTGGTTTGATCGATTTTCCTTGGTTCGGTCGATTTTTGAAGTTAGTGTATTTTTTTGAAAACCAAACGAAGTCCAACTAGTTAATGATGCAGTAGGAGAAGTTTTACTTTGTCAATTTTTTTTTTCCAATGCTAGGCCCAGTCTAAGGTGCATCTCATTGGGCGTGGAGAAGCATTGTGAACCCTTTTTTCTTCGGAGCCATTTCTCTTTCCGATAATTCAGTAGTCCTATGCGGTCTGTTCTGTAAGCTAGTTATTCTCTATGGCTTCTTTGATTTATAAGAGTAATATGTTTACGAACATATATCTACTTGACAAATGCAAATTTAGAATGTAGAGAAGTGAAAGTTCACCAACAATCAACGAGTTGGTTATATATCCATCCATGAACCATACAAAGCACGTCCCCAACAACCCTTACGGCTCGATACCCAAACCCTACTTCCTTACATATTTTAAACTTATACTGCCTTTTCTTCAAGTAATCTGTGACTTTTTATTCTTTAAAATTACTTAAATGACTACTTAATTTATAGGGTAAATATCACTAACCTCCCCTGAGGCCTGGCCTAATATCAGAGACCTCTCCTGGCTTTTGAATAATATCAGAAACCTCCCCTATTTTTAGAACTATGTATCACTAATCTCCTTTCTATTAGAGGCAATAGATCAAATCTTATGATGTCAGCAAAATTTAAAAGGTGAATTGATGTTGTTGCCCTTATTTTTGACTAATTGACCAAAATAACCTCACAAGCTTATGTCAAATGACACAAATGCCACCACTTATGTATTTCACTAGACAAATGTCCCCATACCTTGAAATACCTAATGTGAGGATATTTGTGTCATTTGACATATGCTTGTGAGTTTATTTTGGCCAATTAGTCAATAACAAGGGAACTAATGTTATTTCACCTGCAAAAATTTGTTGACATATATCGCAGGATTTCATTCACTACTGTTAACAGAAGAGAGGTTAGTGATACAAAGTTTTAAAAATAAGGCAGGTCAATGATAATTTTCAAAATCCCGGGGAGGTTTTTGATATTGGGTCATACCTCAGGGGAGGTCAATGATATTTACCCTAATTTATATGTAGATAGGTCCTAAATAAAATTTAATACTGTTGTGAATATTTTTGGGGGTAATTTAATCATTTCAGATTACTCCGTTAACAATTTTAACGGTTACAGTTTGGTTTGAACTAAAAGAGTATGTTAGTGACAACATTTAAAGAACAGAGTAAGTGAAAACATGGAATACCACACCACAGGGGTGTAAGTGAAATTTACCCTTGAAAATATTGATTTTTAGGTGTATAGTGAAAGACTAATGTTAGACCCATACAAAATTTCACACAAAAATCCACACAAAACAATCATAGCCCTTGATTCCGGTGGGTCCTGTGTCAGACCCATGTGCTTTGTATATGGGGGCCACTAGAATTAATAACCATAATTATTTTGTCAAAAATGCTACTCCTACAACCTTTTTTACAATATTTTCCACAACCAACACATCCTAACTATTGTGATTAAAAAAAATATCCTAACCCTTAATGTCAATGGGTCCCGTGTGGTACCCATGTGGGACTCTCATGGCGTCCACTAAAATCAAGAGTCAGGAAGTATAGTTGTAGAAAATATTGTGAAAAAAGTTGTGAGTGTGTAGCATTATTTTTATTTTGTGTGAGTCTAGTATCAATAATGATACACCCATATCTCCAATCATGGGCATTGACCCCAGGAGTGGCACAGCCCCCCCTGGATTTTTGAAAATTGTAAAACTATATGTAATAATTTGTAGATTTTAGAAATAGGCCCTCCTAAATTTCACACAGGCCCATCCTAGACTTTTGAAAATTCTAAATTTACATGTAATGTTTTACAAGTTTTAGACACAAGCCCCTTGCATTTGTGAAATTTCTAGACTTACAAGTAACATTTTACAAGTTTTATAAATAGGCCCCCTAAAATTACATGATTTACCCCAAATTAGGGGTGTTAAACCAATTCTACTTACAATTCTACCGTTTTACACATAATTATATATAGGTAGACCCAAAAAACTTTGAGTAATATTTGGGGCACTAACAAATTCCACTAACACTTACACCCATACTCTATCTCTCTCCTAGTGGCACTATGGGATCCACAGTGGACTCAAAGTGCCATTAGGAGAGAGATAGAGTGTGGGTGTGAATGTTAGTGGAATTTGTTAGTGCCCCTAGCATTGTTGAAAAACTTTACCTAAGGGGAGCTACCCCAAACCCCCATATAATTTAGGCCCCCTAACCAAAAATCCTGGGTTCGCCCCCTGTTTCCAACCACATTTTTGCTTTAAAATGCATGTACCTTGTGCTATGTAAGTGGTGCAAAAAAAAAAAAAAAATCAAAACAGCACAGGATACATACATTTAGGCCTCGTTTGGGAGGTCGGATAAATCTGTTGGATAAAACAGGATAAGGTGGGATCAGATAGGATAATAATCTTGTCGGATAAGCTGTTATGCTATCAAGTGTTTGGAACGTGCTGGATAAAACTGTCGGATAAGCTTTTATATCATAATCCTGTGTTTGGTCGTGCCCGGATATAAGTTTCAGATAATAATTAAATTATTGTTTTTTAACACATGGGGTATGAAGAAAGGGGAAAAAATTTTGAAAAGGGGAAAAAAAATTGATCGGATAAAAAGAAAAAGAAAAAAAGAGAGATCTGAAAAAAAAAATAAGAAAAAAAGAAAAGGAAAAAAAAAGAAAGGTATGAGAAAAAAGAAAAAGAAGAAGAAGAAGACAGATCTGAAAATGAAAAGAAAAGAAAAAAAAAGAATATGAAAATAAATAAATAAATAAATAAGCAGATCGGAAAATGAGAAGAGAGAGGGAAAAAAACCATATATGAAAATGATAAAGAAAAAGAAAACTGAAAATGAAAAAAAAAATCAAATCTAAAAAAAATATATAAAAGTATTTTTGTCACAAGAAATTATCCAAAACTTCTAATCCCATCTAATACCACCTCCCCCATGGGTTAGAGTTATCCCACTCTTTATAGGATAAAAACCTAGTTCAGAACTATTTTGTCATGCGCCACCAACGCAGGATATGATAAAAGTTAAGGGAAAATACCTTTTACCCCCTTGTGGTTACACACACTTTCTCATAACCCTCTGTGGTTCATTTTGTAACACTTAACCCCTCTGTACTACGGACTAAAGTGAGATTGTTAACTTTTCTAACGGCAGTCCCATTTCAATCATTAATACAGGGGGTTAAGTGTTACAAACATGAATTACGGGGGGTTATGAGAACATGAGTGTAACCATAGGGGGGTAAAATGTATTTTTCCCTAAAGAGTATGCATAGGGGCTTGGGGGTATTAACGTCATTTCCTTTTTCTCCGTTAGAAAAGTTAACAGTCTCACTTTAGTCCGTAGTACAGGGGGTTAAGTGTTGTAAAATGAACCACAAGGGGTTATGAGAAAATGAGTGTAACCACATGGGGCTAAAATGTATTTTCTCCTAAAAATTATCTTATCCTACCTCTTATACTAACCACCAAATAAGACCGCGTAGATATAATTAGAGGTGTGATTAGAGATTCGAGTGTATCATTATTGGTGTAGCGGGCGGAGGTATGTGGGGTCAAGAGGGGGCACGTGCCCCCCCTCACTTTTGGACAATTAAAAATCTACCCTTAGTTTTGTGTATATTTTTCATTGTGCCCCCCCTAAAATATAGTTCAATACAACAATATGGGGCCAAGTTTGTAATTATAATAAATATACAGGACTAAAATTCTAGACCTAAGCTAAAAAAAAGAAGGATTATTATATGTTAGACCTTCTTGGAAAGCTCATTTTTATGGTCAAAACCTGAAAAAAGTTTCCTGAAAAGCTTCTTATTAGATTTTATTCGAATCAAGGGTTTTTTTTTCAACACTGTATTCTTATATATGCAAATCTATCATATAAAAGTATGGG
Source organism: Hydrangea macrophylla (assembly GCA_033977485.1). NCBI lineage: Eukaryota > Viridiplantae > Streptophyta > Magnoliopsida > Cornales > Hydrangeaceae > Hydrangea > Hydrangea macrophylla. The sequence goes on along the minus strand of CM066988.1, from coordinate 110,384,378 downwards.
TTTACTTATTGTGATATTTGCTAAGAAATTGGCATCTTTATTGTTGAAATGGACTGATATTTCATATTTGATAGTATTATGTTATTGATGTATTTTTGAAATGCTTATCAGTAGTGAGTTCTCAGATTTAACAGGATTAGAAGATTTTTCTTTTAAGAAATTAGTATTTTAACCCAAAAAAATTCGAGTCGGGGGCACTGCCCCCGAACCCCCGTATAAACTTGTGCCCCCTACACTAAATTTCTGGCTCCGCCCCTGTGGTGCAGTATTATGGATAGTGAAATGTTTGATAATTCATGACGGCTGTCTCAGGTTCAAACCATAAGTCTATAACCCCACGCAACCAACGCCACTTCTCACACCACACTGACACAGGACGCCCAAAATCACGCCACACGGTCTGTGGCCGCCCAACAGTCAATTCCCAACCTGTCACCGCCATTCTCTAACCCAATCCTACTGGATGTTTACAGCCACGCGTTTCACATGCACGTGACATCACCACCCCCAAAATCCAACAAAATATAGCCGTTATTAGCTCTCGTTGCCGACAATCCAAGTTTTATACTGTGTGAGACTTTAATCAAATTAATTATTTTACTCTTAAAACTATTTAATTGTCAAGCCACCCCCAAGTTTACTAGTCTTTAATCAAATTAATATACAGGAGTATTTAATTTTAAACTATTTTAATTTCTGTCTTAAAAAACACAATAAAGCGACTCCAAAACGTTTTTTAACTCCCCAAATCCGAAACTTCCCAAATTCTCTGTTTCGTTTCTCTACCAAAAACAAAATCTCTCTCTCTGTTTGGAAATTATTTTCACTTCCCCCACTCTCTCTCTCTCTCTCTCTCTACGAAACCACTGTTCCACTTTTGGGCTTTTCCTTCCTTTCCAGAGGATTAAAAAGGGTGCATTATTATAGCTTGGGTTTCACTTTACCTAACCCAGAGTTTGTAGAATGTTCTTGGCTTTGATTGAACTCTGAAGCAAACCCAAAACACATACTCACTCAGATCTGTTGCCCTCTCCCCTCTCCTTCTCTCTCTAACTTCCTGTTTTCACCTCTTCTTCGGTTCCGGCATCATCCTTCCACTGTGCAGGGTTCACTGTATGCACACTTCTTCAGCTTTTATATTTTTACTATCTATCTATCTATTCCGTGATATATGTGTGTGTGTATGCATATGAATTCTCTCCCAGTGATTAGTAAATTATATATTTATGATACTTGCTTTGGTTTCGGGTGAGTTGATGAACAAGTTATTATGCTCTGAAAGAATTAATTTTGACAATTGAAAAGATTTGAAGTATGAGAATGGTGATCGAACTTGTCATACAATGGTAAAAAATTATGTGAATTGTGATATGATTTTATATTTCTCCTTAGAGTAGCAGTTCACCTAATTATGTATTTTTGTTTACATTTCAAAGGGAGAGAGAGAGAGAGAGAGAGAGAGAGAGAGAGAGAGAGAGAGTAGTTTTATTGTTTGTCAAGGGCTTTTTAAAGTACTGATTAATGTCTTGGAAGTTGGAAAATTTCCATGTACTTATTAGTGAGGTTCACCTAATTAGCAATATAAAAAATATGCCTGTTTATTTGGTTAAGATATTTGCCAGGATTATGAAATAAGGAAAAATTGCTAGACCAATGTATAACTGTAAATTAGGACCATTCATTTGGAGTAATGCTTAATTTTTTTCATGGTATGCGTGAATAAATTTCCAGGGTTGTTCAAAAAGCACCCTATTTGGCATTACATACACCTAAAATTTGAATAGATGCCTCGTTTTATGTTTCACTTATGCACAAAACTACGCTTTTGACAGGAAATCCGAACATCATATATATAATTGCTTTAGATGGCTACACTCGGGGATATAGGGGTTGCGGCAGCTTTCAATATTCTCAGTGCGCTTATTTTCTTGGTGGCGTTTGCGATATTACGGTTACAACCTTTCAATGATAGGGTGTATTTCCCGAAATGGTATCTCAAAGGCTTACGAAGTAGCCCAACACGATCGGGAGCTTTTGTAAGCAAGTTTGTCAATTTGGACTTCAAGTCGTATGCGAAGTTTCTCAATTGGATGCCAGCTGCATTGAGAATGCCAGAACTCGAGCTTATTGATCATGCAGGGCTCGATTCTGCTGTTTATTTGCGGATTTACTTGCTAGGGTAAATGTTTTGCTGATTCTGTTTATTTTCCTGGAAACTAATGTGTTAGTAATTGATGCTCCATTTGGTACGGAATTAACATTTTTTCCCTGTACTACGCCTATCAATGTTACTCTGCTCTAGTTGTATGGAGAGAAAAACCGAGAAAGTGGTAGAAATGGAGATAGACATATAATTGAGTTAGAGTTATTTGTTATAGAAGTTGAGGAGCATGGGGTTCCAGCAAATCCCCAACGTGTGTCCTCGTTTGCAAAACACCATCTCTAACTTAAAAGCGGAAGCAAGTAAGGCATTCTTTTTTGAGGAAAATAGAATTTGTGTTAGAATCATTCTTAAAATAAGTTGCAAATGAAGTGGTTGCCAACAAAGTGGAAGTGAGGGAAGAAAAAATTGATATTATTGGCAACCTTGCTCACCCGAAAATAGCTACATGTTTTGGGATCTTCCATCCATCTATTTGTATTTTTTTTTTGTTTTCTCATTGACAAAATGAAGCTTAAGTGCTTTACAGTCTAGTTGTGAATCGAAATTTAACATGGGTGGGAATCATGAAAAACAAAAGGTCAGATGTGTTTTCTAAGGCCCGTTAACTATTACAGAGAAAATAATTTGTGAGGTTGTGTTTAGCTGCTGACTACCCAAAGTGTTTTAGCAAAAAGAGTAACTTGAAACGGTTGCAGCCCTGCATTGAAGTATTTATAAAACAAGATCTCGTACAGAAGATAATTGCACGAAAGAGCACAACATTAACTAAAGGCTGAAATAAAAAAGGAGAGTTATGTTTCTCCCCTTCCTTATTTGGATAATCCTGATTGCATCAAAATTTATAAACTTTTCTAGATCGTATAAAGAAGATTCTGACGTACAAGAATCTTCATGGTAATGTGTAATTATTTCATGTTTTTAAATTCATGTAAAAAATTACTGGTGTAGAAAAACTTGGAACTTTTTTTAGATCTTCTGCAACAATTTGATTTCATCTATGAAAACATTTGCAGCGAATGAATAGCAAAAGTCTGTCATGAAACATTTTTTTTTCCTTCCTAGGAGGTAGTTTGATTTTCAATTTCTAAATGTCACTCACCGAATTTCATGTAGCTTTTTTTTATGCTTATTTGTTATCCACTAATAACTAGTGGATAGAGAGAAAAGAAAAGCTTTGTTGGTGCTTCCCCGGCCCTTTTCTTCTTCTCCTTCTGTTGAGTGAACTATCATCTTTGCTCAAGTAATTGACATCTGACATCATAAAAAATCTCTCGTACTGATTCTTGTAATTCTTTATCGCTTCTGTGTAATGAGAATTGAAGTTATTATATTGTGCTGATTTGTACACATTCATTCATGCAGACTCAAAATTTTTGTCCCTGTTGCGCTCGTTGCATTTGTTACTCTGGTACCAGTAAACTGGACAAATAGCACTTTAAAGCAAGATGAAAAATTAACTTACAGTGACATTGATAAGCTTTCTATCTCGAACATTCCACTTGGATCACATAGGTGAGAAGCCTTCTCTTGGTGCCAAGCTTTTCCACATTTTACGTCGCTATTTTTTGACATTTGTGAAATGTTTCAGATTCCACCTGCATTGGTCACAATAGCATGTGTTTTTATGGATTACATCTTATGTGTTTGTTTGTTTGTTTGTTTGTTTGTTTGTTTGTTTTTTTTTTTTTTGTGAAGAAACCAATTACTCCAAAACTTAAGCTGTTAGAGATTGTGTCCAATACCAAGCTCTAACACTCTTCCTCATCTTGCATGTGAGAGGTAACAAAGCAAACTCCACTACAATAGGGACAAAAAAGAAACTGCAATATGTAATCTAGAACAGGGATGGAGACTTGAACAAAAGATCTCCTACAGGCAGTGCAGATGCGGGGACGCGAGTGCGGAGAGTTTGGCAATTTTCCCAAAATCACCAGTGCGAGTGTGGCAGGGGTACTTATGTAAAATATTAAAAATATATTTTATATAACATTTATATAGTAGTATATATAAATTATTTATTTATTTATTTCAAATTTAACAGTACAATTATTTATCCATAAAAATAAAATAAAATTTTGGGGCTAAAGTATAAATACAAAAGAAAGAAAGGTTTTAAAAGAAAGCATTATAAGTCAAGGGCTTCCTAAAAAAAAAAGTATATGAAGAGCAATTGACTCTTTCAGCTACAGTCTAGGGCTTTTCACGTTACAAGAGAGAGAGTGTTAAGCTCAATATACAAATTAGGTCAAGAACTCAAGAATTCACAGAGAAGAAGAAAGAAGAAGATGAGGAGAGAGAGACCCAGAGAAGTTTAGAGAAAGAAGAGAGAAATCCTTTATTCAATATCTTGTTCTCATATTACAGACCATACAATGATTTATATAAAAAAAATGCTGTTACAAGTTGTTGAACCAAATTACTGCTTAACTACTTTAGCTAACTACTGATTAATCCACTTGTGCTGAGCTAGATAAATCTGGGGTGTTGAGCTGGATAAATCTGGGGTATGTATCAATAGCCCCCCCTAAAGATGTCCCATAGTCCTCAAGGGAAAAGTGAGAAAATCTGAGCTGGAGTTCATCTGCAAATTCCCAGGTGGCGTCAGTGGGGGAGGAATGTGACCAATGGACAAGGACTTGTGTGGCAGCTGCATTTCTTCTACGAACCATCTTTCTGTCAAGAATAGCCATAGGCTCAAGAGGAGGTGTATGAGGTGTAGGGGGTAGATCAGGGCTAGCAACTTGTTTTCCAATGGACTTTTTGAGCTGTGAGACATGGAAAGTGGAGTGAATCTTGGCATGAGCAGGTAAGACTAGTTTATAGGCTACAGGACCAATTCAGTCCACTACCTGGTAAGGACCAAAGTATTTGGGAGAAAGTTTGTGTGAGAACCTCTGGGCCATGGACTGCTGTTTGTAGGGTTGGAGTTTGAGATAGACCCCATCACCAATAGTGAAATGTCTCTCTGATCTGTGCTTATTGGCCTGTTGGGTCATTCTATTCTGAGCTCTAGTCAAGTGATACTTAAGGAGTTTCAACATCTCTTCTTTGTCTTGTAGTACTCTGTCAACTGCTTCAACAGTAGAATCTTTAGGGAAATATGGAATATGGATTGGAGGTAAATAGCCATAAAGAGCTTCAAATGGTGAGGTTTGAATAGCTGAATGGAAGGAGGTATTATACCACCATTCTGCTAAGGAAAGCCACTGTTGAGGATTATCTCCACACATGCACCTCAAATAAGTTTCCAAACACCTATTAAGGACTTCTGATTGCCCATCAGCTTGGGGATGGTAGGAAGATGACAAATGTAAACTCACTTCTGATTGCCCATCATCTTGGGGATGGTAGGAAGATGACAAATGTAAACTCACTCCTTGTAGTTTAAACAATTCTTGCCAAAAAGTGCTGAGAAATGTAGGGTCCCTATCACTAACAATGGTGAATGGAAGGAGGTATTATACCACCATTCTGCTAAGGAAAGCCAAGCCAAGCTAAGGAAAGCCACTGCTAAGGAAACCCACTGTTGAGGATTATATCTCCACACATGCACCTCAAATAAGTTTCCAAACACCTATTAAGGACTTCTGATTACCCATCAGCTTGGGGATGGTAGGAAGATGACAAATGTAAACTCACTTCTGATTGCCCATCAGCTTGGGGATGGTAGGAAGATGACAAATGTAAACTCACTCCTTGTAGTTTAAACAATTCTTGCCAAAAAGTGCTGAGAAATGTAGGGTCCCTATCACTAACAATGGTGAATGGAAGGAGGTATTATACCACCATTCTGCTAAGGAAAGCCACCTAACCCACTGTTGAGGATTATCTCCACACATGCACCTCAAATAAGTTTCCAAACACCTATTAAGGACTTCTGACTGCCCATTAAGGACTTCTAACTGCCCATCAGTTTGGGGATGGTAGGTAAACTCACTCCTCGTAGTTTAAACAATTCTTGCCAAAAAGTGCTGAGAAATGTAGGGTCCCTATCACTAACAATGGTGAGAGGAAACCATGTAATTTGAACACATTATCCAAGAATAGCTGGGCTACTGTCTTGGCAGTGTAGGGATGAGATAGAGGCATAAAATGTGCATATTTGCTCAGTCTATCTATCACTACCATGATCACATCTTTGCCAGAGGAGGAAGAGGGTCCAGAAATAAAATTCATACTGATATCTGAGAAAATTCCCTCAGGAATTGGGAGAGGAGGTAGAAGTCCCGGGACAACTATGGTTTCATTTTTACATCTCTAGCAAGTGGAGCATTCCCTGATGAATTGTCTAACTTACTTCTTAAGTCCTTTCCAATAAAAAAGGGAAGCAAGTCTCTTGGTTGTAGCATGAATCCCTGAATGTCCACCTAGGGACGAGCTATGGTAAAGGGTGATTAACTGATTTTGTAACTCTGAATTATTGCCCACTACTAAATTGCCTCTTCTTCTCAACTGATTGTGATGCCAAGAGTACTTAGAAGGACTGGAAAATGTTGGTTTGAAGATGATCAATTAGTTGTTGACAGCTAGGGTCCTCATTCCAACTTTGTTGAATATTTGTTAAGAGATCTGAAGATACTACAGAAAGAGCCATTAGAGATAATTCTTGACTAGTAACCATGGACAAAGCATCAGCTGCCATATTTTCTTTTCCCTTTTTGTAGCAAATTTCATAGTCCAATCCCATCAATTTGGTGAGCCAAGTATGTTGACTAGGGTTATTGATTCTTTGTTGCAGCAGATATTTGAGACTTTGATGATCTGTCTTTATAATAAAATGTCTTCCCCCTAGATAGTGTCTCCATTTATCAACTGCATAAAGTATAGCTAGCATTTCCTTTTCATAGATGGATAGGTGTTGGTTCTGAGGTGAGAAGGCTTTGCTAATAAAGGCAATTGGGTGTCCTTGCTGCATTAGGACAGCTCCTATTCCATAACCTGAGGCATCTGTCTCAATGACAAATTTTTTAGAAAAATCAGGTAATACTAACACGGGAGGGGATGTCATAGCTGTCTTTAGCCGGTTAAAGGTCTCAGTGGCTAGTATAGACCATTGGAAATTATCTTTCTTGAGTAGATCCGTGAGTGGTCTACATATTGCCCCATAGTTTTTAATAAATCTTCTATAGTAACCAGTTAGTCCCAAAAACCCCCCGAGTTCTTTGATATTTTTGGGAAGAGGCCACGAGACAATAGTAGCAATTTTTCTCGTATCTGTGGAGACACCCCCACCTGACACAAAATGTCCCAAGTATTCTACGTTAGCACCCCCAAAGTGGCATTTGCTGAGTTTGGCAAATAATGTATTGGCTCGCAGGATTTCAAATGTTTTTCTGAGATGATTAAGGTGAGTTTCCCAATCCTTGTTGTACGCTAGGATGTCATCAAAGAAGACCAAGATAAATTGTCTTAGAAATGGTCTGAAAATTTCAGTCATCAAACTTTGAAAAGTGGATGGAGCATTAGTAAGGCTTCGGCATAACTAGAAATTCATAATGACCATCATGTGTTCAAAATGCAGTTTTATGAACATCATTAGGATGCATTCGGATTTGATGATACCCAAATCTAAGATCAATTTTAGAATACACACTAGAGCCATGTAATTCATCTAATAATTCCTCTATAACTGGAATGGGGTACTTATCTTTAATGGTAGACTTGTTCAGCTCCCTGTAATCTATGCACATTCTCCATGTTTGGTCCTTCTTTTTGACTAGGATTACCGGTGATGAGTAGGGGCTGTTGCTAGCTTGAATGGTGTCACTGCCAAGCATCTCTGTTGTCATCTTATCAATCACATCTTTTTGCATAACTGAGTGTCTGTATGGTCTAAGGTTGATGGGTTGTGTCCCCTCTTTCAAGGGAATCCTGTGATCTTGAACTCCAAATAGATCCGAAAATTCTTGTAATAAGGCCTTCATATCAGGATGGTCCTTGGATTCTTCAGTATCCGCAGCTACAGTTTGCATTTGGGAGTTAGGAGAGTATTGAACTTGGAGATTGTAATACTGAACCATGGCAAGTTGGTGAGGTTTTGACAACAAAACCATTTGATCTTCATTTATAGTCTGAACCTTCCCCTTCAGCAAGGCCCTGTAATGTCACTTCTGCTCCACTCAACTTAAATTTCATCTGAAGTTTACTAAAATTCCATAATTCCATAGTATATGGATGTTGACAACCATTGTATTCCCAACACCATATCATAATTACCCAAAGGTAGCATTAACACATCTGTGGAGTACATTTTCCCTTGCATTTTCCATTCAAATTCTTTACACATTTTTGTGCATAGCAAAGAGTTACCATTAGTTGCAACTACCTTAGTAGGTTTGATTTCAATAAGTGGACAATTTAGTTTCTTGGTCAATTTTGTATCTACAAAATTGTGCGTACTTCCAGAATCTATGAGGATTTGTAGAACCTTTCCTCTAATCATACCAGTCAGTCGCATAGTTTGATACCCATAGGAACCATTGAGAGCATGCACTGAAATCTGGTGTAGCCTCTTCATTCACAGGTTCTGCATCTATCATTTTATCCTCCTCAGCTATGTCACCATCTACTTCAATGATCAACGGTTGCTTTCTTGTGCATTTACGTCCAGGTATAAACTTCTCCTCACACCAAAAACACTGTTCTCTTGCTCTTCTGGCTTCTAATTCTTTCTCAGAAAGTCTGTGTGAGGGTCTTGGGGGGGTATTGTACTGGTTTAGGTACAGGGTTGGAGATTGGAGTAGGTGAAAGACCTGAGGTGTTGGTTGGGGCTCTTGTGTTGGTTTGATGGGATGGGTTAAACTGGGGTTTATGGTATATTGATTGAATATCAGCTTGGGTGAAGCTAGATGTACGGGTTTGGGAGGTGGTCTTGAGTAAGGGTTTGTGGCTAAAAGGGTGGCTTCTTGAAGTTTGGCTAAAGAATAGGCTTCGTATAGAGTTTTCAGATAAACATTCGTACATGCATCTGTATCGGGAGGTGGTCTTGAGTAAGGGTTTGTGGCTAAAAGGGTGGCTTCTTGAAGTTTGGCTAAAGAATAGGCTTCGTATAGAGTTTTCAGATAAACATTCGTACATGCATCTGTATCGGGAGGTGGTCTTGAGTAAGGGTTTGTGGCTAAAAGGGTGGCTTCTTGAAGTTTGGCTAAAGAATAGGCTTCGTATAGAGTTTTCAGATAAACATTCGTACAGGCATCTGTATCTCAATTCTAAGTCCAGCCAAGAAACAACTCACAGAATATTGAGGACTCAAATTAACTTTGTGAAGTACTTGTTCAAAATTTTCTATGTATTCTTGAAGGGTACCTTCTTGCCTGAGATTTTTGAGGTCGGACATAGGATCTTCATAGATGAGTTCCCCAAATCTGGCTCCCAAGGCTTGAATGTAATCACTCCACTTAAATGTTCTCCACTTGTGTTTTCCCTTTCATGAAGTTATGATGCCACTGTAGGGCCCCTGCCTTCTAGGTGAATCACTGCCATTTTGACCTTAAGATTTTTTGGAGTTTGATCGATTTCGAAGAATTGTTCGCATCTAAATAACCACCCTTCCAAGTCTTCTCCATCAAAACGAGGAAAATTGATTTTGGTTAACTTTGTCTGAAAATGTTGCGACTGAAAATCGCCTCTCTGAAATTGATTTCGAAGTTCGTTGTGTTGAAGAACCCAGTCATCATGCTTCGAAGGTCGGCCAGATCTTTCTCATGGTTGATATTCAATTCAGATACGATTTGGTCATGTTTATGATCAGAATCTTGGAGTTGTTGCTGCAGATTCTTAATCGCCTTTTCCAATTTCTTCACATCGTTTGATCTCACGCCGTCGGCCATTGATTTCGAGAACCGATGGCTTTGATACCAATTGTTAAGCTCAATTTACAAATTAGGTCAAGAACTCAAGAATTCACATAGAAGAAGAAAAAGAAGAAGAAGAAGATGAGGAGAGAGAGACCCAGAGAAGTTTAGAGAAAGAAGAGAGAAATCCTTTATTCAATATCTTGTTCTCACATTACAGACCATACAATGATTTATATAAAAAAAAATGCTATTACAAGTTGTTGAACAGAATTATTGCTTAACTACTTTAGCTAACTACTAATTAATCCACTTGTGCTGAGCTGGATAAATCTGGGGGTGTTGAGCTGGATAAATATGAGGTATGTATCAGAGAGAGAGAGAGAGAGAGAGAGAGAGAGAGAGAGAGAGAGAGAGAGAGGAAATCGACGATGAAGACAAATCGAAGAAGAATCGAAGAATTGAAGAAGAAGAAGAAGAAGAAGATGAAAATGAATCGAAGAAGAAGAAGAAGAAGATGAATTAGAGAAGAAGAAGAAGAATGGAAGAAGAAGACGCACCTGAGGTATATATTTTCTTTTTCTTCTGCCTTTCTTCCCCTTTTTTTCCCCTTGAATTTGCCGCACTCGGGCCGCACTAAAAAATGACCAAGAACTGAAATGGAGCCGATACGCACTAAAGGCGCACTAAAGCCGTGTCCGCACTCCACACGCACTAAGTGCGCGTGCTTCACCAAATCTGCCACACAAGTGCTTCTTAACTCCTATAAGTGGAGTGATTATATCAGGCTTAACATTTTTTATAACTTCCTTTTTAAATTGTAATCAATACATACAAAATCGAAGTGCTTATAGTTTCTTTGGTGGTCAAAATTAATTTGTCTTATGCTTCAAGTGCTGCCAAGTGTGTACTCTCGTCATTTACCTTCCACATGTCTGCATTGTTTATGCTACTATTGGCTGGTCATACTTCCTTGTTTTCCTATCAAGATTAAATGCACATCCTAATTGCTCTGTGTATATGACTATGTTATTTGACTGTGCCCTGTCTCGTGGCCTGCCATAAAACTGCTGAATTTATCCAGTAATAGTTTGTTGTTGCTACCATATTTAACTCCTCTGTCCTCTATGCTTTGTCCAACCAATGGTGCTTATGAAAAACTGAAAAAACATAGCTTAAGCCTCTCTAGAGTTCCTTTAGAGGTTTCCTTGTATTTAGTAATGGATTTGCTTTTTCTTGTTTTGCATACGTTCATTGCTCCTTTATGAGCATTGGCACTGTTTTCCTCCACAGATCTCTGCTCTAGGCTCTTCATGTGGTATTCCATAATTCCATATTGGTTAGGAAACTAAAGCATTTTGGGCCATCTTCATGTTAGTGGGCCAGCATGCTTGGGGCGCTATAAATGGTAGTTCTGGCTGTGTAGAACTCTACGTTCGGTTATCCATGAAGGGACACGTGGTGCACCAGCATGATGGATCCTGTGGGGAGTGAGACCATAAGGGAAGTGGAGGTGCGTCATACACTTGCCTACTTGGGGAATATATTGGGCCTAGACCCCGTGTGATGCAATGAGGATGTCACATATTTGTATCGGAGAGATTGTGATGTCCCCACATTGGTTAAGTGAGAATTGTGGTTGACGTGTATAACACCGCAAGTTTGCTACTAATAACTTGGGCTTTGCTGCATGTTACTGGGCCAACAGGCTTGGGAATTGGGATCCAACCTATACCAACTTGTTCAGATATTGAAAATCTTCGTACCCACTAAGTAACGGGCAAACCTAATCCAAACTTATCCTTCTAAGAGACTAAGCCAATGAAATGGTCTGTGAGGTGACCACCAAAGCCAATAGCTTTTATAGTTCATCTTATTACTGTTTCAGGTTTGTATATTGTGTTGATTTAGGGATTACGCTATAAATTGTTTTTAAAGTTAATGTGTACATTGCAGAGTGTTTAATGTTAAACTAAAAATAAAAAGCAATTAGAGAGTAGTTCCCTTCAGAAGGTATTTGAGTGTCGTCGGTTCCCCTTTTCGTATTTTAACTCATCCAATAGAAACTCTTCTTTTTGGCTATGGTTGTCTATGCCGACATAAGTTCTACAATTATTTGAATTTGCTTAATTCTTACAATGAGAAAAACATTGGGCTCTGCTCAGTCAATTGGTGGGTTTGTATCTGTCTCCCTTATGCCCGGGTGGGTTGGAGGAGTTTTCATCTTTGATTATTTCAATGGTCGCAGCAAAGCAAATCGTTAACAAGTGAAATATAGGTCAACTTTTAATGTTTTTTGATCATGTGTTAACACAATACAATCCAGCATCAATGTAGGATTAGACATTTTTTTTTGTTGTAGCTTGATCAAGATAATTGCTTTGTTGCAATGAATCATGCTCTCTTGTGAATTTCAGGTTTTGGGCTCATTTAGTGATCGCCTATGCCTTTACTTTTTGGACATGCTATGTGTTGCTCAAGGAATATGCAACCGTTGCATCAATGAGGTTGCATTTTCTTGCAACGGAAAGACGCCGTCCAGATCAATTCACAGTAAGATGCTGTCTGTCTCACCTTTAGCTTGGTTTAGGAATAACTGTTGATTTTCTTAATTATCTTAGATTCACCATAGCCCTTTCTTTTCAGTTAAATGTCATTTTGACTGGGATCCGCAACAGGGGAAATATATGTGCTTCTCTGGGTTTCATTTTCATCTGCTTGAAAGCAGTTAGAGGTTCTGAATGGTCTAAGATAGCTGGAAATTGTAAATAGCTTTCTATTTTTATTTTCCTTCAATCCAATGAGTTTAAGTTTCCTTAATGAAAAATTTCTTAATTTTAAATACAGAATCCTCTTGGAAATTCAAGAACTTTCTTCCTTGTAGTTTGCAATACAAATGCTTCAGGAGTTTGTTGGCTCACTTTGTTAAATGTCATGTTCCTTACTAGACATGCATGACGACGTTAATTTTTTATTTATTTACAGGTGCTTGTTAGGAGTGTGCCACCGGACCCAGACGAATCAGTTGGTGAGCTTGTGGAGCACTTTTTCCTTGTCAACCATCCAGATCACTATCTTACTCATCAGGTCAGGTCCGCAGGTCGTACTGAAATTTCTAATATGTATACTCGTAAACCTATACTTACACATATTCACACATATACCCATGAAAAACACGTGCAAAAATGTTGTGTAGGAAAAGAACACATGATGTTCTGGATATGTGCTTGAAACTAACTGGTTAAATTACTTTTATTTCCATCTGGAGTATTTTCCTTCAGTTCACACTTTGTATTACGTCGGCTAAGTGTGATCATGATCTCAGAATGAACTGATTTGAGAAAATTGACTCTTATAGGCTTTCCCCGAATAATATTTACCTTGAGTTCACGCTTTCCCTTAACAAGTGTTGGAAATGAAATCTCAAGGTGCTATGAATCTTTCCATCCAGTTTGACCGCCAGAAAATCATTCTAATTCTGATGCCATCAGATCCCTCTGAACAATAGAAGAAACACCTTCAAAGATTTAAAGGATAAATGACGAAATTGCCCGTAATAACTGGGATGCACAAGGTTTAGATAAAAATGAAAAAGCAAAATGTTACAGTATGCTACAAATCCACCATCCATTGTCTCTCCACAGAGAGATTAGTATTATCTAAAATTTACTCATTACAGGATTGAGTGTGATTTCAGTAGTTCCTTTCCTGCTCATATTCAGTTATTTCAGTCAGAGACTTTATTTTTATTTTTTGTTCTGATTTAAAGAGTTCTCTGCAGGTTGTATGTAATGCAAACAAACTTGCAAACCTGGTGAAGGAGAAGAAAAATAGGCAGAACTGGCTCGACTACTACCAATTAAAATATTCTAGAAATCAATCAAAGCGGCCTCTCATGAAGGTATTACTGTGCATTGTGATGCCTCCACAGTGTGTTGTTTATGACTATCAGTCGATCAGATTGAGTTTGTATTGTGCTATATGCTTGATTAGACACTGGTTTGTCAGTTTGGAGTCCTGACCTGTGATCTTTAACTTTTTGTTTACCTTTTCCAATGGCAGACTGGTTTTCTAGGCCTCTGTGGAGACAAAGTGGATGCTATTGATTATCACACATCCGAAATTGAGAGACTAACGAAAGAAGTAACTTTTCTTTGAATTTCTTTTTTATAAACTATGAATGTTACTTTGATTGAAGGTTTGGTTTACCCGGTTTACCCATTTACTTCCCTTTAAAGCATACACTCTAATACTCGTGACACTAGAAATGATGGTACTTCTGATATTCTCTTTGAAGTATGCAATTCCTCTAGAAATATATAATTCAGAATTATCTGCATGCTATTTCTTCACACTTACACACAGAGATTGACACGTGCAGCTAAATGAGCTGCTTTAAGTTGTAAGGCCTTCGCTGCACCAGTTGGGTTGGCTAGGATGAATAGTGTTAAAACGTGTTGTTTTACTCACTTTAGAAGGAATGACTGGTGAGGCCTTGGGATGAAGAAAGATCATATGGAAGAGAAATATCTTTCAAAAACAATGTTATGCGTGGTTGTCAAATCATGAATCAAAGTATGAATTGGTTTACCAAAAATATGAATCATGAATCAAATCAAATGTTGAAATGTTATATTCACCCTTTTTTTTTTTTTTTACAAAATAAAGAATAATATAGGTTTTATATACATAAAAGTACACATACATTCTTATAATGAGCAAATACAAAGTAACAATTTAACACAAGTTTCATACAAAATATTAAGGCTCAATATATTGGAAAGTTTTACACTTAAAACTTCAAAGTTCAAAATTATGAATCGTATTTAGCATTGAGTCTTGAATTTTATTGGGTTGTATGAAGCTCGAATCGTCTCATGAATTGGCCGATTCCGACGACAGCAGATATGAATTTAAAATGGAAAGTCAGTATATACGAGTAGCAAGGAACAATATAGCCCTCAAAAGAAAAGTCCAATGTAAGCACATAAGGAAATGCTTAGATATGGAATCTCTCCTAAATATTTGTTTTCTAGTTAGTTGTAAGAGGAACATGCGGGAGTCCAAGGGAGACAAGTAAACACACTAGTTCCTCTATTCTTTTGGCCCTTGCAAAAATATACACCATGAGTTGGTCATCTGTGTCTTATTCTTGATTCTTGATCGGTTAGACTTGTGCTGCTGTAATCAGAAATTTGTAAGAAGTAAGAACCCATTTATGATTGGGTTTTTAGGAAAACAATCACTAAGAATAAGTGATTGTTTTAAAAAGCTGTGACCGCTTGGATTAGCTTTTTCATAGCACGGCTTTTTAAAAAATCTGATTCCTTTTTAAAACTAAAAACTAGAGATGGCAATTTCCTCCGCCCCGTTGGTAATCCGCTCCGATCCGCTCCTAATGGTAAGGAGTTGGAGTCCAATAAAACTGCAAAGGAGTGGAGTTGGTATGAAGAAACAAAACACCTATAGGAATAGGGGTAGGAGTGGGTTTGGAAAGACCCCGTTAACTCCTACTCCGACCCGATTATGTTATAAATTTACTAAACTACCCTTAGTACTATATGTAATTTACGTTTAGTACTATAAGTAATTTACCGCGTTGATAATCCCGTCCACTCCAACTCTTGATTGTGTTTAATCATGCTATGGTTTACTGCTTTGCTATATTTTGCAACAATTTAATCGTGATATATTGTGTTTTAAATATATTTTTGTTGTGAATGGACTTCTTATTGTGATCTTTTTGGTTTTTTAAATTGATGTATAAATTGGTAAATGGGGGAGTGAGATGGAGTGGAGTAGGAGTGGGCTAGATTAAATGGTATAGGAGTTGGTATGCTTCATGAGTAGGCATGAGTAGGAGTGGAGTGGAGTAGGACTGGCCATATATATATAAGTGGAGTGGAGTAGGAGAATTGCGACTCTTACTCCACTCCTCCCCCCGTTGCCATTCCTACTAAAACAACTTCTTCTTCTCTTTTTTATTTTATTTTAAAAAAAAATAAAAAAATCTGATTCCTTTTTAAAGCTAAAAACAGCTTCTTCTTCTTCTTTTCTCTTTTTTTTTTTTTTTAAATTAAAAATAATAATAATAATAATAATAAAGCTCCAATTTGTAGCTTTTTTGGAAAATCTCTTGTTCCAAAAAGTGATTATTTTAAAGCTAAACGAAGTGTTTGGCTATTTTCATTTTTATTGCACTTGCTGATGCTATTTGTTGGAAGTGAAATTATATTTTCCCATGCATTGACAATTATGCCCTTTCCCTTAATTTTCCTGTCACTCTTAATATGCTTGTGGCTGAGGGCCCATTTTAACCATGTTGTATTGATAACATTGTGTTCAGATAGCAGAAGAGCGAGAAATGGTTGTGAACGATCCTAAAGCTATCATGCCAGCTGCATTTGTCTCCTTCAGAACTCGATGGGGTGCTGCTGTTTGTGCGCAAACCCAACAGTCCAGGAACCCAACTCTATGGTTGACCGAGTGGGCCCCTGAACCACGTGACGTGTACTGGGAAAACCTGGCAATTCCTTATGTTTCGCTCACAATCAGACGGCTTATAATTGCTGTTGCCTTCTTTTTCCTCACTTTCTTTTTTATGATCCCAATTGCATTTGTGCAAACCCTTGCTAATATTGAGGGTATTGAAAAAGTTGCACCATTTCTGAAGGTTATCATAGAAATGTGAGTTTCTTTAAGTTGCCATTTTTTTTTTGTTCATACATGAATTTATAGGATTCTTAGTGCATTGGCTCATTAAGTTGTTGATTGTGCATTCAACAACACTCATTGAGAATCGACCTTTTGAAGTAATTTTTAGTGTATAGCTAAAGCTATAGATTAACTAGGTGAGATTCATATCAAGTCCCAAAGCAAGGTGCTTGCTAGCTAATATCAGAATGCTTTATGTAGGAAGAATAGAAAAAAATGGACCACTGTTAAAAAATTGTCATGTTTTTCGTAAGTATCTTAGGCTTTATCTGTTAAACGTTTTAAACTATATGATAATTTATAAGACGCAGGTTTGTTATTGTCCCCCAACTTTTAAGTCACCTATTCATTGCAGTGTGCATTTCTGATGCATTCGACAAGTTATAAAATAATTTACAAGCCGCAGATTTGTTATTGTCCCTCAATTTTTAAGTCACCCATTCATTGCAGTGTGCATTTCTCAAAGATAACTTGTCGAATGTGTGATAATTTGTATGAAAATAACTCTTTTGGACAAGATTATGGACTTCTCAAAATTGTAGAACTGATTTTGAACTTCTCAAAATTGTAGAACTTTGGCAGCCAGTTTCTATTCTTAATTTCTGACGTTTTGCTTTAATTCTGAAAAGTTGGAAGCATTAACAGATTCAAGTATAGAGAGTGAATACTAAACTTGAAAATCAAGATGGAATTACTCATGAGTTCCTAAATTGAAAATATATATATATGTGTGTGTGTGTGTGTGTGTGAAACCGTATATTTTTACTTTTGATTCTTTCTACTAGTTCAATGCAGCGAAATGTCATGAGCTTATAAACAGATGGTTATGTTTATACATGACTATCAGTTGTTCAGTATCTTTTATTACTACTCTTTACTAACAATAATCCAATGTATTTTCAGAAAATTCATCAAGGCGTTCATCCAAGGCTTTCTACCTGGGATTGCTTTGAAGCTTTTCCTCATTTTTCTGCCTTCAATACTGATGATAATGTCTAAATTTGAAGGCTTTATATGCTTATCAGCTTTAGAAAGGAGATCTGCATCTAGATATTATCTTTTCAACTTTGTGAATGTCTTCCTTGGGAGCATAATCGTCGGATCAGCATTCGGACAACTAAAATCTTTCATGAATCAGTCTCTAAGCGGGTATGTTATTCTCCCTGAAACACTTCTATTATCTTTCTTCAGTCTCTCTCTCTCTCCAGTGGCAGATCCAGGAATCTTGACCGGGGCGACTGTGTAAGAACTTAGAGTCACACGGGGGTTCGGGGGCAGCGCCCCCGAGGTAAAATTTTTTGGGTCTATTTGTAATTAGGCCAATATATTACATATAATAAGGGTTTTTTTTTTTGTTTCAAATTTTGGTAGAGTGAAGTATAATTGGGCCAACATATTACATATAAAATCCTTTTTTTAGCCTAACTAATATTTTTTTGGGGGCTAGGTAATAAGTTTAATTATTTTGGGGGGGGCAAAGCTTAATAAAATTTGAAAATTTACCTGAAATACATGTATAAAAGTGTAATTTCCCAAAAGCTAGGGGTGGCCACTGCCCCCCTTTTGACCCCCCTGCATCCGCCACTCTCTCTCTCTCTCTCGTGTGTGGTTTGGGAAGGGGGTGAAGTTGGGAAGAGGAGTGCTTTGTTATCTTCTGTTCTTGTTTTTGGCAATGCATACAACTGTTGCACTAAAACTTCAAGTATTTATGGTACGTCATTGGTCAAGTATTGAGTGTATGTATAACTAAGATGGTTAATGAACAGTTTAAATGGTAGTCTTAACAGTCAATAAATTCTCGTCTCTTATAAATAAGAGAAAGCAGTCATATCGTATACTCAGCAAAACGAATCGTCAGACTCTTCAACTCTTAAAATTCTGCAATGTGCTTGGCTTGAGAAATTGCTAAATAGATGACATAATTATCCTTGCTTAGATTCCCCCTTCTGTCTGAAACCTTCTGTCTGTCTCTCCGAATTTCTACTACCAAGTAGACTTCACTCGCACATTAACCTGATATTTACTTCAGTGGCTGCACAGTTTCTTGTTCTGTGAGCTCTATGTAACATGTGCGCTTCATTTGTGAGTGCATGAACACTATTTTTTTCTGCAGTCACCTTGGTAGATGGCATGTGCCTCTCAGGCTTTCTGTTTAGCATTTTATAAATTGGCTTATTCACCCCAAAAATTTAGAAACTCACTGTCACCTATGTTATATGGACTCTTCTGAATAGCTTGAAGTTCCCAAGTCGGACACTCGAATAAGGGTATGGGACATGTATCCAACACCTCTGGTTTGACACAGGCCAAGCAGTATGTTACTGCTTGTATAGTAATATATCAAAGTCTCCAGTCATATTCCTTTTCCTGCAAAGTTCTTTCAAAATGGACAAAATGCACATGTTGAAGTCTTTTTATTACACAAAAAACACTATTTTCTTTTAGAATATATGAAAAATATAGAATTATTAGAGTGTCTTAGATTTATGAATTAGGAAAGTATGAGGCTAAGACAGGCTGTGCACCCGCACCCGACACCTGTACCCTAGTCCATGTAACATATGTTACCTTTTCATGGATTGGCACTCTTTATAGCTGGAGATTGTGCCCTGAACTTTGTAATCATGCTGTGACTTTATTCATTCAATTTGGGTTGTATATGTTGCTCTCTTCGGTCTATGTGAAGAGTTGTTTGTTTAATTATGTATGATATTCTGCAGACTAAATATTAGACGTACCAACTCTTTTCCCTAATTTTTTAGTTTTTTGTTCTGTTTTGTTTTTGGGCAGTATCTTTACAACAATTGGCGTGGCAATTCCAATGAAAGCAACTTTCTTTATAACATACATCATGGTTGATGGATGGGCTGGTAGTGCTGGTGAAATATTAAGGTTGAAACCGCTGATAATCTACCACTTGAAGAACTTTTTCTTGGTGAAGACTGAACAGGATAGGGAGGAGGCAATGGATCCAGGAAGCCTTGGTTTCAACGAAGGCGAACCTCAAATTCAATTTTATTTCTTACTAGGCCTCATTTATGCTGTGGTGACGCCGGTTCTACTTCCTTTCATAATAATCTTCTTTGGGCTGGCTTATGTTGTATACCGTCATCAGGTATTAAATTGCCCTTTGGTCTATCATATCTATTATATAGGAGTATCTATAAAGGCAGGACACATAATATTAGCATGGTATCTCTACTTTTGTGCTGTGAGAACTAGTCAGAGATGTTGTAATAGAATTCATTCATGATAAAAAAAAATCCATCGTCCTAACGATTGGGTTCAAAAAGCTGATCAAAATCTTCATAGTTAATGCTAAAAACCTGTTATGAAAAAAGTTGTCTTCATTCTAATTTCAATTTTTGAGGAATCTTCTCTTAATGTTAGGTGTATTTTTCCATTTTTTCCAGCTTGAAGTTGGGTATGAATAAAGGTATCCCAATAATTTTTCCCCCCTGGGAATCATCTACTGCCTCAAATCGAGTCTTTGATAAAGATAGTCTTAATTTGCTTTCCCGAATGGTGTGATAACTAAACAACATTAATGACGTTAGAGTTTACACTTAGCATAAAATGGCAGATTTAGCATTTTTCTACTTACCAGATCTTTAGAACATTTCCATTCTCATTATGGTTATAATAATTATTAGTTGTCCGACATCACTACATTGTGGGTTGTATCTATATATGTTATCGTACTGGAATTACGGTATGATTCTCATTTGGATTTATGAGATATAAATACCTTCCTCTCAAAATTTATTCTGTTTCTCATACACTTGAATAGTTTCAACGAATTTATGGTAGCATTGCTGTGGAGTTTGTTATAAAGTATCCAGACATTAGGTAATAGGTTGTTCAATTTTTTTTTTTTCCCTTTTTTTCCTAAGGATTTTGTATGACAATGCAGATTATAAATGTCTACAACCAGGAGTATGAAAGTGGTGCAGCATTTTGGCCTGATGTCCATGGACGTGTAATTGCTGCATTGGTTATTTCACAGCTGCTTCTAATGGGATTGATGAGTACAAAACAGGCTGCTCAGACAGCTCCCTTTCTCATTGCCCTTCCAGTGCTGACTATATGGTTCCATAGATTCTGCAAAGGCCGTTATGAATCTGCATTTGTGAAATACCCATTACAGGTGCGTAGGAATTCAAAATTTTAAGAGTTCAAATACTATAGGGGTAAATACATTTACACCCCCTGTACTTAAGTGCGTTGTCACTGTGACCCTGCTCAACTTCAAAACGTAACACTAATACCCCTCAACTTTCGGGTAAAGTGTCACATTACTTTTATTAACAGAAGCTAACAGAAGTTGCAAAAAGGCCGTAGTATCCTCAATTAAATAAGCATTGGTGGATGTTTATTTGGCCCTAATCCTATGTTAATTAAACTAAGCAAAATTTAATTTAACCCAAACCCAAACCCTTTATGCACCCATCTAATTAAGCCGAATGACAAACTAACACTCAATTATGATGAAAAAAACCTATATTTTTACACCCGACCCAGTTTTTTGTGTGTTATTTATTTATTTATTTATTATTATTATTATTATTTTTGTTTTTGTTGTTTTGGTTTTGTTTTTGTTTGTGTGTGTATACACTCCCAAGGATAGGAAGTGCTTTATTTGCAAGAATTGCGAGATTCAGATCTAGGATGAAAAAATAGAAAAAAAATATTAACATAATTTCCATGGTATTTTTTTTGTATTTTTCCTCGTCATATGCAACACAAAATTGAAGAAACAAAATACTTCAAAACGTAACACTAATACCCCTCAACTTTCAGGTAAAGTGTCACGTTACTTTTATTAACCGAAGCTAACAGAAGTTGCAAAAAAGCCGTAATATCCTCAATTAAATAAGCATGGGTGGATGTTTATTTGGCCCTAATCCTATGTTAATTAAACTAAGCAAAAATTAATTTAACCCAAACCCTTTAAACTGCACCCATCTAATTAAGCCTAATGGCAAACTAACACTCAATTAGGATGTAAAAAAACCTATATTTTTACACCCGACCCAGTTTGTGTGTGTGTGTGTGTGTGTGTGTGTGTGTAGGAACTAGGAAGCGCTTTGTTTGCAAGAATTGCGAGATTCAGATCTAGGATGAAAAAAATAGAAAAAAAAATATTAACATAATTTCCATGGTATTTTTTTTTTGTATTTTTCCTCGTCATATGCAACACAAAATTGAAGAAACAAAAATAATTCAAAACGTAACACTAATACCCCTCGAACTTTCCGGTAAAGTGTCACGGTACTTATATTAACAGAAGCTAACAAAAGTTGCAAAAAGGCCGTAGTATCCTCAATTAAATAAGCATTGGTGGATGTTTATTTGGCCCTAATCCTATGTTAATTAAACTAAGCTAAAATTCATTTAACCCAAACCCTGTAAACTGCAACCATCTAATTAAGCCTAATGGCAAACTAACACTCAATTAGGATGAAAAAAACCTATTTTTTTAACACCCGACCCAGTTTTTTGTTTTGTTGTGTCTTTTTTTTTTTTTTTTTTTGTTTTTGTTTAGGTTTTTGTGTGTGTGTGTGTGTTCCTAAGGATAAGAAGTGCTTTGTTTGCAAGAATTGCGAGATTCAGATCTAGGATGAAAAAAATAGGAAAAAAAAAATATTAACATAATTTCCATGGTTTTTTTTTCCTCGTCATATGCAACACAAAATACTTCAAAGAAACATTAAAAATAGGCTTTAACTAGAGTCGCCTGATACGTTCTATTATGGGCTTATTGCTTTGACTTTGGTAAGGATGCAAATACTTACTAGCTTTGGCTATTGACTGATACATTCTATTATTGGCTTATTGCTTTGACTTTGGTAAGTATGCAAATACTTAATAGCTTTGGCTATCGACTAGTGTACTGTAAGCATCCCCCATTTTAAGATTGTCCACTCAAATTGGGGCTTTTGAGTACTGAGAGAAAAAAAGAAAAAGAAAAAAGAAATTGAAGAGAACTCAAAACGCAACTGAAATACCTAAAGATTTGAATTGACCCCACTAATCAGCTATCGCAGTGTGTTTTTTTGCGTTGAGAACACTGAAGTGAAAATTTTTAGCTTCATGAACGCATGAAGAGAATGAAGGAAAGAGGATGAACAAATCTGGCTGGAGAGAGGTTTCAATCAGCAACATATGGAACAAATATCATCGGCGACGAGGGTCCGGAAAAGAGGGAAGAGACCAAAAACAAAGCCATACTTTTTTCTGGGCTCTAACTCCGCCTAAGTGGCACGTGACGGTCAAATTTGACAGAAAAACTAACTTTGACACTTTACCCAATAGTTCAGGGGCATTAGTGTCACGTTTTAAAGTTGAGGGGGTCACAGTGAACGCGCCTGAGTACAGGGGGTGTAAATGTATTTAACCCAATACTTTATTGTTGCGCTAGTAATCACTTATGTAGGTAGAAACTTGTGGTGCTTAGTCTGTTAGGTTTAAGCAAAAAAAAAAAATAACGAAGATTAGTGGTGATTTTTTTTCCATTGAACATCGACATGTTTGCTGGAAAACCCGCTATAGCTCTGCAGAAATTCACAATTTGGGATCAAGATGCTTTGCATTTGCTTTGAAAGCTGCTTATATTTGAAATGAAACTTGTCCTGCTTGAGTCAGTACAGATATTTTGGGGTAAGAGGTTGATTAGTCCTTCTGAGATGGGTTATGTAATAATCACTACGGTAATACAATAACACATCATGAATATTAAAAGGATTTATGAACACAGCTATAGAGAAGATTTCGTGTTTGGCCATTTGTTAGTTGTTAGATGTCATATAGGGTACATATTCCTGAATATGTTGACATAGTTTTTTGTTTCTTTCTTGCTCTGTAGTTTGCTCCATCCTGGTGTTATAGCGGCCATATATTCGTAACATAAATTATTGTCATCACAGCACCGAGGACATTTTACCGTAAATAAACACCTTCACATTTCTTAAGATTTACTGCTGCTGTTAGTTATGATTTCTATGATTTAAAATTGTATTCACGATTTTTTTCCCCTTTATATGGTGGATTTTAGGAAGCGATGATGAAAGATACTCTTGAACGTGCAAGGGAACCAAACCTAAATCTGAAAGGCTACCTTCAAGCTGCCTATGTTCATCCGGTATTTAAAAATGACAGCGACGATGAAGATGAGGAAATTAATGAAAAATGGGAGCATGAGAACGTGCTTGTCCCCACAAAACGCGCTTCACGAAGAAACACGCCTGTGCCGAGCAAAATCAGTGGTGCATCATCGCCTTCTCTACCTGAGGTTGTTCATGAGGAAGATCTACAACCCTGACTCTCCCAGACATGGAGTGGTCTTTTGTACATTTAGTCCCCCCTTGTAACCCTAATGTGAAAAAAAAAAATAGCTCAGTTTGATGTGTGTGTGTGTGTGTGTGTGTGTGTGTGTGAGAGAGAGAGAGAGAGAGAGAGAGAGAGAGAGAGAGAGGTTTTTGAATGCATTATTTGTGTTCGAGCTTCTGAAATGATACCTTTTGATGTTTGTATATTAGACCATCTCCAACCCACACATCAAACACCATTTTGAGGCAAACTTTGCTGCAATCTCAAAAATTTCTGCTCCAATGGACGCATCAACAGGTGCAGCAAAATTTGCTGCAATCTAAAATTGCAGCAACATTGCTGCGAAGGCAAAGCTAAGGCAAATAATTTCCCAGCTTATTTTATTCAAAGAGAGAGAGAGAGAGAGAGAGAGAGAGAGAAGAATCCTGAAGATGAGAAGAGAGAGAGAAGTACTGGGTTTAGCCATTTAGGTAAAATGGGATAAAAATTATAGGGTGTTTTTATATTTCGTTGACAATAAAAGTGGACCAATCAAACCCATTAAGTTTTCAATTTAATTGGGAAAACAAAATATACAATAAAAAAATTTATTTTATTTTTATTTATTAAAAAAGTCATATATTTGCAATAAAAAACGCTATTAAACCACAAAAGTACATTAACATGAGCATAATATAAATAATAGATAAAAGAATAAAATTTATTAAAATATACAATCTTTGATGTATGGGTTGGAGTGACTCACTTTGTAACATCAAAAACAACACATTAACTTTGCCTCAGACCATCAAAATCACTCATTTGCTACATCATTTGATGTTTTGCCTTTGGAGATGGTCTTAACACACAATGATGGCCGCAATTTTCTTGGCATGTGTAAATCCCATTTTATGGTTTATTTGATCCAGTAATGCGTGCTTTTTATTTCTTGCACATTGAGAATTTGGCATTCATGATGAAATGTTACGTTTGTTTGTTTTTTTTTTTTGTTTTTCCCGCAAAATGTGATTGAAAAAGTTATTGAGACTTGGTTTAAAATTTAAATCAGTGGAAAATTGTTGCTCAAAAGCTTGCAATTATTGCTTTTGTTTACTGAAAATGGTTGGTTTACCTTGCAACAAAATTTGCACAGTAGAGAAAAATTACAACTCAACCTGTAACAAATTATTTTGGTCAACTAATAAATCCTTCTTTTTAATAGAGAGAGATCGTCGATCTACACGTTACTAATCTTTCTTTTTGACATATATTCAGTTTTAGTTTTCCCCCATGCCTTTGGCATTCACATGTAGGGATGTCAAAATGAACTGTTGGCCCGGCCTGATATTAATTGGACTTTGACGGGTTTGGGCTTTGACCCGAGCTCATGTCTCTTTTCAACTCTAGTTCCTAAGGTAGAGTTTAAGTGAGTTTTCTGCCAAAATAGTATTAGTTTCTAAAAAAATTCCCAAAATTGTGCTCTTGGACAATTAATTTCCATTATAATATTTCTTTTGCCATGTCATTAAAATTCGTAAACTTATCCTTATTTTATTTACAAAAACAGCAATGTACTATTGCCATGTCATTAATATTTGTAAAGTTACAAAAATAACCATGTATTAAGACATCTAAATATAAACATAATAGGTAAGGTTAAACAAAAATAAATAAATAAATAAAAATTCCTATAACTCTACGACATTCCCGGCCCCAATGAAATGAATACTAGTAGGTGTATAAAAAAAAAAAAGATATATCCTAACCAAAATTGTATTTGGGCTATTTTGGATTTCTTGTAAATCACTTTTTTTTTTTATAATAATAATGGTTGATCATTTATTTAATGAATACATTTTTGCTCATCCCAAAATTGTTCACCCAACTCTCTCATTGGCTAATGCAGTGGGATCCAGGATTAAAGTGAGCAATTTTGGGGTGAGCAAAACTACACTCTTATTCAATAGAGATATACAATTTGAGTTTGACTAAATTCAGAAATTATAAAAAATGTGATGGGACGAAAATTTAACTTGGGTTGAATTACAAAAATATATTATACATAATATATTTTTTCAAATTTTAGAAGGGCATGATTAATTACTTATATGATATGTAACTTTTTTTTTACCATATAATTTCATTCTCAAAAAATAGGGAGGTGGGCTAACCCATGAATTAGGGGTGTAAGTGGTCAGTTTTTTATTTTTTTTTTCATGGGTGAAAAATGCATTAACCAAAATACGATTCAACCCATGAATTAGGGGTGCAAGTATATAATTTAGTGGATATATTGTATAAACTTACCTAATATATTATATATGGTCAGGCTCTAAAGAGGGCGCCTCTCTTTATTAAAGAGAGGGCCCCCGTTTTGGCCATCGGATCATGATTTCATTAATGATAGTTTTGTCATTTCACAGTTTTTAAACACGATCCAACGGCCAAAACGGAGGCCCTCTATTTAATAAAGAGAGGGCGCCATCTTTAGAGAATATGTGATATTATATAATAAATAGATGACTCAATACATGGTTATTTTTTTAAGTTTACAAAATTTTATGACACATGGCAATAATGCATTGTTAGTTTACAAAAATAAGAGATGGATATATACACATTTAATGACATGGCGCAAGAAAGATTAGAATGGGAATCAGTTGTCCAAGAGTACTATATTGGGAGTTTTTTTGAAAACCAATGCTATTTTGGCATAAAACTCGAGCTTAAGTAAGTACTTTAAATTTATCCTAAAATGGTATAAATAATATTATATATGTAACCATCTACTAATATATATATATATATATATGAAAGTCAAAGACTTTGATTTTGCCACTTGGCACATTCTTAGAATTTTAATTTTTTCTCTTATTTTATTTTATATATGATATATTACACTTACAAATATTCAAAATTTATGAAAGTCAAATTATTTAATTAGTCAAACTAGAATATTACCTATTATAACTACTAAATGGATAAGTTACAATTTGGAATACCAATCTATCTCCAAAACTCTCTCCATTTTAAAATATGTTTGGAGTTTCTTCTTCTTCCTTTTTTTTTATTATTTAAAAAAAGAAAAAAAGAAAAGAAAAGGTATGATTTGGATTGACCCAATAAGAAAAGGGATTAATTTTAGACGTTGATCCGTACTATTATATATATATATATATATAATTTTTTTTTTCTTAGACTGTGTACTAATATTGTTAAATGGCACCAAACCCACATCAGATTTTTTAGGTGGTTTACAATTCACATAAATTGTGTAGAGCACACAAAATGATATTAGTTGCATGGGTGAGAGAGACCCATCTCTTATCCCAATGTTTGAATGTTTTCTTTGTCCTATTATGGGTTGAAAATTTGAAATGGCAACCATTTACGTGTGTGGGTCCAATTGTATCCCATCATGTATTTTTATATATATATATATATACTAGGTATTGTCCGTGGCTAAACTCACTACCGAACAATTCGAACCGTGAGAGCATGGTAGAAAGAAGGGACAAAAAAAGGGGGGGGGGGGGGGGGGGAGGGGTTAAGGCAAATTCAGAATTTATTTTCAATGCTAGAAAGTAGAAGCAAACAGGAGGAATATAACAATTCAATTGTTCTCTTGTATCACATTTCAAATCTGAAAAATTAAAGCTTACAACATATATAGTTTTTTGGTAGATGATACAATCAACAATGAACATGAAATAAAAGGTTTAAAAAAACACACACAGACACAGTTCCTCACCAAGAAAATCACCTAAAACGAAATTATGCTATTAGCCTACAAAAGGACAATAATGTCACAGAGAAATACGTCAAAGTTCCCATAATATCTCTCTGCTACTTCAATTGTCCTCTGAATAACTTAACTTGATCCTGGCAAAATATAATACCAATATGCATATGATATAAGATCTAAAAATGCACCTTTTGGAAACCAAATCAAATCTTTCTCCAAGTATCCCAACATTGCTCCTAAATTTAAGAAAACAACAAAGCTATGAAGTTAATCTTTAGAAAATTCATTTTCTAAGTGTTTCGTTCCGTCCACAAATTAACACAAATAAAATCATAAAAGTCTAAACCATAGTATTCAACTTTTTTTTTTTACTTTTTTTTCTTTGAAAATTGCTTCTCGTCTTGGAGACCCAAACTAATAGGGGACTTTATTTATTTGACTTTAACGGGTTGCTTTGCAATGGCATTGGGTAGGGGCTGGTAATAAAAAATATCTCTCTTACCTTAACAAAACAATCCAGTGATCAATTTTTATCTCAGAATTCTAACCTCTATGTGCTTGGCTGTTGAGAAACACACAAAGATTGCATTAAAGTGGTAAAAAATATATATATTAAGAAGATTGAAATTAGAATGCATTTTTGCTCACCAAAAAATTGCTCACCCAAAGATGGTGGTGTGATTCTAGGTGAGGTAAAGAGAGAGAGAGAGAGAGAGAGAGAGAGAGAGAGAGAGAGAGACGGGACTGGGTGTGATTCTGTGAGGCAGAATGTGAGGGGGGTTGTGTGTGTGTGTGTGAGAGAGAGAGAGAGATGGGTATTTAGGCAGAATAGTGAGATAGGGGTCGAGGGTTCCAAAATATTACTCCAACTCAGCAATCCAACTCAGCCAAATACCATTTTAGTCACATTATCTTATCCTAGTCACTTATCCTAGTAGGACAAAGTTCTAATTTATAATATAGATATATATATATATATATATAAAGTCATGACTATCTCTTGGTGTTAGTTAATATTTCCCAAAAATGAATTTAGGGTTAATTATGTTTTACTGTAACACCCGTACCCGGAAAACGGGTTAATTATCATGTTATATGCATTAATTAATATAATTAGTGTATAAAATGGATTAAGGGGAGGCTTGGACTCGCCCATGTAAAAAAGTGTTCAAAGAGGGACACTAGTTGGAAAAGTCCCCAGTGAGGTGGGACATGTATTGAAATGGAACCCAGTGAAGGGTAAATTGGTAATTTACATTTTAAGTGATTAAATGCATTTTTATGTGAGTACATGGATATTTGCTAAGTTGCTTTCATATTACATGTTGATATGTGTTAGCATTAGTTTGGACACCCAAGTAAGGGTATAAATGAAAAAGGTTTAAAATTAGTAGGTACGATAGCAATTTCACAAAATATGTGGGACCCTAGTTGGGACCTATACGGGACTTAGACAAACACTCATTAAATAATTAGGTAGTTAATGGAATGTTTGGGGGATTTCATAATAAGAACTTAAGAAATTATGGGGGTGTAAATGGAAAAAGGAATGAAAAACTCTTGACACCTCACTTGCATGTGTGAGTATGTGTCATGTGAGGGAGAGAGTCTCTCATTTTCAGTAGAAAATCAAAAGAAAACAAAGAGAGCCCGGGAGAGAAAGACGAGCTCGAGACGCCGACGTCGAAATCTTGCCGTTCCGTCGCCGCCGTTCGTCGGATTTACGATCCGAGACCACTTTCGGACTTGTGGAGGTGAAACGAACATTTCTATACCCTTAATTTATGTTTAATTCGCTGGATTTTGGTAGTTCATACTTAACGGTGAGACGTCGTCTACTGAATTCTTGTAGGATTCATTGTGGTGTAGGAATTGAGCTAGAATTAGTGAAATTCAGCACACCTCTAGCTTGAATTTGGGTAAAATCTGTGAGTAAGGTGAGTTTTCTAGCCTAAAAATGATTGTGTTTAATGTGTTCAAGGCTTCAAGTGGTGTTAGAGATATCAATCCTTGTTTAGAAGCTATTATATTGTTGGATTGATAATTTCATATCAATTTTATGAGAATTATGTGTTGATACATGTATATGTGCTTATATGTCTATGTAGTAGTCAATGAGCACCGGGGAAATGGTTCATTGTTGGGAGTAATAAGGGTGGTGAAGAGGAAGAATCCGATAAATACGTAAGTCCAAGGAATAGAAGTGGCCACGGGACCAAGGGAGGTCTTAGGGTCTGAATGAACCATATAACCGGTGACTCGGCGACTACGGTTGTGTTTTTATGTGTTAATCATAGCATTGCACGTATTAAACATACAATCATGTTTTGAATGCTCACTAAGCAAATTGCTTAAGAAAACCATTTTCCTATTTCTGTTGTGGTACATAACAACCACCGCAGGTACGGAGCAATACCCAGAGAGAAAGTGACGTGCTCGGGATTGGGAAAGAGATTTGGTCTTGTAATTATGTTTATAACTTGTGGGTTAGTATCCTTGACTTGTGAATTAAAGTCTTGACTTGTGGATGGGAGAGATGGGAGAGATGGGGGAGATTTGTGCCCCATGCTTGTGAACTTCCTTTGAACTTGTAAAATGATGTAAATTATGGTTCCTTTTATGTTGGTGTTCATACTTGGGTTGTTGGAAATGAATTTGAATCATAACTATGTATTTGGAAGTAAAAAGTAGAACCTATGTATAATCTCTTTTGTTTTGCTCAAATGGTGCAAGTTATAGTAATTAAGACCATCTTGACAAGTTCAGATGTGTCACTAGCGTTTTAAACATGTTTCCTTAGTGTTTACAATGCTAGCTACAACCTTGAGTTGATTCCGAACAAGTTTTATGAATTTTGAATGAGAATTGAGTTTCAAAGTTTAAAAGTTCGTTGTATTTTAAGTGAAATGAGTTCTTAGTGGATTTGATCAAATTGTGAATATGATTCTATGATCCATGCTTAACTTGAGTTTAGACATGTTTAAAAATGTGTTGGAATTGATTTCCCAAAGTTTCATAATGTTTCCATGTGATTTGGTTGTGTTTTGGTAAGTTAAAACTTATTTTGACAGCACAAAAATTTAGCAGCAGAATTGTGAAGGGATCGATCCTGTCACGCCCCGACGTAGCATAATTCAGGAAAGCATTTAATTTCCTTTATGGACTCGTAGGTCGTGACAAGTGAGTATGACCAATTGTCCCTGCAACAAATAACTTAACAACATTTCTAAAAGAAAGGATACTAATAAACATAAGCTCCGAAATTTAAAACTTACTAAACTATTACATAGGTCAATGTCTTAGGCACAAAACGCCCTTATTCAAAAGCTATTCTCCAGTCTATTACAACTTCAGAAAATGAAAGACATAGGAAATAATAAGCAGCCTCCTGGAAAGTTCCCTGCCTCTAACTAGCGTAGTCGAAGTACCCTGGCTGCTCCTGCCCCTGAAAATCTGGACATACAGTCCAGGACGCATCAACGCCGTCAGCTTATGAAAGCTGGTGAGTAAAATAAACAAGTGCTCGCAATGTATATATAAGTAAATAAACAACGGTACCATTTAACTTTAACAGTAATATATTCAAGGTTCCAATTCCAACATAATCACGGGGGAATATAGTAATAAATAAATACGGAATTGTACATGAATTGTGAAACATCTTATTTTGCCAATTCTTTCCTTTAGAACAATCAAATTAAATCAACACATCATTTCAGCTACCAGAAGTAATAAGTATTCAGTCATCCAATTCATACGCTACACTATCGCCTCCAATACCAGGAATACTATCCGATCGGTGTTGGAGTCATACACCACACTACTGCCTCAGATACCAGGAATACTATCCGATCGATATCTAGACCAAACACAACCAACCATCGCTCCGGATATCAGGAATACTATCCGATCAATATCCGAAACGCGCGCCTTAGATACCAGGAATACTATCCGATCGATATCTAAGTCGTACACAACACTATTACCATCGCTTCGGATATCAGGAATACTATCCGATCAATATCCGAAACGCGCGCCTTAGATACCAGGAATACTATCCGATCGATATCTAAGTCGTACACAACACTATTACCATCGCTTCGGATATCAGGAATACTATCCGATCAATATCCGAAACGCGCGCCTTAGATACCAGGAATACTATCCGATCGATATCTAAGTCGTACACAACACTGTCGCCTCCAATACCAGGAATACTATCCGATCGATATTGAGGTCGCACACCAAAACGCCACCCTTTATTCTTTTCACGCTTTCTCACACACATGCATGTCGACACAACCTTGACCCAAATATGTATGTCAATGTTCATAGTTTTGCAGTATCGGTTAATAATCTCAAAGCTGAATATACGTTCAACATAAATCTCGATCTTAATCGTTCTTACAAGTCCAAAGTCTAACAGTGAGCCTTTAAAACAGTGTATTTATCAAACAGTTCTTTAAAATTTCCCAAAACATTTTCCAAACAGTCCCTTAACAAAAATCACACAAACTGCCAAAACTGCCACCTCGCGCGAGCGGGTCGCGCGAGCGAGGGGGAGGGAATGTCGCGCGAGCGGATCGCGCGAGCGAGGGGGAAGGCCGGATCGCGCGAGCGGGTCGCGCGCGCGAAAGGGCTGGACAGGTCGCGCGAGCGGATCGCGCGCGCGAGGGGGGGAAAAAGTCCGCGCGAGCGGGCCGCGCGAGCGAACCTCGCGCGAGCGGGTCGCGCGCGCGAGTTCTTGCAGAATGCCATCTTCTTCGTCTTCTCCCCTGTTTTCAGTTTCTGGACTGAAATTACCCAGTTTCAGAATCTGTTCGTACCAAGACAAGTGATATATGGTTCTCCTCGGTTTTCCGCGTAGATTAAGAATACGCGATCAATTTTAACTAATACGGATTATATCACTAGTTATTCGCGATTAAAGTTAAAGTGACAAAACTTAAAATCAACGGTTCGTCGCGATACGGGTAAATTACTGTGTAGGATTCGAACCACAGCTTATCGGGATCAATATCTTCCATTCCCAATTTACAGAATCAATTTTGGTTACGATTTCTAAAACTTCAATTTTCAAGCTTCAATGGTGAATTGATATATATATATACATATACACACATATATACACTGAAATTTACATATATAAACATGGCGAGTGAGTTTAATTTACTCACTGAGGTGTTTACTATAGAGAATTTGAGATAGATAATTTCCCCCGAGAATTCCGTTGTTGAGAAAGCTCCTCCGTTTGTGATCTTGAGATATGTATATATGTATAACTATGAATGTGTGTATGAGTATGTATATACAGTATGTGTGTGTGTTTGTATCTTGAGAGATTGAGAGAGGTTGAGAGAATTTGAGAGAGTTTGAGAGTGAGAGATGAGGGACTGTGAGTGAGTGATTGAGAGAGAGAGACACCAACGTATATACATATATATAAACTGATGATATGAGTAGGCTCCAAGTTAGGCAAAGAAATCCTTCGGTGAGGTTGAGCTCACGTGCTCCCTCACCCAAACTGCGATAAGGATGCAGATTAAATCATAAACTGGTATTTTTCGGTTGAAAATAAAGATACAGAAAATTATATTAATGTAGGAATTAAATTCCCGGTTTAAACAAAAATATAGATATTGATTTTGAAACCTTAGAAAATATTTTGGAAATTACAGTTTGACCCCAGATAATTATTACAACGAGAAATTAAATCAAATACCCATGGAAATGAAATGCAATATGTATTTATTAATGATAATAAAATACAGGGCGTTACACCCTACCCACCTTAACAGAGATTTCGCCCCGAAATCTGAGCTAACTAATCCTGAAACAACTCGGGGTATCTAGTCCTCATGTCTGACTCTAACTCCCACGACGCCTCTCCTTCGTCATGATGCCTCCACTGAACCTTAACCAAAGGAACGTCTCTTCTTCTCAACCTCTTGATACTCTGGTCAAGAATCCTCACAGGTCTATCCTTGTAGACAACACTCTGACTTGTCTCAATATCATCAAAATTAACCACATGTGAAGGATTCCGTATGTATTTCCTTAACATACTGACATGGAACACATTATGAACACCAGACATCTTTGGTGGCAACGCGAGCCGATAAGCCACTTTCCCAACACGCTCCAATATCTCAAATGGCCCGATGAAACGAGGTGCCAACTTCCCTCTCTTCTGACCAAAACGCACTACTCCCCGAACAGGTGAAACCTTTAGGAGTACGTGATCACCGATACTGAACTCCAAATCCTTTCGACGCCGATCCGCATAACTCTTGTGTCTACTCTGTGCAGTTTTCATCCTTTCCTTGACCAGTGAAATCTTCTCATTGGTCTCTCTCACCAAATCTGGTCCCAAAAGTTCTGTGTCTCCCACTTCAGCCCAACACAATGGAGATCGACATGGCCGTCCGTACAAAGCTTCGAACGGCGCCATTCCAATACTCGAGTGATAACTGTTGTTATACGCAAATTCGACCAAAGGTAAGTGCGTCTCCCAAGACTCTTCAAAGTCAATTGCACAAGCTCTGAGCATATCTTCCATAATCTGGTTAACACGCTCGGTCTGTCCATCGGTCTGAGGATGGAAAGCAGTACTCATCTTGAGCGAAGTTCCCATAGCCTTCTGCAGACTTTCCCAAAATCCCGAGGTAAAACGTGCATCGCGGTCTGATACAATCGTCACAGGCGCACCGTGCAGTCGCACCACTTGCTGTAGGTACATTCGACTCATCCTTTCTACTGGGTAAGTCATATTGTACGCGATAAAGTGTGCAGACTTCGTCAAACGATCCACAATTACCCAAATCGCGTCATGATTCTGTTGTGACCGGGGTAATCCAACCACGAAATCCATAGTTATGTGTTCCCACTTCCATCCCGGAACAGGTAAGGGTTGCAACAATCCCGAGGGTCTCTGATGTTCGGCCTTCACTTGTTGACAAGTCAAACATTTAGACACAAACTCGGCTACTTCTCGCTTCATCCCTTCCCACCAGAAGTTTCTCTTCAAATCCTTATACATCTTTGTTCCTCCTGGGTGTACTGTCAGTCTCGATTTATGTGCTTCTTCGAGAATATCTTTTCTCAAACCTCCTGAATCTGGCACACACAATCTGTCTCGACATCTGTACCCTCCATCGGCCCCAACCTTCCATTCTGTCGGGTCCTTCTCTAACATCTTGGCGAACCATGCTTGAAACTTCTCATCTTCCTTCTGGGCTTCGATGATTCGACTCACAAGTGTTGGTTGTACCATGAGGCATCCAAAGTGTTGCCCGACACTTTCCTCAAAAATCTGCATATCAAATTCTGCGATTGTCTCTAAAGCTTTCCATTCCCTCAACATCAATGAAGCAATCATTCCTCGAGGCTTCCGGCTTAGGGCGTCAGCGACTACATTAGCCTTACCGGGGTGGTACTCTAATGTGAAGTCGTAGTCCTTAATCAGCTCCATCCACCTACGTTGCCTCATGTTCAGCTCCTTCTGAGTAAACAAATACTTAAGGCTCTTGTGGTCCGAGAATAAATCAAACTTCTCCCCAAAGAGGTAGTGTCTCCAGATCTTGAGCGCAAACACAACGGCTGCCAGCTCTAAATCATGAGTTGGGTAGTTCAATTCATTTGGCTTCAACTGTCGTGAACCATAAGCTATGACCTTTCCGTCTTGCATAAGGACGCATCCCAATCCTTGATACGAGGCGTCACTAAAAATAGTGAACTTCTCACCATCCCTTGGTATCGCAAGCACTGGCGCTGTTGTCAATTTCTCCTTCAATTCCAGAAAAACGCGTTCATGCTTATCAGTCCATTCAAACTTCAAATCTTTCTTAGTCAAACCAGTTAACGGGGCTGCTATCTTGGAGAAACCTTCTACAAATCTCCGATAGTAACCAGCTAGTCCCAGAAAACTTCTGACTTCTGTAGCATTGGTCGGCCGAGTCCAATTCGCCACTGCATCGGTCTTTGATGAGTCTACCGCGATTCCTTGTTGAGAGATCACATGCCCGAGAAACTTAACTTCCTGAAGCCAGAATTCACACTTGCTGAATTTAGCATACAGGCGGTGATCCTTGAGAGTCTGCAACGCGATCCTCAGGTGTTGTTCATGCTCTTCCTCTGACTTGGAATAGATCAAAATATCATCAATAAAGACAATAACGAATTGATCCAAATAGGGCTTGAATACTCTGTTCATCAAGTCCATAAACACAGCCGGAGCATTCGTCATCCCAAACGGCATCACTAAAAACTCATAGTGTCCGTATCTCGTCCTGAAAGCAGTCTTAGGTATGTCTTCCTTCCGCACCCTCAACTGGTGATACCCTGACCGTAGATCAATCTTAGAAAAGGTCGTGGCTCCTTGCAACTGATCAAACAGATCGTCTATCCGAGGTAAAGGATACTTATTCTTGATAGTAACCTTATTCAGTTCTCGGTAGTCAATACACAACCGCATCGACCCATCCTTCTTCTTCACAAACAACACTGGTGCTCCCCAGGGTGAAGTACTTGGACGAACAAAACCCAACTTCTCAAGTTCTTGAACTTGTTCCTTCAGCTCCAACAACTCTGTAGGGGCCATCCTGTAGGGAACCTTGGTTATAGGTCGAGTACCTGGCACCAATTCCACACAGAATTCTATGTCCCTTTCCGGCGGTAATCCTGAAATATCTCGGAATACTTCCTCGAACTCTTTGATTACCGGTATAGATGATACTGTCACCTCTGCACTGACAACCTCAATGTTTGCTAGGCATCTAGTGAGGAACATATCACCCGAAGGGTTACATTGGAAATCGAAGAGTCGATTCCCCTTGTCCGCAAATGTGATCCTCTTCCTTGCACAATCCAACTTCGCATCATTCTTCTCGAGCCAATCCATTCCCAGGATTATATCGAACTCCTTCATCGATAGAACCACCAAACTTGCCAAAAGTTCACGGTCTCCTAACCGTAGAGGATAATCCTTACACACATGTAATAACTTGACTGTGGTCCCTAAGGGTGAGACAGCACTCAAAGCTTCCTCTAAACGATGCGGTACGATACCCAACTTCTGAACGATCTTAACAGATATAAAGGAATGTGTAGCACCCGTGTCAAATAAAACTTTAACATGAGAGTTAAACAAGGTTAGAGTACCTTCCACTGCTCGTTGCTCGGGCGGTCCCTCCTCATTGGTACCTTCTTCATACCCTGTCTCCTCATAGCCAGCAGCCTCGGGAATGACAGCATTCAGACGGGCTTGTCCTTGCTGACCATAGTTGCCTTTCCTAGGAGCCTTGCATTCTGGGCTTATGTGACCTGGCATGCCACAATTATAGCACACAATTCCTGGACGATCCGTACGCCTAGGTGCTCTGCAATCTTTAGCTCGATGACCGGGAACTCCACAATTGAAGCAGTTGTTGTTTTTGGCCCCTTCTATTGCTAGAGGCTGATACTGCTGAACTGCTTGTGTCTGCTGAGGTTTCTTTCCTCCATCCCAGGTCCTTTTCTGTCCTTGAGGGTACCCAGGTTTCTGTCCTGAATATCCCTTCTGCGGAGGTCGATTTCCAAACGGCTTCGAGTTCTGACAACCATCATTCTCTAACCCCGTAGCCAATCTCACTAGGACTTCAAATGACTGGCCCAGATGCCCCATAGTCAGATGTCGAAGAGACAGGTTGAGACCTCGGTGATACTTCTTGATTTTCTTCTGGGGTGTGTCCACCATATGTGGAGCAAAGCGAGACAGACGCTCAAATCGAGTAGTGTACTCTCGGACAGTCAGATTCCCTTGAGTCAACTCCATAAACTCTTTCTCCCTCTTGTCCTTCTCTTCTTCGGGGAAATACTTCTCAAGAAATCTTTCCTTAAACACCACCCACGGCATTCTCCTTGCAGCTTCTTCCCCAATTGTCGCCTTTTCAGCATCCCACCAATCACCCGCTGCATAAGACAGCTGAAAGATAGCCAGACGCTTCTTCTCCAGATCAGTGCACTCTATGGTCTCAAAGATACGCTCCATCTGACGTAGCCACTGTTCCGCTTGCCAGGGTTCATCAGTTCCCGCAAAATACTCAGGTCGCAAAGCGCGAAACTCCTTGAGAAGCTTGTCTCCAGTCTGGTGGGCTTGCCTCCCATTCCCGTTGTAATTCCCATTCTGATTATTGTTCCTTGCGTTCTGATCACTAACCCTCTCCAATCTTCTAACAAAGGCCTCAAACATTCTGGTTGGATCTATTACCGGGGGTGCATCTTCAATAGCGGGACGATTCCTGAGATTTCTTCCAGCCATCTGATCGAGAGAACGGTACCTATCCATAAATCAATAGAATTCGGTCAACCCCTCGAGAAGAAAGAAAACTCTAAACGATAGAAGGCGACTAGACACGGAATAAAGTCGAACTATCTTATCTTAATTCTATCTTAACGGGAGATCCTATGTGTCTGGACAATCGGTCGAGCCATAACCTGGCTCTGATACCAAAAAGCCTGTCACGCCCCGACGTAGCATAATTCAGGAAAGCATTTAATTTCCTTTATGGACTCGTAGGTCGTGACAAGTGAGTATGACCAATTGTCCCTGCAACAAATAACTTAACAACATTTCTAAAAGAAAGGATACTAATAAACATAAGCTCCGAAATTTAAAACTTACTAAACTATTACATAGGTCAATGTCTTAGGCACAAAACGCCCTTATTCAAAAGCTATTCTCCAGTCTATTACAACTTCAGAAAATGAAAGACATAGGAAATAATAAGCAGCCTCCTGGAAAGTTCCCTGCCTCTAACTAGCGTAGTCGAAGTACCCTGGCTGCTCCTGCCCCTGAAAATCTGGACATACAGTCCAGGACGCATCAACGCCGTCAGCTTATGAAAGCTGGTGAGTAAAATAAACAAGTGCTCGCAATGTATATATAAGTAAATAAACAACGGTACCATTTAACTTTAACAGTAATATATTCAAGGTTCCAATTCCAACATAATCACGGGGGAATATAGTAATAAATAAATACGGAATTGTACATGAATTGTGAAACATCTTATTTTGCCAATTCTTTCCTTTAGAACAATCAAATTAAATCAACACATCATTTCAGCTACCAGAAGTAATAAGTATTCAGTCATCCAATTCATACGCTACACTATCGCCTCCAATACCAGGAATACTATCCGATCGGTGTTGGAGTCATACACCACACTACTGCCTCAGATACCAGGAATACTATCCGATCGATATCTAGACCAAATACAACCAACCATCGCTCCGGATATCAGGAATACTATCCGATCAATATCCGAAACGCGCGCCTTAGATACCAGGAATACTATCCGATCGATATCTAAGTCGTACACAACACTATTACCATCGCTTCGGATATCAGGAATACTATCCGATCAATATCCGAAACGCGCGCCTTAGATACCAGGAATACTATCCGATCGATATCTAAGTCGTACACAACACTATTACCATCGCTTCGGATATCAGGAATACTATCCGATCAATATCCGAAACGCGCGCCTTAGATACCAGGAATACTATCCGATCGATATCTAAGTCGTACACAACACTGTCGCCTCCAATACCAGGAATACTATCCGATCGATATTGAGGTCGCACACCAAAACGCCACCCTTTATTCTTTTCACGCTTTCTCACACACATGCATGTCGACACAACCTTGACCCAAATATGTATGTCAATGTTCATAGTTTTGCAGTATCGGTTAATAATCTCAAAGCTGAATATACGTTCAACATAAATCTCGATCTTAATCGTTCTTACAAGTCCAAAGTCTAACAGTGAGCCTTTAAAACAGTGTATTTGTCAAACAGTTCTTTAAAATTTCCCAAAACATTTTCCAAACAGTCCCTTAACAAAAATCACACAAACTGCCAAAACTGCCACCTCGCGCGAGCGGATCGCGCGAGCGAGGGGGAAGGCCGGATCGCGCGCGCGAAAGGGCTGGACAGGTCGCGCGAGCGGATCGCGCGCGCGAGGGGGGGAAAAAGTCCGCGCGAGCGGGCCGCGCGAGCGAACCTCGCGCGAGCGGGTCGCGCGCGCGAGTTCTTGCAGAATGCCATCTTCTTCGTCTTCTCCCCTGTTTTCAGTTTCTGGACTGAAATTACCCAGTTTCAGAATCTGTTCGTACCAAGACAAGTGATATATGGTTCTCCTCGGTTTTCCGCGTAGATTAAGAATACGCGATCAATTTTAACTAATACGGATTATATCACTAGTTATTCGCGATTAAAGTTAAAGTGACAAAACTTAAAATCAACGGTTCGTCGCGATACGGGTAAATTACTGTGTAGGATTCGAACCACAGCTTATCGGGATCAATATCTTCCATTCCCAATTTACAGAATCAATTTTGGTTACGATTTCTAAAACTTCAATTTTCAAGCTTCAATGGTGAATTGATATATATATATACATATACACACATATATACACTGAAATTTACATATATAAACATGGCGAGTGAGTTTAATTTACTCACTGAGGTGTTTACTATAGAGAATTTGAGATAGATAATTTCCCCCGAGAATTCCGTTGTTGAGAAAGCTCCTCCGTTTGTGATCTTGAGATATGTATATATGTATAACTATGAATGTGTGTATGAGTATGTATATACAGTATGTGTGTGTGTTTGTATCTTGAGAGATTGAGAGAGGTTGAGAGAATTTGAGAGAGTTTGAGAGTGAGAGATGAGGGACTGTGAGTGAGTGATTGAGAGAGAGAGACACCAACGTATATACATATATATAAACTGATGATATGAGTAGGCTCCAAGTTAGGCAAAGAAATCCTTCGGTGAGGTTGAGCTCACGTGCTCCCTCACCCA
This sequence comes from Hydrangea macrophylla, assembly GCA_033977485.1. NCBI lineage: Eukaryota > Viridiplantae > Streptophyta > Magnoliopsida > Cornales > Hydrangeaceae > Hydrangea > Hydrangea macrophylla. The sequence continues at coordinate 110,343,798 of CM066988.1, read as the reverse complement.
AACTGCGATAAGGATGCAGATTAAATCATAAACTGGTATTTTTCGGTTGAAAATAAAGATACAGAAAATTATATTAATGTAGGAATTAAATTCCCGGTTTAAACAAAAATATAGATATTGATTTTGAAACCTTAGAAAATATTTTGGAAATTACAGTTTGACCCCAGATAATTATTACAACGAGAAATTAAATCAAATACCCATGGAAATGAAATGCAATATGTATTTATTAATGATAATAAAATACAGGGCGTTACAGATCCGCCTTTTTAAGGGAACATTCTGCGAGAGACTCATATAAATGGATCGATCCGGCCTTTATGAAGGGATTGATTTGCTTGTAATTTTTCACAGCACGTCCGCTTTTACGGAAACGTGCATAACTTTTTCTAAAAAACTCGGATTTGCGCGCCGTTTGTTGCATTGGAACCGGGACTCAAAAATCTAACTTTTGGTATAAAAATTTTACATACTTTATTAATGACCATTTTGCCCTTGGGGGCTATTTTGTCACAATAGAGTTCTTTAAAGTGGTTTATTCACATTTTCTTTCTAATTAGTGTGTGTTTTGTGTACATTTACTCTTGTTACACGTGTCCTCATCCATCGGGGGTGGATTGGGGTGTGATAATTTTTGGTATCAGAGCAATAGTTAGAGCCTTTGGGGACGAGAAACATATACGACACGTAGTGTGCACACAACGACACGTAGTTACATAAACATGCATACACGTTTACTTAGTATGTTTTAATGTCGATAAGCATGCCATGTGTTTATTTAAAAGTAATGTGCATGTGTGTACTATATGTGGGTGCCAGGCATTATGTCTGGAGGTGACACCTCAAACCGAATGGAACGGGTTGAAAGAGCAATCGAAGGATTGGTACGAGTCGCCGAAACTCATATAGTAGAGGAAAGACCGGTACAACCAAATCCAAATCCGAGGGAGGAAGTTGTCACTATTTCCAAATTTCACAAGTAGAAGCCAACGATATTCCGCGGGGAAGCCGATCCGATGAAGGCAAATTTTTGGATCTCAGATATGGAGAAGATCTTCCGAGTGTTACCATGTACTGAGGAACAAAAAGTGCTATTTGCTGCAGACACGTTAAAAGATGAAGCGCAATATTGGTGGCGTACTAAGCTGGGTCCGGGTCAATCGACTACCTGGGAACAATTCCTTGAGATATTCAACGAGCAGTACTTCCCAGAATCATTTGGGGATAAAAAAGCGCAAGAATTCATGGAGTTAGTGCAAGGGGAAAAGTCAGTGCACGAATATTCAACACAATTTACAAGTTTAGCAAGGTTTGCCGGGGAATCATAACAACTGAGAAAGTGAAAGCAAGAAAGTTCGTGGCAGGGCTTCGGAGTGACATCCGGGGACGAGTGATCGTATTCCGTCCAGAGACTTATGCTAAGGCATTGGACATTGCCTCTATTGCGGAGAGAGACCTTGGGTATACCTCAAACATGCCACCACCACCGAGTCAACAAACCAAAAGGGCTGGGTCGATTCAATTTAGTAGTCAAGGGAGTGCAAAAAGACAGAGTTCAGGAGGATCATCAGTTAGTATTGGTAGTGGTTCTAGTGGGAACAAGCCGAGATGTCAGACTTGTCAGAAATTCCATTGGGGCCGATGCAATCAACTTCCAAATCCAATCATTTTCAATATTTGCCGACAACCGGGACACATTGCTAGAAACTGTCCGAATCAGAATATAGATATGAGAGGTCGATGCTTTACTTGTAAGGAATTGGGACATCAAGCTAAGGATTGTCCAACCAAGCGTCAAGGAGCTTCTGGTTCTGGTTCATATACAGCTAGTACCATTACACCGAGGACTACTCAACCTCCGAGGAGAGAGCAACGAGAGGCAAGATCATTTCAACTCAGACCAGGTGATACTGCTTCTGCCGACACTGTTGTCTCAGGTATGGTTCCCATTTCCTCACATCTAGCAAATGTACTTATAGATTCGGGGTCCACACACTCATTCGTGTCATACCACTTTGCTAAACATCTAGATAAACCATTAGAGTTCCTAAACTATGATTTATCCGTCGCGATATCGTTGGGGGCTCCGTTGGTTAGTTCGGGTGTGTTTAGAAAATGTGAGATTAATGTGGATGGTAAAGAGTTAACTGTTGATTTGGTACCGTTAGTTATTCAGCATTTCGATGTTATATTGGGTATGGATTAGTTGGCAGCTAATCATGCTAATATTGATTGTAACACTAAAGGAGTAGCATTCTGTATTCCGAATCAAGTTGAGTTTTATTTTCAAGGTAGGGGTGTTGTATTACCACCATATATCGTATCCGCTATTGAAGCATGTCGATTATTGAAGAAAGGTTGCCAAGGGTTCTTGTGCAGCATTCTTGATACTGGGGGTGTCGATCTTAAACTTGAAGATATTCCGATAGTTCGTGAATTTTTAGATGTATTTCTGGAGGAGTTACCTAGTGTATTGATTGATCGCGAAATTGAATTTGGTATTGATGTTATGCCGGGAACCCAACCAATTTCATGAGCACCGTATCGAATGGCACCAGTTGAGTTGAAAGAGTTAAAGATACAGTTGCAAGAGTTGCTAGACAAGGGCTTTATCCGACCTAGTGTGTCTCCGTGGGGCACACCGGTACTATTTGTTAAGAAGAAGGATGGTACAATGCGGATGTGTATTGACTACTGGGAGATTAACAAAGTAACAATCAAGAACAAGTACCCGTTGCCACGTATTGACGATCTATTCGATCAACTTCAAGGGGCTGAGGTATTTTCAAAGATTGATTTATGATCTGGGTACCATCAACTGAAAGTTAAAGCTGAGGATGTAGAGAAGAAAGCCTTTAGGACCCGCTACGGGCACTATGAATTTCTAGTGATGCCATTTGGGGTTATTAATGCGCCTGCCGCCTTCATGGATTTAATGAACCGGGTATTCAAATCGTACTTGGATGAGTTCGTGATAGTATTTATTGATGACATCCTTATTTATTCCAAGAGTCCGGAGGAGCATGAACAACACCTGAGGTTGGTTTTATAACAACTTCAGGAAAGGCAATTATTTGGAAAGTTAAAGAAAAGTGAGTTTTGGTTGACAAGTGTCACGTTTTTAGGACACGTGATCTCTAAGGAAGGTATCTCAGTAGACCCGCAGAAGATTGAAGCCGTTATAAATTGGTCAAGACCGACAAATGTGATAGAGATTCGAAGTTTCTTGGGGTTAGTTGGATACTACAGAAGGTTTGTTAAAGATTTTTCTAGAATTGCGACTCCAATGACAAGGTTAATGAGAAAAGATGTACCGTTCGAATGGAGCAAGGAATGTGATGAATGTTTTGTAGCATTGAAGAAAAAGTTGACTACGACACCAATACTTACAATTCCAACAAGCACTGGGAATTTCAGAATTTACAGTGATGCTTCCCACCAAGGCTTGGGATGTGTTTTGACACAAGATGACAAGGTAATAGCCTATGCTTCAAGGCAGTTGAGAACTCATGAGAAGAATTACCCTACACATGACTTGGAATTAGCAGCGGTTATTTTTGCCTTGAAGATTTGGAGGCATTATTTATACGGGGAGACATGTGAAATTTTCACCGATCACAAAAGTTTGAAGTATTTGTTCACTCAGAGGGACCTTAACATGCGACAAAGGAGGTGGTTGGAACTTATGAAAGACTATGACTTGAAGATTCAATATCACCCAGGAAAGGCCAATGTAGTGGCCGATGCCTTAAGCCGGAAATCATCAGAGAACTTAGCTTATGCCTTAACAACACAGGAGGAGCTAGTGAAAAAATTTGAACAATTGAAACTTGAAGTCATTCCTAGAATTGAATGTGGTTTAATGGCTGCGATCATGGCACAGCCGAGTTTAATTGGTGAAATCAAGACTAATCAGCTCTTTGATCCAGAATTCAAGAAGATTGTGGATGAGTTACCTGAGGGTAGAAGGCCAGAGTTCAGCTTTCAAGACGGTGTTTTAAAATACATCAACCGATTATGCGTTCCTAAAATTGAAGATTTGAGAAACAAAGTTATGGAAGAAGCCCACAATACAAGATATTCTGTACATCCGGGTAGTACCAAAATGTACCGCGACTTGCGAGAAATTTACTGGTGGAGTGGTATGAAGAGAGAAATTACAGAATTTGTGTCCAAATGTATGACATGCCAAAAAGTGAAACTAGAACATCAACGACCCGGAGGAGAACTACACCCGCTAGAGATATCGGAGTGGAAGTGGGAGCATATTATGATGGATTTTGTATCGGGGTTTCCAAAATCTCAAAAGTCAAATGATAGCATCTGGGTGATTGTAGACCGGTTGACTAATTCAGCCCATTTCTTACCTATTAAGACCAAAGATCCATCAAAACTTGTAGAGATTTATATCAGAGAGATTATACGGCTTCATGGAGCACCGGTGTCGATAGTGTCAGATCGTGACACTTGGTTCGTGTCAAGATTTTGGGAGAGTTTACAGAGGGCTATGGGGATAGCTTTACATTTTAGTACTGCATTTCATCCCCAGACCGATGGTCAATCCGAGCGAGTGATTCAAATTCTGGAAGATATGTTGAGAGTATGTGTTATGGATTTTAAAGCTGATTGGGAAACTCATTTGCCGTTGATTGAATTTTCTTACAATAACGCTTTCAAACTAGCATTGGAATGGCGCCTTATGAGGCACTGTATGGTAGAAAGTGTAGATCGCCGGTGTGTTGGACAGAAGTTGGAGAGAAACAACTTTTGGGACCAGAGATAGTGCAAATCACTACTGACAAGATTCAATTGATTAAGCAACGATTACAAACGGCTCAGAGTCGTTATAAAAGTTATGCGGATACGGGTAGAAGACCGTTGGAGTTTGAGGTTGGTGACTATGTGTTTCTGAAAGTTTCGCCTTCGAAAGGCATAGCACGATTTGGTAAGCGAGGTAAGCTTAGTCCGAGATATGTTGGGCCGTATTTGATTCTTAACCGGGTGGGACCGTTAGCTTATCGGTTGGAATTGTCACAAGAGTTGGCGAATGTTCATAACGTGTTCCACGTATCAATGCTTCGACGCTATGTGTCAGATTCGAAACATGTTATCATTCCAGAACCGTTACAGATTCGGGAAGATTTGACTTACGTAGAGCATCCAGTACAAATCCTTGATAGGAAGGATCAAGTGTTGAGGACCAAAGTGATTCCCTTGGTAATGGTTCAATGGCGAAGCCATTCAGTCGAGGAGGCAACCTGGGAGCGAGAGGATGAGATTCGAGCAAAGTACCCGCACTTATTCGATTCTTGAGGTAAGAGTAAGTTTGGGGACCAAACTCTCTTTTAGGGAGGGAGAAATGTAACACCCGTACCCGAAAAACGGGTTAATTATCATGTTATATGCATTAATTAATATAATTAGTGTATAAAATAGATTAAGGGGAGGCTTGGACTCGCCCATGTAAAAAAGTGTTCAGAGAGGGACACTAGTTGGAAAAGTCCCCAGTGAGGTGGGACAGGTATTGAAATGGAACCCAGTGAAGGGTAAATTGGTAATTTGCATTTTAAGTGATTAAATGCATTTTTATGTGAGCACATGGATATTTGCTAAGTTGCTTTCATATTACATGTTGATATGTGTTAGCATCAGTTTGGACACCCAAGTAAGGGTATAAATGAAAAAGGTTTAAAATTAGTAGGTACGATAGCAATTTCACAAAATATGTGGGACCCACGTTGGGACCCATACGGAACTTAGGCAAACACTCATTAAGTAATTGGGTAGTTAATGGAATGTTTGAGGGATATCATAATAAGGAACTTAAGAATTTTGGGGGTATAAACGAAAAGGAAGGAAAAACTCTTGACACCTCACTTGCATGTGTGAGTATGTGTCATGTGAGGGAGAGAGTCTCTCATTTTCAGTAGAAAATCAAAAGAAAACAAAGAGAGCCCGGGAGAGAAAGACGAGCTCGAGACGCCGACGTCGAAATCTTGCCGTTCCGTCGCTGCCGTTCGTCGGATTTACGATCCGAGACCACTTTCGGACTCGTGGAGGTGAGACAAACATTTCTATACCCTTAATTTATGTTTAATTCGCTGGATTTTGGTAGTTCATACTTGACGGTGAGACGTCGTCTACTGAATTCTTGTAGGATTTATTGTGGTGTAGGAATTGAGCTAGAATTGGTGAAATTCAGCACACCTCTAGCTTGAATTTGGGTAAAATCTGTGAATAAGGTGAGTTTTCTAGCCTAAAAATGATTGTGTTTAATGTGTTCAAGGCTTCAAGTGGTGTTAGAGATATTAATCCTTGTTTAGAAGCTATTATATTGTTGGATTGATAATTTCATATCAATTTTATGAGAATTATGTGTTGATACATGTATATGTGCTTATATGTCTATGTGGTAGTTAATGAGCACCGGGAAAATGGTTCATTGTTGGGAGTAATAAGGGTGGTGAAGAGAAAGAATCCGATAAATGCGGAAGTCCAAGGAATAGAAGTGGCCACGGGACCAAGGGAGGTCTTCAGGTCGGAGTGAACCATAAAACCGGTGACTCGGCGACTACGGTTGTGTTTTTATGTGTTAATCATAACATTGTACGTATTAAACATACAATCATGTTTTGAATGCTCACTAAGCAAATTGCTTAAGAAAACCGTTTTCCTATTTCTGTTGTGGTACATAACAACCACCGCAGGTACAGAGCAATACCCGGAGAGAAAGTGACGTGCTCGGGATTGGGAAAGAGATTTGGGTCTTGTAATTATGTTTATAACTTGTAATATCGTATAACTTGTGGGTTAGTATCCTTGACTTGTGAATTAAAGTCTTGACTTGTGGATGGGAGAGATGGGAGTGATGGGAGAGATGGGGGAGATTTGTGCCCCATGCTTGTGAACTTCCTTTGAACTTGTAAAATGATGTAAATTATGGTTCCTTTTATGTTGGTGTTCATACTTGGGTTGTTGGAAATGAATTTGGATCATAACTATGTATTTGGAAGTGAAAAGTAGAACCTATGTATAATCTCTTTTGTTTTGCTCAAATGGTGCAAGTTATAGTAATTAAGACCATCTTGACAAGTTCGGATGTGTCACTAGTGTTTTAAACATCTTTCCTTAGTGTTTACAATGCTAGCTACAACCTTGAGTTGATTCCGAACAAGTTTTATGAATTTTGAATGAGAATTGAGTTTCAAAGTTTAAAAGTTCGTTGTATTTTAAATGAAATGAGTTCTTAGTGGATTTGATCAAATTGTGAATATGATTCTATGATCCATGCTTAACTTGAGTTTAGACATGTTTAAAAATGTGTTGGAATTGATTTCCCAAAGTTTCATAATGTTTCCATGTGATTTGGTTGTGTTTTGGTAAGTTAAAACTTATTTTGACAGCACAAAAATTTAGCAGCAGAATTGTGAAGGGATCGATCCGCCCTTTTAAGGGAACATTCTGCGAGAGACTCATATAAATGGATCGATCCGGCCTTTATGAAGGGATCGATCCGCTTGTAATTTTTCACAGCACGTCCGCTTTTACGGAAACGTGCATAACTTTTTCTAGAAAACTCGGATTTGCGCGCCGTTTATTGCGTTGAAACCGGGACTCAAAAATCTAACGTTTGGTATAAAAATTTTACATACTTTCTTAATGACCATTTTGCCCTTGGGGGCTATTTTGTCACAATAGAGTTCTTTAAAGTGGTTTATTCACATTTTCTTTCTAATTAGTGTGTGTTTTGGGTGCGGTTACTCTTGTTACACGTGTCCTAATCCATCGGGGGTGGATTGGGGTGTGACAATGTTAAAATTAGCCCCATAAAAAAGAGTTTAAGCATCAAGATTAACCCAACATAGGCAACTTCAAAATTAGCACCATAAAGGAGTTGGGTGTTAAAAAATTAACACCCAGATAACTGGGTTAAAACTTAAAAGGAAGTATTATCATCACATAGAGGTTTAATTCCAAAATTAAACTCACAAAGGTATTTAACTGTTACTGTAATATTTTTGGCCAATTTTAGAATTTTCATCAGTATTGAGGGAAATCTTTACCATTTCACTTTAATCCATTTTTTAAGTACAAGGGGTAAAGTGAAAATGAGCCTAAGTACAAGGGGGTAAAAATGTAATTAACCCATGAATTTGATAACTCTACTACTAGTAGGACACTAGTGAGATGGAGAAATTATTCAATGGTCTTGAACCATACACTACTTGGTGGTTCCAACAAGTAGGGGACTGCTATGTGGTCAAGGATAAGCTTTTTATCTCATTAAAGGCAGACAACTTTGCCACATGGAAGTCTCATACTGGTCGAGACCACCACGTGGCAATGGTCCATGAACATTGAATAACTTCTCAGTGAGATGGCTTTTGATCTATAAAACCCCCAAAAAAATTGTGAAGTCTCCATCAAGTGACGCCATAGACGACTACGGTGACCAAGGTTTTATGATCCAAATTCCAAAGTGTATTTCCATAGGCATCATAGAGGAGCTTGTACTTTTTATGATCCAAATTTCAAAGTGTATTCCTTTTTCCTATCAATTGTAATTTTTTTGTTGATAGTCCAAAAATGTGTATTTGTAAAACTTTTTACACAAAAAGGTGAAAAATTTCTCACCAAAACCTCCGTGAATAAACTAATTGTCAGAACAAGAATAAGAAATTGATCACTTTGTTATACACCATTCAGTCACAAATTATTATTATTATTATTTTGTTTTCCCTTTTTTTTTCCTTCTTCCCATCAATTGTAATTTTTTTGTTAATATTCCAAAAATCTGTATTTGGAAAATATTTTATGATTTTCCTTCTTCCCATCAATTGTAATTTTTTTTTTTTGGATATTGCAAAAAATTGTATTTGGAAATTTTTTTTTCTCTTCTTGTCACTTTCTGTTATATGATTTTTCTCCCATTCTGTTCTTTATTGAGAAATTTCTCACTAACTACTCTACGTTTGTATGTCTGTACTTGGATTAACAATGTGTACTTCTCACTTTTAGTATTTCTGTGAATAAAGCGTGACAATTTTGTTATATGTATGAATTGCTCACATTCTGTTATATGAATTTCTCACTTTTTAGTATTTATATGAATAAAGCGTGAATTTTTTGTTGTATGTATGAATTGCTCATATTCTGATATATTAATTTATCACTTTTTAGTATTTCTGTGAATAAAGTGTGAAATTTTTGTTGTATGTATGAATTTCTCACTTTCTGTTGTATGAATTTCTGATTTTCTAATCTTTAATGAGAATTTCTCACATTCTGTTATATGAATCTCTCACTTTATCATAATAATTTTCATACTAAAAAAATGAGAAGTTATCACATTTACTAAGAACTCAACAAATCAATATGATATGTAAAAAATCAAATAATGTGATGATTGTTAAAATCTGTCAAAGTGAGCATGAATTCCTCAATAATTCTCACACTTTTTCTCACTTTCCTTTATGATTGTTAAAATCTGTCAAATTGAGAAATTTCTCACTGTTTGACTGAGAAATTTCCTAATATATAACTAACGAAGTGAGAAATTTCTCACGGTTTTTTTTATTTAAAATAAAAAAATAGGCATGGTTTTAGCAAAGTATATCATGCCAAGTGAAATTTTACCAAAAAAAAAAAGAAGGGAAAATTGCCTAAAAGGTCATTAAGAAGGGCTTTATTGGGATCAAGGACAACTTAAAATACACATTGGGTATGAGTCCTCCCAATGTCCATAGACAAAAAAACCCTCACCTTCAACCTCTAACCTTAAACAAACCCTAGCCACCATTACCACTACTCCACACCACCTCCGACCACCACCCCTGCCACCTCCGGCCACCACCCTCGCCATCTCCGGCGACCACCACCCTCATCTCCGGTGACCACCACATGTCCATCTCCGGCGACCACCTCCACTGCACTTTTTGACCACCACAACGCCACTCCTAACCACTAGTGACCACTCCCTACCACTCGATTGACCTCCCAGCCACCACCCTCGCCATCTCCGGCGACCACCACCCTCTCAATCTCCGACGACCACTCAGTAAGTCAAATTTGACTTAGGATATATCCTAAGTGAAATTTGTCTTACAAATTTTTCTATTCAAATGGGACGGTGGTGATGGTGGTGGTGGTGGCGGTGGAGACTGGTAGTGGTGGTGGATTAGGGACGGTGGCGGTAGAGACTGGTAGTGGTGGTGGTGGAGGTGGAAGTGTCGGTGGTGGAGGTGGATTGAGATCAGTCATCGTAAGAGAAATTTCTCTTAGGATGACTGAGATCAGTTTGGCCATGATTTTTGTATGGCCGGCGGTGGTGGTGGCCGGCAGTGGTGGTGGCAATGGAAGGGGAAGACAGAGAGATGGTGGTGGTGGTGGCTATGGAGGGGGAGGAGAGAGAAAGTTAGAGAGAGAAGAGAGTTGGGGTAGTAGTGATGGCTCCGGCGATGGCTCCGGCGACGACGAGGACTGCTCCGGTAGTGGCTCTGGTGGTGGTGGCTGTGTTGGTGGTGGCTATGGAGGGAGGAGGAGAGAAAGTTAAAGAGAGAAGAGAGATGGTGGTGGTGGTGACTATGGAGGGTGATGAGAGAGAAAGTTAGAGAGAGAAGAGAGTTGGTGGTAGTGGCTCCGGCGACGGCTCCAGCGACAGCTTCGGTGGTGGCTCCGGTGGTGGTGGTTGTGATGGTGGTGGCTATGGAGGGAGGAGGAGAGAAGGTGGTGGTGGTGGCTATGGTGGGGGAAGAGAGAGAAGATGGTGGAGGGAGGAGGAGAGAAGATGGTGGCTATGGTGGTGGTGGTTGTGATGGTGGTGGCTATGGAGAGGGAGGAGAGAGAGATGTTGGTGGTGGTGGCTATGGAGGAGAGAGAAAGTTAGAGAGAGAAGAGAGATGGTGGTGGTGGTCTCTTAGGATTCCATGGGCATTTTTGCCATTTAGAATGAAATTTAAAATTTTATAGGACTAAGAGGGATAGTTTAAATTTTAGAAGACTTTAGGAGGGAAATTTTTTTTAGAGTGTGTCCTTGTATGAGTGTTTGATTATGACTTGTCCTTTAGTCCAACTTAGCCCAACCTTAGGGGCCTTACACCAAGTCTCTTAAAAAAAATAGGGGCATTTACTTTCACTTGGCATATATGAATATAAGATAGTAATAGATAACAAAAAAAAAAGGGGCATTTACCAAAAAGGACCTCAGTACACCATTTATTAAGCTAAAGTACAAATTAGAAATTGACTTAACAAAAAAGACAAAAAGTTGACAGCTGGTGCTCGCACGGTATAAGTGCGTGCACCATAGAATCTCCAATAAACAACCAAAGTCAACTCACGCGCCCGCCCACGCGCCTCCACGCGCGCATCTTCTCCAAAGGCTGCTCGCACCGTGCGAGCAGTGTACCGTAATATTTTTAATTTCGAAAAATGTTTTTAAACTTTAAACATCCATAACTTTTGACCTATAACTCCATTTTTCGCAAATTTTATACCGTTAGAATCGTATCGACGAGAGCTACAAAACTAGTACCATTGTTGATATGTTTTGAGAAAAAAAAATTCATGTTTTTATATACATGAATAATAAGTGAAATTTCACTTAATATACATAAAATATTAAGTAAAATTTCACTCAATTCTAGAGCTTTTAAAAGCTCTCCCAAAAAAGCCCTAAGTTTAATTTTTGCAAAGCTCATAAACTAGTTACCAAATGAATTAACATGAAATTGTGCTTTAAAAAAGAAGAAGCACCAAAATGGGGGCCAAACTAAGCCTTAATGTTCATGTACGAGTTAAGTGAAATTTCACTAAATATTTATGTAGGCATGGTGATTTTTTTTTTTTTTTTTTTTTTTTTTTTTTTTTTTTTTTAAACAATGCATATTTTGTTAAAATAAGCAAATTTCATAATCAATTATAAAACACAATTTTTCAACCAAAACAAATGCAGGAATTCTTGTTAAAATTCGTCTTTTTTAAAATTTATTGTTGATATGTTTTGAGAAAAAAGATTTTCATGTTTTTACATACATAAATATTAAGTGAAATTTCATTTGATATACATAAAATATTAAGTGAAATTTCACGTGATATACATAAAATATTAAGTGAAATTTCACTCAATTCTAGGGCTTTTAAAAACTCTCCCCAAAAAAGCTCTAAGTTCCATTTTTGCAAAGCTCATAAACTAGTTACCAAATGAATTAACATGAAATTGTGCTTTTAAAAAGGAGAAGCACCAAAATGGGGCCAAACTAAGCCTTAATGAGGTAGCAATGACTTTATTGCTATTCATCTTTTTTTAATTTTTTTTTCTCAAAACATATAAATTTGGCATACATAAAAATTAAGTGAAAATTCACTAAACCCGTACATGCTTTCTTCCTGAAAAACTTGAAGTTAAATTTAACATTCGTATACTCGTTTAGTGAGATTTCACTTAGTAGGTTAAGTAAAAATTCACTAACTATCCCAAAGGTCGCTAGAAGTAACTCTCTAGAGTTTAAGGTCTAACTTGATACTTACTTTGTTAAAAAGTCCCTCAAGTGTCAATTTAAGTAAAATTTCACTTAATATTCATGTACAAGTTCAGTGAAATTTCACTTAATATTCATATATGCCAAGTGAAATTTTACTTTTTTTTTTTTTTTTTTCATATTAAACAATGCATATTTCGTTTAAAAAAAAAATCAAATTTCACAAATCAATTATAAAACATAACAAATTTCACAAATCAATTATAAAACATAGTTTTTCAATCCAAACAAATGCAAAATTCTTGTAAAAATTCACTAAAACTCTCTTTAAGAACAAAGTGAACATTCGGTTTTTTTTTCCTCACATCACATCAACTTGGCATACGTGAATATTACGTGAAAATTCAATAACTCATACACAAATATTAGGTGAAAATTTTATTAGGTTCGTGTGGAGCACAACATGTAAAAATAAGTATTTTTTTCTTTTGCTCAAAAGGTATCAAAAATGGTACTAGTTTTGTAGCTCTCGTCGACACGGTTCCAACGGTATAAAATTTGTAAGAAACAGAGTTGTAGATCAAAAGTTATGGAGGTTTAAAGTTTAAAAATACATTTTCGAAATAGATATTATATGGTATAGCCACTCACATGGTGTGAGTGGCTGAAACCAAGTATGGCGCGCGTGAGGGCTGGGGGCATGTGGGATTCTCTATGGTACGTGCACTTTTACCGTGTGAGCACTGACTTAGATTCCTTTTGTCTTTTTTAGAAAATGGTCAAAACAATTGGAGTTTAAAACTTATGAGGGTTACTTGTAGGGATTTTCCAACAATTTTCTAAATATATATATATATATATATAAACAATTGACATGTACATGATTCCTTACTTTTAAAGAATTTTTTATTAAATTAGGATACCACAAATTTAGGCAACTCCATAATTTTAGCAACCATAACTATAGAAAATTCACAACTCCTAAATTTAGGTCGTAGCTACATTATCTAAATATAACAAAATACATCTATTAAAAATTAACTTCAAATATGTATCAAATATATATATTTATATATATGTCCAGAAATTACCTACAAATTTGGAAAAAAGGACTAAATCCTAAGATTTGGTAATATAAAGAATTGCTTTCTATTCCTACAAAATCGGATGGACCAATTCTATATTAAATCCATATTTAGGGACCAAATCATAGGTTTCTATAAAAAAAAAATAAAAATAAATAAGTACTAAAAATTTTCAAACAAAATTTTAAAAGGGTTTTGTTGACATGTGTCCTTAGAGCACATGTTAATGTTTTAAAAGTAGAAACAACCAAGGAGTGCAGTGTGAGTTTCAGTGTCCGGTGAGGGGTTCAATTTTTGCCTCCCTTATTTATGGGTAATACTTGGAACACACCGAAAGACACAATTTTTGGGACACAACCCAAGAGATGTGTCTATCTCTCCTGTGTCACTGAGAGATATAGACACATCTTTTAGATTGGGTCCAGTGATATCACATGAGAGATATAGACACATCTTTTAGGTTGTGTCCCAAAAGTTGTGTCTTTGAGTGTGTCTTAATCTTTACTCCTTATTTATTTACACTTTTAAAACCTTTAACATATGCCGTAATAACACATGTTAACACCAATCCAAAGCAAGCATCCAAATGTGGGATATATAAACATCGGAGAGTTGTGGATTAAACCAAAGAGATGCGGATCCACCCATGTAAACAGTTACCAATTCAAGCAAAAATATGATAGTCAAACGTGGGTAAGAAATAAGTCCTACCCGTGCAATTAAGTTCTCCAATCAAATCAGCAAATGATGACATATCCTTGTGTGTACTCTGCACAATCTACAAGATTGTAAACCGCCTAAAAATATGACGTGGGTAACTAGTATTGGGTGCTGTTTAACACCATTAGTACGAATCAACCGTTTAAAATTTAATTCCTAACGCTATGTTTGGAAGTTTAAGAGAGAAAAGAAAAGAAAAGAAGAGAAAGTTACAAGTGAGAAGAGAAAAGAAAAGAAGAGAAAGGATGATAGATTCTTTCATTTTTGTTTGGGAGTTTAGGAGAGAATAGAAAATGAGTTTCTTTCCTCTTGTTTGGGAGTTGAGAAGAAAAGAAGAGAACAGAAAGAAAGTTACCATTTTACCCATTAATGACTTGAACTAATGAAGCCTCTAACATCTCTTATTTTCATTTTCTAATTCACATCAAATAACATCCAGATTTACTTGGTACATGATTTTTTTGTTTGTTAGGAGAGAGAATACATGCATATAGTGTATTAAGAGCCTAGGACTTAGATGTAATTAAAATTAGTTAAGAATTAAATAAAGGATATTGTGGGTATTAAGAAAAATTCATTAAACCCTACTTTCTTTTCTCTCATTTTCTTCCCAATGTGGAGAGAAAGAAATTGAGAGAAAGTGGGGGATTAGTTTTCTCTCCCTTTCTCTCCTTTTCTCTCCTCACTTAAACTCCCAAACGAAAAAAAAGCAAAAGAAAGTGAGGTACTTTCTCTCATTTTCTCTTCCTTTCTCTCATTTTTTAAACTCCCAAACAGAGTGTAAGATTATCTCCAACCCTGAGGCAACCATTGCAGCAAAAGCAAAGTTGGTGCAAAATGTGATAAAACATTGCTCCAACAGGCACATCAACTGTTGCAGCAAAGTTGTTGGGTTACCCAAATGGCTGCAACAATGCTGCGATAAACCCATGCCATCAAATCTTATATTACAATATTTTAATGAAAGATCACACAATTCTTGAATAATTTAATCAAAGTTCCAACGGTTAAAAAATGAAATCTCACAAACTCAGATTTTGTAACTTGTTAAAAAAAGAATTTGCAAGAAGAAATTGTTCCACAACTTGTTAAAGATCATTATAGAAAAAATGTTGAAAACCCAAAATGGGTAAACCTGTTGGTGATCTTCTTCAACAACAACACAAAAAAATAATAATAATATTAATAAAGGAAGTTCAAACAAAGATGGCCCAAAAAAAAACTCAAAATTTCTATAATGATCTTCTTCAACCAAAAAAAAAAAAAAAGAAAAAGAAAAAAAGAAGTTGAAACAAAGATGGCCCCAAAAAACCCTAAATCAGTAAACCTCCAAACCTCCAATTGGCGTCTCCTTCTCGTTAATTGGCGTCTCTGGCTTCGGCTTCTCCACCCTCTGATACCGGTCCATCTGAAAAATCACCCACCACAACCACACACAAATTACCATCCAAATACAATCAAACCCCAAAAATAAAATCCAAACCCAAAAAAAAATAAAAAAATAGAAGATATGAATCAGATTTGAAGTAGCAAAAAGTGAAAATAATAAATCTTTGCTCATATTATGAGAGATGCAAAAGGAAGGAAGAGAGAGAGAGAGAGAGAGGAGAGGAATCGTTAATTTCAGATGACAGAGAGTGAGAGACGAATTGGGTCTCTGTGATGGGTAAATATGAGAGAGAAATTATTCAGTGTGTATGAGCTCAACATGACATTTCAACTTGACAAAAAAAAATAGATAAAAGAAAAAAAAAAATATTAAAATAACAAAGGTTTGATGTAAGGGTTGGAGTGACTTATCAAAACCAACAAAACAACATTGCCTAAGACCCATCAAACCACCAATTTGCCTTATCAATTGATGGTTTGCCTTTGGAGATGGTCTAAGACAATTAGATTAAAAATTCAAAATTTATGACAACGATCTAGTTATAAAAGTATATACGAGACAGTATTTAAGTTAAAATTAAATAAAAAGTCGGATATGCTTTGTTGTGGTTTGAGAAAGTAAACAATATAATGACAAAAGTTTATACAATAGTAACATGTCATTCCCAGTTGATATGGTAATTTTAAAAATTCTGTCCAAGTGATACTAACATAACTAAGATGAATACTAAATAAATAAAATAAATCTATTTAATTAGTAGGATAATAATATGCATTTTATTTATTGTTCATGTCACTTCATAAGTAATATTAAGGGTAAATTATGACCAAATCCTTAATTAAAGCAAAAAAAGTTCAAAGGAGTTATTTTTTTTTAGAATTAGTCAAAAGTCCCTCTCACAAGTTTGGTTGATCAAGGCCACGCGCGTGGCCAAGCATAGCCCCAAACATTTCAGTCACTCACACCGTGTGAGTGGTTGTCCAATAGTATTCCTCAATTCAAAAAATATGTCAAAACTTTAACTCTCCATAACTTTTGATCTACAACTCTATTTTTTACAAAATTTATTTCGTTGGAATCGTGTCGACGAGAGCTACAAAACTAGTACCATTGTTGATATGTTTTGAGCATTATTATTATTATTATTTTTTAATTTGAAGAAATTTTGTAAAAAAAAAAATAGAGTTTTGTGAAATTTCACAAAAAAAGTTTTGTGAAATTTGAAGAAATTTTGAAAAAAAAAAAAACAAAGTTTATGAAATTCGACAATTTCACAAAATAACTTTGTCAAAATTGTTGAAAATAATTTTGTGAAATTTTCACACAAAGCATGTAAAATTTTGGTTTTTTTTTTGCTCAAAACATATCAACAATGGTACTAATTTTGTAGCTCTCGTCACACGATTCCAATGGTATAAAATTTGAGAAAAATGGAGTTGTATATCGAAAGTTAGGGAGGTTTAAAGTTGCAAAATATTTTTTGAATTTAGAATATCATACGGTAGAATACTCATACCGTATGAGCAGCCACAAAAGCATGGGCGCGTGAAAAGTTGGCTGGGAGTGGGGAAAATATGGGAAATATTTGTGTGCATGTCAGTTATGTCCTTTTGTCAAAGGCAATGGACTTTTGATTAAATGCTGATATTGAAATTGCTTTTTATTAAATTTTTAGTTAACAAAGGATATATCTCTAACTGTCCCTAAAATTAATGTAATTTTTTTTAATCATTTGTAGTATCTTCCAATATTACAAAATTTAACTCTACACACATACAACTATGCTATACCCCTTTAAAAAAAAAAAAAAAAAAAAAACTGAAATGGAAAGTATCACACATGCCAACCCATAACAACTTAAATGGAAAGAGAAATAAGACATGGTAATCAAAATCTAACCTCGATGATTTTCTCTCCAGTAACTACATTGATCTTTCCTTATTACTTTCAGTTCAAAATATCTTTCTTCCCTACTCTTTCATCTCTCTCTCACACACAACAATGGTAACCTTTCTTTCTACTGCAGAATTTCATAGGATAACACTTCCCCAGATATGTCTCCCTCTCATCTTGATATTTTTTGTCAACTTTAAGCTTGAACTATTATCACTTTACAAAGGTTTTTAATAACGATACCTATACATATAGATGACACAATTCTAAAACAAAAAAAAATAATAATAATAATAATAATTTTATATTTTCATACAATTTAATTCAATCAATTATATATATATATATACATAAGATATATAAGCTATATACAAATTAGTTACACAACTTAATCCAACACGACACTATAGCTAATCCTATTATATGTTTATGAAGCTGTTAGTGTTTTTGAGTTCCAAGTACAGTTGAAACAAGAATTCTGTGTGAGTTGTAGTTTACACTTGCAATAATATTGAAATTGAACTTTAGTTTGGTTTTAGTTTCATTTTTAGACTTCAGTCCAACCACATTGTAACTTATGATTTCCAATGATCAAATATTGTATCTTATGATTTTAGAGTTGCTTTGAGACTTCTTTGGCTTGGGGCATTTGATACTTTTCTAATTTTGTTTTGTTATAATTTGTGGGTTTGCTTTGATCATTTTCTTGCTACTTTATTTTCTAATGATTCTTTTGTTTGGATTTCGTCCGGTGCCATTTGTATGCCCATGGGGTAATTAGGTTCCTGCCAAGTTAATTTTGTATAGGGGTGGCATGGCTTTTGTTTTGTGCATAAGGTGTGTTGGGTCTATGTTGTAACTTACTTGGTCTTTGAGACTTTACTTAATATAATCAACTGATTGATATTAAAAAAATTGATTTACATTTGTACAAATCAAGTTGATGCAACTAAACGATGTGGACATATACGAGTTATGTCATGAATATAGTTCATGATATTTCTATCAACTAATTTATTTATTCTGGCAAAATAAAAGATGTTTAACCAAAAAGAAAAAAGAAGGAAAAGACACAATAATAAGAGGAACTTTACCTCTTTTGTGTTGTTATTAATTATCTTCACTCATGTTTTTGTTTTAATTGTTTTCTCAAACTATCCCGTGCATTTTGACCAAAAAAATTATCCCGTGCATTGCACCGGGAGACAACTAGTTTTTTTATAGGTTGGAAATTATAACACCCGCAGTTGTGTTATTAAATTTCATTACATTGTCATGCATGATAATGTGATGTGTTGTGTCTTATGACACCAGTGAGAGTGGGTTTTGACTAGCGAGTCGATTTGGGTGTCTGTGTTAAAGAACCCTCTGAGACGATGTGAATGAGTGTTTTGTGGTTGTGACGTCTCTCCGAGTATGAGACGGTCACTGTTGAATACCTTAAATGTTTTTCTGAAAATAAATGTTTACCTGTGTATTTCATTATCTGCATTATTTTCTGGTTTAGAATTTATTTCTGTTGTTAATTTTAGCATTCTGGTAAGGGCGAATTAACACGCTATTAATTTGGTAGGCTAATTAGCAACTTTGAAAAAGTCTTGTAGAAATTTGCGTTTTAGCAACCAAACGGAACTTAGTCGGAAACTTTTATAATTTTGAACTTTTGCTTGTGAAGCTATGAATTAGCTGTGTATAAAGTTTCAGAGACTGATTAGAAGTTTTAAAAACTCGTGGGAAGGTAAACACAAATTTTGAAAGTGTTGTCTATATATAGATAGAGACGATCTTGAAATTTTTCATAAAGCTTAACCTAAGTTTCAAGAAAGAGGCCAAATGGGGATTTGATTGCTTTGAGCTTCTTGACGCCAAACGACGACCATTCATTCGCTAGTTTTTCACCAAATTTCGTATTCGAACTCCTTGAGGTAAGACCATCGTTTTAATACCTATTATGTCTTGTTTGGCCAAGTTTTTCGAAAAGTTATTTTCTAGAATTTTTTTCATAAAAGTTTATAATTGGATTTCTAATCGATAGGAATTATACTAGACGGACTTCTGCACGTTCTTTCTGCACGGGTTTTATTCGGATTGAATTATAAGAGTGTTATTCGGAGGTGAGTGATTCAACTATGTTCTTGGAATGATTTCTTGTCATGTATTCATGTTGTGATATGAAAAACATGTGTAGTTTATAGATATATATTGTGTAGTTTATATTGAGCAATTATATTGGTAAGTAGGTGTGGATATCGCAGTTTTCTTTCTACCCACAGCTTTCTTTTAAAATTCTTTTCTAAATTTTGAATTAAAAAATAAATGAGTCGCCACTTAATTTTTAAAAGAAAAATTAAGAAATCATTTTTAAAGCAAACTGATCTTTCAGAAACCAGAGATTGACCAAGTCCGGGGATTATGGAACGAGAAAGGAAGGAGCCCATCGGACTAAAATACCCTCTCTCATCCTATCTTGCGATAAGCCTCTACTCAACATCTTTTTAATCAAATTTATTAATCTAAGCATGCCCTCAACTAATACATATATACATATACATCACAAAAGCATGTCCAAAGGGTGTAAAATTGCTAATGACAAAATATCATTCATAAGCCACATATTCCAAGTAGCAAGCTAATATGATATGCAATAGGGAACAAGAGGACTTACCCGGGATCCAGCAGCGATATTAAACGTGCAATGCATACAAACAAAAACAAATCCTAAAAAAAAAAGGAGTCTCTATCACATGTATTCACATAAGGCAAAATCCTAATTCTACGGAGTTGCGCATGAGGTTGAAAATCAAATAAAATCAAAGAATTCAATAGACTAGAAAGGGGGGGGGGAGGGTTGAGTGATCGTACCTTAATAGCGCTAAAAAATAAAGGGTTAGTCCACATGATGTACAAGATGTGAAATTAGAAATAACAATCCTAAATTCTTAGCTTAAACCTATTAAATGCCATTGAATCTAAAGCAAATAAATCCTCATTATAAGTGTCAAGCCATATGGGTGGACATACACATGAACAAGAATAAATCGTGACATACTCTTAAACTTTGAGTTCAAATTCAAACAATCATCATTGAAACAAGGTTTGAACCTTAACTCATGAAAATTTCATCTAAGCCATTATTCATAAGATTTGATGAAAATTATTGCAAAATTCTGGAAATTGCTGAGAGCAGATCATAACTTTAAAAATGAAAAGGCGTGGTTCCCGTGGTTTGATCTTGATGAATTTTGGACATGATATGCCTATGTGAGTCTATTTTATATCCTAAAATGGAAATCAAAGTTCCAACGGTCGGATCTCCGGGAATTGGACAAAAACCAGACATCACTCAGCATTCTACAACCTTCTGTCCAGAGTTCTTGCATGATTTTTTTAAAATAGCAAAAAGATCAGAAATGCTTTGTTCTTTTTAGGGTGACTTCCCAACACATTAATCTACTTAGAAAAAATTATTTTGGGTCACAAACACTTTATTAAAGCATTGGTTTAATTATTTCAAAAGAGTGTTACTGTGCTGAAACTCTGGACAGATTATAGTGACCTTACAAAACTCATAACCAAACCACTTTAGACATGAAACCACCTTAAAACCAAAATTATAGTGGTAGAATATTGTGTTATTGACACTTTC
Source organism: Hydrangea macrophylla (assembly GCA_033977485.1). NCBI lineage: Eukaryota > Viridiplantae > Streptophyta > Magnoliopsida > Cornales > Hydrangeaceae > Hydrangea > Hydrangea macrophylla. The sequence goes on along the minus strand of CM066988.1, from coordinate 110,322,585 downwards.
CCGTTGGTTTCACTTGATTCCGACGGTTAGATTTCGAACTAAAAATCTTTGATCAAAAACAGTTTGTGAACTCACTATTTTCATTTGTCAAGTTCAACTTTTATTTGTCAACTCCAACTATTGAACCATGAAGTTGGACTTAAACTAAGCCATCTTCTCCTACCATTTGATGGTCATTGGAGACTAAAGACCTTTATATTTATAGATTTCAAGTGAAGTATGAATGGACTTCATGAAATCTCAAGATAAGGAATCTAAACCATGGGAATGGGCTTAGACTCAAAACCACTTTCTCCTACCATTTGATGGTCATTGGAGATGAAGACATGACTATTACTCATGAGTCTCAAAGGAATATAGAAATGATTCCATGAAACATCAAGTTTAGAGGACCCAAATCATGAGTATGGACTTGGATCCATCTATTTGCTTATAAAATGAAGTGATGATCAAATTTTGCCTCTCATGTAAAGCATAAGCTTACATGGGATTCAAAGGATCATATGTCACGCCCCGACGTAGCATAAATAAGGAAAGCGTTTAATTTCCTTTATGGACCCGTAGGTCGCGACAGTTTGAAGGATCGATTCCGTCCCAAACGTCAAACAACAAAACATAATAATCAGAGTAAAGCAATCAAGGCTTACAAAAATTTTCTATCTTATTACATCTTATAAACCGGGGTCAACTAAGGCACAAACCGCCTTGAAAATAAAATAATAACTTAGAGTCTGTTACAGTCATCCTTAAAACAAAACAGTTTAAAACTCCAACAAATAAACTTAATGCATAAAATAAACAGTTTCTTTATTCCAGATGCAGCCATTCTCAATTAGCATAGTCGTATGATTCCTCCTGATTGTAACCTGAAAAGCCTGAACACGAATGTCCAGGACGCATCAACGTCGTCAGCTTCAAGAAGCTGGTGAGTATTAAAAATATGACTTTGAATGTAAATCATACCCATTTACCTTTTTCCATTATTAAATACTGAAAGAATTCACTTTATAAAACAACAAGGAATATAATAAAAGTTGTTCATTCATAAATACAGATACTCGTGAAATGAGACAATGCACCACACTCATCTCGCCGACTCTTTTCTCTCGACATCCACAACAACCCACTATCCTACTCCTGGCATCTTTGAAACACTCCGATAGCCACACTTTAGCAACGGGGCGCCAGGGAGTGTCCAGTTTGCCTCACACTTTGGTCCGGGGTACCAGGGAGTGTCCAATGCCTCACACTTTGAATACCCTAACCGCCATGCAAATACCGGGGCAACCCCTCACACAGTATCCAGACTTGAGTTATCAGGGAGTGTCCGTAGGCCACACTTTAGCACTACCATGGGTGCCAGGGAGTGTCCGAGTTCGGCTTCACACACTTTAACGCTTCCATGGGCGTCAGGGAGTGTCCTTATTTGCCACCGTCGCATTTCAAAGATACCCTCTTCCACAATCGCAACCACATCCACAACCACAACCACGACCACAACCACGACCACAACCACAAACTCATACTCAACCACAACCACGACCACAAACACAATCTCATACCCTTTCCACACTACCATTACTCTTTTTCACACAGACTGACACCCATATGCATGTACTACTGACCCACATGAATGATATGCACTTAAACAATAATGCCGAATTAAGGAACAACACGCGTACAGGAATTAATGAGTTATACTACAATGTTTAAATCACTTAAACATAACCAAATAGAGTTCTGATCAACTAAATTCCCAAACAGAGCCTTAACAGTATATAAATTTTATCCAAACAGTCCCTTAACAGAAAAACAGACAAAAACAGAAACTGCACTACCTCGCGCGCGCGGGCCGCTCGCGCGAAGGGTCGCTCGCGCGGGCCGCTCGCACGATAAGCCCATTTTCCTTTATTAATAACCTTTTCTGTCTGCCTGAGGAAAGCAGGGTCGCGAGCGCGGATCGCTTGCGCGAAGGGGTCCTCGCGGGACCAGCCAATTTTCAATTATATATATATAAACTCTTACGTCTGCCTGGGGAAGCCTACCTCGCGCGCGCGGGCCGCTCGCGCGATTCTCGCGCGCGCGATCGTGGCGCGAGATGAAGCTGAGGCTTCGTCTTCTTCGCAGAAACTGCCCTGTTTCAGCTTAAGGGGTCCAAAATGACCCATTTTGGAATTCTAAAGTATATAGGGCATATAATATATGGTTCTCTTCGGTTTTTCACAAGGATTAAGAATCTAAAGTCAATTTAACACCATTTGATTCATAGCTCTCCAATTTTAGGAAAAACTAAAACATGTCAAAATTTCATTTTCTATATACTTTCTTATATGAACGAATTAGGCTCTATAACTTCAAACATGGTATGTATGATGTATAATCTTCCATTTTCATCTATAAAAACGAAATATGATTGAGTTTGGAAAATGGTGATTTTTGAAGCTCAAGCTTCCATGGACGAATTTTAGCAATGGTGCTTCAATATACATACACATGCTCAGTAAATAAGTATAGAACTACATTGGGAGTGAGTTAATAATACTCACTGTGATTAATGGAGCAGAGAATTGTTGAGAAAGAAAATATGAAGGAATTCAAACCCAAGCTTTGGCTATGGGGATTAAGAGCTCTCTCTATGAAATTCTGAAATTCTCTGTGAAATCTCTCTCTCTCAACTCTCTGTGTTTAGTGATGTGCAGAATGTGTGTGTGTAATGAGAGGTATACATATATAGGACCAAATAGAGAGAACTTGGGCTCCAAGTTCAACCTTGAAGACTCCACATTGGATTTCAAGTATTAGTTTCTCATTCAATCCTAAATGAACTACAAAAATCACAGGTGTGTGTGTGTGTGTGATACACTTACGTATACATATATATCCTCAGATTGTGAAGAGGTAAGCTAGAGTAATAGGGGGCAATTCAAATAGTGTTTGGGAAAAATAGCTTTTGGCACAACATCACACACACACACACCAAGCATTGACAAACAAAGCTTAAGCAAATGATGAGTTTCCATTAATAGCAATAAAGTACAAGTCATGTCATACTTTACGTCACTTCCAAAAATCTGGGGAAATTAAACACAACATGGACAGTTTTGAACATAAACTGGTATTTTCGGGGCGCGGTGGTCACCACAAAAATACAGGAATTTTATTTTAACGTAAGAATTGATTTTCTGGTTTCATAAAAATACTGATTGGGTCAATAGGAGTTACTTTCACCGTTTTGAAATACAGATTTTGAAACCCACACAGGTATTACTAACTTTTGTAAAATTGCAGTTTGGCCCCCAATAGAATTTAAATATGCTAATGCAAATACACATAAATTAAATATGGGCATGACTTTTAAATTAAATGGAAATGCAGGTTATTACATCATACTCAAGAGATGTCAAGAGAGATATTCAAGATCTCCAAGAATCCCAAGAAAAAAACATAAACAAAAGAAATAGAAGAAAGATCAAGGAATTAGAAACAAGGACTTCCAAGTTTACTTAACAAACTCTAAAACTTAATCAAGAAAGACTAAAAATGACTTTGAAGATTAGAAGTTCAAAAGAAAGAAAACACAACTAAGATTAGAGGGTTACCTCCAAACTATCCTCAAAGTTCTTTTCCTTGAAGATCTTCCAAGCTCTTCTCCTTAGTTCTCTAAACTCTCTCTTTTCTCTCCCAAAGAAAGTTGGTGTAGTGGTGGTTATCTCTTGTGTATTGTGTTGTATGTTGTTCTTGTTGTTTTTTGTTTTTGTATCCCTCTCCTCAAGGAAGATCCTCCCTCTTTTATAGACAAAATTACCAAGCTTTTCTCAATGAATTCGGAGTAAAATACAGGTGTGAACATCTAATTTGGTGGTACAATACGTACTTCCTGAAATTAGACAGACTGCTGCCCAGGGCGGCAGTCAAAAGTTATTTGCGGCAGTCCGTGGCTGCCGTCGCGGCATTCCGTTACTGCCGCACGGCTCTCAGTAAGTGCCGCGCCAAATTATTGATTATCGTATTTTAGTCAATCTTACTTTATCAGTTTTTTATTTTTATCCGCATACACATACGTATTGTACCATAAAATATGGACTTTAAAAGCAAACGACAGTTAGAAAATGTCGGTGGCACTCAGTAAATGCCGGCCCGACACTCACTGAATGCCGTTCGGTACTCAGTGAGTGCCGTTCGGCACTCAGTGAGTGCCGCTCGGCATTCACTGAATGCCGCGGAATTCTGCTATGTGCCGTTTTCTGCAGAACTTCCCTTTTTAGGTTTTTTCTTTCTTCCTTTTTTCTTAAAGAAACTTATTTTTGAAGATCTTTTCCAAAAATAGTGTGTTATACCTGAATTCTCCTAAATACCTGGTATTTTCTTCTTTCTGTGAAATTTTATCGCGTTTGGAGAACTTTCTGAAGAGCTTGGAACACTTCGAATCTTTTCGGTCCTTATCATCATTGGATGTGGAGGTGACGCTCTCTTAAATTCAACGGTCGGTCAAAATTGGGGTGTCTACAGTAGGCCCAATAGCACGATAAAATGTTTTAATAACGTCGAAAGCACGATGATATGTGATTTGAGCATGTTAAGTTATTATTTGGGTCAAAGGAGCACGTGGTTACCAAGCTCTCTTGTGGAGCCGATATAGGCATTAAGGCCACATGATTGAAGAAAAGAATCGTAGGTCTTATCCTTTCGCGTGGGCTTATTGGTGAGGAGTCACGGATTGGGAGTATGGAACGTACACGTGAGACTCCGGAGACTATGAAATGTAGAGATGTGAATGCGAGCAATCCCAACTATGTAATGTTGAACTCAACGAGTAAAAATTCCGAGTTCGTCGCCCTAATCCAACTGTGTAAGGTACAAAAATACCACTATAACCCCAAATCAACCAACATATCACGTCTCCCATATTACAAGAATTTAAACCACTATCTTTTTACTACACAAACCAAAATAAATAATTGTTTATAATATTCCACTAATTTATTTATTAAACATAAGTCTATTAAACCCGAATTTATTTACAATCCCACGCCCACAATTACTCTCCAAGTCATTTTCTTTTCTTCTGAGCTCCAACTTGAATACCTACGATGGTTATTTAATAACCACTACAATATATAAGGTATATGCTTGTAAATAACACTAATTATGCATATGGATAATAAATATGCTCAATTTCATTTCATTACAATCAACTATAGTCTCCGGCAATTATTAGTTCACTTCCACCACTACCAACTAGTCCATGGCTCCACTCCTTAAGCCCAAGTGACCTAGTCATGACCCACACCTCACGTGCGGTCCCGTAGGCCTCTGGCGGCCGTGGTCGTCACCACATCGATTATCTCATGGTGGTATAGAACTAGAAATTCCATTGACCCAAATAAGCAACTCAACATACTCATACAAATATTACACCGTGCTTTCACAACTGAATTGGGCCTAATTTAATCACATGAATTTTGCCCAATAATAAATTAAAGAAGCTTTATTAAGCTATACTTAACATGCTTTTACATCCCAAATGAACCCAAATATGGAACCATCCATACATCATAATTAATGTTACTCATCTCTTGAAAATCGCTCATAAACTTGAAATTGAAGTCCTATTATGCTTCAGGTATAAATCCTATACAATTTTAGTAAACTAAATATCATCAACTCATTTGGGTTATGAAAAATCTATCGATTAAATCTAAATTAAATTATATCATAAGGTAAGACTTACCCCCACATACGGCGAAGTTATTGTGTCAAAAAGGTGAAACTCTCACTTTTCTCCTCTCTGGCCGAACTCTCTGTGTCTCTACTTCTCTGTTTTCCCTTTTCTTCTTTTCTTAACTTATGTTTTGATTAATTAAGTAATATATATATATACACACACACACACATGACATTCAACTCAAAATATTAAATACTAGGGTTAGTTACATGGACCTCCCTTGAGGTTTGAAAAAATTACACGGACCTCCCCTCTATATTGCAAAAGGCTGGCGATAAAGGCACATTCATATTTTAATTAGGGCACTTAATTTTAAGTTTTTAAAAAAAATTATTTTTTTTATCTTTTACTTTAATTAGTAAGGGCACCTCACTTATTTTACTATATATTATATTTTATAAATAAACTTAAACCACCCCAACTGACAAAAATCAGTACAAAATAAATTTGAACCACCCCCAACTGGCAAAAATCAATGCAACACAGTTCTCGACATACACAACTTAAATCCAAACCCACCTCCAAAAAAAATTTGATCTCACTTATAGTCATAGCAACGAAGGAGATCAATAGAATCAAGCATCAATACTGGTATGAAAATAATATAACCGTGAAAAATCAAGTCTTGAACAATAGCATGATATTCAATAGTACACCACCAGTTCTTGGAACCAGCACGAAGACTGGATATTATTGTATTCTAACAACTTGAATTAACTTAAAAGACATGACTGAATAGAACATAGAATAAAAATAAATAAATTATTAGAGAGTTAAAACAAATTAATATTGAGGCGATCGCTTCATGCTTGCAAAGATTCAGATCCTTCTCATTACCATTTGTTTTTCTTAACATTTCTCTCAACTATGTAGAGTACAAGATAGAACTGATACATAGCATTGGAAAATAAAACAACAAGAATAATTTAATATTAAAATTCACAAGAGAAGACAAATGATTTAGAGACAAGGAGAGCGATATTATATAGTAAAATAAGTGTGATGTCCTTATTAATTAAAGAAAAAGGTAAAAAATTGATTTTTTTGTAAACATAAAATTAGGTGCCCTAGTTAAAAAATGAATGTGCCTTTATCGACAGCCATTGCAAAATTACATAGACCTCCCTTGAGATTTGGATTTGCATTACACACCTCCCCTCTAGATTGCAAAATGCACAGAGACCTCCCTTCTTAATTTGCTAATGCCGAAAATACCCATAGTTATTAAAAAAAAAAACCTCTCACTCTCTCTCTTTACTGTATATACATATATACATGCATACATACATACATACATACATACATACATACATACATACATACACACCATATATACAGACCATGAATATATACATACATACACACCATATATATACTAGTAATTGCCCGTGCCCGTGGGCACGACGCAAAGAAAAAGAAAATGACTAAACCCCAATGATATTAAAAAAAACTTGTTTTTAATTCCATTCTAAGCCTCAATTCTCCGTCAATATGGGTCCAATGTGGATCATAAAACTCTCAAACCATTGTTGATGTCATCAAATAATTTCTAAGCAAACTAATTTGAAAAAAAAGTACAAAGAAGTAAATAACAATGTATTTACACCAAGTCTGTAGACCTGGACTGGGATAATAATCATAAACAATACAAACTATAAAAAACAATGTGGTTAACCACATTCTTGAAAAGAAAAAGAAAAAGAAATTACTTCATCTTTCCAGCCAATTTCCAAATCCTCCAACATATTCTAATCCAGTGTTCCTCGCCTTACAACTCCTAGTTGCGGCAGCCTGCAATACTGATGAAATGTGGAGTAAAAGCCAGACCTGTTGAATTGTCCCCCTTCACCAGCACATTAAAAAAAAAATACACTAATGCAAATCATTATGCTTTCAAAAATGAAAGGGTTTACAATTTTCAAGTCCCAACCCCTACTTTTTTTTTTTTTTTTTGGCTAGTGTCTTCGAAACGAACCACCTCTGTGACATGAGTGGGGTCCATCCCTGCACACATGGAACCCACTAAAATGAATGACCTAGATCTTTATGTGCACGAATCATTACTCTTAAAGAATAGAAAAAGTAATATACCAATTAGACCATTAAAAACGTCAGGGGTATGATATTAAGCCTCAAACCTAAGGTTGAAATAAACAGTAATAACTTTTAGGGGAAAAGAATAGAAAAAGTAACATTCATAGAAGGTAAGCATATAGTTTTGTCAACTTATCACTACTTCATGCATCAAACAACACTCAATCGCCCTTGCCTTTGTACATTAGAATTAAAATTATTTTGAGTCCCAAGAACTTTCATCATATACTGATCAAGCATAAATTTCAAATAGGGGATTACCCACCTTTCACACATCACTGTGCTGTCATTCAGCATACATATTTCCAATAGCTTGAGAAATTCATCCAACCGCCAGCCCTATCTGGTTTATGCACAATAACAGTGCTAACACAATCAATACAGTCACACAGAATAGGGAGTATGACAAACTTCAAGTCCACGTTAGCACATTAATTACATCCAACAAATCAGTGGTGCCAACTTGGCTTGGTAATAGAATTGCAACCAACCTGTAATGTGGAGGAAAAAACAAGGTTAGGCACTTGTTTCAACTTTGAAATAAAGTACTTGAGAGTCAAAAGCAAAGCTAGAAACAGAGACACTAAAACAACATATGAACTTGGAAACTCCAAACTTTGAGTTTATGTTTTTATTTGAACTTACCCTTTCTGCTTCAGTAGCTTAACCAGTTGGCCCCTTCTAGCTCTGACATGTACAACTTCCAATTTGCCCATGCCCGAGGGCACTATGCACAAAAATAAAAAGTGTTTACTAATTCTGCATACTAAACCAAATCAAACCAACCTTGTGTCCCAATCAATTAGAATCGGCTGTATGAATCTTTTTTTTTTTTTCCATTTTGCACGATCAAGAGCTATATGCTCATTTAAATTATATATATATATATATATATTCATATCTTATTGCACTACATACTCCCAGGTAACGTTTTTTCAACAACAAGAAATTCTCATCAATATTCGATAACTACAACTTAATTTCATTAAACATCCTTTATCCAAACATCTTACATTATTCTTTTAGCAGGTCAAACAACATAAAACATAATCTGTAAAAGTAATAACATAAAAAAAAAATAGAGTATAATGTTCAGTATACCAGCATAAACAACAGCCATCAGATTGAGCCCACATTTTAAAGAAAATATTTACAAAAAGTCATTTAAGTACATCATATCTCACTTACAAAAAGTCTCCATAATCAAACAACCAAATGTAACGCTATAAGAAAACCATTGGAAATTACTTCACATAAAATAGAAACCTATAATTTCATTAATATGTAGAATTAAAACACTGTCCCACAGACAGGGGAAAAAGAAGGGAAAAAGGGTAGATGCAACCCCATCATGGTCTTTGAAAGTTTCTCATAAATCTGCCAATAACCTATTTATCCTCATGCAGTAAGACAATGTAATTTGCTGCAAATCCACAAAAATTGCATCCATCGGTATTTAGATCAAATCATCAATACACATAAAATACGCATCCTTAGATCAACTCAATTTTTAAATGTCCATAATATATATATATATATATAGAGAGAGAGAGAGATTATGGAAATAGGAAGAGGACCTGAAGACGGTGAATGGATTAGAGGAAAAGATCACCTTTGTAAGGATAAGGAATTACAAAAACTATCCCACATATACCCACTCCTTTGAAACTACAAAGAGCCAAAAATCAAAAAACATAAACCAGTCATAAGAGTAGGTTGATTAAAGAATGCCTCTTGGGCACCGAAACAAACTTCCGATCAAAAAGACTTCCAAACTGTAAGTTGATTAACAACTTGCTTCTCAATTTCAAGTGTATCCAAAGAATGCAACAGGATGTCCTAGGGGTAAGCAAGATCCAATGCATTCCACAGTCAAAGGATTGAGGCTGGGTGACTAACTTTGGTGAAGAGAGAGAGAGAGAGAGAGAGAGAGAGAGAGAGAGAGAGAGAGAGAGAGTAAATAGTGGGTTAGGAAAGTGGTGAGATACGTGGGTGGATAGTGTGAAAGTGGTTGCCACGTGGAATGTTTATAGATAGATACAGTGTGTAAGGTAGTGGGTTAACCATTTTTGGTGAACAATGAATCCAACGGTTCAAAATATCTAACTCTCTCTCAAGGGCTGAGATTAAAAGTTGCTAAAATGGGAGGGACCCACACCGCCCTCCCTTATTATATAGATATACATATTTGTCTACATATAGCCATTGAATATATATATATATATATATACATAGATACTTGTACACATCTTTAAGGTGAGTTTGGTATTTTGGGTTTAGATATGAGGTTTTGGAACAAATTGATTTTGGGTTTAAATCATAAGAACAAATTAGTTGTTGGAATAAAAAAAATTTTGGGTTTAAATCTTAGGAACAAATTGAATTTGGGTTGAAAAATTATTTTTTGAACAAATTCACATTCACACACACACACACATATATATATATATATATATTTGTATGTCCATATATTATATATATGCTTGCATAACTATATCTATATCTATATATACACACACAGGGGGGAGAGAGAGAGAGAGAGAGAGAGAGAGAGAGAGAGAGAGAGAGAGAGGTGTATCATTTAGTAACATGGTAAATAAAATTCATGCTAAAGGGGAGATCCATGTAATTTTGTAATATAGAGGGGAGGCCTGTATAATTTTATCAAACCTCATAGGAGGTCCGTATAATTAACCCTAAATACTATTCTTCATAATGTTTGTAAACATCAATTGATCTTGTGCAACCGTCAGTAGTATAATTTAGTTTAATCATATCTTTTACAAGCATGAATTGACTGAATACTCCATTCACTATTACAGAATTTAAATCAAATAATCCAAAATAGATGTGGCTCATGTAAAATAGAGAAATATTCCATAATACCGTCTTATTAGGTCGTCATGCTGATGTAATGTGACGTTCCCTAGCAATGGGAGGAGTAATACTTGGGACACAATTTTCACAAAATTTTCTACACAAACTGAAAAATGTGTTTATCTCTCTCCTGTGTCACTGTGGTCACAGTGACACAGGAGATAGATAGACACATCTTTTAGGAAGGTTGTAAGAAAGTTGTGTAAAAGTTGTGTCCCAAGTATTATTACTATAATGAGAGCCCATGTGATCCCCTTATTTCAGGTAGACATAACAAATAGTTGCTGACTTTATTTAACGCCTCATGTCTCCATTACTTGTTATATGTCCCTTATTTTAAGGGGCCACAGAATCTGATATGACTAGTCGATAACCTGTGGTATGCACGGGTTACATGCTATAATCAATTGTATGCAACTATTTTAGCCAAATTAAAATAGAATTTCATTTCGAAGTAGTTGGTCCAAGAATAAGAAAGTAATAAAATTATCTTAACATTAAAAGCAAAAGAAATCCATTTGTTAACGCATCCATAAGGTGAACATGTTATAATATTTTTTGTGCAACTATTTTGTAAATAATCTTAACATTTAAAAGAAAAAGAAATCCATTTGTTAACGCATCCATAAGGTGTACAAATAATATCTGTTGCAATCAACCAATCCATGCGGTAGACATATTAAACCAGGTGTTGAGCTCGTAAATCAAGAATGGTGTGCATCTTTTGTATGCAAATTGAACGCCTAAACGAACATATCACATCCTTTAACTCAAACTCTTAGTTTCCAAACGAGGCTCCCCCAAATTTTTAGGAAACTTGTGCATCAAAAAGGAATTTGTAAATTTAAAAAAGATGTCCTTTTGAACTTAGCAGTGGTATAACCATTGGTAGTTGCTAATACATACATTATAACTTCAATAAAAACTGCACCAATCCAATTGGCCAAACTGGCGTATGCTTCTATCTATGTATGAATTTGCATTCCTAAGGTTTGAAAACCAATCAAAGCAATAGATTCCATGAATTATAGTGGTATTTCAAAACCAGTCCCAATAACAAATAGATGCAGTCATATCTGGGTAATTCCTTTTAAATCAACACAGATGCATAAGAATAGGAAACCTACTATTCCTATAGAAAACATCATAATATGCAAGTAGAAAATGTTATAGGTAAGTTCGAAAGCATAATAAGTCAATAGGAAACATCACAGATGTTTTCAATAGGTTGCTACAGTTTGTGGAGTTTTTGTGTAGTAGCTACTTATTTCGATACTTGAGAATCAACTATGTTACTAGATTATTTAGGTTTGTTTGGTCTTGGTCCTTTTTAATCTTCCTGATGCCTTATTTGTATCCACTTGTGTTGGTGTTGCACCAATATTATCTTCTTCCAATTGAGTTGCAGCTCTCTTTTGTTTGTTTGGCATACTTGCTGAGGCTTCTCCTGTAGAGTCAGATTATGTTGCCTGTATAGAATAGATTAGTGAGATTAGTATAACATTACTTTTGTGTATAATTGGTGAAGTCTAATTTTAACCATTTCATCCTGTGTTTCTAAGGCAGCATTTGGTAGCTCATATTCATTGTCAAATAGTTTGCTGACGGTGTAATTCTGCCATCCCTCTTTCAGATTGTAGTCATTCAACTTTAGCTGGAAAATATAAGTATTTCCTTGAAGGTTCTGAATTTCAGGTGGAATTGCCCCAATATTTTTTCCATGTGCCTGGAGGACGTTTGGAATGCTGTGCATTAGATATTTTAGCATATATGACGGTTTTTTTTGTATGCTTTTAAGAAATAGTTGTTATACATCTATTGTTTGGTTTGCTAGCGCTGTTCCTGGCTTTCCAATTAGTTTTTCAGTCAGTCTATCCAAAAGAACAAATGTAGCATAACCTGTCTGGTCTTCAACTTGAAGCTGTATCTTGTACCTGTATTTAATGCACAAATTAATTACGTTAGGAAGTTTTTCAGTTCAGTTTATACATGTTATTTTAAGAACAATATACAGAATGATTTTCTACCTTTGTGTTGGGTATTTAGGCTGTATTTTGCATTCTTTACACCAAAAACCATTGTCCTTTGGTTGCACTTTCTTTTGACACAGTGAGCAAGAGACATAGTACCAGCCATATTGTGATTCAATGTTTGTAACTGATGCCTTGCAGGTAACTATAGTTTCTTGGACCTTATAATTTGGTATTTGGTTAGTAACATTAAGTAATATTCAATTATAGTATTTTATGCATTATTTACCTAGGTTTCTGACTCCCATTGTATTGCTTTGATCTCTTCTATTTGTTTCCTGTTGTATTGAACTTGTTGTTCAATTGGCATCTGACTTGTTTGTTGGCTTGGTATTTGTTGAATTTCGATTCCCTGATCGAGTTGACTTTTGGAAGAGTAGATGTACGCTAATGTTTGTTTTGATTTGTTTATTTGAGAGATAAGTTTTTTTTTTGTTTACCTGTCTGCAAATTGTGATGCTTCTGGAATGTCTAAGTTGATGTAGAGCTTTGTAGCTGTAGTGGTCGATAGGACATAAGCTCCTGCATTGTTTGAATGAGGTTGAAATGAATGTTGTAGTCGAATTGTTATATTCTATTATTGTGTAGGATAGAATGTGAAAATTTTAAGTATTCATTGTACCTTGAAATTGGCTTACAATTGTTGAACTGATGACCATAATAACAGGGCCTTCAGTTTTAGTGAACAGATCCTCATCAATCTCGGTTGCAGTGTTGTTCCATAATGTGACTCTTATTTTGAGAGATCTATATTGCAAAATTCATTAATACAAACGATTTGTGAGGAAAAATGTATAAAATGGATATTTGAGTAGGGGTTTTGGTGTATTACTTGGATGTCAGCAATTGAACATTTCTCCTTTTGACTATTCCTTTATCATTTGTGCTTTCTTGCACTGGTCCAATTGCAGTAACCTTGTCTATTATATCTGCATGTAATGTATTAATTGTGATGGTAATCAGTACTTGCCTTAGATTTGTTGTGTTTAAGGTGTCAGTGGTTTCTTACCTGTAAGCTGAATAGGGTTGTTCAATCTTTCGGTCAATGCAATGCTACCAACAAAATGGAATTTGTGTACCGGGAATGTTGTCGGACAGTCCTTCAGCTCTTTGACTTTTGTATTGTATCGAAAGATTAATTTCTTCTCATTTGGTATTGGACGATAGTTGTCAGTGCACGTGCCAACTCTAAAATTCGATATGATGTATACCTTCCCTTCTTCAATGGATGTCCTGAACAGTGGTGCTACGTTGTTCCAAATTGTTGCTTGTATATCATTATTTTGATACAATTAATAATATGATTCTATGTTAGTCATTAATTTGTTTTTTTTCTGAAACTAAGTGAAACAAACATATATTTTATAGGTTAGTACGTCCTCATCCAATAGGATCATCTCTAAACTTAAAACTTGCTTGGTTTTCGAGCTGACAGCATCCCATATTTGCGTCACTCTTACTTTGATCTTCCATGAATCTGTTTCACTGGTTAATTCTGGAATAAGATTACAGCTCATGTTCATTATGGCTCGGCTACTGACCTGCATGAAAGAAAGTAATTGTTAGATCTTTTGTGAATAATTAAATATCTCATTCATGTAGAACAATTTTTATGTTTTATTGTTCTATAGTTTTGATTTTATCGAATTACATTGTTGCATTTAGTTATTTGTTTTTTGTTTTTTTTAAAAAGAGTGAATAAGGTAGTTCCCTGATGAGTAGAGAGTTATGACGTTTTTCTGATGCAATGTAATACCTGTTGGTAGATTGTTGAAAATCTCATTGTATATGATATTTTTCGTGGTTTTAATGCTTTCGGAATTGTCATTCTTCATTGCCATCTTTAGTCCACTCCTTGATGTTACCCTTGATATGGCCACATATAATTGACCATGAGTAAAAACTAGTTTTGGCAAGAAAAGGCCGACATTTTTCAATGATTGCCCTTGACTCTTGTTTATGGTCATGGCAAAACAAACTGTGACCGGGAATTGTCTTCTTTTTAGGATGAATGGCCATTTTGAGTCGCTTGGAGATAATCCAATTCTTGGAATAAATACTCTAGTTCCAATATTTATACCAGTAATTATTTCAGCTTCTATAACCCGGGCCCCTAGTTGAGTGATTATTAGCCTTGTGCCATTACAAAGTCCAGCTGTCTGGTTCAAATTCCTAAGAAGCATAATTGGTATGCCGACTTTTAATATCAACTTATGGTTAGGAAGCCCTGGAAACTTCAAAGAGTTTAGGAACTCTGTGGGGTATAGCATTTCTTGATCCTCTGTATATGATGAAGCCTTACAAATGGAGTCTGCGCTCAAATATATATTTTCTTCTCCTTGTACCAAAGCGATCACCCTATTATTGATTTTTTCTACAATCTCATTTGTAGGTGCTAGTATTGCTCTCTCTTCCAAGTACTTTCCATCTAATAGGTTCTCATCCAAATTAGGGTCAGTGCTTTGAATAATGTCATTGATTGGGTCTTCTCCTGAAGGAATGAGCAAATCTTCGGGCACTTCAATTTCACTTTCTCCATCTCCTTCTCCAATTTGGCCATCCACAATCTTAAGTATCCAATGTCCAAAGTCAGATAGGGATGGTCCAATAGTTGGTGCTTTTATTGGTGTTGCTAGTCTCATATTTCTTGTTAGCATAAACACCTGGCAGTCATGCCACAGGGTTGATCTATTTACTGATGAGTGAACTATATCTTCTCTTCTGCCTTTTGGTACTATAGGTAGAATCTGTCGAAAGTCTCCACCCATCACAATGACCTTTCCTCGGAATGGCTTTCTTTCATTTTCTAAATTTGAAAGGCGCATAATGTCTTTTAACGTTCTGTCAACAGCTTCAAAGCATTGCTTGTGAGCCATAGGTGCTTCGTCCCAGATAATTATGCTTGCTTTGGAGAGCAATTCAGCTGCATGTGTTCCGGGTTTAATTTCACAAGTTGATTCTTCTGTGATATTTATCGGAATATGAAATTGTGAATGTGCAGTTCTACCCCCTAGTAACAATAAAGCAGCAATTCCAGATGATGTTACTGCAATCGCAATTTTGCGTTGTGAACGTATTGCGGACAAAATGGTCTTGTACAGATATGTTTTCCCTGTTCCTCCATGACTATAAATGAAGAACATACCCCCTTTTTCCAAGTTTACAGCATTCATCACTGCTGCATAGATTCTCCTTTGATCATCATTCATTCCAGCAAATAGAGTATTGTGTTGAGTACACTGTTGTGTAACATTATATGACATTTCTTCTTGAATCAATCTATTTCCTGTTTGTCGGAAGATTGCAGGGTTTGGTAGGGGCATAGGAGGGAAGTCTTTTAGACTCCGGCCCATTTTCATAAGGACTTGATCAATTTTATATAGACCGTAATTCTTTACCTGTGTATCTGATAATTTTAACTGTTCAAGTCCTAGAACACATCTTTGCCTATATTCTATATCTTCAGTAAGAAGTGGCCAATTCTTCTCCCAAAAGTCCAATGGATCAGACACTTCACATTGCGTCAATATAGTTGAAAAAAGTTCTCTAAGTTGTAAAGCAGCAGCCTAATTTGACGCTTCTCTTATGGATTCATGCCATTCACCATCATCTTCTAAAAGGCCAAGAGCGTAACATGCTTCCTTATATGTTGTATGACATATATTGTTCACTGTCTTCAGGTCTTCAGGGCTTTTTGGACCTTAATGTTCAATAGCATTCTCATGTAGAACCTTTTGCCACTTGAAGGGTGAGCATAAAATAGTCGGCCAATACACTTTCCTGACTTTCTTCTACTCCATTTCTTTCCATCTATATGCCAGACCCAATCTCTTGGAAAATCGGCATATGTTAGCTGGCGTCCATCCTCATATTGCTCATTAGTTTTCATCCACTCAGTGAACATAGTACTCTGTATATCTGGTCGATTTAGAACATTTTGGACATTATCATCATCTCTGAAAGTCACGCATTGTTCATCTGGTAAGTGAAAATTCAACCTCTCAACAGATGGTTGTCGATAGTGGATGTCGAACTCAAAGATCCTCCAGCATGCCGCGGACGCTGACAAATATCTAAATTCTAAGTAGTTTTTTATTTCATCATGTTCTATAGAAGATTCGTTATTGGCTTGACCTGTTCCAGCCACATTATGCTGCAAAGCCACTGTTGCTCTATCAGGACCCTTTGTTACATACTTGAACAAATATTTTATCGATCGAGAGTGATTGCACCATTCTACATTCATATGTGCTTGATACTTCACCAATAGGTCTATATTGTACGGTATGACGCACCGATTGTCCAACAATGTTCCCTTTTTTTTCCACAGTTTTACCATCCTTCCTCCGCCTGTAAACAGGGAATCCATTTTCGTCAATAGTCGACCTCTCAGCAATTCTCTTTGGGAAATGCTTACTGCATTTGTTGTTGAACATGCAAGGAGATCGTGGATTTGCAGAGCCACATGGCCCATGAACCATAAATTGCTTGACTGCTTCATAGGCTACTGGATCACTTTCTTGGTCCGGTATCTCTGCAGATATAATCCTATCATATGTTCTGGTGTGGGATTTTTATCTCTTGGATCAAGAAAAATGAGTATATGGGCATGTGGCAGACCTCTTTTCTGAAACTCAATCGTGTATATCATTGTCATTTTGTAGAAAAGAGTTAGTTCAAATTTACAATTTCTCGATGTACTAAATAATATTTATAAAAAACTAAATACCTGCAACAACAGTGCCAAAGTGCTTTCCTTGTTTTATGTCTTGCAATAATTCATCCAGCTTAATTTTAAAAACTCGTGCCACAATATCAGGTCTTTCTTTGGGCTTTTGACCAGGGATTGTTTCAAGAAAGGTTATTATTTCGGCCCACTTAGGATTACAGGTGAAAGTGATGAATAAGTCTGGGTAACCTACCCATCTGCATATTGCCATCGCATCTTGATAATTTTGAATCATGTATCTTCGACTTCCGGTAAAAAAGGAAGGTAGAATGATTCGTTTGCCACAACTACCCTCATTTGTATCTCCACGCAAAACTGCATCCTTCAAACCATTGTATACCTCACTTCGTAGTTGACCTTGGTTTCTTCTTAACCAGTGTAGGCGATCTTGTTCTATAGATGTATAACCATCAACAATATACTGCTGGAATAATCTCCCACCACGAAGTAATGTCTTCCCTTCGTCAATTCTTTGTTGCAGTCTGTATGCGTAATATTATCTCATTATACACTTTCTATCTGTTACATTCCTTCCTCCTCTATTTCTGTTGGGAATACCACGTCGATAGCCATCCTCACCATATGGAAATAATAATGGGCATTGAAGTGCCATGAAAGATGGGTGTGTTTCATATATCCTTTGCAAGCCTAATGTCCTATTCTCAACAATGATATCACGTCCAGTACATGATGGCAAAGTCTCCTACAATAAGTGCTGCAACATCTGCAAAATTTGGGATGCTATATTCTGAATGGTTTATGTTCCTGCTACCAATAAGACGAAGGCGAATAACTTGTATCTCGTCTTCTTGAAATCTATCTCGTGCCATTCTGAATGATTTGACCAACACATTGCATTCGCCGAGCATTTTCAGAAGGCCACCAATTATATTGGCTTCAATAAGAGTGTTATTGCCATTGCTATGAATTGTCGAAATCCTATTTGAGATTTCATTTTCGGTATCATAAATATAGAGCTGTACAAATCTTGGTTGGTAACCTTGTACAGGAAGTAAAGATCCAATTTTATGGTAGTTTTGGCCCCCTAATCTGAACACGTATGGTGCTGTTCCTATATTAATGGCTTTGTCAATTTTACCACCCATGGATGTCATTGCAAAACTCATATTATAAGCTCTTATGTTTCTACAAAAGGTAGATGACTGTTATCCTCCCTGGTATGAAAGCAAACTCTCAAGAAAAACTGGTGTAGACTTCAATAGTAGTAGCCTAACTTGGCCTACAGAGCAACAGATTGAGAATGTTGGGCTTCTAGTTTGCTTAGACTTTAATGTTCTTTTTTGGTACCATAAAATAGCTCCACAATAAATACATGTACATGTAGGTCCTCCGAAGTTCCAGGCTTGCATATATTTCCCTTGAACATCCAAAGGAAACAAACTACTTATCTTTTTTAACACTTTAATATTTCCTAGCAGATGTTTGTTTTACTGAAGTAATTTTTTATTCTGCACTTACGTCCCAACGGAATACTTGGATTACTACTTCTGGATGAGTCTTGTACTGATCTTCTATGTGCACGACGCTGTTCTGGTACTTGTGTTGATGGGTTTGTAGTTATCGGGGGCTCAACATTGGCAACTAAACAAAGACAAACAGTTTAATTTTTTAAAATCTAATTTAGTACCGTAGGAAGCTTCTATGTAATTATCATAATATACCTATGAAGCCTGGATCCAATTCTTGAACAGTTGTTCTACTACTAACAGAACCATCGGTGTTGACAATCGAATGTGAATTGATATTAATCACTGGTTGATATGCTACTGGATTCGATATCTGTGCAACATCCACTCTATTAGCATTATGCCCCACTTGCATGGTAGCATGTCATCTTCTACCATTGGAAACATTGTTTCTTCTTTGTGCCATCACCAATCTCCTGCGTAATCTTGCCCAAAATGCAATATTTCGGCTACTCCATTGCATGTAATAATTTAAACCTATTGCTGCTTGAGGTTGATAACTTAAAATAGGGGTTCTGCCAATAGTAAGGGCTCTTCTACAAAAGTACTCCGCAGCTTGTAGAATACTTACATTTGTCCACGGAGTTCCGATAGTAAACATGGGTTCCCAAATATTCAAATTAACAATATCTGCATTTATTTGAGTACCAAGCCTTGAGGTAGGGGTAACATTTCGTCTTCTAGCTCTTACTATTCTCCTTCTAAATCTTGCCAATCTAGCTAATTCCATTCTACAAAGGAATAATGACCAAAGTTGTTGCTTACACAAACGTGTTAGTGGCTAAAATAAACATGACTTGGCCATGCGAAAATATGATATATCTTACAGAGTTATAGGTCTGGTCAATAATACTTGGCACATAAGTAAAAGTCAAATGCCTATATTCGAGATGGAAGACTTAAACAAACGGTTTACAGTTAGCACATAACTAATTGCATACAATAAATTCTAATATGCTATAATTAGGATGTATACAATTATAAAAGCAGTTGTTTGTACGGAAATTCAAACTATATCAAAGGGGAAACAAATAGAGCAACAATTAACATACTATTCCAACCTCAATTGCTAAAGGAGGTCCAATGGATAACAAAATAATTGTTACATTCCAAATCCACTGCCATTTTCATGGAAACAAATATTTCATTATTTAAGAAGACAAACTAATGTATGTCCCAGAACTTAGCAGTCATTTGTCGATGAGCCCGTTCCTTCATCTCCGTTAAGGGTCTTGAGTTCGTTTTCAAGTTTTCGACAATCAATTAAAAGCTCTTTGTAAAGTGTTTGGGAATCTTCAAAATTAGCTCGTGCAAATTGGTATGCTTGGAAGTTCAAGTCATCGATATGGAAATTATAAATCTTTTGCAGTTCTAGAATTGATGCACGAGCTGCTTCTTCTTTGTCTTTAAAATAACGTCCTACAAAAGTGACGGGTTCATCCTCAATAATGCCCGTAATATGAACAAAAGCACAATATAGATTGGTCTTTATTTGGTTCACTTCAAACCTTGGCGGAGGCAGCCTTAATTTGAGTAGTATTTCATTTAGGAAGATTATAAATGGGATCTTGAACACACATTGCTTCTTGTCCATTTCAGCTGCATGTATAATACATATTAATATATTGCACAAAGTTACAAAATGATTATAAGTTAAGTGTTGTTTTGTTAGGTTTTTTTTTTTGGGTAAACATTAGCGAATACTATGAGTACAAAACCTACCAATGATATTACTAACATAAATGAGAATAGTCAGAGGTTAGGATAAAAACATAAGGGAGAAGCTATCTTAGTTTAAAGATTGTATGCAAAAAACAAATGGAACATAAGCCCTTAGACTAAATCATTTACACCAAATAGAATAAAATCTATACACGCACAACCTGGAACGCATTTTATAACCTTTACACTCATCATAAACAGTGCTGAAACTAATTGTGTCAAACAAAACAGTTATTGGAAGAGAAAACAATATACAACAGTCTAAAATCAATTTTTTAAAAAAGTTAAAAAACATGTTTCTCGGAATTTTAGAATGCAATTTTTAAGCTTTACGCACATCATAAACAAAGCTTAAACTAATTGTGTTATACAAAACAGTTTTTGGAAAGCCAAAAAAATAGAACAGTCAAAAAAGAAGTTTTCAAAAACTTTTATTGCACTAAATGAAGAAAACACCTTCATCAAAATGTCCAAAACCTACTCATCTACGTGTTTTGCTTTACAAAATTGGGTTAGCATAAGCAAAAAGAAGACTAAAAACAACCCCAAAACAAAATCCACATAAAAGTAAAACTGGAGCAAAATGGACGGGTAGTTTTCTTTTTTTCATTTAGTAATGCCATGTTTAGAAGAAACCAAAAGAATTATGTGGAAGATTTTTCTTTTTGGGTCAAAACAACTTGACTATATAGCAACATTTTTGTGTTGTATTCAATAGATATGCTCTTCTGATATAAAGAAATAACAAAATACAAAATACAAAATATTATTTAAAAGCCACAAAATAAAGCCTCATTGAAAAATCACAGAAAACCAACAGTGAAGATCATTGGGTGAAGATTTTCATATGTATTTCTTTGTTTACACACTGAAACAGACAACAGTGATGGAGAAGATAACCCACATCTACCAAACTTAGAAAGAAAGTGGAAAAGAGATGAATACACGATGACCAAATATTCGGCT
Organism: Hydrangea macrophylla; assembly: GCA_033977485.1. Classification (NCBI taxonomy): domain Eukaryota; kingdom Viridiplantae; phylum Streptophyta; class Magnoliopsida; order Cornales; family Hydrangeaceae; genus Hydrangea; species Hydrangea macrophylla. The sequence continues at coordinate 110,300,955 of CM066988.1, read as the reverse complement.
TCAAGATCTTTGATTTTAATGTTAATCTTTATACTATTTCTGTCAAATGCCTGGGAGTTGAAGTGGACACCTATTTCAGTTTAATTGATAAGTATTCTCTGTTTGTATATATTATATTAATGAATAAATATGTGCATGGGAGATGTTTTAAACATTTTGAGTTTTGTTTGATGCAAAATTTTGAATTGTAATCTGTTTTTTTAATTTGATTTAGTGTAAAGGGTTAAATGTTTCATTGGGGGTTGAAGTTTTGAGGAATAATGTTCGAATATTAGGGAGTCTTGGTTTCCAATCCATCAATAAAGTAATTGTTTTTTTTTTTTTTTTTTTTTTTTTGGGGGGGGGGGGGGGGGGGGGGTTGGGAAATAGACATATGGTTATACCTAAAGAGTTTCCTTTGATTATGTTGTTGATTTCCATAAACTATTGGCAAATAGTGCAAACAACAAATGTGGGGTAAGACTTATGACTAATCTATCTATCTATCTATTATCTATTATATCTATATAAAACTCAAGGCCAAAGTCTCCTCCACATGCCGCCACATGGATCCTATGTGGCTACCTCCACTATGAAGCTGTAAATCTACGTGGCAACTACACGGCCTTGACTTTTAAATATGCATTAGTCGACAACCTATGCAAATGCACGGGCTAAAATGAAACTCATAAACTGTTTGCTATAATATTTATTTGGGCGTGCCAGAGCCTTGTTAGGTAGGCCCAAACTAATAAAACAAAATTTCCTAAGTCACTTGTGTGAGTGATACACAAGGTTTGGAAATCTGACTTCTATCAAAACGATTGTGATGGCCAAGTAGGAAAGTACCCTTGGCCTAAGATCCTATGGCAGTATTGAAGCACACAAGTCATACAAGTGATGAAAGATGAATTAAATAAAATAGACTTTTATTTAATTAAAGAAAAGAAATTACAAGAAGTAATTGAAAAACTAGGAAAATAAAAGACTGCTATATTTGCCTAAACTAAGAATGCTAAAGGATGCATTTGGGATGCGGTTGAATGCGGTGTATCGAAGAGACGCGGAGTGAGTTGATAGCTTGGCCTGTCTGCTAATTTATAGCGGCCATGGAGGTCTCCTAGATAAGGTAGGAAATATCAGATGCATCATTATCTGGTAAAAAATACCAGTTTATTTCCATAAACTGATAAAGCCTTCCATATCTTCAAATATACATATATATATATATATATATATTGATCTTGAATCTAGTCCCCTTTGTAGCTTCATTCGGCTTACTTAACTTCCAAGTAATATATATCTGATATTATCTCCCAAATATTATCCTTCCGTATCAGATAAATACTTCCCATACTAGATAATATCAACAATATTTTCTTTCCAATCTTGATAATATTACCATAAAGTGTTGATATTATCTTTCCATAAGAGATAATAAATCTGATAATATTCTCCCTTATCACAATATAAAATTTATAGCTTTGGAGAGTTTGTAGGATAATATACTTGCAATTAAAGTGACAAAATGCAGCGGCCAAACAAGCTTTAAGCCCGAACCCAATTACACGAAATTGGATATGCTTGCCAATCAAACTTAGACCAATTAATGCATCAGTGGCATGTGGCCCACCAAGTTGAATTTGTTAGATAGTTGGACGAGGCTTAGGCCAACACGTGGTCCACCATATGCTTGGTAATCGGGCACTACACCAAACTCATCGGTCTGTATTTGTATCACTAAGCCTACTAAATCAATCCGAATGGGTTTAATGGCCAACTGAAGATGCCAAAATTATTTTGATTGCCATTAAAGTGATGGCTCGAATTGATACTTGAAAGTCATCGGGCTATGATAATAACTCGAGCTGATAAGGCAGCCTGAATGAAAATATGTATGTTGGCCCAAGCACAACTTATTCAGTCCTACCAACTTTGAACCATTATTTGGCCATTAATTTTTACAGTCGGTCTCATGAGTCCGATTAAATAATCTTAATCGACCTCTACCAATTTTGATTTAAAAAATGTATTTTTTAGGTGCAAACATAAACTAAATATGATCATAAGATAACATGGTGCCAAATGTAATTTTGGATAACCAAAAAGTGAAGTCAGACCAACTTTCAAAATTCTGATTGTTAAAAGAACTGATTAGTGATGTGTAGAGATCATAAAAAAAAAAAAAATAATGAAAATAAAAAAATTTAAAATTAAAAATTTGACTTGTAAAAGTGTTATAGATATCATAAAGAATTTGATTGTTGATAAAACGGTAGATCAATTGTTGAATTAAAACAACACCAATATTTTAACAAAATTTTCTTTTTATTAGTACCCAATAATCATGTGAGAACACACACTCAAATGAGACAACCATATTTGTACACAACTATTGAGCACATTAAAGCACCCAAACAAATCTCACATAAGCACTCATTCTCTCACTAACTAATGTCTCTTGTAATTATTGTAAATATCACAGACTCCAAACTTTCACTCAAACTCAAAGTTTAGCTTTCAACATTTCACACAGCAATCACCTAACCCAATTGTTTTTCACATCTGTCAACGCTATGGAATTTGTCCTTTAATTTTCTGTAAGATTCATACACAAATTGAGTATCCTTTTTATAGGCAATATTGCCAACCTAGGAGAAAATCTATTCCTCCATTACACAAATTTGGAAGCTTCCCACCGGCAATAAAATGTGCAAAAAGGACTGGCCATTTTTGGCTGGCAAAGGTAGTGACTGTTGGGTTTTTACATCTGGGGAAAAAACCTGACAGTGGAGGGTGGAGAGTTGGTTCCTCAAGAATTGTTTCGCATGAGAGAGATAATACATAGATCGTCTTGGGCGAGGGATTCTATTGGGTTACTTGAACAAAAATCACAGAAAGGCAACAATGAAGATCATTGGGTGAATACTTTCAAACGTATTTCATTTTGTTAACACACTAAAACATGCAACAGTGATGGAGAAGATAACCAACTAACCTTGTTTGCAATGTAATCAACAGCAAGGCAACCAAACCAACTCCAAATGTAGAAACGAACAAACCCACTAATTTTCTGCCAGCAATTTACAAAACCCAGATAAAAAAAATTAGGGAACAGAGATGTAGAGAGCATGAGCGGAAAACAATACGGACAAATTGGGAATGTGAAATCCGAGCTGACCGCCTCTATAATTACGGAATGAAAAATATACAGAAAGATGCACAACAAATGTATATACAAATTGGGAATGTGAAATCCGAACTCACCACCTCTACAATTACGGAATGAAAAATATACACAAAAATGCAAAACAAATATATATACACACAAATGCACGGGAAAAATATATTTATATGAACATTGGGATAAAGAAGTAACCAATTAGGGCTCAGATTACCTGGGTAGAGAATGAGCAAAATCAGGATGAAGGTAGATTGGAGAGAGATGCTTTGCTGAATAGAGAGGAAGAGACATAGATTTAGGGTTTTTATGCCCAATCTGGAGGGAGTACTAATGGCCATTTTGAAGAGACGGGGAGGAGGCTGCCGTTTAGGGGAGAGGACGGCTGATGGATTTACTGCTGGAAGGCGAAAAGACAGAGGAAAGGAGATGAGACGTCGGTCTTTGAGGGACGAATTGTTTGGGTTTTTGTTTTTGGTTTTTTTTTTAACCCCTTTTTGGTGGACAAAGAGTAAGAATGTGAGGAGGCTGGGGGTGTATTTGCCATGTAGATTTACAGCTTCATAGTGGAGGTAGCCACATAGAATCCATGTGGTGGCATGTGGAGTAGACTTTGGCCTTGAGTTATATATATATATATATATATATAATAGATTTGGACGTTGTGCGTGAAGGCATGGTGTGGTGGTCACTAAAATAACTTTGAGAACATTTTTGCTCATCCGTTAACAGAATTCTAACATTTCTCATTGCATCCCCATTTTGCTCCTCTATCAAAACAAGGGGTGTCAACAAAACTGAAGAATCGATCGGTTAAGTCCAGTTCAGTCGTTTTTCAAATTATTCATCTAGTGTAAAAATCGAATTGAACCAAAATTGATCGGTTTGCTTAAAAAAATGGACCAAATCGAACCGTTGACACCCCTAATCAATAGAACTACATGTGACACATATCTTGATAGGTGAAAAAACCCCTAGTCAACACAATCACTGAAAATGAGATGAATGAGACTCGTATTAAAATACTGTTGATGGCTGAGAAAATCCCTAGTCAATACAATCACTAAATAAAACATGAATGAGACACGTATCAAAAATACTATTGATGGGTGGGAAAAATGCACTCAATTAACCCAAGACCATACAAGAACTTGGGCCCGACTGGGTCTATCGGGCACCAAAATTGGTCCTAATGAGTCAAGGCCTGTCAGTTTTTTTTAATATATATATATTTTTTTCTTTACCGCCAATTGTTCATATTATCTTCTTGTGTTTCTATATGTACACAAACCTTCAACCCTCAACCACTTGTTCCACATGAATCACATCCCCACTCTCAGTCTCACCGGAAAATGAATCCCCAAATACTCACAAATCCGCAATTTCAATTGCTTCCACATCCTCCGTTGCACTGCCCCACATTTCTGTTCTCCGCCGGCGCCGGCGCCCAACGGCGGCGTTCTATAAGATACTCCTCCGTGGCCACCGCCGTCCCAGCCTCACTTGGTCTCCGGGTCTCTAATTGCGTCGGTGAGAGGAGTAGTAATAGTAGTAGTAGTAGTAGTGGAAGCGCTGCGACTGAGGAATCGAAAGAAGTGAACGAGGAGAAGAAGAAATTGAGGGCTTACCCTTATCACGAAATTGAGCCTCGGTGGCAACGTTATTGGGAGGAGAATCGCACTTTTCGAACACCTGAAGATGTGGATACTTCGAAACCTAAGTTCTAAGTTCTATGTTCTTGATATGTTCCCTTATCCCAGGTCCCCCATTTCTCTATCTCTATTTATATCCTCATAATATTAGTTTAATGATGGTTTATATATAGGCAATTAATTAAGAATCTGAGTGAGTTACAAGGTTAGTAAGCTTGTGTATGCTTTTTGACTGACAAATTGTGCAAGTTTGTGTTTAGCTTTTGCCTCACATACATTGTTGGGCCCGTTCTTTTAACACTTTTAAGCTTTTGAAGTAATTAGTCACTTAACAGAGCATTGTTTGTGGGAGGAATAGGGATGACTCGGGTTCGAGTCTCCGTACCGGTTGGGGTTTGCATATTTGCAGTTTGTGATTTGTCTCCGTTTTGATGGAGTTTCGTTTGTTGCCTCTCCACTTGCAACGTGAGAGAGGGTATTGAACATTGATAGATATACACTGTTGGGCCAATTCTCTAACAACTTGATTAGTTGACGCCATATTGTTAATTAAGAAAATATGCACTGATTCGTGACACCTTTAGCAATATGAACCACAGTTCATCGAAGATTGAAGTGATCACTAATTAGAATGTCATTTGTATCCCACTTTCCCTACCTGATTCAACTTGGTTTACAAGATGTACCTTGGATGTCTCTCCACACATTTCTATTAGTTACTTTGACATTTTCATTGCTAATTTTTTCCTAGCATAAAATTTAATTGCAATTTTAATATCCTATATTTTGTGCCCCACCCCTGTTTGTGGTCATTGGGGTGTATTGAGCTTCATACGATATCTTCTGAGTATGGTACAAAATACAATCACAAGTAGTTCCAATCATTATTTTTTTTATATATACTTTAGAATGCTTTTGGACCTTCTACTACATGTCTTCTTAATCTTTCTAGTCAAGTTTATCAACTAAACTTGTAGCTTATGTAGCTTTCTATTTTATTTGCTGGTTGGAACCAAGTTGTGCCTATTAATCATATTCACTAACGTATTGGTAGCCGAGGAGTTATCAAGTTGCTTTTTCTTTGGCAAAATGTTAGCATGCTCAATTTCAAGTCTCCAATGGAGACTTCATAATGTCTACATCCTATTTCGTAAAGAAAGTCGTGTTAAGTGCATGCTATCCTCGACATTTAAAGTTCAATGGTGACATTATTGGTACAAAGCCTTGCTTTACTTCTTATCATTTTGCAGTCTTGTACTTCGGCGACTTCATAATTTCTTGAAGATACATATAGTTTCTATCCTCTAATGTAACCATGCATGGATTCCAATAGTCTGTTACATGGGTTCTAATTAGTCACTTCCTGAAGTGAACTCTTCCATGTTTTCTTTTTGTTAGCCTCCTTCATTTGAATTCTTTGATCCTCACTTTTGATTTATGTAACATAATCGGAGTCCTTTCTCTCATTCCATTAAGAATAGCCAACTTGAGTTGTTCGCCCTCCATTATACTTGTTTTTCTTCATAGATCTATTCTGCTTTGTCTATTTTTTTGACTTGATGAGCGCTTGCGTTTAAAGGCATCCTAAAAAATCCTCATGTTTAAAGGAACTCTGATCATTTAAAATTGTGGTTTATATACCATTTGAGTGCTTTCATTAGTTAGTAGTGAATACTATGATTGTTATCAGTCCGCTTCTTGTGACAGAGGTTTTTGTGTCCTGTTTGATCACATTTTCAGTGGAGCTGGCCTTCATGTTGGCCATCCCCTTGGATATACTGCAACAGATATTCTGGCTAGATTCAAACGTATGCAGGGTTTCAATGTTTTGCATCCAATGGGATGGGATGCATTTGGATTACCCGCAGAACAATACGCTATCCAGGTTTTTTTCAATACTAGTATATACATACATAATAATTTAATATTACACATTTGACATTCCTACGGTGCTAGTAATGTTTTTGGCAGACAGGAACTCACCCAAAAATCACAACGATGAGGAACATAGAACGGTTCCGTGCCCAGGTCATGTACCCTACTATTCTCTTTTTAAGTAATATAAGCGATAAATGTGCTTAGAGGCTTTTAGTTGGTAACTGAATGAAGTCTGAAATTTTACGCTATTTCTTTGTTTAGTAGTTGATCTAAAGTGTTTATTATTCCAAGATTGAATTTAGTTGTAGAATGTGAACTGACCAAAGTCTAATCAAATTGCAACCTCTAAATAACATGCTTGTTGAATGTTACACAAACTCGCAATTTAACTTACTTTAACTGGTCAAATTCTGATTTCAAGTGAGCATGGTCTATGGTAAAGAAGACTAAGTCATGGCGTACTTGATGTGTTAAAAAAGGGGCAATGTGCAATGATCTTGTTAAGTTACCAGTTACTTTAAAAGCTTAAGCTGTAAGAGAGTGGGCCAACAATCTATATTAAGCTTCAACACCCTCTGTCACGTGCAACCTCGTCTTGCACGTGAAGAGCCGACAAACTAAGCTCAATCACATTGGAGACAAATAACAAAGTGCAAATTCGCACACCACCAAAACGGGAATGGAGGGTCGAACCCAAGACCTCCCAGATCAAGGCTCTGATACCATGTTAAGTTACCAATTACTCTAAAAGCTTAAGCTGTTAGAGAATGGGCACAACAATGTATATCAAGCCTCTACAGATCTGAGTATTGTGGAAAATCATTCTAAGGCGATCTCTCTCTCTACCCCAATATTTGTATTCATATTCTATCTTTTCAGGACAGCTCAGTCTCACATACTGGACACTTTTCTCTTAGCATTTCTGGGTGAACTGCTATTTCTCAATCCACTAACATCATCATTGTTTTTTCAGCTTAAATCATTAGGCTTCTCCTATGACTGGGATCGCGAAATTTCTACAACAGACCCAGAATATTATAAATGGACGCAATGGATTTTTCTGCAACTTATAAAGAGAGGACTTGCATATCAGGTGTCGAATTATTCTTACCTAACACTACAATTTTAAGGCCTGTTGGGAATGCTTGAAATAAGATCTAGTTCAGTCTCAGACTCACTTTTATGTAGTTTTTATGAGAACGAAGGTTACGCTGGTTTGAGAATTGAGAGCGGTACTAGGTCGGGCACAGTTTCATGTGCAAGAAATGGATATTTCAAACACTTAAATTTATAGAAAGGATTCACTTATGAACAAGACAACTTTGCCTTCACAAACAGCCTATTATAATCCGTACCAGATTTGATGGTTTTCTTATCTGATGGTTTTCTTATACCATATTCAGGCTGAAGTACCCGTCAACTGGTGCCCTGCTCTTGGCACTGTCTTGGCAAATGAAGAGGTTGTAGATGGTGTGAGCGAGCGTGGCGGTCATCCTGTTATACGGAAAGTACGATGTTCTGTGCTGTATTATGCTGTTCTAGCTTTGTGCCTAACTTTGATACTTCTTCTCTTATTATTATTTGTTGGGTGGTTTTATAATGTCACAGTTCATTGTTTATTACCAAGCAGCCAATGCGGCAATGGATGCTCAGGATTACTGCATATGCTGACCGTCTTCTCGAAGATTTGAATGATCTTGACTGGCCAGAGAGTGTGAAGGAAATGCAAAGGAACTGGATAGGGAGGTCGGAAGGGGCTGAGGTGGAATTTGGTGTTCTTGACACGAATGGGATAAAAAGAGACATAACAATTACTGTCTATACTACCAGGCCGGACACCATCTTTGGAGCGACGTATTCATATCACACATTGTTCCTGTTGTGCATTCCTTTTGTCAAATGTCAGTAACCGGACCTATTCTTATACGTTGCTTGATTTGTGCAGCTATTTAGTTCTGGCACCTGAGCATTTCTTGTTGTCATCGATAGTATCTGAGGATCAAATAAAAAATGTATGTTTATCTGTTTCCTTGTATAAATTAGTCTCAGTATTTACAATGGGCTACTCAGAAAAAAAGACTAATCTTAAATATAGGTGGATGAATACAAAGAGCTTGCCTCTAGGAAAAGCGAACTTGAGAGGACTGAGCTTCAGAAGGAAAAATCTGGGGTCTTTACTGGTTGTTATGCAAGAAATCCTGCTAATGGGGAAGCTATCCCCATATGGGTAGCAGATTATGTCTTGGGCAGGTGGGTTTAGCTTTTCTTTTTAAATTTCCGCGAATATTCACTGGTTGGACAAAAATTTAAGCCACTGAATCAATTCAAGAGTGTGGAGCAAACTTTTTTTTGGTGAATGTGACGTAATTTTATTGGTGCAGTTATGGTACGGGAGCAATAATGGCTGTACCTGCACATGACACTCGTGACCATGAGTTTGCTTTAAAGTATGATATTCCAGTGCTTTTGGTTGTGACACCAGATGGTGATTGTAGTGGTTCTGGACAAGTTTATTCAGGTGAAGGTACTATTATAAATTCATCAAGTCCAGCATCAGGCCTTGATATTGATGGCTTGCCTAGCAAAGAAGCTGCTTCCAAAGTCATTGAGTGGGTTGAGAAAACTGGAAATGGGAACAAAAAGGTATTTTCAAGTGGTTCTTATCACAAAAGACTACTTTCTTCCTTTATGCTATGTTTGGTAGGAGGGATGCAAAATGGCAGGAAGGGAAGGGAGGAGGGAGGGAAGAGTATCCCCATGGAAGGGAGACTTCCCTCCTTTTGTTTGGGAAATAAGAAAGGAAGTGAGGAAGGAAAGAAGGGAACATTGCATGTTTCAGAATTATACCGTTGAAGTCAAAACAGGAGGGAACCTCTCTCTCTGGACGGTTTGAAATTTCTGGGCCCAGAGAGAAGAGGAATCCCTCCCCTCTTCTTTTTCCTCCTTTCTTCCATCATACCAAACAAGTGATTATCCCCTCTTCCACCCCATCCCTCTCCTTCCTTTCCCTCTTCCCTCATACCAAACACTTTTTCTCCCTTTTGATTCCTTTTCTTCCTCTTTTTTTGGTTGGGGTTGGGGTGGGGTTTGGGAATATTCTTAGTCTTATTATGTAATTTTATGCATATTGTGTTAGGGTGTTCCTATCTTCTGCAGTTGATATTAGAATGTATGTTTTGTCCTTTCCTTCAGATAAATTACAAGTTGAGGGACTGGCTTTTTGCTCGGCAACGTTACTGGGGGGAGCCCATTCCTGTTATTTTCTTGGATGACACCAGTGAAGGCATTCCGCTTCCTGAAACTGATCTGCCCCTTACCCTTCCTGAGTTGGATGATTTTAGCCCCAGTGGGACTGGGGAACCACCACTTTCAAAAGCTGTGTCTTGGGTATGTTTTTTCTTCTTCCTTTCCTACTCTCTACTTTTGTACTATGTAGCACGGACACTTCTTTTTGGGTGCTGTCTCCGTATCGTGTCCGTGTCAGTCACCGACACGCGACACCACGTGTCATACACGCTAAAAAACGTGTCTTAAATTTTCTAACATCGGATACACCTTGACACGTGTCGGACACGCGGCCGACATGGATAAACACGTGAGAGAACACGGCATGGTGGCCTCTCATTAGAATTGCTCTTGAAATTTTAAGGCAATAGTCTTAATATAGTAAATTTGGGGATAAGCAATTGCTTTATTTTAGAATTATGGAACAAGAGTGGACATGGAACTGCGAGTTGTAAATCAACTTAAAGATATAATTATTTATTCGTCGTATCCTAGCTGTGTCCGTATCCTGCATTTTTAGGATTTGGCGTGTTGGCGTGTCCGTATCGTGTCGTGTCGTTTTTGTATGTTCCATCGGTGTATTTGCATTTTATTACTAACCTAAGTTTGAGGTGAGTGAACAGTGTCAAATGGTTTCTTAAGTGCTAAATTCAGATCTATTTTATATTACTGAATATTTTAATATCAAATTACTGGTTTCGAGGCAAGATGATTAAGAGCCCGTTTAGGTTGGTTTTTTGGGGCCAATTATTTAAAAAGCTGTGAGTGGGACCCCTTGGGATTATTTATTTATTTTTTAACAGCTTTTAAAAAGATATGATTCATTTTTAAAGCCAAAAAACAGTTTTTTTGGTTCATTTTCAAAGCTACAAAACATTAGTTTTAGAAAAAGCTAAAATACTTAACCCCCCAGAAAGTGTATGTGAGGAAACATTGGGAAGTACTAAAACCTGAAAAAAAAGGTTGGGAGTCTAGTGACAGGTTGAGGTTGCAGTGAGCTTTTGAGAATCCGATATCTTTTTTCTCTTGTCCATAACTACTCTACGATCATGTGGAGCAAACATGGACCATCCCAATTGAGTCAGCTCATAAAAATTAACGATTAATGTATTTTCAACTGTCATTCGTATGTTCTTTATTCATACAGTCATACAGACAAATCGTTGTCCTACTTTCAAGCCATGACTACTATATTACCACCTCTTCTTCTCAGAAGTGAATACGCTGGCGTTATGTGATTCTTTCTGTATAACTTTATTGGGGTCTTCTCATATTCTCTGCTCTTCATTTTTCCCATTGATGCGATTAGTTATTTCGATGATTCTCATAGTCATATCTAAACTTTGGATGGCTGATTTTCAGGTTAAAACAACAGACCCTTTGTCTGGAAAGCTCGCCAGACGTGAAACGAACACCATGCCGCAATGGGCTGGTTCTTGCTGGTAATGCATTTCTTATTAGCTTTGGCATTTAAGGCTTTGTTTGGTTCGTGGATTATTTGAAGGAAAAGAAAAGGGAAACGAAAACAAGAACAAAAACTAGGTCCCTTGTGTTTTCGTCCATACTTAAATAACATAGAAGTTAAATTTTTTCAAAACATAGGTGTTCATAAAGAAGGAAGGGGCTTACAAGATTTATAATCTTTAGTTTATTTCTTACAATATTCCATTTTCCTTCATATATTCCTTGATAACGAAACTAAGGAAATGGTTTCCTTGGTGTTTCCTTTTCTTTTCCCTCACCAAATCCAAGAACCAAACCGAGCCTAATAGTTATAAAATTTGTTAGTTGTAGTGTTATTTCAAATGACATGGAATATTCTCCCAAATTTTGTGTGGATATTGAAATTAGATGAGCACTGTTATTAGGGGGATACCATCAAGAAGTATTTTTTTTTTGTACTTCCAAATGCCTAGCTCTGACACCACTTATCAGATCACATCTAGGATATACACAATACACACAGATTTCGAAGGTTAATAGTAATACTCATCTTACACATTTACAGGTACTACTTGAGGTTTATGGATCCTAAAAACTCCAAAGAGTTGGTTGATAGAGCAAAAGAAACGTAAGTCTAGCTTTTGCCAACCCAAATTTCTGTAATGTCAATGTACTCATCTCTTCATTGAGATGATATTGTATTTATGTTTCTGTTTCCAAGTACCGAGAAGGCCTGGTGCTGTGCAAAGTTTACTACACTTCTAAGCATTTAAAATTTCATTGTGCAGATATTGGAGCCCAGTTGATGTATACGTTGGTGGTGCTGAACATGCTGTTCTGCACTTACTTTATTCTAGGTTCTGGCATAAGGTCTGCTATCCAGTTTTCATTCTTATGTCGATGTGAGATTCTATGCATTTATTATTATATATTGTATTTCAGGTTCTTTTTGACATTGGTGTCGTGTCAACAAAAGAACCCTTCAAGTGTGTCATAAACCAGGGGATTATCCTTGGGGAAGTAAGTATATTTATTTAGCTGCTAACAAAGTATTTACTGCACTTTTGATAATTCTTTAAGGCTATGTTTGGTTAATTTCCATGAGGGAGAAGAAAAGAAAACACTGAGGAAATCACTTTCTTTGTTTGGTTAACTACGAAAACAGTGAGGAAAATAGGAAGGACACTGACAGAAAAATAGAGTAAAAATAAATGAACAATTTTGAATTATGTGAATCACTTTTCCTTCCTCTTCCTTCCAGTACTGTTATTTAAAGAAAAAATCTTCATTTTCTTGCTATTTAAGCATGTAGGAAAACATTCGGGAAAATTCTTGGGAAATAGTTTTCCTTCTTGTTTTCCTTTCCTCTCCCTTTACCTTCTCCAAATCCGTCAAAACAAACAGGTGCCTAATGGTTTAAGTCGCAGGTCCAATACATGGCATGCAGAGATCCAGATGGGAATTTGATATCTGCAGAGTCTGTTGATGTGTTGGTTGAGCATAACCAAGAAAGAATTCCTGAAGATAAAGTATGTCCTGTTTCATGTATGATATGTTACTTTTTCCATCTTTATGCATTCCTTAATTTTAGCATAGATGAGGCCACAATTTTTGGCACTTTTTCCTTGTTTCTTTTATTTTTATACAGGTCATGAAATCTGGTGACTCTTTTGTACTTAAAGACAATCCTAATATTCACTTGGTTGCCCGGGCTCACAAAATGAGTAAAAGTAGGGGAAATGTGGTAAATCCCGACGATGTCGTTTCCGAGTATGGTGCAGACTCTCTTCGATTATATGAGATGTTCATGGGACCATTGAGGTGCCTCCATATTTACTCTTAGTTTAATAACTAGGCTCAAATAAACTTCGGTGCCCTATTTTTTCAGATTTATATTTCAGGCCCTCTATGATTTTATCAGTCAAGGCTCTCAACTGTTAATCGATTTCCGTGGAGGATAATTGTTAAAGGCTATTATGATTTACGGCCTTAATAACTGTCGTCAATTGAGATCGATTGTCCTCAATGGAATCAAATTTGAAAATCGAGGGTCGTAAGTGTCACGATTCATAATAGAGGGTCTAAAATGAAATTTTAGAGAAAATAGAGGGTACCATGTGTTTGACCCTAATTATAATACTGTACTAGAATTGATGATTTGAGACATTTTTTTTAGACTTGCTTATTTCTTTTCATAACAATGCTCTTCATTAACGCACTTCTAGAGATTCAAAGACATGGAATACTAGTGGTATTGAAGGCGTTCATCGATTTTTGGGGAGAGTTTGGAGGTTAGTTGTTGGTTCACCTTTATCTAACGGTACATATAGGGATGGAACACTAGCAGTTGATGATGAACCTTCTCCGGAACAACTTCGTTGTCTCCATAGATGCATTGATAAGGTAATATCACAACTTCTCGTTAAACAAAGGTTTTAACAATTGATTTCAAGTTCTCATTTTTTTGTTTACCTTTCATCAATTTCATTGGGAATACTTGTTTTAGTTTTTCTAAATGGCCTTTAATGTTCATTTGCTTTTAGTCTGTGTAACGAGTTGTGTCTTAAAAATGGTCATTGATTGAAGTGGCAGACCACATTCCCTAACCTATATCCATTTGGCATGGCGATTTGTTTTCAAGCTAAAGGTCTGTGTATACATCTTAAGTATACTTCTAAATATTTGATGTAGCTTGGGATGACAATTAAATTTCAGTTTAAGGTAACATCAGTCCGTTTTGTAAATTGCATCATGTGTATCTCTGAGATTGAGCCTAAGGAACTTAGAGCCCCCAGGGCCAACAATCAACTTATAAGTGATTGGTTAAAACGCTGTGGCTTTTGGATTTTCTTTTTCACTGCTTTTTAAATAATATGATTAAGCTAAAAAGTAAAGCTCCAATCTCTAGCTTTTTAAAAATTATATTATTCCAAAAAATTATTACTTTTATAGAAATTTAGTAAAAAGTTCCTCTTATTTGATTATTTTAGGGTAAATGACATCCCGATTTAATTTTGGTCAAAAGTCCCCGATTATGAAACTTAATAAAAAAACAAATACATATGTTACAAAATTTTACAGAACTAGTTGTGTGAAATTTCAAACTTCCTGTTGGGAATGGCTCAAATTCGAGGGTAGCAGATATATATAAGTTCTAACCCCAATTTGTTTTTGATATAGTTGAAACTTCTTTCTCCAATGTGAACGTAGGCACAACGCCGAACCATGTCAAATCTCTGTCTTTAATCCTTCTGTTATTCTTGATTATTGTTTGCGTGTGTGTTTCGATCCAACATTTCCCTTATAGAACTTTTGACTAAAATCCCTTATTTTCAAAGCTTACCCAAATGGGCTCTTAGTTGCTACCACCGATCGGCTTTATATATGGTTGGTCATAGTGCATCCTCTTATCAGATTATGTCATCATGATTCGTGTCACAGTTGTGTTTTGTCCGTTCGATTCGAATTGTCTAATTTGTATTAATTGGAAGGTAACTGAGGAGATTGAAGGGACGCGTTTCAACACTGGAATATCTGCAATGATGGAGTTCATTAACGCAGTCTATAAGGTCTCTCTTACACTCTGATTGTTTAGCAATTTGTATTTACTCTTTTATGGGGGTTTAATTACTCTCAAGTCCCTGGCCTATAGGTTGAAGAGTGTTTTGGTTCTTTGGATCCTATTTCTAAGTATCTGATGGTCTGATGTGTTTTGTCTGCATTTTCATGCTTCTAGTGGGATAAACTTCCGATATCAATCATTGAAGCATTCATTTTATTGCTTTCGTCATACGCACCTCACATGGCTGAGGAGCTTTGGTTTCGCTTGGGGCACTCAGGATCCTTGGCATATGAGCCATTTCCAAAGGTATGGAATTTTTTTTTCCCAATTAACTATGCCTTTCCACGTGCTCTCTTTTCCTTTATTTTTCCCTCTCTCTCTCTCTCTCTCTCTCTCTCTCTCTCTCTCTCTCTCTCTTTTTACCTTCTTATTTTGGTGTTGGGATGGAGATGAATTCTAAACGACGTTTTAAAGCAGCAGTTTTGATGTAAAATTGTGTTATGAAAACTTAGTGTTTTGCCCTCTCTTAGACTCATTGGAGAGAGAACGTAAATCAATGATCAGATCTTGAATTTCTAGTATGAGCGTTCTACTTGGTAGATTTTTGGTGAACATGGTTTGGGTATTGACGTATTGTCCTCTCGAATAATCAAATTAAAGTCAGGCCCTAATTATGTGTCTCAGGATCAGCTGGTAAAAGTTATCAGTCCCTTGCCCCATACTATTTTTGTGGTAGGCTACATAAATTATATTTCTCCATTTGGCCATTGTCCAAATTCAAAACCATACTTTTGCTCAAAGTATATCCATACAGACAATACTTAGAAAATATGAGGTCTAATTTCATATTGTTTTCATTAGCATCTCAGGGAAAAAAATCCATCATTTACAATGATAAGATGGAGGCGTCACATAAATAATAATGAGATATAGAAATGCAGCCTTACAAAACCATGGAATACCTTAAATGAAGTAGGCGCATCAACAGTATTAGGATTGAACTATTTATGATATTCTTAGAGCCTGTCTCGGATAGTCTTTTCGGGGTCAAGGCCAACATCACTTAAGTGAGAGTTTAGAAAGCCGTCACCATTTGGATTAGCACTTTTTCATAGTTTTTAAATTATCTGATTCCTTTTTGAAAAGCTAAAAACAGAATTTCAAAAAGCTCCAATTTGTTGCTTTTGAATCTCTTATTCCAAGCAGTGATTATCTAAAGCTACTCCAAGCGGGCTCTAAACTTGAGATCTAATTGCAGGCAAATCCTGCTTACTTGAAAGAATCCACTGTGGTCCTACCAGTTCAGATAAATGGGAAAACAAGGGGTACAATACAGGTCGAAGCAGGATGCACTGAAGAAGAGGCACTTAAACTGGCTTCATTTGATCAGAAACTATCCAAGCATTTTGATGGGAAAACCATCAGAAAGAGAATTTACGTTCCTGGAAAAATTTTGAATGTTATCTTGGATACCAAAAATGTGAAGGCGGGCCTCCGGTAGTCCATTTTTGCAGGATCATGGGCTGTGTATTCTGGATTTATATCAAGGTTGAAGAAGAGCAGTGATTGTACAATGGAGCAATCAGTTTAGCAAGCATCTGCTATACAATTCAGAAGAATCTAGAAACAGAGAGGGGAATACACCCGCACATGCCGTCATCTTAAACGTTACTTTGGTGTATGTTGTGCCAAATATATTTCTTGTGTCATATATATATATATATATATATCTGTGCATGTATATTTTATAATATTTATTTCCCAGTTAATGTACGGATTAATTACTTGTGTATTCAGGAAGCATGGTCAAAAATTGTATTTGGGCAATCAGAGAAGAGCTCCATTCAGGGGGACTTCACTACGGATTCATAAATATCAAAGCGGTTATGCTTTTGATGCACGTAAGCATTTAGTTTTTTCTATTGTTTGTATTCTAATTTATAGACCATTTACGTACTACAATAATTTGGAAAGCCATCCATCTAATACATGTACTGTGTATCTTAGATGTTTTCTGATGAGTTGAGACTTCATGTGTATACATAGTCCTCTTTTCGTATATCCATTAGTCAATTTGACGCAGGACACTCGAATAAAATATGAATATGGATGGAAAATTGACGAATAATTAAAGAACAAGAAGAAAAAGATATTCTTGGAGTCCACCAAGAAAAAGAGAAGAACTCTTGGAATCACCAAGATTTATTGGAGTCCACCAATACCTTGAAAGCTCTCAAAGAAAAAACTCTATATTTTTTTATTCGTCATCATAAGCTGTCGAATACAATTCTGTACCACCTTATTTGTAGCTAAATGAAAGTCTCCTAATTTATGGCAACTCCCTAAAAGATATAGCAAAATTAAAATCTCCTTATTTGAGAAATATGATAAGATTTCCTAGAGATATAGTTTCCTAAAGATATCTTCTAATATATATTATTCCTTAAATAAAGATTCCTATTATATAGAAATAAATAAAATAACTAAACAATTGCCTCCTGGGTTAAATATGTAAATCACAAAATTGCCCTTTTATTCCCTATCAACTCTCCTCGTTTTCGAAAAACTCGACTCCGGCGAGTTAGTAGGATGGTTAAGCTGGGAAGAACGAAGAGCGCCCGCATGATGACAGACTTTCTGAAAATGAGCAAATGTTAGGTTTAAGATTGTAGAAAGCATCACTTCATTTGGAACACATGCGGATGAAGTAAGGAGAGGCAACATGAACTCCACATGAAAATTCAAATTAATAACCATATTTAGTGCCAAGTCAAATAAATTTGTTTTTAAGTCCCTTGGAGGGTTACTAAAAACATGATAAGAAGGTGGAGTAGGTGGGGGAACAAGGATTGCAGTTTTGCTTTGAGAAGTCAACGAAGGAGGAGACTCGGGGGGCGAAGGGACAGTCGGCAGAGGCATTGGAATGATAGCAAGATTATTTGGAACATCGTTAATAAGGGGCTTATCATCCTGTTTCTCCTCAAATGTCTCTTCATGACAATTGATTGCACGCTAGGGACCTCATGTGGTGGGTCAAGTGTATTCACATTGGATTCAAGAGACACTTTAACGGGTTCAAACCGAGTGTTGGTTTTATCAATTTGAGCATTTGTTCGCTCCGGTTGACAATGACAGACAAATCTTGAAGGAGTTTTGCTTGGTCATTTATGTGATTGGAGGAGCTGGGTATACTAGAAACCTAAGAAGTGACCTTATGCTTTATAGATTTTAGCAGAATGCTTTTACCATTATGGACAAAGTGATAAGAATTATCATATACCTTTTTCACATTATAATCAACGATCCACTGACGACCGAGAAGAATATACCCACATTAATGGGCAAGATGTCTCACCAAATATTTTCATAGTATAGGTTAGCCATTCGGATTGGTACCAAACAATGTTTAGTGACATAAAAGGTAGAGTGATCGTCCAAGACTACCCTATACGGTAGTGAGCGCGGAGTAATTGGAAGGTTAAGTCTATTAATGGCGGACTCCAATATCACATTCATGGGAAATCTTTCATCAATAACAAGTTTACAACCTATATTTGGGCATTGGACGGCTGTAAGAAAGGTACTAGAGACTCATGCGGGACAATAAATGGTGCATGACTCATAATAATGAGACATTATTAGTACGATTGAAAGGACCTTTATGTGCAAAATTAAGTGACTTATCAAAATAAATTAGGTACTAATCAATATTTTCAAAGGAACACGTGTACCTCAAACATAACGAATGTGGATAAATCTCGGAGCCGATGTAGCACAACATACTCCTTGGTACGACACTGATTCCTCCGCTAAAGCGATGATTCTGCACAAGATACCCTTCTTGGACACGCCATTTCCAATACTGATTTAATTCTTCCGATCATCCCTCGATTTCTTACTCCAAAATTCTTTGGAGAAACCATTTCTGATTTGACGGTAAAGCCATCAGAGTCCAGCAGAATCGATGCATCACATACTTGTGGCATAGCAAAAATCAGAAATGTGAGTTTTGACAGCGTGATGAACCTACAAAATGCATGTGTGAGCATGCGCATGCCTATGTGTTATATATACGCACGCATACACACACCGATACACTAATACAACCAGTTACCTGAACTTGGCAATCATGGAACATGAGCCTCAGAAAGGCTGCTGGAGCTGAGGGGTCTGCCGTGAAAATGCTCAGCAATTCTTGCTTTTCCATGTTTTCCATTTCGGGACATTTCAACTCATAGTAATCATAAGCAAGCCGACCTTCACTATAGCCAATTGAGACACCCATCATCACTGCTGCCAACAGACAGTTGCCCATTCTCTGTTTTTGTTTGTCTGTTTGTGTGTGTGCGTGTGTGCAGCAGAAAATGTGGTGTAAAATATATGCTTGCAGGGGAATGTGAGAAAACAGACTTGAGATGCAACTAGTAATGCCATTATTTGGATTGGGCCCACGGACAGTGGCCCAACTACAAATATCCTTGGGCCGACGGAAGTGGCCCAACTACAAATAACCTTCACCAACATAGTAACATCTGACTTTTGCTATTACGTTATAGTGGGTAATGCTGATGGAGGTGGAAGATGTGATCTGGCACTTAAGTGTTTGGGATGTGATGTCAGATGTGCCTACTTTGGGCCTTGAGTGCATGTGCAGGCCCACATTCAATGGAGTGGCAGCTAAGAGTTATCAGCTTCAAAATGGGTGGCCATAAAAAGGACTTGGCTTATAAATCCACCAGCAGCATCCTACTGCGAAGGTCATAGTTACCCGTTCAATGCCACAAAATGACATTACATACACATAGTACAGGTTTTTGTGTGTGTATGTGTGTGTGTGTCTTTGGACGTATGTTCAAATTCCCTGATACAAACAAGTCACAGCAAATATTTACTCCTTTCTTACTAAATGAGAGCGCACAATTTAGTTGGCGATCTGGTGGGTCGTAATGGTGCAATTGCGCAAGAAGTGTTATAGCAACTCTATACTGCTAAATCTTGGAGAGAGAGAGAGGCAAATGCACTCTGATTTCTTGGGTAAAGTCTAAAGCTGGAGCCGGTTTAGTCCATGTCTCACAATTTTATCGGGTTCCTGTGAGAACTAAGGTAATGGTTTGACAAAGAACCACTAAGAGAATCATTAGACTGGACATGGATTCACACAAAAAATTGGCAATCACCAAACACTTGTAGAGCCGGTTTACTTGTAAGCAATTGAACCTGTTTTTTGCTTTCCCAAACATTTTATTGTTTGTTATTATTAAAACTGTACATGTGCTACAGGGTGTGAATAATGAGGGTAATGCTAGAGGCACAAAAGGGTCACAAAGAGATGCTCACAAAAGGATGTGGCATCCCATATGACAGGATGATCCACTAAACTTAATTGCCATATCTTTTTGTAAGTATCTCTTTGTGATCCTTTTGTTTCCCAAACATTACCCTTAATTAAGATGGTTATACCATAACTGGAGACGCATAAACCAACTACTTGTGCACTTACTCTTGATCATAACTTTCCTGTCAGATCAATTACCACTAGCAGGGATCATTTTTAGTGCAGTGTTTAAAGGTCGGGCCAGACAATTAAGAATCATGGCACTAACTTCGAGAGCAGCATTTTTGTACAAAAATGGCAAAGGTTAAGTCTATCTCCTACCTTTACCCTTTCGTGTCCTGCACGTGCGTAAGCAAGACTAATACTGGAGTGTATTTTTCTCACAATTTTTTATTCACTGCCTTCATTTTTATTTTATCAACACAATTACTGAAATGAACATGAATGAAATACGTGTCAAATAGTGGTGGTGGATGAGCAATGAGTGAACTAAAATACACTCATTAACCGGTGATGACCCCATTTAATTGCCACTGGTCAAATTAAATTTACAAAATGTACTCAGAATAAGAAAGAGGTTCACAGCTTTATTATATAATGGCCAAGAAATGATTGGACGAACTGTCAATTTACACAGACAAGAAAGCTCCAACAACCAATGACAACGCCCAAACTCAAAATTTACAAATGAATGAATGAAAAAATAAATAATTTGGGTGGTCTGGAGAGTTACGAGATCAAAATACTATTCAATTATAACCAGGACACAATTTTGAGACAAGCCACTATTCCAACATTGAGCTAGGCTTTATCGGTTGAGGCGTTACGACATACTTAGTTTTAACGCGAGACGTAGTGGGGCTCCCTCTTTCCATCCTTTTTGTCGAGCCCTGAGCTCCCACATTGCAGTGACTTCCTTCTGCGCTTCTAGTACTGCTTCAGCCTTTTCCCTTGCCTCCTCACAAGTCTCCATCCCCGAGTTGCACTTGTCCGCTTCCTTCTGATATTGGGATGACATTTTCTTAGCCTCTAGTAATGCCATGTCAGCACGCCGCTGCTTTTCCAGAGCGTCGGCTTCCACTAATCTCAAATCCTCTGCTAACGCATTTGCGGAATGCTTCTCCATCTCTTCGGTCATGTCAGGGTCGTGCTTCATACAATCTGAAGAAGCAAATATGTTAGGAATTAACCAAACGTCACAATCAAAGAAATTATATGCCAATCATTAGGTCTATAGTTTTGCTAATTTCCCAATACCCTATCCTCCAGCAGAGCCACTGTACCAAATTCGCCTCTACTACGTACTGAGTTTATATGCTTACGAAATGACAATGTCTATGATCAAAACAAAAACAAGTCCAATACATTTTGCTTAAATGTTATTCATTAAGTAGGCAGAAGGGCACACATTTTGTGTAATGTTTGTTAAACATAAAAGAAAGCTTGGTAAAACTAAGAGGACAATCTAGCTTTAGAAAACGATAGCCAAATGCAAACTAATTATATCAACAATCGAACATTTCATTAGCTATATATCCGTAAAAACTAGTCTAGCATTGATAAAAGTTCATCTTAAGTTAATATGGCATTGTGGTGTACATGACTATTTATGATAGACTAGTTAGTCATAGTTTGAAGCATTGTCCTTTAGTTTGCAATTTTCTTGATTGGCTAGTTTTTATTATAAGTTGATCGATGTCAAAGAAGAAGAAAGAACACTTAAAGCAGCTGGTAGTCATCCTACAACAAAAGGATTCTCTGTATATACTAAACATGTTAAATTACAATAAATACAGCAAGTGCATTGCAAATGAGATCTTTTAAAGAGAGTCATGATAATTGCACCACTAAGGAAGAGGAAACAGGCGAGTTCCTTTTGAGGTTTGGCAACAATATTTAGCCATTTTGAGAGAGGACACTGACTGCTGCTTCCAAGCAAAGCAATCCCAGTAAGGGAGAGCGAAAAAGAAAATACAGAGAATTTTGAAATTAAGCCGATAGGTAAGCAAACAATGATCAACTGTAGCAACTTCTCGGGCCTTCTCTTTTTGCAATGTCAACATGCAATTGTACCAGGTTACCACCCAGCTACATTATGAGAAATTATTCCATGTGACTGTCACTATGATCTCTTCGTTACTATAGGACCTACATGGGACCCGTAGAATACTCAAATCACAGTGGAAGTGACACAGGTATGATGGTCACACGAGATAATTTCTCCTATATTATTGGTAATGAAATAAGGTCCAAAGTTTCTAGATGCAGACACCCTATGCATCTCCATGTGAGTGTACCAAAACTTGATTCAAATGTTCCTTTTCTCTTGGGGTCAGTAAATCATTGTTATAGTGGTGTGGAGGCAACAATTGCATCAAATAGGGCAATTGAGCAATGCAAGTACTGTTCTTTAACCCCAACCCACCAACATACCACCCTGTCTACAACAAAGAAGCATGAACCCCCTTTGTAAAGCAAACAATTGATCCTTAGTGTTTACACCATCCTCCTTTCGTGATCAAAAGGGCATATTTGAATGCTTCAGTAAGCTTCATTATAATATGTTACACACGATGTTTCATGAGAAAATATATAATCAAATGAGGATACCATCTCACTACCGGTAATGTACTAGTACACTTCAAAATTTTGCTTAGGTGGGGAGGATTCCCCTGGAAATAGGGGGATGAATGGATAAATAACGCATTCCTATTCGTTTGTGATACCATGTTATTATAATAACCGTTAGTTTTTCATGTTTCACAAAACATTCAACCCAAAAAAAGAAGAAGAAAAAAGCAGCAAATCTACTCTAAGAAGTTAAAAAAACAATTTCTACGCAACGTAACAAAGATTTATCTCAATCCAGAAAATAAAATCCTAAATTCTTAGGCTATCAATCCAGAATATCATATAACAATCCCTCCACTTCATGTAAAATATGAAAGAAAACTAACCTGTAAAGAAAGTGCTGTTCAGTCCTGCAAGAGAAATTCATAAAGTAACCATATTAGACATGTATTAAGTGGTAAAGTTCAGCTCCCCAGCAATATAACGCGATTATCTCATTCAAATATAGCACACAAAATAATGCATATGGAACAGAAGTAAAAAAAAAAAAAAACATAAAGCCTACCAGTAAAAGTAAATAATGGGTTTTGAACTTAATACATATGGTAAGGTATTGTGTCTTCAATGGTGAGATATTTTGTTATCCAATTGATCTGTATTGAGCCTGATAATTCATGTTTGAGAGAATATAGTGCTAATTATGTTCCCTCTGTCTACTCAGCCAAATATCCAGGATTACAAACTAGTACTGTATCAGTTACAGCAGTTATATTTATGAGCACATAGTTGTAATAGACTTCCAGTGTTCTGCAATTGGAATTGTAAAACATGAGCAAGGAAAAAAGCTTCCAGACATCAAAATGTGATAAAACTTAGGGAAATAGGGAGCTTAAAGTAGTAAAAAATACATGGAAATCCATACTGATGAAAGGGCATGTGTGAATGGGCAGATGTCATGTATTGACCATATTTATGGAATTTGGAGTCATGGGCATATATCTTGTATCAGTAATGCTACATGCACAGAAAACTGCACAGAAATTGTGCACAGAATTGATCCGGGCCACTCATTTCGGTGGCCCCTACACATTTTGGTCTGAGAGCCACCGAAATGAGTGGCCTGGATCAATTCTGTGCACAATTTCTGTGCAGTTTTCTGTGCAAGCATCATTTCTGATCTTGTATTGACCACATTTATGGGTAGATAAGTTACATATGTATTCTACTACGAGTAATGATTCGTGCACATAAAGATCTAAGTCATTCATTTTGGTGGATCCAATGTGTGCAGGGATAAACCCTACCAAAATGAATGGCCCAGATCTCTATGTGTACACTTTATGTGCACATTTTATGTGCACATAGTATTACTTCTATTACATGTCATAGATTGGTTTAAGCCATATATATATTGTTATTTTTTTTATATGGGAGAGGAGATGAGGTTCGAACACCGAATCTACGCATTAAAGGGGACATATAAATGCTAAGCTCTTTACTACTTGAGCTATGCCGTAGATGTACACTACATATACGTGTAAGAACATATCAATAGAAATTAGAATTATCTTTTTGATTCCAATCTATTTTTTCACAATCTCACACATTTATTTCTATTTCTAGTTATTTTATTTTTAACTCGTTTTAACATGTGCCCTTAGGTCATATGTTAATAGAACCCTTAAAACTTAAAAAAAAAAAAAAAATATTCATAACGGGCACACGTGAAATATTTCTTCTTTTTTTTGCTGAAAATATATCTACCAAATAGCACTGAATGACGAAAAGTTTAAGCTCCTTATTTCATAATGGGCGCAGGTGAAATATATCTAGCATTGTTTAGTGTCATGGTGATGAGAGAGAGAGAGAGAGAGAGAGAGAGAGGGAGAGAGGAAAATGAGGAAATGTTACCTTGGGGGAGGGAGAGAAGTGGGTGAGATGAGCAATCGCAGAGGCATGGAGGGCAAGAGAGGCGGCGGAGGGAGATTGAGAACTCTATAAGGTGCCAATACAAGGGTGGGCCCACTATGTACAATGCCAGGCACGCCCCCATCAAACCCATTGCCACCTTCAACCTCCCAGGACTCCACATCCCATGCATTTTCTGCCGATTCATATCTCTCTCTCTCTAGAAGTAAATATATTGCATGGATCTTGACTGATGAGAGAATATTTTGATGGAATAGCAGAGAGATCACAACTGTACTTGGGGGAATTGGGACTCTGTTGCAAGTGTGTTTTCATCTCTATAGGATTGTTATAACCGTAATTCTATTTCTACCATAAGAGATTTGGGTCCGAAAATTTATCTATTTAAAGAGATATGGTTAAAGACTTAAAATGTTACCTAATAACATACTGTAATAAATAAATAAATATATAAACTTTTTTGTGATATCCCCTTTGTGGGACCTTTTCTTAAGAAATTTCACTTTCGAAATAAATTTGATTGTTGATAGGATTTTGACATGTGTCAATACAGAATTTAACTGAATTTATTGATCATTACATATAATATATAGAAATATACGATTTGGTCCCTAATTATGGTCATTAATAGAAATTGATCCTTATTTGATTTGATTTTCAGAAATTAATCCTTAATTTGCAATAGAAATCAATAATTAGTCCCTATTCCTAAATAGTTAGTTCAATTCTGGACCATTATACCCTTGTGATATATATAGATATCTATACATAACTAATTATATGTATTCACATATAAGCAAACATGTGAAATTCAAAAAAGTCTAAATAAGGTAGTTAATAAATAGAGAGCATTTATAAGAGATCATGGATAATGTGCTATATCCCAAAAATTATGCTGATTTGTGTTTCAAAAAAGATCCTTTTTAAATCTGCATGTAAACATAGTTATTTGTTTCGTATCAAAAAATTAACAAATAATCTTGCGTGGAAGTTTAAAGGTTGATAAGAAAAATGTGAGAATTTCTGTAAACAGTATGAGAAATTCACATGAATGTATTTAATTTCACATATCGTATGCATGGTTTTTCATTTTGTTTTCCAAGAAGTTTCCTTATTTTACTCAACTTTTAAATTTGTTTGCTAGTTAAGTGTCTATATTAGGACTAAATACTAAGTGCTAAAATCAAGAAGTTTTCTTATTGAAGGTTGCTGAGAAAAAGGTGAGAAATTCTCTTAATATAGTACGAAATTCATATATATATAGATATATATATATAGAGAGAGAGAGACAGAGAGACAGAGATAGCTGTGTATATTCAAAACACTTCCAAAATCGTGTATATATAGTTATGGGAAACGAATTTTTAGGAGATCATGGATAAGGGGATTAATATCCCTAAAATCAAGGGATTTCGGTTTAACAGAGTAATGTGAGAATTTCTCACTTTTTTTTTTGTATATACTGTTTTGTAAGTTGAAAAAACTTCCAAAATTGTTTTATATGCAGTTTTGGAAAATGTATTTTTAGGAGATCATGAATAAGGGAATTAATATCCCTATAATCAAGGGATTTTCGGTTTGACAAAGTGATGTGGGAATTTCTTATTTTTTTGTGAGAAATTTCTCACTAATTTCATTTACATAACACATTATCTATTGATTACAGTCTATACAAGTGAAAAAATTCTCACTAATTTAATCTACATACAATGAGGAAGTAATTTCTTACAGCCTATACAAGTGAGAAATTTCTCACTAATTTCACTACATAACAAATGAGCAATTTATTGCAGTCTATAAAAGTGAGAAATTTCTCACTAACTTCATCTACATAACAAGTGAGGAATTTCTTACAGCCTATACAATAAGGAGATCCTCATCAATACTATATGTATGTATACAAACGGTTCGGATCTTAAGCGAACCTTAAAAATTGAACCTAAAGAAATTTCAAAATATGAGAAATTTGCACGTTTTTGTGAGAATTTTTCACTTTTTACACAGTTCGGACTGTGTGTACAAATTCATGGAAGTGAGTAAATCTATGGCACAACCGTCGATGAATGCATCAAATCCATGAACCAATTCGGAGTGATCGTCTTTTGTCTCGTCTCACAATTGGTTGATTTTGTTGATGATAGGTTGCAAATTTGAAACCTTGCTTTTCACTCGCATTTTCGAGAACAAAGGTGAAATCGAATTTTCGTGCCTAAAACGATTCGATTTCAGTGAGATATTTTGATTTTTTTTCCTCACGAATTAGTGAGTAATTTGTCCACATAGTGGTCACCGGTGGAGAGTGATGGCCGGAGATGGTGGTGCATGGTTGATATAGGTGAAGGGAGGTAGAGAGGGGAGGAAGGTGGTGGGTGGTCGTCGGTGGCGGTGGAGGGGTTGCGACCCTTTTTCTCTTCTTTCTCCCTCTCTGTCTTCATCTTTCTCACTCTAGCAGATTTTCTCTCTCTTTCTCTCTCTCTCTATCTAAATATATAGACGGTCCGACTTTTAAGTGGACCTTAAAAAACGGACTGTGTAAAATGTGAGAATTTTTCACAAAAAAGTGGGAAGCGTGAGAAATTTCCTGATTTGAATTTGAAACCCTGATTTCATATATATATATATATATATATACGGGGACAGTTTTGTCCTTAAAATATTATAGGGACCTATTTCTAGATTCATTTGAAAAAAGAGTCTATTTCTAGTTAGATGCATATATTAGGACTATATATTAAGTTACCCTATAATATAATTAAGATATTGTATGTAAGTATGATTTCTTCTATTATGCTTTGAGAATTGGGAGGATTTTTGATAAGAAAATTCACTTTCAGAGTTCCGTATTCCTGAAACCATATTTCCAACAAAATCAGAACAAGTTTCCCTTTTTGGGTTTCGGATTAATCATCCACCACTGCCTAGTGTGGTCTTGAATTTGGGTAACAGTAACAAGCATTGCACTTTATGTCTGGAAATATTTTTTTGGCTAAACAAAAAAGGGTACCAGAGCAAGATCCAACAATGCCATATGCTTGTATTTGTCATTCCGACTCCAATCCGTTTCGTTTAAAAGATTTTTCTTTTTCATAGGCCTACTTATATGATAAAGAGTTTTCAATGGTATCTCAAAGAACAAGACATAAATACCCACAACGTAGATTTTACAATAATTGAACGTGATACTTGCATAATTGAAGATCCTAAGCACAAAAATTACTTATAAACAAAGAGTATTTGAATACAAATATAAAAACATTTAGGGTATCCTAGCAAACTAACATCATAATCGGGACGGAATGGGTTTAGAGGAGCTCTTACCAACTTCGACACTAATTCTATAGGTTTTTAATCGCCGGTCTTACTCCTATAATGTGGCCCACAAAATCCATCCCATTAGGAGCGGGGTGGGACGGGGACCTGACGGGCCAGAGAATTTTACCGTCCCTAAGTCCCTCCAGTCTTTACCCACAACTTGTACTACGGATGGGTACAACAAGGTAGAAACTTGTGCAAGGATTAGACCGAGAGACCACGCAAGATCTGCTGTTTCCTGCTACATGGGCTACCTCTTGGCATTAGCTGTGGTTATATCTATTGTCTTCATGCTCACTTATCATTTCGTCTTCCAGTATATTCATATATATGTAAGATTTCAAACCCTGCCCCCCCTCCTTTCTCGAGTTAATGTCACCAATGCTTGAGGTTTTGAACTGTGAGATGAGCTAAACCTCATGCTTTTGACACCCATCCTAAAAGTCTGGCATTCCAAATTCCATTAACCCCACGTAGCAGATTTTCAAGTATTCATGTGTGGATCTATTCCCATCTGCACAATGGAGGCATAGCTGTGTGATATGCAACAGTTTTGCACAAGATCTCAGGCCTCTCAAGCTTCACAAGATTTTATTAGATTTAGCCCATACAGTTCCAAATCTTCCTTGTCCCTACAAGGGTCAATAGGCATCCCAAGCACATAGACAAGGAATTCAGTGACATCCACCAAGGGACTATTTACCCCTTCGATCCTTAGTCTCTTCAAAAGCAGCGGAGTTTTCTTTGCAATCTATTCAACCAAAATCAACAGTCTTCTTTATGAGAATCATCCATTATTTTCAGTCTATTATAACTTTTGGATATCCCACATCGCCCGGGTAGAGCCCCTGCATTTGCTTCTTATAAGTCTGGGTAGTCCTCCCCCCAGAAGATATCTTTTGAGGGTGAGTCAGGACCATTGGTTTTTCTATTTGGTATCAGAGCTAGGTTGTACTCCACCCCATGTTGGGCTTGCCCTGTTGCTGCTGTTTTGGGTATCCCACATTGCCCGGGTAGAGCCCCGCATGTGCTTCTTATAAGCCTGGGTAAGAAGAAGCAGTCTTTTGAGGGTGAGTCTGACCCATTGGTGTTTTCTATTAGCATAACATCTCATCAATTTGGTGGGTTTTGAGATTAACACCCAAATTCCTAATTTCTTTGCTTAAAGATTTCAAGACTAACACTACATCTACATAATGCGGGTGTGAACTATGATCCGTGAAAAATGTTGTAACGGTCCCCTGTAGATCAATGAAACTCCAACCTGGGAGTTTTTTCAGGCCAAGAGACCTCATTTGGGTCCAAGCCTCACCGACCTCGTCCCATCTGGCCTCTGAAGCAAATCTGTGTGCCAATTGCAAGTAATTTCCAGCATCCACAGGCTTTAAGTCAAAAATTTCTCTGGCAATAATGTCTCCAAGTTCCACATTCCCGGTGGTACGACAAGCATCAAGAAGTATCCCCAAAACATCCACAGACGGTTCCGGAAACATCTTCTGGTAAAATTCATATGCCTTTTCTACCTTTCCAGCTCGGCTAAACAGATCAACAATGCAAGCACGGTGCTCAAGTTTTGGCTCAATACCGAAATCCTTTGTCATAGACTGGAACAAGCTCAAACCCATGTCGACCAACCCATTATGACTACAAGCAGAGAGAACAGATAGGAAAATGACATGGTTTGGTTCAAGCCCGGAACATAGAAACTCCGAATATATCTCCAAAGCAGTCTCTCCTTTACCATGACTTCCATACCCAGATATTATTGTGCCCCACGAAACTATATCATGCCGAGACATCCTGTCAAAACACTTCCTAGCAGAGTCTAAGCCACCACATTTACAGTACATATCGACCAAAGCTGTGTCAATCAAGATGCACGGTCCGAGGCAGCTCCTAATAACAAAATTATGAATCCATTTTCCCTCATGGAATGCCCCAATGGAGGCACAAGCTTGGAGAAGGGAGACCACTGTTAGCGAATCCGGTTTTTGAAAATTACTCTTCATTTTGTTGAAAAAATGCAAGGCCTTGCATAAAAGGCCATTCTGTGCACACCCGGCAACAATTGCATTCCAGGAAACCAAGTCTCTTTCGTCCATATTTTCAAAAACAGCACAACTTTGGTTTAGAAAACCACACTTTGCATACATTGTAACCAGAGAGTTTTGGGTAGGAATGTCTGTTGCCACTCTCTGCCGTAGTATATATCCATGTATTGAAGCTCCTAAATTGATGGAACCCAATTGGGCACAAGCTGCAAGAACACTAGCTAATGTGGCAGTAGATGGAATTGCTCTAGAAATTAACATCCATTGGAAAACTGTCACTGCCTTGTCTGCACATTCGTTTTGTACAAGCCCAGAGATCATAGCTGTCCATAAGATCACGTCTTTATCTTCAGTCCTTTCAAATATCCGAAATGCATCATTTAAATTTCTACATTTTAGATACATTACTATGAGTGATGTTTCGCTTTGTGCATCCAAATCAAACCCAGAAGTTAATATCTGCCCGTGCACCAATTTTCCCATTTCAAGATTACACTGCTTCCCAGTTGCAAGTACCAAAGAACCAAATGTCTGCTGATCAGGTTCCACACCTTCCACCCTCATTCTATACAAAAGCTTCAATATTTCTCTCACATCCCCACTATGCGCGTAAGCTGAAATCAAACAATTCCACGAAACAATATCTTTTGTACCCATAAATTCAAACAAGTCCCTCCCTTCCTCCACTCTTCCGCATTTACAATAAGCATTCAACATGGAATTCACCAAAGTTATGTCAGACCCGAAACCAAACCGTATCGAACAAGCATGCAAGCACTGCACTTGGGTATACTCCGAAACTCCAGAGAACAAAGTTAAAATTGTAACTGAACTGGGTTGAGTTCTTTCATGCCGCATACGATTATATGTACAAAATGCTGTATCTACATCCGCAGCTCGCGAATAACAGCCAATGATGGCGGTCCAAGGAACAACATTCTTGTCAGGCATCATTTCAAACAGGTGATGTGCAATATGGATGTACCCAAATTTGGCGTAGAAATTGATTAAGGAAGAGGCAATGTACGGATCTTTAGAGTACCCATTAACGATGATTTGGTGATGGAAAGAGAGGCCATGAGAGAGTAGATTTAGGGAAGTGCAAGATTTGAGGAGGCTAGGGAATGTATAGGCGTCTGGAGGAGTTTTGTGTTTTAGCATAGAGGCATGGGTGTTAAGGACGTCTCTGTGAGCACCTTGGGAACAGAGTCGATTGATTATAGCGTTGAATGACTTTGTAGTGGTGGCGGCAGTGATGGTGGTGGCGGTGGGCTGAGGTGGTGGTGGTGGGTTTAGAGGATTGAAAGAGCGAGGCTTGAGCTTGTTCATAGCCTCACTCGCTTTACTTGTTTCACATTATCAGTGGGCTCTGGGGGTTCGAAGAGCGCATAGCCTGTCATAACCTTTTTGAAATTTTATATGGGTTGGGAATGTAATGACAAACTCTTACAGAAATTGGAGAGACCGCGGGGAGAAAAAGACCCAAATTTTGGTTCTCTCCAAATTGGAGAGGCTGAGGAGAGAAGATAAGAGAATCATAATAAAATGAAACAAAAAATCAAAAATCAAAAACCACAACGTTACCATGCAAATACTAACAGTATATGACTTTTGGGTAATTGGGTGATATGAGATGAAAGAGTAAAATCTTTGGGCACAAAAATCTTACAAACACAATGTGTCTATCTCTCGTCTCTATGGACCCCACAAAGAGATAGATTGACATATTGTGATGTTTGTGGATTGTGTTTGTGAAATTTGTTTGTGTCCAAAGACTTACTCGAGGTGAAAACATGATACTGTATTTGTACAGCTGCTTTCAACGTAAAAATATTACAATAACGGATTATCTACCGAAACCAAAATTATACTTGACTTTAGTAAAGTATAACGAGTATGAACCTAATTCAATTTTAAGTAGTCTCAAAAGTTGCCATAAGAAAGGGACATTTTGGGACCCGAACTCGGTTGGAAAAAGAATTTCAAGGTCATGGTCATTTAGGAAGCACCGACACCTTGAAAAAGGCGCTTTGTACCCGTGTCCGACACGTATAGACACTGACACTTGCCCGACACATATCCGACACGTATCGGACACGGCAAATATGTGTCTAGTTTCTGTTATGCAATTTTTAGAGGTAGACACATCACTGACACGACGGGACACTTTAAGGGACATGGTGGAAAACTCTTTTTGACCAAAATGATGCCTTTTGTTAGTATTTTTTTTTTAGTTTAAAACCTAAACAGAGTGAATTTTGCCAAGCATTACATCACTTATCTCCTTACATTTTTTCAACATTAGTCTTTCAATACCCTCTTTGTCCGATGTATCTCTCTCACTCTTCTTTGATCGTCTCCCTCTCTTCATTTTGTTAATATCAAACAATAACATTCAAAAAATGTGAAATAAACATCATGTAGATAATAATTGCATTGCATCTCCGAACAACATAAGAGATGAGTTGAAAATTGAACTAAATTTTTTCTTAAAAAAAATTACGTATCACTGCCATGTTGTGTCATCTTTTTTAGCATTTGTCTTGTCGGCGTACCGGTGTCGTGTCGTGTCCATGTTGGCGTATCTATATCCATGCTTCATAGGTGACCATAATATGGGCTTTCTCTTGGGTCAAATTTTTTTTTTTCTTTCAAGAGGAATGGGTTGGGACTTATGCAAGGGAGTGACCTAAGACTCAGTTCGGTGCCAAACAAGTTATACTCACGTGGCCTCATTGATTGTATTGAAAGGCACAATGAATTCGGATTTCCTTGTTGGTCCTATGAATAATTTATAATGAAAAGCTTCAAGAGAGGAATTTTTGACTCAACTCTAACAGTTTTGGGGTCCTATTTACCAGACCCATCACTTTTTCAACTTATTTCTCAAACCTATCACTTTCTTAAAGTCGCTAGTTCAAGTAGTGACTTCATAAAAAAAAAATTATGTAGATGTCGCTTGTCCAACTCGCGACTTCATACCACAACGAGAAGTCACTAGTCCACAGAGAAGTCGCGAGTTCGACTAGTGACTTGTCACTGTGGTAAGAAGTTGCGAGTTGGACTAGTGACTTCTACCAATTTTTTTTTTGATGAAGTCGCTACTTGAACTAGCGACTTTAAGAAAGTGATGAATTTGAGACATAAGTTGAAAATGTGATGGGACAGGTAACTCAAAACTGATAGGTTGGGTAAAAAATTCTTTCGAGAGAGATTGATTGGCAATGCAGTCCATGTTTCAGGAACACAAAACTAGCATTGGTACAATTGAGAAAAGAGAAAGAAAACAACAGAAAAGATGTGGAAGAAATGTTAAAACAAAATTTTCTTATCTTAATCTTAAAAAAATAAAAAATTAAACGAAAAGCATAAAGCAGCACACTATTTGCACACCAATGATTGGTGATTTATGAACTTAATACATCTAAAAATCTCAAATGGCAGAGCAACTGAAGCTAAAACTGCTAGGATTCCAACATAAGACCATCTCCATTTGTCTGGAGGACTTTGATTTTCAGTCCCTAGAAATATATTTGCAATAATCAGCGGGATCAACGCATATCCCAGAAGGTGATGATATATCTTCCAACACTTGTAACATTTCTTTTCTTCTTTTGGTCGCAAGAAAATTGCGAACACCTGAATAATAAAACACAACCATAGAGGAGATCGATGAGTACATATATACAAGATTGATCGAGATGAGTTGGGGAAGAACTTAAATTACACTTACTTGTACTGCCGCGAATGTAAATATAGTGGTACCTAGGATTCCATGTGTGTTTAATATTGTGTGTTGTTTAGAAACATTTCTGAGATGAATTCCAAGACCCCAACCAATAGAGCCCAGAAAAAATCCTGAAGTTTGACATAAAATGTGAATCGAGTACCATTCGTTGCACTTCACGGGGAGATTTCTGTAGTATCTGGCAGTGATTACTCCAATAGGCAAGAGCATCCCCCATCCTACTATGTTTAGAATCCCATGTATCTTCAAAAGCTCATAGAAACCAAGTTATGTGCTTGAAAGATTCAGTTAGCATATATTTATGTATGGTTTAAAATTGTGTAGCCAAGACTATTAACAACTTTGGCATTGATTAGTGGTGTAAAATCGACCGGACAGGGAAAGGACCGAATCGTTCCTAGTTATGTGACTTGATGGGCCTTTCCGCAGGCCCATCAGTTCGGCACAGAACGGACACCAAGCATGGCCCGACCTATAACGATTAAAATATCTAAAAAGAATCAGACAATCGGGGCTCAACCTGACACGTTATGGTCCGTGGATGGACTCAGAATGACTCGATTAATTCACGGACTTGCCAGTTTGGGCTGGCCTGCTTGACAGGCCAGGCGGTTTGCCACCTCTAGCACCCTTGAAAATGACCAAAAAAAAAAAAAAAAAAAAAATTCAACTCGAAGTTGGCAAAATAAAAATGTTAATTGTGATTTAAGTGAGCTCTTACAAGTCCTAGGTGAGGATGGTGATGCAAGGCATGGGGACTCTTCGCTCTCATGTTCTTGAGGGGGCAGCCCTTGTTGCATAGAGAAGTGTTGGCATCAATAGAAGGGAAAGTAGATATCAAGCTGAGAATTACAAGCCACTCTGAAGCCATTTTGATTCTCTTCAACCCCTTCTTTTTATTTTCTGCAGTCTCCCTAATGGGACAGACAAAAAAATGTGTGCAATCTCTAATCGGATTTTCTATTTACTTTGCATTGTTTTCTATAAAAAGAATGTTGTAGTAAACATAGAGAGGTCTATAATTGGTAACATTTAAGATATGGCCTCCAAACACCTCTTTAAGTACTAGTATTATGATGGGGAGTATATATACTTTACTTGTCATCTCTCTACTACTTTAATAAGCATAAATAAGACAATCAGATTTTATTCCAATCTTCAGCTTTCTCTCTCTCTCTTTGCAAACTTGTACTGGTAATGCATCAATATGAATTCATGACCTGCTTTCCTCTTTCCCCTTCTAGGTAAGAAATAGACGGACGGAAACAGTAGTTTTTCAGTTTGGGCATGCAGGGAAAAGGATATATGGTTTGAGATAAATTTAACATCCACATGAAATTGAGAGCTTCATGAAGCCAACTTCTTTCAAAGCCTCAAAGGATCACAAGTGTTGCTCCCCATTGTGTTGTTTGGGAAGACAAAGAATCGGTTTTGTAGTTCATCAGTGAACAGGGTCTATGAAGTCAAGTGTTCGGTAAATGTTCATTTCTTGCATAGGAGTCCGTGTTCAGTCTAGTATGCCCCTTAAAACTGGTTCTTTCTCAAACTAATATAATAACTTTGTTTTCTTATAAGAACCAAATAGAAAAAGGAGAATGAGACTGAACCTGATTCTGTTTTATATGTTTCCAAACAAGTCCTAAAACCAAAATATAATTCCAATTTAAGTTGGTAACTGAAGCCACACACTTGATTAGCTCTTGTGAAAACTTTATCATTTTCAGGGAAATCTATGTTGATTCCTCTAGCAAGAACCAGAGAAACTGAGCATTACAATACCAAATACCATTTATGTAAAAAGAGTTAAAACCTATTCAGGATTTGTAAGAGATGGAACCAAAAAAAAAAAAAAAAAAAAAAAGAAAAAGAAAGAAAGGGAAGTCACACTAGAATACTAGATTTACGTGGTTCTTTCTAAATTAGGGTTACACATATACGGAGTTGCTGAGATTTTTAATATGAAGACAAAAGAAAGAAGAACTACACACTATTATATCCCTTAGAAAACATAGAATTCGGGGTACATGTTATAAGTGTAAAAATGACCAAAATACCCCTCAAAAAAATTTCGCCACCTCTATCAGAGTGGAGCTAATTAGTGTACGGTTCTATGAGTTCAGTTCCACGCTATGAATGGCTTATTGGTGGGTTAACTAAATGGCCCCTTTCACATATGGCCTAGTTTCCGATAATTAGTAACCGAATTACTGTGTCCCCTAATTTCCATTTCCCTGACATATTGCAGATACAGAGACTATGATAGGCAAACTTTTCTTTAATTCCAATAAACCTGTTTCTTCTTGAAGAGATGTACAGTATTTTGTAAGTAGTTATTTGAATTGAGACCACACAGAACAAAAGCAAGACTTGCAACTTCATTTTCCCAATTGTCAACTCTCTTTCCAACTCCTCCAATAAAACCCCATCTCCTAACACAAACAACAACACTCTCACATCCCCATTCTCCCCCAAATGACACAATATTTTACAACCATATATGAACCTTCTAAAGCTCTTCTTCATACTCTCACTACCAATAACTCTTGTATCATCAACAAGTCCATATGATAACGGAAAAGGATCAAACATTAGCCCCTTCACATTGTCTGAAACCGAAGAAAATACCATTTCTTTACGTGGGCTGACCCGTTATATTGCACAGCAAAAGGTTCCGGAAAAGTATACGTGTAATAAGATTCCTCGGGTTTGTCGCGTGAAGGGCAGTGCAGGGCCTGATTGCTGCAAAAAGAAATGCGTTAACGTGAGGACTGACCGGTTGAACTGTGGGATGTGTGGGTATAAGTGCAAGTACCCTGAGATCTGCTGCAGAGGAAAGTGTGTGAATGCCTCATTTGAGAGAAGGCATTGTGGTGGGTGCAATAAAAAGTGTAAAAAGGGGGAGATTTGTGCATTTGGAATGTGCAGCTATGCATGAGTCCATCTGGATTCAGGAGACTAGATATATATATATATATATATAACTGTTTTTATGCCAATTGAGACCAACTGCTTCATATTTGGAGTGTAAGTGTGTGTTTCTGATGAAACTAACTGACATGTATGGTGAAAGTACAAGCTTGTAATATAACATGAATTGGGAGAGGAAATAAAGATATCAACTTCTGCATTTCTAGTCTATAATCTGTCTTTACTGTTTGAAATAAGTGTGTGTGAGTGTGTTTCACAGTTTACATCAAGTGATATAGTAATTACCCAAGTTGATAAAAATACGTTCCATGCTATGTTCATTATTACTGGGTTTGAAACCCCCACCCCTACCCTCACCCCCACCCCCGGGTCCTGACATTTATGTACTCACACCAGACCATTACACCAAATGATTACAAAAAATAAAAATAAAAAACTTGGAGTACGTGGCAATTGTTTAGATCTATGAATTCATCCATGTTTATATTGGCTCATCACTTGTGTGATGGTCCTTGTATAAGGATGTAAAATATGGCACAACTCTCTGTTATTAATATGTTATAAAAGTCAATTATTGGAAGAAGTGTTTTAGAAATCAATAATGCTAGGCATACACACTTTTCTACACACTTTTTGATACATTATGCTTTAAATGCATGTACCTTGTGCTGTATGAATTTTTCACATTTTTTTGTGCACCACTTACACAACACAGGGTACATGCATTTAAAGTTGTGTGTCAAAAAGTGTGTATACTTAGCATTACTCGAAATCAATATTACATTTGTTAACAATCATGTTTTAATAAAGGGGGGCAAATTTTTTATTATCATGGCCAATTACTATTGTTTAATCTTCATGACAAGTCCATATAATTAAAGTTGAGAAGATCTGATCTTTAAGAATTAATAAGATCTCCTATTTTCTGTAGGTAACATTATTCTAAAAATGTTCTTTCACTCTCTGCAACAAGTGCCCATTTTAGACGAATCGATGATCTTAATTAAGCTTCTCTGTTTCATCTTTTCTCATTGAATCAAATAATGGCAACATATCTTCTTTCTATACCATAGAAATATTGTGAGTTTGGTATCAAATTAGTCAAAGTAAACTATGTGTGTTCTCTTTAAAATGGTGTTTCTTCTTCCACAATTAAGCATGAGTCAATGTGCAAGTTCCTTTTGATTTCGGGTAGATTAAAATATTGCATCAGCTATGTGATGTTGTGGATTGCAATCTTGGGTTTTGCAAGGAACCTCTCTCTAGTCAAATTAGACATGTGATTAGGGAAGGTACATCGTATCAAGCTTTTACCTCATTTTTCAGGAACCCGTTTTTATATACTCACTTTTTCCCTGATTAATTCAGGTGCAAGATATGCACATGTGATTCGTTATGTTTTCTTCTATTAACAAAATTAAGGTTTTTTTTTTTTACTAGAACTAATCACATTATATGGAATAATTTATTTGCGTCTATGGAAATAATGGGCATATATAGACTAAAAATGGATATGGGTTCAATCTCGCAGGCAGGGGCTGCGATTAACCAACCAAATTGACCCAGATAAAGTCAAAATGCAACCAAGATGTAAACGCAAATCTAATTAGTTAGCTGGTATAGCGACACACACACACACACCTCTATAAAATTAAAGTGCTTCCCTAACTAATTTAAGAATGCAGAAGAATAAACGTTGCTCTCTCTGTTGATTGACAAAATTGGGTTTTGAGTTGGTCACGCAATTAATTTAGCGCACCTGGTCTGACATAATATATTTCAGTCGACATCATCTTAATTAGGTTTATTAGTTGAATTATTATGTAATAAAAACTTCACCTTAGTAATTCATATTTTAATAGGCAATAATTTTAAAGGAACTGTATTGTTTCCCTATGCTAGTTGATAATTTATTTATTCGGAGTATTTATTTTTTGCTTGAAAAACAACAATTCATTAATAAAAGGAAATGACAAAAGTTGCTGATGAAAAACAAAAACAACAGGAAGAACAACAAATTAAAAGAACAAAACACACAAGGTACAAAAGTTTGGGATCCATAGGAAGTCAAAGAAATTAAACCACTCCGCAAGCTGCAAGAAGAACCAACCACCGCTCCACAGAGTCCGTCGCATGGAGAGAACCAGATATCAGGACTACTTTACCCTTAAAGATGGTAGAAACCACCCAAAGACTAAAGATGACACAAATCCGAGCCCAAAAATGTGAAAAAACTTCACACAAGGGAGCAACCAAAGTTGCTTTAAAAGCTTCCGGCCATGATAATAAAAGTTATACCATGAAAGGCAGCACAATAGCAGAAGAGAAGCCAAAAGTCACCTACCATAATCCAATGTTGACAAAATCCAATCTATAGTTTCAAGACTGGTCTAGCATCCATCTAACTTCTTGAACCTAAAAATAGCACAAAGGGGGAGCAAACTCAAGGTAAGGAATCAAAAAACTTTCACAAAAGGAAGGGGAAACTTTCACAGAGGAAGGGGAAACCTTCATAGAGGAAGCAAAGGAAGTTAGGAGAATATGGAAGTGGAAGGAGAGGGAAGGGGTCCCATCAAGAAGAGGGGGAGGAAAGGATCGAGGTCGGCGGTTGTAGGGTCTCTCGCTGGAAAGCTAGAGAGAGAAGCTCCGTTTAGTGTTTCATATTTTCTCCCTCTTGGTAGTTAATAGTTTAACTATACATCTTTTTGTTTTTATCATTTGGTATAGTACTAGTTTTGTGTGATGACATAATTGTCAGGGCTCGAGAAAGGAGGGCGATGCTCGAACCCTGGTATGAGCGTGACATATATGGAGAGGATTTTTTTTTTACCACATAAGCTTAGTCATTGCTCAATAGTTTAATTATCTGCTATTTGAATTTGGAAAAAGGAATTTACTATATTATGAACAAATACATAATAAGTCTTTTTGAGCCTAACTTCCGTTACTTGATTAGATGCATAGTCTGATAAAGACTAGCATTATTAATAAATCACATGTTATATCTCTCTTATGCATCTATTTTCTCCTATAAATACCTCATCACCCTTACCATTAAAAATCATTCATACCACTTCTTTCTCTATAACACATACCCACAAAAACTTTGCACTCTATGGAGTCACCAAAGACTATATTCATATTTGTATTAGCCATATTCACCATTAGTACTCTTTTTGCAACCCCAACTCATCAAGAATTACTTGTTGATGTTAAGAACGATAATGCTTATTACGAGTCTTCTCTCCGTGAGAGTACTAATCGATTTCTTGCACAAAGTCCTCGTGCCCGGATGACATGTGACAAGTACCCTAGGGTTTGTGCATCCAAGGGCAGTCCGGGCCCTGATTGCTGCAACAAAAAATGTGTTAATGTGATGAGTGATAGACTCAATTGTAATATGTGTGGGAAGCAGTGTAAGTACTCGGAGATGTGTTGCCAGGGCAAATGTGTAAATCCATCTGTTGATAGGAACCACTGCGGGAGGTGCAACAACAAGTGCAAGTATGGAGGCTCATGTGTATATGGCATGTGTAGCTATGCTTAGATATATATATATATATATATATGCACATATATATATGTTATATATGCATGTATGTGATTTAATTAGTTGTAATTACAACTAGAGCTAGCAAAAATGTTGTGCGTAATTTGTGATGTGTAGGGTTCGTGATTATGTGGGACAATAAGGTAAGCCATTGCTTTTGGTTGTGAGCAATTATGGCTAGAGTTTTATTTTATTAATTCTTATATTAGAACTTATAATGTAATGTACCAAAGGAGTATTTCGTTATATATATATATATATATAGTTTCAATTTAACTAGCTCATGTGCCAACTCATGCATGTCGATCATCAACCAAAGAATAACGAAAATTAATGAACCTCAAACCCATAAATGAAAAGCTACTTATTTCGGGGTTTATGAAACATGTGCAATAAGCTAGCAGTCCTTCCATATTCTAACAATTTGTGAAAATGTTGAAGTCGATCATTATACTCCAACAGATTTGAAGCATTTGTTTTAGAGTTCTTTTGGAATCTCAATGAGAATAAGAGATTTGTAGTTAAGAGATTTCTAAACCAAACTTTTTCTGTAGAGATTTGTTTAAGGGGTAAATTATGTAGACACTTCCTTGTTTATCGCACTTTTTCACCAGTACCCCCTAAATTAAAAAAAACTCAACAAACTGGCCCCTCAACTATCTGTGAGGGGGTTAATTTGAAAGAACAATAATAGTTAAGGGGTTTAGTTTTGTTGAGTTTTTTTTTTTTTTTTTTTTTGAGTTTAGGGGGTGGTGTTGGTGAAAATGGCAATAAATGAGGGGAGTGTCTATATAATTTACTTTTTTAAAAGACTTTTTATCGTTTGATACTGTTATGAAAATTGGATATTCTTCTAGAGAAGAACTTTTGAGAATTTGAGATTCTTCTAGAGAAAGAGTGTTTGAAAAATACTTTCACTGTTTCTAGCCTTTCAATTTGAAAAAGCTTTAATTTGGTGCTTGTAAATAATTTCTTTTTCAAAATTTTGAAAAATCATATTTTGAAAAAGCTAAAAGTTTGTTGCAAAATGAACTCAACATTTCCAATAATCTAAAACAATTGATTACCAAACGTGCATTTAAAAGCAATCAATAAACGTCACATATATCTGTTTGACACTTACTATAATTTTAGTATTAATTATGTGGATCCCATAAAAATTAAAATATCCAAGTGGCCTTGCATTTCTGACGGTCTAATGTGATAATTTATCATAATCTAGACATTAATGAGCACGTTAAATTTTTGAAGCATTGTTTTACTGCTTGACAAATATCGATCTAATTAAGTTATCCAAGTACAAAATAGGGTAATACTTGGGGCACAATCAAAGCCACAACATTTTGTTCACAACCTTCATTTTGTGTCTATCTCTCTCTTGATGGGTCCCACAGTGCCAGTGACTCCACAGTGCCCACTAGGAGAGAGATAGACACAAAATGAAGGTTGTAAGCAAAAGATTGTGAGTTTGATTGTGCCCCAAATATTACTCTACAAAATATTACCTAGATTCTACGTTAAGAGTAATGCTAGATGCACAACAAAAATGCACAACCAAATGCACAACCAGCTTAAAATTGTTGGACATCGTGCTGAAAAAACTGTGCACCCCTTTTTTTTTTTTTTTTTTTTTTTTGTCTTTTTGTGTGTACAGACTTTTCAGCACGAAGTCCAACAATTTTAAGCAGATTGTGCATTTAATTGCGCATATTTTTTGTGCATCTAGCATTTCCGCTACGTTAAATAGGGATGGTTTTTTGTAATTGTGAATTACCGTCGATCGTGAGAATAAAAAATAAAAATAAATATTGAATATCAAAACCCACAACATAATAAAACGGGCTTTACTTTCAAAAATGAAATTGATCCACCGCAATTGTTGTTGAGTTTTGGGTTTGAATATGTTGTCCCGAACAAGTAACTAAAGATATTGATCCAACCCAATTTCAAGGCCAAATATCTGCATTTGCACCATTATCACATGTTTACAAGTCTTTTTCCAATTCTAAAATGAAAAAAGATTTGAAGCTTGAAAATTATAAATGTCCACTTCACTTGTAGTGCGGGTAGCTTTTATACCTAAAAAAAAAAAAGTGAGCCTTCTCAAACCAAAGATAACAAATAATCGCACACACAAACCAGACAATAAACATTTCATAATACCATATAAGTTTGATCTAATTTTAGTGAGATGAGCCAAACTGCCTCCATGAATTCAGCTACTTTAATCAATAAAGTTCATGGGTTCACTTACCATGCAAGCATTTAGGGGAGAAAGAGAGAATTTTTGGTGTAAAAACCCTACTAAAAACTCACAAAAGAAATTGAAAATAAATAAATAAATATATATATATATATATATATATCAACGTAATTCAAAATCAGAACTTGCAAACTCTCATAATTAACGTATTTTCCTTTAGTTACATTTTATAAATTTTTTTTTTTGGGGGATTGTGTCCTTTTTGGACCAGTTTTCTCTTAAATAAATATTACGTTCATATCCCTAATTAACAGAAAATTCAATAATATTACGCTATCAAAGCAACAATATCCATAATCGACACTTTAGGTTCAAATAATGATTGGGGCATTATTAAATCGAGAGTCGAAGTGGATTACGAACGAAAGAAAAAATAAAGAAAAAGAAAAAATAAAGTTGTTTGTTCGTACGTACACATGATGTCCCAATAGTCCCCATTAATTGATTTTATTTTTATTATTTAATCTATTGACACATGGGTCAACCCTGTAATTTAATGGAAGTCAAAACATATAGGATTTGATCACTTTAGTGCTGTTCGAACTGTTTTTTTAGGCTGTGCTTGGATTATGGATTTCGTGAGGGAAAAGAAAAGTGAAGGGAAAAGAAAAGAAAAGCGGAAGGAAATGGAGGGATACAAAATCCTTTGGTTGTGTGGGAAAGCTAAAGGAAATCTTTTCTTTTCCCCCTAAGAATCCACAGTAACCAAACAAGGGATACTGAATCCCTCACCGAATCTTTTCTTTTCCCTCACAAAATCCATGATCCAAACACAGCCTTAGAGTCCAAGGCTTTGAAATTA
The DNA here is from genome assembly GCA_033977485.1 of Hydrangea macrophylla. Lineage (NCBI taxonomy): Eukaryota > Viridiplantae > Streptophyta > Magnoliopsida > Cornales > Hydrangeaceae > Hydrangea > Hydrangea macrophylla. The sequence goes on along the minus strand of CM066988.1, from coordinate 110,257,486 downwards.
AAGTATAGTCCTTAGATTTACTCCTACTAAGTCTTTAATTGAACAATGTAGACATTAGTAAAACGTACCATATATGGAACAGTCTATTTGCCAACGTATTTGGACTAAGGCAATTCCATGTGCGAAAACGGGGTGGCGAATAAAATTTATGTTAGTATACTTCAATTTTGCCTCCTAGTTTGTGGTCTTAAAAATTACAGTCTTTCTTTGTAAACCTAACTTAGGTTTACTCAAATCCGGGGCGGAGGCAGTAAGGGACGAGGAGCGGCCTAGATCCTCTACTGCGATTTTAAGAATTAAAATTTTATTTTATATATTTTTTAATATTTTATATTTAAGTTCTCTTTAACTTATATTTAGGTCCTCCTCAATTTATGTTTAGGTCCCCCTAAAGAGGTCTAAGACTCAATTTAGTGTTATCAACTACATACATATATATATATATATATTGATATACAAGTATATACAACTCAAAATAAAATGTGCCTAGAATTTTGAAAATTACACTTTTAGGGCTCGTTTGGTAACGTTGTTATTTTCTGTTTTCTATTTTTGTTTTCGTTTCTTAGAAAACAAAAATTAAAAAACACGTTTGGTAATGTTTTTGTTTTTTGTTTTTAAAAAACGTTTTCAAATTTTGGGTAAAAAATGAAAACAACAAAAAGTCGTTTTGAGTTTCCTGTTTTTGTTTTTTTTTTTTTAAAAAAAATCAACAATGTTACCAAACAAGTTTTTGTTTTTTTTTTCAAAAAAAAAAAAACCAAAACTGGTTTTCGTTTTAAAAAAATTGAAAACTGAAAACAGGAAACGTTACCATCCGAGCCCTTAGTGTGCGAATTTGATGCGCTTTAGAAATAGATGCCCCCCCTAGAATTTTGAAATGCACTATACAATATTTATGTGTCACCAAATAGACTCATATTATAAGTATATCCCAAAAAAATCACAATTATATAAAAGTAGACCCTAAGAAAATCAACAATTATATATAATTAGACTCCCAAAAAATTGCCTCGATAACGCTGCCCCTGAACTCTCGTATAGCCGAAGCCCCTGATCAAAATTCGTAGCTCCCCTGCTCAAATCATGTGTATGTAAAAAGCCGTTAAATAAGACCACCTCACTAACACTAATAACTTACAAATTTTACAATCTCACCTTAATTGAGCCAAACTTCTCTCTCTCTCTCTCTCTCTCTCTCTCTCTCTATATATATATATATATATATATAAATACGCATACTATCTCAACCTCCATTCCACACTTCTTCACCTCTCTCTCTCTCTCTCTCTCTAATCTTAACAACATGAAGTGCTTAAACATTTTGTTCACCTTGGCCATGCTAATGGCTTTAGCCATACCTCTTTGTGCAACACCAACGTTAACTGAAGAAGACGAGCTAGATAGCGACAAACAACGTCAAACATCTCTTCGAGGGACAGGCCGGTTTTTAGCTCCAATGCCACGTGTCACAATGACGTGCAACAAGTACCCTAGAGTGTGTCGCGCCAAGGGCAGCCCGGGGCCAGACTGCTGCAAGAAGAAATGTGTTAATGTGATGACCGATAGACTCAATTGTGGTATGTGTGGAAAGAAGTGTAAGTACTCGGAGATTTGTTGCAAAGGGAAGTGTTTGAATCCATTGTTTGATAAGAAACACTGTGGAAGTTGCAATAACAAGTGCACGAAAGGGACTTCATGTGTGTATGGAATGTGCAGCTATGCATAGAAAAAGCCACTAGAATTAATAATAGAAATTGTTTGTACTGTAAGTCGACAGAGATTAATTTGTTAATTTATTTAATGTCTAGATATATATTGATATATCATTGTATGTACTAACCAAATTAAGAAGTACTACCAAGCCATCATGCAGTACATGTTGATGTACGTACGTGCTTCACTTTTCTATATATTATTTTGATTCTTTCTGTTACTTAATTTATGTAATTTTTTTTTGAATTCATTCTACGTATTTAATTTGTTGATGTTACTTTCTTTTCCTTTTATCAATAAAGTTTGATGTTAATTATAATTAATTATTCAGTACTATGTGTACGTATCTTGTTGCAAGCAGAATGTGTCTCTCACACATGCATATATATCTTTTAGGCTGATGAAGCAATTTTAGTTTAGGTTGATTTCAGCACAATATATATATATATATATATATATTTTAGGGGTAAAAAGATAAGAGTTTTTTTTTTTCGCTAAGTAAAAAAGAAAAGAGATTTCAGCATATACAATACTGTCAAGCTTAATTACCATTTCTAACACATGCAAAGGCTTTTCATCGTGCAATGCATGGTTTTACTTAATATATGTATGGTTTAGCAAAAAAAAAAAAAAAAAAAAAAAAAAAAATAATAATAATATATGTATGTTTGCCTCATACTGCAAAGTAATTCATCCCATTATATCTTCATCAATTACTTCTAAGAGATACTTTAATTTGCCTGAAAATAAAACATGTGAATTAACACACATGTGATATGTCCACTAAAATTTGAACAACAATGACAGAGAAATATGGTGTGACGGGCAAACCATATGGGTTAATATCGTTGGTACGTTCTCACTATGATTCTATTTCTATGAACAAGAGTTCTGGCACCATCTCCTCCTCCGATTTAGATATTTGTTTTGCTTCGCTATTTCATAATCTCATATGCAGAATCCCCTAAGGCATGCAATTAAGTTTCATTATTTTTGTTTGGTTATTAAGAAAATTAATTAAAAAAAAGAAAAGAAATATAAGATATAAAAAAACAAATTAAACGTTTAATTTTCCTGTCTTAATTTTCCTGATTTTCCTGGTATATTTGAAAGATTTTCCTAGTATGTATTTTTGAGTGTAGGATATAGTAGCTTGGACATGATCAACACATTATTATCGACCTTCTCTCCTAATGCGCGCGAAGGATTTTCTCGTTGCATCTCTTTTGGTGCACTTTCAATCATGTTCCTTAAATTTTCATTTTCTTTAATTAGTTAATTAAAATGTCTAAAACCTATTGTAGTTAATCATTTTAATTATACTCCATGCTCCTAACATATATGTTTCCTAAATATAATAGTCTTACAATTTTGTATTAATTGTTTGAGTAAATTGAAAATTCCCAAGTTCATTGATCCCCTCCAATGGATCCCGGTCATGTTATGATTATTGTAGTTTATGAATAATTCTCCAAATCTACTGTTCATCGATCCCCTCAAATGCGTGGCTTTGTGGCGGGCTACTATTGTTGTGATCGAGGCAGAGTTTCAAAATTTCATAATGGAGTCGGATTCATTAATGCTTGTCAATCATCTCTCCAACCACGACCATTCGCTTGCTCCGTATGGACATTTCATCGAGGACATAGCCCGTTTAGTTGATGGTTTTGTGGATACCAAGTTTGTGAATGTCAAATGAAATGGTAATGCGGTAGCGCATGAATTAGCAAAGCTTGTAAAAGTTTTCAAATGTTTTAGAGTCTGGCTTGAGGAATATCCTCCCCAAGTCAAAAACTTTATAATGTTTGATTCCAATTCTTCGTAATAATATTGCCCTTTTGTTGATAAAAAAAAAAATTATTCTCCTCACATTAATTTGGCTAGCTAAAAGGGATTTCTCCATATATAACGGATAGTCAATTAGAGCTCCAGAAAAGCATCCCTCCAAAATAGCTAAAAAATAATTATAATAGACAATATGGTAGGAGATACACTAGCATGTTGCTTGAGACAAGTTTAATAATTAAAAGAGTACCTAGCTTTTGAACTAATGCAAATGCACGGGAGATTTAAAATTTTTAAATTGTATATAATTTTTTTGAGATTATGATATATTACTCAGTTGAGAATTCTTCATATCAATTTATGTGTATTTGATTATGTAATATCATGGCAGAATCAAATTAAATTTTAAAATAAATTTTAATGTATGTAGTAGTATCACACACAAATACAATGAAGAAGCTAGGTTAGGAATGAAGACCAATATGCTCTAGAAACAAAAATGTACAACTTTACACAACAAATGGATTGACTAGGGGTGTCGTTTGGAATGGAAATTCCAATTTCAATCCGAAAAATATCTATTTTGGCACCAAAAATTAAATTCCGAATTCCGAAAATTCCAAAAAAAATCAGAACGGAATCATAATTGTTTTGAGAATTCTGAAAATTCCGAAAATATGTTTTTTGAAAATGTTTCTGAAAAAATCTAAATATTTTATGAAAATTTGGAAGAATGCGGACTTGTTTGTCCCATGTCGAATAAGAAGAGAAAAGAGAGAGTATGAGACTCTCTATAAAAGCATGACCTACCATTTCAATAGTATTTGTATTATGAAAATTCCAAAAATTATGAAAATTTCCGATTCCAATTCCAAAAATTCCAAAAATTTCCAAGGAATTCTGATTTCGAAATTTACGAAAATTCTGAAATTCTGAAATCGGAAAAGAAAAGAAAATTCTGAAAAAATCAAAACGGAAATTGGAGCACCTATTAATTTACGAAATTTTTGGAATTTTTTTTTTCTGAACACCAAGTTAGCTATTAGTTTGTCAAATGATTTTCGGCCCACAAATGCCATATATTAGTAAACATCTTACGTAGAAATCAATATACACGCATAAGGACTAAACCAGTGACAATGTTGGCTTCTACATGAAGAAATTACTATCACTTCCAACACCGTCGATGTGTCGCATATTGATGCTAAAATCAACTAAGCTTATCACGTTTCTTTATACAAACTATATATATATATGTGCAGTTTGTATAGTTATTTTTTGTTAAGCAAATTTTATGTACGTAAATTTGTTATGGTATTGTTATTTTTTTTTATAGAATATGTAGTTATTTATTGGGAGGCTTGGTCTAATGTCCCTAAAACTTGGTCTATTTGGACTAAAGGACAAAGCCATAAACAAAAATTTACACAAGGACACACTCTAAAAAAATTTCTCTCCTAAAGTCCCCTAAAATTTTGACTTTCCTTCCTAAAGTCCTCTAAAATTTTAAATTTTTGTCTATATAGTAAAATTGCCCATGGAACCTAGGAGACCACCACCACCATCTCTCTTCTCTCTCTAACTTTTTCTCTTGTCCTTCCTCCATAGCCGTTACCACCATCTCTTTTCTTTCTCGATCTCTCCTCATCCCTCCATAGCCACAAACATTACGACCACCACTACTGGAGCGGTCGTCATTGCCGCCACTACCACCAGAGCTGTCGCCCCCGACCACCACCATCTCTCTTATTTCTCTCCTCCTCTTTCCATAGCCACCACTACCATCTCTCGTCTCTCTTTCTAACTTTCTCTCTCCTCCTCCCTCCATAGCCATCGCCACTACCACTAGAGTCGTCGCCCCCATCACCGGTCAAGATCTAGATCTAGATCTAAACTTTACGCCATAGTCGGTAACTCACGATTTCATAATCATCGCACATGCATATTACTAAGTATGCAAATTACTTGCAGAATTTTCAAAAATCAAGTTAAATTTCACGTGAACAACGTTAAGTGAAGTTTCTCTTAAGATAATATCTTAAGTGAAAATTTACTCTTATTTTGCTAAGCAAAAGGACAATCTTCAGTCGAGATAATATTGATGGTTGTCGGAGTTCAGTCGAGTGGTGGAGGTTGGTCAAGAGTGGCGAGGATGGTGGTTGCCGAGATGTCGCAAAGGTAGTGGTCAAGAGGTGAAACTGTGGTGGTCGCCGGAAATGACAAGGGGGTGGTCGCCGGAGATGGTAATGGTGGTGGCCGGAGGTAGCAGGGTGGTGGTCGGAGGTGGTGTGGGTGGTGCCAATGGTTGTTAGGGTTTGGCTAGGGTTAGAGGATGAATATGAGGGTATTTTGGTCTATGGAGATTGGGAGACTTATTTCTAATGTTTACTTTAAGTTGTCCTTAATCCCAATAAAATTTCTCTTAATGACTTTTTGTGACAACCAAGAGCCAATACTTCTGAGGCAGGATGTCCAAGATGGATGAGATGAGGTTGGGTGTGGGGGCTTGTTCCACATCGCCTGAGGTGAAGTTCCTGGACTAGTTTATAAGAATTAATCGCCCCTCTATATGCAACAATGTCTCCTTGCCCGAGTGGTGAAGGAACAAAACATTGAGGGCATGCACCAGTGTTCGAAAAACTTGGTAGGAACCCAAAAAGAACAATATTGGAGAGGGGTAGGCTGCGTAAGCTCTGAGACCTTAACAAGGCCTTTTAAAATTGTGAGGGAGCTAAACACGAAAGAGCTTAACAGTTATGCGTGCTGTTGCCAGAGCAGTACTAGGGATGGGTGACCCCCTGGGAAGTTCTTTGTGTTTAGACCCAAAGCGGACAATATCGTTGCTAGACGGGGAGGTGGGTCGTTACAAATGGTATCAGAGCATAAATCCAGCCGGAAGTGTAGGGCGGGTCCCACACGAGGACGTGTGGCCCTTAAGAAGGGTGGATTGTGACAACCAAGAGCCAATACTCCTGAGGCAGGATGGCTAAGATGGATGAGGTGAGGTCGGGTGTGGGGGCTTATTCCACATCGCCAGGGGTGAAGTTCTTGGACTAGTTTATAAGGATTAATGTCCCTCTATATGCAACAAGTCCTCCTTGCCTGAGTGGTGAAGGAACAAAACCTTGAAGACAGGCACCAGTATTCGAAACTTGGTAAGCACCCAAAGAGGACAATATTGGAGAGGGGTAGGCTGTGTAAGCTCTGATACCTTAACAAGGCCTTTTAAAACTATGATGGAGCTAAACACGAAAGAACTCCACAGTAGCGTGCTGCTGCCAGAGCAGTACCAAGGATGGGTGACCCCCTGGGAAGTTCTTTATGTTTAGACCCAAAGCGGACAATATTGTTGCTAGACGGGGAGGTGGGTCGTTACACTTTTTTACCAATTTTTCTTATATTATTTTAGTTTGTGATATGCCCAAACTTGGCCTACTCTGTGACCAAGCAGTTATACTCAGTCACTGACCTCTATCCTGATCTCCCGAGCGGTACACGTAATGTCAACGGGCCCCGACCAACAGGTCGGGAGTGCAATACGAGCTTGGTTTGTACAGGCACAGTCCAACTAGGCCCACGAGACATGCCCCAGAATATTCCAGGCAGTTTCCTACTCAAGTTAGAAGACTAATGGTTTGCATGGAAAGTTTCCTAATACAAATAGGAAACTCACTTGATTTATATCAATCACATCCTACTCAGGGTTGGATTACTTAATCTGCCCAATTTCCTTGTATGAGTAGGTCTCTTGCATCTATAAAAGAGACCACTCACCCCCATAGAAGGGGATCGACTTTTCAGTCTGCATAGCACCCCTATAACATTCTCAATCGTGCCCGGCCGATCTCTGGTAGCTCCAAACTGTTGTTGGTTCACCAAAGGTCCCCGAATTTTTACAGTATAGTAAACGTGCTCAGACACACCCGTGGATGTAGGTTCCTTCATTAACAGGATCGAACCACATACATAAAATCGGCCTCTCACCGTCTCTCTCTCATTGAACTGCTTTAATTTATCTTACCAATTTTTGGCATCATCAGCTTGGCTTCGTCTATGGGAATCGACAGATTTCTCAAAAATAAGTCTCTTAGCTGATAATCATGTCGCCGAAGAAGGCTGCTCAGCAAACTAGTTAGGCAGACCCGCAGACCCCGACGTCGGCAGCAGCCGTCCTCTCCCCAGAGCAAATTACTGTAATTCTTACACAGCTCTTGGAAGGCCAACACCGAGTCCAGTACCATATCGAAGCCCTGCTAGCCCAATGGAGCAATCCACCACCGAACTAGTCATTGTCAGGGAGCGCAGTACGTGGACGGGAGCCCATCTTGACCCGACAGCGTGCCCGGAAGAATTTGAACCGTGTTGGAGGTGCAGGAGAATTCAACGAAAGGTATACTGTCCGAGCGGAGAGACAGGAGCATATGACTCGGGGATTGGTCCAGGACCTCGTGGTCAAGAGCTGAAGTGATCCTAGGAACACGATCAACCAGAGTCATAGCCGAGCCTGATCCCAAGAGATACACACCGCGAGGAGGGGGCCTCTTCCACTGACCTGACCTACATCCCGGATACCGGTCGGGAAAGTGTGTGGCCCGTATCAAGGATTTGGAGAAACAGATCAATGGGCTGGCCAAAGACCTAGGCCAAAATCCTACTCAGGACCATGTTAATACCGAGACAAAGTCATCATTCTCTAGTCGAATCATAAGGTTTGCCGTCCCACGAAAATCCAAGTAGCCTTACCTGGATTCATACGACGACTTGGGTAGCCCGGTAGACCACGTTCGGACCTACAAGACCCAGATGGTTCTTGCCACCAATGTCGACGAACTATACTGGTCGGCCTTTCCCGGCACTCTGGAGGGCCCGATCGCTCAATGGTTTCACTCCCTGAAGCCCCGATCGGTTGAAGACTTCAAGGAGCTTAGCAAGCAGTTTGTCAACCAGTTCATAGGCATGCTCAACAGAACACAGCCTGACACCCAGCTACTCACTGTCAGACAGCTGAGGGGAGAGTCACTGAAGGATTACACCGATTGGTTCAACCAACAGAAGCTCCAAGTTCGCAACCTAAACGAGCAGTTGACATTACAGTCTTCTGCTCGGGAGTTCAACACACCAAGTACGCCACGTCGTTTCACCGAAACCGACTGACAACCTTGGTTGACCTCACAGAGAAGGTTGGAAAATATATTGGACAATGAAGAATTTCTAAAGACCAAAGATTGTGGGCAAGAAGGCAACGAGCCTATAGGACCATCCCGAGAAGAATCACGTAAGCCAGCCTGGTGGTTCTAGCAGTTCCATCAGTGTCCAAAAGGGTCTGAGTCCGGCAGCCCCGACCCGCCCTCTAGTTCACAACGGTTTGAGTCCGACAGCCCTGACTCGACCTCCAATTTACAACGGTCTGGATCTAGCAGCCCTGAACCGACCTCTAGTTTACAGTAGTCGGGATCCAGTGATCTCGACCTTGCCTCCAGCTCAGAATAATCAGGAACTCGGTGATCTCGATCTGACCTCCTGTCTCCAACAGACCAGACGAGTCCAACTACAATGGTACTTTCTCCCAACCATAGCACAAAGCTCAGACCGCCAAAGGGTTGCTACAAAGATTCTAATCGCCTATCAACTCCTCGTCTATCCCGGGAGCATGTGAAAAAGATCTCGGGTTCAACTCCCGAGGCGTTAAAAAGACCTCCGACTCAACCCTGAGGCAAAAGACCACTGTTACGCAGTTGGCAAAAGACCTCGGGATCACACCCGAGGCGTCTAAAAGACGCATTGAAAGACCTCGGGATCAAACCTGAGGCGCCAAAAGACCCTGGAACTAGCAACGTTCTAGGTCGGCTGCCAATAGTAATTGTTCCTACAATGCCCGCCTCAACAAAAGCTTGGGGAGGCAAAAGGGAATGAAAGCTACAGGACGTTACACTTGGGGTTAACTAAGTCAAACTCTTAGACAACCCGAACGCCTACAATACTCAGAGGTACCGACCCGCTTAGGTCCAAACCGACGATAGAGGAAATGCTCTTAGGTTGGCCCACGATAGAGGAGTGAAAAAAATCCCTAAAATTCATACATTTTTGGGTCTCTGCTTAGGTCCAAACCGACGATAGAGGTAACCAAAACTTCTTAGGTTGGCCCAATATAGAGGAGCAAAAAGACCCTAAAGCAACACGCTTTAGGTCGGCTCTACCAACATGGTCAAGATCTTCTCCCAACAGTCTTGACGAAGGTTGGCTGGGCGGAAGATAACCATCCTGGGGAGTTAACATAAAAGAACCCTAAACCAATATACTTTAGGTCGGCTTTTCAAATATGGTCAAATTCTTCTACCAACAACCTTGATGAAGATTTACGGGTAGAAGATAACCATCCTGGGAGCTAACTTAAACAAAAGACTCTGAATTATGCCAAGTTGACTCTTAGCCAATTCCCGAGCACTCAGACAATGGCAAACGACATCAAACAGATTTCCAAACTTGCCCCGATATAGCATCCAACTAACCTTGGAAATGAGGGGCAACTGACACGCCTAAACTTGGCCCTACTCTGTGACCAAGCGGTTATACTCAGCGACCGACCTCTATCCTAATCTCCCGAGAGGTACATGCAATGTCAATGGGCCCCGACCAACAGGTTGGGAGTGCAATACTGGATTGGTTTGTACAGGCGCAGTCCAGCCAGGCCCGTGAGACACGCCCCAGAATATTCCAGTCAGTTTCCTACTCAAGTTAGAAGACTAATGGCTTGCATTGAAAGTTTCCTAATACAAATAGGAAACTCACTTGATTTATATCAATCATATCCTAATCAGGGTTGGATTAACTTAATCTGCCCAATTTCCTTGTATGAGTAGGTCTCTTGCATCTACAAAAGAGCTAGAACACTCACTCCCATAGAAGTTGATCAACTTTTCAGTTTGCACAACACCCTTATAGCAATCTAAATCGTGCCCGGTCGATCTCTAGTAGCTCCAAACTATTACTGGTTCACCAAAGGTCCCCGACTTTCTACAGTATATTGAACATGCTCAGACACACCCGTGGACGTAGGTTCCTTCATTAACAGGGTCGAACCACATACAAAAATCCGGTCTCTCACTATCTCTCTCTCCTTAAGCTGCTTTAATTTATCTTACTAATTTTTGGCATCATTAATTTGTATCATGTATGTGTGTATATCTACTATACCATAAGAACGAATAAGCTAGCACGTCAAAAAATATAAACTTCTTCTTTTGCCATTCACTACATCATAATTACTCATGTATCTATCTACATGTCGTAAGGATATATTGATTTGTGTGAGGGTAAATCTGTCATTTTATACAAATAATTACATTCAAGTCAGCTTTTGAAATTTTATTTAATATAATAATGAGATTTCAATCAACAATCTTGTGTCTAATTACATTTGGGTCAACAATTTTTGGGATATTTATTATTCACTTAAAAAAAAGTCGCTATTTTAGTGGCTGTTAGGAATTGGTCACTGATATTTACAACTTGGTCACATTCTTCTCTCAAATGAGGTTTCAATTAACAATCTTGTGTCTAATTACATTTGGGTCAACAATTTTCGGGATATTAAATATTCACTTCAAAAGAAGTCAAAAAATGGCTATTTTAGTACGGGCTATTTAGGAATTTGTCACTAATATTTACAATTGGTCAACTTCTTCTTCCAAATTTAAGATTCATAAATTGTAATATGTGTAATTGCGTTTGGGTCAACCAGTTTTGGGATATTTATTATTCACTTAAAAAAAAGTAAAAAAAAAGTGGCTATTTTAGTGGCTATTTAGGAATTGGTCACTAATATTTACATTTTGGTCAACTTCTTCTCTAAAATTTAGGATTCATATATTGTAAAATGTGTAATTACATTTGGGTCAGCAAGTTTTGGGATATTTATACTTCACTTCAAAAAATGTCAAATAAAGTGGCTATTTTGGTGGCTAATTGTGAATTGGCCACTAATATTTACATTTTGGTCAACTTCTTCCCTCAAATTTAGGATTTATAGATTGTAATATGTATAATTACATTTGGATCAGCATTCTGTTGCAGCTTTATGATTCACATCTTTGCTTCGAATATCAATTAAGGTCTATAAACACATTCATGTCATTTTTTAGGAGAAATACCCTACTTGTGTCATATATTTTTAGTGGTGATTTATTAAGTACCTTTTCTAATCATCTACAAGATATTCAGAATTAGCAACTTCTTCCGTAGGAAGAGTTTTAGATAAAATAGCTACATTTATAATTTCCTATTTAACCAATTTAACATTTTATTATACACATTTAACAACTACTTAACCACACGAAACGACACCATTAAATTCCCTGTGCAACGTGCGGGACTTCAACTAGTTTGGAGATATAAGTATATATATATATATTAGATATTGATAAAATTTGATATGGTTTAAAAAGAGATAAAGAAAGAAAAGAAAAAAAGGAAAAGAAAGAGAGAAAGATTATACAAGTACATCTTATTAATTTTAAAGATAGGAAAACTTGGGAAAAAAAGAGAGAATAATGTAAACAAATAGAAAAAATCACAGAGCCACTACTTGGCAGACTTCTAATTTCACTTTATAATTTATATTAGATTAAATTAGTCAGTGGATTTATTGAAAGGAAGTGCGCAATTCTACAATCTTGATGAAAAAGGATTGATTGAATTGAATCGAATCTAACTTCTTATTTGAGGGGGAAAACAAGACGTTTGTTACAAGTTAAAAAAAGGAAACCTTTACATATGCCTAGCTTGGTTAACAGTCATTTCTTTGATTGCCCAATTGAAACCTCAGTCAACCCAGTCTGGAAGTCATTTTAATAACAATTTAACAAACAAAATCATACACGATGTTGAACACCGAAGTGCTCCTGTAACGGTCTTTATGTACAAATGTTTAATAATTGGTTAATCTGGGTTTTTTGGACTTATATTTGAAATTTTCAACTTGAAATAGTGGTGTACAAGATATATCTTGTGTTGTTGATGTAGTAAATTTGAACGTTTAACCAAACATGCCCAATTTCATACCCAGTCCCACCTTTAAATAGGTGAGCTAGCGGACCCATTATGGAGGAGAGCGAGGGTGGCTAACCTTACTCAATTTTAGTAAAATAGAGAATATGTATGAATCTATGATAGTTTTAAAAAGTACTTGAGCTTTAACAAGGGAGCTTTTTTGATATTACAATGATATTTAATGTGAAGAGAAGTATTATAAATAAATTATTTTGTTATTTTAATGTTTTGTTGTGTTGTGTTGAAAGTTTTAGATATTAATACATAATATTTTTATTTTGTCATATTTTAATACTTGAAAAAAAAAAGATTTTCTTTCTTACTCGTCCGTGAGGTGTATAGGAGTCAAGCTCATGTGTGTTTGACCTTTGCTTATTTATTAAACAAGCCTGAAATCCAAGCTTGAGATTGACTTATTTATTAAACAAACCTAGCTCGGGGCGAGCTCATATATACTTAAGCTTGACTGCTTTATTAAACGAGCCTGAAGTTTGAACTTAATCACAAACTTTTTCACGAGCCCTTTGAAACTATATAGTTTTCTAGCAAATGTACATATATAAACTAGTATACAAGCCATTTTTCAAGCCTATTTACAAATATTTCATGAGCCTACTACATAGATTTACATATATTGGCCAGTATATCTACAAGCCTTTATCAAACCTATTCATGAATTTTTTTCACGAGCTTACCAAAATGTGTTCATGAGCTCTATCGATCGAGCCGAGCTCGTCTACGTTTGAGTTTGACCTTTTTTTTTTATTATTAAAGATTGAGCATAAAATTAATACAAGCTTGAGTTTGACTTATTTATTAAACGAGCCTAGATCGACAAGTCGAGCCTTTATCTAACATGTTCGCAACGACTAGCTTGTTGAGTAGCTCGGCTCGTATACAACCTAGTTATTAGCTTTGCCTCTAGTGGATGAAATTTTTGGATCCACCAATATATATATACATATGTATATATAATATATTGAATTTTTTATCTGTACATATATGCACATATATAAATAGAAATTGTCAACCTAGTACATATCTAAAAGTATGCACTTATTCGATACAAAAAAAATTCATGCTTACCTCATTAAAGTGATATCACTAAAATAATCTTACAAATAGGGTAAAGTAAGTTACCCTAGTGCACTCGTTGTAAAATTACTCTAATATTCATACTTTAATGATGGGCATGCATTTTTCTAGCTTGTCCATTTAAATTAACTACTATATTATATACATATTTTATGTACAAGCACGTGTATTTAAATCCTCCCATGGAATTGAGTGTCATTGAGGAGCCTAGCTACGTACGTATTCTTTGTCAATGCTAGCTAGGTTGCTATTTTCTACCAATAAAATTGACAAACTTAACAGCTCGATGATGTTTCCTAATTTGTACGTAGTAGTACAAAACATTTCTTTGGAAGCCTAACTTTCATTGTATTCCTCTGTAGCCGTTGAATTAGACCACTCCACTGAGAGTAATCAGCGTAGAACTTTATGTTACAAGTTCGTTATCGTACCAAACTAATTATATTAAAACCCTCTATAAATACCCTTACTATCAACTTCCATTCTCCATCCAAAACACTCATATTTCATCCATCTCTCTCTCTCTCTCTCTCTCTCTCTCTCTCACACACACACACACACACACACACAAACACACACACACACACAAAGATGAAGTGCCAAAAAATCATCCTAATTTTGGCCATTGTAATGGCTTTAGCCATTACTCTTTCGGCTACATTAGAAAAAGAGAAATTATTCCTAGATGAAGACCAAGAAAATGTTGAAAGTGAAGAAAAAATTAGTTCGATTCGAGGGATCAATAGCCGATTTTTAGCCCCAAAATTGCGCAACCCAATGACGTGCAACAAGTACCCTAGAGTGTGTCGTGCCAAGGGCAGCCCGGGGCCAGATTGCTGCAGCAAGAAATGTGTTAATGTGATGACCGATAGACTCAATTGTGGCATGTGTGGAAAGAAGTGCAAGTACTCGGAGATTTGTTGCAAAGGGAAGTGTTTGAATCCATTGTTTGACAAGAAAAACTGTGGGACTTGCAACAACAAGTGCAAGAAAGGGACTTCGTGTGTTTATGGAATGTGCAGCTACGCTTAATTAAACTCAAAAGAATAGATTTTGTGCAGCTATATATAATACATATACTATATATACATAGGTAGAAATTATTTTCAGTATATAGGAATTTCTTAGTGTTTGCATCTAATAAAGGTGGGGCCATCATAACTCTGATTTGGGGTTTGGGGTGTGGTCTCTGGTGATGTCAATTTATGTATTTTTTTGTTGGTTTATGTAATTGTGATATTCATGTTAATTGTTATTGATTCAATATTTGGTTTTGAGAAAATTTTTACTCATTCATTTTTGGTCCATCATTGTTTACTCAGATTTCACTGGGTGACACTAGGGGTGGGCAAACAGTCGGTTCGGTTTCGAACCGAAAAGTTCGGTTCGGGTTGAGAATTTCGATACCGAAATCCGAACTGAAATAAACTTCGAAAATATGGTTCGGTTTCGAAATTAAAGTTCGGGTTCGGTTCGAAACTTCGGGTTGAAATTCAACCGAAGTTTTTTTTTTTCATTTATTTTTTATTTTTATAAATTTTTTTATTACTCAATAAAGAGAAAAATGTCTTTCAAGTTTCAAGATATCCATTTGGTAATCAAGGATATTAGTTAAACTAATGAAGTACCTTAGATCTAAAAAAAAAACCATTTGGTAATCAAGAACAAAAGAACAACTCAAATAGTTACAGTTTGTATTTTGTTATTACTCACTAAGAGAAAAAAAAATGTCTTTCAAGCTTCAACAGGATATTAGTAAAACTAATGAAGTACCCTAAATCTATTTATAAAAAAAATACAATAATAATAAAATAAATAAAAAATAAAAACTTCAAAAATTCGGTTCGGGTTCGGGCTGAAAAACTCTACCGAAAACCGAACTGTACTTAAAAGTTCGGTTCGGTTTCAAACCGAACTTACTTTGGTTCGGGTTCAAACCGAACTGAAATTGTTTGAAAGTTCGGTTTCGGTTCGAAAGTTCGGTTGGCCCGAAATGTGCCCACCCCTAGGTGACACTTGTCTCATTTTATTCTTATTTTGCCCATGTGCTATCTAAGTAATTACTAGAATGTAACACGTGTCATCCAATAAAACCTGTGTGAGCGATAGTGAACCAAAAATGGGTGAACAAATTGCTTTGCTTTGTTATTGTTGGATATTCAAATTGTCTTTCATCCACATAGATTCTCTCATATTCGTTGAAACTTTCTACTGAAATTCTTAATACGTACACCTAAAATGTTTTTTCTATTTACACCCACCTGTACCAACAGGGAAGGGTGTAGGTACACCTCAATACGTAAGGTGTGTGAAGAGAGAAAAATGGTGGGTACATTTATAAGTTTCCGAATTTTTATCACATCTATCATTATCACACTCTAATAAATAGATTACTACAATTGCGTGGATCAGAAAAAATGAAAAGGGTAATGATATTGTAAGCAACTTATTTATATAAGAAAGTAGCTTTTAACTATTTGATGAAGATTTGGTCCCAAGATAGTAACTAAATAGTATTATTAAAAAATACAAAATCTTCATCTAACGGTTAAAAGCTACGGAGTACTTTCTTATATCAATAATGCTACATCAACCGATTTTTACCGAATGAATGTACCAGATTAATGTGTGGGACCACATTTTAAACCCACGCAAGATTTGGGCGGGTCATAAGAGACTCAATTCCCAAATCAAAACAAAGCTTGTCTTTCTCTCTCCTCTCCTCAAATGCACAGACCCAAGAGACTTCACTAGTTGGGAATTGGAACAGCTTCACAGGTTCAGTTTCTCTATCTCTCTCTCCAACTCGTTCGAAATCTCTCTTTCTCTCTCTCTCGCTCTCTTGACACATGCAAACACCTGTGGGTTCTTAGGGCTGCGATTTGGGGGTGTTGCAATTTGGGAGCAATTTGGGGTAGCACCTAACTAGGTTCGATTTCTCTCTCTCTCTCTCTCTCAAAATATTTGGCTCACTGCACCCTCTTAGGGAACTAGTTTTTAGTTTTTGATTCCTTTTGTACCCAAAGGGGGAAAAACAAACTGCTCACCCTCTTCTCTGAATGAATAATGCAGGAGAGGAGGGTGAGCAAAGGGTTTTGAAGTCAGCAAAAAACCACAGGGTAGATGAGGTGAAATTTGGCTTTCTTTGCTATTATATTCTGTTTTGTGACTCATTATATCTCTTCTCAGTTGGAGTTTGCAAGAAGCAGAAAGGTTCTTGAACCTGGTAGTATGTAGTATGAAGGGTTTTTTTTTTTTACTTAATCAATGAAGAGCGAACCCATAGTGCCCCTGAAATTTGAAATCTGCATGAAATTGTTCCTTTTATTTATGAAATTTGAAATATGGTATTCTATATAGAGAATGAAGTTAATTTTACTTGTTTATATGGGGGATTCTTTGTTGTGGCAAACATAGGCATAGTGCCCTTGAACTGGAGTTAGAGAACCCATGTTGTGTGATAAAGTTTTCATTGGTGCATGGGATTTATTCCCTTATCCCTATCCCCTGAATTAACATCATTTGATTGGAGAAGATGGTAAAAAGAACCCATGTTGTGTGATAAAGGTTTACAACTTGTTAAAATTTCTAAGCCTAGCTTGAGTGGTTCTAGTATGGTGAAAATACTAGACCTATGGAGCATGCATTACTTGAGATGCTTTTCTATTATTTATACATCTCAAGTTTGCTAAGTCTAACACAAATTTGTCTTTTGTTTTTTTGTTTTAATTTCTGCAGCAAGTTTGTAAGGACTTAAATATTGTTAATGACAATAATGATGGTGCCTATAATCCAGAATAAAAGGTTTGCATTGATCTATTGCCGCATATGTGCAACCTCGCTTTGGAATCAAGAACAATGCTGAGTAATAGTTCATCCATTTCCATTCTACAATGAACTGAAGAAGCTTTTTCCTCTTGTGTTTTTATAGACATTAGAACACCATGTCCCGTCGCTGAATACTGCTTGATAACTGTGATCCTCCATTTTCTTTTTCTTTTTCTTTTTTTATTCGGACGTGATCTCCTTAATATCGACCTTGGAGTATATATATGCTCTATCCTCAATATGGAAACTACTTACTACTTATTCATTACTATTTATCCATTAATACACGTGTATCCAAAATCTTTTTAATAGTTGAGGTATTTGTTCATCAAAAGAAAGAAAAATAGAAAAAGAAAAAAAAGAAGTGATTTTCTTCAATTCAGGGTGTTATTTGGAATTTTGTGGCCTACTGTTGACACTAATTTCTTATTTGCTTTCAGTTGAATAATTTTCAATTTTATCTGATTAACCTTTTGGTTTCCAACTAATACCAATATATGACATCGATAATAACATATGTTTTGAATTGTGCTTTCAAAGAAAGGTTCAGTGAAGCCACACTATGGTCCTAGATTTAGACACTCTCTTATACGAATCTCTTACGCTCCGTTTGGTATGCGGACTTAGAGAAGGAAAAGAAAAAAAAGGAAAAGTAAGTGATCAAGAAAAAGTGAGAAAAATATATAAAGGAAAAGTAAGCAGGTTTAATAATATTGAATTTGATGAGTTAATTGACTCAATTCCCTTCGTTCTTAAGTTCCTATCATGTTTGAAAATGTTCAATCTCCAATATTATTTGAACACAGGGGGTATTGACTTCTTGTATTTTCTGACTTGAGCAGGGAGCTTGTACAGCTTGTAAAAAGCAATTTGTTGCAACCCCAAGGGGACTTCTTTTCAAGAGGTAATTGGAGGCTGTGCACCCCCTCAAAGTCTGATTCCGATATTATTGACATTGAGTTGTTGTATATTGGATTGAAGCCAGTTTCGTGTGACACATATCGAGGAATTTCAACCCTCATTACTCATCATAAATTGATCAACATCGCATGTGGAGTTAACAATTGCCAGTTTCAGCAAGAGTTGAATATATTTAATAGATAACTGAGATTATTGGATCTTCCTGAGACTTTTGGTTTTATTACCATCGATCTGTTGATTCATTGTAACACCCGTACCCGGGAGAAAGGTTTAACTATCTCGTAATGTGCATTAATTCAAAATTAATTAGTGTATAAGAGTAGATTAATTAAGGGGAGGCTATGGACTCACCCATGAAAAAGTGATCAGTAAATGACACCACTTGGAAAAGTCCCCAGTGAGGTGGGACAGGTATTGAAATGGAACCCAGCGAAGGGTAAATTGGTAATTTGTATTTTAAATGATTAAATGCATTTTATGTGATTACATGAATATTTGTTTACACGATTTCATATTACATGTTGATATATGTGTAGCATTTGGTGTTATAAGGGTATAAATGAAACGGATTTAAAATTTGTAGGTGCGATAGCAATTTTACAAAATATGTGGGATCCACGTTGGGACCCATACGGAACTTAGACAAACACTCATTAAATAATTGGGTAGTTAATGGAATGTTTGGGGGATTTCATAATAAGAACTTAAGAATTCCGGGGGTGCAAATGAAAAGTTGGAAAATTATATGCTTGACAACACACACAACATGCATTGCATGTGTGTCAAGAGAGTATGGACTCTCATAATTCACAGAAATTAAGCAAAACAAAGAGAGTCCGGGAGAGAAAGACGGAGTCGAGACGCCGACGTCGTTTTTCCGCCGATCCGTCGCCGCCGTTCGTCGGATTCGCGAATCGAGACCGTCTTTGGACTCGTGGAGGTGAGACGATCGTTTCTATACCTTTTATTTACATTTTAATCATCGGATTTTGGTAGCTCACTCTAAACGGTGACAAGCGGTTGCCGAAAACTTGTAGGAACCACTCCGGAGTAGGATTTGGGCAACAATCGTTAAGAAATTTGCTTGTTGGGGTAAAGTCTATAAGAGGTGAGTGACTCTAATCCATGGGCTGAATGTAAATCATGTTAAATGTGTTAATTTACATGTTAGTTTGTTGAATTCTTGTAAGTTAAAGCATGGACATGAGAGTTGGATATATTTTAACTTGTTGATATATGTGGGTTTGGTTAGTTTACTTAAAATTGGAAGTTAATATGTGTTAAATGGTGTGTGAATTACCATGTTGAGATGATTATGTGATTATGTTATGTGGGTTGAAGAAAGCCTTATGTTAATTAAGGAGAAGTGGAAAAACCCAACGGTGTAAGGGTACTCACCACTCTAACTGTGTAAAGGTGTGTGGGTGGCGACCCAGCTGTGGAAGGGTATGTGAGGTGGTGTGAATTAGAGGTGCAATATGCGCATAAGGAAAAAGGCAAGAGCGACGACACGGTGAATTGATGTTTGGTCTTTGGAGCCTAAATGATATGTTAATTATTGATTTGTGCATTGAATATGACATTACACTCATACATGTGATTGGTTTTACTCACTAAGCGAAAGCTTAAACAAATACTATTTTCTGTTGTGGTTATTGAATAACCACCGTAGGTACGGCACGGGAGGAGGAATGAAAATGATCAATACGACGGGTTGGGCGTGGGGGTTATGAGATGTGTGTTGATGTGTTTATAAATCTAGATGTTTAAGTTTCCTAATGCAACTTATGGTTTGGAGATGTATAGTTAACTCATGTTTTGGGAGAACTTGTAGATATGTTTTAAACCTATATTGCAGTGTAACTAGTGGCTTGAGGTCCTTGACTTGAGGCTTGAAGTCTTGACTTGTGGATGGGAGAGATGGGAGAGATTTGAGCCTCATGCTTGTAAACTTCTTTTGAACTTGTAAAATGATGTAAATTATGGTTTCTTTTATGTTAATGTTCATATTTGGGTTGTAGAAAAAGAGTTTGAATCCTAAAACTTGTATTTTGGAAAGTGAAAGTGAATTTGGAAACTAATGTGTAATATCTCTTGTTTTGCTCAAGTGTGGTGCAAGTAATGGATTTGACCATTTCGGCAAGTCCGTATGTGTCGCTAGTCTATTAAACATGTTTCCTTAGTGTTCACAATGCTAGTTCCAACTTTGAGTTGTTTCCCAACAAGTTTCATGAATTTTGAATGAGAATTGAGTTTCAAAGTTTAAAAGTTCATTGTAGTTCAAATGAAATGAGTTCTTAGTGGATTTGATCAAATTGTGAATATGATTCTATGATCCATGCTTAACTTGAGTTTAAACATGTTTAGAAATGTGTTGGAATTGATTTCCCAAAGTTTCATAATGTTCCCATGTGATTTGGTTGTGTTTTGGAAGTTAAAACTTGTTTTGACAGCAACAAAATTGAGCAACAGAATTGTGAAGGGATCGATCCGCGATTTATGAAGGGATCGATCCGCCTTTTTAAGGGAACATTCTGCAAGAGACTCATATAAATGGATCGATCCGCGATTTATGAAGGGATCGATCCGCCTTGTAATTTTCCACAGCATGTCCGGTTTACGGAAACATGCATAACTTTTTCTAGAAAATTCGGATTCGCGTGCCGTTTGTTGCGTTGGAACCGGGACTCAAAATTCTAACTTTTGGTATAAAAATTTTATATACTTTCTTAATGACCAATTTGCCCTTGGAGGCTGTTTTGGCACAATAGAATTCTTTAAAGTGATTTTATTCACTTTTTCTTCTAGTTAGTGTATATTTTGGGTGCAGTTACTCTTGTTACACGTGTCCTAATCCGCTGGGGTGGGTTGGGGTGTGACATTCATTATAAAATACAATTGTATACAACTGTTGTAGCCTTGTAGGTATTTGTTTCAAGAAATCTTTTATTTCTTTTTTTGCTAATTGACGTTGCAAGGAAGCAAAAACAGTGTGAAATGCTATGAATATTGTATTATTTCATGTTAAAGATTGCATCAAAGCTGTTAAAAATAAACTTCAATCAATGAAAATTGTCATGCCCGTTCTGAAAAATGTACTCTTTTTAAATGCTTAAGTGAATTTATGAGAATTATTAATGTTGATTAATAATTGTGGATGAGTTTGACCGTGGGTCAACGGAAGGTGTCAAGCGAGGACACGGGAACATGGAGAATCATGTTGCATGGGCATGACTAAATGACATTTATATGATTTAAATGTTATTTGACTTATGTGGTATTTTGATGAATAGTAAATTTACCTGTGTAGAGTAAATTCTGGTAATCTTGATACTGTTAGATATCTTTTTGAGAACTGTGGTGAGAACGTGAGTGACACGTCATAAAAAGGTAGGTTGTGTAGAGATTCCACAGAATTCGGTTTTCGGACGTATTTTTGGACCCAAACGGAACTCAGTCGAAAACTTTTGTAAATTATATTTTTCACTCGTAAAGGCATGAAATGAACGTGTGCGACGTTTCATGGGTTAATTTAGAGTCTTGGAAACTCGTGGGGAAGTAAACATTATTTCCGAAAATTTTGTCTATATATAGCAAGCTCTAGATTTTTTTCATTTCAAAAGTTTCTCAAAACCTAAATCAAGAGGTGATTGGTGGCTTAGAGCTTCTTGACGCAAATCGACGGACTTCTGCCCGTTTGTTTTCAACCAAAATTCATATTTGAACTCCCCAAGGTAAGAGCTTCATTTTGATACCACTTAGGCCTTGTTTGGCTAAGTTTTTCCGAAAATCTAATTTATGGAAATTTGGGAAAAACATGTAAATACTTGTAGGAATCACTCCTAATCGGAGATCCAACGTTTAATCGGGCTACTAGTGCTTTCCTCAAAGTTATAGGACGATTGCACGAGGTATGAATTCCGAACCTATGTAATATAGACAATTTTGGATGTTTTAGATATTTTGTATGACTTGTGATCCGGGCAAACTTATGTGTTAAATTAGGCCCGTTAAAGTTAGCGAGTATGTATAGAAAAGCACGGTGACATGATTATGTGAGTATGTTAAATGTCTATGTGGGTCAAAGGGGAGTTTGATATAATTTTACGCCGGTGCACGCCTCTCGATGTTTGAGAGTTTATAGTAGTGACGACTACTTGCTTGGTGTGGGAAGTGGCCAACCAGAGCAGATGGGTGTAATGGTTGAGTGATCCTTGGCTAACCATTGACATCGCGGTTTAAGATTTAAGACTTGCCGATATACTGGGTGAATGCGTATCTCTCTCCCCGAAGACTAAATTATGTGATTTAGATGTTTAAAACATGAATTGCCTCATATGCATTTGTTTAGAATTGTACACTCAGCATATAGCTGAGCAGTGGAGATTTCCTCCATTGCAGGTGACAGGAAGAAAGGGAAAAAGAAGCGCGAAGAGTGAGACCGCGGGAACGACGGGGTTGAACCACTTTGTATATGTTTTTGTCTTCCATTCCTTGGTTGATAATGTAATTTTTGGAAGTTAGGACTAGAAACGTCACTTTTAAGTTTTGGAATGGAATTGTAAGGTCATGTTATGTACTTAACTCCTTTTGAATTCGTGGTAATGAATCCGAACTCGTGGATTCGTGTTTTGGAAGGTTCTACTTGTAAATTTAACGGTTTGAAGGATTGTACTTGTTCTTTTATATTTTGAGCCAAACAAGCCTTAGCTTGTTCCGTTAATTATCTCTTTCTGTGGATTATTATGTCGTTATGACGATCTTGAAAATTTAGTATAGATGGTGAAGTTTAAAAAGTTTTCAACATGTTAGGAAGCATGGAAGTGAAGAGGTTGAGTGATGCTTTGGCAAAATTCTGCAGCATTCTGCAGGATTCTGCCAGAGGGTCATTCGACCGGTCGAATGGGGTCGTTCGACCGGTCGAAATACCCCCTGTCAGAAATTTTTTTCTATACCTTTCGCAACTTTTGGAAATGTTTCGATTGGTTCTTAGGGTACCTTTGGGACCCCTTTTAACATAAAACCATTCGTTTCGAAATGTAATTGCGTTTTAAATTTTACACGGATTTTATAACTCGAAGGGTAATGTTTTCAAAGTTTTATACACTCGAGGTTGTTTTAAATTGCTTTTCCGCTGCGTATTGTTATAAGACGATATGGTTGAGCCTTGGTGGCGTGCCACGTGTCCTGTTTCCGCACGTTAGCGGGATAGGTCGTGACATTTATTGGTATCAGAGCTATAGGTTACAAAACTTTGGGAACGTTCGACGTTGAGTGGAGTGTTGAGTGAATTGTCACATATTCTAGAATGCATCCACATATTATAGAGATGTTTGATGCATATGGTATGTTGTTATACATACATGATTATGATATTGCCATACATGCATAGTATTCATGCATTCGTGAATCGGTAGAATCACGCGGATGTAGAGCTGTGTGATGAGATGAGGTTTACCGTATGGTATCATCGACCTTGTGTGGTGACCCGAGGGAGAGATGATATCTTGGTGGTGAGGAGCCGTTGAATATCTAAACGAAAATCAACTGAATTTTGATCGAATCAGTGAATGTGATAAATGATGGTAATGAGTGCTCTTTAAGGGTGTTAACTGAGAACGAAGTCCGAGTAGTGAACTATCGAAGAGATTTCATTGGAGGTTCACACAGAAAGCTAAAGCGATTGCTCATAGTTGAGTTTTGGGATTAGAATTGATTGATAATAGTTCCGTCTCAGACATGGGCTAAACGCCGTGACGCGAGAGAATAGAGATGGACAGATGGAGTTTATGGCAGAAAGATAGTTCAACAATATGTATTGCTCGTGTATAGGGTAGGTGAGGAATCTCTCACATTTTCTTACGGTGTTATCCTTTGATGTTAACCTACAGTGTAATCGTACGGGTTATCTTGTGGTTTCCTCTTACACGGTGTGTATTGGATAGTTGATGAATCTTTCGACTTATTGTATGGTATATGGGATGATTGGATGGTTGAGGAATCTCTCAACCTATCTTACGGTATGTATTGGATGGTTGAGGAATCTCTCAACCTATCTTATAGTATGTATTGGGGGTTGAGGAATATCTCAACGGATAGTGAGTATCATGGTTGTTGAGTAATCTCTCAACTGAACCTGGTTTCGAGTGGTCGTGGGACTATAGCGGATTCAGATATAGTATAAGGATTGGTAACGAAAGGTACCGGATTGATTGTGTAAGTGGGAAGTGGTGTTTAAGGATTAACCTATGACGAGGGGTTGAGAATGGAAATGATAGAGTACGCTTGGATAGTTGAAAACAATTAGTGAAAGCTTAGTCGAGGATGGACCTCTGAAGCAGTTGCTTAGATTTGATGATCAAGTGCGTGTGAATGTAACGATAAGGACGACATAGGTCGGAAGAGATATGGTAGGACTTCTTGATGGAGATTAAGAGGAATCAAATGAATATCGGAGATCATGAGGATAAGGAGATCTTGGTAGGAAATACTATAGAGAATGTCTTTATTACAGTGAGTTATAGTGTGGATAATCAGGAACCGTGTGTAGTTCGATGAGTTTTCAATGTTCTCGAGCACTTTTTAGTGATTCCAAAGTGGTTGGGAAGTGGCCCCAAATACCTTGCAAGTTTGGAGACTTTTAAGGATGTTAAATGAAGGAAAAATATGGTCCAGGGGGTACTGGACCGGTCGAAAGGGGTTGTTCGACCGGTCGAATACCCCTCTGATCCAAACAGTGTTTTCGGAAACATTTTTCGTCGAGTTTTACGGAAACAGCCATAACTCTTTCTAGAAAATTCGGATTCGCGCGCCGTTTCTTGCGTTGGAACAGGGACTCAAAAAGCTATCTTTTGATGTAAAATTTAATCATATTTTATAAATGACCATTTTGCCCTTGGGGATGTGTTGTCGTTGTAAAGCTCTTTTATGATGCCTAATCCATGCTTTCTTTGACATTTAGTGTATTTCAACTAAAATAGAAATCTTACAATGCTTTTAAAACATCGTTGAGTGTTTGAAGCGAGTTGTTGTGAGCGGGAAGTTGGAGCATGATAGTTATTACAATACTGAACAAGAGCAGTTGTAGAAATGGCTAAGTAAAGTGACTTTGGGGTAAAAAATCAAGTTAGGGAGATGAAAATGTAAATTGGGAAGGTAAAGCTTCGAGGAGAAAATGAACATGAACGGTATGAGTGGGATAAAAACTTTGTAGTACGTTGAGTACATCATCAGATATGATAGAAGAACTGTAAAACGGTCAGAGAACAATAGTGAAAGTAGTAGAATGCTATCTCGGTTGTCCTGAATTCCAACGAGGTTGGAAAGTTTTGAGAATGTTGGATTTTACCCCAACTAAATTTTAAAAAGGTTTTAAAATATAACTCTTGCTTGAATAAGAAAGGTGGTAATAGATACATATGCGAAGGTACCAAGTAGACTTCGGAAGATGAGTATCGTGGAAGGACATAGTATGCTTAGTGCTTGGGACACAACAGTGTTTGTCAAATGAATGAGTTCTACGTGAACATATTATAAACTTGGAAATTCTAAAATAAGGGGTTAGTGAAATGTGGTACACTTGGACTTAGTAAGTTGGATGAAGTGCTACTAAACGAGTTGACTTGAGTATTGTCCAAAGGGAACTTGATCTTAGTTTAAGTATCAGAATAACCCGAGGTTATGAATGATTTGAAGTTTTGAACGATCAAGAACTTGATGAGATCCGTAAAGCGTAAAGCACTTGAAGACAATAGTTATGAATGGGTTGATATTAGTACTCGGAGTGAGAATGTGTGACTTTGAGCATTGTCATGAAAGGTATGTGAATTGCAAGTCAATATGGAATTTATCAAACACAGTGAGACTATGGTACTTAATTGGGAAGATCGAATTACTGAGTTGTCTTCAGATGGTAATGGGAGTAGTATGAATGCTTGAGCAACAGGTTCTTTGAGAACAACGAATTTAAGATCAGAATAGCAAAGATAAAGGATTAGAGAATCTGAATTGGAGTTAAGTCAGGTTGACTAGAGTCATGAAATATTAAATCATTGAATAAGGTATAAAGACTTGAAATGTTATACAAAAAGTATATGTTTAGTGCAAAGGGTTGTTAAAAACTCAGTAAGGGTGGAGATACAGGGGCATGATTGGTATGGAGTTGTGTAAGGGTGAAAGTGAAATGCCAGAGATTTATGGAATCGTATAACTACATGAGGGTAGCGGATCTACTTGGAGTGATAGTCTAAAGGGTGGTAAACGAGTAAGGTATGAGATGAGAATGGATTACATTACAGTTGAGATCCTCGGCAGAAAAGTGATGGACTTAAGGTGTGTGTACACTATGTGAATAGAGCGGATTGTGAATGGTCAAGGGTTTGAGACAGGAACGAGGTATGTTATGAACATGGGAGTACATGTGATAAGTTGTGCGATACGTGTCTGATTGACTAAGTTAATATTGATTTAACAATGTTATTCGGTGCGAGTTGTATTGGGAAAGAGATTAAGTGTTGTGGGAAATTTCAAAATATTAGTTTTAAAAACATGAATGGGGAATGTAATTTGACTTTGTTAAAAGTTTTAAATTGAAAGTGTAAAGTGAAATCTCCTACGTTAATCGACAGTAGTTCGAGTACAGCAGTGAGAGATATGGGGCAAGTGTGTTAACCATTCGGGACATCGGGTGGGTTCGAAGAGGTAGAATGATATGAAATTGCCAGTTAGGTCTCTGGATAGTATCTTACGAGGCATATATGATTGAAAGTAAAATACGAGGTTAGCTAACTCAAAATGGAATGATGACCATTATCAGAGACAGGGAGAGAGTACTAGTGCGATTTGCTACTGACAAATTGATGGTTATGTAACTGGTGTTACGTTATATGAATTCCTTAGGAAAGGAAGATTTGAATTTGATAAGAAATGAGAGATATTTGGAAATGTATGTCATTCTACAAGTATTTTGCGATTAACATGATAAGTGATTGCTTTCATGGTATATGAAATAGTTGGTTGAGGCATTGACTTATCGACAGAGTATGTAAGTATGATAGTATTCAGTTTTGGTTCACTTCGAGATGAAGAATCGTGAATGGTTGTTAGCCAGTGGGTATATATTGAAAACGACTTTCAGTCGAAAAGAAATATGGGTGAAAGTGAGATGAGTTATATCTTTTGTTTGGGTATTGTGATAAAACCGTTGGGTTTCGGCAATGATATGTGACAAGTACAATGAAAGTATATATGAGTTAACGTTGCGACATCGCGGGGAGATTGTATGTCAGGTTCGACTATTGAGTATGATCTACTCAGGTATTGATACCCTTACTTATCGTGGTGCTACGATGTATTACTAGAAAGTGGTTTGAATCTTCAATTAGTTTGAGATAAGGGCTTTGAGGATTTATTTTCCTTCGAAGCCTGAGGATTTATTTTCCTCGTGAGATTGTAATATCTTGGGGGAGATGTGTAGTTTGTGATGAGACAAACGTTGAAGTACTTGTGAGAAGTCTTGTAACTTGAATTGATAAGATGGTATAAGTTTGGGGACAAACTTCCTTTTTGGAGGGGAGAGTTGTCATGCCCGTTCTGAAAAATGTACTCTTTTTAAATGCTTAAGTGAATTTATGAGAATTATTAATGTTGATTAATAATTGTGGATGAGTTTGACCGTGGGTCAACGGAAGGTGTCAAGCGAGGACACGGGAACATGGAGAATCATGTTGCATGGGCATGACTAAATGACATTTATATGATTTAAATGTTATTTGACTTATGTGGTATTTTGATGAATAGTAAATTTACCTGTGTAGAGTAAATTCTGGTAATCTTGATACTGTTAGATATCTTTTTGAGAACTGTGGTGAGAACGTGAGTGACACGTCATAAAAAGGTAGGTTGTGTAGAGATTCCACAGAATTCGGTTTTCGGACGTATTTTTAGACCCAAACGGAACTCAGTCGAAAACTTTTGTAAATTATATTTTTCACTCGTAAAGGCATGAAATGAACGTGTGCGACGTTTCATGGGTTAATTTAAAGTTTTGGAAACTCGTGGGGAGGTAAACATTATTTCCGAAAATTTTGTCTATATATAGCAAGCTCTAGATTTTTTTCATTTCAAAAGTTTCTCAAAACCTAAATCAAGAGGTGATTGGTGGCTTAGAGCTTCTTGACGCAAATCGACGGACTTCTGCCCGTTTGTTTTCAACCAAAATTCATATTTGAACTCCCCAAGGTAAGAGCTTCATTTTGATACCACTTAGGCCTTGTTTGGCTAAGTTTTTCCGAAAATCTAATTTATGGAAATTTGGGAAAAACATGTAAATACTTGTAGGAATCACTCCTAATCGGAGATCCAACGTTTAATCGGGCTACTAGTGCTTTCCTCAAAGTTATAGGACGATTGCACGAGGTATGAATTCCGAACCTATGTAATATAGACAATTTTGGATGTTTTAGATATTTTGTATGACTTGTGATCCGGGCAAACTTATGTGTTAAATTAGGCCCGTTAAAGTTAGCGAGTATGTATAGAAAAGCACGGTGACATGATTATGTGAGTATGTTAAATGTCTATGTGGGTCAAAGGGGAGTTTGATATAATTTTACGCCGGTGCACGCCTCTCGATGTTTGAGAGTTTATAGTAGTGACGACTACTTGCTTGGTGTGGGAAGTGGCCAACCAGAGCAGATGGGTGTAATGGTTGAGTGATCCTTGGCTAACCATTGACATCGCGGTTTAAGATTTAAGACTTGCCGATATACTGGGTGAATGCGTATCTCTCTCCCCGGAGACTAAATTATGTGATTTAGATGTTTAAAACATGAATTGCCTCATATGCATTTGTTTAGAATTGTACACTCAGCATATAGCTGAGCAGTGGAGATTTCCTCCATTGCAGGTGACAGGAAGAAAGGGAAAAAGAAGCGCGAAGAGTGAGACCGCGGGAACGACGGGGTTGAACCACTTTGTATATGTTTTTGTCTTCCATTCCTTGGTTGATAATGTAATTTTTGGAAGTTAGGACTAGAAACGTCACTTTTAAGTTTTGGAATGGAATTGTAAGGTCATGTTATGTACTTAACTCCTTTTGAATTCGTGGTAATGAATCCGAACTCGTGGATTCGTGTTTTGGAAGGTTCTACTTGTAAATTTAACGGTTTGAAGGATTGTACTTGTTCTTTTATATTTTGAGCCAAACAAGCCTTAGCTTGTTCCGTTAATTATCTCTTTCTGTGGATTATTATGTCGTTATGACGATCTTGAAAATTTAGTATAGATGGTGAAGTTTAAAAAGTTTTCAACATGTTAGGAAGCATGGAAGTGAAGAGGTTGAGTGATGCTTTGGCAAAATTCTGCAGCATTCTGCAGGATTCTGCCAGAGGGTCATTCGACCGGTCGAATGGGGTCGTTCGACCGGTCGAAATACCCCCTGTCAGAAATTTTTTTCTATACCTTTCGCAACTTTTGGAAATGTTTCGATTGGTTCTTAGGGTACCTTTGGGACCCCTTTCAACATAAAACCATTCGTTTCGAAATGTAATTGCGTTTTAAATTTTACACGGATTTTATAACTCGGAGGGTAATGTTTTCAAAGTTTTATACACTCGAGGTTGTTTTAAATTACTTTTCCGCTGCGTATTGTTATAAGACGATATGGTTGAGCCTTGGTGGCGTGCCACGTGTCCTGTTTCCTCACGTTAGCGGGATGGGTCGTGACAAAAATAAATAAAGAATAGCATGGACAGGGTTTCAAGGAGAATTGACCTTGGGAATATTGTTCATTCAACATAATGTCAAGGCTAAAAAGAACAATGTTACACAGATTTACAAATCACAAGTACTGGCATATAGTTACAGGACCCAAAGACACATGTGTAAGCCGCAATACAAATCACAAGTACTGGCCTATGTCACATGTATAAGCCATGATACAAATTTGTGCAAAGACACATGTGTGCATCCAGTTGACATCTCCAACTGCTTAGGGCAATGCTGCACCAATCAGTGATACAAGGAAAATGTTGCAGAATAGTTGAGTCTGGATCGAGGCAGCCCATATATTGTTCCAGCCATGTAACTGTTGCTCTCAATCGCCAAAGATCTACTGCAACCACACACGATTCCAACATATAAATCTGAAGTTATGCAGCCACATGGAAAAGTGGAAATTAGAGCACACTTTCTAAGGTAGTTTTTGCCAATTTGCTCATCCAGTGAATTTAGCTTCTTCCACATCAAACTACCAACAGATTTGTTCCCAGAAAAAAAAATTTTGTAGCTCCTATTTTGTCCACCCAGAATACATCATTGTAGCTCCTATTTTCTCCACCCTGAAAGTGCATTTTGCATACCAAAAAGAATAGAAAGGTAAATGAATTGAAGAGTTGTTGACCCATATACATGCAGAAACTACTGCAATGATCTTATGAATATGCACAAAGAAAAAAATAAAAAGAAAAAAAAGAGCTTATGAAATCTACAAGACCCCAAATCTTATTTTTCTCGTACACACTTACACATAGGCATACATACATACTCACACATTATTACCTTAAAATGTCTTGCGAAGTGCCCATGATATACCCTTTATTACCCAGTCCGGCCCACCCGCCAAGAGGAAAAAATGAGATAACATGGAAGAGATTAATAAGTTTTTGAGCATTTCAGATATAACATTGTCCATCTTCAAGCATAGTAGAAATCAACTACTTTAATTGTAAGATTAAGAGAAGCCGGACAAATAAAAAATGCAAATATAATTAATCAATAAGATTTAATCTAAAGCTCACCCAAAGAAGCTATAAAGAAACCAACCCAAGAATTGCAAAAGTTCCAATAATTTGTGATGAACCTATTAATTTTGTGTAACAGACAAGAAATTCCTATGATGTAAAAACATTTCCTTGTGGAAGAGGGATTTGACTTATGATTCCTGTGACAATGGACTTGTATGTTTTTTTGGTGTATGAGTAGCTTTTTGGGAACAAAAGATCTAGGGTTCAAGAATTGCTAGAGTTACCCAAATCGCAGAGAGAAAGAGAGAGAGAGAGAGAGAGAGAGATTTCAAACCTGTGATTTGCCCCAAATCGCTGTAGCAGTTTGATTTGAGGAGAGGGGAATGAAATGGAGATAGGTACTTTCTTCACTTCAATTTGAGAGAGAGAGAGAGAGATTGAAGATGACTGTTTTACGCAGCAATGGTGTTTACACCCAAATCGCAGCTAGGGTCTTCTTCTTGGACCACTGTGAAGTTGAGGAGAGGAGAGAGAGAGACAAGGGCTGAGTATTTGGGTATTTTAATTCAGTCCATTTGGGACTCCCCAAATTGACCCACCAAAACAGAATTTGGGTGAAAAAGCGGGGACCCACTTACTTCAGTGCATATCTCTCGGTACTAGTCGGTTGATGTAGCATTATTAACTTACAATATATATCAATGCCCAAATGAAAAACTATGTCCGACCATCATTTCGTTGACATTGGGTGACTACCAATTTGCTAAAATAAGAAAGCTATATCATTTTATTTACCTTAAAAATGGATGTTAGTTTTGATAGCACACGGTTTATATGATTGGCGTGTCACATATGTTTGTAGCATGATGACATGGCGTGACTCTCACCTGAATAACTTTTGGGCATGATCGATCAAATCATAATTTTCCTTTTCTCTTGGATTACAATCATATCGTGGCAAATGAGTTAATTTTGAGGTTATAGTTAGTGGTGTCCAAAATTCCGACATTGATCGGGCTTGAACTTTGGCCCGCAAACTCATGTCTCTCTTCAGGTTTAGGCCAGACTTAAAGTTAACAATTCAGGCCCAATCCTAGGCTTTATTAAATAAGTAATAAACAAAAACCCTATTAAACTAACGATACAAGAGATTAGAGTATAATCACTACACCAAAAGGGCACATTACTAACGGTAATTTACCGTTAGTAAAATTATTCCTAACGGTAATTTACCGTTAGAAATAGAGTTTGACTAATAATTCTAACGGAATTTCTAACGGTAATTTTTCGTTAGGAAAATTATTTTTACTAACGGTAAATTTCCGTTAGTAATATGTGTACTAACGGTAATTTACCGTTAGTAATTTATTATTCCTAAACCGTTAGTAATATTTATTCTAACGATTTATTTTCTAACTCTTTTATATACAAAATTACTAACGGTAAATTACCGTTAGTAATTTCATTAGTAATGGTGTGTAATATGACAGTTTCTAATATTTTCGAGACAATTACTAACGGATATAAACCGTTAGTACTTTTATTACTAACGGTTTGTTTTCTAACACATGTGTAAGAATACTAACGGAAACTATCCGTTAGTAATTATTTTAAATATGAAAAACATAAATACTAAAATATGTGCCCAAATTTTATTTGCACCTAATTTTCATCACAGCCACATCACATTTACTATAAACATATATAATAAGTTCAAATCCAAACCATAATAAATACAAGCTCAATCTGTATTAAATGCAAAAAATATCATCTAAAATAAGCATAATTATCCTTAAATACAAATTGTTTCTAAATCCAAACCAAAACTAACAAACCATGTCTGAAATTGAAAAAGTAAATCCATCCAAAACTAAACTAAACCAACTGACAAATAAACCATATCTGAAATTTAAAGTCAGAGAAAATAAGACAAACATAGTCAACCAATCTTTAATCAACACTCAAGCCAAATCACAAATCCCCCTTGAACAAAGTTTGCCAATGTATCTTGTCCCTCTTGAGGATCCCACAAATGAGCATCGGACTCAAACACTTCCTCGAATATCAGCAAGCTCACAAAACAAAAAAGCCACAGTGAAACATAAAAGCCAAAACATTGGGATTTCATTCAAATAGATATTTCTCACAAAACCCACTGTAGTGAATAAAGAAATGAAATTAAATGACAATTAATACTATAACCAGCTTTCATTTGTAGGAGAAATACAAAGAATAATGCTTTATTTCTCTAATTTTGGATCCCAAATTGTTAGTCAAAGGTTTTGTCACTTTGTACATTCCCAACTACGAATCCCAGGTTGGTACCCAAATGATTTGTGTTAGTGGTCCAACTAACAAAGCATTTGGAAATTACTAATTTGGAATTCAAAATTTGAAAAACATAACATTATTTGGGAGTCAAAGCAATAATATAGAAATAAAACAATTGTGTGTTTTTGGCTAATATAACCCTAATCCTAATCCATTCAAAACTTTTGATTTGTAGGTATGTACAATGAAGGGCTTAATTTGCAAGTTCAGGGGGTATAGTGGGGACCATTACTGTGGTGTATTTGGGTTCACATGTGCTTTAAAAGGTCATAATATCCAGACACTATATAAAAATAGTAACTGCTACTTAGGCTTCCCTCTATTTTTCTGAAGTACTAGTTTACTAATAATCCTAAGAGAGCATTTTTGCTCACCCAAATATTGGTCACCCAACTCTCTCACTGGCTAATGCAATGAGACCTAGGATTTTACACCATTAATTAATTCTCATTTAATCCTGAGTCCCACTGCATTGGCCAATAAAAGAGTTGGGTGAGCATTGAGTGAGCAATTTTTGGGTGAGCAAAAATGCATTCTAATCCTAATATCATTATGGATTTCATACTCACTGAATTATGTATATATCTCTGACATGTAACAACTTAATAACAGTAATGTTTTGTCACTATCTATATTACTATTAACAGTCTCAATTTGTGGCCAAAAAGAATATAGACTTTGGCACCTTTACAAATGGGTACTCACATTTCTAACTGGTAAAATGCTCTAATATGCAACACAATAGTCCCACTACATATCTTAAGCTTGTCTGTGTGTGAACAGACAAGTCGGACTGAGAACCTGTCCCCTTTGACATTTAATGGTTGCACTTGCAGCATAACAAAACATAAGAAGTAAGGACATTCTAAAGGCTAAGCATTTTATACAACCCCAAAAGGAATTCTGATAGTGTGTGGTTGCAGCATTCAAGCTTTATCTTCATAAAGCAGCACACAATGTCGAAAAGACTAGAGCAAGTAAAGAAAAGGAAAATTTTGCAGCCCAGAACAGAAAAAGTATTAGGCAAAAACTTGGAACAGTCGAAACCTACAGGGAACTGAAAACATCAGAGAGCTGACACTTGACACAACACTCATTATCTCATATCATGTGTGAAGCTCAGGAAAATTCACACCTGCCGTGATTCCGGTTTGCGTCACATATATCCACATCTCCTAAACCACTACTAAGTTCAATAATTCAAAGGTTCTGGGATCTTACATTAGTCTTAAATTAGTGAAAATTAACCTAACAAATAAAAATAGCCATGCATCCAAACCATACTGTCCAAAGGTCAGGTCACCCTATCACCATCAAAGACCAACAAATAGAAAACAGTTGCCCCAAGCCATGTACCAAAGTAATAACTAAAACCCATAAAATTAACATTTGACCCATGTTGAGCAAACATTTTTCTATTCCAGACCAGCAGGTATATCTCCTAATCTTTCTTTACTTCATTTTGAACACATGAAATCATGAAAAAATATGCATGATAAAAAACTAAAAGCTCCTATCTGGGATTACCTTAAGCTGTTTGGCCACATCGCTGGCAGATGATCCAGAAACTTCAATCCAAGTCTTTGAGAACAGTGCACAGGCTGACAGCATAAACACCAAGTAGAAAAGAGCATGGAAGGGATTGGCTGCCATATCCGCCAGGCTGGTATGTGATCGAATTGAAAAGAAACACCAGAAATTAGTTAAATAGAGATGAAGAAAGCCTAAAACTAACCCCATATAAGACCATATAGTGCCCACCTTGATACAGAAGCAAACAAATATCAAATTTCTAGGAAATGGTGGGGAAAAAAGGAAAAAAAAACTCTTACCTTGATGGTGCAGTGACGTAGTAAGCAAGTCCACCAACTGGGAGTCTGGGACAGACTAACCTGAATATTCAGATTCCTGCCACTTACCTAATAGATTCACAAGGAAATGTAGCTGAAAACAGAAACCTTCACAACATATATGAATTCCACAAAAAGGAGAAATGTAAATGATAGTTCCCACACAGTCTAGGGATAGTCATCACGTGTCCACAATATCGTAATAGTGCCAACCCTATGGGGTTTTGTACCAAAGATTAATTCTAAAAAGGAAAATAACTCAAGTGGAGTACAATTTTCTAGTCTCTGGGTTATCTGGGTACTTCATCTATTCCTTGCTTAATCACATGTTTAATTAATCAAAACAACTTCTTCTAGTTTCTATGCAAAAAGGATGTCAATCCATTTCTCAAAGCTAATCCGATAACTGCACTTCAGAAGCAGGGAAGCTAGAATTTTCTCATGTTGGAATGGTCGGGAGCAAAAGATTTTGAAGTTTGGTAAAAAAAAGGTAAAGAATACGGAATAGTACGTGATCTAGCTGAGACCTTATTGAAGTTGGGAACAAGATTGAATGGACCTTATTGAAGTTGGGAACAAGATTGAAGATATGGAGGACAAAAATCAACTCAAGGAAGACAGTATTTCTTAGAAACAATTATATAGCACAGACCTTATTGCAGCTGGGAACAAAGTTCCTGTAAAGCCCTCATTCTTTCTGCTATTCTTTCTCTACGTAACTGTAAAGGAGTAACATATTATGCAAAGCAATAGTAAAAGCCAAAGGACACAAACTTAAATGCATAAAAGTAACAACGGAGTACAAACTCGAGTAAGAAAATAAATGCTTTAACCTAAGTTGTTTGCCAAAATAATCAAATTTCCAAAAATTAAGGTTTCGTTCTCTTTGTTCTGTTTATTCGCTGAATGACTGCAACTAAGTTACTTTTAATATCATTTTGAAGCACCGAAGCGTAAATGACTGCAACTAACAGATTTCGATTTTAACCCTCACGGATATGTTTCAAGATAAATACCAAGCAGATAATTATTACTTTTTCCCCTGAAACAAACTCACTGGATTCTCGACACCTTAAGATATCAATGATTCAAAAACTTATCCCAATGGCAAAGTACCCCTATTTACATAGCAAGGAAGTCTTACAGCTACTGAAATTATGATGGTTCGTAGCAGTTCAAAATTGTTCTCCATGCATTTTATTCCTTAATATATGGATTTCCGATCAAGGTCACAAACACTATAAACGGCTAAATTGCATGTACAAGGATATAGAAGTGCAACCCTTCTACAATAAGTGTAAATTTCCAGCAGATTTATTGAGTATTTTGTATACATATAATTTGATATTACAACTTGATATTCAAAAGTTCTGATAATACATTACACACCATCCGATCTACCAGCCTTGTCTCAATTCAAATGTGTTCCTTCTCACTTCTGGGTCATAAATTGAATGCACTAATATACCAAAGTTGAAGTGTCTTTCAGACAAAAATATGGCGCAGTTAACATTTTAAAAGAATTGAGCATATGCTGAAATAAACAAGAGACGAAATCATTTCTCAATGCTTTTAGTTAACATAAAAAGCCAACTTCAACCAGATTATTTAAAGGGTGAAAGTGAAAATGAAACCAAAGGTGCACAACGGTTCGTACTTCCAACGTAAGTTCTTGAGTTGTTCTTATCCATCAAGAAACAAAAAGATCAATAAAGTTTGTTGTTAGCCAAACTTTATGTAAAAACTTTACTTGTATATAGGGTTATTTATAGGGCAAAGGATACGAAACAAAACAAATCAAAGCAATAAAAAGCTAGTAGAAATGGTTAAACAAAAGAAAGCAAAGCAAAGCAAAGCAAAAGCTTGCAGAAATGGTTAGATTCTAATCATATGAAGTTAGATTCTAATCATTACAACTACCTAGATACCTTACTAGCTAAGCTAGTTAGGCCATGTATTATCTTTGTTTCTACTTATTAACAGGAAACAATACTATATATTTCGTAGCCACCCTATCAAGTAAAAAAAAACAAATTAAATAGCCCATACAAAATAGGGAAGTCTTGCCCAGTCAACCTCGAAGTGAGCCAATCACAATCGCAAAAATTAGCCACATATCGGCACCAAAACTTACTGGTAATAATTTACCTGCAATACGTTCTTCACATTCTCTGATCAAATTAGCGAATCTTGAAGCTGCAGGAGCCAAAGAAGCACCAGTTTCCAGAGCTGCCATAGCAGTCTGATATTCTTCGAGCTTGATACATGCAGTACTGCACAACAAATTTAAGAATCAGTTACATAAGACTTGCATTGAGTCATTGAAAAATACTGACTATGCTACAAAAATACTCACGCTTTTCGTAAATATGCTTTAGGCATTTGAGGATCCAGCCCAATAGCTCTGTTTGCATCAGCAACAACCTCTACTCATAAAAATGTACATAACATTAATCACCAGCAATATATTACTACCATAAACAACAACAATGATAATCGCACACTGGGACATGATTCTAGCATCAACATAGATAATACACAAGCTTATGTCTATTCTACAAGCGGAAACACTACTTCTTAACAAGTCGAGTTCAGATTAAAGAACATTTTGCTTATTTTATTTAAATTTTTTCAACTTCATACTAGTACAGTGAATGGGCATTATAACTTCTAGACTGAGACAGTGAAAAGAAAAGGGAAAATTGGAATGGCTATTCCATTTGATACTATTCATGGGTACCACCCTTAGCCTAAATCTAGTCACATTATATGCCTATAAAATACTCTAGAGACAACAATGCTTCAAGCTCCTAAAGCTGTTGAGAAGTTATTTTAAAACTTTGTGAAGAAATAAAGGCAGCACACCGAATACAAGAATTTTTTTTATAACAATGGGACAGAGAGAACGAGACTGAATTTCGGACCTCTTTATTACCACCATTCCATATTTCTAATATAGAATCCTTTTTCTATCTTCTGTATTAATGCCTCCTGTTTAACTTCAAATTTCAAATCTAGAGGAGACCACCAAACCTCCATTATTTGACGATTTGTGTTTGTCACGCCCCGACGTAGCATAAATAAGGAAAGCGTTTAATTTCCTTTATGGACCCGTAGGTCGCGACAGTTTGAAGGATCGATTCCGTCCCAAACGTCAAACAACAAAACATATAATCAGAGTAAAGCAATCAAGGCTTACAAAAATTTTCTATCTTATTACATCTTATGAACCGGGGTCAACTAAGGCACAGACCGCCTTGAAAATAAAATAATATCTTAGAGTCTGTTACAGTCATCCTTAAAACAAAACAGTTCATAACTTAAAATAGATAAACTTAAAACATATAATAAACAGTTTCTTTATTCCAGAAGCAGCCATTCTCAATTAGCATAGTCGTATGATTCCTCCTGGTTATAACCTGAAAAGCCTGAACACGAATGTCCAGGATGCATCAACGTCGTCAGCTTCAAGAAGCTGGTGAGTATTAAAAACATGACTTTGAATGTAAAACATACCCATTTACCTTTTTCCATTTCCCATTTAAATCCACAAGTTTATAATTGAAGTAAGAAGCTCATTTAGAAAACATTCACAACATTATTTAAAGAGGGTAAATTTACACAGATGGGACCGTGTATGAGAACAATGCACCACACTCATCTTGCCGACGCTTTTCTCTCGACAGCCACAACAACCCACTATCCTACTCCTGGTATCTTTGAAACACTCAGATAGCCACACTTTAGCAACGGGGCGCCAGGGAGTGTCCAGTTTGCCTCACACTTTGGTCCGGGGTACCAGGGAGTGTCCAATGCCTCACACTTTGAATACCCTAACCGCCATGCAAATACCGGGGCGACCCCTCACACAGTATCCAGACTCGAGTTATCAGGGAGTGTCCGTAGGCCACACTTTAGCACTACCATGGGTGCCAGGGAGTGTCCGAGTTCGGCTTCACACACTTTAACGCTTCCATGGGCGTCAGGGAGTGTCCATATTTGCCACCGTCGCATTTCAAAGATACCCTCTTCCACAATCTCAACCACAACCACAACCACGACCACAAACACAAACTCATACTCTTTCCACACTACCATTACTCTTTTCCACACAGACTGACACCCCTATGCATGTACCACTGACCCACATGAATGGTATGCACTTAAACAAAAATGCTGAATTAAAGGAACAACACGCGTACGGGGATTAATGAGTCATACTACAATGTTTTAATCATTCAAACATAACCAAATAGAGTTCTGATTAACCAAGTTTCCCAAACAGAACCTCAACAGTATATAAATTTCATCCAAACAGTCCCTTAACAGAAAAACAGACAAAAACAGAAACTGCTAAACCTCGCGCGCGCGGGCCGCTCGCGCGAAGGGCAGCTTGCGCGATAAGCCCATTTTCCTTTTATTAATAAACTTTTCTGTCTGCCTGAGGAAAGCAAGGTCGCGCGCGCGAATCGCTCGCGCGAAGGGGTTCTCGCGCGACCCTCGCTAGCGCGAAGTGCCAAATTTTTACTTTGTATATATAAACTTTTCTGTCTGCCTGGAGACGCCTACCTCGCGCGCGCGGGTCGCTCGCGTGGGCCGCTCGCGCGAATCTCGCGTGCGCGATCGTGGCACGAGATGAAGCTGAGGCTTCGTCTTCTTCGCAGAAACTGCTCTGTTTCAGCTTAAGGGGTCCAAAATGATCCATTTTGGAATTCTAAAGTATATAGGACATATGATATATGATTCTCTTCGGTTTTTCACAAGGATTAAGAATCTAAAGTCAATTTAACACCATTTGATTCATAGCTCTCTAATTTTAGGAAAAACTAAAACATGTCAAAACTTAATTTCTAATATACTTTCTTATATGAACGAATTGGGTTCTAAAACTTCAGACATGGCATGTATGATGTATAATCTTCCATATTCATCTCTAAAAACGAAATATGATTGAGTTTGGAAAATGGTGATTTTTGAAGCTCAAGCTTCCATGGACGAATTTAGCAATGGTGCTTCAATTATACATACACATGCTCAGTAAATAAGTATAGAATTACATTGGGAGTGAGTTAATAATACTCACTGTGATAAGGAGGTGTGTGATTGTTGAGAAAGATAAGCACAAAAATAAAATACTCCAAGCTTGGCTATGGTGATTGAAGCTTCCTCTCTCTATATAATTTCTGTATTAACTCTCTGAGTTTTCTCTGAAACTCTCTAATTTTTCAGAATTATGTGTGTGCTGAAAGTGATATGTGTGGTGTATATTGGATGTATATATAGAGCTCCCAATGCTTGGGCTCCAAGAAGATCCTAATTCACTCAACAATTGGTTTAGATTATCTACTAAACTAAATACTCAGCACATAAATCTGATATACACACAATACATATACGTAGATAATTCTCCAGATGGTGAAGAGGCAATATAGAGTAGTAGGGGTCAATTTGTATGTGTTTGGGAATTTAGCTTATGGCATTAAATTAACACACACACAATTTCAATACCCAAACAAGGCATATCTAATGATTACTTGCCATAAATGGCAATAAAGCAAATGTCCAAATCGGTCACTTCCAAAATTTGTGGAAGTTAAACACAACATGGACAGTTTTGAACATAAACTGGTATTTTCGGGGCGCGGTGGTCACCACAAAAATACAGGAATCCCATTTTAACGTAAGAATTGATTTTCTGGTTTTATAAAAATACTGATTGAGTCAATAGAAGTTATTTTCACCGTTTTGAAATACAGATTTTGAAATCCACACAGGTATTACTAACTTTTGTAAAATTGCAGTTTGGCCCCCAATAAACTTTAAATGTGAATTAGATAAGAAATTAATATTCCAAACAAGTGACTGGAATTAAAGTAAAAGCAGACCATGCCAATTGAATTTAAATATGCCAATGCCAATACACATAAATTAAATATGGACATGAATTTTAAATTAAATGGAAATGCAGGTTGTTACATCATTCCTCCCTTAAACAGGATTTCGTCCCCGAAATCAAGACTGACTAATCCTGAAATAACTCCGGGTACTTCTTCCTCATATCAGCTTCAACTTCCCACGAGGCTTCGTTCTCGTCATGGTGATTCCACTGAACCTTCACCAACGGAATGTCTTTATTCCTCAGCTTCTTGATACTCTGGTCCAGAATCTTCACAGGTCTCTCCTTGTAAGAAACGTTATGACTTGTCTCAATGTCGTCATAACTAACCACATGTGAGGGGTCTCGTATGTATTTCCTCAACATACTCACGTGAAACACGTTGTGAACCCCAGACATCTTCGGCGGTAGCGCCAGTCGATAAGCTACTTTTCCGACTCGATCCAAAATCTCAAACGGTCCGATGAAACGCGGAGCTAACTTCCCTCTCTTGAGACCAAAACGTACCACTCCTCGGGTTGGTGAAACTTTAAGGAGTACATGATCTCCAACACTAAACTCCAAATCCTTCTGGCGTCGATCAGCATAACTCTTATATCGGCTTTGAGCGGTTCTCATCCTCTCCTTGACCAAAGAAATCTTCTCGTTGGTTTCTCTAACCAAGTCTGGTCCCAACAATTCTGAGTCCCCAACCTATGCCCAACACAATGGGGAACGACATGGTCGTCCGTACAATGCTTCGAACGGAGCCATACCGATACTCGCGTGATAACTGTTATTATAGGCAAATTCCACCAACGGCAAGTGCGTCTCCCAAGATTCTTCAAAATCGATCACACAAGCCCTGAGCATATCCTCCATGATATGATTAACGCGCTCAGTTTGCCCATCTGTCTGAGGGTGAAAAGCAGTGCTCATCTTGAGCGAAGTTCCCATAGCTTCTTGCAGACTTTCCCAAAATCCAGAGGTAAAACGCGCGTCACGGTCTGACACTATTGACACAGGTGCACCGTGAAGTCGCACAACTTGTTGTATGTACATCCGGCTCATCTTCTCTACCGGGTATGTCATACTATAAGCAATGAAATGAGCTGACTTCGTCAATCGATCCACGATTACCCAAATAGCGTCATGATTCTGCTGCGATCGAGGTAATCCTACTACAAAATCCATCGTAATGTGTTCCCACTTCCAACCAGGGATAGGTAGCGGTTGCAACAATCCTGACGGTCTCTGATGTTCAGCTTTGACTTGCTGACACGTCAAACACTTGGATACAAATTCGGCCACGTCTTTCTTCATACCTTCCCACCAGAAATTTCTCTTCAGATCTTTGTACATCTTCGTTCCTCCCGGGTGAACTGTATATCTTGACTTATGCGCTTCTTCCAGGATATCCTTCCTTAACTCTTCATTACCTGGCACACATAATCTATTCCTGCACCGATATCCTCCATCGACTCCCACTTTCCATTCTGTTGGGTCTTTTTCTGACATCTTCACGAACCATGCCTGAAACTTCTCATCTTCTTTCTGAGCTCCAAAAATGCGGTCGATAAGAACAGGCTGCAGGATAAGACATCCGAACAATTGTCCTTCTCCTTCTTCAGCACTCTGTACATCGAATTCCGCCAACGTTTCCAAAGCTCGCCACTCTCTAACCATTAAGGAGGCGATCGTCTCACGAGTCTGTCGACTCAGGGCATCAGCAACCACATTAGCTTTACCCGGGTGATATTCTAATGTGAAATCGTAATCTTTGATCAACTCCATCCATCTGCGCTGCCTCATGTTCAACTCTTTCTGTGTGAACAAATACTTCAAACTCTTGTGATCGGAGAATAAATCAAACTTCTCACCGTAGAGATAGTGTCTCCAACTCTTGAGTGCGAAGACTACTGCTGCCAACTCCAAATCATGAATGGGATAGTTCAACTCATTCGGCTTCAGCTGTCTGGATCCATAGGCGATCACCCTGCCATCTTGCATAAGTACACACCCTAACCCTTGAT
Organism: Hydrangea macrophylla; assembly: GCA_033977485.1. Lineage (NCBI taxonomy): Eukaryota > Viridiplantae > Streptophyta > Magnoliopsida > Cornales > Hydrangeaceae > Hydrangea > Hydrangea macrophylla. The sequence goes on along the minus strand of CM066988.1, from coordinate 110,214,261 downwards.
ATGATGCGTCACTAAAGATAGTGAACTTCTCATCAGGCTTGGGTATTGCTAGTACCGGTGCGGTAGTGAGTCTCTCTTTCAACTCTAGAAAGGCTCGCTCATGCTTCTCTGTCCATTCAAACTTCAGATTCTTCTTCGTCAACCCGGTTAAAGGTGCTGCTATCTTTGAGAATCCCTCAACGAATCTCTTGTAATAGCCTGCGAGTCCTAGAAAGCTCCGAACTTCTGTAGGGTTGCTCGGTCTAACCCAATTTGATACAGCATCGGTCTTGGATGAATCCACAGAAATTCCTTGAGATGACACCTTGTGTCCCAAAAATTTCACTTCCTGCAACCAAAACTCACACTTACTGAACTTGGCATACAACTGATGGTCCTTGAGCGTCTGCATCGCAATCCGTAGATGTTGCTCGTGTTCTTCTCCTGACTTAGAATAGATCAAAATATCATCAATAAAGACGATGACAAACTGATCTAAATAAGGCTTGAACACTCTGTTCATCAAATCCATGAATACTGCCGGGGCATTCGTCATTCCAAACGGCATCACCAGAAATTCATAATGACCATATCGGGTTCTGAAAGCAGTCTTAGGTATGTCTTCTTTTCGTACCCTTAACTGATGATATCCCGACCTAAGGTCTATCTTGGAAAATGTCGTAGCTCATTGTAGTTGATCAAACGAATCGTCAATCCGAGGCAAGGGATACTTGTTCTTGATAGTTACCCGGTTCAATTCTCTGTAGTCGATACACAGTCTAAGTGTCCCGTCCTTCTTCTTCACGAATAACACCGGTGCTCCCCAAGGCGATGTACTTGGACGTACAAAACCTAGGTTCTCGAGCTCTTGAACTTGTTCCTTCAATTCCAATAGTTCTGTGGGGGCCATTCTGTAGGGAACCTTGGTGATCGGTACGGTACCCGGTATAAGCTCAATACAGAACTCTATACTTCTCTCGGGCGGTAGACCAGAAACATCTTCAAACACTTCTTCGAAGTCCTTGACTACAGGTATAGATGACGTTGTCACCTCTGTACTGACGAATTCGATGTTGGCTAAGCATCTCGTGAGGAACATATCTCCCGAAGGGTTACATTGAAAATCAAAGGGTTGATTCTCATTGTCGGGGAATGTAATTCTCTTCCTCGCACAATCCAACTTCACTTGATTCTGAGAGAGCCAATCCATTCCTAGGATTATGTCGAACTCCTTCATTGATAGGACAATCAACCTAGCAGGGATTTCACGGTCTCCTAACCGTAAGGGACAATCCTTGCACACGTGTCCTAATCTGACCGCAGCTCCTAGTGGCGAAGTAGCCTTCAAAGCTTTCTCTAAGCGATGAGGTAAAATACCCAATCTCCGAATTGTATTAACAGATATGAACGAAAGAGCAGCACCCGTATCAAATAACACTTTAACATGGGAGTTAAACAGAGTTAATGTACCTTCTACTGCTTGCTGATCAGGTTGAGCTTCTCCATAATTCCCTTCTTCATACGCAGTTCCATCATATCCAGCGGCATCAGGGATAACAGCATTCAAGCGAGTCTGACCCTGTTGACCATAAGTCACCTGCTTAGGAGCAGTACAGAACCTGCTGATGTGACCTGGTTCACCACAGTTGAAGCAGACTATTCCTTGCTGAGTAGCACGCCTTGGTGCCTTACAATCACGAGCCAAATGACCAGGGTTGCCACAGTTGAAACACTTTCCACTACTACTTCCTTCTCCTGTTCGGGGTTGAGTCGGATAGGTAATAGCCTGAGTCTTCTTGCTTCCGTCGAAATTCCTCTTCTGCCCTTGGGTACGGTTCATTGGTGGTCTATTCCCAAAATTACCCCTTTGAGGCGGTCGGAATTCAAATTGTTTTCGGCTCACTCGGGCATCCTCTTCCAGATCAGTAGCCAAACCAACAAGTCCTTCAAACGATTTATCCAAGTGGCCGAGAGTCAGGCGACGAATCTGCGGTGTCAGCCCTTGATTGTACTTACGGATCTTCTTCTCTTCAGTATCAACCAGGTGTGGAGCAAACCGAGACAGTCTTTCAAACTGTGTGGTGTACTCTTGCACCGACTTGGTTCCTTGCGTCAGATCCATGAATTCCTTCTCTCTTCTGTGCCTCTCCGTAGCCGAGAAGTACTTCTCCAAAAATCTCCCTTTGAACGCAGTCCACGTCATTCCCGTTGCAGCTCCATTCCCGATAGTAGCTATGACCGAATCCCACCAATCTGCGGCAGCATCGGTCAGCTGAAACGTAGCCAATCTTCTCTTGTCTATCTCGTTGCATTGGACAGCTTCGAACATCCGGTCCATCTGTCTCAACCACTGTTCCGCCTTCCAGGGTTCCGCGGTACCCGCAAACTGTTCGGGCCTTAGAGCACGGAATCTTTCTAGCAACTTGTCTCCCGTTTGACGGTCTCTTCGGTTGTCGTTCGTATTACCGATTCTTTCTAACCGTCTGATAAATGCTTCAAACATCCCTGTAGGATCAGCAGCCTCGGGCGCTCCCTCGATCAGGTTCCTGTTTCTCCTGACTCCTCCAGCCATTCTATGCATGATAGTGGTAGTAGAATGAGAAACATGCATGCAACAGTGCTATGAAGTAATTTAAATGACAACAACATTCAAAAGAGTATATCTTATATATATAACTTCTGTCAAGTAGATACAAAAAGCATGTATGGTCAGATCAATGCCTACCCTATCTGCATGGGTTAGGACGCATGCAAGAGTTAATGTTACAAAAATGGGGTCATTGCCCTACACTCTAATGCATGTAATTACAGCTGCAAAAAGAGACAGAGCTAATAGTCAAAAGTAGTTAATATGTACAAGTCATAACTAGAACGTCAATCATCTCCATAAGCGGCTATCAGGAGATCTAGCGAATCGACAGGGCGAAATCGCTGAACAACGAACGGTCCAACCCTGTCATAGCTGTGAGAGGTGGACGATGAAGCAGGTACAGGAGCATCTGCCTCATCTACCATCTCCTCAGGCAGGGCTAGCTCTAGTGCTAGCTCAGCCTCGAGCTCAGCGGCAAGATCATCTAGACCTATGCCGTCCTCTAAGATCTCCCCACCTACTGGGACCACATGAACAACCTCTACATCGTCCTCAGCAATGGGAACCACCGGCGGAGGCATCTCCAACTGAGCCAGATGAGCATGCACGATCTGGATCTCGAAGGGAAGGTAGAAAGCATCGCTATCGACCAACCTCAGAATCTCGACCAAAACTAGACGCTGAGCCTCTGCGAAATATCGAAGCTCTAAACGGATACGGGTCAGGTCAACAAGGCCTACCACGTGAACCTGGTGCCATACCTCAGATACTACCGTCGTCACGGCCAACTGCTCTACGGCCGCCTGATATAAGTCGAGAAAAGCTGGGATCACTGCCCCAGGTATCACGAAGTGTCCTCCAAACCTGTCTGGTACATAAAGTGGGGGAGCTGGATCCATACCTGATAAAAAGGTACTACTTAAAGTCAGAACAGAATAATCTTAGGCGCTTGGGTTCTGAGTCTATCCTCCCTGTCGTATCATCGGATGTGTAACACTTAATGGAATGTGGAATCGGGTCTATACTGGTAAACCCTAACCTGGCTAAACTATCTTGAGATAAATAATAACCTGGCTTTGATACCACTAAATCCTGTCACGCCCCGACGTAGCATAAATAAGGAAAGCGTTTAATTTCCTTTATGGACCCGTAGGTCGCGACAGTTTGAAGGATCGATTCCGTCCCAAACGTCAAACAACAAAACATATAATCAGAGTAAAGCAATCAAGGCTTACAAAAATTTTCTATCTTATTACATCTTATGAACCGGGGTCAACTAAGGCACAGACCGCCTTGAAAATAAAATAATATCTTAGAGTCTGTTACAGTCATCCTTAAAACAAAACAGTTCATAACTTAAAACAGATAAACTTAAAACATATAATAAACAGTTTCTTTATTCCAGAAGCAGCCATTCTCAATTAGCATAGTCGTATGATTCCTGCTGGTTATAACCTGAAAAGCCTGAACACGAATGTCCAGGACGCATCAACGTCGTCAGCTTCAAGAAGCTGGTGAGTATTAAAAACATGACTTTGAATGTAAAACATACCCATTTACCTTTTTCCATTTCCCATTTAAATCCACAAGTTTATAATTGAAGTAAGAAGCTCATTTAGAAAACATTCACAACATTATTTAAAGAGGGTAAATTTACACAGATGGGACCGTGTATGAGAACAATGCACCACACTCATCTTGCCGACGCTTTTCTCTCGACAGCCACAACAACCCACTATCCTACTCTTGGTATCTTTGAAACACTCAGATAGCCACACTTTAGCAACGGGGCGCCAGGGAGTGTCCAGTTTGCCTCACACTTTGGTCCGGGGTACCAGGGAGTGTCCAATGCCTCACACTTTGAATACCCTAACCGCCATGCAAATACCGGGGCGACCCCTCACACAGTATCCAGACTCGAGTTATCAGGGGGTGTCCGTAGGCCACACTTTAGCACTACCATGGGTGCCAGGGAGTGTCCGAGTTCGGCTTCACACACTTTAATGCTTCCATGGGCGTCAGGGAGTGTCCATATTTGCCACCGTCGCATTTCAAAGATACCCTCTTCCACAATCTCAACCACAACCACAACCACGACCACAAACACAAACTCATACTCTTTCCACACTACCATTACTCTTTTCCACACAGACTGACACCCCTATGCATGTACCACTGACCCACATGAATGGTATGCACTTAAACAAAAATGCTGAATTAAAGGAACAACACGCGTACGGGGATTAATGAGTCATACTACAATGTTTTAATCATTCAAACATAACCAAATAGAGTTCTGATTAACCAAGTTTCCCAAACAGAACCTCAACAGTATATAAATTTCATCCAAACAGTCCCTTAACAGAAAAACAGACAAAAACAGAAACTGCTAAACCTCGCGCGCGCGGGCCGCTCGCGCGAAGGGCCGCTCGTGCGATAAGCCCATTTTCCTTTTATTAATAAACTTTTCTGTCTGCCTGAGGAAAGCAAGGTCGCGCGCGCGGATCGCTCGCGCGAAGGGGTTCTCGCGCGACCCTCGCTCGCGCGAAGTGCCAAATTTTTACTTTATATATATAAACTTTTCTGTCTGCCTGGAGACGCCTACCTCGCGCGCGCGGGTCGCTCGCGTGGGCCGCTCGCGCGAATCTCGCGTGCGCGATCGTGGCACGAGATGAAGCTGAGGCTTCGTCTTCTTCGCAGAAACTGCTCTGTTTCAGCTTAAGGGGTCCAAAATGACCCATTTTGGAATTCTAAAGTATATAGGACATATGATATATGATTCTCTTCAGTTTTTCACAAGGATTAAGAATCTAAAGTCAATTTAACACCATTTGATTCATAGCTCTCTAATTTTAGGAAAAAATAAAACATGTCAAAACTTAATTTCTAATATACTTTCTTATATGAACGAATTGGGTTCTAAAACTTCAGACATGGCATGTATGATGTATAATCTTCCATATTCATCTCTAAAAACGAAATATGATTGAGTTTGGAAAATGGTGATTTTTGAAGCTCAAGCTTCCATGGACGAATTTAGCAATGGTGCTTCAATTATACATACACATGCTCAGTAAATAAGTATAGAATTACATTGGGAGTGAGTTAATAATACCCACTGTGATAAGGAGGTGTGTGATTGTTGAGAAAGATAAGCACAAAAATAAAATACTCCAAGCTTGGCTATGGTGATTGAAGCTTCCTCTCTCTATATAATTTCTGTATTAACTCTCTGAGTTTTCTCTGAAACTCTCTAATTTTTCAGAATTATGTGTGTGCTGAAAGTGATATGTGTGGTGTATATTGGATGTATATATAGAGCTCCCAATGCTTGGGCTCCAAGAAGATCCTAATTCACTCAACAATTGGTTTAGATTATCTACTAAACTAAATACTCAGCACATAAATCTGATATACACACAATACATATACGTAGATAATTCTCCAGATGGTGAAGAGGCAATATAGAGTAGTAGGGGTCAATTTGTATGTGTTTGGGAATTTAGCTTATGGCATTAAATTAACACACACACAATTTCAATACCCAAACAAGGCATATCTAATGATTACTTGCCATAAATGGCAATAAAGCAAATGTCCAAATCGGTCACTTCCAAAATTTGTGGAAGTTAAACACAACATGGACAGTTTTGAACATAAACTGGTATTTTCGGGGCGCGGTGGTCACCACAAAAATACAGGAATTCCATTTTAACGTAAGAATTGATTTTCTGGTTTTATAAAAATACTGATTGAGTCAATAGAAGTTATTTTCACCGTTTTGAAATACAGATTTTGAAATCCACACAGGTATTACTAACTTTTGTAAAATTACAGTTTGGCCCCCAATAAACTTTAAATGTGAATTAGATAAGAAATTAATATTCCAAACAAGTGACTGGAATTAAAGTAAAAGCAGACCATGCCAATTGAATTTAAATATGCCAATGCCAATACACATAAATTAAATATGGACATGAATTTTAAATTAAATGGAAATGCAGGTTGTTACAGTGTTTCTACTTTCTCAATCAGAAAAAGGTGTTTATAATTATATCACATCCAAATAGGCCTAAATCACTGAATCAAAATTTCTCTGACTCTCATAACCTAATAACTACAAAAGAAACCCCTAAAGCCTTCCAACAAAACATTATCAAGAGTAGTAACATACTTTAATCTAATGGAGACGACGACACACAGTGGGTGTGTAAATGTGTGTGAACATACACAGTGGGTGTATGTATGAGAGAGATTGAAAGACATTCAGATTCTCAGAGATTTAGACTGAGATTGAAGGAGACATTCAGATTCTTAGATATTTAGACTGAGTTGAGATTCAGATTGAAAGAGAGTTTCAGATTCTCACCTGACCATGGCGGAGTCGAGGAGGCGGCACTGTGGCGGAGTCGAGAAGGCGGCGCTGCGGTGGAGAGGCAGATCAGCTTCTTCTCCCGTAGATTGAGATCTCACCCTCTCTCTCTCTCTTGTCTTCCCCTTTTTCTTTCTCTCTCTTTCGCTTCTTCTGCTGCTCGTTCAAAAGAGGGAAAATATTTTACCCTTTTCTTTTTCTTTTTCTTTTTTATATCTTTTATTTATTTTACCCTACATTTGTAACGGTAATTTGCCGTTACTATATTTTTTACAACCGTTACAAAATTTAAAATTTCCCTTGTTAAATATTACTAACGGAATTTGTTCTTTTCTAACGGAAATTTACCGTTGACAATTCGTAACGGTAAATTACCGTTAGAAAACCGAAACCATCTGTGTTACAAAAGTGGCCAAATGGTGTAGTGAATTGGATACACAAAAATTATCTTTTATTAAACAATTCTCATAATAGCATTGCCCTTTTGTTATATCACAAATTTGAAATTCAAATTTTGAAACCATAACATTATACTATTGACACAAAAATACACACATGGGAAACATACATGCACTCTTGTCCATCTGTACGATTATATACATCCATTGAACGTACTATTGCCAAGAATTGAACTATATATATTCATTTTTTCTTAGAGTAATATTTTGCTTCTCAAATTTGTATCTTAGAAGTGCTTCTCAAATGATGTGACAGTGGATCTAGATAAATAACTTCCAATCAAAATTCAACTTACCCCACTATATTAGACCTGACTCCACTGCCACATAATTTAAAAAATATTTTTGACATAAAAATTTAAAAACATAGCATTATTCTTATTTTATTGAGGTCAATCCTTATTTAATGCCTAACATTGCATAAAGTCAATAAATCGTGCATCCACGTCTTAATAAACCATTTTTATTTTATATTTTATTTTATTTTTTATTGAGGTCAGAGTCTTAATATGCCCCCGAAAACTATATATAGCAAAAGGTGACCAAAAGTAGTAGTCCAATATCGTGTCCACCACCTTGTAAGTTGTGATCTTCTCTCTCTATATCTATCCAAGTGTATATATAAACATCTATAATCTCAAGGTGTCCCACATCGATCTCAACCCAATGACCTCCCTAATCCCAACCCTCTTGGTCTTTTCTCTTCTAACTTGCTATGCCTCAACTTTACAAGCTCACGCATCAACCTACACTACTCGACAGCCCACCAATTACAAAGTCATGAACACAATAGACTCATGTTGGCGCACAAAATCAAATTGGGCCTATAACCGCCGTGCCTTAGCCGATTGTGCCATAGGCTTTGGCAAAGGTGCAATGGGAGGCAAATTTGGTGCAACCTACGTAGTCACCGACCCGTCCGACGACCCGATTAACCCAAAACCGGGCACCCTCCGATACGGTGTGATCCAAACAAAGCCACTTTGGATTATATTTGGTAAAAACATGGTCATAAAACTTCAAAATGAGCTTATCATGAATAGTTACAAGACTCTAGATGGTAGAGGAGTGAAAGTAGAGATAGGGTACGGACCATGCATAACAATACAAGGTGTGAGCAATATAATTATACATGGGATTGGTATACATGATTGTAAGAAGGGGAAGTCTGGCCTTGTTAGGAGCACTCCAATGCATGTGGGCCATAGGCTTGGCTCTGATGGAGATTCCATTAGTGTTTTTGCTTCTTCCAATATTTGGATTGACCATTGCTTCTTAGCGCGTAGCTTTGATGGGCTTATCGATGTTATACATGCTTCCACGGCCATCACTATATCTAACAATTACTTCACCGACCATGATAAAGTAAGTGATTTTATGTTTTGTAGTAATTAATTTCTAGTTTACTATATATGCATTTCACAAACACACACAAAATTTGTAGGTTTCGACATATTTATGTAGCATTAAAACGCGAATGAAACCCATGCCCACAAGAAAGTTTCGCCTTATGCCTTGTATTTTTAGGGTAAAATACATTTTGCACCTTAAAACTATATCTTGCTTAGTACTTTGGTCTTTAAACAAATTTTCTTTTTTCGTATTTTGGTTCTCCAACTAACATTTTGTAGTTGTTTGTCCCATCTGTCACTTTAGCGTTTTAAAAGTGACGGAAAAATTTATTTTAATTACATATAAACCTCCTATAGTACTTAGACCTTTCGCTTTGTCCCCTGTTTTATTTTTTGGTCAATCTAAATGGAGTTTTATTAGACATGCAAAAAGTCATGAGGAGGTACAACACACTTCAATAAGTAGCAGAGCTCAATAAAAGATAGAAATTTATCAAAGAGCTCAAACGAATCCCTTTTGGACTGTTTGACAACAACTTTTTTTTTTTTTTTTTTAATGTAATTAAATTACAAAAAATTGCGATTGGTACACGTTGTTTAAGGTAGCTATTGGCCAATTGCAATTGCAGAGGCTATTTTGCTAAATATTTAATTTTAGCTTTTGGAGTTTCTTAAGTATTGAAAAAATGACAGTTGTTGCCAAACATGGCCCAAACATGGGGTATATATATAATTAAAATAACTTTTTCCGTCACTTTTAATGGCTAAAAGTGACAGATGGGGAAAACTGCCATAAAATGTTAATTGAGGGACCAAAATACGGAAAAATAAAATTATTTAGGAATCAAAGTGCAAAACAATGTATAGTTTCAGAGTACAAAATACATTTTACCCATATTTTTAATTATAGCATTTTAGGCCCTCAATTTATTATAAATGCTTGTCAATTGATTAAGGACATTTGTTATCGGTGCAGAAAGAATGACAGAATCGACGAGGCTCAAAGTTAACAGCTAACTTTGAGCTATGAGAACACTTAATTTTTATTGGGCTATGAGAACACTTTAGCTCCCTGTAATTACACAAAAGTTTCATTTTGGGCATTCTCCATTCTATTTTATTATTATTATTATTTTTTATGCTATTAAGAATTGTTCTTAATTTACATGCATGCTAAATCTAGAGTTCAAAGTGTTGCAATTAAAAATGTAATTCCCAAAATAAAACTTTCGTATAGTTAGTGGGTACGGTAAAACTTATGTTAGCGTTCTTACAAAAAAAAATAGGGAATTGTTATTGCCACTCCATCGTTGAACTAAGGCACTCCATGGTACCATTCTTAGAGCATGTGGTACCATGTATGCAACTATGTATGCAATGCATGACATACATGATACCACATATTCTAAGAGTGGTACTATGGAGTGCCTTAGTTCAATGATGGAGTGGAAATAACATCACCCAAAAAATAATAATAATTATGTTAGGCTGATAAGAAATAATTCCACATGGTATTTCTCAATGTACATGATCCCTCTATATGTAGAATATTAAGTAATGACCAATGGTATGTTTTTAAAAAAAAAAATTCAAAAGTATTTTTCAACACATGTGGCAGTAGGTCTAATTGATTTTAATTGGTTGATATTAAAGAGGGGTCCACTATCATATGTATTGGAAAATATTTTTTGAGAAAAAAATTTGAGAAGCATAGCATTATTCCTAAGTAAATATAATTCAAACTCATTCTAGATATTTGGTTGAACTATATTTCTAATTTAATTCTTAATTTAGCCACCGTGATATAAGTGTCTAGTTCCGTTTTTGCAAAAGGCGTCACACAGATATTACACTTACATGAGATAGTTTTTCAATTATAATGAACAATTATTCTATGTGACCTTCACATTATACTAATAACCATTGTAATTAGTAATTACTCCACTAATACAGAAATCACGTGAGACTCACAATACTCTCAAGTGATCAAGTAATAGTGGACGTCACATCCTGATCTAACGATCCCATCGCCAAAGGGTACTGTGCATCTAATTAAGTTCAAAATATTTTTTTTTTTGGTAAGGTAATGTTATTTGGACATAATGATGCCAATGTAGAAGATAAAGCGATGAAAGTAACAGTTGTATTCAACCATTTTGGCACTGGTTTAATTCAAAGGATGCCAAGGTGAGGAGGTTTTTTTTTATATATTTATTGTTTTTTATTTTACATAGGTTTTGCAAATGTAATTATGTAAGCAATAATGCTATATGTACTTAAAAAAGTGCACTGAAATAGTATACCAAATAATCTATCAAAATAAAAGACACTAATCATTCAATGTACTATTGCGATAGACTTTTTCGGTATCCCAAAACTTACTTTCATATAAACAAGTAATATATGTAACTTTTTTTGAACATTCATATATGAACTTAATACTATATGAATGTGAATCAAGGCGCTGTGTATTACAATTTTGCAGGGTGAGGCTAGGCTATGCCCACGTGGCCAACAATAGGTATGACGAGTGGAAAATGTACGCCATTGGTGGCAGTGCTAACCCAACCATCTTCAGTGAAGGAAACTACTTTATGGCCCCTAATGATTATACTGCTAAACAGGTACTAACATATAAATGTATGTAGAGAGAGAGAGTGAAGAGTCTCTTAGGTGCATTAGGTAAATGCACTAATTAATATATTAAACTTTTAAATCTATATAATTTGTGGTTTAACCGTTTTGTTAATTTGTTATTTTAAGTTTAAAAACCTAAGACACTTACCCAATCCACTAATACATGTATACATATAAATACACATATACTAATGTGAATATGTAGATGTTCCCATGACCATTTACAAGCACTGTGGAGTAATAGATAAGCTTTTAACAGAAAATTCTTTGAAATTGAATTTTTATTATTGATGAAAGTCACTCCGCTAATTACAATTCTTTGAAAAAACAAAAGGTAACGTAATGACTTCCTCCATTCCAAATTTAGAGTTGCACTTTGGGAAGCCAACATACATTTTAAGGAGATATTACAACTGTTTATTTTGTTTTGTCTTATTATAGATTTCAAGGAAGGGTAATTTTGAAAAGTTTGTAAAAATTATATACAAAATTTTGAAAGTATACTATATTTTGAGACATCCCAAAATAGAATAGTGGAATCTAAAAATGTGATGGTGGGGGTATGATAGAAAAGGAATGTACCATAAATACCGAGAATATGCAAATTTGAGTTAAGTTTGAGTTCGAAAACCATATATCCTCTTAATAAGAGCAACTCTAACCACATTATTCATATTCAATTTCTAGCTGTTTTGGAGAATCAAAGTGCATTTTTGGAGCTCCAATGGATTCTCTAAATGGTTCTCCATTTTGGGTAACCCTTTCTTGGTTCTCCACATTTGAGGAGAGAGAGTGTGAATATGAATAATTACCCATAAGTAAATAATACATATCACATTCATTTAAGGAGAGAGAGTGCATTAAAATTTTCAATTTTTGTATAAAAAATTAATATAATAATTCAAACCTCCCTATAATGAAGAATATGGTTAGAGTTGGGGGTTTAAAACTGATTAATTAAAATAACTTTTTAACTATTTTGGTTAAAAATTAGAGAATTTTTAAATAATGTGGTTGGAGATAATTTGTAAAGTTACCAATGAAACAAAACATTATTATAAATAATAATAATAAAAAAATTAACATTCAAAAAATGGCAATATGTTTTTTTTTCCAAGACTTAATTGAAACAATGTAGTTGGCCTGAAAAAATAGCTTCTGGGATTATTTAAAAAAAAAAAAAAAGAACAAAAAAAGAAGAAAAAATTGCTTCCAAATAGTATTCAAACGAAATTTTAGTACCGTGGCACACTGGCACTTGCGTTCAAAATGCATCTTCAAGACTTCAACTTGTTCTGCATCAATAGTTCACACATACCACCGCTTTTTTTGTTATTTATTATTATTATTATTATTATTATTTATTTATTTATTTATTTTCACCATTGTATGCATTTATCATGCGCTTACTTTTATTAAGTATATACAAGGGCGGAGTTATGATTTTTTTAGTTGGGGGGCTTGTGATGGGATAGATGTGTGTACAAGTACAATTAGTGGGCCTATACGCCCGGAGACAAATTTTTTTTTTTGAATCCATTTATATATAATTTTTGTAGTATAATTAGGCCAATATAGTACACATAATTTCTTTCTTCTTTGATTTATTTATTTATTTAATATGGGAGGAACTCATTACACATACTACGTACATCTAATTTTATTTTGGGAAAAATTCCTTTTACCCCTGTGATTATATTCATTTTCTCATAATCTCCTGTAGTTCATTTTGTAACACTTAACCCCTCTGTACTACGGACTAAAGTTAGACTGTTAACTTTTCTAACGGGAAAAAAAGGAAATGACGTTAATACCCACAAGCCCCTATACATACTCTTTAGGAAAAAATACATTTTACCCCCTATAGTTACACCCATGTTCTCATAACCCCCTGTGGTTCATTTTTGTAACACTTAACCCCCCTGTACTAATAACTGAAGTGGGACTGTCGTTAGAAAAGTTAACAGTCTCACTTCAGTTCGTAGTATAGGGGGGTTAAGTGTTACAAAATGAAACAAAGGAGGATTATGAGAAAATGAGTGTAACCACAGGGGGTAAAATGTATTCTCCCCTTTTATTTTTCTCCACATAAATCTTTATTTTGTTCCCAAAAAATGGGACGTTATAGCCCATACTAACCCTCTCCCCTTTCACCCTCAAGTATGTATATATGTATAGAAACACATATACACTCAGACTAATATGACATGGGTGATAATTAAATTAAATGTGCAACGACAGGTTACAAAGAGAGAGGTTAAAAGTGGATGGAAGAATTGGAAATGGAGGTCTTCCAAGGATATGTTTATGAATGGGGCATATTTTGTTCAATCTGGATATGGGAGTTGTGCCCCACTCTACTCTCGATCTCAATCATTTACAGTCGCTGATGGATCTCAGGTCCTTTCTCTAACGTCTGATGCTGGTCCACTGAGATGTGTTATTAATAAATCATGTTAATTAATTAATTAATTACACTTTGTGTATGATGTTTTTTTTTTTTTTTTTTTTATAATAATAATCTTGCTATCTCCTTTTGCAATTTTTCTCCACTGTTATTTAATTTGGTGGCCCTACTGATTCACTTAAATACACACACAAATGTGAACCTGGCTGGCCCCTTTTACTTTTTTTTTTTTTCTTTATTGAAGGCAAGTGTTGGATTCAGTGTGTTAGAAGTGCTTCACACGGAGTTACATCAAGGATGTACATGTCACTGTAAATACAATGTAGTTGTTGTAAAGCTTTAGGGTTTTCTTTTTAACTCACAAATAGCATTTCATTGCATCACAATAAAGTAAATCCCAAGTGAAATCAGTACAGCATCTAAAAAACAAAATACATGAGACAACAAACATCAACAAAAGAAAAATAAGAACAAACACAACAAAAAAACACAAAAAAAAAAAAAAAAAAACCCATCTGAAGCCGCACCACATCTCCCATTTAAAGATATCTCGGACTGTGGCACCGTTAAAAGTTGGGACTGAGGAGAAGCTACCAACCAACTACCAGCAACAAGGATCACAGAGCATCACAGCTGTACTAAGAGCCCACCCAACACCAGATCTGACGAGAAAACATTAGATTTGGACAGAAGAACTCCGGATCTAGGCACAAAAATAACGAATCCAAGGATCTGTTGAAAAACCCAAGAAAACCAAAAAAAAAAAAAAAACCCCAACACACACACACACCCCGCGCAAACTCTACTAAAAAGAGACACTGCAAAGTATGAATGTTGTCCCTTTGAGTTTTTAAAAAAGAAAAACAGAATTAGCTGCTATCAATTGATCTATAAAGTGACAACTTAATTGAAAACTTAATAATATTATTTTAAAATTTTTTTTTTTGAACGGCAAATTTCATTTACATAGTCAATTACACAGCAATAAGCAGACAGTTTACACATTCCTCCCTAAGAAGAAGACCACTACAAACAGCCCCAAAAACCAAACTGTAGGTTCCAATTTGAAACAAACTTCCTTTTAATAAGTTTCAAGAAAGGAACCTCCAAAAAAGAGGATAAGAGAGTAAGCAACCAAAAATTACACCAAACCCATCCCAAAAACAGAAATGATTGCCAAGGCAGAATAAAAACAGATAATAGTTGCAGAGTATACAAAAATGAATATTCTTCTTCTCATTAGATCAAATCAAGATACATCCTACGATATATATCATCTGCTATATATGTATAATATACATCAAAACAGACTCTATAAAAGACTCCTACCTAACTCTCTGTTAGTGGAAGACTCCTACCTAACTTTCTGTTAGTGGAGGACAGCTGTCACTTGGCTGAGCAATATCACTTGGCTAGTGGAGGACAGCTGTCACTTGACTGAGCAATATCACTTATAGTCGAGCTGATACTATGAGTATCACTAACACACCCCCTCAAACTGATGTGTGGATCAAAACTCATCAGTTTGTCTCTAAACTTGATGAAACGAGCTGAAGTAAGCCCTTTGGTGAAGAAATCAGCTAATTGATCTTCAGAAGAGACGTAGTGAATAGCAAGATCTTTGGACAATACTTTTTCTCGCACATAATGATAATCAATTTCGATATGTTTAGTCCGTGCATGAAAAACAGGATTGGAAGCAAGAGCAAGGGCTGAAATGTTATCACAGAACAAAGTAGGAATGTGGGGCAAAGGCAGCTGAAGATCACATAACAACATTCGAACCCAGGAGACTTCAGCAGCAGTAATAGCTAAAGCCCTGTACTCAGCTTCTGTGGAGGATCTTGCCACAGTATGCTGCTTCTTGGCACCCCAGCTAATAGGATCAGAACCAAGGAAAACAAGTAAACCAGTTGTAGACCTTCTGTCATTAGGATCACCAGCCCAGTCTGCATCTGTAAAGGCGGACAAATTCAAATTGTTCTTTTTGTAATGGAGGCCCATAGAGGAGGTACCTTTCAAATAACGTAGGATACGCTTAACAGCAGTAAAATGAACATCAGAGGGAGATTGCATGTACTGGGCCACATGATTAACAGCAAAAGAGATATCAGGTCTGGTAAAGGTGAGATATTGAAGACCACCCACAATGCTTCTATATAATGTGGGGTCTGTCAAGAGGTGGCCATCGGTTTTGCTCAGCCTAGCAGTGCTAGGACAAGGGGTTTTACAGGGCTTGGATTCATGCATATTGCACTTAACAAGCAAATCATTCAAGTACTTGGTTTGGGTAACATGAATCCCAGAAGAGGAGGTAGAAATTCGAAGACCTAAAAAATACTTCAGCAGGCCAAGGTCTTTCATTTCAAAAACTGAGCTGAGACTATTGATTAAGGTAGTGACATAAGACTGATCATTACCTGTGATGAGAATATCATCAACATAGAGTAACAAATAAGTAACAGAGGACCCAGATGTTCGGATAAATAAAGAGGTATCAGCTTTGGATTGGGAGAAATGAAGCTGAAGAAGCTGATTGGTGAAGGTGGAGAACCAAGATCTGGGAGCCTGTTTGAGACCATAGATGGCCTTATGAAGTTTGCAAACAAATTGAGGGTGAAGAGGATCAACATAGCCTGGGGGCTGAGTCATATAGACTTCCTCATCAAGAGTGCCATGCAAAAAGGCATTCTTAACATCTAGCTGTCTTAAAGACCAACCAAAATGAGCTGCTAACTTTAAAACCAACCGGACTGTGGTATGCTTTACCACTGGACTGAAAGTCTCAGTGTAATCAAGGCCTGCTTCTTGGTGGAACCCTTTGGCCACTAGTCTGGCTTTGTATCTAGAAATACTACCATCAGAATTATGCTTGATCTTATACACCCATTTGCACCCAACCAAATTTTTGTTGGGAGGAAATGGAACCAAGGACCAAGTACCTTGCTTGTGGAGAGAGGAGAATTCCTCAGCCATGGCATCCCTCCATTCTGGAGACCTAGAGGCTGTGGTATAGCAAGTGGGTTCAGAGGGAGAACATTGAGTGAGAAAGACCTTCTTCTTGGAAATACCAGATTTGGATCGAGTTTGCATAGGATGAGAGGGGGGGAGAGGGTGAGAGGGAGGAACAGGGGCTGAAGGAGAAGGTAGAGAAGTAGGAGAAAAGACAGAATTAGAAGAAACAGAATATGGCTGAACTGGAGGAAAGAATAGAGGAAGGGGTGGTGGTATAGATTTGGAAACTGCACTAGTGGAAGTGACACTGGAAGTAGACTCTGGAGAAGACACAGATGGAGGAGAAAGAGGGTTCAACCAATGAGACATAGAATAAATGTGAGGACTGCCAAGATAGGCACCAGGAAAAAATGTTTCATCAAACACAACATGTCGAGAAACATACAGGCGATTGTGAGAGAAATCCAAGCACAAAAAGCCTTTATAATCAGAGGGGTAACCCAAGAACAAACATCTGGAAGTTCTGGGTTCAAGCTTATTTTTGTTATAAGGCCGGAGTAAGGGGTAACAAGCACATCCAAACACTTTCATGGAGGTATAATCTGGAGGATGAGAGTAAAGAAGCTCAAAGGGAGACTTATTGGAAGTGGTGGGACTAGGCATCCTGTTAATAAGATAAGTAGCAGTGGAAAAGGCATGAAACCAATACTTAGGATCCAGAGAAGCAGTAGAGAGAAGGGTGATGCCAGTTTCTACTATATGTCTATGCTTCCTCTCAGCAACTCCATTTTGCTGAGAGGTATGAGGGCAAGACCTTTGATGTTGAATCCCATTAGAAGAAAGCAATTCCAGAAATTCTTTCTTTTTATACTCACCACCACCATCAGTTCGAAAAACTTTAATTTTGGTATTGAACATGTTTTCAACAAGAGCTTTGAACTGAGTGAATTTCAAAAATGTTTCAGATTTATGAGTCAAAGGATAAATCCAAGTAAACCTAGAAAAATCATCAATAAATGATACAAAATAGTTGAATCCATGCGAAGACACATAAGGAGATGTTCCCCAGAGGTCACTATGAACAAGTTCAAGAGGAAAAGTAGAAACAGTAGTAGACAGAGAAAAAGGAAGTTTACTCATTTTGCCAACCAAGCAATGTTCACACAATGAAATGTTTTCAACATGAGTGTTCTGTACAGAGGGATTGACATGAGCTAACATTTTATTCAAAACAGTAGAAGATGGGTGGCCTAGCCGATTATGCCACAAAACATTGGAAACTTTCTGTCCTAAATGTGCAGAATGTGAAAAAGTAGATGCAGGAGATGAAGCTGAGAATGCAGACTTGGAGAACTGAGATGTTGGAGAAGCTGAGGTGAATCTGGAAGTAGCTCGGGGCCATTATGGCAAGAGCTTTGGTACAAAATCTTCCCGGACGTTAGATCCTGAATTTGAAGCATCTTAGCATCAAATATACAACGGCAATTATTATCTAAACAAAGCTTGTGAACAGACAGAAGATTAGTGGAGATAGAAGGAACACAAAGTAGATTATGAAGATGAAACTGATGTGAAGATGTATGAATAGAACCTGAACCATTGTGAGAAATAGGAAGTGTCTGACCATTGGCTACTGATATACTGTCCCCTCCTTGATAGTCTGTAGAAATAGAGAAATTGGAAAGATCATGAGTGAGATGAGTAGAGGCACCAGAGTCTGTGTACCATGTATGAGGATCACTGCATGGAGAATCATAGGAAGCAGCCATAGCAATGAGAGGAGGCGGAGCTTTTCCTTGATAGGCATAGTCCATTCTGTGATAACATTCTGCTGCAGAATGGTTAGGTTTGTTGCAAATTTGACACACTAGTGGTGAGGGATGAAATGTAGATCTCGGATTGGAGGAAAACTGGGAATTGGAACCTCGAGGAAAGAAGGAATTGAATGGAGGTTGAAAATTGTGGTGATTGTTAGATCTGCCAAAACCAAAATTCTGATTTCGTCCACCACGATGTTTATGTCTTCCTCGGCCTCGGCCATGAAATTGATTGCCTCTTCCTGTGTTATTGAAGAAAGGAGGTCTGGACTGAGCCATCATAGCAGCAGAAACATGGTGATTCTGATTTTGCTTAGCAATGTTTTCCATAGCTAATTCCTCAGATCTAAGAAGAACATGCAAGTCTTCAAGAGATAGAGGTTGCGATCGTGTGCGGATTGATGTTCGAAAGGCACTAAATTCTGGTGGCAAACCATTTAGTGTGTAGATTAACAGATCTTCATCATCAACTCGAACAGAAACAGAAACAAGTTTATCTCTCGCTTCCTTGATCTTTTGAATGTAGACATCGATCGAGTCTGATCCTTTCATTATCGTTTGTAAATTTGTTTTGAGTTGCAGAATATTTGATCGTGTATTGGAGGAGAATCGCCTTTCCAAAGCATCCCAAACCTCTTTGGATGAAGTATATCCAACTATGTGCGACAGTGCCGTGGTAGATAGAGTCGCATTGATCAAGGTCATTAATGCTTGATCATGTGCAATCCAATTCTGATATTCAGAATTAATTTGATTCGTGATTGCGCCTCTCTCATCTCTCATGAATTGTTCAGGACAAGAGTTTGTTCCATCGATGAAACCAAACAGAGAGTGAGCTCGTAAAATTGCAGAAAACTGAAACTTCCATGGCACATAATTGCTCGAATCAAGCCTAATCGTAATAAGATTGCATATATTTGACAAGAGATAAATGGGGGAATAAGCCGATGAGCAGGATGAAGAAGATGAAATATTAGAAGAACTTGAAGCCATTTATATGAGACGATGGTCTCTCAATGGAGCTCTGATACCAAGATAATAGTTGCAGAGTATACAAAAATGAATATTCTTCTTCTCATTAGATCAAATCAAGATACATCCTACGATATATATCATCTGCTATATATGTATAATATACATCAAAACAGACTCTATAAAAGACTCCTACCTAACTCTCTGTTAGTGGAAGACTCCTACCTAACTTTCTGTTAGTGGAGGACAGCTGTCACTTGGCTGAGCAATATCACTTGGCTAGTGGAGGACAGCTGTCACTTGACTGAGCAATATCACTTATAGTCGAGCTGATACTATGAGTATCACTAACAAAAACAAGGCTGCTAAGGCATTGGCAAAAGCTCCCCAAAACCTGCTTAGCCCCCAGATGACAAAAACCGCTCCACTTTATATACCAAACAGCAACATAAGCATCTTAGCAAAACAAAACTGGAGACCACACCAGGTAGCACTTGATAACGTGTACAAATGTTTTTGCCAGAGTAATTCCACAATGAGCAAGCAATTAAATGCGCCAAGACCAAGCCTGTATTGCCTGGAAATGCAGCAACCCAACCATTCCATAGCTCAAAAACCATTGTACGGGGGATCGAAGACATACTGATAAAAAACGACCACATCACAATTTCTGCAGCAGGCCCCTGACAGCAGCAGCAGCCCATGGAACAAGAAATCTGTAATAAACTTGGCTAAGCCGACCCTGTCAAAAAATCTGCAGCAGGCCTCGAAATTGCAGCACCCCATTATTTTAATTTTAAGTAAAGAGGTTTTACTTATTATCAATATCATTTTGGTGAAGTTAATTTATTGATTTTATTCTGATGTATCTACTAGTACTCTTTTCGAAACGTAATTTTTCCAATGTTGACGAACTTTATTTAATTTTACACTTGAAACTGGAAGGGGTACACCTACTATGACTTGTTTGGCTTAAGTTTTACTTCTACAATTGCATCGCAGAAATATGGGATATGTCAAGTGCTCCGCGATAAAATTAAAAAAAAAAAAAAAAAAAAGTCATAGTAAAAATTTGACTTTTTATCCAATTTATATATAAACTCTCGTTACTGTAGAAATGCAAGAGCTTGAAGCAAAAAGTAAATCTCATTCTCAGTGATTTAAAGAATACAAATCAGTTTCTCTTATAGAGCTTTCAACAGAAGCTTAAGCCACTAAACAATTTTTATCAACTAAAACCAGAATTAGTTACAGCTTTGACAGCTCAGCAATACTGTAACTGAAACACAACTTCTCTAAGGACATTTGGCTAACATTCCCCCGCAAGTTGAGGAGAGGATCTTAGGATGTCTCATCAACTTGGACACGTGGAAGTAGCTTGTGTTTGAAATACTTGAAGCGAGAGATGGACAGAGTCTTGGTAAAAATTGTTATTACCTAGTAGGTAATCTGTATAAACAATATAAACTGATACTAAAAAAAAAACAGTAAGCAATCTGTGTAACCAATATAAACATGTAACAAAGGAAATAGTAAATGAAAATAGAAAATTGAATTAAACTCACTGTTACAGAATATAGAAACAATTATTTGAGACAGAATCCGAGCCCAGCGAATTGTTTCCTTAAGACGAATTTGCTCCCTCTCGGTGCACAAGGTTGATGAACAATCGTCTCCCAAGATAGAAAGGATTTTTCAATTCTGCAGAAGCTGCACATCAATCTCCAGAATACAGCGAACACAATATTGTATAATACTCGAATAACTATGATATGCAGTGCAGTGAAAGAGAGATTATTTTTTCGTGCTTATGAAATGAAATCAGAGGAGTATATATAAACAATGTAGTGACTGTTAGAATCAACACGTCCAAACGGAGCATTGCATCTGTTGGAGTGGTGACTTTACGAATCAACACATCCAAACAGAGCATTGCAACTGTTGGAGTGGTGACTGTACGAAAACAGCACAACCAAACAGGGCCTAATCACTGGAAGGACATGACTGTTAAAAAAAAAATTCTAGAGGAAAATTCAAATAATTTTTCTCCAAAAAGAATAGTCAACAAGCCCAGGACCTAGGATCCACGGCCCGCGCCCAAGCCCAGCCCAGCCGGCCGGCCGGTCGGTCGGCTGCGGCGACGCACGCGCGTGTGGGTGTGTGTGTGCGCGCGTGGGATAAATCCCACAAATGCCTAGGTCCTCCCCCCTTAACAAAAGTGGGTACCCCAAAGGGGCATGCCTTTAGTTGGCTTCCCTCTTAAATATACCCTTAAGCTCTTTGATGTTTTTCCTATGTGGGACAACCAAGGTTTCCCACACTTTTCCTCCTTCACCAATGTTTCACATGGGCCACTTTGGATGACAATTTCTCATTCATCCCTTATTGGATTTCAATATGTAAATATACGGCGTTCATCTCCTCACGGAGGAGAACGCATTCCAATGTGGTCCCGCCCCTAAAGACATGTGGGACCCACCTTAAATTGGAGCCAAAGTTTACATAAACCTTGTTATTTGAAGTCCAATTTTCCAACAATCCCCCACATGAATGAAATTGGCGACCTAACAATGTAAATGAAAATGCTGAAACAGTTCGAGTATCGACGAAGAATTACTGCTTCAGACTAAGTAGCCTAGTGGCTTTGAACTTGCCTTAGTGTAAAACTATCGGATTTACTAACCAGTGAGTAGATGAGATTATCTTTGAACTCCTAGTCGTTTGTGTAAACTTAGACAATAGAATTCACACAGCAATTCTTCTTACAGATTTGGTTCTCACGTTTGTGTTCCTTTTGGCCTTGAACACCTCTTGGTTCCGTGAGTATTTTAGAGAATTCAGCCTTTAAATTCTCATAGAAGCGGCCCCTTCTTACTCACGTAGGTGGTATCTATGAAGAGTATCCTGCAATACCCCACTTAGACGTTATCCAAAGTATAGATACCATTAAAAGCATATCTTATCCTGTTTCTCTCGGCAGATAAACACTAACTCATCTTTGAAATGGGAGAAGGAAGATATAATTCTTCTCAGTGTATTCCGAGTACTACATAGTTCGGTTTGCCCATTGAACCTAGATCTTGGGATCTCCAGTCAACTAGGTTGGGTTGACACCATGACGACTCTTGTTTAATGCATAGGCTTTAAACCCATTCCCCTCGATGAACTTTCCACTTGCTCTCTCGTTAGGCCTTTTGTAAGTGGATCTGCTATGTTTTCCTTTGACTTCACATAGTCAATGGATATGATCCCATTTGAGAGCAACTGTCGAACGGTATTATGTCGTCGATGAATATGACGAGACTTACCGTTATACATGTGACTCTGTGCTCTACCAATCGCAGATTGGCTATCACAATGTATACATATAGCAGGCACAGGTCGTGAC
The DNA here is from genome assembly GCA_033977485.1 of Hydrangea macrophylla. NCBI lineage: Eukaryota > Viridiplantae > Streptophyta > Magnoliopsida > Cornales > Hydrangeaceae > Hydrangea > Hydrangea macrophylla. Next base: position 110,191,334 of record CM066988.1, on the reverse strand, counting down.
CAATTTGGAATATCCTTTAGGAAGTTACGAAGCCATTCGGCCTCTTCCCTAGCTTTATCGAAGGCAATGAATTCGGATTCCATTGTAGATCTTGCAATACACGTTTGTTTTGAGGATTTCCAAGATACGGCTGCACCTCCAATTGTAAAGACATATCCACTTGTAGACTTTGAGTCTTTAGAATCCGATATCCAATTTGCGTCACAGTAACCTTCGAGTACGTGTGGATATCTGGTAAAGTGCAGTCCATAGTTTTGAGTTTCCTTTAAATATCTCAAAACTCTTAGTATAGCCTTCCAGTGAGTTTCTCCAGGATTACTTGTAAATCGACTTAATTTACTCACTGAGTATGCTATGTCTGGTCGAGTGCAGTTCATAATGTACATTAGACTGCCTATGATACGTGAATATTCTAATTGAGAATGCTTATTCCTTTATTCTTAGCTAAGTGAAGACTCATATCGATTGGAGTCTTCTTAGGTTTGATCTCATACTTCTTAAATTTTTTAAGTACTTTGTCAATGTAATGAGATTGAGACAATATTAGTCCTTCAGATGTTTTAGAAATTTTAATTCCTAATATAACATATGCGACACCCATGTCTTTCATATCAAACCTATTAGATAAGAATTGTTTAGTAATTCTTATCATCTCGGAATTGCTACCTATAATAAGCATATCATCAACGTAAAGACATACAATGATATATCCTTTTGGAGTGCTCTTCACGTACACACATTTGTCACACTCATTAATTTTGAATCCATTTGGTAATATTACATTATCAAATTTCTCATGCCATTGTTTCGGTGCTTGTTTTAAGCCGTACAAAGACTTAACAAGCCTGCACACTTTATTTTCTTGTCCAGGAGCCACAAACCCTTCGGGTTGTTCCATATATATTTCTTCTTCTAATTCTCCGTTCAAGAATGCTATCTTCACATCCATTTGATGGATTTCAAGATTATTCAGTGATGCAATAGCAATGAGCATCCGAATAGACGTTATTCTTGTAACGGAAGAATAAGTATCGAAATAATCTAGTCCTTCCTTTTGCCTATAGCCCTTGACTACAAGTCTAGCTTTATACTTATCTATTGATCCATCTGCTTTCATCTTCTTTTTGAAGATCCATTTATAACCCAAAGGTTTTGAGCCAGATGGAAGATCCACCAATTCCCAAGTATGGTTTTGCAAAATAGATTCAATTTCACTACTGATAGCTTCTTTCTAATATGAAGCTTCTGGAGAGGACATTGCTTCCTTGAACGTTCGAGGTTCATCTTCTACCAAATTTGTTAGAAAATCAGGGCCAAAAGATGTCGCCACTCTTGCCCTCTTACTCCGTCTAGGTTCCAAGTCCGTAGGATCTTGAACTATTGGAGTATCATTTGTACTATCTAGAGGTCTTTTGGACATTCTTGACTTTGGTGCATTCTTATAAGGAAATATATCCTCAAAGAATGTGGCATCCCTTGATTTTATAAATGTATTGATATGAATCTCAGGAATGTCAGATTTATATACCAAAAAGCGATATGCACTACTGTTATTGGCATAACCAATGAATACATAGTCAATGGTTTGGGGGTCCTATTTTCACCCTTTTAGGTTTAGGGACCGCCACTTTTGCTAAGCACCCCCACACTCTTAAGAATTTGTAAGATGGTCTGTGACCTTTCCATAATTCATAAGGTGTTTTTCCGGGTTTTCTTGTGAAGCACTTTGTTGAGAATATAATTTGCGGAGAGTATCGCCTCCCCCCACAAATTTTGGGGTAGTCCAGAACTTAACAACATAGCATTCATCATTTCTTTCAATGTTCGGTTCTTGCGTTCAGCAATACCATTAGATTGAGGTGAATAAGGAGCGGTAGTTTGATGAATGATTCCATGTTCTCCACAGAACTCCTCAAATGGTGATTCATATTCACCATCTCTATCGCTTCTTATTGCCTTAGTCTTTTTGCTAAGTTGATTCTCAACTTCATTTTTATAATGTTTAAACATTTCTATTGCTTCGTCTTTGCTTCTTAACAAATATACATAACTATATCTAGTGCAATCATCCACAAAAGTAATAAAATACTTTTTACCCCCTCTAGTTTGTACAAACTTTAAATCACAAATATCACTATGTATTAAATCTAAAGGTTCGGTATCACGATCAACATATTTAAAAGGAGGTCTTGTCATTTTAGATTCAACACATATCTCACATTTATTCTTCTTATCAATATCAATTTTTGGCAAAAAATCTAGATTACTGAATCTAAGCAAAGTATCATAATTAACATGACCTAATCTAGCATGCCAAATATTAGAAGACTCAAGCAAGTAAGAAGAAGCATTATTATTATTATTAATTGCATTAGGTACAATAGTCATTACATTCATCTTAAAGAGCCCATCACTAAGGTAGCCCTTTCCTACATACATCTCATTCTTAGTGAGTACAAACTTGTCAAAAACAAACACCAATTTAAAGCCATTCTTGCAAAGCAATGACCCCGAAACCAAATTCTTGCGAATATCGGGCACATGAAGCACATCATTGAGAGTTAATTCTTTGCCCGAGGTCATTTTCAGAATCACTTTCCCATGTCCTTCCACCTTGGAGCTTGAAGCATTACCCATATAGAGTTGTTCTTCGTGAGTCACAGGCTTGTAAGTAGAGAACATCCATTTGTTTGAACAAATATGGCGCGTAGCCCCAGTATCCACCCACCATTCTTTGGTATTGCCAACTAGATTGCATTCGGAGACAACCGCGGAGAGGTTAATGTCGGAAACACCGTTGGAAAGTGTCTCCACCTCGGCCACATTAGCTTGTTGATTTGGCTTCCTCTTTGGCTTACGACAGTCCTTTGCACGATGTGCATTTTTGCCACAGTTATAGCACTTGCCTTTAAACTTCTTAGGACCATGAGTTCCTTGACTTGGACCTCCGCCATCATGCTTCCTTTTCTTTTGACCATGTTCCACAACATTGGCCTTTGCTCCAAGAGAAGAACTTACACTCTTCTTTTCAAATCTACGATTATCTTCTTCAATCCTTAGTCTCACAATTAACTCTTCAAGATTCATCTCTTTGCGTTTGTGTTTGAGATAATTCTTGAAGTCTTTCCAAGTAGGCGGCAATTTTTCAATAATCGCAGCCACTTGAAAAGAATCACTTAGAGACATCCCTTCGGCATGAATATCATGTAGGATTACTTGAAGATCTTGAATTTGGCTAATAACAGATTTTGCATCTATCATCTTATAGTCAAGAAATTTACCAACTATGAATTTTTTCATGCCGGCATCCTCAGTTTTATATTTCTTGTCTAATGAGTCCCATAGTGCTTTGCTGATTCCATTTTACAATATACATTGTAAAGAGTGTTGTCTAATCCATTTAAAATATAATTTCGACACAAAAAATCAAAATTTTTCCATGAATCAACAGCAGCACTATTGGTTCCTCCTTCTACGAGTTCCAGAGGGTCCTCGCGAAGAAATTTAGCCAAATGCAATGTGGTTAAATAAAAGAGCATCTTTTGTTGCCAACGTTTGAAATCGGTTCCATTGAACTTTTCTGGTTTTTCCCCATGAGACAGATTCACGGTAGGAGCAGAAATAGATGAAGTAGTTGCTATTCTGAAAAAGAAGTTTTACCAAAAAAAAATTTGTTTCTTTATTATCACAAAATTAATAAAGACTGATTTAATAACTAAATTTAAAACCGAAAACAATTTCCAGTTTATAAGATATTTTTATTAAACAGTTTATAATCTATAAAACAATTTTATAAAACAGATTTATAAGACCAATTTTAATAACACAACAGATTTAAATAAACAGTAAACATATTACACTTTTAATAAACACTAACAGCTTTTTACTATTTTAGTTTTAATAAACACTAACAGTTTAAACAAAACAGATTATATAACAGAATTACTATTTTAGTTTTGTTCAGATTACCAGAAATTAAAACAAGCAAATTCGTCTTAAGATTGTTATTACCTACTAGGTAATCTGTATAAACAATATAAACTGATACTAAAAAAAAAACAGTAAGCAATCTGTGTAACCAATATAAACAGGTAACAAAGGAAACAGTAAATGAAAACAGAAAACTGAATTAAACTCACTGTTACAGAATATAGAAACAATTATTTGAGACAGAATCTGTCACGACCCATCCCACTACGCGTGGAAATAGGACACGTGGCACGCCATCAAGGCTTATCCAGTTCCATTAAAGTCAAATAGCAGCGGAAAACATTATTAAGATTCATTAAATTCAGAGTTATAAAAAGTTTTTGGCCAATTGAATCCTTTCAAAAGAAAACAGTTTTAAAAACAGAGGACCAGTCGACTGATCGAGGATCCGGTCGACTGGTGATCTCAAACAGAAAAGGTTTCCAAATATAATAGCCCATCCAGTCGACTGTGTCAGGGACCCAGTCGACTGGTGCCTAAAATTTTCAGTCGACTGAAAATGTCCAGTCGACTGGTGCCTTATCTAGCAGAATGCCATGGTCTGGGGCCCCATCCAGTCGACTGTTTTCTCCACCCAGTCGACTGAACCTCAGACGAAACAAAGCAGTAACCAATCCAACACAGCGGTCCAGTCGACTGGATCAAAAACCAGTCGACTGATTCCTATCAGCAAACCCAAAACTGCAGCTTTCCCCCTTAAGATTCTTCCGATTCTAAACCAACATATAACCACTCTATTCCATCATTTAAAACATAAATACAAGAGCGTTTACCAGGGATTACAAGTACCAAATCTAAGTTCAGATTAAATTACAACATATTACGAAAACTCAAATCCTTATACAAGTTTTAGGATTTAAACAAAAGCATATACAAGTGATTCCCCCGGCGTTCTTTAACGTCCTCACTCATCACGCTTCTTCTTGTCTTTCTTTTTACCTGCAATGGAGTACATCTCCACTGCTCAGCTATATGCTGAGCGTACAAGTTCTAACATATGCAATAAATGATAAACATGCTTTAATCTCATAAATCATATAAATAGTCTCTAGGGAGAAAAATACGCCTTCATCCGGTAGCGGCAAGTCCAAGCCTTAAACTGCGATGTCAATGGCTAGTCCAAGCCTACAACCATTACATCCCACAAGTGCCATGGCAAGTCCAAGCCTACAACCATGCACAGTAGCCGTCGCTACTCAAATTCTCAAACATCGAGAAGCTTACTCCGGCATGAATTTGTATAAGACTCCCCTTTGACCCACATAGACAACTCAACGTGCTCGCGTAAATTTAGACACACTTTTCACAATTTAGCGCGTGTATAAGTAACGGGCCTACAATTAACACATGGATTTTTCCCGGATCTCAATTTCGTCGTCGAAATATAAAACATATATTTCTCTATATTTCACAAGTTCGAACTTCATACCTCGTGCGATTTCCCCCAAACTTTGAAGGATCGACTAGAAGGCTAATTAATCGTCAGATTTCGAATTTGAGAAAAATTCCTACAAGTTTATACCTGTTTTTTCCAAAAGTCTAAAATTAAGATTTTTACAAACCTTGGCCAAACACGGCCTAAGTAGTATCAAAACGAAGATCTTACCTCCACGAGTTCAAATATGAAATCTGGAGAAAATCTGACGGACGAAAGGTCGTCGATCGGCGTCGCAAAGCCCGTTGGTAACCAATCTCCCTTCTCTCTCCTCTCTCTAGATATTTTGGAAAGTTTGGATGAGATTGAGATCTCATCCTAATCTATATATAGACAAACGTTCTGAAAATTACGTTTACCTCCCCGTAAGTTTCTCAAACTTCTAATTAACCCATGAAACTTCGCACACGTCCATTTTATAACTCTACGAGTGAAAACTATAAATTTCAAAAGTTTTCGACTAGGTTTCGTTTGGGTCCAAAATAACGTCCGAAAACTATATTCTGTGAAATCTCTACACAACCTACCCTTTTTAATTAACGTATCACTCACGTTCTCACCACAGTTCTCAAATGATATACAAAAGTATCCAAATACCAGAATTATACTACACAGGTATAATTACTATTCACAAAATACCATATAAGTCAAATAATATTTAAATCATATAAATGCCATTTACTCATGCTCATGCCATATGAACTATCATGTTCCCGTGTCCTCACTGACACCTTACCGTTGACTCACAGTCAACCTCAACTCAAATTATTAATAACATTAATAATTTCAAAAAAAATCTCAAATGATGTATTATAAAAAAAATCATAAATTTCTGGAACGGGTGTGACAGAATCCGAGCCTAGCGAATTGTTTCCTTAAGACGAATTTGCCCCCTCTCGGTGCACAAGGTTGATGAACAATCGTCTCCCAATATAGAATGGATTTTTCAATTCTGCAGAAGCTGCACTTCAATCTCCAGGATACAGCGAACACAATACTGTATAATACTCGAACAACTATGATATGCAGTGCAGTGAAAGAGAGAGATTATTTTTTCGTGCTTATGAAATAAAATCAGAGGAGTATATATAAGCAATGTAGTGACTGTTAGAATTAACACGTCCAAACGGAGCATTGCATCTGTTGGAGTGGTGACTTTACGAATCAACACATCCAAATAGAGCATTGCAACTGTTGGAGTGGTGACTGTACGAAAACAGCACAACCAAACAGGGCCTAATCACTGGAAGGACATGACTGTTAAAAAAAATTCTAGAGGGAAATTCAAATAAATTTTCTCCAAAAAGAATAGTCAACAAGCCCAGGACCCAAGACCCACGGCCCGCGCCCAAGCCCAACCCAGCCGGTCGGTCGGCGGAGGCGGCGGCGCGCGCGCGTGTGTGTGTGTGCGCGCGTGGGATAAATCCCGCAAATGCCTAGGTCCTCCCCCCTTAACAAAAGTGGGTACCCCAAAGGGGCATGCCCCTTAGTTGGCTTCCCTCTTAAATATACCCTTAAGCTCTTTGATGTTTTTCCTATGTGGGATAACCAAGGTTTCCCACATTTTTCCTCCTTCACCAATGTTTCACATGGGCCACTTTGAATGACAATTTCTCATTCATCCCTTATTGGATTTCAACATGTAAATATACGACGTTCATCTCCTCACGGAGGAGAACGCATTCCAATGTGGTCCAGCCCCTAAAGATGTGTGGGACCCACCTTAAATTGGAGCCAAAGTTTACATAAACCTTGTTATTTGAAGTCCAATTTTCCAACAAAAACATCTGCAATCTGATCCATAGTGGAAATATGAGACACCTAAAGTTGTCTTGAACAACCAGCTCTCGAACAAAATGGTATTCTACTTCAATATATTTGGTCCTGACATGAAATATAGGATTAGCAACTAAAGATATGGCATTGACATTATCACACCAAACAATAACCAGTGGAACATGAAGCTAAGCAAGAAGTTGTTGTAGCTAAACCAACTCTGCAACTGTATTGGAAAGTGCCTTGTATTTGGCCTCGGTGCTCGAATGGGCAACCGTTGGCTGTTTCTTGGAGCACCAATAAATAAGGTTGGGACCCAAAAACACACATTGGCCAAAGGTAGACCTTCTATCTTGTTGATCACTGGCCCAATCATTGCCTGTATAGGCACTGATCGAGTTGAAGAGGTCCTGGCTGAAAGAGCAAACCTTGTTTAAGAGTTCCTTTGATGTATTTGAGAATATATTTGACAGCTGTGAAATGGCAATTAAGAGGAGTCTGCATATGTTGACATACCCAATTCACAACAAAGGTGAGACCAAGTCGGGTGATGGTAAGATACTTGAGAGAACCCACAAGACTTCAATAAAGAGATGGATCAGAAAATGGTGAATTATCAGGATGAGAGAAAAGTTTAGATGCTGTGGGTGATGCATGTGGTTTACACTCAGGTATAGAGGCTTTGAGAAGAAGATTTGAAACATGTTTAGTTTGAGAAAAAAACAGACCCTGAGAAGAGGACTCTGCTTCAATTCCCATAAAATAATGAAGATCACCTAGTTCTTTTATGGAAAGAGACCTTTGCATGGAAGCTATGAGAGATGTAATCTTGGACATATCATTGTTAGTAACTAGGATATCATCAACATATACAACTACTATAAGAATGTGAAAAGGCTGATGAGAAACAAATAATGAAGGATCAGCTTTAATATTAATGAAACCTTGTGAGAGTAGAAACTTGAAAAATATAGAATACAAAGCCCTGGGTGCCTGTTTAAGCCCATAGAGAGCTTTTTGAAGATTATACACATGAGTGGGCTGATAGGAATCTTCAAACTCTAGAGGTTGTATCATTTACACTTCTACTTCTAAGACCCCATGCAAGAAGGCATTAAAAACATCTAACTGAGTAATCATCTACCCAAAATGGAGAGTCAGAGAGACCACAAGTCTAATGGTGGGTTGTTTAACTACAGGACTGAATCTTTTTAAATAGTCAAGACCTTCAATCTGATGAAAACCCCTAGTAAAAAGCCTAGCTTTGTACCTAGCAATACTCCCATTTGCAATGTGTTTAATCTTAAACACCTATTTACAGCGAATAACAGATTTATGAGGATGTAAAGGATTAAGTGACCAGGTTTGTTGACTAAGTAGAGCATCATATTCTGCAGATATAGCATTTCTCCAGACATAGGACTTATTTGCTTGGAAACATGTAGTAGGTTCATGGTGAATGAGAGGATCAGTGGTAGGAGAGGCAATGACTAAATTGGCGGAAGGATTAAAGAAATATTTAGGTTTTAAAACTCCAGCTTTAGCTCTGGCAATCATGGTATAGGTATTGATGGGAGAAGCTAAAGTAATAGCAGAAGAGGAAAAAGGTACTACTGATGGCCATGGGAAAGGAGGAGAAAAGAAAGAAGTGGGGTGAATAGGTGAAGTAGATGGAGAAGCAAGAGAAAATGGACATAAGACTGAAGTAGAATAAGAAGGAAAGAAGGCCATTGGAGAAGAAATAGAAGAGGAAGATGGAAGAAATGAAGTAGAGGAACTGGTATGTGATGCTGAAGGAGAGGAAGAATGAAGAAGAGATGGAATAGGATAAGGATGAAGAGATTGAGAAAAGATGGTGAAAAAGGGAATTGATTTTCAACAAATTGAACATGTTTAGAGATGTAGACATGTCCAGTTTCAAGATTAAGACATTTGTATACCTTAGATGAAGAGGCATACCCCAAAAACATACAACATGTGGACTTGGAGCTAATTTAGAAAACCTGTATGGCTGAAGCCATGGATAACAACATCCAAAAACTCTAAGATGAGTGTGGTTAGGAGGGACAGGAAAGAGAGTTCATAAGGAGTTTTGAAATTAAGAACAGTGGAAGGAAACATGTTGATAAGATAAGTGTAAGAAGAGCATCAGACCAATAGGTGGATGGTATAGAAAGTGATGAAGTAAGCTAAAGTGGTTTTGATGAGGTGTTTGTGTTTTTTTTCACTAATTCCATTTTACTCAGGAATATGAGGACATGACTTCTGATGAGAAATGGCATTTTCATTCATAAAAGTGGTCATAGGAAGATTAATAACATACTCTCCACCATTATCGGTTCTAAGAATTTTGATTTTGTTGGAAGGTTGAGCTTCAAGAATTCTTTTAAAGCTCACAAAGGTCTGGAAAACTTCTGACTCATGATGTAAAGGATAGACCCATGTATATCTTGAAAAATCATCAATGAAAACAATATAGAATTGAAGTCCAGAATTGGAAATAGTAGAGGTTGGACCCCAAACATCACTATGAATGATGTGTAATGGATGATAAGCCAATGTAAGAGAAGATTTAAAGGGTAGTTTATGACTTTTGGCAACATTACAAGAATGACAAGAATTATACTAAGCTGAAGAGGGTGGGATGAGATTTGATTTGATGAGATAATGGTGAACTTGAGAAGCTGGATGTGTCCCAGCCTTGAGTGCTAGTAAGGAGCAGAAGAAGATATAGAGACCAAGGCATTGGGATATGGAATAGAGGACTGAGTAGAAAATGGAATAGAAGAGATAGAATATAGACTCTGGGTACAAGGGCCCTGAAGAAGAGTCTGATGTGTGTGTTTATCTTGAATAATAAAGCCATTAGAGTCAAAGATATTGAGTTGGAAATTTTTATCTCTGGCCAACTGATGAACTAAAAGAAGATTATGAATAATCTAAAGGACATGGATCATGTTGGACAAGATAAGGATCTTAGAGGGAGTAGGTAGGAGACCATCTCCAACATGATAGATTGGAACAACTTGACCATTACCAACAATGACTAATTGTTTACCAAGGTAAGGTTTGATGGAGTGAAACTTACCAAGATTATTAATCATGAGATGGCTAGTAGCCCCATTATCAAAGAGCCATGTTTCAGATTGTGAGGATGGAACATACTCCATAGCAAATACAAGGAGAGCATGTGGTGGTTCAGATTGAGAAGAGGAAATCAGAGAGTAACCCTCATTGGAGGAAGAAGTAGTATCACAATACCAGGTGGAGGGTGGGTTTTGGGATTAAGGAAAACGAAGAAGAGGAGGTAGATTAGGTGGGTTACGTAAAAGAATAGATGAGGTAAGTGGGTGAGGTAGAAAAAGAGGTTGAGAATGGGAAAGAGGGGGGTGTAGTAGGTGAAAGCCAATGGACAGATGAGAAATAGGTAAAGGAGTGTGGAAGAAGAGAGGTTAGATGAATAGGTTTGAAGTGGAATAAAGGATTGGGATGGTGGGGTAAATTGGGCAAAGTTAGCATAGGATAGTCCTACTGGAGAGGACTGTCTGCACTGAATTTGATGCTATCTCAGTAGTATGATGAACATAACAAGGATGGTTAGAGATCTGAAAGTTCGGATTGAATCGATGGTAACAGTCTGTCGTAGAATGATTATTCTTTTCACAAATTTGATAGAAAACCCTCTGTAAATTGTTTCTATTATAATCACGACTCCTTTGGTTTGTGATTCCTTCCTTCCTCCTCCTTTGAATTCATTAAAATTTGCAGGTTTGGGATTGTAATTCTGTGAATTCTGAACTCTGTAAGGGGGATTATAAGACTGATAAGGAGGTCTAGAGGAAAAGGTATTGGTTATGGCTGCTAGGCTAGTCGTATTTTTACCAGAATTCGTCATTTTCAGATCACGATTAACATGAATTTCCTCAAATCTAAAAAATGTTTGGAGATCTTCAAATGAACTCAGTTGTGAACTAGCTCTTAAAGTTGATTTGAGTGAAGAATAATCATGAATTAGTCCATTAACAGTATATAAAATCACATCCTCTTCACTAATTGTAACTCCTGCAGCAGATAAATTGTTGTCACAGCCCGGTCCCACAATAGCATAACCGGAGCCCGTGGCACACCACCGAGGCTAAACTAATTCATTAACGTTCCAAAAATTAGTTTTAAGAACACACGCAGCGGAAAAAAATAAAACATTTTGAAAAGCAGCAGTCCAGTCGACTGTACCTCGTGCCCAGTCGACTGATACTGGTCCAACAGAAACTTGATTTTTCAAACATAATCCAGTCGACTAGGGCATAAAATTTTCAATCGACTGGTACGATCCGGTCGACTGAAATCCAGCCTAGACAAAAATATCTTAATTGAAAACACGATCCACTACACTAGAATAGCCGATTTGTCACGGTTTTGGACAGTGACAAAGGCCCTTTGTCACGGTTATAATCCGTGACATTTTCGGGTGTGACAAAAACTTTTGTCACTGTCCTGAACCGTGACAAATGTCCTTTGTCACGGTTCATTTGTTACCCTTTAAAAGTGACATATCACTTCCAATTGTCACGGTTTTGTCACTGTTTTAAACAGCGACAATTTATAGAATTAGTCACATTATTTGGCACGCTCATGGACCGTGACAAATATTGACATTAGTCACATTCTTTGTCACACTTCTAGACCGTGACAATTTACATTATTAGTCACTTTTGTTGTCACACTTATTGACCGTGACAAATTATGGTAATTGGTCAAATTCTTTTGTCACGGTTATAGACAGTGACAATTTTTCAGAGCTCAGTGACTAATATATAAAAAAATGTCACGATTTAGAACAATGACAAATCTAAATTTTTTTAAAAAAAAAATTCTTGTTTTTTCAAGAATCCACCCTATTATTTTTGGTACCTAACACTAATAACAAAAATTGCAATCCAACACGACCTATTATAAACACAAATTGTAAGATCGCCACAAAACAACTGTGCAATTCAATACACAAATTTAAACAGTAACAATCATTAAATTTATCATCATTTATCCGAATGATTGCCTAATAACATAGAAAAAGTGGCAATTTTTCATAATATAATCATCGTCTTGGAGCCAAATTGTGAGTATTACAAGTTCTCTTGAATCTTGACTCCATTGGTACATATTTATGTCGGGCCATCCCTATAATCACTCAAGTATTGCATACAAATAGAAACTAGGGCAGCCTCGCAACATTATTAATCTGCATAAAAATTGCAAAACCAGCATTTAATTACTAGGAGATAAGATAAGATTACATCAAACAAAACATTAACTCCAAGTAGTTTGATAAAATTAGACAAAAATGAAAATTAGTGGGCACTTTCTTTTGAACATGATCAATGATATTAGCTAACTTTTGGACTATAATTAAGTTGGTCACAAAGTGTACCTCCTAAGAAGCTTGCAAGCTTTTCTATATTGAGAGAAATCAAAGATCTTCACCAGCCCAAACAGGGCACAAGAAAACAGAGATAATCATACATATTGCACCCCAAGAGAGAGAGAGAGAGAGAGAGAGAGAGAGAGAGAGAGAGAGAGAGAGAGCGTGCGTGGCCTATGCGTGTGCACATGTGCTGCCAGTGCGCGTGCTGTGCTACTATGCACGTGTGCTGTGCTGTGCTACTATGTTGCATGTGTGTTGTGCTAAGCTGCTGGATATGTGTATTGTGTTGTGTTGTGCTGCTGCGTGTTGTGTTGCAAGAATCTCTGAATCAGATAACACAACACTTAGAGAGATAGCACAAATGAAAACTGACAGATGAAAACTGAAAAGAAGAAGAGTTAAAAGGAATCTATAATCATAGAACTTATACCCATCATGACATAAATTCAAATTGGTCAAATTGCATAGTATAAGAGAATCAATCAAAAAGGTCAAATTGTATAATCTGTCATATAAATCTTCCTAACTCTCTCAACACACACCCCTCAAATGCATTTAGTCCTTTCAAACCTTCTGTCACTTTACCTACTGCTTTTCCTCTCACAAAAAGAAAACAAAAGAATCAAAAAACAAAAAAAAAACAAAAAACATGTCTATATTGTGCTTCCATTCCAGTCTTTCAAGCAATTTTTACTTTGCTTGGAACAGTATACTCAAAATCTAATTGCACTTGCCAACTTTGAACATAATAAATAACCATTGCTTTAGTAATAGTCATGTTAACGTTGCATTTTACACCCGCTAATTTCTCAGTATGTTTATTCTACTTGTTTATTGCGACACTACTCGAAGTATCATTTCTTTCATAGATGTGATAAGATATCCCTAGAAGTACTCATTAAAGAGTTTTAGAAGATTTTAGTAATTTAACAGAACATTTGTTCCTGAACCAGGTACAATTCCACTTTAAGAAATTAACTTTACCTACATTGTACAGGCCTTGTGTTTTGGTATTGTCTTACTATGGGGGGATTTGTTTTTTTACATGGTTTATGGGTTATCATTTTGGTCTTTGTACACTCCTAGACGGACATCCACTCCCAAACGGACATCCACTAGTCTCAAACACCTTCACATGTCTGGCTAGTGTGGAGGCTTCCTTTTGACAAATGGTGGGGCAAAACTAGGTCTCCTCTAGATAATAGTTTTTTAAAAATCAGAATAGAAAACAAATGGATAGCAGAATAGCATCATACAGATTCTGTAATCCACATCTCTGAAAAATATAGATAGAAATGATAGTATCAAGAAAAATTCAATTAACAAAAGAAGGGACATTATATCTACTTGCTCAAACAATTAGATGACACTTGAAGAGACGTGTAAATTACCAAGGTAACATGTATTTGAAAAGCAAGTAAGCCTACCACGCATTCCATGAGGAGATACTATTACTGCAAAAACATTAATTTTAGAGTCTGTTTGGGATAGCTTTTAAATAACCACTTTTTTGGACTAAGAGATTTTTTCAAAACAGCTACAAATTGGAGCTTCTAAAAAGCTGGTTTTTAGCTTTAAAAATTAATCACATTTTTAAAACGCAGTGAAAGCTAATCCTATGGTCACAGCTTTTTAAGTGCTTTCCCAAATGCGCTCTTAGTCGGAAGGAAAAAAGGGGTCAGGTATAAGTGCTACCAGCATAGCCTTTTTCAAGCCATTTTACATAGTTAGAGTCCTTCATGCAGGACAAGTAAGACCAACCGCCCAGCAGATGCAGTGACTAACCTGGAAGCCTGTCATCATAACAACTGGAGGTATGATTTAATGTTCTGTCCACATCACCACTAGAAAGTACCCGGATATGCCTGAAACAAGCGAACATCTGCAAATCAACTTCCAGTATAAGGCTCGTATTTGTCAAGCAGATTTATAATTGTATGCTAACAATTAACTATGATCGATTGATGACAAAATGTGTGTAGTCACGAACTTTGTAAATACGACAGCATGCACAAAAATGGCCCCTTCAATGGCAGCAAAAATGAACTCAACATGTTGACCTCTCCTACATAAACATCATAAATTACACTAAATCAGAATCCAACCACAAAATTCCTACAAAGGGCTTAACTAAGAAAATGAAATAAATCTATGATAAAATAAGTTTCACCAACAAATATTGAAACTATGCACTGCATGAACAGAATTTTAAAGTTTAACAGTACTACAACAAAAACAATTGTAAGTTAACAAGAATATACAGAATTCAAAAGAACAAGAGATACATGATGTACACAGGAATACAGGATCACGTGTGAAATGAACGGAGAAAAAAATCCCCAAACGCTTCCGTAAATTTCATTTAAAGGTTGGAAAATACATTAAAAAAAATATTATTCTGTAAATTTCATTGAAATGTGACAGAATATTGTTGTCGCAATTTTATAGTATGTCTGAAAGAGAAGAGATTCAAGAAATAGAGTGAAGAAATTTACAGATATTATTTCGGGGGAGGGGAGGGGAGGGGGGGGGGGTGTGTGTGTGTGTGTGTGTGTGTGTGTGTGAAACCTTATACCTATATAAACTCAAAATTGATATCATAGATTCATTATTCATAACCATTAATTATCATTATGAACATATCAAGAGAAGCAGAGAGAAGAGAAGAGAAACTTATCAAGAGAAGAGAAAAGAAAGTTGAGTTTTCCCATCATGTTTGGATAGACAATAAAGGTGAGAAGAGAAAAGAAGAGAAACATAACTTTTTCTCCTTTGGTTAACTTTCATACTTATAACCAATTTAGTTTTTTATTCTCTATTAGGGATATATGTTTGATGAAATAATAATATATCTTGATGTATTTAAAAATCATAACTTAAATCCTTGCCATACCTTTCATTGTATCATATTTCTATGAGTAAATTTTTGTTTATATCTTAGTATGAGTAAATTGTAGTTTATATCATACAATGAAAGGTATGGCACGGATTTAAGTTGTGATTTATAACAATGAAAGGTATAATTTATATAATTGGTTCTAAACTTTCTCCCTAAAAATCAAAATTTCAAACGCTCAAAAGTCTCCAATAAAGCAATAAATCAACAAATTTAAAGAACACAATGAAACACAGATTTGAAATCAAGTCTATGTACTTGAAATAGTTGAAACTGAAAGAAATGAAAAATCCTACTAAAGAGAAATACATGCATATGAGGAAATCCAACTAAAATGAAAACTCAAATATTCAATAACTTTTAACTTTTTTGTTTTGTTTTTTTAAATCACAACATTCAATGTTTATTAAAGTTTAAATGCTCATGTAGGATATAACGATGACATACTGCCATACATAGGATAAATTCTGAAAGAAGGTAAATAAAATTGGTTCCAAAGATTTGCTTACCTTACCAGCAGCTTGGGGATTGCATCACGATTTGATATCTAGATCTGGATTAGATAAAACTCTATTAGAATCAATAAATATACTTAAAAGGAACAAATCAAAAATGAAGTCAAAGTTCATACTTTATCTCTAATCAGTCTCAGTCTCCATGTAATTCTTGCCATATCAATATCTGGTATCACAAAATAAACAAAGAAGTCAAAATATCATAATATTTGAGAATATCAAGCCCTATCCTTTGCAAACCCTAGCTCAACATTTCAAACCATTGGAAAAACAATAAAATAATCAAGAAGAAGAAGAGGTAAATAGAAATAGAAACCCTAACCTTAGAAATAGAAATACAAACCTTCTCTTGAGCTGGAGGTGGTGTTGTTGGTCGCAGGAGAGGAGGTGGTGGTCGTAGGAGAGGAGGTGGTGGTAGGGGGTGGAGCCGAGAGGGAGAGAGAGAGGGAGAGGGAGATGGAGAGATGAGGTTGTGGTCGCTGGTTTGGTGGAGAGAGAGAGTCAGTGAGAGATTGTGAGAGAGGCTTACAAAATGAGGGGGGAAGCCCTAATTTTGCTTTTATTGGGTGGCTGAAATTTTCATAAGAGGGGGAAATGAAAACTCTAATGAGAGGGAAATGAATACATATTTGCCACGTCAATTGCATGACTGAGATGGACATTTGTCACTGTCCGAAACAATGACAAACTATTTCAAAATTTGTCACTGTACAAAATAATGACAAATTGTCTCAAAATAAGTGTGAAGATTCAGTCAATTTGGTAATTAGTCACTGTTCAAACAGTGACAAACTATATGAACATTTGTCACTGTTCATAACCGTGACAAATTGCCCAAAAATAAGTGTAACAATTCTGCCCATTGGTGAAGTGAAATTTATCACTGTTCCAAACCGTGACAAATTACCTCAAAATTTGTCATTGTCCGTTACCATGACAATTTTGTGTTTTTGTCACTCTTTCTATATTGTCATTGTCTAAAACTGTGACAAAATTTGTCACTGTCAAAAACCGTGACAAATTGCCCGAAAAAAAAGTGTGACAATTTGGCCAATTTGGTGTAGTGATCCAATCGACTGTGTCGGGGACCCAGTCGACTGATCCTCTATAAAAGAATGCAGTGAGTTGCTGGAAAAGAGACTCCAGTCGACTGTTCCACAAACCAGTCGACTAGTTGATGGCAGTAGCACATTCCACATAATTTCCAAGTTTTAAAGCTTTTGAAATCACCCAATGATTAAACACACACACCAAACTCATTCTAAAGTAATCCCAACTAGATTAAAACATTGTTAAAACATAATCACAAGAGATTACAATCTATTACAACATTATGAACTCATTCTACGATTCCAAATTAATATCAGTTAAAACAACCAAATCCTTATTACAACATTCCTATTGTCCCAAAACTACAAGATTAACATTCAGGTTGCCTTCTAAGTGAACTCCCAAACCCACGTGCTCACTTCTCCGATTCCTTGCCGGCATTAATACCTGCAATGGTTATTTGAATAACCACACATATTCGATTTGTTTAAGCTAACGCTTAGTGAATAAAGCAGCATATGCACATGAATGACAACATGCTCATATTCACATCTCTATATTTTATACTAGTTGCGGGAGACTCACGTACACATTCCATACTACCAATCTGCGACTCCTCGCCAATAAGTCCACGCGAAAGGGTAAGACCCACGATTCTTCTCTTCAATCATGAGACCTTAATGCCTATATCGGCTCCACAAAATGGCTTAGTGACCACGTGCTCCTTCTTACCCAAATAAGCAACTCAACATGCTCAAATACATATCACAGTGCTCTCGGTAATTAAAACATTTTACCATGTTATTGGGCCTACTTATCAATATAATCGCCCAATATGAACTACACAATATATCTCTATGAGTTAACACATGCTATTCAAACATAATATGAATACACGCCAAGCAATCATTCCATAATACAAAGTTGAATCACTCACCTCCAATTAACGTGCTTAAAGTTCGATCCAAAGAAAACCCGTGCACAAAGAACGTGCAAAAAAACCTCTAGTATAATCCCTATGGATCAAAAGTCCAATTATTAATTTTTATGAAAAATTCTAGAAAATAACTTTTCTGAAAACTTAGCCAAACAGGCCCTAATAGATATCAGAATGAAGCTCTTACCTTAAGGAGCTTGAATATGAAATATGGGAGAAAACAGACTGATAAAAGGTCGTCGTTTGGCATCAGAAAGCTCTATGCTCCTAAATCTCCCCTTGGCCTCCTTCTTGAAACTTAGGTTAGTTTTTATAAATATCTCAAAGTCATCTCTATCTATATATAGACAATATTTTCAAAAATTATGTTTACCTCCCCACGAGTTTTCAAAACTCTTAATTAGTCTCTGAAACTTTCTACACAGCTAATTCATAGCTTCACGAGTAAAACCTCAAAATTTTAAAAGTTTCTGACTAAGTTTCGTTTGGTTGCTAAAACGCAAATTTCTACATGACGTTTCCGAAGTTGCTAATTAGCCTACCAAATTAATAGCGTGTTAATTCGTACTCACCAGGATACTAAAATTAACAACAGGAATAAATTCTAAACTAGAAATAATACAGATAGTGAAATACACAGGTAAACATTTTAATTTCAGATAACCATTTAAAGTATTCCATAATGACCATCTCAATCTCGGAGAGACGTCACAACATCAAAACACTCATCAACACCATCTCAAAGAGTTCTCTAACACAGACACCCAAATCGACTCGTGAGTCAAAATTCACTCAAACCTGTCATATAAGACACGCCACATCACATTATCATGCATGACAATGTAATAAAATGCAATAACACGATTACGGGTGTTATATTTGTCTACACAATCCTTAATTCTGTCAAGATATTCATCCATTGAACTTTGGCCCTATGTTGCATTCAGTAATTTCAATTTGAGTTCATAAAAATGTGATCGAGATGAGGAGATGTATCTCTGCCACGACCCATCCCGCTATGTGCGAAAATATGACACGTGGCACGCCACCAAGGATCATTCAATTCCATTAAAGTAAAAATAGCAACGGAAAACATAAGTAAAATCTATAAAAATTTGAGTTATAGAAAAAGTTTGGTGCATTTGAAAACACCCAAAGAATTATCCTCTTTCCAGCAATCCAGTCGACTGATCAGGGTTCGGTCGATTGGAAATGCAAGATACAGAGAGCATGAAATTCCAGCAACTTGCCCAGTTGACTGTGTTAGGGACCCAGTCGACTGTGGCCTCAAAATCTTAGTCGATTGATACCTTCCCGTCGACTGACCCAGAAAATCCATTTTAAAACCAAAATCCAGTCGACTGTGGTCTCCCACCCAGTCAATGTTTTTTTCCACAGAACCAAAACAATAATTCCATTAATAATCCAGTCGACTGTGTCGGGGACCCAGTCGACTGTTTTTCAATATTCCCAGATAGTAGCTAGATCAAAACAGCCTCTAGTCAACTGTTTCACGGAGTCAGTCTACTATTTTACCTCAGTTATAAGCATTCTACAGATTTCAATCCATGGGTATTCCAAACTCAATAACCAACACATCCACCACTATAATTCAACAATTCCAACGTAAATACAATAGTTGTAGTCCAGGTTGCAATACTACCAATTCTTTCCAAGATTCAATTAAAATATATTACGAATTCCAAAGTTCTTATTACAACATATAAAAAGAAACAAAACATAAACAAGAGCGATCACGTCGTCTCATCGGTCTCACTCTTCGCATTTCTTCTTTCCTCTCTTCTTATCACCTGCAATGGAGTAAAGTTCCACTGCACAGCTATATGCTGAGTGCACAATTCTAAATATATGCTTATATGATAATTCATTCTTTAAAACATCTAAACAAATCAAAATAGTCTCTAGGGCGAGTGGTAGGTTTCCATCTGGTAAATGAATGATGTCGTGGAAGGTCTTCCACTTCCACTCACCCCGTGCTCTGGTTGAGCCTTTTTCCAAGCCATGCACCGTGTCCTGGTTGGGCCTTCCTCCATACCAGACACAATAACTATCGATGTCATAATCCTTAAACTTCAAGGTGCTTATACCCCAGATGGAATTACACCAAACCCCCATTTGACCCAAGTAGACACATAGCATGCTCACATAAACAGTTATACGTGCTTTTATCACATTTTAGGTGCATAAATAACGAGCCTAACTAATACATGAATTTCACCTGGATCCAAAATATCAAGTTCGATGTTTAAAACATGTAAATTTCTTATAAAACACATATCTATAATTCATACCTCGTGCTAACGCTCTATAACTTTGAAGGATTAACTAGAGGCCCGATTAAATGTATGATCTCCGATTATACACGATTCCTATAAGTTTTACCTAGTTTTCCCAAAATTCCTAGAATTAGATTTTTGAAAAACTAAGCCAAACATGGCCTAAGAGGTATCAAAATAAAGCCCTTACCTTGAGGAGTTCAAATATAGAATTTGGAGAAAAACTGACGAATGCAAAGTCGTTGATCTGTGTCGTGAAGCTCGTGGCAACCAAATCTCTCTCTCTCTCTCTCTCTCTCTCTCTCTCTCTCTAGATATTTGAGTTTTGATATTTATGACAAAATGTCTCATGCTTTTTTATTTATAGCCACGACTCTTTAAATTTATGTTTACCTCGCCACGAGTTCTTAAGACTTCTAATTATCTCTTAAAACGTCCTAAATGTCCATTTTATCACCTCATGAGTGAAACCTAAAAATTATAAAAGTTTTTGTCAAAGTTCTGTTTGGGTCCAAAATCACGTTCTGAAACCTATTTTTGTGGAATCTCTTTAAAACCTACTTTTTTTTAATGCAAGTATCACATATGTTCTCATTAGAACATTCAATGTGAACTAAAACAAGATCAAAACTAATAGAAATTTACTCTACACAGGTAAAATCACTATCCACAAATACCAGATAATTCAAATAAAATTCAAATCATATAAATGTCATTTAATCATGCCAATGCATCAAGATTCCTCCAATTATCGTGTCCTCAATTGATATCTCACCGTTGACCCACATCAACTCAACTCAATTATTAATCAACATTAATATTTCCAAAATTTCAGGTATGCAATTTACAAGAAAAAGGTTTTCCAGGACGGGTGTGACAATCTCTTTACTAAATGAGACTAGATCTCAAAAGCATGCATGATCAAAGTTGACTATTTGCGGTAAAATAACAGGTGATGTAGTTGCATTTAAATAACTTACAAGCTGTCGATCAATGTTGATCCAAGTAATGAATGCAGGATTTGGAACAATATTACCTGAATTATCTGTGACTTCACGAGGAGGAAGAACTTCTGATCCATCCACATGACCTAGAAGATGATTCGCTCTTCATTCGTTCTTGATCTGAAGCTGCCAAATCATGTCATTTGTTTGATCAAGATGAAGTGTAACTAATGAATTTAAGTTCGAGTCGAAGAAAATAAAATTCGACGAAAGATCGAGTGAATTTGAAGAGATCAACATGTCTAGTGAGGTTTGAACCAGAGATGAGAAGAAGAAGAAGAACCCTACGAATCGTATGGCTCTGATACAATGCAAAAATGCAAGAGATTGAAGCCAAAAAGTAAATCTCATTCTCAATGATTTCAAGAAAACATTCAGTTTCTTTTATATAGCTTTCAATAGAAGCTTAAGCCACTAAACAGTTTTTATCAACTAAAACCAGAATTGGTTACAGCTTTGACAGCTCAACAAGACTGTAATGAAACACAACTTCTCTAAGGCCCGTTCTGCTAATCTTAAGTGAACTGTGTTGAGTGAATTTACCCAGTGGCTTTTAAGCCTAAAAGAACCCGCAGGTTAGCGGGCTGCCCGCGGATTCTTTTAGGCTTAAAAGTCGGTTCACTAGGTAAGTTCACTCAACCCAGTTCACTTAAGAGCCTCACCCTATATCATTATCCTATTTGGTGAGTTCATGTTTCACAAAAAAAAAAATGAATAAACACAATCTAACGATCCATAAATAAATAGATTGAGTTTCACTCGAATTGCCATAATCAGAATTTGTGAGAGATGATATCAGAATTTGTTTCTGGGCTCCAATTTTTTCATCATCAGAATTTGCTCACAAAGTCCAGCAATCACTTTAATTTGTAAATGTAAAAAGAAATTAGAATAATTACCGTGAAAAAAAAGGGAGGTTTGGCTTAAGGTCCTTAAAGTTGGGCCTATTCGGATTAAAAGACAGCCCATTAACAACAAACTCACCAAGGACAAAAGCCCAAGCCCATTTTTAACCTACATCCATAATATTAAAACATCACTTTTCAAATCCATTTTACTCTTTCCATTAGACCAAACTACCCTTAGGCCCCATTTGGTTTGCATGGAAATGAATGTATGTAAATAAATAGATTCCAAGTAATCAGAATCCATGGAAAAGACTCTGTTTTACATTCCATTATATTGTTTGGGTAAATAATGAATATGATAATGGAAGCATGATAGATTCCAATTCATATGTTTAGTTTATGATAATTTAGTTGGGATTTGAAATAATATTTAAATAAGTAAATTAAATTCTCCCTATATATTTACCACACATATATAAATGTACATATATATATATACACATATATTAATCAAGAAGATCACAAAATTGAAATATAATAAAATCAAAAATTTTAAATATAACTTAATCAAAATTTTAAAAATAATTAGATAATGTCAAAAGATAAGGATCAAGTTGGTTGAAGATCTCTAATGTTTAGTTTTTTTTCTCAATTCCTAAGGAAAGGAATCTCATTACCACCTCTAGATAAGAAATTAGTTTCCTTATTTTTCTAAGAAACTACTTCCATTTGGAATTAATTCCAATATGGATTCTAAACCATTTAAATGTACCAAACATAAGAAAGTGATTCTAGGAAATGAGTTTCCCCCGTTGGATTTCTTTCCATGCAAACCAAACGGAGCCTTTTTCACGACCCATCCCACTATGCATGGAAATAGGACACATGGCACGCCATCAAGGCTTATCCAGTTCCATTAAAGTAAAATAGCAGCGGAAAACATTATTAAAATCCATTAAAATCAGAGTTATAAAAAGTTTTGTCCATAGAACCAGTTCCAAAAGAATTCAGTTTTGAAAACAGAGGTCCAGTCGACTGATCGAGGATCCGGTCGATTGGTGATCTCAAATAGAAAGGTTTCAAAATATAATAGCCCATCCAGTCGACTGTGTCGGGGACCCAGTCGACTGGTGCCTAAAATTATCAGTCGACTGAAAATGTCAAGTCGTCTGGTACCCTAATCCAGCAGAATGTCATGGCCTGGGGCTCCATCCAGTCGACTATTTTCTCAACCCAGTCGACTGAATCTCAGACGAAACAAAGCAGTAACCAATTCAACACAGTGATCCAGTCGACTGGATCGAAAAACCAGTCGACTGGTTTCAGTCAGCAAAATCCAAAACTGCAGCTTTTCCACTCAAGGTACTCCCAACTCCAAACCAACATTTAACCACTCTATACCATCATTCAAAACATAAATACAAGAGCGTTTACTAGGGATTACAAGTACTAAATCTACGATCATATTATATTACAACATACTACGAATTCAAGGTTATTATTACAAGTTCGGAGCAGAGCAAAAGTATAAACAATTGATTCCCCGGCATTCCACGGCCTCACTCCTCATGCTTCTTCTTGTCTTTCTTTTTACCTGCAATGGAGTACATCTCTACTGCTCAGCTATATGCTGAGTGCACAAGTTCTAGCATATGCAATATAAGATAAAACATGTTTTAATCTCATAAATCACATAAATAGTCGATAGGGAGAAAAATACGCCTTCATCCGGTAGCGGCAAGTCCAAGCCTTAAACCGCGATGTCAATGGCTAGTCCAAGCCTACAACCATTACATCCCATAAGTGCCATGGCAAGTCCAAACCTTAAACCATGCACGGTAGCAGTCGCTACTAAAATTCTCAAACAATGAGAAGCTTACTCCGGCATGAATTTGTATAAGACCCCCTTTTGACCCACATAGACAACTCAACGTGCTCGCGTAAATCTAGACATGCTTTTCACACTTTAGCGCGTGCATAATTAACGGGCCTACAATTAACACATGAATTTTACCCAGATCTCAATTTCGTTATCGAAATATAAAACATGTATTTCTCTATATTTCACAAGTTAGAACTTCATACCTCGTGCGATTCCCCCCAAACTTTGAAGGATCGACTAGGAGGCCAATTAATCGTCGGATTTCGAATTTGAGACGATTCCTACAAGTTTTACTGGGTTTTTTCCAAAAGTCTAGAATTAAGATTTTTTTTCAAAAATTAGCCAAACACGGCCTAAGTAGCATCAAAACGTAGATCTTACCCCCACGAGTTCAAATCTTGAATCTGGAGAAAAATCTTACGGACGAATGGTCGTCGATCGGCGTCGCAAAGTCCGTGGCAAACAAATCTCTTTTCTCTCTCCTCTCTCAAGATATTTAGAGAGTTTTCAATGAGAATGAATCTCATCCACTATTATATATATAGGCAAACTCTTCAAAATTTGCGTTTACCTCCCCACGAGTTCCTCAAACTTCTAATTAGCTCTCGAAACTTTGCACATGTTCATTTTATGCCTTTACGAGTGAAAATGATAAATTTCAGAAGTTTCCAACTAAGTTTCGTTTGGTCCAAAATAACGTCCGAAAACTAAATTATGTGGAATCTCTACACGACCTACCTTTTTATTTAACAGTTCTCACCACAGTGCTCAAACTGATATAACAATATCGAGATTACTAGAAATTATACTACACATGTATAATTCATTATTCACGAAATACCAGATATTTCAAATAACATTTAAATCATGTAAATGTCATTTAACCATGCCAATGAAACTGTGAAATTCCATGTTCTCGTGTCCTCATTGACACTTTACCGTTGACCCACGTCAACCTCAACTCAATATTAATAAACATTAATATTTCCACGTGTTACCATTCTGTCTTATTTTAAAAGCATGCAAATTATGAAACGGGTATGACAACTCTCCCCTCCAAAAAGGAAGTTTGTCCCCAAACTGATACCTCATGCGTCGAACAGGTACGGATACTCATTCCTCATGTTTTCCTCATTTTCCCACGCAGCCTCTTTAACAGTGTGACTACACCATAATACCTTCACCATCGAAATCGTTTTAGTTCTCAAGACTTGTTCCTTTCGATCTAGAATCTCTATCAGTTGTCCACATAAGTCAAGTCTCCCTGAATCTGCAGCGGTTCAGGTACAATGATCTTACTTGTATTAGTCATACAACGTCTCAACATAGACACGTGAAATACGTTGTGTATAAATGATAACTCAACTGATAAAGCCAATCGGTAAGCCACTGGCCCTACTCTCTCTAAAATCTCAAACGGTCCTATGAATCTTGGGTTAAGTTTTCCTTGCTTTCCAAATCGGATAATGCCTTTCAAAGGCGATACTCGTAAGTAAACAAAGTCACCTACTTCGAACCTCATCGGTCGCCGTTTTGAGTCTGCATAACTCTTATATCGGCTCTGAGCTACCTTAAGTTGCTCCTAAATCAACTTCACCTACTCAATAGTCACCTGTATTAACTCAGGTCCTAACAACTTCCTTTCTCCAACCTCGATCCAACAAACTGGTGATCGACATTTACGCCCATACAAAGCTTCATATGGTGTCATACCAGTACTTGAATGAAATCCGTTGTTATACGCAAATTCAATCAATGGTAGGTGTTTCTCCCAATCACTCCCAAAATCCAATACACACAATCGTAACATATCCTCTAATGTCTGAATCATACGCTCCGACTGTCCATCGGTCTGAGGATAAAATGCAGTACTGAAACTCAACTTCGTACCCATAGCTGTCTGTAGACTTCCCCAAAACCTTGACGTAAAACTACTATCACGGTCCGATATGATCACGGCTGGTACCCCATGTAGTCTTACAATCTCTCTCACATACAATTCTGCTAACTTGGACGGTTTAGTCGTCTTGATTGGTAAAAAATGAGTTGACTTGGTTAATCGGTCAACTATAACCCAAATCTTATCATTCTTGTTGAACGATTGTGGAAATCCTGAAACAAAGTCCATGGTAATCTCATCCCATTTCCATTCTGACATAGGTAATGGTTGTAATAGCCCCGTAGGTACTTGTCTCTCTGCTTTGATCTGTTGACATGCCGAACATTCAGATACAAACTTAGCGACTTCACGCTTCATACCCTTCCACCAAAAGTTTTCTCTCAAGTTTCGATACATTTTGTTGCTTCCCGGATGTACTGAATATCGAGTACTATATGATTCTTCTAAAATCCTCTCTTTCAAGCCTTTCACATTCAGTACACATAATCAATTTCCAAGCATTAATACTCCTTGTTCCAAGGTAAAACCCGGTCGCTTTCCCAAAGATATCTCGTCTCTCATTTTGCACAAGTAAACATCGTGAAACTGTTCCCTCTTGATTTCATCAATAATATCGGGGTGTGCTATTAACGCCATCATTAAGCCACCATTAGTCTCTGGAATCACATTCAAGTCTAAACGTTCCATTTCTTTTACCAATTCTTTTTGTTGAGTTAGTTCGTCGGTTAAGTTCCTTGCCATTTTCTGGCTTAGGGCATCGGCCACCACATTAGCCTTTCCCGGGTGATACTCTATCGAAAGATCGTAATCCTTCATCAATTCTAACCATCTTCTTTGTCTCATATTTAAATTTCGTTGGGTAAAAATGTATTTCAAACTCTTGTGGTCTGTGAATATCTCACACTTTTCCCTGTACAAGTAATGTCTCCAAATTTTCAAAGCATGAATTACCGCGGCCAATTCGAGATCATGAGTCGGATAATTAATCTCATGTGTCTTCAACTGTCTAGAAGGGTAAGCAATCACCTTGCCACCTTGCATAAGCACAAATCCTAACCCTTGATGCGAAGTGTCACTATAGATCACAAACCCCTCGGTTCCGGATGGTATTGTCAGAATAGGTGCTCTCGTTAGTCGTGCTTTCAATTCTTGAAAACTGTCTTCACATTCCTGACTCCATTCAAATGTAATTCCTTTCCTCATCAACCTTGTCATAGGTAAAGAAATCGTTGAGAAGTGCTCAATAAAACGGCGGTAATATCCTGCCAATCCTGAGAAACTTCGAATTTCTGACACTGAAGTTGGTCTTTGCCAATTTGATACAGCTTCTACTTTATGAGGATCAACTGAAACTCCATTCTTGTCAACCACGTGGCCAAGAAAAGTAATACTAGGTAACCAAAATTCACATTTCTTGAATTTTCCAAATAGTTGTTTCTCTCGCAATCTCTGAAGTATCAACCTAAAGTGGTTCTCGTGTTCTATCTCACTCGGTGAATAGATAAGAATGTCGTCGATGAACACTATCATAAAGTCATCCAAATAATCCTTGAATACTCGATTCATAAGATCCATGAACATGGCTGGTGCATTCATAACCCAAACGGCATGACTAAGAACTCATAATGTCCGTAGCGCGTTCTGAAAGCAGTTTTCTCAACGTCTTCAACCTTCACTTTCAACTGATGGTAACCCGATCTTAAATCTATCTTCGAAAATACTTGTGCCCCACGAAGTTGATCAAATAGGTCATCAATTCTCGGTAGTGGGTACTTGTTCTTGATTGTCAACTTGTTCAGTTCCCGATAATCCACACACATTCTCATCGAACCATCTTTCTTCTTTACAAACAACACTGGAGCTCCCTATGGTGAAATGCTAGGTCGAATGAAACCCTTGTCAAGTAATTCTTGTAGTTGTATTTTCAGCTCTTTCAATTCTATAGGTGCCATTCTATACGGTGCCCTTGATTCTGGTCTTGAGTCTGGCATAACCTCAATAGTGAACTCGACCTCTCTCTCAATCAATATGTCTGGAAAGTCATCAGGAAACACATCTGGATATTCTCGCACTATTAGGATGTCTTCTACTCTTGATTCGGTCGTTGAGACATTAGTCACTGAACATAGGAATCCTTGAATCCCTTTTTCAATAACATTCCCGCTCAAATAGCTGAAATCAAATACGGCGGCGGTATAACCCCACTCCCTTGGAAACAAAGTTCCCATGTATCGGTGATCGAAAATTAACCTCTTTCCGTTCACAGTCTATTGTGGCTTGGTTAAGAGCTAACCAATCCATTCCCAGAATTATATCGAAATGGTTCACCACAATTGGTATGAGGTCTACGGTCATTAACTTCTCGCCTAGTTTGATCTCACTGTTCTTATATATAATAGACGTCATTATTGATTTACTAAGTGGCACAGCAATAGACAATTCATATACTAACGGTGCCGATTCAACATTCAAATGTTCAACAAAAGCATGCGATACAAATGAATGTGGAGATCCCGAGTCGACAAGTATGCGTACTAAGTGTGAACATACAAGCACCATACCTGAGACTACTGTCTCTAAAGCAGTCATATCCCCTGGGTTCATCTGATATGCTATTCTTTGACGTTGTTCAGTCCTTTGTCCCCCGTCATTGGATTGTCTAGGCTTCGATCCACTGGAAGCCATAGAACTAGCTCTTTGTCGAGGATACTTCCTCGGGCAATCCTTGGCTTGGTGCCCAAATACTCCACAATCATAACACTTACCTCTCATGTCGGGTGTTGAATTAGTACTACCCCCGCCTTGGTTCCTGTTCTGGGATTTAGTCATGAAACATCGGCCTGAGTGTGGTCGGTTGCAAAGTGAACACAATGGTATGTTACTTGGCATTCTCCTGAAATCACTGAAACTAGAACCAGAGCCTCTTTGAAATGGCCTCTTGAAAGATCCGCCTTGGTTACTATCCCCACTCTCATTGCCTCGTTTATTGTGCTGAGTTTGCCTCGACCTTTCCATTCCACTCTCGGCCACTAGCACCGTTTGTTGTACTGCTGCCACAGTCGAATGTTCGTAGGTTTCCACCCTTAGACGAATATTTTCCCTTAAACCCTCTTCGAATTTCCTTGCCCTGTCTTCCTCTTCTGGTACAGAACCCTTTCCAAATCTCAACAAAGCGTTGTACTTGGAAGTATATTCGGTTACAGTCATATCTCCCTGCTTCAGGTTATCAAATTCTCGCTTCTTTGCATTGTAGGCGGCTCGCGGAAAGAATTGGCGATTGAATTCCACCTTGAACCCTTCCTAAGTAATCGGTGCCCCCTTGATCCAGAACATTTACCCACCAGTTCTGGGCTTCACCCTTCAGCACATCACTTGCATTTTCCATTTTCTCCCTGTCGTTCATCGGAATAGATCGAAAAATCCTCTCCATGTCCATAATCCAATGTTCTGCGATCGTTGGATCGGGTGTCCCATGAAATTCCATTGGTTTCTTTCGAGCGAATTGTTCAGATACAGATCTTATGCCTCTAGTTTCGGGTGCATGCACTACAGTTATTGGTTCCACTTTGATTTAGGGCGTGGGAGGCAGTCGCTCCGCTATATTCCGTATCATTTCCCCCATGTTCTCCATCATTTCTGCCATTTCATTCATACGTCGAGTGTGTGGCGATAGAGTTCGCTTTTCGTCACTCATGATTACAATCCTGTAGTTCTCAATGCATAAATACTATGCATGTACAACAATAACAATAGCATGTATGTAAAACAACATACATATGCATCAAACATCTCTAATATGTATGGATGCACTCTAGAATATGTGTTAAATCACTCAACACTCCACTCGTCGTCGAACTTTCCCAAAGTCTTGTTACTAATAGCTCTGATACCACTAAATGTCACGACTCATCCCACTACGCATGGAAATAGGACACGTGGCACGCCATCAAGGCTTATCCAGTTCCATTAAAGTAAAATAGCAGTAGAAAATATTATTAAAATCCATTAAAATTAGAGTTATAAAAAGTTTTGTCCACAGAACCAGTTCCAAAAGAATTCAGTTTTGAAAACAGAGGTCCAGTTTACTGATCGAGAATCCGGTCGACTGGTGATCTCAAATAGAAAGGTTTCAAAATATAATAGTCCATCCAGTCGACTGTGTCGGGGACCCAATCGACTGGTGCCTAAAATTATCAGTCGACTAAAAATGTCCAATCGACTGGTACCCTAATCCAGCAGAATGTCATGGCCTGGGACTCCATCCAGTCGACTGTTTTCTTAACCCAGTCGACTGAATCTCAGACGAAAGAAAGCAGTAACCAATTCAACACAGTGATCCAGTCGAATGGATCGAAAAACCAGTTGACTGGTTTCAGGCAAAACCCAAAACTGCAGCTTTCCCACTCAAGGTTCTCCCAACTGCAAACCAACATTTAACCACTCTATACCATCATTCAAAACATAAATACAAGAGCGTTTACTAGGGATTACAAGTACTAAATCTACATTTATATTATATTACAACATACTACGAATTCAAGGTTATTATTACAAGTTCGGAGCAGAGCAAAAGTATAAACAATTGATTCCCCGGCATTCCACGGCCTCACTCCTCATGCTTCTTCTTGTCTTTCTTTTTACTTGCAATGGAGTACATCTCCACTGCTCAGCTATATGCAGAGTGCAAAAGTTCTAGCATATGCATTATAAGATAAAACATGCTTTAATCTCATAAATCACATAAATAGTCGATAGGGAGAAAAATATGCCTTCATCCGGTAGCGGCAAGTCCAAGCCTTAAACTGCAATGTCAATGGCTAGTCCAAGCCTACAACCATTACCTTCCACAAGTGTCATGGCAAGTCCAAGCCTTAAACCATGCACAGTAGCCGTCGCTACTAAAATTCTCAAACAACGAGAAGCTTACTCCGGCATGAATTTGTATAAGACCCCCCTTTGACCCATATAGACAACTCAACGTGCTCGCGTAAATTTAGACATACTTTTCACACTTTAGCATGTGCATAATTAACGGGCCTACAATTAACACATGGATTTTGCCCGGATCTCAATTTCGTCATCGAAATATAAAACATGTATTTCTCTATATTTCACAAGTCAGAACTTCATACCTCGTGCGATTCCCCCCAAACTTTGAAGGATCGACTAGGAGGCCAATTAATCGTCGGATTTCGAATTTGAGACGATTCCTACAAGTTTTACTGGGTTTTTCCCGAAAGTCTAGAATTAAGATTTTTTTCAAAAATTAGTCAAACACGGCCTAAGTAGTATCAAAACGTAGATCTTACCCCCACGAGTTCAAATCTTGAATGTGGAGAAAAATCTTACGGACGAACGGTCGTCGATCGGCGTCGCAAAGTTCGTGACAAACAAATCTCTTTTCTCTCTCCTCTCTCAAGATATTTAGAGAGTTTTAAATGAGAATGAATCTCATCCACTACTATATATATAGGCAAACTCTTCAAAATTTATGTTTACCTCCCCACGAGTTCCTCAACTTCTAATTAGCTCTCGAAACTTTGCACACGTTCATTTTATGTCTTTACGAGTGAAAAATGATAAATTTCAGAAGTTTCCGACTAAGTCTCGTTTGGTCCAAAATAACGTCCGAAAACTAAATTATGTGGAATCTCTACACAACCTACCTTTTTATTTAACGTGTCACTCACGTTCTCACCACAGTGCTCAAACTGATATAACAATATCGAGATTACCAGAAATTATACTACACATGTATAATTCACTATTCACGAAATACCAGATATTTCAAATAACATTTAAATCATGTAAATGTCATTTAACCATGCCAATGAAACTGTGAAATTCCATGTTCTCGTGTCCTTACTGACACCTTACCATTGACCCACGTCAACCTCAACTCAATATTAATAAACATTAATATTTCCTCGTGTTACCATTCTGTCTTATTTTAAAAGCATGCAAATTATGAAACGGGTGTGACAGCCTTAAAAGGAATTGTAAAATAACCAAGTCAAACGTCCCCTAAGCATGCCCAACACGCAAGAATTTTTCCCGTTAATAAGGTGACCTACGTCCACGAGTGCGTCAATGCACTTCACTAGCAGATCACCGGCGGGCCTGGTGAGCCAACAATATATTGGGGCGGCACTACCAGTAATACCGGCCGGGTGTATGCGTATCAGATGAATGCGTATGCTATTCTGTTTGTTAAGAATGCGATCCCTTTAATGGGGGTGAGTGGCCCCTTTTATAGGTGCAAGAGACCACCCGCAATAGGCAATTAATGGGATAAGGAATCCTAACCTATTTACAAGTTGATGAGCACAAATCATGGGAGGTTTTCTAAATGGTTTAGGAAACTGTATACACCTTCCATTAGTCTTCTAACTGATTTAGGAAACTACTGAGCAACTTGGCTATCAATATGCACCTGATGGACCAAATGATGAGTCGCATTCACGGGCTGTGCGAACATCCCGAGTGGTTGCACTTATAGACCTCGGGAACGGTGGGCCATCGGCTTCCTTCCCGGATAATCCGGGTCCTTCGCTGTTGACGCGGAGATTTGACTGTAGAAGGATATTTTTGGGCATATCAACTAATGAATTTAAGTTTGAATAGAAGAAAATTATATTTGACGGAAGATCGAGTGAATTTGAAGAGATCAGCATGTCTATTGAGGTTTGAACCAGAGAGGAGAAGAAGAAGAAGAAGAAGAAGAACCCTATGAATCGTATGGCTCTAATACCATGCAAAAATGCATGAGATTGCAGCCAAAAAGTAAAGCTCATTCTTAATGATTTCAAGAATACAATCAGTTTCTTTTATAGAGCTTTCGATAGAAGCTTAAGCTACTAAACAGTTTTTATCAACTAAAACCATAATTGGTTATAGCTTTGACAGCTCAGCAAGACAGTAATGAAACAAAATTTCTCTAAGGCCCGTTCGGCTAATCTTAAGTGAGTTGGATTGAGTGAATTTACCTAGTGGCTTTTAAGCCTAAAAGAACCAGCAGGTCAGCGGGGCTGCCACAGGTTCTTTTAGGCTTAAAAGTCAGTTCACTAGGTAAGTTTACTCAACTCAGTTCACTTAAGAGCCTCACCCAATATCATTATCCTATTCGGTGAGTTTGTGTTTCACAAAAAAAAAATAAATAAATAAACACAATCTAACAATCCATAAGTGAAAAGACCGAGTTTCACTCGAATTGCCGTAATCAAAATTTGTGAGAGATGATATCAGAATCTGTTTGGATCTGGGCTCCAATTTTTTCTTCATCAGAATTTGCTCTTAAGGTCCAGCAATCACTACAAAGAAATTGGAATAATTATCGTGAAAAAAAAAGACAATGCAAATTAATTACGAATGTATACATATAGTGGCCTTTTACTCTACCAGAAGTATTATATTACCACAACTCTGGAGTATTTGATATGATGAATGGATTTAGCAAAATTTTCTTTCATATGGAAAACAATATTTACAGAAGAAATGGATCAAGCATGCGAAACTAATTAAGCATAAATATGATGAAATGATTTTTTTTTTTTTTTTAAAGTTGAGTTCTAATGCCGAACAAATAGAATTAGAGTCAAACTCCAACCAATAAATGTGGTACTCTACTTGCGGTTATCTCCGTGAGATCATGCTGAATATATATTTAATTGGCGGATCTCATTGGGAGAGTGGCACCGTAGAAGTGGCAAATGTGCCTCCCACATCCCACATCGCCAGGAAAAGGAGATGAGAACATAAGCTTATTACCTCTATCTCAAGTCAGTTGATATTTCCACATGTTTAAAGTTACTTGATTGTAGTGCAATTTTAGATTTTTTAGAAGTACATCAAATAAATAGTGAAAAACTTTAAATGATAAAAGGACAAGTTTGAAAAGTATACAATCAAAGTCACTACACCAAAAGGGCACATTACTAATGGTAATTTACCGTTAGTAAAATTATTCCTAACGGTAATTTACCGTTAGAAATAGAGCGTGGCTAATAATTCTAACGGAATTTCTAACGGTAATTTTCCGTTAGGAAAATTATTTTTACTAACGGTAATTTACCGTTAGTAATATGTTTACTAACGGTAATTTACCGTTAGTAATTTATTATTCCTAACGAAAATATTCCGTTAGTAATATTTATTCTAACGGTTTATTTTCGAACACTTTTATATACATAAATACTAACGGTAAATTACCGTAAGTAATTAACGGTATGTAATATGACAGTTTCTAACACTTTCGAGATAATTACTAACGGATATAAACCGTTAGTAATTTTATTACTAACGGTTTATTTTCTAACACATGTGTAAGAATACTAACGGAAATTATCCGTTAGTAATTATTTTAAATATGAAAAACATAAATACTAAAATATGCTCCCCCAATTTTATTTGCACCTAATTTCCATCACAGCCACATCCCATTTACTATAAACATATATAATAAGCTCAAATCCAAACCATAATAAATATAAGCTCAATCTATATTAAATACAAAAAATATAATCCAAAATAGGCATAATTATCCTTAAATACAAACTGTTTCTAAGTCCAAACCAAAACTAACAAACCATGTCTGAAATTGAAAGAGTAAATCCATCCAAAACTAAACTAAACCAACTGACAAATAAACCATGTCTGAAATTTAAAGTCAGAGAAAATAAGACAAACATAGTCAACCAATCTTTAACCAACACTCAAGCCAAATCACAAATCCCCCTTGAACAAAGTCTGCCAATGTATCTTGTCCCCCTTGAAGATCCCACAAACGAGTATCGGGCTCAAACACTTCCTCGATATAAACTTTCTTTTCGCCAATACCAACTTGTTTGGAGTGGCAGACATAAGCTGTAGCATCCGTCACAAAATACCCCTTTGCCAATCAAAAGTAAACAAAAGAAAAGATTAAACATTTAATAAATACTAATACAAACTCTGGGGTATTGTTGCCATTAAGTGCTTAGTGGAGGCTAATCATGTGCCAAAGATGATTACACCTCGGAAGAAACTTATGGAAACATAGATACTGGAAAAATTGTAAATACCAAAGATACGCGCTAACTAGGATATATTGCCTCGAGTCCCTCGACAATAGTCTTAGAAGGCTTGCTTAAATTTTTACATGCTAGACATATTAAACATTGTATTCAAAGCATAAGTCATCAATCAGATTGAGACAGCCACAGGCCTAGTAGTCCAAGTGGTACCCCATACCCTGAACACTATGTGGTAAGGTGGAGGATTCAAGCCTCACCAAGTTAATTTGTGAAAATATACTATTCTTGGTAGAAAAGGTAAGTATACAAAATTTTTTTTTTGAGAAGAAGTATACTAATTTTGGTTCTAGACTATACTAGACAACTTCTCCCATGATAGATCTCAAATCTGATGAACTAACTACGCAGGGGGTCCTTCTAGTTTTGGTTAGATTTAACTATAAATATACTGCAAAGCACATGGTAATTAAGCCTAGTCATACTGCAATAGTATATCTTAGTTCAAACGGCATAAAGGATCTGATGTGATGCTTTAATACACATTGTGACTCTTGAATACATTCCGTTCCTTCCTAAACAGAGAAGATTTTCCACAAGTGCATCTTATATACTGTTTCCGTTTTACATTGCGTTGACCTTCATCACTGTACGTTATTCCCTAATTTAACCAAAAATTCATGTCGAAACCTAAAAAATCTTAACCACTTCCTATAATATCCAATCTGGATGGACAATCAAAAATGACATAATTCAGTGACAAAAAAATTTGAAAATTTAGACAACGAAACAGAAAAAGAAAGAAAAGAAAATCGCAATTAAACCTTGTGTATATATATATATGATAATGGAAACAAGAATGAGGACAAGAAATCGATGACACAAGATCTGTGAACCATAGTAACGCAATAGGGCATAGAGATTACTCTTATTTACCTAATGAGAATTAAACAAACAAGATGCGAGATAGAGAAGGGGTGGAGATTACTCTTATCAGCCCCCACGATCGGCATTTGATCACATCCCGACAACGGGCCGGAGATGCTGGCTGCTGACAAACAATCAACCCAGCAACAATTAGAGACTGCTTAGAGGCTTCAGAGATCGTGAGTTTTAGATGAATTGCAATAAATGAAGAAAGCTTTACCTATAAGGGGATTTTAATATGTTCCAGTGGTTTAGTAAATACAATCAGCAAGGGATTAATTACCCTTTTTGGTTTCTTTTCTTCTTACTCATTGTTTTTGCTCTCTTTGCTCTTCCTGAAGTCTGTACATTAAAAACAAAACCAAATTATCTTACTTGATTACTTTATTTACCCAGTTAGCAGCTTTCAGCGACTGGTGAAGAAGAGTTCCAAAAAAAGGGGAAAAAAAGTGACTAGAAGCAACTGCAATTAATGAGCTGCTACAATTGCTAGAAGCAGCCCCTGTGTTGATTTTTATAGCTTGTTTAGGCAGCCATAATCGTAATCTATCAAGGCTCAAATAGCCGATGAAATTGCCGCACAACATCTATGGCACCCTGGAACCACTTATTACCCGCCTCACCTGCCAAACGATTTCATATATTACGTAAACAATAAAAACGCAGCCATGTTAAAAACCATAAACATTTCAGAAGCTAAGCAACTTGGTGTTTTGTGGTTATGTAAAAATCTCATCTATGCTACTGAGATACCTCCAATCCAATCTGACCGACATATAAAAGTGACCCTTGGAAATACTGAAATTGAAATTGGAAGATAGATAGCAAGATAAGAATGAGTTAATTGAAACTGTTTAGGAGTTGATTCCCAAAATCATCAAATGAGAGACACAATGTCTAATATACATACAATAAAATCATAAAGTTCTAAAAAAATAAACATTATCGTCATTGGGACATGTACTCAAATGGCAGAAAATGAGCACCCAATTAGCTTTACAAGCACATAAATGCAATCACTACTATTTAATAGCAATATAATAGTACCTCCAATCAAAATTTATATTTAGCTCCAAGGTACAATAGCCAATTGAAGAAATCCTTTTACTACAAGCACTAATACTTATCTAAAAATTGTTCAATGTATGTGATATGTTGGAATTGTAGTACTCAATGAGTCGAATTAGATTTTCATGACTGATTTAATCGATTTCTTCTCCTACCTCACAATCTCTCACAAATCAAAGCAAAGAAAAAAAAATTGACATTCAAACTGTAAGTTCACACATTAGAAATACTACAGTGAATAGAAAAGATAAATTATCAAGGCACATCAATTCCATCTTGATCAACCAAAATGGTACACCAATTTGAAATTAACAGTTGGACAGTTACATACCACTAAAATAAGTTATTGCAGCAAACCAAAATCCATTTTAAATAACTAAATTCTAAGCACTACTACAAATTGTGAGTGAACTCATTAAATTGCTAGTGAATAGAAATTAAAGCATGGAAAAAATGTATCCTTTGCAATAAAAAAATCAACCAAGAGAAGGAACTACAACATCCTTTGCATTCATTCACACACAAACTCAAATTGGGTTTATGCAGTGCACAAATGAATGGAAAGTTATACAAGGCCAAGACTCTCAGGTAGCAATGAATCAAAAACAAAATAGAAAGGTCATAATCACCTTAACTTAGTTGAATCGAAGATGGCGCTGCTCTTGTTTGCCCAATTAATCGAGAACTTTTTAACTACAAACCATTTTGAATATATGCAAGGAGAAACAAGATAGGTAAGATGAAAGTCAGTTCATTGATAAGCTGATCTGCAAATTTTATGAAGTACAACTAAAAGAGAGTGACTGACCAAGTTGTTCAAGGGTAAAATTTTCATTTTCAGTACCATCACCCACCCTAACAGTGCTAGGTAGTTTACCCAACTGAACCTTTGCAAAAAAAGAAAAGAGATTAGAGCATTAACAATAAATAATGAATCAAAAACATGGAATGAACAATTGTTTTTTTCTTGCAAAGTATTATAGGGAAGAGGCTCAATTGACTGCATTTTGAAAGGAAATGCTATAATTTGGCTATGGCACATACCTTGTTTAGCAACCCCATTGAAGATGCTCCAATGTTATAGTAACTTGGTGCCAATTTGTTTTAACTTGAATCTATGAAATTCAAAACTAAATTGTATAAATGAGGACAAAAATCTAAACATTACTGGCTTCCTATGTAAGAATTACCAGACTTTAATAGATACATTTTAACTTAACAACTTGAGTAAACATAGGATTTCAAAACTACTACATGTGCAAATTAAAATCAAATAAGCAGACATCACCTGGAAGCTAAGATTGAATAAAAGTAAAAACATGATCAGCAAAATAAAAGTATAAACTTGAAATGAGCACTAAGATGAAAATCTAAAAACATGGTCATTATCTAACAAAGGAAATCAAAAGAGGTAATTACTTCAATAGATTTACTATCCCTTTCAAGACCTAAAAGCTTATATCTTTCATATCCTTGGCATCCGTTGTTTAATTCTCGTTCAGTTTTTGACTAGAGAAACTATCAAATACATGGCCAGGCATGTGAACTTGAGAGTTAAATGATGGTAAAGAGAATGAACGTTCCGTAATCTCTAGCCCTAGCCCCCAATCAACAGAAACAAGATTAAGAATCCAACCTCGAATTCAGGATTCGTTTCGATGTAGGTTAGAGACATGCTTATATAATAGGCGTCAACTACCGTTCATGGATGACATTTAGCTTACACTCACACACACCACCCCATAATCATTCAGCTTTACATCATTCTAACACATAACACATAATGCATACATATATAGGATTCCATACCTAAAGGATCTTTTTCAAACCAACACATACTTGTTTATATAAAAACTACTAAGAAGTGAAACTTGGTCTAAATTTGATCCTTTTTTAAAAATTCCCAAAAAGGAATAATATTCAAACAAAACTCTAATTACCTATTTGGAGTGGGTATGAAAGTTACACAAATTTCAGAACAACTACATGCGGATTCCTCAATGGACATTTGTAGGTTTGAACAGTGTTGTCTTGCTTGCCGCCACTTTAGTCAAGCACATTTATTTTTCTTAGACTGTATATGATCCATTAGAATCTCTATTAATACATGCAATTTATTCAGAAATTTTCAAGAAGTAAACCGGTGAGCCTACTTATCCCCAAATTTTTTTTTACTAAACTTGTTGATTGCAATATATATGTACTCAGTACTCCTTTATCGTATTGTATCAAATCATCTATATGTATATATAGTATATGTGCACATATAAGCATACAAACGTACATATACACAGAGAGAATGAAATCAAACCTCATCTTTGAGGACGGAAGTTGGAGTATCTGTCGAAGCTTCGATCTTTACGCTGTCTCCGGCCACCATTTCTATGCCTAAAAAAATTGAAAACACAAAATAGAACCAAAATAAGGTAACTCTGAGAAGATATGGAGCTAGGGTTTCTATTGTTTCAAATTTCCCAAACACATTCATAAAATCTCTGTACACACGCAGCAGGATACATACACATATATGTATATATATGAATTTAATCCTAAATGTTAGCAAGAGAGAGAGAAAGAGAAATAGAGAGTATGTGTGTGTGTGGGTATCAGTCCAACAGATCTGAGTGTGTGTGTGTGTGTGTGTGTGTGTCGAAGTGAGAGAGAGAGAGAGAGAGAGAGAGAGAGAGAGAGAGAGAGCGAGAGAGAGAAAGGGAGTGTGTGTGCGTGGGTATCAATCCAACAGATTCGAGTGTATGTGTGTGTGAGGGGTGTCAATCCAATAGATCTGAGTGTGTTTGTGTGTGTATGTGTCGAAGAGAGAGAGAGGGAGAGAGAGAGAGAGAGTGTGTGTGTGTGTGTGTGTATGTGTGTGTGTGTGAGATTAAGAGTGTGTGCTATCAGATTTGTATGTGTGAGAGAGAGATTGAGAGTGTGTGCTACCATATCTCGTCGGCGGTGGAGGTCTTGCGGCGGAGAGCCGACAACGGCGGCGGTGCAGACCTTGCGGCCATCTCTCTCTTCTCCTTTCCCTCTCTCTTCCCTTCTGTTCTCCTCTTCTCTGAAGACTCTCTACTCCTTTTTGGCCCAGGGCTAGGAGAACAAGAAAGAAAAGAGAGGGAATCAGAATTTTGGGGAAAAAAATTGGGGGAAAATGTTGGGGAAATTTTGTGGTGAAATAAGCTCAAATTTGGGGAATCATAATTTTGGGCTAATTTACCATGCCTATTTTATTTTTCCTCTATTTTTATCTTTATTTTATTTCTTTATTGTTTTTTATTTCACTTTACATTTGTAACGGAAAATTTCCGTTAGTATTATTTTTAAAATCGTTAGAAAATTAATCAAATTCCTCTAGTTGAAATTACTAACGGAATTCATACATTTCTAACCGAAATTTACCGTTACAAATTTACCGTTAGAAATTTGTAACGGTAAATTTCCATTAGAAAACCAAAACACTGTCTGTTAGAAAAGTCCCCAAATGGTGTAGTGAGTTAAACTAATCTTCTAAAAATGACTCTTAAAATAGCACATTCTAAGATGAAATAAAGAACTATGTATTAAATTTTATTTATTTATTTATTTATTAGGGAATGGAATGAGTTGGAAAAAAAAAAAACATGCCATTGTACAGCTGGCTTTTGAGATACAATGTGGGCCGGACTAATACACGAGTTTTGAGTATGAAACTAAACAATAACATTGTGTTTAGTATGAGGGAAGAGTGGAGGGAAAGAGAGGGGAGGATGGAAGTGGGCATAGTTGTTTGTTTGGTAGAATGGAAATTAGGATGGCGATGAAGAGTGGAGGGATGCCTCTTCCCTCCTGGTCCATAATTTTTAATCCATCCAAATGTGGACGGATAAGGGGAAGGAATGAGTGAAAGCTGTTGAAAAAATAGTTAATTGACATTTTTACCTTTTTTTATTTTTTAATTGAACACTAAGTCGTAATATCATGCAAAATCAAGAAATAGATGTTAATAGCATTATTATATTGGTGATTGTGCTGTGGCATTGACTGTAGTTTTATTCTTTCATTTGTTTAGTTGGTTTGATTTGAAGGCTAAGATATGAATACATATATATATATATTTATATATTTACACACATATACATATAGCCATGTACACATTTTTAAAAAAAAAACACATATTAATTCCATGTACTCGTTATCAAAAAATAAAAACATAATAAAATATCACGTTCTCCTTTCTTTTGTTAGATGTCAAGTTTAGTTTTTTTAGCCAAATTGAAATAATTGCTATTCAATTTGAAATCTTGATCCATCAATTTCAAAAGAATTCAATTTGAAATCTTGATCCAAAAAAAAAAAAAAAAAAGAATTCTGATCCATCAATTTCAAAGCATTGGGGTTGTGAACTATGATCTGTCTTATGTCATGGAACTGGTTTTTTGGTCG
This sequence comes from Hydrangea macrophylla, assembly GCA_033977485.1. Lineage (NCBI taxonomy): Eukaryota > Viridiplantae > Streptophyta > Magnoliopsida > Cornales > Hydrangeaceae > Hydrangea > Hydrangea macrophylla. Next base: position 110,149,957 of record CM066988.1, on the reverse strand, counting down.
TTATACTGTCGAAGCATTTGATCGGTGGTTTCATTGGGTAGAGAAGTTGCCTCTGCTGAAAGATGTGCTGCATTTTACTACATTAATTGGGTTGATCAGTTGGGAATGGGGCCTTATTGCTGTTTTTGGTGGCCATTTATCTTTGCTATCCAAATTGTTTTGTTCTGTCAAAATCTGCTACTGATGTCATTCATATGGTGCTGAACCTATTTTGAGCTTGGCTGTCATGATTGGTCTGATTAAGCTTATGGGCATTGAAAGTATCTATGCATTGATGCTACAAAGCTGTCAAAGTGGTGATGCTGTTGATTAAGCATTTTAGTGGAGTCCTAATGCTTTTTTCGAAGCCACGATGCTGTCAAAGTGGTGATGCTGTTGATATTATTTGCTGCTGCTATGTAAATGGTGTTGTAATGCTTTGGTTTAGTCTTCTTGACAAGGAAATCACTTCAAGCTCCTGGGTGGTGTGACGTTTCAGTTAGTTTGCTCAGGGTGATATCAATTTAGGATTGTGATGGGGCTGATACCTTTTTCTTGGGATTGATGTTGTGTTCTTATTTTTAATGGTCTAAGGGTTCAGTGGTATATGGAGGTGTTAAGCTAGGCTTGTTTGTGTCTTGTGTTTGGGGTTCTGTTAATGGGGCGGATTAATTTTGGGGTGACTGCCTATTTGTTTTATCAAAGAAAATGGGAGTTTGGTCAAAGGAAATATTGTGCTGCTTGGGGGTATTTTTAAAATTTATGTGTAACTTCCAATTTATTAATGAAATGATGATTTGCCGTTCAAAAAAAAAAAAAAATTTTGAAATCTTGATACATTTATAGTGGTATGATATTTCTTTTAAATAACAAAAAAAGTTTTAATTAATTTTTAAGGTTTGTTGATGGAGAAAAATGCACAAAAAATTAATAACAAGGATATAATGGTAAAATATTGCTTTACAATCTTTCCTTCCATGCTTCCTCCCTTTATGCCAAACAAAAGAAAGGAACACCCCCTTCCCTTCCGTCTTGTAAAACCAAACACAAGGAGAGAGGAGCCTCTTCCCTTCCATATGGAGACATCTTGCATAATAGTAGCATAATAGTAGTTTCATCCCTCCTACCAAACATAGCATAATAGTAGTTTCACTAACGGAGAATTCTGTAATATGACCAAGCGCTTTTGTCCTATCATACGATCAAAGTTGGGATACAATGTTTTGTGATTTCGGAGACAATGTTAATTTTGAGACTTAAGCAAAATAATTATAGAAATCAAATGGGGTGCAATGTTTTGTGACCTTAGTGCTCGATCCTTTCATTGTTCTATAATTGTTTTACTTAGGTCTCAAAATATTGTACACTGAATTACAAAACATTGTACCTCAACTTTGGTTGTATCATACGACCAAACCACTTCTTTTGTGACTTGACCTTGGTACTACTTTTGTGGTTCTATAATTATTTTCCTTAGGTCTCAGAATATTGTACCCAAAATTACAGAACATTATACCCCAACTTGGCTTATTTCATACTACCAAACCGCTTATTCGTATCATAGAATTTTCCTTTCACTTTAGCGTCACTTTTTCTCAAATCAATCGAGAATTCATTCAAAACATCTTCCTTTTTTTTAAAAATGTTTTTGGGCGGGTAGTAACTAGAACAAAAGGATTCAAATACTTGGCCGGCCAGATGAGATTAATTACTTAAGTGAATCAGCTAATACGTATTAAACTAGCTACTTAAATAAATGTAAGGTCTAGAATCTTTAAGCTGGCACAAACATGGTAGCATGTATATATCTCCTAAATCCTAGCTACCAGACAACTAACTAAAAAAATCAACTATTAGATATCACCTAGTCTCAACATGCCCACCACCACCTTTTCTTTAACTCTCTTACATATTTCACATCCCTATCTCTTATGTCTCCCAAATTACACCACCTTCAAGCCACAATGGCGTTCCCAAAAAACTCTCTTCTACTCCTTTCATCCCTTCTAGCCTATTTTGCTTCAACTTCACTATCTCACCCCCTACTTTATAAGCACAAAAAACCAACTCCAATCTATGTCCCAAAATTCCCTGTAGTACCCCATACAAACCTCAAGAACATCATAGACTCTTGTTGGAGATCAAACCCCGATTGGGCTTCCAGCCGCAAAGCCTTAGCTGATTGCGCGGTAGGGTTTGGAAAAGGCTCAGTGGGAGGGAAGAATGGTGCTATATACGTTGTCACCGACCCATCTGATGACCCGATAAGTCCAAAACCGGGCACACTTAGATATGGTGTGATACAATCAGAGCCACTTTGGATCATTTTCGAAAGGGACATGTCTATTAAACTTGAAAATGAACTTATGGTGAATAGTTACAAGACTATAGATGGGAGAGGTGTGAAAGTTGAGATTTCAAATGGACCTTGCATTACTCTCGATTATGTGATGAATGTTATAATACATGGGATAAGTATTCATGATTGTACGCCGGGGAAGTCCGGGCGTGTTCGGAGCAGTGTAGATCATGTTGGTGAAAGGCTAGGCTCGGATGGAGATGGAATTAGTGTGTTTGGATCTACGAATATTTGGATTGATCACTGCTTTCTTGCTCGTTGCACCGATGGCCTTATTGATATTATTCATGCCTCCAATGCCATCACTGTGTCTAACAGCTATTTCACCCAACATGACAAGGTACATTCACAAGAGGACAATCTCTAGACTCTATCTTACCAATATATTATTGATAAAAACTGTCTTTAATTGTTATGTTAATTACAACTATAAGTACTATATTTTATGCTAGGAAAGAAAGATTTTGACAAATTACAGAAATGTCCTTATCGGAATTTTGGAGAAAGAACAATAAAAAAAGATGAAATTCCTAAGCAAAGTAGTTAATGACTCAAAATTTATCCAAATTGTCAAAAAAAAAAAAAAAAAAATTGCATTTTAAAGGCCTTAACGAACTTGGCCTAAAGGTGCCCTAGGTATCAAGGCCGAAAGGCCAATTTTGTTTTGATACCAAGCCATTTCCCAACGAGTAATTCTTTGATGATAACTTTCATACAACCTCCTAAAAAGATGTGTCTATTTCTCTCCTCCTAACAGTGACATCACACGATCAGAGAGATAGACACATCTTTTTAGATGGTTGTATGAAAGTTGTCAACAAAGAATTACCCTTTTCCAACCAAATTATGAAATTTTTAGGCCAGGGCGGCCAGGATGCCTTCTCCACTTGTCATGCATCATATATCTCCAATGACATTGACCCAACAACACCATTCGATCCCAATCAATCATGGGCTTTTTTTTTGTTAATTTCTACGAGTACTTGTTATATATATATATATATATATATGTATGCATCGATCAGGTCGTCGATCTAAAGATATTTTGACTTTCGCAGGTGATGTTGCTTGGACATAGTGACGACTATGTCGCAGACAAAATTATGAAAATTACAGTGGTGTTCAACCATTTTGGCCCTGGTCTAGTTCAAAGGATGCCAAGGTACGTAAGTAAAGAAGCTACTTGTGATCGATGTCCTACATCCATCTGATCCGGCCATCGTTAAGACTATAAGGTGTACGTACGTGGCTTCTATAATTAAGTCCATAATTAATTACCTTAATTAATTTGCTATTAATGGAGTAGTAACTTTGAGTTTTTAAGTATTTTGGTTGGACCATTTTGATGGGTCGGGTCTTCAGGTTACTGGACCATCAGATCGGGGAGTTACACTACTATTTAATAGAGCTACCTATCTGTTATTAAAAATCCAACATCTATAGTATTAGAGTTGATATTAATTAATGACACTCTAGCTATATATAGCTTCCAATGAATAAATGAATGAATTACATTGACAGGGTTAGGTATGGGTATGCTCATGTCGCCAACAATAGGTATGATGAGTGGCTAATGTATGCCATTGGTGGGAGTGCTGATCCAACTATTCTAAGTGAAGGGAACTACTTCATGCCTTCCAATAATCCTTATGCTAAACAGGTAACATATACACTACTTTCTCGCATCAAGCACATATTTACCAAGTAAATTGTGATAGAGATATGACTTATGAGTGCGTTGATATCTCAGTAGGAATACTAGATTAATCCCCAAGAAATTATTCTTGAATAAAGAACTCTCGAACCACCCTCACCTAAAAAAAAAAACTAAATAAATAAATAAAGGAAATTCTCTCAAAATGAAAGTTTGTAGTATTGATAAAACTGAACAACCGCGCGCACTTAATATCCTACATCATTGGAAAAACAAAAGTGAGTTTAGTTCATTACCACGCTGTGCCAATCTATAAAGGGTCTTTTTAGGGGGTCGTTCACTTTGGTCCAGAATGTTATACCGGTGTTGGGTGGTCTTGGAACTTCTCAACCCCCAAAAGCTATCTATCTCTTGAGATGAGGAGCTTTCCCTCACACTTATAAATTGACAACATGCCCCTTTCACAACCGATGTGGAAAACCCCAACAAAATGTCTTTTCCACTTGTTTGTGTAATCTTAATAACCTTGTGAGATTAACTAACTTATTTTGACAGGTTACCAAAAGAGAGAGTAATGAGGATTGGAAGAATTGGAAATGGAGGTCTTCCAGGGATGTGTTTGAGAATGGAGCTTATTTTGTGCAATCTGGGTGGGGAAGCTGTGCTCCACCTTATTCTCGCTCTCAATTATTTATGGTTGCTCCAGGATCTTTGGTTCCAACTTTAACCTCTGATGCTGGTCCTCTGCTATGTGTTCCTAGTACACTATGTTATTGAGACATCCCATACATTTTCATATGATATTTTCATTCTTCAATGGGTGTAATTCTGTTCTCTTTTGGTCTTTACAAAAAGAAAAACAAAAAAAAAAAGAAGTTCACACTTCATTAATTCATATATTGCATGCATTATGTATTTTGGGTTTCATTTGGAAGAATTATTTTGGCCAGGCCCGGCAATGGGCATAGGCCACCAAGGCCAATGCCTAGGGCACCCCCAAATCTCTTGAAAACTTTAGGAACCCCAATTATTTTCAAGTACAACTCTATTAGTAATGTACATCCCAACTCATCCTTAAGCCCAATCAACTTCACTAGAATCCCAGCCCAATTGCCCAACTCTAGAAGTGTAACTCTTCTGCCTCACGTCAATGAAACGAAATACAGTGAGTCAGTGGTTATTTTTGATTTTTTGAAATATAATGTGAGTATTTTTACACTTAAGCCCCTCTTCCAAATAAAAAAATTCTTTATTGTACTAGTATTTGAGTTTTTGAAAAATTCTACAATACAACCAAATATGATACTTCTTGGTCTCAATTTGTAATAACAAAGTATTATTTTGTTGTACCTTTGGTGCTAATCAATATTAACATTTCTAATGGGACATTTGGATTTGGTAGTAACTTTTAGATGCCATTTGTTAGTTACAATTTTATAGTTGATAGTAAAATATCTCAAAGTGTTGTAATCGAGATGTATGTTTATTCTATAATGATAGAAGACTTCTTGACTTTTTTTTATTTTTATTATTAGCTTAATTAGTATATATTATCTACTCAAAAATATGTATAAAAAGACCCAATTTCAAGAGTTTGAAGAAACTTTTGTGTCGCGTGTTTGTTAAATGCTTCACGGTGTCTAGTGCATGATGATTTTTGTGATTTATAATAATCTCACCTTATGAAGCTAGTTTGTGTTAAGATATAAAATGCCTCATTTTAGAAGCTTGCCTAGGGCCCCTTAAAGCTCAGGCTGGCCTAATTTTGGCAAAAGGGAATTATTTCTAAGTATCTTCTATATGCATCCTAGTGGTTTAGAATGTAGGATTAATTATATTTTATCCCTTGCAATTAGGTTTATTTTTACTTTATCCCCTGTGGTTTAAAAGCGGACAATTTGTGATTTTGGACTAAATTAAAACTATTAAGATTTCTCTCAAAATAACTCCACATGGGGAATTAGTGTTAAAATTAGACCCACATAAGAGTTTAATTGTCAAAATTAATCTCACATAGGTAGCTAACTCCAAAATTTAGCTCCACAGGGGGTTAAGTTTTAAAAATTAACCCCATGTAGGTGGGTTAAATGGAAACATTATCCCCACAACCCAAAATTTTGCCTCGCAAAGGAGGGTTAATGTTAATATTTTTGACCAACTTTAAAATTTTCATCAGTTTTGAAAGAAAAATGTTAATTATTTCACTTTTGTTCGAAACTATAGAAGAGTTAAATATACATTTTTGAAGCACATGAGGAGAGTAAAGACAAAATGGGCCCAATTCCACAGATAAAATGTAATTAATCTAGAATGTATCATATACGGAGTATCTAGAATGCAACATACATTTGACACAATTTACTTGCTAAATATTCGTAACAAGTTACCAAATTTTTGTAACATTTTTGGAAACAACCATTGCTTTTTTTACAAACTTTTTGCACCTTTGTTTTAAACATTTGGCATGGTGCCAAATATTTGTATTAGTAGGAGGATTTATGATGTACATCCTATATCAAGTAATCTTATACTTTCCAATAAGTTTGAATTTCAAATTTAGCTTCCAAAGGTTTTAACAATTGTACTACTGAGGGTGGCGGAAGTGTATGTGGTACAACTAATACGGAATTTGAAAATCAAATATGACATTGATGCAGAAAAAAAGTATTGAAAAACACATGCGTGCATTCCTCTCTCTCTGTCCCTGGATTATTCTTCTATTGAATATGGGTGACTCCAATGGTGTTGCACCAACTTTAAAGTACAATTTGTTTTCTCAATGTCTCCCTCATAAAAAAGCCAACAAATTAAATGACAAAAGGTAATTAAAAAATGTGAAGGAAGACTAAAAAAAAATAAAAAAAACAAAAACAAAAGAAAAAAGAGATGTTAGGTTCACTTTTCTCAGAAGAGCCTATTCTCATTGTTTTCTACACCATGTGCTACTGGTGCTTTTGCTCTCACTTTTCTCAGATACCATATGCCAGCTCCAACTCCTATAGCCCCAGCAACTGAAACTGTAGTCACTGTCCCTGCAACAATTAAAGTTAGAAGTTAGAACCCAAAAAAATATAGATAAATCAGAAACCTGAAATTGAACTTCCAGTCATATTTCTTGTGAAATGAATTATAACATTTCACCTGCAATAACTCCAGCATTCTTAATATGCCGAGAAATGCCTGGATCTGCAAAATGTCACAAAATAAATTGAGTCAAAATATTTGTATTTGTATCCCCAAATATTTCCGGATTCAGTCCTACAAATCTATCTGTACTCTTAGCCCAAACAATGGGCAGGCGACCATTGAAATTTTTTTTGTGACGTGTAACAACCACTTTAATTGAGAAATTATTCAGTGAGCTGTAGCACCACGTTATCATGGTGTGACTCGCCAATAATATGGAGTCACATGACTACTAACACAAATTGGCATGAGTCATGACAATAAATCAAGACCCCTTATTTCTAGAGGCACATTCTTCTCCACTTATCATAATCTCCAAATTTTAGTAGCTACATGTCTCCATCGTTAACATAATTCATTGAATAACTTCTCACTTTAATCTCTGTCATAAATCAAAGATTACACGTAGGACCCATTAAATACTTAAATTATGGTGGAATTCGCGCTAAGTAATATTTCCAACCAGAAAATATTTTTGCTTGTCCAAAAAACGGTTCACTAATACTCAGTCTAAGCATCTCATTGGGATGCTTCTAAGTCCCAATGGGATGCTTAAAGTGAGCATTGGTAAACCATTTTTTAGATGCTTAAAATGAGCATTGGTGAACCATTTTTTGGGTTCATATGCACACACAATCACAAATCATACCTTTGCAATAAGTAGTGACATTTCCATCCTTACACATACATAAGAAACTTTGAGTATCTATATCAAACCCACACGTCCCCCCACCCTTTGTAGTATCCTGACATTGAAGACACTTGGTAGTCACCGGAATATCAAAATCAACTCTAATCCCATACTCAGCCACCTGATCATCATACCCACTCTGGGCCCCTCCACCCACACTCCTCCAATACACACTAGCATAACTCCCACAATACCTCAACATCAGCCTCAAAGACTCAGTCGCCTTGGGATAATAAGAGCAGCACGAAGTACCACCCATCATTGCGGACCCACATTCCGGCAAGTGTCGACACAGATAACTCGCGCTGTCACACGACGAGTCACACCGATCCGGAAACCGCTCACAGAAGATGGGTTTGGGCTCGATAATCACGTGGTCTTCGCTGCAATTGAAGAAGAGATAATCGTTTTGGGAGGAGAGAGAGAAGTGGGTGCTCGTGTCGAGGCTGAATGGCCTTGTGGATCGGAAAACGGCACCGTCTTGGCAGGTCCACATGAATGGGTCTGTGACCAGAATGTGTGGATCCGAATAGCTGAGGTTGTGAATTGGGTATTTTCCGGATGGGGTTCGGAGCTCCAGTTGACCCGTATTGGAGCATTTGATGATGTGGCGGTAATATGGGCTGCCGCAGCCATCGTCAATGCCGAATGGGTAATTAATTGGGATTTGGCCACATGAGGTTCTGCAGAGACTTGATTGAGCTGATGTGAGGCTAATTGGGTATAAGATTAGGAGCGAGAGTATGAGAATTGAACCCATTTAGAGAGATGAATTGAGATTGGAGATATCGGAAGATAGATTTGTATAGTGGGTTTAAAGGAATATAGTCAACATTATTAAAGTGGAGTGTTAAATGTTGATGAGTAAAGAAACTACTACATGAGTGTTTTTTTTTAAAGCTTTTTCTTTTTTGTTTCTTTTTATGCTTTTTTCTGCTTCACATCTTGTGCTTTTGCTTTATTATTGTATTGAGGAGGTCCAAAATCGAACATGTTAGTAATTAGTATTTGTACGTGTGACTTATAATACATTAAAATACACCAATATATATATATATATATATATACATCCACTTGTATAACATAGGATGCACAATGTACCATTCTTTATGTGTATGTAGTAAGTATAGAAAAGTTAATAAATTGCGACAAATTGAGTTTTTCGTTCTTTTTTGGAAAAAAAATTCATTTTAATGGTTGTATAATTCTATATAGTATCCCAAACCACTGAGGAGTCTGTATAAATCTATCTAACTCCCTGTTTTTAGAGGAATCCTCTGCAACTCAGATTTTTTTTTTTTTTTTTTTTTAATATTTGAATTATGTGTGTAGGCACTGTAGGAGATAAAATAGTATTAGAAACCCATGCCCGCAAATTTGAAGGACACGGCTAGTCATACATAGGCCCTTTATTCTGATTGTGAATTGTGAGCCCAATTAAGAGTCCATTTTATTTCCAATGACAGGCTAGTATACATGGGCCCTTTATTCTGATTGCAGATTGTGAGACCAATTAAGAGTCCATTTTATTTCCAATGACAGGCTAGTATACATGGGCCCTATATTCTGATTGCAGATTGTGAGACCAATTAAGAGTCCATTTTGTTTTGCTCTGGACGGACCCCTTTCATTGGTTCACTAGAGAGGCTAATTAAACCCCATGTTTTCAGTTGGGCTTAGTATAATTTTACAGTTCGGTTTGATTTTTACACTGTAAAAATATTTTAAAAACATGTGGTAGCGAGACCATTTTCAATACAAGTGGGATCACTTGATTCTCATTAAAAGATGTTCAGAGTAGTTTCACAAATTTGTGAACCATATATATCATTACTCTAAACTCAGATAGTTTTCATAGGTTTTGTGATAGCTGCATGTCTCTCAGGTTTTAGTGAAAAATCAACTTCTTTTTACAAGCATCCCCAACTCTCTTGAAAAAAATACCTTCTGGGATCCTTCTAAAAATGGTGAATTATTTTTCAATTGAGTTTAAGTTGAAGTAAAGAAAAATAGGTCATACCAAAGGTATTAAAGTAATATCACCTTAAAATTGAGTACAAGTAAGGTTAGAAAAGCAACTCCTGATGACTAATTAAGTAGGAATTTAAGAAAGAGAAATGATGAAAAAGTAAGCATATAGCATGCATCATTTGACTATTACATGCCAAGCTAGCAGCTGAACCAATCCAGCTCTTTCTCCTCTTGAGAAAAATAGCACTAGAGAATCCTCAATTGAAACTCATCCATTGAGAACAAAAAAGATTATATCAGAAAAAGGTTCAATTAATAGTGATGTGAACTGAGAATTAAGGATGGGACTAAAATGAAAAAAAAAATATCAACCATGCTTTGAAACGAAGTAGTCGGATTTTTCTTATTTTTCATAAATAACTTGGTCTAGAAGGATGCTTTTGAATTGGCCAAAACAATTGCTTAAAAGAATTTATAATACATATGAAAATAAAAACCAAATAGAGTTTTTTTTTTTTTTTTTTTTTGGGGGGGGGGGGGGTGAATCGGAATAGAAAATTAAGATAACCTAGGCTCTGTTTAGTTCGTGGATTTAATGAGAGAAAGGAGAGAATAACACAAATGAACACATATTTCTTTGTATAGTTACTTGGAAAAATACGAAAGAAAAGAAAATATAATGAGAAATAAATTAAAACTGTTGAATTTTAATTGTGAGTAAGTTTCCTCCATTTTTTTCGAAGTTACAATGGCAATTCAAGAGAGAGGCTCTTAAGTGAACTGGTGATGAGGGCTCCCGATATGGAGAAAAATTGGATAAACTTAACCCCATTTCTCTAGTTTGATCTGCGCTTGTGTTTCAATTCATTTCTTTACACAATGATGTGCTTTCCGTGGTATGTTGTTGTGTTTAGCTTTTTGAATGCAGGTTCTGAAGTTAGAAGGAATAACAAGTTGAAAGGAATAGATCAAGAAACAAGAAGATGAAGTTTGGGTACCAATCGATTGACATCATACCAATCGATTGACATAATTCCATAATCAATCGATTGGTATTTTTACCAATCGATTGGAATTTTCACCAATCGATTGATGTTTTTGTCAATCGATTGATGAAAGCTGGAATCAATCTGCGTTAATGGTGCAAGATTTCAGCAATCAGGACGACGACCAGCCGTTACAGAATGTACCTAGACGCCTTCAGCTCGTGGATATTACACTATTTATAGAGGGGAGTGAAGAGGGTCAAGGGTTGGCTCATTTTTTTTTTGTTTTGTAGGAACTCTTTCATGTTAGTTTTGAGAATAAACGAATTCAAGATTGAAAGTTCAGCATTTGTGAATTTCTATACTCATTCAGGTTTCGTTTGTTTAGTTTCGCTATTCAGTAAACTATTTAGTTATAGTATTGTTTGAGAATTTCCATTTCAACCTTGAATCTTTTATGTAAATCCATGTTTAGAATTAATATTTACAACATTTCTCAATTTAGTTTAGTTTTTGTTTGTTTAAACATGCTAGTTTGGAGTTCTGGTTGGAAATTATGTGAGGAAACATTGTTCCCAGCCACTGCCATGATTCTGTTTGAGAATCAATGGCAATCGATTGGAAACAGAGTCCAATCGATTGCTATAGATTCCAAGTCAATCGATTGATACTTTCACCAATCGATTGAAGGTTATTTCATGCCAATCGATTGACATACATCCCAATCGATTGGTATGTGTATGACTTGGGTAGAATCCTTTTTGTATTCCAGTAACTTCTATTTCGGAAACTAAGTCCATTTGATCTTTATAATTTCAAATTGCAATTTGATTTTGAAATAAAAGCTCGTGCGATTGATTAACTCAATGAATACTTTTGACGAACATGTCAATTATTCTATACTCGATTTGTTAATCATAGTTCATGGAGTTAGTTAATTTAATTCCAGTCCTACATAATAAGTGAGGTAGTTTAACCACTAAGTATGTGAAATTCACATACTTAGTGTCTAGAATGCTTTACTTAATCAATTTCGAAATTAGGAATACTAAAAGGATGAAACCCCAAAGTGCGTTCATGTCAAGTCATGGTAGTAGTTGGTGCAATGCAGATTCACATATTCCCAACATTTTCATTCATATTTAAAAGATCACATTAAGTTTTATTGTTACTTAATCACTCTTTTCATTATAATCTTGCAATCAGTAGGATCGTTAGAACCTCCACTTTAAAGAAATCATCTTTTATTTTTCTCTTTAGGATTCAATCTAGGTTTCTTTTCCCCAATTCCGTCCCTTGGGAAAACGACTCGGTCTTACCGGTTATAACTCGACACGATCGTCTACGCTTGGACGTACTCTTCTGAGAACACATTTCCTGTCGTGTCAAGTTTTTGGCGCCGTTGCCGGGGACGGTAACGAAGGCCAGGGATTTTAGATTGATCCGATCTTTCCCTATCCCATTTCTATCTTTCTTTTTCTTTTCGCTCTTCAGAACACAAGCTGTGTTATCTGTGTCATTCTATGTCCTTTGACTCCACTGAAACTTTCATCACAAATTTATTTGGAAATTCCTTAAATAGTGCTGATAATCCCATTTTTACTCCATCTACTTCTAATCCAATGTCTGATATGGAGAGCCAACAAGGAAAAAATAGGCATGACCTCATCGATGACGGCCAACGACCTCTACGAGAACTCTTGGCTCCTGATCGAACTACCACACCTTCCTGTATCCGCATTCCCCCGCACACGGGTACATTCCATTTTCGTAATGGAATGATCCAACTATTACCCACATTTCATGGGATGGAAAAGGAAAAGGCATATTTACATATTCGAGATTTCGAAGACGTTTGTGGCACGTTCACGGATCAGACTTGCCCAAGTGATATAATCCGACTAAAGCTTTTTCCTTTCACCTTGAAGGACAAAGCAAAGTCATGGTTATTATCGCTCAAACCAAACTCTATTTCGACTTGGCCAGCAATTCATGAAGCCTTTCTTAAGAAGTTCTTCCCTAATCGATTAACGACTGACATCTTGAGACAAATCAAGATGTACAATAAAAAAGAGGAAGAAACATTCGCTGAAGCATGGGAGCGATACAAGGATTTGTTATTGCTATGTCCACATCATGGTTTTGAGAAGTGGCGAATAATAAGCTTCTTCTATGATGGCCTTTCTCCGAAATCAAAGAAACTCGTGGAAACTACGAGTGATGGTGAGTTCATGAGCAAGAATGCAGATCAGGCCGAAGCTCATTTTGAATGGTTAGCTGAACATTCGCTAGAGTGGGAAACTCAAGTGACAAGAACCCAAACTAGTTCGAGTTCAAGTCGTAAGAGTATTTATCAGTTGAAAGCGGAAGATAGTTTAATGGAGAAATACGAGCAACTGTCTCGTAAATTGGAGGCATTGGAAGCAAAGAAGGACCAAGTGATACAATTTGCTTCTAAAGAGTCATGTTCTAGTTGTCTACAAATGGGGCATACTTCTCAACATTGTCAAATATACCCTGTTTATCATGAACAGAGTCCAGTAGAAGTACACGCTGTAAATGCCCCTGGTCGTTTCAATCCAAATGATAGGTGGAGTCATCCTGGTTTCGACCATAGAAACAATGCTGCCACAGCAAACCCATCTCAACAGTGGCAGCCAAACAAAGGAAACCAGTACCGACCTCAAAACCAAGGGTACCAACAGAGTTACCAACCTTCTCCTACCTATCAACAAAATCAAGGGTATCACCAGAATCAATATCAACAAAATCATTCGCCTCAATCCAACTACAATTAGGGGGGCAACAATCAAACCTCATCTAACACCTACGTGCCACCTCATAAGAAGGCACAGGAGGATCCTAATACACTCATGATGCAGCAAATGATGCAGCTAATGAGTAAACTCAACACAAGTGTAGAGAGGTTACCTGCCCAGCAAGGAGATCGAGAACGAACTATGTTCCCTGCTCAACCAGAGCCAAATCCTAAAGGCCAACACTCGGGTACAGGACCCTCGGGATCTGGACTACATGAGGAGGCCAAGGCTGTAACTGTGTTGAGAAGTGGAAAGGAGATTGAGAAAGTCTCTCTTCCCTCACACCCTGTAGTTGATGATGAAGAAGAAGTAGAGAATGAAGAAGAATTGGTGGAAGAAGGAAGAGAGGGCGAAACAGTTAAGCCCGAAACAACAGCTCCTGAGGATACCGAAATAAAGAGAAGGCCCGGAAAAGAACCTCTCCTTGAGGAAGCACCCAAATGCCCTTTTCTGGCACCATATCCTCAGAGGTTGAAGAAACCTCAACAAGAAACCAAAAGTCAGGAGTTTCTGGAGTTATTCAAGCAAGTAAAAATTAACCTCCCACTCCTTGACGCGATTAAACAAGTACCTGCCTATGCCAAGTTCTTAAAAGACTTGTGCAATGTAAAAAAGAAGCAAAGTGTGAAAAAAAGTGCTTACCTGGCTTGCCAAGCGAGTGCGATTCTAAAACATGATTTGCCTCCCAAATACAAGGATCCGGGCACACCAACGGCCTCTTGCATAATCGGTCAAAGGAAAGTGAACAACGCTCTGCTTGACTTAGGCTCGAGTGTTAATCTTCTACCTTACACTGTTTACCAACAGCTAGGGCTAGGAGAACTCAAGCCCACTCGCATTACTCTCCAACTCGCAGATAGATCGATTAAATATCCGCGAGGAGTTTTGGAGGACGTTTTAGTCCAGATTGACACTTTTGTCTTTCCTGTCGACTTTGTCGTTTTAGACACCGAACCGGTTTACAATGCTAAATCTTAGATTTCGGTGATCTTTGGACGTCCTTTCCTTGCGACGATCGATGCAACAATCAAGGTAAGGAGTGGAGTGATGACCGTAGTCTTCGGGAATATGACATTGAATATCAAGATCTTCTCAAACCCCAAAATTGAAGATTTTAATGACGATGAAGAGGAAGTGAATTGGGTAGAATCAGTGATTCAAGATTATTTTGATTCGACTGCATACTCTGATCCTGTAGAGTCCATTATTACTAACTCATGTTATGAATTGGACAAATACACAGTACAAGATGAGGAAATGAATCAATTTTGTGCAATATTGGAGGTGGTAGAAGAGGAAGTTGCAAAGGCAATGTGGACGGCTCAATATGAACAATTACCGCCAAAGACTAAGTTGGTTGTACCGTCAAACCTGCAATTTTCAGAGTTAGAGTTGAAGGAGCTCCCAAAAGAATTGAAATATGTGTTTTTGGGAGAAGGGAAGACCTTTCCTGTGATAATTTCATCTGTTTTAAATCAAGAACAGGAAGGCAAATTGATCAAGTTACTCAAGCAACACAGGAGTGCGTTAGGATGGACTGTTGCTGATTTGAGAGGAATTAGTCCATCCATATGCACCCACAGGATTTACCTAGAGGAAGACGCTAAACCATGTCGCCAAATGCAAAGGCGTCTACATCCAAACATGCAAGAGGTAGTAAAGAAGGAAGTTCTGAAATTGTTGGATGTTGGGGTTATTCATCCAATTTCGGATAGTCCTTGGGTAAGTCCAACTCAAGTAGTGCCGAAGAAAGCCAACATTACAGTGGTGCAAAACAAGGATGGTGAAACTGTACCAACACGTGTGACCACAAGTTGTACAAGAAATTGAACGCAGTGACTCGAAAGGATCATTTCCCATTGCCTTTCATGGATCAAATGCTCGAAAGAGTAGCGGGTCACCAATTTTACTGCTTCCTGGATGGTTATAGTGGTTATAACCAAATTGAAATTGATCCTGCTGATCAAGAGAAAACCACTTTTACTTGTCCGTTTGGAACATTTGCATATCGCCGGATGCCTTTTGGCTTATGCAATGCACCTGCCACATTCCAAAGGTGCATGCTGAGCATTTTTAGCGATATGGTCGAAAAGATCATGGAAGTTTTTATGGACGATTTCTCGGTTTTTGGAAGTAAATTTGATGATTGCTTGGGAAATCTCCAAAAAGTGTTACAAAGATGTGAGGATAAAAACTTGGTCCTTAATTGGGAAAAATGTCACTTTATGGTGACAAAAGGAATTGTATTGGGGCATATAGTTTCTGCTGAGGGAATACAAGTAGATAAGGCGAAGATTGACATAATTTCTAATCTCCCTGTTCCTACTATAGTGAAAGGTATTCGATCGTTTCTAGGTCATGCCGTTTTTTACCGGAGGTTTATTAAAGATTTCAGTGATGTATCTAGACCACTGTGCCGACTCCTTGTTAAGGACCAACCATTTGAGTGGAATAGCGAGTACCAGGAATCCTTTGATAAACTCAAACATCACCTCACAACAGCTCCGATAATGCAATCTCCAGATTGGAGTCTTCCTTTTGAGCTAATGTGTGATGCAAGTGACACAGCGATTGGAGCTGTATTAGGACAAAGGGAGGACAAAAAACCTACTATGATCTACTATGCTAGCAGAACTCTTGATGGAGCTCAAAGAAATTACTCCACTAGCGAAAAGGAGTTGCTGGCAATTGTATTCGCACTGGAAAAATTCAGGCAATATCTTATTGGCTCGCAGATCATTTGCTTCACTGATTATGCCGCGTTAAAGTATCTGCTATCCAAAAAGGATACCAAACAGCGATTAATACGCTAGATTCTCCTGCTCCAAGAATTTGACTTGGTTATCAAAGATAAAAAAGGGAGTGGAGAATGTTGTGGCCGATCACCTTTCTCGATTGATGTTTGAAGATAACTCCTCACAATCCATTCCGATCCGTGAAGCTTTCCTAGATGAACAGCTTTTTGCTGCTACCAGTTTGCCTTAGTATGCAGACATTGTCAACTACTTGGCAACGGGAGAGACCCCATCCCATTGGTCCATCCTTGACAGAAAAAGGTTTTTATCCATCGCAAAATGGTTTTACTTTGATGATCCGTACTTATTTAAGTACTGTCCGGATCAAATAATTAGGTGATGTGTTCCTGAGGAAGATATCTCTCAGATTTTAGCTTCCTGCCACTTAGAAGCCTGTGGCGGTCATTTTTCAGCTTAGAAAACTGCTCAAAAGGAGTTTAGCAGTGGTTTCTACTGGCCGACGGTTTTCAAAGATTGTTATGCATTCTGTAGAGCATGTGCTAGTTGCCAAATGTTAGGGAGTTTGTCTAAGAGAAATGAAATGTCGATGACCCTGATTATCACTATTGAAATTTTTGACTGCTGGGGCATTGATTTCATGGGACCTTTCCCGCCATCCTCTCATTACAAATATATCCTTTTGGCAGTTGAGAATGTATCTATGTGGGTTGAGGCCATTCCAACAAGGAAAAATGATCACAGAACAGTGATCTCTTTCTTAAAAGAGAATATCCTTTCAAGATTTAGAACACCAAAGGCCATGATTAGCGATCATGGAACCCATTTTTGTTACAAGCCTTTCGAAGCATTGATGAAAAAATATGGGGTAAACCATAAGATTGCTTTATCATATCACCCACAGTCAAATGGTCAGGCGGAGCTAGCCATTAGGGAGATCAAACATATCTTGGAAAAGACTATAAACATCAATAGAAAGGATTGGTCGTCACGTCTGACTGATGCGTTGTGGGCATACAGAACGGCATTTAAGACGAACCTTGGAATGTCACCCTATCGGCTGGTTTATAGAAAAGCTTGCCATTTACCGGTAGAATTGGAGCATAAGGCGTATTGGGCTACCCGATTGCTAAATTTTGATATTCATGAAAGTGGTACACTGAGAAAGCTCCAACTCAATGAACTGGAGGAAATCAGGAATGATGCATAAGATCGTGCTAGAACTTACAAATCAAATTTGAAAGCAAAACATGATAGATCGATCCTGAGAAAGAAGCTTGAACCAGGACAGAAAGTGTTACTTTATGATTCGAAGCTTCATCTTTTTCCTGGTAAGTTGAGGTTGAGATGGATAGGACCATTTGAAATAACCTGCATTTTCATTTATTGGTATTGTCATATTTAATATTCATTATCTACTTTTTATTTTAATTACAATTCTTATGTGTAGAATTTATTTCTCGCTTGATTTCATATTTGAAATTCTTATTGGGGCCAAACTATAATTTTATAACATTAAGAAATACCAGAGTTGGATTTTAAAACTGTATTTCAAAACGGTGGAAATATTTTCTTTTAATTCAAACTATATTTTTAGAAAACCAGAAAACCATTTTTTACGTTAAAATGAATTTCCTGTATTTTTATGACGAACACCGCGTCACGAAAATACCAGTTTGTGCTTAAAACTATCCGCGCCGCGTTAAAATTTTACAGATTTCAAATTTGACATAAAGCATGATATGACTATGGCTTTATATCCAATTAATACTTACAATCATTTGATAGTGCCTAGTTTGGATATGCCCTACTCGAATGTGTTTATGTTGTGCCAAAAGCTTTCTTTCCCAAACAACCCAAGCTTTGACCCCTAGTACTAGTCTAGTGTTGCCTCTTCAGATCATGTGAGACTGTTATACGTATGTTTATGATTCATGTTTAGGCAGTGCATTTCATGTATATTAGCTTTTAACTAAATTGAATTAAGAGTATATTGTAGAGTAAACTTGAAACAACTTGGGCACCAAGTTGTGGTTTTGCTATTTATAACTCACACTCTCATTCACAAGCTGCACAATTGTCTTTACAAACTGATATATCAGAGAGAAAAGAGAGAGAGCTTGAGAGATCAATCTCAGAATTTTCTAGTGAGAGAAAGCTTCCCACCATAGCCAAGCTTGTTATTTGATTTTTTATTTCTTGGATTCTTTCTCAACAATTCTTCACTCTTAATCAATCTCAGTGAGTATTCTAAACTCACTCCAAATGTAATTCATGTTTGATTTCTGTGTATACACATGTAATTGTAAAGTCACCATGATCAATTTTCTTCAAGAACTTCATAGCTCAAAAGCTTGAATTTTCCAAAGTTAATCAAAATTCGTTTTTAGAATGGAATATGAAAGATTATAGTATGGAGAGTGTACGGTTTCAATATTAGGGCTTAATTCGTTCGTATAACAACGTATGATGAAAATGAAGTTTCCGTCAACTCTCAATTTTTTGTAAAATCCGAGAGTTACGGATCGAATCACGTAAAATTAATCATAGATTCTTAATCCTCACTGAAAAACGAAGAGATTCATGTATAACAAGCCTTTATTTCGTTCACTTTTCAAAATGGGTATGTAAAACTGAAACAGGGGAAAACCAGCGAGGAAGACGAAGCCTCTGTTTCATCTCGCGCTCGCGAATGCGCGAGCAAGGGTCGCGCGAGCGGCCCGCGTGAGCGACCCCTCGCGCGAGCGACCCGCGCGCGCGAGGTTTGCGTTCCCAGGCTGACATAAAAGTTTATAAAGAAAATAAAAATAGGCAGGTCGCGCGAGAGACCTTTCGCGCGAGCGGCCCGCGCGCGCGAGGTGGCTGATTTCAAGTAGAAAGAAGTTTTTATAATAAAACGAAAATTGGGCACATCGCGCGCGAGCGACCTTTCGCGCGAGCGGCCCGCGCGCGCGACTTCTGGCAGTTTTTAGTTCTTGCTTGTTTTGTGTTAAGGAACTGTTTGGGTGGTATTTTATGAACTGTTAAAGCTCTGTTTGGGAAATTTATTAAAGCAGAATCCTATTTGATTATGTGTGGATGATTAAAACAATGAATTGTGACCTATCATTCCCCGTACGTACGTGTTCCTTTAATTCATTAAATTCCTTTATGTTTAATGTTCATGACATACATGTGGAGTCAGTTGTACATGCATGTGGGTGTCAGTCAGTGTGAAAAAGAGTAATGGTTAGTGTGGAAAAGAGTATGAGATTGAGATTGAGATTGTGTTGTGGACACTCCCTGTTTATTGTGTACCAAAGTGTGACGTGTTGAGATTGCGGTGAGAGTGTCTTTGAAATGCGACGGTGGAAAAACTGGACACTCCCTGACGACCATGGTAGCGTCAAAGTGTGTGAAGCCGAACTTGGACATTCCCTGGCACCAATGGAAGTGCTAAAGTGTGACCTACGGACACTCCCTGAGACCCGAGTCTGGATACTGCGTGAGGGTTCCTCCGGTATTTGCATGGCGGTTTAGGTATTGAAAGTGTGAGGCATTGGACACTCCCTGGTACCCCGGACCAAAGTGTGAGGCAAACTGGACATTCCCTGGCACCCCTGTGCTAAAGTGTGGCTATCGGAGTATTTCAAAGATACTGGTGTGAGATAGTAGGTTGTTGGGTTTTGTCGAGAGAAAAGAGTCGGTAAGATGAGATGGTGCATTGTTCTCATACACGGTCACATATATGTGAATTTATCTCTCAAATAACATTGTGGTTGTTTTTCTAAAACGAACTCTTTATCTTAAATATAAACTTGTGGATTTAAATGAGAATTGGAAAATGGTAAATGAATATGTTTTACATTCAAAGTTATGTTTTTAATACTCATCAGCTTCTTGAAGCTGACGACGTTGATGCGTCCTGGACATTCGTGTTCAGATTTTTCAGGTTATGATCAGGCTGAGCATTACGACTATGCAAATTGAGAAACAACTGCTGGGAATAGAATTTACTTTCATGTGTTTTAAGTATAAACTGTTTTGTAATAAGGATGACTGTAATAGACATTAAGTTATTGTCTTGTTTCAAGGCGGTCTGTGCCTTTAGATGACCCGTGCTGTAATATTTATTAAGTTAGAAAAATTTTATAAGCCTTGATTGCTCTACTCTGATTTTATGGTTTATGTTGTTCGACATTTGGGACGGAATCGATCCTTCAAACTGTCGCGACCTACGGGTCCATAAAGGAAATTAAACGCTTTCCATATTTATGCTACGTCGGGGCGTGACACCATTCATTGTCAAAGAGGTGTTTCCTCACGGGGCAGTGGAAATTGTGAACCCCAAAAATGGGAATGCATTCAAAGTTAATGGGCAACGTTTAAAGCCATTTTTGGAGAAATTCGAACCAGAATCAGAGATCATCCAATTGGATGACCCTGATTATTCTTCTTGAAAAAAAATTCCGAGAATCTTGTATGTTGTATAATAGTTTTCTCTTTCTTTGTGTGATTCTTTGTTTCTTAATTCTTTTTCTGTCTATCTGTTTGTTATAGGATGAATCCACTGCATTTCCTACCACATTTGCTCTTCCATGGGGTCCGCTCTCCGAGAACCCCAGAATAAATGGAACAAGAAAGGCCAACTTTTACTCCACTTTCTGGCTCATGTCCAGATTCCCCTAATGCAGCGATCGCTGATATGAATACCTGGGATTTGTTGTGCGGAGTTCAAGAAATTCTGGAAGACCTTCAAATCGATTCGGATGCGGAAGTTGTGGAGTACCTCGTGGATTCTGCTGTAGGAGAAGACCTTTCTTCCCCAGAATCTGAGCAGAATTGATAACTCCCATAGCAAATGAATAAGACAGACTTTGTTCTTGTTTTCTTTCTTTTTATTTGTTTGTCTTTTAACCAAGATCTTGTACCCGTGGATGATAATAATCCAATTTGAACAATAAGATTGATGATTTCTGAATAAATTCTTCCTACTTGTGTGTTGTTAGGTGATTTTCCCTATTTGGATGCTAGTAATCCTGTATTTTATCTCTATAATGCATTTTCAAAATGTTGAGAGTCATTATTTGGAGAATAATTGGGCTGCCATGAAGTTTAAATCTCAATCGATTGAACTTGAATATCAATCGATTGAATTAATTTGTCAATCGATTGACATATCTTGCCAATTGATTAAAAGCTCTCCCAGACGTAAAGTCTGTTCTTCTTCCTCTCCCTCAATTCATTCAAAACTAATGAGGGAGAGAGAGAATCCTTACCCATTCACTACCATCCTCTCCATTCTTTTCATTGTCACCATCATCATCATCATTTTTCATCATCACCGTCGACCTCACCATCTCCACTGCCACTGTCATCGCGTAGACAGAGGGAGAGAAGAAGGAGAGTGATTTTGGCCACCAATTTCAGCATCATCACCATCATATCATCATCTCTCTCATCTACGATCACTGATAGGCATGGATTTTGCGTAGTTTTGATCGAGCTAAACCACCCCCCCCCCCAAACCCACTCCTATTTTCGTCCTATTTTTGATAATAATGAATGAGGGGACCACTCATGGTCCTTAGACCGCTAAAATATTGGAAGGGGGACGTGAGACCTTGTTGTGGGCAGCCCCCTTCAGTCGCTGATGCCAATCGATTGATGTCTGATATCAATCGATTGACATTAGTGTTCAATCGATTGAGCTGAATCTTCAATCGATTGACAATTTATGTCAATTGATTGGTATAAACAGAGAGCAGATTCTTTCTTTTTTCATCCTAACTCTCTGGTTTGGTTTCATTTTCAGCTCTTATGGCTCCCAAGCCTAAGGACAGTGGACCCCATCCTGAAAAATCCACTTCGCTTGATATTCCTAATCCACCACTGGCTCACGGGTTTAGAAACGACAAGGAAAATACCTGGTTTGTGAAATATTTCAAAACCATGGATGCCATGGTTGAGCGGCAGTTTGAAAATCTTTGGAGCGATGACAAGCCACCATTCTATCTCACTCGGTTGCGCTCATTTCCAAGCTGGCTCCCCGTCCTTACTATTCAAAAGAAAGTGTATGCTTCTTGGATTTGATCAGCTTGTGCGAGTATGGTTAAAGCCCCGAATGTTCCATACACATATTTTTCTTGTGTTCAGGGCCGCCAGATCGAGTTTAGCCCTACCACAGTGGCCAGAGCTTTGGGTATTACTGAGGTGCCAGATCACCTATACCCTATTCATGCTGACCGTCCTTTCCCTTCATTTTGACACTATTGCTACAGAGATTTCAGGCGAAAAAATCAAGAAGTATACGGGGATTACAGTGTTCGACGACCACAATCTGACAATGGATTATCACCTACTCCATTTGGCCCTCTGTAGCTGCATCCTTCCCACGACATATAAATTGGACTTTGGTGGGTGGTATGCACGAGTCCTTTATGCTATTGGGACTGGCTTACCAATTTGCCTTGCCAGGCTCTTCATTGAGTTCTTCATTGAGCCCACACATCATCCTAGCAAAGCCCAGCACCTCAAAGGTGCTTGGGTGATTCATAGTGTGTGTGAGGAGGCAGGATTGGTGATACCGGCAGGAGAGATATTGCAGAAATCAAAAATTGGTATTTTTGGTGAGTCTGCTGCTAGACGACCAGCAACACAATTCAAAAAAATAGCAAAAGGAAAGGGGAAGGTAGGAGACAGTAGTAAGAGGAAGAAGAAAAAGAGAGGAGAGGAGACGTCAGAGTCAGAGGACGAGGACCCAGGGACGCTGACAGAGGCTGAGGGTCAGGATACAGATATAGTTGAGGAGGAAGAGGAGGACCCAGGGACGCCGACAGCAACTGAGGGTCAATATGAGTTGAGAAGACGCGGGCCCCCTACAGCCTCCACATCTGTGCCTGTGTCTCTTCAGACCATTTATGATTTTCTTGTAGAGGAGAGAGAAGCTAGAGTGCGGTTGCATGGGATGATTCGGGAGCTCACGACTCAGCAGGAGTTGATGGCTGCTCAGATGGCCTCAGATCATGATTATGTTCATTCTAGACTTGATCAGCTGGGCAGTCAGGTTGGGCAGATGCTGATGCTGTTGGGCATAGAGCAATATCTACGTTCTGTATCCATGCCACCTCTACTGACAGTTCATCGACCACTGCAGCACCCACTTCAGCATCTTCAGCAGACATTTTATCGGAGACACCCCCACCTCCACCACCTCCAGCTGCTGCTTCCCCGCCGACTGAGAGTGACCCGATAGCTGTCGTCCAGACTGAGACGGTTGCTGAGGGTGGCAGTGAGGGAGCAGATGCTCCAGGTCATGACGGTGCACCCTCGTTATCTGGTGGTAGTGGTGTCAATCGGGCCGGGTTGGCCCGGCCCGGCCCGCCACAAGGCCCGGCCCGCTAGGCCCGGTTCACATACCCTGGGCTGAGGTGGACACCCATCTTTCCGTCCATGGTCCGGCCCGGCCTGGCCCAAAATAGTGAAAAAGCCCGGCCCGGCCCGAAGCCCGCCACGGCCCACTTCAAAAATAGAAGAAAGCCCGCTAGCCCGTCCGGCTCTGCCCGATGTCTGGCCCGCTAGGCCCGGGCCACCGGTCCGGGGCGGACACACCTCCTCCACTCCGAAGCCCGGCCCGGCCCGGCCTGATGTTTGGTGAAGCCCGGCCTGAAGCCCGCTCGGGGCCCGCTTTGACCGAGCCCGGCCTGGCCCGTTTGACACCACTATTTGGTGGCCATACTATTGAGCCGTAGGAAGGAGTTTTGGTGAGCGAGAGAGTGTTTGGTTATTTCATATCTTGTGATCTCTCTTGTGTCACTTTATTTGTTTTTGTGGATACTTTGGGTTGGATTACTACTCTTAGGTCTATGATTGTGGATATTTTATAGTTTGGTTGGATATTTTGAGCTAGATGATGATTTTTGTTTTTATATCTGTACATGGACTGTTTTGAACTTTTGATATTAATTTACAGATAGTTCTGTTTTGCTCATGGATTATGTTTCTATACTCTCGATTACCATCCATGTATTTTTTATCTTGGTTGTTTGTGGAGATTGGTATATTGAACCAGGTGAATTCTCAAATGCGTACTGAAATGCCTGAATCAGGTGATATCTTCTTTTACTTAAAATAATTCTATTGGGGACAATGTCGATTTTAGTTGGGGGTAGGAAGTAGATACCCACCTGTGTTTTATTGATTTTAAAATACACACCTATTTAATATTAGAATTTTCCATGGATTTTCTTGTTTGTTTTGTCTTCTCTTAAAAAAAAAAATCCTGTTATTAAGCTTCCAACTTTCAAAACCTCGTTCCTCCTAGCTAATTTCATTGTGCAATGATGCATTCATGTTTTTCTTGTCATAGTATGGACTTTGATTACATGTTACTTTGTCGCTAATCTGGTTTTACGTCCATAGCATTAATATATCCTGAAAACATTTGCACTTACGAAAGAATCTTTGAATTGGAGTGAAATATGATTGTCATGTGATTGGATTAATAGTAAAACTTTAAACCCTAGTGAGATTCGAGCCATTCTTTTATTCTGAGGGTTAATCACAAAAACTCATGTCAATTCTTAATGTGCTTTTATTTCGTTGAAAGTCTCATTCTTGTTTAATTTGGCTAATGCTTCATGAGAATGTTCATGATCTACTAATTTAAAATTCATGAGATACTCGAGATAAGTTAAAGTGTTTAGAAGATGATTTAGGCCATTGAGTTCTCACTTCGTCACCTGAGAAAATCTAAATTCGCACTTGCTTATCACAAATCAATGCCTCTATCTAAAATCACATATTTTTAGTCAAGCATGTGACGGTTTTGTGTGAATATCTAAAGGAGGAAAAGAAGAAGTTTAAAAAAAAAAAAAAAAGTAGAAATGAAGAAATGAAGGAAATTGGAGATTTGATAAATAGAAAATGTGAAGAGAAAGTAATATTGCCATGCCACATGCTTGAACTCATTATCATATTTCACCATCCTAAACTTTCTTCCTATTTCTGTCACAAGTCCTAAAGATTCTAGATAATTTTAACAAATCTCGAGTACAAAATGAATTTTCCATAGTAGATCGCTCCTGTAGTAATTGGTATTCCATTCATGAGACTCATGCACCTCAAAATAAACGTTCTTCAGTGTCTAGTATGTAAGCATTCTTGATTGCCTCTACATTTACTCTTTTGAGCTTCATACTATGAGTGCATAATTGATGCCAGTTTCAGAGTGATTTTATCTCGAGTGTAAACTGTGTGAGAATTGAGTTGAAACTATGAAATCTTAAACATGTCAATCCAAATAACTCTGAGATAAAGAATTCGATCGTAGTTGTTAACTCCACACACACACACACAAGGATATACAAAGGCTGTGGGTGTAGTTTTGACTTGAATAGTTACTTTGTAACATGTTGTTTATTTCCATAGCATGATAAAGGAATTTATATCCTTGTTAAGTAGAACTTTTAGCATATAGGAAGAATCGAGATTTTTGGATAAGTTTAGAAAGCTTGACATTTGAATTTTGTGGGTAAATTCTCTGAAAACCCTCACGAGACACAACTCGTCCATTAGGGTAAACCTAGGGGTTCAAAGGCTTGTTGCAAACGCTAAATGCAACCGCGATTCCTGCGAAAGTGAGTTAGGATTATTTTTTTACTTCAATAAAAATTGTGACGTTGGCATTCGTTGTCTTAGCTTGATTTAATTCCGCTTCATTGCTAGAGACTAGCAATACGCTAGTTGGGGGTTGTGATGAGGGCTATCATTTGTAAAATTTTGGCCCGATATGGAAAAAAATTGGATAAACTTAACCCCATTTCTCTAGTTTGATCTGCGCTTGTGTTTCAATTCATTTCTTTACACAATGATGTGTTTTCCGTGGTATGTTGTTGTGTTTAGCTCTTTGAATGCAGGTTCTGAAGTTAGAAGGAATAACAAGTTGAAAGGAATAGATCAAGAAACAAGAAGATGAAGTTTGGGTACCAATCGATTGACATCATACCAATCGATTGACATAATTCCATAATCAATCGATTGGTATTTTTACCAATCGATTGGAATTTTCACCAATCGATTGATATTTTTGTCAATCGATTGATGAAAGCTGGAATCAATCTGCGTTAATGGTGCAAGATTTCAGCAATCAGGACGACGACCAGCCGTTACAGAATGTACCTAGACACCTTCAACTCGTGGATATTACACTATTTATAGAGGGGGGTGAAGAGGGTCAAGGGTTGGCTCATTTTTTTTTTGTTTTGTAGGAACTCTTTCATTTTAGTTTTGAGAATAAACGAATTCAAGATTGTAAGTTCAGCATTTGTGAATTTCTATGCTCATTCAGGTTTTGTTTGTTTAGTTTCGCTATTCAGTAAACTATTTAGTTATAGTATTGTTTGAGAATTTCCATTTCAACCTTGAATCTTTTATGTAAATCCATGTTTAGAATTAATATTTACAACATTTCTCAATTTAGTTTAGTTTTTGTTTGTTTAAACATGCTAGCTTAGAGTTCTGGTTGGGAATAATGTGAGGAAACATTGTTCCCAGCCACTGCCATGATTCTGTTTGAGAATCAATGGCAATCGATTGAAAACAGAGTCCAATCGATTGCTATAGATTCCAAGTCAATCGATTGATACTTTCACCAATCGATTGAAGGTTATTTCATGCCAATCGATTGACATACATCCCAATCGATTGGTATGTGTATGACTTGGGTAGAATCCTTTTTGTATTCCAGTAACTTCTATTTCGGAAACTAAGTCTAAATTGATCTTTATAAGTTCAAATTGCAATCTGATTTTGAAATAAAAGCTCGTGCGATTGATTAACTCAATGAATACTTTTGACGAGCATGTCAATTATTCTATACTCGATTTGTTAATCATTGTTCATGGAGTTAGTTAATTTAATTCCAGTCCTACATAATAAGTGAGGTAGTTTAACCACTAAGTATGTGAAATTCACATACTTAGTGTCTAGAATGCTTTACTTAATCAATTTCGAAATTAGGAATACTAAAAGGATGAAACCCCAGAGTGCGTCCATGTCAAGTCATGGTAGTAGTTGGTGCAATGCAGATTCACATATTCCCAACATTTTCATTCATATTTAAAAGATCACATTAAGTTTTATTGTTACTTAATCACTCTTTTCATTATAATCTTGCAATCAGTAGAATCGTTAGAACCTCCACTTTAAAGAAATCATCTTTTATTTTTCTCTTTAGGATTCAATCTAGGTTTCTTTTCCCCAATTCCGTTCCTTGGGAAAACGACTCGGTCTTACCGGTTATAACTCGACACGATCGTCTACGCTTGGACGTACTCTTCTGAGAACACATTTCCTGTCGTGTCAATTGGATTGAATGAACTTATCTAATGAACTGCCTTTTAAGCCTAAAAGTACCCACGGGCTATTGTGAGTAACTTTCCTCCATTTTTTCTGAAGTTACAATGACAATTCAAGGGAGAGGCTCTTAAGTGAACTGGGTTGAGTGAACTTATCCAGTGAACTGACTTTTAAGCCTAAAAGAACCCGCAGGCTGCCCTACTGACCCAGGGGTTCTTTTAGGCTTAAAAGTCAGTTCACTAGGTAAGTTCACTCAACCCAATTCACTTCATTTTTTTTTTAAACAGAGAGGAAAATGCAAGAAAATTAAACTAGGAGATAACTAGTTTTTATTATTATTATTATTATTTTATTTCTTGTTTTCTTTTCTATTTTGTTTTCCTTTCATCAATTTGCAAACCAAACAAAGCCTTAGAGTTCACAAGAAATAAAATGGCACACTAATTGTCTCCGTTGGAAAAGAGAAATATTTGGGACACAACCTTCATACAACTTTCATACAACCTCCCTAAAAGATGTGTCTATCTCTCTCCTGTGATGTCATTAGGCCCCACAGTGACACAGAAAAGAGATATACACATCTTTTGGGGAGGTTGTATGAAAGTTGTATGAAGATTGTGTCCCAAAAATTACCCGTTGGAAAATGGTGTGAAAAGCATCTTTTTATCTCCTTTTTTTCAAGTTGGCCAAACCATGTCAATAATAATGTCGACTCTCAATTTGCTTAATTGCGTCTTGAATATCTCTTGCTTTTTAACTTTGATTTGATGCAAAACAGTTGGCCCGCCAGCTTCCAAATTTCAACTTTTAATCTTCTAAATAGTAGCTTTATGTGGGACAATATGTATGAATGAGACATACAACACGCACGGGTAAGGGAACATAACAGAGCTGCCACAACCGCACGTTTGTGTCGGTCCGTATTAACGTATGTTCAATTTTAATCATCTTTTAAGATTCAATTTGTAGCATAAGAGAGGACTATATAGTAGTATTTTTCTAGATTGCAACGTTGGCATGGGTCCTAGTTGTGCATGTGAATTTTCTTTCACAACAATAAGACTTGTTTCGTGGTACAAATCAGACCACCATGGCAACCATTTACGTCTCACATCAGACTAATAAAATTTTATTTGGGTTAAATTAGTCTGAGGGTCATTGTTGAAGTTAGGTCTAATTATACAAATCTTTCGTATATTTTTTAAAATTACACTGACCTCCATTAAGTTTAATATGTAGGCTACACTTTCACCTTTCCTCCCTTAAAAAATTAAGGGATGGACTTTATAGTCAACACTAATTAAGGGAGTTTAATTGCACGGACCTCCCTTATTTTTTTTAAAAAAAATTTGTTTGTAGATAGCAACAAATGAGTGTTGATTGACCCTCTCTTTCCTTTAATATGTCATGGTAACACTTTATTACACTACTCTATTTGCATCAACAGGAATGTCAGAAGCTAGACCAGTACTAATCCTCAATAACAATTAGCATGCTTGAAAACTGCTTAAAAAAGAATCTGGTTCAAATGTTCAATCCTAATCTCATCTTTGAAATGATTTTATGAAAAAAAAAGTTTTTGTTAGTTTGAAAAATAACTAGTTTTAAGATAAACATTATACTGGATGTGGATCCTACGCAAGAAGTGAACATTCACAAATAGTCTATTAAACTACATCATATATAACCTGTTATTTGCCTTTTTCCAAACAGACCGTAAGTTCCCAAACCAATTCTTATCGGAAATATTAATTAGGCAAATATGAGAGAAAATAATGCATGAATTAAGTAGGTGTTCAAACACTTCCTTTACATTAATTAAACTTAAATTGCTTTGCTTCTTATAGTTATAGATGGTCATATACGCTATCATAAATTATACAAAGGAGTCAATATTCACTTTTAACTATACTTTTAGTAAAAAGTTTCTAGTCAAAATGACTTTGTTTCATGCATGCACTGTAAACAACCTCCTTTTTCAAAAAAAAAAAAGGAGGGGTTAGGTATTGAAAATGAATACTTAGTTTTTTGGACAATTTATGGCAATGTTATCTCAAGTGCGTGATAAGTTGAAAAATGGACAAAATGAGATGTTGACGCCTTTGTTACTTTCTCATGCAGTTGTAGCATCCCCAATACAGCATTGATACCCGTGATATATTTATATATATATATATATATATATAGAGAGAGAGAGAGAGAGAGAGAGAGAGAGAGAGAGAGAGAGAGTAGAATCCAATTCTATCATGTGAGAGAGAAAGTTACCTACCCATGTAATTAAAGAGGTAGCATTTTCCACATGTGATGAGATTAATTATTACCCCAAGCTAGAAATCAAATAATTCAATCTCATGAAATGCAACCAATAAATTGAGCAATACTAACTAGATATATATATATATATATATACATATAGTTCCAAATTAAGAGTGATCCTTTTTGAAAAGTCAATAAATTTTAATTAGCTAGAGACTTCCAAGTTGCAACCCTAGCTATTATTAATTTGATGCTTCAAACTACTTTGTCTCCTAACGTAGTCTGTATGTCGACCTAAGTTGGTTAAGTTAGGATAACGTATATGGTTGGCTTATTAGAATGCTACAAGTTTACTACTAGTCCGTGTCTTTGAGTCCCTTTTCTTTTCTTTTTTTTTTTTCATATTATTGAGCCAGCATGCAGGATTGGGGTATTGCAATTATGGAATTTTAGCGGATATCCAAAGAGGATACATGGAGCAGTGCGACCGCAAGAGAAGCAGAGGTGCGTGCATTGGACAACCAGGGGAAGATTCTAGACCTAATGAGCCATCTAGTGCTTTGAGGAGGTCGCGTAGAAGAAATTGTGATGTGTTGGTTAGATAATTGAAGTAAAATTAGTTTATAACCACCACAAGACTAATACGTTACATAGCCAATGAATTTAATTGACCAGCTATATATCCAACAAATTGTTCAAACTCTTCTACTTTTTTTCTTTAATAGAAAGATTGGAAATTTAATTCATCCACATGGGGTGCTTGAAGAGGAAATTAACAAAATAACTCACCATCCAATTGGTGACATTCCGGTGGGTAAGTACGTACCCACCCACACCTTAAAATTCTTGTAAACTCGACCAAGTTTAGCAAGTGAGTGAGCAACATAATTTTCTTCCCTGTATATTATATATATATATATGTGTGTGTGTGTGTATGACGAATCCACAATGACAAACACCCACAAAAATTCTTCAAACTCTTCTTGGCGATTAAATAACTTGTACATTCATGATATTGCTCTTAACGTAAAGCAACAAAGTAAAAAACGAATGGACTAGAATGATAATGAAAGTTGATTTTTAAGTTCAAAAATGCTAGGCACACAACACATTTCACAACAGGAGTACTTTAAATGTATTGTATCATGTGTTGTTTAATTGAGTTTTTCACACTTTTCTATGCACCACATACACATCACATGGTACATGTATTTAAAGCCCTATTGTGGAATTTGTTGTGTACCTAACATTACTCTTCCAAGTTTTGCTGTTTGCACGGTTGACAATATGAATGATAAATTCATTTCATTCCACTGTTCCTTCATTAAAATATTTAAAAAGTTGTAAATGTTACTCTCTCCGTTCTATTTTATGTGTCTGGCCCTTTTAGAAGATTAAACTATTTAAGGGGACAAAAGAATCTATACCTACTTTCTATATGCAATTGCCCATAATCATTGCACTTTTTTTTTTTGTTTAATTTTGATGTTGATTACAAAGAAGAGTAGTTTGAGAAACTAGGTAAAATTTGCATACCAATTTAAGAAAGTAGACAATAATCGTTGGACATCCTAAAAAGAAAAAGAGAACACATAAAATAGGACAGAGAAAGTACTAATCTGTTAGTCATAAGATGGGATTGAAATTAAGTGAAACAAGTTTGAACCTTGTAAAGAAAGTGAAAAGAAAGGGTTAGAATCAAAGAATAACAAAAGTTGTTGACAGAAATAATCAATAAAGTTGCCCTTTTCTTAAGGAAAGAAATTTCCACGTAGCTTACCAAACAGTCCCTAAAAACCAGATCTCTTCTTCTATGAATTGCACGTGTGAATATAGATTGGTATATTTAAGATTCCGTCAATCTGTACGCAAAATAATTCAACTTCAATGCCATTGCATATCAAAAGTCTGATCTTTTTCTTTAATCCTGATGGTCCAACACCTAGCTATTTTTACCCAATTTAATTTCCATGTCATCCCAGGTTATCCACGTGGGAGTTTGTATATACAGTCATTGTAAATCTCAGTCAACTTCCTCTTCTTTTTTTTTTCTTTGTTTGGCACGAAAAGTGAACCGCTTTTAAATATATAGTCATTTTTGTTACTTCTAATTTATATAAATTTCTAATTTTTTTTAAATTAATATTTTTGACAATTTAATTTTATTATGGAAGAATCCCTTGATAATTAGTAATGGTCGACGAAACAATTTTGGATACTTCCACTTTCATAAAAACAATGAAAGCAAAAGAATGATTTTTGAAACATTATGCTCCCAATTTTAACATTTATAGTACTCCATGTAACATATATATTTGATATATATATATATATATATTTTTTTTTGTAGGAAAAACACAAAAGATAGGGGGACCAATTATAGATTACTATGTATCTGAGTTGCAATGGAAGACCAATGAGTAGACTAATGTGTTGGACAGTGAGGATGAGAGAAAAAGAGTGTCTTTGATCTTTGAAAATTGGTGCGTAAATGTCAAATTATTGGAAATATTGCCTGCATCTGCTGACTGCAATAATTGAGTTCATACTTTTTAATTTCCTTTTTTCTTCTAGTTAATTTAAGATTTTTAGAAGTTGCGTGTACTGAATGTAGTTGCTCTCTTTTTCTGTAAAACTTCTCATTTTCTAATTAAAAGGAAAAAAAAATTGTAGCTCTAGTAATTTACTATGGAGATGACTTGGGTATCTTAAGGCGGTTTCGTAGTATATACAACAAATCAATCTCTTTTCTATCATTGTAATTTATTCTATCTTTCAGTACTACTAACTTCAAAACGAGGCACGTGGTTTGAGACTCGCACTAGACTTTCTGGTCATGGAACAAATTTTTATAATAAAGGAACAAGACTTATTAATGATTATAAATAAATTGTTCACCCAATTTTTATGATGAAAGAACAAAACTTAAGGAACAACCACCATTGGCCACCATTACTTGTTAAAAGTGTTTGTCACTCAAATATTACTCTTGTTTAACAAGGCGACAATGACTTTTTTTTTTAATCCATTTACAATTGAACATGACTTACTTCCATTTGCAATATGTGTGTGTCTGTGGGGAGGGGGGTTTTTGGTTGTATATGTGGCGGCATTTTGACTACGGAAGTCACATTGACGACAGCCAAGGGTAATACTTGGGGCACAACCAAAGTCACAACCTTTTTTGCACAACCTCTATTTTGTGTCTATCTCGATCTCTCCTAGTGGGCACTGTGGGGTCACTGGCACTGTGGGACCCAACAAGAGAGAGATAGACACAAAATAAAGGTTGTGCAAAAAAAATTATGACTTTGATTTTACCCCAAGTATTACTCGCCAACTAATACTGAAACAACCTTTTAGGTGAAGCAAAAGAACTTAAGAGAAGATAAAAATGTTACTACTAGGATACTTTCCTTCACATACCAAATTTCAATGAATGGAACCTACATTTCAAACTATTTTCTGCCCACGTTTTCTTTTCTCTTTCTAAGGGCGCCATATGTTTGAATAAAACTCTCTTTTCCTCAAATTTCAAAGTAAGACAATTGCATGGAATAGGAATTTCTAATTCTAATGCCTGAGTTTTCCTCGCTTAGACAATTGAATAACTAACAATTTTTACCGCATATTAAGACAGTGGTTTGTAGTATATATCTCATACCACATGTGATACAATTGACAAAACATTTAAGAATTAAATTTGAAATTCAAATTCACTCACTTCATATATATATATATATATATATATATACAAAGATTCTCTAAAGAGGATCACCTCTTTTTATATATATATGGACGGACATATGTAGGGGCAAGGCTCATTCAGAGTCTGTTTGATAACTATTTCGTTTTAGTTTTTTTTTTTTTTTTTTTTTTTTTTTTTTTTTTTTTTCAGTTTTTTTAAATGGCTATAAAAAAAGTGTTTGGTAAACTTAATTTTGTTGTTAATTTTTTTTTTTTTCAAAAACAAATTTAAAAAATGGACCAAAAATGAAAACAAAAATCAGTAGCTTCCAAAAAAAATAAAATCGATTTTGGTATCTAAGATTACTATTTTGCCCTTACAAATTTTAAAAAGTCATAACTATTTAAGATTAAACCAAAATTGAATATCGTCAGAACTTATGAATTCATACAATTTATTTTTTTGCTGGGACCACAAAAGTATATAATTGTAAAATGACCAAATTACCTTTAGATCTTTCATTTAATAAATTAAAAAAATCAAGTCGTCAAATAACACAAAGTGTCATACCCAAAAGTTATTCGAGGTTCTGTATTTAATGGCGGGGTCCATATGGTCTGAATCTATTTGTAAAATGACTATTTTACCCTTCATACTTCAAAATACCATAACTTATTAAGACTAAACTAGAATTGAATGCCGTCAAAGCTCGTGCTCATATTTAAGATAAAAAAAACATTTGAGACTAAAAAGTACATTTATGGTAAAATGACCAAATTGTCTTTGTGGTTTACATATGCGAAGTTAACATTATTAAAGTCTTCAAATAATACGAAGTGACTAACCTTTAGGTTTTTCGACGTTTTGGATCCAATGGTAGGGTCCATTTGGCCTGAATATATTTGTAAAATGACCATTTTGCCCTTCAAATTTCAAAATGTCATAGATTGTTAAGACTAAACTAGAATTGAACGTCGTCAGAGCCTGTAAGCTCATATTTAAGATAAAGAACTTTTTCGGACCTAAAAAGTATATATGATAAAATGACCAAATTACCCTTAAGGTTTACATGTACGAAGTTAACATTTTTAGAGTTTTCAAATAAAACAGAATGGCCTACCCCGAGATTTTTTTGATGTTATGGATCTAATAGTAGGGTACATTTGGCCTGAATATATTTGTAAAATGATAATTTTGCCCTTAAAACTATAAAATGCTATAACTTACTAAAATAAAATTAGAATTTAATGTCGTCAAAGCCTATGAACTCTTATTATTATGAAGAACATTTTAGAACCTACAAAGTACATAGATCGTAAAATGACCAAATTGCCCCTGAGACTTACATATAAGAAGTTAACATTGTTAAAGTCGTCAAATAATCATTTTGCCCTTACATATTTAGGCCAAATAGACCCTTCCATTGGATTTAGAATGTCGAATAACCTTAGTGTTAGTCACCCCGTACTATTTTAATACTTTAACTATGTTATCTTATTACAAGTAAGCCCCAAGGGCAATTTGATCATTTTACCACATATATGTATATACACATACTTGTACGTTCTCAAATATTCTTCATCTTAATATGAGCTCACAAGTTTCGACGACGTTCAATTCTAGTTTAGTGTTAATACGTTATGGCATTTTGAAGTTCGAAGGGAAAAATAGTTATTTTACAAATAGATTCATATCAAGTGGATCCTATCATTGGATCCAGAACGTCAAAAAACCTAGGATTAGGTCACTCCATATTATTTGACGACTTTAACAATGTTAAATTCTTATATGTAAGCCCCAAGGGTAATTTGATCATTTTACGATCTATATACTTTTTAGGTTCCCAAATGTTCTTCATAATAATATGAGTTCACAGTCTTTGACGATGTTAAATTCTTATTTTATTTTAACAAGTTATGGCATTGTTTAAAGTTTTAAGGGCAAAATAGTCATTTTATAAATATATCCAGGCCAAGTGGAGCCTACCATTGGATCCAAAACGTCGAAAAATCTAAGGGTAAGACTTTGACAATGTTAACTTCGTATATGTAAATCCTAAGGGCAATTTGGTCATTTTACCATATATGTACTTTTTAGGTCCCAAATGTTCTTTATCTTAAATTAATATGAGCTCACAGGCACTAAAGGCGTTCAATTTTAATTTATTCTTCACAAGTTGTGGCATTTTGAAGTATGAATGGCAAAATAGCCATTTTTTATAAATAGATTCAGACCAAATGAACCCCACCATTAAATCCAGAAGCTCGAATAACTTTTGGGTATGACACCTTGTGTTATTTGAAGATTTTAACAATGTTAACTTCTTATATGTAAGCCCCAAGGGCAATTTGTTAGGTTCCAAAATGGTTTTCATAATAATATGAGCTGATAGACTTTGATGACGTTAAATTCTAATTTTTTTTTAAAACAAGTTATGATATTTTGAAGTTTTAAGAGCAAAATAGTCATTTTACGAAGTTGTTATAAAACTTTGACACAAAAAATAGTTTATCAAACACTTTTTTTGTTTTTGTTCCCTCTTTAAAAAAAAAAAAAAAACAAAACAAAGTTACCACATGCATTTCTTATTTTCTTTTTTTTTTAAATGAACACAAAAATTTCTAACACAAAAACTAAAAAATGAAAATAAAAAAAATGAAAAGATTATCAAACGGGGCCTCAACTTCGATCTTGGTCTTAATTTGTAGTAATAAAGTGTCATTTTATTATACATTTAGTTTCAATCAGTATTAACTTTTCTAATTCATTCATCTGTCCAAAAAAATATGTATGAATAGATAGTAGATACCTAAAAATAATTGCCTCGGGCAGCTGTCCCCCCCTCATAATCTCACTTCCCCTTTCATCCTACCAAATTCTAACTCCAAATTTTTAAATTCATCCCTATATATATATATATATATGTGTGTGTGTGCACGCGTGTGAAGTGTGACAGTTTGATGTTTTTGGGAAAGTCGTGTATAATTAGCTGCATGAAATCTAATTTCTTGTATAATTCTAAGGGTCAATCAAGGGCCCAAACTCTCTTTCCCATCCCGAGAGTTGTTCAGATGTGGATAATTTGATGTTGAAATTTCTACATAGAGAGACTTTGGATTTCATGATACTAGTCATGGTAAAGAAAAGAAATTTATCAATTCTTAAATATATTTTTTTTCCTTTGTTTGGATACATCATCCAAGAAGAACTATAACTTGTCGTGACATGTCGTCCTTTGCGAATTCAAAACCAACATAATTAATTGGGATTGGAGGAAGTTAAGAAATGAACAAGAGACATTAAATGGTATTAAGGGTAGTTGAGGAAGAAACGTCACTTGATGTAGAAGATTGGTGTTCAATTGAAAGAAAAAGTGGTTAGGGGTTTTTACTGTAATTGATAAAACAAAGAAAGTTTATAAAAGCATTTAATCCACGTACACATATGACACACCAAGTTGTCAATCTGTCCAAAAAGGTCTTGGGTCTTTCGGATAGATATTAATTAAATTTAGATCTTTAAGTGATAAATAAATGGACAAAAAATTTTTAATTTGTCAATTCAACTTGTGTGTTTTGCTTGGTTGAAAAAAAAGACAAATGACCACTCTTTTGCACACATTTCGTAACGTGTTGTAATTGAATACGTGTAAACGTTTATTCAATTAGATCATGGAATAAATATGATTTATACCAAAAAATTATTCTGAACACGAAATTTCTGTACAATACCTTAGGTGCAAGTCGTTTGATTCTCAAGTTTCATTTTATCACGAGTAATATTTGGGACACAACTTTCATACAACTTTCATACAACCTCTTCAAAAGATGTGTCTATCTCTCTCCTGTGATGTCACTGGACCCCACAGTGACACAGGAAAGAGATAGACACATCTTTTGGGGAGGTTGTATGAAAGTTGTATGAAGGTTGTGCCCCAAGTATTACCCTTTTATCACACATACAGAAACAACTCATAATGAGTCATCACATTTAAAACAACATTTCTTAAATTGTTGCACATAAAAAAAACTATACAAGAGTCTCATTCATGAACTGAAGTGGTGTTATATATGTTGCGTTCGGTTTAAATTTTTCACTATAAATATTGCACTAAAATCATATGAAATTTGCATTACATAAGGTTAAGATACCCCACATGTCATTTAAAAGTACTTAAATTAACAAAAAGTATACCCAATTTTAAGTTTTGTAGAACTAGAAACACCTCCTGGTTTTTTGGTCAATGAATAATTGAGAGGAGTCAAGGAGTCATGCATTGAACACAAAGCAGCTACTGTTTTAGATTTGAGTAATAAAATGGAAACTTGTAGTCGAATAATTGATACAATCTAAAAGAATATGTCTCTAGTGACTGATCATACCAGATGCTTTGCCTGTACACCTTTGGAATGACAAATTTACAAGAAAGGGCATAAAGAAGTGAGAAGAAAAGCTTGATATTTGCTTCTATTTTATTTAGAAATGAAATGGAAAGAAAATCGAAGAGTAGAAGATTAAGGGAAGGAAAGGAAAGATAAAATAGAGAGATTTGTGCTTGTTTTGGCAACAATTTTTGCTTTTGCGATTCATCGCCAAAAAATTGCTACCTAATGTATCTTTTGACTGATCGCAAATTCTGCAATTCACTAACATTTTTTGTGACTGAAATACATAATTTAGTTTACCAAACATTTTTGTTTTAGTTTTATGACCTACATAATATTCAAAAGTTGTTACCAAACGCCCTCTTGGTGGGAAGATTTTAAGAGAGAGAGAGAGAGAGAGAGAGAGAGAAGTAAAAGGAGAGATTGAACGAAGGGAAAGAAAAATTGAAAATACTTGAGGTCATTTTTTAGAATACTAGGATAAAAACCCATGGAATGCGTCCGTCAAAATTGAAAAATAAATTAGATGTATTTATTGTTGATATATTTATATTTTGTGACTTCAAAAAAAAAAAATTCAAACGACAAAAATTCCTAAATATATTGAATATGTAGTACTAATAAAATAAAGTTGTAAATGTAAGAACTTCAATAATCCTAGATGGAAGCAAATATATTTTCTTTTCTTTTTTCCCTTTTTTTTTCGTTTCCAAATCTTTCCTTAGTGTTTTTAATTCTGATTGTTTTATCATTTCTCGACTTTTTTTTTCTTTTTTTTTAGCCACAATTTATTGTATGAGCTATGCACAAAATAATGCAACTATATATAAACTTTATTCAATAAAGTTGAGAGTAATGCTATTTAAAAGTAATAACTTATTTTTAATATCATAACACTTACATGATATTTGAAAAACCTTATCATCTTTTGTCCTTTCTTTTCTTTTCTTTTTTTAATTACATATAAACTTTATACAATAAAGTTGAAAGTGTTGTTTAAAAGTAATCACTTATTATTAATACTATAACACATGATATTTTGAAAAAACCAATCATATTTATTCTTTTCTGTAGAAAAATCATGCACACAAGTATGGAGTCGGGTTTAGGTCACTTACCTAGCAGAATATAGCCCGACGGGATCGAATGAGTCGGCGTTGTTACGAGCCCAATCAGGAACCATGAACCTGCTGCACCTATATCGCTTCCGTGTACTCCCTTTTACTTCGCCTAGGTCGTAGAAGACGCTACTGGAGCGGTCTCCATCAATGTCACGTGCTAAATCCCATAGCTCCAATGGTGATGGCTAAGAGAGAGAAAACTGCGAGAGAGAAGGGAGAGATATAGAGAGGCCGGATGTATTATTGTATCTCTTAGGGATCCTCATATGTGTGTTTATATCGTATATATACACACACATATTCACCAAAGCCTAGGGCTCCAAGAGCCATGGCCCATTAGACCCGGTCCAATGATATATGGGTGCATGTATGGCCCATAATATTTCTTACATCTCTCACTCACCCACATAGGGCTTGTTACTAAAACAATCTCTCGAAACAAAACTTCTTATCTCTTCATACAGGGAAATAGAACGTGCGACCTTACGAAAAGAAAGTACAGCGACAGGAGTGTAATGCCAAATCATCACCATAACCAGCAAGACACATCTCTCGAAATCTTCTTGTGTATGCCTTAGACGATTCAACCACACCTGACTTGGCATTCTCAATCCCTTGGTGAAAAGAATTGCTGCACCACCTCAATGTAATGTACTCATGACATATCAGTAACAAAATACGATTCTCGCAGGCCTGCTAATGAGTCACAAAACATAGTGTGTTATTGAATGGTCTTCTCTAAGCCCACATGTTAATCCGACTAACTTGATCTCTTGCCCAGACACACCACATAGAACGGAATTATCACTTCGTCCTAGGATAGCATGCTAAAGTAGCTGTCATCAAGTGTCCTCTTCATGACATAGTCTCAAGTCGTGAAGGCAACCAGTTTGTAGGATAACCAATGTCTTGGATATGCTACGTGGCTCACACAGCAATGAAGAGGAATCCATTCACTACTCCACAGTCGATCGCAAAAGCACATACAATATGAAATATATGCTATCGCGTTC
Organism: Hydrangea macrophylla; assembly: GCA_033977485.1. Classification (NCBI taxonomy): domain Eukaryota; kingdom Viridiplantae; phylum Streptophyta; class Magnoliopsida; order Cornales; family Hydrangeaceae; genus Hydrangea; species Hydrangea macrophylla. The sequence goes on along the minus strand of CM066988.1, from coordinate 110,109,759 downwards.
TTCCATTAAAATGGGCATGTCACTCTGTATTTGAAAAAACAAGTAACGCCATATGAATCTTAGTCTAGACGTTACACAAAACGTCTAACCTGATTTTTCCTGCACAGGCGCTCGTCTGAAAACTCACATTTGGCTGTAAACAGGCTATATAGAGTCGTGGGATCTCTCTATGTTCGACCAAATATAAAGGTCTCATCTTAGCTCCATCTAAAGCGACATATAGAAATAATAAGGGTTTATATCTAGCTCGCTGTTCTTACACTGCGTAGATATATGTGTTTAAGCTCTCTTTCGAAGCACTATGGACATACATGTCCTAGATAGCTATCTAAGCCCCATGAACACAAATGTCTCATCTTGCTCGCCATCCAAGTGCCACGGACACGTATGTCCTAGTTCGCTATCTCGGGGCCAAGGTGAATCACCCATGTGAGCAGGTCGATTCAAGCTCAGTGACATATTAGAAATGTGCATGCATTTCATGCATATAACAAATATATATGTATGAAAACCAACTAGTTTATTATTAACTGATAATAAATAAAACTTGAATAACAATGTCAATAATCCAATAAAATGTCTAAGCACATCACATCCCCAAGTGGAGATATGCCTCAGGACAACTTCCCTTTGCGCAAACTACATCTCAAATGTGACAAAAAAGAATGTCTACGTGCTAGAATGACTTTAAGATCTTTTGCATATGCTCAGGCTTATGTGCTATCACCGTAGATGAGCACAACCTCATCACTATGAGGTGAAAAGCCTAGCCACTGCAAAAACTCTTCAACCAAAATAGCTTCTCGAACAGCTGGTAAGCTCACCACAAATTATGCTTCCATTGCGGACAACATAAGGCAAGGTCCACAGTCCCGCGAACATATCGCAAGATACTCTTCACGACTTTCTAGTGATAGGACTAAGGTTGCTACAACAACAACTAATTAAACCAACCACATAACAGACATCGACCGAGTACACACATTAGCATACTTTAGATTCCCTATTGCGGATGCATATGGAAACCTGGACATTTGTTTCCTCTTCTCATTATTCTTAAGACACTGATCTAAGGTCAAGGTGAGTCCCTTTTTAAAATTGGGATGTCAATGGGTTTACAACTTTTCATATGAAAAAACATTCAAGAACCCTCGAGAGAAGCTTCTAAGAACGATCTCTCACAATCTAAACTCCCAACACATAGTTGGCATCACCCATATCCTCAATCTCAAGCTGAGAGGATAACCACTCTCAAGTGGCGACAATGGAACTCATCTCATTCCCAGCTTTCAGGATGTCATCAACATACAAAGAATTAGAATACTTTCTTGGACCATTTAATGTACACACATTGTACCACTACCTAGATGATCGCTAGGTTGAGATAATAAATGGAACGTTTGAGACGTCACACTTTTGCGCTCATTTCTTTTGGTCACAAAACCAATGGTCTAATCCATATTTATCTCGTCGTCTTGTTCTCCATTGAGAAAAAAATAATTTAACCATTCAACTAAAAAGGTTCCAAAACTAAATATGCGACAATTACTAGGATAAGGTTAATGGAGACAAATCACACTCTTTGGGAGAACATGTTTCCATGGTCTATACCGTCTCTGGGTACAAACTATCGCCACAAGGCGCGCCTAATACTTATCAATTGAACCATCTGCCTTACATTAGATTTTGAAAACACACTTGTCTCTAATAATCTTACGCACAGGTGAAATGTTAACTAACTCCTAGACCTTATTCGCGTCCATAGAGATCATCTCATCTGACATAGTAACTATCCACTTAGCTTTAGCAGACGAAGAAAAGTGCTTCAACAAAAGAAGCAGGTTTATCCTCATCCACTTGTGCACACATATGAAAATATCATCCTCAATTTCAAAAACAGCGATAGGAAACTTTTTCCTCATCACCATACACTGTACTACCTGAGAATCTTGAGTGCTAGTGGTGCACTCCTACTATTTGGTATACTCCCACTAGCGTCTAGCGATGTACTGCTACTTGGCTGGAGACTAGTACCATTTTACAACGTTTATTGGATGTGGATTCTCAATCTCCCCACCCTCGCTTAAAATCGGTATGTTGTCTTCAACATCCTCTAACTCATAGAGGTCAAGATATCTCATAGTATTACAAACCTGGGGAAGTCATTCTCAATATCATGTGACACCATTTCTGTCATTCCTATATCCGGTTGTTCATTATACGTAACATAGTCTTTCAAGCTATTAGAATACCTTATAAAGGTATGCCTTCTAGCTCTCGAGCGTAGTTTCTCGCAATTATACGAGGTATAGTGAACATAACCTCCTGAGCTCTACGAGCACAAATGCTCCAAAATAAGCTTTTCACATTTCCATAGCTCATAAGTGGATAGAAGGAACTAATTGGGAAGAGCCACTCTAGTATGTAGGCAGCAAACGAGAGTACATCCCCCCAAAACAACATTGGAAGGTTGACTTGCACCATCATAGTCGTAGCCATATCTAGGAATGTCCTATTCCTTCTTTCTGCAACACCATGGTGTTGCAGAGTTTTTAGAATAGGAAGTTATCCGTGTTTCCCCTTTTTCCTTATACAGTTCCCTGAACTGATTAGATAAGTACTCGCGATCCTCATATCGCGCGAAACATCTATAAAAGTGAGAAAATAAGAGGCGTCATGACATGCCTTTACAACCATAGGTCCACAGATATCTCAGTGAACTAGCTCTAATGCTTGAGTAGCTCTAATAGCCTCTCTAAAAGGCCTTAGGTATGCTTTGCCAACTAAGTAAGACTCACACATAGGTAGGTCAACCTTAGCGAGTGGGCCCAAAAAGGGCTTCACGAGCTAATCAAGTCATCCTATCACATCCTATGCGTTCAAGTCTAGCATGCCATATCTCAGAATAAATGAATAATAGAGGAAACTAAAATTATTTAAAATAACTCTTAAGTAGCTATCCCTAGATAACTATGTCCTAGTAACACTACCACCCAAAAATATCCATCCTATTACCACCGAATTGAAAAACGCCCTCGATTGCGCTCTTCCACCTTGTTAGCCTTGGGGGCAAACTTGCTAACCCCACCCTACCTCTAGGCAGGTTTACCCTTACCATTGCGTTTAGGCCCACTGGCCTTGCACTTACTTCCACTTATGGAAGTCGTGGTCAAGAGTGTAGCTATACGGTTAGCCTTACCTTTTTGGCACTCCGTATTCAGCTCAACATGTCGGAAAATGTCAAAAACCAAAAATTTAACAGATCATGATTTATTTTCTATGAACCCGCGAATCAGGCAAAGAACTAATCATAACCTAAAACTACAATTTTCCAGTAAAGATGTTCTGAGTAATCTGAAATCACGAATCATACCTGTCATCGACCTTAGATGTCCAGTCATCGTGTACTTCGAACGTTTCCTTTACTTTCCCGAACTTCATAACTAGATGCTTAATCTAGTAGTAAATGTGCCATCGAAAACAAATTCGAGATGATCTCACAATTCTTTGGCTATTGGGTAGTACATATACTTCCCAACAAGATCATGGTGTATGATGCTTATCATAAAGCGCGTGCTATGTTCCTTCTTGAGCCAAGTATTATAGGCTATTAAGGTTATAATGATGTTGGGTTAGAGGCCCATTATTCAGTTCAATGGGTTGAACCATAGAATAAGTTTAAAGCCCATAAGCTCTTGCTCATCCTCTATGTGTGTTACTTTGCAATGCCATATTACAAAAATTAGTCTCTTTTAAACTTGTTATCTTTGTAAAGATTAACGAAGTGTGGTTTGAAAAATATTTGAGAACATGCGCAGGAGATTGACATTATTATTTGCACATTTCATAAAGTTTGTTTTAAAATCCAATTACAAATGAATTTTTCCCTTTTTACAATTTAAGACAAAAAAATTCATATTGCTCATTAATCAAATCTCAATTTTGTAAATCAAGAAAAATCTTTTATAATTGATTTTTCTAAACAAACATCAATTAGATGGTACAATTGCCTATCTAAGATCATCCATAATGATATAAAGTGCGTCATACAACAAAAAGTGCGCATGGACCCCCACGTGGGTCCGAATTGACAACTTAGAGCTCATGCTAAAGTAATTCAAGTGTATGATATATGAACAAAGAAAATCATCCCTTTACAAGTAGGCTTTTTCAATACAAGAAATAAAACTCTTATCCTCACATTACATTTATGGCCCATAAAAAAATAGGGATGCTTTATTCATAAACATATACAAGAACAGCCTTAAACATACATTGTGAGTACACAAGCTCCACAATTTGTCAATTAATCGTCCATTCATTTTATCCAAATTAATGCATTAATCACATACACCAAGCACTCATATGGTCTATTTAAAAATGAATGGACTAATTAATCACTCCATTTAAGGAGGAGGATTAGAGGTCTCGGGTCATCCAATCACAAACATCAATAATTAAATATGACCAACTATGTAATGAGCCTCTAAGAAACAATAAAGTTTGCAATAAAATAATTATTGCACACCCGGGATAGCTCCCATAAGCTATAAGTAAAATCAATGAAAAAATCTGGATTTTTCAATAATTTTAACACAATTTTAGGTCTTAAAACATATTTTAAAACCAATTCATAAAGGGCTTTTAAATTAACAAATTAATTTAAAACCTCATGAAAAATAAATTAACTGAAAAACTGATTTTCATTATAAAAGAATTTTCCAAAATTTATCAAGGCCCAGAAAATATTTTGAATCAATTTAACAAAATAAATTGATCTAGTTAAACAAAAATTAACTAAGAGCAACAAAAATTCCCAGAAATACAAAAATTTCAAAGAATTTATTCTCAAAAGAGTTTCAATGGTCTAATATAGTGTTCTAAACACCCCATATTAATTTTAAAGAAAATTAATAGTGTATTTTGGCTATTTTAAGCAATTAAATAAATGCCCATAAGCATAAATTTATGCTCTAAAATTCCAAAACAAAAATGAGATAATTCACAAAAATTTTTCTCAAGTCCCCAATCAGTGTACAGATATACTATATATTAAATTCAAGAATTATAGTTTCTTTTTTATATTTTAAGCAATTAATATCGTGTACTCAGCACAATATATGCTCTAAAATATATTACAAAGAGCGAGAAAATTCACAAAACAAAATTTCTTCAAGCTACCACTAGTGTTCTAGACACATTGTGTTAATTCCTTGAACTAATAATCAATAAAATATTTTAAGCAATTTGATACGTGTACAAAAACACATGATTGTATGCTCTAAAATATTAATATGATTTAGATAATTTACCAAAAACTATCTATGGGTCCCACAAAATTTTTATGGTCTCAAAACAGTGTCCCTTATGTCCCATATTAATTACAAAAATTAATAGTGTATTTTGGCTATTTTAAGCAATTAAATAAATGGCGAAAAGCATAAATTACATGCTCTAAAATATTAAAAATGCATGATAATTTACACAAAAATTATCTTAGAGTCCCTTACAGTGTACTAAACACTATATTTTAAGTTCAAAAATTAATATGCATTTTTGGATATTTTAAGCAATTAAAAACACATTTAAAACATATCTTGTATGCTCTAAAATACCAAAAAATAATGAAATAATTTACCATAAAATTATTTTTGGTCCCACTCAGTATTCATAATATAGGAAAAATAAAATATTAATTTTTCATATTTTTCCAGAATTTTAAAGCAATTAAAACAGTTTAAAACATTAAAAACTATTTAATTTAATAGCAGAAATTAAATTTTTTTTTTTTGATCACTTACCTGGGGGGACGCACGCGCACACACAACCCAAGCAAGACATAGTCCAACAGATCTCTACAGACTAGGGTACAGGGCTAGTTCTATAATGCTAGAGGAGGAGAAAATCCCCTCCCCACTCCCCCTAGGAAGATTCGAACCCTCCACCTCCCACTTGGGAGAGATGGAGTGATACCACATGGGCTAAGGCCCACTTGGTAATAGCAGAAATTGCTTTAATTACAAAATAATTAAATATTTTTCTAATAAAAATATATAAAATATGTATTATGGACCGGGGCATAGAGTCACACATCCACTCTCCGCACCTATGGTCGTCGGACCAACGTCGGCCGACGAGTGGGCCCCACTCTCCTCAACGAGAGTGGGCGTGGTCAATCTCTGATTCATCTTCCCCAAAACAAAACCAATCAGGGTTTTGGGGGCTGCTCAACCCTCCAACTTTGCAAGCTTACAAATTTTATACCATTGGAAAGCTCTCATGGAGTACTACAAGATCATGCCAAAAAACAGATTGATTAAACAACTAAATCTTCCGAAAACAGAGAGAAAAGTTCTAAAAAAATTCGTTTTCAACCCAAAACCTAGTCTTGGATTTGTGATTTCTTCCACATGGGAGATTATCAGCCCATGAAATTTCATGGGGGGGCTTAGGGACCATAACGAACACAACCATGTAAAAAATTCAGACCCCTATTGGAGTTTTGTATTAGACCCACTTGAAAATCAATTTTTCAAAGTTTTTGTAAAAAAGCTTGAAATCCATCAATGGTGGATTCGGTTTTGGGCACATATAGGCGAACAACAATCTATAGGCTCTGATACCAATGCAGAAAAACTTGCACACAAGCATGCATGGAGTCGGGTTTAGGTCACTTACCTAGCGTAATATAGCCCGACGGGATCGAATGAGTCGGCGTTGTTACGAGCCCAATCAAGAACCATAAACCTGTTGCATCTATATCTCTTCTATGTACTCCCTTATGCTTCGCCTAGGTCGTAGAAGACACTACTAAAGCAGTCTCCATCAATGTCATGCGCTAAATCCCATAGCTCCAATGATGATGGCCAAAAGAGAGAAAACCGTGAGAGATATAGAAAGGCCAGATGTATTATTGTATCTCTTAGGGATGCTCATATGTGTGTTTATATCATATATATATACACACACATATTCACCAAACCCTAGGGCTCCAAGAGCCATTGCCCATTGGACCTGGTCCAATGATATGTGGGTGCCCGTATGGCCCACAATATTTCTTACAATTTAGTTGCCTTTTTTTTTGGGAATGATATGACATTGTATGAAATTATAAATTTCAAAAACAAGTGAATTAAATTTAATAAATCTATTATTACTATATATTTATTATGAGTATGAAATGATATGAGAATTGTAAATTACAATTTGTCTTTTATGTTTGCAAAGTATTTCATATACATTTATTATGCGTATGACATAATTGTATGTGTGTGAATTAAATTTATAGGAATGTGTATGTAAAAAAATGATTGTAGATGCATTAGTAATTGATATGTGCAAAAATATCAAGTGAAGGCAAAAGCCCTGCTTTTGCCTAACCCGAGTGGTACGCCCAGTATTATCCGGTCCTGACCAACAAGTTGGGAACATTGTATGGGTTCAATTTGTCACAGGTATAGCCCTACCACCTCCCATGACACGCTCCAGAATGTTCCAAACAGTTTCCAACAAGAGCTAGAAGACTAATGGAAAGAGTAGATTGTTTCCTAATTCAATTAGGAAACTCCCACGATTTGTGCTAATCAATCCCCCATAAGATTGTATTATCTTATCAGTTTACTTACCTTGTATGAGTAGGTCTCTTGTATCTATAAAAGAGATTACTCATCCCCTTCAAAGGAGATCTGTCACGCCCCGACGTAGCATAAATAGGGAAAATATTTAATTTCCTTTATGGACCCATAAGTCGCGACAGTTTGAAGGATCGATTCCGTCCCAATCGTCGAACAGTGTAATAATTTAAATCAGAGTAAGAGCAATTAAGACTTGTAAAATTTGTAAAACATAATAAATATTACAGCACGTAGAAATCTTAAGGCATAGTGTGCCTTGCAACAAAATTAATATCTATTACATGAATCCTTATTACAAGTTCAGTTTATAAATAAAAGCAGAGTTAAATCCCTTTATCTCCTCAAGTAGTTATTCTCAATTGGCTTAATCGTACTGTCCATCTTGATCATGACCTAAAAAGCCTAGACATAAATGTTCAGGGCGCATCAACGCTGATGAGAGCTGATATTATCTTAATATTAGCTCGATAAAGAGTAAGAACCGGCTGGATTTAACCCCATTTCTCTAGTATTACCTGCACTTGTGTTTTAATTCATTTCTTTACACAATGATGTATTTTTCGTGGTATGTTGTTGTGTTTAGCTCTTTGAATGCAGGTTCTGAAGTTAAAATGAATAACAAGTTGAAAGGGATAACTCAAGAAACAAATTGATGAAGTCTTGATACCAATCGATTGACATAATATCAATCGATTGACATAATTTCATGATCAATCGATTGGTGTTTTTATCAATCGATTGAACTTTTTATCAATCGATTGAGATATGTGTCAATCGATTGACTTAAACTGGAAACAGTCTGTGTTAATGGCGCAAGATTTCAGCAATCAGGACGACGACCAGCCGTTATGGAGTGAACCTGGACACCTTTAGCTCGTGATTTCAACATTATATATAGAGGAGAGTGAAGAGGGGAAGGGGTTAGCTCATTTTGTATTTGTTTTGTAGGATTTTCCATGTTTTTTTGAGATTAAAACAAAGCTCAAGTTGGAGATTTATTTTGTATTTCCGAATCCAGTTGGAAGTTCAGGTCCATTTACATTCTTGTTATGCTGCCTTAGAAGTTGTGAGATACCTTAGTTTGATTTGAATTTGATTTTTTGAAATTTCTTGTTTTAAAGTCTAATCCATGCTTCTTAGTTATAATTCTTTTCAAAACATTTCTGCTTATACTAGATTACACATGTTTGAGTAGATCCTGGTTGGGAATAATGTGAAGAAACATTGTTCCCAGCCCTCTGCCATGATTCTGTGAAAGAGTCAATGTCAATCGATTGGATACAGAATCCAATCGATTGACATAGATTCCAAGTCAATCGATTGATATACTTGTCAATCGATTGAAAGTCATTTCTTATCAATCGATTGACAGGATGTCAATCGATTGGTATATTTATGACTTGGGTTTATTCCTTTTTGTATTCCAGTGATTTTTGTTTCAAAAATTGAACCCAAATTGATCTTTCTAGTTCAAATTGCAGTCTGCTTTTGAAATAAGAGTTCTTTTGAATAATTAATCCAATGAACATTCATAACAAACACATCGAATATTTCATACTCAATTTGCCAGTTATTGTTCATGGCTTTAATTAACTTTTTATTTCAGTCCTTCATAAATAAGTTAGGGAAACGAACCACTAAGTATGCAAGATTTACATATTTAGTGTCTAGAATGCTTAACTTAATCATTTTTCGAAATAAGGAATACTCTAAGGATAAAACCCCAGCCGTTCGTTTTTGTTAAATCATGGTAGAGGGCTGGTACTTTGTGGACTCACATGTTCCCAACTCTTCTCATATTTAATTTCATATCACAGTTTTTTTAATTCGATTGAGTTAAGTTACTGCTTCACTTTATTTTGTTTCTTTTATTTACTTTATAATAACTGTTAGCAACCCTCATCTCAAAGAAATTATCTTTTATTTCATTTTAGGATTCAATCTATAGTTTTCTGCCTTTATTTTTCGTCCTTTGGGATTCGACCCGGTCTTACCGGTTTTAACGCGACGCGACCGTCTACACTTGGACGTACTCTTCAGAGAACACATTTCAAGTCGTGTCAAGTTTTTGGCGCCGTTGCCGGGGACGGTGACTAAGGCCAGATTCTATTGATTGATCCGATCTTTCTTATCCCATTTCTATCTATCTTTTTCTTTTGTTCTTCAGAACACAAGCTGTATTGTTGTGTCCTTCTATGTCCTTTGATTCCACTGAAGCCTTCATCACAAATCTATTTGAAGATTCAATCCATAGTGCTGATAATCCCATTTTTACTCCATCCACTTCTAACTCAATGTCTGATACGGAGAGCCAACAAGGAGAGAATAGGCCTGACCTCATCGATGACGGTCAACGACCTCTATGAGAACTCTTGGCTCCTAATCGCACTGCCACACCTTCTTGTATCCGCATCCCTCCACACACGGGTACATTCCATTTTTGTAATGGGATGATTCAACTGTTACCCACATTTCATGGGATGGATAAAGAGAATGCGTACTTGCACATTCGAGATTTCGAAGATGTTTGTGGCACTTTCACAGATCAGACTTGCCCAAGTGATATAATCCGACTGAAGCTCTTTCCCTTCACCTTGAAGGACAAAACGAAGTCATGGTTATTGTCACTCAAATCGAATTCGATTTTGACTTGGCCAGCAATTCATGAAGCCTTTCTCAAAAAGTTCTTCCCTAATCGGTTAACGACAGACATCTTGAGACAGATCAAGATGTATAATCAAAAAGAGGAAGAAACTTTCGCTAAGGCATGGGAGCGTTTTAAGGATTTGTTACTGCTCTTCCCGCATCATGGTTTTGAGAAGTGGCGAACAATAAGCTTCTTCTATGATGGCCCAAGTCCAAAGTCAAAGAAGCTCGTAGAAACTACGAGTGACGGTGAGTTTATGAGCAAAAATGCCGACCAAGTAGAGGCTCATTTCGAATGGTTAGCCAAACATGCACCAGAATGGGAAACTCAAGTGACGAGAACTCAGACCAGTTCGAGTTCAAGTAAAAAGAGCATTTATCAGCTGAAGGCGGAAGATGGCTTACTGAAGAAATACGAGCAACTGGCTCGTAAATTGGAAATTTTGGAAGCGAAGAAGGACCCGGTAATACAATTTGCATCTGAAGAGTCATGTTCGAGTTGTCTACAGATGGGGCATACCTCTCAACATTGCCAAATATACCCTGTTTACCAAGAACAGAGTCCAGTGGAGGTACATGCTGTAAATGCCCCTGGTCGTTTCAACCCCAATGATAGGTGGAGTCATCTTGGTTTCGATCAAAGAAACAGTGCTGCTGCAGCAAACCCATCTCAACAGTGGCAGCCGAATAAAGGAAACCAATACCGACCTCAAAACCAAGGGTACCACCAGAGTTACCAACCTCCTCCTACTTATCAACAAAATCAAGGGTATCACCAGAACCAATATCAAAATCATTCACCTCAATCTAACTACAATCAGGGGAGTAACAACCAAACCTCATCAAACACTTATGTGCCACCCCATAAGAAGGCACAAGAGGATCCTAATATGCTCATGATGCAGCAGATGATGCAGCTAATGAGTAAACTCAACACAAGTGTAGAGAGGTTAGCTGCCCAACAAGGGGATCGAGAACGAACCATGTTCCCTGCACAACCAGAGCCAAATCCTAAAGGTCAACACTCGGGTACAGGACCCTCGGGATCTGGACCACATGAGAAAGCCAAGGCTGTAACTATGTTGAGAAGTAGAAAAGAAATTGAGAAAGTCTCTTTGCCCTCACAACCTGTAGTTAGTGATGAAGAAGAGATAGATAATGAAGAAGAATTGGTGGAAGAAGGAAGAGAGGGCGAAATAGTTGAGCCCAAAACAATAATTCCTGAAGATAATGAAATAAAGAGAAGACCTGGAAAAGAACCCCTCCTTGAGGAGGCAACCAAATGCCCTTTTCCGACACCATATCCTCAGAGGTTGAAGAAACCTCAACAAGAAACGAAAAGTCAGGAGTTTCTGGAGTTATTCAAACAGGTAAAGATCAATCTCCCACTCCTAGACGCAATTAAACAAGTGCCTTCCTATGCCAAGTTCCTAAAAGACTTGTGCACTGTAAAAAGGAAGCAAAGTGTTAAGAAGAGTGCTTACTTGGCATGCCAGGCAAGTGCGATTGTAAAACATGATTTGCCTCCTAAATACAAGGATCCAGGTACGCCAACAGTTTCTTACATAATTGGTCAGAAGAAAGTGAATAATGCTCTGCTCGATTTAGGATCGAGTGTTAATCTCTTACCTTACACTGTCTATCAACAGTTAGGGTTAGGAGAACTTAAGCCCACTCGCATTACTCTCCAACTGGCAGATCGATCAATTAAATACCTGCGAGGAGTGCTGGAGGATGTCTTAGTCCAGATTGACACCTTTGTCTTTCCTGTTGACTTTGTTGTTCTGGACACTAAACCAGTTTACAATGCTAAATCTCAGATTCCAGTGATCTTTGGACGTCCTTTCCTCGCGATAATTGATGCGACGATTAAAGTAAGGAGTGGAGTTATGACCGTTGTTTTTGGGAATATGACATTGAATATCAAAATCTTTTTAAATCCCAAAATTAAAGATTTTGATGATGAGGAAGAGGAGGTGAACTGGGTAGAAGCAGTAATTCAAGATTGTTTTGATTCAACTGCTCACTCTGATCCTGTGGAGTCCATTATGACTAACTCATGTTATGAATTGGATAAATACACTCCACAAGATGAAAGGATGAGTCAGATATGCTCTATATTGGAGGTTGTTGAAGAGGAAGTTGCAAGAACAATGTGGACGGCTCAATATGAGCAGCTACCGCCAAAGACCAAGTTGGCTGTACCGTCAAACCTGTAATTTCCAGAGTTGGAACTGAAAGAGCTCCCAAAAGAATTGAAATACGTATTCCTGGGAGAAGAGAAGACCTTTCCTATGATAATTTCATCTATTTTAAATCACGAACAGGAAAACAAACTGATACAGTTGCTTAAGCAACACAGGAGTGCGTTAGGATGGACCGTTGCTGATTTAAGAGGAATCATTCCATCCATATGCACCCACAGGATTTACCTTGAGGAAGATGCCAAACCTTGTCGTCAAATGCAAAGGCGTCTTAACCCAAACATGCAAGAGGTGGTGAAGAAGGAAGTTTTGAAGTTGCTGGATGTTGGGGTTATTTATCCAATTTCGGATAGTCCTTGGGTGAGCCCGACTCAAGTAGTGCCGAAAAAACCTGGCATTACAGTGGTAGAAAATAAAGCAGGAGAATTGGTACCCACACGTGTAACCACGAGTTGGCGCATGTGTATTGACTATCGAAGGTTGAATGCGGTAACTCGGAAAGATCATTTTCCATTGCCCTTTATGGATCAAATGCTCGAAAGGGTAGCGGGTCACCAATTCTATTGTTTCCTGGATGGTTATAGTGGTTATAACCAAATTGAAATTGATCCTGCTGATCAAGAGAAAACCACTTTTACCTGCCCGTTTGGAACATTTGCATATCGCCGGATGCCATTCGGATTGTGCAATGCACCTGCTACTTTTCAGCGGTGCATGCTGAGCATCTTCAGGGATATGGTAGAGAAGATTATGGAGGTTTTTATGGACGATTTCTCCGTATTTGGAAGCAGCTTTGATGATTGTTTAAAGAACCTCCAGAAAGTCCTGAAAAGATGTGAGGAAAAGAATTTGGTCCTCAACTGGGAAAAATGTCACTTTATGGTGACAAAAGGGATTGTCTTAGGACATATCGTGTCTACTGAGGGAATACAAGTAGACAAGGCAAAGATCGATATAATTTCCAATCTTCATGTCCCCACTACAGTGAAAGAAATACGATCATTTCTAGGTCACGCCGTTTCTACCGGAGGTTTATTAAAGATTTCAGTGCTGTATCTAGGCCACTGTGCCAACTCCTTGTTAAGGACCAACCATTTGAGTGGAACAGCAAGTGCCAGGAATCCTTTGATAAACTCAAACATCACCTCACAACAGCTCCGATAATGCAATCTCCGGATTGGAGTCTTCCTTTTGAGCTAATGTGTGATGCGAGTGACACAGCGATTGGAGCTGTATTAGGACAAAGGAAAGACAAAAAGCCTACTATGATCTACTATGCCAGTAGAACCCTTGATGGAGCTCAATGTAATTACTCTACTACCGAAAAGGAGTTGCTGGCAATTGTATTTGTACTGGAGAAATTCAGGCAATATCTGATTGGCTCGCAGATCATTTGCTTCACTGATCATGCTGCGTTGAAGTATCTGCTATCCAAAAAGGATACAAAACAGCGATTGATACGCTGGATTCTTCTGCTCCAAGAATTTGATTTGGTTATCAAAGATAAAAAGGGGGTGGAGAATGTTGTAGCCGATCACCTCTCACGATTGACGTTTGAAGACAATTCTTCACAATCTATTCCGATCAGTGAATCTTTACCAGATGAGCAACTTTTTGCTGTAACTAGTCTGCCCTGGTATGTTGACATTGTCAATTACCTGGTAACAGGGAAGACCCCATCTCATTGGTCCACCCCTGACAGAAAGAGGTTTCTATCCATCGCCCGATGGTTTTATTTTGATGATCCGTACTTGTTTAAGTACTGTGCGGATCAAGTAATTAGGCGATGTGTCCCCGAGGAGGATATCTCTCAAATTCTAGCTTCCTGCCACTCAGAGGCCTGCGGTGGCCATTTCTCAGCTCAGAAAACTGCTCAAAAAGTGTTTAGTAGTGGTTTCTACTGGCCGACAGTTTTCAAAGACTGTTATGCATTCTGTAGAGCATGTGCTAGATGCCAGATGTTAGGAAGCCTGTCTAAGAGAAATGAAATGCCGATGACCCCGATCATTACTATTGAAATCTTCGATTGCTGGGGCATCGATTTCATGGGACCATTCCCGCCATCATCTCATTACGAATATATCCTTTTGGCGGTCGAATATGTGTCCAAATGGGTTGAGGCCATTCCGACAAGGAGAAATGATCACAGAACTGTGATCTCATTTTTAAAAGAGAATATTTTGTCTAGATTCGGAACACCGAAAGCCATGATTAGCGATCGTGGAACCCATTTCTGCAATAAGCCTTTTGAGGCACTGATGAAAAAATATGGGGTTAACCATAAGATTGCTTTATCATATCACCCACAGTCGAATGGTCAGGCAGATCTAGCCAATAGGGAGATCAAACATATCCTGGAGAAAACCGTGAACATCAATAGAAAAGATTGGTCATCACGTTTAACTGATGCTCTATGGGCATACAGGACGGCGTATAAGACGAATCTTGGGATGTCTCCCTACAGGCTGATTTATGGAAAAGCTTGCCATTTGCCTGTGGAATTGGAGCATAAGGCATATTGGGCAACTAGATTGCTAAATTTTGATATCCATAAAAGTGGTACATTGAGGAAATTACAACTCAATGAATTGGAAGAGATCAGGAATGATGCATATGATCGTGCTCGAACTTATAAGTCAAAATTAAAAGCTAAGCATGATCGATCGATCCTGAGAAAGAAGCTTGAACCGGGACAGAAAGTGTTACTTTACGATTCAAAGCTTTATCTCTTTCCCGGGAAGCTGAGGTCAAGGTGGATAGGACCATTTGTTGTCAAAGAAGTGTTTCCACACGGAGCAATAGAAATCGTTAATCCCAAGAATGGTAATGCTTTTAAAGTCAATGGACAACGTTTAAAACCATTTTTAGAGAGGTTCGAACCAGAATCAGAGACCATCCACCTGGATGATCCTGATTATTCTTCTTGAAATTTGAGAACCTTGTGTTGTTGTATAGTAGTTTTCTTTTTTGTGTGTGCTGCTCTATTTTCTGCTTTCTTTTGTTCTCATTCTGTCTTTTTGATTGGCTTTAGGATGAATCCATTGCAGATGAATCCATTGCATTACCTGCCACATTTGCTCTACCATGGGGTCCGTTCTCCAGGAACCCCAGAACAGAGGGAGCAAGAAAGGCCAATTTTTACTCCACTTTCCAGTTCATGCCCAGATTCCCCTATTGCGGTTGTTGCTAATATGAATACCTGGGATTTTCTTTGCGCAGTTCGAGAAATTATGGAAGACCTTCAAATCGATTCGGACGGGGAAGTCATGGAGTACTCTGTGGATTATGCTGTAGGAGAAGACCTGTCTTCCCCTGACTTGAGCAGAGTTGATAACTCCTGAAGCAGATGAATAAGACAGAATTTTGTTTCTTGTTTTCTTTGTGTTTGTTTGTTTCCCGACCAAGATCTTGTACCCTTTGGATGATAATAATCCAATTTGAACAATGAATTGATGATGTTTGGAATAAATTCTTCCTACTTTTGTGTTTGATGGTTTTTGATCCTTGTTTGAATGCTCGAAGTCTCGTTTCTACCTTAAAATTGCATTCTTAAACTGTTGGGGGTGATCACATGTGGAACATTTGGGTTCCCATGAATTTCTTATTCAATCGATTGATATTATTGTCAATCGATTGGTATAAATGGCTTCCAATCGATTGACAATTTTGTCAATCGATTGACTTGAATCTAGTTCAATCGATTGACATCTATTGTCAATCGATTGACAATTCCCCCAGACGTAATGTCTGTTCTTCTCCCTCTCTCTCATTTCATTTCAAAAATCAGTGAGAGAGAGAGGGAGTGGGCGATTCCGAGGGAGTGAGAAGGAGACCCCTCCCCATAACTTTCATCATCATCACCATCATAACTTTCATCATCATCATCATCTTCATCTCCCCAACCTCCACCGTCGCCTCTCGGCCACACCATCTCCACCGCCTCTGTCCTCGCATGGACAAAGGGTGAGGAAAAGGAGAGTGATTCAGGCCACAAATCGTCATCATCATCATCAATCTCGTCATCAACCACTGTGGGCATAGTTTTAGTCGCGATTTTGATCGAGGTAACCTCAAACCCATTTTCTTCCTTTTCTTCATCATTCTTGTTTCAAAACAATCGAGGGAGCCCCTCATGGTCTTAAGACCATTAAATGAATGATAGGGGGACGTGAGACCTTGTTGTGGGCAGCCCCCTATAATCGCTGATGTCAATCGATTGACATCAGGGCTCAATCGATTGGAACACAACTTCAATCGATTGACATCTTATGTCAATCGATTGACATAAACAGAGATGCAGAGCCTCCATTCTTTTATCCTAACTCTCTGGTTTCCTTATTTTTGCAGCTCCTATGGCTCCAAAGCCCAAGGACAGTGGACCACACCCTGAAAAATCAACTTCTCTCGAGATCCCTGACCCACCGCTCGCTCACGGGTTCAGGAACGCCAAAGAGAACACATGGTACACCAAATACTTCCGAACTCGCGCAATTATGGTGGAAAGGAAATTCGAAAACTTGTGGAGCGATAATAAGATCCCATTCCATCTCACCCGCCTTCGAGCTTTTCCCGATTGACTCCCAGTTCTTACAGCGGATAAACAAGTTCGACCTTCGTGGATTCAGGCAGCATGTGCCAGTATGGTAAAGGTGCCGAACGTCCCTTACACATATTTCTCGTGTGTATCAGGACGGGCAATTGAGTTCAGCCCAGCTATAGTCGCTCAGGTGATTGGTATCCCAGAGGTTCCTGATCATATGTACCCTGTTCATCCAGACCGCCCATTTCCATCTTACGATGTTGTGGCCACAGAGATCTCGGGCGGGAAGGTTAAGAAATATTCAGGGATCACAGTGTTCGATGACCACGATCTGACGATGGACTATCATCTGCTACATCTGACACTCTGCAGCTGCATTCTCCCCACGACTTATAAGCTGGATTTCGCTGGGTGGTACACGAGAGTTCTTTACGCTATCGGGACTGGATTGCCTATCTGCCTCGCCCGGCTCTTCATCGAGTTTTTCATTGAGCCTACACGACATCCAAGTAAATCGCAACACTTAAAGGGTACATGGGCAATTCATCGGGTTTGTGAGGTTGCTGGTCTTGAGGTACCGGCTGGCGAAGTTCTACAAAAAGCCAAGTTGGGGGTTTTTGGAGAATCTGTGGCTCGACGATCGTTGTCACAATTCAAAAATAGAGCAAAAGGAAAAGGGAAGTTGGGAGAGAGCAGTAAAAGGAAGAAGAGGAAGAGAGGAGATGAGATGTCAGAGGAAGAGGATGAGGACCCAGGGACGCCTGAGGCGGAGGGTCAGGATACGGTTGTAGTTGAGGAAGAGGAGGATGAGGACTCAGGGACGCCGACCGAGGCTGAGGGTCAGTATGAATTGAGGATGCGTGAGCCACCTACAGCCTCTACACCACCTACAGTATCTACATCTACCCCTCTATCTCTCCAGACCATTTACGACTTCTTGGTAGAGGGGCGAACTGCGAGATTACAGCTTCATGCGATGGTGAGAGAGCTCACGGCAGAGCAGTTATTATTAGCTACCCAGATGTCGCGGCTAGGTGGTCAGATTGAGCAGATTTCGATGTTGCTTGGGATCGAGCAATCTTTGCGCTCATCTATGCCACCTCTTCCGACAGATCCAGCTTCTACGTCGGCTCAGCCTGAGGGAGTTATCTTGGAGACACCTACACCGCCACTACCTCCGGCTGCTGCTCCACCGCCAGCTGTGAGTGACCCGGCGGCTGTCGCCCAGACTGGGACAGCTGCTGAGGGTGACAGTGAGGTGGTTGTTGATCCAGGTCATGACGATGCGCCTGTGCCATCTAGTGACCAGACTGCTGAGCCTTAGGAGGGAGTGTTGGAGAGCGAGAGGGTATTTTGTTGTTTCTTATTTTGTAATCTCTCTTGCATTACTTTTGTTTGATTTGTGGATATGTCGGTTTATTTGTGGATAGTTAGTTTGGTTGGTTGGAAAGCTGGGTTGAATAGTTGGTTTTCGCTTATATCTGTACTTGGACTTCATTGATTTTGGACATTATTATTACAGATAGTTCTTTTTGTTCATGGATTATACTTCTATTGTTGATAATTTCTATTATTATCCATATGCTCTTGATCTTGGTTGTTTGGGGAGATTGTTTTATTCAAACAGGTGAATTCTCAGAATTATGCTGAAATGATTGAATCAGGTTATATCTTCTTTTACTTGAAATACTTCCATTGGGGACAATGTAGATTTCAGTTGGGGGTAGAGCGTAGATATCCACCTGTATTCTCTTGAATTTAAAATGCACACCTGTTTAATATTTCAAGTTCAAAATTTTCCTAGTTTGTTTTGTTTCCTTACAGTTAAAAAAAAAAAATAATAATGCTGGTGTTGAAATTCTAACTTTCAAAACTTCGTTTTTCCTCGCTAATATATTGTGCAATGATGCATTCATGTCTTTCTTGTTATATTATGGATTTTGATTACATGATACTTTGTCGCTAATCTGGTTTTACGTCCATAGCACGAATATATCCTGAAAACATTTTGCACGAGTTGACAATCACGAAAGAATCTTTGAATGAGAATGAAATACGATTGTCATGATTAATGGATTAATAGTAAAACTTTTAACCCTAGTGAGTTTTGAGCCATTCTTTTATTCTGAGGGTTAATCGCAAAACTCGTGTTAATTCTTGAAATACACTTTTATCTCGTTGAGAGTCTCATTCTTGTTTCATTTGGCTGATGCGTCAGGAGAACGTTCAGGATCTACTAATTTAAAAACTCAGGAAATACTCGAGATAAGTTATTATGTTTAGAAGATGATTTAGGCCATCGTTTTCTCACCTCATCACCCGAGAAAGTCTAAATTCCCACTTACCTATCACAAATCAATGCCTCTACTTTTAATTACATATTTTTAGTCAAGCATGTGACGGTTTTGTGAGAATAATTAAAGAAGGAAGAGAAGAAGTTAAAAAAAAAAAAATTAGCGAAAAATGAAGAAATAAAAGAAATTGGAGAATAGATAAATAAAAGGTGTGAAGTGAAGTTGGTTTTACCATGTTACATGCTTGAACTCATTTTTCACAGTCCATCATCTCTTGCCTCTCTTCATATATCTGTCACAAGTCCTAAGGATTCTGGATTAATGATGAGAGCTGATATTTGCTTAATATTAGCTCGATAAGGAGTAAAAACTGACTGGATTTAACCTCATTTCTCTAGTATTACCTGCACTTGTGTTTTTATTTATTTCTTTACACAATGATGTATTTTTCGTGGTATGTTGTTGTGTTTAGATCTTTGAATTCAGGTTCTGAAGTTAAAAGAATAACTCAAGAAACAAATTGATGAAGTCTTGATACCAATCGATTGACATAGTATTAATCGATTGACATGTTTTTCTTACCAATCGATTGAACTATTTGTCAATCGATTGACATCTTTATCAATCGATTGACATCTTTGTCAATCGATTGACTTAAACTGGAAACAGTCTGTTTTAATGGCGCAAGATTTCAGCAATCAGGCGACGACCAGCCGTTATGGAATGAACCTGGATGCCTCTAGCTTGTATGTCTGACATTATATATAGAGGAGAGTATAGAGGGCAAGGGGTTGGCTCACTTTGTATTGTTTTTGTAGGGATTTCTCCAATTATTTTGGTTTTTGGATCGAACTTTAGTGAAAAGTTAACATTCTACATTCAATCTCGAGTTCAGGTATTCTTTTCTTGATTCTAGTTGCTTAGGAATTGTCTGGTTGTGATTTATATTATAGTTTTAGTTGACTTCAACATTTTTTTTTAATTAAAAATTTTAATCCATGGCAATGTTTAATATTATTTTTCAGTGTATTTATATTTATTCAGTTCTAAATATGGTTGAGTAGATTCCTGGTTGGGAATAATGTGAAGAAACATTATTCCCAGCCCTCTGCCATGATTCTGTGAAAGAGTCAGTGTCAATCGATTGAATACAGAATTCAATCGATTGACATCGATTCCAAGTCAATCGATTGATATACTAGTCAATCGATTGACAGTCATTTCTTATCAATCGATTGACATAATGGCAATCGATTGGTATGTTTATGACATGAGTTTACTCCTTTTTGTATTCCAGTAACTTTTGTTTCAGAAACAAAGTCCAAATTGATTTTCCTAGTTCAAATTGCAATCTGATTTTGAGACAAGAGCTCTTTTGAACAATTAACTCAACGAACACTCATAACAAACACTTCGAATATTCCATACTCAATTTGTTAGTTATTGTTCATAGTTTTAATTAACTACTTATTTCAGTCCTTCATAAATAAGTGAGGTAAACAAACCACTAAATATGCAAGATTAACATACTTAGTGTCTAGAATGCTTAACTTAATCATTTTGAAATATGGAATACTCTAAGGATAAAACCCCAGCTGTTCATTCTTGTTAAATCATGGTAGTGGCTGGCACTTTGTGGACTCACATGTTCCCAACTCTTTTTCATATTTGATTTTACAGTTTTCAATCCTATCTAGTTAAGTCTTTGTTTCACTATAAATTGTTTCTTTTATTTTTCTTTTTTTTTGGACTGTTAGAACCCCCTACTACAAGAAATCATCTTTTATTTTATTTTAGGATTCAATCTAGATTTTTCCGCCTTTACAATCCGTCCTTTGGGATTCGACCCGGTCTTACCGGTTTTAACGCGACGCGACCGTCTACACTTGGACGTACTCTTCGGAGAACACATTTCAAGTCGTGTCAAGTTTTTGGCGCCGTTGCCGGGGACGGTAACAAAGGCCAGGAATTTTGATTTGATCCAATCTTTTCTTATCCCATTTCAATATCTCTTTTTCTTTTCATTTCTTCAGAACACAAGCCGTATTGTTGTGTCCTTCTATGTCCTTTGATTCCACCAGAGCCTTCATCACAAATCTGTTTGAAGATCCTATCCATAGTGCTGATAATCCCATTTTCACTCCATCCACTTCCAACTCAATGTCTGATACAGAGAGCCAGCAAGGAGAGAATAGGCATGACCTCATTGATGATGGTCAACGACCTTTACGAGAACTCTTGGCTCCTGATCGCACTGCCACACCTTCTTGTATCCGCATTCCTCCACATACGGGTACATTCCATTTTCGTAATGGGATGATTCAACTGTTACCCACATTTCACGGGATGGATAAAGAGAAGGCGTACTTGCACATTCGAGATTTCGAAGATGTTTGTGGCACTTTCACAGATCAGACTTGCCCAAGTGATATAATCCGACTAAAGCTTTTTCCCTTCACTTTGAAGGACAAAGCGAAATCATGGTTATTGTCACTTAAACCGAATTCGATTTCGACTTGGCCAGCAATTCATGAAGCCTTTCTCAAAAAGTTCTTCCCTAATCGGTTAACGACAGACATCTTGAGACAGATCAAGATGTATAATCAAAAAGAGGAAGAAACTTTCGCTGAGGCATGGGAGCGTTTCAAGGATTTGTTACTGCTCTGCCCGCATCATGGTTTTGAGAAGTGGCGAACAATAAGCTTTTTCTTTGATGGCCTAAGTCCAAAGTCAAAGAAGCTTGTAGAAACTACGAGTGACGGTGAGTTCATGAGCAAGAATGCCGACCAAGCAGAAGCTCATTTTGAATGGTTAGCCGAACATGCACCGGAATGGGAAACTCAAGTGACGAGAACTCAGCCCAGTTCAAGATCAAGTAAAAAGAGTATTTATCAGCTGAAGGCAGAAGATGGCTTACTGGAGAAATACGAGCAACTGGCTCGTAAATTGGAAATTTTGGAAACAAAAAAGGACCCGGTGATACAATTTGCATCTGAGGAATCATGTTCAAGCTGTCTACAAATGGGGCATACCTCTCAACATTGCCAAATATACCCTGTTTACCAAGAACAGAGTCCAGTGGAGGTACATGCTGTAAATGCCCCTAATCGTTTCAACCCCAATGATAGGTGGAGTCATCCTGGTTTCGATTAAAGAAACAGTGCTGCTGCAGCAAACCCATCTCAACAGTGGCAGCCGAATAAAGGAAACCAGTACCGACCTCAAAACCAAGGGTACCACCAGAGTTACCAACCTCCTTCTACTTATCAACAAAATCAAGGGTATCACCAGAACCAATATCAAAATCATTCACCTCAATCCAACTACAGTCAGGGGGGCAACAACCAAACCTCATCAAACACTTATGTGCCACCCCATAAGAAGGCACACGAGGATCCTAATACACTCATGATGCAGCAGATGATGCAGCTAATGAGTAAACTCAACACAAGTGTAGAGAGGTTAGCTGCCCAACAAGGGGATCGAGAACGAACTATGTTCCCTGCATAGCCAGAGCCAAATCCTAAAGGCCAACACTCGGGTACAGGACCCTCAGGATCTGGACCACATGAGGAGGCCAAGGCTGTAACTGTGTTGAGAAGTGGAAAGGAAATTGAGAAAGTCTCTTTGCCCTCACAACCTGTAGTTAGTAATGGAGAAGAAGTGGAGAATGAAGAAGAATTGGTGGAAGAAGGAAGAGAGGGCGAAACAGTTGAGCCCAGAACAATAGTTCCTGAGGATACTGAAATAAAGAGAAGACCCGGAAAAGAACCTCTCCTCGAGGAGGCAACCAAATGTCCTTTTCCGGCACCATATCCTCAGAGGTTGAAGAAACCTCAACAAGAAACGAAAAGTAAGGTGTTTCTGGAGTTATTCAAGCAGGTAAAGATCAATCTCCCACTCCTAGACGCAATTAAACAAGTACCTTCCTACGCCAAGTTCCTAAAAGACTTGTGTACTGTAAAAAGGAAGCAAAGTGTTAAGAAGAGTGCTTACTTGGCATGCCAGGCAAGTGCAATCGTAAAACACGATTTGCCTCCTAAATACAAGGATCCAGGCACACCAACAGTTTCTTGTATTGTCACAGCCCGGTCCCACAATAGTGGAACCGGAGTCCGTGGCACGCCACCGAGGCTAAACCAATTCATTAACGTTCCCCAAAATTAGGTTTGAAGAACACACGCAGCGGAAAACAAAACACATTTTAAAACCAGAGGTTCAATCGACTGCTCAGTCGACTGCTCAGTCGACGGAGGCGGGCAGGGATTTTAATATCGAAAATCAGTCGACTGCAAAAGGAGGTCCAGTCGACTGCTGAGGGGTCCAGTCGACTGCCGAGGGGTCCAGTCGACTGCTTCTGCTAAAAGTGAAGCGGAAGCCAACAGGCTCAGGGGTTCAGTCAACTGCTCAGTCGACTGCTCCCCTGGCAGCAGCCCAATCTGCAGGAAACAAGTTTTAAAAGCTTTCTAACCATCACCAATGATCAACCATTCAATCCAAACTCAAGCCAAAGTAATCCTAGCTGTATTAAAACATTTCTAAAGTAAGATTACAACATGTTACTAACTATTACAACGTTCAAGATTCATTCTATCATACCAAATTAAACATGGGTTAAAACAAGAGAAATTCTTATTACAACATTTCTAGGATTCCCAAAACTACAAGATTTACATTTAAGTTGCCTTCTAAAAGAACTCCCAACCCACGTGCTCACTTCTGCGATTCCTCGCCAGCATTAACACCTGAAATGGTTATTTGAATAACCACACATATTTCGATTTGTTTAAGCTAATGCTTAGTGAATAAATCAACATATGTACATGAATGATAAACATGTCCGCATTCACATCTCTACAATTCATACTAGTCGCCGGAGACTCACGTGCCCGTCCATATTCCCAATCCGCGACTCCTCGCCAATAAGTCCACGCGAAAGGGTAAGACCCACGATTCTACAAACAATCGTGCGACCTTAATGCCACTCTATCGGCTCCACAAAATGGCACGGTGACCACGTGCTCCTTCTGACCCACATAAGCAACTTAACATGCTCAAATACATATCACCATGCTCGCGGTAATCAAAACATATCACCGTGCTATTAGGCCTACTTATCAATATAATTGCCCAATATGAACTACACAATATATCTCTAAGAATTAATACATGCTATTCAAACATAACATGAATACATGTCAAGAAATCATTCCAAAACATAGTTGAATCACTCACCTCCGATTTACGCTCCTATAATTCAATCTGAAGAAAACCCGTGCACAAAGAACGTGCAGAAGTCCGTCTAGTACAAATCCTATGGATCAGAATTCCATTTATCAACTTTTATGAAAAATTCTAGAAAATAACTTTTCGGAAAACTTAGCCAAACAGGCCCTAACATATATCAAAACGAAGCTCTTACGTCAAGGAGCTCGAATATGAAATCTGGGAGAAACCAGACTGACGGAAGGTCGTTTTTTGTCGTCGCAAAGCTCTAAACTCTTAAATCTCCCTCTAGCCCCCTTTTGGCCTCCTTCTTTGGAATTTAGGTTAAGAGTTGTGAAATATCCCAACTCATCTCTATCTATATATAGGCAACATTCTCGGGGAATTACGTTTACCTCCCACGAGTTTTCCAAACTCCTAATCAGTCACTGAAACTTTCTATACAGCTTATTCTTAGCTTTATAAGTAAAACTTCAAAATTATAAAAGTTTTCGACTAAGTTTCGTTTGGTCGCTAAAACGCGAATTTATATATGACGTTTCCGAAGTTGCTAATTAGCCTACCAAATTAATAGCGTGTTCATTCGTTCTCACCAGGATACTAAATCTAACATTAGAAATATATTCTAAGCCAGAAAATAATACAGATATTGAAATACACAGGTAAACATTTATTTTCAGATAAACATTTAAAGTGTTCCATAGTGACCGTCTCATACTCGGAGAGACTTCACAAACAATAACTCTTCAATCACAACAGTCTCAAAGGGTTCTCTAATACAGACACCCAAATCAACTCGTGAGTCAAAACTCACTCAACCATGTGTCATAAGACACGCCACATCACATTATCATGCATGACAATGTAATGCAATGCAATAACACAAATGCGGGTGTTATAATACTCTCCCCCTTAAAAGAAGTTTGTCCCCAAACTTGTACCTCATGTCTCGAAAAGGTGTGGATACTGAGTACGCATCTCATCTTCTATCTCCCATGTCATTTCTTCCGTAGTTTGGCTACGCCATAACACTTTCACTTTCACTTTCGATATTACTTTGTTCCTTAAGACTTGATCCTTCCGATCCAAGATCTCTACCGGATATGCGACATACGTCAAATCACTCTGAATCTCATCCGATGTCGGAGTCATCACTTGATCTCTATCTTCCACTAATTGTTTGCGTAACAACGATACATGGAACACGTTATGAACTTGAGCATACTCGCTCGGCAAGTTCAAACGATAAGCTACGGGTCCAACCTTTCCAATGATTTCAAAAGGTCCTACATACCTCGGATTGAGTTTCCCGTATCTACCAAATCTGGTTATTCCCTTTGAAGGTGACACCTTCAAATACACCAAGTCTCCCACATCAAATTCCAACGGTCGTCTGCGCTTGTCGGCATAACTCTTATACCTACTCTGGGCTGTCAGTAACCGTTGTCTAATTACCTTTATCTTATCCGTCGTTTCTTGTACAATTTTCGGCCCTTCAATCTTTCTTTCTCCGACTTCTGTCCAACTAATCGGTGAACGACATACACGACCATATAAAGCTTCATAAGGAGCCATCCCAATACTCGACTGAAAACTGTTGTTATACGCGAACTCAATCAACGCCAAATGATCTTCCCAATCACCCTGAAAATCAAGTACACATAACCGAAGCATGTCTTCCAAAATCTGGATTACTCTTTCTGATTGACCATCGGTCTGAGGATGAAAAGCTGTACTAAAGTGCAATTTGGTACCCATTGCTTCCTGTAAGGCTCTCCAAAACTTCGATGTAAAACTACTATCCCTATCCGAAACGATAGAAACTGGGATACCATGTAGTCTCACAATTTCGCGAATATACAACTTAGCTAACGTCATCGGCTTAGTCGTTCGAAGTGGTAGGAAGTGCGACGACTTCGTCAAACGATCAACAATCACCCAAATAATAGTGTTCGATCTCCTCGACCTCGGAAACCCACTAACAAAATCCATTGTTATGTGTTCCCATTTCCACTCGGCTATCGGTAACGGTTGTAACAATCCTGAAGGTACTTGGCGTTCGGCCTTTACTTGTTGACAACTAGTACAACGCGAAACATATCGTGCTATTTCCCTCTTCATTCCCGGCCACCAATAAACATGTCTCAAATCTCTATACATCTTGGTGCTTCCCGGGTGAACGGTATATTTTGTATTGTGTGCTTCCTCTAGGATGTTCTTTTTCAACTCTTTCTCACTAGGTACACAAATTCTACCCCTCAATCTCAAAACATTGTTCTCAAACGTGAATCCCGGTTGTTTGCCCATCGGAATCTCATCACAAATCTTCTTCAAAGCCACATCTTGAAGTTGTTTCTCTGTAATCTTGTGAATCAAGAGTGGTTGTGCCACCATTGTCGACATCAATCCACCTTCAATCCTCGGAAGCACCTTGAGCTCCATATTCTCCATATCTCGTATCAATTCTTTCTGAGAAGTCAAATCTGATGCGGTATTGGTTGGTACTTTGCGACTAAGAGCATCGACGACAACATTCGCCTTGCCCGGATGATACTGAATTGACAAGTCATAGTCCTTCATCAACTCTAACCATCTCCTTTGCCTCATATTCAAATCTCGTTGTGTAAACAAGTACTTCAAACTCTTGTGGTCCGTATATATCTCACATTTTTCTCCGTATAGATAATGATGCCAAATCTTCAGTGCAAAAATCACGGCGGCCAATTCTAGATCATGAGTTGGATAATTCTTCTCGTGCGGTCTAAGTTGTCTTGATGCATATGCAATAACTTTATCACCTTGCATAAGAACGTAACCTAAACCTCTATATGAAGCATCACTGTAAATAATAAATCCTTCAGTCCCTAACGGAACGGCTAATATTGGTGCTTTCACTAGTCGACCCTTCAACTCTTGGAAACTTTCTTCACATTCTGGACTCCAAACAAAAGCAATATCTTTCCTCATTAACTGTGTCATCGGCATTGCTATACGCGAAAAGTCCTTTACAAATCTCCGATAATACCCAGCTAATCCTAGGAAACTTCGGATGTCTGTCACATTCGTTGGTCTCGCCCAGTTGGTAACTGCTTCTATCTTTTGAGGGTCTACAGAAATTCCCTTTGCCGACACTCTATGTCCAAGGAAAGCAATCTCTGTCAACCAAAACTCACACTTCTTCAATTTGCCGAATAATCTCTTTTCACGCAATCGTTGTAAAGCTAATCGCAAATGATGCTCGTGATCTTCCACGCTTTTGGAGTAGATTAGGATGTCATCTATGAACACGATAACGAACTCATCTAAATAATCTTTGAAAACACGGTTCATCAAGTCCATGAAAGCAGCTGGTGCATTTGTCACTCCAAATGGCATAACCAAAAATTCAAAGTGACCATATCGAGTCCTGAAAGCTGTCTTCTCAACATCTTCCTCTTTGACTTTCAACTGGTGGTAACCGGATCTCAAGTCGATCTTTGAAAATACCTGAGCCCCTTGTAACTGATCAAACAAGTCATCTATTCGCGGCAACAGATACTTGTTCTTGACGGTCAACTTATTCAACTCCCGGTAGTCGATGCACATACGCATTGTTCCATCTTTCTTCTTCACAAACAAGACTGGAGCTCCCCATGGCGAAACACTCGGTCGGATAAAACCCTTCTCCAACAGTTCTTCTAACTGAACTTTCAATTCTTTCAACTCTATCGGTGCCATTCGGTACGGTGCTTTGGATACCGGTTGTAACCCTGGTACTACTTCTATTGTGAACTTAAGCTCTCTTTCAATCAATACGTCGGGTAACTCATCGGGAAAAACATCTGGAAATTCTTGAACTACTGAAATTTCTTCTATTAATGGTCCAAGAACTCGCGTGTCAACAATTGAACATAAGAAACCCGAACACCCATTCTTCAACATCTTACTTGCTTGAATCGCCGATATCAAGTACGGCGGTACGATTACTCCCTTACCCTGAAAAGTAAACTCTTCTCGTCCTGACGGATAGAAACTAACCCGTTTCTGTTCACAATCAATTTTGGCTTGATTAACCGACAACCAATCCATACCCAAGATAACATCAAAGTAATTCACCGTCAACGGAATCAAATCAACGCTCAAGACTTTATCACCTATCTTGATCTCACATGACTTGAATATCAAAGAAGTAACTAGCGGTTCACTACTAGGCAATGATACACACAAGTCATATCCTAGCGGTTCTGACTTAACAGTTAAATGCTTAACAAAATCACGTGATACGAATGAATGCGTTGAACCAGAATCCATAAGTATACGTGCAGGATACGAACAAATAGGAAGAATACCTGATACGACGGTATCATCCGTATTCCCCGGCCTGAGCTGGAAGTATCGTCTTTGTTGTTGCGCGACTCCTTTCCCTTTGTCCACTCGAGGTTCTACCCTTGACCCGCTTGGCACACTCGATGCCCCGGTACTCATTCCCGGTTGTCTTTTACTTGGACAATTCTTCGCTATGTGCCCCGGTTGGCCACACTCAAAACATTTCCCTCTTATCTCTGGGTTATAGCTCTTGGCATTCGAGGTTGTGTTTGGTGTAGTCAAATTCGCGTTCAAAGGACAATTTCTAGACATATGCCCCAATTGTTTACAAATATAGCAAGTGATCAATTGATAGCAGGTTCCTCTGTGTCGCAGGTTACATGTTGGACACAACGGTCTCGGGTCCCCCATGAACGTACTCCCTCCTTGGCTACTCATATATGATCCCGAACCTTGCGTAAACGGTTTCTTCGCATTCCCTTGACCCTTACTCCGACTGTCATTTGCTCTCTTCCCTTGTTGTCCTTGTCGATACCGGTCGACACTCTTCTCAGCAATCCGTGCAGCTTCCTCAACGAGAGAAACTGTCGGGTGTTGTAACATATCCACACGGCCACGGATATTCTCTCTAAGCCCTTCCTCCAACTTACGAGCTTTATCCCTATCAGTCGGAACAGTAGTTTTCCCAAATCGTAACAAGGCATTGAAACGAGAAACATACTCACCCACGGTCATATCTCCCTGAATCAAAGTCGCAAACTCTTGACGTTTCTGAGTATAAGCAGATTGCGGAAAGAAACGTTTGTTGAATTCTTCTTTAAATGCTTTCCACGTGGTCGGCTTCCCTTATTCAAGCACGTTATTCCACCAATCCAATGCTTTGCCCATCAACGTATCGGATGCGCATAAAATTTTTTCCTCATCAGTACATATTACCTGACGGAAATGTCTTTCCATGTCCATCATCCAATGATCGGCCAAGTCTATGTCAATTTGCCCATGATACAACGTTGGTTTTCGCTTATGAAACTGTTCCACGATTGTGTGTTGAGGTCGCGGTGCCGATGGTGCATTAATATAACGAATTTCCACTTGTGGAGACTGAACGTTCATCTGTTCTCTTTCACTTACCGCTTGTATGAAATTTCCCACCATGTTCACTATTTGGTCCATCCGCGAATGCGGTGATAATTCTCTTGGTAGATCAGCCATAACGTTTCAAATATTTCCCCTGTTGAGTCCAATGCATAATGACCATACATGCTATGCCACAATATAGATATATGTGCACAGTTCATCACAATCAACAAATGCTAATGCATGAAGCATTTATACAATGATAACCATTTTCTTCACAATTACACACTCCACTCGACGTCACTCAGCATATATAACGTCACTCGTTCCCAAGGCTCTAAACTTATGCTCTGATACCACTAAATGTCACAGCCCGGTCCCACAATACCGGAACCGGAGTCCGTGGCACGCCACCGAGGCTAAACCAATTCATTAACGTTCCCCAAAATTAGGTTTGAAGAACACACGCAGCGGAAAACAAAACACATTTTAAAACCAGAGGTTCAGTCGACTGCTCAGTCGACGGAGGCGGGCAGGGATTTTAATATCGAAAATCAGTCGACTGCAAAAGGAGGTCCAGTCGACTGCTGAGGGGTCCAGTCGACTGCCGAGGGGTCCAGCCGACTGCTTCTGCTAAAAGTGAAGCGGAAGCCAACAGGCTCAGGGGTTCAGTCGACTGCTCAGTCGACTGCTCCCCTGGCAGCAGCCCAATCTGCAGGAAACAAGTTTTAAAAGCTTTCTAACCATCACCAATGATCAACCATTCAATCCAAACTCAAGCCAAAGTAATCCTAGCTGTATTAAAACATTTCTAAAGTAAGATTACAACATGTTACTAACTATTACAACGTTCAAGATTCATTCTATCATACCAAATTAAACATGGGTTAAAACAAGAGAAATTCTTATTACAACATTTCTAGGATTCCCAAAACTACAAGATTTACATTTAAGTTGCCTTCTAAAAGAACTCCCAACCCACGTGCTCACTTCTGCGATTCCTCGCCAGCATTAACACCTGAAATGGTTATTTGAATAACCACACATATTTCGATTTGTTTAAGCTAATGCTTAGTGAATAAATCAACATATGTACATGAATGATAAACATGTCCGCATTCACATCTCTACAATTCATACTAGTCGCCGGAGACTCACGTGCCCGTCCATATTCCCAATCCGCGACTCCTCGCCAATAAGTCCACGCGAAAGGGTAAGACCCACGATTCTACAAACAATCGTGCGACCTTAATGCCACTCTATCGGCTCCACAAAATGGCACGGTGACCACGTGCTCCTTCTGACCCACATAAGCAACTTAACATGCTCAAATACATATCACCATGCTCGCGGTAATCAAAACATATCACCGTGCTATTGGGCCTACTTATCAATATAATTGCCCAATATGAACTACACAATATATCTCTAAGAATTAATACATGCTATTCAAACATAACATGAATACATGTCAAGAAATCATTCCAAAACATAGTTGAATCACTCACCTCCGATTTACGCTCCTATAATTCAATCTGAAGAAAACCCGTGCACAAAGAACGTGCAGAAGTCCGTCTAGTACAAATCCTATGGATCAGAATTCCATTTATCAACTTTTATGAAAAATTCTAGAAAATAACTTTTCGGAAAAACTTAGCCAAATAGGCCCTAACATATATCAAAATGAAGCTCTTACCTCAAGGAGCTCGAATATGAAATCTGGGAGAAATCAGACTGACGGAAGGTCGTCGTTTGGCGTCGCAAAGCTCTAAACTCTTAAATCTCCCTCTAGCCCCCTTTTGGCCTCCTTCTTTGGAATTTAGGTTAAGAGTTGTGAAATATCCCAACTCATCTCTATCTATATATAGGCAACATTCTCGGGGAATTACGTTTACCTCCCCACGAGTTTTCCAAACTCCTAATCAGTCACTGAAACTTTCTATACAGCTTATTCTTAGCTTTATAAGTAAAACTTCAAAATTATAAAAGTTTTCGACTAAGTTTCGTTTGGTCGCTAAAACGCGAATTTCTATATGACGTTTCCGAAGTTGCTAATTAGCCTACCAAATTAATAGCGTGTTCATTCGTTCTCACCAGGATACTAAATCTAACATTAGAAATATATTCTAAGCCAGAAAATAATACAGATATTGAAATACACAGGTAAACATTTATTTTCAGATAAACATTTAAAGTGTTCCATAGTGACCGTCTCATACTCGGAGAGACTTCACAAATAATAACTCTTCAATCACAACAGTCTCAAAGGGTTCTCTAATACAGACACCCAAATCAACTCGTGAGTCAAAACTCACTCAACCATGTGTCATAAGACACGCCACATCATATTATCATGCATGACAATGTAATGCAATGCAATAACACAAATGCGGGTGTTATATGTATAATCGGTCAGAAGAAAGTGAACAATGCGTTACTCGATTTAGGATCGAGTGTTAATCTCTTACCTTACACTGTTTATCAACAGTTAGGGTTAGGAGAACTAAAGTCCACTCGCATTACTCTCCAACTGGCAGATCGATCAATTAAATACCCGCGAGGAGTGCTGGAAGATGTCTTAGTCCAGATTGATACCTTTGTCTTTCCTGTTGACTTTGTTGTTCTGGATACTGAACCAGTCTACAATGCTAAATCTCAGATTCCAGTGATCTTTGGATGTCCTTTCCTCGCGACAATTGATGCGACGATTAAAGTAAGGAGTGGAGTTATGACCGTTGTTTTTGGAAACATGACATTGAATATCAAGATCTTTTCAAATCCAAAAATTGAAGATTTTGATGATGAGGAAGAGGAGGTGAATTGGGTAGAAGTAGTAATTCAAGATTGCTTTGATTCAACTGCTCACTCTGACCCTGTGGAGTCCATTATGACTAACTCATGTTATGAATTGGATAAATACACTCCACAAGATGAAAGGATGAGTCAGATATGTTCTATCTTGGAGGTTGCTGAAGAGGAAGTTGCAAGAACAATGTGGACGGCTCAATATGAGCAGCTACCGCCAAAGACCAAGTTGGCTGTGCCGTCAAACCTGTAATTTCCAGAGTTGGAATTGAAAGAGCTCCCAAAAGAATTGAAATATGTATTCTTGGGAGAGGAGAAGACCTTTCTTGTGATAATTTCATCTGTTTTAAATCACGAACAGGAAGGCAAACTGATACAGTTGCTTAAGCAACACAGGAGTGCGTTAGGATGGACCGTTGCTGATTTAAGAGGAATTAGTCCATCTATATGTACCCACAGGATTTACCTTGAGGAAGATGCCAAACGTACCTTGTCGTCAAATGCAAAGGCGTCTTAACCCAAACATGCAAGAGGTGGTGAAGAAGGAAGTTTTGAAGTTGCTGGATGTTGGGGTTATTTATCCAATTTTGGATAGTCCTTGGGTGAGTCCAACTCAAGTAGTGCCGAAGAAAGCTGGCATTACGGTGGTAGAAAATAAAGCAGGAGAATTGGTACCCACACGTGTAACCACGAGCTGGCGCATGTGTATTGACTATCGAAGGTTAAATGCAGTAACTCGGAAAGATCATTTTCCATTGCCCTTTATTGATCAAATGCTCGAAAGGGTAGCAGGTCACCAATTCTATTGTTTCCTGGATGGTTATAGTGGTTATAACCAAATCGAAATCGATCCTGTAGATCAAGAGAAAACCACTTTTACCTGCCCGTTTGGAACATTTGCATATCGCCGGATGCCATTTGGATTGTGCAACGCACCTGCTACTTTTCAGCGGTGCATGCTGAGCATCTTCAGCGATATGGTGGAGAAGATTATGGAGGTTTTTATGGATGATTTCTCCGTATTTGGAAGCAGTTTTGATGATTGCTTGGAGAACCTCCAGAAAGTCTTGAAAAGATGTGAGGAAAAGAATTTGGTTCTCAACTGGGAAAAATGTCACTTTATGGTGACGAAAGGGATCGTTTTGGGACATATCGTGTCTGCTGAGGGAATACAAGTAGACAAGGCAAAGATCGATATAATTTCCAATCTTCCTGTCCCCACTACAGTGAAAGAAATACGATTGTTTCTAGGTCACGCCGGTTTCTACCGGAGGTTTATTAAGGATTTCAGTGCTGTATCTAGAACACTATGTCAACTCCTTGTTAAAGACCAACCATTTGAGTGGAACAGCAAGTGTCAGGAATCCTTTGATAAACTCAAACATCACCTCACAACAGCTCCGATAATGCAATCTCCGGATTGGAGTCTTCCTTTCGAGCTGATGTGTGATGCGAGTGACACAGCGATCGGAGCTATTTTAGGGCAAAGGAAAGACAAAAAGCCTACTGTGATCTACTACGCTAGCAGAACCCTTGATGGAGCTCAACGTAATTACTCTACTACCGAAAAGGAGTTGCTAGCAATTGTATTTGCATTGGAGAAATTCAGGCAATATCTAATTGGTTCGCAGATCATTTGCTTCACCGATCATGCTGCATTGAAGTATCTGCTATCCAAAAAGGATACAAAACAACGATTGATACGCTGGATTCTTCTGCTCCAAGAATTTGATTTGGTTATCAAAGATAAAAAGGGAGTGGAGAATGTTGTAGCCGATCACCTCTCACGATTGACGTTTGAAGACAATTCTTCACAATCTATTCCGATCAGTGAATCTTTCCCAGATGAGCAACTTTTTGCTGGAACTAGTCTGCCCTGGTATGCTGACATTGTCAATTACCTGGCAACAGGGGAGACTCCATCTCATTGGTCCATCCCTGACAGAAAGAGGTTTCTATCCATCGCCCGATGGTTTTACTTTGATGATCCGTACTTGTTTAAGTACTGTGCGGATCAAGTAATCAGGCGATGTGTCCCTGAGGAGGATATCTCTCAAATTTTAGCTTCTTGCCACTCAGAGGCCTGCGGTGGCCATTTCTCAGCTCAGAAAACTGCTCAAAAAGTGTTTAGTAGTGGTTTCTACTGGCTGACAGTTTTTAAAGATTGTTATGGATTTTGTAGAGCATGTGCTAGATGCCAAATGTTGGGAAGCTTGTCAAAGAGAAATGAAATGCCGATGACCCCGATCATGACTATTGAAATCTTTGATTGCTGGGGCATCGATTTCATGGGACCATTCCCGCCATCATCACATTACGAATATATTCTTCTGGCGGTCGAATATGTGTCCAAGTGGGTTGAGGCCATTCCGACAAGAAAAAGTGATCACAGAATAGTGATCTTATTCTTAAAGGAGAATATTCTGTCAAGATTCGGAACACCAAAGGCCATGATTAGTGATCGTGGAACCCATTTCTGCAATAAGCCCTTTGAGGCGCTGATGAAGAAGTATGGGGTCAACCATAAGGTTGCTTTATCATATCACCCACAGTCAAATGGTCAGGCAGAGTTAGCCAACAGGGAGATCAAACATATCCTGGAAAAGACTGTTAACATCAATAGAAAGGATTGGTCGTCACGTTTAACTGATGCTTTGTGGGCGTACAGGACAGCGTATAAGACGAATCTTGGGATGTCTCCCTACAGGCTAATTTATGGAAAAGCTTGCCACTTGCCTGTGGAATTGGAGCATAAGGCATATTGGGCAACGAGATTGCTAAATTTTGATATCCATGAAAGTGGTACATTGAGGAAATTACAACTCAATGAATTGGAAGAGATCCGGAATGATGCATATGATCGTGCTCGAACTTATAAGTCAAAATTAAAAGCTAAGCATGATCGATCGATCTTGAGAAAGAAGCTTGAACCGGGGCAGAAATTGTTACTTTACGATTCAAAACTTCATCTCTTTCCCGGGAAGCTGAGATCAAGGTGGATAGGACCCTTTGTTGTCAAAGAAGTGTTTCCACACGGAGCAGTAGAGATTGTTAACTCCAAAAATGGTAATGTTTTTAAAGTCAATGGGCAACGTTTAAAACCATTTTTGGAGAAGTTCGAGCCAGAATCAGAGACCATCCAATTGGATGATCCTGATTATTCTTCTTGAAAAATTTTGAGAACCTTGTGTTGTTGTATAGTAGTTTTCTTTCCTTGTGTGCTTTTTTTTTTTTTCTATTTCCTTTTATTCTTATTCTGTCTTTTTGATTGGCTATAGGATGAATCCATTGCACTTCCTGCCACATTTGCTCTACCATGGAGTCCGTTCTCCAGGAACCCCAGAACAGAGGGAGCAAGAAAGGCCAATTTTTACTCCACTTTCCAGTTCCTGCCCAGATTCCCCTATTGCGGTAATCGCCAATATGAATACCTGGGATTTGCTTTGCGCAGTTCGAGAAATTCTGGAAGACCTTCAAATCGATTCGGACGGAGAAGTTGTGGAGTATTCCGTTGATTATGCTGTAGGAGAAGACTTTTCTTCCCCTGAACCTGAGCAGAATTGATAGTTCTTGTAGCAGTTGAATAAGTCAGAATTTTGTTCTTGTTTTTCTTTTTGTTTGTTTGTTTCTTGACCAAGATCTTGTACTCTTTGGATGATAATAATCCATTTCGAACTTTGAATTGATGATGTTTGGAATAAATTCTTCCTATTTGGGTAATTGATGAGTCTAATCCTTGTTTGAATGATCAAAAGTCTTGTTTCTGTCTTAAAAATGCATTCTTAAACTGTTGGGGGTGATCACATGAGGAACATTTTGGGTTCCCATGAATTTCTTATTCAATCGATTGATATTAATGTCAATCGATTGATATAAATGGTTTCCAATCGATTGACAATTTGTTCAATCGATTGACTTTAATTTTGTTCAATCGATTGACATCTATTGTCAATCGATTGACAATCCCACCAGACGTAATGTCTGTTCTTCTCCCTCTCCCTCTTTTCAATTCAAATTCTGTGAGAGAGAGAGGGAGAAGGCGATTCTTAGGGAGTGAGAAGGAGACCCCTCTCATAACGTCCATCATCATCATCTTCACCATCATCATCCTCACCGCCTAACCTCCACCGTCGCTCTCGGCCGCACTAATCTCCACCGCCTCTGACCTCGCATGGACAGAGGGTGAGGAAAAGAAGAAGTGATTCATCACAAATCATCATCATCATCATCTATCTTGTCATTAATCACCAGTGGGCAAAGCTTTTCCTGCCTCGGTTCCGATCAAGCTCCTATGGCTCCGAAGCCCAAGGACAGTGGGCCCCACCCGGAAAAATCTACGTCTCTCGAGATTCCTGACCCACCTCTCGCTCACGGGTTCAGGAACGCCAAAGAGGACACATGGTACACCAAATACTTCCGAACGCGCGCAATCATGGTGGAAAGGCAGTTCGAGAATTTGTGGAGCGATGATAAGACCCCATTCCATCTCACCCGCCTTAGAGCTTTTCCCGATTGGCTCCCAGTTCTTACAGCAGATAAGAAAGTATATGCTTCGTGGATTCGGCCAGCATGTGCCAGTTTGGTTAAGGTGCCGAACATCCCTTACACATATTTCTCGTGTGTATCAGGACGGGCAATTGAGTTCAGCCCAGCGACAGTCGCTCAGGCACTTGGTATCCCTGAGGTTCCTGATCATATGTACCCTATTCATCCCGACCGTCCTTTTCCATCGTATGATGTTGTGGCCACAGAGATCTCAGGCGGGAAGGTGAAGAAATACTCAGGGATCACAGTATTCGACGACCACGACCTGACGACAAACTATCATCTTCTACATTTGACTCTCTGCAGCTGTATCCTCCCCACGACTTATAAGTTAGATTTCGCTGGGTGGTACGCGCGAGTTCTATATGCTATTGGGACTGGTCTGCCTATTTGCCTCGCTCGACTCTTCATCGAGTTCTTAGTTGAGCCTACACGTCATCCTAGCAAGGCCCAGCACCTCAAGGGTGCATGGGTGATACATAGAGTGTGCGAGCAGGCAGGGTTGGTGATACCAGCAGGAGAGGCGCAGTTAAAATCAAAGATTGGTGTTTTTGGTGAGTCGGCTGCTAGACGGTCAGCAGCGCAATTTAAAAAATTGTCTAAGGGGAAAGGGAAGATGGGAGAGAGCAGTAAGAAAAAGAAAAGGAAGAGGGGAGATACAACGTCAGAGTCAGAGGATGAGGACCCAGGGACGCCCGAGGTGGAGGGTCAGGATACAGTTGTAGTTGAGGAGGAGGAGGATGAGGACTCAGGGACGCCGCCCGCGGCTGAGGGTCAGTATGAGTTGAGGATGCGTGAGCCACCTACAGCATCCACACCACCTACAGCATCCACATCTACCCCTCCATCTCTCCAGACCATTTACGACTTCTTGGTAGAGGAGCGAACCGCGAGATTACAGCTTCATGGGATGGTCAGAGAGCTCTCTGCAGAGTTGTGTTTGTTAGCTGCCCAGATGTCGTTAGATCGTGATGCTGTTCAGGGGAGACTCGGGCAGCTAAGTGGCCAGATTGAGCAGATTTCGATGTTGCTTGGGATCGAGCAATCCTTGCGCTCATCTATGCCACCTCCTCCGACAGATCCAACTTCGACATCAGCTCAGCCAGAGGGCGTTACCTTAGAGACACCTCCACCGCCACCTCCTTCAGCTGCTGTTCCCTCACCAGTTGTGAGTGACCCGGCGATGCCACCTCCTCCGACAGATCCAGCTTCGACATCGGCTCAGCTAGAGGGCGTTACCTTAGAGACACCTCCACCACCACCTCCTTCAGCTGCTGTTCCCTCACCAGTTGTGAGTGACCCGGCGGCTGTCGCCCAGACTGGGACAGCTTCCGAGGGTGACGGTGAGGTAGCTGTTGATCCTGCAGAGCCCTAGGAGGGAGTGATGGAGAGCGAGAGAGTATTTTGTTGTTTCTAATTTTGTAATCTCTCTTGCATTCCTTTTGTTTGATTTGTGGATATGTTGGTATAATTGTGGATAGTAGTTTTGGTTGGTTGGATAGCTGGGAAGAATGGTTGGTTGTAGTTTTAATCTGTACTTGGACTTCATTGATTTTGGACATTTGTATTACAGATAGTTCTTTTTGTTCATGGATTATGCTTCTATTGTTGATACTTTCGATTATTATCCATATGCTCTTGATCTTGGTTGTTTGGGGAGTTTGTTTTATTAAAACAGGTGAATTCTCCGAATTATGCTGAAATGATTAAAACAGGTGATATCTTCTTTTACTTGAAATATTTCCATTGGGGACAATGTCAATTTCAGTTGGGGGTAGGAAGTAGATATCCAACACCTGTGTTTTCTTGAACTTAGACGCACACCTGTTTAATTTTAGAACTTCCATGTGTTACTTTCTCTTAAAAAAAAAAAAAAAAAAACAAAAACTGTTGTCAAAATTTCTAACTATAAAAACCTCGTTTCTCTTAGTCAAATTATTGTGCAATGATGCATTCATGTTTTCCTTGTTATATTATGGATTTCGATTACATGTTACTTAGTCACTA
The DNA here is from genome assembly GCA_033977485.1 of Hydrangea macrophylla. NCBI lineage: Eukaryota > Viridiplantae > Streptophyta > Magnoliopsida > Cornales > Hydrangeaceae > Hydrangea > Hydrangea macrophylla. Next base: position 110,070,476 of record CM066988.1, on the reverse strand, counting down.
ATCTGGTTTTACGTCCATAGCACGAATATATCCTGAAAACATTTTGCACGAGTTGACAATCACGAAAGAATCTTTGAATGAGAATGAAATACGATTGTCATGATTAATGGATTAATAGTGAAACTTTTAACCCTAGTGAGTTTTGAGCCATTCTTTTATTCTGAGGGTTAATCACAAAACTCGTGTTAATTCTTGAAATACACTTTTATCTCGTTGAGAGTCTCATTCTTGTTTCATTTGGCTGATGCATCAGGAGAACGTTCAGGATTTACTAATTTTAAAACTCAGGAAGTACTTGAGATAAGTTATAATATCTAGAAGATGATTTAGGCCATCGTTTCTTCACCTCATCTCTCGAGGAAGTCTAAAACCTCACTTACCTATCACAAATCAAGGCCTCTACCTAAAATCACATTTTTATAATCAAGCATGTGACGGTTTTGTGAAAATAGTTAAAGGAGAAAAAAAAAAAAAAAAAAAAAAAAAGGAGAAGTGATTGCAGATATTTATATATATAAAAAAATTTAAAAAAAAAAAAAAAAAAAAAAAAAAAAGAGAAGAGGAAGAAGAAAAGTGGAAAGCAATAAATAAAAGAGATTGGAGAATTGATAAATAAAAGGTGTGAAGTGGAGTTGGTTTTACTATGTCACATGCTTGAACTCATTTTTCACAGTCCATTATCTCTTACCTCTCCTCATATTTCTGTCACAAGTCCTAAGGATTCTGGATTAATTTTAACAAATCTCAAGTATGAAATGAGTTTTCCACAGTAGATCGCTCCTGTTGTAATTGGTATTCTATCCATGAGACTCATGCACCTTAAATAAGCGTTCTTCAGTGTCTAGTATGTAAGCATGTTTGATTGCCTCTACATTTACTCATTTGAGCTTCATACTATGAGTGCATAAGTTTTACGCCAGTTTCAGAGTGATTTTTATTTTGAGCGTAAACTGTGGGAGAATTGAGTTGAAACTATGAAGTCTTAAACATGTCAATCTAAATAATTCTGAGATAAAGATTTCTATTGTAGTTGTTAACTCCCCACACACACAAGGATATATAAATGCTGTGAATGTAGTTTAACTTGAATAGTTACTTTGAAACATGTTGTTTACTTCCATAGCATGATAAAGGAATTCATATCCTTGTTAAGCAGAATTTTTAGCATAAAAGAGAAATTGAAGCTTTGACGAGTTTGGAAAATTTGACATTTGAATTTTGTGGGTAATTTCTCTGAAAACCCTCACGAGACACAACTCGTCCTTTAGGGTAAACCTAAGGGTTCAAAGGCTTGTTGCAAACGCTAAATGCAACCGCGATTCCTGCGACAGTGAGTTAAGATTTCCCTTTTGTTTTAGCTTAATAAAACTGTAACGTAAATAGATGGTCGTCTTAATTTGTGTTAATTCCGCTTCATTACTAGAGACTAGCAAAGCGCTAGTTGGGGGTCGTGATGAGAGCTGATATTTGCTTAATATTAGCTCGATAAGGAGTAAAAACTGACTGGATTTAACCTCATTTCTCTAGTATTACCTGCACTTGTGTTTTTATTTGTTTCTTTACACAATGATGTATTTTTCGTGGTATGTTGTTGTGTTTAGATCTTTGAATTCAGGTTCTGAAGTTAAAAGAATAACTCAAGAAACAAATTGATGAAGTCTTGATACCAATCGATTGACATAGTATTAATCGATTGACATGTTTTTCTTACCAATCGATTGAACTATTTGTCAATCGATTGACATCTTTATCAATCGATTGACATCTTTGTCAATCGATTGACTTAAACTGGAAACAGTCTGTTTTAATGGCGCAAGATTTCAGCAATCAGGCGACGACCACCCGTTATGGAATGAACCTGGACGCCTCTAGCTTGTATGTCTGACATTATATATAGAGGAGAGTATAGAGGGCAAGGGGTTGGCTCACTTTGTATTGTTTTTGTAGGGATTTCTCCAATTATTTTGGTTTTTGGATCGAACTTTAGTGAAAAGTTAACATTCTACATTCAATCTCGAGTTCAGGTTTTCTTTTCTTGATTCTAGTTGCTTAGGAATTGTCTGGTTGTGATTTATATTATAGTTTTAGTTGACTTCAACATTTTTTTTAATTAAAAATTTTAATCCATGGCAATGTTTAATATTATTTTTCAGTGTATTTATATTTATTCAGTTCTAAATATGGTTGAGTAGATTCCTGGTTGGGAATAATGTGAAGAAACATTGTTCCCAGCCCTCTGCCATGATTCTGTGAAAGAGTCAGTGTCAATCGATTGAATACAGAATTCAATCGATTGACATCGATTCCAAGTCAATCGATTGATATACTAGTCAATCGATTGACAGTCATTTCTTATCAATCGATTGACATAATGGCAATCGATTGGTATGTTTATGACATGGGTTTACTCCTTTTTGTATTCCAGTAACTTTTGTTTCAGAAACAAAGTCCAAATTGATCTTCCTAGTTCAAATTGCAATCTGATTTTGAAACAAGAGCTCTTTTGAACAATTAACTCAATGAACACTCATAACAAACACTTCGAATATTCCATACTCAATTTGTTAGTTATTGTTCATAGTTTTAATTAACTACTTATTTCAGTCCTTCATAAATAAGTGAGGTAAACGAATCACTAAATATGCAAGATTAACATACTTAGTGTCTAGAATGCTTAACTTAATCATTTTGAAATATGGAATACTCTAAGGATAAAACCCCAGCTGTTCATTCTTGTTAAATCATGGTAGTGGCTGGCACTTTGTGGACTCACATGTTCCCAACTCTTTTTCATATTTGATTTTACAGTTTTCAATCCTATCTAGTTAAGTCTTTGTTTCACTATAAATTGTTTCTTTTATTTTTTTTTTTTTTGGACTGTTAGAACCCCCTACTACAAGAAATCATCTTTTATTTTATTTTAGGATTCAATCTAGATTTTTCCGCCTTTACAATCCGTCCTTTGGGATTCGACCCGGTCTTACCGGTTTTAACGCGACGCGACCGTCTACACTTGGACGTACTCTTCGGAGAACACATTTCAAGTCGTGTCAATTAATTTTAACAAATCTCGAGTATGAAATGAGTTTTCCACAGTAGATCGCTCCTGTAGTAATTGGTATTCCATCCATGAGACTCATGCACCTCAAATAAGCGTTCTTCGGTGTCTAGTATGTAAGCATGTTGATTGCCTCTACATTTACTCATTTGAGCTTCATACTATGAGTGCATAAGCTTTACGCCAGTTTCAGAGTGATTTTTATTTTGAGTGTAAACCGTGTGAGAATTGAGTTGAAACTATGAAGTCTTAAACATGTCAATCTAAATAATTCTAAGATAAAGATTTCTATCGTAGTTGTTAACTCCCCACACACACACAAGGATATATAAAAGCCGTGGATGTAGTTTAACTTGAATAGTTACTTTGTAATATGTTGTTTACTTCCATAGCATGATAAAGGAATTCATGTCCTTGTTAAGCAGAATTTTTAGCATAAAAGAGAAACTGAAGCTCTTTGATGAGTTTAGAAAATTTGACATTTGAATTTTGTGGGTTAATTCTCTGAAAACCCTCACGAGACATAACTCGTCCATTAGGGTAAACCTAAGGGTTCAAAGGCTTGTTGCAAACGCTAAATGCAACCGCGATTCCTGCGACAGTGAGTTAGGATTTCTCTTTTGTTTTAGCTCAATAAAATTGTAACGTCAATTGTTTGGTCGTCTTAATTTGTGTTAATTCCGCTTCATTGCTAGAGACTAGCAAAGCGCTAGTTGGGGGTCGTGATGAGAGATGATATTATCTTAATATTAGCTCGATAAAGAGTAAGAACCGACTGGATTTAACCCCATTTCTCTAGTATTACCTGCACTTGTGTTTTAATTCATTTCTTTACACAATGATGTATTTTTCGTGGTATGTTGTTGTGTTTAGCTCTTTGAATGCAGGTTCTGAAGTTAAAATGAATAACAAGTCGAAAGGGATAACTCAAGAAACAAATTGATGAAGTCTTGATACCAATCGATTGACATAATATCATTCGATTGACATAATTTCATGATCAATCGATTGGTGTTTTTATCAATCGATTGAACTTTTTATCAATCGATTGAGATATGTGTCAATCGATTGACTTAAACTAGAAACAGTCTGTGTTAATGGCGCAAGATTTCAGCAATCAGGACGACGACCAGCCGTTATGGAGTGAACCTGGACACCTTTAGCTCGTGATTTCAACATTATATATAGAGGAGAGTGAAGAGGGGAAGGGGTTAGCTCATTTTGTATTTGTTTTGTAGGATTTTCCATGTTTTTCTGAGATTAAAACAAAGCTCAAGTTGGAGATTTATTTTGTATTTCCGAATCCAGTTGGAAGTTCAGGTCCATTTACATTCTTGTTATGCTGCCTTAGAAGTTGTGAGATACCTTAGTTTGATTTGAATTTGATTTTTTGAAATTTCTTGTTTTAAAGTCTAATCCATGCTTCTTAGTTATAATTCTTTTCAAAACATTTCTGCTTATACTAGATTACACATGTTTGAGTAGATCCTGGTTGGGAATAATGTGAAGAAACATTGTTCCCAGCCCTCTGCCATGATTCTGTGAAAGAGTCAATGTCAATCGATTGGATACAGAATCCAATCGATTGACATAGATTCCAAGTCAATCGATTGATATACTTGTCAATCGATTGAAAGTCATTTCTTATCAATCGATTGACAGGATGTCAATCGATTGGTATATTTATGACTTGGGTTTATTCCTTTTTGTATTCCAGTGATTTTTGTTTCAAAAATTGAACCCAAATTGATCTTTCTAGTTCAAATTGCAGTCTGCTTTTGAAATATGAGTTCTTTTGAATAATTAATCCAATGAACATTCATAACAAACACATCGAATATTTCATACTCAATTTGCCAGTTATTGTTCATGGCTTTAATTAACTTTTTATTTCAGTCCTTCATAAATAAGTTAGGGAAACGAACCACTAAGTATGCAAGATTTACATATTTAGTGTCTAGAATGCTTAACTTAATCATTTTTCGAAATAAGGAATACTCTAAGGATAAAACCCCAGCCGTTCGTTTTTGTTAAATCATGGTAGAGGGCTGGTACTTTGTGGACTCACATGTTCCCAACTCTTCTCATATTTAATTTCATATCACAGTTTTTTTAATTCGATTGAGTTAAGTTACTGCTTCACTTTATTTTGTTTCTTTTATTTACTTTATAAGAACTGTTAGCAACCCTCATCTCAAAGAAATTATCTTTTATTTCATTTTAGGATTCAATCTATAGTTTTCTGCCTTTATTTTCCGTCCTTTGGGATTCGACCCGGTCTTACTGGTTTTAACGCGACGCGACCGTCTACACTTGGACGTACTCTTCAGAGAACACATTTCAAGTCGTGTCAAACGCCATCAGCTACAAGAAGCTAGAGAGTATTAAAAATATATGCTTATAATGTAAAACATACTCTCTTACCATTTCTGTTTCATAATTTTATTATTCAACACATTAGCAATAAAGTAATGAATTTGCACTTGTAAAGAAATAAAGATAGTACTATAATATTCAAACAATAAATATGTGACCGTGCATAAACAATGTGGCATTCTCATCTCACCGACTCTTTTCTCACATCATAAATTATCCAACTCTCTCGTTCCAGTACTTTGAAATACTAAGGTGACCACACTATAGTACACAGCTACCAGGGAGTGTCCAGTTTGCCTCACACTATAGTAGACGAGTACCAGGGAGTGTCCAGTTTTCCACACACTATAGCAATACCACAGATGCCAGGGAGTGTCCAGTTGGCCATACACTATAGCACTATTACAGGCGCCCGGGAGTGTCCAAGTCGGCGTCACACACTATAGCACTACCACGGATGCCAGGGAGTGTCCAATTTGTCACCGTCACATTTCACAAATACCTTACGCCCACATCATCACAGCATTACACTATAGTACACGAGTACCAGGGAGTGTCCATACACAACATCATCTATTTACTCTTTTCATACTGGCCATCACTCACCATGCATGCAAACTCGACTTTAACATGTATGTCACATGACTTATGCAGGCAATACATAATTTCTAGAAAATAACAAGGAGTGTATAAGAAATCAAGTTTTATATGAAACAACAGGAATTCATCAAAGAATACTTTAATATGCTTTTACATCTACTAGTACACAAGTGGGTCCACTTGGAAGCAATACCCTTAAAATGAGTTATGATTTTTGTGGATGAATTACATATTGAAAGAAAGTTCTTTGAGTCTAGTTTCCAATGCTTCAAATGGTGCACATTTTTGAGTTTTCTAGAGGAAGTTATGACCATTTTATTAAAAAGTTGTCAGTGCTGCAAAATGGCAATCGATTAGCAAAAGTGGCAATCGAATAGATGACATGGCAATCGATTGGATGAAGTGGAAATCAATTGGATGAAGTGGCATTCGATTGGATGTGTTGGCAATCGATTGGAACTCCGTCTTCTTCCTCAGTTTTTCCCGTGTTTCAATTTTAAGGCCTATTTTTGACCCATTTTGAAATCCGAATGTAAACATGTCATACAATATATGGTTCTCTCCGATTTTTAGCATGGATCACAAATATGTGATCGGATTAAACTAATTCGAACCGTAGCTCTCGGATTTCAAGAAAAATCGAGAGGTGACTAAACTTCATTTCTAATATACTTTCATATACGAATGAATTAAGCTCTAACATTTCACACGTAGCTTCTAGGGAATGTAATCTTTTATAGTCATCTCTAATAATGGATTTTGGTTAAGTTTGGAAAAATCACATTTTCAAGCTTTTGAACTCCAAGAACAAAATCATCAATGGTGATTCATTATTCTACTCACATAAACAGTAAATAAAGTATAGAATACATTTCAAGTGAGTTAGTAATACTCACTGAGATAGAAGATTAAAGTATTGTTGAGAGAGAATCAAGAAATAAGCAAACCCAATTCAAGCTTCAAGCCATGGAGATTGAGCTCTCTCTCTCTCTCTCTCTCTCTCTCTCTCTCTCTAAAATTCTATAAACTAAACTCGTTGAACTCTCTTTCTTCTCTCTGATATTTCAGCTTTTGTAAAATCCAAGGAGTATGTGAGTTATAAATAGAAAAATCAGTTGAGCAACTTGGAGCCCAAGAACCATCTCCCTCACTCAACAAATTGATTTTCTTTCTCAATTACAACTTATATAAGAGTTATATACAGATTATACCTACATATCATTGCTGTGAATAAGTTGAGTGAAGATCAATTCTAGGCTTAGGGGTTGCTAGAAATCATAGGGGTCAATATAAAGTTGTTTGGGAAAATAGCTTTTAGGCATAAATTAACACACACATGTATTGGATTGCCAAACAAGGCTTAACACAATGATTCGTAAAATTAAATGTGTATAAAGCAATGGTCAAGTCTGATTGACGGGGAATCCCAATCTGTGGGAGTTCATTGCGGTGCGGACATTTTTCGTTCATTAATAGGTATTTTCGCAACGCTGTGATCACCACAAAAATACAGAAAATTATTATGACGTAGGAAATAATTTCCTGGTTGTATAATAATACAGTTGAATCGAAAATAAATAATTTCACCGTCTTGAAAATACAGGTTTGAAATTTATCACAGGTATTCCTGAAATTTATAAAAATTATAGTTTGACCCCAACAAAAAAATTCCTATTAAATAAAATAAGTAATAGGAACAAAATATTGAAATTACATTTAGCAATTAAATGAAAATACAGGTTGTTATAGGATCGCATTCTTATTTTATATACTGGTATATACATTCACCCGGCAGATCTCTAGTAGTTCCATCCCCCATTGTTGGTTCACCAAAGACCCCTGACGACTTGATATTATAGTGCAAGTGCTCCAATACACACGTGGACGTAGGTTCCTTCATTAATAGGGGTGAACGACATACAAATTCTCTTGCCTCATTCTTCTTCTTCTCTCTGATCCAAATTTAGGCATCATCAGTTTGGCGCCGTCTGTGGGAACGATAGTTTTTCCTCAAAAACAAATTTCCTAGCTAATAGCCATACCTCCAAGGAAGAATAAGAAAACTGCTCTACCAATGGGTCAGGCGGATTCACCGGTTGCACAACCGGTGGCTTCCATAACTTCAAAGTAAGTCACTATGGCTCTCGCATAGCTCCTGGAGGGTCGGCATCAAGCCCACCTACAAATTGAAGCTCTGTTGGCCCAACAAAATAAGCCCCTATAGGCTGCGGTACAGCTCGGGAACGATGAGCGTGGTTAAGTCCCTGTACGGGTCCAACGACACGCCCGATCTGCACCATTATCCCCATAGGCTGTGGGACAGTCCAGGAATGATGAGCATGGTCGGGGTTCTATACAAACCCAGTGATGTGCCCTGGCATACCCAAACCTCATGGGGAATGCTAGAGAGATCATCAATGAAAGGTGCGCAGCCAGAGGAGAGGGACCAGAGCGATTGACCCGGGAATCAACCCAGGATCGCCCGGCCAGGAGCCAAAGTAACCTTAGGCATACAATTAACCAGAGTCAAAGATGAACCCAATCTCTGAGGATAGCGTACTTCGAAGAAGAAGCATCTTCATCCGACCCGACCTACAATACTGATATCGGACAAGCTACCGATCGGGAGGATGTGGAAGCTCGCATCAATGACTTAAAAAAATGGATTGAGACATTAAACTGAAAACCAAGTCACAATTATGCCGATATAGAGACTGAGTCACCGTTCACCGACCGGGTCATAGGATTTACGATCCTTACGAATTCAAACAGCCTCATCTCAATGTTTACGACGGGTCGAGGAGTTCAGTCGACCATGTCCGGACCTATAAGGCTCAGATGGCATTGGCAACAAACGCTGATAAACTACTATGCCTGGCCTTTCCCAGCACTCTCAAGGGGCCAGCCGTACAGTGGTTCTACTCGCTAAAGCCCCGATCGGTTGGTGACTTCAAGGAACTCAGCAAGATTTTCGTAAGCCAATTCATGGGAATGTTGGGCTAGCCACAGCCAGATATTCAGTCGCTAAATATCAAGCAACGAAAGGAGAATCCCTGAAGGACTACATTGACTGATTCAACCAGTAAAAACTTCAAATCCACGACCTGAATGAGATAGTGGCAATCACAGCCTTCTGTTCGGGGGATCAAAACACCAAGGTCTCCACTTCATTCCACCGGCAATGACCCGTAACCTTGGTTGAACTCTCAAAGAGGGTCCGTAAATACATCAACATCGAGGAGTTCTTGAAGAGCAAATGTTCAAACTTCACAGAAGATACTTTCCCAAAGGTTAAACAGAAACAAGAGACCTCTAAAAAGGGCTCAGAAAAGAAATAAAAATAAGATCAATGGGGTGGTCGGGATCAGACCCCGATTGCCTTCACGCCACTTTCTTAACCCATTCAAGAGGTTATGGTAGCTGTCGAGGCTCAGAAACTTCTCAAGAAGCCTACCAAATTAAAGAGCCCACCCGAGAGGAGGAATCGGGATAAATATTGTCAGTACCACAAAGACCACAGCCACGATACCAAGGACTGCTTCAAGCTCAAGATCGCTATTGAGAAGCTCATTGAGCAGGGTCATCTAGCCGAGTTTGTTACCATAGACAGACAATCACAGCAAGATGCCTGGGCTCCCAAGCATCAGCAACCCCTCAGCCACATCAATGTGGTCTCTAGAGGAACATCAAGTAGGGGAGACTCTCAGTCAGCAAGGAAGAGGCATGCTCGGGCATCCTGAACAGACGTCCTACAAATTCAACCTGCTAACTTCCTACCGACCGATATCCTGACTTTCTCATCTGACGATGTTCAGGATTTGCATTAGTCCTACGATGATCCACTAGTGGTAACGCTCTTTATATCCAATTACATGGTGAAGAGGGTGCTAGTGTGGACATGGGAAGCTCCTCCGGCATACTATTTACCTCAGCCTTCAATCAGTTTAGGATATTAAGGGACCGGTTCTAACTAGTGGCGACTCTCTTGGTGAGATTCAATATATCAAGCACACAATAGCTCGGGATGATCGAGCTCCCTGTTCTAATGGGGACCTATCCACAGCAGACCTTTGTGCTCACAAACTTTATTATGGTAGAGGCCCCGTCCGCGTATAATGTCATCCTCGGGAGACCAACACTCAACAAGGCCAGATCTGTTGTGTCAACCTATAGCCTGATTGTCAAGTTTCTGACCCCGCATGGACCAGGAAGTCTGAGAAGAGATCAAGCCATCTCTAGGAGCTGTTATGTCAATTCCTTGCGCAAAGAGGCTATTTCAGAAGCACTAAATATTCAAGAGATGGACCCAAGGGACACTAGGGATTGGGTCAGCCCAGTTGAAGAACTCAATCAAGTGGTGTTAGATCCCCAGTTTTTTGACCGGTCTGTCAGTATCGGTACCTTCCTAGAATAAGATCTTAAGGAGAAGCTCATCTACTTCCTGAGGCAGAACCAAGACATCTTCGCTTGGAGCCATGAGGACATACCTGAAATTGATCCCTGGGTCATGTCTCACCGACTCAACATTGATCTGAGCTTCCGCCCAATCAAGCAAAAGAGGAGGGGACTAGCACCTGAAAGGTAAGAAGCTGTATGCGAGGAAGTTGGAAAGCTTCTCAAAGCAAAGTCAATTCAAGAGGTTCAGTATCTTGACTGGTTAGCAAACGTCGTCCTAGTCAAAAAAAGTAATGGAAAGTGAAGACTGTGCGTGGATTTTACCGAATTGAACAAGGCATGTCCTAAGGAATGCTATCCACTACCTAGGATAGACCTTTATGTGGACTCAACGGTGGGCCACTCACTGCTCTCATTTATGGATGCGTACTCTGGGTACAATCAAACCTGCATGTACCGAGGCGATGAAGAGAAGACTTCTTTCATCACCGACCAAGGAACCTACTGGTACAAGGTGATGCCCTTCAGCCTCAAGAATGTCAGGGCAACTTATCAGTGCTTGGTCAACCATATGTTTAGAGATTTGATCAGGAAAACCATGGAGGTATATGTTGACGACTTTCTGGTCAAAAGCCACAAAGAGTCCAACCATTTCGAGCACTTAACCAGGGCCTTCAACATCTTAAGAAAATATCGGATGATGTTGAACCTAGCTAAGTCCGCATTTGGAGTCTCGTCCGGGAAGTTCTTGGGATACCTGGTCACCAGGCGGGGAATTGAGGCCAACCCAAAGAAAAATCAAGTAATCATCAACATGTGGTCACCCAGATCAACCAAGGAGTTTAGATTCTGGCCAGACGGGTAGTAGCCTTAAATAGATTTGTGTCCCGGGCAACCGACCGGTGCTTTCCGTACTTCAAAATCTTTCGCAAAGCCTTTGAGTGGACCGAGTGGTCAGAGGAGTGTGAAGAAGCATTTCAAGCACTCAAGAAGTACCTGACATTGCCTCCTCTACTCTCAGCGCCCGTACCAAAAGAGGAGTTGTTTCTTTAATTGGCGGTATCACCTTCGGCGGTAAGCTCAACACTGGTCAGGGAGGAACACGGGATACAATACCCGGTCTATAACACAAGTTGGGCTCTCTAGGGCGCAGAAAGTCATTACTCCCGCATAGAGAAGCTCGCCTTTGCGCTCATCACATTAGCTTGGCGGTTTCGCCCATATTTCCAATAGAAATATACGTTTTGATCCCCCAAAATCCAGTCAATATATGGTTAGTCACTTTGACTTTGTAAACCTTGAAATTCACCCTTAATCAATGAGATAAAATAGGAATTAGTCCTTCCAGCAGATTTCAAGCATATTTTTTAGACTTTTGTACCCTTGTGATTATATTTACATTGATTTTGTTTATCATTTAATTAGGATATATAAATTGTAACCGGTGCCTTTATTTTAGGGAATGGTTAAGATGTGATTTATGAAATCATGGACTTTCCTACAATTGGGGATAAGTGGATTGATACACTTTCCATTTGAAAATTTGTATTTACCAGATAATTTATGGGTTTGACATTCTATATTCTCTATGTACATTATACGTATATTAATACATTACAGTTTTGTGTTATGTGATATTCAAGAGTTTATGAACATACGACTATCGTTACCAACTAGTAGTGAGATATTTCATATTCACAGGTGAGTAATTCCATATTCATATTAATTTTATTTTCATATTTATATATTTTTCCATGTTGTAATACGGGATTATTGAATCATAAAGATATGTATCTTATTTATTATTTTGGTGATGTTTTTTTTGGGATTTTATAGGTTTTCAATTCGTAGGATTTCCACAAACTTTATATGTTTTGAATTTTCGGTGAGGATTTTCATTGCATGCTGATTCTCTACAAGTATTGTAAATGCTCTAGAGGTTTGAATTTTCGGTGAGGAATTCTCACTACTATTGTTACCGACCAGTAGTGAGAAATTTGATATTCACAGGTGAGTAATTTCTTATTCATATTAATTTTATTTTTATTTTTATATTTATATATTTTTCCATGTTGTAATACGGGATTCTTATATCATAAAGATACGTATCCTAATTATTATTTTGGTGATTTTTTGTTGGGATTTTATAGGTTGTTAATTTTCCATGTTGATTCGTAGGTTTTCCATAAACTTTACATGTTTTGAATTTTCGGTGAGGAATTTCATTGTGTGCTGATTCCACAAGTGTTGTGAATGCTCAAGAGGTGAGCAATTTTATTATTGTAGTATGTTTGCTTTTTGTGTTTTGAAGTTGTCCCTAGCTAGATTTTTACGTGAAATCAACATAATTATTGGTATGCAATATGGTTGCAGAGGTTGTACTGAGATATGGAGAGTCAGAATATTATCTTGTTATGTTCATACGGCGGTGAAATTTTAGTCACCTGTGTAGAACATAATACTCGTTTTGCTGATTTATTAGATTTTGTTGCTCAAAGATAGCCAAACATTAACCAAGATGCAGTTACGTTGTCATATCGTATTCGTGGATATACTAATTGCATGATGGGGTGCGACGAGGACATCAAGAAATTGGTTGTTCTGTGCAAGCAGATGAGCGTATACAGGGTTGATCTGAATGTGATAGTTATGGAGACAGATAATGACTTAACTGATGACGATGGTGAAGTACCTCCTATCTAGAGTGGATCTTTAACGGTGCTTGAGGAACCCGATAGTAAGCCGACATTTTATACCCACCCCCGTCAGATTTTAATGGGTTCAGGTTGGAGTAGTACTATTCAAGATGTTGGACAGAAGTTTGAAGTAGGACCTGTGGAGTTTCGAAAGGCACTTTGTAATTTCTCAATTGAGGTTAGATTCCAGTTCAGATTTTTGAAGAATGATAAATAACGAATTACGGATGTTTGTAAGTATCGTGATGAGAAGGGATGTAAATGGCGCATTCATGCTTCTAGGGAGTATGCAAATGGGTTCTTTTACATACATAGATTTAGTAAGATTCATACTTGTGGTGGTGGTGTTAGGAACCCCAAACACCCGCGTGTGACATCGAAGTTGGTAGGTGACTTGATTGAAGAAACTGTCCGTCGTGATCCGTTTTTCCAACCCATAAAAGTAATTGGTGAGATTAAAGATAGATATGGACTGGACATCAAGTACCACAACGCTTGGTTTTGAAAATGTAAGGAGGTGTATCTATGGTGATCATTCACAATCGTTTGATAATCTTTGTGGTATTTTGAACAGATTGAAAGGGTTAATCCCGACAGTCATTTGGTGTTGGACGTTGATGAAAAATAAAGAAAGTTTAGGCAATGTTTTATCTCATTTGCAGCGTGTATTCATGGATTCAACTATATTGACCTATGATATTTTTGGACGGTACATTCCTTAAAGGACGTCACAAAGGTGTTGTATTAGGTTCGACTTGCAAAACATCTAATCAAGTCAGTACCTTTTCTATCAATTTATGTTCGGAGTATACCATTTTTGAACTTTATACTAAACGAGAGAATTATTTGTAGTGTGTGTAAAATTTGATTTGGTGGCAAAATTATTTGGTGTCAAATTTTGCCGAGGACGTGTAAGTTTACACCCTCATTTTAAACTTCGTGTACTGGTGAGTAATTTGTGTTCCCATTATTTTGGTATTAATTTCATTCTTGTGATTTTATGTGATACGAGTCTAATCTAGTTTTCTCTCTTTTTTATGATTCCTATTCGAATAGGTGTAATGGGCCCATTATCACGATTAAAATTGTTGTTTGTGTTAGATATCGTAAATATGAATGTTAAGTGTGCGCAGTTGGTGTGTAATTTTTAATTGTGTTCAAATCAATTTGTAGTTTTGTTCAATGTTTGTAAATGAAACATATTTGGTTATTTCATAATTATGTCATACTAGTTATTATGTATCAAATTTTCCTAATTTTATTCGTCATATGTATAGTAAGGAAATATTTATTCTAGTTATCTTAGCACTCACCCTTTTTGTATTGTAGATGTGTATAATCTCGCTTTTGCCGTTATGGGATATGAAGATAAGGAAAATTGGTGCTGGTTTTTAAAGGAATTGAGGTTGATCTTGGATCCTTTTTGTCACATCTCGGCATAATCGATGGAATCAAGGACATTTTCCCAAATGATTTTCATGGTTTTTGCTTGTTCCATTTGAAGTACAACTTAATGTACAAGCTTCGAGGGCTTAACTCAAGGTTTCATAATCGCCTTGTTTATATGATGTCCGAGTGTACACATGCTTCGGATTTCGACACTTACTACCAAAAACTTGATTCGCTATTGAAGGAAGGTGGTCAAAGGGTCAGTGATTTCTTAATATCCTAGTTCATCACTGGTGTAATGCTTTTTTTCGGGGGTCAACGTTACAGTGAGATGTCTTCTAGCTTGGCTGAATCATAGAATAAGATGATCGATGAGGCACATCATATGCCTATAACTAGCATGATTGGCAGCATTCGGATTAAAACTATGAAGGATATGGCTAATATAAGGATGTCACGCCCCGAAAATTCACTTACAAAATAATATAAATAATTGCATTAAAATTGTAAATATCCAAGTGTATTTTAAAACAACAAAAATGATTACACTTGAGTGTCTAAAATTACAATTAAATTCATTTACACGGCTAGGACTCAAATAATTCGAACCCACACGGTACTCTAAGGTGCTCCAATTTGACTGCTACCAATAGTACCTGTATCTTAAATAACACACGGGGAAGTATACAATATGACAGGAATAATAAAGGCTCAAAAGTACAATGAACAACCACGACGACATAAGGATTGTTAGGATCAAATAAAATAGACCAACCACACAACCCACCCGTTCACACAATTTACCCAAGAGCATCATACTAGGTTCCTCTTGGTAACATAGCAATGAGAGACACCAACCTCACCTCACCCGTCACCATTCCTCGGTCCTTGAGGCATGTTGGATCTTGGTAGGTGCTCATTGCTTATGTACCCTTTAGTTCCATACTATTAACCAAAATAATATTTTAATATCATTTAACCAAAAAGACAGATTCCAATAGAAAGACAACATAAGCAAAGAGAGTACAAATAGGGATGACAAGAAAATACTCCAGAGATTTAAGAGCATATTGTACACAACCCCGTACCTTAAAAATAATATTGAGCAATTCCCAAACTCTCTGAAAATATGTGGTTGTGTGAGTATATATATGTAACTATATGTGTGTCTGTATCAATATATGTAATAATGTCACGCCCCGATGTAGCATAAATATTGAAAGCGTTTAATTTCCTTTATGGACCCGTAGGTCGCGACAGTTTGAAGGATCGATTCCATCCCAAACGTCGAACAACATAATAACCATAAATCAGAGTATAGCAATCAAGGCTTACAAAAATTTTCTAACTTAATAATTATTATAGCACGGGATCACCTAAAGGCACAGACCGCCTTGAAACAAAATAATAGCTATCATCTATTACAGTCATCCTTGTTACAAAACCAGTTCATAATTTAAAACATATAATGATAAATAAACAGTTTCTTCTTTGGTAGTTGTTCTCAATTCGCATAGTCATAATGTTCAGCCCGATCATAACCTGAAAAGCCTAGACACGAATGTCCAGGGCGCATCAACGCCGTCAGCTTATTGAAGCTGGTGAGTATTAAAAACATACACTTGAATGTAAAACATACTTATTTACCATTTTCCATTTTCCAATTTCCATTATTCAATAGGTGGATATCATAGAAAGGAGTTCTCATTAAAACATTAATAATAACATTTATAAACTTTAATTCATATTTTATGTGACCGTGTATGAAAAGAATGCACTAAACTCATCTTACCGACTCTTTTCTCTCGACAAACACATGAACCCGCTTTCTCACTCCAGTATCTTTGAAACAATAAAATGACCACACTTTAGTAACGGGGTACCAGGGAGTATCCAGTTTTCCTCACACTTTAGTACAGGGTACCAGGGAGTGTCCAATGCCTCACACTTTAATACCTAATCCGCCTCGCAAATACCGGAGAAACCTCACGCAGTATCCAGACTTGGGTACCAGGGAGTGTCCGTAGGCCACACTTTAGCACTACCATGGGTGCCAGGGAATGTCCAAGTTCAGCGTCACACACTTTAACGCTACCATGGGCATTAAGGAGTGTCTAGTTTTGTCACCATCACATTTCAAAGATACTCTTGCTGCAACCTCAAAATGTCACACTTTGGTCCATAATTATCACGGAGTGTCCACAACACAATCTCAACCACATACTCTTTTCCATATTGACCAACACTCACCATGCATGTACCACTGACTCCACATTAATGTCATGAAACTTTATACAGAAAGTGTAAACAACTAGAAATAGGAACAACATGTGTATAATGATAATTAAGTCGTAGTTTCTCGCTTTTATAAACCAATTATAGTAAACAAAATTCTAATTTAGTAAAATTTTCAAACAGAACCTTATCTCCCTTTAAAAATTATTCCAAACAGTCCTTTAGCAGAAAAAAACTGAAACTACCAAGTCGCGCGTGCTGGCCGCTTGCGCGATATGCCTATTTTTCAATTTTTTTTATAAAAACTTTTCTTACTGCTTGGAAACACACACCTCGCGTGCGCGGGCCGTTCGCGCGAGGGGTCACTCGAGCGATCGCGCGCATGAGTTTATGCAGTAGCTTCGTCTTCTTCGCAGAATCTCCCCTGTTTTCAGTTTTGGAACCCATTTTGGCCCATTTTGCAATTCCGAAGTAAATAGGACAAGTAATATATGAATCTCTTCGGTTTTTCGCAAGGATTAAGAATCCACAATCAATTTGACATAAATCGAATTGTAGCTCTCGGATTTTACAAAAAACCGAGAGTTGTCAAAACTTGATTTCTAATATACTTTTTCATATAAATGATTTTAGGCTTTAAAACTTTAAACATAGCAACTATGATATATAAACTTTCATAATCATCTCTAAAAAAATGTATTTTGATTAAGGTTGAAAAATCCATGTTTCTAAGCTTTGGTGTTCAAACGTGAAATCATCAATGGTGATTTTTTTAATTAGACTAACATACATAGTAAGCAAACATATTTTACATTTAAAATGAGTTTAGAGTACTCACTGATGATTAGAGATAGGAATATGTTTGAGAAAGATCACCAATTAAAGAACCCAATATAAGCTTCAAGCTATGGAGAAGAAGTTCTTCCTCTCACCCTAAAATCTGTAAGTCTCTCCCTCTCTTACTCTGAAACTCTCTCTAATTACTCTGAATTTAGTTTGAATTACTCCCATAATGTGTGTGTGTAAGAGTGTAGTATATATATATATATATATATAGAAACAAGACTTGGAGGCCAAGAACATTGATCAATACTCAACAAAATGGGTTAATTACTAATTACCTATATACACATGATACACAAATACATACGTATACACGCATCTACAGATCCTAAACTATAGATACCTCTTTAAACTGGTTGAAGGGTCATATAGGGTACTAGGGGGTAACCAAGTTGTTTGGGAAACGTAGATTAAAGTCGAACAAAAACACACAAAATAAGCATAGCCCAAATAAGGCCTAAGTCAATCATTACTTTCCATAAAGGGAAAGTAAAGCACAAGTCTAATCTACATTACGTCACTTCCAAAAGTCTGTACAAGTTTAACGCGGTGCAGACAGTTTTGAACATAAACTGATATTTTTGTGACACGGTGATAACCAAAAAAATACAGAAAATTCATTTAAACATGGGACATAATCTTCCAATTTTAAAAAAATGCAGCTTGATTTAAAAGAATTAATTTTCACCGTTTAGAAATACAGTTATGAAATTCAACATAGGCATTACTAACTTTATAAAAATTGTAGTTTGATCCCAACAAGAATTTTAGACATGAAATAAAACAAATAACAAGATTTAGACATGAGAGTTTGCAATTTAAAATAACTCTACGAACACATATTAAACAGGAAATTCAAATTGAATTTAAATATGTCATGCAAATACAAGTAATTAAATGGAAATGCAGGTTGTTACAAATAATGTGTGTGTGTGTGTGTGTGTGTGTGTGTGTGTGTGTGTGTTCAACTAAGGGAGAAAACAGAGAGGGACAGTGGAGAGTTGAGAGTTGTTGAGAGTTTGAGTGAATAAAGGTGTCTAAATATAGAATTAATAAACTTGCCCACCAAGTTCACACACCAACACACACTCTCGGCACATACACATGCACACACATGCACATTTGATTTCTTTGGCACCAAGTTCACAAGGGAGATCCTTGTGTGTGTTGAGCTCACATAATGATACACACACAGAGGTAAAATGATACTGTACAAATTTTAAATCTGGTATATTTTCTGATTAAAAAAGCAAAAATAAAATGCGGGGTATTACAGAGGATGCAGTGTCAAAAGTGGGATGGCTTGTTATGTCCGGAGATACAGGATCGTTTACAGAAGGCTTTGGATCTTGGAAGGACTTGGAAGGTTAGTAGTGCGATTGAGTACTTGTACGAGGTTCATTGTCAACCGTCTATGGCTGTCAATATTGATCAACAGACATGTTCTTGTGGTAATTGGTAACATTACAGTTTCCCTTGTGAACATGCAGTTGTTATTAATTCTAGTGGTATAATCACTGATAGAGATTTTATTAATTATATTAAGCTGTACTTGGATACTACAAACTATCAGTGGAGGATGCAATCAATCTTACTATTACATTTGGTAGGCAAGACATTGCTAATAATACTGTGGCAATATTACCTCTGGTAACGAAGAAGCAACCCGGTAGGCTAAAGAAGAAGAGGATCCCATCTAGGGGTGAGTTTTGCATGCAGTTAGGTGTGGTCAGTGTGGAAAAAAAGGACATCACAATAGGAAGTCATGCAGAGAAGTCATTAGTAGTTGATATTTATACATCTTTGGAAATTGCTAATAATTGTAGGGTTCGTGTTTTCAAATTCTTTGTTTTTAATCTTAGTTCAAAATTCTCGACGTATTCGTTGTGTGTTGGACAATAATTGAGAGACTTATGAGTAGTAATATTTGGATAACAATTTTATTCAAGCATGTTTTTATGGTTTATGGTTTATGTTTATGTTGTAAATTACACACATTTTGTATATTTGTAGGTAATGATTTTAAACTGTCTCATACACCTTTAAACAGCTTCTCAATTACTGCTGAGATATTTTATATACATTGATATACTCGAATACATCAAATCAATTCTGACTGTTGATGATAAATATTTTGTGTATATTGGGTGTAGGACATAAAATAGGTCCAAATTTTAAAACAATTTTAATCTGAAAAATATTGGTATGGTTTATTTCTGTGTGTGAAATGTCACAGATTTTGGATATATGTATTTAATCAGTTTAATATTGTCACATAGATAAATCAATTTATCAATTTTTTTTTTACTTAGTGACGTTTTTGAATACTGTAATAGGGTGATAAATTTTGTATAAGTATTGTTTGTATGAATACTTTAGATGTGGTGTATGTTATGCACAAAAAAAGTGCGACAAAATTACGATCAAAGATTTATGTCATATATAGCATCATTTGAAAGACATTGATATATGTGAGTCTATATATATAGTAGTTCCATAATTTTTTGTGTATTAGAATCAGTAAACCAAAAATATGCAAAACACTACATAATTATTATCAACAAAATAACATTGTTTGTCATCCAAAACATATTCGACAAACCGAAGCTAATTTAACTTCAATCCTGCATCAGTCATTCCAAAAAAAGAGCCATATTCAAACTACTTTTCTTCATTGCACGACTGATCATAGTTTAGTGCGATTTCTCTAGTTGCCAGAAAATCTTTGTAGCCTTGTGATGTCCACGATTGACCACATGTGTTAAGCAAGACGTACACTAATCCAACCCTAGATTCTTTTGCGTTGCATTTGACATTCTCCAGCGTATGCTGGAAGTATTTTGCAATCATGTCGCACATTATAACTCCACAATCTAGGGACCCAGGGATCTGTTGTTGTGAGTCTATGACATCTTCCACGGTCATTTTAATTGCATGTCCATCTTTCCCAACCATCTCCTATGGATGTACATTGTAGTAATGCTCTGACACGTAGTTATTCTGTAATTCATTAAAATTGTCAAACGTGTTACTTAAGGTTTTTAAGCAATGTTATTTGATAATTCATTTGTAAATTACCATATCATGAAGGCCTTGGATGTATGGATCCTTTGTTGCAGTTGTTCTTGGCCTTAGCGAGTTGTAGTTCTTCCATTCGTGCAGCTGGGTATCGAATACTACAAGTGTCCAGTGTTGGGCCCTAATCTTGTATGCCTTTGAGAGAAGAGGGAAGTGCTTGTATATGAATACTCCGTTTTGATGTCCGATATATGGATCGACAAGCTTTTTTTAGTGATTCTTTGTCCCCATCACGCACCCATGACTATGGGTTTTACAAAAATAGGTAGATATGAATGTATGTAAATTTATAATTATCAGAATGATTGTTAAATGTGTTGGGAATTACCAGGCATAAACTATGGAAAATAAATGAATGTGCAGGATTTTCTATGCACGGCCCATCAAAAACTCCATGGGATTGGCATGTCATCATAGCGTCAGCGAAGCAGTAGACTACCTGCACGAGTAAACAAATGTTTCTATATCAAGTTTGCTTATATAACATTGTTTCACAGTTTGTTAACTTACACATGCAATATGATAATGTTTACAAGTGTTATTTAATTAGTCGCTTACATTGGTAGATACCTCCCTCATGAGTATGACTGAACATATATCAGTTGTCGTCACTATGTCTTTTCCATCCCTATTGGTGTAGATTGTTGCCTTGTTTCATAAATGTGTGTACAAGCTTAATCTTTATTTAATTGGTGTACTATATACGATAAATGCATTTCCATATACTCACAGTGTTCCATATTCACTAGGAACATCAATTATCAACTTCTTATCATCAATTGGAAGATTCGCATCTACATCAATGGGATCATCAACTACCCCTTCATTCAGTTTCATTTTCCCCTTCTCATTTATTTTCACTTTTCCCTTCTCATTCTCCTGTTTTTGTCCGTATTCTTTCCAAATTGTTGACTTTTGTCCCTCTTCCAATTTGGATACGTGTACTCAGCCTTTCTCACTGCTTTCCTCTTTTTCTGTCTGATGTATCTAATCATTATTGGAGTTAACCAAACACTAATCACCCTTTCAACAATATGTGGAATCTTATAAACCTTCCATGTTTTACCCCTTTGATATTAAACAATTTTTGAGTGAAGGTTGATGTGTAGGATGTATATTAAATATCATCAACCAATATAATTGTTCACCAGATGATGTAATTTAGATACATGTTTTTATTTTTATCACTTAGTTATAGGTGAGCAATTATGATATATAATGCATGTTACCTAATGTCCTATAACGGCAATCTCTGTCATAAGTGTGTTTACTTTTGACTTCTCCTTGTTCAATGCTATTTTCAAATGATTTATTTCTTAGTCCTTTTATGCCAGTTTGGACTCCAAATGTTTAATACATCCTTCTTCTCTGTTTTTCACCCTCCTTAGTTGATCTTTGATTAGTGTGACACAAAGTGCAGCTGATATATTCATTAATTCCTGTCGACCGGCTTTTTATAGGATTGCTCTAACACAGCATCAAACAAATCGTTGCATTCGGTTGTCTTCTCATCCAGATTATTCTTGAGCCTTTTCACCTCTATTTCCAAGCTTGTTGTAACGATATCGAAGAATGCATTATCTTGAACTAGGCTCTTTATAACTGATTTTGGATCAGAGTTATCGGTTTCCTTTACCTCAAAGAATGACCACCCTGTTCTGTCACTAGGAGGAATGGGACCAACTGTTGTAGTATTGTTAGCATCTGTATGCGATGGAGTGATGAGCTCACTATCTGCAAGCGTGAGATGTTTTGCAACCTTGTCTAAAGTTGTTGATGATCCCTCACATCCCCTATTGGTGGTTATATCTGGACTGTAGAATAGGTGAGGTTTCCACATATTGTATAACATTGTTTGTGTGGACTCTTTGACACCAGACTGTGGTGTTGATTTATCATGTAATTCCTCTTCAACATGTTCTGCACTCAGGTGTTTAATATCTTAATCATCTTTACTGATGGGTTATTCAAACATGCTATCCACACGTTCACCAGTATTTGTTGTATCTTCTTTGGATGACAGCTTATGCACTTCGAATATCTCTTTATGTGTAGTTGCCCCCTTTTCGGATGTTGAAATATCTATGATATTGCGATCATCTCCCAGACTTATGATTTCTCGGACTGTCTTTTCGCTGTCTGAAGAAATAACTCTCCACTTATGTGAAGTTCCCCTCTTCCCGAATGTCGAAATTTCAATGATATTTTGATCATCTCCGTTGTGAGAGATTTCTGGGACTGTCTTGTCAATGTCCCATTTGATATCTATCTCATTGTGTGAAATTGCCCCCTTCGCAGATGTCATAATTTCAATAATATGTTCATCATTTCCTTGGCGAGGGGTCTCCGGGACTGCCTCTTCACTGTCCGCTGCAATCTCGTTGTCTACATGCATATCACTTAAATCTCCTTCGTTTCCCCGTCACCGATTGTTGATGTTTTGACACCCTCATATTTGTTTGAGTTGTATGGTGGTACACTTAATGAATGATCTTCATGTCACAGCCCGGTCCCACAATAGCGGAACCGGAGCCCGTGGCACGCCACCGAGGCTAAACCAAATCATTAACGTTCCCAAAAATTAGTTTGAAGAACACACGCAGCGGAATAAACAAGTCATTTTTGAAAACTATTTGTCCAGTCGACTGATCCTCGGATCCAGTCGACTGATCCTGTCCAGCAGAAAGTTGGGTTTAAGAACACCATCCAGTCGACTGCTTTCTACACCCAGTCGACTGGGGCTTCAAATTTTCAGTCGACTGATAAAGTCCGGTCGACTGAGGTCTGGCCTGAACAAAATATTTTGAATTTGAAAACATGATCCAGTCGACTGTATCGGGGACCCAGTCGACTGATCCTCTATGAAACAATGCAGAAAGTTGCTGAAAACAGAGGCTCCAGTCGACTGTTTTCTCAACCAGTCGACTGATTTATGGCAGCAGCACATTCTGCAGAGTTTTCTAAGTTTAAAAGTTTTTGAATTCGAACGGCGATCAAACACACACTTCCAAACGTACTCCAAAGCAATTCTAACTGTATTAACATATTACCAAAGCACAGTTACAACATGTTACTAACTATTACAACGTTTTAGATTCGTTCTAACATACCAAGTTAAACATAACTAAAACCATAAGAATCCTTATTACAACATCCTATTATCCCAAAACTATATGGTTAACATTTCAAGTTGCCTTCTATAAGAACTCCCAACCCACGTGCTCACTTCTGCGATTCCTCGCCAGCATTTACACCTGAAATGGTTATTTGAATAACCACACATATTCGATTTGTTTAAGCTAATGCTTAGTGAATAAAACAACATATGTACATGAATGATAAACATGTCCGCATTCACATCTCTACATTTCATACTAGTCGCCGGAGACTCACGTGCCCGTCCATACTCCCAATCCGCAACTCCTCGCCAATAAGTCCACGCGAAAGGGTAAGACCCACGATTCTACAAACAATCGTGCGACCTTAATGCCTATATCGGCTCCACAAAATGGCACGGTGACCACGTGCTCCTTCTGACCCAAATAAGCAACTTAACATGCTCAAATACATATCACCATGCTCGCGGTAATTAAAACATATCACCGTGCTATTGAGCCTACTTATCAATATAAATGCCCAATATGAACTACACAATATATCTCTAGGAATTAATACATGCTATTCAAACATAACATGAATACATGCCAAGAAATCATTCCAAGACATAGTTGAATCACTCACCTCCGAATAACGCTCCTATAATTCAATCTGAAGAAAACCCGTGCACAAAGAATGTGCAGAAGTCCGTCTAGTAAAATTCCTATGGATCAAAATTCCATTTATCAACTTTTATGAAAAATTCTAGAAAATAACTTTTCAGAAAACTTAGCCAAACAGGCCCTAATAGGTATCAAAACGAAGCTATTACCTCGAGGAGCTCGAATACGAAATCTGGGAGAAAACAGACTGACAGAAAGTTGTCGTTTGGCGTCGCAAAGCTCTAAGCAATCAAATCTCCCTCTAGCCCCCTTTCTTTAACTTAGGCTAAGATTTACAAAAATCTAAAGATCCATCTCTATCTATATATAGGCAACATTCTCGGGGAATTACGTTTACCTCCCCACAAGTTTTCCAAACTCCTAATCAGTCTCTGAAACTTTCTATACAGCTTATTCATAGCTTTACGAGTGAAACCTCAAAATTATAAAAGTTTCCGACTAAGTTTCGTTTGGTCGCTAAAACACGAATTTCTACATGACGTTTCCGAAGTTGCAAATTAGCCTACCAAATTAATAATGTGTTCATTCGTTCTCACCAGGATACTAATTCTAACAACAGAAATATATTCTAAGCCAGAAAATAATACAGATATTGCAATACACAGGTAAACATTTATTTTCAGATAAACATTTAAAATGTTCTACAGTGACCGTCTCACACTCGGAGAGATGTCACAACAACAAATTCTAAATCACCACAGTCTCAGAGGGTTCTCTAATACAGACACCCAAATCAACTCGTGAGTCAAAAACTCACCTAAACATGTGTCATAAGACATGCCACATCACATTATCATGCATGACAATGTAATGCAAATGCAATAACACAATTGTGGGTGTTATACTTCAATTCTCTTAACATATGGCTCGTAAATAAATGTCTCAGACAAGGTGTCGACCATATCGATAGCAATAACCTATGTAAATGTAGATGTTAGTCTATTTTTAATTAATGTGTGTGTAATTTGTATTTCACTTGAGTAGTACTTGTTTGTGGTCTGAATGTTATTTATACGTATACTATTGAATCCAAATGATGTTTAATTATTCATTTAAGTTGACATTCTGTATGATACTGGGAGTAATTTATTATTGTACTTGATGCTAGTAAGAAAGTATATTCTAGTAATTTGAATGTGTTTTTGATAATACTTGTACATGGATGTTACCTCAACTTGATCAATGCGCTAGAGATCGTAGTTTCGTAATCTTCTGTGTAGTTTCACCAAGTCCCATTTCACAAAACGTAGAATGTCACTACAGTCAGGCCTTTTATGCTTCTCTTTTGTTGTCATCTCATCATCCATCGTGAATATTAAATGTTCGCATAGCCATAACTGTTATGAATAACAAGTGTTAATAATTTAACGTTTATTCACTAAATTTGACATTGTGTATGAATACGTTTTTGATTTTTCTATAATACATGCAGGAGTATTGTGCACCCAGTCACCTTTGACGCATCTCCGTTGGATTTTTCTATTGAGTCGAATAATTCACTGAGTATTGTACCATTCCAGTCGTATTCACGCATTTCATCTATGTCATGAATATATTGAACAAACCCACATCTTACTCTATCACCCCTGTTGGAAATAACACTGTTGAACACAATAAAAACATAACAGCCTAGCCACATCAACCACAGATTCATGAGTTAATTACGGTGCTGTCTCGGCTATCTGTGCTTTTTGTAACAACCTGCATTTCCATTTATTTATCTGTATTTGCATTTCATATTTAAAATCAAATTATATTGGCTGCTGTTATTAATTTCGATTCTCATATGTTAATTGGTTTTAATTCATATTTAAAATTGTTGTTGGAGTCAAACTGCGATTTTATAAAATTTAGCGATACGTGTTGTTAGTGATACTACATGACCATGTGTATTCTCAAAGCTTCTAGAAGCATCTAGATGCATCCAGCTGCAGATGACAGCTGTTCACCACTAGGCTGAGATTAGTTAGCTGTAACCAATTTTCTGTTTTGATCTAGAAAGTCTAACAAGTTTGTATATATGTATATGTGGTGTACACTCTGAGATATAATGAGAAAAATAGATTTTCATTTCATCTTCTTCATTTAGATTTGTTCTCTGCAATCTCTTTTGTATATTCAACTTGGTATCAGAGCGCCATTTGAGAGACACACGTCTCATATCAATGGCAACAGAAGCAGTCTTATCTTCAAGCTCCTCACCAACATCTTCAATGGCTTCCTATTCACCTATCTACCTACTGTCGAATATATGCAATTTGATCACTGTTCGTCTTGATTCAACAAACTACGTATCATGGAGGTTTCAGTTCTCTGCTATACTCAGAGCACACTCGCTCTTTGGATTTGTTGATGGATCTAGTGAATGTCCAGAAAAGTTTGTGAGAAATGAAACAGGTTCACAAACAAATCAAATCAATCCTGATTATCAGAATTGGATCACTCATGATCAAGCTCTTATGACCTTGATCAATGCGACATTGTCACCTGCAACACTCACTCATATTGTTGGCTACACAACATCCAAAGATGTATGGAATGCTCTAGAAAGAAGGTTTTCGTCCAATACCAGATCTAATATTCTGCAGCTAAAGACCAATTTGCAGACAATTAATAAAGGTACTGATTCAATCGATGCTTTCGTTCAAAGAATCAAAGAAGCACGAGACAAATTGGCTTCAGTATCAGTTGTTGTTGATGACGAAGATCTATTGATCTATACTCTGAATGGACTACCTCCAGAATTTAGTGCTTTTCGCACTTCCATCAGAACTAGGTCTCAAGCATTGACCTTCGAAGAACTACATGTTCTTCTGAAAGCTGAAGAGATGTCTATGGACAATATCAACAAATTGAGTCAAAATCAACATGTTCAATCTGCAATGATGGCTCAATCTCGACCTCCATTCTTCAATAACTTCGGTAGAGGTCGAGGACGTGGAAGAGGAAAATTCAATAATAGAGGAGGAAGGTCACATCAATCTGGTTATGGCAGATCGTATAATCAGAACAATTTTTCTCACATTAATTCCTTCAGCCGACCAACAAATTCCCATTCTGGTTATCAGCAAAGGCCCAATTCTCACACTTCATCTGTTGTGTGTCAAATCTGCAACAGAAACAATCATTCAGCTGTTGATTGTTACCATAGAATGGACTATGCATACCAGGGCAAAAATCCGTCATCTCAGCTTGTAGCCATGGCTGCAGGATATGATTCTGGTCCTCAAGATCCAAATATCTGGTTTACTGACTCAGGAGCATCTACTCATCTCACCAATGATATGGCTAATTTGTCTATGGCAGCTGAATATCAAGGAAGTGACAATATTTCAGTTGCTAGTGGCCAATCTCTACCAATTTCGCACACAGGTTCTGGTTTCCTTTACACAGATTCTCATAATTTCAAGCTTCATGATTTACTATGTGTTCCATCCATTTCTTCTAATCTTCTCTCAGTTCATAAATTGTGTGTTGATAACAATTGTCGTTGCATTTTTGACTCTCATATGCTTCAAATACAGGATCTAACCTCCGGGAAGATCTTGTACCAAAGCTCATGCAGTAATGGGCTATATCCTATTCAAGTCTCACCTCGTCTCCAATCACCATCATTTTCAACACCTGCTCATTCTACCTCAGCAATTCTGCCTACTGCTAATCTTGGCCAGAAGGTGTCCAATACTCTTTGGCACAATAGATTAGGTCATCCAACAAATGCAGTCTTAAATAAAATGTTGTCTCATATCCCTTCTACTGTAAATAAATCTAGCTTCAACAATACTTTCCTGTGTGAACATTGCCTATATGGCAAAATGTGCAAGTTACCATTTCCTAATTCAAACACAGTTACTACTTCACCTTTAGAAATCATACACAGTGATTTGTGGGGCTCTGCTCCTTATTCATCTTATCATGGCTTTCATTACTTTGTGTCATTTATTGATGACTTTACACGCTTTACTTGGATATATCCTCTTGTATACAAGTCTGATACATTTGCTGCATTCTCTAATTTCAAGGCTCTTGTTGAAAATCAATTTACCACTAGAATTAAAGTGCTTAGAACAGATGGTGGTAAAGAATATCAGAAACAAGCTTTTCAATCTCTTCTTAGCTCTAATGGAATTCAACACCAAAAGTCATGTCCTCACACCTCTCAGTAGAATGGTGTCGCTGAGAGGAAGCATAGGCACATAGTCGAAACTGGTCTCACCCTTCTTTCTACTGCTTCCATGGATCCTAAATTCTGGTTTCATGCTTTTTCTACTGCTACATTTCTCATAAACAGAATGCCTAGCATAAACACAGGACATAAATCCCCTTTTGAACTTTTGTTTCATAAAATTCCAGATTATAATTCTTTCAAAGTGTTTGGGTGTGCCTGTTTTCCTCTTCTTCGGCCTTATAACAAGAATAAACTTGAACCCAGAACTGTCAAGTGTATCTTCTTGGGTTATCCTGCTGATTATAAAGGTTTCCTTTGTCTTGATATGTCTCACAATCGCATGTATATTTCCAGACATGTTCTCTTCGATGAAACTACATTTCCTTCCATCTCTACTGGGCTTTCTCATACCTACTCCATGTCTCAGTGGTCTCCTAGTGATCTTTCTTACACTTCATCTTCAGACTCTTCTCTTCTATCACAGTCCTCTTCATCTTCTCCTTTGGTTTCTCCTCCTAATCCTTTTGTCCCTTCACTCTTCCCTTTTTCTTCACTTCCTTCCCAGTCTTCTTCTTCAGCCCCTTCCTCAACCAACTCAGTTTTCCCAATTGTTTCTTCCTCTAGCCAACCCGCTTCTTCAAGCCTTCCTTGTTCTTCTTTACCTCCTTCTACTTCTAATGTTTCGACTCATCAAATGCAAACCAGATCCAAGTCTGGAATTTCCAAAAAGAAAGCTTATTTAGCTCCTAGTCTTGCTCTAGAACCTACTTGTTACTCTATAGCATCCACATTTCCTGAATGGAGAGCAGCAATGGCAGAGGAGTTTTCCTCTCTTCATCATCAAGGCACTTGGACCTTAGTTCCTTTACCTTCTCACAAAAATCTGGTTGGTTGCAAATGGGTATATCGAATTAAACATAATCCTGATGGTTCAGTAGCCCGATACAAAGCTCGGTTAGTAGCCAAGGGGTTTCATCAGGAACCTGGTCTAGATTATACAGAGACCTTTAGCCCTGTGGTTAAACATACCACAGTTCGGTTAGTGTTGAAACTTGCTGCCAATTATGGGTGGCCTTTGAAACAACTTGATGTTAAGAATGCGTTTTTACATGGCACATTGCATGAGGAAGTATATATGACTCAGCCTCAGGGCTTTATTGATCCCGTTAATCCATCCTATGTCTGCAAGCTCAATAAGGCCATCTATGGGCTCAAGCAAGCTCCCCGGTCGTGGTTTTCTACTTTCACAGCCCAGCTTCTCCAATATCAGTTTATTCAGTCTAAAGCAGATTCTTCTCTATTTGTTCGAAATTGTGATTCCTCCTTGACCTTCCTGCTGCTTTATGTTGATGACATAATCATCACTGGAACTGACAGTTCTTATGTTCAAACTCTCATCCACAATCTCAGTAATGTTTTTGACATGAAAGACCTTGGCCCTCTCCATTATTTTCTGGGCCTTCAGATTTCTAATTCTTCTAATGGTCTCTATGTCACCCAAACCAAATATCTGAATGATCTTTTGGTAAAAACCAACATGCACAATTGTAAACCTTGTAAAACTCCATGTCCCAGTTCTACTAGGCTCAGCAAAATAGATGGTCTGCCCCTCAGTGATCCTACCATGTACAGAAGTATCGTTGGTGCTTTACAATATTTAACTTTCAGCAGACCTGACATAGATTTTGCAGTAAATCATGTATGTCAATATATGCACTCTCCCACTGATGTGCACTTTGCAGCAGTAAAGCGAATTCTCAGGTACCTTAAAGGTACCCCATCGATTGGTCTTCATTATCAGCGAAATTCTTTACATTTAACAGCATTTAGTGATGCTGATTGGGCTGGTGACCCAAATGACAGACGGTCTACCACTGGCTTTCTTGTATTCCTGGGTTCCGATCCCATTTGTTGGGGAGCCAAGAAACAAAATACTGTTGCAAGATCCTCCACCGAGGCTGAGTACAGAGCCTTAGCCATTACAGCAGCCGAGGTTTCTTGGATTCGCATGTTGATGTGTGATCTTCAAATTCCTATCTATCAAGTTCCTACGATTTTCTGTGACAACATTTCAGCACTAGCACTTGCTTCAAATCCTATTTTCCATGCGCGGACCAAACATATTGAGATTGATTATCATTTCATTCGAGAAAGAGTAATAAAAAAAGATCTTGCCATCCGTTATGTTTCCACCGAGGACCAATTGGCAGATTTCTTCACCAAAGGGCTCACATCTGCTCGTTTTTTAAAATTTCGCGACAAACTGATTGCTGCAGATCCTGCCCACAGTTTGAGGGAGGGTGTTAGTGATACTACATGACCATGTGTATTCTCAAAGCTTCTAGAAGCATCTAGATGCATCCAGCTGCAGATGACAGCTGTTCACCACTAAGCTGAGATTAGTTAGCTGTAACCAATTTTCTGTTTTGATCTAGAAAGTCTAACAAGTTTGTATATATGTATATGTGGTGTACACTCTGAGATATAATGAGAAAAATAGATTTTCATTTCATCTTCTTCATTTAGATTTGTTCTCTGCAATCTCTTTTGTATATTCAACTCGTGTATTGGATTTTAAAACTGTATTCCAAAACGGTGGAAATGTTTGCTTTTGACTCAATCAGTATTTTTATAAAAACCAGAAAATCATTTCCTACGTTAAAATAAAATTTATGTATTTTTGTGGTGACCACTGCGACGCGAAAATACCAGTTTATGTGCAAAACTCTCAGCACCGCGTTGATCTCCTACAGTTTGGGAAACTCCACCATTCAAGATTTGACATATATTTTTCCATTTATGGCAAGTAATCATTGGGTTGGGCTTGTTTGGGAATGCTTTGTGTGTGTGTGTGTGTGTGTGTGTGTGTGTGTGTGTGTGTGTGTGTGTGTTCGTATGCTATAAGCCTGATTTCCCAAACAACTAGCAATTGCCCCCTAGGAGTCTATATTTGGCTCTTGGATTAACAGTTGAGTTAGTATCAATCTGTATTATATACGTATGTATTTCTGTGTATAATAGTGTTTAGTTAATTAGAAAATAAATCATTTTGTTGAGTATGAAAGGATGAACTTGGAGCCCAAGTTCCTCAAAGATCCTCTATATATATATATATATATATGCTCTTATACACTTATTCATTCACACAGCTCACAGTTAGCACACATTCTGCACAATACAAACACAGAGAGAAGAGTGAGAGTCTTGAGAGTTTGCTTACAGAATTTTTAGAGAGAGAAGCTTCAAAACTCCATAGCCAAAGCTTGGAGTGGAGTTCTTAAATCTTGTATCTTTCTCAACAATTCCTCTATAATCAATCTCAGTGAGTATTTTAAAACTCACTCCAAATGTAATTCGTGTTCAATTACTGTTTATATGTATGTGTATGTTAATCTCCATTGATGACTTACGTTTGAAACTTGAAACTTGAAAAACATGGATTTTCCAAACTTAACCAAAATTCATTTTTTGAGATGATTTTGAAAGATTATAGTATGTAGAGTGTATGGTTGTAATATTAGAGCCTAATTCGTTTCCATTGCGACATATATTAAAAACGAAATTTCCGTCAACTCTCGGTTTTTGGTAAAATCCGAGAGCTACGGATCAAATGGTATTAAATTGATCATAGATTCTTAATCCTTGTGAAAATCCAAGAAATCCATATATTACATGTCCTATTTACTTCGGAATTTCAAAATGGGTATTTAAAACTGAAACGGGGCGTTTCTGCGAAGAAGACAAAGTTATTGCACAACCTCGCGCGCGCGATTGCGCGAGCGGCCCGCGCGCGCGAGGTTGTTGTATTTTGACAGAAAGAAAAGTTTATTAATAAAATTAAAAAATAGGCAGATCGCGCGAGCGACATGCGCGCGCGATCTCCCTGTATTCTGGTAGTTGGAAAAGTTTTATAAAAGAAAATGAAAAACAGGTAGATCGCGCGAGCGACCCCTCGCGCGAGCGGCCCGCACGCGCGACTTCTGACAGTTTCTAGTTTTTGCTTATTTCATGTTAAGGAACTATTTGGTTGTTAACTTGTGGGTCTTTAAGGCTCTGTTTGTGAAGAATGTTAAAACAGATTATATTTTGGGTATGATTGGTCATTTAGGAAAGATTATGAATTCAATTCTTTTCAAGCATACATTATTGTTATTCCTAGCACTATATATGTTCTGTGGATGGTTTCATGACATACATGTAGAGTCAGTTGTACATGCATGGTGTGTAGTAGTCAGTGTGGAAAAGAGTGAGATTGTGTTGTGGACACTCCCTAGTAATTATGTACCAAAGTGTGACGTGTTGAGATTGTGGTAAGAGTATCTTTGTAATGTGATGGTGGCAAAACTGGACACTCCCTGACGCCCATGGTAGCGTTAAAGTGTGTGATGCTGAACTTGGACATTCCCTGGCACCCATGGTAGTGCTAAAGTGTGGCCTACGGA
The DNA here is from genome assembly GCA_033977485.1 of Hydrangea macrophylla. Classification (NCBI taxonomy): domain Eukaryota; kingdom Viridiplantae; phylum Streptophyta; class Magnoliopsida; order Cornales; family Hydrangeaceae; genus Hydrangea; species Hydrangea macrophylla. The sequence goes on along the minus strand of CM066988.1, from coordinate 110,037,417 downwards.
CACTCCCTGGTACCTGAGTCTGGATACTGTGTGATATTACCTCCGGTATTTGCAAGGCGGTTTAGGTACTAAAGTGTGAGGTATTGGACACTCCCTGGTACCCCAGACCAAAGTGTGAGGCAAACTGGACATTCCCTGGCACCCCTGTGCTAAAGTGTGGCTATCAGAGTATTACAAGGAAACTGATGTGAGACAGTGGGTTGTTGTGTTTGTCGAGAGAAAAGAGTCGGTAAGATGAGATGGTGCATTATTTTTCATACACGGTCACATATATATGAATTAAAGCTTTCAAATGATATTGTGGTTGTTTTCTAAAAATGAACTCTTTACTTTAATGTAAACTTGTTGAATTAAATGAGAATTGGAAAATGGTAAATGAGTATGTGTTACCTTCAAAGTTATGTTTTTAATACTCACCAGCTTCTTGAAGCTGACGACGTTGATGCGTCCTGGACATTCGTGTCTAGGCTTTTCAGGTTATGATATTGCTGGACCATACGACTACGCAAACTGAGAATCCCTGCTGGAAAGAGAATTTAGTTTTATATGTTTTAAGTTATAAACTGAATTCTGTAAAAAGGATGACTGTAATAGACGATAGATATTGTTTTATTTTAAGGCGGCTTGTGCCTTAGTTGACCCCGTATTGTAATATGTAATAAGTTAGAAAAATATTTGTAAGCTTTGATTTCTCTGCTCTGATCTATATGTTTATTGTCGTTCAACGTTTGGGACGGAATCGATCCTTCAAACTGTCGCGACCTACGGGTCCATAAAGGAAATTAAACGATTTCCTTATTTATGCTATGTCGGGGCATGACAGGATTTAGTAGTATCAGAGCCATGTTATTTTTCTATCTCAGAATAGTTTAGCCAGGTTAGGGTTTACCAGTTTAGACCCGATTCCACGATCTGTTAGCTTAAGCTTCACACACCCGATGATACGACAGGGAGGATAGACTCAGAACCCAAATGCTTAAGATTATCTCTTTCCTGATTTAAGTTAGTACCTTTTTATCAGGTATGGACCCAGCTCAGCCGCTCTACGTACCAGATGGGTTTGGAGGACATTTGGTGACTCCCGGGGCAGTAGTCCCAGCTCTTCTCGATTTATATCATACCGCCATTGAGCAGCTTGCCACGACGACTGAAGTATCAGATCTATGGCACCAGGTTCACATGGAGATAGTTGATTTGACGCGTATTCACCTTGAGATACGCTATTTCATGGAGGCTCAGCGCTTAGTGCTAGTTGAGATACTGAGACTAGTTGATAGTGATGCTCTTTATTTCCCCTTTGAGATCCAGGTTGTGCAAGCTCATCTAGCACAACTGGAGATGCCCCCGCCTGTAGTTCCCATGGTTGAGGATGACGGTGACAACGACGGCATGGTTATCCCTATTGCCGGTGATGTCGTAGGAGAGGATGTCATAGGTCTAGATGACCTCGCCGCTGAGCTCGAGGAGGAGCTAGCACTTGAGCTAGTTCTGCCTGAGGAGGTGCCAGTTGAGACAGATGCCCCAACGCCTGCTTCCTCGTCGACTTCTCAGAGCTCTAATTTTGATTTGGTGGGCCCGTTCCTTGTTCAGCAATTTCGCCCCGTCGATTCGCTAGATCTTCTGATAGCCGCCTATAGAGACGACTGATTTCTTAGATATCACCTTGTATATATTGACTATTTTGACTAGTAGCTCTATCTTTTTTTTGCAACTGTTCTTACATGCATTCGAGTATAGGGCAATGACCCCATTTTTGTAACATTAACTTTTGCATGGACATATGCGTCCTAACCCATATAGCTAGGGTAGGCATTGACTGATCATACATGCTTTTTGTATCCACTTGACAAGAAGTTATATATAGAAATACCCTTTTTTTATATTGTCGCTGCTTAAACTGCTTTATATTTCTACTTCATGCATATTTCTCATCCTGTCATCATTATCATGCATAAAATGGCTGGAAGACCAAGGAGGAACAAGAACTTGATTGAGGGAGCACCTGAGGCAGCCGATCCCACAGGAATGTTTGAAGCTTTTGTCAGACGTCTCGAAAGGATTAATAACCCAAATGAAAATCGATGAGACCCACAAACTGGACATAAGCTGCTGGAGAGATTCCGTGCGCTAAGGCCCGAGCAGTTTGCGGGTACCGTGGAGCCATGGAAAGCGAAACAGTGGTTAAGACAGATGGACCGCATGTTCGAGGCTATCCAGCGCAATGAGATGGACAATAGGAGGTTAGCTACTTTCCAATTGATTGATGCCGCCGCAGATTGGTAGGATTCAGTCACAGCTACCATCGGGAATGAAGCTGCGACGGGAATGACATGGACTGCATTTAAGGGGAGGTTTTTGGGAAAGTATTTTTCGGCTACAAAAAGGCACAGCAAGGAGAAGGAATTCATGGACTTGACTCAGGGAACTAAAATCGGTGCAAGAGTATACCACTCAGTTCGAAAGACTGTCCCGGTTTGCCCCTCATATGGTTGATACTGAGGAAAAGAGGATCCATAAGTATAACCAAGGGCTGACACTGCAGATTTGTCACCTGACTCTCGGCCACCTAGATAAGTTTTTCGAAGGACTAGTCGGCCTGGCCACTGATCTGGAAGAAGGTGCTCGAGTGAATCGGAAGCAATTCAAATTCCGGCCGCCTCAAAGGGGTAACTTTGGAAACAAGCCACCAATGTATCGTACCCAAGGGCAGAAGAGGAATTTCGATGGGAGCAAGAGGACCCAAGCTATCACGTATCCGACTCAACCCCGAGTAGGAGAAGGAAGTAGTGCTGGAAAATGTTTCAATTGTGGCAACCCCGGTCATCTGGCTCGAGATTTCAAGGCACCAAGGCGTGCTGCTCAGCAAGGCATAGTCTGCTATAACTGTGGTGAACCAAGTCATATCAGCAAGTTCTGTACTGTCCCTAAGCAAGTGACTTATGGTCAGCAAGGTCAGACTCGTGTGAATGCTGTTATCCCTAATGCCGCTGGATATGATGGGACTGTGTACGAAGAAGGAAACTATGAAGAAGATCAACCTGATCAGCAAACGGTAGAAGGTACCTTGACTCTGTTCAACTCCCACGTTAAAGTGTTATTTAATATGGGTGCTACTCTTTCGTTCATATCTGTTAATACGATTCAGAGATTGGGTATCTTACCTCATCGCTTAGAGAAAGCTTTGAGGGCTACCTCGCCATTAGGAGCCGCAATCAAGTTAGGACACGTGTGCAAAGATTGTCCCTTACGGCTAGAAAACCGTGAAATCCCTGCAAGGCTGATTGTCCTATCGATGAAGGAGTTTGACGTAATCCTAGGAATGGATTGGCTCTCTCTCAGAATCAAGCGAAGTTGGATTGTGCGACGAAGAGAATTACATTCCCCGACAATGAGAATCAACCCTTTGATTTCCAATGTAACCCTTAGGGAGATATGTTCCTCACAAGATGCTTAGCAAACATCGAAGTCGTCAGTACAGAGATGACAGTGTCGTCTATACCTGTAGTCAAGGACTTCGAAGAAGCATTTCAAGACGTTTCTAGTTTGCCACCCGAGAGAAGTATAGAGTTCTGTATTGAGCTTATACCAGGTACTGTTCCGATCACCAAGGTCCTCTACAGAATGGCCCCCACCGAACAGTTGTAATTGAAGGAACAAGTTCAAGAGCTCGAGAACCTAGGTTTTATACATCCAAGTACATCGCCTTGGGGAGCACCGGTGTTATTTGTGAAGAAGAAGGATGGGACACTTCGGTTGTGTATCGATTATAGAGAATTGAACCGCGTGACTATCAAGATGGTCAAACTCTTCTCTCAACAGTCTTGACGAAGGCTGGCTGGGCACAAGATAACCATCCTAGGGAGTTAACTAAAAGGACCCTAAAGTAACACACTTTGGGTCGGCTTTTCCAACATGGTCAAATTCTTTTACCCACAACCTTGACAAAGGTTTACGGGTAGAAGATAACCATCCTGGGAGCTTAACTTAAGCAAAAGACTCCGAATTAGGCCGAGTTTCAACTCTCGGCCAATTCCCGAGCACTTAAGGACTCCGAGCTAGGCTAAGTCTCAACTCTTAGCTAGTTTCCGAGGACTCACGAGACTCAGAAGCTCCAAGGCAGCTTCCCCGAGTACTCAGACAATGGCAGGTGGCATCAAACAGATTTCCAAACTTGCCCCGATATGGCATCAACCCAACCTTGGAAATGGGGGACAGCTGATACACCCAAAATTGGCTCTATCCTATGACCGAGCGATTCAAATCAATAGCCAGTCCAAGTTCCGGTCAAATCATACACAATTCATCGGACAAGCATCAGCCCGAGCGGTCTAGTCTACCCCAGACTCATCATCCCGAGCGGTTCATTCACGACCAGACCAACAGGTCAGGAAGACCACACTGGCACGGTCCGTACAGGCGCAGGCCAATTGGGCCAACAACACATGCCCCATAATATTCCAAGCAATTTCCTACTCAAGATAGAAGACTTATTGAAAGTGGACATTGTTTCCTAATCCAATTAGGAAACCCCCAAAATTAATGTCAATCAAGCTCAATTAGATTATATTTCCTTATCCATGTATGAGTAGGTCTCTTGCATCTATAAAAGAGACTACTCACCCCCCTTCAAAGGGACCGACTTTTCAGTCTCTACAGCACCTCTATAGCAATCACCAACACGCCCCGCCGACCTACGGTAGCTCCAAATTATTGTTGGTTCACTACAAGTCCCCATCTTTTTACAGTATAATGAACGTGCTCAAACACACACATGGACATAGGTACCTTCATTAACAGGGCCGAACCACATACAAAAAACCAGTCTCTCACACTCTCTCCCCTTAAATTGCTTTAATTTACTTTAACCAAATTTTGGCATCATCAATTATTATAATTATTATATATTTATGATGATGAATTAAATTTATTAAACCTATTATTATTGTTGTTATTATTATTATATAGAGACAATTAGAGATATATCAATTGTCAACTAAAAATTTAGCAAAAAGGATCCTTCAAAATCTGCACTTAATCAAAAATCCCTTATTTTTGACAAAGTGACAAAAGTGATATGCACCAAAATATTTTCCACATTTCCCACACTCATTGCCCAGCTTCCCACGGCATGCTATTTATAGCCACTCGTACAATGCGAGGACTGTACCTTATGATATCCCAAATTCTAAAAATATTTTGCAACTTTAAACCTCCACAACTTTTGATCTACAACTCCAATTTTCTCAAATTTTATACCGTTGGAATCGTGTCGATGAGAGCTACAAAATTAATACAAAATCAAAAGTCAACAATTTCGGCTACCATATTTGGCAAACCGATTTTGTTCTTTGTTCTTTGTTTTTTTCTTTTTCATTTTTCCCAAACAATTGTTTCCCAAAAAAATGGAGTTGTAAATAAAAAATGGAGTTGTCAATGCCAAACAAGGCATTGACTTTTGATCAATGAATTTAGTGCTTTGTTTGGGAAAAAGTGAAAAACAAGACAAACAAAGGTCACAGCTGGTTTGCCAAACAAACCGTACTATTTTTTTAGTGCCTTGCTTTGGTTAAAAAAAAAAAAACTCAATACACAAATAAAAGGCAAAATTCAGTTTGCCAAACAAGGCATAACATCTTCAATGTATTAGTAAAGGCAAAATTACATACAAGGAACGAACAATTGAAAGAATTTCAAATAAGGACAATTGAAATTGAAAATCTCTCTAAGCCTCTTTTATATTATGAGATGAATATAATAGTATAGATTGAAAATTAAGCTCTTAAAATTCCTTTTAAGTAATGCATGCTTTTGCTTTCGGATTGTAAAACACTTTCAACAAAAACAGTTAAAAATTTCAAGTGGATTATAAAACATTTTCAATAAAATAAAATAAAAGAAAAGTTGTAAATTTCAAGTTTTACGTACTGAATTGGATTATGAAACAACTTCTTAGTGGAGTACTTTTTAAATCTTATTTAGAATATGGAAATGGAAAAGATTTAAAAATCGAGTAAAGATTGTGACACACTCATTTACATAATTTTTAGGACATAATTTAAAAGATGTATCTATCTCTCTCATGTGATATCATTGTCATTTGGGCTCTACAGTGACACAGAAGAAAGATAAACATGTCTCTTGAATTGTGTCCCATTGTGTGAATGGGTATGTCCCAAGTATTACCCTTAAAAATTTCTCTTTTTCTTTATTAAGCCAAACAAACAGAGTGTAAGAGTCTAAAGCAAATGACTCGGCCCCAGTCTAGAACCGGTTTTGAACCGAAACAGTCAACACTTGGTTCCCGCCAGATCTAAAACGTGGCGGTCTGGTACAGTCGTCGCAAGGTGGGTCCCAATGAGGCCACACAATATCATCCAGTCGTCAGTCTCATAGAAGCTCGGTTCGGGCGTCAAATTCGTTGACTTTATCTTTAATCACGTGGAACCCGCCGCACCGTTCGGGTCGGTGGGTTTCTCTTCCTACTTTACATTTTTGATCATCCGAACGAGTCAAACTTCAGTCTTGACGAAATGTAGACGAAACCTACTATTCAGCCCCCCTGGGTCCCACTCGCCAGTTGTCATATCTGACGCACCACCTTACGTATACTCTATCAAAACACCACATTCGTTTTCTCACTATTGGTCTACGTCCCCCCTCCTTCCCAATCCTTTTTATAGCCTCCCTCGTTGCACTTATGAAAGACTCTTAACACTTCACAAATCACACCACCTTACCCCCCCACCTCTCTCTCTCTCTCTCTCTAGAAAAATATCTCTCTCTCTCTCTCTCTCTCTCTCTCTCTCTCACACATCCAAACTTGACTTGTTCCCTGTTTGTTGATTTAATTTATGGAAAAAGGATGGGGTCTCACCCTTGATTCTGATCCAATTAATTTCTTTGCAAACAAGCCTATTACCAGCTCCTTCAATTTATCTCCAAGGTTGAACTTGAACCAAAACCACAACAAAAATAAGGGTAATAATACTATGTTTACCGGAATTGAATTTCCTATGAGCCTTAGCTATAAGGAAGAGCAAGCTGGTCCACGGTCTTCCGATGATGATAATCGGACGGTTGTGAGCGAGTTGGACTTCTTTTCCAATCGGAACAATTCAATTCATGACATTGATTCCAAAATGAGTGCTAGTACTACTATTATTAGTGTCAAAAAGGAAAATTCACCTCCGAGGACCGATTTGGCTGTTAATGTAAGTTAATTTTTCCTATATATATCTCAATTCTCAATTATCATCCATCATTTTCAATTACTTGCGCCAATAATTCATTGAAATATTTTTATTTAGCCACGTTAAATATACGTTATGTATCTATCTTTAATTTTATTTTGGTTAATTGCTTGGCTATTTATTGTTATTTTTCTTGATACGGATGATTTATTATTATTATTTTTTAATTGGTCTTTATTTTACCGAATATAGACTGGTTTAGGCCTTCTTACTGCTAACACTGGAAGTGATCAATCAACGGTGGATGATGGAATTTCAACGGTGGATGCAGAAGATAAGAAGGCTAAGAATGAGGTAAGAAAATGTTTCACTACTTTATATATTTGTGTAAATATATAAATATATGCTTTTTTTTTCTCTCTCTCTCTATATATATATATATATATTTATTTATTTATTTTTGCTTTCTAAAGATTTACCCACCTTATTAATAATTGATTTCATGTATATATGTATCAGCTGTTGATGTTGCAAGCTGAACTTGAGCGATTGAACATCGAAAACCAGAGGTTGAGAGGGATGCTGGCTCAGGTTAGCAACAATTACAGTGCACTACAGATGCATCTAATGACATTAATGCAACAACAACAACAGAGTTCAAGACCCGAAACTACACATGAACATATGGTAATTTTAATTTTCCATTTATTTATTTATATATATATATATATATATAGCACAACCAATTTATGTTGACATTAGTCCATCAATTGTATTGGTTTTAATAGAAGTTTTAATAATATGTATACACAATTCTTAGGTAGTAGAACAATCAGAAGATAAGAAACATGGGGCTGCTCAAGTGGTGCCAAGACAGTTTTTGGATTTAGGACCAAGTGCCACGGTGGAGACAGTTGAACAACATGAATCTCACTCTTCATCAGAGGAAAGAACCCAATCCGGGTCGGGTCAGAACAATAACATGAGTAGGAATGAGATTGTGATGTATGAGCAGAACAAGGGTAGTTTACAGGATGGGAAAGCAATTTGTAGGGAAGATACCCCTGAATCGGAGGGTTGGGTTCCTAATAAGGCTCCCAAGTTGACCAATTCCAATAATAATATGGATCAAGCAACCGAGGCTACCATGAGGAAAGCAAGAGTCTCGGTTCGGGCTAGATCAGAAGCTCCCATGGTAATTCAACTAATAGTCTTTACAATTATAGACCTATTTGGCAACGTACAAAATAGAATCATCCTCGGGCTTGCTCTCAAATCAATTTCAAATTTTTTTTTTTTTTTTTCTTAAATTAATATCGATTTGACTTTCAATTGTGATTTTCTGTGATTGAATTACAGAACCTGAGTTTTGACAAGAAGTTTTATAATAACTAACGAAGTTTCCATACAACCATGTTTATTTGTGAAGCTAGCTAACCCGAACAATTTGATTAATTACAGATCACAGATGGATGTCAATGGCGAAAATACGGACAGAAAATGGCGAAAGGCAATCCATGCCCTCGCGCGTATTACCGTTGCACCATGGCCGTTGGTTGTCCAGTGCGCAAACAAGTACGTTATATTACTCTCTTTCATAAACTGGGATTTGTTAACTTTTATCATATGCTCAAGCATAGACTAATTTAATTCTACGGCATTTAATCCACAGGTTCAGAGATGTGCCGAGGACCGAACAATTCTAATAACAACCTACGAAGGCAACCACAACCACCCACTCCCACCTGCGGCAATGGCCATGGCGTCGACCACCTCGGCAGCTGCGAATATGCTATTATCCGGGTCGATGTCGAGCGTTGATGGGCTTATGAACCCGAATTTCTTGGCCCGAGCGATCCTTCCTTGCTCGTCAAGCATTGCAACAATCTCTGCTTCTGCGCCGTTTCCAACTGTGACATTGGACCTAACTCACACACCAAACCCATTACAGGTCCAAAGGCCACCGCTTCCCCAAATATTCCAAGGCCAACCTCAACTATTGGGCCAACCACTCTACAACCAATCTAAATTCTCGGGGCTCCAATTGTCTCATGACATGGGCTCAAGCTCAGGCTCAGCCCAATTCGGCCACCAAGCCTCACCACCACCACCACAACTACAGCAATTACAGCACCCCTCATTGGCTGATACTGTCAGCGCCGCCATCACGGCCGACCCCAACTTCACCGCGGCTTTGGCGGCCGCCATCACCTCACTCATGGGTGGTGCTCAGCCAAACAACACTAACCACAACAACAACAACAACACCACCACCACCACCACGAGCATGACTACAAGCAACAGCAACAAGAGTGGCAGTTTTCTTGGGAATTGAAACTGGAAATAATATATATTTTTTTCCTTTGTTTCTATACTTTTTTACTTGGTGATCGACCACTGTCCATTAATATCATTTTGTTTCTTGTGTGGGGAGCGTGAGGTTGAGATATTACATGTTCATATTATTTTTTTGGGTCACTGTTGTAAGGAGGGGGTTAGAACTTAGAAGTTAGAACACATAAATGTTCATTCTTTTTTTTAAGTGTTTAATTTAGAATAATCTGATACAAATTTTCAGTTTCTACATAAATGAAAAAGAAAGAAGTCATTGTTTTGTTCAATATATTCATGATGTGTGTGTGTATATATATATTTCCTAAAAAAAGGGTTATGATTTGACACCCCTTGTGACCATAGATGATCTATCACACACCAATTGCACGAACGGCTGGGATGAAACAACTCAGCCAATTCACACATACAGAAGTTGAAAAGAATATGAAAGGGCTTAAATGCCCCCGAGCAATAAGAGCATCAAGTGAAACAACGAATGGTAAATCAGTAAAAGCACATTTCAAAAGTAAGTATAAACACTAAACTTTACTAAACCTCTTATATAGTACTAGTTAATGATATATATATATATATATATATATATATATTCCTTATTTTCATTCCTTGAAAGAAAACGAAATATGCAGTAAATATTATGGGAACCGTTGAAAGAAGAAAAGAATAATCAAAGGACTTTGGAGGGTATATTCTGATCCCAGGAGTCAACAACTTCGGCCATTATTGTTTTGACACGCAATTAATGGTGAACTGGATAGACATCGAATAGTAGACTTTAAGGGGACTTCCAGGCAACTGCGTCCCATTCAACAATTGATGGGTTTTTGAAGAATCAAGCTTGACTTACTCATGAAGTTTAATTTTATACATACATGTACATATATATATATATATATATTATATACACGTATACATAAATTAAAGGCGGGGCAGCAGCCAGCCAGAATGGCTATATACTTTCTCATGTAGGTCAAGAAGTTTTGGTGGGGGCGGCTTGATAATTTGGCAACATAGAAGAAGTACTTGTCACATCGTCCTGGACCATACGTTTATTAGAAATTTATAAGTCACGATGAATATAATGCGTCAGGTTGATGGAATTCTAAAAGTCACAAATTAGATATTTACAGCGTGTATTAGATATTTTTTTAAATACGATATTTGCCCCCTCTAGATATTGTATTCGGTGAACAACTATGAGTATTCCGCGAGTTTGTATTCAAGATACTATGAAGTAATCACTATCTACAAAATACACTATTGAAGACAGCCCTAGAATTATCACTAATATTTTTCAACCAAGTCTGTATTCGATTACTGCAATTTAATTGAATACAAACAACAATATTTTGCAAGATGTAAAGGGCAGAGAGAAATTGTAAATGGAAAAACTTGAATTGTAGAGAGACAGATTGATCAAAACTTTTGTTTCTGATCGAACTACCTCAAAATTACACTTGGATTTTCCATTATATGGAGATGAAGCACCACGTTTGCATCGATTGATGGCGTTCGGTCTATGGCACCGAATCTGCCTAACAGCCTAAAGCATCTAATGGATTTGGGTAAAATACTTGGGACACACTCAAAGATAATTTTGGGACACAATCTAAGAGATATGTCTATCTCTCCTATATCTTTGTGGAGTCCACTGACATCATAGGAGAAATATAGATACATCTTTTAAGTTATGTCCCAAAAATTATGTGTTTAAGTGTGTCACAATCTTTACTCAATAGATTTTAAACGGCGCATTTAGATGTTGGTTGAATATATATATATATATATATACACTACAAACAAATGGGTAAGTACCAATTGGTTAATACCAAAAAGGGTGCTTCACCACCATTCAAATGAATGGGTGTCTGTATAATAAGGGCTCGTTTGTTTGGCGGATAATTAGGGAGGGGGGGGGGGGGGGAGAGGGGTTGGGGGTTGCACTATTTTAGTCCAATCGAGTCAATACCTTGTTTGTTTGGTCATTTTGAGTATAAGTTAACCTTAGGTATAATAGTATGTGGTTAAAAATAGTACCATGTATGAGGTATTACACAATACTAGGGGAGGGGATGTATTAAAAATGCGGGATAAGAGTTAAGTGGGATTGTGATGTAAAATGACTAACCCGCCCCTACCATATAAAAGGGACCCAATCAATTCTTATTTGTGTATTTCTCACATTCTTGAGAGAGAGAGAGAGAGAGAGAGAGAGAGAGAGAGAGAGAGAGAGAGAGGGGATGAGGAGGCGACACAGATGCTTAGAGCTACAAAAGGACGACGAATGGATGACAAAGGAACCGAACTTCATTCATCTTCATCGCCGTGCTTCGTCACCTTCTCGGATTTGAGGTTCGTTAACAACAGATATCGGTAAAATGTAAAAGGTTTGTCTTAGATGAAAATGTAAGCATATATGGCATTTCTCCTTTAGATATACAAGTTCTTAACTTAAATTTGTTGAAAATGTAAAAGGTTTGTCTTAGATCTAACTTAAGATCGCAGATCTAAGTTAGTTTTTGAGTTTTCTCAAGAGTTCAATTTTCTCAAGAGTTTTCTTTTCTGCTACTTGATTTTCCAATGTTTTCTTGGCTAGGATTCTGAAATTTATATGATACATGAGATATTCTACTTATATATACAATTTTTGAAGTTAAATTTGTTGAAAATCTACACTAGTTCTAATGGGATTGGTGTATAACCTTGGTATAGGCAAAACACGAATCAATATATATATACATTTCTGTGTATATACATATATATATATATATGTATCAAACTAACATTGCGTATTTTTTTCCTTATTATATAAGATCAGGTAATGTGGTGCACTTGAAATTGATGAGACTTTTGGCTGAACACTCAATGTGATAATATTGTTTCTAAAAGCTAAAATTTTGAATTTCTGAAAATTTTTGAAGACTTTCTATATTGATTTTTCAATCCTTCTCATATATTGCACTAATTATATGACCAGTTAATGTGGTGTCTTTTGAATACAATCACTACCCAAAAGCAAATATGTATATTTTAGAATTATTTATTCAAAAACTGAGGCTCTTTGTTGCTGGAATATTGTTGGGTTGTTCATTGGTATACCTATGATAAGCTGAGCTTAACGGAAATGTATTGTTATGGATCACTTCCTATTATTTCCAAGGTCACCACTTCTATTGTTTAGCAGAGTTGGTTGTTGGTCTACATTAGGTTTGCCTTATTAGACAGGTCACATAAATCATTTGTAATGTATTGTATCTCACTTTGGTCCCTCTGCATATGCAAATCACCTTACCTGTAGCATTATGATATGTAGCAATTCTGTAAATCACCTTGCTATTGTTGTGCTACTTGATTCAAAGTTTGTACTGACTTTAGCATCTGCAATTTTACACAAGGGTGTATGTGTGTGGGGTAATGTATTGTATCTCACTTGGTCCATTTGCATATGCAAATCACCTTACCTATAGCATTATGATATGTAGCAATTTTGCAAATCACCTTGCTATTGTTGTGTTACTTGATTCAAAGTTTGTACTGATTTTAGCATTTGCAATTTTACACAAAGGGGGCTCTATGTGTGTGTGTGTGGGGTGGGGGGGTTGTTGCTTTGTTTGTGGTAATATTATTGCTCAAAGTTTTTGGGGTTTGTGTTCGAGTCAGGTTTTACTTCAATTTGTTGTTACGCGTTGTTCTCAATTGGCTTTTGGCCCATCAATAATAATTTATATGATGTTAAAAAAAATCATTAGATCTAGGCAAGCTTATTGCTGATGGTGAGGTCATATGATAGTAGAAGTTCCTAACTAAAACTTTTTTGACTGTAGATAAATGAGCAGAGAGGAGGGAAAGAGCATCGACATGCCTAGATATTTTTTTTTCTTTTTCAGTTATGTTCATAAATTGTAATCTTTACTGATTTCTATCGTTTTATTTTCTTTCTTTTCATTGTAATCATATCTAGAAATTGTTGAAAATTAATAAAAAGCTTGAGTATTTAGGATATCAACTCCTGTTATGTACTTTGATTGCTTAAAAATCTATTCAGGTGATTTTGATATTTTGTTTGTGTAGACACCCCATTTTGTCGGCTATCAGATTTAGGAGACCCATAGCTTGGTGGTTCACAATGATCGAGAAAGACTCAAAAGGACTCTTGGAAGTTAGTTATATTTCTCAAAATGCTCAGAATAACCAAAATACCCCTAAAAGCCCAAAAAACTCCCAGATTCAGACCAAAAGTTCTGGAAACATGCTACATCGTAAGAAAAGTGATAAAATGACTTTTTAAGTAAAATTATATGAAATCGTCAGCTCCCAGAGACCCCCGGAAGACCCGAAAGTTCCCGGAAAGTCCCTGTTGATCGGTTTGACCAAGTTTGACCAAAATCGTCCAAATTCTCTGGGATCATTCTAGATCATGTGAAAAATATTAAGATGAGTTTTGAAAGAAAATCGAGCGAAAACATCAGCTCCTGGGAGCTCCCAGAGGTTTCCAGAACTTCCCGGGAATTCCAGGTTTGACCAGTTTGACCAAAATTTGACTTTGGAACCGGAGCACCGTAACAATTTTCAAACATTTTTCATGGATACTAGAGGTCAATAGCTTTCCAACGGTATATCACACACAATTTTCAGATTTAAAACGAGTTTATTATGAATTTCCGAAGGTGAAAAAGGGGATCAAATCGGCTTTTATCGCAAATACTGCAACACGTTTCAAATGTGACCTATCCCCAAATTATTTTTTATGTAAAATAGACTCCATTACCTTTCCAACGGTATATCACAACCTCAATTTGGAGTTCGTATGCATTTTCTGTGAATTTCGGACGAAATAGGGCCTTTTCACGAATACCGGAACCTCTGGGGGCCTAAACAGGATTATCCAGACGATTGAGGAACAGTGCCGCCGCGGCACTGGCCCACTGCCTCCGCGGCACAGGCCCAGTGCCGCCGCATCACTCTCCTCCAGAATAGTATATTTTTGCAATTATTTTTGGGGTTCCATTTTGATTAATTAAAAACCAAAACGACGTAGTTCTATGTTTTCAGATGTTTGGAGCCAATGGGAACACTTCTAAAACCCCAAAACCACCCCAAACTGGCCTATATAAACCCCCCATTACTCTTCATTTTAGGGGGGCCAAGTGCAAAGTCCATAGAAGTTGTAGAGAGAAAGAGAGATAGAGATAGATTTAGAAGTGAGAAAGAAGCTTCCTCCTACTATTTTTCTATAGAAAGTGAGTTCCAATCTTGTTTTCCTCCACCATTCTTCTATATATTTCATCATCAATACACCCAACCATAATTTCTCTAAGTATCCATGAGATAGGAAGCTACTTCCATGTCCAAATGTCACCACATATGAGTGAAACACCAAGCTACAAGTCCAAAATCACATTGATTATCATCTATTGATTGTAATTTACTTACTTGTTCATATTATGTTTGTCTCTTCCTAACCTCATTTCTTTTTATTTTTCTTTATTTACTTACTTGTTCATCATCCACTAAATGATGACATGAAGTTTGAGGTGAGTGAATCCTTATGGATTGTAGCTCTTGAGCTCAAAAACATGTTTGATAGATGATGATTATAACTTCAATACCTCCAAGGTATCCTTGAAGTTATGTTCAAATGAAAATAAATCTCTCCAACAATCTTGGAGGTTCTTGATGATGAGTTTGATGTTGACATTTTAAGTGACTATAACCTTCATTGAGTATTGAAAATATGCTTTCAAAACTTCTATTTCAAAACCCCCTTTTCAAAACTCTCACTTTGATTTCAAGAGATAAACCTTGTTTTCCCAAAATCTTCAAAACAGTGAGTCAAAACAGTGAGTGATCTGAGTTCAAAGATTTCTCTAGAACTCAATACTCAATGTATGGATGCAAGACCACTTGTAAAGTCTTCCTAACTCATTAGAGAATACCCATGATTTTTGGTTTGACTTGGAAATACTTGAAAATGGTCCATTTGGACCCAAACATTCTCTCCAGATATTCTGTTTTTGCTGTCACAGTATCTTGGTCTACTTTCAACTTGTTTTACAGAACACTTTTCCAAAACGAGTGGTCCTAACTTATTTTTCCCTTTAACTTCAATGTCTAAGGAAACTTTCTGTATAAAATGGGCCTCTAGATCATTTTTTTTTCATTTTCTAAGATTTTCTAATATTTCAGTCGACAGTACGAACTCTGTTTCTGGGTAACCTCCATTGTTCATATGATTTCTCTCAATCTGTAATAGTTATTAAAGATTGGATTTTTGGGTTGTGTTCTAGACACAATAAGGAAGATCTCCATAAAAATTCATGCATTGAAAACATTCCTAACCCCTCTTTTCAATTTCCAAAAGATCATGTTACTGTTCTATCTACTATTCACAGCAAGCACACTGA
The DNA here is from genome assembly GCA_033977485.1 of Hydrangea macrophylla. Classification (NCBI taxonomy): domain Eukaryota; kingdom Viridiplantae; phylum Streptophyta; class Magnoliopsida; order Cornales; family Hydrangeaceae; genus Hydrangea; species Hydrangea macrophylla. Next base: position 110,021,471 of record CM066988.1, on the reverse strand, counting down.
CACGACTTGAAATGTGTTCTCCGAAGAGTACGTCCAAGTGTAGACGGTCGCGTCGCGTTAAAACCGGTAAGACCAGGTCGAATCCCAAAGGACGGATTGTATAGGCGGAAGAATCTAGATTGAATCCTAGAATGAAATAAAAGATGATTTCTTTTAGATGGGAGGGAGTTATAACAGTCCTATAGAGCAAATGAAAGAAACAAAATAAAGTAAAGCAATAACTTAACTCAATTGAATTACAAGCTGTGATATGAAATCAATTATGAAAAGAATTGGGAGCATGTGAATCCACAAAGTACCAGCCACTACCATGATTTTAACAAAACAAACAGCTGGGGTTTTATCCTTAGAGTATTCCTTATTTCGAAAATGATTAAATTAAGCATTCTGGACACTAAGTATGTGAATTGCATGCATACTTAGTGGTTTGATTACCTAACTTATTTATGAAGGACTGAAATAAAAAGTTAATTAAAACCATGAACAATAACTAACAAATTGAGTATGAAATATTTAATGTGTTTGTTATGGGTGTTCACTAACTTAACTAACCAAAAGTACTCTTATTTCAAAATCAGATTGCAATTTGAACTAGAAAGATCGAATTGGGCTTAGTTTCTGAAACAAAAGTTACTGGAATACAAAAAGGAGTAAACCCAAGTCATAAACATACCAATCGATTGACATCATATCAATCGATTGATATGAAATGGCTTTCAATCGATTGACATCAGGGTCCAATCGATTGACTTGGAGTCAATGTCAATCGATTGAACTCTGTATTCAATCGATTGACATTGACTCTTTTACAGAATCATGGCAGAGGGCTGGGAACAATGTTTCTTCATATTATTCCCAACCAGGAACTACTCAGACATGTTGAATTTAATGAAAACAGAATTAATTCGAAGATGATTATAATCAAAAGGCATGGATTAAACTTAAACACAATAAATTTTCAAAAATCGAATTCAAATCAAACCAAGGTATCTTGCAATTACTCAAGCAGCAAAACCACAAGGGAAATGGAAATAAACCTGAACTTAAACTGAATTCAAAATTAAATAAATTCTCCACTATTCCTTTGCTTTGATCCGAAAAAACCATGGAAATCCTACAAAACCATCAAAAAAATGAGCCCACCCCTAGCCCTCTACACTCCCCTCTATATATAATGTCAGACATACAAGCTAGAGGCGTCCAGGTTCATTCCATAACGGCTGGTCGTCGCCTGATTGCTGAAATCTTGCGCCATTAAAACAGACTGTTTCCAGTTTAAGTCAATCGATTGACAAAGATGTCAATCGATTGATTAAGATGTCAATCGATTGACTAAGGTGTCAATCGATTGGTAAGGAAAACATGTCAATCGATTGATATTATGTCAATCGATTGGTATCAAGACTTCATCAATTTGTTTCTTGAGTTATTCCTTTCAACTTGTTATTCCTTTTAACTTCAGAACCTGCATTCAAAGATCTAAACACAACAACATACCACGAAAAATACATCATTGTGTAAAGAAACAAATTAAAACACAAGTGCAGGTAATACTAGAGAAATGAGGTTGAATCCAGTCAGTTTTTACTCCTTATCGAGCTAATATTAAGCAAATATCAGCTCTCATCACGACCCCCAACTAGCGCTTTGCTAGTCTCTAGCAATGAAGCGGAATTAACACAAATTAAGACGACCATCTATTTACGTTACAGTTTTATTAAGCTAAAACAAAAGGGAAATCTTAACTCACTGTCGCAGGAATCGCGGTTGCATTTAGCGTTTGCAACAAGCCTTTGAACCCTTAGGTTTACCCTAAAGGACGAGTTGTGTCTCGTGAGGGTTTTCAGAGAATTTACCCACAAAATTCAAATGTCGAAATTTCCAAACTCGTCAAAGCTTCAATTTCTCATTTATGCTAAAAATTCTGCTTAACAAGGATATGAATTCCTTTATCATGCTATGGAAGTAAACAACATGTTTCAAAGTAACTATTCAAGTTAAACTACATTCACAGCATTTATATATCCTTGTGTGTGTGGGGAGTTAACAACTACGAGAGAAATCTTTATCTCAGAATTATTTAGATTGACATGTTTAAGACTTCATAGTTTCAATTCAATTCTCCCACGGTTTACGCTCAAAATAAAAATCACTCTGAAACTGGCGTAAAACTTATGCACTCATAGTATGAAGCTCAAATGAGTAAATGTAGAGGCAATCAAACATGCTTACATACTAGACACTGAAGAACGCTTATTTGAGGTGCATGAGTCTCATGGATAGAATACCAATTACAACAGGAGCGATCTACTGTGGAAAACTCATTTCATACTCGAGATTTGTTAAAATTAATCCAGAATCCTTAGGACTTGTGACAGAAATATGAGGAGAGGTAAGAAATAATGGACTGTGAAAAATGAGTTCAAGCATGTGACATAGTAAAACCAACTCCACTTCACACCTTTTATTTATCAATTCTCCAATCTCTTTTATTTATTGCTTTCCACTTTTCTTCTTCCTCTTCTTTTTTTTTTTTTTTTTTTATATATATATATAAATATCTGCAATCACTTCTCCTTTTTTTTTTTTTTTTTTTTTTAAAAAAAAAAAAAAAAAACTATTTTCACAAAACCGTCACATGCTTGATTATAAAAATGTGATTTTAGGTTGAGGCCTTGATTTGTGATGGGTAAGTGAGGTTTTAGACTTCTTCAAGAGATGAGGTGAGGAAACGATGGCCTAAATCATATTCTAGATATTATAACTTATCTCAAGTACTTCCTGAGTTTTAAAATCAGTAAATCCTGAACGTTCTCCTGATGCATCAGCCAAATGAAACAAGAATGAGACTCTCAACGAGATAAAAGTGTATTTCAAGAATTAACACGAGTTTTGTGATTAACCCTCAGAATAAAAGAATGGCTCAAAACTCACTAGGGTTAAAAGTTTCACTATTAATCCTTTAATCATGACAATCATATTTCATTCTCATTCAAAGATTCTTTCGTGATTGTCAACTCGTGCAAAATGTTTTCAGGATATATTCGTGCTATGGACGTAAAACCAGATTAGTGACTAAGTAACATGTAATCGAAATCCATAATATAACAAGGAAAACATGAATGCATCATTGCACAATAATTTGACTAAGAGAAACGAGGTTTTTATAGTTAGAAATTTTGACAACAGTTTTTGTTTTTTTTTTTTTTTTTTTTTTTTTTTTTTAAGAGAAAGTAACACATGGAAGTTCTAAAATTAAACAGGTGTGCGTCTAAGTTCAAGAAAACACAGGTGTTGGATATCTACTTCCTACCCCCAACTGAAATTGACATTGTCCCCAATGGAAATATTTCAAGTAAAAGAAGATATCACCTATTTTAATCATTTCAGCATAATTCGGAGAATTCACCTGTTTTAATAAAACAAACTCCCCAAACAACCAAGATCAAGAGCATATGGATAATAATCGAAAGTATCAACAATAGAAGCATAATCCATGAACAAAAAGAACTATCTGTAATACAAATGTCCAAAATCAATGAAGTCCAAGTACAGATTAAAACTACAACCAACCATTCTTCCCAGCTATCCAACCAACCAAAACTACTATCCACAATTATACCAACATATCCACAAATCAAACAAAAGGAATGCAAGAGAGATTACAAAATTAGAAACAACAAAATACTCTCTCGCTCTCCATCACTCCCTCCTAGGGCTCTGCAGGATCAACAGCTACCCCACCGTCACCCTCGGAAGCTGTCCCAGTCTGGGCGACAGCCGCCGGGTCACTCACAACTGGTGAGGGAACAGCAGCTGAAGGAGGTGGCGGTGGAGGTGTCTCTAAGGTAACGCCCTCTGGCTGAGCTGATGTCGAAGCTGGATCTGTCGGAGGAGGTGGCATAGATGAGCGCAAGGATTGCTCGATCCCAAGCAACATCAAAATCTGCTCAATCTGACCACTTAGCTGCCCGAGTCTTCCCTGAACAGCATCACGATCTAACGACATCTGGGCAGCTAACAAACACAACTCTGCAGAGAGCTCTCTGACCATCCCATGAAGCTGTAATCTCGCGGTTCGCTCCTCTACCAAGAAGTCGTAAATGGTCTGGAGAGATGGAGGGGTAGATGTGGATGCTGTAGGTGGTGTGGATGCTGTAGGTGGCTCACGCATCCTCAACTCATACTGACCCTCAGCCGCGGGCGGCGTCCCTGAGTCCTCATCCTCCTCCTCCTCAACTACAACCGTATCCTGACCCTCCGCCTCGGGCGTCCCTGGGTCCTCATCCTCTGACTCTGACGTTGTATCTCCCCTCTTCCTTTTCTTTTTCTTACTGCTCTCTCCCATCTTCCCTTTCCCCTTAGACAATTTTTTAAATTACGCTGCTGACTGTCTAGCAGCCGACTCACCAAAAACACCAATCTTTGATTTTAACTGCGCCTCTCCTGCTGGTATCACCAACCCTGCCTGCTCGCACACTCTATGTATCACCCATGCACCCTTGAGGTGCTGGGCCTTGCTAGGATGACGTGTAGGCTCAACTAAGAACTCGATGAAGAGCCGAGCGAGGCAAATAGGCAGACCAGTCCCAATAGCATATAGAACTCGCGCGTACCACCCAGCGAAATCTAACTTATAAGTCGTGGGGAGGATACAGCTGCAGAGAGTCAAATGTAGAAGATGATAGTCTGTCGTCAGGTCGTGGTCGTCGAATACTGTGATCCCTGAGTATTTCTTCACCTTCCCGCCTGAGATCTCTGTGGCCACAACATCATACGATGGAAAAGGACGGTCGGGATGAATAGGGTACATATGATCAGGAACCTCAGGGATACCAAGTGCCTGAGCGACTGTCGCTGGGCTGAACTCAATTGCCCGTCCTGATACACACGAGAAATATGTGTAAGGGACGTTCGGCACCTTAACCAAACTGGCACATGCTGGCCGAATCCACGAAGCATATACTTTCTTATCTGCTGTAAGAACTGGGAGCCAATCGGGAAAAGCTCTAAGGCGGGTGAGATGGAATGGGGTCTTATCATCGCTCCACAAATTCTCGAACTGCCTTTCCACCATGATTGCGCGCGTTCGGAAGTATTTGGTGTACCATGTGTTCTCTTTGGCGTTCCTGAACCCGTGAACGAGAGGTGGGTCAGGAATCTCGAGAGACGTAGATTTTTCCGGGTGGGGCCCACTGTCCTTGGGCTTCGGAGCCATAGGAGCTGCAATAGAAGCATAACAGAGAGTTAGGATGAAAGAATTTAGAATCTGCATCTCTGTTTATGTCAATCGATTGACATAAATTGTCAATCGATTGAAGTTGTGTTCCAATCGATTGAACCCTGATGTCAATCGATTGACATCAGTGATCATGGGGGGCTGCCCACAACAAGGTCTCACGTCCCCCCATCATAAAACTAATGGTCTCTAGATCATTAGGGACTCCCTCAATCGATTTAAACAATAAAAAGGATGAGAGAGTGGAATGGGTTTGGGGGGGGTTACCTCAACCGGAATCGCGGCAAAAAAATTTGCCCCCGAATAAGCTGACGACGAGATTGATGATGATGATGAAAATGATGGTGATGATGTTAGGCCCGAATCCCTCTCCTTTTTCCTCACTCTGTGTCCACACGGGGACAGAGGCGGTGGAGATGGTGTGGGTGAAAGCGACGGTGGAGGATGATGATGAAGATGATGATGATGTACGTTATGGGAGGGGTTTCTTTCTCACTCCCTCAGAATCGCCTTCTCCCTCTCTCTCTCACAGAATTTTGAAATGAAATGAGAGAGAGGGAGAAGAACAAACATTACGTCTGTGAGAAATGTCAATCGATTGACATTAGATATCAATCGATTGAAAAAGAATTCAATCGATTGACTTAAACGTTCAATCGATTGACACAGAAAATGTTCAATCGATTGACAAACATATTCAATCGATTGACTTGAGAATTGCATGTAATCACCCCCAACTGTTTAAGAATGCATTTTTACGACAGAAACAATACTTTTGATCATTCAAACAAGGATTAGACCCATCAATCACACAAATAGGAAGAATTTATTCCAAACATCATCAATTCAAAGTTCAAAATGGATTATTGTCATCCAAGGAGTACAAGATCTTGGTCGAGAAACAAACAAACAAACAAAAAGAAAAACAAGAATAAAATTCTGTCTTATTCAACTGCTACAAGAACTATCAATTCTGCTCAGGTTCAGGGGAAGAAAAGTCTTCTCCTACAGCATAATCCACGGAGTACTCCACAACTTCTCCGTCTGAATCGATTTGAAGGTCTTCCAGAATTTCTCGAACTGCGCAAAGCAAATCCCAGGTATTCATATTGGCGATTACCGCAATAGGGGAATCTGGGCATGAACTGGAAAGTGGAGTAAAAATTGGCCTTTCTTGCTCCCTCTGTTCTGGGGTTCCTGGAGAACGGACCCCATGGTAGAGCAAATGTGGTAGGTAATGCAATGGATTCATCCTACAGCCAATCAAAAGACAGAATAAGAATAAAAGGAAACAAAGAAGCACACAAAGAAAAGAAAACTACTATACAACAACATCAGGTTCTCAAATTTCAAGAAGAATAATCAGGATCATCCAGGTGGATGGTCTCTGATTCTGGTTCGAACCTCTCCAAAAATGGTTTTAAACGTTGTCCATTGACTTTAAAAGCATTACCATTCTTGGGATTAACGATTTCTATTGCTCCGTGTGGAAACACTTCCTTGACAACAAATGGTCCTATCCACCTTGACCTCAGCTTCCCGGGAAAGAGATGAAGTTTTGAATCGTAAAGTAACACTTTCTGCCCCGGTTCAAGCTTCTTTCTCAAGATCGATCGATCATGCTTAGCTTTTAATTTTGACTTATAAGTTCGAGCACGATCATATGCATCATTCCGGATCTCTTCCAATTCATTGAGTTGTAATTTTCTCAATGTACCACTTTCATGGATATCAAAATTTAGCAATCTCGTTGCCCAATATGCCTTATGCTCCAATTCCACAGGCAAGTGGCAAGCTTTTCCATAAATTAGCCTGTAGGGAGACATCCCAAGATTCGTCTTATACGCTGTCCTGTACGCCCACAAAGCATCAGTTAAACGTGACGACCAATCCTTTCTATTGATGTTAACAGTCTTTTCCAGGATATGTTTGATCTCCCTGTTGGCTAACTCTGCCTGACCATTTGACTGTGGGTGATATGATAAAGCAACCTTATGGTTGACCCCATACTTCTTCATCAGCGCCTCAAAGGGCTTATTGCAGAAATGGGTTCCACGATCACTAATCATGGCCTTTGGTGTTCCGAATCTTGACAGAATATTCTCCTTTAAGAATGAGATCACTGTTCTGTGATCACTTTTTCTTGTCGAAATGGCCTCAACCCACTTGGACACATATTCGACCGCCAGAAGAATATATTTGTAATGTGATGATGGCGGGAATGGTCCCATGAAATCGATGCCCCAGCAATCAAAGATTTCAATAGTCATGATCGGGGTCATCGGCATTTCATTTCTCTTTGACAAGCTTCCCAACATTTGGCATCTAGCACATGCTCTACAAAATGCATAACAATCTTTAAAAACTGTCGGCCAGTAGAAACCACTACTAAACACTTTTTGAACAGTTTTCTGAGCTGAGAAATGGCCACCGCAGGCCTCTGAGTGGCAAGAAGCTAGAATTTGAGAGATATCCTCCTCAGGGACACATCGCCTGATTACTTGATCCGCACAGTACTTAAACAAGTACGGATCATCAAAGTAAAACCATCGGGCGATGGATAGAAACCTCTTTCTGTCAGGGGTGGACCAATGAGATAGAGTCTCCCCTGTTGCCAGGTAATTGACAATGTCAGCATACCAGGGCAGACTAGTTGCAGCAAAAAGTTGCTCATCTGGGAAAGATTCACTGATCGGAATAGATTGTGAAGAATTGTCTTCAAACGTCAATCGTGAGAGGTGATCAGCTACAACATTCTCCACCCCCTTTTTATCTTTGATAACCAAATCAAATTCTTGGAGCAGAAGAATCCAGCGTATCAATCGCTGTTTTGTATCCTTCTTGGATAACAGATACTTCAATGCAGCATGATCAGTGAAGCAAATGATCTGCGAGCCAATCAGATATTGCCTGAATTTCTCTAGTGCAAATACAATTGCTAGCAACTCCTTTTCGGTAGTAGAGTAATTACGTTGAGCTCCATCAAGGGTTCTGCTAGCGTAGTAGATCACAGTAGGCTTCTTATCTTTCCTTTGCCCTAAAACAGCTCCGATCGCTGTGTCACTCACATCACACATCAGCTCAAAAGGAAGACTCCAATCTGGAGATTGCATTATCGGAGCTGTTGTGAGGTGATGTTTGAGTTTATCAAAGGATTCCTGACACTTGCTGTTCCATTCAAATGGTTGGTCCTTAACAAGGAGTTGACATAGTGGTCTAGATACAGCACTGAAATCCTTAATAAACCTCCGGTAGAAACCGGCGTGACCTAGAAACGATCATATTTCTTTCACTGTAGTGGGGACAGGAAGATTGGAAATTATATCGATCTTCGCCTTGTCTACTTGTATTCCCTCAGCAGACACTATATGTCCCAAGACAATCCCTTTCGTCACCATAAAGTGACATTTTTCCCAGTTGAGAACCAAATTCTTTTCCTCACATCTTTTCAAGACTTTCTGGAGGTTTTCCAAGCAATCATCAAAGCTGCTTCCAAATACAGAGAAATCGTCCATAAAAACCTCCATAATCTTTTCCACCATATCGCTGAAGATGGTCAGCATGCACCGCTGAAAAGTAGCAGGTGCGTTGCACAATCCGAATGGCATCCGGCGATATGCAAATGTGCCAAACGGGCAGGTAAAAGTGGTTTTCTCTTGATCAGCAGGATCAATTTCAATTTGGTTATAACCACTATAACCATCCAGGAAACAATAGAATTGGTGACCCGCTACCCTTTCGAGCATTTGATCCATAAATGGCAATGGAAAATGATCTTTCCGAGTTACCGCATTCAACCTTCGATAGTCAATACACATGCGCCAACTTGTGGTTACACGTGTGGGAACCAATTCTCCTGCTTTATTTTCTACCACTGTAATGCCAGCTTTCTTCGGCACTACTTGAGTCGGACTTACCCAAGGACTATCCGAAATTGGATAAATAACCCCAACATCCAGCAACTTCAAAACTTCCTTCTTCACCACCTCTTGCATGTTTGGGTTAAGACGCCTTTGCATTTGACGACAAGGTTTGGCATCTTCCTCAAGGTAAATCCTGTGGGTGCATATGGATGGACTAATTCCTCTTAAATCAGCAACGGTCCATCCTAACGCACTCCTGTGTTGCTTAAGCAACTGTATCAGTTTGCCTTCCTGTTCGTGATTTAAAACAGATGAAATTATCACAGGAAAGGTCTTCTCTTCTCCCAGGAATACGTATTTCAATTCTTTTGGGAGTTCTTTCAGTTCCAACTCTGGAAATTGCAGGTTTGACGGCACAGCCAACTTGGTCTTTGGCGGTAGCTGCTCATATTGAGCCGTCCACATTGTTCTTGCAACTTCCTCTTCAGCAACCTCCAAGATAGAACATATCTGACTCATTCTTTCATCTTGTGGAGTGTATCTTTCCAATTCATAACATGAGTTAGTCATAACAGACTCCACAGGATCAGAGTGAGCAGTTGAATCAAAGCAATCTTGAATTACTGCTTCTACCCAATTCACCTCCTCTTCCTCATCATCAAAATCTTCAATTTTTGGATTTGAAAAGATCTTGATATTCAATGTCATGTTTCCAAAAACAACGGTCATAACTCCACTCCTTACTTTAATCGTCGCATCAATTGTCGCGAGGAAAGGACGTCCAAAGATCACTGGAATCTGAGATTTAGCATTGTAGACTGGTTCAGTATCCAGAACAACAAAGTCAACAGGAAAGACAAAGGTGTCAATCTGGACTAAGACATCCTCCAGCACTCCTCGCGGGTATTTAATTGATCGATCTGCCAGTTGGAGAGTAATGCGAGTGGGCTTTAGTTCTCCTAACCCTAACTGTTGATAAACAGTGTAAGGTAAGAGATTAACACTCGATCCTAAATCGAGTAACGCATTGTTCACTTTCTTCTGACCGATTATACAAGAAACTGTTGGTGTGCCTGGATCCTTGTATTTAGGAGGCAAATCGTGTTTTACGATCGCACTTGCCTGGCATGCCAAGTAAGCACTCTTCTTAACACTTTGCTTCCTCTTTACAGTGCACAAGTCTTTTAGGAACTTGGCGTAGGAAGGTACTTGTTTAATTGCGTCTAGGAGTGGGAGATTGATCTTTACCTGCTTGAATAACTCCAGAAACTCCTGACTTTTCGTTTCTTGTTGAGGTTTCTTCAACCTCTGAGGATATGGTGCCGGAAAAGGACATTTGGTTGCCTCCTCAAGGAGGGGTTCTTTTCCAGGTCTCCTCTTTATATCATTATCCTCGGGAATTGTTGTTTTGGGCTTAACTGTTTCGCCCTCTTTTCTTTCTTCCACCAATTCTTCTTCATTCTCTACCTCTTCTTCATCACTAACTACAGGTTGTGAGGGCAAAGAGACTTTCTCAATTTCTTTTCCACTCCTCAACACAGTTACCGCCTTGGCCTCCTCATGTGGTCCAGATCCCGAGGGTCCTGTACCCGAGTGTTGGCCTTTAGGATTTGGCTCTGGCTGTGGAGGGAACATAGTTCGTTTTCGATCCCCTTGTTGGGCAGCTAACCTCTCTACACTTGTGTTGAGTTTACTCATTAGCTGCATCATCTGCTGCATCATGAGTGTATTAGGATCCTCGTGTGCCTTCTTATGGGATGGCACATAAGTGTTTGATGAGGTTTGGTTGTTGCCCCCCTGACTATAGTTGGATTGAGGTGAATGATTTTGATATTGGTTCTGGTGATACCCTTGATTTTGTTGATAAGTAGGAGGAGGTTGGTAGCTCTGGTGGTACCCTTGGTTCTGAGGTCGGTATTGGCTTCCTTTATTCGGCTGCCACTGTTGAGATGGGTTTGCTGCAGCAGCACTGTTTCTTTGATCGAAACCAGGATGACTCCACCTATCATTGGGGTTGAAACGATTAGGGGCATTTACAGCATGTACCTCCACTGGACTCTGTTTTTGGTAAACAGGGTATATTTGGCAATGTTGAGAGGTATGCCCCATTTGTAGACAGCTTGAACATGATTCCTCAGATGCAACTTGTATCACCGGGTCCTTCTTTGCTTCCAAAATTTCCAATTTACGAGCCAGTTGCTCGTATTTCTCCAGTAAGCCATCTTCTGCCTTCAGCTGATAAATACTCTTTTTATTTGAACTTGAACTGGGCTGAGTTCTCGTCACTTGAGTTTCCCATTCCGGTGCATGTTCGGCTAACCATTCGAAATGAGCTTCTGCTTGGTCAGCATTCTTGCTCATGAATTCACCGTCACTCGTAGTTTCAACGAGCTTCTTTGACTTTGGACTTAGGCCATCAAAAAAAAAACTTATTGTTCGCCACTTCTCAAAACCATGATGCGGGCAGAGCAGTAACAAATCCTTGAAACGCTCCCATGCCTCAGCAAAAGTTTCTTCCTCTTTTTGATTATACATCTTGATTTGTCTCAAGATGTCAGTTGTTAATCGATTAGGGAAAAACTTTTTGAGGAAGGCTTCATGAATTGCTGGCCAAGTCGATATCGAATTCGGTTTGAGTGACAATAACCATGACTTCGCTTTGTCCTTCAAGGTGAAGGGAAAAAGTTTTAGTCGGATTATATCACTTGGGCAAGTCTGATCTGTGAAAGTACCACAAACATCTTCGAAATCTCGAATGTACAAGTATGCCTTCTCTTTATCCATCCCGTGAAATGTGGGTAACAGTTGAATCATCCCATTACGAAAATGGAATGTACCCGTGTGTGGAGGAATGCGGATACAAGAAGGTGTGGCAGTGCGATCAGGAGCCAAGAGTTCTCGTAAAGGTCGTTGACCATCATCAATGAGGTCATGCCTATTCTCTCCTTGCTGGCTCTCTGTATCAGACATTGAGTTGGAAGTGGATGGAGTGAAAATGGGATTATCAGCACTATGGATAGGATCTTCAAACAGATTTGTGATGAAGGCTTCAGTGGAATCAAAGGACATAGAAGGACACAACAATACGGCTTGTGTTCTGAAAATGGGATAAGAAAAGATTGGATCAAATCAAAATTCCTGGCCTTTGTTACCGTCCCCGGCAACGGCGCCAAAAACTTGACACGACTTGAAATGTGTTCTCCGAAGAGTACGTCCAAGTGTAGACGGTCGCGTCGCGTTAAAACCGGTAAGACCAGGTCGAATCCCAAAGGACGGATTGTATAGGCGGAAGAATCTAGATTGAATCCTAGAATGAAATAAAAGATGATTTCTTTTAGATGGGAGGGAGTTATAACAGTCCTATAGAGCAAATGAAAGAAACAAAATAAAGTAAAGCAATAACTTAACTCAATTGAATTACAAGCTGTGATATGAAATCAAATATGAAAAGAATTGGGAGCATGTGAATCCACAAAGTACCAGCCACTACCATGATTTTAACAAAGCAAACAGCTGGGGTTTTATCCTTAGAGTATTCCTTATTTCGAAAATGATTAAATTAAGCATTCTGGACACTAAGTATGTGAATTGCATACTTAGTGGTTTGATTACCTAACTTATTTATGAAGGACTGAAATAAAAAGTTAATTAAAACCATGAACAATAACTAACAAATTGAGTATGAAATATTTAATGTGTTTGTTATGGGTGTTCACTAACTTAACTAACCAAAAGTACTCTTATTTCAAAATCAGATTGCAATTTGAACTAGAAAGATCGAATTGGGCTTAGTTTCTGAAACAAAAGTTACTGGAATACAAAAAGGAGTAAACCCAAGTCATAAACATACCAATCGATTGACATCATATCAATCGATTGATATGAAATGGCTTTCAATCGATTGACATCAGGGTCCAATCGATTGACTTGGAGTCAATGTCAATCGATTGAACTCTGTATTCAATCGATTGACATTGACTCTTTTACAGAATCATGGCAGAGGGCTGGGAACAATGTTTCTTCACATTATTCCCAACTAGGAACTACTCAGACATGTTGAATTTAATGAAAACAGAATTAATTCGAAGATGATTATAATCAAAAGGCATGGATTAAACTTAAACACGATAAATTTTCAAAAATCGAATTCAAATCAAACCAAGGTATCTTGCAATTACTCAAGCAGCAAAACCACAAGGGAAATGGAAATAAACCTGAACTTAAACTGAATTCAAAATTAAATAAATTCTCCACTATTCCTTTGCTTTGATCCGAAAAAACCATGGAAATCCTACAAAACCATCAAAAAAATGAGCCCACCCCTAGCCCTCTACACTCCCCTCTATATATAATGTCAGACATACAAGCTAGAGGCGTCCAGGTTCATTCCATAACGGCTGGTCGTCGCCTGATTGCTGAAATCTTGCGCCATTAAAACAGACTGTTTCCAGTTTAAGTCAATCGATTGACAAAGATGTCAATCGATTGATTAAGATGTCAATCGATTGACTAAGGTGTCAATCGATTGGTAAGGAAAACATGTCAATCGATTGATATTATGTCAATCGATTGGTATCAAGACTTCATCAATATGTTTATTGAGTTATTCCTTTCAACTTGTTATTCCTTTTAACTTCAGAACCTGCATTCAAAGATCTAAACACAACAACATACCACGAAAAATACATCATTGTGTAAAGAAACAAATTAAAACACAAGTGCAGGTAATACTAGAGAAATGAGGTTGAATCCAGTCAGTTTTTACTCCTTATCGAGCTAATATTAAGCAAATATCAGCTCTCATCACACACTTTTACTTCCCTTCTTTGATTTGATGCTTACATGCACTCCAAATTAGCTCATGTCTTAGGAAGTAGTTCATACTACATTGGTACATATCCCATGATGATTTCCTTCATTCATTCATACACATTCTAGACTTCTAAGTCATTCTAGGAATCCATGAACACAAAGCACACTACAACCTTTACACATTCTATATACATATATACATTGCATCCATGCAAAGATTTGGGGCTTTTGTGAGTCCTAATCTAAGAAGATTATAAGGAATGATCATGATCACACGTTCATGCTCCCCCTCGATCTAATCCTCCTTTCTCATCCGTCCCGGGGATTGAGAGATCTTCTTTTTCTCAAAGATTAACATGCATCATACTAGCTTGCTAAGTATATTTCGATTTCTTTGATTATTTGTTTCAAGAACAATTCATGTCCTCTTTAGATTAGGAAAACTTAATTACTTGATACATGATTAGAAGATTTTTCCTAAGTTTACTTGTGTGATTTTTCACTTTACATTGTATGATATTTGACTTAGATCTTATGAATGATATCTTATTTTTAGATCTTCCATTTCAAATTTTCTTATGTGATGTAATATACTATCATAGTATTAATTGTCAAACCATACATAGTATAAGATGATTATTTGGATACTAATTGAGGCCCGTCGAAAGAGGGGGCGAGTTGAGGGTGTTTTAGTCGCGACAAAGGCTCCTTCCTCTCTCGTACCAAAATCCCGAGCCAAGTTCTTTGGTTATGAAGGGTCGGTGCCCTTTATCCATTTGGATGAGTCAAAATTAGGTTTCTTGGTTCCTTAAAGACCAAGCGGTGACTCTGTATCTGTTTTCAACGGACCTTTTCTTTCTTTGATCCAAATCAATTTCAAACAAAAACAAGCAAGTGGTGGAAGCCCGCGTGTCCACAATCTGGCGACTCTGCTGGGGATTTTTTTATTTTCAAAACAAAATAATACAGAGGTTTGACTCATAAGAAGCATCCTTAAAATCATCTTTTTACTGTGTCTTGTTCACCGCATTGCACTCCTGCATTTTCACCCTCCGACTGTGTCTGAAACGTGGTGCTGACATTGTTTAGGTCTTGCTGTGCCAGGGCACAAGTCACCGTTGATACTGTACCTTCCAAGGTATATCAAAAAGAGTAAAAACCTCCATACTGTCTCCCTAACGGTATATTGGAACTCTCGTCAACGGACCCTCTTTGACTAAATCCAGCCTTTGCATATAGATTCCTGTAGAACCTTTCATAGAACCGTTCATTTATCTTTTCAGATAGGACAATGTGATATAACTGATGTATGCCCTGACGGGATTACCTGCGCGGTGTAGATGCTTATGTGACATAAGGCAGAACCTCTTTCTTATGATCCCCAAGGCAATCACTCACATGTGATCACATTGAGTTGACCTGCCTAGGCACCATGACAAGGATGTCTGCTCCATGCTCACAAAGATATACACCGCAAACCTTGTTTGTTGGTCCTAAGATATAGGAGTATGAAAACCTGCTAGACAGTATGATCACTGTCACCATATTAACCAGTTTCTTCCAGAAACTCTGTCCAGATATCCTAGATATAACCATATTAACCAGTTTCTCCCAGAAACTCTATCCAGATATCCCATATATAACCATATTAACCAGTTTTTCCCAGAAACTCTGTCTAAATCTCCCAGATTTCCTAGATATACCAGTTTCTCCCAGAAACTCTGTCCTATCTTCCCAGATATACTAGTTTCTCCCAGAAAGTCTATCCAAATTTCCTAGAAATACCCAAAGTACCTGTTTTCCCAGAAGCTCTGCCCAAATCTCCCAGATTCTCCAAAAATCCCAGCATCTCTGCCCAAATCACCTAGAAATGCCCAGATATACTTGTTTCTCCTAGAAACTCTATCCAAGTTTTCCAGAAATACCCATAGTACTTGTTTCTCCCAAAAACTCTGCCCAAATCACCTAGAAATGCCCAGATATACTTTTTTCTCCTAGAAACTCTATCCAAATTTCCCAGAAATACCCATAGTACTTGTTTCTCCCAAAAACTCTGCCCAAATCACCCAGAAATGCCAAGATATACTTGTTTCTCCTAGAAACTCTATCCATATTTCTCAGAAATACCCAAAATACCATTTTCTCCTAGAAGCTCAGTCCAAATCAACTAGAAATCCCTATTTCTCCTAGAAACTCAAATGACTTCTAGAAATTTCTCCGAATCTTCCAAATCCCTGTTTCTCCCAGAAACTCTATTCCCGAAGTATCCTTGAAATCCCTGTTATCCCTCGGTGATCATACTGGAAAGTAAGGTTAGCACACTCTGTATGGCTAGGACCTTATATGTTTAACTGTTATCTGTTAGAAGTAGGGGCATCATATCGATTAGGGCTTGCATCCGCATGCTTGTCTCATATGCATACACGATTCGTGTCAGTCTACATGCACGCACATCTTGCCAATCTCACATGTATCAGTCTCTGCACATCAAGCGCATACATGTCATCATCCTCACCCATCTCAATCATTGTATAGAAGTCGTATACATACTGCAACCATCATCAGTTCACATCGATAAATTCTTTGAGACTCTCCCCACTAGGAGTCCATAAGAAGTATTTCGTGCCTCTATTAATTTGGGCTTTTACTTCTATTTGCAAAAAACATAGCCCCGGGTAAGGACACCTCTGTACCTTCCCAAATTCATTGTCTCAATCGTGGGCTAGCCCAGGCTATCATAAACCCGCCAATGGCCTACCAAGCTCTGGGGGAGAAAGTGAACAAACTACAAACCATTGGTGAACAACTAAGTTTAAGGATAAGCCGATTCGAGAAGATGGTGCAGAGCATCGATACAGGGAAGTATGGGTTGCCCAACGCCATCTATCCAAGCCTATTTCCACGTCCAAATCTCTACTTGTATCCAAACCCGCACTTTAGCCTTGGTAATCCTAGTCCATATCCAAATCCAAGAGCCACTCCAAGGACCCACTTGAACTCAAAGTTTAACAAAACCCGCAACCCAAGAACCTTCACCAACTTGGGTATGCCATTGTCCGTTATCCTTGATAACCTCATCAAAAAGGGGCACCTGCGACTCCTTCAGCCTCGTGCTGACATCCCTCCGCCTAGTTGTGACCTGTCCAAAATTTGTGCCTACCACCAAGGCCCAGGCCATGACACTAACAGCTGCATGCGCCTTCGCCATGATATCCAGGACCTCCTCGATCAGAAAATCATCGAGCCATCGCCCATCCAACCCTATGTCAACCAAAGTATCAGCTTCATCGAACCTAAAGCCCCTGGCTTACCTGTTCAAATGATCCCCTTTGCTGAGGCCAATGAGTGTTGAAGCTACGCAGTAAAGTGATGGTGTCTGGAACTTCTGCTAAAAAGAAAAAATAGAATAAGAATAATAAATGGGTCACAAAGACACTCCATTTGAGACCAAGTCGAGTCTGTTCTATATTTTGAGTCTATTTCAAGTTTGATCTTGTGGTCGAGTCTGTCTGTCATCGAGTTATTGTGAGTTTGTATCGAGTGATGTAATCATTCTCTTGTGATGGAATGAAGTCTCATTTTGCCTAATCTGATGTGTATAATCATAAGTGCATGAATCGCTGAACTGAAAATGTCACTTTTCAAATTACCATGGATATTACTCTGCTAATAAATTTTTGCATCAAACAAAAAAAAGAGAACCCTGAAAAGGTCAAAGTCGATTTCACGCTGGCAACGATGAAGAGCCGAGAATTGAATAGTCTTACTTTAAGAATTTAAAGATGCTTTTGCTCAAATCTCAAAAAGGTATACTTGAGACTGATTTGGGGCTTGCCCAACACCATTTCCACCATTTCTACCATTTCAAACCCTTGGACCCAACCCAATTGATAGCCGTGCGAACCTATGCGAACTTGGTCCTTGATGGTAGCCAAACATTTCAGTGAGTTTCATCTCCACCTTCAAAAAAAAAAAGGGCTCGCTAGGTTGAAAACCCGAAAGGGCACCTAGGCAAAAGTTAGAGCTGAAAAGGTATTGATTTCCAAAGATCTGACCCTAGCCAGTCAAAATTACTTTACAAATGAGAGAATTGTACACTTCAAAGTACATCATAAAAACGTGCCTAGATCACATTTCAAAAGGCTCGAAACAACCACAAATAAATGCCAAGAACTGACGTGTACATTCTGGAATTTCGAGGTTATGATCGGAAGATCTCACATGAATCAACTATGTGAAAAGGAAAATTGACTGGCTAGGCAAAAAAAGGATCAATCCTCAAAAGAAAAAGAAAAAGAAAAGAAGAAAAAGAATAGAAAAAGAAAAGAAAAGAAAGGGAGATGGAAACTGAATCCTCCTCTTCAAGGCTACCATAAGTAACCCAAGTTTGAATTTCTTTGACGATTGGTTTGAAAAACCCTCATACCTCAACCTTTCCAAAAAGACCTTGCCTTGAACTACGCTTGACCTGATTCCCAATCAGGGATACGTAGGCAACCGCATCGGTTCGGTCGACACCATCATAATCACCCCCCTTTTCTTTCAAAACTTTGGCTTGAACTACGCTCGACCTGATTCCCACTCGGGGATACGTAGGGAACCGCATCGGTTCGGTCGACACCATTATAACCAAACCAATTTCTTTCAAGACCTTGCCTTAAACTACGCTTGACCTGATTCCCACTCGAGGGTACGTAGGTAGCCGCATCGGTTCGGTCAACGCCATCGTAATCACCCCCCTTTTCCTTCAAAACTTTGGCCCGAACTACGTTGGACCTGATCCCCGCTCGGGGGTACGTAGGCAGACTTTCAAAAAGAAAACAAGGATGGCTCGCTAGGTCAAAAATTCGAAAGGACGCCTGGGTAAAAATTAGAGTTAAATCCAAGGTGAGCAATAACAAAAGAGATAAAAGAGCTCGCTAGGTCACCTCACTGGTGCCTAGGCAAAAGTTATGAGCATTTGAGAGATTAAAGTCATGGTCCTTGCCTCAAGCCAGAAAATCACCTTCCACACTAGAGGCAAACTTCGGCCACCTACCTCGTTTGCCTGAATTTTACTATCTACCCTTCATACAAGGGGCAAACTTCGGTCACCTACCTTGTTTGCCCAAAACCTTCGAACAACCATCTTCCAAACTAGGGGCAAACTTCGGTCACCTACCTCGTTTGCCTATGAACTAGGGGCAAACTCCGTTTGCCTAACACGATCCCTTCACACCAAAGGGTGAGTTTTCAAGTCATCAAGTTGTTTTGAAATTTTTTGAAATAGAGTATCTTTTATTCTAAAATCTAAGGCACTAATTCCAAGCACTTCTTGGGAAAAGCAAAGAATTGATTAGATCAATAGGGAAGAATTTTCAAAAACCAGATTTATCAGCAAAGTGCTATCACATTAAGATGAGGAGTGAACATAAAGATGAGCGGTACATCGCTTATGACAAAGACACATTGAATTATGCTAATTTGGGCACTTCGTGTCATTACTTCTGTCAAGTCAATCCTTGTTTAGTTGAGTCAGTAATAATCTAATTGAAACTGTATCAGAGTTCAAGGTTCATACAGACCAATCCAATTTTCCTTGTCATCATTGTTGCTGTCAAGTCCATTTATCCTAATGGTCTCAAATGTGTGGGTTTAAAGTGATTACCAATTACAAAACCTGTGGATACAAGCAGAAATTCCAAACACCATTACTGCACTTGTCAAGTATACAACATGATATGAGTCCCAAGAACCTCCAGCATTGGTGACACCCCTCCGATCACATTCACTTGCCTTTACAAAATCAATTCACAAGATCCACTGGCTATCTTGTACCAGCTCCTCAGCAGCCAACCCAAAATCATGTCACAAATGTTCTTCATCTGCTGCTGAATTACTCTATTCGCAGTGCAACCATTCATTCCCCAGTCGAATCTTCTCATCCCCAACAAAGTCTTTCCCAACAGAGCTGGTTCATCTCCAGAAAAGTGTCCTGAACGAATATGGTGTGTCTCAGTCAAGACCACAGAAGAAACCACTTTCATCCCTAGCAGAGTCGCTTCACCCCCCAGCAGATTCAATTTAATCCCCAGCAGGCATATCAATTCGTTAGTTCTTCTAATCAAGGTTAGTCCAATCGTCAGTTCAATCCATGACAGTCACAGTAGTTCTCTGTCGACTCGTCATCTCGATTCGTACATCATCACAGTTAGTCCAACCGTCTGTTCAATCCGTGACAGTCACAATAGTTCACTGTCGACTCGTCATCTTGATTTAAACATCGTCAGTTCAATCCGTGACAGTCACAGCAGTTCACTGTTGACTCGTCATCTTGATTAGTCCATCTCAGTTCAATCCATGATAGTCACAATAGTTCACTGTCGACTCGTCATCTCGATTCGTACATCGGCAGTTCAATCATGACAGTCATAGTAGTTCATTGTCGACTCGTCATTTTGATTCGTAAATTGTCAGTTCAATCCGTGACAGTCACAGCAATTCACTGTCGACTCGTCATCTCGATTCGTACATCGGCAGTTCAACCATGACAGTCACAGTAGTTCACTGTCGACTCGTCATCTTGATTCGTACATGGTCAGTTCAATCCATGACAATCACAGTAGTTCACTGTCGACTTGTCATCTCGATTAGTACATCATCAGCCCTCTAGATTGAGGCAAATCCTTCATCATCATCCCTCTAGATTGAGGCAAATCCTTCATCGCCGTCCCTCTAGATTTAGGCAAATCATTCATCATCAGCCCTCTAGATTGAGGCAAATCCTTCATCGTCAGCCCTCTAGATTGAGGCAAATCCTTCATCTTCAGCCCTTTAGATTGAGGCAAATCCTTCATCATCAGCCCTCTAGATTGAGGCAAATCCTTCATCAGCAGCCCTCTAGATTGAGGCAAATCCTTCATTGCCGGCCCTCTAGATTGAGGTAAATCAGTCATCATTAGCCCTCTAGATTGAGGTAAATCCTTCATTGTCAGCCCTCTAGATTGAGGTAAATCCTTCATTGTCAGCCCTCTAGATTGAGGCAAATCCTTCATCGCTAGCCCTCTAGATTGAGGCAAATCCTTCATCATCAGCCCTCTAGATTGAGGCAAATCCTTCATTGTCAGCCCTCTAGAGTGAGGCAAATCCTTCATTGCTAGCCCTCTAGATTGAGGCAAATCCTTCATCATCAGCCCTCTAGATTGAGGCAAATCCTTCATTGTCAGCCCTCTAGATTGAGGCAAATCCTTCATCATCAGCCCTCTAGATTGAGGCAAATTCTTCATCATCAGCCCTCCAGATTGAGGCAAATCCTTCATTGTCAGCCCTCTAGATTGAGGCAAATCCTTCATTACTAGCCCTCTAGATTGAGGCAAGTCATTCATCATTATCCCTCTAGATTGAGGCAAATCCTTCATTGTCAGCCCTCTAGATTGAGGCAAATCCTTCATTGTCAGCCCTCTAGATTAAGGGAAATCCTTCATCACCAGCCCTCTAGATTGAGGCAAATCCTTCATCGCCAACCCTCTAGATTGAGGCAAATCCTTCATCGCCAGCCCTCTAGATTGAGGAAAATCCTTCATCATCAGCCCTCTAGATTGAGGCAAATCCTTCATCACCAGCCCTCTAGATTGAGGCAAATCCTTCATCGCCAAATCCTTCATCACCAGACCTCCAGATTGAGGCAAATCTTTCATTATAAACCCTTTAGGTTAGGGTAGAACTTCCACATCTATCAATCATTTTAAAGAGATTCTCAGAGAGTCCATCAGCTCCTGAAGGCCCTAATCGGTTCTTTTGGATTGAGCATTACATAATTTGATCAATCACGAGAGATTCAGAGATGGATCCTAGTTCTCGGTCATTTCGATCAACCGTGAGAGATTTGGAGACGAATTCTGGATCTAGTGCAGAAGTTAAAAGAGATTCCTGAAGAATCCTCCACTATCCCTAGCAGAAGATAACGACAATCAAAACCAACTCTCAGGATCAGCCAACAATTGAAAGCACCGCCCGCAGTCAAATCACCCTGATTCCCAGGGCAAGCATTGTCAATTCACAATTTAAGGCTCCGTGTCCATTGATTATCATGAGCTTCCTCACCTATTGTAAGCCTCCTCACTCCTTTATCCAATTATCATGAGCTTCCTCACCAACTCAGCTATCGAACTTTCTCACCAAACAAATATCATGAGCTTCCTCACCAACTCAACTATCGTGAGCTTCCTCACTCCTCTGTCCAAAATCATGAGCTTCCTCACCAAACAATTATCATGAGCTTCCTCACCAGCTCAGCTATCGAACTTTCTCACCAAACAATTATCATGAGCTTCCTCACCACTCGGTTATCGTGAGCTTCCTCACTCCTTCATCCAAAATCGTGAGCTTTCTCACTTATCGTGAGCTTCCTCACTCCTTCGTCTAAAATTATGAGCTTTCTCACTTTTCGTGAGCTTTCTCACTCCTCTGTCCAAAATCATGAGCTTCCTCACCACTCATTTATCGTGAGCTTCCTCACTCCTTCCTTCGAAACCATGAGCTTTCTCACTTATCGTGACCTTTTTCCTCGCTCATTTTTTGTGAGCTTCCTCACTCATCGTGAGCTTTCTCACATGTCAATTATCGTTAGCTCCTCACTTATTATGAGCTTCCTCACTCATTTGTCCAAAATTGTGAGTCCCCCTCACCTACCTATTGATTATTGTGAGCTTCCTTGCCTATCGCTTATCGTGAGCTTCCTCACTCCTTTGTCCAAGATCATGAGCTTCTTCACTAATTATGAGCTTTCTCACTTGTCGCTCTTGAGCTTCCTCACTCTAGTTTCCTCAAACTGTCAGTTATCGTGAGCTCCCTCACTTGACGGTTATCTTTAGTTATCATCCTCGAGGACCCCACGCCCGATCTGTTTTGCTTACAAAGCACACTTCCCAAATTCCAGAAGTTTGCCCCTAGACCCAGAGTCTTCTAAACCTTGATGTCCTTATCCGAGTCATCCACATCACAGTCACCAGCACAATACCAGCCCACTCAGAGTGGCACACCCCACAGCACATGCTCACACTAGGGTCGTAATACTAGACACGATAGGACTCATGACACAATTCATATCACATCCATGTATGGCATATCAATCATATAGCATAGCATCCGCCTGATTGTTGTGTATATACATGTGTGATTTATTCCGTTGTGCCCCGAACTACGTCCTGGTCTGATTCCCCTTGGGATACGTAGGTAGCTCACGCAGAGCACGACTAGCACTAGGCCTCAGCATCATTGCATTTTTTGCAACGCTTTTTATCCTAGATCTATAGCCTCCAAAAAGTCCTGTCTCTTTAAAGCTTTGGCACTCGCTTGCGACATGCGTTGCCTCGCAAGTTCATGCCAAAGAGGGGCAAACTGTAGACACCCCATTTTGTCGGCTATCAGATTTAGAAGACCCATAGCTTGGTGGTTCACAATGATAGAAAAGACTCAAAAGGACTCCTGGAAGTTGGTTCTATTTCTCAAAATGCTCAGAATGACCAAAATGCCCCTGAAAGCCTAAAAGCTCCCAAATTTGGACCAAAAGTTATGGAAACATGCTACGTCGTAAGAAAAATGATAAAATGAGTTTTTAAGTAAAATCGGATGAAATCATCAGCTCTCAGAGACCCCTGGAAGACCCGAAAGTTCCCGGAAAATCCCCGTTGACCAGTTTGACCAAGGTTTGACCAGGTTTGACCAAGTTTGACCAAAATCATCCAAATTCGCTGGGAT
The DNA here is from genome assembly GCA_033977485.1 of Hydrangea macrophylla. Lineage (NCBI taxonomy): Eukaryota > Viridiplantae > Streptophyta > Magnoliopsida > Cornales > Hydrangeaceae > Hydrangea > Hydrangea macrophylla. The sequence continues at coordinate 109,997,819 of CM066988.1, read as the reverse complement.
CATTTTAAATCATGTGGAAAGTATTAAAATGAGTTTTAAAAGAAAATCGAGCGAAAACGTCAGCTCTTGGGAGCTCCCAGAGGTTTCCAGAACTTCCCGGGAATCCCAGATTTGACCAGTTTGACAAAATTTTGACTTTAGAACCGGAGCACCGTAATAATTTTCAAATATTTTTCATGGATACTAAAGGTCAATAGCTTTCCAATGGTATATCGCACATAATTTTTGGAGTTAAAACGAGTCTATCGTGAATTTCCGAAGGCGAAAAAGGCGATCAAATCGGCTTTTATCGCAAATACCGCAAAACTTTTCAAAGTGACCTATCCCCGAATTATTTTTTATGTAAAATAGACTCCATTACCTTTCCAACGGTATATCACAACCTCAATTTGGAGTTTGTATGCATTTGTTTGTGAATTTTGGACAAAATAGGGCTCTTTCGCGAATACCGGAACCTCTGGAGGCCTAAATACAATTATCTGGACCAAGGAGGAGTAGTGCCGCCGCGGCACTGGCCCACTGCCGCCGCAGCACAGGCCCAGTATCTCCACGGCACTCTCTTCCAGAACTGTATGTTTTTGTAATTTCTTTTGGGGGTCCAATTTGATTAATTAAAAACCAAAGCGATGTAGTTTTATGTTTTCAGTTGTTTTGGATCATTGAGAGTACTTCTAAAACTCTAAAACCACCCCAAATTAGCCTGTATAAACCCCCCATTGCTCTTCATTTGGGGGAGGGGGGGGGGGGGGGGGGGGGCAAGTGCAAAGCTTGACAAAGTTGTAGAGAGAAAGAGATAGATTAGAAGTGAGAAATGAGCTTCCTCCTATTATTTTGCTATAGAAAGTGAGTTCCAATCTTGTTTTCCTCCACCATTCTTCAATTTACTTCATCATCAATACACCCAATCACCATTTCTCTAAGCATTTTTGAGTTAGGAAGCTACTTCCATGTCCAAATGTCTATATCTATGAGTGAAACACCAAGCTACAAGTCCAATATCACATTGATTATCATCTATTGATTGTTATTTACTTACTTGTTCATATCATGTTCATCTCTTCCTAACCTCATTTCTTTTTTGACATTTTTATTTACTTACTAGTTCATCATCCTCTAAATGATGACATGAAGTTTGAGGTGAGTGAATCCTTATGGATAGTAGCTCTTGACCTCAAAAACATGTTTGATAGATGATGATTATAACTTCAATACCTCCAAGGTATCCTTGAAGTTATGTTCAAAATAAAAATGAATCTCTCCAATAATATTGGGGGTTCTTGATAATGAGTTTGATGTTGATATTCCAAGAGGTTATAATCCCCATTTGATGTTGAAAATATACTTTCAAAACCTCTATTTCAAAACACCTCTCAACCCCTCTCATTTTGACTTCAAGAAAGAAAACTCAAGTTTTTCCCAAAATCTTCAAAACAGTGAGTCAAAAAAGTGAGTGATCTGAGTTCGAAGATTTCTCTAGAACTCAATACTCAATGTATGGATGCAATATCACTTGGAAAGTCTTCCTAACTCATTAGAGAACACCCATGATTTTTGGTTTGACTTGAAAATACTTGAAAATGATCCATTTGGACCCAAACATTCTCTCCAGATATTCTGTTTTTGCTGTCACAGCAGCTTGGTCTACTTTCAACTTGTTTTACAGAAAACCTTTCCCAAAATAGTAGTCCTAACTTATTTTTCCCTTGGACTTCAATGTCTTAGGGAACTCTCTGTATAAAATGGGCCTCTAGATCATTTTTTTTCATTTTCTAATAATTTTTGAAATTTCAGTCGACAGTACGAACTCTGTTTCTGGGTAACCTCCATTGTTCACATGATTTCTCTCAATTTGTAATAGTTATTAAATATCGGCCTTTTGGGCTGTGTTCTAGACACAATAAGGAAGATCTCCATAAAAAATCATGAATTTAAAACATTCCTAATCCCTCTTTTCAATTTCCAAAAGATCATGTTACTGTTCTGTCTACTATTCACAGCAAACACACTTTTACTTCCCTCCTTTGATTTGATGCTTACATGCACTCCAAATTAGCTCATGTCTTAGGAAGTAGTTCATACTACATTGGTACATATCCCATGATGATTTTCTTCATTCGTTCATACACATTCTAGACTTCTAAGTCATTCTAGGAATCCATGAACACAAAGCACACTACAACCTTTACACATTAATCTATATACATACATTGCATCCATGCAAAGATTTGGGGCTTTTGTGAGTCATAATCTAAAAAGATTATAAGGAATGATCATGATCACACGTTCATGCTCCCCCTCGATCAAATCCTCATTTCTCATCCGTCCCAGGGATTGAGAGATCTTCTTTTTCTCAAAGATTAACATACATCATACTAGCTTGCTAAGTATATTTCGATTTCTTTGATTATTTGTTTCAAGAACAATTCATGTCCCCTTTAGATTAGGAAAACTTAATTATTTGATACATGATTAGACGATTTTTCCTAGGTTTACTTGTGTGATTTTTCACTTTACATTGTATGATATTTGACTTAGATCTTATGAATGATATCTTATATTTAGATCTTCCATTTCAAATTTTCTTCTGTGATGTAATATACTATCATAGTATTAATTGTCGAACCATACATAGTATAAGATGATTATTTGGATGTTAATTGAGGCCCGTCGAAAGACGGGGCGGGTTGAGGGTGTTTTAGTCGTGACAAAGGCTCCTTCCTCTCTCGTACCAAAACCCCGAGCCAAGTTCTTTGGTTATGAAGGACCGGTGCCCTTTATCCATTTGAGTGAGTCAAAATTAGGTTTCTTGGTTCCTTAAAGACCAAGTGGCGACTCTGTATCTGTTTTCAACGGACCTTTTCTTTCTTTGATCCAAATCAATTTCAAACAAAAATAAGCAAGTGGTGGAAGCCCGCATGTCCACACACGCGGAATCGGTCGTCCACTCTTTCGTTGGTTTAAAATTAATTTGGATCGAAAAAAAAGGAAGAAAGGTCTGTTGAAAGATACAAAGTCGCCACTTGGTCTTTAGGGAACCAAGAAACCCAATTTGACTCACACAAATGGATAAAGGGCATCGGTCGTTCATAACCAAAGAACTTGGTTCAGGGTTTTGGTACGAGAGAGGAAAGAGCCTTTGTTGTGACTCAAACACTCTCAACTCACCCGTCTTTCGACGAGCCACAATTAGCATCGAAATAATCATCTTATACTATGTTTGGTTCGACAATTAATACTCGAATAGTATATTACATCACATAAGAATCTTGAAATGGAAGATCAAAAGATAAGATATCATTCATAAGATCTAAGCTAAATATCTTACATTGCAAAATGAAAGATCACACAAATAAACCTAAGAAAAATCGTCTAATTATATATCAAGTAATCAAATTTTCCTAGTCTAGAAAGGGGACATGAATTGTTCTTGAAACAAAATAATCAAAGAAATTAAAACATGCTTAGCAAGCTAGAATGATACATGTTAATTTTTTTGAAAGGAAGACCTCTCAATCCCCGGGACGGATGAGAAATGATGATTAGATCGAGGGGAAGCATGGACGTATGATCCAACTCATTCCTTATAATCTTCGTAGATTAGGAGTCACAAAAGCCCCAAATCTTGCATGGATGCAATGTACGATCCTAGAATGTGCAAAGGTTGTAGTGTGTTTCTGTGCATGGACTTTCTAAAGTGTCTTAGAAGTCTAAAATATGCATGAATGCATGAAGGAAATCATCATAGGATATGTAAAAATGTAGTATGGACTACTTCCTAAGATATGAACTAATTTGGAGTGCATGTGAGCATCAAATCAAATAATGAAAGTAAAAGTATGCTTGCTGTGAATAGTGGACAGAACAGTGAGTTGATCTTGTAAAAGTGGAAAAGTGGGGTTAAAAATATTTTTAGTTCATAATTTTTTATGGAGATCATCCTTATTGTGTTTAGAACACATATCAAAAATCCAATCTTCAATAACTATTACAGATTAAGAGAAATCATATAAACAATAGAGGTTACTTAGAAACAGAGTCCGTACTGTCGACTGAAATGTTGAAAAATCTTAGAAAATGAAAAAAAAAAAACATCTAGAGGCCTATATTACGCAAAAAGTTCCCTAAGACACTGAAGGTCAAGGGAAAAATGAGTTTGGACCACCCCTTTTGGAAAAGTTTTTTAGAAAACAAGTTGAAATTCAACCAAACTTTTGTGACAACTGTAGACACTCCGATTTTGTCGGCTATCAGATTTAGGAGGCCCATAGCTTGGTGGTGCACAATGATCGAAAAAGACTCAAAAAGGACTCCTAGAAGTTAGTTTTATCTCTCAAAATACTTAGAATGACCAAAATGACCTTGAAAGCCCCCAAAACTCTCGAATTTGGACCAAAAGTTCTGAAAACATGCATCATAAAAAATACTAAAAATGAGTTTTGAAGCAAAATTAGATGAAATTGTCAGCTCCCAGAGACCCCCGGAAGTCCCGGAAGTTCCCCGAAAGTCCCTGTTGACTGGTTTGACCAAGTTTGACCAGGGTTTGACCGAAATCATCCAAATTTTCCAAAAAGTTCAAGATCATTCTAGATCATGAGAAAAGTATTAAAACAAGTTTTAAAAGAAAATCGGACAAAAACATTAGCTCCCGGGAGCTCCCAGAGGTTCCTAGAACTTCTTGGAGGTCCCTGGTTTGACCAAAAGTTGACTTTAAAACCGGAGCACCGTATCATTTTTTAAACATTTTTCATGGATATTAGAGGTCAATAGCTTTCCAACGGTGTATCACACATAATTCCTGGATTTAAAATGAATTTATTATGAATTTTCGAAGATGAAAAGAGGATCAAATCAGCTTTTATCGCGAATACCGCAAAACTTTTCAAAGTGACCTATCTCCGAACTATTTTTTTTTATGTAAATTAGACTCCATTACCTTTCCAACAGTATTTCACAACCTTAGTTTAGAGTTCATACGCATTTTCTGTGAATTTTGGACGAAATATGGTCTTTTCGCGAATACCTGAACCTCTAGGGACCTAAATACAAAATTTTGGGCGTCTGAGGAGCAGTGCCACGGCGGCACTGGGCCACTGCTATGACGGCAGATGGCCAGTGCCGCAGCGGCACTCAACCCCCGCAGAATCCATTTTTGTAACTTATTTTGGGGGTCCAAATTGAATATTTGAAAGCCAAAACGATGTAGTTTTATGTTCACAGATGTTTGGGACCAATGGGAACACTTTTTAAATCCCAAAGTCACACCAAATTGGCCTATATAAACCCCCATTTGCTCTTCATTTTGGGGGGCCAAGTGCAAAGCTTGAAAAAATTATAGAGAGAAAGAGAGATAGAGATAGGTTTAGAGAAGAGGAATGGAGCTTCTCCCAATGATTTTCCATAAAAAAAAAAAGTGAGTTTTAATCTTGTTTTCTTCCATTGCCCCTCTTATATTTCACAATCAAGTCTTTGACAACCACCATTTTTGAGCAATCTTGAGTTAGGAAGCTACTTCCATGTCCAAATGTCAATATCTATGAGTGAAACATCAAGCTACAAGTCCAAAATCACATTGATTATCATCTATTGATTGCTATTGCTTACTTGTTTACATTAATGTTCATCTCGTCTTCCCCTATTTCTTCTTGATTTTTCTTTGATTAATTACTAGTTCACCATCATCTAAGTGATGACATGAAGTTTGAGGTGAGTGAATCCTTATGGATAGTAACTCTTTACCTCAAAAACATGTTTGATAGATGATGATTCCAACTTCAATACTTCCAAAGTATTCTTGAAGTTATGCTAAAATGGAAACAATGCTCTCCAACAATCTTGGAGGTTCTTGATATGAGTGCAATGTTGATATTTCAAGTGGTCATAACTTGCATTTAAATGCTGAAAATATACTTTCAAAACCTCTATTTCAAAACCCCTCATAAACCCCTCTTTTTGATTTCAAGAAATAAAACCCTTATTTTCTTAAGAAATCTTTAAAAGAATGAATGATCTGAGTTTAAAGATTTCTCTAGAACTCAATACTCAATGTATGGACGCAAGACCACATGGAAAGTTTTCATAACTCATTATAGAACACCCATGATTTTTGGCTTGGCTTGAAAACACTTGGAAGGATTCCATTTTGGTCCAAACATTCTCTCTAGGTATTCTGTCTATACTATCACAGCAGCTTGGTTGACTTTCAACTTGTTTTTACAGAAAACCTTTCCAAAAGGAGTGGTCCCAACCCATTTTCCCCTTGAACTTCAGTGTCTTAGAGAACGTTATGTATAATATGGGCCTCCAAATGTTTTGTTTTCATTTTCTAATATTTTTAAACATTTCAGTCGACAGTACGGACACTGTTTCTGAGTAACCTCTATTGTTTATATGATTTCTCTCAATCTGTAATAGTTATTGAAGATTGGCTTTTTGATATGTGTTCTAGACATAATAAGGATGATCTCCGTAAAAAAAATTCATACATTGAAAACATTTCTAACCCCACTTTTCAATTTCTACATGATCAATTCACTGTTCTGTCTACTATTCACAGCAAGTATACTTTTACTTTCATTCTTTGATTTGATGCTCACATGTACTCTAAATTAGTTCATATCTTAGGAAGTAGTCCATACTACATTTGTACATATCCTATGTTGATTTTCTTCATGCATTCATGTATATTTTAGACTTCTAAGTCACTTTAGAAAGTCCATGTACACAAGCACGCTACAACCTTTACACATTCTAGGATCATGCATTGCATCCATGCAAGTGTAACAACTTGCATTTTCATTTAATCTTAAATTGACATTTCCATAATTAATCTGTATTTGCATTGTCATATAAAAAAATCAATATGTATTGTTTGCGGTTATTCTAATTACAACCCTCACATATTGAATCTAATTATTAATTTTATTTCATGTCTTAAATTCTTTTGGGGTCAAACTGCAATTTCTATAAATTTAGCAATACCTATGTTGGATTTTAAAAATGTATTTCAAAATGGTGGAAAAGTTTACGTTTGACTAAATCAGTATTTTTATAAAATCGGGAAATCGATTCTTAGACTAAAATGAATTTTATGTATTTTGTGATGATCACCGCGCCCCAAAAATACCAGTTTACTTTCAAAACTGTCTGTGCCGCAGGGAACTTTCACAGATTTTGGAAGTGATGTAAAGCAAGATTTGACACTTGCTTTACTTTCTATTTATGGCAACTCATCATTGGCTTAGGCATTGTTTGGTTAGACTTGTTTTGAGTGTGTTAATGATGTGCCATAAGCTTGATTTCCCAAACAACTAGCATTTGACCCCTATTAGTCTAGATTGCCTCTTCAATTTGTGTTGGAGTGTTGTAACAACCTGCATTTCATGTAAATTTAAATTTGCATTTCCATATTTAATTGACTGCTTTATTTAAATACATTTCTCATGTTCTAAAATTTTATTCCTTGAATTATTGAAAGTTAAGAATTTTGGTTGGGGTCAAATTGCGATTTTATAAAAATTAGCAATACCTGTGTGGATTTCAAAATCTGTATTTCAAAAACGGTGGAAGTGTTTTCCTTTAATTCAAACTGTATTTTTATAAAACCGGAAAACCATTTCCTAAATTAAAATGAATTTTTCGTATTTTTGTGGTGATCACCGCGTCCCGAAAATACCAGTTTACTTCCAAAACTGTCCGCACGGTGCTAAACTTCCATAGATTTTGGAAGTGATGTAAAGTGTGATTGGACATACACTTTATTTCTATTTATGGCAACTGATGATTGCCTTGTGACTTGTTTGCCAATGTATATCTTGTGGGTGTTAATGTTGTGCCTAAAGTTGATCTTCCCAAACACACTCTAGATGACCCCTATACACCTACTTGGCCTTTGGTTCCATCTGAGAGCTGTGTGAACTCTCTACGTATGTATATCTGTGTAATGGTATATCACAGCTTATGTAAATTAGTAAAACAATTGAAATTGTAGAGTGTTTAATAACCTACTTGGGCTCCAAGTAGTTCAAGATTGATTCCTTTATATACACCACCCACAGCTCACATTTTGGACACTCTACACTTTATGCACAAGTTCAAAACACAGAGAGTTAGAGAGAACTTCATATAGACAAAAACTTTAGAGAGAATGAGAATTTCATCCTCCATAACTTGAAAGCTTGGGTTTGGAATTTCTTATATTGCTATTCTTTCCCAACCAATTCCTTCTATCTATATCAAAGTGGTATTTTAAACTCACTCTTGAATGTAATTCATGCTTAGTTACTACTTGAGTGTATGTAATTGTTAATCTCCATTGATGATCACACGTTTGAATTTCAAAGCTTAGAAACTTGGATTTTTCAAACTTAACCAAAATCCGTTTTTAGAGATGATTATGAAAGATTATATATCATATATGCTATGTTTGAAGTTTTAGAGCCTAATTCATTCATATGAAAAAGTATATATAAGAAAATTAGTTTTGTGATCTTTTAGTTTTTCATAAAATTCTTGAGTTATGGTTTGATTCATGTAAAATTTGTTATGGATTCTTAATCCTCATTGAAAAACAAAGAGATTCATATATAATAAGGCCTAGTAACTTCCAGAATTGAAAATGGGTCAATTTGGACCCTTAAACTGAAAACAGGGCATTCTCCACGAAGAAGACGAAGCCTCAGCTTCATCTCGCGCCACGATTGTGCGAGCGAGCATCGCGCGAGCGGCCCGCGCGCGCGAGATGACTGATTTCAGGCAGAAAGAAAAGGTTTTTATAATAGAATGAAAATTGGGCACATCGCGCGAGCGACCTTTCGCGCGAGCGGCCCGCGCGCGCGACTTCTGGCAGTTTCTGGTTTTTGTGTGTTTTCATATAAGGGACTGTTTGGATTAATTTTAAGGCACTGTTAAGGTTCTGTTTGGAATTTTATTTAAAACAGAATACTATTGGTTATGTTGGGAAGATTAAAACAATGTATTATGACTTATCAATCCCCCTGCGTTCGTTGTTCCTTTAATTCAGCGATTTACTTTATATTTAAATTCATGACATACATGTGGAGTCAGTGGTACATGCATGTGGGTATCAGTCAGTGTGGAAAAAGGGAATGGTCAGTGTGGAAAGAGCATGAGATTGAGATTGAGATTGAGATTGTGTGGTGGACACTCCCTAGTTATGGTGTACAAAGTGTGACGTGTTGAGATTGCGGTGAGAGTATATTTGTAATGCGACGGTGGCAAAATTGGACACTCCCTGGCGCCCATGGTAGCGTTATAGTGTGTGACGTCGAACTTGGACATTCCCTGGCACCCATGGTAGTGCTAAAGTGTGGCCTACGGACACTCCCTGATACCCGAGTCTGGATACTGCGTGAGGGTTCCTCCGGTATTTGCATGGCGGTTTAGGTATTCAAAGTGTGAGGCATTGGACACTCCTTGGTACCCCGTACCAAAGTGTGAGCCAAACTGGACATTCCCTAGCACCCCGTTGCTAAAGTGTGGCTACCTTAGTGTTTCAAAGATACTGGAGTAAGATAGTGGGTTTTTGTGTTTGTCGAGAGAAAAGAGTCGGTAAGATGAGTGTGGTGCATTGTCTCATACACGATCATATGTTTTAATGAATAAACGACTTTTAAATACTTTCCCCGTTGTTTTTAATTGAATTCTTTCCGTGGTGAAACCGTTGATTTTTACAAACTTAAAAAGGAAAAAAAATTGTAAATGAGTATGTTTTACATTTAAAGTTATGTTTTTAATACTCACCAGTTTCTTAAAGCTGACGACGTTGATGCGTCCTGGACATTCGTGTCCAGGCTTTTCAGGTTACGACTATGCTGAGCCTTATGACTATGCTAATTGAGAACGGCTGCTTTTGGAAGAGAAACTGTTATCGTCATTGCATATTTTAAGTTATATGTTTTAAGTTATGAACTGGTTTTGTAATAAGGATGACTGTAATAAATGATAAGTTATTGTTTTGTTTTAAGGCGGTCTATGCCTTAGTGGACCCCGTATCATAAGATGTAATAAGTTAGTAAAATATTTGTAAGCCTTGATATCTCTGCTCTGATTATTGTTTATTGTTGTTCGACGTTTGGGACGGAATCGATCCTTCAAACTGTCGCGACCTATGGGTCCATAAAGGAAATTAAACGCTTTCCTTATTTATGCTACGTCGGGGCGTGACAAGTGTATGTACGTATGTATATCAACACAAACACACCTATGATTTTTTTGTAATGCATTAGTAATTAAGAAAAGAATCCAATTTGTAGAGTGATTGAGAATCAACTTGGGCTCCAAGTTATGAGCTAGCTAAATAACTCACACCTCTCTCTCCTTTACACACATTCTACACTACACAATTCAGAGAGAAAAGAGAGAGCTTGAGAGTTAAAATTTCAGAAACTTTGTAGTAAGAGGAAGCTCTTGATCACCATAGCCATATTGTAATTGGATTTCCATTTGGGTTTCTCTCTCAACAAATTTCTTCTATCTATATAATTTGTGAGTATTATTAACTCACTCCAAATGTAATTCATGCTTTGATTTCTGTTTATATAGCTTAATTTAGAAATCTTCATTGATGTTCTTACGTAGGAAATCCATAGCTTGAAAATCATGAATTTTCTAAACTCAACCAAAATCCATTTTTAGAATGAAATATGAAAGATTATAGTATGTAGAGCATACAGTTGTAAAATTAGAACTTAATTCGTCCGTATGGCGACGTATGATTAAAACAAAATTTTCGTCGTCTCTCGGATTTTCGTAAAATCCGAGAGTTATGGATCGTTTGGTGTTAAATTGATTTTATACACGTTCCATGCGAAAAACCGAAGAGATCCATATATAACAATGCATCGTAGTAATCGAATTGCAAATGGGTTAAAAAGACCCCTTAAAACTGAAACAGGGGAAGTTCAGCGAAGAAGACAAAGACACTGCCTGAACTCGCGCGCGCGATCACGCGAGCGGCCCGCGTAAGTGACCCCTCGCTCGAGCGGCCCGCGCAAGCGACCCATGTGGTTTCAGGCCAATAGAAAAGAGTTTTAAAAAGAAAAGGAAAATTGGGCATATCGCACGAGCGGCTTGAGCGCGCGACCTCCGACAGTTTCTAGATTTTGCTTATTTTATGTTAAGGAACAGTTTGGGTGATGTTTCATGGACTTTTAAAGCTCTGTTTGGGAAATTTACTAAGATAGAAACCTATTTGGATATGTTTGGACGATTGAAATGATGTATTATGACTTAACAATCCCCGCACGTACATTGTTCCTATAATTCAACATTTTACCTTTGTTTAAGGTTTCATGACATACATGTGGAGTCAGTTGTACATGCATGGTGTGTGATTGTTAGTGTGGAAAAGAGTGTATGGTTGAGCTTGTGTTGTGGACACTCCCTGGTAATTGTGTACCAAAGTGTGACGTGTTGAGATTGTGGTGAGAGTATCTTTGTAATGCGACGGTGGCAAACTGGACACTCCCTGTCGCCCATGGTAGCATTAAAGTGTGTGACGCCAAACTTGGACATTCCCTGGCACCCATGGTAGTGCTAAAGTGTGGCCTACGGACACTCTTTAGTACCCGAGTCTGGATACTGTGTGAGGGTACGTTTGGTATTTGCGAGGCGGATTAGGTACTAAAGTGTGAGGCATTGGACACTCCCTGGTACCCCGGACCAAAGTGTGAGGCAAACTGGGCATTCCCTGTGCTAAAGTGTGGCTATCGGAGTATTACAAGGATACTGGTGTGAGATAGTGGGTTGTTGTGTTTGTCGAGAGAAAAGAGTCGGTAAGATGAGATGGTGCATTATTTTTCATACACGGTCACATATATGTGAATTAAAGCTTTCAAATGATATTGTGGTTATTTTCTAAAAATGAACTCTTTACTTAATGTAAACTTGTTAAATTAAATGGGAATTGGAAAATGGTAAATAAGTATGTGTTACATTCAAAGGTATGTTTTTAATACTCACCAGCTTCTTGAAGCTGACGGCATTGATGCACCCTGGACATTCGTGTTCAGGCTTTTCAGGTTATGACTATGCTGGGCCCTATGATTATGCAAGTGAGAACGGCTGCTTTGGAAGATAGGACTGTTATCGATATCCTATGCTTTAAGTTATAAACCGAATTCTGTAATAAGGATGACTGTAATAGACAATAGATATTGTTTTGTTTTAAGGCGGCTTGTGCCTTAGTTGACCCCGTATTGTAATATGTAATAAGTTAGAAAAATATTTGTAAGCCTTGATTGCTCTGCTCTGATTATTATGTTTTTGTTGTTGACGTTTAGGTCGGAATCGATCCTTCAAACTGTCGCGACCTACGGGTCCATAAAGGAAATTAAACGCTTTCCTTATTTATGCTACGTCGGGGCGTGACAGCAAGATTTGGGGTTTTTATGACTCCTAATTAAGAAGATTATTAGGAATGAATTTGATCACACGTTCATGCTTCCCTCGATCTAATCTTCCTTTCTCATCCGTCCCGGGGATTGAGAGGTCTTCTTTCCTAAAAGATTAACATGCATCATTCTAGCTTGCTAAGCATATTTTGATCTCTTTAATTATTTGTTTCAAGAACAATTCACGCCCCCTCCTAAATTAGGAAAACTTGATTACTTGATATATGATTAGACGATTTTTCCTAGGTTTGTTTGTGTGATCTTTCACCTTTGCATTGTGTGATATTTGGCTTAGATCTTATGAATGATATCTTATCTTTTGATCTTCCATTTCAAGATTCTTATGTAATGTAATATACTATCATAGTATTAATTGTCAAACCATACATAGTATAAGATGATTATTTGGATGCTAATTGAGGTCCGTCGAAAGACGGGGCGAGTTGAGGGTGTTTTAGTCATGACAAAGGCTCCTTCCTTTCTCGTACCAAAACCCCGAGCCAAGTTCTTTGGTTATGAAAGGCCGGTGCCCTTTAATTTATCCGTTTGGGTGAGTCAAACTTAGGTTTCTTGGTTCCTTAAAGACCAAGTGGTGACTCTATAAATATTTTCAACAGACCTTCCTTTTCTTCTTGTTTTCTTCAAATCAATTTCAAACAAACTGAAAGAGTGGACGACCGATTCTGCGTGTCCACAACAACAAAGACAGAATGTTTGGAAGGAATGTTTGGGTCAAAATGGAACTCTTCCAAGTGTTTTCAAGCCAAGCCAAAAATCAAGGGTGTTCTATAATGAGTTAGGAAGACTTTCCAAGTGGTCTTGTAATCATCCTTTTAAGTATTCAGTTCTAGAGAAATCTTTGAACTCAGATCATTCATTGTTTTGAAGATTTTTGGTAAAACAAGGCTTATTTCTTGGAATCCAAATGATGGGTTTTAGAGGGGTTTTGAAATAGGGGTTTTAAAAGCACAGTTTCAGCACAAAAAGGAGATTAAGACCACTTAAGAAATCAACATCAAACTAATCATCAAGAACTCCCAATATTGTTTGCACAAACATAGTTTTGTTTGAGAATATGACTTCAAGATTACATATGAACGTATTGAAGTTAAAAACATGTCTTTGAGATCAAGAGCTACTATCCATAAGGATTCACTCTCCTCAAACAACATGTTATCTAGATAATGATAAACATATAAGTAATCAAAGAAAAATAAAATAGAAATGATGTGAGAAGAGATGAACATAATATGTAAACAATCAAATAAGCAATCAATAGATGATGATCATTGAGATATTGGACTTGTAACTTAATGTTTCACTCATATGTATTGACATTTGGACATAGAAGTAGCTTCCTAACTCAAGATTGCTCAAGAATGGTGGTTGAGGAGGGTTTGGATGTGAAGTATATAGAAGGATAATGGAAGAACTTGAGTTTAGAACTAACTTTCTATAGAAAATCAGTGGAAGAAGCTCCATTTTTCACTTCTAACTCTAAGCATATCTCTCATTCTCTCTACAACTTTTCAGCTTTGCACTTGGCCCCCCCAAATTGAAGAGCAAAGGGGGGTTTATACAGGCCAATTTGGGGTGGTTTTGGGATTTAGAAAGTGCTCACATTGGTCCCAAACATCTGTGAACATAAAACTACATCGTTTTGATCTTTAATTATTCAACTTGGGCCCCCTAAAAAATTACGAAAATGGGTTCTACGGGGGTTGAGTGCCTTGGACCCCTCCAAAAATTACAAAAATGGGTTCTACGTGGGTTGAGTGTCGCCGCGGCACTGGCCATGTGTCGCCGCGGTAGTGGCCCAGTGCCGCCGCGACACTACTCCTCAGATGCCCAAAAAATTACGTTTAGGCCCCCAGAGGTTTCGGTATTCGCAAAAGCTCCCAATTTCGTCCAAAATTCACAGAAAATGCATATGAGCTCCAATTGAGCTTGTGATATACCGTTGGAAAGGTAATGGAGTCTACTTTTCATAAAAAAAAAAGTTTGGAGCCTGGTCACTTTGAAAAGTTTTGCGGTATTTGTGACAAAATCCGATTTGATCGTCTTTTTCATCTTCGGAAATCCATAATAAATTCGTTTTGAATTCAGAAATTATGTGCGATATACCATTGGAAAACTATTGACCTCTAGTATCCATGAAAAATGTTTAAAAAAATGACACGGTGCTCCGGTTTCAAAATCAACTTTTAGGTCAATCGGTCAAACCTGGGATCTCCAGGAAGTTCTCCAAAAGACCAAATATCAATTCACCGTGTCGTCGCTCTTGCCTTTTTCCCTTATGCGCATAAAGCACCTCTAATTCACACCATCTCACATACCCTTCCACAGCTATGTCGTCGCCCACACTCCTTTACATAGTTAGTGTGGTGAGTACCCTTATACCTTTGGGTTTTTCCACGACTCCTTATTATGGATTAAATCTACGGTGAATCAATATAAGGCTTTCTTCAACCCACATAAGCACATAATCAAATAATCATTTCAAGTATGACAATTCTTGCAAAATTAAGCATGTTAAACTTCCAATTTATACTATCATGCTTTAAGCAACATAATTGAATATACTAACATCACAAGCACATAATATATCATCCATCATAACTTTAAACACAAATATACATTCAACCTATGGATGAGAGTCGCTCACCTCTTATAGATTTTACCCCAAACAAGTAAATTTCTTAACAATTCTTGCCCAAATCCTACTCTGGAGTAATTCCTACAAGTTTTCGGCAACCGCTTGTTACCGTTTAGAGTAATCTACCAAAATTCGATGATTAAAATGTAAATAAAAGACATAGGAACAATCGTCACACCTCCACGAGTCCGAATACGGCTTCGCTTCGCCAATTGAACGACGAACGGCGACGGAACGATGAATTGATGGCAACGGAGACATATTCTTTCTCTTCTCTTTGGTGTCTCTCTTTCCTTAGTTTAATTTCTGCAATTTGTTTTAATGCAATGGAGAAGACAATAGGTATCACTCTCCCAAACCTTGCATGAATAACTCATGCTCTCAATTTCCATTTAGCACCCCTAAAGTTTTCGATCTCTATTATAAACTCCCCAAACATTCCATTAACTACCCAATTATCTAAATGGGTGTTTGTCTAAGTCTCGTATGGGTCCCACACGTGGTCTCAAATATTTTGTAAAGTTGCTATCGCCCCTACTAATTATATATTTTTTTGCAAAAATGTCCTTATTGGATTAATAAGTAGATATCAAAAGCTAACATATGAACAATGTGAATGAAAGCAACTAAACATATAACAAGTAGTCATATAAAATGCATCTAATCATGTTAATGGAATTTATTTTATTACTTTATCTGGGCCCTTCACTGTGTCCACTTCCAAACATGTCCTTCCTCACTGGGGACTTTTTCATGGGCGAGTCCAAAGCCTTCCCTTAATCTACCATATACACTAATTAATACTCCCTCCGTCCCATAATAAGTGTCCACATTTCCTTTTTTGGATGTCCCACAATAAGTGTCCACTTCCTAAATTGGCATATAGCTTTTATTTACTTTCCAAAACTATCCTTATAATAAAGACAAAGTAACATTTATTTGTGGTCTCAAAACAAGCAAAAAGTCAAAACACCCATCACATCTAAGGGTAAAGTTGGAAAGTGGCCATATAATGAACCCCAAAAACTAATATAATACAACTTTCTTAAACAATGTGCAAAATGGAAGTGGACACTTATTATGGGACGGAGGGAGTATTAATTAATGCATATTATGAGATAGTTAACCTTTTCCCCGGTTACGGGTGTAACAATTTTTTTAGAAAAGGCTTCTCAATTTCTTAGCCAAGTTTGAAGTGTGGATTGCTAATCCTTATTTTCTTTCTCAACAACTCTTCATCTTTTATATCAGTGAGTATTACTAACTCACTATGAACTTAATTCATGCCTATTTACTGCTTATGTCGGTATGGTTGACATGAGTATAACTTGTCAACAAAAGACCCCACATCTAGTTTGCCTTTCAAAGTTACATAGTCTATAAAGTTCTCTCCATACACACACAACTTGTGGATAACATATTACAACCCATACCACAAGATACAACCAACACTAAATTGAACCTTACATATTATAAGTTTTCCAAAACATGAGTTAACTATACATCTCTAAACCATAAGTTGCATTAGGAAACTCATACATCTAGATTTATGAACATATTAACACACATTTCATAACCCCCATGCTCAACTCGTCGTATCGATCATTTCCTTTCCTCCTCCCGTGTCGTACCTGTATAACTTGTCAACAAAAGACCCCAAATCTAGTTTGACTTTCAAAGTTACATAGTCTATAAAGTTCTCTCCATACACACACAACTTGTGGATAACATATTATAACTCATACCACAAGATACAACCAACACTAAATTGAACCTTACATATTACAAGGTTTCCAAAACATGAGTTAACTATACATCTCTAAACCATAAGTTGCATTAGGAAACTCATACATCTAGATTTATGAACATATTAATACACATCTCATAACCCCCATGCTCAACTCGTCATATTGATCATTTTCTTTCCTCCTCCCGTGCTGTACTTGCGGTGGTTATTCATTAACCACAACAGAACATAGTATTTGTTTAAGCTTTCTCTTAGTGAGTAAAGCAAATCACATGTATGAGTGTATGTCATATCCAATGCACAAGGCAACAATCAACATATCATTTAGTCTCCAAAAGACCAAATATCAATTCATCGTGTCATCGCTCTTGCCTTTTTCGCTTATGCGCATATAGCACCTCTAATTCACACCATCTCACATACCCTTCCACAGCTGGGTCATTACCCACACACCTTTACATAGTTAGTGTGGTGTGTACCCCTACACCATTGGGTTTTTCCATGTCTCCTTATTATGGAGTAAATCTACGGTGAATCAATATAAGGCTTTCTTCAACCCATATAAGCACATAATCAAATAACCATTTCAAGTATGACAAATTTTGCAAAATTAAGCATGTTAAGCTTCCAATTTATACTATCATGCTTTAATCAACATAATTGAATATACTAACATCAATAGCACATAATATATCATGTATCATAACTTTAAACACAAATATACATTTAACCCATGGATTAGAGTCACTCACCCCTTATAGATTTTACCCCAAACAAGTGAATTTCTTAACAATTCTTGCCCAAATCCTACTCTGGAGTGATTCCTACAAGTTTCCGGCAACCGCTTGTTACCGTTTAGAGTAAGCTACCAAAATCCGATGATTAAAATGTAAATAAAAGACATAGGAACGATCATCTCACCTCCACGAGTCCAAATACGGTTTCGATTCGCGAATTGGACGACGAACGGCGACAGAACGACGAATTGACGGCAACGAAGACGTATTCTTTCTCTTCTCTTTGGTGTCTCTCTTTCCTTAGTTTACTTTTTGTAATTTGTTTTAATTCAAATTAAATGGGTGTTTGTCTAAGTCTCGTATGGATCCCACACGTGGTCTCAAATATTTTGTGAAGTTGCTATCGCCCCTACTAATTATACACTTTTTTTGCAAAAATGCCCTTATTGGGTTAATAAGTAGATATCAATAGGTAACATATGAACAATGTGATATGAAAGCAACTAAACATATACCAAGTAGTGAAATAAAATGCATCTAATCATGTAAATGCAATTTATTTTATTATTTTATCTGGGCCCTTCACTGCCTCCACTTCCAAACATGTCCCTCCTCGCTGGGGACTTTTTCACTGGCGAGTCCAAAGCCTTCCCTTAATCCACCATATACACTAACTAATATTAATTAATGTATATTATGAGATAGTTAACCTTTTTTCCCGGGTACGGGTGTTACAATTTTATTAGAGATGACTTCTCAATTTCTTAGCCAAGTTTAAAGTGTTGATAGCTAATCCTTATTTTCTTTCTCAACAACTCTTCATCTTTTATATCAGTGAGTATTACTAACTCACTATGAATGTAATTCATGCCTATTTACTGCTTATGTGTGGTATGGTTGCAAATTCACCATGGTTGATTTCAATTTGAAGCTTGAAGCTTAAAATCATGAACTTCTCAAACTTAACCAAAATCTATTTTATAGATAATTATGATAGTTACATGTCATAGATGTCATGTTTAAAGTACTAGTGTCTAGTTCATTCATATGAGGAAGTATATTAAGAATGAAGTTTCGTCACCTCTCGAATTTTTGTAAAATCCGAGAGCTACGGTTTAATTTAGTTTAGATTCTTAATCCTTGTAAAAAATGAAGAATTTCATATATTACATGTCATATAAACTTTTAGATTCGAAAATGGGTCAAATTTGGCTTTGAAAACTAAAACAGGGGAGTTTCAGCGAATGGGATGAAGTCTCAGCTTCACATCACGCGCGCGATCGTGCGAACGACCCCTCGCGCGAGCGGTCTGCGTGCGCAATTGACACCGGAGTTTCTCAAAATTATATTGTAGAAGATGGGAATATTTGGTCTGAGTTTCAGCCCTCAAATGTCCCAAAACCTGAAACTAATTCAAAGCTGCCACAGGAGTTCCAGAATCAGTTTTTGGCCTAACTTTGGGGTCAAATCTGATTTAATTGAGTAAAATTCAGCATTCTGTCCACAGCAGAATTTGAAGAACTTCAGCTGCCTTTTTGTGCATTTTTACCTCCCAACTACTCTGGTTATCAAGCTCATTTACTTTATCAAGTCCCTAAATATCTTATTAAGTTTAGGTGGTTGTTTAGTCAAAGTCTTTTCATTTTCCCATGCTTGGAATAAGTGTTGTCTCTATGTTTGTTTCAATGTTTTGGAAATATGCCTATGCTGGAAGGTTGTTCCAGAGTTCTATTTAAGTTCTAGTTCCTGTGTTTGAAAAGCAGTTTTTGAATGAAAATTTAAGCCTTGGATTGAATAGAGAATTCTTCTCTTGTCTTGCTCTGTATCCCTTTCTTGAGGGTGGTGAGCCTCTTAACCTTTGTTCACTTGTGTTACCTCCTACTTCTTTACATTTTCGGTGTCAAATTTGGTATCAGAGCCTGGATTCTTCATGGCTCGACGTCGTCGTGGAGCTAATGCGGATGAAACTCCTGTTCATGAGAGAGACCCTAGAGACATTGAAGTGGAAGAACTCAGGAGACAAGTGCAACAACTCCAGCAGCAACTTGAACGCTTGCAACCTTTAGATCATGATGCTCCTCATCATGGTTTAGAGAATGAGTCATCTGATGAAGAAGAGGAGGATAATCCCTTCTATCGTGATCCTACTGTGACATCTGACAGAGAAGCTTTGCCCCGTCGTCCAAACCGGAGGGATCATGGTCCTCAATCTAATTATGATGTTAAAGTCGATATCCCTGAATTTGAAGGAAAGCACCATCCTGATGATTTCATAGATTGGTTGAACACTGTTGAAAGAATTTTTGATTTCAAAGACATTCCGGATCAGCGAAAAGTGAAGCTTGTTGCAATCAAATTGAAGAGGTATGCTTCTATTTGGTGGGAACATCTCCAAAAACAACGAGCTCGTGATGGAAAAAGAATGATTACAACATGGGTGAAGATGAAGAAAGAGCTTAAGAAAAAATTTCTACCACAGCACTACCGACAAGATGCTTTCCTTAAGTTCCACAATTTTAAGCAGAGGGACTTCTCCGTGGAAGAGTACACTGCTGAATTTGAAAACTTAATGATGCGTTGCGATGTGCTTGAACCGGAGGAACAAACCATTGCTCGATATCTTGGCGGTCTACGATCTGAAATTTGCAATGTTGTCCAATTACAACCCTATTGGACTTTCAATGATGTTTGCAAACTAGCACTCAAGGTGAAAAGACAACTCAAGGAAGCAAAAAGGAGTGGTTCACGATCCTTTAGCCAAGGAGGAGTTTCCAACCGAGGGAATTCTTCTACTACCAAGGCCTCTACGTCCTCAAAAGTGGCAGGCCCTAAACCAAACCCAAGTCAAGAAGGTGAATCTAACTTTCGCCGTCCTAATGTACCAAATGCTTCCTCTCGCAGATGCTTCAAGTGCCAAGGCTATGGACATATTGCTTCAGAGTGTCCAAATCGCAAGATTGTCTCACTTGTTGAGGAAGAAGTTGAAGAGGAAAACCAAGAAGAGTCTCGTAAAGACGAATCGGATGAAAATGAAGAAATAACTTATGCAGACCAAGGAGAATCTCTTGTCATCCGTCGAAGTCTAAGTGTTGCCCACGTAAAAGAAGATGAGTGGCTTCGCAACAATATCTTTCACACAAGGTGTTCTTCACATGGCAAAGTTTGCAATGTTATCATTGATGGAGGAAGCTGTGAGAACGTGGTTGCTACTAAAATGGTTGAGGGGCTAGGACTGAAAATGGAAGATCATCCTCAACCATACAAGCTCTCTTGGCTGCGCAAGGGAAATGAAATAAAAGTAAATCAGAGGTGTCTTGTTCAATTTTCAATTGGCAGCAAATACAAAGATGAAGTAATGTGTGATGTTGTTCCTATGGATGCTTGTCACCTCTTACTTGGGAGACCTTGGCAATATGATAGAAAAACGCAGCATGATGGGTTTAAAAACACCTATTCCTTTGTCAAAGATGGTGTCAAAATCACCTTGGGGCCTTCAAAAATAGAGAGTAATCCTAAACCTTCAAAAGGGGAGGGAACTAATTTGCTTTCTAAGCTTGAAGTTGATAAGGCCATGAAAGAAGCTTTTGAAACTTATGCTCTTGTTGTGCTTGAAGAAAACGAAGGACAACTTGAAATCCCTTCACAAGTACAACCTCTTCTTGAAGAATTTCCAGAGATGATTCCGGAAGAAATTCCACCTGGCCTTCCACCTATGAGAGAAATTCAGCATTGCATTGATTTGGTTCCAGGTGCTACCCTACCAAACAAGGCAGCCTATAGAATGAGTCCGAAAGAACATGAGGAGCTTCAACGCCAAGTATCTGAACTCTTGTCCAAGGGTTTAGTGGTGGAAAGTAAAAGTCCTTGTGCTGTCCCAGCTTTACTTGTGCCAAAAAAAGATGGAACTTGGCGCATGTGTGTTGATAGTAGAGCGGTGAACAAGATCACTATCAAATACCGCTTTCCTATTCCGCGCCTTGATGATCTCCTCGATCAACTTTATGGTTCCAATATCTATTCCAAGATAGATCTCCGAAGCGGGTACCATCAAATTCGAATGAGACCGGGAGACGAATGGAAGACGGCCTTCAAAACAAGAGATGGACTCTACGAATGGATGGTTATGCCTTTTGGCCTTTCTAACGCTCCTAGTACTTTTATGCGTCTTATGAATCATATCTTTAAATCGTTCATTGGAAAGTTTGTTGTTGTGTATTTTGATGACATTCTTGTGTATAGTTCTTCTCCTAATCAACACTTGCAGCACCTCAGGGAAGTCTTCAAGGTTCTAAAGGAGCAAAAGTTGTATGCAAACTTGAAGAAGTGCCACTTTTTCACAAACAGCCTTGTGTTTTTAGGCTATGTTGTGAGCAGTGAAGGCATCAAAATGGATCCTAGCAAGGTAGAAGCTATTACAAGTTGGCCTATTCCAAAATCTCTCCATGACATTCGAAGTTTTCATGGTCTAGCTTCTTTTTATCGGCGATTTATTAAAAGTTTCAGCACCATTATTGCTCCTATTACTGACTGTCTTAAGGGAGGGATTTTCAAGTGGTCAAACGAAGCGCAAAAAAGCTTTGAACTCTTAAAGATGAAAGTAACAGAGGCGCCAATTCTCATCTTACCGGATTTTGACAAGGTATTTCAAGTTGAATGTGATGCTTCAAATGTTGGCATTGGTGGAGTTTTAAGCCAAGAAGGTAAACCCATTGCTTTCTTTAGTGAAAAGATGAGTAATTCACGCAAGAAATACTCTACTTACGATAAGGAATTCTATGCTATTGTTCGAGTTTTGGATCATTGGAGGCATTATCTCATGTTTAGAGAGTTTGTTCTCTACTCGGATCATGAGGCTTTAAAGTATATTAATGCCCAACACAAGTTGAATAGTAGACATGCAAAATGGGTTGAATTCCTTCAAGCATTCACTTTTCTTATCAAACACAAATCTGGAGTTTGCAACCAAGTGGCCGATGCCTTGAGCCGAAGGCATTCTTTGCTATCCACAATGCAAGTTAAGGTCTTAGGCTTTGACATACTAAAGGAACTTTACAAAGAAGATCCTTATTTTGGTGAGATTTGGGTGAAATGCTCTAAAAGTCCATTTCAGCAATTTGTTTTGCAAGATGGTTTTATTTTCAGGAATACTTGCTTGTGCATTCCCGAGGGTTCACTAAGAGAAGCCATCATCATTGAAGCCCATGGAGGAGGTCTAGCTGGACATTTTGGAAGAGACAAAACTCTTGCTTTGGTGAAAGAAAACTTTTATTGGCCAAGAATGGAACGAGATGTCATACGGCATGTTGAACGTTGCCGAACTTGTCACATTGCCAAAAGTCGTGTCCAAAATACAGGTTTGTATACTCCATTGCCTGTGCCTACAGCCCCTTGGGAAGATGTAAGCCTAGACTTCGTGGTTGGTTTGCCCCGGACACAAAGAAACAAAGATTCAATCATGGTGGTGGTTGATCGATTTTCCAAAATGGCACATTTTGTTCCATGTAGCAAGACCTTAGATGCAACTAATGTGGCTGATCTCTACTTTAGAGAAATTGTCAAGCTTCATGGCATACCTAAGACGATTGTTTCAGACCGTGATTCAAAGTTTATGGGTCATTTTTGGCGCACTCTTTGGAGGAAGCTCGGAACTACACTCAAGTTTAGTTCCTCACATCACCCCCAAACAGATGGACAAACAGAATCAGTCAATAGGAGTTTGGGAAATCTATTGAGGAGCTTAGTTGGCAATAATCTTCGTCAATGGGATCTTGTTTTGGCTCAGGCTGAATTTGCATACAATCGATCAACAAGCCAAACTACATGCACTAGTCCATTTCAAATTGTTTATGGTCGAAATCCTTTTAGTCCGTTAGATTTGGCTCCACTTCCCACTACTCATCATTATAGTGCGGATGCGGAGGAGCATGCTAAGAACATAAAGAGATTGCATGAGGAGGTTCGAACTCGGATAATCAAGCACAATGAGAAATACCAAAGAAATGCAAACAAGCATAGGAAGCCTGCTGCCTTCAAAGAAGGAGACTTGGTGTGGATTCATCTTCGTAAGGAGCGTTTTCCTCGTGGACGATTTGGAAAACTAAAGCCCAGAGCTGATGGGCCTTTCAAGGTGCTTCAACGCATTGGAGAAAATGCTTACAAGATCGAACTTCCAGCTGATTATGGAGTCTCTGCAACGTTCAATGTTTCAGACCTCTCTCCATTCCATGGCGAAGAAGTTGACTTAGACTCGAGGGCGAGTCCTCTCCAACCCGGGGAGAATGACACCGGAGTTTCTCAAAATTATATTGTAGAAGATGGGAATATTTGGTCTGAGTTTCAGCCCTCAAATGTCCCAAAACCTGAAACTAATTCAAAGCTGCCACAGGAGTTCCAGAATCAGTTTTTGGCCTAACTTTGGGGTCAAATCTAATTTAATTGAGTAAAATTCAGCATTCTGTCCACAGCAGAATTTGAAGAACTTCAGCTGCCTTTTTGTGCATTTTTACCTCCCAACTACTCTGGTTATCAAGCTCATTTACTTTATCAAGTCCCTAAATATCTTATTAAGTTTAGGTGGTTGTTTAGTCAAAGTCTTTTCATTTTCCCATGCTTGGAATAAGTGTTGTCTCTATGTTTGTTTCAATGTTTTGGAAATATGCCTATGCTGGAAGGTTGTTCCAGAGTTCTATTTAAGTTCTAGTTCCTGTGTTTGAAAAGCAGTTTTTGAATGAAAATTTAAGCCTTGGATTGAATAGAGAATTCTTCTCTTGTCTTGCTCTGTATCCCTTTCTTGAGGGTGGTGAGCCTCTTAACCTTTGTTCACTTGTGTTACCTCCTACTTCTTTACATTTTCGGTGTCAGCAATCCCTGTATTTTCTGACAGTTTAAAATTTTATTAAAGAAAATTCAAAAAAATGGGCATATCGCATGAGCGGCCCGTGCGCGCGACCTGGCAGCTCTCAGTTTTTGTCTGTTTTCTGTTAAGGGACTATTTGGATTAACTTTTAAAGGTTGTTAAGGTTTTGTTTGGGAATTTTACTAAATCAAGATTCTACTTGTTATGTTTAGTTTATGAAAGCGATAAACTATGACTTATTTATCCTCGTACGCACGTCGTTCTTGTTACCAGTTGTTTAAATTTCTGTATATAGTTACATGTCATTCATATGGAGTTAGTTGTGCATGCGTAAGCGGAGGCCAGTGTGGAAAAGAGTATTTGGTTGAGATTGTATTTTGGACACTCCCTAGTAATTGTGTACCAAAGTGTGATGTTACGATATTGCGGCTAGAGTATCTTTGAAATGTGATGGTGACAAAACTGGATACTCCTTGGCGCCCATGGTAGCACTAAAGTGTGTGACGCCGACTTGGACATTCCCTAGCACCCATGGTAGTGCTAAAGTGTGGCCTACTGGACACTCTCTGACATGTGTGGTATGGTCAAAGTGTGAGGCATTGGACACTCCCTGGTACCCCATACTAAAGTGTGAGGCAAACTAAACACTCCCTGGTACCCCTGTACTAAAGTATGGTCATCTTAGTGTTTCAGAGATAATAGAGTGAGAGAGTTCGGTGATGTGTTGTCGAGAGAAAAAAGTTGGTGAGATGAGAATGATTGCATTGTTCCTATACACGGTCCCATGGTTTATGAATTGAAGATTTTAATTTTATCCTTACTGTTTCATAATGAAAATTTTTTCCCTAAATTGTTAACCTGTTGATTAATGAAGCTGCGAAATGGAAAATTGTAAATGAGTATGTGTTTACATTCAAGCATATGTTTTTAATACTCTCCAGCTTCTTAAAGCCGACGGCGTTGATGCACCCTGGACATTCATGTCTAGGCTTTTCAGGTTATGATCATGCTGGACCTTATGATTATGCGAACTGAGAACAACTACCCGAAGAAGAATTTATGTTATGTGTTTTAAGTTACGAACTGGTTTTGTAATAAGGATGACTGTATTAGATAATAGATATTATTTTATTTCAAGGCGGGTTGTGCCTTTAGTTAACCACGTGCTGTAATAATTATTAAATTGGCAAAATTTTGTAAGCCTTGATTGCTCTACTCTGATTTATAGCATTATTGTTCGACGTTTGGGATGGAATCGATCTTTCAAACTGTAGCGATCTATGGGTCCATAAAGGAAATTAAACATTTTCCATATTTATGCTATGTCGGGGCGTGACACTTGCTATAAACACATTTATCCAATTGATGAATTTTGAAACCATTAGATACAACAACTGATGATGCCGAAAATTGGTAAGAGAGGTTTAGAGAGAGACACAAGAGTTTGTATGTGGTTCGGCCCCGTTAATGATGTGACCTACGTCCACGTGAGTGTCTGTGCACTTCCACTATATGAAATAAAACTGTTACAGGGACCTTGGTGATCCAACAATGGTGGCTGGAACTACCAAGAGTCGGCCGTGCAAGGTGGCACTTAAGATTTCTCGGGAGAGTGGCTAGACAATGTAATGTATTTCTCTTGGTGAGATTTTTATTGGGATCCCTTCTAGTGGGGGTGAGTGGTCCCTTTTATAGATGCAAGAGACCTACTCGTACAAGGATAAGGAAATACAATCCAATTAGGATGTGATTGACACAAATCAAGTGTGTTTCCTAATTGTATTAGGATTGATTGGCATTAATTGTGGGGGTTTCCTAATTAGATTAGGAAACAATGTGCACTTTCCATTAGTCTTCTAGTTTGAATAGAAAACTGACTAGAATGTTTCGGGGCGTATCTTGAGGGCCTGGCTGGGCTGCACCTATACGGACCCGAGCCCATAATGTACTCCCGACCTATTGGTCGGGCCATGGATGAATCGCTCGGGACAAGTCGGCTGAACTGCACTAGACTGCTTAGAGAACTACCATAGTTGAGCTGTTTGGGAAGTGCCACTGAGTTAGCTGAGCTTATACCCAAGAGCTGTATTGTGAATGGACGACACGGGGCAGCCCGTGACCGCTAAGGATGCCGGGAAAAGGGCCGGTCATTGAGTAGGGCCGCTTGGTCATAAGATAGAGCCAATTTTGGGTGTATCAACAACCATATCGATTTTTTCATGCCATTGCTTAGTTGCTTGTTTAAGACTATAAAGTGACTTAACTAATTTACATACTTTCTTTTCTTGTCCAATCACAACAAAACCTTCAGGTTGTTCCATGTAAATTTCCTCTTCCAAATCACCATTTAAAAATGCAATTTTTACTAGGAGTGTACTCGGTCGGGGTTTTGCGGACATGTGGGACCGAATCGAGGGGCTCGGGATGGGTGTTTTTTGCACCAAAACTTACCAAAGTCCATCGGTGTCAGTTGGTTTTGGGGTGGTTAGGGTGGGCTATTGTGTATGCGTGACAGAGAGAGGGAGAGAGAGAGAGAGAGATATATCAGAATGTGTTTAATATTTATATTACTCAATCATCACCACAACAAATCAAATGATACATATCGTATATATACACAATCTTTTCAGATTCATAAACCAAATGAAGGGAAAAAAAACCCAAGATTTACAGATCCAAGGAAAAAATAATCAAATGTTATTCATTCAATCTTCAAAAACCAAAACTCAATCAACATACAAAATTCTTCCAAGAACTAAAAGCATTTACAGAATAAAAAATCCCAGATCTGAAAACTAAAAGAATAAAAAAAAAATTCCCAGATCTGAAATTTACAAATCTAAAATAAGGAGAAAGAGAGAGAGAGAGAGAGAGAGAGAGAGAGAAAGAGAGGGGGGGGGGGGGGGGGGGGGGGGGGGGGGGCTTACCTTGTAATCGATATCCTTGAACTTCGACCGCAAAGACAAGAGAAAGTAGAGGCAGTGATGGTTGCAATGAGTGGTGGTTGGAATAATTTTGATACTTCATCTCTCGATATGAATGTTTTGGCCAAAAAATGCTTGATTTCTTGATGGGGGGAAGAAGATTAGAGGGAGATAGAGAGCTTATCTGGTGGTTGCTGAGATCGATGGAGTGGTCCTGGTGGTGGTGGATCGGTGGTCGCCGAGATCGGTGATGGTGAATTGGATTGGAGGTTGGAGGTGGTGGAGTGAGGGTTTACGATGGAGATGGCTTAGAGAGCAATAGGGATTTTGACTCAATGTTTGAGTTTTATAGATATAAGGAAGAGGTGGAGGTCTGGAGGTGGAGGGCGATTTCGTGGAGGTGGAGGCGGAGCCTCCAGATTATGAGAGAGAGAGAGAGACTGGGATGAGAAAGTGAGGGAGGGTAGGAGTCTTAGGACATTTTAGGTTTTTTCGGTTGGTTTTGGTCGTGTACGGGGCTTCAATTTAATCTCCCGTACGCCGAACCAAAACTTCGGGTTCTCCGTTTGATTACCCCGGTCACTGACCACCAAAATTTTTGGTCGGGTTCGGGGCGGGGTTGGTCGGTTGTTCGGTCGGTCCGTCGGTTCAGGGCTCCGGATTTCTTTATCACCCCTAGTTTTTGCTTCCATTTGGTGAATTTCAAAATTGTGAATAGAAGCTAACACAATCAAAAACTCGAATAGTAAATGTTCTAGCTACTGGTGTATATGTGTCAAAATAATCGATTCATTCTTTTTGTGTAAAACTTTTAGCTACTAACCTAGCTTTGAATTTATCAATAGTTCCATCTATTTTCTTTCTTTTTTTTTTAAAATCCATTTACACTTGATAGGTTTTGAAGCTGGTGGTAAATCTGCCAACACCCATATGTTATTACCCATTATTGAATCCATCTCATCATTAATAGCCTCTTTCCAAAAGGCAACATCCTGAGACTTCATTGCCTCTTCAAATGTTTGAGGATCCGATTAATAGTTAAAGATAGAGTAATTTGTTCACAATGTGGTTCTCTAGTGCTCTCGACAAGGTATACTACAAAATCAGGGCCAAAGGACTTCTCCTCTCTAGCTCTTTTACTTCTCCTAGGTTCCTCTTGCTCTTTATTCTCAATTTCCTTAGAATGTGAAGATTCTCCTATTTCAATTGTATCATGCAATTTAGGAATAGTACTAAATCTATTTTCATAAAACATGTCATCTCTAGATTCAATTATAATATTTATTTCAACAGATTCATTTGGTTCACAAACTAGAAATCTATATGCCTTACTATGTTGTGCATATCCCAAGAAAATACATTCAATTCCTTTTTCATCTAATTTCTTCCTGTTAGGTTCAGGCAATCCAACAATATCCCTACATCCCCAAACTTTCAAATAATTTAAATTAGGTTTCCTTTTCTTCCAAAATTCATAAGGTGTTTCTTTTAGATTTTTGGAAGGAATTCTATTCAAAATATAACATGCAGCTAGCATAGCTTCTCCCCAAAATCCTTTACATAAACCAGAATAAGAAAACATAGAATTAATCATTTCAGTCAGTGTCCTATTTTTTCTTTCTGCTACTCCATTCTGTTGTGGTGTATAAGGTGCTGTAAGTTTATGTATGATGCCAACATCCTCACAATATGTAGGAAAGTGATATTCTCCTCCCTTATCAGATCTAAGAAATTTTATTTTAGTATCACACTGATTTTCTACCTCATTTTTATAAATAATGAATTTATCTAAAACTTCATCCTTAGTATTCATAAGATAAATATGACAATATTTAGATAAATCATCAATAAACGTAACGAAGTACTTTTTACCACCTATAGTAGGAGTACTATGCATATCACATATATCACTATGTACTAATTGCAACAAAGAAGAAGATCTTTCAATTTTTGGAAATGGAATTCTAGTTATTTTGTTTTGCATGCATACTTTACATGTTTCATTCATATCATTTTCATATCTAGGAATTAAATTCAATTTTTAACCATGTTATTCATTTTCTTAGTATTAACATGTCCTAAGCGACTATGTCATAAAGAAAGACAATCAACCATATAAGCAGAAACATTCATTTTATTAATAATATTGAGAATAAACATGCCCTCATACATGTAACCTTTGCCTACAAAGGTACCACTCTTAGATAAAATAAATTTGTTTGTCTCAAATACAAGTTTGAAACCATGCTTATTAAGCAGACTTCCAGAAACTAAGTTCTTTCTCACTTTAGGGACATAGTAGACATTGGTGAGGATAAGAACTTTTTCAGAAGTGAATTGTAGATCCACTGTCCCTTTGCCTTTGACCGCTGCAGTAGAGGAGTTTCGCATGTAGACAACAGTTCCATCTTCGACAGGTTCATAGCAAAAAACATAGCTTTGTCCTTGCACACGTCCATTGTTGCACCCGAGTCTATCCGTCAAGCACCATCGTCCTCCTGGAGATTAACCTTGGTTATTATCGCTACAAATTTTTCTTTCGAATCTGGTGCTCCTTGTTGCTTCTTTTTGAATAAGCGACAATCCTTCTTGAAGTGGCCCGGCTTGTTGCAATAGTAGCAAATACCATTTTTCTTCTTGTTTTGAGAGTCATTAAACTTATTTTTCCTCTTATTATTATTTTTCCTTTGGTGAGCATTATGATGGGGCTGTTTATGCTCTTTCTTTTCCTCTACCACATGGATCTTAGAAGTATTTTTATCTTTCTACTTATTACCATCTCGCATTTGAGACTCTTGCTCAATTTTGAGATGAGTCTCTAATTCCTCGAGTGATATGTTCTCTTTTTATGTTTAAGACTTTCTTACAGTCTTTCCATGATGGAAGAAGTTTTTCAATAATTGCATAAACTATAACGTCTTATATTTCTTAAGTTTGCAATGATTGAGAATACGTTGAATCTCATAAAATTGATCAATGATCAACTTATTATCAACCATCTTATAATTAAGAAATTGACCAATTAAAAATTTCTTACTTGTCACGTCCTCCATATTTTGCCTCCAATTTATTCCAAAGTTGCTTTGCGGAGCCCACGTTTTGGTAGATATCGAAAAAAGAGTCAGCCATAGCATTTAGTATGTGACTGCGGCAAAGGTAGTCATCCGTCTTCCCATTTAGCGCGCTCCCTTGCTTGAGCCTCCGTCTCATTTTCTCGTTCCGCGAGTTTGTTCTCTATGTGAACATACACTATCTTCAAAGTGGTGAGTAGAAAATGCAATTTCCTTTGCCAATGAAGAAAATCACCACCATCAAAATGGTCTAATTTCACGAAGCTTTCGATCATTTAACGAAGTGACTTTGCCGAAGAAGTTTCTGCCTTTAGTAAAATATTGTATTTAGATTGTTCAAAATAACGCGTCCGGTTAGTAGAAGTTGTTCAGAAAGTCATGGAATAGATCTTCAAAGCGTGTACTAAACACTTTTCTAAATATAATATTCGATCACACTAGATATTGTAATCGGTGTACAACTGGTATTCCGCGAGTTTGTATTCAAGATACTATGAAACAATTACTATTTGCAAAATACACTATTGAAAATAGTCCTAAAATTATCACTAATATTTTTCAACCATAGTCTGTATTTTATTACTATAGTTTAACAGAATACAAACAATAATGTTTTCCAAAATGTAAAGGGCGGAGAGAAATTGTAGATGGAAAAACTTGAATTGTAAAGAGAGAAGGAGACTGATCAAAACTTTTTGTTTCTGCTCGAACTACTTTAAAATTACATTTGGATTTTTCATTATAGGAAGATGAAGCACCACGTTTGCACCGAATGATGGCGTCCGGTCTATGACACCGAATCTGCCAAATAGCCTAAGGCATCTAATGGATTTTAAACCTCCTTTATTTTATCAATAATGTTAAATTCTAATTAACCTTGCATCCTTTGTGTTAAATTCAAACCTCCTTTATTTTATCAATAATATTAAATTCGTACAAAATTTATATAAAATAATTTTTGTCTTTGATTTCAATGAGATGTGTGAAGAACATATGAATATCACATATGACCTATCAAAGTTAAAGATCAGAATTATTTTATGTAAAATTTTATAATATAAAAATTTTGTACGAATCTATAGTATTACTCTTGTTTTATTGGACAACTCAGATTCGATTAATGACTTCGGTGCACTGTGATGTCATTTTATGCCTTACTCAATCTTGTGCTTTCTATTACCATTTTGACAAAAGGAGGAACGTCGTTTAGCAAAAAAAAGACAAAAGGAGGAACGTGGGACTGAGGGACGCACCGTACCTTATCACCCGTACAACGATGTTTTACCAACTGCGACTTAAATCATTGCACGTGCCTGCATGTGGATTGGGTAGACCATTTTATATGCTAAATTGCTAATCTATTTTATGCGCAAAGTCAGGCACAAGCTGCTCCAATAGGTTGTACCTGTAATGCGTAGGGCGGATTCATAATTTTTGGTCAGATGAAATCTAAATTATAGGGGGTTCAGGGAAGCACTTTCAAGGTGAATATTTTATTAAGTTTCATATATGTGATTATGTGTAAAACGGTATAATTATATGTTGAATTGGTTTAATAACTCTAAGTTGGGTTAAAATAATGTAATTCTAGGATGTCCATATCTAAAACTTATAAAATATTACATGTAAATCTATAATTGTCAAAAGTGCAGGGGGACTGTGTCTAAAACTTATAAAATATTTCATGTAAATCTAGAATTTTTAGAAGTCTAGGGGGGGTTTGTGTGAAATTTAAAAGGGCCTATTTTTAAAATTTATAAATTATTACATATAATTTTGTAAATTTTCAAAAATCCAGAGAAGGCCTATGCCACCTTTGGAATGTATGTAGGTCCGCCCATGGTAATGCCCTATCGAAGTGTCCAAGGATTATATATTCCTAGACCATATGCCATGTGATCCCGGGCAATAAACGCTATCGTATGGTTTAGTGGTCTTGAGTTTTGAGAAATAAAAAATCTGTACTTCGTAGCTCTCTACTTGTCTAGACCACTACGTGACCATGGTCATGGATCATACAATAATTTCTTCTTAGCACAGTGTTGGATAATTGGCAAAAAAAATTACGGCCCGACACTTTTTCTTTGCCAAGTTGGGTTATAAAGGAGTGAAATTATTCGGTGATCATCACACCATGTTATCATACTGATATGATGACCCCCAAGCATAGCTGGCCATGTGCCCCTACTTCTAGAGGATACATGAAAAGTAATTTCTCAACTTTAACGCCCCCTTATTGTTAGGGACACATGCCCAACATGATTAGGGGTGTCACACCATATAAATATAATGATGTGTTGTGACGAGCTCACATAATAACTTATCTCGAAGACGTAATTTGAGGACTAATCGATTGGGCTGTTGGAGTCTAAATGGTGAGAAGTTATTTAATGAGCCCGCCTGACCACGTCATCATCTGATATAGTGTAACGTCTCAATCACATGAGGTTAGGTGACTACTAAAATTAAGATACGTGACAAGCTGGGAATGATGTGTCCCCTGGAAATAGGGGGCCATGACTTGCTTAAAATCAACAAGTAATTGTCAGATTACTTCACTTTAGTGGCCACATAACTCCACATGATTAGAGCATCACATTATATAAGTATGATGACATGGTGTGCCGGGCACACTGAATAATTTGTCTTAATACATAGATGGCATTTGCTAAATACGATGGGGCCTAAATAGACAAGATATCACATATGGGCCAAATCCGGTTCAAGGAATACACCACCTTAGGTTGGTTGTTCGAGGCCTTATTTTTGGGCGGGCTAACCTCGGCCCAAAACTCAAATGGGTTAGCCAATCTGACAGTGCGCCAATTGAGCACGTGGGCATAAAAATATTTAATG
The DNA here is from genome assembly GCA_033977485.1 of Hydrangea macrophylla. Lineage (NCBI taxonomy): Eukaryota > Viridiplantae > Streptophyta > Magnoliopsida > Cornales > Hydrangeaceae > Hydrangea > Hydrangea macrophylla. The sequence continues at coordinate 109,964,562 of CM066988.1, read as the reverse complement.
GACTATTAAGTACTAGTGCAAGTGTGCAACTGTGCAAGTATTTGCAAGAACTTCTAATATATTTACGGATCGTCGATTGTACGGTTTGTGGGTATCCGCGATCGCTTACGGCTTACGTGGCACTAGTAGGATTACATCTTAAAAAATTATTAAAAAAAAATCATCGCATAATTCTACCAGTGCAACACAGGCGTTGCCAAGTGCTGCCCTCAGCCGACCGAGGATCCTTGGGCTATATTTACTTTCCTAGGATATAGACACCTTTTCAACAGAGATGAGAATAAACTGTACAGCGAACTTCAAATTCTTCCAATTGTGTAAAGATAGGACAAACCAATTGGCTCGTCCAAGTCCAAGCCCAAGCACAAAGAGAGTATAAGGTTGTGTGGAAACCAAATAAAAGCTCTTTTAACCTGTGGTAAAGTGTACGATTGTGGGAAGAATTTTAACGTTGTTAGGGCATCCGCAATGAAGCTCTAGATGTTTGTGTTAGCTAAGATTCCATCTAGACCAAAAAAAAAAGCTGCAACTTAGCACATGCTAACACAGTGTGTTATGGGTGTGTCCCTAGCGTTGCTCTATCTTAAAATCTGGCACTAGCTAAGTGGTGTGTATTGTGGATGCCACCAGTTATCTCAAATCAAGGAACTTGAAGATGCCGATATCGAATCGATTTTTTTTCTCTTTTTAAGGGAACTTTTGATAAACTAACAACAAAGTCTGAAAGCATCATTTTCAACGACACAACAAAATCAATTTATCAATTAGCCCTTGTAGACAATAGACATAGGGTGTATGATAACTCAATTGAGTGGTCAAAAATGAAAAATTTTAACACTTATTTTGTTCATTGCATTTGATAATACATTACTTAATAGAAAAAAGCAACCAAAAACTCACTGAAAACTTTAAGTGAAAAATTTTTACTGAAAAAAAAATCAATAAATGCAATCTATTTCAGTACATAAAATAGCATTTTCAGTATTATAAATTCAATTACTTAAAAAATTTAATAATTAAATTCAGGACTTGATTTCAATTTTGTAAAACGGGCCCACAATTTTAAAGCTAGTAGATAGCTCTCCTAAACAAAACCAATCTATCCAACTACTAAATTCCGTTTAGACTATCAGCCTTTATTTCGAATTGAGTAATGTCATGCTTTCTAATTTTTTTTTATTTAATTACAAATGCTTCTCAATACATGTGGTGGTGAGACTCCTATTAAATTTTATCAGAGAATATTAAAACAACCACACAATTATCCCACCATCATATAAATTTGGAAATCAATGAGATGAAAAATTTGACAAGCATAACGTTACTATCATGTTCATAAACTTTTGGAAAACTCTTTGGTACAATCAAGTGATTTGGTTGTACTTACGTGCTTTATTTTTTGGGTCATAAACATTTGTTCTCGGGTTAAAAAAAGTTTATTCTAGATAGAAAATAACGTGGTTTTGATGAGAACAAATATTTCTTACCACGGAACAAAATTTCGTACCAGGAATAAATGATTTTTTTACCTAAGAACAAACTTTTATGATTCCGGAAATAAATAACGTAAGTATAACCAAACCACTTGATTGTACCATAGAGGGCTCCTAAACTTTATCACTTTCCTTTTTATTAAGATTAAGAAAAAATTTTACATACGAATTTTATTTCAACAATGTTATCTTTTAGTTCATTTTTATAGAAAATTGTTATTCGCACTTTATAAATGAATCAATGTACTCCATAAAATACATTAGTATTCCCTTTCTATGTTAATTCTAGTATATATGATCTATTTGAACTAGTAATTTTTGATGGAGAGAATAGATTCCATATTTTGAAATAGCCAAGAAATATTGAGGAACCCAATATCATTGGTTTGGGAAAGTCTCAAGTTTGAGGTGTTCGATCTAAATTTCACATTTTATCTGATTTTTATGTTAAATAAAGTAATGTTTGGTTTTGCAAAGAAACCTGTTTTAAGAGTTTTATAAAAGGGTAAATATCATATAAACTCTCTAAGGTTTGCTCCAATCACACTTAGATCTCCTTACGTTTCAGTAATATCACCCACACCTCATGAGGTCTGAAGCGCATATCACCTAGACCCTCTCAGTCAATTCACCATTAGAAAAGTGACGGACAGACATAAATAAATACAAAAGTTACCGCTGAAAGTTTGGTCCTTGTGCCATTTTAGTCCCTGTAGTTTCAGTTGGGTCAATTTGGTCCCTGAAGTTTTAAATTGAATCAATTTGACCCAAATGTTCAATTCTGTGAAAAAAATTAACAGAATTTACTCGCATACTATGCATTGTCTCACTTTTTAAGGCCAAAAATGGAACACAACCAATCTCTCAACCCGCTTATTAGCGTAATTGTCCATAACAGTGGGTAAATTCTGTGAATTTTTCTCACAAAATGGGGCATTTGGATCAAATTGTTTCAATTTAAAATTGTATGGACAAAATTGACCCAATTAAAACTATAGGGACTAAAATGACACAAGGACCAAACTTTCAGGAGTATTATTGTATTTATTTATGTCAGTCCGTCATTTTTTTAACGGTGAATTGACGGGGGATCTAGGTGATATACGCTTCAAACCTCAAGGGGGTGTAGGTGATATTACTAAAACGTGAGGGAGATTAAGTGTGATTGGAGCAAACCTTAGGAAGTCTATGTGATATTTACCCTTTATAAAATTAAGCACAAACTCCTTTATAGGAAATTGACAATGCCAAACATTTAAATTTGTATAACCCAGTTCACATATTAACCACAAAAGCAGTTCATTGCTTTTTCTAAACACTCCCTAAGTATCTAATCCAACAAATGAGAAAAAGCACACCCAAGTATCATGCGTGATGTAACGGTTTAATTGTACGGCGATATGCGATTTTTTTTAAAAGGTGGAGATGATATACATGCATGGAAGTTGTGCCCCTGAAAATAGGGGGAATAATTATTTGAAAAATATGTAAGAACACATGTCATGTCTATATTTTTTTAAGAGTAATGTTATGCTTCACAAATTTCTATTCCAAGAGTACTTCTTAATTAATGATGTGACAATAGTGTGAGGTTAGATCTAAATACAATAAGACCAGTTGAATTTTGATTGGACGTCTTTTACCTGACCCCATTATCATATTATTTGGGAAAAAATTTTAGAATAAAAATTTGAGAAAAATATTTTTACTCTTTTTTTAAATATCATATGTCGTTATATAATTAAAGTCTTATACCACGTCAGCATGATACGTGATGTGACAATTTCACTGAATAATTTGTCCAAGCGAAGCCTCAAAACTGACAAAAGGCACAAAACTTCTCAAAAGAAGCAAACCTAGGCTTTGCTTCCACGTAACCAGTCAGTTTTCAGAGTCCCCAACTCGAACAAAACGTGAATGGGCGCCAGATTAACAGAAGCCTTTGGGCCCCCCTTCTCTCTGAAAAGCTATAAAAATTGAAATTAAAGCCCTCTGGTCACAATTCACAAAGAAGGGGTAGCTGAGCTTTGCCTGTCGGTCTGAAAGGTAGTTTTTCCATCTCTCTCTCTCTCTAGACGTATACATATATATACGGAGTAATTTTCGTAACGATGTTTGTTATTTATTACTGTATTATTAAGTGGCAGATTTGTTTTCAGTCACTAGATTTTGTTAATTTACTATAATATTTTTAATAAAAAATTTATCTAACAGCTAAAACAGAACTCAGCAACTTATTAAGTTAATAAATTATGGCAGACATCTGCACAAGCAGCGAACTGTACATATATATTTTTGTCTCTGAAGTCATTTGTGTGTTCGACTTTCCTTTCTTGCATTAATGATTTTCATCTAATCTCCAGATATTGTCGACTTGATTCTGAATTTCGTTCGGATTATACGAATTGATTTTCAACAAAAAGGAGGAGATCGATTATTGGTTAGAAAATTCTATATAAGGATTATGCATTTGTGTTTATATACAATGAATCCTTTAATTTTTCTGTTCTATCTCATTTTACATTTTTCGTATGTGCATTTGTTTGTTTTTTTTTTTTCTTTTTTCAGTTAATTATGATCTGTTGCTTAAATTTTTTAAGTTGAGGGGCTTGGTTTGGGGTAAAATTTGGCAGTGACACTTGGAGAGCTACGATTACGGGGGGTTTGGATCCCTCGAGGCGATTTTTTTATTTTTTATTTTTAATTCTATTGCGTTAATATTAGTTCAGTTACTTTTTACTTAGAATCTATGACTCGGCTCATAATTTTGGATGGGTTGGAAGCAATTAGTGTTATAATTTGTATATTGTAATCTGATCTAAGGTACGTTTTTTCGAAGTGTGGTGGACTTAGATTTACAAGCTGTAAAAATTAAACCAAAAACTCAAATATTGTAAGATAGGGGGCTTTTCTAAAATTTAGGAGGACTTAAGTGTACATTTTTATTTCTCTCAACGTATAGCAAATAATTTTCATAAGTGAGGGAGGACTTGAGTTCCCCTTTGCTCTTCTTTAGATCTGCCCCGAGGAAGAGATGAGCCCACACCAGTGTGGAGTCATATTTTGGCTGTGATGTCTAAAAGAAAGTGAATTACCATATATTCATTTTCTGTTTTTAGATTTATTGAAAATAATAATGAATAGTTGATTGATGACTTAAAGGTGTTGGATTATGGAGAAGGAAAATAAAAATAAAAAATAAATAAATAAAAACGTTTCACAAGAAATCTCCATTTTTTTTGGAAGTGTAAAATACATGGTACCAAGTGAAGGTGAATGCCGAATGGTCATCATGTTTATTACTCCAAAATAAAAATAATCAATTACAAAATAAGTAACAAAAGAAAAGAAAAAAGGATTATTATATTCTTTTTTGTTGATAAAATGCCACTTGGCACAATGAGGAGGATTTTTTTTGGCTTTCTCTTTGATAGAAATATAGATAGATTTAGGGTGTGTATGATAATTTCATTAAATGCTAAAAATGAAAAGATTCAACATTTATTATTTTTTAGTGCGTTTGATAACATACCACTTAATTGAAAATGTAACTCCAAAACTACTGAAAACTTTAAGTGAAAATTTTCTATTGAAAATAATTACTGAATGCATTCTACCTCAATAGTTGAAACACTATTTTAAGGAATGAAACTTCAAGATTGTAACGACCCACCTCCCCGTCTAGCAACAATATTGTCCGCTTTGGGCCTAAACACAAAGAACTTCCCAGGGGGTCACCCATCCCTAGTAATGCTCTGGCAGCAGCACTCTTAACTGTGAAGTTCTTTCGTGTTTAGCTCCCTCACGGTTTTAAAAGGTCTTGTTAAGGTATCAGAGCTTACGCAGCCTACCCCTCTCCAATATTGTCCTCTTGGGTGCCTACCAGGTTTCGAACACTGGCGCCTGCCCTCAAGGTTTTGTTCCTTCACCACTCGGGCAAGGAGGCCTTGCTGCATATAGAGGGGCGATTAATCCTTATAAACTAGTCCAGGAACTTCACCCCAGGCGATGTAGGACAAGTCCCCACACCCGACCTCACCTCATCCGTCTTGGCCATCCTGTCTCAGGAGTATTGGCTCTTGGTCATCACAATCCACCCTCCTTAAGGGCCACACTTCCTCGTATGGGACCTGCCCCCACATTTCCGGCTGGGTTTCCGCTCTGATACCATTTGTAACGACCCACCTCCCCGTCTAGCAACAATATTGTCCGCTTTGGGCCTAAACACAAAGAACTTCCCAGGGAGTCACTCATCCCTGGTACTGCTCTGGCAGCAGCACGCTTAACTGTGAAGTTCTTTCGTGTTTAGCTCCCTCACGGTTTTAAAAGGCCTTGTTAAGGTATCAGAGCTTACGCAGCCTACCCCTCTCCAATATTGTCCTCTTTGGGTGCCTACCAGGTTTCGAACACTGACGTCTGCCCTCAAGGTTTTGTTCCTTCACCACTCGGGCAAGGAGGCCTTGCTGCATATAGAGGGGCGATTAATCCTTATAAACTAGTCCAGGAACTTCACCCCAGGCGATATAGGACAAGTCCCCACACCCGACCTCACCTCATCCGTCTTGGCCATCCTGCCTCAGGAGTATTGGTTCTTGGTCATCACAAAGATAGCGCTTAAAATTTTCAGTACTTAATTTTCAGTTTTACCAAACGCACCCTTAGAGTTGTTGCTTTTTTTGAGGAGTCAACATTTTCTGCAATTGAGACTGTTTGGCCTTCGAATTTTGGTGAGGAGTGAACCATATATATATCTACTACTATATTATAAGAAGATAGGCTCATTAAGTAAGCACGTCAAAAAATATGAACTTTCTCTTTTGCCCTTCACTACATCATAATTATTCATATATTTATCTATACATCGTAAGAATATATTGATTTGTGTGAGGGTAAATCTGTCATTTTGGATAAATAATTACATTCAAGTCAGCTTTTGAAATTTTATTTAATATAATAATGAGGTTTTAATCAATAATCTTGTGTCTAATTACATTTGGGTCAACAATTTTTTGACAATTTATTGTTGACTTCAAAAAAAGTCAACAAAAGTGGCTTTTTGGTGGCTATTTAGGAATTGGTCACTAATATTTACAATTTGGTCAACTTCTTCTCTCAAATGAGGATTCAATCAACAATTTGTGTCTAATTACATTTAGATCAATACTTTTTGGGATATTTATTATTCACTTCATAAAAAGTAAAAAAAAAAAGCGGTTATTTTAGTGGTTATTTAGGAATTGGTCACTAATATTTCCAATTTGCTCAACTTCTGCTCTCAAATGTAAGATTAATATATTTTAATAGGTATAATTGCATTTAGGTCAGCAAGTTTTGGGATATTTATTATTAACTTTAATTTTTTTAAAAAAAGTGCCTATTTTAGTGGCTATTTAGGAATTGGTCACTAATTTCACATTTTGGTCAACTTCTTCTCTAAAAATTAAGTTCTGGTATATCTAAAATGGCAAATAAAGTGGTTATTTTAGTAGCTATTATGAATTGCTCACTAATATTTACATTGTGGTCAGCTTCTTCCCTCAAATTCAGGATTTATAGATTATATTCGAATATCAATTAAGGCCTACAAACACATTCATGCCCCTTTTTAGAGGAAATACCCTACTTGTATCATATATTTTTAGTGCTGCTTTATTAGGTACCTTCACTACTCATTTACAAGATAGTCAGAATTATCGACTTCTTCCGTTAGCAAGTTTTAGATTAAATAGTTACATTTACAATTTCCTATTTAATTGTTTTAACATCTTATAGGAATACAACTATCCGACGGGCACGTGCCTTGCACGTGCACCCTCACTAGTATATATATAGATATATATATCTACTACTATATAATCTACTGACAGCCCCATTTAGCAAGTACGTCAAAAAATATGAACTTCCTCTTTTGCCCTTCACTACATCATAATTATTATATATCTATCTATACATCGTAAGGATATATTGATTTGTGTCAGGGTAAATCTGTCATTTTGGACAAATAATTACATTCAAGTCAGCTTTTGAAATTTTATTTAATATAATAATGAGGTTTTAATCAACAATCTTGTGTCTAATTACATTTGGGTCAACAATTTTTGGGAGATTTATTATTGACTTCAAAAAAAGTCAACAAAAGTGGCTATTTAGGAATTAGTCACTAATATTTACAATTTGGTCAACTTCTTCTCTCAAATGAGGTTTCAATCAACAATTTGTGTTTAATTACATTTGGATCAATAATTTTTGGTATATTTATTATTCACTTCATAAAAAAGAAAAAAAAAAAAAGTGGCTATTTTAGTGGTTATTTAGGAATTGGTCACTAATATTTCCAATTTGCTCAACTTCTTCTCTCAAATTTAGGATTCATATATTGTAATATGTGTAATTGCATTTAGGTCAGCAAGTTTTGGGATATTTATGATTCACTTTAAAAAAAAAATTAAAAAGTGGATATTTTAGTGGCTATTTAGGAATTGGTCACTAATTTCACATTTTGGTCAACTTCTTCTCTAAAAATTAAGTTTTGGTATATCTAAAATGTCAAATAAAGTGCTTATTTTAGTAGCTATTATGAATTGATCACTAATATTTACATTTTAGTCAACTTCTTCCCTCAAATTCAGGATTTATAGATTGTATTCGAATATCAATTAAGGCCTACAAACACATTCATGCCCTTTTTTTTTTTAGAGGAAATACCCTACTTGTGTCATATATTTTTAGTGGTGCTTTATTAGGTACCCTTACTACTCATTTATAAGATGGTCATAATTATCAACTTCTTCCGTAAGAAGAGTTTTAGATTAAATAGTTATATTCACAATTTCCTATTTAACTGTTTTAACATCTTATTATATACCTTTAACAACCACTTAACCACACGAAATGACACAATTAAATTTCCTGCGCAACGCGCAGGACTCCAACTAGTATATATATATATATATATACGTATGCATACACGTGTTTGGGTGTGGGTGTGTATGTGGTTTTGCTCCACCAAGAAGAGGAACATAAAATGCTATGAGAAATGGAGATTTTGGTTAAAAATTAAAATGGAAAATAGTGACAAGGAAAACGAAATTTGATTCCTTCTAACAGGCAAGAGAGAAACACGGAGAAAACCATTTCCCGGTCTCACTTAATCCATGAGCCAAATGTGGCCTAACCTTTTCAAAGCTCAGATTTTATCATTGTCCTTGATTTAGAATTAAAAATAAATAAAAATAATAATACATTAATTCTGATTTCCATGAGGCTTGAGGTTTTGGTTTCTATTCACTTAGTTTGGGGAAATAGGATTTTCTGCACATAAATTGCAGGTCATCAAATACTGATCCATCATGTTGGTCTTAAATCACACCAAAATAAAGTCAAGAAGTGAGGTACAACTAGAGCCATCTTCTAGGAATTCCCTTTCTAGTTGCAACCAACAACAAAAAAGGTAATTAAAATTAGCCAATAGAGAATATCCAACCAATCTCTCTGTTAGAATATTCCACCACTGCCTCCAGTTCCACTATCTTCGACTCCGCTCCAAAACCTCAGAATATTCAACAAAAAAGGTCTCAATTAAGGTTGCGTGAGCAACCTTAATTGAGACCTTTTCTGCGACTACTCTACAAATGATGATCTGATCGAAAGCAAAATTAAGCAGTAATATATCCAACCCAACTCCATTAACGTGGCCTGTGGAGATTTATTCATTTATGGAATATTCAGACCTCAAATTTTGGAGAAGGTTTGTGTATAGAGAGAGAGAGAGAGAGAGAGAGACAGAGAGAAGAGGAAAGGGCAGTGTCGATTAGAGAGAGGGGTCAGGTCGGAAGAAGCAGCGTCGTATGGCGATTAGTCAGCTTGTTCAAGTAGGGAAAATGAAGATACGGCCATACGGGTAGAAAAGCTGAGGGGAGGTATGTGAATTATGAAGAAACAGATGGGAGGAAACTGTAAATGACACGTGTCAACTCAATATTCCTCCCAACCTAAAGCCTCCATTTTTAGTTTATAAGAATAGATAGACAGATACATGTAGGGACCTAGTTTGTATTTTTTTTCCCTGACGACTAGGACTAACCCTCAGCTTGTCTCTTCGCTAGCTACTTTGTGATTCACATTAGTGTTTCAGACAGTTTATTCATTGTTGTTTATTGAAGTAGTACAATGGGCAAATACCGTGCACCGATCCAATAATACATGTATCAAGTTGAAAACTATTTATTTTTATCTTGAGAATCATCTCTCTCAACTATCTTACTTCGATTCATTGACAATTTCGAATCTCTGGCCTCTCTTAGAGGAGTAAAGGGTCTGGCCAACTTGGTTAAAATAATGACCTTCCTTATGGAGGTTGGATTTTTTTTTGGAATGCGATGATAAAAAATTATGGAATAATTCTTGGGACACAACTTTCATACAACTTTCACACAACCTTGTTAAAAGATGTGTCTATCTCTCTCTTGTGATGTCACTGTATCTCACAGTGACACAGGAGAGAGATAGACACATATTTTAGGAGATCGTGTGAAAGTTACATGAAAGTTGTGTCCCAAAAATTACCCAAAATTATGGGCCTGAAACTTTTTCTTTGTCAAGTTGGGTTCTAAAGGGGTGAAATTATTCAGTGATAACTCCTCACACTATGTTATCATACTAATATGATGACCCCCAAGCATGGCTGACCATGTGCCCCTACTTCTAGAGGACACATGAAAAGTAATTTCTAACTTTAACGTCCCTTATTGTTAGGGGCACATGCCTAACATTATTAACATGATGAAGTGGTATGACGAGCTCACATAATAGCTTATCACAAAGACATAATTTGAGGACCAACAGATTGGGCTGTTGGAGCCTAAATGGTGAGAAGTTATTCTGTGAGCCCGTCAGACTACGTTATCATCTGATTTGGTGTAACGTCCAATAGAATTAGGTTGAGGGGTTAAAGAGATGATTTTATTCATACTGTATAACACCTATTTATATACAAGCTATGGCAACTATAAAAAGGAAAGACAATCAAGGAAAATAAAGGACAATAAATGACAGATTACAATCCAGAAATCAAATCTCAATTAAATCCCTAAAAGCCCGTAATCAACAAGATTATGGATTTTGACTGAATATTCCAACACTCCCCCTCAAGCTGGAACTGGAGCGAAGATATCCAGAAGACCTAGCTTGACTAAAGATGACTTCAGGAGAGAAGGGCCAACAGACTTTGTAAACATGTCAGCTGTTTGATCAGATGAAGGCACAAACTCTGGGATGATAATTCCAGCACGAACTTTCTCTTTGATAAAGTGAACATCAACTTCAATATACTTGGTACGTTCGTGAAGAACAGAGTCGGAGGCTAGCATGAGTGCAGACTTATTATCACAGAATAAAATAGACGAGCCCACAATTGGATACCCCAACTCTTTCAATATTGATCGTAACCATAGCAGTTCACATGTTCCCTGGGCCATAGCCCTATATTCTGCTTCGGCAGAAGAACGAGATACCACTGCTTGTTTCTTACTTTTCCACGAGAGAAGATGATTGCCATAAAAAGTACAGAAACCAGTCGTAGATCGACGATCACTCTTGAATCCAGCATAATCTGCATCAGTAAAGCAAGACATTCCTGATTGGGTTCCTGCAGAGTAGAATAACCCGAGACCTGGACAAGACTTGAGGTACCGAAGAATATGGTGAACCGCATCAAGATGAGATGTCCGAGGCTCATGCATGAATTGGCTCACAACACTTACCGCAAATGTGATAACGGGACTAGTGTTAGTTAAATAAATAAGGCGACCAACAAGACGCTGATATTCTGATGCATCGGATAAGAGTTCTCCAGACTCGTTTGACAATTTATGATTTGGATCCATTGGAGTAGAAGCTGGGCGACATCCCTTCATTCCAGTATCTTTAAGGAGATCCAGAGCATACTTCCTTTGAGATAATGAGATTCCTTGACGAGAACGGGCAACCTCTATCCCAAGAAAGTACCGAAGAGAGCCCAAGTCCTTAACATCAAAAAACTGACCCAGAGCCTTCTTGACTTTTATAATACCCGGAGCATCATCACCTGTAAGGATAATATCATCAACATATACCAGAACAATCACAGACCGGCCATCAGGACGCCGATGTGTGAAGCAGGTGTGATCAGAATGACACCGAGTGAAGCCCAAAGATATAATAACATTACTGAAGCGATTGAACCATGCCCGAGGTGATTGCTTCAACCCATACAAAGATTTTCGTAGACGACAAACTTTGCCTGAATACTCCCCCTCAGCCCGAAAACCCGGAGGGGGGGTCCATGTAGATAGTTTCATCCAGATCGCCATTCAGGAATGCATTTTTGACGTCCATTTGATGTAAAGGCCAAGAATGAGAAGCAGCCAAAGAGATAATAAGGCGAACAGTAGTTAACTTGGCCACTGGCGCAAAAGTGGCACTGAAGTCTTTGCCAGGGATCTGAGTAAACCCCTTAGCAACAAGGCGAGCCTTATATCTTTCAATAGTACCATCTGCCTGATATTTAATACTGAAAACCCATTTGCAGCCAATAGTTTTCTCGCCCTTAGGGAGTTCAACAAGTTCCCAAGTCTGGTTACGCTGAAGGGCATCCATTTCCATCTGCATGGCTGCCACCCACTGAGGATCCTGAAGGGCTTCAGGAACAGACCGAGGGATGGAAGTGGCATCAACCTGACTAAGAAAAGAGGAATAGGAACCTGAAAGTCCCTGATAAGAAACAAACTGCGCAATAGGATGGTTAGTACTGTCAGAATAACCATAATGATTAGGAGGCCGACGAATTCTAGAGGGATATCTAAAAGGTAAAGGAGAAGAAGCATTACCAGATTCCGATAAAGATATCGGCATGGGAGTCTGAGCAAGAGGACGGCGGGAATATACCTGAGTAGGAGTAGTGGTAACAACAGGAGGGAGAGTGACAGAATTTTCCAGAGGAGGCTCAAACAGAGGGACTGGACGCGGAAGCAAACTTGGATCCTCTAGACAATCAGGAAGAGGTGAATTAGGGATATCCGGAGATCCTACAAAAAAAGGAGTATCCTCCAGAAAGGTTACATCCATAGAGTGATACATATGACGAGTGCTAGGATCATAACATCTATAACCTTTTGACATAGTGGAATAGCCGAGAAAGATGCATCTGACAGCCTTATCGTCCAATTTAGTGCGAGTAGGACTGCGATTCTGGACAAAACAGGTGCATCCAAAGACACGAGGAAGAATCGGAAAGAGGGTTTTCTCGGGCTGCAACAGTTGCAGAGGTGCGGAACATTCATCCCACAGAGAAGACACCTAACAACAGACATGATAGAGCGGTTCTTTCGTTCTGCCACACCATTTTGCTCTGGGGTGTAAGGACAAGTGAGTTGTTGAAGGATACCTTGCTTATTAAGTTCGGCCCGAAACTCGTTTGTAATGTATTCCCGACCATTGTCAGAACGAAGATTGCGAACAACAGTTTTAAATTGAGTTTTAACCATGGTCAAGAAATTGGAAAACAAGGAAAAAACCTCAGATTTTTTCTTTAATAGATAAACCCAAGTACATCTAGAATAGTCATCAATAAAAGTTACATAGTAACGATATCCGGACATAGCAGTAACAGGGGAAGGCCCCCATACATCAGAATGAATAATGTCAAAAACACACGGTGCACGATGCATGCGGGGTATATAACTAGAACGAGTATGCTTTGATAATTCACACACCACACACTGAAATTTAAACTTCTGGCAGGCTTTATTTAATAAGGGAAAAAGTTGACAGAGATATTTAAAGTTTGCATGGCCCAATCGGGCGTGCCACAAATTTAAAGACTCCAAAGAAAAATTGAAAAACTCAGATTCAGGCAAAACAGACGCCTGAAGACCAGAAGACGACATATTCCCGCCAGGAGGATCCCCAAAGTAATATAGACCATCCCGCTCATGTCCCCTGCCAAAAATCTTCTTCGAAATCCGGTCCTGCAAGAAACAACAACCGGGTAAGAAAACGACGGCACAATTGAGAGATTTAGCAAGACGGCTAACAGATATGAGATTATGAGAGAAGGTGGGGACATGAAGCACAGATGATAGGGTAATATTAGGGGATAGACACACATTGCCTGTACTCTTAACATTAAGAATAGAGCCATCAGCAATACAGACAGTCCGGAATTTGGGGGCACTAAAGAAAGAGAATAAGGATGACTCACCAGTCATATGTTCATTGGCACCGGAATCCAGAATCCAAGAGGGATTTCCAGATCTAACATGGAGGGCAGTAGTAGGAGTACCTGAGGCCAGAGTAGCAGTGGGAGTGGTGCCAGAATGAGAACCTTGCTGAAGAAGAGATCCTAACTGAGCCTGGAGCTGTCCCATTTGTGTCTGGAGTTGGAGGAGATCTGGTGTAGGAGTAGCTTCTGCAATAGTCGCAGTGCGAGATGGGGTCTTCCCTTTATTGCGAGCATATTTCTCTCGCAATTTAGGGTGAAGCTTAAAACACATGTCCTTCACGTGACCCAGAGTATTGCAATGAGTGCAGAAAGGGCGATTACCCAAACCCGGAGGACGAGTGGCTGAGCCCGTGGTGGCGGCAAATGCCATCTGATCAGGCACTGGAGACGACTCGGGTAAGGCTGGAGGTTGAAGTAAGCGACGACGACGCTCATCACCATCAATAGTAGCAAATGCTTCAAATAAAGAAGACATAGGAGTAGTGTTTAAAATCTGAGTTCGAAGAGATTCAAACTCAGGTTTTAAGCCCATTAGAAACTGGTAGGTGTGCTGGCGATTGAGACGACGAAGAGCGATAGTGGCAGCTTCGGCAGGAAAGTCACTAAGTGGTTCATACTGGGCAAGTTCCTCCCACCGGGACTGAAGAAAGCCAAAGTAATCAGCAACTGAGAGACCCAAAATTGCCTGAGAAGCCTGAGAAACCTCCCGATAGAGCTCATAGATGCGAGAATCGTTGCACTCATGAGCATACATCTGAGTCAAAGACATCCATAGACTATGAACAGTGTCATAGAACATGAACATGTGGTAAATACGATCCTCCATGGAGTTGAACAACCATCCCAGAATGGTACAGTTGTCAATATCCCACTGAGCTAAGGCGGGACCTAGCCCTGTGGGCTTTGGTTCTGTGCCCAAAATCCAACCTGACTTGCCTTTACCCCCAAGATAAAGGCGAAATGAGCGAGACCATGCAGCAAAATTACGCCCGGTCAACAACACACTAGTAACCCGATGAGCAGGGGTGTGCTGAGAGAGAGAAAGATCCAGACGAGCAGGAGCAGCAAGAGCAGAGTCTTTGTCAGTCATGATGTGATTGGATGTGGATGGCACAAGGGATATAGGAAGATCACGAGCAGTCCGGAATAATCGGAGCACAAATGGGGCAACCGGAGAACAATCGGTAGCCCAAAGTGAGGGAGAAGAGAGCACTAGGGCTCTAGCGCATCACACGGATGCAAAGGAGGCCCACAGAGGGGCAGGCGGCAGCAGGAGAGGCTGCCGCAAGAGAGCTGGAGGCCTACAAGGCTGGTGGAAGAGCCGAGAGTGGCTGGGTGGCTTGCGGTGGGCCTGGGAGGGGTCGTCGAGAGTGGAGGTGGTGGCTGGTGGTGTCGGCGAAGGTGGCTGAGGGGTGGAGGATGGTCGGCGAGGGCTGTGGTGAAGGGTGGGGGTAGCGGCGCAGGGAGGTAAGGTGGTTGATGGGTGGCCGAAGGTGGTGGAAGGGGGTTAGGGTTGGTGTTTGCTCTGATACCAAATAGAATTAGGTTGAGGGGTTAAAGAGATGATTTTATTCATACTATATAACACCTATTTATATACAAGCTATGGCAACTATAAAAAGGAAAGACAATCAAGGAAAATAAAGGACAATAAATGACAGATTACAATCCAGAAATCAAATCTCAATCAAATCCCTAAAAGCCCGTAATCAACAAGATTATGGGTTTTGACTGAATATTCCAACACGTCCTAATTACATAAAACTATGTGACCATTAAAATTAAGAGAACATGACAAGTAGGGAATGATGTGTCTCCCGAAAATAGGGGGCCATGACTTGCTTAAAATCAGCAAGTAATTGTCATGTTACTTCACTTTAGTGGCCACATAACCCCACATGATTAGAGCATTACACCGTGTTAGTATGATGAAATGGTTTGCCGGGCACGCTGAATAATTTGTCTTAATACATAGACAACATTTGCTAAATAGGATGGGGCCTAAATAGAGACTATATCACCTATGGGCCAAATAGGGTCAAGGACAACACCTTAGGTTGGTTGTCCAAGGCCCAATTTCGGGCAGGCTAACCTCGGCCCAAAACTCAAATGGGTTATCCAATCTGACAGTGCGCCAATTGAGCACGTGGGGATAACAATATTTAATGGACTATTAGTATACAAGTGCAAGTGTGCAAATGTGCAAGTATTTGCAACAACTTCTAACATATTTACGGATCCTCGGTTGTACGGTTTGTGGATAGCGCTTACGGTTTACGTGGTATTTGCAGAATCATACGATGACTTTTTAAACATCTTAAAAAATTATAAAAAAAATTATCATGTGATTTTGTCAGTGCCATGCAAACGCTAACAAGTGCTGCCCCCGGTCGACCGAGAAACCTTAGGCTATATTTACTTTCCTAGGATAAAGGCACATTTTCAACAGAGATGAGAATAAAGTGTACATCCAACCTCAAATGCTTGCAATTATGTAAGGATAGGACAAACCAATTGGCTCGTCCAAGCACAAAGATTGGGCCATAGACTTTTGGGATTAGCACAAATATGAGATTAAATAGTTATCTCATCAATTGCATATGTAGTTGGAAATATTATGACACGGAGAGAGAGTAGGATTGTTTTTCAAAAGGACACTACAAAAAATCTCCAGCCATACTCCAAAAGAACTCAAAGAATCCATGAAGCACCCAGTACGGGTGCACACTAAGTGCAGATGCAGTGACCTTTTCGAAGAGTCCGTATTTCATACGTTATATTTCTTTTTTCGGAGTATGCATTTGTGTTTTATATGCATTTGGTCCGTGCATTTACTTTTAGTTTATGATTGGGGACTTATGGTGAATCAAATGCTCTCATGATAATATTGCTGAAGTATTTTTGAAAGGCATCACTTTTCTTTTTTGTTCGGTTTTTGGTGAATGCGATTATCGTTTATTGTGATTATTTTGAGAGTTTATTAGGATTTCCCTGTGCTTATTCTATCAGACTACTTTTTTTCCATGAATGTTTGTCCTGCTTCTTTGATCGGAAAAAAATCTTGAGATTTGAATAGAAATTTAGAGTTGTTGCTTTTCTTTGGTAAGGAATCAAATATATGTATACGTATATATACAATGTACTTTTGCTGCATGAAGAAGAGGAAGATAAAATGCTAAGGGAAATGGAGAATTTTTTTTTTTTTTTTGGTTAAAATGGAAAATAGTGACAATGAAAACTAAAATTTAACAGAATGGAGAATGGAGAATAAAATTGTCATTTCCCTTCACCCAGTGGCGGACCCAGGTTTTTATGTGAGTTGGGGCCAGTTCCATTGTACCATCAATTGTTTCAGGGAAATAAGTGTAATTTCTGTACATCCAAAATTGTGGATTACTAACTTGTCACACTTTTGGCACAATGCAAGTTTCATCGAAACATCTTCAGAGACTCTATTTATCTCAATATGAAATTTAAGGACAATTTCTGGATTACCTTCAGTTGTTTTCTGGGAAATAATTGAGATATACTGTATGCAAACCAGTTAAGATCATATTTTGTCGGCCTTTCAGATTCGTGAAGGATATTTATCTTTACATTGTGATTTTCACGTTAATTTAAGTTGACTTTAGTTGTATTACCATACTTTTACTACTGACAAGCGATTCTGACTTATCTATTTATCCTTGGTATATTTCAGCCTTCACTCTAATGATTATTTTTGGTACTTTTAAGTATAAATTCTTACCGCGCGCTCGTTTGAATTTCTATCATGGACAGTCATAGGCCACAATGGGTACCAGATTGAAAGCTGTGTTGGTGTCTGTATTCCTTATTCCATCCCTATTCTTTCCTCTGGTGTTCTCTACCTCAAATGATGGGTTAGTTAGAATCAAATTGAAAAAGATGAAATATGAACAAAACAACAGGCTTGATGATCAGCTTGAGTCCAAAGAAGGGGAGTCTTTTACAGGAAGTATCTTCTCCGCAAATACTGACATTGTAGAGCTAAAGAACTTCATGGATGCTCAGTACTTTGGAGAGATTGGTGTTGGTACTCCACCTCAGAAGTTCACTGTGATATTCGACACAGGAAGCTCTAATTTATGGGTGCCTTCATCGAAGTGCCATTTCTCGGTAAGCTGCTATATGTCTGTGATCTGTGTGTATATCAACGAGGCATTTCTGCTCTAGATCATATTAGGACAACAATATTGAATGACATGCCTATACTTTCACCACAGGCTGCATGTCGCTACCATTCCAAATACAAGTCACGCGAGTCAAGCACCTACAAGAAGAATGGTATGTTTCCTGTCCCTATTTTCCTATCCATTGTTCATGTATTTAAATGCATCTGTAGTCGCGTTCTCTCATTTAGACTTGTAAATAATACTAGTTGGTTTACATAGGAATCTAGGTTATAGTTTTCTTTGTTTTTACCCCTTTTGGTGTAATTTCATGCCTATGGAAGACTCCTAAAAGAATGGGATGTTATTTGGAAAGAGGAAAGAGGACAACCTTAGGGATCCTGCTTTTCAGATTCTAGTGGTCTGATGTTGTTGAACAGTGCTCTTTCTATTATCCATAAAATGGATCTTCCTAAATACTATCTCGCAAGAATTTGCTCCTAAACCCTAATATTTGAGATAAAAAGAAAGCCTAACACCAATATTTCTTTGCGACTGTCATAATTTTGTGTCCTATACATATCTGTCTGAGTACAAGCACTTAGTATTTGTAAGAAGTCTTGTTCTTTTAGGGATGAAACTTCTATTCTGGATCGTTATCACAATAATCATGAGATCTGGTTTTTTAATTGCACTGGGAGGGCTTGCATGCTATAGGAACTAAGCAATGAATGCAATTGGAGTACCATAATTGTGTTTATAGTTGGAAGTTACTCACCAAGTTGGAGGAATAATTAGGGTTCTGTCATACACAGAACCCCCACACACACAAAAATGGGGTGCCATTGCCGTGGTTGCTTCCAAAATAACAAGTACAGTTTCACTCAATAAGTTTAGTTAAATGTGAGGAGTGTAATTAGGAATTTACAAAGTTCTGATTGATATCATGTTATTATTTGTATAATTGTTTCCCATGAAGCTCCTAAAATTGCATGCTTGCATATATTTAGGGGATGACTTTTTATGAAAGGTAGGACCATTGTCAATGACTGCTCTTACACGTTCCTGGTTCCATATGGCGTGCAGGGAAATCTGCTGAAATTCACTATGGTAGTGGAGCCATATCTGGATTCTTCAGTGAAGACAATGTCCAAGTTGGTGACCTGGTTGTCAAGAATCAGGTAAATTTAAGCCCCATATGACTGGCAGTCTTACACATTGTTTCAATTAGACTCGACTCCACTCATACTTTCGATTTTTGTCAGGAATTTATTGAGGCAAAGAGGGAGCACGGTGCCACATTTTTGGCGGGCAAGTTTGATGGTATACTTGGACTTGGATTCCGTGAGATCTCCGTTGGAAATGCTACCCCAGTCTGGTATATATGCACATCTTATTTCCCCTTGACTGTCATACCAATAATATATTACACCTGCTGTTTAATTTTTCTCATTATAAGAAAATTGAGGACAACAGAAGTGTAAACTTGATGGCCAAGGAGGTTCGTTCTTTGTCATGCCTATGTTGAACAATACAGACACCCAATATTTAGGATGAGGCTGCTGCAAATGTTGCAGGTACAATATGGTTCAACAAGGTCTTGTTAAGGAGCCAGTATTTTCATTTTGGCTGAACAGACATGCAGAAGAAAAGGAAGGGGGTGAGCTTGTGTTTGGTGGGGTTGATCCAAATCACTACAAGGGTGAGCACACATATGTTCCGGTGACGCAAAAAGGTTATTGGCAGGTTGATGATCTAACTTTTCTAATTTTAGAGTGCAAAGTCTTTGGACATTCATTTCATTGTCTAACTTTGATTGTGATTATCGTGTTGATAGTTTGACATGGGAGACGTTCTCATTGATGGTAAACCAACTGGTGAGTTTCTTCTTAATACCTATTAAAATTCTTTACCTGTTTGGAGATGAAGGCTTTAGAAGATTGAAATCTAGTCAGAAAAGCTCGTCTTTGTGGTGAAGTTATGACTGCTTCTATTATCTTGTGGTTTGACGTGCATTTCTTTTTTGTAGGTTACTGTAATGGTAGTTGTTCTGCTATTGCAGATTCGGGGACTTCTTTTTTGGCAGGTCCAACTGTAAGTATCAGTGCCTTAGATTATTGTTGACAATTACTGAATTTCTATTTCTCCGTCATAAGTTCTTGTACAATATGACTTGCTGGTTGATGTAGCAAGTAGCAAATTCTTTACCGTTCAAACAAAATAAAAAATAAAAAGTGCTTGTGTAAGGTAAGAATATGATTTTTCTAACATTCTTTAGTTTATCTATTGTCGGGCAACAGACTTTTGTTATTGTAATTCCAATGACCAACACTTGCAGCTTGTGTTCTCTCATTGTTAGCTTTGGTTATGGTCCTTATTTTCATGGTGGAATTTCGTTTCTGAGTATATGGTGAAGAAATATTATAATTCAACACACAATTTTATTAGATGATTACCAATGTATATATATACACAAGACTGAGATATAAAAAAGGAAAACAATAATCTCCTAATAAATAAGAAATTAAACATGGTCAACATGACCAAAAATAAACCAACCAATAATGGAAGGAAATAAATACTAATTAAAACATATTTCAACACTCCCCCTCAAGCTGGTGCGAAGATATCTCTCATGCCCAGCTTGCTAAGATAGTAATGATGATTCCTACTTCCAAGACCTTTGGTGAGGACATCTGCCAGTTGTTTACTAGACTTCACAAACGGGATACATATCACTTCACTGCTCAATTTTTCCTTGATGAAGTGTCTGTCAATTTCAACATGCTTAGTTCGGTCATGTTGTACTGGATTATGGGCAATATTGATGGCTGCTTTATTAACACAGTACAACCTCATCGAATCTGTAGTCTCAAGTCTAAGATCTCTCAAAAGAATTTTTATCCACAATAGTTCGTAAATTCCTTGAGACATAGCTCGGAATTCCGCTTCAGCACTTGATCTAGATACAACGGCCTGTTTCTTGCTACGCCAGGTAACAAGATTTCCTCCAACAAAGGTGTAATATCCTGAGGTAGACCTCCTATCCGTGACTGAGCCTGCCCAGTCTGCATCTGTATAACCTTCCACCTGAAGATGATCATGTACACCGAAAAATAATCCTTTTCCGGGTGCTGACTTCAAGTATCTAAGAATACGAAGAACAGCACTGTAGTGAGATTCACGTGTAGCATGCATGAATTGACTAACACCACTTACAACAAAAGCGATGTCTGGACGGGTATGTGACAAGTAAATAAGTTTTCCCACCAATCTCTGGTATCTCCCCCTGTCAACCACTGCTCCATCAGTGTCATCTCCTAGCTTCTGATTAACTTCCATAGGAGTATCACATGCCTTACTCCCCAGCATGCCCGTTTCCTGGAGAAGATCGAGAACATATTTTCTCTGGGAGATAAAGATTCCTTGTTTGCTTCGAGCCACCTCAATTCCCATAAAGTACTTGAGCACGAGAAAAATCATCAATGAATGTGACAAACCACCTTTGACCTTTAAGAGTAACAGTTCTAGAAGCACCCCAAACATCAGAATGAATAAGAGCAAAAGGAACAGTACTTTTATTATTACTGGGATAAAAAGAAGCACGGTGGTGCTTTCCAAGTTCACAATCCTCACACCTAAAGGTAGATACATTTTTATTTGACAATAACAATGGAAATAAAAACTGAAGTAAACTAAAGGCAAGATGTCCAAGACGTCTGTGCCAAAGCATGATATCACCATATGTAGAGCTGGCAAAAGTAGTATGATTTGCTAGATGTGGTGGTTCCTGTGGTTCCAAAAGATAAAGACCATTCTCCTCTTTACCACTGCCAATCGTCCTCATCGTGATAAGATCCTGAAATACACAATGAGAAGGGAAAAATGTGACGCTACAATTTTTATCACGAGTAATACGACCGATAGATAAGAGGTTATTGGCAAAACTAGGAATGTGTAAAATAGAAGATAAAGATAATGAGGGAGAGACACGGACTAAACCTTTGCCGGAAACCGAAGAAACGGTTCCATCAGCAATCTTGACTTTCTCTTGTCCTGAATATGGTTTATAATCGGAAAACACCGAAGAGGAACCAGTCATATGATCAGATGCCCCGGAATCAATAATCCAAGGGTGACTAGATTGAGAATGGAATGCACTCATAGAAGTGGCTAAGTTACCTGAATGAGCAAAAGATGATGAGACAGTAGTGGGTGTATCCAGTCTAGACATTAAGCAACAGAGAGTCTCCAAATCTAAGGCAAATAATGCAGTGGATGGAGCCGGAGGTGTATCAGAAACGACAGAGGAATCAACAACCTCTGTATGATGGGCACGAGAACCACCACCATGGCCCCCCAAAGTTACCTCCACATCCACCACGACCCCTATATTGTCCCGAACGGCCCCCTCGACCTCCTTGTGGATAACCATGAAGTTTATAGCATGTCTCCCTGGTGTGATATTTGGTGTTACAGTAGTCACAAAACTGCTTTGATTTGTCAGAAGGTCCGGACTCACTCATAGTGTCACGGTTTCCCTCTCGATGAGGAATAGAAACTAAAGCGGATCTCTTTGTAGAAGCAGGTGGAATCATGGTAGAGCGATGACTTTCCTCATTCTGTATGTAAGCAAAGGCCTCCTGAAGAGAAGGCAAAGGATCCATACCCAGAACACGACTATGAACCGGATCATACTCAGATTAAAGACCCTAAAAAAATTTAAAAACCCTTTCCTCAGCAACTAGCTTGTTATAAGCAGTGGAATCAGTGGGACAAACAAGCTTGTAGTCCAAGAGATGATCTAGGCGCTTCCAATTGGTAGATAGGGACGTGAAATATTGGAGAACACTCATCTCCCCCTGTTCAGATCGACCAATTGTCCGCCTCAACTCAAATATTTGGACAGAATTGCCCTTTCTGGAATAAGTACTAGCCATGGTCTCCCAAATGTCCTGGGCAGTCGCCATGTCCAAGAACCCCTCACCAATCTCGGGGATCATAAAGTGAATAAGTCAAGTCATGACAATGGAGTTTTCCATCTCCCATTTATCATAAGTGGCATCCTCGGTGCTAGGTTCTTTGATTTTACCGTTGATGTACCCCATCCTTCCTCGGCCCTTGAGAAACAATGTCACTGACTGGGACCAAGCCAGGAAGTTTTGTCCATTAAAGAGAGAAGTAGTGATCTTTAAGTTCGGGTTATCAGGGTGAGCAACAACAATGTTCTTAGACCGAAGTGGCTGCAAATTCACGATCGATTTTTTTGGATCATCCGGCATCTTGAATAGTCTCGCAACTAATACCCGCAACAATCACAGGGGACAAAACAGAAACTGGTACCAACGGAGGGATAGCACGCAAAGGGAACAAGGTCACAACACCATTAAAGAAGCCAAAAAATTACATTTGATCACGGGTCCATAGAAGGACCAAAAATACGAGGATGATTATACGCCAATCAAAACTTAAGGCTACGGATTCAGAAAGAAGTGAAAATAGAAGATGTAGAGAAGATTGAAGGCTGCTGAAGGTCTACCAGACCATGTAGTGGTTGTGACAGAGATGGGTGGAGAGTTAGGGGCTACGGCTAGGCCAATGGAGGCTGGGGAAGGGCTGCGTCTAGGCCAGGGTGGCCTGGGTAGGGTTCGGCTGGAGGTTGGGTAGGGTAAGGGGGCTGCGGTTGGTCAAGTGATGGCTGGGTAGGCTGCGGCTGGTCAAGTGGAGGCTGGGTAGGCTGTGGTGGCTGTCGGTTGGTGGTGGGATGGTGTTTAGGTGGTGTATAGTGGTGGTGTAACCATGGGATCTTCAAATCCCCCTTGGGGAGGCTCTGATACCATGAAGAAATATTATAATTCAACACACAATTTTATTAGATGATTACCAATGTATATATACACAAAACTGAGATATAAAAAAGAAAAAACAATAATCTCCTAATAAATAAGAAATTAAACATGGTCAACATGACCCAAAATAAGCCAACCAATAATGGAAGGAAATAAATACTAATTAAAACATATTTCAACATATGGATATGGATGGTTGAACAGATTCGTTTATAGATTACATTCAAACCCCAAGAAAAATGATTTGTTAGAAAATAGAACTACTTTACAAGCCCGAGCAAAATTGGGGGACTAATAAACCCAAACATACAATAGAAGTGTAATGGAAAAAAGAAAAGAGAGAGATGTATTGACGTATTGTTGAGATTATAATTCCACATCGGGAATTTAAAGTCTTGCTACTCAATATATAAGATCATGGGGCTACTCCATTCCATTGCCAATTAGTTTTGGGTTGGATGCTCCAATTTATCATGGTATCTGAGCAGGTATTGTTGGGCCCTGTTGAAATTAAGCAATTAATTATGCAATAATATCCGTGATTAGGAGATATATTTTTGGGTCATGTTGACCATTATGATATTTATCTTTTAACGTCTTTATGTTATTTCCTTTCTTGTTTTCCCTTGTAACTCTATATAAACCTATTGTGTAAATAATAGAATCAACTTTTACCAAACTCTTTTTGGTATCAGAGCCTTTGGTCCTAACCCTAATCACGGATATAATTGCATAATTAATTGCTTAATTTCAACAGGCCCAATTGTCTATGTGTGCTCCACGTCGCCCTATCTCAGTAATCCACGTGTTTGGCTCTCACTCATGCCACACGTGTTGGGGCGTGTTGAGATTGTCCCACATTGGGGACTTATACCCTAGCTATTCAATATATAAGTTCAAGAGGCTACTCCACTCATAGCCAATTGATTTTAGGTTGGATGCTCCAATTCAACATGGTATCAGAGCAGGTTATTGTTGGGCCAATTTGTCCACGTGTGCTCTACATCACCCTATCTCAGTAATCCACGTGCTTGACTCTCAGTCATGCCACACATGCGGGGGCATGTGAGATTGTCCCACATCGGGGATTTATAACCTATGTTCAAGGGGCTCCTCCATTCATTGCCAATTGGTTTTGGGTTTGGTGCTCCAATTTGTTGGAATGTTGTCCTAGATCGCCCATTTATGGCCCCTCTATGCAGTTTATAAAGTTTTATTTTCCCTCTCCTTAAAACCCAGGTTTTAAGGAGTTGAATGGGATGGGCTATAAAGTGATATCAGAGCTAGGTTGGGCATGTCTTCCGGCGTGCCGAGTGTCCGGCTGCTGTGGTTCAAGGGATGTGTTGGAATGTTGTCCCATATCGTCCATCTATGCCCCTCTATGCGGTTTATAAGGCTTTAGTTCCCCTTTCCTCCTCGAAAGAGAGATGTCCTAAACCACTAGACGATGGGGGCATACCTGCCCGACCGCCCTCATACTATGATCATTGTATGAACAATTTTTTGAAATTGTCAATATAATGGAATTATATGATTAGATCCGAGGGGATCTTATCCGCTTTTCACACTTTCAGAGAATTTTTTAATTCATCATTTGTGAATTATTCTAATTGCATATCTCTATGTAAATCTGTTATAGTTATAGGAATAGATGTTCCATTAAAACTAATACGACAGATTGCATTCTTTTGGGCAGTGATTTGTCCTTCTGAAAAGAGAAAATGGGATTAGATTTCGTATCTTTCGCTTTTTTTCATTGCTTCAGTCATTGTTAACATGAGATACGTCTAATGATAATTGTTCATCCCTCTTGCCAGATTTGTCCTTTGTTAATGTCCTATCTTAGGCTTAGTTTGGCCTTCACATAGTGCTTCTCCTTTTTTAAAGCACAATTTAATGTTAATTCATTTGGTAACTAGTTTATGAGCTTTGCGAAAATTGAACTTAGGGCTTTTTTGAAGGGAGCTTTTAAAAGCTCTAGAATGGAGCTTTTAAAAGCCCAAGGTTGCTTTTTGGTTTCATGATGTCTTTTTGAAGAGTAGTGTGTCACTTGTATAAAATTATCAAAGAACTTAGTAATAAATTTCATAAGCTCCTTTTAAAAAGCCACATGGGGTCCAAACTAAGCCTTAGTGTAATATAGACATACAGTGGGTATGCCAATCAATAAGACTGATGAAGTAGCAGCTAATGCAACAATAGCCAATTGGAAAGCAAAAGTCTTGCTTCTAATCCTCCAAGCTACCAACAAATGAACTATACATTTGATCCCCTATATCAGCTAAACACGTGTAATAAAATGCATCATGTAGGGATTTTGCCATGAATTTATTCATTCTATATAACTTATTCATACTTTTTTTTTTACCACATTATTTGTACATGTAGTCTCATCTATTATCTTATGAAAAAAAAAAAAAAAAAACTAAATATGAAGAATCATTATGAAGTTTTGCATTTTTCTCAATCAATTAATTCACGAAAATGATTTTTATTTAACAATAAAATGCTTTAAAATTTGTCAATATGTCGTAAACAAGCTATTAAACAAGATAGTAATAGACTAGTCTATTAGAAATAACGAGACAATAAGTTATTGAAACTAGTAATGAGAGTTAGTGCTGCAAAGCTTATAAATAGAGAAGAATCCTTTACGTAAATGAATAAGTACTTGAAGAACAATTGATGTACATTTACTTGTCATTCCCAAATCATTTTAGTTTTACATTTCTTGCCTCAATTGCTTCTGAGATTTGCCCTCAAAAAATTGCTTCTGAGATCATATTACTGTTCACAGATTATTGAGTTTATTATCGAGAGTGGGTATCGTTTCTGTTCCTTTCTGTCCGAGTTCTGAATCAAACACTCCTATAAGTACTGTGATATTCCATGATTATTGAGTTCCTAAAAGGGGTTGATATCATTTCAGTTCCTTCCTATTCTGAGTTCTTTTTCCATCAACCATTTTCATCACTGGATGAAAAGCGCAAAGAACCAATGACATGAGTTAATGATTTTATGCAATTAATCATTTTTGGTGGTTTGTCTTACTGCATGTCTACACTTCTCTTTATGCGCAGACTATGATCACCGTGATAAATCATGCCATAGGGGCCTCTGGAGTTGCTAACCAAGAATGCAAGTTAGTTGTTCAACATTATGGACAAATGATAATGGACTTGATTTTAGCAGGGGTATAGAATTCTTGAGTTTTAACACCTTCATTCTTTTTTGCTACTGTTTTCACTTCTCCATGAATAAAGAAAGCATATAGTCTATTTATTCCTCATGTCAACTTCTGGTCACCAAGCACAATAAAATGACGTCCTGGCCTTGGATTTATATTTAACAGGTTGCGCCAAAGATGATATGCTCCCTAATTGGATTGTGCACCTTTAGTGGGTCTCATGGTGTTGGGTAAGCCTCGAAAGTTCTCTGAGTTATTTTCTTTATTTAGATGTTGATTCTTGCAAAATGCTCTATAGACATTTTAATTGTAATGATCATGTTATGTAGGAGAAACTAGTGCAGTTAGGGTAAGGCATAAATTACTTAGTTAACATCCATTCTCTCTCTCTCTCTCTCTCTCTCTGAGGGAATGCACGCATGTTCTCTCTGAGAGAGGATGGGGGTGGGGGTGGGGGACATACAACAAATAGTGACTCATGGAGTGCACCTTGATACTTGCAAAGAACTGAGGGAAAAAGGAATAACATACTGTCGCAGTTTTGAAAGAAAGAGTGAAATAAATTGAACGATTGGTTATCTAATTTTGAAACTGTAGAAAATATTTTAGCAACATTTTTAAGGCACTAGGATATTGGTAGAATTTCTTCGCTCAAAAAATTATATTATACTATTTATTTGAGATGGTGTCAATTACACCGGTGTGATACTTCTTAGTTTTACATGTCTCAAAAACTTAATAGACTAAATTCCACAAATCGATTAAAATTTGCAAACCAAATTCCTCTTTAGATTGAAAAATATCTAGACATTTAAAAATTTCGTGAACATGATTGGCCTGAGATGAATGGTTAATCCAATAGGTATGAATCCAGTACGAAGTTGAGAAGAAGTGTAAAACTTATGTAATTGGATCCCTACCCTATATTTACCTGTGAAGTAACAGTTACACATTTCTTTTAGCTTGGTAGCATACGTATACTCATGTAATATATCATTAACTTCGGTGAATCCATCCAGGATTGTAATTGAAGGTATTCTAATTTCAGATTAAGATTTTAGCTAACTTCCAACACAAATAATGGTCGTAAAGAATATTAGAACAACTCCTAATTATAATTTTATGACCAGTCACAATGATTTTACTGGCCAAAAGAATAAGGTTGCCCTGATGGTTTGTGAACAAATTAAGATAGAATTCCAGGTTAGGGAAGTGGGGACCCTTACTTGATATTAGGAGAGGCTTAAATCTCGAGGCTTTGGTTAGAGCATCCGCAATGGGCAACTTAATTTAACCTAAACTTAGCTCAGGTTGTGGTACAGGTTTGAGGACACTTACAGCGGTGTAGATAGTGAGACGGCGCAGGGAGAGCTGTGTGCCACTCACATGGCACATGCAAAACCGTGAAAACACCAGGAGGCTGTGTGAAGCAATTTGGGATGAAATAACATGCAACCAACAACAACAAAAAAATATGCAACATGGACCAAACGGCACCCACTATGCCATTTGGGAAGCAAACGGCATAATGTGTGCTGTGTGGTGGTGAGTTGTGAATGGCATAGTGTGTGCCGTGTGGTGGTAAGTTGTGGGGAAACGGTACAGTGTGCCGTGTCATGGTGGGACGGCACACTGTGTGCCATTTGGCTTGTACATTAGTGAAACTTAGGCGTACCACAAAGTTAAGTTTCACTAAGTTTAACTATCCTATACATTAGTTATACCCACACCATTGTTAATGGCTTTTACCTAAGTTGTCCTAAATTCTCCCAAAGTTCCCCACCCACTGTACATGCTCTTACAATAGAGTAACGAAGATTTTGTCTTCTGAATATGGATTTTGATGAAGGGGGATTTAATGCTGCAATCTTGAAATTTGTTTACCCATTATTTGCTGTCAAACTATGAAGGTAAATTTTTTTTCTCGTATTTTGATGTGTTGTATGAAGCAAGAACTTATTTATTTCTTGGAATTTCATGAGGGTAGCATGGGCATCGAGAGTGTGGTAGGTGAGAACAGTGGCAGTTCAGCTGGCTTCCCTGCTGGTATGTGCCCTGCTTGTGAAATAGCAGTTTTGTGGTTGAAACACGAACTTAGGAAGACGAATGGGACAGAGGATCATATACTGAACTACGTCAGTAAGGTGAAATTATGGAATGGCTACTATTTAGTTCTATATTTCATGAGGTTGCTTATCACGTTGACTGAGCATTCTAATCTAACTGCAGCTTTGTGATCGGCTTCCTAATCGGAATGGAGAATCAGCTGTGGACTGCGGAAGGCTCTCTTCCATGCCTAGTGTTTCCTTTACCATTGGTGGTAAAGTTTTTGACCTCTCCCCAGACGAGGTATGGCAGTAGTTTAAGTTTATCCCTACATGTTTATATGGTTTTTTTTTTGGATTCTATATCTTGTGCTTCTTACCATTATGAACTCCGATTGTGACTGTCATCATGCATTCTATCTAGTTGACAGAAGAACATATTAGTCAGTCTTCGATTCTTAGTTTCAGTTGTGAGGTTTCGTTCAACTGGCAAAATTCTCGGTGATCTAACATGTGTGGACATGCGACATACGGCATTTTGTCCATCTGTTTTAAAACATTGAAAGTTTAACTACCTTATTACTCTGTGGCGTGATCAGTATGTACTCAAGGTGGGTGATGGCGCCGATGCACAGTGTATTAGTGGCTTTATTGCTTTGGATGTTCCTCCTCCTCGTGGACCCCTCTGGTACGCTATTTCAATCCCTTGTTTTTCCTTGGGACTTGTTTGGGAATGCTTGAGGTTGGGTCTAGTTCAGTTCCAATCTCTCTTTTGTATCTGGTTTTCATGAAAAACAAGGTTACATCAGTTTGGGAATAAACCTGGTTTAAAGACTTGGCATGGATTCCTATGCAAGAAATTGAGATGTACCGGCAATAGTATTTGTGGAACCGGTTCATGTATGAACCACATAACTAGCTCTTTACCTTCCCAAACAGCTCCTGTCGCTTAGTCTTGTTATTGTTATCTTAGTCTCTAACGGGAATTATGGATGCAGGATTTTGGGAGATGTGTTTATGGGTCGTTACCACACTATATTTGACTATGGCAATCAAACAGTTGGATTTGCGGAAGCCGCGTAAAGGATTGTATCTATACAGCTTCAAAATCTAAATAAACTCGTATTTCATCATTCCATTCTTGTTGTCAGGAATGCATTCCAAACTTAAAACAGTTGTTTAAATTTGTGATTATACCACTGCATGCTTTTTCCGAAAAAAAAAAAAAAAGAATATACTACTGCATGTACCTTTGTAATTATCAATGTAAATATTACTGAAAAGTCTTGTGCTATGCGAATTCAGCATCCATTTTTTTTGTATTTTAATTTCTTGGTCAGTTTGGCTGAGGTCTTGGGGGACCATCAAACTCTATTGAGAAAGTTTTAGCTGAGACATATTTAGTTGGCGCTATTTCCTTTTATTCTCCTTCCGAAATTGTTGCTCATGTGGGATTCTTGAGCATAAATTGCCATGACCTGGTTTTAATTTGGCAAAAGCAATAGATTCTAAATTGCTATGGACTAGGATGTCTTAAATATTATAATAAAAATTTAGGTGACAGTCCAATTTAAAGTATAGTCAATATTAGAAGCAACTGTCAAGAGTTTAAAGTCCAATTTGATTATTAATTTGTTAAAAAGTTCCTCAAATGTTAAGTTAAGTGAAATTTCACTCATATATGTCAAGTGAAATTTTATTTAATATATTTGTATGGAGGATCTTTCTCTAATCAAGAATCTTAATTGTCCTTAACTCTAATAAATCTTATTATGATGTTCTTTTCACTAATTGCATTGGACTTTCATGGGAAAAGCGAAAGAGAGTATAAGGTTGTGTCATGTGTGGAACCCAAATAAAAGCTCTTTTAACATGTGGTAAGAGTGTACGATTGTGGGAAGAAATTTCTGGGTTTTTAACGTTGTTAGGGCATCCTCAATGAAGCTCTGGATGTTTTTGTTTGCTAAGACTCCATCTAGAGGAAAAAAAAAAATGCAACTTAGCACATGCTAACAGTGATGATTTTTTGCTTCCTCCAATAATAAGGGGTTAGCTTATATCATCACTCCACACCTGAAAAAAAAAAAAGTTACATTGAAATGGGTATATTTGACTTTTTTCGGCCAGGTCTATAGTATGAATTACATCAGCTATTGCAACCGTGGCTTGATAAAAGGATTGTTACAGTTAACAAAGACATTTAACGCCAGTCCATTGGAGTGTATGTTGCACCCATTAAGCTAACATCTGACAAGCTAGGTTACACCCATTTACATGTTAAAAGTGACAAGTGGATATCATAAAGGGTAATATTTGGCACGCAATCAAAACCCATACACTTAAATTCACACCTTAAGGTGAACTAATGAAAGAGAGAAAAAGACTGCGAGATGCACCAAAGTGATGTGAATGGAGTGTGTATTTGGGTGTGTATTATGAGTGTGTCCCTAACATTACTCTATCTTAAAATCTGGCACAAGCTAAGTGGTGTCCATGATGGATGCCACCAGTTTTCTCAAATCGAGGATCGTGAAGATGTCGATATCGAATCAATTTTTTTTCTCTTTTAAGAGAACTTTTGGTAAACCAACAAAGTCTGAAAGTATTATTTTCAAGGATACAACTAAATCAATTTACCAATTGGCCCTTGTAGACAATAGATATAAAGTGTATGATAACTCAATTAAGTGGTAAAAAATGAAAAATTTTAATACTTATTTTGTTCATTGCATTTGATAATATATCACTTTATTGAAATAAGCAACCAAAAACTCACTGAAAACTTTAAGTGAAAATTTTTTATTAAAAAAAAAAAAATCAAAGAATGCAATATATTTCAGTACATGAAATGTCATTTTCAGTATTACAAATTCAAATGTTTAAAAATTTTAATAATTAAATACAACACTTTATTTCAATTTTATAAAGCGGGACCATAATTTTAAAGCTAGTAGTAGTAGATAGCTCTCCTAAACAAAACCAATCTATCCAACTACTAAATTCCGATTAGACGGAAGTTGACATGATCAGCTTTTATTTCGAATTAAGTAATGTTATATATGCTTTTTAAATTTTTTTTTTTTTTTAATCACAAATGCTTCCCAATATGTAACGACCCTGGTGTTGTGGGCGGGCTGTTGTAGGTGTCTTTGTGACTGCAGTAAGTGCTGGCAAGCTACACACTATAGAAAGTATGTCCCACATCGCCTAGGTGTGGAAAATTAATGTGCTATATATGTGTGGTTTCAAGTCTCCTTAGTAAGAGGCCTTTTGGGTAGTGGCCCAAGAAAAAATTCGTGCGAATTTGGGTCCAAAGTGGACAATATCTTACTAAGCGAAACTTGGATCGTGACACAATACATTGACAGTGAGGCTTATATTAAATTTTATTAGAGAATATTAAAATAACCACACAGTAATCCCACCATCATATAAATTTGGATATCAATGAGATGAAAAATTTAAAAAGTATAACGTTACTCTTTCGAATTTGCCATTGAATGATGGAAGAAAGAACAATCATTAGACCATATGTAAGGCTTTCTTTAGGCACACACAAGCAGGATGAGTCCAGTGGGGAAAAAAAAATCAAAATCCATACATACAAAAACAAAAATTAGACAGAGGAAGAGGAAGGAGATGGAAGTCCACTTTGGCATCTCAATCGATCCGCACGGCGCACGGTAATAATTATGCCAATAATAGTGGCCTTATATCTCTCCGGTGAAACTTTCAAGGTTATAGCCACCATACGATAATAGATTTTTTTTTTTTTTTTTTAATTTGAGCATGATTGATAGTCTTTTGACTAATGATAATTTCGTTTGATGGTGTTTACTTTTCTTTTTTCATTCTTGGTGTCTTGCATTCGTAGCATATTTTTGATCTTATTGTAACATTCTGGTATTTGGCCCTTTTTTGGATTGAATTAACCTTTTTTTCCGGACAAAGGTTATAGCTATCATGTTCATAAACCTTTGGAGAACTCTTTGGTACAATCAAGTGGTTTGGTTGTACTTACGTGTTTTGTTTTAGGGGTCATAAATTGTAACGACCCACCCCCCGTCTATCAACACTATTATTCGCTTTGGGTCTAAACACAAATAACTTCCTAGGGGTCACTCATCCCTGGTACTGCTCTGCCAGCAACACGCTTAACTGTGGAGTTCTTTCATGTTTAGGTCCCTCACAGTTTTAAAAGGCCTTGTTGCATATAGAGGAGCGATTAATCTTTATAAACTAGTTCAGGAACTTCACCCCAGGCGATGCAAGACAAAGCCCCTACACTTGACCTCACCTCATCCATCTTGGCCTTCTTGCCTCAGGAGTATTGACTCTTGCTCGTCACATAAATATTTGTTCTTGGGTTAAAAAAAGTTTATTCTGCATAGAACATAAAGTGGTTTTGATGAGAACGAATATTTCTTACCACAGAATAAAATTTCGTACCGAGAACAAATTACTTTTTTGACCTGAGAACAATATTTTATGATCCTGAAAACAAATGACGTAAGTATAACCAAACCACTTGGTTGTACCAAATAGGGCTCCTAAAACTTTATTACTTTCCTTTTTATTAAGATTAAAAAAAAAATTACATAAGAATTTTATTTCAACAATATTATCTTATCGTTAATTTTTGTAGAAAATTGTTATTCGCACTCTATAAATGAACTAATGTACTCTATAAAATACATTAGTATTCCCTTTCTATGTTAATTCTAAACAAAGCAAACATTAAATAATTGTTCAACAACCCAACATTAATCCTAGTATATATATGATGTATTTGAACTACTAATTTGTGATGAAGAGAATAGATAGAGATGGCAACGGGGCGGGTATGGGACGGGTCCCCCATACCCCTACCCCGCCCCTGCCGCCGCCCCGCTTTAGTAAACCCTCCCCCCACCCCCGCCCCGCCCCGCATAGTGCCTCTCCCCGACCCCGACCCCGCCCCCGTCCCGCCCTGATTATGATTTTTTTTTTTTTTTTGGGTACACAAATTGAAAAAGTAATTTTTTTAATGCATTTTTTTTTCCTAATAATGCAGTTTTTTTTTTAACTTACCCAATTAGTTCCCCAATAGTGCAGTTTATTTTTTTAAAATGGTAATACACATAACTATTGAAGGGTAAAAATATAAATACAAGTATATTCGGGGCGGGTTCGGGTTTTTTTACCCTACCCCGACACCGACCCGAACCCAACTCGGGTTTTGAAAACCTCCCCCATACCCGCCCCTAACCCTATTAAGCCCCCCCATACCCTACCTATTAAGGACAGGGCGGGACGGGGAACTCGAAAAATCCGCCCCATTGCCATCCCTAAGAATAGATTCCATATTTTGAAAATAGCCAAGAAACATTGAGGAACCCAATATCATTGGTTTGGGAAAGTCTCAAGTTTGAGGGGTTCAATCTAAATTTCACATTTTATCTGATTTTTATGTTAAATAAAGTAATGTTTGGTTTTGCAAGGAAACCTGTTTTAAGAGTTTTAGAAAATGGTAAATATCATCTAAACTCCCTAAGGTTTGCTCCAATTACATTTAGATCCCCTTATATTTTAGTAATATCACCCATACCTCCTGAGATTTGAAGCATGTATCACCTAGATCCCCTCCGTCAATTCACCATTAAAAGTGACAGACCGACATAAATAAATACAAAAAAATATTCCTGAAAGTTAGGTCATTGTGTCATTTTAGTCCCTGTAGTTTCAATTGGGTCAATTTGAGCCCTAAAGTTTTAAATTGAAGCAATTTAATCCAAATGTTCAATTCTGTGAGAAAAATTGACAGATTTACTCACATATTGTGCATTGTCACATTTTTTAAGGGCAACAATGGAACACAACCAATCTCTCAACCCGCTTATTAGCGTTATTGTGCATAACAGTGGGTAAAGTCTGTGAATTTTTCTCACATATATAATGGGACATTTAGATCAAATTGCTTCAATTTAAAACTATAGGGACCAAATTGACCTAATTAAAACTACAAGGACTAAAATGACACAAGGACAAAATTTTTAGGGGTATTATTGTATTTATTTATGTCAGTCCGTCACTTTTTTTACCGGTGAATTGACAGGAGATCTAGGTGATAGGCGCTTCAAACCTTAGGGAGTATAGGTGATATTACTAAAACGTGATAAGGATTAAGTAGAGAGCAAACCTTAGAGAGTCTATGTGATATTTACCCTTTATAATGTTAGGCACAAACTGCTTTATAGGAAATTGACAATGCCAAACATTTAAATTTGTATAACCCAGTTCACATATATATTAACCACAAAAGCAGTTCATTGCTTTTTCCAAACACTCCCTAAGTATCTAATCCAACAAATGAGAAAGAGCACACCCAAGCATCATGCTAACGTGATGTGACAGCTTAATTGTATGGCGATAGGCAATTTTTTTTTAAAAAAAGTGGAGATATATGCATGGAAGCAGGGGGCATATGATTATTTAAATATGTAAGAACACATGTTACGTCCATATGTTTTTAGAGTAATGATTCATGCACATAAAATGTGCACATAAAGATCTGAGCCATAATGGATAATGCTATGTGAATCTCATGCAGGCATGGACCTCACCAAAATGAATGGCCCAGATCTTTATGTGCACATAGCATTATCCATTTTTTAAAGAATAATGTTATGCTTCACAAATTTCTATCCCAAAAATAATTCCTAATTAATGATGTGGCAGTAGGGTGAGGTCAGGTCTAATACAATAGGACTAATTGAATTTTGATTGAACGTCTTTCACCTGACCCCAATGTCACATGATTTGTGAAGGACTTTTGAAATAAAATTTTGAAAAACATAACATTACTCTTTTTTTAAATACCATATGTCATTATACAAATAAGACGTCATATTACGTCAATATGATGTGTGGTATGACGGGTTCAGTGAATAATTTCTCCAAGCGAACCCTCAAAATTGACAAAAAGCACAAAACTTCTCAAAAGAAGCAAACCTAGGTGTCGCGTGCTAAGGTATGACGGGTTCAGTGAATAATTTCTCCAAGCGAAGGGTTTTTTAGATTTCAGTCTATATTATGTAACAAAATACAAAATAAGTCAATCACTTTATTACAAATAAAAAAAAGTCTAAATAAAGTCTAAAAATTGAAAAAACATCAACATTTTTAAGCAAATGCCAAAAATACCCCAACCCTCTCTCTCTTCTTCACCTCCACCGGCCGACTGACCACACCCTCCGGCCGACCGACCAACCCCCACGCTCCGGTCGACCAACCCCTACCTCCAGCCAACCGAACCACAGACCCCCTCCCCCGACCCCACCACAGACCCCGACCTTCCCTCTTCTCTCCCCTACCCTCTTCTCTCTCTGAGGCCGGTGGTGGCGGCGGCGGCACCCAGTGTTGGTGGTGGTAGAGAGAGAACCAGTGGGGTTGGTGAGGAGAGAGAGAACACCAAATAGAGGGGGTGCGCCAGAGAGAAGAAGAGAGAGAGGGTTGGGCTAGGTGGTAGCGGTTGGTGGATGTGGTGGTGGCGACGGCTTTCGGTAGATGTGGTGGTGGCGGCGACGACTTCCGGTGGTTGTGGTGGTGGCGACGGGATCTGGTTGTGGTGGTGGCGGCAGGATCTGGTGGTGGTGAGGAGAGAGAGAGAGGTTGGGGTTTGGGGGTGGTGGCAGCAGCCGGTGGTTGTGGTGGTGGCGACGGGATCTGGTTGTGGTGGTGGCGGCAGGATCTGGTGGTGGTGAGGAGAGAGAGAGAGAGGTTGGGGTTTGGGGGTGGTGGCAGCAGCCGGTGGTTGTGGTGGTGGCGACGGGATCTGGTTGTGCTGGTGGTGGCAGGATCTGGTGGTGGTGAGGAAAGAGAGAGAGGTTGGGGTTTGGGGGTGGTGGCAGCAGCCGGTGGTTGTGGTGGTGGCGACGGCGACGGCGACGACGACGGCGACCGGAGGTTGTAGAGGTGGCGACGGTCAGTATTGGTGCTGATGGCGACGGCGGCGGCGACGGCGGTCAGGGTGATGTTGGTGCTGGTGGTAACTAGTAAGAGAGATAGAGAGGTTGATGAGGAGAGAGAGAACAATGGGGGTAGTGGTGGTCATTTTGCATTCAACTTGATGTTTTTTTAAATTGCAAAAATTAGTTTTAAATTGCAAAAATTAGGTGACTAATTTTGCATTTTATTACCTAAAATAGACTGATTTTTAAAAATCCCCCAAGCGAACCCTCAAAACTGACAAAAAGCACAAAACTTCTCAAAAGAAGCAAACCAAGGTGTCGCGTGCTAAGGTAGCCCAATATTGCATGCTTTGCTTCCACGTAACCAGTCAGTTAACATCCCAATCCCCCGGCCCCACCACACCCTCAATGTTCTCGTGTCCTTCTCAATTCTCGTTATCCATCTCATCATCGACCCCACCTCTGTTTTAAAGTTCTAATCACCACCGTTCACATAAAAATCAGCGGCTCATAAACGCATGAACTCCTTAATATTATAGGTCGCGATGCACTTAATATCCTAAGCAATGTGCTTTACTTCGTCTATCATGTACTTCAGTTTTTCTTTATCAAAAAAAAAAAAAGTAATTGAGTTTTCAGAGTCCCCAACGCGAACAAAACGTCAATGGGCCCCAGATCCTTTGGGCCCCCTTCTCTCTGAAAAGCTATAAAAATTGAAATTAAAGCCCTTTGGTCACAATTCACAAAGAAGGGTAGCTGAGCTTTGCCTGTAGGTCTGAAAGGTAGTTTTTCCATCTCTTTCTTTCTCTCTCTCTCTCTAGACGTGTATATATAAATATATATTTGTCTCTGAAGTCATTTGTGCGTTGGACTTTCCTTTCTTGTGTTGATGATCTTCATCTAATCTCCAGATATTGTCGACTTGATTCTGAATTTCGTTCGGATTATACGAATTGATTTTCAGCAAAAAGGTGGTGATCGATTATTGGTTAGAAATTTCTAAATAAGGATTATGCATTTGTGTTTATATATATATATATATATATATACAATGAATCCTTTTTTCTGCTCTCTCTCATTTTTACTTTTTTTGTCTGTGCATTTGTTTTTGTTTTTCTTTTTTCAGTTAATTATGTTTTTTTGCTTAATTTTTTGAAGGCATCGTTTCTTTTTTGTTTGGCTTTTGGTGAATACGATTATCGTTCAGTGTGGTTATTTTACTTATTTAGAGTTAATTAGGATTTACATATGCTTTTTCTGTCAGAGAACTTGTTTTCCATGGATGCTTTGTTCTGCTTTTTTTTCCAAGGGTTGTTGTCGACACAAATCTATGCATGTGTGTGTATGTGTGTGTGTGTGTATATATATATATATATATAATACCTAAAAAGACAAATGAATGAAGCTAGAAAATAGAGAAGGCAACATAAACTATATATTCATCTACGGTGCATATATATTAATAAACGAATACTTTAAATAAATAATAAAAAAAAAACCCAAACAAACAAACTCGGTATAGATAATCGATAAATCAAATAGAGAACTGATTATGAAAGGGAGAAAGATAGAAAACTAAATTTAATGTAGGGAAGAGCAGGGGTGGATGCAGAAATTTGAAGTTGGGGGCTTGGTTTGGGGCAAAATTTGGCAGTGCCACTTGGAGGTCTACGTTTACGGGGGTTTGGGGCCCCGAGGCAAATTTTTTTTTTTTGGGTTCTATTGCGTTAATATTAGTTCAGTTGCTCTTCACTTGGAATCTATGACTCGTCTCATGATTTTGGATGGGTTGGATTGCAATTAGTGTTATAATATGTATATTGTAATCTGATCTAAGGTACGTTTTTTCGAAGTGTGGTGGACTTAGATTTACAAACTCTAAACATTATACCAAAAACTCAAAATATTCGTAAGATAGGGGGCTTTTCTGAAATTTTAGGGGGGGCTTAAGTGTATCAGGGTATATCAAATAATTTTCATAATTGAGGGAGGGCTTGAGCCTCCCTTTGCTCTTCTTTAGATCTGCCCCTGGGAAGAGATGAGCCCACACCAGTGTGGAGTCATATTTTGGCTGTGAAGTCTAAAAGAAAGTGAATTACCATATATTCATTTTCTGTTTTTAGATTTATTGAAAATAATAATGAATAGTTGATTGATGACTTAAAGGTGTTGGATTATGGAAAAGAAAGAAAAAAAAAATCTTAAAAAACGTTTCACAAGAAATCTCCATTTTTTTGGAAGTGTAAAATAAACGGTACCATGTGAAGGTGAATGCCGAATGGTGATCATGTTTATTACAAAATTAAAATAATCTATTACAAAATAAATAACAAAAGAAAAGAAAAAAGGAATTTTATTTTTTATAAAATGCCACTTGGCACAATGAGGAAGGATTTTTTGGCTTCCTCTTTGATAGAAGTATAGATAGATAGATACATTTAAAGTTGTTGCTTTTCTTGAGGAGTCAACATTTTCTGCAATTGAGACTGTTTGGCCTTCAAACTTTGGCGAGGAGTGAACCATGTATATACATAGGCATACACGTGTTTGGGTGTAGTTGTGCTTTTGCTGCACAAAGAAGAGGAACATAGAATGCTACGAGAAATGGAGATTTTGGTTAAAATGGAAAATAGTGACAAGGAAAACGAAAATATAACAGAATGGAGAATGGAGGATAAAAGTTGTCGTTACCCTTTTCCACTTTTCGGATTAATGTTCAGGAAATTTGATTCTTTCTTTCTAACAGGCAAGAGAGAAACACGGGGAAAACTATTTCCCGGTCTCACTTAATCCATGAGCCAAATGTAGCCTAACCTTTTCAAAGCTCAGATTTTATCATTGTCCTTGAATTAGAATAAAAAACCTCCACTAACCACGCATAATACATTTCTGATTTCCATGAGGCTTGAGGTTTTGGTTTCTATTTACTTAGTTTGGGGAAATAGGATTGTCTGAATATTATTTATGCCAGTATCTTTCTTTAGGTTCTAACTTCTAAGGAACAATTTGTATTATTTTCCTCTGTTATCCAATCTAAGCCAAGTTACAAAGCTCTTGCTGCTATATAAATATATATATATATAAATGAATATATAATAAATAAAAAACACTCTTGCTATGTAGAGTCCATTAATATACATGGAAAATGGTGTTTAGTATTGTTTTTATATTCATGATATATGTAGTTTAAATGTTAATATCCTTGGTGACTCCAAGTCTCCATTCATATCAATGAGTTTAAGCATAATTTTTGGTAAGTAATTATAGTATTTTGTAAAGTTCTGGATAACTAAAGTTCGCACACTTTCATCATTAAGGTCATATTTTGTTGCCCTTACCGATTCATTGAGAATTTATATCTCTACATTGTGGTTTTCATGTTAGCTTAAGTTGACTTTAGTTAATTAGTTGTATTACCATACGTTTACTGCTGACGGAGAGTGCAGACTTGTCTATTTATCCTTTTGTATATTTCAGTCATCGCTATAATAATTATTTTTGGTATTTTAAGTGTAAATTCTCACTGCGCTTGTTTAAATTTCTATCATGGACACTTATAGGCCACAATGGGAACCAGATTGAAAGCTGTGTTGGTGTCCGTGTTTCTTGCATCCCTGTTCTTTCCTCTGGTGTTCACCGCCTCAAATGATGGGTTGGTTAGAATCGGATTGAAAAAGATGAAATTTGATCAAAACAACAGGCTTGCTGCTCAGCTTGAGTCCAAGGAAGGGGAGTCATTGAGAGCTTCTATAAGAAAGTATCATCTCCGCAGTAATCTTGGAGACTCCGCAGATACTGATATTGTAGCACTAAAGAACTACATGGATGCTCAGTACTTTGGAGAGATTGGTGTTGGTTCTCCACCTCAGAAGTTCACTGTGATATTCGACACAGGCAGCTCTAATTTGTGGGTGCCTTCATCAAAGTGCTATTTTTCGGTAAGCTGCTGCATGTCTGTGTTCTGTGTGTATATCAACGAGGCATTTCCTCTTTAAATCATATTAGACAACAATTTAATGTCACACCTTTACATTTTGCCACAGGTTCCATGTTATTTCCATTCCAAATACAAGTCAAGCGAGTCAACCACCTACAAGAAGAATGGTATGTTTCCTGTCCAAATTCCCTATTCATTGTGTCAATTTGTGTGTGTATTTATATGCATCTGTACTTTCTTTCTTTCATTCAGACTCAATTTCTGCTTATTAACTTGAAAGATGTATGAATAATAGTTGGTTTACATCTCATCAGTGGAACCTAGGTTATAGTTTTCTTTTGTGTTTTTTTTTCTTCCACTTATGGGTAATTTCATGGCTTCATTTAGTGTATCTCCATGGAATTATGGCTAATAGTTTTTTTTTTTTTTTTTTTGGTATAAAGGAAAAGAACAAAACTAGCTTCCACCTTGGAAGCAAATGCCAGAAAGGTCAGCCATAAGTGGCATACATAGCTCCCGAGGGGGAGAGTCTAACACAACAAAAGTATCCGCACAGCGATTCCCTTCCCTTTTAGCTAAAGTATCCGCACAGCGATTCCCTTCCCTTTTAACATGGGAGATAGATCCATTACATCTAGATAGAAGAAATTTGCAATCCTCAATGATAGACTTGAGGGGGTGGTTATCTTCATCCTTCCGAAGTAAATGGCAGGCATCTAAAGAGTCAGTTTCTACCATTACTTTTTCGATTCCTTCTCTAAGAACTAGGGTGAGGCCCTTTCTGATGCTTTCGATCTCCGCATGGAGACTTGTGCAGTGCTCGATGAACCCGTAGTAGCCACCTCTCCACCTTCCTTGATCGTCACGGATAAGGCCTCCAAATCCTCCTCTCCCCGGAATACCCTTGCTACTTCCGTCGGTGTTAAGCTTGTAATAACCTGCAATAGGGGAAGACCATCCAATAAGTTCAGACTGATTACAAGTGGGGTTGACATGTGTTCTTTAGAAAGCAGCCTGTATATCTGAGGCCAAATTTCCGGCCATACTGACCAAAATGTGGTCAGGGGCAGGATTCTTGTTAAAAATCCTTCCACAAATACCAAATTCCAGCAAGAAAGACATAGTCATTAAACATGCAAGAGTTATGGCTTCTGGAGTCATCTTTAATCTGATTATAGATCCAAGTGTCCAGATTTAGACTCTAGCAATGCTTGTGATAGCTTTAGGGAGTAAGATATTCCAAACAGCACTGGCTTTTGGGCAGTCGCGAAGGATATGGATGGTATCTTCCTTCCAGTGCTTACACCTGATACAAGAAGCATCAGTAGTAATATTTCTAATAAGAAGCAAGTTTCTTGACGGGAGTCTATCTTGTATACACTTCCAAACAAAAAATCGAAGAGGAGTCCTTACTATGGCAGAGTTCCCAAAAGAATGGGTTGTTATTTGGAAAGAGGACAACCGGATCCTGCTTTTCAGATTCTGGTGGTCTAATGTTTTGAACAGTGCTTAGTCCTAAAAATAGATTTTCCATGACTATTATCTTGCAAAAATTTGCTCCTAAACCATAATATTTGAGTGAAAAAGAAACCCTAATACCTACAGTTATTTGCGCCTCAATTTTGTGTGTTATCGATATCTATCTGAGTACATCACGTTGTAGTTGTTAGAAGTCTTGTCCTTTTAGGGGTGAAATGGCCATTCTGGATTGTGGTAATTAGGAATTTACAACGTTCTGATTGATATCATGTAATTATTTGTGTAATTGTTCCCATGAAGCTCCTAAAGTTGCATGCCTGCATATATTTGGGGGATACCTTTTCATGAATAATAGGAC
Organism: Hydrangea macrophylla; assembly: GCA_033977485.1. Lineage (NCBI taxonomy): Eukaryota > Viridiplantae > Streptophyta > Magnoliopsida > Cornales > Hydrangeaceae > Hydrangea > Hydrangea macrophylla. Next base: position 109,921,876 of record CM066988.1, on the reverse strand, counting down.
CATTGTCAATGACTGCTCTGACACTTTCCTGGTGCCATATGGTCTGCAGGGAAATCTGCTGAAATTCACTACGGTAGTGGAGCCATATCTGGATTCTTCAGTGAAGACAATGTCCAAGTTGGTGACCTTATTGTCAAGAATCAGGTAAATTTAAGTAACTTTCCCCTTATTTCCGGCAGACTTGAACATTGTTTCAATTAGGTCCGACTGCTCATACTTTTGATTATTGTCAGGAATTTATTGAGGCAACGAGGGAGCCGAGTGTCACGTTTTTGGTGGCCAAGTTTGATGGCATACTTGGACTTGGATTCCGTGAGATCTCAGTTGGAAATGCTGTCCCAGTCTGGTATATATGCACATCTTATTTCCTATTGGCTGTCAAACCTAGAATGCATATCTTACACCTTTGTTTATTCGATTTAAGATAATTGAGATAAGTAGAGTTGTAAACTTGATGACTGGCCAAGGAGGTTGTGTTTTTGTTATGCATGTGTTGAAAATCCAATATTTTAGGATGAGGCTGTTTGCATGTGTTGCAGGTACAACATGGTTAAACAAGGTCTTGTTAAGGAGCCAGTATTTTCATTTTGGCTGAACAGACGTACAGAAGAAAAGGAAGGGGGTGAGCTTGTGTTTGGTGGGGTTGATCCAAATCACTACAAGGGTGAGCACACATATGTTCCTGTGACGCAGAAAGGTTATTGGCAGGTTGATGATCTAACTTTTCTATTTTAGAGTGCAAAGTCGTTGACATTCATTTCATTGTCTAACTTTAATTGTGATTATCGTGTTGATAGTTTGACATGGGCGACGTTCTCATTGATGGTAAACCCACTGGTGAGTTTCCTGTTAATGCCTATGCGAGTTCTTCACCTGTTCAGAGATCAAGGCTTCAGAAAATTTAAATCTAGTCAGGAAAGCTTGTCTTTATGGTGAAGTTATGACTGCCTGTATTATCTTCTGGTTTGACGTTGGCATTTCTTTTTGTAGGTTACTGTAGTGGTAGTTGTTCTGCTATTGCAGATTCGGGAACTTCTTTGTTGGCAGGTCCAACTGTAAGTATCAGTGCCTCAGATTGTTGTTTACAATTTCTAAATTTCTGTTTCTCCAGCCTAAGTTCTTGTAGAATATGACTTGCTGGTTGATATAATGAGTGCTTGGGAGGTAAGAATATGACGTTTCTAACATTCTTTGGTTTATGTGTGTTCGGGCAACAAATTTTAGTTATTGTAACTCCAAAGACCAACGCTTTCAGCTTCTTTTCTTTCCTTGTTAGCTTTGGCTATGGTCCTAATTTAATAGTGGAATTTTGTTTCTGAGTATATGGATGTGGATGGTTTAACAGATTTGTTTGTAGATTACATTCAAAACCCCAAAAAAAATGTTTTTTTTTTGGTTGGAAAGTAGCATTAGTTTACTACCTTTGAGCAAAATTGAGAGTGGATGTGTGTTTACTTGTATAGTTTGGAGAGAATTTATGGATTGGAGATGTTTAATAACCTTCTGGGCATTTACGTTGGGGGATGGATCAATTACTTCTGTGATAATAGTACCGTTCACTGGTTATTGAGTTTATTATCGAGATTGGGTATCGTTTCTGTTCCTTTTTAATCCGAGTTCTGAATCAATTACTCCTGAAGTATTGTAATATTCCCTGATTATTGAGTTCAAATAATATGGATTGGATTATAGTTTCAGTTCCTTTCTGGTCTGAGTTCTTTTTCCATCAAGCATTTTCATCACTGGATGAAAACCGCAAAGGACCAATGATATGAGCTCATGATGGTTTTGTCTTACTGTCAATACTTGTCTTCATGTGCAGACTGTGATCACCATGATAAACCAAGCCATAGGGGCCTCTGGAGTTGCTAGCCAAGAATGCAAGTCAGTTGTTGAACAGTATGGACAAAGGATAATGGACTTGCTTTTAGCAGAGGTAGATTCTAGCATATTATTGAGTTCAACACCTTCATTCTTTTGTTAGAGTTTTCACATCTCCGTGAATGAAGAAAGTGTATGGTCTATTTGCCCTCCATGTGAACTTCTAGTCGGCAAGAACAGTAAACTGACTTCCTAGCATTGGACTGTATTTAACAGGCACGACCAAAGAAGATATGCTCCCAAATTGGATTTTGCGACTTTGATGGATCTCGTGGTGTTGGGTAAGCCTCAAAAGTGCTCTGTTGTTATTTTCGATTTTTAGATGTTGACTCTTTCAATTTGTTCTATAGATATCTTAATCATGATGATCATATTATATAGGAGAAACTACTGCAATTAGAGTGAGGCATAATTACCTGTTTAATGTACTTTATTTTTCTCTCCTCTTTTTTTTTTTTTGGGTGGAGGGGTGGTGTTGGTGGGGGGGATGCATCCATGCACTCATGTTCTCTCTGAGAGAGGGTGGGAGTGGAGAACAGACGACCAACAGTGACTCATGGAGTGCATTTGATACTTGCAAAGAATGAAGGGAAAAAAGGAATAATACACTGTCACAGTTTGAAAGAAAGTTGAAATAAATTAGATGGCTAGTTATGTTATTTCGAAACTGTCGAGACTATTTTAGCATCATTTTTAAAGGCACTCGGATTTTGGCAGAACTTCTTCCCACGAAAAATTACCTTACACTGTATATACGAGATGGTGTCAATTACTCTGGTGTGATAATAATAAGTTTGACATCTCTCAAACACTTCATAGATTAAAATTTTGCGAACTGAATTTGTCTTAGATTGAACACAATATATCCAGAGTCCAGACATTTAAGATTTTCATTAGCATGATTTACCTTTTTTAGGTGAGAATCCTGTAAAAAGTTATGGAGAAGTGTAAAACTTGTGTAATTGGATTCCTACCCTATATTTATTGGTGAAGTGACAGTAGTACATTTCTTTTGGCTTGGTAGTATACTAGCATACATATACTCACGTAATATATCAGTAACTTCGATATACACAATAATATTGTTGTAAAGAATTAAAACAATCCCCCAATTACAATGTATGAGCAGTCGCATTGATTTTACCGGTCAAAAGAAAAAGGTTGCCCTGATGGTTTGGGTATTAAGCCTAGAATTCCAGATTAGGAGGGGTGTGGGGACCCATAATTTGATATCACGAGAGACTTAAATCTCGAGGTTTTAGGTATGATAGGTTGGGGAAGAGTGTCTCCTAAAAATAGCTTTTTGATGCTGGAAGATTTAATGCTACAATCGTTTGAAATTTGCTTACTTCTTATCTGTTGTCAACCCATGAAGGTAGTTTTTTTTGGTGTACTTGGTCTATGGTTCCTTGCCAGTAATTTTTAACTAACACAAAATTTTTCAACACCTACTAAGGTCCTCAATGTTTTTTGGACAAAAATGCTCATTGTACCTGCCACCCCTGTTGTCAATATCGTACGATACGCCATACGTATCGTTTGATCCGATACTATACACAAAGGTAACGATTCGAAAAGTATCTGTGAATCGCAGAAGTTCGTTAATCATATGTGTATCGACGATTCGTATGTGACTCGTGGAGAATCGTATCGGAGTTGCGATACTTATGATTCCTTTCTTGACTGAAATTTTGAACTCCCACCCCCCCCCCACCCCACACACACACACACACACACACAAATTGGTTCACAGATCCCAAACGAAACCAATTAGAGTTGTGCCGGCCCAAATACCCGACAATATATATATAATATACATACAGTAATATACATATATACGAAACCCAGTAACATACATTATACAGTCTCTTGGTGCCGAGACCTCCAACAGAGAGAAAACCTTTTTTTTTGTTTTGTTTTTTATGTTTTTCTTTAAATAGAGTGGTGTCAGCCCTAATACAATATTATCACACACATACCATATACAATATAGAAATCAGTGCTTTTATATAATATTGACATATTGTATCTACAGCACATATCATTAAATGTGTTTTCTCTTCTACCTTTCATTCTACATAATTTTTTTAAAAAATTTGGCACTGAATCTTACGATTCACGAATCGCGATTCGAATCACTTGTATCATTTCGATTCACAATACGAATCCCAATTTGACAACCATGCCTGACGCACTAATGTCAGCGACCAAAATCATCCTCCCCCCCCCCCCCGATGTCAGCAAAAATAAAAATAATAATAATAATAATAATAACGAAAATCTCTCAGAATCCGAGAAATTCACAGACATTCTGTGAAAATGTCTCTGAAACCGAGTAATTCAAACACATGCTATGAAAAAAAACTCTAAAAATATTTCTGAAATGTCTCTGAATCTGGAGAATTTAGAGACATTTTGGGAGAAATGCCTCTAAAAATTCCAAATGTCTATACATTTCAATAGTTGACATCAGCAAAAAAAAAATGTAATTTTTTTATTGAAAAAAAAAAAAATTTTGAGGCTAACATCAGCATGACATGTACAATGGGGAGGGGTAATTACGTCTGCAGAAATGAAAAATTAAAAATGAGGGACTTTAGCCGAAAAAGAGAAAAATAGACGTCGTTTTGTGCTGAAGGAATTTTGGCTTGTCCTTTGGCCATATTGACCAAACCTCAAGGACCTTAGCCCAATTTTCCCTTCTTATTCCCTCCCCCCCTCCCCTTTATTTATTTTTATTTTTCTGCATTTTGATGTGTAGTATAAATGTAGTACTCATTTATTCCTTGGCATTTCTGTGTGTAGCATGGGCATCGAGAGTGTAGTGGGTAAGAACAGTGGCAGTATGTGTCCTGCTTGTGAAATGGCAGTTGTGTGGATGCAACACAAACTTAAACAGAATGCGACACAAGATAGTATACTGAACTACGTCAACGAGGTGAAATTATGGAATGGCTACTATTTAGTTCTATATTTCACGGGGTTGCTTATCATGCTGACTGACCTTTCTAATCAAACTGCAGCTTTGTGATCGCCTTCCTAGCCCGATGGGAGAATCAGCTGTGGACTGTGCAAAGCTTTCTTCCATGCCTAGTGTTTCCTTTTCCATTGGTGGTAAAGTTTTTGACCTCTCTCCAGATGAGGTATGATTCTACGCCTTGCACTTCTTACAATTATAAACTCTGATTCTGACCGTCATCGTGTATTCTATCTAGTAGACAGAATATATTCGTCTTTGATTCTTAGTTTCAGTTGTGAGAGGTTTCATTCAACTGGCAAAATTGTTGGTGCTGGAGTGTTTTTGGACATGCAACATTTGCCATCTTGTCCATCTGGTTTAAAACATTTAAAGTTAACTGCCATTTCACTAATTCAAATTTACTCGTGTGATCAGTACATACTCAAGGTGGGTGAGGGCGCTGCTTCACAGTGCATTAGTGGTTTTATTGCTATGGATGTTCCTCCTCCTCGTGGACCCCTCTGGTACGATATTTCAATTCCTTGTTTTTCCCTTGGGGCCTGTTTGGGAAATGCTTAAGATTGGATCTGGTTCAGTTCCAATCTCTCTTTAGTATCTGGTTTTATGAAAAACAAGGTTTACATCGGTTTGGGAATAAACCTGGTTTAAGAGAAGAAATATTAGACTTGGCACGGACTCCAATGCAAGAAATTGACGTCCACCAACAATTGAATTTGTAGAGCCAGTTCACTTATGAACCACAGAACTGGTTCTTTGCCTTCCCAGACAGCCCCTGCCCCCCTGCCCCCCTGCCCCTTGGTCTTGTTATTGTTATCTTTAGCACTAATGGTAATTGTGGATGCAGGATTTTGGGAGATGTCTTTATGGGTCGTTACCACACTGTATTCGACTATGGCAAACAAAGAGTTGGATTTGCAGAAGCAGCTTAAACGAATGTATCTATACAGCTTCAAACACTAAATAAATTCGTGTTTCTTTACAATGCTTCTTGTCAAGAATTTATTACCAAACTTAAAACAGTTGTTTAAATTGTGAAACCAGAATGTGGTGGGGTTGGTGTGAGGATTGTCCTTGTTCCTGTAAATATTCCAGTGCATTTCCTTTCTTTATCAATGTAAAGATCACAGAAAATTCGTGTGCTATGCTAATCGTGCATCCTGGTTTTATGTTCTGTCAGTTTGGCCGAGGTTTTGGGGACAATCAGGCTATATATTCAGATGGTTTTAGTTTGAGACATATACCTTCCTTTGAATTATGGAGTAATTAGGTTTTGAGTACTTTTGAAACATTGAAATATTTTAATGGAAGGTCCGCACTTATGGTACGGGAAAAAAAATCCTGTCGAGTTGTAAAATTTTACTAAACTATCTATTGTGAAAGTTTAATAAAATTTCTCAGCTTGTCAGAATTTTTATTTAGGCTTAGTTTGGTCCCCACGTGACTTTTTAAAAGGTGCTTATGAAATTTATTACTAATTAGTTTGATAATTTTATACAAGTGACACACTACTATTCAAAAAGACATCATGAAACTAAAAAACAATCTTGAGCTTTTAAAATCAATAAAAGCTCCATTCGATAGCTTTTAAAAGCTCCTCCAAAAAAGCCCTAAGCTCAATTTTTGTAAAGCTCATAAGCTAGTTACCAAATAAATTAACATAAAATTGTGCTGTAAAAAAGGAAAAGCACCAAAATGAGGGCCAAACTAAGCCTTAGAGTGGTTTTACTTTAACAAAAGACTTGGGCTGAGGGACTGTTTATCACAAAAGTTTCAATTGTGTCATTTAACCAATAACTTTTTCCAACGAATGATTTAATACTACTCCCTCTGTCCCATATTAAGAGTCTTTGATGCCATTTTTTAATGTCCCATTTTAAGAGTCCTCTTTGAAAAGTCAAAGTACTTTAATACACACTTTCCAAATTTGCCCTTTATTATTTCCAACTCTTCCCTCTTTTTTTTTGATGTGACACTATAATTTTGAATTTCAAAAAGGGCAACATTGGAAAGTTAAAAAGCTCACCAAAATCAAGGTTGTCCCCTTAATAAGTTGGAATTCCTAAAAGAGACTCTTAATATGGAACGGAGGGAGTAATTTCTTTCTATGTGATTAATAAAATTGAAAATATTTTGATTTTTAGTGATAAAAATTTTATGCTAATGAATTTATAGACTTAAAATAATATCGCTCAAATTTCTCAGTAAAATTTACTTACAATTAGAGTCTTATATATTATCAACAATATAGAGAAAAATAAATGCTAAAAATTTTCATTTTCAACACTTAATTGGATTATCAAACACACCCATGTGCACCCTTTGGATCCATTTGTCGACCTTACAGATCACCTTTTAAAACAATTTTATGTTACTTCTCATATCATGAGCCAACCTTACAGGTCACATTTTAAGACAATTCTATTAAAAACAAACCAAAAATTGTGAATTGTCTAGTCAGTTATCTTCCTCTTTTCTAGAGAGTCCCTACAAATTTTGGAAACTTGTAGTTTCTATTACTCCATTATGTAAGCATGGAAATATTAATCTTTCTCGTTTTCTTTTCCTATTCCTTTTTTTTCTTCTGTAAGTTCACAAATCAAACAGAGCCTAAAGAGTTCATTGGTTTCAAAGGTTCTCATAAGCTTGAACTGACTAACACCCCACAAATAACCAGAGTCTTTAATAGTAAAGATCTTCAGTATAATAGTTCTCTATCTAAAATGACAAAATGATGAGTACAACAAACTAGGGGTGCACAAAAAACCCAAGAACCGAAGACCCGACCCGAACGGTTCGGGTTGGTCTAGGTTCATGAGCACTTCGGGTCGGGTCTTAGCAAAATGTTTTGTTATGGGTCGGTTCGGGCCTGAAGTTCGGGTACCCAAACCGGACCCAAGAACCACATCTAATCTATGTAAAAATAAAATAACGTCTCTCTGTCTCTAGCTCTCTCTCTCTCTCTCTCTCTCTCTCAGACTAACGAGAAGCAGACTGTAGGGTTTGTTCATCGAAGAAGGACAGATCAATGAAGTTCATCAAAGTGACTTAGGGCATTGAAGTTCATCGAAGCGATTCAGAGTCTAGTATTTGTTCATTTCTTCATCGTACGATCGAAGAGGTTACTGGGTCTCATGCTTGGGTATTACATGCTTCGCACATCTCAAAGTTCCTGAAGATTTGAACCGGTCAGTTCATAACTCATATTAAGTCCCCTATTTAATGAAGTCTGATGAAAAGAAAAAAGTAAACATAAAAACAAATTCAAAGCTTTCCTCAAAAAAAAAAAAAAAAAAAAAACAAATTCAAAGTGTCAAAAAAGTCATAATCAGTGGGGTTATATATGGACGTATATAGATGGCCCAATTTCCATATCCTCTGTTTCTTCTTCCTCTTTCTCTCTCAAAATTTGATTCTGATTCTGCAATTTTCTACGCCCTGGTGCTCATCCCCAAACATGAGAATTCAGATATCAAAGGCAACAAATTAGGAAAAGAAAAAATTGGGTTGAGACCCAGACCCGAACCGACCCGAACCAAAGTCACTGGGTCGGGTTGGGTCGGGTCCGAATCTTGCCGGTTTGGGTCTGGGTTTCAAAATACAGGCCCATCCATGATCGGGTTGGTTCTGGTTCTATAGAGACCCGACCCGAACCGGCCCATGTGCACCCCTACAACAAACCACATGAGAATTGGAAGTGGAAGAATCTGCAAAATACATCCACACTCACTATGTTTTTACCAACGTTGTCAAACCACTTAAGTGGAGGATGAATGTATGATCACTTTGCATGGTCATATGCATCATTTTTTTTGGGGCAGAAAATAAAGATTAATTTTATGCTTTGTAATGTGGGGTGTGCGTGTGTGAAGTGGAGTCTTGCATCAATGTCCAGTTCCAAGCTAACTCTGTGTTATCTAGTTTGTTTCACACTCATTTATCTCCTATATAAGCACCCCTATAGTGTAAGATTAAAAACTAAGATCATCTCATGCCTTAAAGCCACCCCACTAACATACTATACACATTCCTCCAATGGGGAATAAAGTTTATCCACCTGAGATCAAGGTTGAAGTCAATGCACCGGACACCACCAGTCAAGAACCACCGGACCACCATAAAGAGTCTGTCAAGCAATCACCGACATGGACCATTTTAACAAGGCTCCATGCAGGTTACTTCTCTATAAGTATCTCTCTTGGTGCACAAGCTTTGCTATGGAAGACTCTCATTAAGCACAACACCAATGACTCCCTCGCTCTCCACCGCATGTTTTATACAGTTCCTTCCATAGCTTTCGTTTTGCTTTGGTGGGTCGCTCTCTGCACGCTCACCACTCTCTTTCTCCTTTACGTTCTAAGATGCATTTTTCACTTTCATATGGTGAAAGCAGAGTTCTTCCATGACGTTAGAGTCAACTACCTAATTTCTCCTTGGATATCATGGCTTCTCTTGCTTCACTCGTCACCTTTCATCAATCCAAACTCTGTTTTTTATCAAGTTCTCTGTGGACTTTTTGTTGTTCCAGTGGTAGGTCTCAATGTAAAAATCAATGGACAATGGTTGACAACTAGGAAAAGGTTTCTATCAATAGCAGCAAACCCGACAAGTCAGATATCGGTTATAGGCAACTCGGTGGGTGCTTGGGCAGCTGCTAAAATGGGGTGGAAAGAGAGTGCAATTTGCATATTTACACTTGGGTTGGCACATTACCTAGTAGTCTTCATTACACTATATCAGCGTCTATCAGGTGGTGGTCATATTCCGGCAAAGCTCCACCCAGTTTTCTTCTTGTTCGTTGCTTCGCCGAGTGTGGTGGGCTTAGCTTGGAACTCAATCTCAGGAACATTCGATACACCGTGTAAAATGTTCTTCTTTCTATCGCTGTTCCTCTTCACGTCTTTGGTGAGTTACATTTGTAGTCAAAGTTTGATAAGGGCATAGTAATAGATAAGTTAGATAACCTGCCAGGGTATAGAAATTGGGCTTTGCATTTGATGAAGAACTGTAAACCAGACGTTCTGATCTCGGACTCCTCTTGGAGTGACCTGTGCCCCCATATTAATTCACGATAGTCGGGCAAATCAACTAGTTAATCTCATAATGTCTTACACGATACTTGTGGCTGGTTGCAGGGTTTACCTCGCAAGTACCCAGGCCCAGCATCCAGGATTCCCTAATCATAAAAAACTATAAATAAAATAAAAGCCTATAGCTATACATAATTTATTTTTTCCCTTTTTCCATATTTAGGGTAACACAATTTCGCTAGACCTATGAAAGGTCACTATTTCAATCTGAAAATGACTAAGGGAAATAGAATACATAGAATCCCTACTTAAAGTCCATACTGATAGACATGACAAGTATTCTTAGTAGTTCTTAGCCAAAAAAAGTATACTTAGTTGTTATATATACTATATAATTTTTTTTGTTACAAGCACTTTGGAATTAATGAATTATGCATTTTGTTTCAGAATTATAATAGGAATAGTAAGCCACACAATGCACATATATATATATATATATATATTTGTCCAGAACAATCTTTTAATTGTCTTCATTGCTTCTTCATCCACTACGTTTTACTGGAGCATCTTTACTCAACCAATTGAAACAGTTCTAACATATAGACCAATTCATTTGTCTTAAAACAGGCATGTAGACCAGCACTTTTCAAGAAATCAATGAGAAGGTTCAACGTCGCATGGTGGGATTACTCATTTCCACTAACCTTCCTAGCTCTAGCCTCCACGGAGTACGCCCAACAAGTGAAAGACATCATAGCTCACAGATTGATGCTTGTGCTTTCAGCACTCTCTGTACTGGTTTTCCTTTGTCTGATGGTGGCTGCTCTCAAAACACTGACAAGCTTGGGCGCAAAAAATCTCCCAGTCTAAGCATTTCTAGTACTTTAAGAACAAGATCTTAGATTGGTTAGTCATGACCTCTGAGTTTCTAATCTTAAATTCCTGCCTTAAATTACCACCACTAATGACAACGTATAGGTTTCTGATAATAAACCACTAATGACAAATAGAGTACTTTGTTCTTTATTGGATATATTTGAACCGTGAGTCGTATCTTGAATGAACAAAGAAAATCAATGAAATCTGAAAAAATAAAGTGAGCGGACCAATCGATCAAATACCAACAGAATGAAACATGAGTAAAACAACACTTTAGCATCAAACAAGAAGACTGCACTATAAGATTTCATGCAGATTTAACAAGAACCCATATCAAGCACGCAAAGGAGCCCTCTTTATGACCTTTAGCTGTTAGTTCAAAGTTTGTTCACCAAAACTTGGCCAGCCCATTGTTGCCAAAGCAAAACAACGGTAACAACCTATTTCTTGATAGCATGTAGAAATTCTCAAACGTATGAGATATATCACTACAGGAACATAATGAGTCAACTTAAGGAAAAAGAATTTGTCTATCATGGATATGATATCCCCTAATCACATCAGAACTATAGTGGACAAAATCTTAATATAATCTACTTCAGCACTTTGGCCCTAAAGTTGATCACACAAAGTAATAAACCAAATGGTATCTCCTTTTTTTTCACAGTTCCCCCCATTATCTCTTCTCAACCCCAACAGTCATGCATTGATGACAACTAAGTTATAACCAACATAATCAAAGACTCACAAACACACACTAAGAAAAAGAAAAAGGAAATAACAGAGAAAGTGTTTGGCCACAGTTGATATTTTCTTACATAACCTTCTTGCTACCAGTATGTGATAAGCTCCGGTCCAATGACTGCAACTGGGTTCTAAGGTTTTGGTTGTCCTCGAGCAAACGGTCATACTCAAGTAGAAACCCTTCAGATTGCTTTTTTAGAGCAACAGCGTTTGCTTCTGCTGTGGTTGCCTCTTTTGTCTTTGCATCAAGATCTGACTCCAGCTGCTTAACCTTGGCCTGTAATGTGACCTTCTCTTCCTCCAAGGCTTTGATTTCCTCTGGGCCTCCGAGCTTTTCATCCTCAAAAACTCGGCTTTGTTTCTTAACAGCCTCCATGCTCTTCCTTCTCATTCGCAGTTCTCTGATATAGTGGTGTAGCCTATCTATCATTAGCCCAAGGAACAAAGAGAAACCTGCATTTTTTAACCCAAACTTTTTAGTGAAGGTACAAATGACAATAAGCTGAATTTTAAGATTACACATTCAAATAGTAAGCTTAGTTTTCCCAGTCAAAAGTAAAATCTGCAACTAAAAACCCAATCCAAACTCAAAAACGAGGAACAACAATTGCCAGAAGGAGAAGAAATTTAACTCTTGCAACAATTGCCAGAAGTGTGACATCACAACAAAACTTAACTCATGCACCAGAATGGCAGATTCATATCAGAAATTGAAATTATAGCAAATGAAGCACACATCCATTGGAACGAGAACCATAAATTTTGCTGCCATACCATCTTCTGACTAACAGTCTTGTCATCTATGAGCTCCAAAAGCTGTTAACAAGATATCTGTCCCAAATATGAAATATAAAAAATAAAAAATAAAAAATAAAAATAAAAAAAAAGACTAAAAAAAGATATGAATGATAAAAGAAGGGATATCACTATGTGCGATTGAGAAATTTCACAAGGAAGTTGCTCAAATTCCCTTAGCAAGGGATTTTCAAATTAGAGACAAAAGGGTGCAAAAAATATCCAGCTTATTTTGCTTTTAACATTTGTTGCTTTGGATGATAGCTGTTAGGAAATTAGGGGTGATTATCTTTTCAAAATGAGAATTAAGAGTAAACATTGAATAGATCATCTAACTTCAAAGTAAGAGCCATCAGTGTAATTGCTAATTACTGTTACGGATTGTTCGAAGGAAAAAAAAAGGCATAGATGATCCCATTGGCCCAAAGAAGGCACTTCTATAATAGAGATGTATCAAACAAGCGAAAAGCAAATGACTTCACCAAATGAAAACTGGATTTTCAACAAGGGATTAAAAAAGCTCAGCACTGGGGTAGATCAATGATCTACAATTACATTCTGCTAGCTACAAGTAACAGAACTCGCTCAAATCCAACTGAGTTCATTCATATTAAAGCTACCCAATATTTAACTAAAACTCTTAATTAATACCCACAAATTTAGTTTATAATTGATAACAATTAAGAAGGTGATTGTGCGGTAACACCCAGAAAGAGAGATTTTAAAAACCTCTCAAAAAATCCCAAGTTTGCAATACCCACACTATAGTCATCAATACACATATAGATTCAGAAGTCAATCAATCACAATTCTGTGAGAATAAACGATAAGAACCTATACACACATACACATACACATACACATACACATTCTATATATATATATATGTACATCTATATAAGATGCAGAAAAATTGTACCCATAAGAGAGGCGTCGAGGAGATGGTTTGACATTAAAACCTGATCCGTCGGGTTAACATCACCATCTTCGATCCAACGCTTCTGGATCTTCATCATACTGTACACACTCGTCATCATCACCACAAACACCGTTCCGGCGATCGTCTTGACGACGATTGGACCGCGACCTCGTTTCACACGATCCAAACCCATGATCACGAGCTTCCTCAGAGGGGTTTTGAAAACGAAGATCACGATCAGAGCCATCTCGGCGAAAACGACCGTGAACAGTAGTTGAAACATTATCTACGGCGGAGAATTCAGATCATACAAAGTTTCAAGGGCTGTGATGAGAGAGAGAGAGAGAGAGAGAGTAAAATAATATGATGAGAGAGTGTGCGTGGGATCAATGAGAGGGGGCAAAGGGAGGTTTAATCAGAAGAGCTTAAAGAAGAAGAAGAAGAAGAAGAAGAGGAATGGGGCTTCCACTCCTATTTTGTAATTTTCAAAAGATATGTTTTCTTTTTTTGACTTTTGGTCCTTCAACTTCACCTTATTTAATTTTTTAGCCTTATGGCTTTCTTAAATTTAATTTAGGGGCTTGCCGACTCTTACCAAGGGTGCGTGTGCAATAATTTTTCAACCAGTACCATGATTTTTTATTTTTGGCTAGAGTAATAATATTACTATACATCTGAAAAGTGCTTTTCAAATAATATTACAGTATCAGTGAGGCCACACAAAAAACTTCTAATCAAAATTTCGTTGGTCCCATTGTATTAGGTCTAACCCCACTACCACATTATTTAAGAAGTATTTTTGGGATAAAAATTTGGAAAGTATAACATTACTATTTTGGCTAACTTTTATGATACATACACTCAAGTTACAACATTTTGGCACTACTTTCATACCAAAATATTTGTAACTTAAGTCTCTATTTATTAAAACTAAAAAATTTAGTACTGAATTTTAAATCCTAAAAATTTGAAGCGTTTGAATTTGTATTACTAAAAACAGTGTTTCAAATAATAAAATTAGGGGTGCCAAGAAAATCGACGAACTCACCGATGTGATCGATTCACTCGGTTTTAAATATTTCTCCAATGTAAAAATCGAACCGAACCAATAAAATGCACTAAACCAAACCGACTCAAAATTGATCGGTTTGTTTAAAAAAATTGGACCAAATCAACCGATTGACACCTCTAACTGAAATAGATTACATTCAGTGATTATTATTTGTAGTTTTTTTCACTTAAAATTTTTAGTGATTTTTTACTACTTTTTCGATTAAGTGTTATGAAATGCGCTGGGAAAAAAAAATTAACGGTTGAAATTTTTATTTTTAGCATTTAATTTAGTTATCAAACACACTCCTGATTTCAAATTATTGCCACTTTAAAACTAATGTTAATTTTGAAAACCACTTCGCTTTTATGCACCACTTTTTTGTGAAGGCTATTTATTTTAGCACCCAAGTACAACGTTTTAGCATCAAAATTGGTTAAATACAAATATACCCTTTAAGTCTGGTCCTAGTTTTATTTTAGTTCATGTAGTTTCAATTGTTTCAATTTGGTCCCTAAAGTTTTAAATAGAAGCAATTTGGCCCAATTGTTCAATTCTGTGAGAAAAGTTGACTTTACACACATGATATGTACTGTTACACTTTTTAAGAGGAAAAAAAATAGAACACCACCAATCTTCACACTGGCTTGTTAGCGTAAGTACAAGTAGCAGTGGGTGAATACATCAAATTTTATGATAGAATTGGACATTTAGATCATATCGCTTCTCTTTAAAAACTTTAGAAACCAAATTAACACAATCGAAACTACAAGGGCATATTTTGTAATTAAGTCCCAAAATAACTAGGTTGTATAATACGTGAAATTGTTCCATTTGACCGTCATACCGTGCTACGACTATTATGATAGCTTACTTATTGACCTACATGAAGCATACAGAATACTCAAATCACACTACAAGTCATATGAGTATGACGATAATTTCTCGTATAATACATCATAAATCTTTCCTGTTCCAAATCATGGCCAGAGTCGGTCAAATTATAAAAAATGAAAAATAAAAAAAAATTTAAATTTTTTTTTTAAAAAAAATACTCTAAATCCCCAAGCTTGCTTGATCATTAGGTTAAGTGATGTTTTAATGTCAATTTTTTTTTCTTATATAATAATGGATGAATCGTTGGTCAAATGACTCACCCTTGCATTGTAAACTCTACTGATCATAATCACCAACAATAATTAATCCTTAGATGAAATGGTTATGAATGAATCCAAGTGTTTAATAATATGTCCCACATCGAATAAATATGGAGTTGACAATGGCTAGATATAAATGTTAGACCTCTCCACCTAATAGCTTAAACTTTTGGGTTGGATTCAAAGTTTCTTCATGGTATCAAAGTCAGACCCATTCCCAACCCTTCAAAAATAAAAATAAAAATAGTCCACACCTCCACGATGACAGACCCAACAAAAGACTGCTGCACGATGATAAGACCCAAAGAGGCGCACATGACAGACCCAAGAAGAGGCTGCACGTGAGGGAGCGTGTTAGCTAATATGTCCCATATCGAATAAATATAAAATTGTCTATGACTAGATATACATATTGGACCTCTCCACATAAAAACTTAAACTTTTGAGTTGGATTCAAAGTTTCTTTACCGAGTTCATGTTAGCAATATGTTAAAAGTTAGAATGGTTTGAAGTGAAAAATGGACTTGGCTTTTTTTTTTTTTTTTTTTTTAAATATTTGTGGACGTTGGTATTCCAACTTTCTCTTTGTTGTGTGAGAAGGGCAATAAAATAAGTATTGGAAAAGAGTAATATTTGGGACACAATCTTCATACAACTTTCATACAACCTTCCCAAAAGATGTGTCTATCTCTCTCCTGTGATGTCACTGGACCCCACAGTGACACAGGAAAGAGATAGACACATCTTTTGAAGAGGTTGTATAAAAGTTGTATGAAGGTTGTATCCCAAGTATTACCCATTGGAAAAGATGAATGAAGTTTTTGTTCAGCTAAAATGTCTCTTTGTTGAATAGTCAATGAATCTAAAAGTACACTTGATTTGAATTGCTAAGCTTGCTTGATCACCGGAATTAATTTATGCATAGTATGTTTTTCTATGCGAATAATTATCAAACGAGGTTAAATCTGTTAAGTTACCAATTATTTTAAAAGTTTAAGTTGTTAGATAATGGGTCTAACAATGTATATTAAGCTTCAACACCCTCCCTTATGTGCAATCCCGACTTGCACGTGGAGAGCAAACAAACTAAACTCTATCATAGTAGAGACAAATAATAAAGTGCAAATATGTACAACAAAACGGGGATGGAGAGTCGAAACCCAAGACCTCTAACAAACAAGGCTTTGATACCATGTTAAGTTACCAACTACTGCAAAAACTTAAGCTGTTAGAGAATGGATCCAACAATGTATATCAAGCTTTAACAAAATCAAGCTTGGCAATATTTTTAAGCTTGGAATGATTTCAAATGAAATAGTACTTCTTGTTTAAATTTATTATGATCCCTAAATATTCATTAAGTGTGAGTTTGAGCACTTTTTGATTTCCATATTTTGAGTATTACTATAGTTTTCAAATTTGGGATATCTTAAATACTATAAGAGTGGTATACAAGCAATGGTCTATATATAATAGTACTACGATCACTGCCGCAATATATGATACAACTGTCAAAACGTTTAGAAAACAAATTTGGAGCCAGATCATAACTCATTTAATTTAGGTTTTGGTGGAGAACCATAGCATATAATGAATATTTGATGAATGTCAGACAGTGATTGTGCAACCAAACGTTTATATGGGATGACCAAAACATCTAAGTTATGTAGCAAATTAGGAAGCAACAGGGAGTAAAAGCAAGAGAGCTTCAGCCTTTAAATTATGGAAATAATTGGAACCAAAATAGATAAAATACCGAGATGATTAGGATATAGAGCCTGGGGTTGGAACAAAGTATGACATGCACAAATCGAGAAATGCTCCGAATCCTTCATCCGCATGGGTGGCCCAATGTTTTAACAAAAAGTCATAAAACTCAGATGTTTTAAGTTTAAAGTCACCTAGATTTAAATAATAGTAGCGCATTTTAGAGTATATAGTGTAGGTTTTGGGGTACTCGAAAAATGAATAAGAAATAATGAAATACAGAAAAAGAACTTCAAAGATCGAGCACATATTAAATACGCTGTCCGAAAATAAAGTTACGCCCCACACACGGTTGCAAGTGGACTATGACGTCTTTGTCTTGAGCATACTACGATCTAAGTTAATAGAGACAACAATCTCTATTAACTTCTGCAGAATTTGTGTATATAAATTGCTCTCAGAAGACTAAAGAAATTAAGTAGAAGAAGAGACCAAAACTGGACATAAACTCCATGAACTATATGTAAACTAACTAACATAAATGTATATATAGAGGTGTCTATAGGGTAAGAGACATGTCTCTACACAAACGGTTGTGTCCCAACACCCTTAGAACATGTCTATGTATGTAAATGTACGTTTAGAAACCAATAGAACAGATATACATCGTTCAAATTCGAAGTTGAGACATGAAAAGTCGCAACTTTCCAGTTCTGGACCCTCTCGACCGGTCGAGTTGACCCGGTCGACCGGTCGAGTTGACCCGGTCGACCGGTCGAAAGCCCCTCTGAAACTTTCTCAACTTTTTTTCTCAGTTCTAGGCCCGCTCGACCGGTCGAGTTGACCCAGTCGATCGGTCGAAAGCCCCTCTGAAACTTTCTCAAAACTGAAGCTAAAAAATTCCCGGCGCTTTTGAATAAACGCCGTTAATTCCCGGCGCTTCAGAACAAACGCCGTTAATTCCTGGCGCTTCAAGACAAACGTCGTTAAAACATTGTCTCCTCATTCACACCTCAATTTTCTAACATATAGACGATCTTGTGCCTAGTGGGAAACTAGAAGTGTTCTTTGTTGCGAGAAAAGAAATTCTTTAAATCATTAACTTTTTTTTGGAAAGCAATAATTGATATTTTGTTGCTTAAATGGAAGAAATTATTGAAATTGTGATCATCTTATTTAGGTCTGGCTCTTGAAATTGTCATCCAAGGAACCTACTTTATTGTGGTGGTTGTGATAATGATGGTTAAAATTGCTATTATTGTACTCTCCCTCATTTTCAATTTTTCATGACACAAAGCAGTTACACTAATCTCTTAGGGTTAGGGGCAGGGAAGTTTGTGATCAACTTATTCACAAATACAGCATTTCATTCATCACCTCTTACTCCTCACTTGTTGGGCTTTTTAAATTCACACCACCCACCCCATTTGATTTTTTGAGGTTTTGCAGTACAGATGTATTTTTTTTTTCATTCTTTATTAAAGAATAAAATAATGAATTAAAAAAGAAAAACAGTGCTACCATGTAAAAAAAAAAAACAATGTGAAAAATAGTTTATTACGTATAATCTTTGAGTGTTGTGTTGAAATTTAAGTCAAAAAAGAGCTTTAGTTGAACAATTTAATGTATGATTTGTTTGGTTACAAGTGGTTGGTTGGGGTAGTTATTGTCTTCTTAGTGCATATGGTTGATCTACAATGTCCTTTTGAGATGTTATAAAAGGCCCTTTGTTTTTAGGCTATTTATTGATGACCCCCTGCTTTTTAAAAAAATTTGCAACTTCACCAACTGACTTTTTGAATCCCTTTCAAAACGTTTTAGGAGAAAAAGTCTAATCACTCATTAAATTTGTACTGCCTATGGGAACTCAGAGTTTGGAAGGACCAAATATCCAATTCATTTAACTGTATTATATTTAATTGTTGTCGGCACCACCACCACTTCTAAGTTTTGATTTGTATATATGTATGTGTATAAGACTAAAATGCTTTGGAGAAGGCGTGTAATTGTCTGAACTGAGCTGAGCTCATGCATATGATGTTTGAGTTTGGTTGTTTATTAAGTGAAACCTTATGGAACATATTTGTGAGAGCTTCTTGAGGAGAAATTATTCAGTGAGCCCGTTACGCCACGTCAGTATGCTGACGTGGTGTGATCATTTAATCTCAGCCATCCACTTGTCCCCTCCTTCTAGGGAGATCATGACAAGTGGTTATCAGATTTCAAATTTGAAATTCCACTAACCACTTGTCATGATCTCCCTAAAAGGAAGGGACAAATAGGTGGTTAGGATTAAATGATCATACCACGTCAGCATGCTGACGTGGCGTGACGGGCTCACTGAATAACTTCTCCTTGTTGAGCGTGCAATTCGTCTTGTATGTACACCGATGCGTAGGTGACAATTACATGACATAATTTCTCTCAAGAGAAAGACTATATATATATATATATATATAACATTAAAAGAATATATTTTTGCTCATCATTTGCTCAACCTCCTCTTTTATTGACTAATACAGTGGGATTCAGTATTAAATGAGCATTAATTAATGATGTAAAGTACTGGATCCCACTTCATTAACCATTAGAAAGTGAGCAAAAAGTGAACAATTTTGGGTGAACAAAACTGCACTCTAACCAAAAATAATGCAAAATAAATTATAAGAGAACATATAACTATATGCAATTGCAAATTTATTTGCAATTAATGTTAATATACTAACAATTTTTACTTATCGTTTGGTGTAGTGGTCTCGTGCAGGTCGTCTTGAAGCCATGGCGCCATGCCTCGAAGCTATTGCTTGGCCTCATTTTTTGACCAATTTTCTTCTAATTTCTCCTTAATTTCTATGAAACCTCTTATTTTTAGGCCTATTTTCTTCTAATTTCTTCCTAATTTCTATGAAATTTATCATTTTAGGCCTATTTTGTTTTAATTTCTTCCTAATTTCTATAAAACTCTTCTATTATTTTATTTTATTTTTTTCTAATTTCTATGAAACTTAGTATAGAGATCTCATTTTTTAGGCCCCTTTGAAAGTTTGCTTGAGGTCTCGGACAATTTTTGTCATCTCAGAGCCAGTCCTGGTCTTGTGCGAGGACATTACTAGCAGGACCTGGGAGGGGGAGAGGGGCGGGGTTCGAACCCCTATAATGGAAAAATTATCCCATGTAACCGTCACATCGTGTGACATCTACTGAGAGTCCTTCATTATTAGACCCACGTGGAACCCACAAAATACTCAAATCGTAGTAAAAATCACACGGGTGTGACGATCTCATGAGATAATTTCTCCCTGTAACGAGGATATATAGCACGAAGGCTGGAGCACATATTTACCAATTGGGTTGAGCAGTTGCCAAAGTTAATATAGCAAATGATATATAGGTAACAAAGTATTAAGAATCTTTAATGTAGAGTTGTAAGTCAGAAAAATCGAACCGAATCGATCAATCGTATAGCAATTGATATATAGGTAACAAAGTATTAGAAATCTTTAATGTAGAGTTGTAAGTCAGAAAAATCGAACTTAACTGATCAATCGAACCGAATCGAACTAACGATCAATTTTCAAAAAATTGTCCTAAACCGAAAAAACTGACCCCAAAAAAAAAAAAAAGGTACTAACTAACCAATTTACACCCCTACTTTAAGGTGATTTAAAATGCAAGTGGAGGTGGCCTACCGTAAATGTGAACATGCTCTTAGCCCACACCTAAATGCATGTATAAAACTGCCCAAGGCTGTTCTTACTGATTCTTTTAGTGGTCCCATTGCCATGATCATAATCATGACGGTTAACCTAGTTAGCCAACCTGTTTATTCTATCTTTTGTTCAACAAAGCTTTTCACTTTTTTGTACTAATTAATTTGATGCAATGACCATATGAATATATTTTCTACTAGATAGCTAGATCCATTATCAAGTGACGGATAATGGATCGTATGCTCGTATGATTACATGAAAATTTTTTGCTTGGCCAACAAATAAGCACAGGAACGGATCAAGAATGAAGTTTAGGGGGTGAGCTTAATAATTTTCAAAAAATTTAAAGGGGGCAAACATGTATTGTTAAAGCATATTTATGTAAAATAGAAGTATAAATAGAAGTATTTTTTCAAATCTAGGGGACGGTCGCCCTGCTCGCCCCCTAAATCCATCATTGGATAAGCATAATGATCAACCAAAGTGGTAATATCATTGTATGGATATATAAGCTAGTATTAGAATGGTTACATGAATCATATTTCTTCTGATCCCATATATACAAATACTCATACACACATATATGTGAAAAAAATACATATGTTTACTTCTTGCCAGATCCTATGATCCAAAGTTTCATCTTAGAAGAATGACACAGCTGTATTACTGAATATTAAATTTAATAGGGAAGTTTGACTGGGTGGCAACTGGCATGTCATGAAACCATGCTTCCCACTAAGTTTTGTAAGTAAGGTATAAACACCAGTTACACCATGCACCATGATCTAACTTATATATCTATCAGTTTAGTGGTGGTCTCAAGATTTTGTGTTAGGGGAAAATTTATTGGATTTGGCTCTATTAGTAAACAATTAAGTTTCATTCGGTGTTCGGGGGCAGCGCCCACGAGATGATTTTTTAGGTCTATTTATACATATTTTTGGTGCGAGACAGAGTCAAAAGAGTATTTGTGTTAAATAGATTGAGGACTTCTTTGTCTCACAAGGACGGTAATGGGGTGTTACTCTACTCCTTCACTATTATGAAGGATTATTAAACCTCCGGAGTAATAGTGAATGTGTAGAGTAATGCTCTATTACCCAACTCGTGAGACAAACAAGGTCTAAATCTATTCGACCACTACCCTTTTGACTATAATAGTCCGACATATGGGGACTATATATGACGGACTATTAAGATGATACTGACAAATAATCCTGCACTATTTGACATTTCCAAATAACGGACAATTGAACTAATTAAATTAACTATTAGTCCGGTTTCTTGTGTCCCTAGATTAGTCATGCAAAATAAACGTGGTCTTAGGGCTTTTATTTTTTTAAGTGACTTTATATGGATGGTACATGTTGAAAATGTTAAAATTTTGGGACGGCCAAGTATTCAAAATGTTAAAATTATACATGTATCCCACAAATTTTCAATTAAAATGAACTATTAGTCCGGTTTCTTGTGTCCCTAGATTAGTCCTACAAAATAAATGTCACGCCCCGACGTAGCATAAATAAGGAAAGCGTTTAATTTCCTTTATGGACCCGTAGGTCGCGACAGTTTGAAGGATCGATTCCGTCCCAAACGTCGAACAACAATAATATAATAATCAGAGTAGAGCAATCAAAACTTACAAATATTTTTCTAACTTATTACATATTACAGCACGGGGTCTCTAAAGGCACAGACCGCCTTAAAACAAAATACTAACTAATGTTTATTACAGTCATCCTTATTACAAACCAGTTCATAACATGTAAACTTAAAGCATAAAATCTTAAAATATGCATTGACGATAACAGTTTCTCTTCCAAAAGTCGCCGATCTCAATTAGCATAGTCATAAGGCTCAGCGTAGTCGTAACCTGAAAAGCATGAACACGAATGTCCAGGATGCATCAACGTCGTCAGCTTCAAGAAGTTGGTGAGTATTAAAAACATAACTTTGAATGTAAAACATATTCATTTACCATTTTTCAATTTTCATTTAAATCCACAAGTTTATATTTAAAATAAAGAGTTTGTTTTAGAAAAACAACCACAATATTATTTAAGCGATTAATTCACATATATGTGACCGTGTATGAGAACAATGCACCATCTCATCTTGTTGGCTTTATGGGAGCCAGCGATCACCCTATGGACTCGCTGCCACGTGTTTGCGTGGCATCGGTGCTTGACAGCCCATCCCGTTGGCGCTTTAACCGGCACAGCCTCTCATGCCCACCTGGCACTCAGTACAGGGCTCTGCGCTATCATGCATATAAGGAAATAAAGTTGCGCCTTGACTAACAGCAATTGCTTTGGACGCAATGGTTAGTAGCTTGCAGAGCCTAGTGGGAGGTCGAGTGTTCGAGGCTTGTCGAATGCAGAGGCTGGTAACCATGGAAGGGCTGCTGGAGTGAAAGTCTTCACTCTCAGCAATTGCTTTCGGCCTAGTGGTAAGCGCTTGATCCTAACAAGTGATATCAGAGCGAGGTCACGGGTTCGAGTCCCCCGGGTGTCACTGGGGGGGAGATTGTTGGCTTTATGGGAGCCAGCGATCACCCTATGGACTCGCTGCCACGTGTTTGCGTGGCATCGGTGCTTGACAGCCCATCCCGTTGGCGCTTTAACCGGCGCAGCCCCTCATGCCCACCTGGCACTCAGTACAGGGCTCTGCGCTATCATGCGTATAAGGAAATAAAGTTGCGCCTTGACTAACAGCAATTGCTTTGGGCGCAATGGTTAGTAGCTTGCAGAGCCTAGTAGGAGGTCGAGTGTTCGAGGCTTGTCGATTGCAGAGGCTGGTAACCATGGAAGGGCTACTAGAGTGAAAGTCTTCACTCTCAGCAATTGCTTTTGGCCTAGTGGTAAGCGCTTGATCCTAACAAGTGATATCAAAGCGAGGTCACGGGTTCGAGTCCCCCGGGTGTCGCTGGGGGGGAGATTGTTGGCTTTATGGGAGCCAGCGATCATCCTATGGACTCGCTGCCACGTGTTTGCGTGGCATTGGTGCTTGACAGCCCATCCCATTGGCGCTTTAACCGGTGCAGCCCCTCATGCCCACCTGGCACTCAGTACAGGGCTCTGCGCTATCATGCGTATAAGGAAATAAAGTTGAGCCTTGACTAACAGCAATTGCTTTGGGCGCAATGGTTAGTAGCTTGCAGAGCCTAGTGGGAGGTCGAGTGTTCGAGGCTTGTCGATTGCAAAGGTTGGTAACCATGGAAGGGCTGCTGGAGTGAAAGTCTTCACTCTCAGCAATTGCTTTTGGCCTAGTGGTAAGCGCTTGATCCTAACACATCTTACCGACTCTTTTCTCTCGACAAAATCCAACAACCCACCACCACACACCGGTATCTTTGAAACGCTAAGATAGCCACACTTTAGCACAGGGGTGCCAGGGAATGTCCAGTTTGCCTCACACTTTGGTCCGGGGTACCAGGGAGTGTCCATTGCCTCACACTTTGACTACCTAATCCGCCATGCAAATACCGGAGGAACCCTCACGCAGTATCCAGACTCGGGTATCAGGGAGTGTCCGTAGGCCACACTTTAGCACTTCCATGGGTGCCAGGGAATGTCCAAGTTCGGCTTCATACACTTTGACACTACCATGGTCGTCAGGGAGTGTCCAGTTTTGCCGCCGTCACATTTCAAAGACACCCTCGCCGCAATCTCAATCACAACACACTTTGGTACTCACTTACCAGGGAGTGTCCACATCACAATCTCAACCGCACTCACTATGCCACACTGACCATTACTCTTTTCCAAACTGACAAATATTCACACTCACCATGCATGTACAACTGACACCACATGTATGTCATGAAACTTTAAAAACATGAGGCAATTCACTGATTTATATAATCGACGTACGTACGGGGATTGATAAGTCACAATACAATGTTTTAATCGTCCACACATAATCAAATAGGATTCTGCTTTAATAAATTTCCCAAACGGGGTTTTAACAGTTCGTAAAATACCACCCAAACAGTTCCTTAACACAAAACAAGCAAGAACTAGAAACTGCCAGAAGTCGCGCGCGCGGGTCGCTCGTGCGAAAGGTCGCTCGCGCGACCTGCCCATTTTTCTTTATTTTAAAAACCTTTTATTCCTGCCTGAAATTGGCCACCTCGCGTGCGCGGGTCGCTCGCGCGAAAGGTCTCTCGCACGACCCTTGCTCGCGCGACCTGCCTATTTTTCATTTTCTTTATAAACTTTTCTGTCTGTCTGAGAATACAAGTCTCGTGCACGCGGGTCGCTCGCGCGGGCCGCTGGCATGACCCTCGCACGCGCGAGATGAAGCAGAGGCTTCATCTTCTCCGTTGGAACTCCCATGTTTCAGTATTGGGGTCTGTTTTTGACCCAGATCAAATTCAGAAGTAAGTGTGTCTTGCAATATATGAATCTCTTTGGTTTTTCGAAAGGTTTAAGAATCTACTACTAATTTAACACGAATCAAACCATATCTCTCTAATTTTATGAAACATTAAAAGTTGTCAAAACTTAATTTCTTATATACTTTCTCATATGAACAAATTAGGCCTCAATACTTTGACAGGAGCTTCTATGTATCATAATCTTTCATAATCATCTCTGAAAACAAGTTTTGGTTAAGATTGAAAATTTTCATATTTTCAAAGTATGAACATCAACGTAAATTAGCCATGGTGATTTTCAATTCAAGCTATATAAACAAAACACAGGATATGAATTACATTCGGAGTGAGTTAATAATACTCACTGAGATGAGAAGGTGTGTGTGTGTGTGTTCAAAGATAAAGTGACAGGTGTACAAAAAGAAATTGATTCATCATCTCTGATATCTACCCATCCCAGATTTAAGAAATAAGAGCACCCAAACCAAGCTTGGCTATGGTAATCAAGAGCTCTCTCTCTCTCTCTCTCTCTCTCTCTCTATATATATATATATATATATTATTTCAGAAATTAGAAACTCTCACGTCCTCTCTTTTCTCTCTGTAATACTATAGTTCTCTGTGTATCTCCAGATTGTGTGAGAAATGAGAGGGAGTGCATGAATATATAGAACTCAAAATCTTGGGCTCCAAGTTCCTTCAAAGAGGCTTAATAATCTAATTTAACCACTAATTTTTTAAAAAAAATCAGTAGACTAACAGGATTTATGTGTGATGAGTATACATACGTATATACACACTGATGTATTAACTTACCAATTCACCAAGGGCCAAGTAGGTGCATAGGGGTCAAATTGAGTGTGTTTGGGAATTTAGCTTATGGCACAAAAATTACACACACAAGTTAAACATTCCCAAACATTGCCTTAACCAATGATTAGTTTCCATAAATGGCAAGTAAAGTGTATGTCACATCCAGCTTTACATCACTTCCACAATCTGTGGAAGTTTAGCACAGCGCGGACAGTTTTGGAAGTAAACTGGTATTTTCGGGGCGCGGTGTCCGTCATAAAAATACCGAAAATTCATTTTAACGTAAGAAATGGTTTTATGGTTTTATAAAAATACAGCTTGAATTAAAAGTAAACATTTTCACCGTTTTGAAATACAGTTTTGAAATCCCACACAGGTATTACTAATTTTGTAAAATTGCAGTTTGGCCCCAAAGTTCTAATATGAAATAAAATAAATAACCAGATTTAACACATGGGAACAGTAATTAAAATAAAAGCAGACAATGCCAATTAAATTTAAATATGCCAATGCAAATACAAATTAAATATGGACATGCTAAAATTAAAATTAAATGAAATGCAGGTTGTTACAATAAACGTGGTCTTAGGGCTTTTATTTTTTTAACTGACTTTATATGGATGGTATATGTTAAAAATGTTAAAATTTTGGGACGGCCAAGTATTCAAAATGTTAAAATTATACATGTATCCCACAAATTTTCAATTTTTTTTTTTGGGGGGGGAGGGGAGGTAGCTATGGGTCCGCCCCTATCTTAGTCCCGTCTCAATTTTTATTTTTTTTTTGTTACAAGGGGAAGGGGTTGGGGGTCAAAAATTCGATCTACGCAATTAAGATCCAACTCAATGCCAAACTTTGCACTAGTCCCGTCTCAATTTAAAGGAACCTTTTTAGAATTCCAATTACTTTAGAAGTTTATTATTTGAAATGTTCCATTAAAATGTCCATTCTTATTTTCTTAGGTCCAAATTACCCATCAAATTTAAAAGGGAAATCAAAAAACATATCCCTTAAATAGCTACTCATTAAATTCAAAATTTCAAGACTACTTAATCTTCTTCCTCATTTTTAAATCGGTAACTTTCCATTCCTATTTCAATTTTATTGCAGAGAAAAATAATAGAGCATCTAAGTAACCATTGTTGATGAAATAAATTTCAAAATGGAAATATTGCAGAAAATTGTTTAAGGAAATTCACAAAACAAAAATGATAGGCACACAACACATTCCACAACAGGGCTTTAAATGCATGTACCCTGTGCTGTGTAAGTGGTGTATAGAAAAGTGTAAAAAATTCAAACAGCACAGGGTACAAATCATTTTAAGCCATGTTGTGGAAAGTATTGTGTGCCTATATATCATTTCTTTTCACAAAGTGTTCAAAATATTGATTTTTTCTAAAAAAACAATTGAAAATTTTCCTAATGTGTTTAAAAATGCCGTGTTTTCCTGAAAACTGTTTGGGAAAATTCACAAAGTGTTTAAAATGTTAATTTTTTCAGAAGTATGGTTGAGAAATTTCATAAAGTGTTCAAAATACAATTTCAAAATTTCATAAGGTGTTTAAAAATTCTATATTTTCCAACAAAAAAAAAAACTGTTTGAGAAAATTCACAAAGTGTTCAATAAACTATTTTATTTTTGAAAAATGGTTGAGAAATTAAATTTCTCAAAAGTGTTCAAAATGTTGATTTTTCTAAAAATCTATTCAAAAATTTCACAAGGTATTTAAAATGATATTTCTCCATAAAATAGTTGAGAAAATTCACAAAGTGTTTGCAAGTTGTTGAAATTTCACGCAAAACTGTTTGAGAAATTTCGCAAGTTGTTCAAAATGCTCTAAGTATGAACTTGTTTGAGAAAATTCAATTAAAAAAAAAAGAAAAAGAAAAAGAAAAAGAAGAAGATGAAGAAGAAGAAAGAAAAGAAGAAGGTTTTCAAATCAAGTTTTGCAAAAATTAAAATGGGCCAACCTTGCACATAAAATTTGCGGCAATGGTATTGACAGATATGGGTTGTTCGGTAAGGATGGTGGTGCGAAGGTGGTAGGTATAGGCGATGGTGGCTAGCCGATGATTGGTTCGCCTAATGTGATAGAGATTTGCATATGCGTACAAGGTAGGATTGAGTGTTGGGTTGTATAAGCAGTTGGTTTGGTGAGATGCTTGGTGCTTGGATGTGTAATCTCTCTCACACATTTATAGATGTATGTGTTGATCGAGTAGAGATAATAATATACTATGAGTTGGAGATGGGTGACTGCTAGAGTTGGATCATATCAAACTTAATTGGATTTGAATTAAAAAAAAACCTTAAAATTTAGTTATTAAATTTGATTTACCATAAAAAGATAGCATGATCTATGGGATATGTTTCTTGCTTAATTAATCATGTAAGGGATAAATTAGCCAATAAAAAATCCTAAAGCTTAAATGAGGGACCTCTTAATGCAAAAGATTGTTGCAGGGACTTTTACCATTTAAGATGGAGAATGGGGGATTTTTTGCTAAAAAAAACTCTTATTTTATTGTGGTGAAATTTTTTAATATATCATCTAAGTTTTAATCGGTAAAAAATGAAAGAGCTTTATATAGTAAAAGGTAAAATTGGAAAGTGTATGGTTAAAGTATGTTGACTTTTCAAAAATGACTCTTAAATTAGAGAAATTATGTGACAATCACTGTGATCTTCGTGTATGACCTACATGAGCTGATCAATCACAATGGAAGTCACCCAAGATAATTTCTCCTTAAAATTGGGACCTCCAAATTAAATAGAATAAAAGTCTCTTAAATCAGAGAAATTTTCTTATGCGACTATCACACCCTGTGACATTCACATTGATTTACATATTCTATGGATTCTACGTGGATCTTACTGTCACGACCCATCCCGCTAACGTGCAGAAACGGACACGTGGCATGCCACCAAGACTCATCCAATGCATCAAATAACAATACGCAGCGAAAAATAACTTAAAAACGACCTTGAGTATATAAAACTTTTGGAAACATTACCCTTCGAGTTGTAATTAAATCCGTGTAAAATTGAAAACGCAATTATATTTTGAATCGAATGATTTTATATTAAAAGGGTCCCAAAGGTACCCTAAGAACCAATCAAAACATTTCAAAAATTTTTGGAAGGTATCGAAAAAGATTTCTGGCAGGGGGTATCTCGACCGGTCGAATGACCCTTTAGCGGAATCCTGCCCAAAACTGCAGAATTTTGCTAAGGCATCAAACAACCTCTCCTTCTCCCATTCCTCCAACCATGATTACATTATTTTCAACTTCACCGTTGATGCTAGACTTTCAATAACATCTTTAAGACATGATAAACTACGGAAAGAAAATAATAATGGGACAAGTTAAGGCTTGTTTGGCTTAAAACATAAAAGTTCTATTACATTCCTCCGAAATGCTAAATTAACAAGTTAGGCTTTCAAAACACGAATCCATGAGTTCGGATTTATTACAACAAAACTAAAAGAAGTTTTAATACATATTACTCCCTCCGTCCCATTTTATGTGTCCATCTTTCCTTTATGGGATGTCACAAAATTGTTGTACACTTTCCTAAATTAGTATACAAATTTTACTTAGTTTTCCAAACTAACCTTCCTTGCAATCAACACCAAAACAAAACAAAAAAAGAAAGTGCAATGATTATGGGCAATTGTGGAAAGTAGGGGTAGATTCTTTTTGTCCCCTTAAATAGTTGGATTCCCCAAAATGGACACATAAAATAGGACGGAGGTAGTACAACCTTACAAATCCATTCCAAAGCTTAAAAGTGTAGTCTCAAGTCCTAACTTCTAAAATTTACATTCTTATCGAAGGAATGGAACACAGAAACATATACAAAGTGATTCAACCCCGTCGTCCCCGCGGTCTCACCCTTCGCGCTTCTTCTTTCCTTTCTTCTTGTCACCTGCAATGAAGTAACACTCCACTGCTCAGCTATATGATGAGTGCACAATTCTAAACATATGCTTATATGACAATTCATGTTCTAAACATTTAAAACACATCAAAATAGTCGCTAGGGTGAGTAGTACGCTTCCATTCGGCGAATGAAACCGATGTCGTGGAAGGCACACCTCTTTCACGCATCCCGTACACTGGTTGGGCCTTTCTCCATACCAGGTACCTTGTCCTGGTTGGGCCTTCCTCCATACCATACAGCACACTATCAATTGTTAAAATCCTCAAACTTCGAGGAGCTTACCCCCGGATGAAATTGCACTAAACTCCCCTTTGACCCACATAACACATAACATGCTCATATAAACATTTGTACGTGCTTATATCGCATTTGTACATGCATAATTAACGGGCATACATAATATATATGAATTTTGCCCGAATCCAAAATATCAAGTTCAATGGTTAAAACATGAAATTTTCTATAATTCATAGGCCTAGAATTCATACCTCGTGCGAACGTCCTATAGTTTTGAAGGGTGAACTAGGAGATCGATTAAACGTCGGATTTCAAATTTCAAGCGATTCTTACAAGTTTACACGTGTTTACCCCAAAATTCTAACATTAGGACATTTATAAAAACTTAACCAAACATGTCCTAATATATATCAAAACGTAGGTCTTACCTCCACGAGTTCAAATCTCGAATTTGGAGAGATATAGACGGATGAAAGGTCGTCAAACGACGTCGCAAAGCTCGTAGCAACCAAATCTCCTTTCTCTCTCCTCTCTCAAGATATTATATAGGTTTTGTATCAAATGATAAAATCATCCCCTTCTATTTATAGGCAAACTTTCCAGAATTTACTTTTACCTCCACGTGAGTTTCCTAAACTTCTAGTTAACTCCTGAAACGTCGCATACGTCCATTTTATGACTTCACGAGTGAAATTTAAAATTTTCAAAAGTTTTCGACTAAGTCTCATTTGGATCCAAAAATTACGTCTGAAAACCAAATTCTGTGGAATCTCTACACATCCTACCTTTTATTTAACGTGTCACTCGCGCTCTCACCACAGTTCTCAAAATGATATCTAACGGTATCAAAATTATCAGAATTTTACTCTACACAAGTCAATTTACTATTCACGAAATACCATATAATTCAAATAACATTTAAATTATGTAACTGCCATTCAATCATACAGATGCCTCATGATTCTCCGATTACCATGTCCTCAACCGACACTCCACCATTGACTACAGTCAACCACTTATCTCAATTATCAAATAACATTGATAATTTATGAAATTCGAATATGCATTTATGAACAATGATTTTCTGGAATGGACATGACAACTCTCCCCTCCAAAAAGGAATTTTGTATCCAAACTTATACCTCATCGGTCGAAAAGATGCGGATACTCACTCCTCATCTCTTCCTCATTCTCCCACTTAGCTTCCTCAATTGTGTGACTGCGCCACAACACCTTTACCATTGGAATTGTCCTCGATCTCAATACTTGTTTCCTTCCGATCCAAAACCTCTACTGGGTGTTCTATATAAGATAAGTCCTCTTGGATCTGCGATGGTTCCGATACTATGATTTTACTCGTATCTGTCATATACCGTCTCAACATCGATACATGAAACACATTATGAATATGTTCCAACTCTATTGATAAGGCTAAACGGTAAGCCACTAGCCCTAACCTCTCTAGGATCTTAAAAGGTCCTATGAATCGCGGGTTAAGCTTTCCCCATTTCCTAAATCGAACAATCCCTTTCGAAGGCGATACTCGCAAGTATACAAAGTCTCCTACCTCGAATGTCATTGGTCGTCGTTTCGAGTCCGCATAACTCTTATAACGACTCTGAGCTACCTTAAGTCGCTCCTGAATCAATCTCACCTTCTCGGTGGTCATTTGCACCATCTCAGGTCCTAACAATCTTCATTCTCCAACCTCGGTCCAACAAACCGGTGGTCGACACTTAAGCCCATACAACGCTTCATGCGGTGCCATTCCAATACTTGACTGGAACCTATTGTTATACGCGAATTCAATTAATGCCAAGTGCTTCTCCCAGTCACTCCCAAAGTCTAGGACACAAAGTCTCAACATGTCTTCCAAGGTCTAAATCGTCCGCTCTGACTGTCCATCGGTCTGAGGATGAAATGCGGTACTGAAACTCAACTTTGTACCCATAGCTTCTTGCAAACTACCCCAAAACCTCGACATAAAGCTACTATCTCGATCCGACACAATCACTGCTGGAACCCCATGTAGCCTCACAATCTCTTTCACATATAATTCTGCTAACCTCGAAGGCTTAGTCGTCATGATCGGTAGGAAATGAACTGACTTTGTCAACCTGTCAACTATGACCCAAATCTTGTCGTTCTTATTAGAAGATCGCAGAAATCCAGAAACAAAATCCATCGTGATCTCATCCCACTTCCATTCTGACACTGGTAATGATTGTAACAGCCTCACAGGTACTTGTCTTTCTTCTTTCACTTGCTGACATACCGAACACTCAGAAACATACTTAGCCACTTCACGCTTCATACCTTTCCACCAGAAGTTTTCTCTCAAGTTCCGGTACATCTTATTACTTTCCAGGTGTACTAAATATCTTGTACTATGTGCTTCCTCTAGGATTCTATATTTCAGGCCTTTCACATTCGGCACACACAATCGATTTTCAAGCATCAACATTCCTTGTTCCAATACAAAACCAAGTCGTTTATCCAAAGGTATCTCGTCTCTTATTTTGCACAGGTATAGAATGTCAAATTATACCCTCTTGATCTCATCAATTATATCAGGGTGTGCTATAATTGCCATCATTAAGTTACTATTTGTTTCTGGAATTACATCCAACTCTAAATGTTGCATTTCTCTTACCAGTTCTTTTTGTTGTGTTAGCTCGTTGGCTAAGTTCCTTAGTGTCTTCCGGCTTAACGCGTCGGCTACTACGTTAGCCTTCCCTGGATGATACTCTATAGAAAGATCATAATCCTTCATCAATTCTAACCATTTTCTCTATCTCATATTCAGGTCTCGTTGATTGAAAATATACTTCAAACTCTTGTGGTCCATGAAGATCTCACACTTTTCCCCGTATAGGTAGTGTCTCCAAATTTTCAAAGCATGAATCATTGCGGCTAATTCAAGGTCATGAGTCGGATAGTTAACTTCATTTGTCTTCAACTGTCTAGAAACATAGGCTATTACTTTAACACCTTGCATAAGCACACATCCCAAACCTTGATGTGAAGCATCACTATAAATTACGAATCCTTCGGTTCTAGATGGTATCGTCAAAACTGGTGCTCTTATCAAATGCAACTTCAGCTCTTGAAAACTGTCTTCACATTCCTGACTCCATTCAAAAGTAACACCCTTTTTCATTAACTTTGTCATTGGCAATGAAATCTTCAAGAAATGCTCAATAAAGCGGCGGTAGTATCCCGCTAATTCTAAGAAACTTCAAATTTCGGACACAGATGTCGGCCTTTGCCAATTAGACACAGCTTCTACTTTATGAGGATCAACTGAAACATCATTCTTGTCAATCATATGACTAAGAAAAGTAACGCTAGGCAACCAGAATTCACATTTCTTAAATTTTCCAAACAGTTGCTTCTCTTGCAATCTCTGAAGTATTAACCTCAAGTGGTTCTCATGTTCTATCTCACTCGGCGAATAGATAAGAATGTCATCGATGAACACTATCACAAAGTCATCCAAATAATCCTTGAAGACTCGGTTCATAAAATCCATAAACGCGACTGGTGCATTTGTAACTCCAAATGGCATGACTAAGAACTCATAATGTCCGTAGCGGGTTCTGAAAGCAGTTTTCTCGACATCTTCGGCCTTTACTTTCAACTGATGATAGCCCGATCTTAAATCTATCTTGGAAAATACTTGTGCCCCACGAAGTTGATCAAATAGATCATTAATTCTGGGTAATGGATACTTGTTCTTGATTGTCAGTTTGTTCAACTCTCGATAGTCCACACACATCCGCATTGAACCATCTTTCTTCTTTATAAACAATAATGGAGCTCCCCATGGCGACACACTAGATCGAATGAAACCTTTGTCAAGTAGTTCTTGAAGTTGAACTTTCAACTCCTTCAATTCCACTAGTGCCATTCTATATGGTGCCTTGGATACGAGTCTTGAGTTTGGCAGTACTTCAATAGTGAATTCAATTTCTCTCTCAATCAGAACATCTGGCAAGTTGTCAGGAAACACATCTGGATATTCTCGCACTATTGGAATGTCTTCTACTTTAAATTCACTCGTTGTCGTGTCAATCACTGAACACAAAAATCCCTGGCATCATTTCCTCAATAATTTACCCGCTCAAATAGTCGAAATCAAATACAGCGGCGGTGTAACTCCACTCCCTTGGAAACAACAGTCCACAAGAACCGGTGATCGAAAACTAACCTTTCCGTTCACAGTCTATCATGGCTAGGTTAAGGTCGCACTACAACAAAAAACCCTTATTATGACTTTAAAAAAGAGTCATAAATGTATATTTATGACTTTTTTTTAAGCTTTTAAAATAAGTCATAACATTGCAGTCATAAATAAGTTCGAGCTTATTAAAAAAGTCATAAATAATATTTACTTTTACAACAGTTCTAAAAAAAAGTCATAAAAAATAAATGCTTTCAAATTATTTATGACTATTTTTTAATTGATACAATCATAAATAATCTTTAAAAAAGTCATAAATAACATTTAGAACAGTCATAAATAATCTTCAAAAAAAGTCATAAATAACCTTTTAAAAAGTCATAAATAATCTTTAAAAAAGCCATAAATAACCTTTTTAAAAAGTCATAAATAATATTAAAAAAAGTCATAGATAACCTATAAAACAGTCATAAATAATTTTAAAAAAAGTCATAAATAGCATTTAAAACAGTCATAAATAATCTTCAAAAAAGTTGTAAATAATATTTTAGAAGTCATAAATAACCTTTAAATAGTCATTAATAATCTTTAAAATAGTCATAAATAACCTTCAAAACAATCATAAATAACCTTTTAAAAAGTCGTAAATAATTACACTATTTATGACTTTAGTAGAACATACATCAAAACATGTTACACAATTCAGAATATATATATATATATATTCAAATATCATCTTCCTTCCAACCAAAATTTTTCATTCATCAATCTAATAATTAATTCTGTATAAGAAAAATGTAACAGTAACCACAGAGTATATATTAAACCAACAAACCTATAATGTATATGTAACATTGTTTAAAAAAAATAAGATTAATGTCTATTTAAACTCTTCAATCACCGCTAGTACATCAACTTATTTCCAATATTTGTTCCATGTAGTCTTACTGTGTAACACTGAAACAAAAATGAAAATCAATGTATTAGATTCTATATAAGAAGTATATAATTGTCTTAAATTGTAAAACTATGGATTACCTGGAAAAAGGACAAAAATGTTAAAATTTTAACTACTAAATGTATTCTTGAATGAACTCAATGAACTCACGTA
This sequence comes from Hydrangea macrophylla, assembly GCA_033977485.1. Taxonomy (NCBI): domain Eukaryota; kingdom Viridiplantae; phylum Streptophyta; class Magnoliopsida; order Cornales; family Hydrangeaceae; genus Hydrangea; species Hydrangea macrophylla. The sequence goes on along the minus strand of CM066988.1, from coordinate 109,886,355 downwards.
GAAGTGCATTTAGCTCGTGGCTTTCATATTTCACTTTTTGAGACAACTCTTTCATCTGAAAAAGTTCAAGAAAGAATGAGATGTTAAGACAACTCTTTCATCTGAAAAAGTTCATGAAAGAATGAGATGTTGAGGATGTATTCCCCGATCCCATCCCCCCCGTAAAACAACAAGAAGAGAAAAATTGCCGACACTTTTACAAAGAATACTATGATAATATATTTATCTTGATAGATTTGGATGGATCCTCCATTACCACTCTCATAAATTAATATATAGAATCCACATTCATAATTTCCTGGTTGCTTTGGTCCCTATGAATAAATGTATAACAAATATTAGACAAACAATAAATTATTGCCATCACAAGTCATGGTAAAACTAACTTATCTTGAAATGAATGTTGACCTAGAATTTCTAAAAAATTTGACAGTCTCCTCTTTAAATAGAACCTCCCAAAAATTTCAAGCAATAAAAACATACCCAGCAACAATTAAATAGCCGTAACATACATTATATCACTACATTAACCATAACATACTAAGTATAATTTAAACTACTACCATTATATCAACCATGTTTTTATTCAGGTTTAATTACCTTTACGAAGCCAAATTGGTTGTGGCCTTCTTTAGGCCAACCGATGAAGATGTGTTTCATTTGAAAGATATCACATATTCACATGTACTATATAATTATAGATCACTTTACTACTTCAGTGCTCACTGGTACGTAGTGAGATTAGGATTCATATGAAGGCCATTATATAAAGCTATTTTATAGTCTCAGCTATCATCTTTAGTGTTTTCCTTTATTTTGGGAGATTAGGATTCTGTGTCCCAATCTGTAGTGATGCACAAACTTTTAAGTTACAAAATCGATTCACATGTCATAATTAAATGAGAAAAGATCAAATAAATGGTCCAAATCAAAAATAATGGAATCTATCTATATTTTGAAATCCATGTAAAATGTGAACAGGACCGAATGAGAGAGACAGAGAGAGAAAGAGTAAATTACCTTTGTCCTGAAGCTATAAGTCAATGTCGTTGATTAGTTTGAATCCTGAATACCAATTCACGAGGAAAATTTCGTCTGAGAGAAATCTCAAAATTGACATTTTACTATTAATAAGCTGCTAAAAAAGAAACGCCTAAACAATTTATAGTCCACAAATCCCTAAAATGCAAGCTGTTAAATCTTAAAAACCCGATTGTTCCTAATGCATTCAATAACATTTTTTTTGCCTATTACCCAAAAAGAAGGGGGAAAAGAATAGACATTACCCTTCTTTTGGCCTAACCTACGGACGGCAATGCTAAAGGCAACGATGGCGGACAAAGGCGACGGTGTTAAATCAGTGCCGTTGTCGGAGCTGCAAATGATATCCAATACCTTTTCTGATTAATTAAACCCCAGCCTAAACATATTGATCTTGATGACAGAACAAAAACAATTCAATCAATCCTAACGAAATTGTAAAATGTTGATAAACCCTTCTATAAAGCTCCAGGTGGTGGTGTAGAAGGAATTGTAAACAGACTTATGCTTTGCCAAAAGGACTATACATTTGTCAGGGATAATGAGTTGACCAGTTGGAAGGAGATGAAAATGCTTAATGAGGCTATTAAACCATTTCACATACATAAAACGAAAATTGTCTCAAATAAGAAAATAGAACATTAAACAAAAAACTAAAAACAAATTGATCATGTCATCATATACATGAAAGAAAAATAAAAATAGCACTTAAGGAGAGCAAATTCAAAACGGGAATGATTCCATTGCAATGGTTTCAGATCAATAGCCAATAATTACTAATATTCGTCTTTTCTCAAAAGCACCAAAAACCTACAAAAAAGTTTGCTGGCAGCATGCTTTTCTAGAACCAAAGCTTGGGACTTATAAATGGATACCTTCTATGCCATCAAGAAGACAGAGAGGAAGCAAGAACCTTAAATTGGATCACTAGGGCTAACCAATCCATTCCTAAGATCACGTCAAAGTGGTTCACAACTATAGGTATAAGGTCTACTATCATTAACTTCTCACCTAGTTGGATCTCACAGTTCCGGTATACCGTAGATGTCAGTATCGACTTACTAAGAGGTACGGCCACAGATAATTCATACCCTAACGTTGCAGATTCAACATTCAAATATTCAACAAAGTAATGCGATACAAATGAATGCTGAGTCAACAAGTATGCGTGCTAAGTGCGAACATACAAGCCACCATACCCGAGACCACTGTCTCTGAAGCAGCCATATCTCCTGGATTCATCTGAAACGCTCTCCCTTGACGTTGCTCTATCCTCTGTCCCCCATCGTTGGGCTGTCTAGGCTTCGAACCACTAGAAGCCATAGAACTAGTACCCTGCTAAGAAGCTTTCTCGGGCAATCCTTCGCTCGATGTCCAATGGTACCACAATTGAAGCATTTAATTTGTGAAGCTGATATAAAACTTGCACTGTTTGTCCCTTGGGTTTTATTCGAAAAGTTTTTCATAAAGCATTGGCCAGTATGTGGTCGATTACAAAGTGTGCGCAATGGTATATTACTTGGTGTCCTCCTCGTATTACTGAAGCTTGAACCAGAGCCTCGTACAAACGGTCTCTTGAAAGATCTGCCTTGATTCCTATCTCCACCCTCAAAACCTCGTTTGCCTTGTTGATTCTGTCTCGATCTTTCCATCTCGCTCTCGGCCACAAGTGCCGTTTGTTGCACTACTGCCACAGTCGAGTGCTCATAGGTCTCTACTCTCAAACGGATATTTTCCCTCAAACCTTCTTCGAATTTCCTTGCCCTATCTTCCTCCTCTGGTACTGAACCCTTGCCAAAGCAATGCATTATACTTAGATGTATATTCGGTTACAGTCATATCTCCCTGCTTCAGGTTATCAAATTCTCACTTCTTTGCATTGTAAGCGGCTCGCGAAAAGAATCGGCGATTGAACTCTGCCTTGACCCCTTCCCAAGTAATCGGTGTTCCTTGATCTAGCACATTTACTCACCAATTCTGGGCTTCACCCTTCAGTACGTCACTTGCATTTTCCATTTTCTCCCTATCGGTCATCGGGATAGAACTGAAGATTCGTTCCATGTCCATTACCCAATGTTCTGCGAGTGTTGAGTCGGGTGTCCCATGGAATTCCATTGGTTTCTTTCGAGCAAATTGTTCTGATACTGATCTCATACCTCTATTCTTAGTTGCATGCATTATAGTTATTGGTTCTATTTCAATTGAAGGTGTTGGAGGTAATCGTTTGGCTATGTTCCGGATCATATCTCCCATATTCCACTACACCAAAATGGCCGATTTGTCACACTTATTTTCGCGTTGTTTGTCACTGTCCAAAACTGTGACAAAATTTGTCACGGTTCATGATCATGACAAATACTATTGTCACTGTTTAAAACAGTGACAAATTTTGTCACAGTTTTGGACTGTGACAAAAAGTGACAAAGAAATACTTTTGTCAGTGTTCAGAACACTGACAAAATTTTGTCAGTGTCTGGGACAGTGACAAACAAATATATATCACTAAATTATCTGAATTGCTCACCCAAATTTGCTAACCTTCCTCTCCCAGTGGCTAATGCAGTGGGGCCTAGTGTTTTACACCATAAATTAATTCTCATTTAATATTGGATGCCATTGCATTAGCCAATACAAGAGGGAGGGAGGGAGGGAGGGGGGAGGGGGGGGTTGAGCAGAGCCGATCCCGAGTAATATTTGGAGGTTCGGGACGAACTACTAAAAGGAAGGCTCTTATATGGGGGATCGGGGGCAGTGCCCCCGAGGCAATTTTTTGGGGGATCTACTTATATGTAATTGGCATTTTTTTAGGGTTTGCTTATACATAATTGACGATTTTTTTGGGGTCTACTTATGATATGAGTCTATTTGTGAAACTTAAACATCGTATGGTGTCTTTCAAAATTCTAGAGGAGCCTATTTCTAAAACTAAAAAAATTCTTACGTTAAAAGTGTAATTTTTAATATTCTAGGGACCTTTGCTTTTGAGTTTTATATACATCTATATCAATATATATATATGTAATTAATGACATTAAATTGCCTTGGGAAGGCCTAAATGTGAAAGACTAAAAAATCTCAAAGTAAAAATATAATTATAAAAATTTCATAGAGACCTTCAAAATTTTGTGAACTTTGGTGGCCCGGGGAGGTTGTCCCCTTTGTCCCCCTTTGGGACGACCACGAGGGTGAGCAAAGAGTGAGCAATTTTAGGGTGGACAAAAATGTATTAAAAAAAAAATACTTGAAGGTAGTTTTGACACACATTAAAAATCGCAGTTCTAAACGAGTGTCCCCAAATTTCTCTTCCTCCCGCCTACACTACACCAAATTTTCCCCCTAAACCACCAAATTTCTTCTCTCTTTCTTTACTCTACTCTCTCTCTCTCTCTTTCTCTCTATGTTCTCACGATTCAGGAACCCTAGAGCTCCTCCACCTTGTATCTCATATTCTTCTCTGTCTGTCTGTCTGTCTGTCTCTCTCTCTCTCTCTCTCTCTCTCTCTTTGGTTATTAATCTCCAACCCTAGAGACTTCATCCTCATCTTCTTCTTCTTCTTCTTCTTTGTCTCTCCCTCAATCATGAACCCTATTCTCCTCGCCGTCCGCCATTTGAAGGCCATATGCTAGTCGAAAGAGCTCGTAGCAAAGGGACGAGGATGTTAATCAAAGGTATACATCTCTTTCTCAATCACTTTTTCCCAATCTCTCTTTCTCAGATCCACTTTATTGTGGTTTTATAGTCGAAGCGAGCAAAGGGAAGAAATGGTATCTGATGCGGCAGTGCCATTTTGAATGACGTACGCTAAATCTGGTATTTTCCCAAAATCTGAGAACTGAGAAGCATAGAGGTTTACCCAAAATCTGGTATTTTCTTTATTTGTGTGGACTTTCTTTGGATAGACTCTGGTTTGCTTTTCTTTTTCTTGCTCTTTTTTTTTTTTTTTTTTGTAGTTCATGCCTAACTTCAGCTTTTTTTTTAGGGAAGTGTACTTCATTTAAAATAACTTTTTTCTTCCAAATGTAGCAAAAAAAAAAAAAAAAAAAGATGGTTCAGCAAGCTAATTTAATTCTTGATGGGGCTAATTTAATTCCAAAGTTTCCCCCATTTTATTTTTTGGTTGTTTTTTCCCCTTCTTTTAGGGTAGGAATCCCATTTTATTACTCTGTCCAATTAACTTATGTCTTAAGTGCTTTTGTAGTTGGACTACATTTCTGCATTTTTGTTGGGATTTATTCAAGTCATTTTTTGATCCACAATATCCAAATACCTCCATGATAAACCAAGTAATCCTCAAATACTACTACTAGCCTATACCATGGAATAGGCTTAATGAAAAAATAGAAAACAGAGGGGGCTTCAAGTTGTTGAAATGTCTCTCTCTCTCTATCTCTCTCTCTCTCTCTCTCTCTCTCTCTCTCTCTCTCTCTCTCTCGCAAGACACACACACACACATACATACAGAAATGCCCCCTTGTGGTTTTGGACTAAAGTGAAACTAGTAAGATTTCTCTCAATAGAGTTCCACATGGGGACTAAGTATTAAAATTAGCACAGGGGGTAAATTGAAAATGGGCCTAACCACAGGGGGTAAAATATAATTAACCCTATTTTAAATTTAATGTGTGGGAACATGGAAATCAATAAGTAAATGTATGGGAACTGGAAAGACCTGACCTACTTTAGATTTTTAGTTCATTCGCTCATTCTTAAAGCTTTTTTTTTTATTTGCTTACTTTAATTTAGGTCGAATTTTTGGGTAAAAAAAAAGGCTTTCGTATTTTAACCTTTGTCCCAGTTTTTTTTTTTAAATATTTTTTTCTTTTTCCTGTAGTTCTTCTTTATGGAAATGCTTTACTTGATTACTAATTCTTGATTTGTATTTTATTTCCTTAAATTGACATTTCCTTTGGTAGTTTCATGTTACTTGCCACGGCAACTGTCGAGTCACTTGACTGTAAGTTTCCATCTTCCCTATTAATCTCTCCCTCCCTCATAATGTGCGAGCTAAAACAGATGCATATGCATTGTATTATAGGTGTATGTGTGCTGCTGTATACAGTAGTAGGTGATGAAGTGCAATGTGCATAAATATTAGTGTTGATTTTGCACTATTGTGGTCATATTCCATATTCTAAAGGTTAAGAACTGCTCTAGTTCTTTCATGACTTTTTTTTCTGTAATAGTGGTTGTACCCATTATGGTAGTGGGGGTGGTTAAGTAAATCATGGGTCCATTACTTTAATAACCACCCATACATGACAGCAAACTACCTCTTTTTCTTTTTTTTTTTTCTTTTCTTTTTTTCTTTTCTTTTTTTATTTATTTAAAAATCAATGAGTCAACTTACTAAGAAACAATGGGTTCACCAATACCCATATCTCCAGATTTGTTAAAACTTCCCCGCAACTTCTTTTATCTGATCCCCAGAAAACCTTTTTGCCTAAACTTGTATTTTTCCAATCTGTAGGAGTTTCAAGTGTTGAGGAGGGGCCAATTGGGGCTGATTCGAGCCTATATGAAGTTGAGAAGATTGTGCAGTCTGAAGCAATCGATTCGAGGTACTCTATGTTTGATCTCTTGTGTGTTCTTGCATTATCTATACAAGTTATATGTATTTATGTGTTTGAAATTTGAATCAGTTCACTTGTGTCATAGTGTTTGAATCAATTCCACCAAATTGTCATTTAAAATTTAAAATCCCTAACTTTTTTTCCCCTTCATTTTGTGAAATTGATACAGCATCCACTATGGAGATGTTTTCAAATTATAGTTCCACGGCTCAGGTATTTCATATGTCAAGTGCAGTGACGAAAGTAATGTATATATTTTTTCTCTTAGCTTTTAGTTTTGTGATTACCCTATTGATGTAAAAGCACTCTTGAGTCTTTACTATTTGGCATTATTCATTTGATTATACATTGTTCGAGAAAGAAAATGTTATTAACAAAATTGGTTGAGTTTCACAATTGGCATTTGCTTTTATATTTGAAATTATAGTTGGTTGCTTAGGAAAAGTAGGTTTATGGAAGTGAAACTTAAACTTGCCCAAACAACCCCTGTTTTAAAAAAGCCCCAAATAGACAATGTTTTGTTGAAATGGTGAATTTTTTAGCTCCCAAGTAGAGATGAAAATAGCCCTTAGTACATAGTTTTTTGCTTCCGAATTAGAAATCCTGCAGAGTTCGTCAACTTGTTTGTAGAATTGAAATTCTAAAAGACCTCTTAAAATTTCAGATTGAGTTGATAAAAGTGGAAAATGAAGTACCGAAAACTTCTTGTACTGATTTAGTAATCTTAAAGACAATAGAAGTCACTTGCAGGTCAATGAGAAAGCTGCATAATCCTTGGTTGATCCTGAAGTGTGTCCTAATTTGTTTATCTTGTAGGGGTACTTATACTCCAGTAGGGGAGTCTATAAGCTATGCTGACAGACCAAATGTCAGTCTTGTGGAAGCTTTTAGAAACATGGAAATGGAAGAAGAACCACTTGAAAATGGAAGTTTGACACATGAGGTACAGTGCTGCAACTTTTCATTTAGCCCCACTTGTTGCGGAAGACCTCATTTTTTTTTTAAATGAATTAAACTGCTGGTAAGTGTGGTAGACTACTGGTAGTATAACAATTGGATTCGTACTTGCCTTACAATACATATGATGAAGACGGTTGGCCTGTCAGTCACGGGGGTAAATTAGACATGCCAGTGTGTGGATTTAGTCTTGTCATAGTTTCCTACACTCTCTGTAACTGCACAAATCCTCTGAAATAGACTTCAAGGCGCTCCACTTCCACGGTTCCACCCCTTTTAAAGTTTGAAAATTTGAAACTATTCACCTACATTTTTTTTTTCCCATTTTCCTTATCTGAATTCACAAACCAACCAGAGTCATAAAGTGCTGAACAATTTACTCTTGGAGAAATGATCAGGTAGGTACTTTTGTTGGGGCCACTGAATTAGCTTCCCAACTTCAATATGCTGCAATTTAAATGTGTCATGTTTTATGTTTACCTTCTTCTTACAATGTATTTTTCTGATAATGGCAATGATTTCTGGCACGTATGCTCTTGTGAATAGAAAATGAAGACAACGAGGGTAGTTATATGGTGCTACGGGGGATGTACAGGCACTAACCTGCTCTTGTCATACTTTTTTTCCCCTTGGTTGTGGGGTATGTACAGGGACATTTTTTCATGAAGAAAGCCCAAGAAGCTGATGATAGATCTACTGAGAAGCTTCTTGAAACCAGGCTAGTGCTCTTTGCTTTTGAGATTTAAAAATAGGGTTAAATGTGTTTTCTACCCTTGAACAATACACCAATTTAAAGTTTGGTCCATCTTTCAATTTTAGTAATTTGGTCCCTTAACTATTAGCCCAATTGCAATGTCAATCATCCATTAGCTTTCGTTTAAAAAATATATGAAACTTGCCATGTAAATGGAAGGTTGACATTGCAATTGGGCAAATAGTTAAGGGACCAATTTACTAAAATTCAAAGATGAAGGACAAAACTGTATCAGCGTAGAGTAAAAGTTGGAAAATGTATTTTACCCATGATGTTATTACCTATACAATAGCATAACAAGAAGTTGGATATTGATCACAGAGATGATGAAGCTGAACTTCCCTTGACCTGCATGATCATGAGCCTAAGGAAGCAATACGCTCACTGAAGTCTCATTTAACTTCCCTTTTTGGTATCCCATGTAAGCGTCCATTGTACTGTGCTTTTGTTCTTGAATCAAGTTAATTTGAAAAAATGACATGGTTTAGCCTATTTCTTTCATCAGCTATACAGTACCTTAAGATCATAGTTGCCATCAATGATGAAGATACCAAAGGAGGAGGGGCTAGGAAACGACTGGTATGATTAAATTCCTACATTGGTTTTACCTAGAATTCCTTAGTAGTTGGCTTTATCTTTTCTTTTCACGTCTCTGAGAGGTGTGAAAATGGAAATGTTTGAACCTATGAAATGGCATATAGCATGAGTGGTGTAAGCTTAGAAGATGGTTAAATTAGAAGACTTATTCTCCCTAATTTACTCAGCCAAGTTAGACTAAACCATGAGTGTTGTCTAAGGCGAAAAGATGATGACCCAAGGATACCAAATGACGAAACAAACATAATTCAAAACTAGACATGTGGTGTTGTTTGACCATGAGTTATAATGTTTGCCTTATTTCAAATTTACTATTGTTAGAGCTTGGTTTGTTTCACTGATTGTGTTTTGCATGTCGGTACCCTTAAGGTTCAAATAGTTGCTCAATCCTTTAACTTACGCATATCCTATTTTTGTCAAAGTAGTGTAATATTCAATCTTAATGATTCATATAGAATAGTTTTCACCTAGTTGATTATGATTTTAAGTACTTATATCTATGAAGCATGTTGTGCATAACTCAACTTCAACTTTTTAAATTTGCTCATTCTCTCTGATCGGCACATGCCATGCACGTGCACCCTCCACTAGTTTTATATATAATTAGCAATGAACTCTAAAATATTTATATGTTCTTGGCCTATCTGTATGTATGGATGGATATAGTCCTCGGTAGATTTCTAACTTAAGTCTCTTCTTTCTTTTTTTTTTAGGTGAGCGTGTGGGTGAGGGACAAGGCAGGCCATTCGGTTAAGAGCATTAAGGACCTTCTCACACACTTTAAGAGCGAACTTGAAGCTTTTCACTAGTGATCTGTTGTTGAAATACCACTTAGAGCATAATTCAGATGTGTCAAAGCATGTTGATGTCCTATTAGAAGCTCACTTAACATTCTATTTATTTGACACACCCCATACATGTAATTTTACAATCAGATAACTATTTTGTTCATGTTTTTTGAATTGTGAAGCCACAGATTGATAAGTAGAATTAATTTGATTAAAAAGCTAAAGATGTTTTTTTTATGAAATCAGTTGTGTTTTGTGGTGTGATCTTACAATTTATGTTTATAATAGGTCATTATATCCGATTGCAATTTTTGTTATTGGTGTTTAAATTGTATCAGGTACAAAAAATAATAGGGTGAATATTTGCAAAATAAGATTTTAAAAAAGATATTCCTAATTTGTCACTGTTCTACACCGTGACAATTAATGAAAACCGTGACATTATTGTTACGTACTAGTCACTGCTCTGAATAATTGTCACAGTACCAAACCATGACAAAGGATGTGACAAATTCCATAAATTGTCACGGTCTAAAACCATGACAACTAATATGACAAATACCACAAATTGTCACCGTGTATAACCGTGACAAATAAATAAATTGTCACTGTACTAAACAGTGACAAATTCGTGACAATTGGAAGTGATATGTCACTTTTAAAGTGTGACAAATGAACCGTGACAAAGGCCATTTGTCACGGTTTCGGACAGTGACAAATTTTTTTGTCACACCCGAAAATGTCACGGATTATAACCGTGACAAAGGGCCTTTGTCACTGTGGATATCGCAGGTTGACTTACCCACAGCTTTTCAAAATCAATTTCTAAAAACAAAATGAGTCGCCACTTAATTTTTAAAAAGAAAATTAAGAAACCATTTTAAAAGCAAACTGATCTTTTAGAAACCAGAGATTAACTAGGTCCGGGGATTATGGAATGAGAGAGGAAGGAGCCCATCGGACTAAAACACCCTCTCTCATCCTATCTTGCGATAGGCCTCTACTCAACATCCTTTTAATCAAATTTATTAATCTAAGCATGCCCTCAACTAATACATATATACATATACATCACAAAAGCATGTCCAAAGGGTGTAAAATTGCTAATGACAAAAATATCATTCATAAGCCACGTATGTCGAGTAGCAAGCGATATGATGTGCAATAGGGAACAAGAGAGCTTACCCGGGATCCAGCAGCGATAGTAAACGTGTAATGCATGCGAACAAAAGAAAATTCTAAAAGAGTCTCTAACCACATATACACATAAGGCAAAAACCTAATTCTAAGGTGTCGCGCATTAAGTCGAAAAATCAAGTGAAAAATCAAGGAATTTAATGAACTAGAGAGGGATTGAGAAAATCGTACCTTAAGAGCGCTACAAAACAAGGGGTTAGTCCACATGATATGCAAAATATGATGTTAGAAATAATAATCCTAAATTTCTAGCTTAAATCCATCTAATGTAATTAAATCCAAAGCAAATAAATCTTAATTACAAGTGCCAAACCATATGATTGAACATGTACATGGACAAGGATAAACTATGAAATACTCTTAAACCTTGAATTCAAACTCAACTAATCATTATTAAAGCATGGTTCAAATCTTAGATCATAAGAAAGTCATTTAGGCCCTTATTTACAAGGTAAGTCAAATGTGTCATAAAAACTCTGAAAATTGCAGAGAGCAGACCAGACATTCAAAAATAGGAATAAAATACTTTCGACAGTTGGATCTTAATGATTTTTGGATATGTTATGCCTCTGTGAGTCTAGTTTCCAAATCAAAAAGAAAATCGAAGTTTCAACGGTTAGATCTCCGGGAATATGGAAAACACTAGACGTCACTCAGCATCTTACAACCTCCTGTCCAGAATTCTTGCACGATTTATTAAAAATAGTAAAAAATTCAGAATTGCTTTGTTCTTTTTAGGGTGACTTCCTAACACCTTAATCTACTTGGAAAAAATTATTTTGGGTCATAGAAACTTTATTAGAACTCTGATTTAATTATTTCAAAAGAGTGTTGCTGTTCTGAAATTATTCTGAAATTCTGGACAGATTGTTGTTGCTTCACAAAAACCATGATCAAACCATTCTAAACATGAAACTACCTCAAGACAAAAATTACAGTGGTAGAACAATGTGTTATTGACACTTTCCCGTTGGTTTCACTTGATTTCAACGGTTAGATTTCGAACTAAAAATCTTTGATCAAAAACAGTTTATGGATTCACTGTTTTTATTTTGCTAGTTCAACTTTTATTTGGTAACTCCAACTATTAAACCATGAAGTTGAGTTAAACCGAACCACTTCTCCCACCATTTGGTGGCCATGGGAGACTACAAACCTTTATCCTTCATGGATTTCAAATGAAATATGGATGGACTTCATGAAATCTATAAGTTGTGGAATCTAAACCATGGAGATGGGTTTAGACTCAAAACTACATTCTCCTACCATTTAGTGGTTATTGGAGAAAAGGGAGGGGGGTTATGACCATGACTCATAAGCCTTAAAGGAATATTGAAGGGATTCCTCAAGACATCAAGTTTAGAAGATCCAAATCATGAGTGTGGACTTGGATCCTCTTGTGAAGTGTTGATTAAACTTTGACTTCCTATGTGAAGCACAAGCCTACATAGGTGTTCAAAAGATCATGCTCTAGAGATCAAAGGAGATATTGACAATCTCCAAGACCTTCAAGAGAAGAAAATAAACAAGAGAGTGGAAGAAAAATAACATGGAACCAAAAGAAGACTCCTAAGTTTACTTGATGAACAAAGAGAATAATGAAAGATTTTAAGACTAGAGATGGGAAGAAAGGATAAGCTAATAATCTATGATTAGAGGATCACCTCCAAATTATCCTCAAAGTTTTCTTTTCTTTGAAGATATTCCAAGCTCTTCTCTCTAATTCTCTAGAACACTTGTTTTCTCTAAAAATTGTTGGTGAAATGGAAGTATATCCTCTCTCTCTCAATATCTCTCTTGGTGTTCTTCTTTTTTTTTTTTTTGTCCCCCTTTTACAAACAAGATCCCTTCTCTTTTATAGGCAAAAACAAACATGTATTTTTGGTGAATTTCGGAGCAAAAAACAGGTGTAATTCTCTCATTTGGTGGTACAATGTGTACTTTCTGAATTTAGACAGACTGCTGCCCAGCGCGGCAGTCAGAAACCTGGAGCGGGTGAATGCCGTTGCGGCACTCAACAATTGCCGTTCCGGCACTTCGTGAGTGCCGCGCGGCTCTCATCAACTGCCGCGTCATTTAATTAATTGCCGCGTTTTTGTCAGTCTTACTTTATCAGTTTTTTGTTCTTATCTGCATACGCATACGTATTGCACTGCAAAATACAGACTTAAAAAGTGAACGGCAGTCAGAATTCTGTGGCGGCACTCGGAGAATGCCGCAGCGGCACTCTCTGACTGCCGCGCGGCACTCATGGAGTGCCGCGGAATCCGCCGTGTGCCGTGTTTTGGTGAGATTCCCCTTTTTAGGTCTTTTTCTCTTTTTGAAACAAATTATCTTTGAAGATCCTTTCCAAAAATCATGTCTTTTTCCTGAATTCCCCTAAATACCTGGTATTTTTCCTCTTTCTGTGAAATTTTATCGCGTTTTGGAGATTTTCTGAAGAGCTTGGAATACTTCAATTTTTCGGTCCTTGTCATCATCGGATACGGAGGTGACACTCTCCTAAATTCGACGTTAGGTCAAAATTGGGGTGTCTACAGTCACTATTCACAACCGTGACAAATCGGCCAATTTGGTGTAGTGTTCTCCATCATTTCTGCCATTTCATTCATACGTCGGGTATGCGGTGATAGTTCTCGGTCACCCATGATTGTTCAACCTGTTAATCTCGATGCATAAACACTATGCATGTATGACAATATATATCCATATATGTGCAACAATATACATTTGCATCAAGCATCTCTATAATATGTGGGTGTAATCTAGAATATGTGGCAAAAGCGCTCAACACTCCACTCGTCGTCAAACGTTCCCAAAGTTTTGTTACCTCTAGCTCTGATACCAATAAATGTCACGACCCATCCCGCTAACATGCAGAAATGGACACGTGGCATGCCACCAAGGTTTATCCAATGCATCAAATAACAATACGCAGCAGAAAACAACTTTAAAATGACCTTGAGTATATAAAACTTTTGGAAACATTACCCTCCGAGTTGTAAAACCCGTGTAAAATTGAAAACGCAATTATATTTCGAATCGAATGATTTTATATTAAAAGGGGTCCCAAAGGTACCCTAAGAACCAATCAAAACATTTCAAACAACCTCTCATTCTCCCATTCCTCCAACCATGATTACATTATTTTCAACTTCACCGTTGATGCTAGACTTTCAATAACATCTTTAAGACATGATGAACTATGGAAAGAAAATAATAACGGGACAAGCTAAGGCTTGTTTGGCTTAAAACATAAAAGTTCTATTACATTCCTCCGAAATGCTAAATTTATAAGTTAGGCTTTCAAAACACGAATCCATGAGTCCGGATTTATTACAACAAAACTAAAAGAAGTTTTAATACATATTACAACCTTATAAATCCATTCTAAAGCTTAAAAGTGTAGTCTCACGTCCTAACTTCTAAAATTTACATTTTTATCGAAGGAATGGAACACAGAAACATATATAAAGTGATTCAACCCCGTCGTCCCCGCGGTCTCACTCTTCACGCTTCTTCTTTCCTTTGTTCTTGTCACCTGCAATGGAGTAACACTCCACTGCTCAGCTATATGCTGAGTGCACAATTCTAAACATATGCTTATATGACAATTCATGTTCTAAACATTTAAAACAAATCAAAATAGTCACTAGGGTGAGTAGTACGCTTCTATCCGGTGAATGAAATCGATGCCTTGGAAAGCACACCTCTTCCACGCATCCCGTACACTTGTTGGGCCTTCCTCCATACTAGGTACCATGTCCTGGTTGGGCTTTCCTCCATACCATACACCAGACTATCAATTGTTAAAATCCTCAAACTTCGAGGAGCTTACCCCCGGACGGAATTGGACTAAACTCCCCTTTGACCCACATAACACATAACATGCTCATATAAACATTTGTACGTGCTTTTATCGCATTTCTACGTGCATAATTAACTGGCATACATAATATATGAATTTCACCCAGATCCAAAATATCAAGTTCAATGGTTAAAACATGGAATTTCCTATAATTCATAGGCTGAGAATTCATACCTCGTGCAAACGTCCTATAGTCTTGAAGGGTGAACTAGGAGATCGATTAAATGTCGGATTCTGAATTTTGAGAGATTCCTATAAGTGTGCACGTGTTTACCCCAAAATTCTAACATTAGGACATTTATAAAAACTTAACCAAACATGTCCTAATATATGTCAAAACGTAGGTCTTACCTCCACGAGTTCAAATCTCGAATTTGGAGAAAAATAGATGGATGAAAGGTCGTCAAACGGCGTCGCAAAGCCCGTAGCAACCAAATCTCCTTTCTTTCTCCTCAAGATATTATATAGGTTTTGTATCAAATGAGAAAATCATCCCCTTCTATTTATAGGCAAACTTCTCAGAATTTACGTTTACCTCCACGTGAGTTTCCTAAACTTCTAGTTAACTCCTGAAACGTCGCACACGTCCATTTATGACTTCACGAGTGAAATTTAAAATTTTCAGAAGTTTTCGACTAAGTCTCGTTTGGATCCAAAAATTACGTCTGAAAACCAAATTCTGTGGAATCTCTATACATCCTACCTTTTATTTAACGTGTCACTCACGTTCTCACCACAGTTCTCAAAATGATATCTAACAGTATCAAAATTATCAGAATTTTACTCTACATGGGTCAATTTACTATTCACAAAATACCAGATAATTCAAATAATATTTAAATCATGTAACTGCCATTTAATCATACGGATGCCTCAGGATTCTCCGATTACCGTGTCCTCAACTGACACTCCACTATTGACTACAGTCAACTACTTATCTCAATTATCAAATAACATTGATAATTTATGAAATTCGAATATGCATTTATAAATAATGATTTTCTGGAATGGACATGACACTTACAATAAATGAAGACATCATAACCGCTGTCACACGAGTGTGACTGTGACAGTCGCGTTGAATAATTTATCCTTACATTCGATCGGGAGTATAACTTATTCTAAATTTTCCTAGCTACCTCTCAAATTAAGCCTTGAACATTTCCTGTAATGTACTAATGTTCATGTATACAAAATGAGTAATATTTAGGGCACAAACAAGTTTCACAAATACTTACTAACACACTCTATCTCTCTCCTGGGTGGCACTGTGGGGTCTAGATAATTTCAGTGAACCCCACAGTGCCACATAGGAAAGAGATAGAGAGTGTTTGTAAGTGTTTGAGAAACTTGTTTGTGCCCCAAGCATTGTTGATACAAAATATTCTACAGAATACAAAAACATATTCTCCTTTAGGTTCACTTCAAGAATGGGCTTATATCAATTGCTAAACTCAAACTATTCATCTTTAGACCATCTTCAAAGTTGAGTCAATTGATGCTGCCAAAGCAATTTTGATGTGCCACGTGTGATTTTGTTGCTCCAATGGATACGTCAATGGATGAGGCAAAGTAAATGCAATCCAAAAATTGCAGCAACTTTAATTACCTCAATCACACCATACATCAAATCAGTATATTTGATTATTTTAATCACAATTGCCAATATGTTTTTTTTTTTTAATTGTTATGCAAACTTTAATGTATGGATCGGAGTAACACACTTTGATCTATCCTTGCATTAACATTATCTTTTGACATTATTAAAGTACACATTTACTCCACAAAATTGTTTGCACCCAAAAACCGTCAATGATTTTTGAGCCCGAGTGGAGTTGAAGTTGGGTGAAGGAGACGCTGGGGCTAGTAGTGATGACTCATCGGACTCAAGAGGTAAGCCCGATGGGGGGAACAACTGTTGGGAGATGAGGAAAATCCGATGGGAGCATGTGGCAAGTGTAAGCATCATCGGGCTATGAGAACATAACTGATCATGTTGAGAGCCCGATGGAAAAGTAAAGCAACGTTATAACTAATCGGACATCACGAAAAGGAAGAGTGTGTCCGATTGATTATAAGAAGTTGAAGAAATATGATCAGACATAGTGGAAGTCATGAGCCCGATTCATCTAACAGGGAGAGGGCGATTGACGAAGGACAGGGCGGTGCCATTCACAGCTGGCATGATGACGTCATCTCTGAGAGTTTTTTGGAAACAAGAGTCCGTCTGGGAAAGGAGTTGTCAGTTGCCAGCTGGGTTGGAGCGTCTAATCCCTAAATTAAAGGGATTAATTCAAGTAAGTTCTGGATAAGGTAGGAGATGGTGATATGGAAGGATTTCTTCAAATTAGCCAATCAATCAGTAGCTTGGGGCGTAAGAGAAGGAATCATAGTCCAAATAGGAATCAGTTCAGGCCGCTATAAATATAGAGGCAGGCCTTCAAGCAAAGGACTCCGCGTCTCTTCGACAAAAGCGTACACAACATTCAGCATTCAGCATTCAGCATTCAGCACATTCAAGGCATTCAGAGCACTTTCTCTAAGTCTTTGTTTCCTAGCTTTAATAGCAATTAGGTCTGTGTCTTTTTTGTTATTTTTATTCTGTTTCTTTTGAATGATCAGTCCATTCTGTTGTTCTTGAGATATGTTTTAGTTTTCCAAGCATTTAATAAAAATCTATTTTTATTAAACCGTTTGTGATTTGTTTAAACTTGATACTTTTTAGCTTGTGCGCTTCAGTACTGCTAAAGGACTTTTAGTGAGGATACTTTCCTACTCACTACACACAATCACCAGTTTAGAAGTCAGATTCACCAAAAGCCTTGTGTATCACTGACACAAGCAGATAGGAAATTAGTTTGCACGCTTACACACACACACACCGAACCACAGATTGGTTCTGGCACGCCCGCGCAAATTAGAGCAAACATTTTTGGCACGCCCGGTGGGACCCACAGTGTCAAATCATGCCTCCGAAGAGAGATAAGACGACAAAGGACGATCAGCATATGGATCCGCCCACGGAGGAGAGCACCGGCCAATCTCCACAGGACGGTAGTATCACGCTAGAAGCCATCTCGGAAGCCATGAGGGCTAACGTAGAGCCCATGTGGCATGAGTACAACGCGCTCATAGGTTCTATGGGCAACCTCAAATCGGTCATGCAACAAACGACCGATATCCATAAAAGTCAGGCTGATCTGATCCATGAAACCAGGACCACTCACGTGAAGTTGGACCGACTGACAGAAACAATCGGAAGGTTGATTGAAACCTATAAGGCCGGATCTAGAGGAGAACAGTTCAACGGTTCGGGCTCGGGTATCTCGCTGGAGTCCGATAAGCCGAAGAGCCCACCATATGTCTGTCCGAACCTAAGAGACGAAAATGGCTCAGGAAAGCAATCTGAGTCACAGACCGGCATCGCTGGCAGTGTGGTGGTCACCGATCCCAACGGATCGGCGACACCAGGGTTTGGAGGATCTGCCGGCCAGACTGAAAGTTCGGTCGGCCACACACAGCCCCAAGGGAATGGCCATGGGGGGCAGAGGAACAACGGTGGGTTTTGGACTCATCAGGTCCAGAATAACCAACAGAACCGAGTCATATTTCCTCAGGGGTATAAGGTACCGAATTTCACTCTATTCTCAGGAGAGAGTGAACAGTCCTCAGTTGAGCACATTGGCCGTTTTATTGTTCAATGCGGCCATGTGGGTCACAGTGACCCATTAAAGTTAAGACTATTCCCAAATTCGCTAACGGGCATGGCGTTTTTGTGGTACGTCAACCTCCCAGCCAATTCGGTGTTAACTTGGCAAGGGATGGAGGAGTTGTTTCACGGACAGTTCTATAGGACTGAGCCCGAGACATCATTGGCAGATTTGTCGCGAATGATGCAACTGGTGGGGGAGACCGTGGAGACATACATAGCCCGTTTCCGAAAGGCAAAATACCGCTGCAAGACAGTGTTGCCCGAGGAGGAGTATGCAAAGATGGCCATGGGGGGCATGTCCTTTGAGCTTCGCAAGAGGTTTGAAGGAACTGACTTCCGTGATCTGTTCGAGCTTGCCACACGGGCGGGTCGCTACGAACGCATTCTCTTGGATGAGCAGGAGAAGAAGAACTCTTCCAAGGGAACATATTACAAAGACCCCAATTACAAGGTCCACTTGGCAGAATGTGACCTTGAAACAGAATGCGATATGGCCGAATTAATTTGCAAACGGCCAATCGTATGCAACGCCTTGAACAAGCCTATTAATAATAACGCTGCTGCAAAGAAGATGGCGTTCGAGGCGGGGAAAAACTATACTTTCGATATAACAATGGCTGATCAAATATTCGATGCCCTGTTGGCCGATAAAGTGA
Source organism: Hydrangea macrophylla (assembly GCA_033977485.1). Classification (NCBI taxonomy): domain Eukaryota; kingdom Viridiplantae; phylum Streptophyta; class Magnoliopsida; order Cornales; family Hydrangeaceae; genus Hydrangea; species Hydrangea macrophylla. Next base: position 109,867,215 of record CM066988.1, on the reverse strand, counting down.
TCAAGCTAAGTGAAGGTCATCGGATCCCAAAGGCCGATGACATAAAAAACAAAGAATATTGTAAATGGCACAATTCTTGGAAGCACGCTACTAACAATTGTGTTGTTTTTCGCAATTTTATACAGGAAAACGTCGAGAAGGGGGTCTTCAAATTCTCGGACAAAGCAATGGGGATCGATGCAAATCCTTTTCCTCAGATTACGAGCACAAACATGGTGATGCCCGACCTAACTAGGCTGTCAAGGCCGAGACTGAAGATTGACTTATCTGACGAGGAATTTGTGCCAACACAAAGGGAGGGTAAACAAATTGCTACTTCGGCCACCAATGGGCCGAAGGTTACAATACATGACCTCCGAAAGAGTCACCAAGAACGCAAAACAGAAGTACAGAAAGTTGACGAAGAGACGGCCAAATCTAGCACGGATAATCTGATAGCCGATCTACGGCGACAGCTGGAATTCATCGAACAAGGCCTTTGCCCGAGGTGCAAGGCCGACATCAAGAAGGAAGTCTCGAGCCCGAGTAAGAGGCCGAGAAGCTATGAACATCGGGACTCAAGCCCGAGAAGGCCCGTACATGAAAGATTGTCATTACCGTGGCAAGGCCAGGCCAAGCCCGAGTGGCGTGCAAAACATCCGTATGGACACTGATCGGGAGAGAACTACTCCTAATTATACGCTTTAACGTGCATTTGTTAGTGCCTTTTTATCTTGTTTTTGTATATTTTTACTTCGTTTTCTAGTTTCTGACAGGTTTTGGAAGAAATCAACTAAACCAGGATAAACAGGGTGAAAAAGCATCAAGAAAGAAGCTGAAAAACCAATGTCGCGCGCGCGGTCCGCGCCCGCGAAAATCAGATAGTCGCTCGCGCGATCCGCTCGCGCGAGACCCCCAATAACTCGCTCGCGCGATCCGCGCCCGCGAGGTACCAAAAGTCGCGCTCGCGCGACCCGCTCGCGCGATATGCCCAAAAACCAAAGTTGCGTATTTCAGTATACTGAAGACTCCTGTGCAAACGAGACTGCTAAACGACGTCCAGACTGTAAATTACATGTGTTTCAGTTCGTTTCGGGTTAGGAAGCCTTCCAAAGCTTGTACAAACTCTATATAAACTCTAAATTTACTCAATTATGGGGTTGGCAACCATTATACACATTCATATACAGCCATATACACACACTTCCAGCCATTGAAGAGGGAGAAAGCAAGGAGAAGAAGAAGAAGACCAAGGGTTTCCATGGCCTCCTCCATCAACCTCTTGCTATCTACTACTTCTATGGACGGCTAGATCATTGATCTAGGGTTTCAATGAAGCCCTAGATGAGTAATAGGGTTTTATTTATGTTTTTATTTTAGTTGTATTATGTATGGATGACAGTCACATGTTTAGAGGATTTTTATAAATAAATCGTACTTCTATTGATTAAATCATTGCTTTCAGAATTTATTCTTGTCTTAGATCTATTTTGACTGTGATGTGCTCAACGATCTATTCTTGCTGTGCTTGTTTAGATTGTTTACATGTGATGGTGCTTTATTGATTCGTGCTATCAAGTATCCGAATAGCCCATGCCTAGGTTAGACGGATTAGATCACAACCCTAGTTTAGTGTGAGATAATTCGTGCTATCCGCAGATGGATTATGTTGGTGCTTGAACCATGATTATCTTCTTGTCGGAGGAATTGGGCTTGTAGCTACAATTCCCCATATTCATCCAATGTAATAAGCTAAAGTAATTCATAAATATTCCTATTATGAAGCTAGTGGTGGATTTGCAATCCTAGGTTCCTTTAAATATTATTTAAAACACTTTTAATTGCTTTCATAGTTTAGATTTATTTTTATTGTTAGTAGTTTAATTAAATCCAAATCAAAATCCGTTTTTCCTAATTAATTAGACTTAGGTTTTAAAATTAAGTTGCTGTAGTAATCAATCTCTGTGGGTTCGACCTTTACTTTCACACTACAAATCTTTAGAAAAGTAAAGTATACTTTTTATATCTTGATTCTGACAAGATCAATTTTTGGCGCCGTTGCCGGGGATTGCATTACTACTCTTAGTTTTATAATCGTAGTTTAGTTAATTCGTAAATATTAGATTAGTGTTTATTTTTCTTATTTTCTGTTTTTGTTTTTAGTTACTAACTTTTTCTTTTATTTTGTAGTCAACGTTTCCGAGTGGAGCAGCTAATTACATCAAAGGAGCTTACACAAATAAAATATAAATAAAATAAAATAAATTGCTTCTTGTGGAATTCGCTTTAAACCGCTGTAAGTCAGGGCGCTGTGACGCACTATTTGCATTAGTTTAAGGTTAATTGCACTGCATTAGCTAGGAAACCCGGGGCGCTGGGCTTGACGCGGTCATTGCATTACAGGATAATTTGCATGCATCATAGTAGTTGAGTGCTTGTTATCTTAGTTGCGTGATTGCTTGCTATTTGTTTTTCTTAGTTGAGTCAGTCTTTGTTTTTAATTTCTTTTCTTTTCTTTTAGTTTATGTTAGGTACACGTTCAAACAAACCGGAACTACAACCTTTAGACTCTGAACTTGAACGTACATTAAGACTTAACAAGTCTTCAAATTTAACTTCTAGAACTAGGTTTGTAATAGACGACGATTTGACACCAAAACCAACGTCGTTATTTGAATCTGAAATACGTAGTACTCTTCAAAGACTAAAGAAACCACGCTTTCATAACATAGAACCGATTAAAATGGCAGACATTGGAAATAACAATAACAACCAAAATAACAACGGAGCTAATATGAATAATCCTAATATACCACCACCACCTCCGCTTAAAGACTACTTTATTCCTACGACGTACACGCCACAAACTTGTATCGATTTACCTGAGGCGACGGCATCTCACTTTGAGATAAAGTCGTCTACCATCTCGCTACTTCCATCTTTCCATGGCCGTTTAAATGAAGATCCATATAAACACTTAGGAGATTTTCAAGATATATGTTCTACTTTGAAAATTCAAAATCTTACTGATGATGAATTAAAAATGCGACTCTTTCCATTCTCATTAAAGGACAAAGCTAAATATTGGCTCCAATCTTTGGAGCCAAACACAATTAGAACATGGGAAGACTTACACACCGCATTTTTACAAAAGTTTTTCCCGATTATGCGTACAAACCAGATAAGAAAATCCATAACCAATTTTGTAATGCAAGATGGGGAATCACTTTACGACACGTGGGAAAAATTTAAAGAATTACTACGCTCGTGTCCACATCATCAGGTTCCTAAGTGGCAACTTGTTCAGGTCTTTTATGAGGGGCTTATTCCCTCTGTTAGGAACACCGTTGATGCCGTTTGTGCGGGAACCTTCCTACACAAAAGCGCCGACGAGGCCTGGAAAATGTTTGAAACGTTAAGCGAGAATTCGATGCACCAAACGGTGTCTGTCTGTTCGGAAGGATATCTGAATCAACCTAAGAAGGATGTAAAATTCGAGTCAAGTCAATCAATTGAAATAAAAGAACTATCTAACAAACTTGATCGAATTTTAACAATGAACCAAACGACAGCCCCACCCGCTCGTGAAATCTGTGCATTATGTTCTGATCCTTCACATTCGATACTTGCATGTCCATCGGCGAGTCAATTTCCGGAATTCGTGGAGCAACACATTAATTCTATTCAACAATACCCACGAAATAATTATAATGCAACTACTAATAATCCGGATGCGCCATGGAGAAACCATCCTAACTTCTCTTGGAAAAATAATAATAATAATCCTAATGAGGCGACTAATTTTCCTAATGCGTATCGACCTCAATTTCAACCTAATCAATACCAACACCCGCCTCCTAATTCGAATCCTTCAAGGGGTAATGCTTTTGAGGAAAAGGTGTTGGCGTCCCTTAAGACTATTGAAACGCAAGTACAGGCACAAGCACAAATAGTGCACTCACACACACAATCCATTGCGAAGCTTGAATCCCAAATGGGACAACTAGCTACTGTAGTGAGTCGTAGAAACGAGGGGACGTTGCCTAGTCAAACAATTCAAAACCCTAAGGGACAATATGAGGTTAAGGGGTCGAATGAACAAGTAAACGCCGTCTCAACTAGGTTGACTACACGAGAAGAAGAGGTAAAAGAAATCCCGAATGAGAATGTGAAAGATATGAATACTAACTCGAATAAGATGGGTGAGGACATGGATAAAAATAAAAAAGAAAACGAATCGGTCCCAACGAATTATATTCCGAGAATGCCATATCCACCTAATGTTGGGGAGCCGTCTAATGTTACAAATAAAAAGTCTAAGGTTGAGGATATACTCGAGGTGTTTAAACAAGTCAAAATAAATATTCCTTTCCTCGATGCTATAAAACAAATTCCTGCTTATGCTAAATGTTTAAAAGACCTTTGTACTCAAAAACGCAAAATACGTAGTCATACTCCTAAGAAGGTCTTCCTCACGGAAAAAGTAAGCTCTATATTCCAACACGCTCCTCCAAAATATAAAGATCCAGGTACGCCTACGATTTCATGTGTCATAGGTGACACTATCATTCATCGGGCTCTCCTTGACTTAGGAGCGAGTGTTAACCTTTTACCTTATCACGTTTATAAACAATTAGGTTTAGGGGAACTTAAGCCTACGGCCGCTACTATTCAATTAGCGGATCGTTCTGTTAAAATACCTAGAGGAATCGTCGAAGACGTGCTAGTAAAAGTTGATCAATGTTTCTATCCCGTTGATTTTATGGTCCTTGACACTGAACCGGTGCTAGATGCTAGGAAACACACTCCTGTCATTCTTGGTCGTCCATTTTTAGCCACGGCTAACGCACGTGTTAACTGTAGAACAGGGGTGATGAAAGTGTCGTTCGGGAATATAAAATTAAAATTAAATGTTTTTAATGTTGTTGATCAACCTCCCAAAGACGATGATTATCTAGGTGTGGAGGGTAGTGAGGTTACACGGAATATTGAGCCTAAGAATGTAATAAATATAAGTGCGGGAAATAATGTAGAGGATGATGAGTGGATGAATCCTAATACTTCGGACCCTAATGTTGAATCTACTCGAAAAGTAAGAAATCGATTTGAAAATACTGATAAAACGTCGATTGAATTAATTCAAAGCGACGTAATTTCTGCTTACCATCGAGCTCTGCCTGACATTCTTAGGGGTACGAAGTCTGATTTACAACCGCCGTAAGTCTTGAGCTAGAACGGTCTAGCTGAAGACGTAAAAGTTAGCGCTTCTTGGGAGGCAACCCAAGCTTTCTTTCGTTCGGTTTTCTAGTTTTTGGTCGTTTTTGAGTCTGTTTGAGTTTGGTTGAGTCTGTTTTGGACATTCTGGATAGGTTTGGGGGTTGGAATTAATTTATTTTAGTAATATATACATAATTTTAGTTAAAAAATGAAAAATACCAAACTCGCGCGCGGCCCGCTCGCGCGAGACGTCGCTCGCGCGGCCCGCTGGCGCGAGATTGCCCCTTAGTGTTTTTTTCGTTGTTTGTTTTTTATGAGGCCTCAGGATCTCCTCGCGCCTGATCTCGCGGGCGCGAGGTACCTCGCTCGCGCGAAAGTTAAAAAAAAAAAAAAAAAAAAAAAAAAAAAAAAAAATTCTGGGAATTCGCGCGCGCGACGGCCGCTCGCGCGGACCGCTCGCGCGATTTCCCCAATTCCTGTTTTTCTCTTTTGTTGTCTGTATCCTTCCCCCATACTTGTTCTGATAATGTTTTTGTTTCTGTTTTTTTTTTTGTTTATTAAGCTATTTTAGATCGAGTTAGTTATTGTTTTCTTTATTCCATTTATACTTTTATGTTTTATTCCGGTTAGTCGTTTCGTTTAGTTTCGATTAGTTTTTTTTGTATAGTTTTGTTTATTTACTTTTAATATTCTTTCGTTAGTTAGTTTTTTATTACACAGTAGCAGGTAACATTGAACTGTATTGACATATTCCTTTGTGTTCACCTGTTCTATGCTTGTCAAGATCGAGGTACTATCGTTCCTTCCTTACGTACTCTCCTTTCTTTCATTTGATTGTTTCATTGGGGACAATGAAAGGTTTAGGTTTGGGGGTATGCACACACATGCACATTATTTTATGCAAAACTTTAAAAATTTTCAATAAGTGTGTTTAAATAAACGATATTACTGACGTTTTTGCAATTTTAATCCGATACTTCTTAGTATGTAATGTGATTTGTTATAGAATGATAAACAAGAGAATATGTGATTAAATGTTTGCTAAAGTCATGTTGAAATGTTTTAAGTTATGTATTGTTTGAATCGTAGTTTTATATCATAAATTTGCACACAAACCTATGCACTGCACGTAGTCATTGGAATACATGTTGGTTGTGAACTATAATATAATTCGGATTTCTAGATAACACATGGTGAAGACTAAACCCGGTGAGCTTTTGAGCCTATCTTTTCTATTTTGAGGGTTATAAATACATCTTGTGTTTGTCGAATTTCATTGAAATAGCGCATCTACTTGTTGTTTAGTCTCATTATTCTTGTTTTGGTTGATAGTCAAGTTAAAATATTTGTTACCATGCTAAATAATCTTCCGTTGTGAATGTTGAAGAACCATATGACCATGGGACATGATTTTAGGCCTTCTTTGTTTATGACCGATAAATGAAAAATTTCCTTAGTTCGCCCTTTGAGCCATTAAAATGCCATTTCTTTCTTAAATTACCATTATCCTTGTTTTTGCTCCAATTTGGCCAACTTGGAGTTCACTTCTGAAAGATTGATCACCTTTTAGTGGTGTTAAGGCGATGTGTGATTGAGAATAAGAAGAAAATAAGATGATGGTCGGGGTGGTTGCCCTGTTATTTATTGAATATTCGTTTCAAAAGCAACGAGGAGGAAAGGAATAAAAAAAAATAAAGAGGAGGAAAGGAATAAAAAAAAATAAAGAAGAGGAAGGTTGGAAAAAAAATGAAAGAAAAGAAGAAAAATGAATGAAAAGGAATGAAGAGAAAGAAAAGATGAAAGTTGGTAGAAGAGATGAATGAAAGAAATCGAACATGCCTTACAATGCCATCCTGAAAACTACCTAATGAATCCTTTCTATCATTTTTCATTGCCTGAGCTACATTACAACCTGTGAAAAGTCCTATTTGATCCTAGGAAACATGGTTCGGATATGAAAACGATGGGAGGGGGATTAAAACATGGTAATGATTAATTTCTCTTGATTATTGGTATCCTATCCATGAGACTACTATTCTTTCGTGTCATGCGTCTTTTTCATGTCATATGTGAGCATTTCTCGTTTTGAAAACATATTTCTTTTACTCACATATTTTAGAAAAATTACACCTGTTTCTGAGTGTTTTATTTTAGAGTGTAATTCATTGTGAGATTCGTAGTCGAGACATAGTTGGATGGTCATCCGAGTTATATTCCAAGTTTATGACAAGCGCGTGTTCATTTGACTACCATATCACACACGTGCAATTTTATGAGAAACTCTATTGATTTATACGATGCATGTGCTTGAGATTGTTTTTCATGATGTAGGTGAACGTTTGATTCCGTTTCTTCTTGTTCGTTATTCTATTTCAAATCTTTGTTGTATAATAAGGAGTATTGAATTTTATGTTTTTCGTTTTTAAATAAAACTTTTTAAGTTTACAAGTTAATAAAGATGGTTGTGGGTAACTTGTTGACGAGAACCCTCACGAGACTTTACTCGTCCGACTAGGGACACCTAGGGGTTTAAAAGGCTTGTTGCATATGCTAAATGCAATCGTGATCCATACGAAAATGGAATAGATTTTTATTAGTAGTTTTTATTTTTAGTTTTGCTCGAGGACTAGCAAAATGTAGGTTTGGGGGTGTGATCGGGAGAGAACTACTCCTAATTATACGCTTTAACGTGCATTTGTTAGTGCCTTTTTATCTTGTTTTTGTATATTTTTACTTCGTTTTCTAGTTTCTGACAAGTTTTGGAAGAAATCAACTAAACCAGGATAAACAGGGTGAAAAAGCATCAAGAAAGAAGCTGAAAAACCAATGTCGCGCGCGCGGTCCGCGCCCGCGAAAATCAGATAGTCGCTCGCGCGATTCGCTCGCGCGAGACCCCCAATAACTCGCTCGCGCGATCCGCGCGCGCGAGGTACCAAAAGTCGCGCTCGCGCGATATGCCCAAAAACCAAAGTTGCGTATTTCAGTATACTGAAGACTCCTGTGCAAACGAGACTGCTAAACGACGTCCAGACTGTAAATTACATGCGTTTCAGTTCGTTTCGGGTTAGGAAGCCTTCCAAAGCTTGTACAAACTCTATATAAACTCTAAATTTACTCAATTATGGGGTTGGCAACCATTATACACATTCATATACAGCCATATACACACACTTCCAGCCATTGAAGAGGGAGAAAGCAAGGAGAAGAAGAAGAAGACCAAGGGTTTCCATGGCCTCCTCCATCAACCTCTTGCTATCTACTACTTCTATGGACGGCTAGATCATTGATCTAGAGTTTCAATGAAGCCCTAGATGAGTAATAGGGTTTTATTTATGTTTTTATTTTAGTTGTATTATGTATGGATGACAGTCACATGTTTAGAGGATTTTTATAAATAAATCGTACTTCTATTGATTAAATCATTGCTTTCAGAATTTATTCTTGTCTTAGATCTATTTTGACTGTGATGTGCTCAACGATCTATTCTTGCTGTGCTTGTTTAGATTGTTTACATGTGATGGTGCTTTATTGATTCGTGCTATCAAGTATCCGAATAGCCCATGCCTAGGTTAGACGGATTAGATCACAACCCTAGTTTAGTGTGAGATAATTCGTGCTATCCGCAGATGGATTATGTTGGTGCTTGAACCATGATTATCTTCTTGTCGGAGGAATTGGGCTTGTAGCTACAATTCCCCATATTCATCCAATGTAATAAGCTAAAGTAATTCATAAATATTCCTATTATGAAGCTAGTGGTGGATTTGCAATCCTAGGTTCCTTTAAATATTATTTAAAACACTTTTAATTGCTTTCATAGTTTAGATTTATTTTTATTGTTAGTAGTTTAATTAAATCTAAATCAAAATCCGTTTTTCCTAATTAATTAGACTTAGGTTTTAAAATTAAGTTGCTGTAGTAATCAATCTCTGTGGGTTCGACCTTTACTTTCACACTACAAATCTTTAGAAAAGTAAAGTATACTTTTTATATCTTGATTCTGACAAGATCAGACACCAAGTCGGCCACCGAGAATACGGCCGACTGGGGGAAAGTAGTTCCCAAGTGATCCCAAGGCCTCAGAGACAAGCAACAATTTCTGGAAGGAGCCCGAGGATGGTGCTACCGCCTAGGGTAGAAGATCAAAAATGGCATAGAGCTGAACACTCCAAGTTCCCAGCACGGCCGCAATATAGCAAGTCCCAGAAAAGAAGATATCAGAGAATGCGACAGGCCGAGCGTGAACGCCAGTTGTTGAAGAATCAGGTAGGGGGTCCGATTGCTCCCACCGAGCCTCGGAAGGAGAGAGTCCGACAAGAAAGTTCACAGGAAAAGGGGACAGGTACGGTGGACAAGATGATTGAGTCTGATGGAGATGGGTCGGATTCTAGCTTTTCGCCAATCCAATTCGGGACAATTCCAGTAGGCCTGTCTTCTAACATGGTGTTTACGCTACCCATGTCTTTCATGGCCAAGCCGGATCAACCATCGGCCATGGAAGGGGATGTGGTTGAAGGCTCAGCTAAGGACTCAGCCGTGATGGAAAACTTTTGGAACGGGGGGGAGGTCGTTAAGCCTAAAGTGGTGGAAGCCACTAGCAAAAGTGTGGACGCCACCGATGGGCAGACCGATCGGCCAAAGATTACTATCTTAAGGCCGAAGGAACAACAGACTGAGGAAGGAGTGAAGACCGGACCAGTTAAAGTAGTGTTTGAAAAGCCAACACACCAGATGTCCCAACATCTAAAGCCATTGTATGTAAAAGGGCACATAGAGGGCATCCCGATAAACAGGATTCTTGTTGATGGGGGGTCTACTATCAACATCATGCCCCAAATCATGTTAAGGATCTTGCAGAAATCGGAGTCGGAGCTGATTCCGACAGAAATGAATGTCCAAAGCTTCACGGGGGCACCTTCAAGGACGAAGGGGATCCTACCCTTGGAACTGACCGTTGGCAGCAAAACGGTCATGACTGCGTTTTTCATCGTGGAAACTTCAGCGGCCTATAATGCTTTATTAGGCCGGGATTGGATACACCCAAACTATTGTATTCCCTCCACCCTTCATCAGTTGTTAATTTTCTGGAGAGGAGATGAGGTGGAAGTGGTGGGGGCAGACACCAAGCCCTTTGTAGCCCGGGTGCAGACGGCCGATGCAGTCTTGTATGAAGATGACATCGGGCCAGTGAAGTTGTTGGGGTGTAACAAATTGGGAAGGCCAAATGCGGCGACCTTCCTTAAAGGAAGTTCGTCGGACATCAAGGCATATTTCCATAATCTCAGTCGGACAGAAGAATCAAGGCCGATCGAGATCGTTGAACAAGAAGACGTCTATGGAGATTCCGACAATTGAAGAACGGAAGCTGCTGGCCTTAAGAGCCAGCATGGCCAGATGGTGTGCATTCTTGGCCGACCGAAGATTGGAAATCGGCCCTACTGACGGAACAATCAATCTGGCTGATTGCATTTACGAAGAAGAAGCCCCGAAGGAAGAAGAGATTCAGATACATGAGTTGGAAACGGCCACGGCTAAGCTGGATGATCTTAAGGCCGATGTTCAGGACCCTCTCTTGGAAGTCAACTTAGGCGAAGAAGGAGAGCACAAGCCTACCTATGTGAGTCAGATGTTGGATCCTCAGGGTCAGGCCGATATGATTGCACTCCTGCATAAATATAAGGACTGTTTTGCTTGGGAATATGACGAGATGCCTGGTCTGTCAAGGGAACTGGTGGAACACCGATTGCCAATTAAATCGGGGTTCAGGCCATTCAAACAGCTGCCTCGGCGCATGTCACCAGAAGTGACACTGAAGGTGAAAAAAGAAATCGAACGATTACTAAACGCTGGTTTCATTCGGACAGCCCGATATGTCGAATGGGTCTCGAATGTAGTGCCAGTAGTGAAGAAGAATGGGAAGCTAAGGGTTTGCATAGACTTCAGGAATTTAAACTTAGCTACCCCAAAAGATGAGTATCCCATGCCTATGGCCGATCAGTTAATCGATTCGGCCGCTAAACACAAAATTCTGTCATTTATGGATGGGCATTCGGGGTATAACCAAATTTACATCGCCGAAGAGGATGTCCCGAATACTGCTTTTCGGTGCCCGGGGGCAATTGGAACCTTTGAGTGGGTTGTCATGCCTTTCGGACTCAAGAACGCTGGAGCCACTTATCAGCGGGCAATGAATTCAATCTTCCATGACATGATCGGGCAGTTCATGGAAGTTTACATAGATGATGTAGTGGTAAAGTCAGGGAATTACACCGATCATTTGAGAGATTTGGAAAAGGCGTCTGAAAGAATGCGGGCTCACGGATTAAAAATGAACCCTCTCAAATGTGCATTCGGTGTTACAGCAGGAAATTTCTTAGGTTTCCTGGTACATCAAAGGGGGATAGAGATTGATAAAAATAAGGCTCGGGCTATCCAAGTAGCAAAACCGCCTTCTAATAAGAAGGAACTCCAGAGATTGCTCGGGCAAATCAATTTCTTAAGAAGATTCATATCAAACTGTGCAGGGAAGACCCAAATATGGACCCCACTATTGAAGATCAAGACCGATGAAGACTTCAAGTGGGAAGACAGCCATCAACAAGCCTTTGAAGGAATCAAACAGTATCTGTCAATGCCTCCAGTGTTAATGCCACCAAAAAAGGGTAGGTATTTAAAATTGTATATATCGGCTTCTGATTGCTCTATAGGTAGTATGCTAGCTCAAGATAATGAGAAAGGTAACGAGCAGGCCGTTTACTATTTAAGTAGAATTTTGACTCCCATCGAGCAGCGTTATGCGCCGATTGAGAAGTTATGCTTGGCTTTGTATTTTTCTTCACAGAAGTTAAGAACATATATGCTTCCTGTTTCCACTTATATAATATGTCAAACGGATGTGATAAAATACATGCTATCAAGACCAATCATGAGAGGCCGAATTGGGAAATGGACCTTGGCCTTGATGGAGTTTGCCATCCAATACCGTTCACAGCAATCGGTAAAAGGCCAGGCCATAGCCAATTTCTTGGCCGATCACCCAGATCCTGCTGATTTGGGAACACTGCCTCCAATACCCAAAGTTCTGAGCACATCCTTAGTCCCATGGACTTTAATTTTTGACGGGTCCAAAAACGCAAAAGGTGCTGGGGCAGGAGTGGTGATTGTATCACCCAAGTACAAAAAGACAAAAATGTCTTTTCGGCTCAACTTCAAATGCACTAACAATCAGGCCGAGTATGAAGCACTTATAATCGGACTAGAAATACTCCTTGAAATGGGGGCATCATCTGTGCATATAAAAGGGGACTCGGGTTTGGTGATCGGACAGATTGCTGGAGAGTTTCAGATAAGAAGTTGGGAGTTATGCCCGTTCCATGCAGTTGCTACTCAGCTCATGGAAGCATTTGATGAGCTATATCCCAAGAACAACCAATACAGAGGCCGATAAGTTGGCAAAGACAGGATCAGCCTCACCCTCCCAGAAGAGTGCAGAAGACCAACTCATCACGGTCAATGTCCGGTCATTACCGTCCGTTGCAAAGAGGGGTTGGTACGCTACTACCAATTCGGTCCTGATGGAGGATAGTGATTGGAGAGTTCCTATTATTGAATACCTGAGTCACCCAAATGTCAGAGTAGACCGAAAAGTCAGGTTGTTTGCAGTCCGATTCGTGGTACTAGATGGGGAATTATTCAAGAAACCGATAGGTGACGACGTGGTCCTGAGGTGCTTGGGGAAGAAGCAGGCCATGCAGGTTATGGCCGAAGTACACGAAGGGATATGTGGAGCACATCAAGCCGGCACCAAGATGAAGTGGCTATTGAGGAGGTATAATTATTATTGGCCTGGCATGTTGAAGGACTGCATCAGCTATGCCAAGGGTTGTCAACCTTGTCAAAAGCATGGTCCGATTCAACATGTGCCGGCCAAAGTATTGCAACCTATAATCAAACCATGGCCGTTTAGGGGATGGGCGATGGATTTGATTGGCAAAGTCTTACCGCCATCATCTGGCCAGCATTGTTTCATAATAGTGGCTACGGACTACTTTACCAAGTGGGCCGAGGCCATACCTTGTAGAACGGTGACACAAGCCACCGTCATAAAATTCATTGAAGAACACATTATCCATAGGTTCGGCCTTCCAGAAACAATCACGGCCGATCAAGGATCTGTGTTTACAGGGACGGAGACCTCCGCCTTTGCAGAAAGTAGGGGAATCAAGATTCTTAATTCTACACCCTATTATGCACAGGCTAATGGTCAGGCCGAGTCTACTAACAAGATCCTTAAGGGGATCATTGAAAAGATGATCGTGGAGAATCCTAGGGAATGGGACAAGCTTTTGTCCGAAGCATTATGGGCCTATCGGACGTCAAAGAGATCAAGTACTGGGGTTACACCGTTCATGTTGACCTACGGGCATGACGCGATGTTACCTATGGAAGTTACAGTCCGATCGGCCAGAAGGGCTTTACAGAATCAACTAGAGCCTGCTGAGTATACGGAGGCTATGATAGCTGAGTTGGAAGGGCTTGATGAAATGAGGCTAATGGCCTTGGATGCATTAAAAGTACAAAAACAACGGGCTGCCCGAGCTTACAATAAAAGGGTGAGAGAGAAATCTTTTTGCACCGATGATTTGGTGTGGAAGGCCGTGTTACCTATTGGAGATAAGGATAATCGATACGGTAAATGGTCGGTCAATTGGGAAGGCCCGTTCATCGTTCACCATGTTAAAAGAGGAGGTGCTTATAGGCTTCGTGATTTAGATGGGACTATCCATGTCCGATTAATCAATGGTCAGTATTTAAAGTCTTATTATCCAACGTTATGGGAGACCATTGATCTAGATTATAAACCTAATCCTGGGTTGGAGTATGATCAGCTGATAAATTATGAGCCGGAGCCCGAATGATTTAGATGAACAGGGATTTTGTATTGATAGGCTGAGCACAGCTTACTTACAAAGTAATAATAACAAAAAAAAAAAAAAGAAATTTTACAAAGTATACAAACAGGAGTCGGTCTCTAGGCCGACCCGAAATTCCTAAGTTTAGCCTTCAAGTCTTCCCATGTCTTGATGGCTCCAGACCGGTCTCGCTTGGCTTTTTCCAGCTTTTGGGCCCAAGCCCGGGATATGGGGACGCTGGCTTGTAACTGATCACTGCACTTCTGAGCGTCACCGCCTAGCGAAGAAAGGGCTTCGTCAATTTTTTCAAGAGCGGCGCTGTTGGTGGTGACATCGGCCTCATATTGGGCAAGTTGAGCTTTTAATGCAGCAATACGGTCCCTTAGCCAAGTATCCCTTGCTAGAACCTGAGCCCGAGAGGCCTTCCCCGCTTCAAATTTGGTTTTGGCCCCTTCCAAGAAATTTAATGCCTTCTGCCGGGAGCCTAGGTGCAGTTCTGCATCAGCTTGAATCTTCGAGGCCGATCTGTCCATGAGACGGGCACTGGGAAGTCTCTCTTTTATCTCCAACAGTAAGGATAGTTGCCCGTCAGAAAGGGAAGGATCGGCCATGAGAGTGTTCAAGGCAGAGTCAATGTCAGCAGTAGCAGGAAGGTTGGAAAATTCCTGGTCCGCCAGTCCGAGGAGCAAGTCCTTGGATTGTTGCAGCAGGGAAGGAGAAACCACTTCGGGCTCCAGGGGGCCGAGGTCAAAAGCTCCCAGGTCCAGGCCCAAGAAGAAGTCATTGAAGGGAATAACGGGCACTGGGTCTGAAGGATCGGCCTGTTCAAGAGAATACAGTCAGGCATTGTTTTTAGAATCATACGAATTAACGCAAAGTAACACAGCAATACCTGGGTGTGAGGACGAAGCGAGGCCGAGATGGTTTCGCGAATATCGGCCTCGCTTGGTTGAGAAGATGTTTGAGAAGAAGAAGGGAGGCCGGTTCCCACGTCCGGACTCATCGAGGCCATTGTCGTCTGTGGGGCTTTTGTTTCAGGGACAGAGCCCGAATTATCATCACCGGCCTCGACGGCAGACGCTTCAGGAGGAGTGACCTCGGCCACCACCGGTCCTGGTATGATGTGAGCAGGAGAGCTGATGGTGGTGGTAGGTTCCCCTTGTCCGGTAGGAGTTTCGTTTGCAGAAGGGACGGTTTGATTTACTTCCTCCCCAGCGGCCTCTGTGGTAGGTTCAGCACCGGCCTCACCCTCAGTGCTGGAAGAAAGAACAACTTGCTCAGGGACTTGGCCGATATGAGCAAGGTCTTCGTCTCCGTCTCCGCTTGAAGGAGTTAGAGGAGGCACGACGTGAAGTGGCATCACCCGAACGGCCATTCGTTCTAGATAAGCCGTTGCAGAGGCCGGTGATGTAGGGAGAGTTGGGGGAAGAGTCTGAGCGAGGTTTGGAAGTGGATCCTCTCCTGAATCTTCGTCAGCAAGCTGCAAAGATAGAACAAAAGGATTAATATTTAATAAAAGGAATTCGGGCTTAAATCAAAAGGGGAAGAGCAAACCTGGACGGAGGCCGTTGTTTTTTGTTTCTTTTGAGACGGACCTTTGCCCGGGGTTGGTTTACGAGCCGGTCTCTTGGCAATTTGTTTACGTCGTATTGGAGCTGCTGCTGGTATAGGGACATCGGCCACCGTGGCTGATGTTGCAGTGAAAGGCACCAGGGCCTCAGCAGCGGTGCGTGAAAATATGCTTCGAGCCCGTTCACCCCACCACTGGGTGAACTCTTCTGATACTACTGGCCGGGCAGAGAAGGGTGTAAAGTTGAACGCGGCTTTGAGCCGGGCTGACCTCTCTGTTATCTTTTTCACCTGCCCGTCATTAACAATAAGGCCCCGTTCAACCCAGTCAACGTTGACGGTGATACCAGGAGGAACGGGCACTAGTTGAGTAAGCCCGAATTGGCGGGCATATAGAGGAGCAAAATAGTACTCGGCCCCGCATTTATTGTTGGCCGACGGGATGCTTGGGCTAAAGATAATGTCTCTAGCTACTAAGTAGCTAGAAAATATTTCATTATAGGTAGACTGGGTGCCCGAACCCCAGTTTGAAGGGTTATTGGAGAGCTGGAGAAAAGAAGAGAATTGAAGGGAAAAGAATGGGGTGAAGAGATTGACGTCCCGAGGGGAGCAACCCTGGTAAAAGAAGGTAAAACACTCTTCAAAAGAATGTATAGAAGGAGATACGTTCACGAATTGGATAGCGGAGATTGGAATGTCGGCCAAGGGAGTGATGGTGGGTTGGAATTCAGGGAAGTAGGAGTGAAGCCACAATTACAGTATCCACATCGGGCTCCCACCAGCACTGAAGCCCGAATGAACAAAATCTGTTGTGCCTCGGACTAAATGTGCCCAAACCAGCGTAACCATGGCCAACGGCTGCCCCGATGCAAGAGCCAAGGCCAGGGTTGTGTATTCTTTAGTGATGGCCTGGCTGGCTGAGCAGAAGAGATATTTATTGAGCCAGTAGATGAGGAAGGCAGTGTGTTCTGCATCGGACACCGCCGTATCATCTGCCCCGATGCAGGCAGCAAGGAAGCCTCCAAAGGCCGTGATCGGTCTGTGAGAAACGGCCCCGTCCCTGACAATATCCTGTTGTGGATAGGCAAAGCTGGCCGTCCCAACATTAAGCCCGGGAATGATCTCTTGTCCGTGGGGACGGAGGCCGAGCAGATAACTAATGTCCTTGACGGTGGGAGCCATTGGTCCGCAACGGAAAAGAGAGCCGTTGCAAGACGAGGACCAGAATAGTAAGGCAGAGAGAAGGAGAGGCCGGTCTATTTCAATGCGAGACCGGCTGAGCATGATTGCATCGTAGATGCCCGTTTGCTTCCAGATGGCGGCCTTAGAGGCCGAAACCCTAGTTACCCACTTGTCCCAATCAGCAGCGGGTGTCGGCCATGCTCGGATTGGTTGGTTCGCAGTCTGGACCTTGGCCCAATGAGCAGGGACTTGTAGGAACGTCTCGTTTTCTACCGGAGGAAAGAAAGGAAGAAAAGTCGCCGGAGGGTGGCCCAGAAACGCCGCGCCTAAGCCTGGTGCGACGGGAGAACCGTCGGAGGAGCTGTAGGGGGTGAGGTATTCAGTGGATATGTCTGCGGCGTGAGCTTTGGCCAAAGCCCTAACCTCCCTGCAGCGATTTTGTGGCGGTGGAGCGTCTGCGAAGGACTTTTTTCCTTTGGAGGTGACCGGAGCGGTTTTGGGAGCCATGTTTATGGAAGGAAGAAAGTCGCCGGAGAAGATGAAGATAGAGTGAGAAGCTCTGTGTTTTGCTTGAATTCTGGAGAATAAAATGTGAATGTGTGATGAGTTTTCGGACGTTGGGTGATATTTAAATATCACGACGCCGTAATCATGGCGCATTAAAAGTAGGGTGACTGGTGGGATTTTCCATAACCTGACGTTAGCTGCGTGCTTGACGCGTGGCATATTTGAAATTCAAAACGTCACATCAATCAGGGCGGGACGTTTGATATGACCTTTTGGGGGGCAATTGTTTGCACCCAAAAACCGTCAATGATTTTTGAGCCCGAGTGGAGTTGAAGTTGGGTGAAGGAGACGCTGGGGCTAGTAGTGATGACTCATCGGACTCAAGAGGTAAGCCCGATGGGGGGAACAACTGTTGGGAGATGAGGAGAGTCCGATGGGAGCATGTGGCAAGTGTAAGCATCATCGGGCTATGAGAACATAACTGATCATGTTGAGAGCCCGATGGAAAAGTAAAGCAACGTTATAACTAATCGGACATCACGAAAAGGAAGAGTGTGTCCGATTGATTATAAGAAGTTGAAGAAATATGATCAGACATGGTGGAAGTCATGAGCCCGATTCATCTAACAGGGAGAGGGCGATTGACGAAGGACAGGGCGGTGCCATTCACAGCTGGCATGATGACGTCATCTCTGAGAGTTTTTTGGAAACAAGAGTCCGTCTGCGAAAGGAGTTGTCAGTTGCCAGCTGGGTTGGAGCGTCTAATCCCTAAATTAAAGGGATTAATTCAAGTAAGTTCTGGATAAGGTAGGAGATGGTGATATGGAAGGATTTCTTCAAATTAGCCAATCAATCAGTAGCTTGGGGCGTAAGAGAAGGAATCATAGTCCAAATAGGAATCAGTTCAGGCCGCTATAAATATAGAGGCAGGCCTTCAAGCAAAGGACTCCGCGTCTCTTCGACAAAAGCGTACACAACATTCAGCATTCAGCATTCAGCACATTCAAGGCATTCAGAGCACTTTCTCTAAGTCTTTGTTTCCTAGCTTTAATAGCAATTAGGTCTGTGTCTTTTTTGTTATTTTTATTCTGTTTCTTTTGAATGATCAGTCCATTCTGTTGTTCTTGAGATATGTTTTAGTTTTCCAAGCATTTAATAAAAATCTATTTTTATTAAACCGTTTGTGATTTGTTTAAACTTGATACTTTTTAGCTTGTGCGCTTCAGTACTGCTAAAGGACTTTTAGTGAGGGTACTTTCCTACTCACTACACACAATCACCAGTTTAGAAGTCAGATTCACCAAAAGCCTTGTGTATCACTGACACAAGCAGATAGGAAATTAGTTTGCACGCTTACACACACACACCGAACCACAGATTGGTTCTGGCACGCCCGCGCAAATTAGAGCAAACAAAAATTAGATGTTAGCTTTGCAAATGGTGAACAAGAGGCAACAGCCTGCTAGTGACTTCACTTTTATTTATTTAATTATTACTTTAGCAACAAGGACAAATTTCTCTAACTGCACTATGGTTTTGTCTGTTTACATAAGAATCTTTGTATCTAACTCTGTACACCATTTTCTTACGGTAATGATAAATTTCCCCACGAGCACGTTGCTTGTTTGTGGGTACTGGGTAACACGGGAAGCGTTTTCATGTATGTTGGGCTAAGCTTATAGGAGGCCGACCTACACATGTATGGCAATGGCTCTGCAACTCCAATTGTCATATATCCAGAGATTCTTTCAACTGAGTTACGTACCTCTGGGTAACTCTTTTATACGATTATTTGGGGCCTAAGGTTATGTTCCAAACATAAGAGAAACACTCTGTACTAAACACTGATATGATATGTTCACCCAATTTCAATTAACTAGACAATAATGTTAGGGGCACTAACAAATCT
This sequence comes from Hydrangea macrophylla, assembly GCA_033977485.1. NCBI lineage: Eukaryota > Viridiplantae > Streptophyta > Magnoliopsida > Cornales > Hydrangeaceae > Hydrangea > Hydrangea macrophylla. The sequence goes on along the minus strand of CM066988.1, from coordinate 109,847,940 downwards.
CATTAACACTCACACTCACACTCTCTATCTCTCTCGAGTCTCTCCTAGTGACACTGTAAGGCTCGCAGAGTGTAGATGTGAGTGTTAATGAAATTTATTAATGCCCCAAATATTACTCTTGCCTAAAAACTAATTTAACTACTCTTGTACATATCAGGGGTAATGCATGTTGAAATTAAATATTATATTACGTATCTTTGTTTTGTAACAATCTAAGAAAGAGTTTCAAATAGCCACATCATCCGCTGACATTTTTAGGTAAACATTTTAGGTGTTTCCAGTTTTAGTACACTTAATTTTATAATTTATGTAGTTTTCCTAGAATGATCATGTAACACGTGTACTATGCTATTTTCCTAAAATGACATTATTTCAAGATAAAAGAACCCATGGGTATTTTTATTTTATTTTATTTTTATTATTTTTTGAAAGGCAATAGATAGAATAAATTGCATTCATCATTAGATAAGCTGAGTACACAGCTTAATGAAATATATACCCACCCTAAAAACCAAACACTCCCGAGTACTCGCCCATTAACACCACATAACAAATCACACATACCCCAATCAATAACAAGCGAAAACACCCCGGCCCCCACAATAACAACAATCAACAAAAACTTGCATACAGCACATATATAGCACTTCAAAACAATGCCAGAAGTAAACATTGACTCTCAAGAGCATTTTCTAAACAAACTCTCCAAATGTAGTTTCTAATATATATATGAGCAGTTTCAGAAAAAGATGAAATTTAATCTACAATGATAGCTCATGATGTTGGCTATAGCTGTCCTATGTCACATGAATCAAATCCACTGGTTTAGATATATCATGTGTTCGTGAATTGTTGGAAAACCTTAACTATCTTAATATTCATGAAATTGAGTGCGCATATTACTTCAGTGAAGTAGAGACTTAACAGCGCGCGCGGTTGGAGTCAAGATGAAGGAAGATTTCAGCCTTTAATTTGTATGTGTGAGTACAAAATTACATATATATATATATATATATATACTAGTTTAAACGCACGTGCGTTGCACGTAAACGGTGTCTGTCTAAAAATTAATTAGGGACAGTAAGCCAAAATAAAATAAATAAAAAAAGATAAAATAAAATAAAAACACTTAAATTAGGTATAAAAAAAATAAAAAATAAAAAATAAAAAGAAGAAGAAGAAGAAGAATTCATGCAACTTCCACTATAAAAAAGATACACAAAGCATATACAACAATCAATTCATAGGGTAAAAATAATAAAAACTGTTGAATTATTCTTCTTAGACCATTTGTTTATTTGTTCAATAATAATATTTTTATGTTGCTATTTAATTGTTACCACATGTCCTAGCTATAATTCTTTCTTACCTCTTTAATATTTTGAATTTTCTATTTCATTTGCTCATTACTTAATAATGACTATATATATATATTTATTATATGACCACATATGTTAGTATTTCATTAATTTACCGTGTTTGTATAGTAATTTATTAAACTATAAAATTATTTCATATGTTCTAATTAGAATAAGTTACAAATCAATCATGATCTAGCTTTCTTAAATATTTTTTTATATGCATCAAAATTTGATTCCTACAAAAAGGATTTAGGGAGCCCTCTACGTTCAAGATGGTCAAACTTTTTGTGCTGTATGACTTGAAAATTCTTAAAATCTTCAACCGAAATTTTTCATAAAGTCTCTATTGCCAAATTGCCAATATAATTGAAAGAATCACATAAGAAAAAAATTTTATAACGGGAATTGATATTAGAAAGTAATTGTTTATCCATGGAGTTCACTTAAAGAAAGAGAAAAGATATTGAAACATGACAGAAGAAGGGGAAAAATGGAATCCACTAAGACCAAAATAGAAAAACCAATAGGATGGAAGTTTTAACTTAATTTAAAGTCCTAAAATTCTGAAAATGTATTGATAATCTATATCGAAAGAGACTTTTAGGCTCTATTTGGTGCACATATTGAGGGATAGGAAAGAAACGAAAACACTAAGGACAATATTTTCCTTTGTTCATGAGCTAAAAAGGGCCTAAGGGTGTCTATTAATTTGATAAAATTGAAAATTAAGTGTTGAATTTTAAGTACTGGAAATTTTAAGCAGTTGAATTTGCTGTACATAACACATGAGTATTTCAAGTATTGAAATAGACTGCAATTAGTGATTATTTCTAGTCGAATTTTTTCAATTAAGATATTCAATGGATTTTTGGCTGCATTTTTAATAGAGTAATGCTAGAGTCACAAAGAGATGCTTACAAAATGATATGGTATCTCATATGGCAGAATTAAGTGTGGTGACTCTTTCAATTAAGTGGTACATTATCAAATGTATTGTACAAAATATGTGCTTAAAATTTTAATTTACCACTTAATTGGTTATAATCACAAGCTAAATTTGTCTAACTAACTTCCTATCTTTCTTGTAGAACTTAAACAATGATAACAATTCTATGAATTATTGCTAATAAAGATAACAATAGTAACTTTTCATAAAGAAAAATATTTAATTAAGTTTTACATTCAATAATTGTGTTGCTAAACGCATGCGTATATTAAATGGGAATGGAATAGGACACATGTCAGCATAATAGCGCTGGATAAACAAGAGTGAGAAAAATGCACTCTATGTTAAATGGTAACCAAATATTAAAGTGATTGAAATTGAATCCTAAAATTTTTTGAATGCATATTTACCTAGAATTGGTTCGATAGAAGTTACCTATATTATTGTTGGTATGGAATAAACAAAATCGTGAGTGACTCATCATAGAGCTCCAAAAAAGAAAAAAGAAAAAAAGAAGAAGAAGAAAACAAATCAAGATTCTTTAAAAAGAGTTATGTAATACTAAGAATTGATATTAGGAGTTGATGGATATAGTTTTATGTCTGTGAAATTACTTCAGTACCCTTAATAAAAACTGGATCCAATAACTGTAAATAGAAGTCCCGTCATGAGAAGGGGACTGATGTTACTATAACTAATAGTTTCTTTGTTTTCATTTTGACCATTAAGTTATTGAAAATATTACATTAATAGTAATGAGAATGAAATTTATAAGTAAGTTGAATGAATGAATAGGAGTAAGGAATAATAATTACCTTCAATGCAAAGCTTTGAAAGTACACACTTGTGTAAAGATCAATCGTGTTTAGTTCATCATAGCACATTATTAAGATAACACGAAGAGTAGACTGTTTTGTGAATCTTAATTAAAGTGTAAAAAAAAATGTCCAAGGCTATGGAGAACTTGGGAAGTGGAGACGTATAATAGAAATTAGATAATACCAGTAGGTTCTTTAATACTATCATTAGTCTTCTAGTCCAAAAAAAAAAAGGAGAGAGAGAGAGAGAGAATTAAAATAATGTCTTAACAAATAGGACCAAAAGTAAACATGGGACTGAGAGGCTTGTGAATTCATGTTATTCTTCTATACGATTAATTTCTAGTACACAATTCCTTTATTTATTCCTAATACTTGATTTCCTTATTTATCCTAATTTATATTGGACTTTGTTTCATCCAATGATCCAATACTCAATTAATCCATTCTGGTCCACTTTAGTCAAAGAAGCAAAAAATTGTTACACAATTACTCAAGGAACGTACTTGGGTAAAGTTCTTTAGGTGTGGTTTGTTAGGTTCCCTCTCACAACAGTGGGTTTAGGGATTAAAAAAATAATGTTTACAATTATTTTATTTATTTATTTATTTATTTTCTAGTTAATTAGGGTCTTGTAAGAGGAATCTAACAAACCATGTACAGCTACGGAACTTTGCCCAAATGTGTTCAATTACAAAAATTCTTCTATTAATTAGCTATTGATTAAATGTGAGCTTTTAGATAGATTAGCTCTCAAACATTTGTATTAATTGAAGGCTGAATGCAAGATTTATAATTGGAAGGTAAAATTTTTAAATTTCGCGAGTGTAAAAAGAATCATATACTACTAAGAAATTGGTAATAGGAATTTAGTTAAGAGTCCTAAAATTCTTCATAGACATTTATTATAACTCTTTAAGAGATATATATGTTACTAATCCATCATTCACGTAACCCATCGTGGAATCCAAAAAAAGAAAATAAAAGAGGGGTTATTACACTAACACCCCTTCAACTATGACTATTTTCAATTGCCCTCAACTATAAAACTCAACAAATTGACCCTATCAACTATTTTAACTTTTCACTAACAGCCCTTCTATTAGGTTGTAGTTAAAAAATTGATTACTTTTGTATCATGTTACCAATATAAAAGTGTTAACAACATAACATTTTTGTCTCTTCTTTGAGTAGTTGAAATTTTAAGAACAAAATTGGCTAAAATTTGGTGTACAACAAAGGGCAATTATTATGCAACAAATGATATTTTTGTCATAAATTTTCCAATGGCTCCAAGGAGGGACAAATAGATATCATGTTGCTAATAGTTTGTATCATATGTTGCTCACATGATAATAAAAAAATAAAATATAAATTTTAAAAAAAAAAAAGCATTCTTTTTTGGGACAGAATTCTAATGGAAGGGGTTTTAGAGAAAAATGCAATATTTGAGGGGAGTTAGTTTGTCAAGTTTTATAGTTTAGGGGCATATTTAAAAAAGAGTCATATTTGAACTAAAGTGTGATTGACTTTTTTCTTTTCTTTTTATTTTTATTTTTATTTTTTATTTGTAAATTCCGATGGGAACTTGAGTTGTTTGGAAGGAGTTGTAATACACAATAGGATTAATGTCGAATATCATTAATATTAAGGAGTTGTAAAACTGTAGGGATTATATATAACATGATATATCCAAAGCAGAAAAATAAAAAGTTAGGATTATCATGGACGGACAAAAAAAAATGGTATACTAAAATTGTTAAAATTCTAAGAAAATTACTTAAGTGAAAGTGCACCGATTGATAAAAGTGTAAACCACTTATGGGCATCGGTAATTATCAGTTGCTTTATATCTAAAATACTAAAACCGTCCCACAAATGAATTTACCAAAATAACCACTACGATCTAGATTTGTAATATTTGTTGATCTATCTCTGCACATAAACATACACATAACAAACAAATATACATACGCATATAATATATACAAAAAGAGGTTATTAAAAAAAAGTCCAAGAAAAAGAAAAAAAAAAATCAATGGATTTAGTTTATTCTAGAGTCCAACAAAAAGAAAGTTGATCTATGAGGCACATAAACATACACATAACATACAAATATGCATACGTATATAATATATATATGTACAAAAAGAGGTTTTAAAAAAAAAAAAAAAAGAGTTTAACAAAACGAAAAAAAAAAAAAACAAATAGATTTAGTTTATTCTAGAGTCCAAAAAGAAAAAACCAACCAAATACATAGATGTTGTTATTAAGTTGTATGACTCTTATGACATGGACACACTACAAATAAAAAAGTAATATACTAAACTTTTAAAACTCTAAATTCTAAGGAAAATAGTTAAGTAAAAGTGCACCGATTGATAAAAGTGTAAAACACTTATACCCATTGGTACATTTATATATATTATAGATATAGATTATAGATATATTGTCACCAGCTGAGAGAGTTTAATCTCTTGAGAGTTGAAGAGGCAATTATTTGAAGACCATTGCCGCAATGTCATATAGCTCAATCACATATATAGGAACCTAAAATAAAAGTTGCTTACTGAACTTGGGAGTTCAATCATACAAAGGTGCTTTTAAATGTTAATCCTGCCAACATATTACTAGCTACTTCCCTTGTTGAGATGCATATGTTTTGGTGCCCACTGACTGTTAATAATTAGTAAAGCAATTTGTTTAAATTAAGTACTATATATTATGCATTGACTGCAATGTGGTTTGCATGCAGATACAAAGGATTAAATTCTATCATATTCCAATTTGGAACAAATAGATCGACTAGCTAGGATAAAATACTATGTGGAATGATCTTCATACACAAATTTAGATTAGGTCTACAATGACTCACTTTTTACATTGGTTAAATGAATGAATTAATGAATGAATATGAACAGAGTTAGTGCAATTATGTGTAAAAGAATCAATTACACAATTATGAATCAATCACTGAAGTACTATTAGAAAAGCTTGCTTGCAAACTCTTCACTTTCTTGACCCTTTCTTGAAGAAGATAAAGAAGAAGCTGCCAAATTCCTAAGCTCTGATAGGCTTCTTCCCAGCTGCAAAGCCACTTTCATTTCAAGCAACTCCCCATTCTCTCTCCTCTCCACATCTCTCTCCTTCAAGTTTGATTCTATAGTCTCTCCAACAAGCCTAAAGAAACCAGCATTGCTTCTATACATCTCAACCACCATTCCAACTTGCCCACCATGCTCAATTGTGTTCACAACACTAGCCATAGCACCACCAACCACTGCTAGAACCGCGGCCCACGAGCCATGGCTAGAAGATCCCACAAAAGCAGACCCAAGAGCTGCTAGGCCTGTCAATAATGGGCCAGAAATGGCTAAAATTTTGTTAAGGCTCAAGGCCTTTTCACCCAATCTCAAGTAATCTTCTTTGTCCTTCCTCTCCAAAACCCCAACTATCTCTCTCATTTCCTCTTCCAACTTCAAATCCCAACCATTCCTATCTATTTTCCCACCAACACTTTTCCCAATTCTTCGCCGTTGTTGAGGCCACCACACCGCCGCGTCAACCTTTTTGGGGAATTTATCCAGCATTGAACCAAGTAGAGGAAGTGGGTAGGCTCTATCAAGAGCCAAAACTCTCTCCATAGCTTCTCTCACATCACCAGTTGTAACAATATTACCTTTAGATATAGTTGTTTGAAGTTGGGTATGAAGCTGCTTGAACAACCTCGAAGCATTTCTTTGTTCTTCAGCAAGTTGAGAAGGTTGAATCTTGTTCATAATGAACAACAACCCAGTTGCTGATAAGTACAAAAGAGTTGAAGAGAGCTTTAATGCCACAAGAGGGGCACCGAGATTAGTAGTTGTAGAAGCAATACCAGCCATTGTTGCAGCAGAGAGTGTGATCATATTGATGGAGTTTAAAAGAAGGGTGTTCCAGTTGTTTCTCTGCTCTCCAATGTTGTTGTGCATCTCAATTCTGTCTGCAACAGCCTCCATGATGGCGTAAAGCTTCGTGATCACCGAAGAATCGGAAGATTTGGACTGTTTTTCAATATGGGTGGTAGTGATTTTTGTGGTGTAGCCATTTCTGAGCTCCAATTCCTCCACCAAACCTCTGGTTGACAAGTTTGGGAGGCTTGGAATACTGATGATGGCTCCTCTGATTAATCCTCTTCGACAACCAGAGGAGAGAGAATTGGATGAACATATGGTGTTTGAAGCTTGAAGGGTAGCCATTTTAACTAACCCCTTACGTCCTATATATGATCTATTAATAATTCTTGAACTTTTTTGTGGTGGCTTTATAAGGTTATGAAAAAGGTTTAGGCAAATAGGTATATATAGAAGCTAGTATGATCTCTTCTTAATTGGGTACTTGTGCTCTAGTATTTGTGAATTGAATATGATTTTAGAGATTGTGTCTATATGTGTTTATATATAAGAGGGGGTTGGTTGGGTTGATATATATATATATATATATAGAGGATGACTGAAATGGTCTATTGTTTGAATTAATTGGGTTCAGGGGTTAGGACTAATTCTCGCCATAAGTTATGGGGGGGATGAGCACTATTAGTTTGAATTTTTTGCCTTCTTGGTGCCGGTTTTGAGTGGTTCTATACATTGACTTTCAAACACAAATTATTAAAAGTAAAACCTTAGAAAAATAAAAATAAAACTTTGAAACGCGCGGGGCAATGAAGACAGGACCCTGTCCAACTCGACAGTTTTGTCCCCTTGCTATATACTTACCTACCTATGTTATTAAACACTCTCATCTTCTCACTTAATTAATATACTCCCAAGTCCAACTAGTATGACAATCACAATGGGGACCCAGGTACGTTAATTGTCATCTAATTAATCAACTTTCTTCTGTATACGTGCATGCATGTGTGTATTAGTGAAAATGAGATCGCGTAACCGCGCCAGAAGTTATTTTAGTATGGTACTGTCACATCATGTCATCACGTTGGTGTGATGTGACACCTAGTAATATCCTAAAAATAGAAGACACATGACAATTAAGTAGTAGACAGATGACATGGCTAAAAGTCGGCAACTATTTGTTTTGTTTCCCTAAAAATGGGGGTCACATGGGACATGATCCATATTACAGGAACGTCACACCACATCAAATTATGACTTAATTGGTGTGACAGTATCACGAAATAATCTCTCCACATGGCCTTGCAATATTTACATTTTGTTTGTGTTAATGTGTAGTTTACCTATATTATTACATGTTCTGCGCAGAAAAAAAAAAAGTTATTCCATGAATAATTTTTTTTATTTTTTTTATGTGAATTAGATGAAAAATTATTAACTTGACTGTTTGCGTTCCTTTTTTTGAAAAAAATTTAAATTTCTATACTCTGTCTCTATGCCGTGTTTTTTTTTTTTCCTAGAAATTTGTTAGCTTAATTAAAATCTTAAAAAAGCTGCTCATCCAATCTTCAGGATAGATAAAATACAATGTGAAAGCACTGCATGTGGGAGTGTGATAATACACTACAGTGTCATTTGGTGTGGAAAGAGGCAACAGCCTACTATTGACTTGAGTTTTTTGGGGCAAAAAAAGAGACAAATATCACTAATCTTCCTATTGGAATTAAAGATCGATGGGTATTTCCTTAGATTATGAGATTCCAATATAGATGGAAACTTAAAATACAATGACAGCTCATAGTGTTGGTAGTCCCATAAATTAATCTACTGGTTTGTATGTTTTCAATCATTGAAAGCATAACCACTTTTTTTTTTTTTTTTTTAAATCAACAAAGCCTAACCAGTTATATGACAAGTAGTTCATCACCATTTTAATTTTGCAAAAGACAATTTTTTTTATAGCAGATTCCAAAAAAAAATCAGTACAAACATATATATACAGAAGTAAGAATCAATTCATGAAAAAATTAGCAACACAAACATCTTAGTTATACTGCAAACCTCCCCAATTTCCAATGAAACCATATGTGGCGTGACTCGAGACTGAGTCGACTGAGGGAGGAAGCTTACCAAAATGATCCCACAACAGAGATTGCTTCAAATCTCACCATGATTGCAAAAAAGCACACCAAAATGCCATATCCGACAAAAAAAATGTTGGATCTAATGAATACAGCACCAGATGAATTAATGAGTAAATCACCAGATTTGAAATGATAAAGTTACAAATGCGAAGAATAGTAGCCGCATTTATTTGTAGCACGAGGAGATGAAGGAGATCGATCTAGAGTAAAAACCAAACAGAAAACAAAAATAAGAAATAAAAACCCTCAAAGAGAGGGGCAAAACCCTCACAAAGGTGCTATTTTTAACGGTTCTGAAGTGTAACGTTAAGTAGTGTATCTATATGGTTGTAAACACTAAGGGTATGTTTGATAACCATTTCGTTTTAGTTTTTTTTGTTTTTGTTTTCATTTTTTTAAAAATGGCAATAAAAAAAAACATTTGGTAAACTTAATTTTGTTTTTGTTTTTCAAAAACAATTTCAAAAAAGTGACCAAAAATGAAAACAAAAATTTGTAACTTCCAAAAAAAGCAAAATCGATTTTGGTATCCAAGATTACTATTTTGCCCTTACAAATTTTAAAAGTCATACTCCTTCCGTCCCATAATAAGTGTCCACTTCCTTTTTGCACAATGTTTAAGAAAGTTGTATTATATTAATTTATTTGGTTCATTAAAGAGCCACTTTCCAATTTTACCCTTAGATGTGATGGGTGTTTGACTTTTTGCTTATTTTGGGATCACAAATAAATGCTTCTTTGTCTTTATTATAATGGTAGTTTTGGAAAGTAAGTAAAAGATATATGTCAATTTAGGAAAGTGGACACTTATTGTGGGACATCCAAAAAAGGAAATGTGGACACTTATTATGGGACGGAGGGAGTAACTATTTAACATTAAACCAAAGTTGAACGTCGTCAGACTCATACATTTTTTTTTTGGGACAAAAAAAGTATATAATCGCAAAATGACCAAATTGCCCTTAAATATTACATTTAATAAATTAAAAAAATCAAGTCTTCAAATAACACAAGGTGACATACCCAAAAGTTATTCGAGGTTCTGGATTTAATGGCGAGGTACATTTGTTCTGAATCTATTTGTAAAATGACAATTTTGCCCTTTGTACATCAAAATGTCACAACTTGTTAAGACTAAACTAGAATTGAACGTCATCAGAGCCTATGAACTCATTCTAATATTAAGACCATTTGGGGAGCTAAAAAGCATATATTGTAAAATGACCAAATTGCCATTGGAGCTTACATATTAGAAGTTAACATTGTTAAAATCTTTAATTAATACGGAATGACCTACTCCTATATTTTTCGACGCTCTGGATTCAATGGTAGGGTCCATTTGACCTGAATATATTTGTAAAATGACTATTTTGTCTATCAAATTTTAAAATGTCATAACTTGTTAAGACTATGCTAGAATTGAATGCCGTCAAAGCCTATAAGCTCATATTTAAGATAAAGAACATTTAGGACCTAAAAGTACATATATGGTCAAATGACCAAATTGCCCTTAGGGTTTACATATACGAAGTTAACATTATTAAAGTCTTCAAATAATACAGAGTGGCCTAGCCCGAGGTTTTTCGACGTTCTGGATCCAATGGTAGGGTCCACTTGGCCTAAATATATTTATAAAATGACTATTTTGCCCTTAAAACTTTAAAATGTCATAACTTGTTAAAATAAAATCAGAATTTAACGTCGTCAAAACCTATGAACTCATATTATTATGAATAACATTTTAGAACTTAAAAAGTATATAGATCGTAAAATGACCAAATTGCCCTTGTGGCTTACATATAAGAAGTTAACATTGTCAAAATCGTCAAATAATACGTAGTGACCTAACCTTAGGTTTTTTTTACCATATATGTACTTTTTAGGTCCCAAATGTTCTTTATCTTAAATATGAGCTCACAGGCTTTGACGGCGTTCAATTCTAGTTTAGTCTTAACAAGTTATGACATTTTAAAACTTGAAAGGCAAAATAATCATTTTATAAATATATTCAGGCCAAATGGACCCTACCATTAGATTTGGAACGTCGAAAAACATTAGGGGAGGTCACTCCGTATTATTTGAAGATTTTAACAATGTTAACTTGTTATATGTTGTAAGCACCAAGGGCAATTTGGTCATTTTACGACGTATTTTTATTTTTAGGTTCTAAAATGATATGAGCTTATAGACTTTGACGACATGAAATTCTAATTTTTTTTTAGCAAGTCATGTCATTTTAAAGTTTTAAGGACAAAATTGTCATTTTACTAAGTAGTTATAAAATTTTGACACAAAAATATAGTTTACTAAACGCATTTTTTTTTGTTTTTGTTCTCTCTTTTTAAAAACCAAAACAAAGTTACCAAACACATTTTTTATTTTCTTTTCTTAAAATGAACACAAAAATTTCCAACACAGACTAAAAAATAAAAACAAAAATGAAATGGTTATCAAACGGGGCTTAAATTTTTTATAATTGATTGATTATAATTTGATTTACTAACAATTAAAAATAGGGTAAATATCACCTACCTCCCTTGAGGTTTGGCCTAATAACACTTACCTCCCTCCACGTTTCAGAACTAACAGTTACCTCCCTTATTTTTGAATTTCAGTAACACTTACCTCCCCTCCGTTAACAAGCCGTTAGAAAAACTAATGGAATGACGATAATATCACTTAATAGAGATCTAAAATACCAAAATTACCCTTCCTACTCACTTCTTTCATCAATCTAACTTACCCACTTAAGTATTTGATCGAAAACCAGCTTTCTATAGGGGTCTTACCCACTTAAATATTTGATAGAAAATCAGCTTTCCATTTTCAGGAGTCTGCTCAAGTAAGAAGTGAGCCAAGAAGAAGGGTAATATTGGTATTTTAGATCGTTATTAAGTGATATCATCGTCATTCCGTTAGTTTTTCTAACGGTTTGTTAACAGAGGGGAGGTAAGTGTTACTGAAATTCAAAAATAAGGGAGGTAAATGTTAGTTCTGAAACGTGGAGAGAGGTAAGTGTTATTAGGCCAAACCTCAAGGGAGGTAGATGATATTTACCCTTAAAAATATGTTAAAATTAATTAAAATTAAGAAATTAACTGATCTCAAATATTGGTCCCATAATATTACAAATGGACCAATGAAGTTCTGACATATATTATATACACCATATGAAACTAAACAAATTATGAATTCTAATGTGATGACTCATGTCAATCAAGAAAGCAATATATATATATATCAATGAGTATTTTGTGTTTAGTCTCGAATTACAACTGATCATCACCCTTGTCTATAAATGGAACACTAAACCAATTGAATTGAGACCTTCAGCTTTCCAAAGACAGCTTTTTCCGAAAAATTGAGAATTCTCAGTGATATAGCACACAGAGAACCAATAGTATCTTAGAACAAGACAAAACATATATACTTAAAAAAAAAAAAAAAAAAGTACTGTAGTGTTATCCTTTAAATCTTTAAATCTAGATCGAAGGTTTATTGCGGACATATTGATAAAATAGCTTGGTATCCGGCACCCAGAACAACACTGTTGTCGCTGCCCTTGGGGCACACCTCCTATGCTGATTACTCTCCTACACTCTTCATGATACATGCCACCTCCGAGCGGGAATCAAGACTTTAAGGCTATGAGAGAGAGAGAGAGAGAGAGAGAGAGAGAGAAGAGTTTAGTCCAATGTCGGATATTCGGTGACCCTCTCTCATTGCCAGGTAGGAACCGAACCACGTGAAACAAATGTGGCCTAAAAATCCAACTACATACCACATGTATACATAGAATAAGTTCAAAGTAACAAATAAATCTAGCCCTGTCAGGTCTTGTGCCTATTCAATTGAAAACTTAAAAACATTTTCATGAATTTTGGCAAACTATGGTGATATATGATGCTATGTGCTTGGTTGTGCCAGGGACTGAACTCTTATCATCAACCAATTTGGAACATATGCACTATGAGAAGTGTACTGCTATGTTGAATGATCTAAAATATTTCAAATCAGATTAGATTTCCATTGACTCACTTTTTACATTGATTGAATCAAGAAATGAATGAATATTAACAGATCACTAGTTAGTGGTGTGTATACAATCAGTTAGAAAATAATGGACATTCAATGGTCTATTAGAAAAGCTTGCTTGCAAACTCTTCACTTTCTTGACCCTTTCTTGAAGAAGATAAAGAAGAAGCTGCCAAATTCCTTAGCTCTGATAGGCTTCTTCCCAGCTGGAAAGCCACTTTCATTTCAAGTAACTCCCCATTCTCTCTCCTCTCCACATCTCTCTCCTTCAAGTTTGACTCTATGGTCTCTCCAACAAGCCTAAAGAAACCAGCATTGCTTCTATACATCTCAACCACCATTCCAACTTGCCCACCATGCTCTATTGTGTTCACAACACTAGCCATAGCACCACCAACTACTCCTAGAACCGCGGCCCACGACCCAATGCTAGGAGATCCCACAAAAGCAGACCCAAGTGCTCCTAGGCCTGTCAATAAAGGCCCTGAAATGGCTAAAATCTTGTTAAGTCTTAAAGCTTTCTCACCCAATCTCAAGTAATCTTCTTTGTCCTTCCTCTCCAATACCCTAACTATCTCTCTCATTTCCTCTTCCAACTTCAAATCCCAACCATTCCTATCTATTTTCCGACCAACCCTTTTCCCAATTCTTCCCTTTTGTTGAGGCCACCACACCGCCGGCTCAACCTTTTCTGGGAATTTATCGAGCATTGAGCCAAGTAGAGGTAGTGGGTAAGCTCTATCAAGAGCCAAAACTCTCTCCATCGCCTCTCTCACATCACCATTTGTAACATTACCTATAGATATAGTTGTTTGAATTTGGGTGTGAAGCTGCTTGAACAATCTTGAAGCATTTCGTTGTTCTTCAACAAGTTGAGAAGGTTGAATCTTGTTCATAATGAACAACAACCCAGTTGTTGATAAGTACAAAAGAGTTGAAGAGAGCTTTAATGCCACAAGAGGGGCACCGAGATTAGTAGTTGTAGAAGCAATTCCAGCCATTGTTGCAGCAGAGAGTGTGATCATATTTATTGAATTTAAAAGAAGGGTGTTCCAGTTGTCCCTCTGCTCTCCAATGTTCTTGTGCATCTCAATTCTGTCTGCTACGGCCTCCATAATGGCGTAAAGCTTCTTGATCACCGAAGAATCGGAAGATTTTGACTGTCTTTCAATATGGGTGGTAGCGATTTTTGTTGTGTAGCCATTTCTGAGCTCCAATTCCTCCACCAAACCTCTGGCTGAGAGGTTGGGAAGAGAGAGAGGACTTGTTGGGAGGCTTGGAATGCTGATGGCGCCTCTGATTATTCCTCTACGACAACCAGAGGAGAGAGAATTGGATGAAGACATAATGCTTGAGGATTGAAGGGTTGCCATGTTAAAATAATTACTTGTTATATATGATCTAACTTTGTGAGGTGACTTATAAGGTTATGACAGGTTTAGGCAAATTAAATAGGTATGGTATGAGCTAATCCTTGGGGCTCTTGTGGTTTTTGTTTTTGTGAACTGATGGAATGATTTTAGAGTGCCTCTGTGGTGGTATTTATATAAAGGGGGAGGTTGAGACTTGAGATATAATATGACTGAAATAAATGTCTAATTATTTGACTGCATGTTGAATTGACGTGTTGATGGGGTATAGTTAGTTAGACTTCTTCTCATTCATGGGTAAATCTATGAATTTTTTGGCTGTTTGAGGTTTTCAATAGTCCTATACATTGACTTTCAAACACAAATAACAAGTAAAACTTGGAAAAGAAAATAGAAAAATAAAATAAATTAAATGATCGTTGAATCAGCCAACTAAGAGAAGACCTTGTCCAACTCAACAATTTTGTCCTTTGCTATTCTATAAATATATATTTCATTTTCTATAACTTAATATAAACCAAGTAGTATGACAATGACAACTAAACCCACGTATGACAATGACAATGTTTATGTATTTAATAATGAAAACGATATCACATGGCCATGCAATATTATGCATTATTTTGCTGCTAAATTGTATTTCATGAACAAAAATAATAGGGATACGCACCAAACGACACACTAATTAAACGCTAGCTTTAAATACATGTACCATGTGTTGTGTAAGTGATGCATAAAAAAGTGTAAAAAAATCAAATAGCACAAGGTACATGCATTTAAAGCACAGTGTGTCGTTTGGTGCATGTGTATCCCTATCATTGTTGTTTCATGAATGGGATAATAATTTATGGGTAATACTTGGACACAACCATTCACTCAATTTTTGCTACACAATTTAATAAATGTGTATATCTCTCTCTTGTGATATCACTGAACTCCACAGTGACTCAGAAGTGACAAGGAGAGAGACAGACACATATATCGAGTTGTGTTATCTCCTGTGATGTCAGTGAACCACACAGTGACTCAAGAGTAACAAGGAGAGAGATAGACACATTTATTAAATTGTGTACATAAAAAAAATTGTGTAAATAATTATGTCTCAAATATTACTCATAATTTATATGCATAATTATTCACGTGGCTTTGTAGTTTTTATTTTTTTTTTTCCCTTTGTCCTATAGCTCTATTCCGCGGTTTTTCTGGGAAGTGGGAGATTAAAATCCCCATAAATACTTGAAAATTCAGGGTAATTAAAAAATAAATAAATAAATACAAAAATGATAGAGATACACACCAAATGACACACTAAAAGACACACTAGCTTTAAATGCATGTACCTTGTGCTGTATAAGTGATACACAGAAAAGTGTGAAAAATTCAAACAGCACAGGGTACATGCATTTAAAACACAGTATGTTGTTTAGTGTATCGTTTGGTGTGTATCCCTATTATTGTTGAAATAAATAACGTCACACACACAGTGAGAATACACGACTCAGTGTGGTTTTGTGTTCTGTCCTCCCAAGATTCTTTTGTTTCACGATATTCATGAAGATGGGATGGACATGTCTGGGGTAGGGGAATACAAGGTTTGATATGCGCAAGTTATAAGTAAAGAAAGATTGATTGTGTGTGGACTAAGTGAAGTTATGGACTTAAACGAAGAGAATTATTCATGCAGTCGGACCAATATAAATTAAATGTGAAAAATGCTTATAAAATGATAACTTTCCCGATTAGAAGAAATAAATTAAGCTAAAGGTTTTGATCATCATTTTACACCATCCTCTACTTTCAGTGATTTTTCATTGCCAAAGTCTGATGATTAAAGATTAATATCAGTGAATCCCTGTTTAATAAAACTGAAAATTATGCATTGATTTTATTTTTTTTTACTAAAAATTTTATAGAAAATTATTGGAAAATCCCTACAAGTAACCCTCAAAAGCTTTAAACTCTAATTGTTTTGACCATTTTCTAAAAAGGACAAAAGGAATCTAAATCAGTGCTCACACCGTATAAGTGAACACACCATAGAAGATCTCACATGTGCCCCCAGCCCTCACCTCACGCGCCCTATACTTGGTTTCAGCCACTCACACTGTGTGAGTGGTTGTACCATATGATATTCATTTTGAAAATGTATTTTTAAACTTTAAACTTCAATAACTTTTGATCTACAACTCTGTTTCTTACAAATTTTATACTGTTGGAACCATGTCGACGAGAGCTACAAATTAGTACCATTGAGCAAAAGAAAAAAAACCTCTTATTTTTACATGTCATGTTCCAGACGAACCTAATAGAATTTTCACATAATATTCGTGTATGGGTTATTGAATTTTTCACGTGATATTCACGTATGCCAAGTTGATATATATGTTGTGAGAAAAAAAAAACCGAGCGTTCACTTTGTTCTTAATGAGAGTTTTAGTGAAATTTCACAAGAATTTTGCATTTGTTTGGGTTGAAAAACTATGTTTTATAATTGATTTGTGAAATTTGATTTTTTTATTTTTTATTTAAACGAAATATGCATTGTTTAATATGAAAGAGAAAAAAAACATAGTGAAATTTCACTTGGCATATATGAATATTAAGTGAAATTTCACTGAACTTGTAGATAAATATTAAGTGAAATTTTACTTAAATTGACATTTGAGGGATTTTTTAACAAAGTAAGTATCAAAGTAGACCTTAAACTCTAGAGAGTTACGTCTAGCGACTTTTTGGATAGTTAGTGAAATTTCACTTGACATACTAAGTCAAATCTCACCGAACGAGTACACGAATGTTAAGTTTAACTTCAAGTTTTTCATTAAGGCATGTACGGGTTCAGTGAATTTTCACTTAATATTTATGTATGCCAAATTTATATGTTTTGAGAAAAAAGATTTATAAAAGACGAATTTTAACAAGAATTCATGCATTTGTTTTGGTTGAAAAATTGTGTTTTATAATTGATTATGAAATTTGCTTATTTAACAAAATATGCATTGTTTAAAAAAAAAAATAAAAAAAAAAATCACCATGCATTCATGAATATTTAGTGAAATTTCACTTAACTCGTACATGAACATTAAGGCTTAGTTTGGCCCCCATTTTGGTGCTTCTCATTTTTTAAAGCACAATTTCATTTTAATTCATTTGGTAACTAGTTTATGAGCTTTGTAAAAATTGAACCTAGGGCTTTTTTGGGAGAGCTTTTAAAAGCTCTAGAATTGAGTGAAATTTCACTTAATATTTTATTATATCAAGTGAAGTTTCTCTTATTATTAATGTATGTAAAAACATGAAAAAAAAATTTCTTAAAACATACTAGTTTTGTAGCTCTCGTCGACATGATTCCAACGGTATAAAATTTGCGAAAAATGGAGTTATAGGTCAAAAGTTATGGATGTTTAAAGTTTAAAACCATTTTTCGAAATTAGAAATAATACGGTACACTGCTCGCACAGTGCGAGCAGACTCTGAAGAAGATGCGCGCGTGGGGTGATGGTGGTTGTTGATTGGAGATTCTATGGTGCGCGCACTTATACCGTGCGAGCACCAGCTGTCAACTTTTTGTCATTTTTGTTAAGTCACTCTCTAATTTGTACTTTAACTTAATAAATGGTGTACTAAGGTCCTTTTTAGTAAATGCCCCAAAATTTTAAGCTATTAAATTTATAGTTCTGAAAATAGTGTTTCAAGTACTGAAAGAGAAATTTTTTCAATAGAATTGTTTTACTCTACTTTTTCAGTGAAGTGGTACAATTGCAATGAGAAAACAGTAACGTTTTAAAACTTTTCATTTTTAGCACTTAATCGGTTTATCAAACACACCCTATCTTTCCTCTTTCTTTGAAGTGGTTTTTCATTGCCACTCTTCTGGATAGAGATTAATCAGCAGTGAATCTACTTGTTGATGATCCATCTATGGTAGGTGGTTTGCTATTTTTGGCACCCAATAAACAAAATGAAAGGCAACATTTGGCAATGCTCTCTCTCCAATAAAAAGTGCGTGATTTGGTCCATTTACCCATGAAACATGTTGGATAGGGCTCAATTCAATGAACCAAAGTGTCCATCCTTGGCCAACTCACTCATCCTATTCTCCCTAATATGCCATGAAACTATAGCTACAAAGCATCAATTTATATTAACTAGGAACTAGGGTGGAGATATCAAACATAAAGGCCGGAATGAACCGAATCGATGAATATGCATTTCTGAAGAGTCTGCGTTTCAATGTCAATAGTTTAACACAAAACATCACAAATCGGTATTTTCTCAGATCTAATACAAACTGCAACAAGACCTCCGACTATACTCTCAAGTCCAAGGTGGTTGCATGGGAAGCAACCATTCTTGTATTATACATACAAACAAGTCTAATAGAAGAAAGAAAGAAAAAGGGGTTGGAGGGAGGGGGAACACTTTAGAAACCAATTTTCACCATCTGTGAGGTTGAAGCCGAGAACCATCCGATTGGCAAACACCGTTTCATAGTTTAATCTTTAGTCAATGTTACAGACCTTGCTCGCAGATTCAAGAAAATTCCCCTGAAGAAATTGAAAAACCCATTGGTAACTAATGAGCCGAAATTCGAAAACAGAAACACTATGGAAAAGGGAAGAAGAATGAAAAGGGGGGACGGGAAAAGAAATACCAGCAACATGCAATAATGCTTTGGAAGATTACACAGAACTGCAGTGGCACATACTGGTGATTTACCCACCCCACCACCGGCTAGAAATGCATATACATTTATTGGAGATATGTAAACAATAACAGCATTGTGTTTCGATATATAACTAAATTACAGAAGTACATAAATACTAATAATAATAAAATAAAATAAAATAAAATAAAATAAAATAAAAGAATGAAGTACCGTCCAGGATGTAGACTGCACTGCTGGACATTCCTTCCTATTTTTGACTTCACATGGACCCAGGGCCCTCCTGCACTTCAAAAGACTAAATTCAGAAAAGACAATGTCTAACTATGAACAGTGACATGAATTCAAATAATGTCTGTTGGGATAATATTTATACATTTCGGGGTCTATTTTATTTATGTCACACCCGTTTCAGGAATTTATAATTTTATCATGCATATTTGTAATTTGGGAGTTTATCAATGTTAGTTGATAATGGTGATGAGGTTGACTGTGAGTCAACGGTAAGGTGTCAGTGAAGACACGGGAACATGATAGTTCATATGGCATGAGCATGAGTAAATGGCATTTATATGATTTAAATGTTATTTGACTTATATGGTATTTTGTGAATAATAATTATACATGTGTAGTATAATTCTGGTATTTGGATACTTTAGTATATCATTTTGAGAACTGTGGTGAGAACGTGAGTGATACGTTAATTAAAAAGAGGTAGGTTGTGTAGAGATTCTACAGAATATAGTTTTCGGACGTTATTTTGGACCCCAAACGAAACCTAGTCGAAAACTTTTGAAATTTATAGTTTTCACTCGTAAAGGTATAAAATGAACGTGTGCGAAGTTTCATGGGTTAATTAGAAGTTTGAGAAACTTGCGGGGAGGAAAACGTAATTTCCAGAACGTTTGTCTATATATAGATGAGGATGAGATTTCAATCTCATCCAAATTTTATAAAAAATATCTAGAGAGAGAGGAGAGAGAAGGGAGATTGAGCCAACGGGCTTTGCGACGCCGATCGACGACTTTTCGTCCGTCAGATTTTCTCCAGATTTCATATTTGAACTCGTGGAGGTAAGATCTTCGTTTTGATACTACTTAGGCCGTGTTTGGCCAAGTTTTGTAAAAATCTTAATTTTAGACTTTTGGGAAAAACAGGTATAAACTTGTAGGAATTTTCTTAAATTTGAAATCCGACGATTAATTAGCCTCCTAGTCGATCCTTCAAAGTTTGGGGGAAATCGCACGAGGTATGAAGTTCTAACTTGTGAAATATAGAGAAATACATGTTTTATATTTCGACCACGAAATTGAGATCCGGGCAAAATCCATGTGTTAATTGTAGGCCCGTTACTTATGCACGCGCTAAATTGTGAAAAGCATGTCTACTTTTACGCGAGCACGTTGAGTTGTCTATGTGGGTCAAAGGGGAGTCTTATACAAATTCATGCCGGAGTAAGCTTCTCGTTGTTTGAGAATTTGAGTAGCGAAAGCTACTGTGCATGGTTGTAGGCTTGGACTTGCCATGGCACTTGTGGGATGTAATGGTTGTAGGCTTGGACTTGCCATTGACATCGCGGTTTAAGGCTTGGACTTGCCGCTACCGGATGAATGCGTATTTTTCTCCCTAGAGACTATTTATAT
Source organism: Hydrangea macrophylla (assembly GCA_033977485.1). Classification (NCBI taxonomy): domain Eukaryota; kingdom Viridiplantae; phylum Streptophyta; class Magnoliopsida; order Cornales; family Hydrangeaceae; genus Hydrangea; species Hydrangea macrophylla. The sequence goes on along the minus strand of CM066988.1, from coordinate 109,827,067 downwards.
GATTTATGAGATTAAAGCATGTTTATCATATATTGCATATGTTAGAACTTGTACGCTCAGCATATAGCTGAGCAGTGGAGATGTACTCCATTGCAGGTAAAAAGAAAGACAAGAAGAAGCGTGATGAGTGAGGACGTTAAAGAACGCCGAGGGAATCACTTGTATATGTTTTGTTTAATCCTAAAACTTGTATAAGGATTTGAGTTTTCGTAGTATGTTGTAAATTAATCTGAACTTAGATTGGGTACTTGTAATCCCTAGTAAACGCTCTTGTATTTATGTTTTGAATGATGGAATAGAGTGGTTATATGTTGGTTTGGAATTGGAAGAACCTTGAGTGGTAAAGCTGCAGTTTTGGGAGTTGCTGATAGGAATCAGTCGACTGGTTTTTGATCCAGTCGACTGGACAGCTGTGTTGGATTAGTTACTGCTTGGTTTCGTCTGAGGTTCAGTCGACTGGGTTGAGAAAACAGTTGACTGGATGGAGCCCCAGACCATGACAATCTGCTAGATAAGGCACCAGTCGACTGGACTTCTTCAGTCGACTGAAAATTTTAGGCACCAGTCGACTGGATGGACTGTTATATTTTGAAACCTCGGTTTGAGATCACCAGTCGACCGGACTTGCGATCAGTCGACTGGGTCTCTGTTTTCAACACTGTTTTCTTTTGAAAGGATTCAAATGGTCAAAACTTTTTATAACTCTGATTTCAATGGATTTTACAAACTCAGAGGGTAATGTTCCCTAAGTTTTAAATACCCAGGGTTGTTTTAAAGGTATTTTCCGCTGCGTATTGTTATATGATGTTTGGATGAGCCTTGGTGGCGTGCCACGTGTCCTATTTCCACGCGTAGTGGGATGGGTCGTGACAATTTACAAGGTATGGTGTCGAATTAGGTTTGAAACACTTAATTGAGGTAAGTTAATTTTTTGTTTGTTTGTTTGTTTGTTTTTGTGTGTGTATGTGTGTGTGTGTGTGTGTGTGTATGTGTCTATGTCTGTGTGTGGATACACGGAACCAGTCGTCCACTCTTTCGGTTTGTTTTTTAAATTGATTTGAGAAAGGTGAAAAGAAAAGTCTGTTGAAAACAGATACCGCCACTTGGTCTTTAAGGAACAAAAAAACCTAATTTTGACTCACCCAAATGGATAAAGGGCACCGACCCTTAACCAAAGAACTTGGCTCGGGGTTTTGGTACGAGAGAGGAAGGAGCCTTTGTCACGACTAAAATACCCTCAACTCACCCCATCTCTCGACGGGCCTCAATTAGCATCCAAATAATCATCTTAATTATGTTTGGTTCGATAATTAATACTATGATAGTATATTACATTACATAAGAATCTTGAAATGGAAGATCAAAAGATAAGATATCATTCATAAGATCTAAGTCAAATATCACACAATGCAAAGTGAAAGATCACACAAACAAACCTAGAAAAAATCGTTTAATCACATATCAAGTAATCAAGGTTTCCTAGTCTAAAAGGGGGACATGAATTGTTCTTGAAACAGATAATCAAAGAATTCAGAAATATGCTTCGCAAACTAGAATGATGCATGTTAATCTTTGTAAAAAGAAGATCTCTCAATCCCCGGGACGGATGAGAAAGGAAGATTAGATCGAAGGGGAGCATGAACGTATGATCAAGTTCATTCCTTATAATCTTCTTAGATTAAGAGTCACAAAAACTCCAATTCTTGCATGGATGCAATGTATGACCCCTAGAATGTGCGAAGGTTGTAGTGTGTTTGTGTACATGGGCTTTCTAAAGTGACTTAAAAGTCTAAAGTATGCATGAATGCATGAAGAAAATCATCATAGGATATGTACAAATGTAGTATGAACTACTTCCTAAGAGATGAGCTAATTTGGAGTGCATGTGAGTATCAAATCAGAAAATGAAAGTAAAAGTATGCTTGCTGTGAATAGTGGACAGAACAGTGAGCTGATCTTGTAGAAATGGAAAAGAGGGGTTAGGAATGTTTTTAATGCATGATGTTTTAAGGAGATCATCCTCATTGTGTCTAGAACACATAACAAAAAGCCAATCTTCAATAAATATTACAGATTGAGAGAAATCATATCAACAATAGAGGTTACTCATAAACAGAGTCCGTACTTTGACTGAAATGTCAAAAAAATCTTAGAAAATGAAAACAAAATATCTAGATGCCCATATTATACAGAAAGTTCCCTAAGACACTGAAGTTCAAGGGAAAAATGAGTTGGGACCACTCCTTTTAGAAAAGTTTTCTGAAAGATAAGTTGAAAGTCAACCTAGTTGCTGTGACAGTAAAAGCAGAATGTATGGAAGGAATGTTTGGGTTAAAATGGAACCCCTTCTAAGTGTTTCCAAGCTAAGCCAAAAATCATGGGTGTTCTATAATGAGTTAAGAAGACTTTCCAAGTGATCTCATGTCCATACCTCAAGTATTGAATTCTAGAAAAATCTTTGAACTCAGACCACTGTAGACACCCCAATTTTGACCGAACTATTAAACTTAGGGGGATTTATCTCTAGAAATCAATGATGAATAATGTCCCGACGATTTTCTTCAAGTTCATCGCTTCGACTTCTGAAAAGCTTCAAGTTCCCAAACCTTGCTCCTAATATCCCTAGATTTGGCCAATCACTGACCATCTGTCTTGAGCTCACTGGATCATGGGTTACTTTCTAAAAAAAAATAGAATAGATTGAATAATAATTATTATTATTATATTTTCTAAAAATAACATTGTTTCCTGTATTTTATTTAGATTTAAAAAAGAAAAAATGTGTCTATACATATATATATATATAGGAAAGAGAAAATAAAAAAAGAAAGTAGCCCATGTGATTTGGAGAGTTAGGGATCCCTTGGCATATTCCTTATCTAAGAAATACCCAAAAAGCCATTTGTAGGGCACTAATCTCCCATGTGTTTTGAAGATGCTCTAGAATGTTCCTTTATTCTAGCCAACTTAAATGCCTTTCAAGTTTATTGGAATTACATTGAAGTGCCATGGAGAATTAGAGATGCCATAGAATATTCTTAACCCACCATAAATTGACCTACCTACCCTTATCTTAGCCCCTAAGATAATGAAAGTCTATAAAAAAAAACCATTTTTCTCTCATTTTGGGGGGGGGGGGGGGGGGGGGGGGTGGGGGGACACTTGAATTGTATAGAGAAATATTGGGAAAGCTTTAGAGGAAAGAAATATAGAGAGAGAAACTCTACCAATTATTTTACCCAAATCCCACCAAAACTCTACCCAACCATCAAATCACCATTGAAGGAGCTTGAAGCTTGAGGAAGAAGAAGAGGAAAAGCTTGAAGAATTCAACATCTCTACAAGTTTTGAGAAGATCTAGAGGTAAAGCCTTCAAATATATATATATATATAATAATTCAATCACAAGTTCTTAGATCTAGGAACTTTACACATTTTCAAAACCTCTCTTCTTACCCCCATTTCATCACACACCACCAAGAACTTGTGATTGAACCTCATAACACTTCATTAATTTGGATCTAATTAATGCCTTGGGTTTGAGATAAATTAGTTTTGAAGTATTTGTGTTCCTAAATAAAACTTTGTTTTCCTTTATTTCTATTTCATTCATAAGGTTCATGAGATCTTCCATATCTCATTGAAACTCTTTGAATTTGATTCCTTAGTTTCCTATGATCTTATGATCCATATGGAGATTAAAATGAATCATGATCATAATCTACACATAGTTGGTGAGATACTAGTATCAACTCATGACTAGGATCTCTTTACTATGGATCTTATGGAATTCATACTATATTCCATGGAGATTAAAGTAGATTTGTTATTTTAGTCTCCAATGACCATCAAATGGTAGGAGAAGTAGTTTAGTTTAAGTCCATCTCTATAGCTTAGACTAATCTCTTCCTTGGGTTTTGAGAAGTTCTTTATACTTCATCCAAAACCTCCATGTATGTGTGTCTTTAGCCTCCAATGACCACTAAGTGGTAGGAGTAATGATTTGAACTCAAATTTTGGTCCATAAGTTTGAATTCATTGTTTGGGATTTTGTGAAGTCCATTTCATACTTCATTAAAAGTCCATAAGTCTAAAGAGGTCCTTAGTCTTCAATGACCATCAAATGGTAGAAGAAATGATTTGGTTTAAGCCCAACATTCTGATCTAATAGTTGAGGTCAACCAACAAAGTTGAACTAGCAAAATGAAAACAGTGAGTTCACAAACTGTTTTTGATCAAAGCTTTTTAGTTCGAAATCTAACCGTTGAAATCAAGTGAAACTAACGGGAAAGTGTCAATAACACATTGTTTTACCACTGTAATTTTTGTTTTGGTAAGATTTTGTGCTTAGAATGGTTTGATCATGAATTTTGTGAGACAACCACAATCTGTCCAGAATTTCAGAATAGTTTCAGAACAGCAAACCTGTAATACCCTGTATTTTGGTATTTTAATAAGACCTGGTATTTCATTTCTATACTTGTATAACCTTAAGCTTTCATTTGGTGTAATTTGGATTCCAATCGATTGACATATTCCCAATCGATTGACACTTTTCAGATACCAATCGATTGACATATTCTCAATCGATTGCCATTTTACCGACTAAAATTGACTACGTGTCAACATCCCAATCGATTGCCATTCATCCCAATCGATTGACATTATTCCAATCGATTGACAACAAATATCTGTTCCCAATCGATTGACTTGTGTCCCAATCGATTGGTATAAAGCTGAGACATGTTTTCTTCTTTCCTTCAGCTTTAAACGCGTGCCACTCCCTTATGCCTATATATACTCGTCCATTTGTGGCCTTGGGTCACTTTGGCAGCTTGAGAGAGAGAGATATATACCTCTTGTGAGATATATACACATACATATATATATATCTCTATATCTACACATATATATACACACCCTCACACACACTCACTGCCGTGGCAGCTGGGAGGAAGGAGAAGAAGCAGAAAGAAGAAGAAAGAAGAAGGAGGAGACAGAGAGAGGGCTGGACAGAGAAGAGGAGAAAGAGAGAAAGAGTTTGAAGGTTTCAAGCTTTAAATACACCCAAACGCACCCTAAGTGAGTTCTAACTCACTTGGTCTCTTTATGTGATGTTTATGCAAGTTATTACGATGTTTAGATGAGTTAAATGCATGTAGTGCACGTTTATATATGCTGTTTTTACAAACTGCTGGAGAAGACGTAGTTCCAATCGATTGACATAAATCTCAATCGATTGACATCAGTCGTATCCCAATCGATTGGATAGGATTCCAATCGATTGACATTCCAATCGATTGCCATGTTTTCAATCGATTGACATTCCAATCGATTGACATGTTATCAATCGATTGACATAACTTTTGTTCCAATCGATTGAACTTTTGTTCCAATCGATTGACATGATCAGTACATGGTTTCTTTTGCCTGTTTATTTTATAAGAGGTTTAGTTGTTCGATTCCTGATTCGGATTCCCTTATGCGACTATGGGGTAGACAGGAGTAATGTGACACCAAAGATTTATGGATAATGAATAAAAAGTAATATGAAGACGTGGGTTAACGTGTTGTTTCTGATATGAGTTCGATATCCGTTTCTTTTAATCAGAGTAGTCAGGCCACATTGGGAGTTTGTCATGTGTCGATGTAGAATGGAACGTAAGTAGGTTTGGTAAGTTCTGGGAATGGTGCGTGGATGGACGTTCAGTCATGATATGCTCTTAAAAGCGGTGAGCTGTGCATATGCTCTTAAAAGCGGTGAGCTGGACCAAATAGTCCTAAGATAGACTGGATGATCTATGATATGCTCTTAAAAGCGGTGAACCGGACCATGGTTCTTAAAAGCGGTGAGCTGGGATCACTAGTAGATGACGTTAAGTCGTGGCAATAGATTGATATGCCTTGTTCGAAACGTTATATCCCTGAAATGCGGTGAACAGGACCATTGTTCTTAAAAGCTGGGGACAGACTGACGTGGAGTCCATGACATGCGGTGAGCAGGACCATTGCTCTTAAAAGCGATGGACAGAATAAGGGTGTATCCCTAGAGTTAAACGATTGAGTCTGTTTATGGAGATCAGAATATGTTGAGTTCGGTATTTGAGTAACAAGACGATAAGGGTCGGTTTACAAGAATGAATAGAAGAACAAGATAAGGTTATTTTATAATAAGATGTTAACTCGTGTTTTTATGAGCTTGTGTTTACTTCAGATAACTGGTACCTCGTTAGTTTATGCTCACTCAGCTCTCAGTAAGCTGACGGCCTTTTTATTGCCTGGACATTCCCCGTCCAGAATATCCGGCTCCTTATTCTGCAGGTAAGGACCAGTACACTGATGATTATTATCCAGAGGAGGGCCCCACCGATGACGATTACACCAGGAAGGATTATCCTTATGCCAGTTGAAGACTGAAGATGTTATAATTAGATTTAATTTCAGTTGTTCTGTTAATCTTTTGTTAACGGGTACTTGGGCATTTGTTGTCTTCAGACCTGTTGTGATCCTGTGGACCATACTCTGATATTTTGTAATAGTTAGCACTTTGTGCTATTTTCAGTTGATTACTGTTGCTTTTCTTTTGGACTAGTACTGCGTGGTGTGGATTATTAGTGACTTTCACCTGTCATTCCTTATGGACCCATAAAGGAAATTTATTTTTCTCTATTTATGCCGTTCCGGGGCGTGACAGGATTTTTGGTATCAGAGCCTGAGTTTGGTACTCTAGGGGGGTGATACTGTTGTTCACCGATCATTCCACACCATCTGGTCCTAGTGTTGTTAAGATTCTTTGAGATGAGATATGAGTATAAGATAAGTTCGTCTTCCTGACGATAGATAGTTTCCTTTGCAGGATAGCATGGATCCGGAGTTTCACCTGTTTGTTACTGACGCTTATGGAGGACATATTATCCATGGAGATACCGTGGAGCCAGCTGACCCAGAGTTTTATCGTGAGCGTGTGTGCCAGATAGCTAGTCGACATTTAGAGGAGGACATGTGGAGAGCACTTTATGTGACCGGGAGTACTCACCCGACACAGATGCGCATGGATGCTTACCACTTAGCGAGAGTTGGCAGAGACATTTGCCAGGAGATGTTGCGACTAGTTTTGAGTAAACCAGAGATGGATGAGATTGAGTTGAGAGCCATTGTAGCCGGTCCACCAGAGCCCGTAGTTGCACCAGCAGCAGCAGCAGCAGCCCCACCATCACCAGTACCCGTCCCAGAGCCAGAGCCTGAGCCGATTGAGGATGAGGAGGATCTAGAGCCTGAGAATGAGCATCCCGATGAGGACATGGACGGAGATGGAGATCGATTCAGAGGACGAGGCACCACCAGCAGGATCAGATGCTGACGACTTTTGAGTCAGGATCGGCAGAGTGTAGATTTTGTTAGTTTATATTAGGACATGTTGTCCACTAGATTTTTGGGAGCTTGAGAGATAGCTATTGACCATAGCTTTGTATAGTATTAGCTGACTTTAGTTGTTGTAACTCTTGTCCCATATGGTACACGGTTTGACTAGTGTGTACTATACGGTACATCTTTTGATATATATATATACGAGCAGTACTTTTGTTATATTTTTGGTTGTTGCATTTGTGATGTGTTGTTTAGTAGAATGGTTAGTTTTACTGTTCTTGTTCTATCTTGAGTTCGTTTCTACGTGAAGACTTTCAGCTGATCCATATGTCGTTTGTAGGCGATACTCGTTATCATCATGGTAGGACCCTTGAGAAATCACCAAGCACGTAATGGAGCACCTATTCCGGAAGGGATGGATCCGACGGGAATATTCGAAGCATTTATGCAGAGGATGGAGCATGTGAGGGATACATATAATCACTCCACCCACCAGAGACCTTTTGTACCCCCGCCACCAAGACAGACTGGAGATAAGCTGTTAGCAAATTTTCGTGGGTTACGTCCCGAAAAGTTTGATGGACTAACAGAACCATGGAAAGCAGAACAATGGATAAGAGAGATGGAGTTAATATTTGGAGCATTGGAATGCAATGAACAAGAGAAATGTCGCCTTGCTACGTTTCAGCTCACCTATGCCGCCGCAGATTGGTGGGAAGCTGAGCAAGCCACTGTTGGGATCGATGCCGCTAGAGCTATGTCGTGGGAGACATTCAAAGGCAGATTTTTGGAGAAGTATTTTCCAGAAGATGAGAGAGATCAACAGGAAATGAACTTTCTCAATTTGATCCAAGGAGGATGGAATGTACGAGAATACACAACACAGTTCGAGCGTTTATCCAGATTTGCTCAGCACATGATAGACATGCCGCAAAAGAAGGTTAAGAGATTTCACCAAGGATTGAACCCCCACCTTAGACATATGATGGTTGGTCATTTGAACCAGTCGTATGAGGAAATTGTTAGATTTGCTACAGGATTAGAAAAGGATGCTAATCCAGTACAGCAACCCCAGACGAATCGACCTCAGTCGTCACGAGGGTTTCAACAGAGGAATTTCCATAATCGACCACCAAGAAATACCCAAGGATGGAGACCTCAGGAAAATTTTCAAGGAAACAAGAGAATCTGGGAAGGAACCAGGAAACCGCAGCAGAGTTATAATCGACCTCAACAATATCGCCAGCAGGGGTCACAGCCACAGGCATTACTAACAGCCCCACCCAGCAATAGTGGAGGATGTTTTAACTGTGGAAAGCCAGGACATATTGCAAGGAACTGCACAGCCCATAGATCTAATCGCAGGCCAGATATCGTCTGCCGCAACTGCAACAAACCAGGACACTTGAGCAAGGATTGTCGTGCGCCACAAGGAGGATACTACGGAGCACCAGTACAAGGAATTCAAGGACCTCCTGATCAGACGAGAATGAATGCTATTATTCCGGAAGGAGCAGGCTTTAATGCTGATGAGCAGCAACATTTGGAAGGTACACTTGTACTCTTTTATAGTCCAGTTAAAGCTTTATTTGATACTGGAGCCGCACGTTCTTTTATTGCTGTTAAGATTGTGCGTCAGTTGGGTTTAGAACCCCAGACACTTGAGTCAACACTGAATGCTGTGTCACCATTAGGAGTGACAGTTAAGTTGAGTAAAGTGTGTAAAGATTGCCCTTTGACTTTGGGAGATAGGAATCTGCCAGCAGACTTAGTCGTTCTGTCGATGTCAGAATTTGATGTTATCCTAGGGATGGATTGGTTAACTAAGTACAGTGCCAATTTGGATTGCCCTACTAGGACGATTGTATTTCCAATACAAGGAAAGCCGACGATCAGATTTCATTGTCAACCGACAAGCGACATGTTTCTTACGAGTAGTTTGGCTACGATCATTAGTACAAGTACGGAGCTTACGATGGATCAAATTCCTATTGCACGAGACTTTCAGGATGTATTTCAGGATATTAAAGGACTTCCACCGAAAAGAGAAATAGACTTCTGTATGGAATTAGTACCTGGTACATTGCCTATTTCTAAGACTCCATATAGGATGGCACCAACCGAGATGTTGGAATTGAAGAAGCAAGTTCAAGAACTCGAGGATTTAGGATTTGTTCGACCAAGTACGTCGCCTTGGGGAGCACCAGTTCTGTTTGTAAAGAAGAAGGACGGAACACTTCGACTCTGTATAGACTACAGGGAGTTGAACAAGGTTACGATTAAAAATAGATATCCGTTACCTCGGATAGATGATCTATTCGACCAGTTACAAGGATCTAGGATCTTTTCCAAGATCGATTTGCGTTCAGGATACCACCAATTGTTAGTTCGACCAGAGGATGTATTGAAGACTGCATTCAGGACAAGATACGGGCATTACGAGTTTTTAGTTATGCCTTTTGGATTGACGAATGCGCCAGCAGTATTTATGGACTTAATGAATAGAGTATTCAGACTATATCTGGATAAGTTCATTATTGTGTTCATTGATGATATACTGATCTACTCAAAGACAGAAGAGGATCACAAGGAGCATTTACAAGTTGCCTTGCAAACACTTCGAGATAGCAAGTTGTATGCAAAGTTCAGCAAGTGTGAGTTTTGGCTATAGGAAGTCAAATTCTTGGGACACGTTATATCTCAGGAAGGTATTTCGGTAGACTCATCTAAGATTGATGCAGTCTTAAGCTGGAACAGACCGACGAATGCGACCGAAGTCAGAAGTTTTCTGGGTTTAGCAGGATATTACAGAAGATTCGTAGAAGGGTTCTCTAAGTTAGCAGGACCATTGACGAATTTAACAAGGAAAGAGACGAAGTATGAATGGACAGACAAGCATGAGGGTGCATTTCAGGAGTTAAAAGAAAGATTGACTTCTGCACCAGTACTCGCATTACCTAAGAGTGGAGAAAAGTACGTGATCTACAGTGATGCATCGTACCAAGGACTTGGATGTGTGCTTATGCAAGATGGAAATGTTATCGCATATGGATCAAGACAATTGAAGGTACATGAGAAGAATTATCCCACGCATGATCTGGAATTAGCAGCAATAGTGTTTGCATTGAAAATTTGGAGACACTATCTCTATGGAGAAAAGTTTGACTTATTTTCCGATCATAAGAGTCTGAAGTATTTGTTCTCTCAAAAGGAGTTGAATATGCGACAGCGGAGATAGATGGAGTTACTCAAAGACTATGACTTTTCTTTGCAATACCATCCCGGCAAAGCAAACGTAGTAGCAGATGCTTTGAGCCGTAAACCTCGATTAGTGATCGCTGCATTACTAATTAGAGAATGGAGAGCATTGGAAGAAATTGCTGAATTTGATCTTCAGCCAGTGGAGCCAATGGAAGGACAACATTTTGGATGTCTTATGGTACAACCGACTTTGATCAGTCGTATCAAAGAGGCTCAGCAGACAACAGAAGATTTGAAGTTATGGTTCGCCAAGATGTCAGCCAAGGAACCAGAAGTCTGGAGTATAAGTACAGACGGAGCCTTACGATGTAAAGGTAGACTCTGTGTACCTGACGAAGGAAGTCTCCGAAAAGACATATTGGATGAAGCTCATAAGTCACGAATGACTATTCATCCCGGAAGTACGAAGATGTACAAGGATCTGAAGAGAAATTTTTGGTGGGAAGGAATGAAGAGAGATGTGGCAGAGTATGTTTCTCAGTGTCTTACTTGTAAACAAGTAAAGGCAGAACATCAGAAACCACCTGGATTGCTACAGCCGTTACCTATTCCTCAATGGAAATGGGAACACATAACCATGGATTTTGTGGTAGGATTGCCGAAGTCACAGCAGAATCACGATGCTATATGGGTAATCGTGGATCGACTTACTAAGACGGCACATTTTATTGCCTATAGCATGACGTACTCAGTAGAACGTTTGAGCCGAATGTATCTACAACACGTTGTACGATTACATGGAGTGCCTGTATCTATTGTGTCAGACCGAGATTCGCGCTTTACTGCAGAATTCTGGAAGAGTCTCCAAACAGCGATGGGAACGACATTGAACTTGAGTTCAGCTTTTCATCCTCAGACAGATGGACAGACGGAACGAGTTAATCAAGTGATGGAAGATATGTTACGAGCTTGTGTCATTGATTTTGAGAGTTCTTGGGAGATGCACTTACCTCTGATTGAGTTCGCCTATAATAATAGTTATCATTCGAGCATAGATATGGCACCATTCGAAGCTTTGTACGGAAGACCTTGCCGATCGCCGCTATGTTGGACCGAAGTCGGAGATAGTCAACTTCTTGGGCCAGAGATGGTACGGGAAACCAGTGAGAAGATTCAAGTCGTACGTGAGAAGATGAAGACAGCCCAGACCAGATACAAGAGTTATGCTGACAAGCGACGCAAAGACTTGGAGTTTGCCATTGGAGATCACGTATTACTCAAGGTTTCACCTGTTCGAGGAATCGTCAGATTTTGTCAGAAAAGGGGCAAGTTATCGCCACGTTTCATCGGACCATTCGAGATTCTGGAGCGTGTTGGAAAAGTTGCTTATCGCCTTGCGTTGCCACCAAAGATGTCAGGAGTGCACAACGTTTTTCACATCAGTATGCTGAGGAAGTGCGTTCACAACCCAGCGCATGCACGAGATCAACTTTGAGGATATCGAAGTCAACAGCGACGTTACGTTCAATGAAGGACCTATTCGTATTCTAGATCGAGGAATCAAGAAACTCAGGAACAAGGAGATCCCGTTAGTAAAGATTCAGTGGAAACATCACGATGAAGGAGAAGCTTCGTGGGAACTAGAGTCAGAGATGCGCGAGAAGTTTTCGTTTTTGTTTTAGACCTTGTTGCTTTTGATTTCGAGGACGAAATCTTTTGTTGAGTGGTGGATGATGTAATACCCTGTATTTTGGTATTTTAATAAGACCTGGTATTTCATTTCTATACTTGTATAACCTTAAGCTTTCATTTGGTGTAATTTGGATTCCAATCGATTGACATATTCCCAATCGATTGACACTTTTCAGATACCAATCGATTGACATATTCTCAATCGATTGCCATTTTACCGACTAAAATTGACTACGTGTCAACATCCCAATCGATTGCCATTCATCCCAATCGATTGACATTATTCCAATCGATTGACAACAAATATCTGTTCCCAATCGATTGACTTGTGTCCCAATCGATTGGTATAAAGCTGAGACATGTTTTCTTCTTTCCTTCAGCTTTAAACGCGTGCCACTCCCTTATGCCTATATATACTCGTCCATTTGTGGCCTTGGGTCACTTTGGCAGCTTGAGAGAGAGAGATATATACCTCTTGTGAGATATATACACATACATATATATATATATCTCTATATCTACACATATATATACACACCCTCACACACACTCACTGCCGTGGCAGCTGGGAGGAAGGAGAAGAAGCAGAAAGAAGAAGAAAGAAGAAGGAGGAGACAGAGAGAGGGCTGGACAGAGAAGAGGAGAAAGAGAGAAAGAGTTTGAAGGTTTCAAGCTTTAAATACACCCAAACGCACCCTAAGTGAGTTCTAACTCACTTGGTCTCTTTATGTGATGTTTATGCAAGTTATTACGATGTTTAGATGAGTTAAATGCATGTAGTGCACGTTTATATATGCTGTTTTTACAAACTGCTGGAGAAGACGTAGTTCCAATCGATTGACATAAATCTCAATCGATTGACATCAGTCGTATCCCAATCGATTGGATAGGATTCCAATCGATTGACATTCCAATCGATTGCCATGTTTTCAATCGATTGACATTCCAATCGATTGACATGTTATCAATCGATTGACATAACTTTTGTTCCAATCGATTGAACTTTTGTTCCAATCGATTGACATGATCAGTACATGGTTTCTTTTGCCTGTTTATTTTATAAGAGGTTTAGTTGTTCGATTCCTGATTCGGATTCCCTTATGCGACTATGGGGTAGACAGGAGTAATGTGACACCAAAGATTTATGGATAATGAATAAAAAGTAATATGAAGACGTGGGTTGACGTGTTGTTTCTGATATGAGTTCGATATCCGTTTCTTTTAATCAGAGTAGTCAGGCCACATTGGGAGTTTGTCATGTGTCGATGTAGAATGGAACGTAAGTAGGTTTGGTAAGTTCTGGGAATGGTGCGTGGATGGACGTTCAGTCATGATATGCTCTTAAAAGCGGTGAGCTGTGCATATGCTCTTAAAAGCGGTGAGCTGGACCAAATAGTCCTAAGATAGACTGGATGATCTATGATATGCTCTTAAAAGCGGTGAACCGGACCATGGTTCTTAAAAGCGGTGAGCTGGGATCACTAGTAGATGACGTTAAGTCGTGGCAATAGATTGATATGCCTTGTTCGAAACGTTATATCCCTGAAATGCGGTGAACAGGACCATTGTTCTTAAAAGCTGGGGACAGACTGACGTGGAGTCCATGACATGCGGTGAGCAGGACCATTGCTCTTAAAAGCGATGGACAGAATAAGGGTGTATCCCTAGAGTTAAACGATTGAGTCTGTTCATGGAGATCAGAATATGTTGAGTTCGGTATTTGAGTAACAAGACGATAAGGGTCGGTTTACAAGAATGAATAGAAGAACAAGATAAGGTTATTTTATAATAAGATGTTAACTCGTGTTTTTATGAGCTTGTGTTTACTTCAGATAACTGGTACCTCGTTAGTTTATGCTCACTCAGCTCTCAGTAAGCTGACGGCCTTTTTATTGCCTGGACATTCCCCGTCCAGAATATCCGGCTCCTTATTCTGCAGGTAAGGACCAGTACACTGATGATTATTATCCAGAGGAGGGCCCCACCGATGACGATTACACCAGGAAGGATTATCCTTATGCCAGTTGAAGACTGAAGATGTTATAATTAGATTTAATTTCAGTTGTTCTGTTAATCTTTTGTTAACGGGTACTTGGGCATTTGTTGTCTTCAGACCTGTTGTGATCCTGTGGACCATACTCTGATATTTTGTAATAGTTAGCACTTTGTGCTATTTTCAGTTGATTACTGTTGCTTTTCTTTTGGACTAGTACTGCGTGGTGTGGATTATTAGTGACTTTCACCTGTCATTCCTTATGGACCCATAAAGGAAATTTATTTTTCTCTATTTATGCCGTTCCGGGGCGTGACAAAACCGGTTTTAAAATTGATAGATCAGAGCTCTAACCAAGTTTTCAAGACCTCTAATAATTTTTTATAAGAACCTTAATGTGTTAGGAAGGTTCCCTAAAAATAATGAAGCAATTCGGATTTGTTTGCTATTTTTACAAAATCATACAAGATCTCTGGACAGAAGGTTGTAGAATGCTGAGTGATGTCTAGTGTTTTCCATATTCCCGGAGATCTAACCGTTCAAACCTTGATTTTCTTTTTTGGTTAGAAACTAGACTCACAGAGGCATAACATATCCAAAAATCATTAAGATCCAACCATTGGAAGTATTTTATTCCTATTTTTGAACATCGGGTCTGCTCTCTGTAATTCATAAAAAACTGCTACTGTTTTGTCTAATCTTATTTATTTCAACTCAAATGGTCTCTTAATGTCTTAGGACTCAAACCATGTTTTGAATAATGATAATTTAGATTAAATCCAGAGGCTTAGGGATCCAAATTAGTGAATAAATTCATATCTCATTCTTGTTCATATTCATGCATTCATTCATACATGTTAATATTCATAAGTAGGACTTATCTCTTGTCTAAGTTGTATCTAATTGAACATGACTTAAGATTAATTACTCTTTGATATTATATCTTGTCTAAGGCATGTGTATTAACCTTTGTTTTGTAGCGCATTTGAGGTATAATTTCTCATCTCTTCTCTAGTTTAATTCATTTCCTTGATTTTGAATTGATTTTCGACTCCATGTGCGACACCTTAGCTTAGGTCTTGCCTTATGTGAATATGTGAATTAGAGACCTTTTCTTAGGCTTTGTATTTTGTGTATGCATTGCACGTTTCCATTTCGCGGCTGGTTCCCGAGTATGTTCTCTAGTTCTCTATTGCATATCATGCTGTTTGCTATTCGAATTACGTGGCTTATGAATGATATTTTGTCATTAGCAATTTTACACCATTTCCAGCATGCTTGTGTAATGTATACCTATATATATGTATTAATTGAGGGCATGCTTAGATTATCAATTTGATTAAAAAGGATGTTGAGTAGAGGCCTATCACGAGATAGGATGAAAGGGGGTGTTTTAGTCCGTCGGGCTCCTTCCCCTTTCATTCCATAATCCCCGGACCCAGTTTATCTTTGGTTTCGCAAAAAGATCAGTTTGCTTTAAAATGGTTTCTTAATTTTCCTTTTAAAAATTAAGTGGCGACTCATTTGTTTTTAGAAATTGATTTAAAAGAAAAGCTGTGGGTAAAAGAAAGAATAACCTGCGATATCCACAACCACTCATTGTTTTGAAGATTTTTGGTAAAAACAAGGCTTATTTCTTAGAATCTAAATGATGGGGTTTTAGAGTGGGTTTTGAAATAAGGGGTTTTAAAAGCATATTTTCAGAACTTAAAGAAGATTACAATCACTTGGAATATCAACATCAATCCCACAATGAAAACCTCCAAGATTGTTGAAGAGCATTACTCTTATTTTGGAAATAACTTCAAGAATACATAGAGCTGTATTGAAGTTAGAATCATCATCTATCAAATATGTTTTTGAGGCCATGAGCTACTATCCATAAGGATTCACTCACCCCAAATTTTATGTCATCACTTAGATGATAATGGACTAGTAAGTAATATAAATATTATCCCAACAGACATTATTGTGTCAATAGAAATGTTTTGCTTAAAGTTTTCATTAAACTTTGGCTACTTTTTCAGTGAAGTGGTACAATTGCAATGAGAAAATAATAACGTTTTAAAACTTTTCATTTTTAGCACTTAATTGGGTTATCAAACACACCATATCTTTCCTCTTCTTTGAAGTGGTTTTTCATTGCCACTGATTCTACTTGTTGAAAGAAATCTATGGTAGGTTGTTTTGCAGCCTGTTTTTGGCACCCAATAAACAAAATGAAAGGCAACATTTGGCAATGCAAGGAGCAAGATCTCAGAGTGGATTAATCCTAGTATATCCACACCTCCCTCCATAAAAAGTGTGTGATTTGGTCCATTTACCCATGAAACATGTTGGATAGGGCTCAATCCAATGAACCAAAGTGTCCATCCTTGCCAACTCACTCATCCTATTCTCCCTAATATGCCATGGAACTATAGCTACAAAGCATCAATTTATATTAACTATGAACTACGGTGGAGATATCAAACATAAAGGCCGGAATGAACCGAATCGATGAATATGCATAGAGTCTGCGTTTCAATGTCAATAGTTTAACACAGAACATCACAAATCGGTATTTTCTCAGATCCAATACAAACTACAAGACCTAGGACTATACTCTCAAGTCCAAGGTTGCATGGGAAGCAACCATTCTTGTATTATACATACACACAAGTCTAATAGAAGAAAGAAAGAAAAAGGGGGGGCGGGAGGGTGGGGAAGGGGAACACTTGAAACCAATTTTCACCATCAGTGAGGTTGATCCGATTGGCAAACACCATTTCATAGTTTAATCTTTAGTCAATGTCACAGACCTTGCTCGCAGATTCAAGAAAATTCCCCTGAAGAAATTGAAAAACCCATTGGTAACTAATGAGCCAAAATTCGAAAAGAGAAACACTACGGAAAGGGAAGAAGAATGAAAAGGGGGGTCGGGAAAAGAATTACCAGCAACATGCAATAATGCTTTGGAAGATTACACGGAACTGCAGTGGCACATACTGGTGATTTACCCACCCCACCACCGGCCAGAACTGCATATACATTTATGGAGATATGTAAACAATAACAGCATTGTGTTTTGATATATAACTAAATTACAGAAGTACATAAAAAATAATAATAATAAGTAAAAAAAAAAACAAAGAATAAAGTACCGTCCAGGCTGCAGACTGCACTGCTGGATATTCCTTCTTGATTTTTGACTTCACATGGACCCAGGGCCTTCCTGCACTTCAAAAGACTAAATTCAGAAAAGACGATGTCTAACTATGAACAGTGACATGAATTCAAATACAAGGCTTGCTACTGAATTAATTTATCCATCTGTTTACAGCTATTTTTCTCACATCCATTTGGCATTCAATCCTCAAACATTTTCTGTCACTTACAATTTTTTTGGGGGGGGGATGACACATAAGGGTGTCCAGGAAACATAATTTACTCTCAATTCCATGGTGGTATGATTTTTTTTTTCCATACAGTATTCAGTACAAAATAGTTCAGAAGCAGTGACCCAGACTTACCCTCAATCACCAACCCATAGTAAAGCATGAAAACCATGTTATTCCAAGGAGAAGATGTCAACTGCTCCAGCACCACCTGAAATAATTTAATTGGACAATTTTAGAATGGCCTAATGTATTGTTGTTATTTTACCGGCATCCTCCCTCTTTGCCTTAAAAAAAATGAATAAGAACGATAAAGAAAATGCTACAATATGTTGATTTAGTTAATGAGAAGTAAAACTTATTTAACCTTCATAGAAAATGAGGAGCCTTGTGTTCTTTTGCAAAGGAACATGAAAATTTGGAATTTTAAGATATTTGGTTTGCAATGATTTCAAATTCCATATTTGATATTCTAACTCCCGTCTTTCACAAACACAAGAGAGCGTTATGGTGGATTGGATTACCTTCTTAGCTACCGCTTTTGAATCCTTCTTCCCCTGGGAAAGCTTGTCCAGTAATATATGGAAATAATGCCCAAATGGTCCAAGATAGGCAAATCCAAAAAGCTGCAACTGGCTATGTTAGGCTAGACAATTCAAAATGGATAAATGCAATGGTAGATGCATGCATATATCAGTTTTGATGTTGATTTTCCCATCAAGAAGTAGAATATACGCACAGACATTGACACGTATAGAATATACAGACATATGGGTTTTGATATTAGCATTATTATGTCCTGCATAAGCCATTGTAATAGGGGTGCCACACCAATAACCAAAAGTAGGAAAATAAACCACACCAAGTATGTGAAGACAATCAGAAATACCAGCAAGAATGAGAAGAGAATGTTACATATCTTCAGCAGTAATTTGCTTAGCATTAAATACCAGTAAACAGCTATGAACCAAACAGTTCGCTTGAATTGTTCGGAATGCAATATGTTTCAATGTCTCTATTACGTTCTCTTCTTTTTATACCTTTAATAAGACACAGAATCAGAGGCGGAGCTATACGGGGTCTGTAGGAGGCACATGCTTTCAAATTTATTTTTTTAAGCTGTGTTTTTTATATTGATGCATTTGTGCCGCCTGAAATTTTTAATTAGCCGCCTCTAAACTCGAAAATCTCACTTTAAACTCGAAAATCGCACTTTGGTCCTTGAAATTTTCTAACTTCCACCGAAGAAATATCATATTTACACAATTAGTCTCAAGTATTTAAGCCCTTATAAATACCCATTTTGAACATATTAAGGATTCTTTGTTCCAAAAGTGAAACTAGCTATTAAAAAAAACTAGAGAAGGAATTAAGCATATGGACACAATTTTGTTTGAAAGAGTTATGAACGATTAGTTTGTTTTTGAATAACTATGTTTCACGTCTCGAAGCAACTTGCAACCAAACTGAGATTTAGTGAGGATGGTCAAATCAGGGAGAGATTAATCATGATTGAAAAATCATCCAGTAGCATTCAAATCTGATGTAGGACACAAAATTCAATGCAAATTTGGGAAATGTTGAGCAACTTTTCTGATACTTTTTGGTCAAAAATTTCTGGACAGTTGAGAATGGTATTTCCAGCAGTCCAGTGCTTCCCATAAAATTAATTTAGATCCAAGATATGAATTTACCCCAATTACTAAACATTAATCAAAAGTAAGATAATAAGTCAAAAACCAGTAACCCACAAATGATATACTCACACACACACACACACACACACACACGCACACGCACACACACACACACACAGAAAGAAAGAAAGAAAGATGATACATACCACTTTGAGAAGAAGGCGTCTGAGTTGAAGTTTCTGTATACCAGAGAGCTTCTGAGACACGATGTCACTGACCGCCGACAACAACCCCGCTGTTATCGCCTGTAATCATGTTAACATAAACATATAATCAACAATTCAATTCAAATCAAATCAAATCAACTCACCCCCAAATTTGTAAAATCAAACATGCTCGAGAGAGAGAGAGAGAGAGAGAGAGAGAGAGAGAGAGAGAGACCTTAGTCCTCAAAGGATGATGCTGAAGCTGTAACAAGTACTTTTGCAATCCCTTCTTTGCTATTGAACCCATTGCTGCTTCCTCTTGCTTCACTTCAATTGACGCTTTAGAGAGGAGCGAGAGAGAAGACCCAACAATCACGATGCTCTTTCCCTCCCTCGCTCTCTCTCTCTCTCTCTCTATAATATAATAACACCCACCTCTCTAAGACTACGCCGATGCCTAGAATATCTTTTACATGGTCATAAAGTGAGCCCACTTAGTACATTGTTTTGACTATCTGGTATACTTGTAAATTATTGAATAAAGGCGGGATGGGGTTAGGAATGGCAACGACTTAACTATACTCTACTCGCATGTTCGGTAGATTGGAATAAACACTCAAATGAAATGGAGTGGGCATTCTCAAGTTCATTCTATTATCATGTTGGGTACGATCAAAATATAATGAAATGATCATTCAAAACTTAAGGAATGCCCATTCCATTCCTAATGGAATGACTCAGTATGGTAATGTCAATTTTTTCAACTTTTCTTTTTCTTTATTTAATTCTGATATGGTAATGTTCTTTGACTTTATTAAATGTTTTGAATATTCAATTAAAGTTTAATATCATTTCATTCCTAAGTATGTAGCCAAACACATGAATGAAATGGTCATTCCTATTCCATTCATGTTTTATTTCATTCTTGAACTCATTACATTCCCAACTTATTTCATTAATGCATACCAAACATTTACTCCACTCCAGCTCACTCCTACTCCATCTAACAATTTAGACATTCTTTAATCTCAAGTTAATATGCATAATGTTCAAAGAAACTAACACACACACACACACACACAAATAATAACCCTACCTCAATTAAGTGTTTCAAACCCAATTTGACACCATACCTTGTTAATAAAATAGACCCCAAAATGTATAAATATTATGTCAATAGACATTATTGGTCTTAAATAGATCCATTTTGACATCATGTATATCACATTATCCAATATGTATAAATAGACTCTAAAAAAAAAAGCCCCCCCACCTCTCCCTAGTCCCTCCCCGCCGTATAGCTTTCTCAGCCTCCCCCCTCCCCCCTCCTAAAAAAAATTCATGGCTCCGCCCTTGTAGGTCGTGTCCAATGGATCTAAATTTGACTCTGGATCCTCGACCACGGCCTTCATGACAGCACCACGAAACTAATTTATAAAGTAAAATTTAAAAAAAAAAAGTAAGTTTGACACGAAATTGGGAATTACATCTTAAGCCCCTTCATTATATAGATCAAGGGTTCGACTGTCACACTATTTCCCTTGTAATAACTAGTAAGAAAAAAAAAACTTTGAAGTGAAATTCTCAACTCTTAGGTTGGCTTAGATTTATATATATAAGCAATAATCACGTGTATATAAATAGAAATATCTCAAATTTGAAAATTTGCTCCTCTTCCCCTAGGGAAATTGCATTTATCTACAAAGTCAATACAGGCCTTGGTGCCAAATTTTCAGGAAGTTACCTTCTCAAAGGTGAGTAGAACAGGCAATAGAGCTGCAGATTGGATCACCTCTGCATCTACCGATTCCTCTCATTTGATGGCGCTTGTGGAAAATGACTTTCCCTTAGGAGAGTTGGTTAATTTCTGGTTTTTCTTTTCTTTTCTCTCTATGTAATTCCTTCTAACCGAAAAAAAAATAAAAATAAAAAAAGGAAACACGATAAAGTTACTCAAAATTTTTAGGATTAAATGCATTTTGCACCCTCGAACTATACCCCATTTGGCACTTTGGTCCCTCACCTTTTATTTTTGGCAATTTAGTCCCTAAACTAACGAATTTAAGCAAAATGCACCTTCTGTCAATAAGGACCGTGAAAAGAGACGGGAATGTCAAGTTCAGGGTTATTTTAGTCATAACAATCTAAATGACCAAGTTTGGAGGGAAAGTGGGTTGTTTTACCACCTAAACTAATATATACATATACATATACTGCTACCAAACAGAGTGTATTACCAAAAAACAGAGCAAGGAAAATGCAAGAAAGGAAAGAGAAGAAGAAAGCAAGAAAGGAAAAAAGAAGAAGGAATAGAAAATGGCAATGGCTTTTAGAGACTGCTATTGTAGCAAGATGAGCCATTTGAAGACCTCTTGGGCAGACATGAATCCTGGCTGTAGGTTTATAGCGTGTGAAAAAACTTGGGTAAGCTTTATAAAATTTCAAAATTCAGTGGAACAATTGAGTTTTTTGGGAAAAAAAAATATGAATGTTGTATACATATATATATATATATTGCAGGGATATTGTAACACCCGCTCCCTCGATTACTCGTTAATTACGATTTAGCATGCATTAGCATAATTAATTGGTACTCGTATTTATTAATACATGTTAAGTGAGTTTTAACTCACTACTTGATTGTGGGTGTCCAGTTTGGGAACCCAATATTGGCCAATGTGGCAGTCCCAAATTGGGACATGAGTTGATAAAGTTCCATTGTAATGGGACAAGATTGCGGAATTACCCTTATGTGCTTAAATGTTTATTAGGGCATATGTGAAATATATATATATATGTTGTTTAGAATATATTGTTTATTGTTAGAGACCAATTATGTTGTCATTTAGAATACCTTAGTGAGGACGAATTGAACACCCTCCTTAATTAGTAGACTAATTAGAAACTTCATAAAATTATGTGGGACCACTTATGGGACTCACGCGAAACATAGATAAATACCCACTTAAGTTTTGGAGGACTAAATAGTTGGATATAAAACTAGTTGGGGGTAAATTTGCAAATAACTGAAAAATAGGTGGGTTTCATAATAAAATTGTAAACCATATACATGAGCTATGGATACAAAAAGATGTTCATATCTTCTTCTTCTCCAAATTGGGTCGGTTAGAGAGGAAAAGAGATAGGGGTTTTCCGGAGCTTCTCGATGTCAATCAACGTGTCGTTCGACACCCAATTTCATCCGAGATCGGATTCAAACTCGTAGAGGTGAGTTCTACGTTTTGGTACTGATTTTATTGAGTATAATCGTCGTATTTCTCACGACCCAATTCGGAGCGGTAATCCTTAGTTTGCCGAATTCATGTAAGATTTGAACCTGGAGTAGATTTGGGTTTTAATTTCACAACTAGGAACCAATTGCGAAGAGGTGAGTGGTTTCAATCTTGTTTTTGGATGAGATTCATGGTTATGTTCATGTGGATGTTAATTACATGCCTATTTAGCTTAATTACCCATGTTTAGTTGTAATTATGTGCCACACCCCAACCCACCCCAGTGGATTAGGACACGTGTAACAAGACTACACCCACCCAAAATACACTAATAAGCAAGAACCCATGTTAGTTATGAAGAAAAATATGATTTGAACCAACATAAAAGGGCTTGGTGAGACAAAATAGCCCCAAGGGCAAAATGGACATTTAGAAATATAGTAAAGTTGTATGCCAAAAGATAGATCTTTGAGTCCCGGTTCCAACGCAAAAAACGGTGCTCGAATCTGAATTTTCTAGAAAGAGTTATGTCTGTTTCCGTAAAAGCTGTCAAAAAATGTTTCTGAAATCACTATTCTGGGCAGAGGGGTGTTCCACCGGTCGAACTGCCCCTTTCGACCGGTCCAAGTACCCCGTGGACCATATTTTCTCCCATTTAACATTCTTAAAAATCCCCAAACTCAAAAGGCATTTGGGGCTACTCCCCAACCATTTTAGAACCACCAAAAAGTGCTCAAAAGCATCGCAAACTCATTGAATCATACAACTGTTGAAAGGTTTCACTCCTAATCACTTCATGAACCATTCAAAAACCATTCAAAGCATTGTAACTAGTTTTGAACTCATGTACAACATATTTGAAAGTGAAGGTGGAAGCGACTCCATGAGTCCAGGTCAACATTACTAAGCTATTAAATGTTAAATCTGTTATACAACTGACTAATGTGATCCGATTCACAAGTTTAGCTAAAGCTAGTTCGATTACAAAATGAAAATTTGAACGATATGGACATATACTACAAGTGATTTCTCCTCAAGCTCCCCTCGGTTCCCGTAGTTCATTTCTCACCTCCGATCCTCGCCTTTTTCCGTACATGCGATGGTTATTTGATTAACCACACATGTATAGATTTGTTTAAGCTTTCGCTTAGTGAATGTGCTAATCAAGTGTTTGAATGCAGTAAATATTCTAATGCAACAACCATTCATGTAAAGCATAATTTATAGTCTCCGTACTACCAAGTATTGGTGTAACATCTGTAATTTTTCTTTCATTAATAATATCAGCTTTTCAAATTTTTGTATTGGACCGGCTATATTATTATATTATTATTTTAGTTGGGTGACAGTTTTGGCGTATCTTAGGATTACTGATTAGACTGTAGTAACCACACCAACTCGACCGTAATAAGATTTAACTTAGTCCCATACTCGGACCCGGACATCAGAAATAATACCCGGTTGTACGTAAATCGAGGCTGACACGTATACCGAGAAACTTATGCACATAAACCGAGAAAGTGGCACACAATCCAAGATAGGCCCATATGGCCGGCCATGTGGCAGCCATATGCCACCCTCTTTGACACATGTCCACTTGTAGGACACATGTCATGGCATATACATATGCCACATGACACCTAGCTCCTAGGATTTCTCTATAAGCATGCATATAGCATGCATTATACACATTTTGTCTCTATGACCAGCACTTAAAATCTGTGAAAGAGAGCTAGAGTTTTAATTCTTGAGAGAAAGAAGAGAAGAAGTCATCCTTGAAGTTGAAGTTCAAGCTCCATCAAGCTCAAGAACAACATCAAGCTTAATTTCAAGCTTTGGTGAGTAAATAGTGAGTAAATTGTGAGTAATTGTGAGTAATCTAACTTAATTTAGAACATATACAGCATGTATTAATGTTTAGTATGAGTTTGATGTTGTTGTGTTGAAGTTTTCATGAAATGCAAGACAAATCCTTAAATCTGATAAACAGAAACATCTAGCAGAATGTAGCTTAGTAAAATGAATGTTTTGTGCAGCTCAAAAATCCGAATTAAGCTAGGTGTTTTGTGGAGAAAGGTAACTCATATATCTACAAATAACTCTTTTATAGCTCAGTCTAGAAATCATTCCTTCATGGGTGAAATGCATGTACAACGCAGTGTTATGAATCTGAGAAACAGAAACTTCCAGCAGAATGTAGCTTAGTAAAATGAATGTTTTGTGTAGCTCAAAAATTCGAATTAAGCTAGATTTTTTGTGGAGAAAGGTAATTCATATATCTACAAATAACTCTTCTATAGCTCAGTCTAGAAATCACTCCTTCATGGGTAAAATGCTTGTAAAACGCAGTGTTCTGAATCTGGGAAACAGAAACTTTCAGTAGAATGTAGTTTAGTAAAATCAATGTTTGGAGCAACTCAAAATGAGAATTAAGCTAGGTTTTTTGTGGAGAAAGCTAACGCATTTATCTACAAATAACTCTTCTATAGCCTGGTCTAAGAATGACCCTTCATAGGTAAAATTCACGTATAACACAGTGCTAAAAGTCTGGGACAGAACAGTCCGAGATATAAGAAATATCTTGTAAAATAAATATTTTGAGTAGTTCAAAAATGTAATTGAAGCTAGAATTTTTTGTACATAAAGATGATCCAAATACCTATAGTGTTATAGTTTTGAGTTTAATCTACATAGTAATTTATCATGCCCAAATAAATCATGTTAATTCAGTCAACACAATGAAAATATATCCTGACAGATTGTACAGCTTTTTGTAAGATGTTTTGTTTATGCATGGTGTTGATTGTTGATGCTAGTTTTTCGGTACCTTTGTTGTTATGAAAATCTTGTACTATGGTAGTGCTATCGCATAGATGAGTATGTTAAGGGTTTCATCTATATGTTTATTGGTATTAAATCCATGTTATAAATCCATGAGCTACATGCTATGTTTTCCCATTGTTATGAATATAGTTTAATGATCGTTGGATAGTTCATACCCAAACTATAAGTATGTTGTATGGCACAATTATTGCATTAGTAAGTGATTGGGAAAGTTTCCATCATAAGCATATTGAAAGGTAAAACGGAATGTCGAACGTAAAGCAAAATACTAAAGATTATAAATGGATAATATTAATGAACTAAACTACGAAACGTACGAACGTGTAAAATAACGATAAAACCTTCAATAATAGATTTTATGCAAATAAGGGACATTGGGTCTCGTTTCTAGTCGTGTGACTACCGGTCAAAGTTGATTCGTGAACTTTCGTGTCGTGTTCGGATATTTCTTGCAAAGTTGGTCTTTCGGTAATTCCATAGAGTCGATTGGAGAGTTATGTTTGTGTTTAGTCAAGTGCGGATGACCTGAGGATAGTCATGATGTGTTCAATCAAGCGATTCATTATCGAGTGTTGTTCCTTCTTGACCGATAAATGCGTTTGGAGTTAAGTCTTCTTTCAGTCAATGTCGTTGGTCAGTTCAGTTGTGGGTTAAGTTTCGAAGGGAATGATTGGGTTTAAACAAGGTATAGTTTTGAGAATAAGAAAAGATTAACGAGACATAGTTGAGAATAAGAAGAAATGAAGAATAATTTACCTTAAGTGGTGGTAACCTTAAGGGGACCCTCACTTAGCTTAATCGCTAACGGCTTTTCATGCCGCTAGACCTTCCACGTCTAGCCTTTGCAGGTCCAGACGGAGCTGATTGCTATCAAGATGCGGGCTTTACTACTGAAGAGTATGCTGGTGAAGATTACTACGAGGAAGGCTACGGTTTCTCCAGCTGAAGACTTTGGAGCTTTTCTTTTGTTATAGTTCTGTTATTATTATGTTAGTGATGTAATAGTTTAGCTGGTCTTATAATATGTAACTTTTGGATATCTTTTTGGTTTGTAATATACTACTGATGTAAGACTTGGATGTTTTAAATTTATGCTTCCACTGAACTTAGTCACTTTCCCATATCACATTATTGTTATCAGCATGTTTGGACAATCATGTGACACTCTCAACTAGTCACATGTCTACGAACTCATAAAGGAAATTCATTTTTCCCTATTTTTGGTACTTCAGGGCGTGACAGGTTTAATGTCCTATATCCTTGGTCTGAGGATCAGCATGACGTGTTCAATAACGTGCGGGTGACCTGAGGATCGGCATGACGTGTTCGTCCAAGTGATTGTTAATG
This sequence comes from Hydrangea macrophylla, assembly GCA_033977485.1. Classification (NCBI taxonomy): domain Eukaryota; kingdom Viridiplantae; phylum Streptophyta; class Magnoliopsida; order Cornales; family Hydrangeaceae; genus Hydrangea; species Hydrangea macrophylla. Next base: position 109,800,169 of record CM066988.1, on the reverse strand, counting down.
TCCCGTACCCTTGGTCTGAGGATCGGCATGATGTGTTCGGTAATGTGCAGGTGACCTGAGGATCGGCATGATGTATTCGACCAAGAGATTGTTAATATCCCGCATACTTGTTCTGAGGATCATCAGTGATGTGTTCAATCAAGCGATCCATTGTCGAGTATTGTTCCTTCTTGATCGATAAATACGTTTGGAGTTAAGTCTTCTTTCAGTCAATGTCGTTGGTCAGTTCAGTCGACCATGTACTATATCGACAGCAGATCCGCCAGAGGGCGAGGCACATTTTAGAGGAGGACATACGGAGAGCCATGCATACCGATGCACTGCAGTATTCAGATAGAGTTCAACTTGAGTCGATTCATGCTTCAGAGACTACCATACTTATCCACCAGGAGCTTATCAGCATGGCTCAGGACGAGGCACTATACGACGATATACTCTTCCCGAATATCATGGCCGCACCAGCACCACCATTCTCACCCGAGCCTATACCAGAGCCAGATGCAGATTCAGACCCCATGGATACGGATAGCGATGACGACAGAGTGAGTAGAGAGGATTCTGCATGCAGTAGCCACACAACAGACGACCCATCTAACGGTGACGACATAGATGGTGACAATGACCTGATGATTGAGGACGACCCGGTGAATAGCGACGACTAGTCGATCGAGGAGGCCGATCTAGTAGAGGATGCTCAGGGAAACAGAGGATGATGAATACGATCATCCAGTACTGCCAGCTAATGAGGACGTGATAGTTCCAATACCCGAGCAGGACTACGGGGCAGATCCAGCTGATATTGAGGAGGACCCGGAGGAGGAGGAGTTCTTAGAGGACCCCGCAGACGATCCAGTTATAGAGCTGATTCAGGACGATCCCGATGCACAGCCTGACCTATACGACGATGTGGATCCAGATGATGTCGTTGAGCCTGACGAGTTAGTTGTCGAGTTGGATGATGCGCCACCAGAGGTTGTAGAGCTAGACGATGAGGATGACATCGACTTAGATAGAGTTGGTGGAGATGGCGTAGCACCAGGATGGATATTACCAGATGGTGGACCAGATGAGTTTGACCAGTGGCTGGATTTTATGCCAGCGGAGGTAGTTACCGTTCCAGGGGACGAGATACCACCTATGGTTACCGATGATGAGGCAGACTTCTATGCCCTACCACATTGATATGATCTTCAGAGAGCTGCTATTACTTCTATATAGTATTATGCATATTAGTTTTGTTTGGTGTAGCTCGTATTATAGATATTTCAGTTGTAAGTACTTTGTACATGTTTTTTTTGTAAGCACGTCTAGTAGATGCTTAAACTCTTGTATAGTATGTACTGGCCTTGGACGCAGTACTTTGATGTAAATCTTTTTGGTTTAATATAATGGTTTCAGTTATATCACTTTATTCCATTGACATTTAGTAATATATATGCATGCTTATTATATTTTAACTTTGGTACACATCAAGACCACCTATAAAGACTCGGTATGAATCAAAGGATATTAGCAGTAAAACTTGTGCGTTATTTTTAGATGGCTGGAGGATGTAGGGGGAACCGCAATGGTCACAACGAGGAAGAATCGGAGATATCTAATGAGATAGACCCTACAGGACTACTCTCAGCCTTGGTCAGAAGGATTGAGAAGGCTTCAAACAATGTAGGAAACAACAACTGCCCAGCACCACCCCCAAGGCGGATGAGGGATAAGTTACTTGAATGTTTCCGCGCATTAAGACCGGAAAAGTTCAATGGGATGATGGAACCATGGAAAGCGGAGCAATGGCTACGAGAGATGGATCTCATCTTCAAAGCCATGGATTACAGTGAGTTCGAAAAATGCCGCCTAGCCGTATTTTAGTTGACATATGCCGTTGCAGACTGGTGGGAAGTGGAAGAGGCTACTTTGGGAGAAAGAGCCATAAGGGAAATGACATGGACCATGTTCAAGGAATGGTTCCTAGCAAAGTATTTTTCATTCGTAGAACGAAATCTGAAGAAGAAAGAATTCATGGAATTGGTTCAAGGGAACAAGTCTGTTCAAGAGTATACAATGCAATTTGAGCGCCTATTCGTTTTGCGCATCACATGGTGGACACACCTGAAAAGAAGAACGAACAATATCACCAAGGGTTATCTCTTTTACTACAAGAGACGACTGCAGTTTACGTGAGTCAATCCTTTGAATCTTTGGTAGGGTTGGCTACACAGATGGAGAATATTCAGAAACAGAAGCAGAAGAGGTTTACCAGTAGGTTTCCATCACAAAATGTCCAAGGATCAAGGCCACCCATGCGTAATTAGAATAACAAGCGCACTTGGAATGGAGAAAGGAAGCCGCAGCAGGCACGGAGGCAACCACAGCAAGCCAAAACTGTAGCACCACAAGCACCAGTCCCTGTTGGATATCAAGGAGGTTATATCGCCCAAGGAAAAGGTCCACGGAGTTGCTTCAACTGTGGCATACCCGGCCACCATGCCAAAGATTGCAGAACCTCCAAGAACCACGATCGTGGTGGAGTCATATGCTTTAATTGTGGAGAGAAAGGCCACTGGAGCCAAGACTACAAGGCACCGCGCCGAGGATACAATGGACCCAACGCTCAAGGGCAAGCTACCAAGACTCATTTGAATGTCGTTATTCCAAAAGCAGCAGGCTTTGACACCGAAGCGCATCAGAATCTAGAAGGTATGCTCACTCTTTTCAGCAACAGAGTTAAAACGTTATTTGATAATGGAGCGTCGAATTTGTTTATTGCTAGTAGAGTCATACAAGATTTGGGTTTAGTACCTTAAAACCTTACTGTAGCATTGAATGTCGTATCTTCGATGGGTACATCTGTTAAGTTGAATAGGATATGCAGAAACTGTCCCATCAACATAGAAGATAGAGACCTATTCGCGAATTTGGTGATCTTGTCAATGAAGGAGTTCGACGTCATCTTGGGAATTGACTGGCTCAACAAGTATCATGCTATCTTGGATTGTACCAGTAAATCAATTACCTTTACGATACCTGGAAGTCAACCCTTTTTCTTTCAGTGTAACCCGTTGAGTGATGGTTTTCTCACTAGTCGCTTGGCTGCCATCGAGGGCACAACCTCAGAGATCACGATCGTAGAGATTCCGATAGTGCGAGAATTCAAGGACGTATTTAATTATCTCTGAGGATTGCCGGCAAAGTGAGAGATAGACTTCTTCATAGAACTGGCACCTGGAACCATGCCTGTCTCCAAGACCCCGTATAGGATGGCACCGACGGAAATACAAGAATTGAATAAGCAAGTACATGAGTTGGAGGATTTGGGATTCGTGCGTCCAAGCACATCACTGTGTGGAGCACCGGTACTGTTCGTAAAGAAGAAAGACAGATCACTTCGACTCTGCATAGACTACAGGGAGTTGAATAAGGTAACCATCAAGAATAAGTACCCGCTGCCACGTATTGATGACTTGTTCGATCAATTACAAGGAGCCACGACATTTTCAAAGATCGATTTGAGATCAGGATACCACCAGCTGTTAATTCAACCAGAAGATGTGTCAAAGACAGCATTCTGTACCAGATATGGACATTACGAGTTTCTTGTGATGCCATTCGGGCTAACCAATGCCCCATCAGTGTTTATGGACTTGATGAATAGGGTATTTAGGCCCTACCTGGATCAGTTTATTATCGTCTTTATAGATGATATACTAATTTATTCCATGACCAAGAAGGAACACGAAAGACATTTGCAGAATGCCTTACAGACACTCAAGGATAACCAACTGTATGCAAAGTTTAGCAAATGTAAGTTTTGGCTTAAAGAAGTCGAGTTCTTAGGACATGTCGTCTCTCAGAATGGGATATCAGTGGATTCTTCAAAGATAGACGCAGTACTAGATTAGAAAAGATCGAGTAATGCTTCAGAGATTAGAAGTTTTCTGGGTTTGGCTGGCTACTACAGAAGATTTGTAGAAGGATTCTCTAGAATCGTAGCCCCATTAACTGGTCTTACGAAGAAGGAGTCGAAGTTTGATTGAAAGGATCGACATAAACGTGCATTTCAAGTGTTGAAGGAGAGATTAACTTCGGCACCCGTGTTAGCAATACCCAAAAGCTGTAAAAGATATACCATCTACAGTGACGCTTCACACCAAGGATTAGGGTGTGTACTTATGCAAGATGGGAAGGTGATAGCGTATGGATCGAGATAGTTGAAGCCGTACGAGATGAGTTATCCAACGCATGATCTAGAGTTAGACGCAATTGTGTTTTGCACTAAAAACATGGAGACGTTACCTCTATGGGGAGCAGTTGATTTGTTTTCAGACCACAGGAGCTTGAAATACTTATTCTCTCATAAGGAACTAAATATGAGGCAGAGACGATGGATGGAGTTACTCAAGGATTATGATTTTACTCTACAGTACCATCCTAAAAAAGCAAACGTTATTGCAGATACTTTGAGTCGTAAACCTCGCGAGATAGTTGCTAATCTCAAGATTCGAGAATGGAAAGCATTGGAAACCATAGCAGAATTTGATCTCCAACCTACAGAGATAGAAGAAGGACACCATTTTGGATGTTTAGTAGCACAACCGACGCTTCTCAGTCGTATTTTGGAAGCCCAGCAGAAAGACGAAGAGTGGAAAAAGTGGTTTGCTAAAGTTTCGGCAAAGGAACTCGAGGAATGGAGCGTAGGCTCAGATGGAGGATTTCGATGTAGGAATCGCCTATGTGTTCCTGATGTGGAGACTCTGAGGAAAGACATTCTGGATGAAGCACACAAGTCCCATTTGATCGTTCATCCTGGAGGTACAAAGATGTGTAGAGACTTGAAGCAGAATTTCTAGTGGGAAGGCATAAAACGAGAAGTGGCAGAGTATGTTTCTAAGTGTCTTACTTGTCAACAAGTCAAAGCAGAACATCAGAAGCCATCAAGATTGTTACAGCCATTACCAATTCCGCAGTGGAAGTAGGACACATTACCATAGATTTTGTGGTAGGTTTGCTCAGCAGAGCCATGACTCTATTTGGGTGATTGTGGACCGACTCACCAAGTAAACTCACTTCATAGCATACAGTATGACATACTCTGTGGAGAAGTTGAGTCATTTATACATACAACAGGTCATATGATTGCATGGAGTACCCGTCAGCATAGTGTCTGATCACGATTCTCGATTTACTGCAGAATTCTGGGAAAGTTTCCAGACGTCTTTAGGAACTTGACTAAAATTGAGTTCAACATTTCATCCTTAAACCGACGGGCAAACCGAAAGAACCAATCAAGTAATGGAAGACATGCTCAGAGCTTGCGTGATTGACTTTGAGAGTTCATGGGAGACACATCTTCCATTGATTGAGTTTGCCTACAACAATAGTTATCACTCAAGCATAGGCATGGCACCATTCGAGGCATTGTATGGAAGGCCGTGTCGTTCGTCATTATGTTGGGCTGAAGTTAGAAATGGTAAGCTTCTAGGACCGGAGATGGTTCGAGAGACTAATAAAAAGATAATTATTGTCAGAGAGAAGATGAAGGCAGCACAAGATCGATATAAGAGTTAGGCAGACAAACATCGCACGGATAAAGAGTTCAAGGTAGGAGAACATGTTTTACTCAAGGTATCACCAGTCCGAGGAGTAGTAAGGTTTGGACAGAAAAGGGAAAAGTTGTCGCCACGCTATATCGGACCATTCGAAATCTTGGAACGCGTAGGAAGAGTTTCTTATATACTCACGTTGCCACCAAGGTTGTCAGGTATTCACAATGTTTTTCACATCAGTATGTTGAAGGAGTATCATCAGGGCACGATGCCACATGTAATTGACTTCAAGGACATCGAGATGAATAGCAACGTATCCTACACCAAGATACCCATCAAGATTTTGGGTTGAGAAACCAAGAAGCTGAGAAACAAGGAGATTCCATTTGTGAAGGTTCAGTGGAATTATCATGACGAAAGAGAAGCTTCGTGGGAAATGGAGTCAAATATACGAGAGACATATCCTTTTCTGTTTTGTACCTAGATAAGCTCTGATTTCGAGGACGAAATCCTTTAATAGGTGGTGGAAGATGTAACATCTGTAATTTTTATTTCATTAATGATATCAGCTTTTCGAATTTTTGTACTGGACCGGCTATATTATTATATTATTATTTTAGTTGGGTGACGGTTTTGACGTATCTTAGGATTACTGATTAGACTGTAGTAACCATACCAACTCGACCGTAATAAGATTTAACTTAGTCCCATACCCGGACATCAGAAATAATACCCGGTTATACGTAAATCAAGATCGACACGTATACCGAGAAACTTATGCATGTAAATTGAGAAAGTGACACACAATCCAAGGTGGGTCCACATGGTCGGCCATGTGGCAGCCACATGCCACCCTCTTGGACACATGTCATTGCATATACACATGCCACATGACTCCTAGCTCCTAGGATTTCTATATAAGCATGCACTATACACACTTTGTCTCTATGACCAACACTTGAAATCTGTGAGAGAGAGCTGGAGTTTTAATTCTTCGGAGAAATAAGAGAAGAAGTCATCCTTGAAGTTGAAGTTCAAGCTCCATCAAGCTCAAGAACAACATCAAGCTTAATTTCAAGCTTTGGTGAGTAAATAGTGAGTAAATTGTGAGTAAATTGTGAGTACTTGTGAGTAATCTAACTCAATTTAGAACATATATAGCATGTATTAATGTTTAGTAGGAGTTTGATGTTGTTGTGTTGAAGTTTTCATGACATGCAAGACAAATCCTTAAATATGATAAACAGAAACATCTAGCAGAATGTAGCTTAGTAAAATGAATGTTTTGTGCAGCTCAAAAATCCGAATTAAGCTAGGTGTTTTTGTGGAGAAATGTAACTCATATATCTACAAATAACTCTTCTATAGCTCAGTCTAGAAATCACTCCTTCATGGGTGAAATGCATGTACAACGCAGTGTTATGAATCTGAGAAACCAAAACTTCCAGCAGAATGTAGCTTAGTAAAATGTATGTTTTGTGTAGCTCAAAACTCCGAATTAAGCTAGGTTTTTTTGTGGAGAAAGGTAACTTATATATCTACAAATAACTCTTCTATAGCTCAGTCTAGAAATCACTCCTTCATGGGTAAAATGCTTGTAAAATGCATTGTTCTGAATCTGGGAAACAGAAACTTTCAGCAGAATGTAGTTTAGTAAAATCAACGTTTGGAGCAACTCAAAATGAGAATTAAGCTAGGTTTTTTGTGGAGAAAGCTAACGCATTTATCTACAAATAACTCTTCTATAGCTTGGTCTAAGAATGACCCCTTCATAGGTAAAATTCACATATAACACAGTGCTAAAAGTCTGGGACAGAACAGTCCGAGATATAAGAAATATCTTGTAAAATAAATATTTTGAGTAGTTCAAAAATGTAATTGAAGCTAGATTTTTTTTTTGTACATGAAGATGATCCAAATACCTATAGTGTTATAGTTTTGAGTTTAATCTACAAAGCAGTTTATCATGCCCAAATAAATCATGTTAATTCAGTCAACACAGTGAAAATATATCCTGGTAGATTGTACAGCTTTTTGTAAGATGTTTTGTTTATGCATGGTGTTGATTGTTGATGCTAGTTTTTCGGTACCTGTGTTGTTATGAAAATCTTGTACTATGGTAGTGCTATCGCATAGATGAGTATGTTAAGGGTTTCATCTATATGTTTATTGGTATTAAATCCATGTTATAAATCCATGAGCTACGTGCTATGTTTTTCCATTGTTATGAATATAGTTTAATGACCGTTGGAAAGTTCATACTCAAACTATAAGTATGTTGTATGGCACGATTATTGCGTTGGTAAGTGATTGGGAAAGTTTCCATTATAAGCATATTGAAAGGTGAAACGGAATGTCGAATGTAAAGCGAAATACTGACAGTTATAAATGGATGATATTAATGAACTAAACTACGAAACGTACGAACGTGTAAAAGTTGATTCGTGACTAAGCTACATTTCTAGTTGATTCGTGTGACTACCAGTCAAAGTTGATTCGTGAACTTTCGTGTCGTGTTTGGATATTTTTTGCAAAGTTGGTCTTTCGGTAATTCCATAGACTCGATTGGAGAGTTATGTTTGTGTTCGGTCAAGTGCGGATGACCTGAGGATCTTCATGATGTGTTCGATCAAGTAGTTGATTATTTTTCCGCACCCTTGGACTGAGGATCGGCATGACGTGTTCGGTTATGTACGGGTGACCTGAGGATCGGCATGACGTGTTCGTCCAAGTGATTGTTAATGTCCCATACCTTTGGTCTGAGGATCGGCATGACATATTCGGTAACGTGTAGGTGACCTGAGGATCGGCATGATTTGTTCGACCAAGAGATTGTTAATATCCCACACACTTGTTCTGATGATCATCAGTGATGTGTTCAATCAAGCGATTCATTGCCGAGTATTGTTCCTTCTTGATCGATAAATGCGTTTGGAGTTAAGTCTTCTTTCAGTCAATGTCATTGGTCAGTTCAATTGTGGGTTAAGCTTCGAAGGGAATGATTGGGTTTAAACAAGGTATAGTTTTGAGAATAAGAAAAGATTAACGAGACATAGTTGAGAATAAGAAGAAATGAAGAATAACTTACCTTAAGTGGTGGTAACCTTAAGGGGACCCTCACTTAGCTTAACCGCTAACGGCTTTTCTTGCCGCTGGACCTTCCACGTCTAGTCTTTGCAGGTCCAGACGGAGCTGATTGCTATCAAGATGTGGGCTTTACTATTGAAGAGTATGCTGGTGAAGATTACTGCGAGGAAGGCTACGGTTTCGCCAACTGAAGACTTTGGAGCTTTTCTTTTGTTATAGTTCTGTTATTATTATGTTAGTGATGTAATAGTTTAGCTGGTCTTGTTATATGTAACTTTTGGATATCTTTTGGTATGTAATATACTACTGATGTAAGACTTGAATGTTTTAAATTTCTGCTTCCGCTGAACTTAGTCACTTTCCCATATCACATTATTGTTATCAGCATGTTTGGACAATCAAGTGACACTTTCAACCAGTCACGTGTCTACGAACCCATAAAGAAAATTCAATTTTCCCTATTTTTGGTACTTCGGGGCATGACAATTGGTTCACCCGGCTCCACCGCTTATATCATTATCTTTTTATCCCTACACAACGGATTTATTCTTGCCCTACACAAAGGGCTTAATTTTACCCCTACACAAAGGGTTTATTCTTACCCCTACACAAAGGGCTTTTCTTTTTCTTATTGCAATTTCATACTTGGTGAACCATTACAGGGTAACCTTCGACCCACATAAACATATAACCAACTCAACATGGCAATTATTGAACATTTAGACATGCTTTTCCATTTTCTAGCATAAAGATGCTATAACAAATATAGATTCAACCTACTAAAATTGATATTGGCACATTAAACATATTTATACATTCTAAAATGAGATTAGAATCACTCACCTTAGCCAATTAATCACAAGTGTGATCTCTTACAAGTCAAATTTAGTGGTTTCAACCCAATTTTAGCCTTTTCCCAAATTCCTACACATTGCATGTGAATTACACCAATTAACCCAAATTGGGTCATGAACAATTTATCAAGAACTTCAATGAAATTTACATCTAAGTGTAGGTCTTACCTCCTAGACCACAATTATGCCTTCAATTTAAAATATAGGTGCCAATTGCTAGATGAATCTTCAAGAAAACTACCAAAATCCTTGCTTTGATTGATCTCTAGCAAAGTTCTTCAATTTCCTATACATTCATGTATGTATGTGAATATATATCAGCCCACAAATTAATTGGGTCTTCCAAAAATCCATCTCTAAACTAAAATTAAAGGCTCTATTGTAATCTACTCACCTCTACGATGCCAAAAGTGGCTTCGGTTCGCGAATTGAACAAACGGCGGCGACGGAATGGCATAAAAAAACAACGGAGCTCTCTTCTCTCTCTCCCTTCTCGCAGACTTCTCTCTCTCTCCAGACTATTTTTCTTTTGAGAGTTCATACCCTCTTGATACACATGCATACACATGCAATGTGTTGTCAACCAAATTTTGCTTCTTTCATTTACACCCCCGAAATTTTCTAAGTTCTTATTATGAAATCCCCAAACATTCCATTAAGTACCCAATTATGTAAGTGAGTGTTTGTCTAAGTCCTGTATGGGTCCCATATATTTATGAAATTGCTAACGTACCTACTAATTATAAACCATTTCCATTTATACCCTTTTACGGGTACCCAAACTGGTATTAAAGACTAACATATTAAATAATATAATATGAAAATATTGAAACACATATATCAAATTAATCAAATAAGAATGCATCTAGTCATTTAAATTCACTTTAGTTTATCCGACCATTCACTGGATCCCACTTCATAACATGCCCCACCTCACTGGAGACTTTTCAATTGTGTTTTTCACTGAACACTTTCCATGGATGAGTCCTAAGCCTCCCCTTAATTCATAATATACACTAATTATATTAATTAATGCATATTAAAGGATAATTAAACCTTTTTTCTGGGTACGCGTGTTACATTTCTCCCTCCCTAAAAGAAAGTTTGGTCCCCAAACTTGTTCTTACCTTACGAATATATCAATGGAGAATAACTCTCTCTCCCATTTCATCTTCCTGTTTCACATCCAATTACCAACAAGCCTTTGTTCACTTCGGTGCTTCCCAACATATAGTAATTCTGTTATGGAGTGAAGTCGAATCACTTCCTCCTTTAATACCTTATTATAAATATGATTTCTCAAGTCAAGCCCCCTTTTCATCGAATACAATGATGCAAATTGAATTCAATTTACAATTATCATCTCTTTCCCAGTTCTTGAAATACATCTCAGTCTCTAATACTTTTGGATCTTAACTCACTTCTTTATGAATAGTTAATACGGATACCAAACCCCATTGATCTCCAACTCAACCACTAGCAATTACCTTCGCGTTATCAAATTTACTGACTGTAGTCTATTGTGAATTTCAATTATCTGCTTCAATATGTAACCAAATTCTATGACGAACTTCATTACAATCAATAAATTCTTTGATGCCAATGAAACTAGTTTAATCAACATATACCAATCCAGTCTCATTGTTGCCCGTAGAAACTCTATTCTTCACATGTTATACATTCAAAACACGACACTCATTCACAATACATCATCAGTTATTGGAACTCCATACCTACCTGAATACATTCCGATTCTGAACATGTTTGTACACACATCTCAAGAAATTTATACTCACCCTGTCAGATGTTAAAACACAATCTTTCCATCATCCCCACTCGTCGAACAAAAATATCCCATTGCAAATTTATTTCTAGAAGAAAACATTGGTGTCTCCTGTGACCCATCGACTAATTATTTATTCTCAAGGTAGTTACTCATTCATCACCATAGCTTTATCCATTTCCATATTCGTAACTCAGTCAGTGCTCCTACAGTCACATGGTTGGTTGTACTTGTTCCCTTACCAAATACATCTTATTACTAGATCTTCAATTTTTTTTTTGGCCTTCACCAATACAATTCGGTCAAAACAAATCGATGATGATCCCTTCATTATAGACATAGAAGTTCAATTCCCAAAATTCTCTCCCAGTACCGTTAAGATACGTATAAGATAGTTCAAACTTCTCTTAAAATTACACACACATACCATAATATTCTTTCTCAAACCTTCAATTTCTCAATTTCAATCCCTACCCATCTGTTCTCAAGGAGTTGATATAATAGCTAAGTTTTGTACTACTCTTGATCTTACTGAATAGGATAATCTATCATGATCCTCCACAAATTCTAGTAATCTTCCACATTTTTTTTCCTTTTGCTTAGGTAAATATTTGTGTCACATTCCTTGTAAATAGTATAAAGTTCACATTTGTCCCGGTTCAAATAAACAAATTTATAATGCTAAGGTAATTATCATCATCCCCATTCTATAAGTTCATTTCTTGTACACTTCATTGTAGAATTCAGAATCGCAGTTAACGCTTTGATCACCTAACATCACGTCACAAGGTTTGTAATACTCGTATTGGTGTCATAGTAAAGTTTATTTAACCTCCCTTGCTTTGCTCTTTCTAGATTATATTTACTCTTAGATCATTGTCAGAAAACATCCATACTCTTGGAGCTATTAACAATTATATTTTCTAGTTGGATACTTTTTTTTTAACTTGTAACTTCATTCAATCCCAATTATCAATGCCAAATAACCAACAACGCTAATTCTATAGTTAACACTTGATCTTTCTGTCCCAACCTCACAACTCTGGTATACTCCCAAACTATTTCCCGAAGCCTCTATAAGAATATTATCAAAGAAACCCAAAATTTCAAGATTCTAGTGGTACGTTCTTATATCTAACAAACAAATATAAAACAAAGAGGTGAATAGATCTGGAATCCACAAGTACTTTTTTCGGTTATGAACCAAATGAAAACTATACCTGGAATATCTATATCAACTGTGGTGGTCCCCTCTTGCCTAAGTTGGAAATATCTACCTTGTCGTTGTTCCCTCCTTTATGGTTGCTGTTGCACAAATCCTTGAGTAGTAGCACTAGTGGTTGAGAAACCAGAACCTCCCGGTTGCCTATTAGGACATTCTTTAGCATGATGTCCATATTCACCATATACATAGCATTTACCTCTACCTCCAGTGTTTCGATTCGGGCACTTCCTTACAATATGTCCAGGTCGATTATAATCATTACAAATGGTAGAGGACATGTAACAAGTTCCCTAATGATTCTTCTGACAAATCTGACATCTTGGCCTATTCCCACCTGAACCACTACTTCCTGATGAATTTTCTGAACTCTATCTTTTAAAACCCCCTGACCTTGAATTTGACTTTTCCCCGGCCTTTTACCTTGCTGACTTTGTTGACCCTGTTGGCCTTGTAAACTAGTTTGATATCCCATGTCCCTATCAACAATGTAAGCGATGTCTAATGCCCCAGCGAAGGTCTGAGGCCGAAATACAGTCACTCACCCCCGAATATCACTTCTAAGTCCTGCCACAAACTTCCTTGCTTTTATCTTCTCAGTTGATACAATATCCCCAGCAAACCTTGCCAAACTTGTGTATTGTGCTGAATACTCTCGAACCGACATTCCACCCTGTATTAACTCCATAAACTCTTGAGCTTTCTGATCCTGGAACGATTCTAGAAAATATTGTTCGTTGAATGTCTCCAGGAATTGATTCCAAGTAGTCGGTTGTCCTGGCCCCAACTTGGTATGCCACCAATACTGTGCCTCATCCTTCAATGTATCAGTTGTAAATAACACTTTCTGCTCCTCCAGGCATGGTAGTACTCTAAAGATTTTCTTCATATCGAAAATCCAGAAATTCGCCCTCATCGAATCAACTTTCCCTCGAAATATCGTCGGCTTTTGCTTGTAAAATTGTGAAATAGTAACCACTTCCTCCCTTGGATTCAGATTAGGTCATTCACATCTTTCCTTGGTAACCTATGTTTCTGCTATTCTGACCAAACCTTCCAAAACTCGTTCAACCCTTTCCATTTATTTCGACGACGATGGATCATTTTCTTGATTACCCCCATACATTTTACTTCTCTATTACCCACAACATAATATTCATATACATGTTACTTTGTATAAATTAAAATTCATGCTAAACAACATTAAAGCATGTTGAGTAAACGTGTATGCATGATCGTGTAGTTACGTATAATTTTTTTACACATCGTATTCGCCACTCGTCCCAAAGGCTCTAGCCTATTGCTCTGATACCAAAAATTGTCACACCCCAACCCACCCTAGTGGATTAGGACACGTGTAACAAGACTACACGCACCCAAAATACAATAATAAGCAAGAACCCATGTTAGTTATGAAGAAAAACATGATTTGAACCAACATAAAAGGGCTTGATGAAACAAAATAGCCCCAAGGGCAAAATGGTCATTTAGAAAATATAGAAAAATTTGATACCAAAAGATAGATCTTTGAGTTCGGGTTCCAACGCAAAAAAAGGTGCTCAAATCTGAATTTTTTAGAAAGAGTTATATCTGTTTCCGTAAAAGCCGTCAAAAAATGTTTTTGCAATCACTATTATGGGCAGAGGGGTGTTCCACCGGTCAAACTGCCCCTTTCAATCGGTCCAAGAAACCCCTGGACCATTTTTTCTCCCATTTAACATTCTTAAAAGTCCCCAAACTCAAAAGGCATTTGGGGCTACTCCCCAACCATTTTAGAATCACTAAAAAGTGCTCGAAAGCATTGCAAACTCATTGAATCACACAACTGTTGAAAGGTTTCACTCCTAATCACTTCATGAACCATTCAAAAACCATTCAAAGTATTGTAACTAGTTTTGAACTCATGTACAACATATTTGAAAGTGAAGGTAGAAGCGACTCCATGAGTCCAGGTCAACATTACTAAGCTATTAGATGTTCAAATCTGTTATACAACCGACTAATGTGATCTGATTCACAACAAGTTTAGCTAAAGCTAGTTCGATTACAAAACAAAAATCTAAACGATATGGACATATACTACAAGTGATCTCTCCTCAAGCTCCCCTCGATTCCCATAATTCATTTCTCACCTCCGATCCTCTCCTCTTTCCATACCTGCGATGGTTATTTGATTAACCACACATATATAGATTTGTTTAAGCTTTCGCTTAGTGAATGAGCTAATCATGTGTTTGAATCTAGTAAATATTCTAATGCAACAACCATTCGTGTAAAACATAATTTATAGTCTCCATACTACCAAGCATTGGTTCACCCGGCTCCACCGCTTATATCATTATCTTTTTATCCCTACACAACGGATTTATTCTTGCCCTACACAAAGGGCTTAATTTTACCCCTACACAAAGGGTTTATTCTTACCCCTACACAAAGGGCTTTTCTTTTTCTTATTGCAATTTCATACTTGGTGAACCATTACAAGGTAACCTTCGACCCACATAATCACATAAACATATAACCAACTCAACATGGCAATTATTGAACATTTAGACATGCTTTTCCATTTTCTAGCATAAAGATGCTATAACAAATATAGATTCAACCTACTAAAATTGATATTGGCACATTAAACATATTTATACATTCTAAAATGAGATTAGAATCACTCACCTTAGCCAATTAATCACAAGTGTGATCTCTTACAAGTCAAATTTAGTGATTTCAACCCAATTTTAGCCTTTTCCCAAATTCCTACACATTGCATGTGAATTACACCAATTAACCCAAATTGGGTCATGAACAATTTATCAAGAACTTCAATGAAATTTACATCTAAGTGTAGGTCTTACCTCCTAGACCACAATTATGCCTTCAATTTAAAATATAGGTGCCAATTGCTAGATGAATCTTCAAGAAAACTACCAAAATCCTTGCTTTGATTGATCTCTAGCAAAGTTCTTCAATTTCCTATACATTCATGTATGTATGTGAATATATATCAGCCCACAAATTAATTGGGTCTTCCAAAAATCCATCTCTAAACTAAAATTAAAGGCTCTATTGTAATCTACTCACCTCTACGATGCCAAAAGTGGCTTCGGTTCGCGAATTGAACAAACGGCGGCGACGGAATGGCATAAAAAAACAACGGAGCTCTCTTCTCTCTCTCCCTTCTCGCAGACTTCTCTCTCTCTCCAGACTATTTTTCTTTTGAGAGTTCATACCCTCTTGATACACATGCATACACATGCAATGTGTTGTCAACCAAATTTTGCTTCTTTCGTTTACACCCCCAAAATTTTCTAAGTTCTTATTATGAAATCCCCCAAAAATTCCATTAACTACCCAATTATGTAAGTGAATGATTGTCTAAGTCCCGTATGGGTCCCATATATTTATGAAATTGCTAACGTACCTACTAATTATAAACCATTTCCATTTATACCCTTATACGGTTACCCAAACTGGTATTAAAGGCTAACGTATTAAACAATATAATATGAAAATATTGAAACACATATATCAAATTAATCAAATAAGAATGCATCTAGTCATTTAAATGCACTTTAGTTTATCCGACCCTTAACTGGGTCCCACTTCATAACCTGTCCCACCTCACTAGGGACTTTTCAACTGTGTTCTTCACTGGACACTTTCCATGGATGAGTCCTAAGCCTCTCCTTAATTCATAATATACACTAATTATATTAATTAATGCATATTAAAGGATAATTAAACCTTTTTCCCATGTACGAGTGTTACATTATGTGAAATGCATGGTGTCATGTTTATGTGAGCATGTTTATTTGATTATTTGGATCAAAGGAATACTTGTATGAATCCGGCATGAGATTGTTTTGTGGTGATGACCACTTGTTGCCGACAACAACATTAGATTTCACCGGTGTGGCATGGGTCATTAGCCTGTGCCGTGGAATATTGGGGGAGTCGCGGACTTGCGGGTAGTGGCGGAGGAAATACTTGCTTATCCGGAGATCATTTTATTTGTTGAGTGGAATATAAACATGATATGTCATCCGTGTACTTGATTGATATCTCTCACTAAGCATATAGCTTATATATTGTAGTGGTTATTGAATAACCATTGTAGGTGAGCACGGTGGCGAGAATCCAGGGAGATGAACAAGGGGTTCGTAGTGACGAGGAAGCTTGTAAATGTAGAAGCTTATATCCATAGTTGTTTTTGAGTAAAACTTGTAATTTGTAATAGCTAACTTGGGTTGTACTAAAACTTAGTAGATTATGTTAGTTTTGGTTTAATCGATCCAAGACTCATGTAAATCTTGTAACCGGAGCTTAAAATGTTGTTGGTACCTTTCATACTTTGCTAATATAGTTTAGAGCATGTTTGAGTGGAAGTTTGGTTTAAGAAAACATGTTTTGGTTGATCTTGAGGGAATTAGGAGTATTTGGGAGAGATTTGAGAGTATTTGAGAGAGTCAGCATTGCACATCTTCATATTCATGGTATAAAATCATGTTGGGACTTTTCAAACTCTTGTTTCTATGGTTTGAATATGTTAGTTGTGAGTTTGGATCAAAAC
Organism: Hydrangea macrophylla; assembly: GCA_033977485.1. Lineage (NCBI taxonomy): Eukaryota > Viridiplantae > Streptophyta > Magnoliopsida > Cornales > Hydrangeaceae > Hydrangea > Hydrangea macrophylla. The sequence goes on along the minus strand of CM066988.1, from coordinate 109,783,116 downwards.
TCATATGTTTTGTTTGATTTTGTGAGAATTGGGGGTGTTTGAGTATTGTAGCATTTGTGGATCTTGTTTAATGTTTGGAAACATGTTAATATATCTTGGAAATGGTTTGGAAAGATTTTGGAATGGTTTTGAAATGTTTTTGTTAAGTTTCATGAAGTTTGGTTAGGTTTTTTGAAAGTGTTTGGAATCTGCAGAATAAGATAAACTGCTGTCAAAATGAGTGCTGCAGAATCCGGATCAATCCGAGTCTTGAGCGGATTGATCCGGTGCCTCTGGAGGGCCAAAAATGAGGTTCTGTCAAAACTGGATCGATCCGGTTTTAGGGCGGATCGATCTGCAGGTCATTTTGCTGCACTGTCGACTTTTACATGAGTCTTGGAGCGATTAAACCAAAACTAACATAATCTACTAAGTTTTAGTACAAACCCAAGTTAGCTATTACAAACTACAAGTTTTACTAAAAAACAACTGTGGATATAAGCTACTACATTTACAAGCTTCCTCGCCACTACGAACCCAACGTTCATCTCCCCGGATTCTCACCGCCGTGCTCATCTGCAATGGTTATTCAATAACCACTACAATATATAAGCTATATGCTTAGTGAGAGATATCAATCAAGCACACGGATGACATATCATGTTTATATTCAACTCAACAAATAAAATGATCTCCGGATAAGCAAGTATTTCCTCCACCACTACCTGCAAGTCCACGACTCCCCCAATAGTCCATGGCATAAGCCAATGACTTACGCCACACATGTGCGGTCTAATGTCGTTGTTGGCAACAAGTGGTCGTCACCATGGAACAATCTCATGGATGCTTTCCTTTGATCCAAATAATCAACTAAACATGCTCACATAAATATGACACCATGCTTTTCACATAATTACAACTAAACATGGGTAATTAAGCTAAATAGGCATGTAATTAACATCCACATGAATATAACCATGAATCTCATCCAAAAACAAGATTGAAACCACTCACCTCTTTGTAATTGGTTCCTAGTTGTGAAATTAAAGCCCAAATCTACTCCGGGTTCAATTTCTACATGAATTCGGCAAACTACGGATTACCGCTCCAAATTGGGTCATGAGAAATACGATAATTATACTTAATAAAATCAGTACTAAAACGTAGAACTCACCTCTACGAGTTTGAATCCGGTCTCAGAATTGAAATTGGGTGTCGAACGGCGTGTCGATTGACGTCGAGAAGCTTCAGCAAACCCCCGTCTCTTTTCCTCTCTAACCGACCCAATTTGGAGAAGAAGAAGATATGAACATCTTCTTGTATCCACAGCTTATGTATATGCTTTACAATTTTATTATGAAACCCACCTATTTTTTAGTTATATACAAATTTACCCCCAACTAGTTTTATATCCAACTATTTAGTCCTCCAAAACTTAAGTGGGTATTTGTCTATGTTTCGCGTGGGTCCCATAAGTGGTTCCACATAATTTTATGAAGTTTCTAAGTAGTATACTAATTAAGTAGCGTGTTCAATTCGTTCTCACCAAGGTATTCCAAATGACCACATAATTGGTCTCTAACAATAAACAATATATTCTAAACAACATATAAATATTTCACATATGCCTTAATAAATATTTAAGCACATAAGGGTAATTCCGCATTCTTGTCCCATCACAATGGAACTTCATCAACTCATGTCCCAATTTGGAACTGCCACATTGGCCAACATTGGGTTCCCAAACTAGACACCAACAATCAACTTGTGAGTTAAAACTCACTTAACATGTGTTAATAAATACCAATTAATTATGCTAATGCATGCTAAATCGTAATTAACGAGTAATCATGGGAGCAGGTGTTACATATACAATAACATTTAGACTCTTTGCTACCCTCTGTCCCCTTGCTTGGCTTGCCCTCTATCCACTTGTTTAAGTTAAACCACCATCCATTGCTTGACTTGTACCACCATCAACAAATTGTCTTGCTCTTTGTGAGGCTGGTTGATAGGCCCTCTTGTTGCATGTATGTGAGTTGTGACCAACCATGCCACACTTCCTACAAGTCATTGTGATGCCTTATTTTCCAAGCTTGGCTCATCAACTTCCCTTCTCCTAAGCTTTTTTGGCCTTACAGGCTGCCTTCGGTAAATAGGAGGTAATGCAGGTTGAATACCTGACTTTGGCCACATTTTGTATCCATTCATTGGATGGATGATATTCCTATAAGTCTTCGTGAGGTCTCCTTTATGTAGTAATGATGGACATATTATTCATAAGGTGTACCACACAGGCAGAAAATAACTAAGATATCATGACAACATGGAATTCCTGTGAGGTCCCATCGTCTACAAGTATAACTTTGATCATCAAGAATCACCACATACTGATCACCCATGGAACAAAGAATTTGAAATTCGTTATCACCAAATCACTTTAGTATGCAACCACCAGAATCCACCTTATTCTTCTCTAAGATCTTTTGGATGGTAGGACATAGAGTACCTTCATACTTCATATTCTTCCTTCTTCTATTTTGCATTATTTCCATCAACAAACATCTTATGGTTTCTAACATAGTGAATATAGGTTTATCCCTTGCCTCAAGGATAAACCCATTGAAGCATTCATACAAATTGTTAAGAAGAATGTCACACTTTAGGTATGCTACAAAATGGGACTTGGTCCAAGTAGATGGTATCTTCTTTGATAACTATGCATATGTAGCTGGATCCATCTGCTTGAGCACCCCTATGTGAAACTCAAATTGAGAGACAGTAGTCGCATTAGCAGCATTCCATATTACAACTTTCAATGCCTTCCCTTTAAAATTCCTAATGTCTTGAAAGTTGGCGCACACAAAATCTGTTGTGTATATCTGACAGGATCTCATGGAATGTTGGTACCAAACCTTGTTGCGAAATGCACACAAAAGAACCAAAGTTAGAAAAATCATGATCGACAAGAAACAAAATGCACACAAAATCCATAATATATATTTACCTTCTGCTGATCTGAAATAAAGTACTCCAGTCATGCAGATTGTAAATCCCAGTGTTATCAATAAGTAGCTCAAGAAATTATGTCCAACTACTCTTGTTTTCACTTTTTATTATTCCATATGCTATTGGAAATGAGGAGTTATTTGCATTAATGCCAACTGCACTTAGTAACTGTCCACCGTGGGGACCATTTAGATGGAAACCATCTAAACCAACCAATGGCATGCATCCTGCAGCAAAACCACCAAGACATATGTACAACCTCTTAAATATTGCTACACTATCCATATCAGATCTAGCAATCTTCATTTTAGCAGTTGTTTCAGGGTTGGTCCTCCTTAGTTCTTCACAATAATCCCACAGTTTACTATATTGCTCGTCATGTGATCCCTCTATCAACAACCTTGCTTTTCTCTTTGTTCCGTATAACTGATCATTAGAATCACCAACAACATATTCCTCCGCACTATATCTCTAAATGCACTTATAGGTCAGGCTTGATTTGATCTTATCTTCTCAACGTACTTTGTCGAAAGCCATGTTGATTTCATATTTATGTTATAGAATTCTCTACCACAATTATATTCATCCTTGAAACTCTAAATTTGTGTTGCTTTTTTCCCCCTTTTCATTGATGCAAAGAACATCCACTTACAACCTTCTCTGCACTTAGCCCTAACCCTTCTGCCCTCATTTGTTTACAAACTTTATATTCTTTCCATGCTTAATAGCGTACTCCCTTATAGTTGTGTCATACCTGTCCCGAAACATAAGCATTTTAAATACATAATTTACATTTTGAGAATTATTAACGTGGTTTAATAATTGTGAAAGTGGTTGACGTGGGTCAACGTTGAATGTCAATCGAGGACACGATAATGTGAAAATTCATGAGAAACTTTGCATTAATAAATGGCATTTATATGACTTAAATGTTATTTGAATTATCTAGTATTTGTGAATAGTGATTTTATTTGTGTAGTGTACTTTCTGATAATTTGATCTTGATTTAGATCACTTTGAATGTTATAGTGAGAACGTAAGTGATACATTGCATAAAAGGTAGGTTATCTAAAAATTCCATGAAAATAGTTTCCAGAACGTAATTACGAACCCAAACAGAACTTAGACAAAAACTTTTATGAATTATAGATTTTCAATCGGGAATCGATGACTTAGATGTTTAAGACGTTTCGGGAAATAATTGAAAGATTTGAGAACTCGTGGGGAGTTAAACGCAATTTTTTAGAGTTTCACATTTAAATAGAGGAGTTCAAGATATTTTCATAAATATTTCAAAATCTAAATATCTAAGGAGAGAGGTGATAAAGGAGATTATTGGCTACGGACTTCACGGCGCCAAACGACAAACTTATGTTCATCAAATTTTCTCCAAATTTATATTTTCAAACTCCTCAGGGTAAGGGCTACATTTTGATACTCATTATGCCATGTTTGGCTAAATTTTATAAAAATTCTAATTTTGGAATTTTGGAAAAAATCATGTAAAACTAGTAGGATTCACTTGTAATCAGAGATCTGGCATAGAATCGAACTTCTAGTACTTTCCTTAAAGTTATAGAACCATAGCTCAAGGTATAAATTCTACACCTATGTTTTATAGGAAATTTCCATGTTTTGAATATCCGGTTTGATATTTTGAATCTGGGCAAAATTCATATATTAATTAGGCTCATTAAATATGCACGTGAAAATGCAAGAAAAGCATGTATATGTATATATGTGAGCATGCTATGTGTTTATATGGGTTGAAGGGGAGGTTGGTGCAATTTCATTCCAGGGGTAAGCTCCTTGATGTTTGAGGATTAATTGTAGCGATGGCTATAGTGCATGGTTTGGGAGAAGGCCCTGCCAGGGCACTTGGATGAGTGTTTGGGAGAAGGCCTTCCACGACATCGGTTCCATGGTTCCATTACCGGATGAATGTGTATATCTCTCCCTAGAGACTAGTCTATATGAGTGTCGATATTAAAACATGAATTGTCATATATGCATTTGTTTAAAGTTGTGCACTTAGCATATAGCTGAGTAGTGGAGACTTACTCCATTGCAGGTGATAAGAAAAAAGGAAAGAAGAAGCGAGAAGAGTGAGGCTGTGGGGACGACGGGGTTGCTCTTGTTTATGTTTTGTTTTATTCCATTTCAAATGATGTAAAATGAGTTTTAGAGAAGTTAGAACTATATACTTAACTTAGAAATCTCAGAATGGAATTGTAGTGTTGTAATATGTAATTAGAAACCCTTGAACTTATGTTTTGGATGTGTTGTAATACAGTTAAGACTAGTTTGGTATAAGTTTTGCATGTGTGTTTTAGCCTTGGATTAATTTGGGTAAACTTAGAAATATGATTTCTGCAGACTGTTCAGTAAATCAGGAAACAGTCGACTGGGTGCTTTAGTTAGACAAAAAATCTTTCCTAGTTTTTAAAAAGCAGTGGACTGGATTGCTCACACAGTCGACTGGAAGTTGTTTCAAAATGGGAGTTACTGGAGGTTTGAGTCCAATCGACCGGATGAGTCCCAATCGACTGGGAATTTTGACCCTACAGTCGACCGAACATGGATCAGTCGACTGGATTGGATTGCTGAGATTTTATATTTTCTACAATTTCCAAAGCGACCGACTGGAGCCCCGACGCAGTCGACTAGATTGATGTCTTCAAAAAGGTTGGTTTCTGTAAGTGTTTTAAAAAAGAAAATTTGTTTTTATAACTATGAAATTATGATTTTCTACTTTTTTGTTTTTCCACTACTATAATGTTGTAATTGAATTGGTTGAGCCTTGGTGGCGAGTCACGTGTCCTATCTAGGGGTGTCAAACGGAGCAACCCGCCCCGCCCCGCCCCACCCCACCCCACCCCACCCCACCCCACCCCGCCATTCATGCGAATTAGGCGAATTTGGACGAGTCACGGGGCGGGTTGGTGAGGCAAGCGAGGCGGGGCGGGGCGAGTTGACTCGTTAGGGTAATATTGCTAATTCGACCCAACCCATAGATTCGCGGGTCTACGGGGCGGTGTGGGGCGGGGCGAGGCAACTCGCGAATTAATTCATGGGTTGGTTGGTGGGTTGATCCGTGAGTTAGCCCACGAGTTAACCCACAAATTGATTCGCGGGTTAACCCACGGGTTAACCCATCTGGCCCATCCATCTCAAATTTTCACGCTTAGACTGTTACATTTTCAAGCTATTACTTAGACAACTTAGACTGCTTAGTTTGTTGAGCAAAAAAAAAAGACTGCTTAGTTTGAAAAAATAAATAAATAATAAATAATAAATAAATAAAGTGAAACGTGGTTGTGAGTTTCAGAGTCTGTGACATTTTTGTAATGTGGAAATGGAATATTATATAATTTATATTCTACACTTTATTATTTATATAATACTTTTGGATTTCTTTTTGTGATGCCTTCAACAGTTTTTTTTAGAAACAATTTTTTAATATGTAACAACTTTTTAGAAACTGTTTTTTAGGATTATGTAACAGTTTTTTAAATTTAAAAACAATTTATTAAAATCTTAAATAGTTTCTATAAAACAGTTTTTAAAAATCAGTTTATTAAAAATAATCAAATTGAAGTAATTGTAAAAAAATTCATACCTTACTAATTTTTTGACGAATTGGATCCTTGTATCATTCCCTATAGTAGGCGGGGTATTTACCCCAAAACCTCTCCGATGCTTAAGTAAGTAAAGTTATAAAAATAAATAATCAAATTGAAATAACTGTAAAAAAAATTCATACCTTACTAATTTTTTGACGAATTGGATCCTTGTATCATTCCCTATAGTAGGCGGGGTATTTACCCCAAAACCTCTCCGATGATTAAGTTAGTAAAATTATAAAAATAAATAATCAAATTGAAATAACTGTAAAAAAATTCATACCTTACTAATTTTTTGACGAATTGGATCCTTGTATCATTCCCTATAGTAGGCGGGGTATTTACCCTAAAACCTCTCCGATGATTAAGTTAGTAAAATTATAAAAATAAATATTCAAATTGAAATAAATGTAAAAAAAAATCGTACCTTACTTATTTTTTGACGAATTGGATCCTTGTAGTTGTATCATTTCTTATAGTATAATTACTCATTATCGATGTCTAAATTTGCAAAATCTTGGACAATGTCATCCTTCTGTTGTTGCATTCGGTATTGTGCATCCTCCCAATCTTTCAAGCACATAATGCAATCCAACATATCCGAGGATAATCTGCTCCTCTTTTTGTCCAACACTCTACCACCTGCACTAAACGCAGATTCTGATGCGACTGTAGAAACAGGAGGGGTTAGTAGATCACGAGCCATATGGGAAAGCACGGGAAAATTCCTTTCGTGTGTTCGCCACCAACTAAGTGTATCATAATTTCGAAGTTCATCTTCGGATATAAGCATTAAAAGATTTGTATTTAAATACTTATAAAGATCATTGCGAGTAGAACCACTTGTAGTTTGAGTGGACATAATCCTCTCATTCAGGGCTGCCCATGATGGATCATTGGAACTATTGCATAATTTCACTGGACATGAAGAGGAGGTACTTGAACCTGTATCATATCTACTAGCATATGTATTGTACATAGAAGTTAAATTTTGCTCCACTTCTCGTATTGTAATACAAGGTTCAATATCTAAAAATTGTGCAATTCCATTGTGGACACCGGAATTCCACCACTTCGTTATGTTTTGAAAAGGAATTTGACTTGGATCAAAGAAAAGAAAATGGTCTGTTGAAAACAGATACAGAGTCGCCACTTGGTCTTTAAGGAACCAAGAAACCTAATTTTGACTCACCCAAATGGATAAAGGGCACCGGCCCTTCATAACCAAAGAACTTGGTTCGGGGTTTTGGTACGAGAGAGGAAGGAGCCTTTGTCGCGACTAAAACACCCTCAACTCGCCCCGTCTTTCGACGGGCCTCAATTAGCATCCAAATAATCATCTTATACTATGTATGGTTCGACAAATAATACTACGATAGTATATTACATCACATAAGAAACTTGAAATGGAAGATCTAAAGATAAGATATCATTCATAAGATCTAAGCCAAATATCACACAATGCGAAGTGAAAGATCACACAAATAAACCTAGGAAAAATCGTCTAATCATATATCAATTAATCAAGTTTTCCTAATCTAAAGGGGACATGAATTGTTCTTGAAACAAATAAACAAAGAAATCAAAATATGCTTAGCAAACTAGTATGATGCATGTTATTCTTTGATAAAAGAAGACCTCTCAATCCCCGGGATGGATGAGAAAGGATGATTAGATCAAGGGGAAGTATGAGCGAGTGATCGAGTTCATTCCTTATAATCTCCTTAGATTAAGAGTTACAAAGACCCCAAATCTTGCATGAATGCAATGTATGTATCTAAAGTGTGCAAAGGTTGTAGTGTGTTTTGTGTACATGGATTTCTAGAATGACTTAGAAGTCTAAAATGTGTATGAATGAATGAATGAAATTAACATGGGATATGTAAAAATGTAGTATGAACTACTTCCTAAGATATGAACTAATTTGGAATGCATATAAGCATCAAATCAAAGAATGAAAGTTAAAGTATACTTGCTGTGAATAGTGGACAGAACAGTAGCATGATCTTTTGGAATTTGAAAAGAGGGGTTAGGAATGTTTTTAATGCATGATTTTTTATGGAGATGTTTCTTATTGTGTCTAGAACACAACCCAAAAGGCCAATCTTGAATAGCTATCACAGATTGAGAGAAATCATATAAACAACAGAGGTCACTCAGAAACAGAGTTCGTACTGTTGACTAAAATGTTGAAAAATCTTAGAAAATGAAAACGAATGATCTAGAGGCCCATTTTATACAGACAGTTTCCTAAGACATTGAATTTTAAGGGAAAAATAAGTTAGGACCACCCCTTTTCGAAAAGTTTTCTGGAAAAGAGGTCGTAAGTTGACCTAGCTGCTGTGACAGCAAAAACAGAATGTTTGGAAGGAATGTTGGGACCCAAATGGACCATTTCCAAGTAGTTCCAAGTCAAACCAAAAATCATGGGTGTTCTCCAATGAGTTAGGAAGACTTTCCAAGTGGCCTTGCATCCATATGTTGAGTATTGAGTTCTAGAGAAATCTTTGAACTCAACCCACTCACTGTTTTGACTCATTGTTTTGAAGATTTTGGAGAAAACAAAGTTTTGTTTCTTGAAACCAAATGAGAGGGATTGAGAGGGGTTTTGAAATAGATGTTTTGAAAACATGTTTTCAATACTCAACAAGGATTATAGCCACTCAAAATGTCAACATCAAACTCATCATCAAGAACCTCCAAGATTGTTGGAGAGATTTATTTTTATTTTTGAACATAACTTCAATACATTTCAAGAATACCTTGGAAGTATTGAGGTTATGATCATCATCTATCAAACATGTTTTTGAGGTCAAGAGCTACTATCCATAAGGATTCACTCACCCCAAACTTCATGTCATCACTTAGATGATGATGAACTAGTAAGTAAATAAAGAAAAGAAAAAGAAATGAGATAAGGAGAGATGAACATATATATAATCAAAGCAAGTAAATAGCAATCAATAGATGATAATCAATGTGATTTTGGACTTGTAGCTTGGTGTTTCACTCATAGATTTTGACATTTGGACATAGAAGTAGCTTCCTATCTCATGAATGCTCAAGAATGAGGGTTGGAGTGGACTTTGAATGTGAAGTATATAGAAGGATGATGGAAGAAAACAAGAATAAAACTCATTTTCTTATGGAAAATCAATGGGAGAAGCTCCCTTTCTCTCTTCTAAACCTATCTCTATCTCTCTTCTTCTCTACAACTTTTCAAGCTTTGCACTTGGCCCTCTCAAAATGAAGAGTAATGGGGGGTTTAAATAGGCCAATTTGGGGTGGTTTTGGGGTTTTAGAAGTACTCCCATTGGTCCCAAACAACTGTGAACATAAAACTATGTCGTTTTGGCTTTCAATTAATCAAATTGGACCCCCCAAAAAATTACAAAAATGGACTCTGCGAGGGATGAGTGCCGCGGCGGCACTGGACCAGTGCCGCGGCGGCACTGCTCCTCAGACGCCCAGAAATTTACGTTTAGGCCCCCAGAGGTTCCGGTATTCGCGAAAAGGCCCTATTTTGTCCGAAATTCACAGAAAATGCATACAAACTCGAAATTGAGGTTGTGATATACCGTTGGAAAGGTAATGGAGTCTACTTTACATAAAAAATAGTTCGGGGATAGGTCAATTTGAAAAGTTTTGCGGTATTTGCGATAAAAGCTGATTTGATCGCCTTTTTCGCCTTTGGAAATTCATAATAAACTCGTTTTAAATCCAAAAATTATGTGCGATATACCGTCGGAAAGCTATTGACCTCTAGTATCCATGAAAAATATTTGAAAATTGTTTCGGTGCCCCGATTCCAAAGTCAAATCTTGGTCAAACTGGTCAAACCTGGGATTCCCGGGAAGTTCTGAGAACCTCCGGGAGCTCCCAGGAGTCGACGTTTTCTCGCGATTCTCTTTTAAAACTCATTTTAATACTTTTCTAATGATTCCGGTGAATTCGGACGATTTCGGTCAAACTTGGTCAAACTTGGTCAAACTCTGGTCAAACCTGGTCAAACCTTGGTCAAACCGATCAACGGGGACTTTCGGGGAACTTCCGGGACTTCCGGGGGTCTCTGGGAGCTGACGATTTCATTCAGTTTTACTTAAAAACTCATTTTATCATTTTTCTTACGACATAGCATGTTTTCAGAACTTTGGGACCAAATCTGGGAGTCTTCGGGCTTTCAGGGGTATTTTGGTCATTCTGAGCATTCTGAGAGATAGAGCTGACTTCCAAGAGTCCTTTTGAGTCTTTTACGATCATTGTGAACCACCAAGCTATGGGTCTCCTAAATCTGATAGCCGACAAAATGGGGTGTCTACATCCATTTATTAATGTTTCAAGACCCTCTAGTTTAATTCTAGGGTCCATAACAGTAGCATAACAAAAAAGAGGAGGAATGCATTGAAAATATTTTTTAATTTTTTTCATCATTTCTGCATTTATTGAGAAAAACCGATCATCGTCTTTACGCTTATAAAAGGAATTTGCAATATTGAACAAGTGATTAAGGACAATACAAGTAGTAGGATAATAAACACCACTGCAAGCATTTGTAGCATCATAAAATATTTTCAAAAAAGTAACATAATCACCAACCATTTCCCAATCATCTAAAGATAAGTACAAATCATTTTGTTTTGTATGCAAATATTCACTAATAACATCATTATATTTTAAAGCACGTTCAAGCATGAGATAAGTTGAATTCCAACGATTTTTAGTATCATGCATCAATTTTTTTGGTTTTTTACCAAAATCTTTACACACTTTGAGATACTCTTGTACTCGTGAAGGAGATGATGTAATAAAAAGTATACTATCTCTAATTTTTTTAATATCCATATCAATTACTTTCATACCGTCTTGAACACATAAATTAATAATATGACAAACACAACGCCCATGAAAAAGAGTGGCACCATTGAGAGGCCGCATGTTAGTTTTAAATAAGTCAATTGCGGCGGAATTTGAAGTTGCATTATCGAAAGTAATTGATTCGTGTTCAATATTGCATTTTTAACTTCATGATTTTACCCTTATTGGACACGAATTATCACTCACACGGGGAGATTTAATGGATAAATTGCACTTTTGTTATTTTTGTTGTTGTTCACTTTTTCATAGTAATAATCTCTTTCTTGTAGGTTTTGTAGGCTTGGGTGAAGTGGAACCCAACCTTTGTGGCAATCTGGGTATAGAAAAGGGGCAAGCAATCAAGCTCAGAAGAGGCGGATCGATCCGGCTCAAAGAGGGGATCGATCCGCGTGTTTAAAAGGAAGTTACTGGCAAATCCTGAAGACCCGGATCGATCCGCGGTTGTGAAGGGATCGATCCGCGTTCTGGCGCGGAGATTCTGCTTCCCCAAATGATAAATGGATCGATCCGGCTGTTTGCCTCGGATCGATCCGCGGCCACAGAAGATCTCTTCTTTTTTTTGTTTTACAACTTTGCCATTGTTTGTATAGGGTATAAATAGTTAGAGATTAGTTTTTGTTAGGGTGAGCTTTTATTTTACTTAGTTTTTTTTCTTAGGTTGTAAGCTCCTCCTCTCTAATTCCCCCTCATCACTCTCCCCCATTACTCCTCATCTACCCACATTTACTTCCATCTAGTGTTAGAGAGAGAAGAATGAGTGAATGCATTACACATTTGGAAGCTTTTAATTGAAGAATCTCTTGGATTTCCTATGGCATTTATGGTGATGTTTTCTAGTTGGTATAATCTCTCTTTCCCTCTCTTAAATTTTGTTATCATTTTAATTATGAGTAGCTAAATCATGTAGGTTGGGGATCATAAACCCACCATTGGACCCATGTGTTTTGATTGTAGGTCTCTCACACTTGATAGCATATCTAGAGTTCATGGGTGTACGGTTTGAAGTTTTGAGACCCCACTTCCAATGTCAAGCATTGGAAGTTGTTAAATCTCTAAACTCTAACCCTATACCCATGTATTGCATTGGAACATCTATCTAGCATGTTGGTTGACTACCACATGTTTGATAGTTTGTCACAATGGAATTTTCTACCCTAGAATGTGTTACAAGTATGAGAGCCATAAGTTGTTTGGTCCAAGGTGGGAGAATGCTCCCCAACCTCAATTTCTCCTCCACCAAGACCCTCCATTGTTAATTAAACTTAGATTTATCTTAAATTTACCTTTTTTTTTATGATGAATAGTCATTGTAGTATAATTGTTTACAAACCCAACCAAACTCAAAGTCGAAAAGACTCACTTTTATTTCTTAGTTTGTTAATTGCTCCTTGTACGGTAATTGGTTATTAAGCGTTCAACAAGCATTGTTGCAATCCAATCCCTGTGGACTCGACACCCTACTTCCAACATACTACGTTTTTAATAGGGTTAAATAAGAACTTGATTGTGACGTAATCAAAATGGCGCCGTTGCCGGGGATTGGCGTTGGTAACAACCTTAGGTCGCTTAGTATCTAATTATAGTGCTTTTACTTTTAACCTTCGTTGCTTTCGTGTTGAGTGTCTTTGAAGGAATAGCCTTTAGGTGAAAATCAACTGCTTTGCACAATGTCAAATCCGAGCAACGCAGGTATGACTAACCCCTTTGCAGTGAATTCTAATGTCAGTTCTTCTAGTAGTAGTAGTGGGTCGTTTTGGCGGCCCCCTACCACATCCTCACCATCATTCACTCAAAATTCGCACAGTACCAGCCACCGAGAGCCGGTAGTTGATGCATTTTCGGATCATGCCACGTTTGCCACCGAGGGCGAAACTCCCATGGATCGATTCCATCGGGAGCAATGGGATCAACACAATCCCGCTCCTCCACCTAGGTATCCGCCGCATCAACCACCTCCTTATCAACATCCTTATGCCCCTCCACCTCCTCAAATGGATCAAACTTTTGGGAGAACGATCGGGGATTACCTTCAACCCGAGACCGTGTCTTCCCCATTTTGCATAACATTCCCGTACAATGCAGGGGTGTTTCGATTTAAACCAGGAATGATCAATCTCTTACCCAACTTTCATGGGCGAGAGAACGAGGACCCCTACAAGCATATTCGGGAGTATGAGGACATATGTGGGACATTTGAACAACAAAGATGCACACCCGAGCTCATAAGGCTCAAATTGTTCACATTTTCCCTCAAGGATAGGGCAAAAGATTGGTTGGTGACCCTACCCCCAAATTCCATAGGCTCATGGCCGGAACTACAAAAGCAATTCTATAAGGAGTTTTTCCCCATGCACAAAACTCAAGCATTGGTTAAACAAATCCAAAATTTCTCCCAAGGAGAACATGAAACCTTTGCCGAGTGTTGGTGGAGATTTAAGGATCTCCTTAGGAAATGCCCACACCATGGTTTCGACAAATTCTGTCAAATTTCCATTTGTTATGGGGGGTTACAACCCAATACCAAGCAGTTAATCGAAACCATGTGTGCCGGGAGTTTCTTGACTCTTGAGGCTGAGCAAGCCGAGGCTCATCTTGAATACGTTTATGAAACTTCTCGCGGTTGGGGTGCATCTAACCCTCATGACCGAACCTTGCCGGTTACCGTGGCCCCATTGAACCATAATCTCTTCTAAGGGCCAAGTGAGGCCGACTCCATTTCGGAACTCACTAGGAAAGTGGAAGCCTTGGAGTCTCAAAAGGTCACCATGACTCCCACTCTTCCCCCAATCCTTGCCCCGGTCAATCCGTCACATTGCTACCTTTGCTATGCTCCGGAGCACTCAACCAACGAGTGCCCCATTCTTCCTCTAGTTCAAAACCAAGCTTTGGAGCAAGCGTGTGCACTTGGGATGAATGTTAGGCCTAGATATAATCCTTCCCAAAATGATGCCTACAATCCTCCCGGGAGGTGGTCGGCACCGGGACTTAACTACCATAATAACAAAGGGGTGAGTGTGGCTCCCCATGTCTCTGCACAACAATTTTGCCCGCATCAACCACCCCCACCACCGTATGCACCTCAAAATTTTGGTGCTCCCGTATCTCAATCCCAAGGACCCCCTTTTGTGCAAAATCAAGGGGGACAACAACCTCCACCCACTTATGTGCCTCCTCACAAGAAAAATTTCGAGGACCATAATCATGGCTTGTCCCAAAGAATGGGCCAATTTGAGCAATCCATACAAGCGATGCAATCATCGCACGCTCAATCAATGCAAGCTTTACAAGCTCAATTGGCTCGATTGCTCCAGAATCAACAAGTAGTTGATAAGGGAAAGCTCCCCGCACAACCCTTCCAAAATCCTAAAGGGCAAATGAATGGTGGGGCCTCCAATTCCAATGGTCCCATTGAACATCTAAAGGGAATCACTACTCTTCGTAGTGGAAAAACCGTGGATAACAAGGTCCAAAAGCCCTCTCAAGAACCACAAATCCACCCAGTTAGAGTTGAAGCCGAACTCGAAGAGGGGGACTCGTCGTCCCCTATTGACTTAGAGCTGGAAGAGGATGTTCCTAAAGTCCCCGACTTCATGGATCAAGAATTTTTGAATCCCGCTCCACCATTCCCTCAAAGGCTCAAAAAGAAGGTCGAGAACAACAAGAATCATGAATTCTTGGAATTGTTTAACAAAGTGGAAATCAATATACCTCTTTTAGAGGCCATTAAACAAGTTCCGGCCTATGCCAAATTCCTCAAGGATCTTTGCACAGTTAAAAGGAAGCTTAACGTCAAAAAGAGTGCCTACATGGCCGCACATGCGAGCTCCGTTATCCTTAACGAAGTTCCACCCAAATACAAGGACCCTGGCTGTCCTACTATAGCATGTGTGATTGGACAACACCACATAGACCGAGCCCTCCTTGATTTGGGTGCTAGTGTAAATCTTCTTCCGTATTCGGTGTATGTCCAGTTGGGCCTAGGAGAGCTTAAGGAGACCCGTGTCACCTTACAAATGGCCGATCGATCCGTTAAGATGCCACGGGGCATTATAGAAGATGTCATTGTTCAAGTTGGTAACTTCTACTATCCGGTGGATTTTATCGTGCTTGACACGCAATCCGTGGTCAATGAGCAATCACAAATTCCAATCATCTTAGGGCGGCCATTCCTTGCTACTGTTAATGCCTTAATCAATTGTAGGAATGGTCTCATGCGCTTAACTTTTGGAAACATGACTGTGGATGTAAATATCTTCTCTCTCTTTAAGCAACCGGATCTCGATGAGGAGGACGGTGATGAAATTTATGAAATCTCTCTCATTGATTCATTGGTGCAAGATTTTTTCAATTTTTCTTGTGATTCCGATGTTAATGATTCTTGCATCACTTCTTCTCTTGATCATACTTATGTGCTTAATGACAACATAACTAGCATCGAACATGTTGAGAAATGCTTGAATAGTGATAATGCTATTGTTGAGTGTGTTCACGAGTTTGCGCGAGAGAATGAGATGAGAGATGAGGAGATAGAGGATGAGGAAGAGGCGAGTGTTGAGCGAATTATCGAAGAGGCCATGTGGACCTCTAACTTCGAAAGATTACCTCCGAGGGATACTTTCCCTCTTCCATCTAATGTTGTCATACCCAAACTTGAGCTCAAAACCTTGCCAAGTCAGCTCAAGTATGCCTTTTTGGGAGAGAGCGAGAGTTTTCCGGTAGTGGTGTCGTCCCAACTTGACCCTTGTCAAGAAGGGAGATTGATGAAGGTCTTGAAGGAACACAAAAGTGCCATAGGGTGGTGCATAGCGGACTTGAGGGGCATTTCTCCGAAGATTTGCACCCACAAGATTTATCTAGAGGATGAAGCCAAACCTTCACGTCAAATGAAAAGGAGGCTCAATCCGAATATGAAAGAGGTGGTGATGGCGGAAGTCATCAAGTTGTTGGATGTGGGGATAATCTATCCCATCTCCGATAGTGAATGGGTGAGCCCCACCCAAGTGGTTCCTAAGAAGTCAGGGATTACCGTTATTGAGAATGAGAGTGGAGAGTTGGTCCCCACTAGAGCCACCACGGGGTGGCGTGTGTGTATTGATTATAGGAAGCTAAATTCGGTCACAAGAAAGGATCATTTCCCTTTGCCCTTCCTTGATCAAGTCCTAGAAAGAGTGGCGGGCCACAAGCACTACTGCTTCCTAGATGGTTACTCGGGGTACAACCAAATTGAAATAGCCCCCGAGGACCAAGAAAAAACCACCTTCACTTGCCCCTTTGGCACGTTTGCCTATCGGAGGATGCCGTTTGGACTTTGCAATGCACCAGCGACCTTTCAAAGGTGCATGCTTAGTATCTTTAGTGATATGGTGGAGAAATATTTGGAAGTCTTCATGGATGACTTCACAGTCTTTGGAGATTCGTTCGATGAATGTCTTGGGAATCTCGAGAAGGTTCTCAAGAGATGTATAGAAAAGAATCTCGTTCTTAACTGGGAAAAGTGCCACTTCATGGTGACACAAGGGATTGCACTGGGCCACATTGTGTCTAGCGAGGGAATGCAAGTTGACAAAGCCAAAATTGATGTCATTTCCAACCTCCCCCCTCCTAGGAATCTCAAAGACATTAGGTCATTCTTGGGCCACGCAGGTTTCTATCGTAGGTTTATAAAGGACTTTAGCGCGATCTCGAGACCGTTGTGTCTCCTCTTAGCTAAGGACATCCCTTTCGAGTGGTCCAAGGATTGCCAAGAAGCATTTGAGAAGCTCAAGGCATTACTCACTTCCGCACCAATTATGCAACCTCCCGATTGGAGTCTTCCATTCGAATTAATGTGCGACGCGAGTGATTCTGCCATCGAAGCCGTTTTGGGGCAAAGAAAAGACAAAAAGCCCCATGTTATATACTATGCGAGCCGCACTTTAGATGATGCTCAAATCAACTACTCCACGACGGAGAAAGAGTTACTCGCCATAGTTTTTGCTCTTGAGAAGTTCCGGTCGTATGTGGTAGGATCGCGGATAATTTGCTTTACCGATCACGCCGCCCTTAAGTATCTCTTCTCTAAGAAAGATGCTAAAGCGCGGCTCATTCGTTGGATTCTATTGCTACAAGAATTTGACATATCCATCAAGGATAAGAAAGGGGTGGAAAATGTGGTAGCCGATCATTTGTCACGTTTGACATTTGATCATGATCATATAGACCCCATTCCTATCCGGGAATGCTTTCCGGACGAGCAATTGCTCAAAGTCTCTACTCTCCCGTGGTATGCGGACGTAGTAAATTTTCTTGTCACGGGACAGTTACCTCAAGAGTGGTCTGTCACAGACCGAGAGAGACTTATAGTGATGGCACGATCGTTCTTTTACGACGATCCCTATGTGTTTAAGTATTGTGCCGATCAAATCGTGAGGAGATGTGTGCCCAACGACGAGATACCGAGTGTGTTATCGTTTTGCCACGACCAAGCATGTGGAGGTCATTTCTCTTCACAAAAGACCGCGTTCAAAGTGCTCCATAGCGGTTTGTATTGGCCCACTATATTTAAAGACGCACATGCTTATTGTAAAGCATGCCCTCGGTGCCAACTTCTCGGAAAAGTTACCCGGAGGAACATGATGCCTCTAAATCCCGTTCTCGTTATTGAAGTTTTTGATTGTTGGGGTATAGACTTCATGGGTCCTTTTCCTAAATCCAATAATTTTGAGTACATCTTGGTGGCGGTTGACTACGTCTCCAAGTGGGTTGAGGCCATACCGTCACGGACCAATGACCACAAGGTGGTATTGAAATTCCTTAAGGAACATATTTTGTCCCGATTTGGCACTCCAAAAGCCATAATTAGTGATCAAGGGGTGCACTTTTGCAATTCCCCTTTTGCTCGGTTAATGGAGCAATATGGCGTCACCCACAAAGTTTCCACCACGTATCATCCCCAAACCAATGGCCAAGCCGAATTGGCCAATAGGGAAATTAAGGGGATCCTAGAAAAGACGGTTGATCCGTCAAAGAAGGATTGGTCTACTAGGCTAACCGATGCGCTATGGGCGTATAGGACGGCCTATAAGACAAACTTAGGGATGTCCCCCTATCGATTGGTTTACGGGAAAGCTTGCCATTTGCCCGTCGAACTTGAGCATCGAGCTTATTGGGCAATTAAGAAACTCAATTTCGACATTGATGAGAGTGGTGAGAAACGGAAACTCCAACTTGACGAGTTGGAAGAGATTCGGGGTGAACTCTACGAGAGTTCAAAGGTTTATAAAGCACGCACTAAAGCTTTCCATGACAAACACATTGTGCGTAAGCATTTTGTGGTGGGTAACAAGGTGCTTTTATACGATTCACGGCTCCATCTATTCCCGGGTAAGTTGCAATCCCGTTGGATTGGCCCTTACATTGTGCACAAAGTGTATAACCATGGCGCCATTGAAATTCAAGATCCCGCAAATGGGACAATTTCTAAGGTTAATGGGCAACAGCTCAAACCTTTTCTTGAAGGTTTCGACACCGAGTTGGTGTCAATTCCTTTGGAGGACCCCAATGTTAGGGTTGAGTAGGCTCTAGTGAGCTATACTCTTCTTTTTGTATGCCCCATGTTACATTCTTGGCATAAATTTTTGTTCTTGCACTTGTCCATTACATCCATTTTGATCTTTTCCCTTTTTAATAAGAATTTTCAAAGTCCAAATCTAAGTAGCACAAGGGGCGAATCGATCCGAGGAATTGGGGGATCGATCCGCATGTTTCTGGGGATCTTATTGACCAAGCTGGGAAAGACCGGATCGATCCGGCCTACTGAGCGGATCGATCCGGGAATTTGAGATGACATTCTGCTTTGTCCACATTTAAATGGATCGATCCGGCCTGCTGAGCGGATCGATCCGCGAACTTGGTGAAACATTCTGCGAGAGTTTGAGTTAAATGGATCGATCCAGGCTTTTCAAGCGGATCGATCCGCGTTTTCAAAAAGGCACATTAACAACGTTTTAAAATATCGGATCGATCCGGCATGACTTCGGATCGATCCGCGGGGGGCAGTTTCGTTTAAATCTGCAGAGGCTCCTCCATATTGTTTTAAAACGTTTCAAACACTCTCTCAAACTCTCTCAACCCTCTTTGCCCTAACTTCTCCAAATCCCCTCTTGTGCTCTTCCATTCTCCAGATCTTCAATATCGTCCATCTAAAGTATGCATCTACCAACTCTCATCGATTGATTTTCGTGTTTTCATCATGCATGCACCCTAGGTTGAGTGTTATGTCCCATTGCTCTCTATTTTGAAAACTTCAACCTTAGGGCTCAATTTCTCACCCTTTTCTTTATATTTTGGGTTGATTGCTCATGCATTGTGACTATGTTTTGTGCTCAAGCCACATTGTGGCTTGTTTGGGATATATCCATGCATTTAACCTTGTTAATCTTAGAGAGTTTCCATTCTGCCCACAAGGTGCTCGACGAAAGGCCACATTGAAATCACATCGTGCGTTCCCCAAATCCACACGTGCATTTTCAAAATGGTTGCGTGCATTGTTCATTCTTCTCTATTTTATGTGCATATTTTCAATTTTGTGTGCGGTTTATACTGTTGATTTCATGGCCTGTGCACATGCACGTCGATCGTGCACGTGCATTCTCACCCATCTCCCATGCATTAGCGTTCATTCCCCGTGCTTTTCATCTAAAAGGGAATTTCATTCACGTCCCCGCACTTTCACGTCTCCGGGACGACCCCACACACACCATGTGATCATTCCCCATTTTGTGCTTATTGTTAACTACTTGGGAATGTTGGACTTTGATTTTGCAGGCACAATGGCGAATCCACTTAAGTATGACAAAACTGAGTGTTCTCCGGCCCGCGGCTATGATCGCTTTAGGTCCAAAACTGAGAAGCAGTGGTTCGTGAATTTCTTTAAAACCAAAAAGTCCATCCTCCCTGAGCGGCCCATCGCCATCTTCGATTTCCCGGACGACGTCGTCCAGATCTTTAGGAGACGTCGCTGGCTCCCCCAGTTGGAGCATTCAGAAGGGTACAATGAGACTTGGGTTAGGATTTTCTTCGCCAGCATAGTCACCACCGGCACTCGCACCTTTGAGGCATATGTTCGGGGTGTCCGTATCCCGGTCTCCCCGACTACTTTGGCCGTTTTCATGGGGGTTCCTCATGAGGAGAACCCCGAGCCGTACCTGGAGGATCTGGAGCAGCGGCCTCATTACGATACCTACGCTACCCGTTTCACAGGCCGACCAGCTGAGTGGATCGGGGACCAGATTGCCCCTTCTACATTCACCAAGCTCTACCGGTGCTGTAATATCATCGTCACCGCAGCGGTGTGGCCCACTCGCCACAAGACTGTCAGGGGGGATCACGGTACCCTCCTGTACGCTATTACCGATCCCACCGCACGGGTTGACCTCGCGAGCACCATCATTTAACTCATGATAGCGGCGTCTAACGACACCGGTGCCACTTCCAGTCTCCCATTTCCTACCCTAGTCACCCGGCTTTGCACCTCACATGGGTGCGATGCCCTAGCGACTGATGTCCTCAAGCCAGTGCCGTCTCCAATCGATGGGACGACGATCGCTCGTAGCGACGCACAGGTTAGATCTGCGTCCAAGAGAGCTAGAGTAGAGGAGGGACCGTCTGGTGCTCGGGCAGAGGCGGCAGAGGAGCCGGTTTACGCACCTGGCATGGTCGATCTGCATCGTCCCTTCGAGACGATGAGTACTGAGCAGAGGCAGCAGGGAGAGGAGATTGCCGGCATACGGAGTGATGTCCGTAGCCTGCGGGGAGAGTTCGATGGGTTCAGCATGAGCTATCGACGGGATATCAGCATGATGATGCGGTTCCAGGCTGACTCTTTCCGTATGCAGTACCCAGGTGCAGATGTCCCGGATTACTTTCGCGATCCCTATGGTGGGGCAGCCGGTTTTGGTGGTGCAGGCGGCTTTGGGGCTTATGGTGGTTCGGACCCCTACAGCGGTGCCGGCGGTCCAGGTGCTTTTGGTGGCGCCAGTGGCTCCGGTGCTTATGGCGGCACCGTTGGTTCCGATCCTTATGGTGGTGATGAGGGGGATGATGATGAGTAGTTGGGGGGTTGGTTTTGTTTTGATGATGCTTTCTGTTCTCTTATTTTAGTATGGATGATGTCATTTTCTGTTTTGCTTTGTGACTTTGGGTTACTTCAGTATGGATGTATGGATATTGTTTCTTTTTTTTTTAGTTGTTTTTTTTGTTGATCATTGGCGTTGCTTATTTCCCTCCCCTTTTTGCCATGTCAACTGCTTCTTTTCCTTTTCTTTCTCTTTTTCGGGTGATTCTAACCTTGCAGGCACAGTTTATTACCGGCCGCTCCCTGTCCTTGCCTCCGGTAATATTGTTCTTCTCCTTGCACTTAATTATCTCATTGAGGACAATGTTCAGTCCTAGTTGGGGGGTGTGAGAGCTTTCTAGCTTCTCTCATACATTAACCAAAAAAAAAAAAAAAAATTTGCATTATCTTGTGTCTCCAATGATTTCAGTATAATTGCCTCTTTCTAATGCCGAGCGATGACACCTATCTTGAAATTTTCTTCTGATATTAGTATGTGACACTTGGTAATCCCCTTAGTTCTATAACTATCTTGATTATAGTGAATTGCATGAATTTCAAATCTTGGATTATTAAGCACGTTGCATGACTACATGTGTTAGGATGACGCTTAATGCGATTGTCACCCGGAAATCGTTCAAAACATTTGTGGAGACTTTGCCTGTGTGAGATTTTGATCCTTATCTCCATTGTTGAGTGTTGCATACTTCAATTCTCTCCTTTTTGAAAAACATACAAAAGTCGTTGATAATCTCATTTTCTTGCGTTGATTGTTCATTCGAGGAGTCATCTTGTGGAATGAAAAACTCATGCTTGCTTGTCATTGTAGTGGAAAATAAAGAATCACATTGTCCGAGGAAATGATTTTTTTTTTGGTCCTTTTCACCATTTCTGACCTCAACCACACATACCCTTCATTCACTTAACCATACACCTTCCATATACGCATTTGGACTACATTCTTGGGATGTCTTTGCATGAGATCGGATTTGTAAAGTCGTAAAAGAGATTGAATCGTGTTGTTGTGAGAGTACAAGGAAAGGAAAAGAAAAGAAAAGACTCTCTCTCTAAAAAAAAAAAAAAAAAAAGAGAAAGAGAGCCTAAGAGTCAATTGTACTTCTTTTTGGGGCTTCAAAGAACATTTGTGAAAGATTCATCTCTTACGGTCAATTGTATTCATGCATTTCAAATTAATCCCAAGCTTGTGCCCAAACATCTCACTTCATTTTCCCTTGTCCTTCACATCATATCTCTTTCCCACTTTACAACCCCCTCAAGGTCCTAATTGATTCTTAAGTTTTGTGATTCGGAGTTTGAGACGATCATGACAAGTAGTTTGAGTTATTTCACATCCTCTAGTGAATGATATCTTTCATGAGATTAATTTTACTCGTTTTTCACGCTTACGTTTTTCATCATTGGCATGTGCGTGGTTTTGATTCCTATTTCCATTACTCTTTTACCCGCATGCCCCGAGTGTATTACCCATTCCGAGTGATTCATTTTTAGAGTGTAATACCGGTGAGAATTGAGTTGAAGCGCGTTTTGAACGAAATTGGGATTATGAAAGCATTGCCATTTTCTTGATAGTTGTAGTTATGCACTTCACACCACACACGCATCCAAGATTGAACTTAATGAAGTTTATCTAATAATTTTGATAGTTTGTGAATTTTTGGATTTACGTGTTATGTGCTAAAATCTTTTGAAAATTCTTGAGACTTTGTTGAGTGTCGGCTTTAGATTGTGGGCATCTATCATGAGGAAACAAAATGTTTGTGGGTATCATTCTGAGAACCCTCCGGAGACAACACTCCGCCTCTACGGGTAACGTGGAGGTTTAACGGCTTGTTGCATATGCTCAATGCAATCGTGTTCCCCACGAAAACGGTTTATCTTTCTTTTTAAATAAATTGTTGTGCAAAGTTATTCTTCAATCTCTTGGTATTTAGTTTTGTTGCTAAGAGACTAGCAACATGCTAGTTGGGGGGTGTGATTCGTGTTCAATATTGCATTTTTAACTTCATGATTTTACCCTTATTGGACACGAATTATCACTCACACGGGGAGATTTAATGGATAAATTGCACTTTTGTTATTTTTGTTGTTGTTCACTTTTTCATAGTAATAATCTCTTTCTTGTAGGTTTTGTAGGCTTGGGTGAAGTGGAACCCAACCTTTGTGGCAATCTGGGTATAGAAAAGGGGCAAGTAATCAAGCTCAGAAGAGGCGGATCGATCCGGCTCAAAGAGGGGATCGATCCGCGTGTTTAAAAGGAAGTTACTGGCAAATCCTGAAGACCCGGATCGATCCGCGGTTGTGAAGGGATCGATCCGCGTTCTGGCGCGGAGATTCTGCTTCCCCAAATGATAAATGGATCGATCCGGCTGTTTGCCTCGGATCGATCCGCGGCCACAGAAGATCTCTTCTTTTTTTTGTTTTACAACTTTGCCATTGTTTGTATAGGGTATAAATAGTTAGAGATTAGTTTTTGTTAGGGTGAGCTTTTATTTTACTTAGTTTTTTTTCTTAGGTTGTAAGCTCTTCCTCTCTAATTCCCCCTCATCACTCTCCCCCATTACTCCTCATCTACCCACATTTACTTCCATCTAGTGTTAGAGAGAGAAGAATGAGTGAATGTATTACACATTTGGAAGCTTTTAATTGAAGAATCTCTTGGATTTCCTATGGCATTTATGGTGATGTTTTCTAGTTGGTATAATCTCTCTTTCCCTCTCTTAAATTTTGTTATCATTTTAATTATGAGTAGCTAAATCATGTAGGTTGGGGATCATAAACCCACCATTGGACCCATGTGTTTTGATTGTAGGTCTCTCACACTTGATAGCATATCTAGAGTTCATGGGTGTACGGTTTGAAGTTTTGAGACCCCACTTCCAATGTCAAGCATTGGAAGTTGTTAAATCTCTAAACTCTAACCCTATACCCATGTATTGCATTGGAACATCTATCTAGCATGTTGGTTGACTACCACATGTTTGATAGTTTGTCACAATGGAATTTTCTACCCTAGAATGTGTTACAAGTATGAGAGCCATAAGTTGTTTGGTCCAAGGTGGGAGAATGCTCCCCAACCTCAATTTCTCCTCCACCAAGACCCTCCATTGTTAATTAAACTTAGATTTATCTTAAATTTACCTTTTTTTTTTATGATGAATAGTCATTGTAGTATAATTGTTTACAAACCCAACCAAACTCAAAGTCGAAAAGACTCACTTTTATTTCTTAGTTTGTTAATTGCTCCTTGTACGGTAATTGGTTATTAAGCGTTCAACAAGCATTGTTGCAATCCAATCCCTGTGGACTCGACACCCTACTTCCAACATACTACGTTTTTAATAGGGTTAAATAAGAACTTGATTGTGACGTAATCAGTAATGCTAAGAATTCTATCATATATTCCATATTCTTTCAAAATATTAGTAATAAATTGATATATATTATTTGCATTATGCGGATAATCCAAAGAACGAAAAGCAATGAGATTTTTATGCAAAATCCAACTTTGATCAATATAATGAGCAGTAACACAAATGTAGCCCAAATCATTGCAACCTGTCCACATATCAGATGTACATGAAATTGTAAAGTTAGAAAAATCAGAAATAATATTTTTTTTTGACTCACTAAAAACCTTTAAAATATCAGCACGAGCCGTATTTCTAGTAATTTTTGTGTAAGCAGGGTTCACACAACTTTTCATAAATCTTTCAAACCTGGCATCTTCAGCAAAAGTAAATGGTTGTTCGGCAGAAGCTATATATTTAGCCAACCCTTCTCTCTTTTTTGACTGAGAGTATGAAAAATTTTGTACACTACCAGTGACAGATTGATTAAGTTGTGGTTGAGTAGGATCATTTGTTTGAAAAATTTCTTTGTGTTTAAGCTCTAAATGTCTCTTTAAAGTACCAGTGTCATACCCTTTTTTGTGAGAAAAAGGATCTTCACAAAGTTGACAAATAGCAAAATTTTCTTTAACACCTTGTGCATTGACTTTCTCCCTTTGATCAAAGTATTTCCATACTATTGATCTATATCTAGTTTTAGCGGCTTTGGGTTGAGTAGTACTACCACTAGGACTACGATCAACAAAATCTGCAAAATTAAAATCATTTTCTTCCTCATCACCAAAATCCAAATTTTCAACATCAAATTGCCTTGAGCCCATTTTTTTTTTTTCAAAAAAGAAATGTAAAAATGACTAGCAATAAAAATAAATAAATAAATAAAAACGAGTAATAAAAATTAGGGAGATCAAGAGAATAAGTGAATAACTAGTAAGATGATCTACAAATTCTGTAAAAATAGCAATTTGAATGTGATCGATTGACTTGAATTTGGACAAGTTGAAAACTTGTATTCTTAAGTCTTTTTCACACTTCAAAATTTTATAGGAACAATTAGGGGAGCAAAAGAGCACTGATTCAGAATACTTTGATGTAGAAAATATAGAGAGAGTAGAAAAGTGTATGTAAATTGGTGAAGAAAATTGATATAAGGTGTAAGGTACTTATAGGAAAAGTGTTTGTAACTTCGTCTAATTTGAATCTGTAGATTGTAATGGACCATTACTCATTAGTAATGGCACAGTGTGTGGTGGTGGTTGAGAATTAAATCATTAACGTATTAAGGTTGCAGTCTTGCTACTCTTGCAGACTCTCTGCCATATATTCTTAAATTCTAATTTTCTACAGTCTATACTCTACAATCTTGTAAGAGTATTGAGATTTGAGGATCAAGCCAAGCTGCCGAGGTAGTTGAAAATTTATTGTGAAATTGTGTGAATTAAAGTGATGGACCGATGGTGAGTGTGAGTCAGTTCACAGGTGAGAACCGTGAGATGGTCCGTTGGCAAGTTGCCACTTGCCCGTTGTAAATTGAATGAACTTCTTACTTCATTACTTGCATTGTCGTGGGCCCATCAGTCATCACCCATGGCTTCATCAGTTGATTCAGTTCACTTCATTGGCTTGGCACTTGGCAGGCCTAGAATTGTAGATAGAGACGTAGAGTATAAAAAGTATTCAGAAATTTCAAATCAAAATGAATGAGTCAACAGTTAACTTGTCAAATGTCAAGTCCTCAAGTTGACTGTACAGTGTTAGTGTACAGTAAATCTGTAAATTAAAGTGTGCCACATGTGACTTAGCCCGCGGGCTTAGGCGAGTTGTGTTGACGGGTTGGCGGGGCGGGGCGGGTTGTGAGACGGGCTGGGTTGGCTGGGCGGACGAATCCGCGAGTGGGTTGACGAGTTACGCGAGCTGGGCCACGGGGCGAATTGTGGGCTGAAAAATGAGAGTCGACCCGACCCCATATCCAATGAATTGAATCACGAATTGGGTTCACCACGGGGCGGGGCGAATCACAACTCGTTAATACGCGGGGCGGGGCGGGGCGGGGCGGGGCAATTCGGCCCGTTTGACACCCCTGGTCCTATCCCCGCTCGTAGCAGGATGGGTCATGACAAGCTGCTTTAAACTCAGTTGCATCCCTGAACAACATCCCACTTGAATTCAGGATCTCTCGTATCAGTATCAGCCTTGAATCCTGAACACTTGGGTCTTTTAACCCTATCTTCATCAGATATGTCATCATTGCAACTATGAAATGTATCAGAATATTCATGTTACGGGTTCTAATCAGCATCAACCTCCTTTAGGATATTGTATGCTCCATCTCCAGTCTCCCATATCACATTTTCTTTGCTAGTTCCAGCCCACTGTACACTTTTATCTATGTTTTCCTCAAACAAGCTATCATCATCATTAGTTCCATATTCACTATCATAGAAATCTGAGTTATTATTATCACTACCATTTCCACATTTTCCACTACCATCATTTTCAAACTCAGAATCATTATCCCCAACCTGACTTACAACCGTATGCTCCAAATATATGTTTATAACCCTACTTGGTGGTACACTCTTCATCATTTCTTTTACATCTGCATCTCTTTCTAAAGGCCACAAACCACTATCCAAATGCAATACAGCCAGCTTGTACTGGCAAAATACCAATCCTTAGGGCCAAAAGATTCCACCATCTGATTTATTTCAATCATGGAGATGTCATTGTTAGGGATATATACTAAAAGTCATGCTTTATGTAGTTAATTTATTATTCATTTAATAAAATCAGTTATTCCATTTTTATGAGAATCTGTGTGGGCAATGTTTTGCCTTAAATTATTTATTTAATATTGTGCATGTGTGTCTCTTATTCTACATAGTAGGTGGTCTGGTTTGTAGAGTTCGGCTTACACACAGAAGATCATACCATCGGATCTTGTAGAATGTAAGATTTTGGTTTACAGTCTTAGATGGGATTGGACACACCATCGGTAGGACTGCAACATGGTGATGTAGTAAAGTTTGTCTTGACTGTGAAAAGTGGTATAGTTTCAACTCACTATGCTGGTTCACTTTGTGTATTAAACGGGACCTACTTGGGGTAATTATTTTTGTACTGACTTATAAGATAATTAATACCTCGTGGCTATTATGAGTGCTTATGTTCAAAATCCTAAATTAATTTATAGACATGTACATTTGATATTTACGCTTTGATCCCTAAAAGGGAGAGATTCTTAAATGGTTCAATATCTCATTGGATTGGATGACAATATTAATTGTGTGGTAGATATTAATTAATGATGGAATCCATGTCTCATTTTTGGAATTGATGATATCCCCTTGAGAAAGCTTATAAGTTTTGATTATGTCAAACCCTGCAGGTGGATTTTGTATTCGACATATCAGATAAGTTAAGCTGAGGATCTTAACGAATTTTAAGAGATTAATTAAATATGATTGTTAGTAGTTATATTTAATTAACGGATATCTGTAATCTTAACTTAGGGAGATAATAATCATTTAATAACATGGAGCTCAAAATATATTTTTGAGATAAGGGTAGGAGTGTAATTATAATTCTTTAATGGTATGAATTAAAATTTATGAAAATAGGAATTTGATTCAGTTCGAATTAGGGTTTTCTAATTCCATAAGGAATAATTCCATAAGGAAGTCTATTCCTTATTGACTTTTTATGGTCCCTATCGTAACCTATATATATATGCTGAATTGGCTCTCTTCTCAGTTTGAGGTTTTTTTTTTTATCATCTAGAGTATTATAACTTGGAATAGAAAATAGAGCGTAAAAAAGGGAGAGCAGAAAACAAAAGGCATTTCGAAAGAGCCCACACTCATTTCGATATTCTAGCAGTAGAGGAATACAATAGAAGAGCATGAGCTGTTATTGAGCTCGAGTCTCGATTCGTCTACTACAGCAATCCATTTTTGCAGTTCAAGGTAACCCTAGTTCCGCCCATGTAGGGTTATTGTAGCTTTCACGTAATTTTTTGCAGTACCAACTTATACGCGCTGTCAACGGATACTGGGAACGCAGTTTCCTAACAGTTATCAGGGTGATAGTAATCATAACAATTGAGTTTGCCTCCCCTATATAATCTCTTTGGTTTATTCTCAAACTTGCCCCCATGGTGGTATTGGATTGTAAGCAGATCCCTATTTGCTGCAAAAAAGAAAAAAAAAATCAAAATGGTTTATATATATATATATATATATATTCAAAATACCCATGTCCTTGTAAAAGCAACATATAACCCACACTTTCAAATATAAAATAGGGGACCACTAATACACTCATATTTTAATGACATGCATTTAAAAAGAATCAATAAAATACAGTCAATACCTAAAATCGCTTAATAAGCAAATTAAACAAAACAAAGTGAAAGAAAAATACACTTAAATGTATATTGGTGCTCCCTTTGTCTTTTAATCGCGCAAGCTCATGGTTGATTTTTCGATTCGAAACCCTAATCACTCCAATTGCTTCAATTTTCCTTTAATTAAACCCCCTAATCACTCAAAACAACCCAAATCACCATATTACTTCAACCTGCTTTGGAACCCTAAAGTGTTGATTTTCAATTTTGAGATTTATGCATATTTTTAGGTATAATGAATCGTATAAGTTGGGATCTTGACTTAAAAGACTAAATTAGCCTTACAATTAGTCGTGTTGTGCACGTGTAGTATTTCCATTCTCTTTTTACGGTCCTTACGAAAAGAAGGTGCACTTTGCTTAAATTCGTTAGTTTAGGGACTGAATTGCCATAAATAAAAGGTGAGGGACCAAAGTGCCAAATGGGGTATAGGAGGGTGCAAAATGCATTTAACCCAAATTTCTAAATAGCCTCCTACAAGAGACATAACTTTACAATAAAAAAATAGCATATTTAATTAAAGGGAAAAGCGAGAGTTGAACTAGAGTTCGGTCAAAATAATACTAATTTGCAAACAAATATCCAATCTAGCACTCTTGGGCAAATAATTCCCATTACATTGCTCTTTTTGCCACATCAGCTAGGGGAGAAAAACAGTTCGGTTCGGTGTGATTTTCAATCAAACAGATCGATTTTGGTTCGATTTAGTGTATTTTTGTAGGTTCGGTTCAGTTTTTACACTGAACGAAAATTCTGAAAACCGATTGGTTCAGTTGGTCCAATCGGTTTGCTTACACCCCCTAACATCAGCTATCACATGGACAAACTGGAGTAAATATTGAATGTAACAACTAAGCAATGTCACTATTTATCCTCTCTCACCGGTTTCAAAGTTTTTTCTGAGTTTGAGAAATTTTTGCTGAGTTGGAGAAAGAATCCCTTGGAAATGGGGGGGCTAGATGAATTCATATAGACTCTTTATTGGTTTGTTATACCATGTAGGATTATACAACCGTAGTAATGAATAGTTTTTCGACAAACATAGTAGAAATAATACGTAAGTCAATAAAGAGTAATGATTGGTACACATATAATGTGCACACTAAAGATCTGGGCCATTCATTTTGGTGTGTCCCATGTATACAGGCATAGACTCCACCGAAATGAATGGCCCATATCTTTATGTGCACACTTTATGTACACATTTTATATGCTCATAGCATTACCCGTCAATAAAACTGGGTAAAGTACTCTACTTGAACCAAAAAATTAGAAGAAAGAATAGACAACAATTTACCTCATGTATTTTTCTTAGTAATAATTATATTTTAGTCAATTTTTTGTATAAAATTTAGAAGTCGGTCTATTACTTTTTAAAAATTTAAAAATATCAATAATTATTAAAAAAAAATTAAAAAGTCATCAACAAAATTAAGAAAACATCAACTTTTGGATTTTTATTGTGTTTTAGTCTGTTTTATATTTTCAACGTTGTGAAATTGCACCAAAACATTGTGATAATTGCTCCCAACGTTTAGAAGACTTACTCTCGACGTTGTGAAGAGTTGCAACCGGCTTTGTAACGAGTTACTCCCTACGTTTTGAAGAGTTGCTCCCAAACGTTTCACAGAGTTACTCCCAAGTCCCAACGTTTTGAAAGAGTTGCTCTACAATGTCATGTAAAATTTTAAATACCTTTTTCATTCTACAAAAAAAAAATGTTTTTTAATTTAGAATAAATAATAGACCCACTTTTAAATTGTATACAAAAAATAGGCTGAAAATTAATTATCCATTTTTCTTCCTTATCCTTTATTTTCTTTAAAAGTTGATTCCTTCAATCAAATCAAGGGATGTAGCTTGGTCAAGCCTCTCAACAAAATGCTCCAACAGAGACATCAGAGTATAAATGTAGAAATATTGAACAACCAAAGTTATTAAGTAGTGAAAATAATTTGAACCCAAGAATTGGCAATTTGATTATGATATGGGGGAGGCAAGTGAAAGGACAAAATTATTAGGGATATATACTAAAAGCTATGTGTCACGACCCATCCTGCTACGCGCGAAAATAGGACACGTGGCACGCCATCAAGGCTTATCCAGTTCATTAAAGTGTGAATAGCAGCGAAAACTTAAGTCAAATCCATTTAAAAACAGAGTCATATAAGGTTTTTGCCCAATTGGAAACATTTCCTATCACACCCCCAACCCGCCTCGTGCGAGTTGGGAATTGTGTAACAAGCCCACACGCCAAAACACCCTTAATTCACTAATAAAAACATGAATTAGACCTCATTAAACAGCTCCATTGTCACAAAACAGCCCCAAGGGAAAAGTGGTCATTAATAAAGTATAGTAAATTTTATACCAAAAGATAGGTCTTTGAGTCCCGGTTCCAATGTAAAAAATGGCGCGCGAATCCGAATTTTTTAGAGAGAGTTATGCTTGTTTCCATAAAACCCGTCGGGCTAAACCCAAACTAGCGGATCTATCCAGTTTTGGCAGATTGCCATTTCCAGCAGCTCCTGAAGTCCCGGATTGATCCGTACCAGACCCGGATCGATCCGGATTCTGCAGATGTGACTTTCCGCTGCTAAAAAACATTAGATTTCAAGTTCAAATCAATACCAAACATCAACAAACCTTGGGTAAACATCAAAGACCTTTACCAAAACATTTTCAATTGCTTTAAAACATTAACACAACCTATCCAAATACGAATTGACAATCAAAACATATCAATTCCTCATGTGATTCATAAGTTTACCCCCAAAATCCATGAATCTCTCAAACACCCACACAAATCATTCAACATAGAGAAAACCAAGTTAAATTTACAACCAAAATCACTTAGGTTCCTCCAAGTTACTCCCAAACTCATGACTTGTAACTAGCAACCATGACTCATGGTTTACTACACAACCAAACTCCATACCCCAACTTAACATATTACAAGCTTTCTCAAAACATGAGTTATTCACATATCTATTGCAAATATTACATTTGAAACTAAAACCAACTAGTCATATGCATATATATCCATATATACACAACTTGTGGACTATAAGAGAAGTTCCACAAGTTATTTCATAACCAACCATGGCAAGACTTGACATATTACAAGAAGTTTCTACACATGAGTTAACTACACCTAAGTTAACCAAAAGTTACAACCACAAATTTAATATCTAAACATATGGACATCTTTACATATACACATCTCCCGTGCCCACCCCGTCGTGCGGATCATTTCCTCTCGTCTTCCCGTGCCGTAACTGCGATGGTTATTCAATAACCACAACAGAAATCATATTTTCTTTTAAGCTTTTGCTTAGTGAGGGAACTAATCATGCTATTGGAATGCAAAGTATGTAAATGCAACAATCATTATAAACAACAACAATTTGATCTCCGAAAAGTCAAGTCATTCCAGCCACCACCCCCCGGGTCCTTCTCACCCTGGATCTTTCTCAATTTTGGCGTATATAGCGCAACATATACTCTCTTGTGACCATGAAGGCATCACCGACATTTCATTGTGGTCGTGACCACGTCCTACTCATTGAGGACTTCCTATCTGTAACACCCGTACCCGGGGAACGGGTTAATTACTTGTTAATATGCATTAATTAATATAATTAGTGTATAAAATGGATTAAGGGGAGGCTTGAACTCGCCCATGTAAAAAGTGTTCAGAGAGGGACACTAGTTGGAAAAAGTCCCCAGTGAGGTGGGACAGGTATTGAAATGGAACCCAGTGAAGGATAAATTGGTAATTTGCATTTTAAATGATTAAATGCATTTTATGTGATTACATGAATAATTACTTACATGCTTTTATATTACATATTGATATATGTGTAGCATTTGGTGTAAGAAGGGTATAAATGAAAAGGAGTTAAAACTAGTACGTGCGATAGCAAATTCACAAAATATGTGGGACCCACGTTGGGACCCATACAAAACTTAGACAAACACCCATCAGATAATTGGGTAGTTAATGGAATGTTTGGGGGATTTCATAATAAGAACTTAAGAATTCTGGGGGTGTAAATGAAAGAGGAGGAAAATTGTGGCAATGACAACACATTGCATGAAGCATGTGTGTCAAGAGATGAAAGAGTCTCTCATTTATAGCAGAAAATCAAGAAGAGAAGAAGAGAGCTCGGGAGAGAAGACGGAACCGTCACCGACGCCGTAATTCCGCCGTTCCATCGCCGTCGTTCGCCGGAATTACGATCCGAGACCACTTTTGGACTCGTGGAGGTGAGACCAACGTTTTTATACCTTTAAATTTATGTTTTACTCATCGTAATTTTGGTAGCTTACACCAATCGGTGACACGAGGTTGCTGAGTTTGTGTAGGATTTACTCCGGTGAGAGGATTTAGCAAGAATTGCTAAGGAATTCTGCACAATTAGCTTAATTTTGGGTAGAATTAGTGAGTAAGGTGAGTTTTCTATACAAACCAAAGGATTGTGTTTAATGGGTTCAAGGCTTTGATGATGTTAGGAATAACTACTCATGCTAGAGGCTATTTTGTTGTTAATTTGTGAATTCCATGTCAATTCTATGAAAAGTATATGTTGATACCTGAATATGTGTTTATGTGTTTATATGTCTATGTGGTAGTCAATGAGCACTGAGAAAATGGTTCATTAGTTGGGAGTAATAAGGGTGGTGTAGAGGAAGAATCCGATAAATACGGAAGTCCAAGGAATAGAAGTGGCCACGGGACCAAGGGAGGTCTTCGGGTCTGAATGAACCATATAACCGGTGACTCGGCGACTACGTTTATGTTTTATGTGTTAATTGTAGCATTGCACGTGTTAAACATTCAATCATGTTAGATTGCTCACTAAGCGTAATTGCTTAAGAAAACCGTTTTCCTATTTCTGTTGTGGTACATAATAACCACCGCAGGTTCGGAGCCGTATCCGGAGAGGAAATGACGCGCATTGGGAGAGATGAGAGCGATGGGGGAGGTTTGGGACTCTTGTATATTATCTTTATTTTAACTTGTAAAATATTGTAATTACTAGTTCTTAAAATGGTGGTTTAGTTATTAGCTTGTAATCAAGAGGTTTAGTTCATCCAACTTAATGTTTGGTGATTTTGAAGTTGAACTTGGAAAACTATGTAAATTTGCGATGTTTGGTTGAGTGTGCAGAAGTGGCTAACTTGGACCTTTCCGGCAAGCCCGGATGTGTCGTAAGTGTTGTAGGCAAGTCTGATTTATCGATATGATGTTACTTATGATTTTGAGTACAAGTCCAACTAGTTTCATGATCCTTTCCTAAGAATTGAGTTTCAAGGCTTCAAAGCTTGTTTTGATTCAAAAAGAGTTGAGTTCATGAATAAATTTGATCAAATTTTAGTTGTGGATATGTGAAATATGCTTGGGTAATGCTTAAACATGTTTATGAATGTGTTTGAAAGGTTTTCTTGAAGTCCCAAGAAGTTTGGTTTGGTTTGGGCATGATTTGGTAATGTTTGACAGCAAAATTTTGCAGCAGAAACCATTCCGCAGGAATCCGGATCGATCCGGGTACAAAGGGTGGATCGATCCGGGGTTCTAGAGGGACATTCTGCTAGAAAAATACTAAATTGGATTGATCCAGATTTTGTGGGCGGATCGATCCGCCCCTGTTTCCAACAACCGTCCACTTTTACGGAAACGTGCATATCTCTCTCTAGAAAACTCATATTTGCGCACCATTTTTTTGTTGGAACCAGGACTCAAAGACCTATCTTTTGGTATAAAAATTTGATATACTTATTAATGACTATTTTACCCTTGGGTTGGTTTTTGTCACAATAAAGCTCTTAAAGGTGGGTTAAATCATACTTTTTATTCCTAATTAGTGTATTTTGGGTGTGTATCGCCTTGTTACACGTGTCCTAATCCGCTGGGGCAGGTTGGGGTGTGACACTATCCCTTACATATGGGACCTATAAATGGTGACCACTACTTGACTTCTCTTTGATCCACATAAGCATATAAATAACTTTAGCATATAACATAACTATTTACTCATGATTGATATGTTTTATTTCAAATTCATCAACATATATTCATAGAGACATGAATTCAAGCAACTATCAACAACAACTATCACACTAACATATCTAAACACCCAATTTTGGGATTAGAACACTCACCTCCTCGATTTACTAGCGATTAAGCTCTTAGAATCCAATTTAAGCTAGATTCAACCCAACTCTTGCTCTAGGATCAATCCTACATAAGTTTGGTACCAAGAACATCGTTTATCAAACATGGTTGCCATAAAAACGTTGCCAAAAATGAAAATAAAGAACGTGCATGTGATCCTTTTACCTCCACGAGTCCAAAAGTGGCCTCGGATCGAAAATTCGACGCTGGACGGCGAAGGAATGGCAAGAAACGTTGCGTGGATTTTCGTCGCCGACTCGAGAGCTCTCGCTCTCTCCAATCTTGTGAATTTGCAGCTGTGTTTTGTGTCTTGGAGACACATATCAACACATGCATATGTGTTGTAACAAGTTTCCATTAATTATGTTTACCTCCCCTGACTTTCTTAAAGTTTTATTATGAAACCCCCATGTTATTTACGTTAACTACCCATCTTTTCTAAAATGATTTAATCTAAGTCCTGCGTGGGTCCCAAACGTGGTCCCACATAAATAATGAGATTGCTATTAAACCTACCAATTATCGATTATATTCAAAAACGCCCTCGCATGGGTACCCAAATTAGTCCCTTTACCTATCATACAACATAGTAATATCTGTAAGTATTAAAACAAATATACATATCAACATATAATAATATCAAAATACAAATTATCTTAATTAGACCCTCGTTGGGCCCCACATTTATACCAGTTCTGCCTTTTACAGAACTTTCATCTGTGTCCTCATTTGAACACCTTCTCACATGTAGGTTCATAACCCCACCTTAAATCATCTTAGGCATTAATTATCTTTAATTAACACATATTAATACCAAATTAATCTTCTTTTTCGGGTACGGGTGTTACATTTCCAAAAGAATTCAGTTTTGAAAACAGAGATCCAGTCGACTGAATAAGGGTCCGGTTGACTGGATACCTGAAACAGAAAGGTTTTCAAAATTCACCAGCCCGTCCAGTCGACTGTGACTGGGGGTCCAGTCGACTGGGGCCTTCATTTTTTAGTCGACTGACTCCTTCCAATCGACTGTGCCTCTAGCAGAATCAAAATCCAGATTTTCCATCAATTGTCCAATCGACTGAAACATTGACCAGTCGACTGGATTTGCCACATTTAAAAGCAGTTTGTAAAATTGAACAGTGGTCCAGTCTTTTTCAGTCGACTGATTCCTGGCAGATTGATGTGTACACTGCAGAATCCAATCTAAGGTTCTCTAATTCAAACCAATACAACCACCATTATATATATACGATTTAAACATAATTATAGGTGTCTGAATACAAGATTACAATACTACGAAGCTAATCCATAATTCTATTACGATCTATTACAACTTCCTAACTCCTTAAATGAGTTTAGGGAAGGAACAAAAATATTAACAAGAGTGGTTCTCCGGCGTTCCTCGGCCTCACTCCTCATGCTTCTTCTTGTCTTTCTTCTTACCTGCAATGGAGTAAATCTCCACTTGCTCAGCTATATGCTGAGTGCATAAGTTCTAACATATAAAATATAAGACAAAACATGCTTTAATCTCATACATCACATTAAATAGTCTCTAGGGAGAAAAATACGGCTTCATCCGGTAGCGGCAAATCCAAGCCTTAAACTGCGATGTCAATGGCTAGTCCAAGCCTACAACCATTACATCCCCAAGTGCCCTGGTAAGTCTAAGCCTTAAACTATGCACAATAGTTGTCGCTACTAAAATTCTCAAACATCGAGAAACTTACTCCGACATGAATTTGCATAAGCCCCCCTTTGACCCACATAGACAACTCAACATGCTCGCGTAAATTTAGACATGCTTTTCACATTTAATCACGTGCATAAGTAACGAGCCTAAGATTAACACATGAAATTTACCCAGGCCACAATTTCGTCGTCGAAATCTAAAACATGTATTTCTCTATATTTCACAAGTTAGAACTTCATACCTCGTGCGATTTCCTCCAAACTTTGAAGGATCGACTAGAGGGCCGATTAAACATCGGATTTCAATTTTGAAGTGATTCTTACAAGTTTTACTGGGTTTTCTCCAAAAGTCTAGAAATTAGATTTTTAAAAAAGTTTGCCAAACATGGCCTAAGTGGTATCAAAATGTAGATCTTACCTTCACGAGTTCAAATCTCAAATTTGGGAAAAATGTGACGGACGAAAGGTCGACGATCGTCGTCGCAAAGCCCGTAGGATCAAATCTTCTTTCCTCTCTCCTCTCCAACGATATTTTATAAAGTTTATAACAAATGAATTCTCACCCTCCTCTATTTATAGGAAAACTTCTCGAAAATCGCGTTTACTTCCCCGCGAGTTCTCAAAACTTCTAATTAACTCATGAAACGTCGCACACGTCCATTTTATGCCTATACGAGTGAAAACTAAAATTTACAAAAGTTTTCGACTAAGTCTCGTTTGGGTCCAAAATTAGGTCCAAAAACTGAATTTCGTGGAATCTCTACACAACCTACCTTTTATATAACGTGACACTCACGCTCTCACCACAGTTCTCAAAAAGCTCTATATAACAATATCGAAATTACCAAAAATTATACTACACAGGTATAACTTACTATTCACAAAATATCATAAAAGTCAAATAACATTTAGCTCACATAAATGTCATTTACTCATGCTAATGTAATCTCGCTTACCATATTCCCGTATCCTTACTGACACTTTATCGTTGACTCACAGTCAACCTCATCCTCAATTATCATATAACATTGACAATTCATAAAAAAAATCCCAAACATGCATGCTAAAACCATGAAATTCTGGAACGGGTGTGACACCATGCTTTATGTAGTTGATTTATTATTCATTCAATAAAATTAGTTATTCCATTTTTATGAGAATCTATGTGGGCAATGTTTGTATTATATTATTTATTTAATATAATGCATGTGTGTTTCTCATTCTACATAGTAGGTGGTTTGGTGTGTATAGTTCGGCTTACACACGGAAGATCAGACCATCAGATATTCTAGAATGTAAGATTTTGGTTTACAGTCTTAGATGGGATTGGGTACACCATCAGTAAGACTGCAGTATGGTGTAGTAGGTTTGTCTTGACTACGGGAAACGGTATAGTTTTAAGTCACTATGCAGGTACACTTTGTGTATTAAACGGGACTGACTCGGGGTAATTATCTTTATACTGGCTTATAAGATAATTAATACCCCATGGCTATTATGAGTGCTTATGCTCTAAATCCTAAGTTAATTTGTAGACACGTGTATTTGATATTTACACTTTGATCTCTAAAATGGTGAGATCCTTAAATGGGTCAATATCTCATTGGATTGGGTGACAATATTGATTGTGTGGTGGATATAAATTAATGATGGAATCCATGTCTCAATTTTGGGATTGATGATATCCCCTTGAGAAAGCTTATAAGTTTTGATTATGTCAAACCCTGCAGGTGGATTTTGTATCTGACATATCAGATAAGTTAAGTAGAGGATCTCAATGAATTTTAAGAGATTAATTAATATAATTGTCAGTAATTATATTTAATTAATGGATATTTGTAATCTTAACGTGGGGAGATAATAAGCATTTAATAAAATGGAGCTCGAAATATATTTTTAAGATAAGGGTAGGAGTGCAATTATAATTCTTTAGTGATATGAATTATAATTTATGAAAATAGGAATCTGATTCAGTTCGAATTGGGGTTTCCTAATTCCATAAGGAAGCCTATTCCTTATTTACTTCTTATGGTCCCTATTGCAGCCTATATATATGTTGCTTGGTCTCTCCTCTCAGCTTGCGTTTTTTCATCAAGAGTACTATAACTTGGAATAGAAAAGAGAGCGTAAAAGAGGGAAAGCAGAAAACAGAAAGGATTTCGATAGAGCCCACACTTAGTTCGATATTCTGGCAGCAGAGTTATACGGTAGAAGATTGTGAGCTGTTATCGAGCTTGTGTTCTCGATTCATCTATTACAGCAATCCGTTTTGCAGTTCAAGGTAACCCTAGTTCCGCCCTTGTAGGGTTATTGTAGCTTTCACGTAAATTTTTGCATTACCAACTTATACGCACTGTCAACGGATTCTGGGAACACAGTTTTCCCAACAAAATTGCCCTTAAGTTTTGTTAATTTTTTAACAAATTTGGATAGATGGACCATTTTGACCCAATTAACAAATTTAGAGGATCAAATTGACACAAATGAAAATTTAGGAACCAAAATAATACAAGGACCAAACTACAATGATGTAAAATGTATTTAAACCTTTTATTTACAAATGAACATCCAAAGTCACTCAAATTCCCCATATTTATAACTGATGAGGCAAAGAATGCACTACAATGGCTATTATTTTCCTAATAGAGCGAGATTGGAAATTTGTTTGAAATTTATTTTTGGCCAGACAGTATTCCAATTATTGAACAAAGTTAAGAAAAATACAAATTATTCTCTAGCCAATATTCTTTAGACATCACTGGCCTTACGCTCACATGAACTAGACTTGAGCTCAACACTTCTCCAATTGGTCAAACAGTCCCAATTTAAAGAGAGCAGGTTTTTTCACCCTTTTTTGGTTCACTATTGCTCATTCAGATTTTTACTGAGTGACATGTGTTCCATTTCATTTTCATGTTGCTCCTATGCTATCAACATAATTACTAGAATGAGACACATGCCACTAGGGATGGACACAAGCCGAGCTTGCTCGTGAGCTTTTTCACGAACTCGGAGTAGAGGTGTCAATCGGGTTGGGCCGGGCTCGGTCAAAGCGGGCCTAATCGGGCTTTTGGGCCTGAAAAATCGGGCTTCACCTAATACGGGGCGGGGCCGGACCGGGTTTGGGAGGGGAAGGGTGTTGTCCGCCCCGGATCGGTGGCCCGGGCCTACTAGGGCCGGGCTGGGCTGGGCTGGGCTTTTGGCTAGGGACTGGGCTTGAGTATTTTGGCTATTTTTAATGTAAAAAACACTAATTTTTGAGGGTTTAGGATCGGGCCTTAGGCGGGGTCAGGCTTTGGGCTAGGTAGCGGGTCGGGCCGTGGACACCATTGGGGGTGTCCGCCCCCGACCGGATGTAATGGACAGGGCCTAGCGGGCCGAACCGGGCTTTTGGCCCAAAAAAAGTGGGGTCAACCCAACCCGTTTGACACCTCTGCTCGCGAGTTTGCTCACAAGCTCAAATGAGCCGAGCTTTCAAGTGATCGCGAGCTTTTTCGCGAGATTTTTCACGCGCCCATTAAAACTATAAACTTTACTAGTAAATAAATCATTTATTAAAGCCTCTTTACGATTATTGTCATGTTTTCTCTAAAATAATATAATTTTGTAGTATATATATATATATAAGTCACTATACAAGTTTTTTATCAAAACTAATAATGAGCCTTATCACGAGTTTGCCCGCGAGCCTTAGTCGATCGTGTTCATGAGCTCAAATGAGTGAGCCGAGCTTAGCCTTTATCAGGCCGAGTTTCGAGCCCTTGTTGAGCAGCTCTATTCCTGGCCACCCAATAAAGATCTGGGTGAACAATGATGAACTAAAATTTGATGAGAAAAATGCTTTCCAATTTAAAATGCCAAAAGGGCAGAGAAAAAGATGGGTAATACTTGTGACACACCCAAATACACAACTTTTGGGATACAATTCAATAGATGTGTGTATAGACAAATATTCTCTTGGATTGTGTTCCAAAAGTTGTGTTTTTGTGATAAAAGAGAGAGATATACACATCTCTTGAGTTGTGTCTCAAAAGTAAAAAACACTGGGCGCACAACGATTTGTACAAACATGCAGCATAACGTTGGACCTTGTGTTGAAAAGTCTGCAAATATAAAAATGGGTATACAGTCTTTTTAGCACAAGGTTTAACCTTGTGCTACATGTTTATACAAATTATTATACATCTGACATTGCACTAAAACATTGTGTATTTAAGTGTGTCCTAATATTTA
The DNA here is from genome assembly GCA_033977485.1 of Hydrangea macrophylla. Lineage (NCBI taxonomy): Eukaryota > Viridiplantae > Streptophyta > Magnoliopsida > Cornales > Hydrangeaceae > Hydrangea > Hydrangea macrophylla. The sequence continues at coordinate 109,741,661 of CM066988.1, read as the reverse complement.
CTCACAAAAGAAAAATAAATTTGGTCCCACTTCACAGTAAGAAAGAAAATTCTCCATATCTGCTGCCCCCGCCCCCTCTCTCGCTCGCTCTCTCTAAAATTGTCCATTTTTCTTCCTCCTTTCCTTGTAAAAGCGAAAGCCATCAAAACCCTCCATTCCGTCTGGAGCAATCTCATCGCCTTCAAGCAGGTGCGATTTATTGCTTATACTTATTATTGCTCATATTGTATACGCATAGATACGTACATGTTGCATATGAATTTACTTTTCTGATTGATGTGTGTTTTTTTTTTTTTTTCGTTTTATGCGCTATTCAAGGGTTTAAGTTATTGATATTCATTAACCAGCTGAATCGAACTAGACATTCACTGTGTAATATTGAAATCCCTTCCTAATTTGTGATCTCAGTATCAAATTACACAATGCCTAAACTTTTGTACCGTCTGATTTGATTTAGTTTTTTTTTTTTTTGGCAAAAAAATTGTTTAGGAAGCTAATCAGAGGAATGATGTGGGCAATTGTTAGACGGAAACTGGCTTCCGATGCCTCCTCTACTTCGGTCAGTCCTATATACTACATAAATATGATGTTAATATATATGTCTATTTGTATATGTATGTTTGGGAGGAATTTGGTGTGTGCTTAGATACAAACACATGTATATAGGTACACACAAACACACTTAATAGAATTTTTTTGTGGGTTTTCGTTTCAGAACATAAGACTGTCATTGGGGAGGATCCGACCTGCAGCAGCGGCATCAGCTTCTCGAGGTTACATAGCTACTACCACAGTAAATGAGGTAGCTTTTGATATAGAATATCCCATTCTTGGCTTGTTGGTTGTATTTTTTTATTGCACACTCTCTGAGACCTAAAATGCATATATTAGCATATTTGGATAAATTTGATGAAGCACTTTAGAGCCCTAGAAGTACCCCAGAGAAGCAGATTTGGATTTTAATGAATTATTCTTAATTCCCATGGTGCCTTGTGATTAGGGCTTTCGCTTCTGCCTAAATGCAAAAGTCAAGTCACTCCTAATCCAAACTGGCCCTTTATGGTGGGAGTGGACCGTTGTTGAATATCATGTGATATTTTTAGATTTTCTTATATTCACTTGATTATTCCTAATGGTTCTCTTGAAAAATTTTGGCTAAGTAAAGAAAGTGTTTTTGGTTTCATAGTTCAGTTCATCACAATTTTTGGCCAAATATCAGACCTCGGAACCCTATTGTTCCTGCTGTAAATTTACAGAGATTTGATCTGGTTTCATTTCCAAAGCCCAATTCGATTTATCAGCTGTTTGTAGGTGCAAATATGAAAATTTTTATTTGCATGGAAATGAGGGGATCTCAAGAATTTCCCGCTTGGAATTTCGTGGTGAACTTGATAATTAACTAGCATTTTACTGAAGGTGGGGAGTAATCTCCATGTGTAATTTTGAGTGAAAACTCTTGTCATTACTTTAATCGTCTTGGGCGTTATGCTATCTAGATGATCAACTCGCTTGGGAAGTTTTTGTGACGGTGACGAGCTTCAGGATTGATTGCGTAACATCCATAGAATTGAATCCTTAGGAGCCACAACTATTGTTCCATTTATAAGATGCCACCAAAGTTAAAGTTTCTGTTCTGTTACTTTTGATCCTCTCTATCATCGGTCAAGTAGGGTTTTAAAAATTTAGTCAGTACCTTATGGTAACAGGAACTGGTTGCATAATTGGACAGTTATGTTAACTAGACTCCTTTAATAATGTATTCATTCTCTGTAAAATCTGGCTCTCCCTCTTTTACCCACTTCAAATTATTGTTTGCTTAATGTCCTTCATCTTAAAAGTTCCTTGATTGATGTCACGGGCACTTGTGCAGACACTAAATCTTGGAAAAGAATCAAAATTTTTGCGAAGCTTTGTTCAACACGGTAAGTTGGGTAATTAAATATGAACCAACAAATTATTCTTCCCTTTTGGCGTGAAAGTAACTTTATGAATGCGAATGTCTCTTTTTGTTGCTGATTCTTTTGTGTTTCGCATGTCTATAGGTTGTCAAGTTAATGTGAAGCATCTAAGGTTAGTGACATATCTCTCTCTCTCTCTCTCTCTCTCTCTCATCTTTTGTCATGTTCATATGCTGGCATGAGCTATGTTTAATCAGCTCTTCTAATGGGTGTTATACCATACTTGTGTCGAACACACAACACACATACATAATTTGAATTGTGTCCAGCACTTCAAGTTGGATGTCCATCTAAACCTACATCCACTACTTTAAGTGTAGTAGTCTACTAGATAATCGAATGTAACTACTTCAAATTGGATAAAGTGCTCTTGTAGAATCTCATGACATCATTGAAAACATTTTAATTACCCAATTACTATACTCAGACATTAACCCAATTACCCAAGTTTATATAAAATAGGTAATGAGAAATCAAAATTTATGGGGAAGGTTAAGTTCCGAGTTTTATCACTTCATTCATCAACTAACTCGAAGAGATGGCTGTAGGGTTGCACATGGGGTCAGATTGTGGTCAAATTCTAAACTGAACCAATCTTGTTCAGTTCCCCAAAAAAGGAATCAGAACTGGACCAGCTAGTTCATGGAACTATCAGGCTGGTCTGATTCTAGACACCGTGGTCTGATTCTGTTGAAAAACTCTAGATGAGAGAGATGGGAGAGTGATGAGTGATAGGGAGGTGGAAGAGGAAGAGAGAGGGGATGGGGCTTCATATTTACGCATAAAGCTCAGAAAATTTATTCAGTTCTTCACTAATCGGTCTCAGAACTTTACACGCAGAACCAACACAAATGTCCTTCAGAATCAACCCAACATTCGATGAATGTTGGTTGGTTCTAGTCTCTGGTTCTCCAGGTACTTTATACACCCCTAGATGGAAGACAGGGAAAGGAGTTGTTCCGTTGCTATGAGTAATTCTCTCCTCTTATTTTATTATTCTTCATAGTTATTTCTTTTATCATTTTTTCTGGTGTATAGGGATGGTGTATCACTTCTTCAAACAGAGTTTCCCATCCAAATGGGGAGTAGATCGTTTTCTTCGGACAGTGGTGCGTTTCGTTCATGGTTCTCTCTTGAATTTTCCATCTTTGGATGAGTCATAACCTTTTCTGGATATATAAATTTAAGATTTTTTTTGGTAATAAGGTGACGTGGTTGATGCTGTCGTGCCTTTTATGGGTGAATCCATTACTGATGGCACTCTAGCCAAGTTTTTGAAGAGTATGTTTCTTGTTTTCCTTCCATTGTTCTTGTGGAAAATCAACTTCCGTAATACACATGATATGTTTGTTGTGTGTTTTATTTGATTTGGACTAATATATGATAAATCGGGAGCAGATCCTGGTGATCGTGTAGAAATGGATGAACCCATTGCTCAAGTTGAAACCGATAAGGTACTTCAGCGAATTCTCTTATGTTAAGGTATTCTATTTCTGGGCCATTTCTAAGTATCAAGATCCAGATTAAATAGTTTTAACATGTTTCAATCAGGTGACGATTGATGTTGCGAGTCCTGAATCTGGTGTAATTCAAAAGGTGTAGTTTCAGTGAAAATTGTAGTTTTGGTAACTTACAAGTTCATTTTTACTCTGGATTACTCTCCTATCAAGAGACCCACTTGTTTCTGATGTGACGTTTGCCCCTTGTATATTTTTCTAGTTTGTAGCCAAAGAAGGTGATACTGTGGAACCAGGAACAAAGATAGCAGTAATTTCAAAGTCTAGTGAAGGTGTAACACACGTAGCTCCATCCGAGAAGACACCTAGCAAGGCTTCATCTGAACCAGCTCCCTCAGTACCCAAGGCAGAAACTCCTCTTCCCAAGGAGACACCTAAGGAGAAGACCAAAGCACCTTCTCCACCCCCAAAACCCTCAGCCACAGAACCTATACTTCCTCCGAAGGAGAGGGAAAGAAGAGTAAGAATCATGATTACTGAAAGGGAAATTATAAATGCACCCACTTAATTGCTTTCTACACCCACGTCTGCATTGAGAAGTTGCACATGCAGTATCCACTGTTGTGCATGTGGGTGTAGAGAGAAAGTTAGTGGGTTGTAACGAATTTCCTCTCTAAAAATCTGTGCTTATCGGATTTATTTTGAAGTTTCTTTCTCTATTTCAGGGTGGAAGTAATTATGTTTCTGATGCTCCCATTTTGTTGGAACTGACTGTGGTTGCAGGTTCCGATGACAAGACTCAGGAAACGGGTTGCAACACGCTTGAAAGACTCCCAAAATACTTTTGCTTTGCTGACAACATTTAACGAAGTCGATATGTAAGTTCATTATCATCCTTGAATGCCAAATATATGTGGTTGCCTTATATTAACAAAACTGCATGATCCACGGTGTGTTATGCACCTTCCCACATATTTCTTGGTTTTGATGCTGACGTATATTGGCTCATTATTCCTTTGGTGTGAATGTTTTTATGTTATTCAGGACTAATTTGATGAAGCTCCGTTCTGAGTATAAAGATGCCTTTGTTGAGAAGCACGGAGTGAAGTTGGGACTGATGTCAGGATTTATCAAAGTATACTCATACTGTCCTTGCATCTGCACTTCTGGTTTCATATTTGTGGACCTTTTGTGTTATATTAAATATGACTATGATTTGTTTCAGGCTGCTGTAAGTGGGCTCCAGAACCAGCCAATCATTAATGCTGTCATTGATGGTGATGACATCATTTACAGAGATTATATTGATATTAGTATTGCTGTTGGTACACCTAAGGTTTGTCGCTAGTCCAATTAATTCACATGCCTCATGAGTACTTTATAGGAAATTATCCCTCAAAGTATTGTGATTGGATGTTGTTTAAAACTGAACTTGGCTAGTGTATCGACATCGCACAATGTCACCGCGTCTAGTAGAAAATTTTACTCGTGGACCACTATTTAATAGGTCCAATTTACTCTGTAAATCAATGGATCCGGATCAGATTATCGTAAAAACCACTTGTGTGGTTTGAACATAATTTTATTGGATTCGGATCAGATTATCGTAAACACCACTTGTGTGGTTTGAACATAATTTATTGCTTATAGACTAGTTGTCTTATAACAAGAATTCTCAGAATTAATTTGCTATTTTCACCATTATTTTCTTTAAATCGAAGTGAAATCTCCATTGTGTAGTCTTTTCCCAAACACTTTCTTTCTATCCTTTTTTTTTTCCCTTTCTTTCTTTGCATTAACTTTTACTAAGTTGTCTTATAATATACTCACAGTTCTTACATTAGTAAATTCAATGCGTTTTGAATACATCTTGTTTGGATGATGCTATTACTTATTCTGCGATGGTAGACTCCCAGTTTCTGATTGCTTGGCGTGTAGTGCTCTCTTTGCTAGTGTATTGTGATTGTCTTATAATATCCTCGTACAGGGCCTTGTTGTTCCGGTTATCCGTAATGCTGAAGGAATGAACTTTGCTCAAATAGAGAAGGCAATCAACACCCTTGCAAAGAAGGCAAATGATGGCTCCATTTCAATTGATGAGATGGCCGGAGGGTCTTTCACGATATCTAATGGTGGAGTCTATGGAAGCCTTTTAAGTACTCCAATTATTAATCCTCCACAGGTACGATGCTGCTTCACATACCTCTTATTTATTTATTTATTATTTATTATTTTTTAACAATTTCATCTTTCCTATTCTGTTCATCTGATTACATTTTGATCAATATCAATAAACACGTGTCTGCCTCTGATTGTTCTGTGAGCAATATGATAGCCATTGCTAAAGTGAGAGGACCTGGTTCCACCGACATATTTGGGACTTAATGATCTGATTATATCTATACAGCCCCCACTTGATAGTGGGGAAACATAAGTTTGCAAAGGGTTCTGATAATCTAAACCTATATTCTTCTCAGGAGGATTGTTGTATAGAGTTCACAACAATTCCGTAATTGTGCAAACTGTAACTTTCCAAATTGAAGGAAAACTTAGGCAGTTATGTGTAATGGACGCATATAAGGCTACTGAGCCTAAACCCCTAGATTAGAATAGAGCCCGGGGACCATGCTGTATGAAGCACAGTACATCGGTTCGACTCTGCTCCTTTGGGGTCAACCTTATAAACTTCCTGGACTTACTGAGTGCTTGTCTTTGGGAGCGTGCGTATGACCAAGGGGGATTAATCTCACCTAAGATGGAGATATAGGTTTTACATCTTTTCTCTGGGATATAGCTTCTGAAGACTTGATGACAAGCATATGGTCTTTTAGTGCAGGACTTCCACTTCCATTGAGCCTTTTCCATAGACACTTGCGAAAAAGGGGGTAATGAAGGCATGTAGATGATATGTAAATCTATCACTACATATTGTCTGGTTGCTTTTATTAGATCTTAGTGTGCATGTCCTTTATCACACAGATCTCCCAAATGTAGAGCCTGCTTGGCTTTAGCTTTTATAATAGTCGCTATTTGGAATAAGAGATTTTCTAAAATGCTACAATTGGAGCTTTTTAACAAGAGTAATTCAGTGGACCCACTAGATTTTGATTGGAGAATGTTGAAGTGATCCCACCATTATTGGAGGTGGTCCCACTGCCACATGTATTTGGAAAGCATTTGGAATGGAAAATTTGGGAAGCATAGCATTACTCTTTGAACAAGGTTGTTTTTTAGCTTTGAAAATTGAAAAGGAATATGACTCCTTAAAAAGCTGTGAAAAAGCTTATTCAAATGGTCAGAGCCTATGAAGCACGGACACGGACACTTCGACACGGACACGACACGATACCGCCACGCCGACACGACAAATTCTAAAAAATGAAGACACGACACGTCAGGGATACGTTTATTTTTTTAATTATATATTTTTTAATTTTAATGTTATGCTAATTCTTATGTATTATAATTATAAATAAAAATACGTTATCAAAAAGAATTTATACAAAAACACATTAAGATTATATATTCCGTAAAAAAGTACTCATTTACACAAAATTTCTGCCCAAAAAAAAGGCTTCAACTTGGGTCAAGGCAGAGTTGGATCAAGGCTTCAACTTGGGGAAAATACAAATTATGTAGCAATCCACTACTATCTTGGGACTATAATATTTTTTAACAAATAAATAAATAAAGTGTTCCTGAAATTTTATCAATTATCTAATGACCCAATGTAAAAAAAAAATGTAATAATTAGTAGCTTTCACAGGATCACTTTATACCAATTAACAAAGGAAAATTAAAGCAAGCAAATGCCACAAGTCAGACGTGTCTCGTGCGTGTCCACACATGTACATTACAATTCAGACGTGTCTCATTACAAAAGGGCTTTTTAAGTTTTATATTATTAAACATTAAAAAAAACTGAAAATCAAGTTAGACGTGTCTCGTGCGTGTCCACGCGTGTCTATAAAGTGTCCACCGCGTGTCGGGGTGCCAAAATGCAATTATGCAAAGTAGGACACAGTTTTGAAGTGTCCGACACGTGTCGGGCAAGTGTCGGGCAAAGTGTCGCGTCCGATACGTGTCCGACACTGGTACGTTACAATTTTTGAAGTGTCGGTGCTTCATAGGTCAGAGCTTTTTAAAACCACCACTTATAAGTGATTGTTGGCCCCCAAAAAAGCTTCCCAAACAGGCTCGAATCGTATTGTTTACAGAGTAATGATTTGGGCACAAATACTCCACAAACAAATTACACTAACACCAGTAGGAGATTGCCATGTGGCAGACTTGATACCTTTTTGTCCCCTGTGTGGCAGACAACTCTGCTACATGATAGTCTCCCAATGGTGCTAGTGTAATTTGTTTGTGGATTGTTTGTGCCCAAATCTTTGTTTATATTTATTACAAATTCTATATGCTGCACCCAACTCTTCAATGCCTTAACGGGGATATTTTTCAAACTAGACAGTTATTCTTCTCTCCATGTCTTTTGCAGTCGGCTATTCTGGGCATGCATTCAATAGTGAACCGCCCAATGGTTGTTGGGGGTGAAGTGGTTTCAAGGCCTATGATGTACATTGCACTAACTTACGACCACAGGCTGATTGATGGGAGAGAGGCTGTTTTCTTCTTGCGCCGCATCAAAGACGTTGTGGAGGACCCTCGGAGGCTGCTTCTCGACATATGAAGTTAGCAGAGTCAACTTTGTGATTTCCTATTTGCTGGTATACTTGGGATTTGATACGCTCGGTTTTGCTGAAGCAGAATAATGCTTATATCGTTAAATTAGAACTAAGTTTTATTGTTTGCCTCGTCGCCAAATCTTTATTGCGGCCCTGGATGCTACTTTGCAAATGGGAGAGTCAATTTTATGCAAGCATATTTTGTGGTTTTAAGTTTTCGAGTTTGTGCTACAAAATAATGTAATTTTAGTTTGCTTTTGGTTTATATCGAGATGTTCTTCATGGGGAAGGAATCGCTTCATGACTGACAAATTTGTTTTGTATGACTTCAGGTGAAAACCTGATGTTTATCACCTTCATTTTATGAAATTGTGAACTTGGAAATTTGCTTCCTCCTATCCGAGACTCTACTTTCTGGAAAAAAAAAAAATGAAAAAGAAAAAGAAACCCTCTTCCTATATTGAAAGAATAATGATATGCTTGCCAAATCAGAATTCCAAATTTGCTTCTCAAATTGTTCAGCAGTGTAACTACGCAAATCACGAGTGAGGTCCCTATATGTTGACCTTATTACCTAGGGGAGGTCAGTGTAATTTACCCTCTAAAATACTTATACGTGAAAAACATGTATACAATGCGCGTTTATACCGATTTTTGGATAACACTCGACACATGTTTGCAAATTATAGATATACGGCAAGGCTCAGGAGCGGGCGTCTGTTTACGAACTAGGCGCTTAGCGATGAAAAATAAAGCCTAGTTCTTAATGGACTGCTCTTGAACCTGCCTCCATAGAAACATAGATAATATGCTTTTATGATAAGAAATAAAACATCTTGGCAGTTTTGCATTAATTTCTCAAAAAGAAAATTTTGCAAATCCTGTATAGAATCTCCAAGTGGGAAATAAGATTGAACTTCAAATTTTTTTCCCACATTTATTTTATTTCTACCATACATCCCTAGTGGTTTGGGATGTATCATATATACATATATATATATATATATATATATCCCAATTTCGTCCCAATAAGTTGTAACTTGGTCCCAATGTATCGTAAGTTTTTGTAAAATTGAAAACCACTTTGACCTTAAAACTAAAGTAGTTTTGAAGTTATAATGTTTTGGTACCTACTTACAGTATGTTGGCACAACTTATTGAGACCAAAAAACCACTAGAGTGTATAATACATCCAAAACCACTAGGATGCATCACAAAATTCTCCCACATTTACATTTCTTTTTATCCTTCCCGGAAGGAATTCTAATTAGATCTCAACCATAACGTAAAAGCTTTCCAAGTGGGTGCCTCAGAAAAGTTTGGAGCTGTCTGTGATCAAACACTGCCCAACACGCATATATACTCTTGGACACTCAGATCAACCAGAAACATATCCTTCAAAATTCAAATCAAATTGAGCATCATTATAACAATTGAAAGGAGATCTCAGATCAGTATCCAGAACAACATCCAAGTTCACCAAAAACATGTCAAAAAGATTAACCAATTAGAAAACCAAGCCATAACTCAATAAGCATTCAACAAGAACTAATTAGATGGCTTGTAGTATTTCGTAGGCACGAAAGGCATTTTTGTGACTGCTCCATCGTATGACTTACCGCGTACGACAATCTTCACTTTGGTGCCTGCTTTGTGGGACCCAGATTTCACATAACCCATTGCAATGTTCTTCTTAAGGCAGGGACTAAATCCTCCACTAGTAACTTCCCCAATGTTATTTCCTTTCTGATCCTGAATCTCACTGTGGCTTCTCGCCGGTGGGCCCGAAGAGAAAAAACCAACACGCCGGATTTTTGGGCCCTCTTCTATCTGCTTGAGTATCACCTCGGCCCCGAGAAAACCGCCTTCGGCCCGTCTTCTCTTCCCTATGGCCCACATAAGCCCAGCCTCTACGGGTGTTATGTGCTGCTCCATGTCGTTACCATATAAACAAAGGCCAGCCTCAAGGCGGAGACTGTCACGAGCACCCAAACCTGTCAACCGGACCTTCCCTTCGGATTTCTCCAAGATTGCTTTTGCAAGATCCACTGCATGCTCTGAAGGAACTGAGATTTCGAATCCATCTTCACCGGTGTACCTGAATATCTCATGTAAAAAGGCACAAAGATAAGCAAATGCTCTTCACAGCTTACTCCTACATGTAATAGGGGAAGAACTTTAGATAAACCCAAAAAAAATGGGACTTCTGAAGCGTATAATATTTTAAAAATCCTAGCCACTTGTTTCCTACACTTGAAAAGCGAGGACCCAACCTAATGTAATTCAGAAATTGTTCTAAACCAAATTGAGTTAACAAAACTGAACTTGCTTTGGAGCATACGAGCTCATGTAGTAGAATGGATGCATCTTACTTATTACGTCATCGGTTCAGTTCCCTAATATTTTAAGAAGATGTCTTAACACGAATTTGACTAGCAATTACGTACACAAAAACTATAAAAGCAAAGAAAAAGAGAAAAAACACATAAGTAATTGATATTAAACCATTAATTATGTTCTTTTAATTAAAGTTGGGATAAGAAACCCACTGCAATGAATTCCAGTAAAGATCAATAACAAATTTAATGCAAACATTTAGCCAAAGTCAGGACAAAAGAAATCCACTTCATTAACTTCCAATTATTTTTCGGAAAAAGGGTAAATTAAATCCAAAAAAAAGGTGTACAAATGTACAAGGGGCATACCCCAGGATATACAACAAGCTCAAAAATATGACATCAGTGAATAACCGAAGCCGAACCAACTACAAACGCAAGGGAGGGTCAAAGTCTCCTCCACAACAAACCACAGCAATTGCACAACTCATGATATACAACAAATCTCAGCAATTGCACGTCACATGAGATGTCCACACCACCTCATCCTCTTGACCAAATATCAAGACCATGACAAAAGAGATAAAGACCAAACGGTCATAAAGCCAAGTGTCAAAAACATGGGGAATTAAATAAACAAGCCAACTGTACAACACAAACTACATCAAAAAGCTGTTGCTCCAGCATTTGTCTTGGTGAAACCAAAAGCTAACTACTAGAGTCAGCTATAAGATGCCATGTGTCAAGCAAGCCACAAAAGTACCAACCCCAACGTAAATCAAACAAGCGCACATAGGAAGGCTGGAACATCAGTCACACACCACCACGCTCGTACAAGCGCGTGAAACACACCTCACCTTATTCAATCTCTTTCCGACCAAACAGCACACCGGAGAAAGACATGAAGCACAAGCTGCACAACTGTCCCAAAAGGAAATGAGAGATGAAGTCCAGGGACAAATCATGGAAACACCTTCAGATCTCCCCCCAAAAGCACCCAAAGTGCAAATGAAGAGATAGATCAGGGGAAAACTGAGACAAGCAACAAAAAGCCTAACCCTCCTGCATCTCACTAAAACTTCATCCAAACCGCAACACCACAAGACCAGCCCCCAACTCTGACATAAAGCTCACATAGAGGGAATGGCAAGATTGGAACAGGTCTACTCTCAAACCAAACAATACCCATCAACATTTCTCCACCAACTATAAAGAACCTATACTCACCATCTAACTCCATTGTGGGGGAAAAAAAAAAAAAGGCTTTTCACAACCAACCAAAAAAAGAAGGAAAAAAAGAAGAAGAAGAAGACCAATCAATATCCTCTAAACATGGCCAAGCTAACAAACTTTTTCCCTGTGGTCGTCATATACTTAGCTTGCAGTTCCTTTGCACCCACGTTTGGTGACATTGCACCAGAGCCAGCGCCAGAAAATGCCGAATACTTGCAATATTGCACAAATAAATAAGTGGGAAGTGTGGAAAAGAGATCCATGATGGTATATTTGAAAATAAAACTGACACAAGTGAATGTTGTACCAACCTTGTAGGGTTGGGACAACCTTGTCATGACGCGCTGCTTCGCTCAGTCTTTGAATTTCCTCATATTGAAGAGAAAGTGAATTTGCCGCAATTTTTGTCAAGGAGTAATCAAATTTGGAGCCACTATTTAGTCTCAAGCACCCATCTCCAACCTCTTCCTAAGTTCACCAGGTTATGTTGTATTGATGTAGCGATAGACAATATATGTAATACCTATATATTGAGCAATGATACTTGAAAAAGAAGTGTTCTATCCACTATTTTCACATCCTTAATGGATGAAATTAAGCATCCCCGAGTGTCCAATTTTACCTAATTACTTCCGTTAAGTGATTCATACTAATAAATTAAACGAATGAAGCTCAAATAAATAGATGAATGAACGACAATTCAACATTAAGACACTTGTTACTCTAGTTTATATTTCATGACCATTGACTTCATAGTATGCCTATCATGAATTGGTTCTTTAATCCTATAAAAAAGAGAAGTGAAACGCAAAAAGGGAATTGAGTTGTGGAGAGGAGAAGAGAGGATTTCATTAACATGTACATAAAGAGACTCTACCAGGGGACTTTTTCATTTTGGTGTAGAAATAATTGTATCTAAAGCCGTGTTACTAATAGGTGGGACTGGAAAAAGTACATACCCTGTCCTAACCATAAATTAGAGTGAAGAACCATTCTCTCTGAGTAACATCCTTTATCAAGTAACCGAACTGATAAAGCAAGAATTTAAATAGCTCAAAAATCAGAGAAAGCATAGTTATTCAATCCCCACATGTGGCAAATCAAGAGGACATTTAAGAAAGGAAACTAGAAAGGAAACATACCCTGTCCTAGTGAGAAAACAATGTGCCCCATTGATATCCAAGATCCGGAACTCCCCAAAATATAGCTTGCTCAAATCCTCCTTTGTCAGGTGTTGAAGAACTGGGGGTGCAAGAGGACCCTGTCAAAGAAACTCAATTTAAAATACCACTAAAAGGGTACTTAAAATAGTGAAGCCCTAATAACAAGATGCGTTCGACAGTAAAACAACTTCATTCTCTCATTAAAATAGCACTGTCTAATATAGAGACAAATACTTGTTCCGTAATATGGTCTCAATAGACCTCAACTAAACATCAGAAACTTGTCCTATTCTCGTAGCTTATCTCTGTTTCTTTTGGAAAATTTTTACATCTTCAGTAGAAGAAACAAAAATGAATAGCAAAGGACAAGAACAGAAAAATGACTAGGAGCAAAAAAAGCATTAAGCACCAAGTCCCAGAGGGAACTTTCTTCTGTCAGCCATAACCAGCCAATATGAGTGAGCAAACCAGATTATCGTACAATAGCTCAGTAACCTTACTAATTCTGATAAACAGCAATATAAATAAGAACAAAAACTTTTGATGGAAATTGGAAAATAAGATTAAAAAACAAAAAGGTAGAAAACAGGAAGAACAATTCACAAACACACCTCCAAAATTGGTGGAGCTTGTGATAAACATTCATTTGCAAGACACGGGAAATGAAGGAATGCCTTCTACAGATCCTATCTCTAGCGGATATTGCCTAGTCTAACCGAGAAAAAAAACAAGAGCTATCCACTTTGCATCAGGTGAAAATTGTGAATTATATGGCACAGTGACGACAACGGAGTAAATAAATAGCAACAAAAAAAGGACACCTCTGTAAATCCAATAAGATCGAAATTAATCACCGTGTACTACACTAATTTTGTGAACAAGCATAACAGAATAATCTGGCCTAATCCGTAACTGAAAATAATGATGAAAATTAGTGGTAACGGCATTTCTTTGAAAAAAGGATCCTATGCCTGGACTTGAGTTATAATTATACTCCCAATATCTTTAAAGACCCAAACCAGTTCATATTTGATAACTTGCAACTTCAAATGCAAGATAGGGCAATTCCATTTCTCCAAACGTGGCATAATTAGATGATTTTGACAACTGACCTGTAGAGCTAGTAGAGATCTCTCATCATGGATGTGCCATGAGACATCACCACCTTTGGCCTTGAATATTTTCATATGCTCCTCAATGTGTGCAAGATCTTTATCTCTACACCCGGCATTTACAACCAGATATATATGATCATCAGTCACCTTGGTGATCACCGAATCGTCTATTGCTCCTCCCTTCTCATTCGTAAATACAGTCAAAGTCCCAGTTCCGGGGGCAAGCCCGGCAACGTCTGCAATGACAAGCTTTTCAAGAAATGCCAAACAGTCCTTTCCTTTGAGGGTTAGCCCACACATGTGAGAGACATCAAAGAGGCTCCCGTTTTCTCTACAATTGAGAGTGGAGTCCATTATTGAGTCCTTGTACTGAATAGGCATGCTCCATCCGGCAAATGGCACCATCTTCCCACCATTAGCAACGTGGAAATCGTAAAGTACTGTCTTCTTGAGCTCGGGTTCTGTGGCAAAATACCGGCAGGCTAGAACCTTCTTGTCAGCCTGAGCAAGACGGCGAGTTATTGATTGACCGAGTTGCCAAAAGCCGCCTCCCCTCATCTTTTAAAAGGTGTCTGACTCGAACAAAGAAAAATTAATGAGTGTAATAACCCAAAAGCACTAAACTAACAATCAACACAGCATTAATTTATCGGAAAATACAAACCAAATATAACATTATCTACAGATTGGTACCTGAAAGAACATACACAATCACTCAAGACACTTAAAGGGATACCCACAAGTCAAAAAAAAAAAAAACACAGAATTTAATGGCTAGTGAATGGACAGCTTTCAATTGCCAATGGATACATTGATAAAAACAACCAAGTCCAAACAAGTTACTTCTAACATCTCAAGAAATGGATTATTGAAGAGAAGCACATCAATTTAGTCAACATTTGAATGCATAAGTTGGTAGTGTTACGGAGACATAGCCACAATTACAAAAATATGAGTAGGAGAGAAGATATGGTTTGTTCTCAATTCTGCCAACAAGAGATCTAAGGAAAATATTAGCAAGTTGCAGGGAACAAATGCAAACTGTTCCAAAATTGTGTCGTACAATGGGGCTGAGAATCTCATTGGTCCCTCCCATTCTTCAACTCTCCCTATACTAATGGGTTCTGATTTTCTTGTGTAGACCGATGAAATTCAACAGGAGACAATTTTGAGACATCCAATCTTCTTTCCTTGTTTTAATGCTATCGAAAACTCTGAAAATCCAAATCCTATGGAACACTCAACGACGGATTACATTTCTGCAGGATCAAGTAAATCTTGTAGCAAATGCAAAACTAATAAATAAAAAAAAAGAAAAAGAAAAAGAAAAGATCTTTAATGGGGTATTTACAAATTCATCAAAACATCTCAAGTAGCCATAAACAAAGTAAATCTCATTAAAAAAAAAACCCATTTTTGAGTCGCACATTTAATTGTTACAAACAGAAAAGACTTTCAACTAGATGCTAAATCAAACGTCTAGATCTCAATACACCAATTAATCACATAGATGTATTAAAAGCATTGTATTGAAGAACTCATAAAGTAAATGAAGCCTAGATTGTCCCAACTGACAAATGCTTGTATGAGTGCATGTATATAACTGGAGAGAGTGCACTTACAGAACAGCTATTCTTCTTAATTGTGCTCTTGTTTCACAATATAAGCAAATCCCAGAGACTAAATGAGCATGTAGAGATGGAAAAAGTTCGTCTTTATGTACTAAATGTCAGTGTTATATATATATATATATATGTGTGTGTGTGTATGAATATACTTACGTTGATAGCAATAATATAATAATTGGAAATTGATATGGTTGGTGGGTGGAATTCAGTGGGTGAAGGAGGGTTTCTCAGTCAAATCGAGACAAACACCACCCGATCGTTAGTGAGTGGTGGTAGGAATCCCCTTTTCTCTCTCTCTCTCTACTTGGGTGGGTTGGGGGCGTTGGTGCGCGAGAGAGAGGGAGAGAAGGGAGAATCTCATTCAGGTGTGATACGCTCATGCTGTCATTTTTTTATGTGCTTGAATGATCGTACGGACATGAAGACCTCAGAATCCTACGTGGACAATTTTACGGTTGCTTATTTCAAATGGGGTCTCCGCTATTTTGAGGCTAGCGGTAGTTTACGGATCCTTGTCATGGGGTAGTGACCATGTTATCAAAAGTACTGACTGGCAACCTAAGTTGGTTGGTGAATGAAGATGTTTAATGTAAATTATAGAATTAAATACTCTCTCTCCCCTCCCCCGAGAAGTTATTCAGCTTAGCCCTATTAATTTGTTATCTCTTTTTGGAATATTATAAAAAATGGTTAGTTGAATTTTAAATTTTAAATTCGAAAATCATTTGTCATGATTCGTTGAAAGGACGGTAAGTCGGTGGTTAGGATTAAATGGTCACACCACATTATTATGCTAACGTTGGGTGACGAGCTCACTTCTAGGGGTGCAACTCGAGCGGACTAACCCGTGGTTAGCTCAGGCTCGGCCCGAAAATTACCAGGCTTGGGCTCGCGGTACTTTCACCATGGGCAGACTTAGGTAGAAAAATACAAGTCCGAATATTCGGGCCGCGTTTGGGCAGAATTTTACTCACCCGTGGAACCCGAGCCCGAGCCCGAATTCTATTTATGTATTATTTTTGACATTATATTATAGTGTTTTTTAGTGATAATTCACTATTACATATTATTCTAACACTAAATTAATAGATGAATGTTTTTTCCCAAATCTTAAAAAAAAAAAAAAAAAAAATTTGATACTTTACATATTGCTGTTTACATATACTAAAAATCGGTTTGCACAAAAAAAAATAAAATGCAATTCATGCTCAATTCAGGTTTGGGCTCGGGCTCGGGTTGAAAAGTTCAGATTTATGTCAGGTTTGGGCTCGGACTTGGACAGACTGCTTGAATTCGGACTCAAGTTTGGACAGAGCTAGGGATGACAACGAATCGGGTATGAGACGGGGTGACCATATCCCACCCTGCCCCACCTAACAAAGCTCTTCCCCCACCCCCCCACCCTGTTTGGAAGTGCATGTTCCCCATCCCAACCCCACCTATAAATTGAATCCCGTTTCTGCCCCGCCCCGAAAATCAGTCCTAACTCCTCAATCCTGAGATAACCTTTTGGTTGAATACCACTACACCATATGGCCTCATTACTAACGGATATATCCGTTAGTAATATTTATACTAACGGATATATCCGTTAGTATTTTGGCGTTAGTAATATTACTAACGGATTTACTAACGGATATATCCGTTAGTAAAATTAATTTTTCTAACGGATATATCCGTTAGTAAATCCGTTAGTAAATCAAAGAATTTCTAACGGATATATCCGTTAGAAATCTACTTACTAACGGTTGTTTTTCAACTAATTTTTAAAGATTTATACTGAATACTAACGGTTTGTCAACAATTTCTAACGGATATATCCGTTAGTAATTTCCAAAAATAATTAAAAAAAATACTAACGGATTTACTAACGGATATATCTGTTAGAAATATGCATAATTCTAAAAAAAATTAATTATTTATACGCTTTCCAATTTTTTTTTGCACCTAATTAACAAGCATATTAATCTATACCAAACAAAAAATTATAAAATTAACCTAAATCAAACACAATAAAAAATAATCTAAAGTAATCATAACAAGGAAAGCATTTATCCATGTCTAACCAACATCTCTATACCCAACACAACAAAAATAATCCATAATAATCATAACATGTAAAGAGTTCATACATGTCTAACAAAGTCTGAAATTTAACGAGTTCTTCCATTCAAACCTAAACTAACAAACAAAGCATGTCTTCGAGAATCTTCGACACTTCTCTCTCTTTGACTTCTTAATCCAATGGTCGGAGTTCAAAGAGACCATTTTTCTGTCAAGCATTTCTTTACCATGCTCATCCATTTCTTCTCTTATTGTACCTTATCTCTGCTTCTTTATACTCCTGCAGAATTATATCACTTAAAATGAGGAGAAAAAGGAAAATAAAAAGTAAAAAATAATTGGAGCAATTTTCTGCAGCAATTGCTTTCTATGCTAGAAACGAAATTTTTTTCTCCAAATGCCTACCTTCCTTTTTTTGACCATAGAGAAAGACACAAGGGAACTAGCTTACCTTCCTTTTTCATTTCCTTCTCTAAATCCACAAACCAAGATAGAGCCTTGTATATCGGAAAATGATATTTAATTTATGTCATTATAAAGAAGAAATAAAGAAACGTAAAGATGTGCAGAATATTACTAATAAAGAGTAGGTACTTCAAGAATTCAGCTCAATGAAGGACTATTTGCAAGAAATAAAGAAAAACAATACCAATTTGGAGTAGGTACTTCAAGAATTCAGTTCAATGGACTACTTACTTGTTCGCCGAACCTTAGGATGAGTTTTTGAACGGATGCTGGGAGAGCTATTCCGAAAAAGCAAGTTCTTCAAGCAGTTCACGCTCTTTGACACAGTAAATCAGAGCAAGAGCAATTTTGTCAACTCATATGAAGGGAAATTGTTTTCATAGATTCCAAATGTCAAACGCTATAGGAGAGAGAGAGAGAGAGAGAGAGAGAGAGAGAGAGAAAGAGAGAGAGAGAGATCAAATACGAAAATAAATTGTATGAATAAAATCAAAAGTGGCATAAAGGATAAAACTTGACGAATACGATAAAGGGCCTGAAAAATTACAGACCGGTGCATGAAAAACTTCTGTGCTTCACTTTCCAATCCTGCTATTTTATCCAACAAATCCTGCTATAACTAACAAATGACACAAAAGATTCTCATCAAACTATCTAGCTTGATGATAATCCCCCTCAAGAAATGTTGAGCTTCATTGCAGAATTGCAAACATGAAACACCTATTCTAATATCATCAATCGATCTAGCTTGACTCTACAATCCCCATCAAGAAAGGTTGAGCTTCATAGCAAATACAAAACACCTATTCTGCTACATCTCTGATACTTTAAAAGAAGATAAATAAAAAGATGAAGAAGAGAAAGCTAAACAAAGTATTAAAATAACCAGAGACTACAAACTAGAGTTACATTAAGGATGAACCAATTAACACAAATGCTTTTCCCAGTAATCATGCACACAAACTAACAGGCTCTTCCCTGTCTTCAAAGTTTGGGTTGGAGACTATTGTCCGTTTCTGTTGCTGGAAAAAGACTCCAACTAGGTAATAATTCTTCTTGACGTAGTGAAAAAATTTACTACTCGTACCCTTCTTTTACTTCCAAGGGCATTTGGCATTGAGTATTGAGAAATACCTTCATTGTGTTGAGAAGATTATTATTATTTTTTCATTCTCACCAATGAATTTTTGAAATCAATCAATCCGATTGGTTTCCATCCAAGCGCAAGACCATTTCAAGCAGTAAATCACTAAAAGCAAATGTGCTAAAACTGCAAAACCTAATATTATATATATATATATATATATATATATAAAATTTAAAAGTAACTTGTGATAATGCATAGACAATTCCATTCAAAGTCCTAACAAACTCTCATTGACTATAAACTGATTGATAAGGTAATGCCATAAGGTCCAAGAAAACAATATGTTACCGTTAAATTTCATTTTCTTCTTATTTCCATAACTTCACAGAGCTGTCATGACTACATAGGCGACCATTCCCGTGAGAGGCGACTGTGCCAGAGCAGTTATTATGTTCTCATGTGCCGGTACTATCATGCTCTTATTCTCAGCCATGCTCCACAGCTCCAGAGACTGAAACAAACATTAAAATAAATAACTACATTAAGTAAAGACTACTAAGTAGGTTTTATATTCATTCCATTTAAGAGATTTGGTGAAGGAAAAGGTATAGTGAAAGAAAACGAAAAAAAACTATTTCCTAGTTTTCCCCTTCGTGCTTAAATAATATTGCAAAATTAAAGAAATTTCAAAGATGGTATAGGAAACGAATTGAAATGACATGTAAAATATAAAATCAGATATTTTTATTTATTTTCATAATGTTTTCTTTATCTTTCAGGAAGCACCAAACAAGGAAAAGTGCTCTCCCTTGTGTTTTATTCTTTCCATCACTAAATGATGACCCGAACAAAGCCTTTGTCTTATTGTAATCAACAAGGACATCAAGATAGAAATCTCAGCTTGGCTATGCTTCCTATGCAACTATCAGTATCACCATGCCTCAAAATCAAACAACTAGAAGCTGAGGTATTTTGTCATAGAATCATAAGGTGAGAAGGTACCGATTGACCTTTGTAAAGAATTTTTGTGCATGACTTCTGATCTGCACAGCAGTCTTGGTCCCTATATGCTCTGTGCAGCACCAGATAAAAAGCCACAAAGAAGAGCACGAAGAGATCTCAAATTAAGAATACATATACTTAAGAAATGAGCCCTTGGATTATATTCCTAAGAGGAATTATCCACCAAATTCAGCTGAAAACACTTAAAATCGACCCCATAGGCAATAGACAATAATTCATATAAAAGGGAATCAATTTAATCCCACCGTATCAGTATAGCAATTGAATTTTTTCCAAAAAGAAAAATGCATTTGACATGAGGGATGATTCTTACCACTTAAAAGGAGAAACAGCTGGGCACTGGATGAACATGTATCGTCCACTCTCATCCTCAAATTCTAATCATTCGCTGTTAGATCAAATAGATCTTGATATAACTGAACCGGCCCATGAGGTGAAATGTTCTGAATCTGACATTATTGGGTATGGTTTGGAAGAACTTAATTGGGATCAAGCTAATCCAATGCCTAATCCTTCTGTACTGCTGGAACTTATTTCACTTGACGATTTCCCTCCATCATCCACGTTTGAAGAAGTTTCCATTCCTGTATCAGCATATAAACCTAATGCACTGTCTGAGCTAATCTTGGTAGACGATACTCCTCCATCTTCCAATGCTGTAAAAGTTCTTCCTGCTGAACCAATGTGTAAGATAAAATTGCCTCTCTGTATATATGTATACCTGTGTGCATCTATCTATCTCTATTTCCCCATGTGTGTTTTGCATCCAACTCATCTCTTCTCTCTGTAATGATTACCTGCAGTAGATGTTATTGGAAGCCGTGACATTGGACATACATCTGTCTCCAAGCAAGCAGAACTCTCTGAGTTGATAAGCACAACAGATGGAGCCAATAAAGTTCATGAAGATTCTGTGCTTTTGCCACAAGTATTATCTACTTGTGGTATTGATCTATCACTAAACAATACAAGTCCCAGAATGTATGGCCATCATGAAGAACCAGATAGAAGTGATATTTCTGGTTTCACTGGAATTGTGGTCCTTCAAAATTCATCCTCCTTGGAGAGAAACGATTCTGGTTGTGAGTCTTTGGATGGGAGTAGTGTCAGTGAAATTGAGGGTGAAAGTGTGATTGACAAGCTCAAACGGCAGGTTAAGTACGATCGTAAATGCATGAGTGACTTGTATAAGGAATTACAGGAAGAAAGAGGTGCTTCTACAATTGCTGCTAATCAGGCAATGGCAATGATCACAAGGTTACAGGAAGAGAAGGCAGCACTTCATATGGAAGCTTTACAATACTTGAGAATGATGGAAGAGCAAGCCGAGTATGATATGGAAGCTCTGGAAAAAGCTAACGATCTTCTTGCTGAAAAAGAAAAGGAGGTACAAGATTTGGAAGCAGAGCTTGAATTGTTTAGGAATAATTTGCAAGACGAACCAATGGTTCTGCATGGTGAAAGCAACAACTCAAAGCACGAAAGTTTGATTGTTGAGAAGAATGGTGTACCTTCTCACTCTACAGCTGTTAAGATGTCTGAAGTCAACAACATGTCTATTGGTACAAAGACTTCGTTATTAGATTTTGAGGATGAAAAACTCTACATATCTCAATGTTTAAAGAAGTTGGAGAGAAAGCTTCATCAAGTTTCTACTAATGCAGCACCGAGCCACATGCCTAATGGTGGATTTTCTGAGACGTCATCAGATGGGTTAGCCAATCATGAAGAAATTCTAATCCACAGGCCACGAATAGATCCTCAGAAGGAAGAGAATATTTTGTCAATTCAAAAGGATTTATATATAGTAAATGGGAGTATTCATGCTCAAGAGGAGGGTAATGATTTCTCTGGTGAACAGAACAATCATTTTGATTCGGATGGGAAAATATTGTCCCGAGACGGTGGAGAAGTTGATGTCGTTGCTCTTGAAAATGAGATTTCAGATCTCAATGACAGACTGGAAGCACTTGAGGCTGACCGTGATTTTCTTGAGCATGCTTTAAACTCACTCCATAATGGGACTGAGGGATTGCAGTTTATTCTCGAAATAGTTCACCAACTACAAGAATTGCGGAAAATTGGGACAAAGGAAAAATGTCTATCTGTTCCTTGATTCTACATGAAACGTCACAAGGTAAGCATATTGTTCATTCTTTAAAGATATATATTCTCCTCACTGAATTGGTGATGATGCACACAAAGTCTTTTCTGAATTTCGTCTCACTGAATTGGTAAGCATATCTTTTGTCATATCTGTCATATCTCTGTTCTGTAGACTTCAGATGATTGAGTAAAACATTTTTCCTTCTCAAAACCAATGTTTAGATAGAGATTTTGGAAATAGGGATATTGTGACACATTGAACATGAATTACCAATTTCACCAAAGTATCTCACTATTGAACGGTTGTAGATGTTCTTGTCAATTTGGAAATAGGGATTCTGAGTTTTACCTTCAAACCAGTACAACCCACAATTCCAGTGACTACTGTGATAGCATCGGGGTGCCGGGCAACCGGAAAATATAATATAAGCAATGTTCAACAAGAAAATGAACAAAAAGGCAAGGAATATAGTGAAAGCTTACCTCAATGACACCCAGCTCGCCAGGAATTATTTCAGGCTTGTCTTCAACATCAGCCAAAGCCTCTTTGAGTTCATCAACTATTGATTTATTTCTCACAGCAACTAATTGATGTTTGAATCTCTTAACCTGTATAATAAAACATGTATTTTGGTGGGAAAATGGGAAAGTGATCTCACTAAGTTCTTTTGAATGTGAAAATAGCAACCAAAAAATGGGAAAGTGATCTCACTAAGTTCTTTTGAATGTGAAAAAAGGGTCCATGAAAATGGGAAGTGGATGAAATTGGGACAAGAAGTAATACAGAAAATGTAAAATATACCTACGAGAAACTACTTCCACTCAGTTTGAGCGGCATCAGGAACATCCAAACCAGCTGCTGCTGGGATTGGTGGTGCAGCTGCAGCATCCCATCCTTCTGCAGAAACTGGCACTGCATTGCACAAAACCAATTGAGAAATTCGGATAAAAATATTAAGCATTTGGTCCAAAGACACAGCTTTGTTAAACAATCACTCGTAACTGATTGTTGGCCCCGAAAAAAGCTACAGTATTTCCCAAAGAAACCATCACACTAAATTGCAAGAATTTTCACCAACAGGATAAAACTAAATAATAAGCTTCAGGCTGTAGAAAATTTAGTTCAAATGAAGGTGTAAAGAAAAATCATGCCTTCCATACAAGCATATATCAAAATTAATAGAAAATGGAACTTCAGAAAATGAGAAGCTATCAAGATTAATTGTGGGATCTATTAAGGATATAAGACAATAAAATAATCCATAAAGTACTAACCCACCTGGTTATGAGGTCCAACCACCACCAGGAACTGCGGGGATGCTAGCTGGAGCATCAGGGGCCCACTGGCCATCAGCAATTTGGCTGGTCCATTGGTCACCTGAAATGGGACCAAGTGCAGAATTAAAATCTCCATACTCAGGGGCAACAGGTGCTTCCTCCTCTGCTTGTTCCTTTGCTTCCTCGGGCTCCTTGTAGAAAAACAAGTCCACCTGCAAATAGGAAAGGTATGAGATTTTCAAAAAAAAAAAAATTAATAATAATAATTACAATATAAAGTTCAACAAGACAACGTTATTAAAAAGGCTCGGTTTCACATTCACGCCTTTGTACGAATTCACTAAATTGAGTAAATTCGGTATCTAATCAACACAAATAACACATGCAGCAAGGTCTAGACCAATAAAAGGGGAACGAACAAATTTGATATATGACTTTACATGTTTTTAAATAGACAAGTAAGATATTATGTACTTATATGCATCCCTTGAACACAAAGCCTAAAAATAAACAGAATTTTAGTCAAGCCATATAAAATAAACTTTTTTGGTCTGAGGTCGAACCCGTTCTTAATCTTTATTTTAGAAAAAGGTCTCTCAATTGAAGTATCTGAAAGTATTCAAACAAAAAATCGGTTCCTTGAGTTTTGTTAATAACTTTGTTGGCCAAATACCGCCATAATCAATGAAAATTGTAATTGCTTAATTTGAACTTCCATATAATGTAGAAAAATACAATGAAGCAGATTCGAATTCCAAACCCATTCAAAAGTTCTCTATGAATTTTTTTCCTGAGGTATATACTTGGGTTGACCCAAGATCTGACGATACTATAAGCATCGACAATTATTTGTAGTTCGGTCCTAACAAAGTAATTAAAGGAATCCAAATGTTGTTTCACCAATCCTCTCACCTAATAACCAAAATCAAACTCTAAGCGGGTTGTCATTGTATATGGACATGAAAATTAATTCAAACACATCAGACAAACTCAATCAAGATAAAGCCAGTTTTACTTTGAATAATCACTACCCTGCTCAGGAACATTAATCATGAACATTAATTCGGAAAAACATAAAAATAACAAAGGGGGGCAAGATCAATAAGAAGTTGGACTTCTATTGGAGTTGTCGATACCCAGATCACTTCTATTGGACTTCTATTAGTATAAACAATTTGACCCAATGTTTAGTTATTCAGTTGGGAGCAAAAATGACTAATATGGTGCTATTAAAACTCAAGATTACATTTTTCCACATTTTCCTGGGTCAGTTTCTACGGAGAGAAACAAAAAATCACCCAAAAGTGATTTTTGATGGCATTTTTTGAACAACAAATGAAGATTGAACATGGTCCATATTAAGCAATATCAGAATCTTGCACAACGAATCTCGACAAAGACAACTTTTAAAGGTAATGTTGTAGCCAAATAAAAAAATGTAGCCAAATAAGTGCATACTTGCAGAAGCTCCTGCTTGTTTTACCTAACCCCACCAAAAAAATCAGAGCCACACCAACCATTGACCAAAAAGGCCAAAAGCTTCATCCCAATTCTCAAACCATTCAAGATTTCATACATTATTTGCCCCTCGAAACTGTAGATCACTTATTTTGCTGGTTCAATATTGAGAATATTTAGAATTCAGAATTACCTTGTACCAAATCAAGAGTTGCTTCTTGGGCAAGGTAGCTTGTGATATCCAACGAGAAAAACTTCCAGTGGGAAGACCTAATTCTTCACCTTTCAGTCCAATCTGCACTGACAGAGTCAAAGATGAGAGTTAAATCTTGCTGTTTATAATTGCTTAATCATATCAACCATGTAGACCTCAAAGGCAAGAAAATAAGATTTCACAGCTATTCACACTACTCTTCTCATAATCTGACTTGAGTATCATCAGAACATCATTGACTGCATGAACTGAAAGTTCATCTCTCTATTTGTAACTCAGTGTATCCAATCAGCAAAACATTAATCAATGACAAATATAATAAAAGAAAACAGGTTTGGATTGTTTACTGGTTTTCTCGTTGACTCCATTGTAGGGATGAGGGACATCTCTTGGGCTATGTGACACAAACTTGGGTACATGTTTCGGGTTTGGTATGTGTCGATTTGTGGTTGGACTTCCCAGATTTATGAATAGAAGTACACAAAGACACATCCATAAATGCATATATATATATATATATATATTTTTTTTTTTCTATTTTGGAAACATAATGTCATTATATAAAAAATAAGTGTATGTAAATGATCATTCACTCCATTTTGAGGAACCCAAGTCACATGACAATACCATTTTACAGAATGATTTGCAAATCAACTATAATTTACTTTCATTTCCATGGACAACTAAATATTTTCCATACAGCTTCCTCTTTTAACGAGACTGAGATGTGTCAATAAATCTTGGTTTCATAGACTGAAAATAGTACTTAATAGAAAAAATTAATACAAAAAAGGGCCACTAATAAAAAAGGCACCAAGTTAAAGAATGAGCCGGGCAGAAGTCAGAGTAGTGTTGGAATTCCAATGCAGAGTTTCCAGAATCATGTTAAAAAATAATAACCATAGGAAAAACCTTAATAGAAGGCGTTGGACTGAGTGTTCTAAAATGCGTTCCTTCCTGACTCATTTAGTCAGGGGCGGAGGCAGCAAGAGACGAGGAGAATTAAAATTTTATCCTAAATCTGTTAGTATTTTATGTTTAGTTTTCCTCTCAACCTATGTTTTGGCCCCCCAAAGGGGTCCAAGGCCCAATTTAGTGTGAGAATTTTATGCATTTTAGAAATAGGCCCTCCTAGAATTTGAAAGACACTATACAATATTTACGTTTCACCAAAGAGACTCATATTATAAGCATATCCCAAAAAAATTGCAATTATATACAAGTAGTTCCTAAAAAAATCGCCAATTATGTATAAATAGACCCCCAAACAAATTGACTCTGACCAAAATTCCTAGCTCCGCCCCTGCATTTAGGGGCACTGGGTGAATATATTTCAATTTTAAAAGTTCATCAACTTGTGATTTTAAGTGAAGATAAGATACGAGAACTCACATTTAAATGAAACGTTTTCCATAATAAGGTTCGATAGAACATCTAGCTAGAGAACTTTCAATGCGATCAAGCTGCTTATTAGCCTTAAATAAAAAATAAAAAAAATAAAAAAAAAACTTATATATTCTACATGGGTCTGACTCAATGGGGCCTCAGATTAATTCTTCAAAACCTTATTATATTTGTTACCACATACTACTTAATATAACCCTTATGAGTTTTACCTTATATTCTGTACTTGGTTGGTTTGTATCCATTAACCGTCCTGTTTGTTGGTGCACAATTTTCCCTTCATCAACAATATATTCATAGTGTTCCCTCTCTTTCTGTTTCGTAAAAAAATTTAACCAATAAAAAAGAAAACGCAAAACGTTAAAATCACATCAGTTGGAACTAACATTTCACCACAGTTCAAATTAAGTTGAAATGTAAAGAGTAATGCAATTTCATTTTGGGATTTCCATGGAAATAGCACATGACAGCACATACAGGTCCTAGGTACTTGATGCATTGTTTGCCGAAGCTTTGATATTGGGCATTCCTCGAGATCAACTTCTTTACCATCTCCAACATCCAACCTGCAAATAAGGAGAAATAACAAGATTTTCAGCATTTGATTAATCCAAATTAAAAAATAAATAAAAAATATTGTTGAATTTCAACCCTAAAGAAGACGTGGACCAGTAAATGGAATCAAAAAATTGAAGATATATACATATATCCAAATATATATACACATACATATATATATATATATATTTCGTAATTGCTGGTTGAGGGTAAGTATCTCCTATCCAAAGATGCTCCTTTAGCAACTAAATTAGTCGTCACATTCGAATGGTTGAAAAACTCATTGATCTTGATACTTACAGTATTTCTTGTGATGATTACCAATTCCACTATGGTCATGCTCGGGAAGAAAAAACTAGTACAAAACATAGATTTAACTAGAAAATTGTTCACGAACTTGATAAATTGAATTACCGCAAAAACTAGGGCAATGTATAGATTTAAATAGCAAAATTGTAATATGAGCCATTGAGTTAACTCATCCTTCGTGGTTCTTCGTCAATGACGAACTAAGTACAGAGACATGAAATTTTGGGCGAATTGGAGTTCGGTGATAGAAAGAGGTTCTAGAGAGAAAAAGTTAGGGTTTTTCTTTTGGGGATGAATTGGTTCTCTGGATGATTTGCAGAGCCCCTAAGGAGAGCAAAAAATAGGACATCATAATAGAATGGATGACGAAGAAGAGAGAGAGAGAGAGAGAGAGAGAGAGAGAGAGAATACCTATGTCCTGCGACGGTGGCAACGATCAGGTGATGGTGGCTACGGAAAGGGGGGCGGCGTATCGTTTCCACCTCTCTTCTCCTCCTATCCTTCTTTTCTCTTCTCTTTTGTTAAATATTCTCCTTTCCTTTCCTTTTTCTCATTCTCTTCTGTTAAATATTTGACCTAGGATAAATCTGTTAAATGTTAAGGGGGAAATATTAGGGGGAAATTTTGGGCAAAATTTGTGTTGTGCTTATTTACAAAATTGTCATTGTATTTTTAATTTTTGAATATTTATTTACAAAAATGCCACCGTATTTTTAAATTTTGAATTTTTATTTACAAAATTGCCATTGTATTGTCATTACTAACAGATATATACATTTTCTAACGGATATATCCGTTAGTAATTACTAACGGATATATCCGTTAGAAATCAAAAAAGTTGTCCGTTAAAAATCTGGCCATTTGGTGTAGTGTACATGCATGTGGTCTTTTCGTATGCCATGTGTAAACTTTAGCATTCTAGAGAAGTCCACAGGTTTAGACTGTCTGTTAGGATTTAATTTAAGGGTAATATTTGGGGCACAAACAAATTTTACTAACATACTCTATCTCTCTCCTAGTGGTGCACCACTAAGAGAGAGATAGAGTGTGTTAGTAAGTATTAATGAGATTTGTTTATGCTCTAGCTAGCATTGTCCTTAATTTAAAAACTATAAATATTCACAGCTTTCATGCACAAGTACCAATTCTTCTAACACCACTAAGAGAGAGATAGAGTGTGTAGTAAGTATTAATGAGATTTATTTATGCCCTAGCTAGCATTGTCCTTAATTTAAAAACTATAAATATTCACAGCTTTCATGCACAAGTATCAATTCTTCTACACCATCTAGGGGTGTACGCGGTCGGTTTCTGTCGGTTTTTTTGTGTATTTTAAAACCGACCAATAGGTTCTGTTTCGGTCGATTTTTCGGTCGGTTTTAGCTTGTACATGTATTTTATAAACCGACCAATCGATTTTTTGGTCGGTCGGTTTCGGTCGGTTTTCGATTTTTCGGTTTTTTTGTTCACCCCTAATCAACACTCGGTTATAATCAGAACTTAGAGGTTGCTTCTCCATCACTTAAGATTTCTTTTTATAGACAAATGAACTCGTGAGTGGGCTATACAATATCGATGTGGGACAAAAAAAACGCAGAATGCAATACATTATCGGGGTATAACGAAATTGGTCCTTCAATACCAAACCCGCCCCGAACCCGGGACAGGTATAAGCTCTCTTCCCCAAACCCGCCCCTACCCCATTTAAGTGCTTCCCAAACCCGTCCCATTAGGGGCGGGGTGGGACGGGGCGGGGATCTGTTGTAATCGGGCAAATTGTCATCTCTAGGCAGAGCCAAAATCCTTTAGATCCCGCCCAAGTTGCACCCCTACTCACTTCCCCAGAGGTATGCCCAAATTACACGAACCTCCTCCGTGGTATTAAAAATTACACTCACCTCGCTTGAGGTTTATAATTATGTAACACTTACCTCCCTCCCGAGAAATATTAATTTTTTTGTTAAAAGTTTCCAAAATGAAATTTTTACCCTCACTAGAATAAGCTTAAAAAAACAGGTAAATTACACGGGGGTAATACTTGGGGCACAACCAAAGCCACAACCTTTTTTGCACAACCTCCATTTTGTGTCTATCTCTCTCCTAGTGAGCACTGTGGGGTCACTGACACTATGGGACCCATCAAGAGAGAGATAGACACAAAATGGAGGTTGTACAAAAAAGGTTGTGGCTTTGGTTGTGCCCCAAGTATTACTCCTTACACGGCTCTCTTAAGATTTGACAAAATTAAACAAAGCTTACTCGTATATTACAAAATTACACCCCTATAAGTTTGCGTGACGGGCCCATTTAATAATTTCTCCATTTAAAGGTATCCGATCTCAAGTAATGCTACACACACAATCAAATGCACAACCAATTGCACAACACTGCTTAAAAATGTTGGACTTTGTGCTAAAAAGCCTGTACACACAAAATGATGTGCAGTGTGTGTACAGGCTTTTTAGCACAAAGTCCAATATTTTTAAACAGTGTTGTGCAATTGGTTGTGCATTTGGTTGTGTGTGTAGCATTATTGATCCGATCTCATATCTTGAGTGGGGCCACCCAGATCAAACAGTCAAGAGCAGAGCAGGGCTTGAAAACGACGACGTAGTTCTATGACATTTGCTTTGCAAATGACAAAAGAAAACCAAATATTTACAGCCAGAAAATTTTCAATATGGGGGAAATTTTGGGGATTCGTAGGAAGAATCTCCAGAGCCATTCATGGAGTTCGTGGCCCACAATCAATAGCAAACTAGATTCCTCACAAATGTATTATTCATCCACTCTATATTTTTTATTCTCTGATTCTTTTTGTTGTTCTTTGTATAGATAATTTCTCTTTCTTTTCAGTCTCAGCTTGGTTTCAACTAAAAGCTTCTTTTGTTGTATTCTTTGTTTTTCAGATGAGATCATCCAAATTCTAAAGGTGGGTTGTGATGCCTGTTGTTAATTATCTCTTTTAAAAGCACATGGTATATTTGTTTCTGAATTCTTGATAAGCTATTCAACTACTTTGTATTGAATCTTGCTAATTACAGAAAAAGAAAAATGAAAAAAAAAAAAAAAAAAACTGGTGAGTTCTATATAGGTGATGCTCAATACTGATTAATAAACTTTGAATTAGCCTAGAGGAAGTATAAAAATCATGTATGTGGTTATTGTGATGAAATATGTCAAGACTAATATGTATTTGTAATTTTAGATTAGTTTTGCATGCTGATGATTTGGATTTCAGTGATGTTCTAATAATCAAACTCTCTTTTACTTTATGTTTTTGCATTGGTAAGTGTATTGTTACCTTCTATACATAACTCTCTGGCTGTGAAGTGTAGAATGTGCTGAGGGTATTGGACTGCACTTCAGTGCTGTTAAAACAGTGCTGTTTGTGCTGTTTCTCTCACAAAATGAACAGTAAAACTGCTTTTGCATAAGCAGTTTTTCAAAAACTGCCCAGTTTTACTGTTCACTATGTGAGAGGAACAGCACAAACAGCACTGTTTTAACAGCACTGAAGTGCTGCCCGAGGGTATTCTAGGTTTTGCAGTTATCACAAATGCATGCTCCTAGTGGAAGTTTACATTTCAATCTAGAAAGACAAAACGTTTCATTTGTACGAGGTGGGGTGTGAGCCTTTTAGTTTGAGATTTCTCCTCTTCTTTCTTTTATTTATTTATTATGTTTTGTAAAAGTTGGGGTGTGTGGAGAGGTACTAAAAAAGAAAAAGAAAAAAAAGAATGGTAAAACCATTTCACAAAATCAATTAATTTGTACAAAGGGGAAAACTCTCTACAACCATTTGACAAGATGTACGCAATTTCAATAGAATTGTAAAACTGAACAAAGGGTGAGTGGTGTTGCCTTTCTCCAAACAAAGTGTAGGTCTTTATGTCTTGGGGAGGTGTATGTGGAACGACTTGCCAGCAGTGGGCATCGAAGACCATTCGGAGTGCTTTTTAGAACCTTGATTTTGTGTTTCGACTATCTCACCACTATGTACACCTTATAATCATTTATTTGCTCTCATTTTGAAGGTAATAATATCATGGTTCAACCATGCTAATGGCTCACGTCAAGGGAGCTCTCAATAATTGCTCCATTTTTCTGGACACTTACAGCCTTCACGAGGCTATACCCTGCAAGGTTACACATGTCCCCCCTTTGACTAATACTGTAATTTCCCCTATCCCTGTAAGGGGTCCTTGTAATAATGGAATGCATAGTTCCTCTTTCTCTTGGAAGGGTTTTGATCGGATTAAGATCGGTTACCTATCGCATCAAACAGCTACAAAGAGATGGCTGGTAAGCCGTCACGTAGCCTTTAAAATGAACAATGCCGAATAATTGTGTTTAGCCTTTATTTGGTTTGCGGATTCAGAGAAGGAAAATGAGAAGGAAAGGAAAGCGACAAGGAAAACTATTTCCCTAGTGTTTTCCACCATGCTTGACATTACAATTAAAATTTTCAAAATTTAATAGGAAGGGAATTGTTCAAAAAATTATTTTTAGTTTCACCTTATTTTATTATTTACTCTTTTCCTCGCTGTTTTTCTATACACCAAGCAAAGTAGAAATATTTTTTTTTCTTGGGTGTTCTGCATTCCTTTCCTTTACTGAATCCATGAACCAGAAGTTCGGTTTTTTTATTTTATTTTATTTTATTTATTTATTTTTATCTTCATGTGTCATGTCATTGTAACTGTTGCAGTGCCGATTGGGTGATTCCATTTCACCAGATGACGAATATCGTTCATCACGCAACATAGCAATCAGCTTGTTTAGTCGATACAGAATCTTCATTGACCGTGGAGGAGGTGACAACTTAAAGGTATATACTCTGTATCTCATTTGATCTGTTAGTATAATTATCATTTCAAATAACGTGTTCATACTATTCAGGAGTTCATTAGCGCTGGTGTAAATGCGTATGCATTGGGTTGCACTGATGAAGGATTAAGGAAAGAACTCACTGACATGAGGGAGTCTGGTGTTGATTTTAAGGCAATGCAAACTTATGGTGGAAGCACCAGTCTAAAATCCAAGATTTTCTCTGAGGAGGTAAGTGAGTCATCTTTATTGAACTTGAACCACTAGTGAATCAGATGGTCTCAAGAATAGTTGCAATCTAAAAACAAATGGAATAAATTTGTTGTTCTGAAATACACACTTCCATTTTATATCCGAGTTCCAAAGGTTTGATTGAATTATAGTTGTTCTCATCTAAAACAAGGTGCTTTACTGACCAGAACCAATCCTCATATTGGCAGATGGTTGGTGTGAATTAGATGGACTCTAGCATAGTTGCACTTGAATCCTTACACTTCTTTGAAAAGGATGAGAGCTGATTCATGGTCGGAAGTCATAGCATGCCTTTAGTTTTGACGTAGGAAGCACCGGTGCGGGTGCGGGGATTCGGCAATTTCCGAAAATCCAGTGTGCAGGTGCGGGGGTACTTTTATAAGTTAATAGAAAATGTATTTATATTATAAACTGTACATTGGCTTGAATTTTTTTGTTTTGGTTTGTATTTAAGATAAGTAACTAAGAATAAATATTCAATACTAGCCTTTTGACGTGTAATGCAACTCCCAACATTTTCAAATTGACTCTAAAGTTTTTAAAATTATGTAGAGTCCCCTTTTCTAAAAAAATAATTTAAAAAATAAACACTCTGCTGCATCTGAGTAGAATACACGCTAGTGGGGGTGGGGGTGCGCATCGGGTGCGGATTCTTTCACCCTTTGAAGAATGCATGCTTTCTTGGTTTTAACTGATTGTCGTACGTCAACTTTCGAAGTTCGGGTCAGTCATTGTGTGATTGGCAAAATGAAAAGCTGTGTTTTATTTCTGGACCGGAAAAAATTAAACGTGTAATTCTTGGTTGGCATGTTAATCCCATGACAAATTGAGGAGTGTGAATCTCAATTATTCCTGTTTCATATTTCAGGTTGATGAGTGTATTTTCTGGCTGAGCATTATATTCATCACCATCCTCTGTACTCCACAACCAACCATAGTTCGTTGGTCGTCCACACCTCCTGTCTCAGATGAGATACTACTTCATTGGAAAGGCTTTTGTGCTATCATAGCAAATGCATACTATATTAGAGGAATGGCATGGTAAGGGTTCGATAACATATTCTATTTTCTTAATTGCATTAGCCTTTGGTATCAACTATCAATGTATCAAAAAAATAGGTTGTCCAACAATGAACCATGGACCTCCCTCTGGGATAGCATCCCTTTTCTCGACCGAAGAGAAGGTAAAGAAAAAAGCCCAAAATCGGTGGCTAAGGTATCAATAAGGCCTTGCTCATACCAAAGCCCCGCAGTGGCTTCAGTAACCAGTGAGTATGGCAATTTCCTGCCCAAAAGATGACCAACAAGAGTGGAACACCATTCCTTTTTTCCTTCATCAGTCAAAACTTCAGGAACTTTGAGAACCAATTCATCACAAGAACCATGATTAAAAAACTCCAAACCAAAATTGGAAGGATCAAGGTCGACATAAGGGGGCATCAAAGATTCATCATGAGAAGAGAGAGGGCCCCTCAATCCAACCACGGGATCAGGAAGCTCAAAATGACAATGAGTAGGAGGCGGCTTAGTACCTGATAAACCAGAGGCAAAATGTTCAGGAGCATTAGTTGGATAGAAGTCCTTGTCATCGGAGATGTCAACATCCGTTGGGCTTAAGAAAGGACCAGCTTGCAAAGGTGAGGTGCACTCGATGGTGATAGCAACTTTAGCTATGTTAGATTTGAGGCTCGAGTTGGTAACTTCAATTGGATTAATAGAAGGGCTTTTTGAGTTTCCTCCTTCCCCACTCACAAGAGCAAGTTTAGAAGAGCATCTATGGCTAACAATGGGAGTTGAGGGTCCGTGGACATTAAAAACAATTGAAAAATCTCCATCTGCAGTTTGGTCTTCAAATCTGGACAGCCATATTTTGAGAGCATCGATCTTCTTCGCACAATCCTTCATTTGTTCTTTCCAACAACCAAGCTCGAAATGAATGGGTAATGTTCTTCTTGCTCCGTAGATTCCTCGACCGAAGAAATATTGGATTTACGCTTACAAAGAATAGAAATATTATGTTGACATTCATCCATCTGCTGCATCAAACCAGCAAGCTCAAAATTGATTTGCTTGTTTGAATTATTGGCTTCAAGGGAAGCCCATTCGCTTGTTCTTCTCCATCTCTATGTTGTCGTGACTTTTTTGGGTCACATTGCATCTGCTTTCATTGATCCCCAATAAACTCATTTGCAAAAGAATCTTTAGGTGGTCCTTGTGGTCTTGAGGATCGTCTAAGAGCTCCCCAATCCATGGTCCCCGTGGTCCGTTAGTTCCCCGATCCATGGTCCCCTTTCTTCTCGAACTCTGCGTTGATTTCCCCTTCCATGGCTAGGGTTTTGAAGAAGAGTTGCAGCGAAGGGTTGGAGGGAGACACTTGGTACAGGTTGGTGGGGGTGTCGATTTGGGGGTGGGAGATGGTGATTCGGGGGTGATGGTTTCGGTGGTGAGGCTATGGGTGGAAGGTGGTGGGGGTGTCGATTTGGGGGTGGGAGGGGGTGGTGGGGTTTCCGATTTAGGGCTTTGTTTGGAATCTTAAAGGCATTAGTTTCATCTCTAGCTTCCTTGGCAAACCCCTTCGTGTGGGCAGAATGACTGCCAATAGAAGACACATCTCTTATGCAAGGGTGTGTGTTGAAGTTAACCCTGAGCGTGACTTTATTAAGGAGTTTGATATTGAAGCTGAAGATGATAATGTGGTTTCAATTCTGACTAAAATCAGTGTGGAAAACCATTGGACACCGATAAGATGTTCCTAAGTGCTCCAAATTTGGACACGATTGCTCTAAAATTGTGAAACCGGCTTTTGTTCATAAATACTCCATTTCAAAGCCATATCGTAGTAACTTTCAGCTAGACACACAACAGAAATAAGACAAAATCTCAGGTGGGGGTATGGAAAGTGGTCACTAATTCAGGTAAGGGGGAACGGATCAATGTAGAGCTCTCTCATAATCCCCAAGTTAAGGTCCCTCAGGCAGCGCCCAAGGAGATAGGCAATAGGTTCTCAATTCTGTCCCAAGAACCTGAAGAGGTTGTTCATAGATTAGAGAAGAATGAAATGGTAATCCCCCATTTTGCAAAGATTGCATATTCTGAGGCTAGTTCTTCTAGCCATACATCTGTTGTGCATGAACCAGTTGGGGAGGTTGGAAATTACTTCCATGAAGTAGTGGAGGATGAGTTAGAGGAGGAGTTTATTACGAATTATGAGGATGCGTCTTTCAATCCGGAAAGCTCCATGTCTTCCAAACAGAAGAAGAAAGCAGCTAAGGCGAATTTCAGAGGAAGCCACCATAAGGGTCGTCGATGACAATAGGTTTTCTTTGATTTGAGCATGGTTGGTAGTCTTTTGGCTAATGGTAGCTTCGTTTGATGGTGTTTGATTTTCTATTTCCATTCTTGGTGCCTTACATTCGAAGCATGTTTTTGATCTTATTGTAACATCTTGGGATATGGCCCCTTTTTTGGATTGAATTTACCTTTTCTGGGGAAAAAAAAAACTATCAATGTACTACTTTTACAAATTCTTTTATATGTTGTTTTCATCTTCCATTCTACATAAAGGTAGTTACCCAGTTTAAGTCCCCATTAATCAAGCCTGATCAAAGGAATGAAATATATTTAATTATATGTTGAACGCGAAATTATATATGGTGACAAGATTTTTTTCCTGTCTGTACCCAAGGCTTCCAGTGAAGACTCTTCAACTAGAGCAAATGGCAGTCATGGGCCGTGCTGAGGAACCATCGGTTGTTGCTAGCCGAATGAGATTGGTGTTTAGCACACTGGAGGTAAGATATATTTTTCTGCTAATAGTAACGATTCACAGGAGATAATATATGAACTTAAGCTCCATTTAACCTTTTTGTTCCGGAGCAAACATCGAGAGTCTAAGGTACTCTTATAACTATGAATGTTTTATAATTAATAATGATCATAATCAATTTCGTCATTGTTAATTTGTTATTAACATTGAATCTCATGCATTGGCGTGGCAAATACAGTCGCGTGCCACTAATTTTTTGCAAATTTTTTTTTTTTTTTTGGGAAAGATAGTGTGGCTGTATATATAATATATGCAGGTTGTGAGATAGTGCGACTGAAATATGATTTTGTTGGCCTGTGCAGGTTGTGAGTCCACAGTGGCCAAGAGTGTAGTGTTGTTGAAAAATGAAAATGAAGAAAAAGGCAATCTTTGGACATATACTGCTTTGGATTCTGGCTCCTTTGGAGTAATTGTAAATTTGTGTAGTATCATAAACTTCTTTGTTTTTTCTGAGAATTCTTTCTAAAAGTAATTTATGCACTGCAATTTTCTGTTCAACTGTCAATTTCAGCAAACATAGATCCAATTTTATTGCTATCATTAATTTGTTGCTGAGTTGTGACTTGTATTTCATAATTTTTTGGCTAGTAGAGAGATACTATAATATAAATTTTACGAAAAAAATTATTTTACATTTTTGCCAAGGCAAATCCTACTTGTTTCTTTTCCTTTTTCCTTTCTTTGTTTCCCTTTCCCCTGTCAGTTGAAAATGGAAAATTACTTTTCAAGTAGAAAAAAAAAAAAAAAAAATACATATACTTTACTCTAATCATGCTTTTCTCAAATTTCGCCTTTCTTCTCTTCTCTTCTTCCTTAATAAGATGTGGAAGCAGAAGCTATAATCACAAGGACACCATGGAAATTAAAAACATTATCATTAAAATCCAAATATGCTTCTAACATCACGTTTGAGGTGCCCTATCTACCTTCTCGTGATAGGGGGGTCAGTGCCAAATGCCAGTTGTCTGTTTTCAAGAACGCCTATAATAATAAATGAAATAACACTCCGTTTATTTTGGTTTAAAATATTTTTCGAAAAATACTTTCATGGTGAAAGCATTTTCCGAAAAATATTTTACACCAAAACGAATGGAGTGTAAGAGTCGAGCTTTGGGAGCAAAGACTACAAGAGAGTAGAGAAAAAGGAGGCCCTTTTTCAAAACAAACAATATCCGTGAATGTTTATCCAAACATGCAAATAAATAGAGCCTTAGTCTCTCGTGCAAAGTGTAGGATCCCCGATTGCCAAGGATATAGTCCATCATTCTACTTCTAAATACAACATCACACTTATTCAGTAAATTCTAGCCAACAAACTCTGTTCATCCAATGTTTCCAAGTTTTGACATGTATTTTAAGGCAAGTCAATAGTTCAGCTTTGAAGTAACAGCAACAGAGCATAATGAGAAACACACACAAGAAGTTGTTATCTCACATGCTGAATGATAGCTTTTTAGTTTCGGCTGAGGAGCTTCTCTCTAGAAGTAGAGAGTGAGAGAGAAGCGATACTAAGAGAAAACCTAATCGCCGCAGCCCACCCCCCTGCCCACCACCACCAGTGCCCCCCCCTCTCTTCCCCTCGACCCACCTCCTGCGCTCCCTTTCTCTTTCTTTCTTTTCCAGCTTTCTCTACTCCTATTTTCCTTCCTTTGTGGAGACTTCCCCTTCCTTTATGAAGGTTGTCCAGAGATTTTTTTTTTTTTTTTTTTCCCTTTTTCCTGTTCCGGTCTTGTGTTTTGTTCCTTTTCTTGCCTGGCATCTTTTTGGGTTCAAGACGGTAGATGTTGATTAGACCAGTCTTGAAACAATATATTGACTTTTGGTCTTCATTGGGTTATGATTGGTGGCTATGGAGCTCTCTTTCACAACTGTGCTGCTTTCCATGATGTAGCTTTTTACTACCATGGAAGGGTTTCTAGTACCTTTGGTTGCCCTCTTTTATGAAGTTTCTTCACTTGTTTGGGCTTAGTTCTCTGCCGTATTCTTTCTTTGGGTGGTCTCTATCATCTACAAGGTTAAAGTTGCCCTGGGTTCCGATTCTCTTCTCACGGCGTTCTTTGCGGTACAGTGGTGGTTTTCTCATGCAACTAACGGAGTGTTTTGTTTGATCTTTTATGCATCCTTATCTATTATTCATTTTTTTGTTATACTTTTTCTTATTTTTGTTGTTGTTTGTGTCGTTTTCTCTGTAATGCTTTGGCAAATTTTAATGAATGTTTGAGCAAAAAAAAAAAGATAACACACACACAATTACATGTATCCTCTCACACCCTACCACAGCAACTGGAACAAAATAGGACAATGCAGCCAGGGGATGGATTTCTGCCCCAGTTCCAACTGAAGTAAACTAACTCATATTTCTTACTCTCTGTTTCTTTCAATCAAATATATACATCAAACGAAAAAAGTTAACATTAGACAAATCAAAATTGAATGTGGTTGGCATGTGAACATACATCCATCACAAATCTTTAAGTACAACATTGTCTTTAAGAGTCTTCTTAGCACGCCAATAAACAACAGTAGCTGATTCTGATGTCCCCATTTGTAAAATTAGTCAAAATCAAATTTGTGGTAAATCAAGACTGAATAAGGACACCATCAAATAATAGAACGAGGAATTGTAAGGCTCTATTTGGTTTGCAGATTTATTGAAAGAAAAGAAAAAGGGAAAGAAAAACAAGTTCATTTGTGTTTTATCTCATGCTTAAATAACATTTAAAGTCCAAAAAAAAAAAAAAGTTAAAATATTACCAATAACTCAAGAAGAAGAGGGAGGACACAAAATTCAAAAGTTTTAATTTATTTCCTCTATAGCTCACTCCCTTACCACTTAGTAATATCAACCCATCTCAACCCAACCCAACCCAACCCAACCCAACCCATTAAAAATTCCTAGGTTAGCTAGATAACAGACCTAGCCCAAGCTCATTTGCGAAAAAAATAGAGATTAGACTCATTTGTGAAAAAAATAGAGATTTCACAGCCCACTAGCCAAGCATAAAATATCACAGCCCACTAGCCCAGTATAAAATATCACCGCCTACTAGCCCATCAATAACCCAACTCATATGTACACTAATATTGATAGGCTAATACTTGGGACACACCCAAAGACACAACTTTCAGGACACAATCCAAGAAATGTGTCTGTCTCTCTCCTGTGTCACTGTTGGGTCTAGTGACATCATGGGAGGGATATAGACAAATCTTTTGGGTTATATCTCAAAAATTTTGTCTTTAAGTGTGTCCCAATCTTTACTTATATTAATATCACAAAAAATATCACAGCCCAAATTCATACTCATTAACCAAATTGTATAGCAAAATTATTTGTTGGGCTGAACTAAAAATAATCATTAACTCATATATAGTTATATACCCCCCACTAAGAGCATCTCCAATGCAAGATGTCATTTTGTCCATGTCAAATCTATATTTTGTCATTGCTACAGGACTTAAATACTATATTTTGACATTTCTACTCCAATGCTATATTCTAATATAAATGCTATTTTGTGACACATTGACTATTATTGTTGAAATTTAAGTTGTGTGTTTTGTACACCTTTTTATTGGAATGAGTACAAAAGTTAAATTATAGCATTAGCCCAAAAGAAAACCTCTCCAATGCACCATTTATTACTCTTCTCAAATTATAGCAATGCTATTCTTGCTCTCAAATTTGAGAGAAAGAGTAGCATTGCTATTTTTTTAGAGGAGGAATAGGAGTGCATTAGAGATGTATTTTTGAACATCCATGTTATAATTTGAGTCATTTAACTATAGCATGAGAAATGAAAGGTACATTAGAGATGCTCTAATATTGATATCACAGCTCATACTCATACTGATTAACCAAACTATATAGCAAAATTGGGTTGGACTAAAATACTCATTAACCATTTTTATGCCATTAGATTCCCCATCATCACCCACAAAGTGTTGAAATTTGATATATATATATATATACATCGATATATTTATATAACTACATATGATCTACGAATTTTCATTAAGCCTAAAGTGAACTATAACATTTATGATGCAAAAATCCAAAAAATATGCATAAATGGACCCAATTTTTTTCCCCCTGGACCCACAATCATGTGCATTTCTAGCCCACCCTAATCAAACATCCTGAATACGCCCTTGTTCACCACCACCACTACCACCACGTACCAAATCGGGCTCCTCCACCCAATCCAGCACCTAGACCACCACCACCAAAACGAGGTAATTAAGATGTCTTTCTCTATGTCAACGAAATCTTTTTTGGGCACAAGCTTCCCTGCAGTGGTGTTGCAAGTAAGTACACCAAGAAGCAATTAACAAAAGAAGAATCTTAGTAGTCCTTAACTAATCTGAAGACTATGTTTAATGGCAAGTAGAGTTGGAAATCAAGAAGAGCTTATATAGATATTTGTGACTTTCAAATAAGAAGGTGACAATTAGGGACGTTTAGGCATGTTTTCATCTATATATAATCCGTGTTTAATTGCATATATAGCTGAGCATGAGACCTTACAGCTTCCATTAATATAGGCAGAATTGACTTTACATCTAGTATATTTCGAGGGTTTCTTTGCCTTTTAAGGCTCTGTTATTGAATTTAGAGAAGGAAAAGAAATACGAGAGAAGTGAAACAGTTGAGTCTCACTCTAAAAATCATATTGGGTGTTGTTTGGTTGGAAAATTTATAAATGTGTGCGGGCGTGCCAGGCAAGCAAATTGCCAATGTGTGTGAGTGATTATCCAAATTGCGCCTCACCAGGGAATTGTGGTGACGTTCGATGCCTTGAACAGGACTTTAATCGTCTGAGATGAAATACCAAATGAAAGGCCTTCGAGGCACGATTACCCACTTCGAACCAAAACTAAACTAAAGAAGAAAACAACTAGCACTGAAATTAAAGCAATAGTGGGATGATACTGCTTCGAAGTACATGATCAGTAAGTAAAGACTACTTTGAAATATCAAACCAACTACAAACTATTCTGAGTATTTGAAACTATTCAACATACTTATCACTACACCTACTGAAATCAAAACATTAAAGAAACACTAAACTAATCTAGCCTAAACTATTAAAACTAAAGGCACTAGTGGCCGAAAAGAACAAGTAATGGCCATGGTGGCCGGATGACTATGAAGAAGAAAGTTGATGTACTAATGCATTTGTTTGTGTGGTCAAGGACCCCTTACAATGAATACATCATGTGTATTTATAGATGCAAATCATAACCACCAATAACCACCCATTTGAATTTGAATATTTCCCTCCTATTACAATAACTACCGATTCAAATTCATTACACATAAGTTTCTTTCAAGAGAAGCTCCCTCCAAAATGTCTTCCACTCTAATCACCATTGATCTTCAAGTAATCATTTTTGATGTCCTCATATGATGACAAGTGTCCTGCAATAAATTTACTAATGGCTTCCATGGCAAGCCAAAATAGTATATAATAATAATAGTAATATAATTATTATATAGTAATATAATAACATAGTAAAATTATATTTTATGGTATAAACAGGTGTCCCATTTATGGAACATACTAAGATTAATAAACTTTCAAGAACACTTGAGGGTGCAGATCCAAACGAATTGCTCAATCATACATGTTGAAATCCAACTTAATCTAAAGGATCAAAATCATTAGGTCATGGTTAAAAAAAAAACATTAGGTCATGGGCCATTAATGCATATAATTAGTCCTTTGTCACTCTAATTAACCAATGTGATCGAGACAGTTATACTCCCATCAATGATCACACACAACATATATTTATATATATATAGCTTAATTTTTAA
Source organism: Hydrangea macrophylla (assembly GCA_033977485.1). Classification (NCBI taxonomy): domain Eukaryota; kingdom Viridiplantae; phylum Streptophyta; class Magnoliopsida; order Cornales; family Hydrangeaceae; genus Hydrangea; species Hydrangea macrophylla. Next base: position 109,699,391 of record CM066988.1, on the reverse strand, counting down.
GAATGGCTGTGGTATGTAATTAGATATCGACACTTTTTTACCTTAAAATGTGTGATTTTTGGGAGAAACAACTCAGTAATTAGATCGTCACACAACATTAACAAACTTATGTTGTGTGACCTTATATAATACAAGTCGATGTGATCCCTTATTTTTAGGTGCAAATAAATAGTCGATGACTTTAAGTAACATGTTACGTCAACACTTCTTGTCATGTGTCCCCATCTAAATTTATAGGTCACATGAAATATATGTGTGGAATTATATTTCCTTGTTTAGGCTTTTGTATAGCTGGAAATTCCCAACTGTATAAAATAATTTGTATTTAAGTGATTAGTGGGATTTGGGGTAATCTATTACCCAAATCTTTCTTTCCTTTTTTGTTTTGTTACCTGATTTGATAGGAGATTTCTCTCCTCAAAATTAGGATTCTGATTAGCTTTTTTAGGAAGTTTTCTTCTCTGCTTTCTAAGATAAATACAATGGACAATTCATTGTAGAATATAAGAAAATAAAGAGTTGTCTCTCTGTTTTTTCTCTCCAAAATTCTTCAATACGATTGGAGTGTCACACCATATGACTGTAATGATGTGATTTGACTGTCTCATCTCACTAAATAGCCTCTCTATTTTTTGGGATATGTCCATCAAATATGATTTTATATATATCCTTCAGGATATAGAAAACCAACTCAAGCAAATTAATATTGAACCAAGTCCTAAAAAGAATTTCCTATATGGATATGTGCACATGTTAAATCTTAAGCAAGAGTGAGCTCTAGAGAGATATCATCCATAGATGGTTCGGATGCTTTTGCCTCATTTGACCATGACTTGTTGCTGCTACTATCTCCTTTTTCATTCTCTGGTAGCACTTCTTCTTTCTCATTGCTATCCTGAAGAGAAAAAATGAGAAGAATTGCTTAGCTAATTAGTGCCACTAAAGACATACGTATAAATCATAAATATATGTATAGAGAGAGGGAGGGGGAGAGAGAGAGAGAGCGCAGTACTTGAGGAGTGCAGCTATTGAGAAAGTCCTTGAAGATGGGGTAAGGATTGGGCCTCTGCCCCCATCCAATATTGGTCGATACTTTTGCATATGATTTTTCGTCGTTTAGTCTCTTTTCACTCCTTGTCTCTCCCATCTCTTTCCTGCAAAGATTCCCAACTTGGTATTCAAAAAACAAAAAGAAGAAGAAATGTTACTTATTCTCATAGGTTGGTTGTTTGTAAAACTCGATAATCACCATTCTTTGGTTCAGTGAATTAATAACCTCTTCTAAATATTTCATAGTTACTTATTCTCATAGGTTGTACGTTAATTTGGAAAACTCACGATTCTTTGGTTCAGCCAATAACCTCGATCTTTAAATATATAGTTCAATGTTTGTGTTTGGATTAAAGATGCACCAAAAAAACTGTTCTTTTGTCAAATTGATTTTTCAAAAAAAATGATAAATATTTGACAAATTGATTTTTCAATAAAACTAGCTATTTACATGATATCAGGGGCGGAGCCAGGATTTCAATTCAGTGGAGGCGCGCTTACATGTGATCTCGGAGGCAGCTAGCGCGACCAGCCAATTTTTTTTTTTTGAATAAGTATTATGCTTTCAAGCCTTAAAAATTGCATGATTGTTATTACATATGATTCACGTGTAGTTGATTAAGTGTTAAAGTGAGATTTTTGAGTTTAAAAGGGATAAATTTAGACAAATTCAAAGATCAAAGTGAGATTTGAGTAAAAATTAGACAAATTCAAAGACCAAAGTGAGATTTTTGAGTTTAAAAGGGGTAAATATTTTAGACAAATTCAAAGATCAAAGTGAGATATCAAAGTCAGATTTTTGAGTTTAAAATGGGTAAATTTAAAATTTTAATTAAGAGGGACACAAATACATATAATCTCAAATGTATAGAATAAAAAGATAAATTTCAAAACTTCAATAACAACAATTACCCCACTGGTCCCACACCCCTGCATGACATGACGTGCGGTGTGAACACGTTTGTGTTTTCACCGTTCCTAAACAAGCCCTTATACTCGCATTGCTGCCTTAAAAACCTTTTTTCTTTTTCTCAGGGAGGTGTGAAAGCCCTTTTAGGGCGGACCATGCATAGAAACCAACTCTAGATGGTAAATTCCCATGTCACAGCATACTCGCTAGCTACCACGTGCTCCAATAAGTTAAAGTGTATGTAGCAGCACATCACCCACTCACGAGGAGTCGAATGATCAGAATGCATGTTTGGGTTCACAATTCATACCAAACAAGCCCTATTTCAACTAGGTTAGCCTTTCTATCGTAACACCGGTTCTTACTTCACTTTTACTTCCACGAGAATTAGAAGAAAAGGGTAATGTTATGTGCACATAAAGATCTGAACCATTTATTTTGGTAGGGTCTATGCCTGCATATATGGGATCCATCGAAATTAATGGCTCAAATCTTTATGTGCACATTTTATGTGCATGAATTATTACTCTTAGAAGAAACTCGCAATTGTAAAACTATTCACTATATTTTTCTTCATGTCTTGATGAATCCAATATCAATATATATACATGTCTTTATGAATCCAACATATATACTACCAGCATCTTAAGTAAAATACTCCATATATATGTATATATATATATATATATTTTTTTTATGTTCCCGAATTCCTGTTAATTAATCAACAATAAAAATAGTGAATTGTTATGTACACCCAAATTCCTTTATTCTAATAAATTTTCTTCTAAAAATTCTCAATTTTGTAAAGTTGAGTGGTGTAAATAGCAAAACTAGCGATTATATATAGACGATTAATAAACCAAAAAGAATAATTAGGGGAAACTAAATTCACTGACCATGTGGGTGTGCTGATAGTATTCTTGGGAGAAAGCTCCTCAAAGTTATGAATGAGATCACCCGTTTGATGATTTTGTTGATGATACATAGGGTTGGAGCTCGTGAAGAAATTCAAATTTGGCATGGTTTGTATCCTATCATTATTGATTGCTGTCACTTCTGCTTCTGCATGTTCAAAAAAAAAAAAAAAAAAAAAAATTACTGATCTCGTCCACAAATCTTTCTATCAACTGACCTTAATTTTATGAAGAAAAACGTGAACCAGCTATAAAGTTACATTATTTTCCTTTATTCGGAGATAAAAAATTCAAAATCTATATCCACAAATTAATCCATAGATTAATATGTACTTCATTGAGTTGGCTAATAAGATTAATTAGCAAGGCCACTTTTTATGTATATAAAATGTAGATAGAATCTTCTTAATTAATTTCTTTGACCAAAAAAAAAAAAAAAACATTTGGAATCATAAAGGATATATGCAATTTCCTTTTTTAGTTGATGTAAGTTAATTAGTTAGAAATTTAAAGATATGTTGAAGCTGAGCATATATAGATGGTTGTAACAAAGGAGAACCCAGGAGTAGGGGCTGGGTTTAGGGTACTCTTATTACAGATCCCAATGGAATTTTCTCAAAGATATCTGCAAGGGAACAATCTCTCATACATTGAGAGAAGGGAATCGATGTGCGGAAATTCTCGCAAATTTAGGATTTAGGCAAATGGATATATAAGTACTCTGTTTCTGGATTATAGTCCGATGGATATTTCTTTGGCCCTTCTTGCGAACCACAGTGGCATTTTCTTCAAACCCGGCCTAGGAGATCGAAGTTAATTATGATTTTGGATCAATCTTTTTTTACCAATTATGTAAGGAGTGTGGCGATGTTTTATCACTAAGAGCAACAAAGTCGCCTAAATATAAGCATGTAACTGTCCTAGGACTAGTGCAACTTGGGTGGGTTGTTCCGAGTTTGTTACCGGCCCAACTCGAAATTAGAGTGGATGGTCGATCCTTTATAGATTTTCCGACTTAGTTTGAATTAAAAATCACAGGTCTGTATTGATTATGGATTAGGCCTAAGTTGAGGCATCATTTCACAACCCAAGCCGGCTCGATAACATTAATTATTGTATGTGTTATATATATATATATATATATAGGGGTTGCTAATTTATAATATGATAGCTCGATAACATTAATTATTGTATGTGTTATATATATATATATATATATGGGGGCTGCTAACTTACAATACGATGGTTGTAGGTTAGCAGCATACAACAGCTTCTTTAGCGACGAAAAATAGGTTTTTAGCAACAAATTTTTTGTCGCTAAAGGTTCCAACTTTTAGCAACGAAAAAGCCCATTTTTCTCCTGTGTTGTAAGTTAGCAATTCCCTATACATATTTAGTAAAATTAGTTCATTAGGCCGCAATTGGTTGGTTAGTCCAGAGGTCTGGGGCAAAGACTACTAAATTCGGGTCGACTCTGGACAATTATTCTAAAGCCAAGTCTGACCTGCCTGAATTGGCTCTACCGTTAAAGATGAACAATTTGAAAGCATTAAATGAATGAGTTGGCATTTGGATTCATATCAGGAGAGTCAGATTGTTAGCTTGGTCTATCAAAAGACAAGCATAAACTTGATCATATATAAAAGTTAGGGAAATGCTATTGTGAGAAGCTTCTCACATGAGAAGGCGGGGTTTAACCGTTGGATGAACATCTAGCTTTAAAATTCTCTCCAGATTCCTGGGAATCTTAAGGCTAGATGCTCATCTAACGGTTAAAACCCGCTTTCTCATGTGAAAAGCTTTTCACAATAGCATTTACCTTAAAAGCTAAACAGAAAGAGAGACTTGTACTAATTAAATTTTATTTTAAGCACCACAAAAATTCTCTAAGGCTTTGTTTGGATCATGAATTTGGTGATAGAAAATAGAAGAGAGAAAGGAAAACAAGAGGGAAAATTAATTCTTTTTACTTTACAGATAAGATTAATTTTCCATCTTGTACGTATTCCTTAATTACTCCACTCTTTAAATATGGTATGGATATATACCACCGCTGCATCAGACATTAAGAGGAATAATTGTAACCAACTATTAAAAGAACCTTTAATTGACTGAGTTGGCAAAATTGGATTATATGTTACTACTAGAGGGACGTTTATGATTTGTACATGCAAAACAAACTTAGACAAGTGTGATGCATGCACAATTATCATTTAATGCATGTTATTATCTGGTGACAAGTACTACTTGAAAGGTAAATGAGGATTTTAATCTTCAAGCTGCTAAGAAAAGGGGGAACCTTTAGTATGTGACAACATGGATTGTAAAGAAAGTTATGCCCCCAGATTCTAATTTCTTTATTTTTGAAACGATATTTTGTTGGATATAACTTATAAGGAAACAATTCAATCTTAAAGAACTACAGAAAAATTTAACATCTCAACTAGAGAGGGAATAAATTAAAGCTAGATGGTGTAGACTGTAGACAACTTATTTGGTTACCAAAGTAAAAAAGAAAAAAAAAATTAGTTCTATAGTTTTATATTTGTCCTTTGACACATCCATTGATATACAAATTTAGGTAAAATTTAATTAATAGTAGAAATTTCTTATTGTTGGGTTCTCTTATGTGGGCCTCCATGTGTTGTGTTAATTCCCATCAAAATTTTGTTCTCTGCTACTTTATCCATGTTGTATGGGACCAGCGATCACCCTATGGACTTGTTGTCATGTGTATGCATAGCATTGGTGTTTGACAGTCTATTCCATTAACGCTTTAACCGGCGCAGCCCCTCATGCCCACCTGACACTTAGTATAGGGCTCTGCGCCATGGCCGGCTTTGAGGCCATGCCCCGAGGCGGCGACCGCATGGGGCCTCATTTTTAGGCCTTTTTTTTTTTTTTTTTTCTAATTTCTTCCTAATTTCTATGAAACTTATCATTTTAAGGCATATTTCCTTCTAATTTCTTCCTAATTTCTATGAAACTTATCATTTTTAGGCATATTTTCTTATAATATTTTCCTAATTTCTATGAAACTTAGTATAGATGTCTCATTTTTTAGATTCCTTTGAAAGTTCGCTTGAGGCCTTGGACAATTTTTGTCATCTCAGGTCCGGCCTTGATCTGCGCTATCATGCGTATATATAAGAAAATAAAGTTGCGCCTTCAATAACAGTCTAACAACAATTGTATTTGGTTAAGTGGTAAAAACGCTTGATCCTAACAAGTGGTATCAGAGCGAGGTCACAGGTTTGAGTTACCCGGTTGGGTGTCGCTAGGGGAGATTGTTGGCTTTATGGGGGCCAGCGATCACCCTATGGACTCGCAGTCATATGTATGCGTGGTATCGGTACTTGACAGCTCATCCTGTTAGTGCTTTAATCGGCGCAGCCCCTCATGCCCACATGACACTCACTAGAGGGCTCTGCACTACAAAGTTGCGCTTCACTAATAGCAATTGATTTTGGTGCAAATGGTAAGCGCTTGATCCTAACACATTCCATATTAAAAGAGTCTTAATTTTATTCTATTTTGAGATATCCCATTTTGAAAGTTTTCTTTAAAAAGTCAATGTAATTTAATTATAAACTTTTCAAATTTACCCTTTATTATATAAAACCCCTCCCAATTTTGTATTTGATCGTGTGATACTGAAATTTTTAAATTAAAATAAGAAAGGCAATTTACGAATTAAAAGTTAAAAAAATTTCACAGCCATAAAAATTAAAGAGTAATTAAATAATTGAAATTCCCAAAATGGAGTTGCATGTAAAGATGGAGTAATTAATAAACTTTCATATATATATATATATATATATGTATATATAGCTTACCCACCCATATATATATATATATATATACCATGCATACATACATGTCGTACACACATAATATTCTTGTCAACTTGTGAAGTGAAGCTAAATAGTCTTTTCATGGGTTAATTCCTTCGTTCATAATTTCGACTGCTACTACCAGGACTGTCAAGTACTGGATTCTTTTTTTCATCAATGGTCATTGAATATTTTGTTGTTGCAGTGATGTCAATAATTAACAAAAATTTTCTGCTAGAAAAATATATATATATATATATATTTGCATGTGCCTACAAAAATGCGTTTGGACCATGAGATCAAGCATAAGCCACACACACACACACACTTATATATATCTAAATATATATGTATATATGTACCTTGTATCATCTGCTCATGTCTCATGCTCCTATACATCTGTACACAACAATTCAAGTGTAAGACAACTATGAAAACTTTCACGGAGAGGACTTATCTATAGATATATATCCTTAAAGTAAGTTAATTATATATAGGGTTTTATTTATCAGAACCTGAAGGTGACTCTTTACGTGAGATATGGTTAGTCCCTTCACATCCATCAAATGTAGAACCATTTTTGGAGTTGCCCCTGCCAGAAAAAAATAATAATAATAATAATAATAAGTTAGCTTAAATTTTAAATCTCCAATAAACTTTAAACAAATATGAAAGGGTTAACACCAATAACATTGGTTAAAGTGGGTAAGTTCCATTTCTTCAACACACACACACACACAAAAAAAAAAACACCATTGATGTTGATAAACTCTGACACACACACACACACACTCACATATATATATATATATATATACATGTAAAGAGAGAGAGAGAGAGAGAGAGAGAGAGAGAGAGAGAGAGAGAGAGAGGTTACTGTCTTCTCCGCCAAGGCGGTCAACAGCATGAACGAAGCATTGGTGAAGATCATGAGTCCAACGAAGCCGAGGCATCTTTGACCTGACATAAGGTCTCACACCTGCTTTCAAACTCATCTCCGGCAAAGATACTTCGGTCCGTAGCCGGCAAGTTCTCATACCTAATTCTTGAGGACGACCTTCTGAGTTGTTACTTGAGGGAGGTGATGAATACTTGAGGGAGCTTCCAAAGTCTTCCCTCTTCATATTGAGAGAGAGAGAGAGAGAGAGAGAAAATTTTGGTGTCTGCCACAAATAAAAAAGAGAATAAATATTAGGAAAATGCTAACTCACATACTTTTTATACACTTTTTCATATCTTATGTTTTAAATGTATGTACCTAGTCTTGTTTGAATTTTTTTTTTTTTTTATACTTTTCTGTACACCACTTACACAATACATATAGTACATACATTTAAAATTAGATATAAAAAAGTGTATAGTAGTACTATACATAGAGTAATATTTGGGACACAACTTTCATACAACTTTCATACAACCTCTCCAAAAGATGTGTCTATCTCTCTCCTGTGATGTCACTGGACCCCACAGTGACACAGGAAAGAGATAGACACATCTTTTAGGAAGGTTGTATGAAAGTTGTATAAAGGTTGTGTCCCAAGTATTACCCCTATAAATATTAGTAAGAACTGTTAGAGTAACTTTTGTCTTTTTTTCTAGCAGCTTTTTGCATATTCTCTGAGAGATAGGGTCAGCTTAGTATTTTGCAGTTTCCATTATAAAGATGAATATTTCTCTCTCCACTGAATTCAGGGTTCGAGAAATTCAAAATTGTATTCATGATTTGGTGAAAAAAAAAACAAAAAAAAAAAACAAATATCCATCCAAAAAGTGCTTCCTAGTGATGATATTACTTTTTTAGACATTAATTCTTCCTAAGGTTCATATCAAAACATTCTTGTCTTTATAAAATGAGCAATTCCACCAACTTTAGAGTGGCACTAATGACTTTTCAACTCCTAGGGCCAATCACAGAACGCCACATAAGCATAAAAAGACAACCATATGAAACAAACTAATTGCACTGGGCATGGCCTACAGATGTCAGTTGCAAGCATGAAGGCTTTTTGTATGATATGTAAAGCAAGTACATTTATTTACGTGTCGGGGTTTGCCCCTTGTTCTACTCCGATAAAAACGACAATAGGTATCGATCCCGAAGTCGCGGAGGACAAATATGGGGATTTGTCCTTATATTCCAAAACAAAAAAAAAAAGTACATTTATGAAAAGTACTTAATCCTTCCAAGTATTATTGTTCCATGAGTAAATCTACACACGATTCACAATTACAGATCCTGGGTCTTGTACGAGATCCACCAAAATTAATGGTCAAAATATCCTAATTGTAGAATAGATTATGAAATAAATTGTGTGCGTAACATTTTTGTTGTTCCATGGTGTGGTCTTCTTGCCAAGATTGATGACCGTTAAACTCATTTGTCAAATGCTATGTTTGGGAAAGTAAAATTGGTTTAGTAAATTATAAATAAATAAGTTTTATAGATTCAAGTGTCGGATAATCAGTATCTATTTCTTGTACTAAATTAGTTTGTGCCAAGCTAATTCAAATTTCATTTAAAAAAAAAAAAAACTATTATTCGTCGAACCAGCATAAGCTTAATTTTCACAAAAAAAACTAGTTAGATAGATTTGAGAGGCTATAACGATACTTAACACAATTATGGTCTAGTGATACTTGAATTAGTCATAAATGATTTGGTGTTATTATTAGATCATAGGGTTGAAGCTGACAATTGATGGATAACACATAGGGTGTGTTTGATAACCAAATTAAGTGTTGAAAATGAAAATTTTCAACAATTATTATTTTTCAGTGCGTTTAATAATACCACTTAATTGAAAAAGCAACAAAAAAACTCAGTGAAAACTTTAAATGAAAAAATTCTACTGAAATAAATCACTAAATGCAGTATAATTCAGTACTTGAACTATTATTTTCAATATTACACATTCAATCTCTTAAAATTTTGCACAGTACTTAAAATTTAACATTTAATTTTAAACTTTTATAATCAAATAATTGACCCTTAGTATAATTTTCATGCCACTTGTTTGGTGTCAACTAGTGTCTTTGATGGGGCATGTCAGATGACTCAACCGACTAGAGAAAATGCTTATTTTTCCCACATATTGGTCGCACGATGCTAGCTAAGACTCTAAGTCACAACCTGTAGTGAAAGGCTATTTTTGATTAATCCCTCCCAACTTTGCGCTAATTATTAATGATAAAAGAAAATTGACAAGAATCCATATTTTGATGAATATATTTCAACAGTTAAATTTTCCGTCAAAGACGAACCAAAACTTAATTATAAAATTTATGCATGCTTGATGGGATCAACACATTGGTAAAGTAGTGGCCAAAATGAAAAAAAAGAATGAAGATGACATATGCAATGCATGTCCTAAAGGAAACATACCAAAAACCTTAAATTCAAACATCCTCCTCCTCCTCCTCCTCATTCCGGAGACTATTAAAACCCCCCAAATTCCGGCATGATTGATCACTTTTACTCGATCAACACCACAAAAAGACTTTGTGCATACCCCTCTATTCACGTTCATCGATCCCATAACAAGACCAATAACATTTCGACGTGTCATGCTTTGCATGTCGTGCTTTCATCGGGTGGTGACACGTGGACTGTGCGTCATCGTTGAAAAGGTATTCCAATGAGTCAGTTACGTACACCATGTCATGTCATGTAATTGATGTGATATGACGCTCTAATCATTTGATGTTTATGTATCAACTAGTGGGGCATGACATGTTATAAAACGATGGCCATTACTCATCATGTGCCTCTAAAAATAGGAGTCACATGACCCTAAACGATTGAGACGTCACATTATATCAACATTATATCAACATGAAATGGTAAGGACGTGGTGTGAATAATTTATCGGTCACCGCGGTTGCAACTTTTCAAAGTCCCAGTGGAGATGCTAACGTTAGCAAATTGGACGGTTTCTTCTGTGACTGACAAAAATGGCCGAAACTTATATAATTTTGGGCAGTCTCTGTATGTGTGCTGAGTCTGCTGACAAAGTATTGAAGAAAATTGGTGAAAGCGGTTTCAGTATGGGGAATATTCTTTGTTTGGATTTGCCCAAAGCATGGACAAGTGTCTGTGATATGGTAAGCGCGAATAATGGGATTGAAAGAATTTTGGTAGGTTGTGAATATATAGCTATAATAACATACTATTATCCAAAGATTTTTTAAAGAGGGCGTCCTCTCTGTATTAAAGAGAGGGGCTCTGTTTTGGCCACCAGATCGTGTTTAAAGACTGTAAAATAACAAAACAATCTTTAATAAAAATACGATCCGACGGCCAAAACAGAAGCCCTCTCTTTAATAAAGAGAGGACGCCCTCTTTACAGAGCTTGACTATAATTGTATAATTAATAAATATAGTTATATACATTTAAATTGTAAGTATCAGATTGAGGACTGTCCAAGGGTCAGCAGGATTAGAAGCAAGAATTGTTTCATTCCTTTCTTTATCGGGTATTGGGGCGTATGTAAATCTAAACTTTTTTATATTATATTATATAATATAATATATAGATGATCATTGTTATGATCCTGAAATTTGTTTTTTTATGCGTAGAATGTGTGTGAAAAGGAACTCATAAGCTTTTGTCAGATTGAGGAAATATCTTAGCTAAAGTTGGGAAATTTTAAGAATATTAATGCTATGTTTTTTAAATTTTGAATTTTAAATTCTTTCTAAATACATGTGGCAGTGGAATAACTTTCAATAATAATGAGACCTACTCAACACCCTCCAAACAAAATCGAGTGGACCCTCTGTCACATGTATTTAAAAAGAATATGTGATTCAAAATTTGAGAAGCACAACATTACTCAAATATTAAATTTGCATTTTCATAAGCACTATTGACTTTTAGGGTTGGATAATCATACTCTAACTTAAGGGCATGATAGTAATATCACATGCACAACTAAAATGGCAGGTAGTGTAATTCTGGTAGGAGTATTATACTTCAAATAGGTCAGTATAATTTGTCATTTTTCTTTTGGGAAATAGGTCAGTGTAATTTATCAATTTTCTTTTGGGTAGGTAAATTAGCAACAATGGAAAAAGAACAAGAGCAAAATAGTTAAATCAGTAATGTTGTTATGCTATTGTACTAGGTATAACCGGTAGCTAAAAGCATTATGGAACAATTCTAAGGCTTAGTTTGGCTCCCACGTGATTTTTTTAAAGTAGCTTATGAAATTTATTATAAAATTGTTTGATAATTTTGTACAAGTGACACATTACTCTTAAAAAAAACATCATGAAAATCAAAAAGCAACCTTGAGCTTTAAAAAAGCTCCATTCTAGAGCTTTTAAAAGCTCCCCCCAAAAAAGTCACAAGTTCAATTTTTGCAAAGCTCATAAACTAGTTACCAAATGAATTAACATGAAATTATGCTTTAAAAAAAAGAAGAAGCACCAAAATAGAGGCCAAACTAGCCTAACTACGGGGTCTTTGGCTAAAAATTAATTCTATGTACTTTTGGCAATTGATAATTTTGCATGCCTTCAACACTTGTGGTTAATTACGACAACAAAATCATAAGTGAAAAGCCCTAATTAAAGCCAAAAAACCTTTAAGCTATTAAGCCAAACACCGCTTAAGCCAAAGCCAAACAGACCTTAAGTCATAAATAACCTTAAGCCTTAAGCCTAAAGACAAAGCCACACAACACAAACCCATAGCCAAAACAAACAGGCAAACTGCCCTGAGCTAAGCAGTCCTTAAGCGAAAAGCCACACAACACTTGAGCCAAAATCCAAAAATCAAACAGTCCTTAAGCCAAAAACAAAAGGGGCGAAAAAATGGCGGAAAATGTTTTCAAAACTAATCATCTACAGATCATTAGTTTATAATTACAATCTTTATGGTTATCACACTGAGCTAAGCTTATTTATTGTATACAGATTCAGATAGGCAGCTAATTAATATACACACAAACGCACAACTAGAGTTAGGTGCTGTAACATTCAACAGTGATTGCAGAGGCCCAGCTGGTCTTACCCCATCTCTCCCAAGTGGGAGGTGGGGGGTTCGATTCCCCTCGTGGGGAATTGGGGGTATTGTTTACCCCTCAGCCGTCTATGGGAGGAAGTCCCTTCGAAGTGGGCCCGTGGCCCCTCCTGGCTGTCTGCAGTCTGACTGCAAGTGTGTGTGTGTGTGGCGCCTGCGGGTGCTTTGACCACTAGCAAAAAAAAAAAAAAAAAGATTGCAGAGGCCCAACCAAAACTCCTGGTTTGGAGTGAGGCCTTATAGCTGAGGAGGCCGTGAAATTTACAATATTTAGTTGTAACACGCATAATAGCGCCCATTAGGGCCATTACGATCCTAGTTCACGATAACAATGATAGGAGTATAACTTATTAACAATCATCTATATCTCTCTTTTAAATGGCACTTTTAATAGGCCCCAGTACCACTTAGAAGAGAAATAGAGATGTTGTCAAAGAGTTATACCTCTATCATTACTGGGTTCACAATATAGTTGTAGACTAAGGACATGTTTGGATTAAGATTAACTTCAATGTGGCTATTCGTGATCACGCCACTGTTCTTGCGATCATCTGTCGCGATGATAAAGCTAACACCATCCTTGCTAAAACTTGGAGTGTTGGCCCAATGGAGCCCATTCTTGCTGAAGCAAAAGCAGCTGTCTGTGCCATTTCTGAAGCTGTTGCTTTGGGGCTGAAAAATGTAATTTTTGAAGGGGATGCCCAGCTTGTGTGTGATCCGCTTTCTGATTGGAGTCGTCTTCCGAACTGGGTGATTGAAAGTGCTATTCTGGAAGGAAGAAAATTACTGGCTTCATCTTTTGTTTTTTGGAATTGTGTAAAAATCCCTAGGATTGCAAACTTTGTTGCTCATAATTTGGCCCAGTGGGCAATGCATTGTAATTTTTCAGGGCCGATCCCGGTTGATGATGTTCCTCAGCATGTCTTTGAGGAAAATCCTCAAAGGGATTGATGGTCCTTTCTTTGTTTGTGTTTGTGTTCTCCCTTTTGTTAATGCAGATTGTCTTTTCAGCAAAAAAAAAGACATGTTTGGCAACAACTTCTACTTCAGCACTTTGACACATTTTTTTTTCTCGATTGAATGACAGAAATTAGTTTGTCATACAATTTCTGACAAGCCATGCCATTTAACAATATCACCAAACTTGAACAGGCAAAGCATGTGGGTCCATCCTTTTTCACCATTTTACTCTCTTGTATTGGTAAAAAGAAAAGAGAAAACACTTTGTTTGGTAGAATAGAAGAAGGGAGGAAAAGAAATTGTGGATGGAAGAAGCATTTTTAGGAGGGAAGATGCTCGTATGACTTTTTTGTCATTAACAAAAGAGTGTACTACGAGTATCTTGTATGGAAAAGATGAGGTAAATTTTCCCAAGTCACTTTCCTCCTGCTTTGAAATGTGATTGGCATACGTATACAAGTGTGCTAGGTGGCACCTATACGACACATAGGTGGACTAATTGCATTTGGGAATGGGACAACAAATACCTAAAGATATGCACTGAAGTGTTGTCCAATTTTTTTTCCCCTCTTTTTTCTGGTAAGTTTCTTTCTTTCTTTCTTTTTTTTTTTTTTGGGTCCCTTTCTTTTGTTATTCACTAGCCACTGTTTTTGTAGTCAAATGGATGAAGAGCACTCTTTAGTCACAAAGCAACAGAAGCTAGGTTCTAACTCCAGATATAAACATTACAGAAGCAGCAACAAACTATTATTATTTTCTTCGTAGTAAAATAAGAACTACTTGTTCTACACAATAAATTGTCCCCAACATTACTTAAACATGAAACAACGTGTGCAACCTAAGAAGAATCGAAAACATACCCATCCTGAGAATTAAAGTGAAAAAAACTTAAGAAATGGAATGTAACTCATTGCTCAATTTGAGCTCTTGCAATATCTTCGCGCAAACTACAAATTTTCGAGTAGATTTTCCAGAAAACTTCTTCATTTGTCACCCTCTCGTGACAAATACATACTACTAGCTAGCCTTTGCCGGTTCAAAAGGGTCGAGTGTGACGACCTGATGCTCTGCCACAGAGAAGAGCGTTCTTAGGGATCGGATACTCGTCTCTCCATGAGTTAGCAGGAGAGTAAACCCTTAGATAGAACTGCTGTCCCAAGTATTGCCTTGCCCAGTTCTCTGACCTTATGTTCCACATTCCAACATTGTCCAATGCCATGTATATTGCTGTCCAAGACTTCGGATACACCTATATCCACCCAATCAAACACAGTCAACAGAAATGAAAATGCATCTACTTTTTATCCGTCAATAACAAACACACATCACATCATGAAAATCGGAAAATGGGCTCTCTTTTCCCTTACCTGAATTGTGGAACGGGAAATTGTGTCTCTCAAATTATAGCGTAATCTACTCGCTGGTGTCCACTGCCCTCCGTCCATCCTGCCACCCACAAATTCTCCAAAGGTTAGGATACCAAGAAGCATCAATATTGATACATATATAAATGTGTACATTACTACATGAAGGTAGCACAATAGCATCTGTATAGTTTCAAATGGTCAAGAAAATTCCTTGCCACGTGATTAAAATGAGGGGAGGGCAATTAAGTAGCTTCACTATTGGTTCTTTGCAAATTTTCTTTAATGTGCTCGTGTTAAAGAGGCGACAATGACTTTTTTGTCCATTTAAAAATAAGTACTCTTAGACATGTAGTAGGTTACCATCAAAATGGGGACACTAAAGTAAATTTCAAAAGAAACTAAGCCCTCATTGTAAAATTACTTAACTGCAGGGGCGGACCGACAGTGGGGGCGAGCGGGGGCAGTCGCCCCCACTGAACTTTCGGGAAAAAATTGGTTATATATGATAGTTTTAAAAAAATGTGGATTTTGATTAAGATTTTCAGTTAATTCGGGGGCTTTTTGTAAAGAGTAATGATATACTTCCTAAATTCCTATCCCAAAAGTATTTCCCAAATGATGTGGCAGTGGGGTCAGGTCAAATACAGTGAGACCAGTTGAATTATGATTTGAAGTTAATTGTTTACCTCGCCCCACTGTTAGGTCATTTAGCAAGCACTACTGATATAGAAATTTCAGAAGCTTACTTTTTTTGTAAATTTTAGAACTTTGAAGAACTTTGCCAAGGTTTTAATTGACAACTCGTTCCCACTCTTAAGTTTACAGTATTATATATTATGTGTATATATGTATATATTATATAATAAAAGACCAAGAAGCAAAATAAAGACCACCTAGAGTCCCCTAGTGTACCACAAAGCATTTCTAAAAAAATGAAAATAAAAAAATGTTCCGACGCAGATGAAGTTTGAAGTTTCGTAGAAACCCTCGAAAGACTCAAAGACCACATATCCACCATTAACCTCCTCTTGCTCCTATTTAGCGAAAAAAAAAAACCCCTCCTCATGGTCATTTTCCATGAGATAGATAAAAAAAAATATACAGAATTTCCAACTCTCTATATAAACACGAAACTTATGCAAAAACCTCACATAAAATTATACTATTTCTACAAAAAAAATAAAAAAAAAATCGGTCGGGGGCGCTGCCCCCGAACCCCCGTAAAAACTTCGCCCCCACTGAATTAAAGTTCTGGGTCCGCCACTGCTTAACTGCCCTCCTTTTAATAAACAGAATGCTAACTAGTACTCTAATGTAGTTGCATAGCAAGACCATATACATTTGATCATCACAAGATCAAATTTAAGCCAAAATATAAGCTCACCCAACAGGAAAGAAAGAATGACCATTAATGTGCCATGACTGCACGGTGTCCTCCCAGTTCTGGAACACAATCTCAATAAAAGATCGGAAATCGGCAGCCATGACAGAGGTTGCCAAGTATCCATTTCCCCAGGTGGGTTTGTCGGGGATGCTTCCGAGATTGAAGACTCCGCCGATCTTGAAGTAGTCAGCTAGCTTTAAAGGAGTGTCTGCAGGAACATATGAGACACTGTTGACAGCGTACCTCTGCTTGCCATTGATAAGAGGTGCAGAATTGGCTAGCACGATTGTGCGGGAGGTCTTGATCATTCCGTAGTGGTATGAGCCTTGGGGATTAGGCCTAGGTCCACTTGCAGTCAGATTCCATCTGTTTTGGGAGATTTCAAAATACCAAATTATGATCCTTTTCTTCACAACAATATTAACCAGGAAAATTTTCAAACAATATACGCTAACCCATTACAATTGAAATATCACTTTAAGCATAGATGTTTGTGTGTCCCATGAAATTAAATGAGCTAATTCACACTTCATAAAGCATTTCAACGTAAATACCCATCATCTTGAATTAAACCCTTTGGAAAAATGATAGGTATCAAAGTTATGCTTAAAATCTTCAATCATATGTCTTAAGAGTGACCACATACGAAGAAACATTATGAAGTTTTTCATTCTCCTCAATCAACTTAGTGGAGATGATGGATTTTCATAATAAAATGCTTTACAAATTGTGAGTTGGCCTATTCAAATACATGGGTTGCCAAACATGCAAGTAAAACGTTAACTTAAACATGTTAACTTATTTTGTTCGTAACGAGGAACAGCTGCCCACTTTGGGTGAATGTATAATCCTTAGTTACTGTCAACCACCCATTGCGGCTTTCAAACATGTGCATATATGTCACATTCTATTATTATATACTAGCGATATGTAGACATTTGAAAATATAATGCTTATAGGCATAAAGTGTATGTATATTAATAACACCTGAAAGATATATCTGCTTCTTATGAAAAAATAAATTACCTTATGGATCTGGCCTGGTTGAGGGACCAATCGATCTCAATGGTAGGCCCACCAGGGGGAGGACCAGAAACTCCAGTAGCTGAGTTGCTGTAGTGGAGAACCGATGTTGTGGTGAGTATTGGAGAGGTGAAGCGTGAAGAAACAGCAATGTAATAGTCTTTTGGAGGCTGATTAGCCGTAACCAAAACGGACAAGGACTGCCCCAAATGGACATCAATGGAGGAATATGTGTTTTGGAGCGTGTGTGATCCTTCTACCTCTACAAGTTTCATTGTATGCCCCTGGATTCTGAAGTTAATTGACGACGTGAGCCCCACATTCGATATCCTGAATCTATATGTTTTGCCTGTAAAAATACATGCAAAAATTGTTATCAATGAGTGGTGAAATTGACCACATTTCACAATTCACAATTCACATAATACTCCAAAGTCAAATTATGCTATCACAAATTACTAAATTTCTCACACCCAGATTCTTCCACACCTAGCCCACTGCCACATCATTTGAGAAGCATTTTTGGGATAAAAATTTAGAAAACATAACATTACTCTAATACAATGGGAGCAATTGAATTTTATTGGAAGTTATTTATATGTCTCTGCTGCCACATCACTTAGAATGTACTTTTATGATAGAAATTTAAAAATCATAGCATTATTCTATATGTAAAGGGTGTGCGTGTTTATTCATATGATTATGAGACCTTTTAACTCACGGACACCCCTGATCTTCAAATATAAAAATTTGGTCCCAAATATATATTTCATGAAAAATTTTCACTCTGTAACATGACTTTTAATCATAAGTTAAAGAGTATTTGAAGTGATATCAATGGATCATGGCATTACTTGCAACCAATCCCTTGCTGAAATTATGGTTGATTTATGTACAGAATAACAAATCAAACTACACTCAATATACAGAGAGAGATGTATTATCACCGCATATGTACCCTATGAGGTTCTACATACCAAGGGATAA
This sequence comes from Hydrangea macrophylla, assembly GCA_033977485.1. Classification (NCBI taxonomy): domain Eukaryota; kingdom Viridiplantae; phylum Streptophyta; class Magnoliopsida; order Cornales; family Hydrangeaceae; genus Hydrangea; species Hydrangea macrophylla. The sequence goes on along the minus strand of CM066988.1, from coordinate 109,680,940 downwards.
GCATTACAACAATATACGCCATGATCCCATGTTCATGGTCCGTAGAAAGAGGGATAGTTTAAGAGAATTATTATTATACCTTGGTCAACCGTGAATGTATATCCGTTCCACCCACGACCGTTTATGAGAAGTCCATCAGGGAACGGAAGATTGTGACCACCATCCAAGATCAACTTCAATTCCTATGTATAAAACCAAACAGAAAAAAAAAAAAAACAGTTTTAGTAACAAGAAGCAAAACAAGAATACCAAGTCCTATTTCATACCAAATGGCCGTATCCAATACTCACCCTGTGACTTCTTTTGAACCAGTCACCTGTCAGTATGGTATAATCCCCGGCAGGAGGAGGGAAAGGCACGGGAATTCGAGGACGGCTCCAGATTTTGATGCCACCGAATGCGCCGGCAGCCTTGTGGAATGCAAGTGATGGGTAGTAGAAGAAGCTTCCGATCTGGTCCTTGGCTTGTAGTATGTACGTGAAGTTCTTTCCTGGTGGGATTGGACAGTTAGTGCCAGAAACTCCGTCCTGCCATGAGTTCCTCCTTTGCTGTAAGCCATCCCTGCGGACAGATTATAAGACATGTCATTCATATTCGAGGCTTTCAAAGTCTATGACTCTGTGGCTTATGAGCAGCACTTGACAAGGGTTTCAAAAAGAAAAATAACAGTTCTTGCCTCAGATAACATGAGAGCGCAATAAACATAGTATTGAGCACTCATATTTTTCGGGGGACATAGTCCTAAATTTCTCACTGCCAAAGGAAGGAGATGATGCTAATGCCCTCTTCTCGCAGTTCTAGTTTTACAGATGTGCTGAAATCAGTTGATAGTTCTGTAAATTTGAAACAAAGCTATACATTCATTTCTTATTATGAGGACAGATGATTGTAACAATCTAAAATTAATAAGAATTTCACCAGCCAAGGACTTTTTAGCCAAATAAATATGGTTTAACACAATTTACAGTTAAGGATCTATTTGAAATAGTTCTATGCATTTCGAACACTTGGGACTATACGATTCATTTGTAATTTTTCTTCCTAAACAAAGAAAATCACCTAAGTATATTAAGGCACATACTGCCACGGAAGTGAGAGGAGTAGGCACTAACACGCAAAACACCACCAACCCTTTGTGGAATATTTAATTTTTTCTTCATTAGCCCCTAAATGCTATATGTATCATAACTTAGTAAGGACTAGGCACATACTACTACCAAAAAGGACCAAGTCACATAGGGTTGAGCAGTGGTATAGACTTATTATAACACACGCACAAACACTACCTAACCCGTGTGGATTTTTTTTTATTCATAGGAATTAGATTCGAACCCTTGATCTCTGCCTTCCTTTAAAATCAGGCTAACACCTCACTAAGCACAAAGGTTATACAGCATATATTAGCAATAATATTCTTTTCTTCTTCTAATCATTAAGCTACTCTCATTGGTAATAATATCAGGACAACACTTCACTAAGGTACTTTTCGTCTTGTTTTAAGATACTACTAATATGTTATGTCCACCCGTGTGCTACATATGTTCCACATAGACACTTTTTTGCACGTTGACCAATCAAACTTTCAAAATAATAGTAAAAATATGTAAGGAAAAGTACCCAAGTCTTTTCTATAAAGATTCGATGTAATATTGGGTTGGGTTCGAATTAAGAGGCTTTTGTGAACAAGTAGTTCCAATCAATGACCTCAACAGACAACAGCCCATACCAACAATGTTAGCCAAACTCTCATAAACAGATGTTACAAATTAATGCATCCCATGGTTGAGATGCTAACAGGTTTCTGTAGACCCCACACAAACACCCAAACCATTAATAACGCTATCTTTTGTGTCATAGATCTAACATGTAGAAGGTGAGACCACTAATACAGGGGTGGAACAGTTGTACCCATAGCATTTTAATTTCGTGTCTTGAGAAGGATCCTATCAGAAAATCTTCAAGTTGTGTTAGGTGTGAGGACCAAAACACACACCATCATTTTCTAAACCAAAAGTCACATTCCAACAAATATACGACTTTTGAGGTGCGCATGGTGTGCTCTCTCAGGACCATCCCAACGACAAAAAACCCCCCAAATAGCTAAAGTTTACAACCCTTTTCTGACCACACCATGCAAAAATTTTCTATACCCAAAATGCCCTTTTCTTCTACCAAATGACAGTTGTATCCCTAGAGCTCAAACTATCAACTATCAAGCACCTTGAATCTCCTTAGCAAACAAAATTTAAAAAAAAAAAAAAACAAGGAACCTTGAATCTGATCCCTATACAGGGGCATTTTCGTCATTACAGAAATAATGAAGAAGGAAGTGTAGATCTAGTGAATCCAATACAAGAAGATCAGAAATTAGTTGTGGCAATTCCACTATCTCCATAACAGAAAGAATAAGTTTTAAATGGAAAATTAACAACCAAAAAAAAAAAAAAAGGGAGTGAACTTTAACAATGAATATGAAGTTGAAATTTAGGGGTTAAGAATGTTACCAAGAGATGAGAAATGGTTCATTCAAGTAGTTGTAGACACTGATAATCAAATTGTTGTTGGTAACACAGTCGATTTGAGGTCCCGGAAATTGCCCATTTATCAAGATTCCCTGATAACAATTTTCTCTCTCACATTAAATCAAGATATTCAAGAAAACTCAAGAACATTTACATAAACATATGTATACACACATGAATGTAGATACAATGTACATACATTATATGTAGATGGGAAGCAGAATGCAAAAGCACCTGTTGTTTGACACCCAAAGGGTAAATGTCACCATAAGTGATTTTCCAAGTGTAGAATCTATATGGGTCTTCACCATTAATGCTGTGAATGAGCAGAACTACAAATAGGAACAGAGAACACAAAGTTCTGTAATCTCTCATCTCTCTCTCTCCCTCTCTCTCTCTCTCTAAACTCGAAGAACTTCTTGAAGAAGCTCTCTGTATGTTTGTAACAGTATGCTAATGCAAATCTTGCTCTTTCTGTATTTATTTATTTATTTATTATTATTATTTTTTTGTTCCTGAGGAGCTTCAAGGTAGGATAGTAGAGAGTGGTGTGTAATCGTCGTGAGCTGTCACAGTGAGAGACAGAGAGACAGAGAGAGAGAGAGAAATAAGGGGGGGATATTGATGGCCACACCGATTGAGTGAAGTAATTTAATGACAAAAATGAGTATTGTAGATACAAACAAATAAAGTGAGGAATGTAAAAATGAATATATTATAATGCAAAAGAGAAATATTACACTTTTTTTTTTTTAGGATAATTAAAATTCAATCTATTTTATATAGATTATTTAAAAGTAAGTTAAGTATTTTATTGAAAATAAAAGGAAGTTTACACAAAGTCACTAAATTAAAAATGCATCAATTTTTTTTGTCTAAAATGTCTAAAGTACCCATCTCTCTTTGATCTTTCTCTCTCTTCTCACAAGGCCACCACCACCACCACCGGCAGCCACCTCCACCCGCCGCCGCCGTCGCCACCACCATTGCGGCCACCACCGGCTGTCGTCTCCACCACCACCTCCCTGTTTTTTTTACTCTCTCTCTTTATATATATATACGTGAGTATATATATATATCTAATATATGGCCACCACCACCCCTACCTCTCTCTCTATATATATACATGAGTATATATATATATATCTAATATATGGCCGTCACCACCCCTATCTCTCTCTATCTCTTATCTTTCTTCTTACCACCACCACAAACCACCTCCCTCATCCCCCACCGCCATTGTAGGGAAAAAAAAAAAGAGTTAAAGTTTTTGGAACAACTGTCCAAACCGAAGGAGCAACTCACCAAACGTAGGGAGCAACTCACCAAACATATCAGGAGCAACTCACCAAAAGTATCGGGAGCAACTCACCAAACGTGTTGCTCCTTACCACCACTGGTTGCCGCCACCACCACCATCGGCAGCTGCCATCACCACCGGGCCACCACCAATACCACCACCACCACCACCCCAACTTCTTTATCTCTTCTCTATCTTTTGATAATGGTAATAGTGCAAAGCACAGAGAGAGCGAGAAAAGTTAGAGAGATAACAAATATTATTGTGTAAGGGATGATTTACAAAGAATACAAAGGGTCCTATTTATAGCTCAATAATCCTAGCATATATAGGGAATATTCCTAATCTAAACTAGGAATGTAATCACAAGGATATTATATGGTTTATACAATATGTGATATTATTACATAATATATTCTAACAGCCCCCCTCAAACTCAAGGTGGTAAAATGGATATCAACTTGAGTTTGGAAACTAAATCTTGAAGGCATCCTAGAGAATGAGCTTTGGTGAAGATATCAGCAGTCTGATCAGCGGAAGAGACAAATACAAGCCGAGTGGTGCCATTAATTAGATGATGACACACAAAATGACAATCAATCTCAATGTGTTTTGTGCGTTCGTGGAAAACGACATTATGAGCAATCTGAATAGTACTCTGATTGTCACAGTAGATAGTAGTGGCGGTGGAATGAACAACTCCTAAGTCCTCAAGTAACCAGCGAAGCCAGAAGAGTTCTTGGGTAGCATCAGCTAAGGCACGATATTCTGCTTTTGTGCTAGAGCGGGCAATGACTGTTTATTTCTTGCTTCTGCAAGAAATAAGAGAGTCACCAAGGAAGAAGCAATAACCTGTAGTGGAGCGACAATCAGTAGGATCTCCTGCCCAATCAACATCAGAATAGGCACGAAGTTCAAGTGAAGAATGGGCAGAAAAGTGTAGACCATGAAACATAGTTCCTTTGATATATCTGAGAATACGTAGCACAGCTGCAAAATGGGACAAGCGGGGAGCAGAAAGGAACTCGCTTACAATATGGATGGCATAGGCAATGTCTGATCGAGTAACTGTAAGATAGACAAGACTCCTTCCAACTGCCGATACAGATTGGGATCATCAAGAGGAGTACCATCCATAGGAGTGAGCTTAGAATTGAGCTCAAGAGGAGTAGGACTGGTTTTATTATCAGTGAGACCTGCACGGGAAAGAAGATCAGAAGAGTACTTTGCTTGGGAGAGGTAATATCCGTTAGAAGTAGAAGTGATTTCGAGTCCGATGAAGTAGTTAAGTTTCCCAAGGTCTTTCATCTCAACATGTTGACTGAGATATGCCTTGAGATCTGAGATGCCAGTTGCATCATCCCCCGTAATAATCATATCATCGACATAGAGAAGGAGTAGAATAGTTCCTTCCTTAGTCTTGTGAATAAAGAGAGCAGAGTTGTAGGAGCTAGAAGTGAACCCGAAGTTTGCAACAATAGTGCTAAATTTGGAAAACCATGCGCGAGGAGCCTGTTTGAGACCATAAAGAGCTCGACGAAGTTTACAGACCTGATGAGGAGAGTGATGGTAACCAGAAGGAGGGCGCATGTACACTTCTTCACTAAGTTCGCCGTTGAAGAATGCATTTTTCACATCCATTTGAAATAGATCCCAACGACGAATTATTGCAACTGTAATGAGGCTACAAACTGAAGTAAGGCGAGCAACAGGGGCAAATGTCTCCTCATAATCAATATCGTACTCCTGTGTAAATCCCTTAGCAACCAGACGGGTTTGGTAGCGTTCAATGGACCCATCAGAGTGGGTCTTGACTTTGTAAACCCATTTATACCCCATAACATTTTTTCTATTCGGAAGATCAACTAAGTCCTATATGTGATTGTGATCCAATGCCTGCAATTCATCATTCATCGCTTTTTTCCAAAGCGGGTCAGAACAAGCCTCATGGTAGGTCTGAGGCTCATGATGGGATAAAATGGTAGAAAGAACAACAAAATCACAAAGATGGACTGATTGTGTTCTTACTCGGTCACTGCGACGAGGATGATCATCGAAAGCTGATGCAGTTCCATCAGGTAGGACAGACAGCTCAAGAGAGGGTAAGCTGGATAACTCAAGTTCATTTTCTTCATTTGGGTTTTGAAGTGTAGGTGTTGGAATTTGTAGTTCAGGGGATGGTGAATGGGATAGAGACGGATTTGTATCAATGGTGTCAGGGAACAGGTCAATGGAAGGATCAGTGAAGAAAACGGGAGTAGTGGCAGGTGAGAGGTAAAACTGGGACATGGATGAGAACATTTTGTGCTCCTAAAAGACAACATGGCAAGATATACGGAGATATTTTGAGGAGGGATCCTAGCACCGATAACCTTTGTATTCAATGTCATAACCTAAAAAGTAGTATAGGCGGGCCCGAGGTTCTAGCTTAGTACGTTCATGAGGCTGAAGGAGAATAAAACATCATAACCAAAGGTTTTAAAAGTAGTATAGTCAGGTGAATGTCCATACAGACGTTGATAGGGGGACTGATTTTCTATAGTGGTAGATGGAACACGATTCATGGTATAGACAGACGTAAGAGAAGCTTCCCTCCAAAAACGTTCAGGACATGATGCAGAGAGGAGTAGAGATTGAACAGTATTGAGAATATGTCTGTGTTTGCATTCAGCACACCCATTTTGTTGGGAAGTGCTAGGACACGACCGATGGAGAAGTGTCTATGCTGACCAAAAAAGTGAAGAACTTTAGAGTCCTTATATTCGGCAGCATTATCAGCACGGAAGACTTTAATATGATATGAAAATTGTGATTTGACCATGTTATCAAAGTCAAAATATATCTGTGGTAATTCAGAACGACTATTCATAAGATAAAGCCATGTATAACGAGAATAGTCATCGACAAAAATCACATAGTATCTAGATTACCCCATAGTGGTAGTGGGAGAAGGTCCCCAAACATCATAATGTATTAAGTCAAAAGGCGCAGAGGAAACATAAATACTTTTATTAAACGTCAATGCCGATTGTTTGGCAATTTGACAAGAGAGACAATCAAAATTGTCGTTATTGACTGACCCTAGTTGACCACTAGACACTAAAATTTTTATACGATCAATAGAAGCATGTCCCAATCGAGCATGCCAGAGACTGAGAGAAGAAGTTGATGTAGTAGAGGCTGCCTTTTGAACTGACTTAGTTAGGTCTGATGCAGGGGCGGAGTCATGAATTTGTCTTTGGGGGTGCCGAGTTACTATATATGTCATCTAACAATGACACACGGGGTTCAGGGGCGGCGCTCCCAAGATGATATTTTTGGTTCTATTTATACACGAGTATACTTTTTTTTTTCTTATCAGTAAGACTACAAATTACTATGTAAGGTTATTTTGTGTGATGGGTTGAGTTTATCATAATGAGTGGTCTAATTGTATAGAGTAATGCTATTATGATCAAATCTTGTATCCCAAATGATTCTCAAATATATGTGGTTGAAGTTAAGAGTTGAAAGAAATCAATAAAAATGGTTTAAGGTGACTAAGGGAGTAGCATTTTTTTTTGTTTGGGGGTGTCAGAAACAACAAAATATGAGGAGTAGCATATTTTTTTTGTTTGGGGTGCCAATAGACAACAAAATATGAGGCATAGCACACATACATGTATATTAGTAAAACCAATTTACCACATGTGAGGGGTGTCATGGCACCCCCCCCACTATACATTCAGCTCCGCCCCTAGTCTGATGGAATATAAAGGCTGATGAGTTTAAAGAGGAGTCCATTCTTACAGCCTATCCCAAGAGTTTGTCTCGTCCTTGGATCCTGCACACAATAACCAGAAGCAGAAAAATTTATAGTGAGTCCAAGATCACAAAGTTGACCAACATAAATTAGATTCATTGTGAGATTGGGAATAAAGTAGGCATCAGGTAGAGATGCGTGAGAGGTGGAGATATCTCTGATATGATTGACAGACATATGAGAACCATCAGCAGTATGGATGGTTAGTGTATAAATAGCGGAATATTTGGTGGAGAAGATGATGGGATCAGGTGTCATATGATTACAACAGGCAGAATCAAAAAACCAAGAAGAGGTACCTGGAGTGACAGACATGGATGTGAAGGGTACATTACCAATATTTGTGGTTGATATTGCTGATTTTTATTACTAAAAGAGGACCCTCCACGAACTGCTAGGACTGCATTGGTAGGGGAAGTCTTGCGACTAGCAAGACGAGTTTCCTCCTATAGAAGCTCGACAACAACATGCTCCATAGTAGGTAGATGAGTGCGATGGAGAAGAGATGCTCGAACGGGCTCAAATTCATCAGTGAGGGCCATCAAAAATAGAATGAGGTGTTGTTGATCCCTATATTCAGAGAACTTTTTAGCATCAGAGGTGTTAGCCCATGTTGGTTCCGAAGAGGCAAGTTGATCCCAGATATAGTGCATTTCAGAGAGAAATGTATTGATAGATTGACCTTTTGGTTGTTGCGTATGATGTAGATTCCGGAGGAGCTAATATTGGTGTACAAGATCAGCAGTGGTGTAGCGTTTTTTCATAAAATCCCAGGCAGATTTAGCAGTGGAGAATCTGCCAAATTGAAGGTGGATAGAACTAGTAGAGGTATTTCGAAACCACGTGATGATTTGGTGGTTCTTATTGTCCCAATCTTCAAGACGGTCAGCGCATTTGACAGCTTCTTCCTCGGTAGCTTGTTTTGGTTCAGGGATGTCGCCCATGACGTATCGCCAGAGCTTGCGGCCTTTGAGAAAGCTAGACATAGCTTGGCCCAAGATATGTAATTAGTTCCATCCAAAGTGGTGGAAATGGGTTGCGAGACCTCGGTGCGCTCCATAGAGAATAACTGATGATGTGGGTCGGGTCGGGGTGATTAGATTGGACTGATTGTTGTGGGTAGTGTATTTTGGGTATTGGATTATGATTTGGAGTGAGTTAAGGGAGGCAATGGTGATGATTCACTGGGTTAAGGATGATTCGGTGTGAGTGGGATGATGGTGTATGGTGATGAGTTGTTGGTATAACGTGTTGATGTGGCTTAGGGTGGGGTCTGATATGAGTTGTGGTAAATGGTGAATCGGCGGACCGATGGTGAGATAAGCAAATTGGTGGATCAAAGTTTGGGGTTAGGTCAAGTTTAGGTCTGATTAGAGTGCTATACCTATACTATGATGATGATACTGCAATGATGACGTAGATGATGTCTTGACAGATTAAGACTTTGGTTATCTATACTATGGACGTGGTGATGATATCGCAATGATGATGTAGATGATGTCTTGGCAGATTAAGTCTTTGGTTTAGGTGATGTAAGCGGCGGTTTGATGATAAATTTTGTGGTCTTTGCAAGGTGGTGTTTGGGATTGTTGGTGGTATTGGCAGATTGTGAGACGGCAGATTGAGGCTTTGCGCAGGTCACCAAAATTGGTTTGGTTCTGATACCATGATAATGGTAATAGTGCAAATTACAGAGAGAGCGAGAAAAGTTAGAGAGAACACAAATATTATTGTGTAAGGGATGATTTACAAAGAATACAAAGGGTTCTATTTATAGCTCTATAATCCTAGCATATACAGGGAATATTCCTAATCTAAACTAGGAATGTAATCGCAAGGGTATTATATGGTTTATACAATATATGATATTATCACACAATATATTCTAACAGATCCCATCTCTCTCTTTTCACAACCACCACCACCAAACTCAAACCCCAACCTCTCTGTATCTCTCATCTCTCTTCTTACCACCACCACCACCACCACGGACCATCTTCCTCATCCACCATCACCATTGTAGAAAAGAAAAAAAAAAAAGGCTGCAAGTTGGAGCAACTGTCCAAACGGAAGGAGCAACCCACCAAACGTATCGGGAGCAACTCACTTAAAGTAAGGAGCAAACGTTTGATGATTTGCTCATTTCGTTTGGTGAGTTGCTCCCGATCCATTTGGTGAGTTGCTCCTTCCGTTTGGACAGTTGCTCCAAAAACCTGCAACTCTTTTTTTTTTTTGCTGCAGTGGCGGTGATGGATGAAGGAGGTGACCCGTGATGGTTAGGGGTGTAAACGGTCGGTTTGGTCGGTTATTTCCCCTAAAAACCTCACCGAACCGATAGTGTCGGTTTTGCATAGTCTGAAACCGTTTTCGACCGTAGGCTGAAACGGTCGATTTTTTTCGACTGGTGTAAACATGGTCGGTTTTCGGTCGGTTTCGGGCCAAAATCTGGATCAAAAAATTATCAAATTCTGGGCCTTTATGGACTGTTTTGGGCCTTTTGATCTTGTTTTTAGTTTTGAAATATTATTCTGTTAATGGTTTTAATCTCTTAAAATCATAGAGATCCTATATTTTTTTTTTATATTACTAAGCACGAATTATTTCTTGGTTATAGCACTATGTTTCAGATTGTGCTTGAAGTGATGTGTTTTACAGTTTGCTATAGAGTTTCATAAATCGGCAAGTATTTGTATATGTGACTGTACTAAGTAGTACCTAGGCATTGGTTTGGACTTTATTATATAATATATGTAAAACAACTCAAATGTAAGTTAAGTTGCGGTCGGTGTTCGGTCGGTCGACTTTTTTTTTTGTTGAAAACTGAGAACCGACCGTCACTTTCGAAAATAAAATTTTGCAAATCGCGGACCGACCATAGGGACTTAGGACCGATCAAAATCGAGAGAACTGATCGGTTCTGGTCGGTCGGTTCGGTCTAGCGAAAATTTCTTACAGCCCTAGTGATGGTGGTGGTGGTGAGAAGAGAGATAAGAGATACAGAGAGCTTGGGGTGGTGGTGTCCATATGTTAGATATGTATATATACTCATGTATATATATATATATAGAGAGAGAGAGGGGGGGGGTTGGGGTTTGAGTTTAGGTTTGGGTTGGTGGTGGTGGTGGCGGCTGTGAGAAGAGAGAGAGAGAGAAGAGATAGAGAGGTTGGAGTGGAGATGGTGGTGGTGGTAGTGGTGGTGGTGGTGACCCTTTGGTGGCGGCGGTGGCCAGTGGTGTGGTGGTGGTGGCGGATGCCAGTAGTGATGGCAACGGTGGCCGGTGGTGGTGGTGGCCATGTAAGGAGAGAGAAAAGAGACAAGGAGGGGTATTTTAGATATTTTACACAAAAGTTGATGTATTTCTTGACTTTTAAATACTCTACATAAAATAGACTGAATTTTAATTATTCTTTTTTTTTTTATATACTTGTCACTGATTGGCGTAGACTTTACCACCGAACGCATCCGGCCATTAAAAATTAATTGCCAAAATGCGTTCGGTGGTGGAATCCGCGTCAATCAATGGCCGAATGACACTTTTGTATAAAAAAAATGTGTCAAAAAAATGAATATATTATAATATAATATTACAAATGAATGGCATAAGGTAAAATGAGCACATCTTTTTCTTTTCTTTCTTTTTTCCCCTTTTCTTATAAAAAAAAATTGCTTTTGAAAGTATCAATGTTGTGAGATTTAAATAAGTGTCTATGTGGATCAACGACAATTAAAAAAAATTTATATACTTCTCCTTTAGATCAAATATAGTTTGAATGCTTAACCGGAAAAAATATAGTTTGAATTATTTGTTTAATCTTTATTCAGTTTAATTAGCTTTTAAGCATGATTTTAGAAGTTGGGCCCAATTTTAAAAAGTATGTGAAGAGCATATTCCAATTGGTTACTCAAAACGCTAATAGAACAAAATGCCACTTTTTTTTTTTTTTTTGGTAAAGAACAAAATGCCACTTCACAATTTTATTTATTTTTTAATTAGGTTAAATTTCTTTCTAAGGTCAACAAAATTGGACAAACTTTTGGTGACATTCATTAGGAAATATTTTTTGAAGATGATTTCAAAATTTAATGGAGTTTCCAAAATTAGGCAAAACATTTCAAAACTATGATTTTAGGTTTTTTTTTTTTTTTTTTTAATTTAAATCACTAGATCATTTAACCATGAGTTTGAGTTCCTGGCATGTGAAATGACCATTTTCGACCATTGGCATTGCATGTTATAATGTCCTCACTAAAGTTGCAAAAAAAATTGTTGACTTGTATTATAGAATTTGGTATGCACATGCATGCAGATGGGCAAGGAAGACTTTGCCGCTAATTATTGGAAAACAATTATTTAATTTTATTTATTTATTTAAGAACATGTTGTTAATAATTATGATGTGATGGAATGCTTGATAAAGCTGGCGTTTGGGGTTAGATCTCCAATATGACTGGATCACACGGGAATCAATGGATGAAAAAAAAAAACCCTTTACAAGCACATAAAGAATAAGAAATAATGCCACTTTAACCTAGTCATTATTTTTTTTGAAGATTTGAAGACTTGAGGTTGATATTTCACTTTTTCACACTTAATTTTTTTTTTTTTTTTTAATGTAGTGAAATTACAACACGTTTTTAATTGCCAAATATGTTTGAAATGCAAATTTGCGATACAAAATTGGAAAACGACAACATTACTTTTCTTCTAGGCACACGTGAAAGTGAAATTTAGAAAGTGTTTTGTTAACATGTGCCTTTAGGGCATATGTTAAGCTTTTAAAAATGAAAATAAACAAGGAAGACAAATATTGAACCCCACACCAGACACTGAAACTCACATTATTCCCCTTATTTATTTCTACTTTTAGACTAAGGGCATATGTTAACAAAACACATCCAAAAAATAAAAAGTAAGAGAGGGATTCCACTTTCACCTTTCCTTTCTCTAGAAGCTCCTAAAAAAACACAAGAAACAAAAACAAAAACAAAACACACACACTGTCTTCTCTCTTCATTGAAGTTTTTCTGTTTAGTAGCCATAAAGAAATACAACCAAATAGAAGGAAACTCAAAAATCAATAAATAGAAAAGTGAAAAAAAAAAAAAAAAACTAATGTTGAAATGCCAAAATTGGAAAGAAATTAAAGCAAATGGGTCATCCCATCACGGGTGCATTTGGGAATGAAGAATAGTACTCCTAATAGCCACCGTCACCGTCAACATGTGACACCATAGCTTGTGGTTTATATCCATTCAATTTATATGTTGGAATGGAACAACAAAGCTCAGATCTCACTCGACTAACATCAACATCAAAAAAAAATTAACAAGTCCATGCTTGTCTTCTTCCCCAAAAGCTCTGTTTGGTTCAGAATCAGGAGTTTCAGAACTTTTTTTTTCCTTCTTCTTTGATACATTCTTTTCAATACCCAGACCAATCGAATCTTTGCAGGTCTAGTTAAATTGAATTTAACTTCAGAGATATTAGGCCAAAAGTATGAGAGAACCAACTAAAAAACAAACTACAAAGACAGAATAAAAAATTAAAAAAAAAAAAAAATTTACTTGTGGTACAATGGCTACCACCTTGAGACCAGTCTTGATCTTGTATTTGAGACTCCAAACAACTCTCTTTACTCACGGAGAATTCAAAGCAAAAATCTTGTTCATTATGTTAATTCACTTCTTCTTATGTTTGAAATAAAAGGCCCCATATTCCCATTCCTTGCCAGACTCATTAATGTTGTGTTTGGAATGGGAATGACTACTTTTTTGGTGGGGGTATATTTGTCTGTATTAATGTAATGTAGACATATAGAGTTGTGAAAATGAGGGGTAGAGATAATATTTTGTCCATAAGAACATGAGTATATGAGTTGGGAGTTCACGATGATAAAATAGGTAGAGAAAATTGTATTGTATATTATTAACAATTACATTACAGAGGAGTCCTATATATATATATATAGGCGAGAGGAAGGACCTAAAGAGGGAGTACAAAGGGGAAGTACATGTGTAGTACAATGTACAAGTGTAGTACAATGTATATATTTCTCTAACAGCCCCCGGTAAACTCAAGGTGGTTGAATGGAAACCAATTTGAGTTTGGAAATCAAATCTTCAAGACGTCCAGGCGGATGCGTTTTGGTAAAAATGTCAGCAGTCTGATCAGTGGAAGAGACTGAGATAAGCCGAATGGTGCCACAAGAGAGATGATGACGTACAAAATGGCAGTCAATCTCGATATGTTTTGTACGTTCATGAAAGACATCATTGTGGGCTATTTGAATGGCACTTTGATTATCACAACTGATAGTTGTAGAAGCGGAATGAGTGACCCCCATGTCTTCAAGTAACCATCGTAGCCAGAGAAGTTCCTGAGTAGCGTCAGCAAGAGCACGATATTCAGCTTCTGTACTAGATCGAGCAACAACAGTTTGCTTCTTACTGCGCCAAGAAATGAGAGAATTACCCAAGAAAAAGAAATAACCTGTAGTGGAATGGCGATCAGTAGGATCTCCTGCCATGTCTGCATTAGAGTAGGCACATAGCTCAAGAGAGGAGTGAGCAGAGAAATGAAGGCCATGATATAATGTACCCTTGACATAGGTATAAGGTAGGATCATCCAAGAGTACACCATCCATAGGTGTGAGCCTACAGTTAGGCTCGAGAGGAGTGCTGCATGTCTTGTTGTCGGTAAGTCCTGCCCGATTAAGTAGGTCAGAAGCATACTTGGCCTGAGAAAGATAGTAGCCATCAGAATTGGAAGTGATCTCAAGGCCCAGAAAGTAGTTAAGCTTGCCAAGATCCTTCATTTCAACATGTTGGCTGAGATAAGTTTTGAGATCCAGAATTCCAGAAGTATCACTCCCAGTGATGATCATGTCATCCACGTAGAGGAGAAGAAGAACAATGCCTCGGTCAGTTCGGCGAATGAAAAGAGCCGAATCATATGGGCTGGCAGTGAACCCAAAACCCTCAACAATAGTGCTGAACTTTGCAAACCAAGCCCGTGGAGCTTGCTTGAGACCATAGAGAGCTCGGCGGAGTTTGCAAACTTGGTGAGGCTGATGATGATAACCAGGAGGGGGACGCATGTAAACTTCTTCAGTGAGTTCACCATTGAGAAAGGCATTTTTGACATCCATTTGGAATAAGTCCCAACGTCGAACTGCAGCTACAGCAATAAGGCTGCGGACAGAAGTGGGTCGGGCAACCGGGGCAAATGTTTCCTCATAATCAATCTCATACTCCTAGGCAAAGCCCTTGGCTACTAGACGGGCTTTGTAGCGATCAATGGATCCATCTGAGTGAGTTTTGATCTTATAAACCCACTTGCATCCCATAGCATTTTTGCCTTGTGGCAAGCTCACCAAATCCCATGTGTGATTGTGTTCTAGTGCCTGTAATTCATCATCCATTGCTTTCTGCCAAAGAGGATTAGTACTAGCCTCACGATAAGACTGAGGTTCATGATGAGAAAGAATGGTCGAAAAGGCAACATAATCACGAAGAAGAACTGAAGGAGTTTTTACCCGGTTGCTTTGTCGGAGAGGTGGATCAGGTGCAGGAACGGATCCATCAGTCGGAGCAGGCAGCTCAGGAGAAGGCAAGGTGGATGACTGAGTCAGGGTATCGGTGCTAGAGGACGACGGAGATGGAGAGACTAATAGGGGTGGTGTTTCAGGAGGAAGGTATGTATCAGTAGAGTCAGGGAACAGATCTGCTGAAGGATCAGTGAAGAAGAGAGGAGTGCTGTAAGGTGATAGGTGGAACTTGGAGATAGAAGTGAACATCTTGTGTTCCCAGAAGACAACATGTCTGGATACTCGAAGACGCTTGGAGTGAGGATCCCAACATCTGTATCCCTTGTGTTCAATACCATATCCTAAGAAGCAGCATAGACAGGATCTAGACTCTAGTTTGGTGCGCTCATGTGGTTGGAGAAGAACAAAACATGCACAACCAAAAACTTTAAGTGTGCTATAATTGGGGGGCTGACCATAGAGACGTTCATATGGGGATTGATTCCCAATGACTGGGGAAGGAACACGATTCTTAGTATAAACAGCTGTAAAAGCAGCCTCTCCCCAAAAACGCTCAGGACATGAGGCAGATGTAAGAAGAGTACGAACAGTGTTTAGAATATCTCGATGCTTGCGCTCGGCCCGTCCATTCTGCTGGGAGGTGCCGGGGCAAGAGCGATGTGGAAGAGAACCATGTTGTCGAAGAAAATTAAGGACTCCTGAATCAGTGTATTCAGCCGCATTATCAGCACGAAACACTTTGATATTGCATGAGAATTGAGTTTTAATCATAGTAGCAAAATCAAAGTATAACTGAGGTAATTCAGACCGACTACGCATGAGAAAAATCCAAGTATAACGAGAGTAGTCATCAACAAAAATCACAAAATATCTAGAGCCTCCCATAGTGGCAGTTGGTGAAGGGCCCCAAACATCAGAATGAATCAAATCAAAAGGAGCATAAGAAAAAGAATCACTTTTATTAAACGGCAATGCCGATTGTTTTGACACTTGACAGGGAAGACAATCAAAATGTTCCTTATTAATAGGACCTAACTGACCACTAGACACTAAAGGTTGTAAATGTCCGACAGAGGCATGCCCAAGACGAGAGTGCTAGAGACTGTGTGATGGATTGGAGGTGACTGGAGCAGTTGTTTGAGTGAGTGAGGAAAGGTATGATGGTATGTGGAGGTTGAGGAGCTCAAAGAGTCGTCCAACCTTGCGACCTGTCCCAAGTGTCTGTCCCGTCTGTGGATCCTGCACACAACAACCAGAAGGCGAGAAAAGAACCGTGAAACCAAAATCACACAATTGACCAACAGATTTAAGGTTTAGAGTTAACTTGGGAATGCAATATGTATCTGGAAGTGAAGTGTGTGATGTGGAAACCTGTCCTATATGGCTAACAGACATAGGAGTGCCATCAGCTGTTTGAATGGTTGGGATATGAATAGCAGAATGTTTGGTAGAGAAGAGAGTGGGATCAGGTGTCATATGATTACAGCAACCTGAGTCAAAGAACCAGGATGAATTACCTAAAATGGCTGATAGAGCGGTAGAGGATGAATTACCAGAATGAGCGAAGACTTGTTTGACAATATCCTAAATGTGAGAGACAGAAATCCCTTCGGCAAAAGCAGTGGATGATGAATGTTCAGCAGTAGTAGCAGCGGATTTGGAAGGACCTCCTCGAGTCATAAAATTCTGGGATTGTCTTGCAGGATTCTGGAGGCAGCCATACTGTAGATGGCCAGGGCCCTGTTTTTGACAATATTTGCAAGTGCGAGTGCGACAGTCTAAGAGTGTATGTCCGGGTTTTCTGCAGTAGTTGCACCATTGTTTGGTAGACCCAGGAGCAAATGATTTATAAGAGTTTTTGGGTTGAGATCCCTTGGGAGTAGCGAGAACAGTATCAGAAGGAGGTCCCTTGGGAGTAGCGAGAACATTGTCAGTAGATGGTGACTTACGAGGGCCAAGACGAGTTTCCTCTGAGAGAAGTTCAGTGACTGCTTGATCTAAGGTCGGCAGAGGATTACGATGGAGAAGAGATGCACGGACATGCTCGAAATCATCGGTAAGGGCCATTAGAAAAAGAACTAGGTGCTGACGATCTCGATAGAAAGCAAACTTCTCAGCATCGGTGGCGTCGGTAAATTCAGGTTCAGATGAGGTGAGTTGATCCCAAACATAGTGAATCTGAGAGAGGAAATTGTTGATTGATTGCCCGGGTTGCTGCTTCATGAAGAGTGGTTAAAAGTTGGTATTGGTGAGCGAGATCAGCAGTGGTGTAACGCTTGGCCAGAAAGTCCCAAAGAGATTTGGCAGTGGTGAATCTACCAAACTGAAGACTGATAGAAGTAGTACAAGTGTTACGAACCCAAGTGATGATCTTGTGATTTTTGCTATCCCAATCTTCAAGACGGTCAATGAATTTTGCTTGATCCTCGCCTTCGGCCTGTGTAGGCTCAGTGACATCGTCGGTGATAATACGCCAAAGGTTGTGACCCCTAAGAAAACTGGACATGGCTTGAGCCCAGAGAGTATAATTGGTACCATCCAGATTGATAGCTATGGGTTGGAAAGCTTCATGTCGTTCCATAGAGGAGTCATGCCAGGTAGGTAGGGTAAGTGGATTGTTAATGGCCGGTGATGATGTGAAGTAATAGTGAAGGATTTGGACTCTTGGAGTATTGACTGTATTGAGGTAGTGTGTGATGATGATTCAGTGGGGCCGGGCTTGGTTTGGCCTCTTGGAGTATTGTCAGTATTAGGGTAAGGTTTGATGATGATTTGGTGGGGCCGGGTTTGGTTTGGATGATTTGGAGTATTGACTGAATTGGCTTGGTTTGATGATGATATTGATTCGGCAGAATGGTTAGAGGATTGATGAGAGTTATTTGGTGATTGTACGTGGGGCCGGGCTTGGTTTGATCATCCACTTTTGGTTTGGATGTGTGGCTGTTATAGTTTGAATATGTGGTTGTTTATGAAGAAAGGGTTTTGGGCGTATGGCTGATTGTGAGTAGATGATGATGATGTCGGAACGGAAGAGAGGCGGCGGTTGTTGCAGCGTGAGAATGATAAGATGATGGGGCTTCTTGTTGAGCGGCAGGAGCAAGATCTTTATTGCTCTGATACCATGATAAAATAGGTAGAGAAAATTGTATTGTATATTATTAACAATTGCATTACAGAGGAGTCCTATATATATATAGGCGAGAGGAAGGACCTAAAGAGGGAGTACAAAGGGGAAGTACATGTATAGTACAATGTATATATTTCTCTAACACACGAAACCCCTACTCAACTTTTATAGCAAATTAATCTCAATCTATAATGTTTATATATCCATATTTACAACTCTCTTTCAATTTTTTTCATCTCTATATTTAAAATAGGCTCAACTTTACTCATTGAAGTTTGCTTTGACAATAGTGATAGCCTTAAATAAATCAATATCGATACACGAATTTTGAGAAAAAAATTATTTTCGTACCAGGCTGAACATTATTTGTTGTAAAAGTTGAGGAGCACATTTTTTTCTTAACTAATGACTCATGTCACAAACACTATATCCAACTTAGAAGTGAAAGTAGTCAAAGTAAGATTTGTTTTTCTAAAACTGGAACAAATTTTTTTTTTTAAAATATAGTAGAAAATGTAGAGCATGTAATATAATACTCCCTCCATCCCATTTTATACGTCTTTAAGAGTTGAACTTTTTAAGGGAACATAATAATTGACATTCACATGATACAAAATTATTGCAATTGTTCCAAAATACCCTTACTTGTTTTCTTTTCCTTTTAGTTATTGTTGGATAATTTACAAAATTAACAAGGCTAACTAATTCTGAAAAGTAACTAAAATTTTATCATGAAATATTCTTATTGGACGATAGTTTTGGGGACGACCAAAAAAAAAAAAGCTAGGGGTGTAAGCAAACTGATTGAACTGACCGAACCGATAGGTTCGATCCAACTCAGTCGATTTTATATCATAAAATTCTCAGTGTAAAAACCGAACCGAACCGAATCAAAACCGATTAGTTTGCCTGAAATATGGATTCTGGACCGAATCATACGATTT
The DNA here is from genome assembly GCA_033977485.1 of Hydrangea macrophylla. Lineage (NCBI taxonomy): Eukaryota > Viridiplantae > Streptophyta > Magnoliopsida > Cornales > Hydrangeaceae > Hydrangea > Hydrangea macrophylla. Next base: position 109,661,696 of record CM066988.1, on the reverse strand, counting down.
ACACCTCTAGAAAAGGACACAAAACATGGGACGGAGGGAGCACTTGACAAGGTCCTTCCATAAATGAGTAATGCTATGGTAACTAACACTTCTACAAACTAAATTCACTTACACTCTATCTCTCTCCTGGGTGGCAATGTGGGGGTCCACTGCAAATAAAGTGCCACCCAAGAAAGAGATAGAATGTTAGTGAATTTTATTTGTGAAAGTGTTGGTGACCATAGCATTACACTCCATGAATATCCTGAGAGTCCATTCAATTTTTGTACACCTATTGTATGGGGTATCGGATGCTGCCAAAGCAACTACTATTTTCAAGAAGTAAAATTGCTTTGGCAACATCCATTGTTCTGACAACGTCCAATTTGCACCGACAACATCCACAATTACTTTGGCAATAGCGGCACCATAAACCCCAAAGAGTCACCATTGATCTTGATTTGGTTCAGAAAGAAGAACATGAATGGCTTGCTTAGATATTAAAAGGAGTTCAGAAATCTTTACCTGTTTCCCAGCTTTCAGTCTTGTTCCCATTCACGGAACACTTTCGATATCGGCTTTATTCTCCGATTGCAGCTTACTATTTTAATGAGTTATTTAACATTCTCTCGACAGGTTTGAGAGCGCAGAGAGAGACCAAAGGTTTGGAACCCTGAGCCTAAGGCCATCAATGGTGCTCGGAGTGCCAAGGAAGAGAGGAGAGAGAAGTCGTAGCAAAATTTCCAAATGTCAAGTGTTTTGATTGTTCTCTTAATTATCATAGCGGTGAGCTTTGAACCTCAACGTTATTGAGGTTCAAATATATATATATATATATATATATCTATAATATATATAATTGTACCAATGTGCATAAGTGTTTTACACTTTTATCAATCGGTGCACTTTTACTTAACTATTTTCCTTATAATTTAGAGTTTTAAAAGTTTAGTATACCACTTTTTTATTTGTAGTGTGTCCATGCCATAACAGTCCTACAACTTAATAACAACATCTATGTGTTTGGTTGGTTTTTTCTTTTTGGACTCTAGAATAAACTAAATCTATTGGTTTATTTTTTTCGTTTTGTTGAACTCTTTTTTTTTAAACCTCTTTTTGTATATATATATTATATACGTATGCATATTTGTATGTTTATATGCCTCATAGATCAACTTTCTTTTTATTGGACTCTAGAATAAACTAAATCCATTGGTTTTTTTTTTCTTTTTCTTGGACTTTTTTTTTATAACCTCTTTTTGTATATATTATATGCGTATGTATATTTGTTTGTTATGTGTATATTTATGTGCAGAGATAGATCAACAAATATTACAAATCTAGATCGTAGTGGTTATTTTGGTAAATTCATTTGTGGGATGGTTTTAGTATTTTAGATATAAAGCAACTGATAATTACCGATGCCCATAAGTGGTTTACACTTTTATCAATCGGTGCACTTTCACTTAAGTAATTTTCTTAGAATTTTAACAATTTTAGTATACCATTTTTATTTTTTTTTTGGTCCGTCCATGATAATCCTAACTTTTTTTATTTTTTTGCTTTGGATATATCATGTTATATACAATCCCTACAATTTTACAACTCCTTAATATTAATAGTATTCGACATTAATCCTATTGTGTATTACAACTCCTTCCAAACAACTCAAGTTCCCATCGGAATTTACAAATAAAAAATAAAATAAAAAAAGAAAAGAAAAAAGTCAATCACACTTTAGTTCAAATATGACTCTTTTTTAAATACGCCCCTAAACTATAAAACTTGACAAACTAACTCCTCTTAACATTGCATTTTTCTCTAAAACCCCTTCCATTAGAATTCTGTCCCAAAAAAGAACGCTTTTTTTTTCTTTCTTTTTTTAAATTTAAATTTTATTTTTTTACTATCATGTGAGCACCATATGATACAAACTATTAGCAACATGATATCTATTTGTCCCTCCTTGGAGCAATTGAAAATTTTATGACAAAAATATCCTTTGTTGCATAATAATTGCCCTTTGTTGTACACCAAATTTTAGACAATTTTGTTCTTAAAATTTCAACGACTCAAAGAAGAGACAAAAATGTTATGTTGTTAACACTTTTATATTGGTAACATGATATAAAAGTAATCAATTTTTTAACTACAACCTAACAGAAGGGCTGTTAGTGAAAAGTAAAAATAGTTGATAGGGTCAATTTGTTGAGTTTTATAGTTGAGGGCAATTGAAAATGGTCATAGTTGAAGGGGTGTTAGTGTAATAACCCCTCTTTTCTTTTCTTTTTTTGGACTCCACGGTGGGTTACGTGAATGATGGATTAGTAACATATATATCTCTTAAAGAGTTATAATAAATATTTATGAAGAATTTTAGGACTCTAAACTAAATTCCTATTACCAATTTCTTAGTAGTATATGATTCATTTTACACTCGCGAAGTTTAAAAATTTTACCTTCCAATTATAAATCTTGCATTCAGCCTCCAATTAATACAAATATTTGAGAGCTAATCCATCTAAAAGCTCACATTTAATCAATAGCTAATTAATAGAAGAATTTTAGTAATTGAACACATTTGGGCAAAGTTCCTTAGCCGTACATGGTTTGTTAGATTCCTCTCACAATTGTGAAACCCTAATTAACTAGAAAATAAATAAATATATAAATAAAATAATTTTAAATATTATTTTTTTTAATCCCTAGACACATTGTTGTGAGAGAGAACCTAACAAACCACACCTAAAGAACTTTACCTAAGTATGTTCCTTGAGTAATTGTGTAACAATTTTTTGCTTCTTTGATTAAAGTGGACCAGATGGATTAATTGAGTATTGGATCATTGGATGAAACAAAGTCCAATCTAAATTAAGATAAATAAGGAAATCAAGTATTAGGAATAAATAAAGGAATTATGTACTAGAAATTAATCGTGTAGAAGAATAACATGAATTCACAAGCCTCTCAGTCCCAGGTTTACTTTTGGCCCTATTTGTTAAGATATTATTTTAGCTCTCTCTCTCTCTCTCTCTCTCTCTCTCTCTCTCTTTGGACTAGAAGACTAATGATAGTATTAAAGAACCTATTGGTATTATCTAATTTCTATTATACGTCTCTACTTCCCAAGTTCTCCATAGCTTTGGACATTTTTTTTTACACTTTAATTAAGATTCACAAAACAGTCTACTCTTCGTGTTCTCTTAATAATGTGCTATGATGAACTAAACACGATTGATCTTTACACAAGTGTGCACTTTCAAGCTTTGCATTGAAAGCAATTATTATTCCTTACTCTTCTATTCATTCATTCAACTTACTTATAAATTTCATTCTCATTACTATTAATGTAATATTTTCAATAACTTAATGGTCAAAATGAAAACAAAAAAACTATTAGTTATAGTAGCATCAGTCCCCTTCTCATGATGGGACTTCTATTTACAGTTATTGGATTCAGTTTTCATTAAGGGTACTGAAGTAATTTCACAGACATAAAACTATACACATCAACTCCTGATATCAATTCTTAGTATTACATAACTCTTTTTAAAGAATCTTGATTTGTTTTATTCTTCTTCTTCTTTTCTTTTTTCTTTTTTGGAGCTCTATGATGAGTCACTTACGATTTTGTTTACTCTATACCAACAATAATATAGGTAACTTCTATCGAACCTATTCTAGGTAAGATATGCATTCAAAAAATTTTAGGATTCAATTTCAACCACTTTAATATTTGGTTACCCATTTAACATAGAGTGCATTTTTCTCACTCTTGCTTATCCACCACTACCATGCTGACATGTGTCCTATTCCATTCTCATTTTACCCATGCGTTTAGCAACACAATTATTGAATGTAAAACTTAATTGAGTATTTTTCTTTATGAAAAGTTACTATTGTTATCTTTATTAGCAATAATTCGTAGAATTGTTATCATTGTTTAAGTTCCACAAGAAAGATAGGAAGTTAGCTAGACAAATTTAGCTTGTGATTATAAACAATTAGGTGGTAAAATAAAATTTTACGCACATTTTTTGTACAATAAATTTGATAATGTACCACTTAATTGAAAGAGTCACCATACTTAATTCTGCCATATGGCATACCATATCCTTTTGTAAGCATCTCTTTGTGACTCTAGCATTACTCTAATTGAAAATGCAGTCAAAAATCCATTGAATATCTTAATTGAAAAAATTCGACTAGAAATAATCACTAATTGCAGTCTATTTCAATACTTGAAATACTCATGTGTTATGTACAGCAAATTCAACTGCTTAAAATTTCCAGTACTAAAATTCAACACTTAATTTTCAATTTTATCAAATTAATGGACACCCTTAGGCCCTTTTTAGCTCATGAACGAAGGAAAATATTTTCCTTAGTGTTTTCGTTTCTTTCCTATCCTTCAATATGTGCACCAAATAGAGCCTAAAAGTCTCTTTCGATATAGATGATCAATACATTTTCATAATTTTAGGACTTTAAATTAAATTAAAACTACCATCCTATTGGTTTTTTTCTATTTTGGTCTTAGTGGATTCCATTTTTTTCCCTTCTTCTGTCATGTTTCAATATCTTTTCTCTTTCTTTAGGTGAACTCCATGGATAAGCAATTACTTTCTAATATCAATTCCCGTTATAAAATTTTTTCTTATGTGATTCTTTCAATTATATTGGCAATTTGGCAATAGAGACTTTATGAAAAATTTTGGTTGAAGATTTTAAGAATTTTCAAGCCACACAGCACAAAAAGTTTGACCATCTTGAACGTAGAGGGCTCCCTAAATCCTTTTTGTAGGAATCAACTTTTAATGTATATAAAAAAATATTTAAGAAAGCTAGATCATGATTGATTTGTAACTTATTCTAATTAGAACATATGAAATAATTTTATAGTTTAATAAATTACTATACAAACACGGCAAATTAATGAAATACTAACATATGTGGTCATACAATAAATAAATATATAGTCATTATTAAGTAATGAGCAAAGAAAACAGTAAATTCAAAATATTAAAGATGTAAGAAAAAATTCTAGCTAGGACATGTGGTAATAATTAAATAGCAACATAAAAAAATTATTATTGAACAAATAAACAAATGGTCTAAGAAGAATAATTCAACAGTTTTTATTATTTTTACCCTATGAATTGATTGTTGTATGTGCTTTGTGTATCTTTTTTATTGTGGAAGTTGCATGAATTATTATTCTTCTTCTTCTTTTTTTTTTTTTATTTTATTTTTATTTTTTTTTATACCTAATTTAAGTGGTTTTTTTTTTAATCTTTTTTTTTTCCTTTTTTTAATTTTTTTTTATTTTGGCTTACTATTCTTAATTAGTTTTTAGATAGACACCGTTCACGTGCGTTCACGTGCGTTTAAACTAGTATATATATATATACACACACATAATTTTGTCTCTTGTGTCGGTGTTCCCTTTACACAACACTTTTAAGACAATACAAATTTACATAACACTTTTAGACATACCAATGCAATATTGAATGCATAGCCGAATACAACCTTTAGTGGGAGAAATGATATTTTCTTTGATGTCTTTTAGTTTTTAACAAGAAAAATACAAAAGAATCACACAGACGTACAAGAGTGTTATTTGTAATAATTGTAATGGTGTCTAAGCAAGAATTTGGTAATAACAATAAGACTAGAGATTAGAACATAGAATGTTCTCATAGTAACCAACGACCAGTTGTCCTTTAACCAAAACTCTCTAATACACTATCCTATTTACAGACGACCATGTCTGTCCTGAGAGGAGCAGAGAAGGCAAAATTAATCTGTTAATGGCAAAGAAGAATGTGACCCTCGTCACCAAAGGTTCCTATGTATGTCTTTGCTACAGTCCCATCTCTCTCCCTCTCTAAAAGTATAGACATTATATATATATATATATATATATTTGACAAGTGATCTTATATGATGCAGGTGGTACTTAACAATGGATTGGTAAAACTGACAATATTGAAACCACAAGGATTTTTAACTGGCATAAAGTATGGAGGAATGGGCAACCTTTTAGACCTCAAGTCCAGCGAATCAAGCAGAGGGTAACTTTAAATGTGAAAAAATCAAAATTATATCAGAGGTTATAGATACAAATTACATTGATCACATGTTCTACATATTGTTTGTTTGGAAAGATTAAAACCCATTTAGGTAATTCAAGTGCCCACACCAATTGAGTAAACATACAAGGAAAATCTGCTGCAAGTTATCATAATCTATTCACAAATTCCAAAAGACCATATTTACATCGCCTATACATGTGCAGATATTGGGATCTAAACTGGAGCTTGCCGGGGGGCCAGGACAGATATCAACTGTACAGTCACCCAATTTTTTTTCTCCCCTTTTTTTCTTTTCTTACTTCCGTTGTTGGTTGAAGTGAAAAACACCAAGACTTCGTATATATACATACATATATATAAGCATTGAGCTAAATCAGAAATTTGTGTTTTTACAGACTCAAGGGGTCCAGCTATAGTGTAATTAATTCGAACGATGATCAGGTGGAGGTTTCATTCAGGAGTACTTATAATCCTTCGACTCCAGGGATCAGACTGCCCCTAAGTGTCGATCTGAGGTCTAAAATAAAATAAAATAAAATAAAAGTTGTAGTTCAGTAAATACAACGTTAGCGAAAAATCTTATGTATCTTAAGTACTGTGTATTCATTAATGCTTAGGTACATTCTGAGGAGTGGCGTTTCGGGCTTCTACTGCTACGCAATATATGAGCGTCCTCCTCAATGTCGAGCCATTGATCTTGCTCAAACAAGAATGGTTTTCAAGTTGCGGAGAGAAAAGTAAAACTCTTTTTTAAGTGATTCTGAGTGTAAATTACTAGGAATTTAAACGCATTTTTGACTTCATGTGATGTTGGACTAGGTTTCACTATATGGCGATCACAGATGAGAAGCAGAGAATAATGCCAATGCCAGAGGATATACTTCCAGATAGAAGCAAGCAGCTAATTGTTCCTGAATCAGTTTTGCTAGTAAATCCCATTAATCCAGATCTAAAAGGAGAGGTGTGCATACGCCATATTACAATAAATATAAAACGTGAGATATAACATACGACTATGTGTGTACACTGTATATACAAACATATGCATACGTATATAACAACAACATAACATGGTGGATGGATTCAGGTTGATGATAAATACCAGTATTCGATGGACAATAAAGATGGCGGAGTCCACGGCTGGATTAGTTCGGTACCCATTGTAGGATTCTGGGTCATCTTCCCCAGCCATGAGTTTCGCAATGGTGGACCTACGAAGCAAAATCTAACAGTTCACACTGGTCCATCATGCCTCGCTGTAATCTTCATATTCCAATAATTTTACTGCAAAATCCCCAACTTCAGTCAACATTTTATTAAAAAAATAAAAAATCTTTATTTCAGAAAGATGATTATAATTAATACAATTAAAATTTTTGAGTTTTTTTTGGGTGTGACAGATGTTTCATGGAACTCATTACATCGGAGACGATATAATGACTCATTTTGAAGAAGGGGAGACATGGAGGAAGGTCTTCGGTCCCTTCTTTGTATACCTTAATTCAACCCCGGATTTATCAAAAGCATACAACTTATGGCTTGATGCAAAAAAGCAGGTGACTTTCTCATCTTATCACAATTATAAATAAGGAAATAAAAATCAACCTTACTATTTCTCTACAACCGAGATAAACTACAAGAAGTATACGCAAAATGAAAAGGATTTTAACGCATTCTGTCTATACCCTCTGACTATGTATCAAATTAACCTTATTATGCCAGAGGATGGTCTCGATAATCTATAAATTCTAGGACTTGCGCGCTTCACTTCAGTGAAGACAATAAAGTATATATTACAATCAAAATTAGTGGCTTTAACCAATCTCTCCTGCATTGCTCATCCTAGAGGCTCTATGAAGAGAAACTGTGGCCGTATGATTTTGTCTCGTCACCCTATTATCTTAATGCCAAGGAACGTGGTTCAGCTTCAGGAAGACTTGTTGTCCAGGACAGGTAATAATGCCTTAAATTTAATCCCAGAACTAAGGTTGTCCAAGAATGAACTAACCAACAATCCTATGAAGTAATGTCACAGAAAATTGAATCCCAGGATAAACAGTCTAACTATATTGTGAATATAATTCCAGGTTTGTTTCCAGTTCTCTTATCCCCGCAAAATATGCATATGTTGGCCTATCAGCGGCAAGAACTGAAGGCTCCTGGCAAACCGAGAGCAAGGTAACAACTTATCCAATTTTTCTCTCATAGCTCTGCCAATTCTTTCAAGACATACAGATACGGGCCATACGGCAATTCTAAGATTTAAATTTCACATTCGTGTAGTATTATCAGTTCTGGGTACAAACAGATGCAAACGGAAACTTTACCATCAATAATGTTGTTCCGGAAGTCTATGCATTCCATAGCTGGGTTCCTGGTTTCATTGGTGATTACCTTTACAAAGAACTTATTACAGTCTCCTCGGGTACGATTGTGTTACTCACTTCCAGTCACATGGTATTCGGCCAAGTGATCGTATATTTATGTATATACATCCTGATATGAAATATATTTTTCGGTGCTAAACTGTTGAGGTTCCTCAGGGTCAGAAACAGAACTTGGCGATTTGGTCTATGTACCCCTTAGAGAAGGTCCAACTGTATGGGAGATAGGCTTTTCGGATCGTACAGCTAACAGTTACTATGTTCCTGATGTGAACCCTATGTATGTCAACAAGTTATATGTTAACAGCCCCGAAAAGTAAGCAAAAAAAAAAAAGTCGCTAATTTGGATCCATAAACTTCCACACACAAGTTTTATTTTAGTATTTGATCCATTTGTGACTAACAAGCTCTTCTAAATATCTTCTACCCAAATACAGGTATAGGCAATATGGCTTGTGGGATAGATACACTGATATACACCCTGAATTTGATCAAGATTTCACTATAGGCATCAGTGATCCAAAGAAAGACTGGTTCTTTGCCCATGTAGACAGGTTTCCCTCTTCGCTCCGCTCCATCTTTGTTGAAACCTTTAGGCTGATTGGGCTGAGAATTTAAAGAACCAAAAGAAAAGGGATAGGAAAATGGGGAGAAAGTTATTCCCTGGTGAAACCTTTACTCCATGTTTAATTAGAAGTTAAAAAATCCTCAAAATGTAATAGAAACTCGAGAAAAGAGGAAGGGAAGCAACATAAAAGTAGGAAATGCTTATTTAGCTTTTCAGTCTATTTTCTTTTCCTTCCTATTTTTCTAATTCTAACAGTTTTCCTGATTAGCTAAACAAAGAAAAATGTTTCCTCAAATGTTTCTTTGTTCTCCCCTCACTACATCCATGAACAAACAGAGCCTTAAGGAAGCCATGCCTTTAAGCATCTTAAAATCCAGCATAAAAATATGAAATCAATTCTTCACTGAAATGCCAAACTTATAAATATATACATCAATGAAGTTTTATGTGCCTTGACAATATATAACAAAAAAACTCTACAGGAGGGGAGCTAATAAATACCTCCCATCAACTTGGAAAATCAATTTTAAGCTCAACTCAACAACCAGCGGCGTTTACACGCTAAGATTGGCTCTTGCATCAGCAACCCGCTCAGATCTCAAGGTAAGAGTATCATATGAGTTAAAAAAATTTCAACTAAATTATTTGCTAATTCCAAATTATATGAATTGTTATTAGCAAAAATTTCAAAGACACTTTTGTTACAGGTCTACATCAATTATATAGACATTCAACACCTAGTTTTCCAAGTGATGAACTTAGGGACAGATAACACAGTTTGTCGACATGGGATTCATGGACTTTACCGTCTTTTTAGCATTGACATTTCCTCGTCATTGTTGATTGAGGGAGACAACTCCATATTTCTCAGCCAGGCCAGGGGAGGAGATGCACTTTGTGGGGTCCTCTATGATTATATACGGCTTGAAGCTCCAGCACCACCTGAGCAGCAGCAATAACAAAAGCAGAAAAACAAGAGTTCAACGCACATTTGATTCTATTTGTCATACCCTCTTTTCACGGTTGATGTTTTGGAATTGTATATGAGGCATAAGGCTCTGTTTTTTGGTTCATGGATTTAGCAATGGGACGGAAAAACACCGAGAAAAAACATTTCTTTGGTTGGTTAATATGGAAAACAATGAATGAAACAGGCAGTAAAAGTAGACGGTGAAATAAAACTAAAAAAAAAAAAATGAACTTTGTCTTGTATAAGAATGAAGGAAAAGACAAGGAAAACGCAAAGGAAATAATTTTCCCGTCCTTTTCCTTTTCTTTCTCTAAATCTGCAAGCCAAAGTTGATTCTATGTTTAGTTCCGCAACCAATTGTTAATGGTTCAGGTTTTGAAAGGAAAATCATTTCAGTTAAATGGGACAAAACATCAAATGACTGACCCACAACACAATTTTGTTTAAATTGCAGAAACAAATAAAATATAATTCTTGTCACTACTTCCAAACCGAGTAATGCTACACTTCTCAATTTTTTGGTTTTCAAATGCTTTGTCAGTATGCAGACCGATAGTTGCAGCAAGACTGCAACTATAGGTGATGCAACTGCTAAGCCATTTGGGATTCAAATTTGGGAAGCATTGCATCATTCTTCCAAACCAGTACCAGTCTTCTAATTGAAACTGGAATATGCCTAGCTAGAGAGAAGTCATAAGATAGCTGATTCTCCAGAGTCTATGCCAAACAGCACTTTTCTCACCAGAGCTTACAAAGTGCCAGGAGTTCTATCACCCCCTACACAAGTAAGTAGCCACAGTTTCAAGATTATAAATATGAAGAACATATTGAAAGAATTTCAAAACTCTATACAAGTAGCCACTGTTTCAAGGTTACAAAAATTATTGAATGAATTTGGGGGGAAAAATTCCAGGTCACAATGAAAATTTGATGCAAGGAATGTCAAGACAAATTAACAAAAAACTGCAGTTTCCAAGATGAGATTCAGAATAACTTTCTTACAAAATTCGTAACCTCCACAAAACGTTTTAAACCCTTAACATCATTCATCTATTCACTATACAAAAGCACATCAAGTGTGCAGCAGCATTTAAGAACACAAAAGGACCCATGACTCAATCACTTTCCCTAACGGGCACAGATAGTTAAAAGCAAGCCATAATGATCACTAGGTAAGACGGGGAGGACCAATTTCTGAACCACATTTTTCACCTTCTTCTCCTTGGTATAGGAAAGACCAGGTATTGCTTCCATCCCAATCATATCGATTTCACTCATTCTGAAATCACGAAAATTGCAAACAAATCGATCCAGTCGCTTCTGCAGCATCCGATTACCACTTAACATTCTGTTGGACTTGGTGTCATATGTCCATCCATTCTCTCCAGGCCTTAGCTGGGCCCAGGCATCAATCCATCCATCGGGTAAAGGAAATTGACCATCCGATTTATCATCCCAATTCATATCACCACAAAAAATCACGTTCGGATTTTTCTCAAGAAGATTGAGGGCTTCCTTTGCCTGATCCACACGTTCCTTGCTATACATCTGATCCCATCTGGGTGGGGCCAGGCACGGACTCTCGAGATGGCTAGTGGCAACAATCAATGGCATGTCTTTTTGAACTTCTAACTCAGCAACACAGAGTTCTCTTCCCATGATAGAGTTGCCGAAAGGTCTACAGCTGTAGGATTTTACTGGCAGTTTACTTAACTGCAAATGATCGAATAAGTATATTACACTCTTAGCATCTCCATTGACTAAACAACTAATCCAAAGTACATAATAAAACAAATGATAAAAATGAACTCAAAGAACATGAGAGAGAGAGAGGATAACATGGCATGATCACTCAATTCTGTGACTCGGTCAATTTATCAGCAACTAAGTAAAGTAAACAAACACTGATGTTGGTGTTCTGCCCAACTCAAACATTCTAAAACTATTCATTTATTCAATCAGTATGAACAGAGATATAAGTTCTTGAAGAAGTGCGTGAATACATGCAAGTTTAACCAACAAGGGCATTTAGAGGATGCTCTGTATGCACACCTAAGTACACAAAAAACTGTCTACCACAACGGGATACGTGCTCATTGGTTCATCAAAACCAAAAAAGCATTCTGGCATTAAATCCAACTAATTTCAAACATCCATTCATTACAAAAAAATAAAAATAAAAATACAAACCCAAAACGGATCCTAATAGAGGTCATACAAAATCTCACCTGCATGCAGAAGTATGATCTTGTGAATGCCATCACATTTGAAACAGAGCAACGGTATGCCTTCCACCAGCCGGATCGCTGAAAAATGTCATAGATATTGGGAGTAACCTCCTGCAAAATTAAGTCACCCAAAAAGCATAGTAAAATCCCATTCTTATCAGAAAAAAATAAAACTAAGAATTTTAATCAACCCCCCAATATGAGCTTAGTGTTTATGGTACATACATGAGATGAAAAATGAAAAATGAGAAAAACCTGGAAACATATTAGATCTGGGGAATGCAGTTCAATAAGGTCACCCAGAGCTGTCATCCTCTTGTGCATCTCCAGATCTTCTCGGAACCAAACATTATAACTCAAAATTTTCAGTGGACTACAATTTGAGCCTGAGTGAGTTTCATCTGCCGCACATTCAATTTGAATAAAATAACTTCAGATTATGTGAATGGCACATAAATAACTTGGGATTATTAGAAAAGCGAGAGAGAAAGATTAGGAAACACCACACAATGCAGTGCACACATATTGGCAATATGGTGTAAACGAGCTAAGCCGCTCAACAAGGGCTCAAAGCTCGGCTCAATAAAAGCTAGGCTAGGCTAGGCTTGGCCCGTGAGTAGGCTCGTGAAAAAATTCGTTAATAGGTTACTTTTACATATATATTTATTATAAAACTATACAATTTTGAGAGAAAATATGACATATCTCGTAAGTATTATAGTTTAAAAGGTGCGAGAAAGCAAGGGAACTCGGCTCATTTGAGCTCGCAAACAGGCTCCGCTTGTATACACCCCTGATTATGACAGTGGCACCATTCAACAACAATAAAGACGAATTAAAAATATAAATAAATAAATAAATAAACCCCAATCAAAACCACAATCTAAAAAATATAAATTGACATTGGCAAGTAGGCAACTAATTAAATAATAATAATAATAATAATACAATCATACTCACCGAAAGTAAAATTGCAACTAATTTCACAGTTACATAGTAGCTGTAGTTAATAATCAAAAAGCTTTGCCTTGACATTAAATTAAAGAAGAGAAATAAAGTTATCATCACAAACTAAATCTAAGAAGTACCTGTAGCTGAAGTAGCCATTCCAATTATCACATGAGGAGAAGCCCTCGAAGAAGAGCGGAGATGAATAATTGCCGTTTTATAGAGAGAGAAGCGTCGGAAGGCAGGCGATGAGTTCTTTGTACAGTACAGTTGATATGTTTGGTTGGCAATCACTTTAAATGACATTTTTATTAGGGGCAAATGAACAGATGGGGTGGTAATGTGGTATGTGTATTATAAGGACAATTCTAAATGACACGTGTCAATTCCAATATTCCTCTCATAGGCTTAAATATCAAATATAGAAATTTGGTATTAAATACCAAATTAGGAGGATTATTTGGTTATAAGACATAAGAGAAAAAAATTTGGGGATAAGGACATGTTTGGTGGAAGTTGTTGGGGATAAACCCAACTAGTTCTAGCTATGACCAATATACCCCTTTCATTCATTTCCAGTTAGAGAGAGAAAACGCAATGAGAGAGAGAGAGAATACGATCAGATCACCATCGCCGGTGATCGCCGGCCAACACCACCATCGTCGTCGGTCGCTATCACCACCACCATTGCACACCATCGCCGTCACACACCACTGCCATTACCATCTCACGAGCCAACCACCACTATCTCCGAGCTAACCACCACCATCTCGCGAGCCAACCACCACCATCTTCGAGCCAGCGGCACCATCACTCACCGCCACCAAAGCGAGCATTTTCACGAGCAGATCCGGCCACTAGTGCACCGATCCACCATCTTCTTCTTCTTCTTCTTCTTTTTTTTTTTTTTTTTTTTTAACACTTTTTTTTGTGAAATTTATAAAAAAAAGTCAATAACTTTCTCAACATTTTTTCCCAGAGTTTGATATCAACAATAGTAGTTGTTTGATAGATCTCGTTGAGTAGGCTATAAGCATATAGATTTTATGCAAAAAAATAAGCTACAAATTGATATGAATGCTCAAATTTGTAAAAATAATTTGCAATGTTTGGTAGAACACTTTTTTGTGAAATTTCACAATCTTTGTAAAATTTCACAACTTTTTTTTCTTTTGAAAATTCACAATTTTTTCGGTGCTGGTATCAGAAATGAAATTTCAAAAACTTGTTTTGTGATCATTTCATATTGATGTGGTAGTTTGGTTGTGAAGAGATCATCAGGTGAGGTCGTGGTGGTGATCAGCAAAGGTTTGGTGTGGCTATGGTGGTTTCATGAAATTTTACGAACTCTGTGAAATTTCACAACTTTATATTGATAAATTTCACAACTTTTTTTTTTAAATTTCACAAGTTTTTCCGGTGGTATAAGAAATTAACTTCCAGAAAGTTGTTTTCTGATCATTGTATGTTGACTTGGTGTTTTGGTTGTGAATGAGGTCAATCAGGTGAGGTGATGGTGGTTGGTGGAGGCTTAAGGTCGTGATAGCGGTCGTTGGAAGTAAGGTGAGGTGGTGGTGGTTAGTGGAGGCTTAAGGTTGTGATGGTGGTCGTCGGAGCTTAGGCAAGGTCACCGGAGCTCAGGCGAGGTCGTCGGAGGTCAAGCGAGGTGATGGTAGTGGTCGCCGGAGGTTAGGCGAGGTCGCCGGAGATGCATGGGGTGAAACTCTCTTGGTGTAGACCAATATTGGGGTAGATTTGTCAAAATACCAAGGAGTGTACCTACTCCCACATATTTTTACTAGTTATACCTAAACCACTATACTTTCTTTAATTTGGATTAATTGCTAATTGCCCCAATAAAATATATAGTATGTACGTATGAAGTTTGGTCTCTCTCTTTTTTTAATTTTTGTATTTTCAATTGCGTTAATTTGGTTTACAAAATTTTAAATAGAAGTAATGTGGTCTAAATATCCAATTCTATGAGAAAAGTTACAGAATTTGCTCACATCGTAAGCATTGCCATGCTTCTTAAGGGGCAAATATATAACATCACCAATCTCCCCACCTGCTTATTAGTGTAATTATGCGTAACAATAGGTGAATTCTGTCAAATTTTTTAACAGAATGTGACATTTGGACTATTTTGCTTCTATTTAAAAAAAATTTTAAGGACTAAATCGGCGCAATTAAAACTACAAGGACTAAAATGAAACAAGGACCAAACTTCAGGAGTATATTTTGTAATTAAACCATAATTAAAATGATTAATTTTTAAGCAATTCTATTTACATCCGTCTAATTTTACTCTCTACACCCACAATTTAAGATAAAACATAACACTAGCTTTGTCTTTGTACCCAATCTTTCTTCACATATTTTCATCTCGCATCTCTCTCTGTAACATACCATCCCCTCTGTCACATGGCTCTCTTTATCCCTTATGGAGTCACAGTCAGCAAAAGAACAAGCAAGACCCTCAGAACACATGCCCACCAAAAAATAATAAAATTAAATCTTACGAACAAGAAAAGCACTGCTTCCAATGCAGATTGTATATACTATATATTGAATGATAGTATTTGATCAAATCTTACTCCGTAGATAATTAACAATTAGAAAATAAATAATTTAGTGTGTATTTAGGGCTTCTCACATATCAAGCACCCTGTGTGCATTAAGAGTCCTTCTTGGAGTTAGTACTTCCCACCGCCCCTTTCTTTTTATAGATATCATCATCCTCTCTGTCATGGAAACACACACCACTACGCATCTCTCTCATCATCCCACCTTCATCAAATCAAACGATCAGCTACCTAACTACGACCAATGACCAAATTGTTGCCCCCTTTCTTTCTCAGTTGGAGCAAAACCAGACGTAGAATGTCTTGCTACTTTTTACCCTCACATGTAATTTCACAAAGGGATTAAATTGCAATACAAGAGTTTTCTTAAAATAGTGGGTATAGAGAGCAAATCAGGTGGGTGTTAATAGAATCACTCTCAATTTTTTTCTCTAATCGTTGGTTACCCTCTCTCTCTCTCTCCCAAGTGTAGGGAAACTTGCCACGCCATTTTATGAGTAAATACTGTATGCTTTTCAAATTTTGTCTCCCAAATCTATGTGGCACACTACACATGTATTTAGCACAGCATTACTTTTTGAGTACTAATAATAGGTACTTTGCCTATCTACGTGGATCTCCTGTTGGAGTGTAATTCTTCTTTACATGCTACAAATGCTCTAATAATTTGATATGTCCAAGTTTTTCAATAAAGGGTAATACTTGGGGCACAACCTTCATACAACTTTCATACAACCTCTCTAAAAGATGTGTCTATCTCTTTCCTGTGTCACTGTGGGGTCCAGTGACATCACAAGTGACATCACAGGAGAGAGATAGACACATCTTTTGGAAAGGTTGTATGAAAGTTGTATGAAAGTTGTGTCCCAAATATTACTCTTCAATAAATACATATTAACTCTTTGAAGTAAAGCCAAGTGACAACGAGAACACAACTAAGGCTTGGTTTGGCCCCCACGTGACTTTTTAAAAAGAGCTTATGAAATTTATTACTAAGTTCTTTGATAATTTTATACAAGTGACATACTACTCTTCAAAAAGACATCATGAAACCAAAAAGCAACCTTGAGCTTTTAAAAGTTCCATTCTAAAGCTTTTAAAAGCTCCCTCCAAAAAAGCCCTAAGTTTAATTTTTGTAAAGCTCATAAACTAGTTATCAAATGAATTAACATGAAATTGAGCTTTAAAAAAGGAGAAGCACCACATGCGGCCAAACTAAGCCTAAATACAAAAGACAGAGCATTCAACAGTTGGCTACAATGGTTTCACCTCACGTGAAGCCTAACCACCATCTACGTGGCACGATGTAGTTGGGCAAGAGGCAAAAGATTGGCATGCCATTAAATGCGTCTTTGATCGGCTTGGTTTGCACCTTAATACGATTTGTTTGTACATTAATTAACTTTATTTGTACCCTTAGATAAGTTTTGTACCTTGATAAACTTTATTTGTACCTTAAAAGTTTTGTTTGTATCGATGTTGTTACTTGCAAACAAATGCAGGGTTGGTTATAAAGAGCAAAATTGAGACTCATCCCAAACTTTAGGAATTGAAATGTCACATTTAAAACTTTAAAAACTAAACCACCCAAACTTTAGGGATGAAAAAATGCAATTTACCCAAAAATAAATAAAAATGAACAAACATTAAAGAATGGTAAAATATCGTAGTTTGCTACCTAAAATTGGAGTGTAAAAGTGGGAGGTAACAAATATGAATTTGAGATAGCAAAAGACAACTTAGGCTACCTAAAATTTACTATCAAATTTCAGTAATATAGAACCATGTTATATTCCATTTTGGTGAGGGACAAGGGGGCCAAGCCCATTTTGGATTGATATTTTTATAGAACCATGTCATATCCCTGGCAATTTCGGTAATATAATGATTTTTTTTGTTGTTTCTCCTATCTGTTATTCTGGGCAAACATAATAAAATTCGATGAAGCGATATTGCTATTGAGATTCAAACTTCCACCACCCAATTATTATTATTATTATTATTATTATTATTATTATTTTTTATTTTTTTTTTGTATGCAGTTGACATTCCTGCCAAAATGAAACACCATTTAAACTAAGAGAGCACAAGCCATGGAGAAACTGTAAAGTTGCTCCATTGTGAACGGGGGGTGTCACAGGTTTGAAATCAGAAATAACCTCTCTCTATGTTGTGCAAGTGGGAATATAACTCAAAGAGTAATGCTACGTTTTCCAAATTTCTATCCCAAAAGTGCTTCCTAAATGATGTGGCAGTGGGCCAAGTAAACAACTTTCAATCAAAATTCAACTAGTCCCACTATTAGATATGGCCCTACTGCCACATCATTTGAGAAGCACTTTTGGGATAGAAATTTGAGAACAGTATTATGCCAACATATAGGTATGGATTTTGTGAACACCTCTCTTTTTCTTTTCCAAGAACCGATGAAAAAAATGTGGAAATGATTCCTAATTTGCTACCCCCTTCTCTTCCACTCCCAAGTTACAAAAGCCCCAATCTCCTTCAGTGAAGTGGGCACCACCACAGATCATTTCACCCCATGGTTCAGAAGACACCAGCACCTCATCATATATTGAGTACTCTGCCACTAAAGACTCAAAGAGGTGAACTGTTGCCTTTTCTTTAACAACAATAGCTTAGCATTAGCCTATTCAGAACTACCATTAATCATACCCCAAAAAGCCCACATCAGTTCCCTTTCTCTTTCCTGGAGTATATATTACACTCTGGAAAAAAATCTTAATTTCTTGAATAAGAATGAAGGAAAGACTAGGAAAAACGCCTAAAGGAATAGTTTTCAGATCCTTTTCATTTTCTTTCTCTAAATCTGCAAGTCAGACAGAGCCTAAGTTGATTCTATGTTAAGTTCCGCATCCAATTGTAAATGATTCAGGCTATAAAGGAAAATCATTTCAGTTAAATGGGACAATACATCAAATGACTGACCTACAACACAGTTTGGTTAAACTGCAGAAACAAATAAAACATAATTCTTTTCACTATTTCCAACCCGAGTAATGCCACGCTACGCTTCCCAAATTTGGTTTCCAAATGATTTGTCAATTGTACCACATACAAACCGATTGCTGCAACACCAAGTGATACAACTGTTAAGCCATTTGGGATTCAAATTTGGGAAGCATTACATCATTCTTCCAAGCCTCTCTATGGTTTCTGACCAGTCTTCTAATTGAGATCGGAGTATGCCCTAGCTTGAGAGAAGTCATAAGATAGCTTATTCTCCAGAGTCTACATTAAACAAAACTTTTCCCACCAGAGCTTACAAAGTGTCGGGAGTTCTATCACCCCCTATTCAAGTAAGTAGCCACAGTTTCAAGATTACAAATATGAAGAGCTTATTGAAAGAATTCGGGGAAAAAAAAAAAAAAAAGAGGGAATGTCAAAATTGAAAATTTGACGCAAGGAATGACAGGACAAATTAACAAAACACTGCAGTTTCCCAGATGAGATTCAGTCAGTAGTAATAGCTGCAAGTATTAACATTTTCATATAATAAGTTTCTTACAAAATTCGTGGCTCAATCCTCTCACAAAATGTTATGAACCCTTCACATCATTCATCTAATCACTATACCAAACTACTGCACATCAAGTGCAATAGAATTTAGGGGACACAAAAGAGACCAACGACTATCCTCAATCACTTTCCCTAACTGACACTATCGGGGACAGATTGTTAAAACCAAGCCAAAATGGTCACTAGGTAAGACGGGGAGCACCAATTTCTGAACCTCGTTTTTCAGTTTCTTCTCCTTAGTATGGGAAAGACCTGGTATTGCTTCCATTCCAATCATGTCAATTTCACTAATTCTGAAATCACGAAAATTGCAAACAAATCGATCCAGTCGCTTCTGCAGCGTCCGATTACCACTTAACATTCTGTTGGACTTGGTGTCATATGTCCATCCATTCTCTCCAGGCCTTAGCTGGGCCCAGGCATCAATCCATCCATTGGGTAAAGGAAATTGACCATCTGATTTTTCATCCCAATTCATATCACCACAAAAAATCACGTTCGGATTTTTCTTCAGAAAATTGAGGGTTTCCTTTGCCTGATCCACACGTTCCTTGCTATACATCTGATCCCATCTAGGTGGGGCCGGGCAAGGACTCTCAAGATGGCTAGTGGCAACAATCAATGGCATGTCTTTTTGAACTTCTAACTCAGCAACACAGAGTTCTCTTCCCATGGCAGAGTTGGTGAAAGGTCTGCAGCTGTAGGATTTTACTGGCAGTTTACTTAACTGCAAATTATTGAACTATATCAGAATCTTAACATCTCCATTGACTAAAAAACTCATCCAAAGTACATAAGAAAACAAACGATAAAAATGAACTCAAAGAACATGAGACAGAGAGAGAGAGAGAGAGAGAGAGAGAGAGAGAGAGAGAGAGAGAGAGAGAGAGAGAGAGAGAGAGAGAGAGAGAGAGAGAGAGAGAGGATAACATGGCATGATCACTCAATTTTGGAAGAAAGCACATCAACAGATTCAACACAAAAGCGAAAAAACAAGCAAAGATATATAAAATTCAAGGAGTGCCGCAAAAACAGCAGGATAATGGGCTTGGAAAATTTCAAAGGGTTCACATAATACTGATAAACAATATAGTACAACAGCTTTTCAGAAGTTCATAGACGAGCTAACCAATTCACACATTTCCATAGTTAGTAAGTCAAAAACGTAGATATCTGTCGGTCAATTTATCAGCAACTAAGTAAACAAACACTGATGCTGGAGTTCTTCCCAACTCAAGCATTCTA
The DNA here is from genome assembly GCA_033977485.1 of Hydrangea macrophylla. Taxonomy (NCBI): domain Eukaryota; kingdom Viridiplantae; phylum Streptophyta; class Magnoliopsida; order Cornales; family Hydrangeaceae; genus Hydrangea; species Hydrangea macrophylla. Next base: position 109,641,151 of record CM066988.1, on the reverse strand, counting down.
AAACTATTCATTATTCAATCAGTATGAACAGAGATATAAGTTCCTGGAAAAGTGCGTGAATACATGCCAGCTTAACCAACAAGGCATTTAGAGGATGCTCTGTATGCACACATAAGTACACAAAAAACTGTCTACCACAACAGTTATACGTGCTCATTGGTTCATCAAATGGACCAAAAAAAGCATTCTGGCATTAATTCCAACTAATTTCAAACATCCATTCATTACAAATTCCAATACAAACCCAAAATGGATCCTAATAGAGGTCATACAAAATCTCACCTGCATGCAGAAGTATGGTCTTGTGAGTGCCATCTCATTTGAAACAGAGCAACGGTATGCCTTCCACCAGCTGGATTGCTGAAAAATGCGATGACTATTGGGAGTAACCTCCTGCAGAATTAAGCCACCAATTCAAAATAAGAACCCACTCTTATAAATATAAAATAACACTAAAATTTCTAATCAACAACCCATTATGAGCTTAGAATTTATGGTACATAAGATGAAGATGAAAATGAAAATGAGAAAAACCTGGAAACATATTATATCTGGGGAATGCAGTTCAATAAGGTCACCTAGAGCTTTCATTCTCTTGTGCATCTCCAAGTCCTCTCGGAACCAAACATTATAACTCAATAGTTTTAGTGGACTACAATTTGAGCCTGAGTGAGTTTCATCTGCCGCACATTCAATTTGAATTAAATAATTATTATGAGAATGGCACATAACTCAGATTATGAGAAAAGCAAGAGAGAAGATTACGAAACATAATGCAATGCACATTTGCAGCATGTGGCACCATTCAACAATACAAGAAACAGAACCATCAAAACCACAATCCGAAAAATTGACATTGACACTCGCATCTAATAAAAAGACTACAATGATACCCAACATAAAGAAAAATCGTGACTTTTCACAGTTCTACACTGAAGAAAAAAAAAAACCATCAGGAATCCACAAATCTGGACTACAAATTCAAACGAAAAAAACATAATAATCAAACCGAGTGAAGGCATGTTTGTTCAATGTTCTAATAAAGATCAAGAACCCAAAATAAAAATCGAAAAAAATATGCATTTCTAACAATTAAATACTACGTAACTAGTATGAGAATGGAACATAACTCAGATTATGAGAAAACCAAGAGAGAAAGATTACGAAACACAATGCAATGCACATTTGCAGCATGTGGCACCATTCAATAATAAAAGAAAAAAAAAAACAAAATACAAAATCCGGGCAACTAAAAAAATAAAACAATCATACCCAAAAAAATAAAACAAAAATTGTCACATTTTACTGTCATACAGTGAACAAAAACAAACCATCACAAACACACTAACCTGGACTGCGAATTCATACAGGAAAAAGTACAAAATCAAACTAAGTTAAGGCATGTTTGTTCAATGTTCCAACAGGAATGACGAACCCAAAAACAAAAAATCGAAAACAATATACATTTTCCAACAATTAAACAACAGAATATGACAAACTCATGAGAACCCACAATTACAAATCAAATCGTTAATACTAACCCCCACCCCAAAATATATATATATATATATATATAGAACTTGCCTGACAGTGCCACAGTCTTATTCGCCGACTTAATACCACGAAACCCACCCGATTCACCATCATCAACAACCTCAATTGTAGGTCCTCGATTCTTCCTCTTACTACAAGGCTGCAATGGCAAGAAAACAGACCCAACTGAGGGATCCATTTCGTCATCTTCGAGGCTCGTCAGCGGCGTTGCAGATGCCGAAGCTCTCGTGTCACATATTTCACAGTTGGACTTGTTATATGGGTTCAGAAATGTGCAGGCTTTGCAAGACCATTTGGGTTTTGATGGTGATGATGATGAAGATGGTGAAGAAGATGATATGGATGATGGTGAAGAGGATGAGCAGATCTGGCATGTTGATTCCTGTGATGAAGGGTTGATGAATGTGCATTTTGAGCAAGTCCAAGCCATTGATTTGAGTTGGAAAGTTAGGGTTTTTCTAGGGTTTCTCTGGTAGTGGTGGAGAAATAGACATTTTGAACACTTTTTGCCGCTTTTTGGAGTTTCTCGTTTTTTTTTTTCAAATGAAGATGATGAAGATCCTCGGATTTGCAAGAAAAGGGCAAAGGGCTTTTTCCTACTTTGATTGATACTCTTGTGACTTGTGGAGTGTAAAAAAAAGGGTTAAATGCATATTTAACCCCTGAACTATGAATCACTTTTAAATCACACCCCGGAACTAAAGAATGCAATGAGTTTCTTCTCTGAGTTGACTGGACTAAAAATGGTGTCAACAAAAAATTTTGAAATTCCTATTTTACCCTCACTTAACACTCCAATTTTCAGTCTTCGACCAAAAAAAAACCCTCTCTCCCCTTCAATCTGATTACATGACAAAAAGCATCCACGAGTAGTGGTGTCAAACGGACCGGGGGCGGGTTTGGTCAAAGTAGGCCCAATCGGGCTAGAGGGCCTGGGTCGGGCCTCACTTAATATCGGGTCGGGCTTGAGAAGGGATGGGGGGTTGTCTGCCCCGAACCGGTGGCCCGGGCTCACTAGGGTCAGGCTAGTGGATGGGCACATGGACGGGTGCATAGACGGGCCGGAATTTTGCGGGGGGGGGGGGGGGGGGAGGGGAGGAAGTTTTAACTTTTAAAGTTTAATGTTTGAGAATTGGGGGGAGTTTTTACTTTTACTCTCTTTTTTTTTATACGTTTAGTTTATGCAATAATGATTAGTGATTATTAAAAAAAAGTTTGTTTAACAAAAAAAAAAAGTAAAAAATATTTATTATTCAATAAAAATTAAAGAGAACCAAGAGATTATTAGTATTTGATATTTAAAAATTATAGTCTAATAAAAAATAAAGATTACTTATCATTAATTTGTATAATAAAAAGTAAAGATTTATTCATTAATGATTAGTGATTACTAAAAAAAGTTCATTAAAAAAAAGTAAAGAATATTTATTATTCAATAAAAATTAAAGAGATTACTAGTATTTGATATTTAAAAATTATAGTCTAATAAAAAATAAAGATTACTTATCATTAATTTGTATAATGAAAAGTAAAGATTTATTCATTAATGATTAGTGATTACTAAAAAAAGTTTATTAAAAAAAAAAGTAAAGAATATTTATTATTCAATAAAAATTAAAGAGATTACTAGTATTTGATATTTAAAAATTATAGTCTAATAAAAAATAAAGATTACTTATCATTAATTTGTATAATAAAAAGTAAAGATTACATTTTACAGAATTGAATTTTTTTTTTTAAAAGCCATTTACAATTTATACTCATGCGGGCCTACCGGTCCGGGCCGGGCCGGGCCACAACGGCTAGTTTATCCGGACTTTTGGGCCTGGCTAGCGCACCGGGCGGGGTTTCGTGCAAAGGAGCGGGCTGGGCCGGGCCGTGGACGGGACTAAGAGTGTCCTCCTCAGACCGGACAAAAGTGCTTGGGCCTATACCAGGTCGAGCCGGGCTTTTAGCCCGGAAAAATTGGGCCGGGACGGGCCAACCCGACCCGATTGACACCTCTATCCACGAGAGACTTCAGCAACACTGACTCACCGCATTTGGCAATTGGCATCTTGACACTCCACCACCATTACCAGTTGCGACAATCATTACCAATATATCAATCGCTAAAGGCATCATCCCAAAGCCTTTCACATTTTGCTGGCATTCAACCACCACATCACTCCATGTATCACACTTTATGCAACCATTAAGAGAGAATCATTCGATTCTGCAACCATCGTTCACCATCTCAAAGCCCCACCACGAATAGACCTCCACAACATTGTCATTAATTTCAACACACTATTGAACAACCCAAGCCCCAAATCAACATCTTAGCTAAGCACACCACAATGTCCACAACCACCCTCTAATATTACCACACCCCTTGTGCTTAGATTTTTCTAAAACACCTTCAGATTTGAATAATTAAAAAAAAAACATTTACGAATATCTGGGAAAAAAAAAGCTTTACCCGAAGCAAATTTTCTGATTCTCTTACAACAAGGACGATCGAAACTAACCCACTTATTACATATTTTCATATATCTATATACATATATTATACTGATGCCATATTGCCATCTTCATTTAGCCTTTTGATTTGTTTATTTTTATTTGAATCTGAAACTTCCAACCCCATTTTCAGATTTGACTATTGGTGTAGTTTTTTTCAAAAAAGCAAATACCTCAAATGAAAATTGTAAACTTACTTGTTCACCAATTAAGTTGGAAGCAAAAATGGTGGAGATGAGCTAGCTTTTGCAAAGAGAAATTGGGTCGAAATAAGAGACAGTGATTTGGAGTAGGAGAGATACAGGTCTTGTATTCGCAACATAGGGCATTTTGGTCCCTTTCAATTTAGTGGGTAGGAAGAAGGGTATTTTCGGCATAATAAGTTCCCATTTAATTTTTTTTTTGCTGAAGAAGTTCCCATTTAATTGATCTGCAGCTCCACGTGCATTCTTTCCATTTATTTGACGGACGCAAGGGTATTTTGTTATGTGGGTCAATATTATAGGGGGTATCTATTGGGTTTTATAATTGAGGGGCTTGAGTCAAAAACGGGTCATAGTTTCAGGGGTGAAAATGCAATTAACTTAAAAAAAATACCTAAGGTTAACAAATTTTAACCTTTATTCTAGTTCTATATGCTTTAATAGTTGTGTTACATACTGTGACAATGATTAGTGGGATAGATATCGTTGCATATAATACAACTGACAAAGTATTTGAAAACCAAATGTGGGAGCATAACATTAGTTAATTGCATCTCAAATTTTGTTTTTAAATACTTTTCCAAAATTGCATCTCAAATTTTGTTTTTAAAATGCTTTAAGCATTGTATCACACATACTGTGGCAATGGTTTAGTGATACCACATACCACAATATGTGGTACGACCCATTTGAGAATAAAACTTAGGAAGCATAACATTACTCATTAACTATTAAAACATCTTCAATCCTTATCCAAAAAACCATACCAAAATCAAATTTGGTTCAAAACCCTCTCCAATCTAGAACAAATTCATACTAAATCGAGTTTTACTCAAATCTCATACCAAATTGAAAAGATAGTATTCTTTAAACCAAATTCGAAATGGTCATTTTTTTTGGCAGTACTCACATACATATTCTTCAAAGCGTATACGAGCTTGAGGTCTGCAAATTTGCCGAGCAGGGGAAAGAGAAGGATTACAAAGTCGCCGAAAGAGAGAGGACAACAAAACTGCAAGATGAGAGAAAGAGCGACCACGAAGTCACCGGAAAGAAGAGAGGCCGATTGCAAAGTTGTCGGAGGAAAGAAAGGTTGATTGCGAAGTTGTCGAAGGGTCTAGAGAGAGAGAGAGAGAGAGAGAGAGAGAGAGAGAGGTGATATAAAATGGTTTTACAGTAGGGATTCCAACAAAAGATTTGATTAAAAGTTTTGGCATTATCTCTTTTAAAAATGAATATAGCTTTTATCTATGGGTAATGATATTGTAACCAGCTTTCTATATATATATATATATATATATAAAAGCAGCTTTTAACTGTTAGATGACCAAATCTTTATTCCACGGTTAAAAGCTGCTTTCTAATATAAGAAGCTGCTTACAATATCATTTCCCTTTATCTATACACTGGTCAGCTAGTGAAAAAGCATGTGTTAGAGCATCCACAATCATACCATCTGTTAGTACATGTTAGCAAGTGTCAGGTATTATTTGCTTGTTTGGAGATGTTAATCTGCGGTTAATTGTTTTTGGGTGATTTATTGTCACTCCATCATTGATTCAAAGCATTACATGGTACTACTTTTAAAGCATGTGGTATCATGCATATCATACATTGCTTACATGGTACATGGAGTGCCTTAATTTAATGATGGAGTGGCAACCTTTTTTTTGTCCAAACAATAAGTTAGGAGTTAGGACCTTCTTTTTGATAACATCATCGTTAGCAAAAACAACATTTGAAGTAAACATATGTTATTCATAAGAACTCCTCAAAGGCAATAATAGGGGTGGGCATTCGGTTAGATCGGTTCGGTTTGGGGTATTTTGGATCGGTTTGACAAAACGTCAACTGTTAACTGACTGAAATTTAATCCGGTTGGTTCGGATCGATTAACCGAATTACAAATTCGGTTTGGTTTGGTTTGGTTATTAAGTTAACCGAATTGTAAAAAAAACCAACTTTTTTATTTTCATTTTTTTTACAACTTTTTATGTTTTTGTTTTCCTTTCTCTTTCATATTGCAAAAAAAAAAACATATTTTTCTTTGTTTTCAATTGTAAAAATACTTATATTTTATTATCTATCGTTATATATAAGTATATTACTAATATAGAAAATGAAAAATACTCCGTAAAATAAATAAAAACAATTTTTTGATTCGATTCGGTTTGCCTTTAGGCAACTGTTAACCGAACTTAAATTTTTAATACGATTCGGTTTTTAATCGAACTGAAATTTTTAACTGAAATAATTGAACTGAAATTGAAAATTTGTTTCACTTTGTTCGGTTAACCGAACTGTTTGCCCACCCCTAGATAAAATGACTTGAAATTCATCCTCCCACTCACTATAGTCCTTGCTGCAGTTAAGACTTCTCAAAGTCTAGACACTATTAATATCGGACACAACTTCAGTACACTTGTTTCGGTGTGGTTGGTACTGTTCCCCTTACATGAACAGTAAAAATAGTATAAAATTATAATTTTGTCCAAACTATTATAATTATGCATGTGAGAAGAACAACACCAACTACACTGAAGGAACATTAATGAAATTTTTTCCATTAATATCAATCCTAACATATACATTGGAGTCAATACTTGGTTGTTTGGCGACACATCTGAACCAAAAAGCAACACTTTAACACTTACATAGTTGTTGCTCTTAGTGTTAAAGATTGCAGTTATGGCAGTGCACTATCCCTTTGTTGAATTAGAAATTTAGAACATCTCCAAAGAAAAAGTGCATTTGACTAGCTAAAATATAGTTAATAATGGAGTAATTATTCAAAATTTCAAATGACTCTTTTCACTGCATAAACTCCAACATAAAATACTTTTAAAAAGTAGTCATTAAATAATGAGTGCAGTTTTACTCACTCCAAAATTACTCATACATTGCTCACCCAACTTCTCATTGGCTAATGTAGTGGGACTCATGACTTTTTACCATTAATTAATCCTTATTTAATCTATTTAATCCTGGATCACATAGCATTAACCAATAAGAGAGTTGGGTGAACAATGAATGAACAATTTTGAGCAAGCAAAATATATTCTTAAATATTTTAAAGTATATATATATATATCATGAATCACAGAAAAAATGGGTCATCCTATTTTTTTTTTGTTGCAAGGATGGCCATTTTTTTTATTATTCTTCCCAACAATCAGTGACAAATCATAGAGGAGAGAGAGAGGGAGAGGGAGAAGTTTGTACAAGATTCCGGAGCCGGAGCCGGCGCCGACGAAGAGAAAGAGAGAGATGAGAGGAGCTGGCGCAAGACTGAGAGAGAGAGAGGAGCCGTGACAAGAGAGAGAGAGAGAGAGAGAGAGAGAGAGAGAGAGAGAGAGGACTTACCCACCGAAGGTCCGCCAGCGACTGGGAGCTCCGACCAGGTTCTATGGGGGCGACGGGACCGAATATGTTTTAGTAAGAAGGGGGTTTGCAGAGGTTTGGGGAATTTTTGGGAAATATATGAAGAATGGAGGGAAATCAGGGATTTGAGTTTGTGGGGTGGTGGGTTCCACAATAGTTTTTTTTTTGCTTAGAGATCCTCGTGGATCATTTAGTGTGTAGTTTAGTTCGTGTATGTATCATTTTTTATTCTAAAAATAATGGATTAAAAAGCACCAATGTGGTGCAACCAGGACAGGGGATGGCCATCGGCCCATCACCTACTTTAATAAGAACTCATAAACTCCCTCGTGCATTATAGGCCCTCCTATATTTAAGGAACTGCAACAATCTCTGACTACATTATTATTATTATTATTATAACAATCTTGTTCGCCAACCATCTCTGCCACAAATGTAGATCATTAAACTATTACTAGTAATAACACCAATTCGGCAATTCCCCAACTAAACCATATTGAAATATATATATATATATATATATATATGCGTCTGTATACACAAAACCAACAAATTAAGAATGACAACAAAAGTGCAATTCTTTCATTCTAGAATCTTCATGTTCTTGACAAGAAAGAAAAAAATGTTGGATACAACAAAACTTATCCAAAGGATACCTAATCTCACCCATTATTAAGGCTCAATCTCCAAAATCCTCCATTTAATTTCTCCTCTATGCTAGGTGTGTAGCACTTGGAATATTATATGTATACAACCCCCTTTCACAATCATTTTACATACAAACATTTTACAAAAGGGGTTCTCACCAAATATATTGATCATGAGCTCAAAAAAAATAGCAGGCAGCAGGAATGAATAAAATAACACAGTAGAGAAGAAAAGCCGAAACCCCAGAAAACGCGTAAACCATTGTCCAGAACACTTATTTGGGTGCCATGCAATCTAATAGTGTCTGCTCCACTTGCTTGTGTTGAGTTCACTACCTCCCTTGTATTATTGCTCATCTTCTTGCTGCATCCAAAGAGTCCAGTTTGCTTTAATAAACACGGCTTAATTATAAAATATACCTCTGAAGTTTAATCCTTATCCCATTTTAGTCCCTTTAGCTTCAATTGTGTCAATTTGGTCCCTGAAGTTTCTAACGAGTAGCTATATGGTCCAAATGTCCCATTCTGTGACAAAATTTCACTCACTACTACGCACAATTACACTAATAAGTAGGTGGGGAGATTGATGGTGTTCGCTTTTTACCCATAAAAACTGCAACAGTGCATAGCATGCGAGTAAATTCAGTCAACTTTTCTTACGGAATTGGACATTTGGACCAAATTGATTCTATTTAAAACTTCAGGGACCAAATTGACATAATTGAAACTCCAAAACGAATAGGAACCAAACTTTAGGGGTATATTTTGTATTTAACCCAATAAACACTATTAAAAAAACTACATTATGTGAATTAATACTACAAAGCAATCAAAACGCAGACGCTGCTCATTGATACTGTAAGAAGCTGCTAAGGGCTCGTTTGGCAACGTTGCAATATTTCGGTTCTCAGTGAAAACTGAAAACCACCTCCTTTTTTTTTTCTTTTTTCTTTTTGGGTTTTCTGGCCCAATATCATTGTGATTTATCATTAACAAACGCGTTTTTGGTTTTCTTTTTATAAACCAGTTTTTCAGTTTTGGCTTTCAAAATAATGTTAAACAAAACAGAAAACTGAAAAACTTTTTTTTCCTGACAAGAGTTTTCATTGATGCCATTCTTAATAATTTCTGGGAAATGAAATGAAAAAGACAAAAGAGAAGTAAGAGAAGAAGTCTGCTAACCTTCCAGGAAATATACAACTCCCGTGACCTGCATATGTACCCCCACACAGAACAAGAATACATCAGAACTTGCACACACTAAAAACACAAACTACAGGAACATAATGAAGCCCATTTTAGAAAGGATATTTTTAAACCACCATGTCAAAATCTTGGTAAGTTCAGTAATATAACTTCTCTTACATGTTATTCTGGGTAAAAAATTAATAAAATTTGATGGAACTACATTGCTATTGACAGTCTAACTTCCACCACTCATTGCTTCTTATATGCAATTGACATTCCTGCCAAAATGAAAACACCATTGGGACTACGAGAGGACGTAAAGTTGCTCTATTGTGCACTGGGCATCACGGGTTTGAAACCCGGAAACAACCTCTCCGCGTATGTCGGGTATGCGGGGACATCATAACTCAAAAAAGTCAAAGAACTTTCACTCAACCCCTCAAGTCTTAGAAGTAAGAATTTTGTGAACACAATTTTTTTCTCGGTCTTTTTCTTTTCCAAGAAATAAGCAAAAATGTGGAAATGGAATTCCTAATTAGTTACACCCTCTACTCTCACTCCCAAGTCACAAAAACCCCATATCTCCTTCAGTGAAGTGGGCACCACCACAGATCATTCTAACCCCATAATCCAAAAGAGTCCAGCTCATGAGATACTGAGTAGTCTGCCTGCCACTAAAGACTAAAAGAGTGAACTGTTTACCTTTTCTTTGACAAAACAGTAGCTTAGCATTAGCCAATTCAAAACTACCATTAAATTTTAAATCATTACTACTTTGCCCCCCAAAAGGCCCATATTAACCACAAAGATTAGCAAAGTGTCTCAACAAACACCTTTCCTCTCTACCTGCCCCAAAAATTCCCAATTCATATTCCAAACAGCCCTTTTTAGCCCCTTGAACAACTTAACATATAGTAATTTATACACACACACACACACACACACACACACACAAACATACATATATACCGTACTTACTTGGGTCACTGGTGGTGATCATGGCCACACCCTTGAAGTCACAAGAACCAGCATCCCTTCCTTCTTTCTGGTAATAGCTATCAAATGCATAAGAAGCATGGTTCATCACATTATTGGGCTGATAACAATTCTCCCCCGGTTGAACTTCTGTACAATTTGCCCTTCCCGGTCCACACGCCCAATCCAAAGCCGCCTGCAACGTCTTTGAATCGACCCCATCCATAGCTATACAATACGTCTGGTTTGTCGTGTCATTTGCCAAAAAAGTCCCACTTCCAACCACATGAAGCAAGTACACCGGCGTCGAATTCCCATAAAAAAGCCCCCAATTCGCCTCTGAAACCGGCGGTGACCTCAAATCCTCATTGAACAGCTCATACATATACACACTTGAAGTAATTTCCGGGTGAAACGGGGTCCCACTCCGATCAAGAACATGCTTAATCAAGTTCGAATTATACGTATTTGCATTGTCCATCGTCGCATAAGGCTCTTTCGAATCGGCCTTCGAAGGCCAACCCGATTCGGTAACAAGAACAACAACATCAGTGACATTAAGATTTTTCATTGAGAAATAAACAGAATCAACCATGGCGTCGAGGACATTAGTGTAGTGAAGTAAAGTATTAGGGTCCACCATTTCTTTAGAAGGTGTTAATGGCTTAAACAGAGAATTATCAAGAGGTACAACACCTTTGTTCTGCATAAACACATAATATGGATACAAATTCATCATTAGCGGCGATTTGGTTCGTGACAAAAACTGAAGCAGAGACAAAACAATTGGGGTTAGGGTTTGATTGAAAAAAGCTTGAGATGGTGGGAAAGGATCGAGAATTAGAGAGGCGGCGTTTGGGGTTGAAATTTTGATCTGGGTATGTAAATTGGCGGCGACTAAGGCACTGTAGAGTGACTCAATCGCCGGAATTAGAAGCGGAGCCGAAGAGGGTACGGTGGTTAAAACTTCGTCGCCGACGGCTATGGCTGTGATGAGGGTATCTGGGTAGTATGCGGCGACGTTACGGTGGACCCAGGTGGCGGCAGTGGTGTTGGATGACCCGATTGCGAGTATTTGGTTGTTGGGTACGCTGACGATGACCCGAATCTTGGTTTTGGCCAAAGCTTTGAGAATGTCGCCGTCGGCATCGTAGAGACGCACGTGGGTTATCTTCTGTAGTTGTAGAAATGAAACTAAGTCCGTCGGAGATAGTAAATTTGAGACGTCGGTCCCAATGTTCACTCCCACGTACGGCTCATCTCTGTCTCGATCAATCTTAATCTCTGCAACAACAAAAAGAAAATTAAAATTTGAATCATACCCAGTTCCCATTAATCCATACACGCACATATATACATATATAATAAGTATATATACACATACATTTATATATATATATATATATATAAATGTGTAAATCTTAATCTCTGCAAAAAAAAAAAAAAAACAAACAAACAAACAAAATTGAACAAGACCTGTTCTCATTAATCCATATAGGTGACATATACACAAATACAAGTGTATAAATACATACATTTAGGTGTCTTTGAAGTGGGTTTGTGGGTGTTAATTACCTGGTATGAGTGTGGAGACTACGGAGGTGATTAGGAATAGGAGATAGAAAAGGGTGAGGTTAGAATTTGCCATTAAAGAGAAGGCAGAGCTCTGGTAGTTTCATCCTCTGGTTCTGCTTCAGCTAAACCTTGCATTATCAGGGACTCACTCACAAGATCTATCGATTGGAGAAGAAAGAGAAAGAGAAAGACGACAGTGATGAGAGAGAATCTGAGTGTGGCAGAGTTTGCTGGATTTTATTGAGGTCCAAATGTTTTGATTTTGTGTTTCTAAATGACTATAATACCCTCAGGGACCGACAACAAAAAGTGGCTCATTTCTTTGACACTTTTTTTTTTTAGTAGTGGTACACACTTTTTAATACACTTTTTGACAATGAACTTTATAAGTAGTGCATAAAAAAATGTAAAAATTTTAAAGAGCACAAGATACATATGTTAAAGACTTAAAGTATAATATGGCAAAAATGTGTATCAAAGAATGTGTGTGTCAAATATTTACCTTTTTATTTATCTATCGTGGGAGTTAGGCTCCAGTGCGCATTGAGTGAACACACTGGATTTTTAAGTCTAAAAAATTCGCGAGTCAGCGGGGCGACGGGATGAGACGTGGATCAGTGGGACACTTCGTGAATTTTTTAGGCTTAAAAACCCAATGCGCTCGCCCAGTGCGCATTAGACTCTAACTCTCTATCATTTGGTGAAAAAGTTTTTAAAGGAAATATATAAAATGTAAGGGGCTTTTTGGTAGTTTAAAGTGTGTTATCTGGTCTTCAAGTGTTCCTTCTGGATACTTTTTAAGTGTTAAGTTGAGAGTTTGAGACCGTTCTTGAATTCCAGGCTGGCTTTCTTCAATTCCAGCTCCATCGAAGTTGTCGAATTTTTGGGGCGGATGCACATATTTGGAGTTTAGGTCTCGGTTGGTGGGAAACTAAGAAGTTGCAATTGAGTTTATCGGTTCAGGGTAATGCATTGAGATAATTTTTCAAAGGGTTTATTTGCACATATTTTTTAGAGGAAAATACATTTTATTTCTATGTGGTTACACCCATTTTCTCATAATCCCATGTGGTTCATTTTGTAACACTTAACCCCTTGTATTACGGACTGAAGTGAGATTGTTAACTTTCCTAACGGAGAAAAGGAAATGACGTTAATACCCCCAAGCCCCAATATATACTCTTTAGGAAAAAATACTTTTTACCCCCCTATGGTTACACCCATGTTCTCATAACCCCCTTGTGGTTCATTTTTGTAACACTTAACCCCATATACTAATGACTAAAGTGGGGGGCCATTAGAAAAGTTAACAGTCACACTTCAGTCCAAAGTACAAGGGGGTTAAGTGTTACAAAATGAACCATAGGAGGGTTATGAGAAAATGAGTGTAACCACAGGGGGTAAAAGATATTTTCCCCTATTTTTTATGCAGATAATATAATTAAACTAATGTTATACAAAACAAATTAGACAAAAAAATTAAGAAATTTTCTTTAATTATATGATACATACATCTCAGTTACAGCCCTTTAGAACCTTTTATTATCAATTATAAATTTGGAACGAACGAATGACAACTAAAAGTTACTACTCCGTACTAAATGACTCAGTAAAAGAGTTAAGACTAATTGACATCAAACGTACAACAAAATCACACTTTGTTACTACAAATTGAGATCAGAAAATTGTATGTATGATAATTGTTTGTCTTGTAGAAAATTTCAAATCTTAAATACTACAAGTAGGGTGTTTTCTAATTTGGGAGGGGGTTTAAGTGTAAAAATATATTTTTTCTTAGGTTATATATAGAATTTTTTAGAAATCGGATGGGCTCGAGAAATCGAACCGAACCGATTGGTCGATTTTTCAAAATATACTCAAAACTGAAAATCGAATCGAACCCGACCAAAAACCGACAAAATCGACTAAACTGGTCGATTTTTAAAACACGAATAACCCTACTGACTGTAATGCTGTAATACGTGTCCATTTTTGCTCTATTTCTTTTTCTTTTTTTTTTTCTTTTTTTTTTTAAATTTAATAAATACACTCTATTTAGTTTTGCAAATTTTGACCAAAAAAATATCAAAGAAGCTAGTTTTTTTTTTTATTATTATTAGTTTAGATTAATAAATGTCACGCCTCGGAACCATCCAGATGATCCTAGGACACGTGGTACGCCACAAGGCTTATCCCAAGTCATTAAAATTCCAAAACAAATTTAAAATAAGCTTAAACCAAAAAAGCTCAACCAATAAAGGACAAAACTCTGTCTTTGCAATCAGCCAAAAATCCTGTTTTAGCAAATAGTAAATTCTCATATAACATTATCAAACCACAAGTTGAATTCAACACTAAAGTTTTAAACCATTTAGAGTCAAATCAAAGTCACAAACATGAGCTTCCAAGTTTAAGCAAGAGTTTTTAACATTTTAATAAGAGAATTGTTATTTCCACTCCATCATTGAACTAATGCACTTCATGGTACCACTATCAGAGCATATGGTACCATGTATGTAATGCATGACATGTATGTACCACATGCTTTAAGAATGATACCATGGAGTGCCTTAGTTCAATGATGGAGTGGAAATAGCATCACCCTTTAATAAAGTACTAAATATAATCATTTACAACCAACATATTCAACACCAGTGATAACTACAACTCTTAAGAATTAGATTATTATAACACCCGTATTTGTGTTATTGCATTTTATTACATTGTCACGCATGAAATGTGATGTGTTGTGCATTTTAGCACATGTTTGAGTGAGTTTTGACTCACGAGTTGATTTGAGTGTCTGTGTTAGAGAACCCTTTTGAGACTGTGTTGAGGAGTGTTTGTTGTTGTGACGTCTCTCCGAGTATGAGACGGTCACTGTGGAATATCTTAAATGTTTATCTGAAAATAAATGTTTACCTGTGTATTTCAATATCTGTATTATTTGTGGTTTAGAAGTTATATTTGTTGTTAGTTTTAGCATCCTGGTGAGGACGAATGAACACGCTATTAATTTGGTAGGCTAATTAGCAACTTCAGAAACGTCATATAGAAATTCGCGATTTAGCAACCAAACAGAACTTAGTCAAAAATTTTTATAATTTTGATATTTCACTTGTAAAACTATGAATTAGCTGTGTAGAAAGTTTCAGAGACTGATTAGGAGCTTTGGAAACTCGTGGGGAGGTAAATGTAATTCCCGAGAGTTTTGTCTATATATAGATAGAGATGGTTGAGATATTTTTTTATAAGTTCTAAACCTAAATCCAAGAGGAGGCCAAAAGGGGAGATTTAGTTGTTTAGAGCTTCTCGAAGCCAAACGACGGACTTCTGCCCGTTTATTTTCTTTAAGATTTCATATTCGAACTCCTTGAGGTAAGGGCTTCATTTTGATACCCACTAGGGCCTGTTTGGCTAAGTTTCTCAAAAAGTCTTTTTCTAGAATTTTTCATAAAAGTTAATAATTGAAATTTTGATCGATAGGAGTTGTACTAGACGGACTTCTGCACGTTCTTTGTGCACGGGTTTTCTTCAGATTGAATTATAGGAGCGTAAATCGGAGGTGAGTGATTCAACTTTGTATTTATGGAATGATTGCTTGGCGTGTATTCATGTTATGTTTGAATAGCATGTTTAATTCATAGAGATATATTGTGTAGTTCATATTGGGCGATTATATTGATAAGTAGGCCCAATAGTATGGTGAAATGTTTTGTTTACCGAGAGCACGGTGATATGTGTTTGAGCATGTTGAGTTGCTTATTTGGGTCAGAAGGAGCACATGGTCACTAAGCCATTTTGTGGAGCCAATATAGCCATTAAGATCGCATGATTGAAGAGAAAAATCGTGGGTCTTACCCTTTCGCGTGTACTTATTGGCGAGAAGTCGCGGATGGGGAGTATGGAATGTACACGTGAGTCTCCCGCGACTAGTATGAAATGTAGAGATGTGAATGCAAGCATGTTTATCATTCATGTGCATATGTTGTTTTATTCACTAAGTGTTAGCTTAAACAAATCGAATATGTGTGGTTATTCAAATAACCATTGCAGGTATTAATGCTGGTGAGGAATAGCAGAAGTGAGCACGTGGGTTTGGGAGTTCACTATAGAAGCCGACTTGTCATGTCCATCTCGTCGTTGTAATAGACTTGTTGTAATAAGGATTTTACAACTTTTGGTTATGTTTAACTTAGTATCTTAAAATGGATTAATGATGTTGTAATAGACATTAACTTGTTGTAATTATGTTTTAGTAATGTTTCAATACAGTTAAGATCACTTTGGATTGAATTTAGAGTGCGTGTTTAATCCCTGAACGATTTGAGAAGTTTTTAACTTAGAAAATCTGCAGAATGTGTGCTGCTGCCATAAACCAGTCGACTGGTTTGTGGATCAGTCGACTAGACCCTCTTTTTTAGCAACTCACTGCATCTTTTTATAGAGGATCAGTCGACTGAGTCCTCGACATAGTCGACTGAATCATTTTTTCAATTCAGATATTTTTGTCCAGGCTGGACTTTCGTCGACCGGACAATACCAGTCGACTGAATATTTGAAGCCCCAGTCGACTTGTCACGCCCTGAAAACAAAGAGAGCAGAAGAAGGAGAGGGAGAGAAAGAAATATAAACAGCTTCCATAATGTCTTACAATTAAACCGAGACACGAAACAATTTTAGGAAAGTAATTATTGGAAAGAGAAATGATAGAGAGAAAAGAAAAAAAGCCCAATCACAAATGCAGAAGCGACTTTGGAATTTCACGGGAATTCTTACAAAGATTACTTGCTTGTACCTAACTCCAAAATGGATTTACATGTCAACGAGTCAAACGAAGGCAAAGGCTTTGAAAATTTAATTAAACGACTATCCGAACAAGCACGAGTTCAAGGGGTATAACGAGGAGTTTTGTGAAGTAAATACTTTGAAACGAGGTATCACAATATAAGAACGAATGCTCATTAAAACATTGATATCGCATAGGGGAACTTATGCTTTTAATCTAGGCATTCTGATGAAAGTTGGATCAAGCAAAGAAAAGTTCGATTGAGTGAACTCTGGGCAGAGTGTTCACCCTACAGAAGTTGGATTAAGCAGAGAAGAGTTCGATTGAGCGAACTGTCACGCCCCGGAACGGCAAAAATAGAGAAAAAATAAATTTCCTTTTTGGGTCCAAAGGCAGCGACGGGTGAAGTCACATGATTGTCCACACCACGCAGTACTAAGCAACAAGAAGTAATAGTGTAACAAGAATGAAGTCTAGGTTCTGATCACAACGTAACATAAAGTCAACAGAAGTTACTAACTATTACATATCAGAGTCTCGAATCAGATATAAGGCAGCGGAAGTACAAATGCCAAGGCAACATATGCCTGACTACAAAAGATTCTAAAACGGTAAAGATAATTAACTACAATTCTAGTCTAGTCTTCAGTTGGCATAAAGGTAGTCCTCGGCGTAGTAGTCTTCTTCGGTCTGACCTCCGTCGGGGAAATCCTCCACAGGGACTCCGTCACCGGCATAGTGGTCTTCTTCTGCAGGCCCTTCACCTGTATAGTCATAACCAGGGTGCGCTGGAACGTAGAAATGTCCAGCGGCATAAACGCCGTCAGCTTAATGAAAGCCGAGTGAGTTAGATACTAACAGGGTATCAACTATTGAAGTTATTACAAGTTATAAGCCGTTAACAAGTTAGAGTTCTGTGAGGGTAACTTCTTTACATCAAACCGATCATCCGATTACTAACGTCTTACTCATTTTAAGACCGATAATACGTCTAGATAGGGGAACAGACTCGACAGTAGTTCAACTCTATAACATACCATTGCTCATCCACCGCTTTTAAGAACATATGCATAGTCCACCGCATGTCATGGATACCACGTTAGTCCATCCCCCGCTTTTAAGAACATATGCACAGTCCACCGCATGTCAGGGATATAACTCTTTAAACAACAGTACATCATTCTATGCCACGACTTAGCGACGTCTACCAGTGATCACGGTCCACCGCATGTCATAGACACCTTCGTCTGTCTACCGCTTTTAAGAACATATGATTAGATCATCTGGCTATCTTAGGGCAAATGGTCCGGTTCACCGCAAGTCATAGACACCTTCGTTTGTCTACCGCTTTTAAGAACATATGATCGACCAAAGCCCGCCCACGCAAGGTTCCCGAATCTTAGCAAACCTACTTAAGTTCAACTCTATTACCGATACATGACAATCCCAATGTGGCCCGACTACTCTGAATGAAATGAACGTTAACTCCAAAGGATTCACGACTATTCCGTTATCTAACATTATAAACATTATCCGTTAATCTCGTTATTACCACGATCCTACGCCGCATTAACTCATTATCATGTCTGTATTACAATAATAAAGCATGCTGGGAAATACTGAACAATAATTAAACAACTAAACAGTTATGACATTATCTAAACAAGTAAAACAGTAAACTGTAACTGCCAATCGATTGGTATAGATGTCAATCGATTGGTAAAAAAGTAGTGTCAATCGATTGATCAAAGATTCAATCGATTGGATCACAATCCATGTCAATCGATTGGAACATGAAAGATGTCAATCGATTGATAAAGTGTCAATCGATTGACACTTCGTCTTCTTCACAGAGAAGACTGCCCAGCAACATATAAACGGGAGTACATGGTTTCTCTTCCATTTCTTCATTCAAACATGTCATAACATCAATGTAAGGCTACCAAGTGAGTTTAGAACTCACCTTAGACGTTAAAGGCGTGTTTGGTTGTGTGTATTTGAGCTTTGGAAGCTCCAATGGTGGTCCTCCTCTCTTCCTCTGCTCTCTGTCTTCTCTCTTCTCTTTCTCCTTCTTTCTGGTCTCCTTCTCTTCTCTTCTTTTCTTTTCTTTCTCAGTCCATCTGTGTGTGTGTGAATGAATATATGTATATATGTGTGTATATATATATATATGAGTGTATATATATATATATATATAAACACACACAAAACCCTCCCTCTCACTCTCTCTAATTTCTGTAAACAGAAATACGCCCAAAATGGGCTGGTATATATAGAGAGGGAGTGTTCACGTGGCCTCTCCCCAGCCAGAGCAAAAGAATCTGCCCAGCTGCCTCCAATCGATTGACATAAGTGTCAATCGATTGATACAATCAATCGATTGAGATAAAGTTCAATCGATTGGTATCCAAAGCAAGTCAATCGATTGGAAAACTTGTCAATCGATTGGTATCCAAATTATACCAAGGGTAAGGCCAAGCTCATACAAGTATTTAAAAGAAACATACAAGGTCTAGTTATATAATATATTACAAAAATACAGGGTATTACATCATCCACCACTCATAAAAGATTTCGTCCCCGAAATCCAAAATAAACTGGGTTAAAACAAAAATGGAAACTTCTCTCGCATCTCCGACTCCAATTCCCATGAAGCTTCTCCTTCGTCGTGGTGCTTCCATTGAACCTTCACTAGCGGAATCTCCTTGTTTCTGAGCTTCTTCACTCCTCGGTCTAGAATACGCACTGGTCCTTCGTTGTAGGTCACGTCCTTGTTCACTTCGATATCTTCAAAACTGATCTCGTGCGCTGGGTTGTGGGCACATTTCCTCAACATGCTGATGTGGAAAACGTTGTGCACTCCTGACATCTTCGGCGGCAACGCAAGTCGATAAGCAACCTTCCCAACACGTTCTAGGATCTCGAACGGTCCTATGAATCGCGGCGACAACTTGCCTCTTTTCTGTCCGAATCTGACGATACCTCGAACTGGCGAGACTTTGAGTAGCACGTGATCTCCAACTGCAAACTCTAGATCTTTCCGTCGCTTGTCGGCATAGCTCTTGTGTCTGGATTGCGCTGTCTTCATCTTCTCTCGTACAATCTGGATTTTCTCGTTGGTTTCTCGAATCATCTCGGGTCCAAGTAGTTGAGTATCTCCGACTTCGGCCCAACACAGCGGCGATCGACAAGGTCTTCCATACAAAGCTTCAAACGGTGCCATCCCTATGCTCGTGTGGTAGCTGTTGTTGTAGGCAAACTCGATCAAAGGTAGATGCGTCTCCCATGAACTCTCGAATTCAACGACACAGGCTCGCAACATATCTTCCATCACTTGATTGACTCGTTCTGTCTGACCGTCTGTCTGTGGATGAAAGGCTGAACTCAAGTTCAATGAAGTTCCCATTGCTGTCTGAAGGCTCTTCCAGAATTCTGCGGTAAAGCGTGAATCTCGATCTGAAACTATTGAGACGGGTACTCCGTGCAGTCGCACTACTTGTTGTAGATACATCCGGCTCAATCTTTCAACAGGGTGCGTCATGCTGTAGGCGATAAAATGTGCTGACTTGGTGAGTCGATCCACTATTACCCAAATAGCGTCGTAGTTTTGTTGAGATTTTGGCAATCCAACCACAAAATCCATGGTGATGTGCTCCCATTTCCATTGGGGAATCGGTAGTGGTTGTAGGAGTCCAGGTGGTTTCTGATGCTCCGCCTTCACTTGTTTGCAAATGAGACATTGCGATACATGCTCGGCCACTTCTCGCTTCATTCCTTGCCACCAGAAGTTTCTCTTCAAGTCCTTATACATCTTGTTTCCTCCTGGGTGGATAGTCATCCTTGACTTGTGTGCTTCGTCCAGAATGTTCTTCCTGAGACCATCGTCATTTGGCACACAGAGTCTACCTTTGCATCTTAGTGCTCCGTCCGTGCTAATACTCCATATCTCGGGTTCCTTTGCGGACATCTTAGCAAACCATAACTTTAAATCCTCGTTCGACTGTTGAGCTTCCAAGATGCGGCTGATGAGAGTCGGTTGTACAACAAGACATCCAAGGTGTTGTCCTTCTCCCGATTCCACTGGTCGAAGGTCGAATTCAACTAACGTCTCCAATGCTCGCCATTCTCTAATCAAAATCGAAGCAACCAAAAGGCGTGGCCTCCGGCTCAGAGCGTCGGCTACAACATTTGCTTTACCCGGGTGGTATTGCAAAGAGAAGTCATAGTCCTTAAGTAGTTCCATCCGTCTCCGTTGTCGCATGTTCAACTCCTTTTGAGAGAACAGGTACCTTAAACTCTTATGATCTGAGAACAAGTCGAACTTTTCTCCATACAAATAGTGTCTCCAAATCTTCAGGGCGAACACGATTGCAGCTAGTTCCAAGTCGTGCGTCGGATAGTTCTTCTCATGCGGCTTCAATTGTCTTGATCCGTACGCGATAACATTCCCCTCTTGCATTAGCACACAACCAAGTCCTTGGTGTGATGCATCACTATAGATTATGAATTGTTCACCACTCTTAGGTATCGCAAGCACGGGTGCTGAGGTTAGTCTCTCCTTCAATTCCCGAAATGCATCCTCATGTTTATCGGTCCATTCGTACTTCGTCTCCTTCCTAGTCAGGCTTGTCAACGGTCCTTCGATTCTAGAGAATCCTTCCACAAATCTCCGATAATACCCAGCCAATCCTAGAAAACTCCTAACTTCGGTCGCGTTGGTTGGCCTGTTCCAGCTCAAGATCGATGCAGTCTACAGAAATCCCATCCTGTGATATCACATGTCCCAGGAATTTAACTTCCTGAAGCCAGAATTCACATTTGCTGAATTTCGCATACAGACTATTGTTTCTGAGAGTCTGTAGAGCAATTTGTAGATGCTTCTTATGTTCTTCTTCCGTCCTTGAATAAATTAGAATGTCGTCGATAAATACTATAATGAATTGATCCAGATAGGGTCTGAATACTCTATTCATTAGGTCCATGAATACTGCCGGGGCATTAGTCAATCCAAAAGACATCACTAGAAATTCGTAGTGTCCATATCTCGTCCTGAAGGCAGTTTTCGGTATATCTTTCGGCCGAACTAGTAATTGATGGTATCTTGAACGCAAATCGATTTTTGAGAATATCCTTGATCCTTGTAGTTGATCGAACAGGTCGTCTATCCGGGGAAGTGGATATCTATTCTTGATCGTGACCTTATTCAGCTCCCTGTAGTCGATACAGAGTCGTAGCTCTCCGTCCTTCTTTTTCACAAATAAAACTGGTGCTCCCCAAGGTGATGTACTCGGACGAACAAAACCTAAATCTTCAAGTTCCTGAACTTGCTTCTTCAATTCCAACATTTCTGTTGGCGCCATCCGATACGGGGTCTTGGAAATTGGCAACGTTCCGGGTGAGGCAATCCGAAAGAGGGGCTTCTTAATTAGCTGAGGTCTCTCGAGCCTCTACATTATCTCTCTCTTCGGTGGAAGTCCTGAGATACTTCGAAACACATCTTCAAAGTCTTGAATAACGGGGATCTGCTTGATAGTAAGCTCCGTGCTTGAAGTCTTAATCGTGGCTAGGCAGCTCGTGATAAACATGTCGCTCAACGGTTGGCACTGAAATCTGATCTGCGGGCAACCAGGCATCAAAAAGACAATGGTCCAACTAACACAATCCAGGTTAGCGCCATACTTAGTAAGCCAATCCATTCCTAGGATCATGTCGAACTCAGACATTGACAGGACTATCAAGTCTGCTGGAAAATTCCTACCCTCTAGTGTCAAGGGACAATCCTTGCACACCTTACCTAACTTAACGGATACTCCCAAGGGCGAAACGGCATTAAGGGTTGGCTCAAGTGCTAGGGGTAACAAACCCAAATCACGTACCATCTTAATAGCTATGAAAGAACGGGCGGCACCGGTATCAAACAAAGCTCTAACTTGACAGTGAAATAAAATGAGTGTACCTTTCAAGTTTTGTTGTTCTTCTGCATTATACCCTGCATTGTCAGGGATGATGGCATTCACCCTAACCTGTCCTTGCTGTCCTTACTGTCCTTGAGCAGGCGCTCCATAGTAGCCTCCACGTGGTGCTCGACAATCCTTGCTTATGTGACCAGGCTTGTTACAGTTACGGCAGATGAGGTCATTACGGCGGTTGGTCTTGGGGGCTGTGCAATACCTTGCAATATGTCCGGGCACTCCACAGTTGAAACATCCATCAATGTTCTATCGCTGGGCGACGGGCTGTGCCTGAGGTGGTCCTCGCGGTTGATTCTGTTGTCGAGGAAAATTAGCTTGGGGCTTCCTTGTCCCATCCCATGTGCGCTTGGTTCCCTGATAGTTGTTGGTCTGGGGTTTCCATCCTTGGTTGTTCCTTGATGATTGCGCGGAGAAGTTCCTTGGTTGGAAGGTCCTGGGTGGAGGTCGATTCACTTGTGGTCCTTGTACAGGGCAAGCATCCTTTTCCAAACTTGAAGCAAGACGGACAATCCCTTCAAACGACTGGCCCAGATGGCCTATTATCATGTGCCGGAGGTGTGGGTTGAGTCCTTGGTGGAATCGCTTGACCTTCTTGGCGGAGGTGTCTATCATATGCAGAGCGAAACGAGAAAGTCGCTCAAATTGTGTAGTATACTCCCTGACTGTCCAGTTTCCTTGGGTTAGACTCAGGAAATTCCTCTCTTGCTGGTCTCTTTCGTCCTCAGGGAAATACTTCTCGAGAAATCGAGTCTTGAATGCTTCCCAAGGCATTCTCCTTGCAGCGTCAATCCCAATCGTGGCTCTCTCGGCCTCCCACCAGTCCGCGGCGGAGTAAGTTAGTTGAAATGCAGCTAGACGTCTCTTGTCAAGCTCACTGCACTCCAGGGCTTTAAAGATTAGCTCCAACTCTCGTATCCATTGCTCTGCTTTCCAGGACTCTGCCATGCCGTCGAACTTTTCGGGTCGCAGGCCACGAAATCGTTCCAACAGTTTGTCGCCTATCTGCCTTGGAGGGACAACGTGGTTGTTGCCATTGTCGTTGGTGGCATGATTATAGGTATCGCCGATGTGCTCCATCCGTTGCATGAAGGCTTCTAAGACTCCAGTTGGGTCCATACCCTCAAGAATGGGTGCTCCCAGTCGTGCTTGGTTCCTTGTGGGTCCCACCATAGTGATCCGTGTGAGGTGTACCTATGAAGGATCTAACGATTAGCTGACAATCTCCTCGGGGAAATGATCATACTTAAATAACAGAAAGCATAACATGAATCAAAAATCACAACCATAACATAACAATGAGATGATAACAGAAATAACCAAGAGAAACGATCTGCCATATATATATACCCAAAAGATGTACAGCGGAGTACACAATAGATCATCTGTGTACCGCGTAGTACATGATCCTATACAAGATCTAAACAAAAGAAAGATATACACAAAACCACTACTGGTGGCTACCTATACAAAAAGGCTACGGTCAATGGCTGTCTATGTAAGCGTCAAAAGTAAGTGGACAACATGTCCTAAAGTCAAGCGTAAAAGTCTAAGTCCTAAGGGTACTGGACTCAAAAGTTGTCCACATCGGATCCATAGATGGAAGCCTCGTCCTCTGGGGCAACCTCAGATAAAACATCATCCTCATCCATGTCATCGTTATCCATCATGTCCTCATCTTCTATCACAACATCCTCGATCAGCTCGGGTCCATCATGCTCCACAACAGCTCCCAAATCTCCTGCATCAGCGGCCATGTCAGCCTGGGCTGCATCAAATGCGGCTGCAAGTGCCTCAGCCTGTACCATAGCCTGTGCCAACTCCGGTGCTCCGATCTCAAATCCATGGGGATGTGCAGCCATCTCTCTTGCCCACTCAGCTGCTAGCTGTGCTATAACTCCTCCTGGTAAGACTGGTACTACTGCATCATCGTCTGCGGCTACCTCCTCTTCCTCTATCGGATAACCCTCTGCAACTACAATATCTACGCCAACTGGCACGTCCATACCGGCTGGGTCCACGGGGTCATCCTCCTCTGGATCATATTCCGGCTCCTCGTCATCGGTGTCCTCGTCCTCCTCATCCTCCATCTCCTCATCGTCATCCTCTGGCTCATCGTCGCCATCGCTCTCATCATCATCCTCCGGATCCTCATCTGTTAGGGGTGCATCAGCCATGTCTGCCTCCGGTGGGGGTGGAGGTGCTGCTCTAACCTGTGCAAGTAGAACCTGGTACGAAGAACGGTCTCGTAACATCAGTAGAGAATCCTCCTCGATGCGTTTGAAGGTCTCCTTGCGGTAGATCATCTCCTGACGTATCACTTCTGGGTCCTGGGTCCCAAATCTCTACTGCTCAATCTGCATGTCTCGCTCTGTCTCTGCAATAGCTCTCTGTCTAACCTTCCAGGCATAGTACTCTGGGTCTGCTGGCGCAATACTACTCTCATACACATAGTGTCCTCCGAACTCGTCTGGAACGAACAGCGGCGGTGCCATGCTACCTGAAAAGGGACTACCTTAAGTCAGAACTAATCTTAATACTCATCTATAGAATCTCAAGGTTCTAGGACCAGATGGTGTGGGACAATCTGTGAGCGAAAATGTATACAACCTAGGCTCTGATACCAAAAATCCTGTCACGCCCCGGAACGGCAAAAATAGAGAAAAAATAAATTTCCTTTTTGGGTCCAAAGGCAGCGACGGGTGAAGTCACATGATTGTCCACACCACGCAGTACTAAGCAACAAGAAGTAATAGTGTAACAAGAATGAAGTCTAGGTTCTGATCACAACGTAACATAAAGTCAACAGAAGTTACTAACTATTACATATCAGAGTCTCGAATCAGATATAAGGCAGCGGAAGTACAAATGCCAAGGCAACATATGCCTGACTACAAAAGATTCTAAAACGATAAAGATAATTAACTACAATTCTAGTCTAGTCTTCAGTTGGCATAAAGGTAGTCCTCGGCGTAGTAGTCTTCTTCGGTCTGACCTCCGTCGGGGAAATCCTCCACAGGGACTCCGTCACCGGCATAGTGGTCTTCTTCTGCAGGCCCTTCACCAGTATAGTCATAACCAGGGTGCGCTGGAACGTAGAAATGTCCAGCGGCATAAACGCCGTCAGCTTAATGAAAGCCGAGTGAGTTAGATACTAACATGGTATCAACTATTGTAGTTATTACAAGTTATAAGCCGTTAACAAGTTAGAGTTCTGTGAGGGTAACTTCTTTACATCAAACCGATCATCCGATTACTAACGTCTTACTCATTTTAAGACCGATAATACGTCTAGATAGGGGAACAGACTCGACAGTAGTTCAACTCTATAACATACCATTGCTCATCCACCGCTTTTAAGAACATATGCATAGTCCACCGCATGTCATGGATACCACGTTAGTCCATCCCCCGCTTTTAAGAACATATGCACAGTCCACCGCATGTCAGGGATATAACTCTTTAAACAACAGTACATCATTCTATGCCACGACTTAGCGACGTCTACCAGTGATCACGGTCCACCGCATGTCATAGACACCTTCGTCTGTCTACCGCTTTTAAGAACATATGATTAGATCATCTGGCTATCTTAGGGCAAATGGTCCGGTTCACCGCAAGTCATAGACACCTTCGTCTGTCTACCGCTTTTAAGAACATATGATCGACCAAAGCCCGCCCACGCAAGGTTCCCGAATCTTAGCAAACCTACTTAAGTTCAACTCTATTACCGATACATGACAATCCCAATGTGGCCCGACTACTCTGAATGAAATGAACGTTAACTCCAAAGGATTCACGACTATTCCGTTATCTAACATTATAAACATTATCCGTTAATCTCGTTATTACCACGATCCTACGCCGCATTAACTCATTATCATGTCTGTATTACAATAATAAAGCATGCTGGGAAATACTGAACAGTAATTAAACAACTAAACAGTTATGACATTATCTAAACAAGTAAAACAGTAAATTGTAACTGCCAATCGATTGGTATAGATGTCAATCGATTGGTATAAAAGTAGTGTCAATCGATTGATCAAAGATTCAATCGATTGGATCACAATCCATGTCAATCGATTGATAAAGATTCAATCGATTGGAACATGAAAGATGTCAATCGATTGATAAAGTGTCAATCGATTGACACTTCGTCTTCTTCACAGAGAAGACTGTCCAGCAACATATAAACGGGAGTACATGGTTTCTCTTCCATTTCTTCATTCAAACATGTCATAACATCAATGTAAGGCTACCAAGTGAGTTTAGAACTCACCTTAGACGTTAAGGGCGTGTTTGGTTGTGTGTGTTTGAGCTTTGGAAGCTCCAATGGTGGTCCTCCTCTCTTCCTCTGCTCTCTGTCTTCTCTCTTCTCTTTCTCCTTCTTTCTGGTCTCCTTCTCTTCTCTTCTCTTCTTTTCTTTTCTTTCTCAGTCCATCTGTGTGTGTGTGAATGAATATATGTATATATGTGTATATATATATGAGTGTATATATATATAAACACACACAAAACCCTCCCTCTCACTCTCTCTAATTTCTGTAAACAGAAATACGCCCAAAATGGGCTGGTATATATAGAGAGGGAGTGTTCACGTGGCCTCTCCCCAGCCAGAGCAAAAGAATCTGCCCAGCTGCCTCCAAATCAATCGATTGAGATAAAGTTCAATCGATTGGTATCCAAAGCAAGTCAATCGATTGGAAAACTTGTCAATCGATTGGTATCCAAATTATACCAAGGGTAAGGCCAAGCTCATACAAGTATTTAAAAGAAACATACAAGGTCTAGTTATATAATATATTACAAAAATACAGGGTATTACACGAACTCTGGGCAGAGAATTCACTCTACAGAAGATTGATTAAGCAGAGAAGAGTTCGATTGAGCGAACTCTGGACAGAGAATTCACTCTATAGAAGTTTGATTAAGCGGAGAAGAGTTCGATTGAGCGAACTATGGGCAGAAAGTTCACCCCACAAAAGTTGGATTAAGCACTAAAAGTTCGATTTAGAAAATTGAACATGAACTCTATACAATATTTAAAAGGAGCTTCTAACAAATACAATATCGACGACAAGATAACAGAAAGAAGTTTAATAAGTAAAATCTGACAAATCCGTCTAGGATTGATAGCTAAAAAGGAGGTTACACTACATGAGTATATACTTGAAGCTAAAGATAAAAGAGAAGTCCTTTACATCATACATGAAGTTCTTAATATGTACACAACGCAACGACGCGGCTAACATGTACCGGTCCCAAAAGAAGGTGAGTCTAGCTATTACAGATTTCATATACAATGTTCATATGAATTAGTACATGCAATTCTATCGATCTAATCCTATTCTCCGGCAATAGATCATATAAATTACATGTCACTCTATCCATCCATGAGCCAGCTCTCAAAACAAGTCCTCCAACAAGAGGCTTCAAAATGGATACCTTTGATCCTACTCCTTACACGGGCTTGGGGTCTTTCCCCTTGTCAATACTACCTACAAAATGATTTGGGATCGTAGTCCCTTAGCGCGACGGCTAAGTAGAAAATGTATGTAAAGACACAGAGTAATTCTATAACTAAGAATGAAATGCGATGCAGTGAGGTTGCCACTGAGGCAATGCAAATGTAAGGCTTCTTAGCCATGCATGTAATCGTTCACTCCCCTCGTTATCTAACATATGGCACGTTCTTAGATACGTCCACCCTGTCTCACATCACAACCCGTATCCAGATTTCCATATCATCTCATTTTATGTCCTTCCTCTTGAGGGATCTTTTCAACGCATATCATGTGTATACTATGTCTTTGCCGAAATGGCACTGATGAAATGAATCCCTTTGATTCACTCCACAAATGTCAAATGTTTATGCAATGTCATGTCCTCTAATAATTGTATAATGTCTTATGCATTATTGTCAAGGAATGAAAGGAGCAATAATGAAATTCATGTTACGAGCTCAAATGTAACATAAACACATTACGTTCTAAAACAAGTACTAAGCTAGAATTTAGCACAATTTGCACACATTGAATCACAAATGATACAATTTGGATACTAAATCATGATCTCTACACATGTAATCTCAATAACCAAAGCTAGCATTTCCAACATGAATTCTAACATGGATTTCAACTAGGAAGTAAACAAGTAGGCATATTGATACTAACTTAAGCATGTAAATTAAATAGTTCCATTTCTAATTTAAGAAGTTAAGGAGAACTAGATTAGGAAAAGTTCATCTAATTCAAGAGTTTTATCCAATTAAGCAAGCTTTGCAATTCACACTTAGAAGGAGGAAATTAAATGCATCACTGGACACATACTCATGTATTTTCATAGAATCTAGGAACTAAGTTAATGAAATACCACTTAACCCTAGAAATTTACCCAAGCAATCCAATAGACATTATCATACTTGGAAATAGGAATTAAAATGTACCAATACATAGAAAATCTACCTTGCTTGGAGTAGGAAAGGGCAAGAGAATTAGAATCCAAGGGAGAAATAATAGGAGACCCAAGTTGTATAGTTCCAAGAAAAACCATGGCAAGACCCATTTCTTTGCCCTAGCTCAGACCTTGTGTTAGAGATCACCCAAGGAAGAAAAAAGGGCACCAATATGTAGCCCTAGATGAGGTGATGATTTTTGCTTCTAATAGCTGTCTCAAAAATGAGTTTTTACAACCCAAATAGGAGCTTGAAATCATAGTAACAATGGGGGTTTCTTGTTCTTGCAAAATAGAGAGATAAAGAGAGATATAGAGAGAGAATGAGAAAAAGAAATGAAGGAGAGAGAGAGTGTGTGTATTGGCCGAAAATGAGGGAGAGGGAGGAAAGAGAGAGTTGTCTCAAAAAGTTGATGTTGGTTGGTGGGGGGGTTAGTTTAGGGTGCAACATACACATACTCACACAGGAATCTTTACACATGTGTACACACATGTGACCCAAATAGCCAAAAAGTGATACCAACATGTATCAAATAAAAAAAATACACTGTTCCAAATCAAAACCCACATTGGTTCAAAATTACCGAATTACCCTTTATAAAACTCTGGGTTTCTACACGACTGGACCTAGGAAACAGTCGACTGGATTATGTTTGAAAAATCATACTTTCTGCTGGACCAGTCTCAATCGACTGGGCACGAGGTGCAGTCGACTGGACCCCTGTTTTAACAAAAATGATTTGTTTTATCTTGTTTTCCGCTGCGTGTGTTCTTAAAACTAAAATCTTTTGGAAACGTTAATTAATTGGTTTAGCTTCGGTGGCGTGCCACGAGCTTCAATTCCGCTATTGTGGGACCGGGCTGTGACAATTTGTCACAGCCCGGTCCCACAATAGCAGAACCGGAGCCCGTGGCACACCACCGAGGCTAAACCAATTCATTAACGTTCCCAAAATTAGGTTTGAAGAACACACGCAGCGGAAAAACAAAACACATTTTAAAACCAGAGGTTCAGTCGACTGCTCAGTCGACGGGAGAAGGCAGGGAGTTTTCACAATGTTTAATAGCAATTCCAGTCGACTGAGGCTGGGGGTCCAGTCGACTGAGGCGGGGCCCAATCGACTGCTTTTGTTATAATAAGAAGCAGTAGCTAACAGATACAGGGGTTCAGTCGACTGAACACAGGACCAGTCGACTGCTCCCCTGGCAGCAGCCCAATCTGCAGAATTCAAGTTGAAAAGCTTCCTAACTTTCACCAATGATCAACCACTCAATCCAAACTCAATCCAAAGTAATCTTAGCTGTATTAAAACATTTCTAAAGCAGGATTACAACATGTCACTAACTATTACAACGGTTTAAAATCCATTCTATCATACGAAGTTAAACATAAGTTAAAACAATAAAAGTCTTATTACAACATCCTATTGTCCCAAAACTACAAGATTTACATTCAAGTTGCCTTCCAAGAGAACTCCCAACCCACGTACTCACTTCTGCGATTCCTCGCCAGCATTTACACCTGAAATGGTTATTTGAATAACCACACATATTTCGATTTGTGTAAGCTAATGCTTAGTGAATAAAACAACATATGCACATGAATGATAAACATGTCCGCATTCACATCTCTACAATTCATACTAGTCGCCGGAGACTCACGTGCCCGTCCATACTCCCAATCCGCGACTCCTCGCCAATAAGTCCACGCGAAAGGGTAAGACCCACGATTCTTCTCTTCAATCGTGCGACCTTAATGCCTATATCGGCTCCACAAAATGGCACGGTGAC
Organism: Hydrangea macrophylla; assembly: GCA_033977485.1. Classification (NCBI taxonomy): domain Eukaryota; kingdom Viridiplantae; phylum Streptophyta; class Magnoliopsida; order Cornales; family Hydrangeaceae; genus Hydrangea; species Hydrangea macrophylla. The sequence goes on along the minus strand of CM066988.1, from coordinate 109,610,121 downwards.
CACGTGCTCCTTTTGACCCAAATAAGCAACTTAACATGCTCAAATACATATCACCATGGTCGCGGTAATCAAAACATATCACCGTGCTATTGAGCCTACTTATCAATATAAATGCCCAATATGAACTACACAATATATCTCTAAGAATTAATACATGCTATTCATACAAAACATGAATACATGTCAAGAAATCATTCCAAAACATAGTTGAATCACTCACCTCCGAATAACGCTCCTTTAATTCAATCTGAAGAAAACCCGTGCACAAAGAACGTGCAGAAATCTGTCTAGTAAAATTCCTATGGATCAGAATTCCATTTATCAACTTTTATGAAAAATTCTAGAAAATAACTTTTCGGAAAACTTAGCCAAACAGGCCCTAATAGGTATCAAAACGAAGCTCTTACCTCGAGGAGCTCGAATATGAAATCTGGGAGAAAACAAACTGACGGAAGGTCGTCGTTTGGCGTCGCAAAGATTGAAGCAACAAAATCTCCCTCTAGCCCCCTTTTGGCCTCCTTTCTTAAGCTTTAGGTTAAGCTTTGTGAAATATCTTAACTCATCTCTATCTATATATAGGCAAAACTATTGGGAATTACGTTTACCTCCCCACAAGTTTTCAAAACTCCTAATGAGTCTCTGAAACTTTCTTTACAGCTTATTCATAGCTTTACGAGTGAAACCTCAAAATTATAAAGGTTTTCGACTAAGTTTCGTTTGGTCGCTAAAACGCGAATTTCTATATGACGTGTCCGAAGTTGCTAATTAGCCTACCAAATTAATAGCGTGTTCATTCGTCCTCACCAGGATACTAAATCTAACAACAGAAATAAATTCTAAAACAGAAAATAATACAGATATTGAAATACACAGGTAAACATTTATTTTCAGATAAACATTTAAAATGTTCTACAGTGACCGTCTCATACTCGGAGAGACTTCACAAACAATAAATCCTCAATCACAACAGTTTCAAAGGGTTCTCTAATACAAACACCCAAATCAACTCGTGAGTCAAAACTCACTCAACCATGTGTCATAAGACACGCCACATCACATTATCATGCATGACAATGTAATGCAAATGAAATAACACAAATGTGGGTGTTATAATACTCTCCCCCTTAAACGAAGTTTGTCCCCAAACTTATACCTCAAGTCTCGAAAGGTGCGGATCCTGGGTACGCATCTCATCTTCTATCTCCCACGTCATCTCTTCCGTAGTTTGGCTACGCCAGAACACTTTCACTTTCGGTATTACTTTGTTCCGTAAGACTTGATCCTTCCGATCCAAGATCTCTACCGGATACGCAACATACGTTAAATCACTCTGAATCTCATTCGATGTCAGAGTCATCACTTGATCTCTCTCTTCCACTAACTGTTTGCGTAACAATGATACATGAAACACGTTATGAACTTGAGCATACTCGCTTGGCAAGTTCAAATGATAAGCTACGGGTCCAACTCTCCCAATGATCTCAAAAGGTCCTACAAACCTCGGGTTGAGTTTCCCGTATCTACCAAATCTGGTTATTCCCTTTGAAGGTGACACCTTCAAATACACTAAGTCTCCTACATCGAATTCCAACGGCCGTCTGCGCTTGTCGGCATAACTCTTATACCTACTCTGGGATGTCAGTAATCGTTGTCTAATCACCTTTATCTTATCCGTCGTTTCTTGTACAATTTTTGGCCCTTCAATCCTTCTTTCTCCGACTTCCGTCCAACTAATCGGTGAACGACATACACGACCATATAAAGCTTCATAAGGAGCCCTTCCAATACTCGACTGAAAATTGTTGTTATATGCGAACTCAATTAACGGTAGGTGGTCTTCCCAATCACCCTGGAAATCAAGTACACATAACCGAAGCATGTCTTCCAAAATCTGGATTACTCTCTCTGATTGGCCATCAGTCTGAGGATGAAAAGCTGTACTAAAGTGCAATTTGGTACCCATTGCTTCTTGCATGGCTCTCCAAAACTTCGACGTAAAACTACTATCCCTATCCGAAACGATAGAAACTGGGATACCATGTAGTCTCACAATCTCGCGAATATACAACTTAGCTAACGACATCGGCTTAGTTGTTCGAAGCGGTAGGAAGTGCGACGACTTCGTCAAACGATCAACAATCACCCAAATAATAGTGTGCGATCTCTTCGACCTCGGAAACCCACTAACAAAATCCATTGTTATGTGCTCCCATTTCCACTCGGCTATCGGTAACGGTTGTAACAATCCCGAGGGTACTTGGCGTTCGGCCTTTACTTGTTGACAACTAGTACAACGGGAAACGTAACGTGCTATTTCCCTCTTCATTCTCGGCCACCAATAAACATGTCTCAAGTCTCTATACATCTTGGTGCTTCCCGGATGAACGGTATACTTCGTGTTGTGTGCTTCCTTTAGGATGTTCCATTTCAACTCTTTCTCACTAGGTACACAAATTCTACCCCTCAATCTCAACACATTGTTCTCAAACGTGAATCCCGGTTGTTTTCCCATTGGAATCTCATCACAAATCTTCTTTAAAGCCACATCTTGAAGTTGTTTCTCTGCGATCTCGTGAATCAAGAGTGGTTGTGCCACCATCGTCGACATCAAGCCACTTTCAATCCTCGGTATCACTTCAAGCTCCAAATTCTCCATATCTCGTATCAGTTCTTTCTAAGAAGTCAATTCTGATGCGGTGTTGGTTGGTACCTTACGGCTAAGAGCATCGGCGACGACATTCGTCTTGCCCGGATGATACTGAATTGACAAGTCATAGTCCTTCATCAACTCTAACCATCTCCTTTGCCTCATATTCAAATCTCGTTGTGTAAACAAGTACTTCAAACTCTTGTGATTCGTATAGATCTCACATTTCTCTCCGTATAGATAATGACGCCAAATCTTCAATGCAAAAATCACGACGGCCAATTCTAGATCATGTGTTGGATAATTCTTCTCGTGCGGTCTAAGTTGTCTCGACGCATACGCAATGACTTTATCACCTTGCATAAGAACGCAACCTAAACCTCTATATGAAGCATCACTGTAAATAATAAATCCTTCAGTCCCTGACGGAACGGCTAATATTGGTGCTTTCACTAGTCGCCCCTTCAACTCTTGAAAACTTTCTTCACATTCTGGACTCCAAACAAAAGCAATATCTTTCCTCATTAACTGTGTCATCGGCATTGCTATATGCGAAAAGTCTTTTACAAATCTCCGATAATACCCAGCTAATCCTAGGAAACCTCTGATGTCTGTCACATTCGTTGGTCTCGCCCAGTTGGTAACTGCTTCTATCTTTTGAGGGTCTACAGAAATTCCCTTTGCCGACACTATATGTCCAAGAAAAGCTATCTCGGTCAACCAAAACTCACACTTCTTTAATTTGCTGAATAATCTCTTTTCACGCAATCGTTGTAAAGCTAATCGCAAATGATACTCGTGATCTTCTACGCTTTTGGAGTAGATTAGGATGTCATCTATGAACACGATAACGAACTCATCTAAATAATCCTTGAAAACTCAGTTCATCAAGTCCATGAAAGCAGCTGGTGCATTAGTCACTCCAAACGGCATAACCAAAAATTCAAAGTGACCATATCGAGTCCTGAAAGCTGTCTTCTCAACATCTTCCTCTTTGACTTTCAATTGATGGTAACCGGATCTCAAGTCGATCTTCGAAAATACCTGAGCCCCTTGTAACTGATCAAACAAGTCATCTATTCGTGGCAACGGATACTTGTTCTTGACGGTCAACTTAACTCTCGGTAGTCGATGCACATACGCATTGTTCCATCTTTCTTCTTCACAAACAAGACTGGAGCTCCCCACGGCGAAACACTCGGTCGAATAAAACCCTTCTCCAACAGTTCTTCTAACTGAACTTTCAATTCTTTCAACTCTATCGGTGCCATTCGGTATGGTGCTTTGGATACCGGTTGTGACCCTGGTACTACTTCTATTGTGAACTCAAGCTCTCTTTCAATCAATACGTCGGGTAACTCATCGAAAAAAACATCTGGAAATTCTCGAACTACTGAGATTTCTTCTATTAGTGGTCCAAGAACTCGCGTGTCGATAATTGAACATAAGAAACCCGAACAACCCTTCTTCAACATCTTACTTGCTCGGATCGCCGATATCAAGTACGGTGGTACGATTACTCCCTTACCTTGAAAAGTAAACTCTTCTCGTCCTGACGGATAGAAACTAACCCGTTTCTGTTCACAATCGATTCTGGCTTGATTAACCGACAACCAATCCATACCCAAGATAACATCAAAGTAATTCACTGTCAACGGAATCAAATCAACACTCAAAACTTTATCACCTATCTTGATCTCACATGACTTGAATATCGAAGAAGTAACTAGCGGTTCACTACTAGGCAATGATACACGCAAGTCATATCCTAGCGGTTCTGACTTAACAGTTAAATGCTTAACAAAATCACGTAATACAAATGAATGCGTTGAACCAGAATCCATAAGTATACGTGCAGGATACGAACAAATAGGAAGAATACCTGATACGACGGTATCATCTGTATTCCCCGGCCTAAGCTGGAAGTATCGTCCTTGTTGTTGCGCGACTCCTTTCCCTTTATCTACTCGAGGTTCTACCCTTGATCTGCTTGGCACACTCGATGCCCCGGTACTCATTCCCGGTTGTCTCTTACTCGGACAGTTCTTTGCTATGTGTCCCGATTGTCCACACTCAAAACATTTTCCTCTCGTTTTTGGGTTGTAGCTCTTCGTATTCGGAAAGGTATTTGGTGTGGTCGAGTCTGCATTCAAAGGACAATTTCTAGACACATGCCCCAATTGTTTACAAATATAGCAAGTGATCAATTGATAGCAGGTTCCTCTGTGTCGCAGGTTACATGTTGGGCACAACGGTCTCGAATCTCCAACAAACATACTTCCTCCTTGACTACCCATATTCGATCCTGAACCTTGCATGAATGGTTTCTTCGCATTCCCTTGGCTCTTGCCCTTATTGTCATTGGGTCTCTTTCCTTGTTGTCCTTGTCGATATCGGTCGACACTCTTCTCAGCTATACGGGCGGCTTCCTCGACTAGAGAAACGGTCGGGTGTTGCAATATGTCCACACGGCCACGGATATTCTCTCTAAGCCCTTCCTCAAACTTACGAGCTTTATCCCTATCAGTCGGAACGGTAGTTTTCCCAAATCGTAACAAGGCATTGAAACGAGAAACATACTCACCCACGGTCATATCTCCCTGAATCAAACTTGCAAACTCTTGACGTTTCTGAGTATAAGCAGATTGCGGAAAGAAACGTTTGTTGAATTCTTCTTTAAATGCTTCCCACGTGATTGGTTTTCCTTGTTCAAGCACGTTATTCCACCAATCCAATGCTTCACCCATCAACGTATCGGATGCGCATAAAATTTTCTCCTCATCGGTACATATTACCTGACGGAAATGTCTTTCCATGTCCATCATCCAATGATCAGCCAAGTCTATGTCAACCTGTCCATGATACAACGTCGGTTTTCATTTATGAAACTGTTCCACGATTGTGTGTTGAGGTCGCGGTGTCGATGGTGCATTGACATAACGAATTTCCACTTGTGGAGGCTGAACGTTCATCTGTTCTCTTTCACTTACCGCTTGTATGAAATTTCCCACCATATTCACTATTTGGTCCATCCGCGAATGCGGTGACAATTCTCTTGGTGGATCAGCCATAAAGTTTCAAATATTTCCCCTGTTGAGTTCAATGTATAATGACCATGCATGCTATGCCACAATATAGATATATATGCACAGTTCATCACAATCAACAAATGCTAATGCATGAAGCATTTCTACAATGATAACAATTATCTTCACAATTACACACTCTACTCGACGTCACTCAGCATATATAACGTCACTCGTTCCCAAGGCTCTAAACTTATGCTCTGTTACCACTAAATGTCACAGCCCGGTCCCACAATAGCGGAATCGGAGCCCGTGGCACGTCACCGAGGCTAAACCAATTCATTAACGTTCCCAAAATTAGGTTTGAAGAACACACGCAGCAGAAAAACAAAACACATTTTAAAACCAGAGGTTCAGTCGACTGCTCAGTCGACTGGAGAAGGCAGGGAGTTTTCACAATGTTTAATAGCAATTCCAGTCGACTGAGGCTGGGGGTCCAGTCGACTGAGGCGGGGCCCAGTCGACTGCTTTTGCTATAATAAGAAGCAGTAGCTAACAGATACAGGGGTTCAGTCGACTGAACACAGGACCAGTCGACTGCTCCCCTGGCAGCAGCCCAATCTGCAGAATTCAAGTTGAAAAGCTTCCTAACTTTCACCAATGATCAACCACTCAATCCAAACTAGTTATACTAGTTATCCTCTCCCAGGTGTTGGGGGGTAAGTAAACTTATGACAATCTGAGTTCTTAAATCTGAGTTTGAGTTAATTTCTTTATTTAATCTAGAGTAACTTCTTACTTAAGAACTATTAATTGATCGAAGGGACCCATTGGAGGATGGGGCCCGAGCTGTGGTTAATTCAATTATCTGGAAGTTACTCTAGATTAAATAAAGAAATTAACTCAAACTCAGATTTAAGAACTCAGATTGTCATAAGTTTACTTACCCCCCAACACCTGGGAGAGGATAACTAGTATAACTACTTTTTTAATCCAAAGTAATCTTAGCTGTATTAAAACATTTCTAAAGCAGGATTACAACATGTCACTAACTATTACAACGGTTTAAAATCCATTCTATCATACGAAGTTAAACATAAGTTAAAACAATAAAAGTCTTATTACAACATCCTATTGTCCCAAAACTACAAGATTTACATTCAAGTTGCCTTCCAAGAGAACTCCCAACCCACGTACTCACTTCTGCGATTCCTCGCCAGCATTTACACCTGAAATGGTTATTTGAATAACCACACATATTTTGATTTGTTTAAGCTAATGCTTAGTGAATAAAACAACATATGCACATGAATGATAAACATGTCCGCATTCACATCTCTACAATTCATACTAGTCGCCGGAGACTCACGTGCCCGTCCATACTCCCAATCCGCGACTCCTCGCCAATAAGTCCACGCGAAAGGGTAAGACCCACGATTCTTCTCTTCAATCGTGCGACCTTAATGCCTATATCGGCTCCACAAAATGGTACGGTGACCACGTACTCCTTCTGACCCAAATAAGCAACTTAACATGCTCAAATACATATCACCATGCTCACGGTAATCAAAACATATCACCGTGCTATTGAGCCTACTTATCAATATAAATGCCCAATATGAACTACACAATATATCTCTAAGAATTAATACATGCTATTCACACAAAACATGAATACATATCAAGAAATCATTCCAAAACATAGTTGAATCACTCACCTCCGAATAACGCTCCTATAATTTAATCTGAAGAAAACCCGTGCACAAAGAACGTGCAGAAATCCGTCAAGTAAAATTCCTATGGATCAGAATTCCATTTATCAACTTTTATGAAAAATTCTAGAAAATAACTTTTCGGAAAACTTAGCCAAACAGGCCCTAATAGGTATCAAAACGAAGCTCTTACCTCGAGGAGCTCGAATATGAAATCTGGGAGAAAACAAACTGACGGAAGGTCGTCGTTTGGCGTCGCAAAGATTGAAGCAACAAAATCTCCCTCTAGCCCCCTTTTGGCCTCCTTTCTTAAGCTTTAGGTTAAGCTTTGTGAAATATCTCAACTCATCTCTATCTATATATAGGCAAAACTATTGGGAATTACGTTTACCTCCCCACGAGTTTTCAAAACTCCTAATGAGTCTCTGAAACTTTCTATACAGCTTATTCATAGCTTTACGAGTGAAACCTCAAAATTATAAAGGTTTTCGACTAAGTTTCGTTTGGTCGCTAAAACGCGAATTTCTATATGACGTTTCCGAAGTTGCTAATTAGCCTACCAAATTAATAGCGTGTTCATTCGTCCTCACCAGGATACTAAATCTAACAACAGAAATAAATTCTAAAACAGAAAATAATACAGATATTGAAATACACAGGTAAACATTTATTTTCAGATAAACATTTAAAATGTTCTACAGTGACCGTCTCATACTCGGAGAGACTTCACAAACAATAAATCCTCAATCACAACAGTTTCAAAGGGTTCTCTAATACAGACACCCAAATCAACTCGTGAGTCAAAACTCACTCAACCAAGTGTCATAAGACACGCCACATCACATTATCATGCATGACAATGTAATGCAAATGAAATAACACAAATGTGGGTGTTATACAATTATACAAACTGGCTATTACACGGGTTAATGATCTGACTAATGTATAAAACTTAACTAGAGATATTACATAAGTCTTGACAACCCAAAATACATCATTCACTATTCCCGGATCACAACCGAATACAGCTATATTACAAGCTTTAAATTAAAAAGCCAGGTAACTATTAACAAGGTTAGAACAACTTCCAAAACCTATACACTAGCCAAGCCATTTCCCAGCTTGATACGGCGTCGTTTGGCCCTGCTATCACAACATGACACATGGCAAGGAAGTCGCTAGCCGGTCGCGTGGAACACCGTCTAGTTTTAACAAGTCCAAATGACCGTTGGGCCAAGAAGACGTGGTCAGTCTCATCCCAAAAATATAGGAAGCAGGTAGCCCATAATGCGAAGGCATGGGACATGTGGCAAGCTTTACAACGGCCCAACCCAACAACATATTAACGGACTAATGGAAGACTGCGCCGAAAAGGCTGTAATCCGTTAGTATTACTTCCTATTTATACTATAGTAAATGAGCAAACGAGGTACAGAGTCTTTCCTTGACAAAAATAATATTGCTTACTTCCTCTCCTCATAGCTAACTTAATTATCGGAGGAGGCTCAGGGAACCTAACCCCCTTGAGTCTTTCCCTTTCCTTGTGTGCATGATTAGTCTTCAGGGGAATCATCATCTGCTGCCCATGTTCTTTCCCTTCACCAACCTATATAAAATCGACTACATCACAGCTCACTTCACCGATTCCTCGCCGTGATAACCTATGATGGTTATTCATTAACCACAACAATATATAAGCTATATGCTTAGTGAATAATGTCAATCATGAACATGGATAATAAAAATACTCAATTAAATACATTACAAATAACTATAGTCTGCGGAAATTATTAGTTCACTCCCACCACTACCGGCTAGCCCGCGACTCTACTCCCCAATCCCATGTGCCTAGTCATTACCCACGCCCTCACACGTGCGGTCCCATAAGCCTCTCGCGGCCGTAGTTGTCACTACAAAGATTACCTCTGGTGGTATAGAACTAGCAATTCCATTGACCCAAATAGGCAACTCAACATACTCATTTAAACATCACACCGTACTTTTCACAATCAAATTGGGCCTAATTTAACCACATGAATTTTGCCTAATAATAAATAAGCAAGCTAAATTAAGCTAATTAGGCATGCTTTGGCATCACAGTTGAACCCAATATGGAATCATCCAAATAAACACCACTCACCTCTTGGGTTTCACTCCTATTTGTGAGATTAAGGCCCTACTATGATTCAGATACAAATTCTATACAAAAACTACAAGTTCTGAGGTAAAACCCCAAAATAGGTCACGAAAAAACTGCCACAGAACTTAATAAAATTGGTACCAATGAGTTAGGCTCACCTCTAGAAGTCCGAATATATGTTCTATTTTGAAAATCGACGTCTTTTGACGCGTCGTCGTAATTCTCTCGTAAACCTCTTTGTATTTCCCAGTAATGAGAATAGAGATGATTAGTCATCTCCTTATGTGTCTTGGTTATATGAGTTTTTTCATTTTATTATGACACCCCCACATGTTTGCTAGCTTTGCAATTACACCCTTATTATTTATTAAACTATTAAAACTATCCCAACCTTAAATGAGTATTTGTCTATGTCTCGCATGAGTCCCATAAGTGGTCCCATATAATTATATGAAGTTGTTAATTAGCCTACTAATTATGTAACGTGTTCAATTTGCTCTCACAAAGGTACCCCTAACTGACCACAAAAGTGGTCTACAACTGACAGCATGATATTATTAGCAATAAAGTAATAAATCATTTAAGCCTTAATAAACATTTATGCACATAGAGTATTCCACATATTATTGTCCCATCTCAACTGGGACTCATCAACACATATCTCAACTTGGGATTGCCATACTGGCCATAGCTGAGTGTCACAACCCAAGTCTCCCCCAGTAAGATATTGTCCGCTTTGGGCCCAACCCGCACAGATTTTTCCTGGCACAGGCCCACAAGTCTGCCCAAAACGCATCTTACTAGGTTCCACTATGGCCCTCCATATATAGCACATTACCTTTCCTTCCCCAGGCAATGTGGGACAAACTCCCCCTATAGCACTCAGCACCAGGGTCGTTACATTCCACTCCTCTTAGGGCCCAACATCCTCGTTGGCACACTTTTGGCTGGGTCAGGCTCTGATATCATCATGTCACGACTCAAGTCTCCCCCAGTAAGATATTGTCCGCTTTGGGCCCAACCCGCACGGATTTTTCCTTGCACAGGCTCACAAGACTGCCCAAAACGCGTCTTACTAGGTTCTACTATAGCTCTCCATATATAGCACATTACCGTTCCTTTCCCAAGCGATGTGGGACGAACTCCCCCTACAACACTCAGCACCAGGGTCGTTACACTAGGTTTCCAACTGGACACCCATAATCAACTTAATTTCATCTCCAATAATTATCACATAACACATTAATTAATATTAACTAGTGATTATGCATGCTAAAACAATATTAAATATAAACCGCAGGAACAAGTGTAATAATAAATTACAACTTAAGAAAAAAAGAAGAGAAGTGACTCAATAAATTCAAATTTTAACGTGTTTCTCACTATATTTTCTTATTTTCTTTACTATGTGTCTTATTAACCAACTATAAGTGTTTTTTTTTCTTTGCTGCGCATTAAATAAACCAAATACAACCTTAAGCTGTCCACCTCAACTACTTTTTAAGGTGGTATGTTACTTACCATGTCATGGTTGATATAGTAAGTCTTGTTTAGTAGAGCTTTGCATCCAATCCACTTTCCTAAAGTGGCTCGAGAGTCTTCAAAATCAACATCTTATATCATTTTTATGATCGGGTCAAAGGTCTAAAGTGAATATGGGCTGAGTGTCACACCCGTTCCAGAAATTCATGATTTTTAAAATGCATCATTTGAGATTTTTTTTGAAATTATTAATGTTATTAATAATTTGAGTTGAGGTTGACTGTGAGTCAACGGTAAGGTGTCAGTGAGGACACGGGAACATGATAGTTCATATTGCATGGGCGTGGCTAAATGACATTGATATGATTTAAATGTTATGTGACTTTATCTGGTATTTGATGAATAGTAATTTTATCTGTGTTGTGGGAATTCTGGTAATCTTTGATATTGTTGTATCATTTTGAGAACTGTGGTGAGAACGTGAGTGATACGTTAATTAAAAAGGTAGGTTGTGTAGAGATTCCACAGAATATAGTTTTCGGACGTTATTTTGGACCCAAACGAAACCTAGTCGGAAACTTTTGAAATTTATAGTTTTCACTCGTAAAGGTATAAACTGGACGTGTGCGAAGTTTCATGGGTTATTTAGAAGTTTGAGAAACTTGCGGGGAGGTAAACGTAAACTTCCAGAAAGTTGTCTATATATAGAAGTGGATGAGATTTCATTCTCATCCACAACTTCTAAAAATATCTAGAGAGAGAGGAGAGAGAAGAGAGATTGAGCTAACGGGCTTTGCGACGCCGATCGACGACCATTCGTCCGTCAGATTTTATTCAGATTCAAGATTTGAACTCGTGGAGGTAAGACCTACGTTTTGATACTACTTAGGTCGTGTTTGGCCAATTTTTGTAAAAACATTAATTCTAGACTTTTGGGAAAAATCAGGTAAAATTCGTAGGAATCGTGTATAATTTGGAATCAAACGATTAATTAGCCCCCTAGACGATCCTTCAAAGTTTGAAGAGAATCGCACGAGGTATGAATTCTAGATCTATGAAATATATGGATTTTCATGTTTTGAACATCATTTTTGATAATCTTGGATCCGGGCGAAATTCATGTATTAATTAGGCCCGTTAATTATGCACGTAAAATTATATGAAAAGCACGTATAACTGTTTATGTGAGCATGTTATGTGTCTACTTGGGTCAAAGGGGAGTTTGGTGCAAATTCATCCGGGGTAAGCTCCTCGAACCTTGAGGATTGTGATTGTGATGGAATTGGAATTGTGGTTGTGTCTGGATTGGAGGTGGGCCCAACCAGGACACGGTACCTAGTATGGAGGAAGGCCCAACCAGTGTACGAGATGCGTGGGAGAGGTGGGCCTCCTACGGCATCGACCGGATGAATGCGTACCACTCACCCTAGAGACCATTTCTATGTGTTTTAGATGCTTAAATCATGAACTGTCATATAAGCATACATTTAGAATTGTACGCTCAGCATATAGCTGAGCAGTGGAGATGTACACCATTGCAGGTAAGAAGAAAGACAAGAAGAATCGTGAGGAGTGAGGCCGAGGAACGCCGGGGAACCACATTTGTATATGTTTTTGTTTTAAATGCTAAAACCTTGTGTAAGGATTTAAAATTGTAATAATATGTTGTAATAGAGCTATGGATTAGTTTCGTAGTATCGTAATCTTGTAATTGAACGTCTGTAGTTATGTTTTAAATGTTGAAAATCAGTTGTGGTTGTATTGGTGTTGTGTGGAGAAAGCATGAGTTGTTAATTATCAACACAGGGCTGCCCAGCAGGGGAGCAGTCAACTGAACCCAAGATCAGTCGACTGGATCTCATAGGATGGAGATACTGAAAGTGAATAGTAAGAGAAGCAGTCGACTGGACCCTTGATCAGTCGACTGAACCACTGTTGAATTTGGCCACTGCTTTGATTAATGATAAAACCAGTCGACTGGGTCTCCAGATCAGTCGACTGGATCCCCTTTTGTAATGTTGCATTTTTAGTTCTGCTTAACACAGTCGACTGGAGATCTTGATCAGTCGACTGAGCAGTCGATTGGGTTCCCTGATCAGTCGACTGGACCTTTGTTGAGAATTTTAGGTTTTGGTTTCTGCTCAGTACAGTCGACTGAACCCTCAGATCAGTCGACTGAACCCCTGTTTTCAGAACTGATTCTTTTGAATGTATTTTCATTTGGCCAAAACTTTTTATAACCCTGATTTCAATGGTTGTCAACTCAGAGGGCAACCTTTCCTAAGTTTTAAAATACCCAGGGTTGTGTTAAAGTTCTTTCCGCTGCGTATCGTTAAATGGTGTTTGGATAAGCCTTGGTGGCGTGCCACGTGTCCTATTTCCACGCGTAGTGGGATGGGTCGTGACACTGAGTGAACTTATTCAGTGAATATAACTTTTAAGGTTAAAAGAATACACGGATTAGCGGGGCGCATTGGTCAGCGGGACAACCCGCGGTTTATTTTAAGCTTAAAAGTCATATTCATTGGATAAATTCACTCAACTCTGTTCACTTTAGAGTCTGATCACATGTCTATAAAGACAAGTCTATTATTTTATAGTACTAAAGTAAAGTTCACCTCTTACTTGAGCCTCTCTAATTACCTACCAATACTCGGGAACTTGATTGTTTTAAGGCCGCGTTTGGTTCGCATGGAAAGGAACAAGGGAAAGGAAACTGAATCCAAGTAATCAGATTCCTAGGAAAGGAAGCCATTTCACTTTCCTTTATGTTGTTTGGGTAAACAAGGATCCAATCCATGGAATCGGATTGCATTTCCATTCATGTGTTTGGTTAACATTGGAATAGCTGGGACTAGAATCTAATATTTACTTAATTTATCAAAATTGCCCCTACTTAGATATGATGTATGTAACTTATTTATTTGGTCTCACATAAATATTAATTTGCTCCTTAAACGTTTGAGCTGCCAACCAAAAAGATATCATTAAACATGAGCAAACTTCCGATTTATTTAATTGAATAATAGGTAAACGGACAAACAAGAAGGGAAAAAAAAAAGAAACAAAGAATTGGCAATCCTTGAAAATAATAAATAAATAAATAAATAAATAAATAATAAAATAAATAAATAAAAAGTGCAACAACTAACACTACTAAATAGAAAAAATAAAATAAAAATAAAACTACTTTTTAGCAATAAAAAAATAAAACTAAAAAACTACTAAAAAATGTAGCAGGTAACAAATATTGCTCAAATAAGGAAATGATCCCGTAGTGCGCTCTGCAACCCATCAATTAGTTGTCAATAAGTGCTTCACCCATGATTCCTTCTCATCATCGCCAATTGTGAAAAAGTAATCCAATAAATTTGAGTCACGCACAAGAATGAAACCGACTCTATGTCGCTCGTCACATGACAAACCTTCAATCTTCTTAAGTTCATCATTAAGCTTGATCCTATTGCCAATTTGATGTCGATCAGGAGCTGCCCAAGTTTCAATTATTTGAGCCATTTGTTCTCTATTATCTTTTAGGTGACTTTTCATAATGATGTTGTCAATACCAAGATATAAAAAGTATTCTTTACTTTTCAAAAGATTTGCATTGTGGAAGTAAAGGTCGAACCCACAGAGATTGATTAATACAGTTCTTAATTTTAAAACCTAAGTCTAATTAATTAGGAAAAACGGATTTGAATTGAATTTAATTAAACTAATAACTATAAAAGTAAATCTAAACTATGAAAGCAATTAAAGTTGTTTTAAATAATATTTAAAGGAACCTAGGATTGCAAATCCACCACTAGCTTCATAATAGGAATATTTATGAATTACTTTAGCTTATTACGTTGGATGAATATGGGGAATTGTAGCTACAAGCCCAATTCCTCCGACAAGAAGATAATCATGGTTCAAGCACCAACATAATCCATCTTCGGGTAGCACGAATTATCTCACACTAAACTAGGGTTGTGATCTAATCCGTCTAACCTAGGCATGGACTATTCGGATACTTGATAGCACGAATCAATAAAGCACCATCACATGTAAACAATCTAAACAAGCACAACAAGAATAGATCGTTGAGCACATTACAGTCAAAATAAATCTAAGACAAGAATAAATTCTGAAAGCAATAATTTAATCACTAGAAGTACGATTTATTTATAAAAATCCTCTAAACATGCGACTGTCATCCATACATAATAAAACTAAAATAAAAGCATAAATAAAACCCTATTACTCATCTAGGGCTTCATTGAAACCCTAGATCAATGATCTAGCCGTCCATAGAAGTAGTAGATAGCAAGAGGTTGATGGAGGAGGCCATGGAAACCCTTGGTCTTCTTCTTCTTCTCCTTGCTTTCCTCCCTTCAATGGCTGGAAGTATGGTTGTAGAATGTGTGTATATTAATTGCCAACCCTCTAATTGAAGTAAAATAGAGTATATATAGATTTACAACAAGTTTTGGAAGCCTTTCCAACTCGAAACGGACTGAAACTGATGTAATTTACAATCTGGACGTCATTCTGCAGTTTCGTTTGCACAGGAGTCTTCAGTACACTGAAATACGCAACTATGATTTTTCCACATATCGCGCGAGCGGGTCGCGCGAGCGCGACAATTGGGCCTTCGCGCGCGCGGATCGCGCGAGCGAATCTGGGGTTCTCGCGCGAGCGATTTCTGGATTTCGCGGGCGCGGGTCGCGCGCGCGGCTTGGATTTTTCAGCTTCTTTTCTTCTGCTTTTTCACCCTGTTTAGCCTGGTTTAGTTGATTTCTTCCAAAACCTGTCAGAAACTAGAAAACAAAGTAAAAATATACAAAAACAGGATAAAATGGTCTAACAAATGCGCGTTAAGGCGTATATTTAGGATTAGTTCTCTCCCGATCACATAACATCTCCAATTTGCTCCAATCCTGAGACTAAATTATCAACAGCTCTAAACCTTTTTCGACGAGGTTGTTTAGAATTCCCCTCTCCAGCTAAGTCAACCACAGGTTGGGTACCATGTATAGAAGCATCAATGTCATATAATCCACCTCTCATTCTCATGTTCGTTCTCGTATTATGTTCTTCTTTGTCTAAATCTTCAAGAATATCACCTGGTGCTTCGGCCGCTTTTCCATTAGCTCTATCTTTCCCCCAAATTATAGCTAGATCATCATAATAAGGAAATGATCTGCCTCTCATAAAAGAGGCATCGGGATGGCTCTGAAAAAATAAATAAAAAGGTTCTTCAATAACAATAATCATATGCAAGTAGCATAGATAAATTCAAGTAAAAAATATAATATTTTTACCTTCAAATATTCATCCCAAACATCTGCATCAGCGGTTACACATTTCTTATCATCATCCCAACCAAATCCACTCCCACATTCGTAATGACGTACATCATATATACAATGATATTGTCTTTTTAGTGTTTTGCAACGTGATTCAATGTGTGGCTTTTCCTTAAGACCGTGACCTGGTAATTTTTCTTCTAACTTTTTCTCTAGTTCCTTTTGATATCCACTCTTAAATCATTTTCCCTCTGTGTTGTTAAAAGTACCTTTATCCTTTAATTCTAGCATAACTTCTACTAATTTTGCATCTTCGTTAGGAGTCCAAACATGTGTAGACCTCTTCCTATTTCTTCTGTCAAGTCCAATATCTCTCTGTGATTCATTAGTATTGGAAGCCATCACTGGGAAAATAACAATCCATTATGAATCTTAGTATTCAACAAAAACAAGTATTTTAGTACATTCACTTTTTATTGAAATTGACATGTAAATCGACCATTTGAAAATGACAATATATATGCTTAGAAACAAAAATAGAGAAACAATTTCTTAAAAAAAAAAAAACAAAGTACATAACCGTCCAAAACATAAAACAGATAATCATGACATAAAGTAATAATCATCTTATTTAACACATCCTACAAAATTATTCCAAAAAATATCTTAGTTTCTCAACCCTGCCTACTTGCCATCCATTCATTGAACATTTGATTAGCTAGATTATTTCTCCATGTTGTCCATTGATTTGATGTTTCAATCACAGTAATTGGCTCACCATGCAACTCAGTGGTGCCTTCTTCTATTTCCTCTAGATCAGCTTCTAATGGATCAACTGGCATTTCTCTTCTTATAAGATTATGGAGAAGACAACATACTGTTATAATTCTACCTTGCACTTTAATTGGATACCAAGAAGGACTCCTAAGAATTTCCCAACGTAATTTTAGCAATCCAAAACACCTCTCTATAACATTCCTAGCTGAAGAATGCTTCATGTTGAAAAACTCTGCGGGCGTAGTCGGTTGGTGTCCTTCCCTCCAATCATTGAGGTGATATCTTTGTCCTCTGTATGGGGCTAGAAAGCCATTACCATTTGTATATCCGGCATCCGCAAGATAATAATATCCTAGTGAATATAGACACGCTTAAGTTATTTTAATAATAGTTAAAATAAGCCACAGTCAATATTATAAATTTTAAATATAAATTTTTTAATTGGATTAGTTTTTACCGTTGGGAACCCTTAATCCATTTCTTCTACTCACATCATCTCGAAGGACCCTCCCATCAGCAGCTGAACCTTCCCATCCAGGAAGCACATAAATAAATTGCATGCCTTGGGCACATACTCCCAAAATATTTGTAGCAATTTCTCCTTTTCTACTCCTATACCTAGGCTTGTCAAGTTCTGGTACGTTCATTCGAATGTAAGTTCCATCTAGCGCTCCTAAGCAGTTCTACAACATCAAAATTTTTAAGTCAGCTATGATATATCATAATTTATCTGTGAACTTTGAATTAGTTATATAGCATACCTTGAACCATTTCCACTTCTCATCTGTAGAGTTCTCAGGTACAGGTTCGGGTACTTTAAACAATTGTCTTTGTAAACGAATAACTGCATTTAGTACTTTGTTGAAATGTCTACTTATTGTTTCGCCTGACCTCATGAATCGAAAATTTATTACGCGATTCTTCACATGATGGGCAATTATATGCAGAAACATAGCTACTTGCTCATCAACTTTCACGTTTTTTGTGTCATTTAATTTACCAGTAGAACCAAGCATCCCACATAATATTCTAAACGTATACCTATCCATACGAAGTTGATCAAAACATGCCTTGTCACTTGAATATATCAATCGCTCAAGATATCCTGATCGATAGTAATCCCTATTAAAGTATCTTGACTTTAAGCAATGCTTTTGATGATGCCGTACAACGATTAGACATGCAAGGTAGAATATGATCACTACCATCATTTGTTGATCCATAGACATCTTCATTATCATAAAAAATAGCTTCTTCCTCCCCAAATTTTGCCGATCCATTATTGTATAGACACCTAATAGTTTATAGAGTAAAATTGAAGATTCATTTCATTTTTACATATTGGCCTAAAAAGAAATTAATATAAAGATAACATACTTATTTATCATCAAATAAGAAACAAAGTAAACTAGAAAAAATGAAAATACCTAGAACATGTATATAGTTATGAGTGCCAGTAAGGGCACATTCATTTTTAGGGCGCCTAATTTTAAGTTAAAAAATCAATTCATTTGGCAATAATATATGATCTTAACCTGCATAGTAACTTCTCTAGAGTTTGTCAACTTGCCCATGAACCAAACAGAGCATATAAATGAAGTAGAAGCACATTCACAGCAAAATCAAACTATAAAATAACATAAAAAAATCCCTGATATAATCGGTATTTCAAAAATACAGATATTTAAATATAGTAATTGTCATAAACAAAAAAAGATAGAGAGCAAATAGAACACTAAACAAAAGAATATCAATCAGGCACAAATAATGTCATGAAAATCTAGAGGCACCCAGGGTCGGTCCCGAGTATTTGGGCCTAAATATTGTATGGTGTCTTTCAAAATTCTAGAGGGGCCTATTTCTAAAACTTATAAAATTCTTACACTAAAAATGTAAATTTTAAAATTCTAGGGGCCTTTGCCTTTGAGTTTTACATACATCTATATCAATATATATATATATATATATAGTTGATGACACTAAATTGGGTATTGGAGGAGGCCTAAATGTAAAATACTAAAAATTCTCACATGATATTATGTAATTATGAAAATTTCATGGAGGCCCTCAAAATTTTGCGAACTTTGGTGGCCCGGGGCGGTTGCCCCTTTTGCCCTCCGTTTGTGCCGGCCATGGATGCACCAAGACATATATTACCGATGTCATGGATATTTTGTTCCGAAATAAATTTTGGTTAGTGCGCAAAAGACTTGATATATTATTCAGACGTTCTAAACTAATGAAAAATGGACTATTATTCAGACGTTCTAAACTAATGAAAAAAGGGACTACCACTGGGTAATGGCCATTATGTTCTAAACTAAAGCAAAAAAAATAATCTCAGATCACCAAAAAGTTAAACGTGATCTATGTGTATATTGCGTGTATATATATATATCAGTCTATGTATATACTCACCAGAAATTTTTGTTTGCACACATAAGCTCCTACCACTGGGTAATAGCCCTTATGTTCTAAACTAAAGCAAAAAAAAATCTCAGATCACCAAAAAGTTAAACGTGATCTATGTGTATATTGCGTGTATATATATATATATCAGTCTATGTATATAATCACCAGAAATTTTTGTTTGCACTGTACAGAAGCTCCTACCATTGGGTAATGGCCCTTATGTTTTAAACTAAAGCAAAAAAAAAATGAATCTCAGATCACCAAAAAGTTAAACGTCATCTATGTGTATATTGCGTGTATATATATATATATATATATCAGTCTATGTGTATACTCACCAGAAATTTTTGTCTGCACTGTACAGAAGCTCTCTCTGAACAGAATGAACGACTGTGAAGAAAAAAAAAAGGAATGATGAAACAAAAAAAGAGATAAGGCCCGTATGTTATTTTTAAGTTTCTTTTGTTTAAATTCCCGTGGAAAGGAATCTGAATACCAGTTGTAGATAAGGATTGAGTTTCCTTAGTTTTATAGGAAACTATTTCTATTTGGAATCAATTCCAAAATAGATTCCTGGCCATTTAAATGTATCAAACATAAAAAAAGTAATGATGTGGAATCAGTTTCCCCAAATATAATCCTTTCCGTACCAACCAAACGGGGCCTAAGTGTTTTTGATTCCCTTGAATGAAATTAGTCGTGTGAAAATGTCTAGAACACCATTCCAAAGAAATAAGAATGAATCTCTTAACTTCGAGTTACTCAATTCAAATCATCTGAAAATAATTTATGAAGAGATTATTCTCAGAAATTTAGTCAAATAATTGATGCACATAGGCAGAGAAAAATGATAAATTTATGCATTGAAAGAATTTACATATAATTACTGAAGAGGTTTCGGTAACTCCTCACTATCATATATATATATATATAATTACTACATATCAAATTAAAAGTTTTTAATTTCAATTTTTAATGTAATTTAACTATACATTTCTCAAACTCACTGTTTATTATATTCTTTCACTTTTCAATTTACAATTTATGTTATGCTGAAATTTTGAAAATTAAAAGAAAGACAATTATAAAAAGTTAAAATTTTTCATAACAATTGAAAAGAATCTTTATACCGTTAGAGTTTATAAAAGAAACTCTTAATTTTAAAACAGGTACTGTATAGATGTAAATGTGTATATCAATATAGCAGGCCAAGAGAGAAAATTCTAAAAACAGTAATGTCATACCCGCTCCTGCGGTATTTATTTATATCATTTTAGCATGCATATCATGCTTACGGTTGTGTTAATTAACGTGTGTGAAGTGAGTGATGACTCACTACTTGTTGGAGGGTGTCTTTTGAGAACCCAGTATTCGGCCTTAAAGGCAGTCTGGAAGGTGTCAAGAGAGGACACGAGAACATGAAAAATCATGTTGTATTGGCATAGCTAAATGACATTTATGTGATTTAAATGTTATTTGACTTATTTGGTATTTTCATGAATAGTAATTATACCTGTGTAGTATAATTTCTGATAGTTTTGATCTAGTTTTAGATCGTTTGAACACTGTGGTGAGAACGTGAGTGATACGTTGCTTAAAAGGTAGGTTGTGTAGAGATTTCATGAAAAATAGTTTTCGGAACGTAATTACGGCAACAAACGGCACTTAATCAAAAACTTCTGAAATTTATAGTTTTCACTCGTAAAGTTATAAAATGGACGTGTAAGACGTTTCGAGGAATAATTAGAAGTTTTGAGAACTCACGGGGAGGTAAACGTAATTTCCGAGAATTTTATCTATATATAGAAGTTCCAAGATATTTCTTCATTACAACTTTTCTAATTTCGAAAATCAAAAAGGAGATTTGTGGGTTTTAAGAGCTTAGAGCTTGCAGACGCAAATCGACGGACTTCTATCTGTTTGTTTTCAACCAAATTTCATATTTGAACTCCCCAATGTAAGGGCTACATTTTGATAGTCTTTAGGTCACGTTTGGCTAAGTTTTTATAAATTTCTGAATCTAGGAATTTGGGGAAAACACGTGTAAACTTGTAGGTTTCGCGTAGGATCGGAGATTTGGCGTTTAATCGGGCTTCTAGTCGTTCCCTCAAAGTTATACGACGATAGCTCGAAGTATGAATTTCTAGCCTATGTTATATAGGTGAAAAACATGTTTTATATTTTAATGACGAAATTGTGATCCGGGCAAAATCCATGTGTTAATCTTGGGCCCATTAATTATGCACGCGCTTGAATATAGAAAGCATGTCAAATTTTATGCGAGCACGTATATGTGATGATTTGCTAAGTTGAGTATGTTTATGTGCCTATGTGGGTTAAAGGGGGATTTGTGTTAATTCACCGTGAGACGTCCTCTCGAGAATGGGGAGGATTAGTAGTGATGACGATCACTTGCCGAGAAAGGCATTAACGTGACATGTCGAAGGGGCATGGGTCATGGTTGAATCTTAAGACTTTGGATCGGTGAATGTGCACTTATTCCCTAGAGACCAATAGTTATGTGTTATGATGAGATTAAAGCATGATTTGTCATATATGCATATGTTAGAAATTGTGCACTCAGCATATAGCTGAGCAATGGAGATTTACTCCATTGCAGGTTTGAAGAAAGAAAGGAGAAGCGAGAAGAGTGAGGCCGATGGGAATGCCGGGGATCCTCTTGTATATGTTTTATCTTCTTTGCCGATCATTGTAATAATGAGCTTTTGAATAGCTAGAACCCTGGATTTAACTTGGAGGTTTTAATGTGGATTTCATGATTTTGTAATAAGTATTAAAACTCTTTTGGGTTATGTGGTAATGAATCCGAACTCATGAATTCGTGTTTTGAATACTTAACTTGTCAAATTCAGATTTTAAAGGAATATGGTTAAAGTTTTGTGAATGGCACCAAACAAGCCTTAGCTTGTTCCGCTATTGTTTCTTTTCATGGATTAATAAGATTAAACTTGGTTTTTGATAGCTTGTTATAGCTTGAGACGTTTGAATTAATGTAAGAGTGATTGGAGTAGTAGAATTGGTGGAGGTTGGATGCCTTAGCAAAATTCTGCAGCTTTGGGCAGGATTCTGCTAAAGGGTTATTCGACCGGTCGAAGGGGGTCGTTCGACCGGTCGAAATACCCCCTGCCAGAAATCTTTTACTACCCCTTCCGGAAATTTTAAAAGGGTTTTGATTGATTCTTAGGGTGCCTTTGGGACCCCTTTCAACTTAAAATCATTCGCTTTGAAGTATAATTACGTTTTCAATTTTATACAGATTTTACAACTTGGAGGGTAATGTTTTCAAAGTTTTATATACTCAAGATTGTTTTAAAGTTCTTTTCCGCTGCGTATAGTTGTTGTTGAGCCTTGGTGGCGTGCCACGTGTCCTGTTTCCGCACATTAGCGGGATGGGTCGTGACAAGTAATGGTAGAGTCGTCGAATTTGTGTACCGAAAAATCGTGGTCATTCATTTCGGTGGCCCCCACACCTGAGTGTATGGAGTTTACAAAAATGAATGACTACAATTTTTCGATGCACAAATTCGATGACTGTAGTATTATTGTTCTAAAAAATGGACAGGTTTGCTCTGGTACTCAAATCGTCAGTGAATCACGAGACCATTGTGCGCAAATTTGCATCACATGTAGGTCACCAATGCCACTAGAAAGGGTTTGTACCTTAGCTTATTGGCCCTTTTGTTGTGCTCATTTAGTCCTTTTAAATTTGCAATTTATAGGCCTTTTTGTTGTGTTCATTTAGTCCTTTTAAATTGAGACTATTTTTGTTCACTTAATTTTGATCATTTATTGTTTGTTCAAGTTTTACAGAATAATATGTGTTAAATTTCAGTAATTATGTTAATAGTACAAAGACAAAATAAAAATGATATAAGACGCACACCATCTAATGAAAGCATTAGTGGACAATCGGTGAACAAAATAAGATGATTAAAATTGCTCTCTGTTAAATTTGCTGACCAGACACAGTACTACCAAGATGATGAAAGTTTGAAACTCAACCACCAATCATTCTCATTGTATAAATGCCATTTGGGCTTTTTCAAAACCGATGTACGGAGTAATATTTTTCCAAGCTCTCATATCAATATCAATATTTAATGCAATAATAATAAGGATGGTTGCTGAAAAGAGCTTGATTTGGATTTGGATTAAGTTATTTTCATGACACTGATATTATTATTATTATTATTATTATTATTATTATTTTTTGTAACAAAGTAGGTGAAAGCTACACGGAAAAGTAAAATACTGTTCAACTACCACTTGAATCTAGGGGTGATAACAAAAACCGAAAAACCGAAAACCGACCGAAACCGATTGTCCAAAAAATCGATTGGTCGGTTTATACAATGTATGTACAAGCTAAAACCGACCGAAAAACCGACCAAAACCGAAAAACCGACCAAAACCGAACCTATTGGTCGGTTTTGAAAACCACAAAAAACCGAAAAAACCGACCGAAACCGACCGCTAACACCCCTACTTGAATCGCTCAACTGCAAAAGTGTGGAGCATAAATAAGGCAGTGGCATTATGGCTTTTATTTACTTATTATTATTATTATTTTTTTAGTTTAATGGTCATAAGTGGCATGGTAAATTAATTGGTTTAAAACCTCGCAGCATCTCTAATGCACCATGCTATTTTTATTATATCAATTCTATTTTTCGGCATTGTTACAGTGTCAAACAAGGGCGGACCCAGGAGTACCATCTGGGGTGGGCTGGGATTAAACAGATGTGTATACTGTGTCGGATTTTCATGGGAGTTCGGGGGCAGCGCCCCCGAAATTATTTCTTTTTTGGTCTATTTGGTCCACGAATATTTTGTTGTTTTTTTTTTGGTCTATAACAGACAACTGGGCCAAAATTTTAAAATGAATTGTATCACAATTGGGCCAACATATTACATAAAACTTTGTTTTCCTTTATATTTGAGTTGGACTAGACTAATAAAAGAGAAGAAAATGTGTGTAATGGTTATACATATTCTTTTATTAATAAAAACATAACAAATCAATAATGTTTGAACGAATGGTTAACAATTGAGAGTTTAGTACCGTAGTTTAAATTTCATCACTTTTTCCAAGAGGTAGAGATCGATTCTTTTGGCCAATATTTTATTTGTTGCATTACTCTCAAGGGGATGGGAAGGGGGTGGGCTAGTCCAGCTGAAAATTAGTGGGCTGGGCTACAAAATTGTACTAAAAATTATTTTGGGACTGGGCTGGGGTGTGCTAGTCTATGTGAGAATTAGTGGGCTGGACTATAAACACCATTACAAATTTTTTTTCCAGCAAACTTGCACTGGGCTACAGCCCAGCTGAGCCCAGTGCCAAGTCCGCCATTGGTGTCAAATGTTATATTTTGACATTTCTGCTCTAATGCTACATGTCATTTCAATGCTATGTTTTGATATTTCTGCTCCCGCTTTGTTAATTGTTGACTCTGTTCCATAGTTTTTAGAGCAATGTCGTGAAAGTAAAAAAAAAAAATCACAAGACCCACATAATAGAAATTTGGTAGAATACTAAATTTATAGAGTTTTTGTTTGAAGCAAAAATGTCATTTATATAACCATCAAAATTCTAGCCGTTGCAACATATGTGTTGGGCTCAAATACCAGTCCTTGCAAGTCAATCTCAACCATTAGTGTTCAAACAAACAAATGATCACATTCATTCATTGTGCAAATTCTAGTCGTTGGAGATTTGGCATATGCCATTTGTCATGCTAAATTTGGCACGAAATATAGTCCTGCCAAATTTTAGCATGAAAAATAGCATTGGATTGGAGCAACTATTTTTACTTTTTATGCTATAATATGAAATTGACATGACAAATAGCATAAGAATTAAAGATGATCTCAGCTCGATAAATTTAGAGTTTGGGTTGTAACCACGTATCCAAAGGTCCAAGGTACAACGGATTTTTCTTCAACCGAAAACAGAAAATTAAAAAAAAAAATGTACGTCTAGTGGTTGGCCCATAATCACCCATCTAAGAAGAAGAGGTTTAAAATGTTTGTCACAAAAAAAAAAAAAAAAAAAAAAAAAAACAAAAACAAAAAAAAACAAAAACAAAAAACAAAAAACCCTGGTTCAGGTTAATAGTTATTTATGTCAAAATTGTCACAAGATTTAGTTTACTGAATTTTATGAAGGAAAAAAAAAAAAAAGGAACAGAGGAAAGGATTGATTTTTAGATAAAAGCAAAGCGTCCTTTATGACTTTCGAAGGCAATTTCTAATTCAACATTTCCAGTTTCTTTCCATCTTTTTTCCTCCAACTTTACTTGGGGTTCCAGCTTGCACGTTAGGTTTGCCCAAACTCAAATCACAGATTAACCGCCACATCAATTTGCTCAGTTTCACTGACCAATATCTATACATAATATAGGGATTTGTTAACGTACAACAAATGAGGTTTTTAGTGACGAAATTTTTTATCGGTAAAAGTTGAAACCTTTAGTGACAAAAATTTCATCGCTAAAAATCTTTTTTCGTTGCTAAACAGATTACTGTATACTGCTAACCTACAACAATCACGTTATAGGTTAGCAGCCCCCTATATATATATATATATATATATATTGCTCAGTTTTGGAAGGAAATTAATACTGCCTCTAGTTTTTGGGCCAATTTGTTATCCCCACCTGCAGCTTAGAGCGGGTTTCGACTACTTTTTGTAGATTTTGAGATAAATGTGGTCTTTACAGATCTCAAGCCCGAAGGATTTTGGTTTGGGCTTGGACTGAGACATCAAGTAACAAGCCTAGCCACATCTACCATATATGCATAAACGTATTAGATATTAGCCAAGCTTAGACCAGGGGCTGGTCTCGTGCCAATATGGGCTAACTTTACTGGGGCTTTGTTTGGTTCATAGATTTCGTGAGAAAAAAGAGAGGGGAAATGAAAACACAATGGAAAACTAACCCCATCCATAGAATAAAAATAACTAGTTTTCTATATTATTTTCCTTCCCCCTCACTTTTCCCTCCCGAAATCCGTAAACCAAACAAAGCCTTTGAGCCTATGTCGAGCCTGAATAAACTAAAGCCAAGCTCCATCCGCTCAAGTTGCAGCCTCATATCGGACAATCTTTGGTTCATTCTAGTCTTCTTCTCTTCTCCTTGACCATTGGGAATAAAAGGGGTTAATTACAAGGACCTCCCCTCTATATTATAAAATTATACAATCTCCTCCTCGATGACAGACCCAAAGTGGGGCCAAAAGAGGCAACCCCCGGGCCACCAAAGTTTACAAAATTTTGAGGGCCACATGAAATTTTCATAATTATATTTTAATCTTGAGATTTTTAGTATTTTGCATTTAGGCCTCCTCTAAGGCCCAATTTAGGGGGTGTTTGATGACCCAATTAAGTGCTAAAAAAGAAAAATTTCAACACTTATTTGTTTTCCATGTATTTGATAATGTTTAAAACAATTCACTTAATGGAAAAAGTACCAAAAAATCTGCTGAAAAGATTCATCCAAAAAAAGCTACAGCTAAAAATAAAAAGAGAACTCAGCTTCGTGATTGTAAGTTTTAGAATTTTTTGACTTTTGACAATATAGCCCTAAAATGTTCTGTCACTTACGTGTGTGTATATATCTCTATATACACGGAAACAATTTCAGTGCAATAATTTCAGTACCTCTCACAGGTGAACAATAAAATTGATGAGCTTTCAAGAACTACTTTTATAAAAAGTAGTTTTACTGTTCAAATTATGAGGCACAGTTTGAACTGCACTGAAATTACTGCAAAAGTTGTTTCCCTATGCACACACACGTCTGTGTAAAGAGTAAAGATTGGGACTGATCCAAACACACAACTTTTGAAACTTTAACCTAATTAATGTGTCGATCTCTCTCCTGTGAACCCCACAAATGAATGTGCTTCGAAAGGGTAATACTTGGGATACAACCTTCATACAACTTTCACACAACCTCCCCAAAAGATGTGTCTATCTCTTTCCTGTGTCACTGTGGGATCCAGTGACATCACAGGAGAGAGATAGACACATCTTTTGGGGAGGTTGTATGAAAATTGTATGAAGGTTGTGTCCCAAATATTACTCGCTTCGAAATGTCAAAAATCATCCTCTTCGCACAAATCAGGAGAGGATTCCTCATTTTGTTTATCCTTTTTCTTTTCTGTGATAACTTTGATCTCCATAATTAATTTTAGGAACACAATATGTGATAACTTTTTATTTTTTGTGATAACTTTCAATTCTTTTGCATTCTTTGCATTGATTTGTTGATGGTATATTTTGGGATATAAGAACACAGTCATGGGATGGATTCTTCATTCTTTGCTTGATTTGCATTATTTGCTTGGTTGATTGGATTTTGGATTTTGGTACCATAAAGAAGGTCTCTGGAATGCTATTGTTGGTTTATGCATTAGAGGTGTTTGATGATAGGTCTGAGAAGAATTTTTTTGTGGGTTTGGGTTACTGGGTGTTATTTGATTGTGTATCACATCTTGAAAAGAGGGAAAGCATAATTCTTTTCGTTTTTTTTTTCTCTGGCAAAGGGGAAAGCATAATTCCACTTTTTCCACAACATTGCTCTGGTTTAGTCGAAATTTGAGACAATTCACCAAATTAGTGTTAATTCCATAGTAGGCCAATCTTTCACAACATTCATTTCCTGCAACCCCAACAAAGAATGGAAGTTCCATAATTAGCCTTGTATTAATTGACATTGATTAGGCTCCAAAGAGGGAGGGTTACAAAAGTAATTAACCTAGTTAGGCACTTTGAAAGAAGTTATATATACATATATATACCTAGAATACTAGAGTTGACCCGTGCTATGCACGGAATTAGTAATTTTTTTTAAAAAAAAAACTAATTACTAATTTGTCAGCCTCCAGAAAATATACCAAAAAAATAGAATCTTGTCAAAATAAGTACATGAAAAACCAACCTCATCACGAAAAGCAATGCAACCTAATTCTGGCAGCTATCCAAGCTAACTTGAATTTTATAGACTTGTGACAAACGTCTCTATAGCAAACCTATACACCTGAAAATACTTTTAAATTAGTAATATAGATTGGTGAATTATAAGTTTTTTTCCAAACCTTATGTCAATTGTTTGTTTTAAAGTTTTTGTGTGTATAATATGTTAGAGATAAATTATAAAGAGTATGATTATTTAAAATAGTGTGTTTATTAGGATGTTTGGTAGGTGATTTTTTTTTAATGTAAAATAGTAATATGCACAGTGGAGTAAAATTTTAGGGAAGAGTTTTGTAGGCTCATTTTATTTCAATTAAACCTAGTGTGTGAGTTCTTTTGTGATGTATGTGAGAGATATAGAGAGATATAATACGCAAGCCTGGATTAGTACACGTGGAACAATATGCGAGATGTTGGCAAGAGTATATATAATATAATAATAATAATACTAATAACAGGGATAAAAGGATCCGGAGAGGCTTCGGGTTCGGGTGAGAACCGAAGTAATCCCAAGTGAGAGAGAGAGAAAGCAGTATGTATCCCGAAGTGGTGGGTAAGTGTTGGAGTGTTGGAATGGAGCGAAGGATAGAGTGAAACGAAGGGTATAATAGAGCCGGAGGGTCTTGGTGAGATAAATGGTGTTATGAGGCGATGGCTTGGTTGAGGCGAAGGGGGTTAGTGAAAACGAGGGGTTGAGAGACCGAGAGACGAAGGATATCTAGAGTCAAGGGTGTTTAATGGAGCGAAGGATGTCGGGACGAAGGTACCGGCGGAGGCGAGAGGTCAAAGTAAGCTAGAGACAATGGGAGTGTTTTGTTAAAGGCCGGGAATAAGAATGACTGTTAATCCTTTACTCTAGTGCCGGATTAAGTCAAGTTGGATTGTCGGATGTAGTAAATGAGGGTGATTATTTATAGTTGAAGCCGGTGGTGTATTTGCAAAACTTTGACATGATAGAGCGAGGCCGAGTTGGCATCCTCTTACTGGGTCGTATGCTTAAGGTAGGCGAGTGGCTTAAATGCTGCTGTTTAGGGTGGTTGAGGGCATTAAATGGGATGTAGACGAAGCATGTGGAGGCATATGAGAGGAAATGTTTGTCGTTTGGCTGTGAACCGATATCATTGGTTGGTCAAAAGGAGGGAGGGGATGCTACTGGTGCAGAGGTTTAAGCGAGTGGGGGTACCGAGGCTTTTGCTATTGGCTCCGAGAGGTTAAGCGAGGGCAAGTGTCGAGGCGTACAGGTGGCTTCAGCGAGGGAGGGAACCGAGGTATTTTCTATTGGTGCAGTTGGTTAAGCAATCTTGACACGACTGAGCATGGGCGGTCAAAGGTTCCGACGAGTTTTGCGGTAATGAGCTTCGCTTATTGGTTATGGGCTGATTGGGGTAAGGCACGTGTAAAAGTCACGTGTCTCTCTCTCTCTTTGGGACCAACCCTAACCTTACCCATGGGGCGCAGGTTAGGGAGATGCCTTCGGTTCTAGCCACCTTACCATGAGGTTCGAGATCCCAGTAGACTTGCCCACCCTTAGGTACTGCTTCCAAACCAAGGGTAGGTGTCCGAGTGTAAGTGTGTGCATATTTCAAATGTTCTTCCTTTGTGGGTTTAGGCCTTTTGGAGAGTGAAGTTTCGGAGTGGAGTTAAAGTGGGCCACTTTGCGCCTTTGGAGAATAAGGCTTTCGGAATGGAGTTAACCGTGGTGAAGGCTTTGGAGTAGGCTCATCCGGAATGGGCCCTCGGAGTGGCCTTTATTAAAGTGTGTCTTGGGGCGAGCTTCTTAGTTACCTACATTTGTAGTGTGTTTTGCGGGTGGGCCCGTTTGAACTGGGCTAGCGGTTTTGGAGTCGTGGAGTCCATAATAATGATGTTACACGTGGAGTCATTGGTGACGTGTATAATCGAAGTATATGAGTTGTCAACTATTACCTACATTAGCCCCCCTGTTCGTATTCTAGGCGTGGAGCGGCTAGGATGCGGGCATAATCCTTGCGTATCTTTCCCAGTTTATTTTGCTGGTAATGAATGGGCCTTCTTTTCTTTTGCGGGTCATGCTCTGTTGACAGTTGGATAGATGTCTCAACTTTGTGCAGGTAGTACTGCCCTTCTGGTGAGGTTTTTGATGTCGAATCTGGTTAGGAGATTGGTCCCGTAAATATTAATGTTACTCGTTGTGCATAGCCTTTGTACAATTGTGTATCCGTTTGGGATGGTAGCTATATAAGAAGGAGGGTTTTGCAGACTGCATACATCCAACTCCTCAACGCCCACTTGCTTTCTTGCTTCCTTACAGTGTAAACATGAGCTCCGTATCTGGAATATTACCATGGGAGGCCAGAGTGTTTTGGCGATGGCGTGGGGTCAAAACTTCTTGGGATCTCCTCCAGGACTTGTACCAAGCTTGTGCATGGAGTGAGGTTACAAGTTTTGCATAGCATACTTTCAGGGATCTTTTCTTTCAGTGCAAAAATGGGGAGAGATCCTTTCTAGCAGTGCACATGCCTTATTTAGTCGGTGCATGTTCTATCCCGGTGCTGTGTGTCACCGTGGTGCTTGGGATGCGTGACTGCTTTTTACTTCTCTCCTCGTTCTGTAGGGATGAAGATTGCTACCTTGGGATGAGTTGGTGATAACTAATGTTTCTGTTTTGTCGTCGCGAGTTCTTCTTTTACGAAAGTACTGGGCTACTGTGACCTAGTATTTTGTGCTTAGGAGATCCGGGCTGGATGCGAAATGGTTGTACAAGTTCTGATTGAGAGATCAGGATCTGAACAAGCATTGGCAGTGACGTGGTGATCCAGACTTTGTTCCTCGTCCCGAATCTGATTCCAATAAAATCATGTGTGTCACCTTTTAATGTATGTATTGGGTCTGTACGAGACACACATGTATATCTTTGTTATGTATTGGTGTATGTATTGGGTCTGTAATGTTTCATAATGAGAATTATATTTTTTGCTTAGTCTACTTGTACTTTGCGTTTGATGATTTTAACGCTTTGCCCCCTCCCTCATTTGACTTCTCATTTTGTGAAGAGCTGTTAGGAGTGGTGGTAGGAGTCTGTATTCGCATAGCCCCTGTTGTGGTGTAATGGAGTGTGCCTTTCAAAGAGGTGAGAGGGGTGTACCCTATGGAGAGGTGGAGATGGGGAGTGTGCCCCTTGTGGAGAGTGTGCCCCTTAGAGAGGTGAGAGGGATGTACCCTATGGAGAGATGGAGAAGGGGAGTGTGCCCCTTGTGGGGAGTGTGCCCCTCAGAGAGAAAAGTTCCTATCTGGAGAGGATACTGTATTTGTAGAGGCGATGTTGGGGAATGTGCCCCTAGGATATTTGGAGAGGCGATGTTGGGAAGTGTGCCCCTGGGTGAGGTGTGTCTTCCTGTACTTTGATTTACGTGTTTGTATGTATACGTGTAATCTGCATCCGTTCCAGTGGTCTATATATAAGTGTAGTAACCCCTGTATGAGCCTTTGTAGCGGATATACATATGGCTGACTCGACTTCGTCCCATGTTGTACGAGGACGTCGCCTTCTTCCCGACTTATTTGGTAATTCGGAAGATGGTTGGAGGGGTGTCAAGGTGCATCACTGGTATGCTGAGTGTTTAGAGCGTGTTTATAATCGTAGGCCTGATACTTTTGTTGATTTTGCTGATCGCGATCCGGAGCAACAATCTACCTTGCTGAATCATTTGGGGTATGTTTTGGATTACCTGTCGATGGTTACTTTGTCCACTAGTGATGAAGATGTGTATTGTGTTTGTTTCCCAAGAGTTTACATCATGATGGAAGCTGACCTGCCAGTGCAGTGGTTGCTTCATCATTTGGAAGACACGCAGCAGAAATATTTTGTGTTTAAGATTGTGCTTCATAGGAAGAGTCTCGCTGTTCGTCGCAAGGAGATTTTGCAAGAGATGAAGGAGTGTAAGGATGTTTTGTTATGGCGGGGAAGACTTTTGAGGCCGGATAGTAACCAAATAGATCTCTTTGAAGGTTATGAGAGGGACTTGGTGGGTTTGGAGAGGGAGCTGTCAATGGTTCAACGGGAACTTACGGATGTTGTTGCCAAGGAACTTCCTCTTCGTCCGTTTGTAAACGAGAACGGTCTTCATGAAGATTACGAGCTAGACACTGGGCTCTTTTGAACGGAGGGTTTAGCTCTGTCGTCCTTGACAAATATATAAACATATATATAGATATGTATATATATATATTTTTATATAGTGGGGAGCAGATCCTGTGTGGTGTAGTATCCTGTCTTTTGTCACCATGTGGTTAGGTTAATGTGATATGTCACATGTGGCCTTTTGTCATGATGTATTATTGTTGTCTTTCTGTACGTTTGTTGCCTTTCTATTTAATGTGGGGTTGTATGCATCTTGGTGCCCTCATGTGTGTTGCTTTTTGTGCTTGATTTTTGTTTAATCTCAGTGTGGTTGGTTTATTTGTGGAGATGTCTGGTGTTGGGTCTTCTGGAGGTTCGCCGTGGGGTTTGCCACTTCCGGGGTCTTTTGGAGATGCGGAAGAAGGTTGGAGAGGTGTAAGGGTGGATCAGAAATTTTTTGATAGTCTGGAGCAAGTTTATCACCGCTATCCTGAAACTTTTGTTCGTTTTGGACGAATTGGTGCTAGATCTCAATACAATTTACTAAAACGTCTTTGTCGGATTCTGCGCCGGTTGCGGAAGACGACGTTAGAGGAGGCTGATAATGATTTCTTTGCTGGCTTGCTAGAACAAGTGCGAAATCTGGTACAAGATAGACTGTCGGTCCACTGGTTGCATTCCCATGTAGAGGAGATGGAGCGTAGGTATGACCTTTTTGAGCCAATGTTGGAGCGGCGTGCTGCTTTTGATACTTATTTGGAGTTGGAGAATTCCGTGACTGAGTGTGCACGAACTATGGGGCATTACGAAAGTATAGTGTGCGGTGGCAAGCGGGTTGGCTCCCTAGATCCGAACACGGTGGAATTTATTGAAATGTATGAAGCTGAGCATAGGCATTTTTTGGAGCTGAAACGGGAATATGCAGATGCTAATGTACGTTTTGAAGCTGCTAGAGCTGAAGTGTCTGCTGTTGAGCAGCAAATTCGTGAACTGGGCTTGCATATTAATTACAAGTTGGATACCGACTTGTTTGGCTAGCCAGATCTTTAGTTGTTTTTGAAGGTATGGAGTATATGTGTGTATTTTGTGTTACTGATATTAGGTGAAATGTATGTATATTCTTATTTTGCTCCGAGCAGTGGCGGTTTTGTCCATTGTTAGTGACTGAATGAATGTAATGGAGTTTTGGTTTGGAATTTATATAGATATATTTTTAATCTGCTTACTTCAGGCACCTTTTAACAGTGGGAATTATTATCGTTTGCACATCGTTTTACTGCACTCTTTTTTTTTTTTTTTAAAGAAAAAAAAAATTATTCGTATTGTATAGTGGGTAATAACCAGAGGATATGGATATGGACCGTGTAAAGGATCGAAACATATTTTTGATTCTAGCATGGAGAAAAAAATCTGGCAGAGATTTGATATTGTACTGGTGCTGTGAGTGAGGGGACTGGTGTTCAGAAGCTATCTCGGGTATTAGTTTGGGTTAGTGTCATGTGGTAAGTTTATATTAGAAGTGTATCTTTTATGTTTTGAGAGAGTTGTGTATCTTTAGGAAAGAGAGAGAGAGATCAAGAGAAAAGAGGGAGGGTTATAGGGGAGAACAAGAGGTGGTGGCTACACATTCTTGGTGTTTTGGTAGCAAGGCGTGGTGGTGCAAATTCCATTGAAGCTCCACAAGGTGTGTATATGTATATATTTTCTTTCTCTTTATATGTGTGGGTGTATATGTAGGTGTGTTTATGTGTGGGTTTGGAATTAGGGGTTTGGAGTTTGTATGTAAAAGGAGATGGGTCCATGGGGGTGATGGTGAAATCGGGTGGTGATCCGGTTTGGGGTGGTGGTGTGGCGAGGTGAGAGGTCCGGGAGAGAGGAGTCCGCCGAGAGGGGGGGGATGGGGAGCCGAAGGTAGAGGGAGGGGCCGATGCCCCTTTGTGGGGGGGTTTTTCCGATGGTGTGTTTCGGAGAAGGGGTCCGAGAGGGGGAGAGGGCGCCGAGTGGTAGGGGACCGAAGCCCTTTTGGTTATTATTTTTTTTGGGTTGATTTCGAATGAGGGAGTTCCGGAGGTGGTGTTTCCGATGGGGAGGGTTTCGGAAGTTGGTTCCGAAGGTCCGGACAGTTCGGGGGTGAGGGTGGTTTCGGGAGTTGGGCAGGTTTTGTCGGTGCGGGTTCCGAGTGGGCCGAAGGATGAATGGTCGGAGGTTTGGGTGTTCCGGAAGTGGGGGTCCGAAGGGGGTTTCCGAGCGGTATGAAGGGGCCGAATGGGTGTGGGGTTTCCGGGGGATTCCGAGAGTGTTCGGATCCGATGGTCCTTCGGGTTTTTTTTTGTTTATTATTATTATTATTTTTTTTTTTTTTGAAGTTCCGAAAAGGGGATGGGGATTTCCGAATAGGTGGGGGTGTTTCCGAGGGTGGGGGGAGGATTCCGAGTGACGGGGTGGTGGTTCCGAGGATGGGGGGGGGAGGTTTCCGAGAGTGGGGGGAGGATTCCGAGTGACGGGGTGGTGGTTCCGGGGGTGGGGGAGGTTTCCGAGAGTGGGGGAAGGATTCCGAGTGACGGGGTTGTGGTTCCGAGGGTGGGGGGTGGTTTCCGAGGGTGGGGGGAGGATTCTGAGTGACGGGGTGGTGGTTCCGAGGATGGGGGGAGGTTTCCGAGAGTGGGGGAAGGATTCCGAGTGACGGGGTGGTGGTTCCGAGGGTGGGGGAGGTTTCCGAGAGTGGGGGAAGGATTCCGAGAGTGGGGGAAGGATTCCGAGTGGCGGGGTTGTGGTTCCGAGGGTGGGGGGTGGTTTCCGAGGGTGGGGGGAGGATTCTGGGTGACGGGGTGGTGGTTTCGGTGTTGGGGGTCCGGACCCTTATTCCAAATGATGGAATTTTTTTTTTTTTTTTTTTTTTGTGCCGAGAGTTAGGGGCCGTAAGCCCCTTTATTTTGCAAAGGATTTTTGAATGTGGAGGTTCGGGTCTCCCTCTCTGTTTGATAATGAATAATAACGATGTTTAATACAAATAGAGAGATTGGTGTTGGAGGGGACTGACCTTGTCGTTGTTGTCTTTTGATTTTTAACATTATAGTTTTATTGCCATTGGTTGCAAAGCTCTGTGATTCTTATCAAGATGTATTGTTTTGCAGCATTCTGTTATTCGATGCTGATCCTTTGTCGGGATGGTGCAAGAGCTTGGTCACGGGGCAGGTGATCAACCACTTCTAGGTATTGCTGAGAGATTTTGGCAGCGTGCCCCGTATATATTTACAGATGATAACTTCTGGCAGCCGATTGTTGAAAGTATAAACGGGGGTGGCACATGTTCTGAGGCGGATAGTGCGGCGAGGCTTGATTTGCCGCCTGCTCATGCTATAATCCGATTGGGTGTGGAGAGGGGTGAATATCCTCATGCTGTATTAAAGTTTGTAGCTGCTTCGGGAGTTGCTCAGTGTGAGGCGTGGAATGAATGGACGGAGTACATATTGGCAAACTTTGAGGCTGTCCTGAAGGAGGCGCGGATTTATGACTCTATTAGTTTATTCAGAGGTATGAGGTGCGCTTTAGAGGAGAGAGACATATTGACTTTGATTTCCCGCTGGTGCTCAGTCACGCATACTTTTGTTGCTGCATGGGGTGAGTTTACCCCCACTTTGGAGGATGTTTCTTCTCTATTTTTATTAAATATTGGTGGTGGCTTGGATTTTGGCTCCTATCAGCTTTCGGCGGAAGATATGGTGGTAGTTGAGGCATTGGAAGCCGGTACCTTAGCCTGTCAGTTTACTTCGCATTTTCTGAATGATGGTAAGGAGAGGCCCAGGGGTCCTATTCCGAACGGAGATAAGGCGGATTATCGTGCTTTTCTTCGGTATTTCTGGGAAGATCGACAACCAGGTGCGAAGCGGCGACATCGGAAAAGTTTTGTTGGGAAGGGTAGGGACTATAGTCTTGCTGCTTATCTTGTGTGTTGGCTTTCAAGATACATATTTGGAGGTGCCCCGGAAGACGGGCCTTGCTCACATTTATTCTGATTGGCCTCCATTTTATCACGCGGGCAGGCTCTCCCATTGGCGCAAATGTTCTTGGGATCATTGTATTTACGGTTAGATATGGTGGCACAAGATATGCGGCGTTCGGTGGGACGGTATGACATTGCTACGCATGTTTCATATTTATTCTTACAGTTGTTTTTGTACGAGAGATGGCGCGGCTATGCGGGACCTGGTTTGCCGAGGGTGACATCTAGATTTTGGGGACAACGGTGGGGGTCCGATGTACAACCTGAGTTTCCTCTCGCTCGGGTTATTGATGATGAATCCGCTTTTATATTTCGTCCGTACGTGGAGATTGCTGGTATGACGCTGCTACCTTTATTATTGTTCCGTAAGCTTCAGGCTCGGAGTGTGGTGAGAAGTACTTTAGGTGGCGAGGCGGAGGATGTGGTGGCGGCCGTCCATGTTGTTACACGTATGTATTTGCATGGGTTTACGGAGCGTGGAGCTCGTGAGATGATATATCGCCCAGATAGGGTATGTAGGCAGTTCGGCCTTAATCAGGGAGCTGTAGTTCTAGATTCGCTGTGCCCACTTGTCGGTTTGCGTGATTGCTATGAGGGGCGTAGTAGCATGGGTCCTGATACAGTGTTATTGGTTGGGCCGGAGACTTCCGGTTTTTGTGTAGGCGACTACGCTCTCTTTTGGCGACATGCTCAGGCGAGGTTTTACGCCTATTGTGATGACGCTCCTATGCCGGTGTCGGTGCCGCGGATAAAAAATGCGGACTCCACGCTACGAGTGATAAGTAAGAGAGACGGTGCTATTCGCACTCATGATGCTGCCAGGTGGGGTAAGTCCAGATTTTATGACCGGCTACAGAGGAGTGTTATGTTGGTCGATGGTGATGGATGGGATAGTGGTTTCTTGTTAATTGAGTTTGATACTTCCGAGGATAGTCCTATGCGGAGAAAGAAACATGTGAGTCCCTCTTATGAATTTTATTTAATCACACATTTATTTTATTTATTATTATTCGTTTAGAGGACTTTGGTGGTTAAAATTTTGTCTTCTGTTTGTACAGGTGTTGCAGAATGCGGTAAACAAAAGAAAAAGGAGAAGTGAGAGCAAAAGGGGCCAATCAATCATTATAGATACCGAGGACCCCGAGGACCCCGATGATGCGGGATTATCAATTCCTTCGGATGACATCCAGGACATTCCTTTTTATGATACTGGTGTGGAGGATGCATTGTTGATGGATGCGGGTGTAGCTCCGGCTTTTCACCCCATGGAGGAGGTGTTTATGTGCGATGATGTTGGAGGTGGGGCAATCGATGAATCGCCGGGAGATCAAGAATGTGAAACTGCTATAGGGGATGGGCGGCGAGAACGATTGGAGAGGGTGGATAGTGATTCCTCTGGTGAGGTCGTGGAGCGTATGCAGTTGCCGATGGTAGGCGCTTCGGTTTTTACAACTGTGGCCGGTGTTTTTGGTTCTGGCCGCCCTTTGAGTGGTGTCGGCCGTCCTTGTCCCGTTGGGACCGAACTTTCACTTTCGGACTCCGGCTTCCGGAGGTTTGCGGGCTCCTCGTCTTGTGATAATACTGGCTTTGGGGCTGCTACTGGTGACGGTGAGGCAACTGTGTCTCTCGGTATTTTTCAATCTGGCCTTGGTACTACTTTGGGGTTACGGTCGCATGAGTTTGATAGGCGGACGTCGAGTTCCGATGGTGTCCACTCTCTGCCGTGTGGTAGGACTACTGATTCGGCTTCCGAGACGGTTACAGTTGGCGTTAGTACTTCTGTGTTAGCTCCTGAGTCGTTTCCTGTTGTGGCTTCTGTATCTCATGCAAGTTCTGCTGAAGGCGAGTTACCCGTTCCGAGTTTGGCCAGTATTCTGGGGGAAGTGCCTAGTGACGTTCCTTTCCCGACTCTTGCGCATGTTACTGAGAGGGCTGTGTTGAGTATGATATATC
This sequence comes from Hydrangea macrophylla, assembly GCA_033977485.1. Lineage (NCBI taxonomy): Eukaryota > Viridiplantae > Streptophyta > Magnoliopsida > Cornales > Hydrangeaceae > Hydrangea > Hydrangea macrophylla. The sequence continues at coordinate 109,571,581 of CM066988.1, read as the reverse complement.
GTCGTTATCCTCAGACTTTTTCTTCTTCCGTTATGAAGGTTGCTGCTGGTTTGAGATCATTTTTCTTAAGTACGCTTGCGTCTATAGTTTGGAGTTTGTTTGCCACGAATGTGGAGGATTTAAGTGGAAGCCTTCTTAATAATATGGCGAGCGAGCTTGCGTCTTTTAGAGAGGTTATGGGCTCTGATGTAAGTTGGTTGGAGTCTCGTGTAGCCGTGGTTAGGGTAGCCGCTGGGTTGAGATGTGCAGATGCCGAGATGGCTGGCGTGAGTACGAGGATGGTGGAGATAGAACATGAAGAGGTGGAGTTAGAGCGCCGGTTGGCGGCACTGAAGGTGGAGAAGTCAAGTCTTGGGGATCGCGAGAGGGCAATTATTAAGGTTCGTGCATATTTGGGTACTTTGGGTACTTTTGAGGCTAGTGCCCTTCAGATGCCTGCGGGTAGTCCTGGGATTGGCGATTTGTTTCCCGCCGAGGACATAGATGTTCTTCGTGCGTTTCGATAGGGGCCCCTCTGCGTGTGTGAGGAGGTGTGCTAGATTTATTACTTTTTATATTTCATGAATATGTTGGTACATCCTTTGTAATAGGCTACCTCTCTTTGTTTATTTTTTAAAATTTTATTATATTTTGTTTTAATGCATGTTTCCTTTTCTCTGCAATGTATGTGATATTTGTGTATCGTAGGAGACAAGAGGTGGGGAGGGATTTTGGGTGAGGTAAGCTACAGTGTATGTATGGATAGTTGTTTGTAAAAGAGAATAGAAAAGTTAAAATTAAAAGTAAAATAAAAAGTGTTATATGTCCATACGTGGCACATACAGAGATAAAGAGGTGGGGTTAGATCTTGCTGGAAGGTTTGTGTGGTTACAACGTGTTGGTGTACGGTTTGCTTTTAGGTAGTGTATATAAGAGGAGTATGTATAACATTCTTGTTGAGTATTTGAGTTTCAAGCGGGCTAAAGTATGGCAGGCTCGTCGCGGGCGTCTAATTCGGGGCCGGGCTTTTCACGGCTACCGGAAATATTTGGGGATACGCAAGATGGCTGGCGAGGTATTCCCGTATGGGAAATACTTGTGCCTTTTTTGGAGAGGGTGTATGTACACCATCCACAGACTTTCATTGGCTTATCATATATGAATCAACAAGAAAGATTACTAGCTTGTAAGATGTTGGGAAATGTACTTTTAGAGATGTCTAGGACTAACCTGGGGGATGCCACTTACGATTATATGCAGCGAGTAAGAGGTGATATACATGATATAAGCACACAAGGGCTGCGTCTGTTGTGGCTGACGGAGCATCTAGACATGGTTGTCTTACTGCGACAATTTGTGGAGGCCAGACGGCGAAGGCATTTTGATGAGCGGCAATTTGTTGCTGTCAGCGAGAACTTCCGGAAAGCTCGGGTGGAACTGGTGACTACTGCGGGTCAGTGGAGAAGGTCGAGAGTGCCTCGTACGGCGCAGCGGGAGGCTCAAGCATTGCGACTTCAGGCGGCCGTGGATCGTGGTGAGGAGGAGTACAAGGTGTTTGAGGAGAGGCTGGCAAGATCAAGAATAGTGGAGCAACGTTCGAGGACAGGAATTTCCACGGGCGAAGTTACGAATGAAACATTGGTGATTGCAGGGTTGTTTGCGGAGTAAACAACTACTGTTGGATATCGAGTGACCTGTGTAATGTAGTTGTGGTTTTTTTTTTTTTTTTTTTTTACTTGATGCTATGTTTGGTAGTGTGGGAAGAGTACCCTTGAAGATTGAAAGTAATAAGTTGTTCATGAATGTTGTGGTATATATGTTCTTTTAGCTAACAACTTTTTCTAGGATAGGCAAAATAGTAGAACAAAAAGATGATATGAGAAAAGTGCCGGCTAGGCATGATATAGCTTTAACCATTGGGTATTGATTGGTCCGGATATGGTTTTTTCACCAACCTTCTGGATCCTATAGTACCCGCTGGGATTAGCTTCTTTAACTTCATAGGGTCCTTCCCACTGCGGCGTGAATTTGGGCGCCGAAATACCCCGCATGATGTGCTTGGCTGCCTTCAAAATTAAGTCTCCTTCCTTAAAAACTCTGGGTCTAACCATAGCATCGTAAGCCCGTGCGATTTGCTTTTGGTACTTTTGGAGATTTGATTGCGCCTTGTCCCTATGCTCATCCAGTTGCTCGAGCATAGTCGGGCGAGGGTTGTGTAGAACCTCGCTTTTCATGGCAATTCGGGCAGAGGCCACCACCAACTCTGTGGGTAAAACTGATTCGGCTCCATAGACCAAAGAGAAGGGAGTCGCCTGAGTTGGTCGCCTCTTGGAGGTTCTGTAGGCCCAGAGGGCTAGAGGGAGTTGGTCGGCCCAAATCTTGGGACAATCTTTCATCGTCCTGCTTAATATCTTCAGTAGTGTTTTATTTGTTGCCTCGGCCTGACCATTGCCTTTTGGATAATAGGGAGTGGACTTGTGGTGGGTGATGTCATAGTTCAGAAGGAGCTGTCCCACATGCTTGTTGATGAATGGTGTTCCGTTATCAGATAGGACTACTTTGGGGATCCCGAAGCGGCACACAATGTGCTCTCGGATGAAGGCCGCTACCGCCGGCCCGACTGCTTTCCGCATTGGTATGGCCTCCACCCATTTGGTATAGAGTTCAGTTGCCGCGAGGATCCAAATGTTGCCTTTTGATGCCGGAGAAATTGGCCCTATGAGATCGAGAGCCCAAGTGTGGAATGGCCATGGTGTCGATAGTGCTCGTAAGTCAACGGCAGGTGCATGAATTCGATTTCCATGGATTTGACAAGGGTGGCATCTCTTGACATGATTTCTTGAATCTTCTTCCATCGTTGGCCAGTAGTACCCTAGGTCCAGGAGGTGGCGGTATAACTTTGTTCCCCCTTGGTGCTCGAACCCATGTGCTTCACTCAGGGCTTGGTGAATTTCTCCACTGGCAAGGCATCGCAGCGGCTCCCCATTGAAACCGTGACGAAACAGCTGGTTCTCGTGGATAAAGAATTTCGAGGCCCGCTTTTTTACTATGGCCGCGTCGGCTCTATCGAGGGGAAGAGAGTTCTCGTTCAAGTAATCCATATATGGATGGCGCCAATCTGATATCTGAGCCGTAAAATTGCATTCTTCCTTGCTCGGATCTTTCGAACATTTCGAGCAAGTCTGCTGGAGCATGGAGGCCTCTTTAGACATTTCGGGCCAGTAGTATCCTTTTCTCTGTATCATCCGGTAAAGACTGATATCCTTGTCCCCGCACGTATTTTGGTGAATATGGCGGAGTCGAAGTTTTGCCTCTCCTTCCCCCACGCATCGTGCCAAGACGCCTGTGGGAGCGCGAAAATAAAGATTGCGTCCTAGGAGGGTGAAGTTTTTTAGGTCCGACACCTTTATTTTTCCTTCACGACTTGATAATTGGGTGATGATAGGTGCTCTCCAGTCGTTGATTTCCTCAGGGGGGAGTAGTTCCAAAACGGTGCATGGGAGAGTTCTTTTGATGATTTCGATTTGGGTGGAGCCTTCGGGTACGTCGACTTTTGAAGCCAAGGTCGCCAAGGCATCTGGGAAGCGATTTTCCGATCTTGGCGCATGCTCTATCCGAATGGCCTTAAATTTATCCGATAGCCTTTGAACTATGGTTCTGTATTCTGCCAAAGCTGGCTCCCTGATCGCGAATTCTCCTGAGGTTTGTTTGACAACAAGATTGGAATCACCCTTGATACACAGGCGTGTGACTCCCATATTGGCGGCCGCCAGGAGTCCTAATATCAGCGCTTCGTATTCCGACTCGTTGTTTGAGCATTTGAAGTCAAGCTTATAGGATAAATGGAGCTTGGAGTCGTCTAAATGGGACATCAAGTTGATTCCCGCTCCTCCTCCCAGTGACGTAGAAGACCCGTCGAAGCTGAGAGCCCATTCCCCGAGGTCTTCAATTGCCATTAAGCAGTTGAGTTCTTCTCCCGGAAGTGTTTCCCAAGGCGGTTCAAATTCTCCACTGGGGAACTGGGCTAGTAGATCTGCCAAAGCCTGACTTTTGATTGCTTTTGGTGTCACGCAAGTGATATCAAATTCGGCCAAGAGAAGGAGCCATCTTGCCATCCGTCCCGAGAGAGCAGGCTTAGAGAGGAGATATCGTAGTGGGTCGCATCTCGTGACCAAATGTACAATATGACTGAGAAAGTAGTGCCTGAACTTTTGGGCTGCAAAGGTGAGTGCAAGACAGTGTCGCTCAATGGGAGTATACCTTATCTCAGCATCTCGGATCACTCGACTAATGTAGTATACCGGCCTTTCTTTCCCGTCAATCTCCTGGGCAAGCAGTGCCCCGATAGATTTGTGTGTGGACGTGAGATAGAGGAGCTGTGGTTTTTCCTGTGTTGGAGCCACCATGGTAGTGGGAGCCGACAAAGCTCTCTTGATAGCTTTGAAGGATTCCCGGTGGACCTCTTCCCATCTGAATTTGGCTTTCCCTTTCAGCAGATCTCCCAGGGGGTGAGATATTTCTGACAATGCTGGAATGAATCTACGAAGATAGGATACTCTTCCCATGAATTGCTTTAGTTGCTTCTGAGTACTTGGCGGTGGCATGTCCATGATTGATTTGGCCTTCGTCGGGTCCAGGTCGATGCCATGGCGGTGGACTATGAATCCGAGGAATTTTCCAGCTGTAACCCCGAAGGCACACTTGAGCGGGTTCATACGGAGCTTGAATTTTTTGCAACGCTCAAAAACGGCACGGAGATCGTTTCCATGGTCCTTCCCCTGTCTGGATTTTACCACGATGTCGTCTACATAGTCCTCCAAGTTATGGTGGAGCATATCATGGAAGATGGTCGTCATTGCCCTTTGGTAAGTGGCGCCTGCGTTCTTCAGTCCAAAGGGCATGACGGTGTAATAAAAATTGCCAAAGGGGGTACGAAAGGCTGTTTTTTCTGCATCCCCTGGATCCATCTTGATCTGATTGTAACCGCTGAACCCGTCCATGAAGGAGAAATCTTGATGCCCGGATGTGGCGTCGATTAGAGTATCGACATTCGGAAGGGGGAATTCATCTTTTGGACATGCTTTGTTTAGGTCTCTGAAGTCGACACAAACTCTGATCTGCCCATTCTTCTTTTTTACTGGTACCACATTCGCCAACCAAGTAGGGTGCTTGATAGGCTTAATGAACCCTGCATGAAGGAGTTTCTCCACCTCGGTTTTAATTTGGAGTTCTAGTTCATGTCGAAACACTCGAGGTGCTTGTTTCACCGGCCGGTGGTTTGGATCGACGTTGAGCTTGTGTGTTACCAAGGACGTATCCAGTCCCGGCATCTGGTCGTCTGTCCAGGCGAATACGTCAATGTATTCCTTGAGAAGGGAAATCAACGTGGCTCGTTCCTCCGAGGTTGCTGCTTTGGAGATGAAGGTGATACGAGGGGTTCTTCCTTCTGGTGCGAGATTAATTTCCTCTATTTCTGGTCCTGCGGTGCGTGGTCCATCCTGGAACGTTTCCGGGGCTACCCCAGGTTCGGTAGCTTCAGGTGTCCCTATGGTATTGCATTCTGGGGCTTTAGGGCCGCGAGGTGTAGCTTGTGGGCCCGGCCCCGCGCACCGTCATAAGCAGCGGTATACGAAGCGTCCGTCAGGGAGCTTGACTCGAATGCACTCCGGGGAAATACTACGGCGACGTTTCTTTTTCTCCTTTGAGCAGAAATCTTCTTTCCGGGCGTCCTCCCACTTTGGTATGGTGAGGCCGCGTGGTGAGACTGGTGGTGTGGCCTCCTCTTCGGAACAAACATCCTCGAATAGTTCCGCTTCTGCCATATGAGCCTCGTGATTTCCAAATGGTTTTAAGGTCCCGGCTACAGTGAATACTTTCCTTCCCTCGCTAGTATTCACTTTTCCTTTCATGCATTGATGGTAGGTGGATGGTACGATGCCGAACGCGTGCATCCATTTGCGCCCTATCAGGAGATGATAAGAGGTATCTGCATCGATCACATGGAATCGGGCCGGTGCTTGGAACTTTCCGAGGCGAAGTGACGTGGTGACAAACCCAATTGTTCGACGTGTGTCATTGCCGAACCCTGCGATGTCAGTGGCCTGTGGAATCAGTTTCTCAAGGGAGATGCCAGTTGCCCTGAATGTGGTTAACGACATGATGTTGAGGGAGGCCCCTCCGTCTAGCAATGCTCTTTTGAACTCTCTTTCGTGGACCGTTGCTGATACATACAACGAGCGATTGTGTGGGTGTAGGACCTGTATGTCTGCATCTGTGAAGGTGATCGCTGACTCAGCCTCTAAAGCAGCGCGACGGACGGAACCCCCGGAGGCTACGCATGCTTGCTGGTAGGTTTCTGCCACTTGTAGGATAGCCTTGGTGGCTTCAAGGCGCGCTTCCTCACAGAATCCAACCTGATCAAAGAAATATCTGAATTTGGTGAGGTTCTTGACTTTTGATGCCGTGAATTCCATGGTGCTCCGAGAAGGGTTTGTCATGATCATACTGGTGGAGGGTTTTCTAGCAATTGGTGATGTTTCTTCTTCTTCCTCTATGAGTTCAATGAGAGGAGCCGTCATTTCCACAGGTGACAACCCACTAGGGCGATCGATGGTAGGAGACGCAATTTTTCGCAAGTGGTGGGAAGTCATGTGGAGGGAGACCATATTAACAGCTCCTTCGTGGTGTCCCCGAAGTTGGCGAGGTATTTCTTCAGCAGCATCTGGCTGAGTAGTGGTTACCAACTCTCCGTTGGCTATTTTCCTATGGAAGATGCCGCGAAGGGCCTAGCAGTCCTTGGTGGCGTGCTTTACCATCTGGTGATAAGCACAGTAATTGTACCTGGCCTTGTCACCTTCTGTCGGAGGTCTTGTGGGCGGGCGAAGGGTGATTACTTCATCTCTTATCCATTTCTTGAGTACGGCATGTACTTCCTTCATGCTGCAAGGGAATGGAGCCGGTGCGTCAGTTTCGTCCCTTCTGCGCTTGTTATCATTGTATTCTCGGTCTCGTCCACTTCTTCTTTCTTCGGTTACAGTAGCGGTTGGGTAACGACGGGGCGCCGAAGGTCGGGTATCTCGGTGTATCCTTGATGGTATTCTCACATCTTTTGCTAAGTTTCGTGCAGCAACCATGAGATCTGAGAACGCTGGGAACGAATGATTGATGAGATGAATCCTGTAGTCGCGGAGCATTCCATGTACGCAGAGCTGGACGAGACCCTCTTCGGTGGTGTTGTCGTGGCATTCCATGGCGAGATCGCGAAACCTGTCCACATACTTAACCAAATGCTCATTTTCGCCTTGGACTTCTCGGGAGAGGGAGAGGGAGATGGTGGTAACTTTTTCCGTTACGCTGAAGAATTTTGCGTGGAACATTGAGGCCAGTTGAGCCCAGGAATTGACGGAACCAGGCTCTAGGTTGGCGTACCAAGTGTATGCCCGATCGGTAAGGGATTTAGAAAATTCTCGAAGACGCAAGTTTTCGTCTTCTCGGTAGGTACCGAGACCGTCGAGAAACCTGGCCATATGTTCTTTGGAGTTTCCCCGCCTGCCATCGTACCTTGCAAAGTGTGCGTTGCTGTATCCCTCTGGATAAGGGAGGCTGGCCAATCTCAGCGGATAAGGAGGTCGGGTGTCCAGTGCTGGAATATGCGGGATTGATAGAGCTTTTTCCTTCAACAATGATTCCACCTCGGCCAAGTTGACAAATCCGGTGGGGGTTTGTTTCTCCGTCCCGGAGACGACACCGGTGGGTGTCGATCCTTTTTGTGCATTCTGCTGATTGTTAACATCGGAAATGTTAAACGAGGTCCTGACCACGTCTTCCAGCCCAGAGGCGCCGTTTGGCGCCGATGGGGGAGTCACTTTCTGAGCCATGGCGGTCAGGGTTTCGATGATGAGGTGGTTCTGCTCTTCCAGTCTCTGGAAATGCTTCTGCTGCCCTTCTATTTGTTCTAACCGCTTTAAGATGTCGAGCTCGACGTCAGCTGCGATGGATTCCCGAGAATCCTGAGTCTGTGAGTGGGTTGGATTGAGGCTTACTGGGTTGATGTTTGACCCGGTAGGTTGGGCCTTGGACTTCCTGGGGCGTCCAGATTTTTTGGGAGGCGGTTGTTCTCGTTCGCTAACCATTCTTGCGAGTATATCTCCCACTGTGGTCGCCAAAATGTGTGAGTTCTTTTGTGATGTATGTGAGAGATATAGAGAGATATAATACGCAAGCCTGGATTAGTACACGTGGAACAATATGCGAGATGTTGGCAAGAGTATATATAATATAATAATAATAATACTAATAACAGGGATAAAAGGATCCGGAGAGGCTTCGGGTTCGGGTGAGAACCGAAGTAATCCCAAGTGAGAGAGAGAGAAAGCAGTATGTATCCCGAAGTGGTGGGTAAGTGTTGGAGTGTTGGAATGGAGCGAAGGATAGAGTGAAACGAAGGGTATAATAGAGCCGGAGGGTCTTGGTGAGATAAATGGTGTTATGAGGCGATGGCTTGGTTGAGGCGAAGGGGGTTAGTGAAAACGAGGGGTTGAGAGACCGAGAGACGAAGGATATCTAGAGTCAAGGGTGTTTAATGGAGCGAAGGATGTCGGGACAAAGGTACCGGCGGAGGCGAGAGGTCAAAGTAAGCTAGAGACAATGGGAGTGTTTTGTTAAAGGCCGGGAATAAGAATGACTGTTAATCCTTTACTCTAGTGCCGGATTAAGTCAAGTTGGATTGTCGGATGTAGTAAATGAGGGTGATTATTTATAGTTGAAGCCGGTGGTGTATTTGCAAAACTTTGACATGATAGAGCGAGGCCGAGTTGGCATCCTCTTACTGGGTCGTTTGCTTAAGGTAGGTGAGTGGCTTAAATGCTGCTGTTTAGGGTGGTTGAGGGCATTAAATGGGATGTAGACGAAGCATGTGGAGGCATATGAGAGGAAATGTTTGTCGTTTGGCTGTGAACCGATATCATTGGTTGGTCAAAAGGAGGGAGGGGATGCTACTGGTGCAGAGGTTTAAGCGAGTGGGGGTACCGAGGCTTTTGCTATTGGCTCCGAGAGGTTAAGCGAGGGCAAGTGTCGAGGCGTACAGGTGGCTTCAGCGAGGGAGGGAACCGAGGTATTTTCTATTGGTGCAGTTGGTTAAGCAATCTTGACACGACTGAGCATGGGCGGTCAAAGGTTCCGACGAGTTTTGCGGTAATGAGCTTCGCTTATTGGTTATGGGCTGATTGGGGTAAGGCACGTGTAAAAGTCACGTGTCTCTCTCTCTCTTTGGGACCAACCCTAACCTTACCCATGGGGCGCAGGTTAGGGAGATGCCGTCGGTTCTAGCCACCTTACCATGAGGTTCCGAGATCCCAGTAGACTTGCCCACCCTTAGGTACTGCTTCCAAACCAAGGGTAGGTGTCCGAGTGTAAGTGTGTGCATATTTCAAATGTTCTTCCTTTGTGGGTTTAGGCCTTTTGGAGAGTGAAGTTTCGGAGTGGAGTTAAAGTGGGCCACTTTGCGCCTTTGGAGAATAAGGCTTTCGGAATGGAGTTAACCGTGGTGAAGGCTTTGGAGTAGGCTTATCCGGAATGGGCCCTCGGAGTGGCCTTTATTAAAGTGTGTCTTGGGGCGAGCTTCTTAGTTACCTACATTTGTAGTGTGTTTTGCGGGTGGGCCCGTTTGAACTGGGCTAGCGGTTTTGGAGTCGTGGAGTCCATAATAATGATGTTACACGTGGAGTCATTGGTGACGTGTATAATCGAAGTATATGAGTTGTCAACTATTACCTACACCTAGATTATTTGAAAATTAAAGAAGGAGGTTATTTTCAAATTAGAATGGAGTGACTATATATATAAGTCTCAGTTTGGCACGCCAGTGTTCTTCGGAAATAAAAATTATGGCAATAGAATTTTATAGGTTGTTTTGATAAATTTTTTTTTTGTAGTGTACAAACTTTTTAAAATTTAAGCTTTATGTATGAGGTCATTTGTGTTGAGCGTGAATATCTACATTCTTTAAAAAAAAAATAGAAATTAATGACTGAGGTGTCTTTTTAATTAGGTAGGGGTGACGTTATTTAAGAATTTTATAGCGTGTTTCGATAAATATATATATATATATACATATATTTGGTAGCATACATACTTTTTAAAATTTTAGCTTTATGTATGAGGTCATCATAGTTTCCATGGCTGCTGTATGTTGTAACAAAAAACTGCCAGGTTGGTGCTAAAAAAAAATCCTTCTAGTCAACTAAGTGGCAAATTGTGTTTAATCTACCAAATGTGAACTAAAGATTCAATTAGAATTAGCATCTGCAAATGGAGATGAATTGCATGTATAATACTTCTCTTTGTTTTAATTCTATATTAATTATTCTCAGTTTTAACAGTTAAAGCATCTTAAAAAAAAAAAAAAAGAGAGGAAGGGATTCCATCAATTGCATGGGCAAAACATGAGAAATAGGCTTTCGGGGCAAAGTGGAATAGGCCCAAAAGGCCAAATTACTTGCAAAAGACATAGCATTGAAACATTTTATCATCATATCCAAAAAGCATGTTTATGAAACAATAAAAACTATAATTAGAAATACAAACCCAACTTTTGCAATTTGCAGTTAAAAAAAAGTAAATAGAAAACATAAAAAATGAAAATAGACAACATAAAAATGAAAGATTTGAAAACACAGAGAATACAAAAAAAAATTGGTGTAATTAAAGTTAAATTTAGTATTAAAAAAAAAGTTAAATTTCGTAAGGTCAACAAAATAGCATTCAATGGAAAGCATAGAATTATGCATGTATCTAAACAAATGTGAAATGTAATTATTTTTTTGTCGTTGTACTGATAGAATGAAAGCAAGTGCCTGGACGTAATGTGTACAAATGAGCATTCAATGTGAAAAACTTATGATTTGAATCATTTATGTGCATCCCAAATGATATAGTTGATGAGCATTTGAAATCAAAATTTGGGACACAAATGTGAGAATCTGTATTCAGTAACCAAAAAATTAGTAAAGAAGACAAAAAAAAATTGAAGTGATTTACCTCTATATATATGTTGCACCGAGTTTGAAGTTGAAATGTTGACTAATGTATCACAGTGAAAGTGGGGAAGAAGAAGACAAATATGCGAAACAGGTTCTATAGTTGTAGATTGAATTTGTGTAGGTTCTATACTGATTGTATGGCAGTTACCCATAATGAGAGTGGCGTGTGGTGTGTGTGTGCCAGAGAGAGAGAGAGAGAGAGGTGAGTGAGGGAGGTTGGGTGGTGGTTTTTTTTTGTTATATTACTCCGTAAATCACATGCTATATTTATGCATGTAGTGGGCCTGTGGGAAATACTCCTACACCATATATATATATAGAGTATAACAGTACAACGTGGATCTTATGATAATGTTGGATATTGCCATGTGGCAACCTTATGAGAGCAAACTACATTCCTATCTATATATTTATAGATAAGGACATGCTTTCCAGGTCTTCTTGATTGCTAGATTGTTGCCAAATTCAGTTGTTCCATTTTTAGTGTATATATGTCTTCTTCAGTCATGATTGTCTATAGTACTGTATGTAGGAAATGCTGATCGAGTATATATATATATTGTTAGTATATATATAATCCTAAAAAGGAGTACCAAAAAACATTGGAGCATAAGAACAACATACAATGTACTTCAAGCTCGAGCACTTTTCATATGACAAAGAAGCTCAACCAATTTCATAATTCCACTTTTCATTATTTATTCAAAACGAGGGATTATATCCTATAACAACTAGTAACGCCCAAAACAGACTCAATCTGATACCAAAATGGAGTACAAAATCTGCTGCTTTTTTTTTTAACAATTCAACCATCACCAAAAAAATACATGCAACTCTCTTACAACTCAGGACAATATCCTCTGCTTTTTATGTAGAGCGCAGCCCATGTTTTGCACCTTTGGCCCACCAAAAAAAAACAAAAAAAAAAAAAAAAAAAAAAAAAAACAACCGTCTATAGTAGAGACCTTTGGACCCAATACTAAAGCACATGAAATACCCAAATTGGGTTTAGAATGTCTAACAAAATTGTTGCAAACAATGTGTGGGTGCCCGTTTGGTGCATTGATTAAGTTCTAGTGATGTTTGAAAGTATAGGTTGTCAAATAGCTAATTTGTTGTGTAATTTTCCTAAATGCTCTTAAGTTTTAGTGGAGTTTTGGGTAAGTGAGTGGTTTGATTCAGTTGAGGCTAGTTGAAGTTAATAGAAAGAAAAATAAAGGACATGGTTGTCTAGTAAAATGTTCATTAAAAGGCAAATTAAGTTATAAGTTGGAAAAGCTCCTCCGACCTAGCTTCAAATAAGTTTGCTTTTGGGCCCTAAATAAATTGAGAAAACTTTTAAAGTTCTAAATGTATAAGTCACACCCAATACTTCGTTTCTAATTGAGAAACTTTGATTCAATTGGAATTTACGATACAATTGGTGTTCTTTGTTATATATGTCTTAGGGTGCTTTAGCATTGAAGTAATGTTATGCTTGCAAAATTAAATTCTAATTCGATTATAGTACAACTAAAAAATAAAAAAGAGAAGAAGCGAACTATGGTTTTATAAATTCTTATGTATTTATATGCCTGATATGTGTAGGATGACTAGTGAAAATGCAAGTAGAACTAATTGGAAGGATCCAGAGTTGGTGAAATTTTATCTAGACTTGTGCATTGAAGAAGTAAGCAACAAAGGCAAAAACGGTGGCAGTTTAAAGGAGTCTTGGCAAAATATCGAAAGGCTATTTCTTGAGAAAAAAAAAATGTTAAAGTTAACAAGGCACAATTGAAAAATTTATGGGATTACTCAAAGAAGAAATACACAATATGGTCAAATTTAGTGACAAGTGCAACTGGTCATGGATTTAACCCATAAACTAATACCATGAATTGGAATGCTGAAAGATGCGATGACTATATAAAGGTAATAGAGAGAAAAAAAAAATCAGTGACTTATACATTATCAATATATTTTTTAAATAATTATATAATAAGTGTATTTTTAAAATTTAATTTATAACAGGGAAATCCAGATGCAAAATAATTTTGCTAAGTTGGGTTACAATATGCTGAGGAGATGAAATTTTTATTTGACAGTATAGCATCTGCTAGAAGAGTAGGTTAGGGTCCGTCTAAGGAAGGATTGCCTAAGGATGATATTGGATCGTCTTTAATGTCACAAGTAGCAGTAGAGTACTCAAAAATAAACATTGACCTTGATTTTGAATCTCCTATTCCACCATCCTCACCAATTGATGTTGTTCAACCAAAAAATAAAAGACACAAGAAGAAGGAAATCCAGTGAAGTCGATGAACAAGTTGAAAGAGTTCTTAAAACTTTAGAAAAATTTGATGGACCTTCGCTCGAAGAATGCAACAAAATATTGGACACAATGGAAAAGCTCCAAATGGATGATCCTATATATATATATCCTATATATATATATATATATTACGGCTTGCAGTATTTTCTGTGAGAGTCAGGCACACCGAGAGCAGAGGATTATGCTTGCTAAGAAGCCCGAAGATGTTCGAATGAATTGGATACAAATGAATGCTAAAAAACTAGGGTTTCTCTAGGTTTTAGGTTTATTAGTTACTTTGGGTTTTAATTTTCGGAACTTTGCTACTTTTGTTATTCTTGGTTTAGTCTCCGTAAAAGGTATGTTATTTTACAAATAATATTATTATTGGTTTAGTCTCTTTTCATATTTGCATTATTTTATTTTATACATATTTTGGAATATTCATGAAAGCATGCCCAGAATGGAAAACAAGTCGGCATTGAGGAAAATAGCATTAAAGAAAATTGCAGTAATTCTAATAATAAAGAGATTGAAGATGAGACGTAAAGGAAGAAGACTAGATACCAATTCTTCCTTAAATGGAGCTGCCAATGTGGATGAATTGCTTACAGGGAACGTGGCACCTTGTGAAGCATATTTTGTAATATTTTTTTTATACATATTTTGGAATATTCATGAAAGCATGCCCAGAATGGAAAACAAGTCGGCATTGAGGAAAATAGCATTAAAGAAAATTGCAGTAATTCTAATAATAAAGAGATTGAAGATGAGACGTAAAGGAAGAAGACTAGATACCAATTCTTCCTTAAATGGAGCTGCCAATGTGGATGAATTGCTTACAGGGAACGTGGAACCTTGTGAAGAGATACTAAGGATGAAAAAAAAGATGTATTCTTGAACCTGTACAATCATTTTTGAGCTAAAGTGTGGTTGCAAGATAGCTATTATATATCCGTAGAGGAGAAGATGTTGATATTTATCATGACTATTAGTCATAATACTAGGCATCGCTTAGTTAAACGGCGGTTCAACCATTCAATCCAGACCATTCACAGGTATTTCCATGAAGTATTTCAAGCAGTGCTATATTTTTCAAAGGAAATAATTGTGCCCACGTCGTTTAATCATAATCCTAATCAGATTATCCATCATCGTTGTCTTAGAGCTATATTTCAGGTAACAATTGAAATTGTTTGTGAATTTATTAAATTTATCAATGTTTTATACAATAATTTGAATTTTTTTTTTAAATCAATAAAAAGGGTGCTGTGGGAGCACTAGATGGTACTTTGATTCGTGCTATTGTACCATTCGATAAGCAAGTACCTTATCGAGGTAGAGGAAAGAGGTGAATGCTAGCAAAATGTGCTTGGTATTGTGATTTTGATATGGTTTTCACATTTATATGGCCTGGATAGGAAGGCGTGTCACATAACTCTAGAGTGTTAACAGAGACTATACGTGATCAATCAAATAACTTTCCATTTCCTTCACTTGGCAAGAAAATGCTTATTTATTTCTCCTTTTTTATTTTTTATTATTTAATGATTTTAACTGCTGTGATATTTTATTACATTTTTAATTTGTTTATAATTAATGTAGATAAATATTACCTATGTGATGTTGCATACACCCACACTCGCAGTTTTATGACACCTTATTATAATGTACGGTATTGGTTGTCGGATTTCAGATAAAGTGGTCATCCAAGGACAAAGGAAGAAATGTTTAACCTTACACATGCTAGGTTAAGAAATGTGATTGAACGAACATTTGGTGTTCTAAAGCTCGTTTTTCAATCTTAACAAAGATGGCATCATATCCATTTTCTGTCAAGAAAAATATCTTCATTGCTTGTGTAACGATTTATAACTATATTAGGAAGACTGCACTTGGTGACTCACTGTTCGAGCAGTATCAAGATGAAAATGTTCCTTTGGAAGATCTTCAAAGTGATGCAAGTGCAAATAAAGCAACAGATTTAGGTGGAAGGAATCAATTAGATCAAGAATTTATGATCAATTTGCGTGAAAAAATTGCAAATGCATTGTTAAGCAGTCAAAGTTGAGCATATTTTGAATTTTGTTGTCAGTAGAAACATGTTTATTTGTTTTTTGCATGCTATTTAAATAAATGGTGAGCAATCAGGGATAAAATTGTAGTCTTTTAAGATTTCAGTGTTTTCATATTAGTATTATCAAACAGTCTAATTATATTGAACACTGGGCGCGTTTGATAAAACTGAAAATTAAGTATTGAAAATTAAGTGCTGAATTTTATGTAGTGAAAATTTTAAGCGATCGAATTTACAGTACTGAAAACAGTTTTTTTAAGTACTGAAATAGATTGCATTCAGTGATTATCTTCAGTAGAAAATTTTCACTTAAAGTTTTCAGTGATTTTTTGGCTGCTTTGTCAATTAAGTGATACGTTATCAAATGCACTGAAGTAAAATAAGTGCTAAAAGTTTTCATTTTCACCACTTAATTGGGTTATCAAACATACCTAATTTTTGCCACTTAAAACATTATTTGCAATACTGCAAATTCAGCAGCTTAAAGTTTTCAGCACTTAATTTTCAGTTTTATCAAACACATCCTTAGTGTTATCAACTACATATATATTGATATACATGTATATAAAACTCAAAAGCAAATGCCCTAGAATTTTGAAAATTACACTTTTAGTGTAAGAATTTTTTGAGTTTTAGAAATAGGCCCCTCTAGAATTTTGAAAGGTACCATACAATGTTTAAGTTTCACAAATAGACTCATATTATAAGTAGACCCCAAAAAAATCGCCAATTATCTATTGAGTAACTTAATATATAGTCCTAATATAGACACCTAACTAGAAATTAAACCCTTTTTAAAATGAAACTAGAAATAGGTCCCTAATTTATTTTGAGGACCAAAATACCCCTATATAATTATATGTAGAAATATATCTATACACATATATAATATTTACTTCCTACAATCAAGGTTTTAAAATTCAAAACCCATATTAACTATATCTATATATCTATCTATATATATATAGAGAGAGAGAGAGAAAAACAAAAGTTGAAGGAGAGAAAGAAAGAAGACTTCGCAACACCATGTCCACCGCCTTCCGTCATAGGTGATTCATGAAGACCGTCGACACAGAAGCTTGATTCATTATCGACTACGTATTCTAAGAATTTTGGTACAAATTTCTCACAATTTTGGAACAAGTAACTTCGATTCAAACATTGGAGTTTTTTTTAGAAAAATGGTTATTGTTTTGATTAGGGCTTGGCTCCACACTAAAAGTTTTTCGATTCGACGACGATGATTGGAAGACTGCATGATAGCAATGGCTAGAACACTAACTCGAGTCTTTCGTTTAACCTCTTTAATCTTTTCATTTTTTTATACATTATATTTGTTTTGTTTGTAGTTTTTTAGTGATGTGGAAAATTTCATGATCTCTAAGAGAATAATAGTGAGAAATTTGTTTGTGTGTATATATATATATATATTTGAATGGAAGTTTCGCAATGAATTCGTCTTATTAAAGTTTTTGTTTTTGAACAGAAGTGGAAATTTCTCATCAAATTTGTGGTTATTTGGTGAGAATTTCTCACTTTGTTAATGAGAAGTGATAAATTTATGATACATATGGCCTGCATGTGTGTATATATTTGAACAAATGGTGAGAAATTCTCGCTAAATAACCACAAATTTCTCACCTTACATTAAAAACTCGAAAAAAAAACCCTTTGCTAATACCATTACGCATATACATAACACAAATTATTTTTAAAAGAAAGACATGCAAACATACTGAGAAGTTTTTCACTTAATAATGAGAAAATATTCTTACATATTAAGTGAGAAATTCTCACTAAATACTAAGAAAATTATCCGTTGATTTTAGGGATATTAATCTCATTATCCATGATCTCCTAAAAATACGCTTTCCATAACTGTATATAACACAAATTTGGAAGTATTTTGAATATACACAGTTGTATATATATATATATATATTTATAAGGTGAGAAATTCTCACATTATTCTTTTAAACCGAAATCCCTTTATATTAGGGATATTAATCCCCTTATCCATGATCTCCTAAAAATTCGTTTCCCATAACTGAATATACCACGATTTTGAAAGTATTTTGAATATACACAGCTCTCTCTCTCTCTCTCTCTCTATATATATATATATGTATATATATATATATATGAATGAATGAATTTCGCACTATATTAAGAGAATTTCTCACCTTTTTATCAGCAACCTTCAATCTTCCACACAAAATAATCTTATTTCTGTTATTCAAATCAATATAAAATATACAGATCATTTTCTACTATAAACGTATTACATACAGATCATTTTATCAGAGTGAGTAAATTCCTTGATTTTAGCAAACAAATTTGAAAGTTGAGTAAAATAAGGAAACTACTTGATTTTAGCAATATTGATTCTCTTATCTATGATCTCCATGGATTACACTTGCCATACGCGTTATTCACACGCCTTATTTGTGCTGGTGGTACATATATACATATATACATCTAATCATATGGCCAAATTCGAATGCTCTAATAACAAATTTCTCACTTAGTAATACAAATTTCTCACTTTTTGAATGGATATAATACAAAATTTCTCACAACTAAGTCATTTTTTCCAACAAGATTATCGCCAAATTCTCAAATTATGAATTCCAGCATGATTTCGCAGTATACTGTGAATTACAGTTATAAATTTCGCACTATATTGTGAGAATTTCTCACCTTTTTATTAGCAACCTTCAATCTTCCACACAAAATTATCTATTATTTTTATGATTCGAATCAATAAAACATACAAATCATTTTCTACTATAAACATATTACATACAGATTTAAAAAAGACATTGTTTTGAACCACAAATCAACATAATTTTTGGAATAAAAATCATTATCCATGATCTCCTTACAATCCGCACCATTTATTAACTACCTTATATAACTTTATTTGAATTTCACATGTGTCATATATATGTGTATACAATACAGTTATGTATATATGTCTGACAATGGTATAATGGTCCGAATTTATACTAACCATTTAGGAATAGGAACTAATTATTGATTTCTGTTGCAAATTAAGGATTAATTTCTATACACCAAATCAAGGTAGGATCAATTCCTATTAATGGCCATAATTAGGGACCAAATTGTATATTTCTATTATCTATTACTAAACCCTAAGAAAAATGGCAATTATGTATAAGTAATCCCTAAAAAAATTGTCAATTATGTATAAGTAGACCAAAAAAAAAAAAAAAATTTTGCCACAGTGCATTGCCCCCGAACCCCCATATAAAGGCCTCCTATTAGTAGTTTGTCCCGAGCTTCCAATTACTCGGGACCTGCCCTGCTCCCCTCTAGCATGAATTTACTATTTTACCCTTACTCTGTTTATCATTTTACTAAACTACACACACACCTCTTTCTCTCTCTCTCTCTCTCTAATGTGTGAGTATATATATAGATATACAAGTACATACATAAATATATTAACATATATATGAATATGAGTTTGTTCAAAAAATAAAAAATTCAATTCCAAAATCATTTTTGTTCCTAAGATTTAAACACAAAACCAATTTATTCTAAAAACTAATTTGTTCATAATATTTAAAATCAAATCAACTTATTCCAAAAACCTAAGATCCGAACCCCAAAAAAAAAAACCTAAGATCTAATCCCAAAATACTAAACTCACCTAACAAATGTATACAAGTATCTATGTGTGTATATATATATATTCAATGGCTATATGTATACAACTATGTATGTATATATGTATATATATATATATGCATAGTCCGTATATATGGTGTGCATGTATGCATGCATGCATGTATGTATATACAGCACAGAGAGAAAGGGGAGAGGGCTTTTTTTTTTCTTTTGTTGATAACTATGGGTATTTTCGGCATTAAAAAAATTTGCAATCTAGAGGGGAGATGTGTAATACAAATCCAAACCTTAAGGGAGGTCTGTGTAATTTCGCCAAACCTCAATGGAGGTCCGTGTAATTAAAACACAACCCCTCAACAACAACAACAAAAAAAAAATTCTCTTTTAAAGGGATGCAGAAACAAGGGAGGCCCACTTCTTATTTCAATTTCCATTTTTCTGTTGATTAATGCTATGGTTACCAAGTTTGTTTCCTAACTTTGGATCAATTGAATGTGGAGAGACCCAATTACAAGTAATGCAACAACAGATTCACCTCATAGTAGAATTGCTCTTAATCGTCCTTCTTGGGAACATTAGCATTACTATTTTCTCTGCAAGAGTTTCAACCATCACAAGTTGACAGAACCATTTTGTAGTCATATGATTGTGTCTTGGTTTTTAACCCAGATTCAACTGTATTAGTATATTATATCTAGTTACTATAGCCCTCTTCAAGAATCTACCTAGGGCTTACAGTTCATAAAACTGCTATGAAAACCAAGAAAAAAGGAGACAAATTAGGCAGCAGCAATCAGATCAAGACTTTGAATTTTAATTTCACAAAGCCATGATCCACTATCATACATTTATTGTCCATCTCTCACTATCTCTATCTACCTCAACAAAACTATAACGCAGAAATTACCCAAAACTGAAAACACCATTTATCAACAATCTAAAATTACATCCAAGGTCCACCACCACAGTGCTGCAGAGTTCCAGAACTTGAAGCAGCAACTGGCTTTTAGTCGAGCCCAGTTCAGATCCTCTTGTGTTTTGGTTCGCGAATACAAACCAATATATGTATTTCCGAGCCCAATTTCTGTTAACGGTACAGGTTATTATTATATGAAAGAAGAACGAACTGAGAACCCCGGGGCTTCCACATTGGGTTTATCATCTGAGGGCATTTACGAAAGCCAACAATGAGTCGACATCCCTCTTCTCAGACGGGTACTTAACGGGCCGAGAAGAGTGCTTAGGGAAGAAGAGTATTGTAGGGAAGCTCCCTAGCTGCAGCTCTTGCTGTGCAAATGCCTTTTGCTCACCATCTGCCCTGAACTTCCCTACTTTCACACCACTGCCTGCCAACTTCTCAGCCAATTCAACATATGATCCTTCCATTGCCTGCTCAAAAATACACAAAAAATACTTGTTATGATAATGATACCAAAACCCATATTATTAAGGGTGTCTTGGTAATAAAAGAAACAGGCACATTGGGGCCTGTATGGGAATTCATCAAATAGGTTCAGTTGGTTTGATAAAGAACCTGTTTCATGATTGGTTTCTGATAGGGCACATACCTTACTCCTATACAATAAAAGGGAATCTACAGAACACTAGCATATACAAAACCAGTTCGTTTACTAACCACATAACCAGTTCTTAGCCTTCCCAACTAATCCCTTAGAACAATTCATTAATTTGGAAAACCATTTATTTACCTGACAAAAGCGGCACCAAGGTGCATAAAGAACGACTAGCCACGGCTCCCTCCGGTCTTCCAGTTTCATCAAGTTCTCTATCCCAGCCCTGCTCAAGTTCACGACACTTTGGGTGTTGAATATATCAGCTTCTGGGACCGTCCCATTTGGGTGGACACTCCCATTTCCATTTCCATTCAAGTTTTCCTCCTTAATATTTCCTTTGTGGAGGCCACACTCCTTGGCCTTGGCATCCTCCCACCACCACCTTCCTTCTCTCTCATGTTGCCCGGGTAGGACCGGCCTCGTACAAGGTTCGCACCCAATTGATATGTATCCTTGTGAGTGCAAGGAATTAACTGGCACATCCATGGCCCGAAGGAAATTCCAAATATCGTGACCTTCCACATTTGCCACCGGGTTCCACTTCACAAGGCTATCATTCCCACCGTCTAACCCCTCAAAAACAGGGTCCACCTGTACTACAGGGATCTCAGACCTAGTGCCTGGAGACTGGTCTTTCCTTTGTCCGGTGATCCAGGCACGTAGTCCCTTAAGTGCCTTCCTCAGGGGTCTCACTTTTCTCACACGGCAGCACTCCTGGTGCCCATCCTCGTAGAAAGAGAATAGTCCTTTGCTCCTTACTAAGGCCTGAACTTCAACGGCATCTGGAAACGTGTATTCGATGCGAATGTTGTAGTGCTTCTCAACTGTATCGAAGAATTTGTATGTCTCGGGGTTCAGCCTCCCAGTGTCAAGGCTAAATACCCGAAATGGTCGGCCGGTTAGATGTGCATACTCGATCAAAGCAACGTCTTCAGCACCACTGCACAGGAGAACTTTTTTTCAGAATTGTTTTTCCAGAATCTAGTCCCATGTTTTATTTCACTTATTTAATCATAGAAATCTCCCATCACAGATAGCAAATAATTCAACTCATAAAGGTACTAAGAACTAAGAAGTTCAATAGCATCTCTGGTTGATTTTGATATAGATTACAACCTTCATTCACTATTAAAGAAAAATTCTCAAGGAGATTAGTAGTAAACTCAAGCTTGGATTTAAGTCTGCCATTAAATATAGCAACATCCGTATGGGGAAGTTGAGTCCCCCTCAAAAGATATGATTGATATAACTCCTATCAGTTCATTCATACTTCATTGTAACTTGACAGTAAAGATATGGGGCCAAGTACATATAGACCAAAATATAATTTCAGTCACATGAAAATGAATTGCAGCGTTGTGTTTAGCAAAGCATTACAATATATGAAGCCACCGAGGAAAGTAATACATAGATCATGATATCCTCCATTGCAATTGTCTTAGGAGGATAAATATTTTATCATAAAATCACAGACATAGCAAACAACTGAGGCCAAAATACCCTCCAATATATTCATTTTCTTCTGCCTATTTTGTTCCAATTACTATGAATACCTTATCAGTAATTACAGATCAAAATTATATATATATATATATGCACATATATTGTTTTTCTGTAGGTCTTCCAGAAGAATTTATCCGATGAAAATTTTTGATCCAACAATTTCTTCAAAATTTGATTCACCCATTCTAAATGTTTTTGCATCCTTTAATTATTGAATAACTGACCCATCCGCAATCGAGTGCGATATCTCATCAAATGTAAAAAAACAACCATGCTATCAAAATTTAAATAGTCATATTCAACTCATATTCAGTCCAATTGAAGGTGCCAGATCAGCATAAAAGTATATTCTTCATATGTACTTGGCTTGTTAGAGGCATAGTATTTATTTTTATTTTTTTTTCCTTTTTGAACAAATATTAGGCATATTTGCAATTTCCATTCAACTAATACAAAGCATTATCTAGCAAAAATAAAGTAATGAGATCTAGTTTCAAGTACTATCCAAAATAAACAATTAATTGACATTAAATTTAGAAATCTTCGAAGTAATTTAAAAAATAACCTGAAGGCAATTGCTATGTCGCTGCCAAATATCTCAAGGGCTTTGTCCATAACTTGAAGAGGGGAGGCATTTTCAAGTTCCTTAGCCAATTTCTCATAGTCCACCTCTACTTTGTCTTCCACCACTGCAAATACGACATAGGACAAGGGGCAAACCCGTCATTACACATCTTTCTAAACACCCACCACTTCCAATTAATCTCATCCACAAAAACAAATCACTCGAGTACTAAAGATGTGACCCCGAGAATTGCCCCGGCACGTCGCACTCTACGTCGTCATCCTCCCCGTCCCTCGTTTCCCTCTCATAGCAAGAAACCAGAGATTGGGGATTGGATAGCTGTGAAAGGCAAAGGTAAAGGTAAGTTGGTTGATTCTGTGCATGTGCCCCCTAGCGAGGGCAATATGTTTTCTGTTCTTTCCCCTGACGTTGCTCAGGGTCAAAAGGAAGTTGGGGTCTCTCCTCTTGGGCAAGATTTGGGTATGGCTAATCCCTCTCACAACCCCTCTACTGGGGTTGATACAGGCCGAGAGGCTTCCAGCTCTCCTCCTGATGAGGGATGTGACGTTAGTGAGGCTGACTATGAGGAAGGTCCTCCGTTTGCCACGAGCGCTTCTAACAGACAGATGAAACGGGAGGCAAAGATGAAATTCAGTGGGAGCCGTCCTAAGGGTCGGCATAGAAACTGATTGTGTTCAACGTCTGTTGATTGTTTTGTTGTGCCTTGCTTTTGTTGCTTGGCCATGTTTAGCCTCTTTAGGTCTTGATAGCTAGTTGTGAGGTTGACTCTGTCTTCTCTCTCTTTTTAGCCGATTTTTGAGCTTATTGTAATATCCTAGGGCAAGGCCCTTTTTTCGTAAATTAACCATTTTTCCGAAAAAAAAAAGAGTATATATATAAAACCAAACCAAACCAAGCTACTGTGTTCGTTACGTCTATTTATAACGTGAGTGGTTTTGTGAAACTAAAATATTGTAGGCTGTCTTTCAAAATTTTAAGGGAGCTATTTCTAAATCTCCACAAATTCGTATCGTAAGAGTGCAATTTTTAAAATTCTAAAATCCTTTACTTTTGAGTATATCAATATGTATATATTTGAGGGTCTAAATCTAAGTTGAGGGTAGATGTGAGAAGGGTCTAAATGTAAAATACTAAATTTTTTAAAGATAAAATATAATTATAAAAATGTCATGGAGGCTCTAAAAAATTTAATAAACTTTAATGGCCATGTGTCCCAATCAATTGAGTCTCCATGGTTGAGATGTTCATTTAAATTATATATATATATAAATATATATATATATATATATTCATATCTTAAGTCTAGGTGCGCCCCTCCCACTTACCATTCTAAATACTACGATCCTATATATATATATATATATATATATGTATGTGTGGAGAATTTATCGTACCAGGAGCAAGAGTGGTTGCTGCGAGAGGGACAATCGACTCGTTGCGTTTCGGTTCCGCGTTCAGTGCCTTCACAGAGCTCCGTCTCCGAGAATAATTCACCGCCGTTGATTGAAGATAAGGCCTATCTAACAGCTGAAAAGAACCGAACTTTGGAGCTGCAAACAGAGAATAATTGCCCCAAACGCCACCATTAGATTCTCAAACCTCAACAAGAAATCAAAAAATCAATTCCAATTGAACAGGATCGGTAAAATTCGTAATTTTTATGATTATACCTTTGGGTTGATCATGGTAAGAACTTGAAAGAGAAGAGATAGAACCAGTAACTGCAGCGGAAGAAGAACTAACAGCCAACGCCATTGCAGATTTCCCGAAGCTCTTCTTAATCTCTCTCTCTCTCTCTCTCTATATATATATATATATTTTTTTTTCTCTGTCTCTCTCTATGTAGAGAGATTGTTTATGGCTGTATCGATTTGTCTGGAGAGTACTGATTAGTTTAGCAGTGTTTTTGGGCAGAGGAAGGAACGGAGGGGGTTAAATAACGGCCCCAGGAGAGGGCGGCCTTTTAGGTTCATTGAATCTGGACGGTTTTACGTCCGTTCCCAACTCGTATGTGGATTCTAACGTGGCGGAATTCTATTGGTTAGTCAGAATTTCTCTGCTCAGCACTTTCGTCATGTGGTGGGGAGCCGTGGTTGAGAGAGACTGAATTTCATTTTTTCTTAGATTCTTCTTGGATCTTTCTCTTCTGGACTAATTACTCTGATCTGTCATGAAGTTAGGTCTAATTACACGGATCTCTTTTATGATTTTTATAATTTCTCTGACCTCCATTCTATGTAGCGGTAGACTTTACGCGAAAGCACATGTTTAATCTCGGTTGGGTACATTACAGTCACCTCCTCTAAGCTATGGTTTAATTACACAAATCTCCCTTCAAGTTTACAATTGTGTAATGCTCATCTCCTCACCTTTAGCCAACAATGATTTGACCCAAAAAGTGATAATTATTAATTTACATTTCCTCAAACTACCCACACTTATGCTTATTACACCTATAATTAAAGATTTTGCACGTTATATACATCTACGTATACATGACTTGTGGTTCAATTTGAGTTTATACACTCGAACAAAAAGCATAATTTTCTTGATTAAGGTCATTATTAGGGCTTAATTTTGCTTTATTAGGGTTGCATCACTGCTTTCAGAAGATCAATGAGAAAAATTATGGAAAGTATTGAGTTGATTGTGTTTGTGTCATGACTTCATAAGATCAATAAAAAGAAATACAAATATTGAGTTGAGTGGAGGACTAGTGGTATAGTGGTGGTGGTGGTGGATGATCAATGATGGTGGTATGTATGCATAAAAATAGAAATTTTGTTTAAATCTAATACATACGGAGTAGGAGTATTATTTAAATGGGTATATATTTGTCTTTTTAAAATTTAAATAGGTTAGTATAATTTAAAAAAAAAAAAAACACAGGGGAGGTCTGTGTTATTTGACATAATCTCGAGGGAGGCCTGTGTAAAATTTCGAGAAACCATTAAGGGTATTTTCGAAAGAATAACTCAATTGTTTGATGATGTAATCATTTTTCGTCAAGGTTCTAATGTTTTTGTAATGGAGAGGAGGTCATTGTTACCTAAACATTAAACTCAAAAGAGATTATAGTAATTATAAAAACTATAGGAAAGATCTGTATAATTAAGACCTAACCTCGAAGGAGGTCAGAGTAGTTATCCCTTCTCTTTTTTAGAGAGCATGAAGCTTCTACATCTCTATTGAGATAGCATTTCAATAATTTTGTGAACTTGATCATTAGTTAATTTGGAGTCAACTATTCATCTATGATTTTGGTGTGCTACATTCTTTGAGCCATCCAACTTTGTCACACCCGTCCCAGGAATTTATAATTTTATTATGCATATTTGTAATTTGGGAGTTTATCAATGTTAGTTGATAATGGTGATGAGGTTGATTGTGAATCAACGGTAAGGTGTCAGTGAGGACACGGGAACATGGCAGTTCATATTGCATGGGCATGAGTAAATGGCATTTATATGATTTAAATGTTATTCGACTTTATCTGGTATTCATGTGAATAGTAATTATGCCTGTGTAGTGTGATTATGGTATTTGGATACTTTAGTATATCATGTTGAGAACTGTGGTGAGAACGTGAGTGATACGTTAATTAAAAAGGTAGGTTGTGTAGAGATTCCACATAATATAGTTTTCGGACGTTATTTTTGGACCCAAACGAAACCTAGTCGAAAACTTCTGAAATTTATCATTTTCACTCGTAAAGGCATAAAATGAACGTGTACAAAGTTTCGAGAGCTAATTAGAAGTTTGAGGAACTCGTGGGGAGGTAAACGCAAATTTCGAAGAGTTTGCCTATATATAATAGTGGATGAGATTCATTCTCATCCAAAACTCACAAAATATGTAGAGAGAGGAGAGAGAAGGGAGATTTGGTTGCCACGAGCTTGCCGGCGATATAAGACGACCTTTCGTCCGTCAGTTTTTCTCCAGATTTTGTATTTGAACTCGTGGAGGTAAGATCTACGTTTTGATACTACTTAGGCCGTGTTTGGCCAATTTTTGTAAAAATCTTAATTCTAGGAATTTGGGAAGAACATGTATAAACTTGTAGGAATCGTCTCAAATTCGAAATCCGACGATTAATTGACCTCATAGTCGATTCTTCAAAGTTTGGGAGAAATCGCACGAGCTATGAAATTCTAACTTGTGAAATATAGAGAAATACATGTTTTATATTTCGACGACGAAATTGAGATCCGGGCAAAATCCATATGTTAATTGTAGGCCCGTTAATTATGCACGCGCTAAATTGTGAGAAGTATGTCTAAATTTACGCGAGCACGTTGAGTTGTCTATGTGGGTCGAAGGGGAGTCTTATACAAATTCATGCCGGAGTAAGCTTCTCGATGTTTGAGAATTTGAGTAGCGATGGCTACTATATATGGTTGTAGGCTTGGACTTGCCATGACACTCGTGAGGATGTAATGGTTGTAGGCTTGGACTTGCCATTGACATCGCGGTTTAAGGCTTGGACTTGCCGCTACCGGATGAATGCGTATTTTTCTCCCTAGAGACTATTGATATGATTTATGAGATTAAAGCACGTTTTGTCATATATTGCATATGTTAGACTTGTACGCTCAGCATATAGCTGAGCAGTGGAGATGTACTCCATTGCAGGTAAGAAAAAAGACAAGAAGAAGCGTGATGAGTGAGGCCGTTAAAGAACGCCGGGGGAATCACTTGTTTATATTTTTGTTTCTAGTTCCTAAACTGGTATCAAGGAATTGGGTTAATTATGTAATATGTTGTAATAGATCCTTGGATTAGTTCCGTAGTATGGTAATCCTGTATTTGAACGTCTGTGGTTATGTTTTAAATGTTGTAATTCAGTTATGGTTGTGATTGTTGTTAGTGTGGAGAAGCATGAGTTGTTAATTTTCACAACAGGGCTGCCCAGCAGGGGAGCAGTCGACTGGACCCTATGTCAGTTGACTGGATTCCGTGTGATTGAGACACTGAAAGTGAATAGTAAGAGAAGCAATCGACTGGACCCTTCATCAGTCGACTGAACATTGTTGATTTTTGGCTACTGCTTCTCATAATGGTAAAACCAGTCGACTGGATCCCCAAATCAGTCGACTGGATTCTTTTTTGAAATGTTAAATTTTAGTTCTGCATAACACAGTCGACTGGGTTCCCTGATCAGTCGACTGGACCTCTGTTGAGAATTTGGATTTTGGTTTCTGCTAGGAACAGTCGACTGGACCCTAGGCACAGTCGACTGAATCCTCTGTTTTTAAAACTGTGTTCCTTTGGACAAGTTTCAATTGAACAAACTTTTTATAACTCTGATTTTAATGGATTTTAATAATGTTTTCCGCTGCTATTTGACTTTAATGGAACTGGATAAGCCTTGATGGCGTGCCACGTGTCCTATTTCCGCGCGTAGCGGGATGGGTCGTGACAAACTTTTATACTTTTAGATAGTGGTGGGCAGTCAGGGTTAAATTGAACCAAGTTTCGAATTTCAGTTCGGATTGGTACTTTCGATACGATATCCGAAGTGAATAATAGTCATGCAATTCGATTCGGGTAACTGAAGTAATATTTCAATTCGGGTTCGGGTTTCCCTTTTTTCATAAGTTTCGGTTCGGTTTGAAGGACAATGTCCTTTAACAATAACCAAACAGGATATTAGTTCGGATATTGGTTTGGTTTTCGGAATTGTAATGTTGTTCGGGTTTGGGTTAGAAGGGTTCCAGACCATTTACCCACCACTAGTTTAAGTGGCATGGCTCTGAAAATTAAAGGTAATATTGACATTTAGGGTAAATATCACCTAGACCCCCTAAGGTTTGCTCTAATCACACTTAAACCTCCTCACGTTTCACTAATATCACCCCTACACCCCTTGAGGTTTGAAGCGCGTATCACCTAGACCCCTCCGTCAATTCACCATTAAAAAAATGACGGATTGACATAAATAAATACAAAACATAGCCCTAAAAGTTTGATCCTTATGTCATTTTAGTTCTTCTAGTTTCGATTGGGTCAATTTGGTCCCACAGTTTTAAATTGAAGTAATTTGATCTAAATGTCCCTTTCTGTGAGAAAAATTGACAGAATTTACCCACTGTTATGCACAATTATGCTAATAAGAGGGTTGGAAGATTATTGTTCTTTTTTTGCTTTTAAAAAGTGTGACAATATATGGTATGCGAGTAAATTCTGTCAATTTTTCTCACAGAATTGAACATTTGGATCAATTGCTTCAATTTAAAACTTCAGGGTCCAAATTGACCCAATTGAAACTAGAGGGACTAAAATGACACAAGGAACAAACTTTCAACGGTATTTTTGTATTTATTTATGTCAATCCGTTACTTTTTTAATGGTGAATTGACGGAGGGGGATTAGGTGATACGCGCTTCAAACCTCAGGGGGTGAAAGTGGTATTACTGAAATGTGAGAGGGTCTAAGTGTGATTATAATAAACCTCAGAGAGTCTAGATGATATTTATCCTGACATTTATTATGTCTCAATTTTGTGCTTATATTCGTAGCATTAACTTATATCATCTATAAAAAAATAAAATAAATAACCGACCAAAAATTATTTTTTCTTGGAGGCATTGCTTGCTCTTATCCCTGTAAAACTTGGCCAGTCCTAGATGTAACTCCCAGTTTCTCCCCTACGAAGCCTCCCACTTCAAAATTCTACATCTGCCCCTATTATTAATATTTACCTTTTCCATATATAAAATTTTATAAAATTTGTGTTTTGCTAATTTAATTGTAATGAAACAATTATTAGCTTTAACACTTTTTAAAAATAAAAATAAAGAACATAGTAGATCTAAGATTCAATAGCTGGAAGGTAAAAGAGAGGCCACAATGTGTACATAATTCCTATAAGTTGAGCTCATTAGTCTTAAAAAAAAGACATTAGGGACATATTGGCTCTTTGAATGCAAAAATTGAGCTTATATGTAGTTCTGTCCAAAACAGGTTGTGGATATCAGTATCAATTATATATTTAAGAAAGAGACGCTGGTCCTCAAGTTGATAATTGTTTTTCTCTTGGAATGGAATCCCCACCAAGTAATTAAATCAGAATCCTGATTCCTGACCCTTGGAGTTGAGAAGGGATAAAAGCCTTTCAAAATGTACTATTTGTTTACTAATTATTAGGATAATAAGTTTCAATCCAAATTTTGTGTAAAATTTAAAGGGATTATTAAAAATCAGTCTACTTTTAATTAAAATATTAAAGGATAGTCATCTACTTTTTCAAAATAAAAATGATATCAAGTTAAAACTAAAAATTTAAAAACACATCAAATTTTTTATTTTTTTAAAATAAAAAAATAAATTAATTACATTTACCCCCACATCTTCTTCCCCACCACCACCTCTACCAACTGCCACCACCATGGCTGGCCACCACACCGCACCCCGACCACCACCACTACACCACGACCACCAGCCACCCCCACCACAACCTCTCTCTATATATATATATATATACACACATGATTATATATATATATATATTACATATAGCCACCCCCCCCCCCCCAATCTCTCTTTATCTCTTCTCTCTTCTCACCATCACCACCACGGCTCTCATCCCTCATCCACCCCTGCCACTGCAAAAAAAAAAAAAAAAAAAAAAAAAGTTGCAAGTTGGAGCAACTGTCCAAACAGCAGGAGCAACTCACCAAACTTATCGGGAGCAAGTTACCATTCGTTAGGAGCAACTCAGCAAACGAAAAGAGTAAAGTTGCTCCATACGTTTGCTAAGTTGCTCCCGATATGTTTATTGAGTTGCTCTTTCTGTTTGGACAATTGTTCTAAAAATCTACACCTTTTTTTTTTGTGTAGTGGCGATGGTGGATGAGTGAGGTGGCCCGTGGTAGTGATGGCTATGAGAAGAGTGAGACAAGAGATCAAAGAAAAAGAAGAGATATAGAGGTTGGGGGGGGGGGGTGTCACAGCCCGGTCCCACAATAGCTGAACCGGAGCCCGTGGCACGCCACCGAGGCTAAACCAATTCATTAACGTTCCCAAAAATTAGTTTGAAGAACACACGCAGCGGAAAAACAAAACACATTTTTAAAACCAGAGGTTCAGTCGACTGGGTCTGGACCCTCAGTCGACTGAAGAAGGCAGAGAGTTTTCAAAAGGGTTTAATAGCAATTCTAGTCGACTGAGACTAGGGTCAGTCGACTGGGCCTCCAACCTTCAGTCGACTGAATCAGGCAGAATCAAAATAAACACATTAACTTACAGAGGTCCAGTCGACTGAGGCATGGCCCAGTCAACTGCTTTTTCCATAATAAGAAGCAGTAGCTAGCAGGCACAGGGGTTCAGTCGACTGAACACTAGACCAGTCGACTGCTCCCCTGGCAGCAGCCCAATCTGCAGAATTTTAAGTTTTAAAAGCTTCCTAACTTTTACCAAGGATCAACCACTCAAACCAAACTCAATCCAAAGTAATCCTAGCTGTATTAAAACATTTCTAAAGCAGGATTACAACATGTCACTAACTATTACAACGGTTTAAAATCCATTCTATCATACGAAGTTAAACATAAGTTAAAACGATAAAAATTCTTATTACAACATCCTATTGTCCCAAAACTACAAAGTTAACATTCAAGTTGCCTTCTCAAAGAACTCCCAACCCACGTACTCACTTCTCCGATTCCTCGTCAGCATTAACACCTGAAATGGTTATTTGAATAACCACAGATATTCGATTTGCTTAAGCTAAAGCTTAGTGAATAAATCAACATATGCACATGAATGATAAACATATCCGCATTCACATCTCTACAATTCATACTAGTCGCCGAAGACTCACGTGCCCGTCCATACTCCCAATCCGCGACTCCTCGCCAATAAGTCCACGCGAAAGGGTAAGACCCACGATTCTTCTCTTCAATCGCGCGACCTTAATGCCTATATCGGCTCCACAAAATGGCACGATGACCACGTGCTCCTTCTGACCCAAATAAGCAACTTAACATGCTCAAATACATATCACCATGCTCGCGGTAATCAAAACATTTCATCGTGCTATTGGGCCTACTTATCAATATAAATGCCCAATATGAACTACACAAGATATCTCTAAGTATTAATACATGCTATTCAAACATAACATGAATACATATCAAGAAACCATTCCAAAAACATAGTTGAATCACTCACCTCTGATTTACGCTCTTAAACTTCGATTCAAAGAAAACCCGCGTACAAAGAACGTGTAGGAGTCCGTCTAGTAAAGTTCCTATGGATCAAAATTCCATTTATCAACTTTTATGAAAAATTCTAGAAAACAACTTTTTGGAAAACTTAGCCAAACAGGCCCTAACCTATATCAAAACGAAGCTCTTATCTCGAGGAGCTCGAATATGAAATATGGGAGGAAACAAACTGACGGAAGGTCGTCTTTGGCGTCGCAAAGCTCTAAGCTCCAAAATCTCCCTCTAGCCCTCTTTTTGGAATTTAGGTTAGAAGTTATGAAAAATCTAAGTTCATCTCTATCTATATATAGGCAACACTCTCGGGAATTACATTTACCTTCCCACGAGTTTTCAAAACTCCTAATCAGTCTCTAAAACTTTCTATATAGCTTATTCATAGCTTTACGAGTGAAACTTCAAAATTATAAAAGTTTTCGAATAAGTTTCGTTTGGTCGCTAAAACGCGAATTTCTACATGACGTTTCCGAAGTTGCTAATTAGCCTACCAAATTAATAGCGTGTTAATTCGTTCTCACCAGGATACTAAAACTAACAACAGAAATAAATTCTAAAACAGAAAATAATACAGATATTGAAATACACAGGTAAACATTTATTTCCAGATAAACATTTAAAGTATTCCTCAGTGACCGTCTCATATTCGGAGAGACGTCACAACAACAAATCCTCAATCAACACAGTCTCAGAGGGTTCTCTAACACAGACACTCAAATCGACTCGTGAGTCAAAAACTCACTCCAACATGTGCCAAGATGCACAACACATCACATTATCATGAATGACAATATGATACAAATGCAATAACACGAATGCGAGTGTTATAATACTCTCCCCCTTAAAAGAAGTTTGTCCCCAAACTTACGCCGTCTACCAGCATGACTTCTCCCACATGCTTCCCAACACTTGCTGCTTTGTTCACAATTACCATCTCTCCACTACGATGTCACGACTCACAAGGAAAATAAATCTTCAAGTTCGTAAGAAAAATAACTCTTCCGAACTCTGTCTGTATCCACTTAAAGTGTCAATTTTAACACATACAACCAATTAACATTTCTTCTGAGTAAGAATATAAGGATTCAAATAGAACACGTTCATTCCTTTGAGATAACCGATTACACCCAAAATGTCTCATACGCATTCAATCGTACCCTTTTCTGAAACCACAAACTTCCATATGCAACCCAAGAAAATGAGTCATCTCTCTTCACTTCTTCCTCTCTGACCTACACAGTCTGTAACAACCTACATTTTCCATTTAATTTTAAATTACATTTTCATATTTAATTTGTAATTGCATTGTCAAAATTAAATACATGTGGTATTATTTGCTCTTAATGTAATTCTCACATGTTGAAACTTGATTTAGTCACTATTAAAATTCTGTTGGGGCCAAACTGCAATTTATAAAAGTTAGCAACACCTGTGTTAGATTTCAAAACTGTATTTCAAAACGGTGGAAGTATTTCCTTTTGACTCAATCAGTATTTTTATGAAACCAGGAAATCAATTCTTAAGTTAAAATGAATTTCCTGTGTTTTTGTGGTGACCACCGCGCCCCGAAAATACCAATTTATGACCAAAACTGTCCGCGCTGTGCTAAACTTCCACATATTTTGGAAGTGACTGATTGGACATTTGCTTTATTTCCATTTATGGCAACTCATCATTGGATGTGCTTTGGTTGGTTGTGCTTGTAGTGTGTGTGTAATTGTTATGCCATAAGCTAATTTCCCAAACAACCAACACTTGCCCCCTACTAGTCTAACTTGACCCTTCAATTTGTGAGAGTGTATATATACGTATATAGTATATCAGCTCATGTATATGTGCTGTTAATTAGAGGGTTTAAGGATTTGTTAGCTCAATTAAGCTTGCTAAGTGAGTCCTTATTATTTCTTGGCCTCCAAGTTCATCAACTTGCTCCTTCTATATAACTCATACACACTACACTATCACACACATATCTCTATCTGCACAATTAGAAACTGAAGATATTGAGAGAGTTTCAGAAAGGGAAGAGTGAGTTCATATAGAGAGAGAGAGCTTCAAGACTCCATAGCCAAAACTTAGAGTTGATTTCTAATATTGCTAATTCTTTCTCAACATATTCTCATCTCTTCATCTTTGTCAATCTATGAGTATTTCTAACTCACTAAGAATGTAATCTCATACTTATTTGCTGTGTATTGGTTTAATTTTGTCAATCTCCATTGATGATTTTACGTATGAAGTTCATAGCATGAAAACCATGAATTTCTAAACTCAATCAAAATTCGTTTTTAGAGATGAATATGGAAGATTATACATCTTACATGCCATGTTTGAAGTTATAGAGCCTAATTTGTTCATACCACAAAGTATATTAGAAAATAAGTTTTGACATGTTTTAGTTTTTCATAAAATTGGAGAGTTATGATTTGAATCATGTTAAATCGACTTTGGATTCTTAATCCTCATTCAAAAACAAAGAGATCCATATATTATATGACATACATAGTTACAGAATTGGAAATGGGTCAAAAAGACCCCTGTTTTACTGAAACAGAGCAGTTCCACGAAGAAGATGAAGCCTCAGTAAAAACTCGCGCCACGATCGCGCGCGCGAGAATCGCGCGAGCGGCCCGCGCGAGCGATCTTTCGCGCGCGCGAGGTATGCTTCCCCAAGCAGAAAGGAAAGTTTATGTATATATAAAATGGAATTTAGGCAGGTCGCGCAAGAACCCTTTCGCGCGAGCGATCCGCGCGCACGACCTTGGCTTTCTCAGGCAGACAGAAAAGTTTATATTATAAAAGGAAAATTGGGCTTATCGCGCGAGCGGCCCGCGCAAGCGACCTTTCGCGCGAGCGGCCCGCGCGCGCGAATTCTGGCAGTTTCTATTTTTGTCTGTTTTCTGTTAAGGGACTGTTTGGTTCAACTTTTAAGTACTGATAAGGTTCTGTTTGGGAATTTTATTAATACAGAATGCTATTAATTATGTTTGTAATGATTAAAACACTGTATTATGACTTATCAATCCCCGTACGCGTGCTATCTCTTTAATTCAGTATTGTTGCTTAGGCTCAAGTGCATATCATTCATGTGGGGTCAGTGGTACATGCATGTGGGTGTCAGTCTGTGTGGAAAAGAGTAATGGTAGTGTGGAAAGAGTATGAGTTCGAGTTTGTGGTTGTAGTTGTGGTTGTGGTTGTAGTTGTGGTTGTGGTTGTGGCTGTGGTTGTGGTTGTGGTTGAGTTTGTGGAGAGGGTATCTTTGAAATGCGACGGTGGCAAATATGGACACTCCCTGACGCCCATGGAAGCGTTAAAGTGTGTGACGCCGAACTTGGACACTCCCTGGCACCCATGGTAGTGCTAAAGTGTGGCCTACGGACACTCCCTGATACTCGAGTGTGGATACTGCGTGAGAGGTTGCCCCGGTATTTGCATGGCGGATAGGGTATTCAAAGTGTGAGGCATTGGACACTCCCTGGTACCCCGGACCAAAGTGTGAGGCAAACTGGACACTCCCTGGCGCCCCGTTGCTAAAGTGTGGCTATCTTAGTGTTTCAAAGATACCAGGAGTAGGATAGCGGGTTGTTGGGTTTTGTCGAGAGAAAAGAGTCGGTCAGAGGAGATGATGCATCGTTCCCATACACGGTCACATATGTGTGAATTCATCTTTTAAATAATGTTGCAGTTGTTTTCTAAACAAGCTCTTTATCTTAAATATAATTTGTGAATTTAAACGGGTATTGGAAAATGGTAAATGAGTATGTGTTACATTTAAAGTTATGTTTTTAATACTCACCAGCTTCTTGAAGCTGACGACGTTGATGCGTCCTGGACATTCGTGTCCAGGCTTTTCAGGTTATAACCAGGAGGAATCATACGACTATGCTAATTGAGAATGGCTGCTTTTGGAATGAAGAAACTGTTTATTTATTACATGTTTTTTTTAAGTTTTAGATTGGTTTGTAATAAGGTTGACTGTATCAGACATTAAGCTATTGTTTTAATTCAAGGCGGTCTGTGCCTTAGTTGACCCCGTACTGTAATATGTAATAAGTTAGAAAATTTTTGTAAGCCTTGATTGCTTTACTCTGATTATTATGTTTTGTTGTTCGACGTTTGGGACAGAATCGATCCTTCAAACTGTCGCGACCTACGGGTCCATAAAGGAAATTAAACGCTTTCCTTATTTATGCTACGTCGGGGCGTGACACAGTCACTTACAAATCGTCTCGAACCGCCTAGCAATTTATTTCGATTCCATATCTCGAACGAAACCAAAATCGAGCACGAACATCCGTACATATGCCATTAATGCGATGATTCTTCAACCAATTGTTGATACCGTCAAAATGCAATCTCTTATCTTTTCCAACCATGAAACCCTTTGGGTAATACTTACACGCCCAATCTTTCTTCTAAGCCATTCCACAACGATAATCCTCGATATCTATACCCATCATTGTGTCATCTCTTTCCCTTCCGACTTCATCAACCAACTCATCAATATATCCCCATTCATTCAATACCTCTGAATTCCAACTGCAAATCTTTGCTATAATCAAACTTCCACAACTACCCTATTTACTCGAGCAAAGTCAAAATGTCGTAATATCTTATCCTCCAATTATCCTTCCACTTGAACAAGCCGTCGATTTACAAACCAAGGAAACGATAAGAATGTTAATCTAAACCTTTCACTAAACTAAGTACGTTTTCTTATTTTTGTTTTAAAGCAACTTCTCAAATTTCTCGTAAGCTTTTCTTCGATATCTCTTCACTACCATTCCAACAACGTCAATCGTAACAACCACTACCGTTAACAGAACTTGATCCACCTGTTACGCAACACTCCCCGTAACTCCTTCAACCCATGTTCTTCCTATTCAAGATTAAAATATGATTTCTGATATTCTGTCTCTCTTATCGGTGACAATTCGAATTCGTCCTAGTCGTGTCCGAGCTGTATATCTTTCTATCAAAGACTGTCACATCAATCTCAACACATCAGTTCACTTTCACCCCATAACTCATGGAAATCATCCTCACTAATCTTAACACATCTTTCAACTTCATCAATCTAAATTAAATACCGATTTATCTATAATAGTCTCACAATCTCCAGTCTTTCCCTCTACTGAAATCAACATCAAACACCACTCTTGTTCTTCTAATTTCTTTGTAAGTATCTCATAACCCATTCGTTTGCATTTAAAAAAAAAAAACAAAACCTTTATTTCAAATCCACTTCCAGTAGCGATTTTGATCATTACAAAAAAAAAATATTTTAAAAGTCTGAAACCTGTGTCCTTTAGATAATAGATCTGTATTCCAGCTAACCATTTCATTCGCCATTTCCTCCTGCACTATCTCCTCACATAAGCCAACATCCATCCTTGAGATTCCAATAGTCACTTCCCAGTCTCCTTTTTTTTTTCATCGTTCTCAATACCACTTTGATCATTTGCTAATAGTAACCCCAATATTCCGCCGGTAACTTCCTAACAAGACATTACCCTCGCTCAAGCCCATTGCAGTCTTCCTTCTAATTTGACAACTTTCCTTCACATCCATTCTTTTTCTGCATCTTTCTTCCAATTATTGCCTTCACGACATCGTCCAAAATAAAGTTTTCATACATATATATATATATATATTTTTTGTAAAACAAATTCATTTAACCATAGTCGAGATCGTAATTAAGTTCACATACTACTAGTGTCCATCATACTCATACCGTTCATTTACTCATCAAGTACCATCTTTCCAAATCTATATCTTCACGTCCTTATAACCCGACTTCTTCGTCCCCCTCCCCACAGAACTCGTTAAACACGTCATCGCTCAACATCGTCTACTTAATACTCCACCCTCCACTTTCTGAAATGTATTCTCAATTCAATATCCACTTACCACCTCAACGCCTCTAGTGACAACGCGACAATTTTCCTGCTACGCACCACTTGTCTCACCTCTTAACCAATCTCGTAAATTGTTAAACTCCTCATCTCACATATTGTTTCCTTTGCTCTCTTCGTAGTGTTTACATACACTTCTCTCAATCTCATTCATTGCTACCCACCAATATTCAATCTACGTTTCATGTGAACCTCAGATTTACTTGGGAACATCACAAGAGTCAAGTCCGTACCGCACCTATCACAAGTCACACTTGGATTGAGCTGTTGGTTCTTGGTATGAGCTCAATGTCCATGCACCCAATAGTTCTATCAATTCCACGTTCAATCTAAATCTTGAAAGTCACACCAAAATTTTCGTACTCAAACCTCAACCCTCCTTTCTTCCCGATCACTCTGACATCATCTTTCTTCCAAACCAATTAACGTCGCATAACTCATCAAATCTTCGATCGTATTCTCATTGCGGCTATTCTCAAACCCGTATTGACCATTGATAGAAAAAAAATCATCTCGCAAACCAGAGATAATAGATTCAGTTGAGAGATTCCTCAACATCCCACAATACTGACCATAAGATAGGTTGAGAGATTCCTCAACCGTCCACTATCCCAATACTGTATTCAATTCTCAATAATTACCGTAATATAGGTTGAGATCGAGATTCCTCAACCATCTGATATCCACCGTAAGATAGGTTGAGAGATTCCTCAACTATACACCATACACAAAAATATCTATATATATATATATATTTCTTGATGCTTGCTATCCCATCAATTCTGCCGTCGTCCCCGATATACTTATGTCACACACTCTCAAATACTTACATCATAATCGTTAAACAAGTCCCGAAACGATAACTTTCAACAACCACTCGCACTACCTGTATGCGGAAAGTACTTCTCTCAACATGTGAACCACCATCGAACTTCTTCTATTGTTGACCATCCGAATTCCATCTCCACCTCGTGCCCAAAGAAAACTCGTTCCCATTAATTTTGAAAACTTTTACGATTTAAGATTTTGAAAATCCAATGGTTACCAAGATGATATCATCTATCACCTTTGGCAACTCCACAGTGTCTATGGTATACACAGAAGTCTTACCATCATCCAATCTCACTTCATCCCATCACATCTCATATCATTTATGGACTGTGCTATAATCGTTTGGTACCGATAGTGTATTGATATTTCGAACTTCGACCGGTGGAGCCTGAACATTCATCTAATCTCGTTCACTTACGACTTGAACGAAATTTCCCTACCTTATCCACTATCTGATCCATTCTCGAATGTAGTGATAACTCTCTTATCGGGTCAACCATAACTTTTCAAATTTTCGTCCTGATAAGAACAAATGCATAATAACTATGCATGCTATGCCACAAGATATATATATGTGCACAGATCATCAACACAATCAACAAATGCAAGACATGAAGCATTTCTTCAATGATAACAATTATCTTCATAATTACACGCTCCACTCGACGTCACTCAACAAATATAATGGCACTCGTTCCCAAGGCTCTAAACTTATGCT
Source organism: Hydrangea macrophylla (assembly GCA_033977485.1). NCBI lineage: Eukaryota > Viridiplantae > Streptophyta > Magnoliopsida > Cornales > Hydrangeaceae > Hydrangea > Hydrangea macrophylla. The sequence goes on along the minus strand of CM066988.1, from coordinate 109,532,194 downwards.
CTGATACCACTAAATGTCACAGCCCGGTCCCACAATAGCGGAACCGGAGCCCGTGGCACGCCACCGAGGCTAAACCAATTCATTAACGTTCCCAAAAATTAGTTTGAAGAACACACGCAGCGGAAAAACAAAACACATTTTTAAAACCAGAGGTTTAGTCGACTGGGTCTGGACCCTCAATCGACTGAAGAAGGCAGAGAGTTTTCAAAAGGGTTTAATAGCAATTCCAGTCGACTGAGACTAGGGTCAGTCGACTGGGCCTCCAGCCTTCAGTCGACTGAATCAGGCAGAATCAAAATAAACACATTAACTTACAGAGGTCCAGTCGACTGAGGCATGGCCCAGTCGACTGCTTTTGCCATAATAAGAAGCAGTAGCTAGCAGGCACAGGGTTTCAATCGACTGAACACTAGACCAGTCGAGTGCTCCCCTGGCAGCAGCCCAATCTGCAGAATTTTAAGTTTTAAAAGCTTCCTAACTTTCACCAAGGATCAACCGCTCAAACCAAACTCAATCCAAAGTAATCCTAGCTGTATTAAAACATTTCTAAAGCAGGATTACAACATGTCACTAACTATTACAATGGTTTAAAATCCATTCTATCATACGAAGTTAAACATAAGTTAAAACGATAAAAATTCTTATTACAACATCCTATTGTCCCAAAACTACAAAGTTAACATTCAAGTTGCCTTCTCAAAGAACTCCCAATCCACGTACTCACTTCTCCGATTCCTCGCCAGCATTAACACCTGAAATGGTTATTTGAATAACCACAGATATTCGATTTGCTTAAGCTAAAGCTTAGTGAATAAATCAACATATGCACATGAATGATAAACATGTCCGCATTCACATCTCTATAATTCATACTAGTCACCGAAGACTCACGTGCCCGTCCATACTCCCAATCCGCGACTCCTCGCTAATAAGTCCACGCGAAAGGGTAAGACCCACGATTCTTCTCTTCAATCGTGCGACCTTAATGCCTATATCGGCTCCACAAAATGGCACGGTGACCACGTGCTCCTTCTGACCCAAATAAGCAACTTAACATGCTCAAATACATATCACCATGCTCGCGGTAATCAAAACATTTCATCGTGCTATTGGGCCTACTTATCAATATAAATGCCCAATATGAACTACACAAGATATCTCTAAGTATTAATACATGCTATTCAAACATAACATGAATACATATCAAGAAACCATTCCAAAAACATAGTTGAATCACTCACCTCTGATTTACGCTCTTAAACTTCGATTCAAAGAAAACCCGTGTACAAAGAACGTGTAGGAGTCCGTCTAGTAAAATTCCAATGGATCAAAATTCCATTTATCAACTTTTATGAAAAATTCTAGAAAACAACTTTTCGGAAAACTTAGCCAAACAGGCCCTAACCTATATCAAAACGAAGCTCTTACCTCGAGGAGCTCGAATATGAAATATGGGAGGAAACAAACTGACGGAAGGTCGTCTTTGGCGTCGTAAAGCTCTAAGCTCCAAAATCTCCCTCTAGCCCTCTTTTTGGAATTTAGGTTAGAAGTTATGAAAAATCTAAGTTCATCTCTATCTATATATAGGCAACACTCTCGGGAATTACGTTTACCTCCCCACGAGTTTTCAAAACTCCTAATCAGTCTCTGAAACTTTCTATATAGCTTATTCATAGCTTTACGAGTGAAACTTCAAAATTATAAAAGTTTTCGACTAAGTTTCGTTTGGTCGCTAAAACACGAATTTCTACATGACGTTTCTGAAGTTGCTAATTAGCCTACCAAATTAATAGCGTGTTAATTCGTTCTCACCAGGATACTAAAACTAACAACAGAAATAAATTCTAAAACAGAAAATAATACAGATATTGAAATACACAGGTAAACATTTATTTCCAGATAAACATTTAAAGTATTCCTCAGTGACCGTCTCATACTCGGAGAGACGTCACAACAACAAATCCTCAATCAACACAGTCTTAGAGGGTCCTCTAACACAGACACCCAAATCGACTCGTGATTCAAAAACTCACTCCAACATGTGCCAAGATGCACAACACATCACATTATCATGAATGACAATATGATACAAATGCAATAACACGAATGCGAGTGTTATAGGGGGGGGAGTGGTAGTGGTAGTGGTGGAGTAAGATGTAGATTTTAGAGCAATTATCCAAACAGAAGGAGCAACTCAATAAACGTATCAGAAGCAACTCAGCAAATGTATGGAACAACTTTACTCTTTCCGTTTGGTGAATGCTCCCTTCGTTTGGTGAGTTGTTCCTAATAAGTTTGGTGAGTTGCTCCTGCCGTTTGGACAGTTGCTCCACCCTGCAACTTTTTTTTTTTTTTAATTTTCTGCAGTGGCAGGGGTGGATGAAGGAGGAGGGCCGTGGTGGTGATGGTGAGAAGAGAGAAGAGATAGAGGGAGGTTGGGGTTGGGGGTGGTGGTGGCCACATATAAGATATATATATACTCATGTGTATATATATATAGAGAGAGAGAGAGAGGTTGTGGTGGGGGTGGCTGGTGGTCGTGGTGTGGTGGCGGTGGTGGGGGTGTGGTGTGGTGGCCAGCCATGGTGGTGCCAGTTGGTGGAGGGGGAGGGGGAGGGGGAGGGGGAGGGATGTGTTTTTAAATTTTAATCTTAACTTGATTTCTTTTTTATTTTGAAAAAGCAACTGACTGTCTTTTAATATTTCAAATAAAAATGACTGATTTATAATAATCCCAAATGTAAAAGTCAGTTTATATATATATTTTAAATTTAAAAAAATATCATATTTTTGTGTAAAATTTAGAAGTATTCCACTAGGTGCCAAGCGGGTTGTTGCCCAATTGGCATAGCCTCTCTCTTTCCAGTGGGAAAGAAGATGGTTTAAATTCCTATCGGGGATTCTAGTTGATTGCTTCCAGTTATTTTTCAGTTGGAATGAGTAGCCCTTGTTGGGCTTTGCTGTGGGCTAGTGTGGGGCTTTGGAGTTAGGTTGGGGCTGGGGTGTGCATGCGTGTGGGTGTGTGTGTATACGGTCCGGATCCAGGTAAGTATATATATATAGTATTCCACTAGGTGACATATGTCTCATTTCATATATTGATAATAATGTAGAATAGGATACATATCACCCAATGGATACCTGAGTAAGCAAAAATGGGTGAGCAAAAAATGCTCTCGAGTTAGAAATAGAATGGAAACTTTAATAGGATAGAGCGTCTCCTGAGAAAATAATGGGTAATAATAATGCACTCTTTTCACTCGTAGCGTTTACTTGAATTCCGCAAGTAGGTTCATTGTCCACAGTCCCCACATTGATAGCCTTGCAAGTATGTGTGTTTGAGTTAGGGGTGTCATTTGGAACGGAAATTCTGATTTCGATCCAAAAAATTCCGATTTTGGCACCAAAAATTGAATTCAGAATTCCAAATTCTCAAGAAAAAAAAATCAGATCGGAATCGGATTTGTTTTGAGAATTCCAAAAATATGTTTTTCGAAAAAATCTGAATATTTTTTCGAAAATTTGGAAGAATGTGGACTTGTTTGTTCCACAACGAATAAAAAGAAAAAGGAGAGAGAGTAGGGGACTCTCTATAAAAGCATGACTTACCCTGATAATAGTATTTGTATTCCAAAAATTTCAAAAATTATGAAAATTTTCGATTCCAATTCCAAAAATTCTGAAAATTTCTAAAGAATTCCGATTCCAAAAATTTCCGAAAATTCCAAAATCGAAAAGGAAAATGAAATTCTGAAAAAATTGAAACAGAAATCGGAACACCTATTTAATTTCCAAAATTTTTTGAATTTTTTCTGAAAGAGATTATTCTGATCCGTTCCGGCCGAAACACACCCCTAGTATGAGTTTGAAGTGTTTACACAATAATTTCTAGGATTACTCTTTCACTAGTACATCCATGCTCTCTCTCTCTCTCTCTCTGAGTCTCTGGTAAACTCTCTCTTTGATCCAATGCGTCTCTCTCTCTCTCTCTCTCTCTCTCTCTCTCTCTCTCTCCAGATACATGTACATAGATACATTGTAATAATTGTGAGTTTTGATATGCTTGAGGTTTGATTTTCGAATTTTGGAGTTCAATTGTAATTATAGATGTAAATTCTCACTTGCATGTTAAATTGTCCCAAACGATCACTCAAAATTTGGATTTCCAAGTTGTTTTAAGCACATCTACTGCCATAATCTTGTTCATGCATGCCCCACTTTTTTTTTTGTTTTTTGTTTTGTTTTGAGGATTTCTTATCAATTGATAGAAGAAAGCACATTTTGACAATAATGAGTAATACAATGATTCCCAAATTTTGTATTCTAAATGTGATTTTGAATTCATTTGATAATAGAATCACCTTTCAATAATAATTAGGACCACTTCAATTTCCTGCAATGAAAATTAAGTGGGTGACGTTTACATTTGAGATATAAATTTGGGAAGTATAACAATACACTTTGATAAATCTGGTTTCTGATCCGTTCAGGGTTTGATTTTAGAATTAGGAGTTCAATTGTGACCAAAAATTGTTACTCTCACTTGCATGTTAAATGATCCTTAGTTATCAATAAAAATTTGGATTTTTCCAATTTGTTTTAAGCACATTTACAGGTATGATCTTGTAAATGGTTTGATCTTGTTTCTTGTATATATATATATATATATATATTATGCATGTGTCAGGGGACGAAGCTACCTTATGATCATTGGGGGGACACGACCCTAACTTTTAAAATCTACTCATTTATCCTATATATTTGAGATTATATGCATTTATGCCGCCACTCAACTTTTTAAATTTATTACTTGCTGATGATGCCAAAAATTGGTAAGAGTAAAGTGGAGCAGATTAAGGAAAAAAGAGAGACTATATTTTTTGTATGTGGTTCGGCCCTGTTAATGAAGGAACCTATGTCCACGGCTGTGTCTGAGCACGTTCACTATACTGTAAAAGAGCCGGGGGCCTGTGGTGAACCAACAAGTTTGGAGCAACCGTAGGCTGACTGGGCATGTTGATGAATGCTATAGAGGTGCTGTGTAGACTGAAAAGTCGGCCCCTTCAATGGGGGGTGAGAGGTCTCTTTTATAGATGTAAGAGACCTACTCGTACATGGATAAGGAAATATAATCCAATTAGGACGTGATTGACACCAATCAAGTAAGTTTCCTAATTGTATTAGGATTGTTTGACATTAATTGTGGGGGTTTCCTAATTGGATTAGGAAATAGTTTGCACTTTCCATTAGTCTTCTAGCTTGAGTAGGAAACTGCCCGTAATGCTCGGGATCATGCTTGTGGGCCCGAATAAGCTGTTCCTGTAGTGGGATGTACCTGTGCGGTCTTCCCGACTTGTTGGCCAGGTCATGGATGAACCGTCCGGGAGGCATCAGGTGGACCAAACCGCTCGGAATGATGCTTGTCAGTAGTTGCAAAATAGAACCACTCGGGCATGGGCTGATTTTGGGTGTATCAGTTGCCCCCCATTTCCAAGGTTGGTTGGATGCTATATCGGGACAAGTTTGGAAATCTTCCTGATACCAGTCTGAGTGCTCGGGGAAGCTGCCTCGGGGCTTCTGAGCCTGGTGAGTCCTCAGGAACTGGCTGAGAGTTGAGACCCAGCCTAGCTCGGGACCTTTAAATGCTCGGGAACTGACCGGGAGTTGAGACCCGGCCTAATTCGGAGTCTTTGAATGTTTTAGCTCCCAGGATGGTTATCTTCTACCCGAAAACCTTCGTCAAGGTTGTAGGCAAAAGAATTTGACCATGTTGGAAAAGCCGACCTAAAGCGTATTGCTTTAGTCAAGACTATTGGGAAAAGAGCTCGACCATATTGGTGGAGCCGACCTAGAGCGTGTTGCTGTAGGGTCCTTTTTGCTCCTCTATCGCGGGCTAACCTAAGAGATTTTAGTCACCTCTATCATCGGTTTGGACCTAAGTGGAGTTAATGCCTCTGAGTACTGTAAGTGCTCGGGCTGTCCAAGATTTTGACTTGGTTATCTGTGAGGCCTGTAGATACCCGGTGTGATTGCCTGTTTAGTTCATTGCGCCGTCTTGCCCCCCAAGCTTTCGCTATGACGAGGTTCTTACAGAGGCTATGACTGTAGGTAACTGACCTGGAACATGGTGGTTTCAGGGTCTTTTGAAGCTTGCCATCATCAGCTACCTAGGGGGTTTGTCCCCATCGTCGGTTGGACCTAAGCGAAACTTGTGGCCCGAGGTCTTTGTATGCCTCGGGGTTAGGCCTGAGGTCTTTATATGCCTCGGAGTTAGGCCCGAGGTCTTTGTATGGGCTCTCTGACAATCTGTGGAGCCTCAGGGGGTTGGATCAGGCAAGTACCATTGTAGTCGGGCTCATCTAGACCTACGGAGACAGGAGGTCGGATCAGGATCGTCGGGCTCCTGATTTCTCTGTGCTGAAGACAAAGTTGGAACTACTTGATCCTAATCGATGTGAACTGGAGGTCGGGTCAGGGCTGCCTGACTCAAACCAATGTGAACTGGAGGTCGGGTCGGGGGCTGCCGGACTCAGACCGCTGTAAACTGGAGGTTGGGTCGGGGCTGCCGGACTCAGACCGCTGTGAACTATCAGAACTATCAGAACTCCCAGGCTGATCTCGCTTTCGCTTACTTCTGGAAGACTCGTTGCTTTCTTGCCTGGTGTCTTTGGTCTTTAGAAATTCTTCAGTGTCAATGTATTTTCCAACTCTTTCTGCGAGTTCAACCAAGGTTACCAGTTGGTTTCTATGAGACGACGTGGCGCATTTAGTGTGTTGAACTCCTGAGCAGAAGGCTATAATAGCGACGGTTTCATCAAGATCATAGATGTTGAGCTTCTCTTGATTAAACCGGCCGGTGAACTCCTTGAGGGTCTCATTATCCCTTTATATGACTGTCAGTAGCTGCATGTCAGGCTTTGGCCATTCATGCATACTGATGAACTGGTTGATGAACTTCTTGCTGAGTTGCTTGAAATTGCGGACCGATCGGGGCTCCAAGGAGTAGAACCATTGCACGGCCGGGCCTTTCAAAGTGCTGGGGAAGGCTAGGCAGTGTAGTTCATCGGAGTTGGTGGCTAGGGCCATCTGAGCCTTGTAGGTCCGGACATAGTCGACCGGGCTTCCCGAGCCATTATAGAGATTTAGGCGAGGCTGCTTAAATTTACGTGGGATGGCAAACCTCGTGATCTGGCTGGAGAATGGAGACTCTGTCTCGGTATTGGCCTGATTCTGAGCACGGTTTTGACCAAGCTTTTTGGCCACTCCGTCAATTTGATCCTGCAAGTCCTTGATTCGTGCTTCCACTCCTTCCCGACCGGTATCTGAGGGGTTGGTCGGGTCGGTGAAAGAGGCTTTTTCTTTATGGCAGTGTACTTTTCTCTGGGATCGGGCTTGACTATGACTCCGGTTCATCGTGCGCCCAGGGATAACTCGGCTCTTGACCGAGTGACCCTGGACTGATTCCCGGGCCATATGCTCCTGTCTTTCCTCTCGGGCAGTACGCCTATTGTCGATGTCTCTAGCATCCTCAACGGGGTACGGGTTGGCTCGGGCACGTCGTGTGGTCAAGATCGGTTCCCGACCGTGCGCAACATTCCCGAGTCATTTCCCAGCCACTGGAGGACGGTTTTGCTGGGCCAGCAGGGCTTCGATCTGTTGTTGGATTTGATGATGGCCCTCCAAGAGTTGTGTGAGGGTCGCGGTGATCTGCTCAGATGTCATGGCTGCCGCAGCCGGTGTCGGGGCCGGAGGAACATCCCAGTTGGACTGCTGACCAACCTTCTTACCCTTCTTCGGTGGCATGACGATCAGTCAAGAGATTTGTTGATGAGAAGACTTATCGGTTCCCACACACAGTGCCAAGCTGATGATGCCAAAAATTGGTAAGAGTAAAGTGGAGTAGATTAAGGAAAAAGAGAGAGACTATTTTTTTGTATGTGGTTCGGCCCTGTTAATGAAGGAACCTATGTCCACGGCTGTGTCTGGGCACGTTAACTATACTGTAAAAGAGCCGGGGGCCTGTGGTGAACCAACAAGTCTGGAGCTACCGTAGGCTGGCCGGGCATGTTGATGAATGCTATAGAGGTGCTCTGTAGACTGAAAAGTCGGCCCTTAAATGGGGGGTGAGAGGTCTCTTTTATAGATGTAAGAGACCTACTCGCACGTGGATAAGGAAATTTAATCCAATTAGGAAGTGATTGACACCAATCAAGTAAGTTTCCTTATTGTATTAGGATTGATTGACATTAATTGTGGGGGTTTCCTAATTGGATTAGGAAATAGTTTGCACTTTCCATTAGTCTTCTAGCTTGAGTAGGAAACTGCCCGTAATGCTCGGGATCATGCCTGTGGGCCTAGATGAGCTGTTCACGCGGTGGGATGTGCATGTGCGGTCTTCTCGACCTGTTGGACGGGTCGTGGATGAACCATCCGGGAGGCATCAGGTGGACCAAACCGCTCGGGATGATGCTTGTCAGTAGTTGCAGAATAGAACCGCTCGGGCATGGGCTGATTTTGGGTGTATCACTTGCTATTGTATCCACTTGTACTCCTCTTGAATTTTTATATTTACCCCTTCTAAACTCAGAAATCTCACTTTGATTTTTGAATAGTTCTGAATTTTCCCCAAACAATTATCTTATTTACTCAATTAGTCGGAGTATAGAAATCCTTATGGATATCCCTGTTAAAATATTCTATGTTTTACATGCAAAACTAATAGGGGAAAAAAAGTATATAAATACAACGTGTTTAAAAGGAGTTTTTGCAGAGCTTTTCTTTAAATTGGATATTATTTAATGAAAAATTCTTCTTATTTCGATTTTGATTTTATCGTTGTGTTATTTATTATTAATTTTTTTTAAATACTGATTGACCGACTATTGAGTAGATAAATATGATGTCGGAACAGGGTTTGGACATTCTGCCATTGCAACTCAAGATGTAAGTGTCGTCTTGTTGTTACATATACTGCAGTATTGAATATACGCACGCAAGCATACGAGTCGGGTATTCGTTATCTAGCGAAATAACCCAACGGATCGTCGAACGGTGTTGTTAATGAACTGCTGCTCCTTGTTAGCCTTCGTGTACTCTCTTGTGCTTCATATAGTCATGGAAGATGCTACTACAGCGGTCTTCGTCAATGTCACGCGCTAAATCCCATGGCTCCAATGGTGATGGCTTTAGAGAGAGAAAACCGTGAGAGATAGAGGGGAAAGAAAGAGAGATAGCCGGCCTCCTAGAGTTGTATTGTGTGTTACCCTAATATGTGTGTGCAATGTAAATATATATAGGCACACACTCTAGGTCACCAAGCCAAGGCCCATTGGACCCGGTCCAATATATGTGGGTGCACTAAATGACCCATAAATTCTTACATCTCCCACTCACCAACATAGGGCTAGTACTAAAACCAATCTCTCGAAACAGAACTTCTCATCTCTTCATACAGGGAAATAGAACGTGCGACCTTACGAAAAGAAAGTACAGCGACAGGAGTGTAATGCCAAATCATCACCATAACCAGCAAGACACATCTCTCGAAATCTTCTTGTGTATGCCTTAGACGATTCAACCACATCGAACACAACATTCTCAATCCCTCGGTGAAAAGAAGTGCTACACTACCTCAATGTAATGTACTCATGATATATCAGTAACAAAATACGATTGTCGTAGGCCTGCTAATGAGTCACAAAAACATGGTGTGTTATTGAATGGTCTTCCTTGAGCTCACATGTCAATCCAACTAACTTGACCGCTTGCCTAGACACACCCCATAGAACAGAATTATCTCATCGTCCTAGGATAGCATGCTAAAGTAGCTATCATCAAGTGTCCTCTTCATGACATAGTCTCAAGTCGTGAAGGCAACCAGACTGTAGGATAACCATTGTCTTGGATATGGTACGTGGCTCACATGACAATGAAGAGGAATCCATTCACTGCTCCACAGTCGATCGCAAAAGCACATACAGTATGATATGTATGCTATGGCGTTCTTCCATAAAAATGGGCATGCCACTCTGTGTTTGGAAAAACAAGTAACGTCATACGAATCTTAGTCTAGACTTCACATAAAACGTCTAACCTGAGTTTTTCAGCACAGTCGCCCATCTTGGTGCCCATTTGAAAACTCACATTCGGCTGTAAATAGGCTACATAGAGTCGTGGGATCTCTCTATGTTCGACCAAATATAGAGGTCTCATCTTAGCTCCATCTAAGGCGACATATAGAAATAATAAGGGTTTATATCTAGCTCGCTGTTCTTACACTGTGTAGATATAAGTGTTCAAGCTCGCTTTCTAAGCGCTATAGACACATATGTCCTAGCTAGCTATCTAAGCACTATGAACACAAATGTCTCATCTTGCTCTCCATCTAAGCGCCATGGATACACATGTCCTAGTTCACTATCTCGGCGCCAAGGTGAACCACCCGTGTGAGCAAGTCAATTCAAGTCCGGTGGCATATTAGAAATGTGCATCCGTTCCACTTATAACAAATATATATATAGAAATCAACTAGTTTATAAAAACTTGAATAATTCAAGACAACTTCCCTTTGCGCAAACTATATCTCATATATGACAAAAAAAGAATGTCTACGTGCTAGAATAGCTTTGAGATCTTTTGCATATGCTCAGGTGTCACACCCGTTCCAGAATTTTATGGTTTTAGCATGCATGTTTGGAATTTTATGAATTATCAATGTTATTTGATAACGGTGGGAGAGGTTGACTATGGGTCAACGATGAGGTGTCAATGAAGACACGAGAACATGGTACTTCATGTTGTATTGGCATGGTTAAATGAAATTTATGTGATTTGAATGTTATTTGACTTTTCTGGTATTTCATGAATAATGAATTATACCTGTGTAGTGTAATTTCTGGTAATGTCGATGTTGTTAAATATCATTTAGAGAACTGTGGTGAGAATGCAAGTGTCATGTAATATAAAAGGTAGGTTGTGTAGAGATTCCACAGAATTTAGTTTCTGAATGTAATTTTGGACCCAAACGAGACTTAGTCGAAAACTTTTATAAATTTTAGTTTTCACTTATAAAGGCATAAAATGGACGTGTGCGACGTTTCATGAGTTAATTAGAAGTTTTGAGAACTCGTGGGGAAGTAAACGTGATTCCCGAAGAGTTTTTCTATAAATAGGTGAGGGTGAGTTTGCATTAGTTGCAAAACTCATATAATATCTTGGGAGAGGAAAAAGAAAAAGGAGATTTGATCCCTTGAGCTTTGCGACGACGATCGGTGACCCTTCGTCTGTCAATTTTTCACCAGATTTTATATTTGGACTCCTCGAGGTAAGAGCTTCATTTTGATATCTCTTAGGCCTTGTTTGGTAATGTTTTTTTGAAAAGTTAATTTTAAGAAATTGGGCAAAACGTGTCTATACTTGTAGGAATCGATTAAGATCGGAGATCCGACGTTTATTTGGTCTCCTAGTACTTCTCCTGAAGTTTGAGAGCTATAGCTCAAGGTATGAATTCCGAACCTTTGTAATGTAGACAATTTTGGATGTTTTAGATATTTTGTATGAATTGTGATCCGGGCAAAATTCCTGTGTTAAAGTAGGCCCCTTAATTTTAGCGAGTATGTATCAAAAAGCACAGTGATATGGTTATGTGAGTATGCTAAATGTCTACGTGGGTCAAAGGGGTTCCAAAACTGGTGGATGGTATAATTTCACGCCGGTGCATGCCTCTCGATGTTTGAGAGTTTATAGTAGTGACGACTACTTGCTTGGTGTGGGAAGTGACCAACCAGAACAGATGGATGCAATGGTTGAGTGATCCTTGGCTAACCATTGGCATCGCGCTTTAAGATTTAAGACTTGCCGATATACTAGGTGAATGCGTATCTCTCTCCCCGGAGACTAAATTATGTGATTTAGATGTTTAAAACATGAATTACCTCATATGCATTTGTTTAGAATTGTACACTCAGTATATAGCTAAGCAGTGGAGACTTCCTCCATTACAGGTGAAAAGAAAAAGGGCAAGAAGAAGCGAGAAGAGTAAGGGCGAGGAATGCCAGTGAATTCACACTTGTTTATACTTTTGTTCTATTCCGAACTTGAAATAAGGATTTTAGAAAGTTGTAATGTATTGTAATAGAATCGTGGGCTAGTTTTGTAAGTATTGTAATCACTGGTAAACTTTTGTAGTTATGTTTTAAATCATTGGTTTACTCCTGTGTTTGCGTTGGTTTAGAATCGGAGGACCTAAGCTTGAATTCTGCAGAATACTTAGTGTGCTGATGCGAATCTGTCGACTGGTATTTGATTCAGTCGACTGGTATTTGATTCAGTTGACTGGATCACTGTGTTGAACTGAACACTGCTTTGATATGTTTGGGGATCAGTCGACTGGGTTGAGAAAACAGTCGACTGGATGATGCCCCAGGGCAGGTGATTCTGCTTGAATAGAGTATCAGTCAACCGGACAACTTCAGTCGACTGATAAATTTAGGCACCAGTCGACTAGGTCCCCGACACAGTCGATTGGACCAGGCTGTTGATCTTTTAAACTTTCTGTTTTAGATTTCCAGTCGACTGGGTCCCCGATACAGTCGACTGGACCTCTGCTTTCAAAACTGAACTCTTTTTGGAACCTTTCCAATTGGGAAATTTTTTTTATAACTTTGATTTTAAATGAATTTGACTACCCTCTACCCTCACTCCCAAATCATACACGAAGAGAAGAAGAAGAGGTAAGCACCAATTTTATTTTCCTTTCCTCTACATGTACATATGTATACACAAATACACAGTCAACCAAACAGAGCCTTAAGCCCTTCCATGGCAGTCCACCATTAAATCTCCATTTGAGCTTGGATTTACAACCATCACCAAAATGTATAAAACCTATGTCAAAAGATCCGTATCAGACCCATTATACTCCTCCCCTAAGGGCGGTCTTGAACAATTCATAGTCAATAGTCACGAATTTATGATTTTTCTCCTTAGACCCACTTTCGGTTTTATCCGAAATTCGTACAAAATACTTAGATTTGAGAACTCAAATTTATGTAGTTGGATCCAGCTCGTCGAGGCGATCAATTTTCATATAGGACTTGCCTATTTTCATTAAGGAATGAGAAAGTTAGGGGTATAAATGTGTTTATGCATAAATATATGTTATACGTATATACGGTTTTTCTCTCAAACGGGCGACCTTCTTTTAAATAACCATCGGACTTGTTTCCCACGTGAGTGAGAGTGGGCCCAGAGAGAGAGGCTGATATGTATAGAGAGAGAGAGATTAAGGGATAAAAAAAAAGAAACAAAAGAATAGGAACAGACAGAGAAGGGCGACGGGAGAGAGAGACAGTGGACGGGCGACAGACGCGATTTTCGGCGAGAATAGGTGAAATCCGACGTCCCAGTTCCGGCGAGTTCCCCATTGTAGGTTTTCTTCTCTATCTTAGTCCTAATCATTCTCTTTCTCTAAAACTAGGGCTGGGTTTGACAAATTTGACAAAAATTAGATGATTCTCTAGCTTTAGATTTGTATATATATGCACATACATACAGGCAGATGCAAGAAGACTTGGGAAAATTTTACAATCTGTCCCCCTACATTCGTTGCATACACGCATACACTAATAACTCTGATCTGACAGCAATTAAAGAAAAAAAAAACTTGTTGCCAAGGAAGGTTCTATGGTACTGTTCATTTCCTTGCAATCAAAAATGACCAACAAGCTACTATTGATGAAAATTCACTTCAATCTAATCGGAACTTGTTGAAACCAAAGACATGGCCTTAGTTTAGATAATCCTATTCCCTGCAGAAACATAAGGTTGTGACTGGCTTCTGAAGTACAAACTTGCATTTTTCTTTTTCTCTCCCAAACATAGCATTACCTATTATTGCATTCTGAGACCCAAATGGAAAATATAAAGGTTGTGTTCAATTTTACTCAATATTCAGGAGGTTATTTTGGGAACATTTAATATCAATATAAAGTAGAAACATGAAGACCAAAGATTATACTAACAGATACTGCTACATTAGACCTCACCTAATTTGATTTCTGAAAGCTATCCATGATTAAAAATTGAAATTTTTTTAAAATGAGAGAGCATATATATGAGGCAGAAATCATAGGTACCATGTAATTTGACAGGTATTTTTAGGAACAAACAAGGCATGAGGCTTGTTTCATGACATAAAAGCAGAGTGCTTTTTGCATATAAAGGGAACCTTTTCCTTTTCATTTATGCGCTCTCTGCACTATTTAGAATAATCAATTTGAAGGGTTAAACTTGATTGAATGCTGGATCTCTCTCTCTGGAACAGATTTCTGTATAATTTGGCTAGCACATAGCTTCTAATATCCAAGTAGCTATTGTAAAAACTCTCAAGCACCAGTTTCCAAGTAGCTATTGTAAACAAAGGGTTTATTAAGTTCAGTAGCTACATTTCCCCAAGTTAGAAAAAAAAATTTAGTTCAGTAGCTATCTATTGAGTTAGAAGACTCACATGTCATCTTATATGTATCTCGTCCAAGTTCATTTCTACTACCAAAATAAAATGTTTTGTTTGGAATCTTGAGTTGGGTAATGAGGATGCTATTCTTATTTTGTTTATGGATTTATTCCCAATGCATAAGGCGGTATCTAGGATTTTTCTTGCAGATTTTAAGTTACTGAGTAAGTGATAGCCTAACACCTTCAAATTTCACGCAGAATCGCAGGTAGCGCGCAACCATTTATGACCCAAAATAAACAATATGATGATCTAATTGTAGTCACTTTTCTAAGTTTTCTTGCTTGCACTAAATTATATATCATCCTTTGCATATTTACATCTTCTTTACATCTAAACTAAGTCACAAAATTGCAATATACAATTATTCCTTTTTGGTTTCATTCAAGTATTGCCTTTTTGGACACGCAACTACAAGAGTTACATGCAAACCACTATATCCAGTCAAAGTGAAGGTGTTGGGGTAATTTCACAGTTACCTGCCATATATCCAGTCAAACTTATTATTATTGCTTTCATGAACTTATTCTTTTATTTCTTAAGTGCAGATGGAAATGTCTTCCTCAAGTGCTGATGGTAGTAGCTTTGGTGATGCAGTGGATCTACGATACCGTAATAAGCTTTGTCAATGCGGCCAAAGGTGTGCAATTAAAATAACCGAGTCTAATGAGAAAAACAACAAAGGGAAACTGTATTATGTTTGCCCTAATGGCACATGCAAAATGTGGAATTGGTGTAGGCCTATATCCCCAATTCTACCTCCAATGTCCACAAGCCTAGTACTTCAGCAAAACGCGGATCAAGTTGAGAGAAACTGGCTGGTTGAAGAAGTTTTTGAGTTAAAGAACCGCGACAGAGAACTTTCTGGAGAATTAAAAGTGTTTGAAGCAAAGCAAGGCATGATCAAATTTTTGTTAACTGCAAGCATTGTGTTGTCCATCTGTGCCATTGTAATAACAGTATTTAGAGTTGCATGAATAGTTATGTAGTTGGGTATTTTGGGCAATTGAACAATGTAATCTGGTATTTTTGAATTGCTATGTTTTGGGCAATTGAACAATGTAATTGGATATTTTGGAACTTGTATTTGGGCGTTATGAACTATGTATTTTGTAAATGTAATGTGTATATAATGGAGTATTTTGCCATGTATTGTCAGTTGGCACTAGGATCCACAACATACACCGATAATAATATAATTTCACAACACAGTTGGCATAAACCAATAATAATAAAAATCCACAACATATTGTTCATACACCAATAATAATATAATTCCACAACACAGTTGGCCTAAACCAATAATACCAAAAATCCACAACATAGTTTTGCCTACACCAATAATAACATCTATAAAAAATTATTACATAGTTCAAATCAAAACCAGTCCTAATCAAAGTAAGTCAATCCATCCAAATCTTGAGTTGTATCATCTGCACTTGAATCTTTATCTGCCGCAACAGATCTGCATGGAGCAAATAATAAAAACAAATAAGTCATTGATACACTTAGTAGGAAAAAAATAAATAAATAAATTGTAATTAATGATTCTTACCGATCTTTCCGATTTGGGCAATTTCTTTTATCATGGGAAACACCAACTTCACCGCATCCATTGCATTTCCTCCCTTTATATTTTTTGGCCCTCCTCAGTGCCTTCTCTTTTCCTCCCTTTAATCTGCTACCACACCCTTTAGCCCGTACTTGAATAGGTTCATGGTAACTTTGCCCAACACTTTGGGAGTGCCGTGCACTTTTGCTAACACAAATACTTTGGGAGAATTTTGTACTTGTTCCAATACCAATCTGTGTACCACACCCAATCATTGCATTAATTTTTTCCACTGCTTGATCAACACTATCAGTGTAAACTTTTATTGTTTCTTCACTTTCAAGAGCCTTATCAATTGCATCCAAAGAGAATTTGATTAATTGACTACGCCTCAACAATCTTGAACTATCATCCTTAATTTGCGTACCATTACCAACCACAACTGGCACAGCTCTGTCAGATTTAGTCCATCTTTTCAAGATATAGTAATCGGGTATTTTTTCGAAATGATGCATCATGGTCAAATATGCCAAAATGTGTCTGCATGGGATACCCGAGCTCTCAAATTTTTTGCAACTGCATGCAGTTAAACCCGAGTCCTTGTCACAAGTGAGTTGTCGAACTTTACATTTCTCAACATTTTTTCTTGAAATGTTATAGAGTTGATGAAGTTCCCCATCTTTGACAAGTTCAAATCTATAATTCCAACTCTCCCACAACTGCTCTTGGAACTCATAAAACATTTCAAGTGTATATATATCAACCATTTGCTCCAAGAAGTAATGAAGCATTTTCAACTTGGGCTTCTCAACCAAATCTTTGTTGTCGGCCATCAACTCTTCTTGACGTTGGCGTGCAAGACCAAGTCCAAACTGAATCATAAAATCCGACAAAGAATTGCTTTTATTAACATAACGCTTGAAAAATGCATGACAACTTTCTGCTCGTTGGTTGCTTGACATGCCGGCCGAGAAAACATGATTCACATGCGCAAGAACCCATTTTGAACGAATCTCATACATATCGTGTAGCCATTTATTGTCATTTAAGCCACTCTTCTCAACAAGCTCCATCCACTTGGAGTCAAACTCTGCTTTACCCTCTGATTTCCATATGCAATCTGAAAACTCTTTATAGTGTGTACTATATTTAATTGAATCTAACTTTTCAGAAAATTTCATTAATATGTGCCAACTACAGTACCTATGAAAAGTTCTAGGGAGAGCTTCAGAAATAGCTTTTGTCATCGCAAGATCTTGATCAGTAATAATCATTCTAGGGGCATCACCAGACATAGCTTGTAAAAATTGATTGAATAGCCATAGAAAAGAATCTGTAGTTTCATCATTTAATAATGCACCCGCAAAAAAAGTTGTTTGGCCATGGTTATTAACCCCCACCAATGGTGCAAAAATCATCGCATATCGGTTGGTATTGTACGTAGTATCGAATACTATTACATCACCAAAAGAATTGTAAGCTCTTCTAGAAGTTGCATCGGACTAAAAACAACGTGTTATCCTATCTTGATCATCTTTCTCAATTTTGAATGTGAATGCAGGATTCTTTTCTTGTTCCAATTTAAAAAATTCAAATAACATATTGCCGTCATGCCCCACCAACTCTTGACGCCTATCCCTGCCACTGTTATAAAAATCTTTCCGAGTGCATCCAACATTTTCTATGCCTCCTGCCTGTACTCCAAGGAAATTAAATTGTTGGTATTGTGGTATATTCGCCATGGCCAACTGTTGGGTGAGATCTTTTTGTGCAGTCGAAAAATTACGGTGAGACCTCAATAAATATGTTCTTCGTGGGATTGACAATGAGTGACTATGACCCTCAACAAACACAGTGACTACATATATGCCAGATTTGGACTTCACCACGGCAAGCTTTGCATTACACCCCTCCTTTATAGTGCCCCGACGCCTCTTTCTCTCACTGTCCGCTATTCTACAACTTTTCCCTTTCTTGAAACAAACATATTCTTTTCATATTATTTCATCACCCTTCTTCCTAAGAGACCAACTTCTGACACTGAAGCCAGCTTCTTTTGCATATGCATTGTAAAAATTAAAGACATCATCAAGTGTCTCAAATTCTTGACTTTTTCTAGGCTTCTTATCATCAGCTACTTGAGGAGTGTAAATCTCATCCTCACCTTGATCACCTACTTGAGGAGTGTAAATCTCGTCCCCTCCTTCATCCCCTAGGACACCCATGTCCACATTGTCGTCCCCACCTTCATCCCCTAGGACACCTATGTCCACATTGTCATCCCCACCCTCAACTTCCATTTGTGGCCCTATTTGACAATAGAATCTCAATCAAATATGCCATGTCTAGAAAAGAAAAAAGAAAAAGAAAAACGAAAAGACCAAACTTTTACCGAGTTTAGATAATTGCTTTCAATAGAGCCTAAATAGGTAAAAGTTTGGTCTTTCCATTTGTAGCCCTATGATTTCACTCGGTAAGGCTCTATTGAAAGCAATTATCTAAACTCGGTAAAAGTTTGGTCTTTTCTTTTTTCTTTTTCTTTTTTCTTTTCTAGACAGGGCATATTTGATTGAGATTCCATTGTCAAATAGGGCCACAAATGGAAGTTGAGAGTGGGGACGACAATGTGGACATAGGTGTCCTAGGGGATGAAGGTGGGGACGACAATGTGGACATGGGTGTCCTAGGGGATGAAGGAGGGGACAAGATTTACAATCCTCAAGTAGGTGATCAAGGTGAGGATGAGATTTACACTCCTCAAGTAGCTGATGATAAGAAGCCTAGAAAAAGTCAAGAATTTGAGACACTTGATGATGTCTTTAATTTTTACAATGCATATGCAAAAGAAGCTGGCTTCAGTGTCAGAAGTTGGTCTCTTAGGAAGAAGGGTGATGAAATAATATGAAAAGAATATGTTTGTTTCAAGCAAGGGAAAAGTTGTAGAATAGCGGACAGTGAGAGAAAGAGGCGTCGGGGCACTATATTTTGTGTAGATGATATAAATTAATGCTAAAAAAATTAACCCAAAAACATAGGAGGGATGAGAGATTTTATAATTAGCACAAAAATATAAGAGAAAGGGGGCTTTAGTATGACAATTTTATAATATTAGGGGGGCTAATTGTAATTTTCGGGGGAGGCTAATGTAAAAAAACTAACAGACCATTAGGGGAGGGGGCGTTTTGTTACCTAATTCAAACCTCGATGGAGGTTTGTGTAATTTTTTAAACAAGAGGGGAGGTCCGTGTAATTAAGGCAAACCTCAGGGGAGGTTTGTGTAATTTACCCTATTATTTAATATTTTTTTATATATTTTGAAATTATATTTTTATGTATTATATATTTATTATTTATTTAGTCTTAAATAAATAATAATTGTAGTTTAATTACAATGAAAAGATATGTGTAGTCATTAATTGTGCTAAAAATAGTTTTAAAAGTATATTAAGTAAATTGTAATATTCTAAAATATTGTATTATATTCAAAAATTATACTTTAATAATTAAATATTGTACTTATTATTTATTTAGTTTAAACAAATAAAAAGTGCTAGTTTAAAATTATAATAAATATGTAATAAATACCTATTGGCCACATTTTAAATTTCAGGAAATTATATTATTACTCCTAAGGCCAAATGCCCTTGATTTACAAATTACTTATTTATGAAACCCAAACTTTAGTATTTCTAATAATTATTAATTATTTATAAAGGACCCGCTTGGTTGCATTTAAATTTATTAAATACAAAACGAACTCCGAAAATTACGAGAAAAATACCACTAGCCTATTTTAAGGCCTAGTATTTAATAAAAATATTAATAAGAGTCTAGTGTCTTCCTAAAAATATATTTTATTATTAGGATGTTCCTACGTCTATTATTAGACGTTTAAACTTCAGAAATTCATAGAAAATAAACCGTAGCTCAGAAAAATACGCGGTCGGTTTTCAGAGTCTTAAAATAATGTCTAAACATCCCCTTAAAGTTTGGTGACCATTTGACACGGTCAAAAATACAACTTATCTTTAAGGCCCACACTGGTATAGGAAACCCAGCCTTTTATGCGACGGACTCCGATTTGAGTCTAGTCAATGGCGTTAGACTCAGAATGATGTCCAGATCATCATGTTGAGGTTTAGGAACCCATCCGGCACAATTACCATTATGCCCTTAATTCTAGTACGCTTATTAACCACCGTTCTATGGATTTATATACTTTGTAGGGACGGAAGCTACGCTTGTCTTCGCAAACCCGGATCGAGGTGAGTCGTCCTAACTCACTTCGTATATTATAGAATTATTCTTGTGTATTATGTGAATACCCAGTGCATCCTGTGTGGACGTAGTTGATAAGTATTAGATATGTGACTGTTGAGATTGCTACTTATATGATGAACGCATGTTTAGTTTACCATACTCCATGCTTAGTTAATAATCGTTGTTATTCCTTATCATATTTTATGATTATATAATCACATGAATGTTCATATAAGCGTAGTCGAGTCATGATGTCAATGTTGACGTCCGCATGGTTAGTCAAGGAGATTAACCCAATCATATCATCATACATGTTGAGTAAACCGATGAGGTCCGAGTGGTACAGTCAAGTCAATGGGAACAATGATGAAACTGCTATAGGGTCATGCTAGGCGGCGATAGCCGAAGTTCCCATTGAAATCATTGGGGTAGAACATGAGTTGATGGTTGATACGCTATAGGGCCATGTTAGGCGACGATAGCAAATTATCCATCTGAACTTTGAATACAATAGTTACCTTTTATATTGCTAGGGCCATGCTAGGCGACGATAGCGCTGTAACTATTCTATTCTCCAGGCAAGGTCACGAGGACCTAAGAGTCCAATGATTACACTCTTTTTAAAACCAAAACTGCTATAGGGCCCTGCTAGGCGACGATAGCAACATAATCATTCTACTCTGAGCTAACAGAGTTACACTGGTAATGTAACAAGTCATATGAGTCAGTTATGGTGTCTGTGGTCGAGTAAAGTCGAATATATCGATGATGCATCATGTCGTATCTCATTCATATTATCATGTCATAAATTATTACGTATTGAGATAATGCTTATTAAATATTCAAATTCGAGATATTTGTTGTACTTGTATATTATTGTTTGTATTAGGAGTGATCGGTTAGGCCAACTCACTTAGCTTCAAAAGCTAACAGCTCTCCTTCCTGCCCTGGACATATCACGTCTGGATCTCATAGGTGATGACTATCAAGATGAGGTCTACTCAAAGGGACACGACAAATGTGCAAGTTGAAGCAAAGGACTCCGACATAGTTGTACTTAGAGTTACTTAAATTGCTTTATTGTCTTCTATCTGAGGTAATGCTTTAGATATGTATTGTGATAAGAATAGATAGCCCTAGAATGCCTTTATAGATCTTTTATTTAGACTCATGATGTAATAACTAGATCCCAGACATTTGAGTTCTAATGAAGAACACCAATAGATGTTTTTATACTTCCGCTTACTCTGTTAACCATGTGTAGAATGTAGAAAGGACAATCAGTTAATGTAACTTGTCATTCCTTATGGGTCCAGAAAGAAAATTTTAAATTTTCCCTATTTTTGGCTACTCCGGAGCGTGACAAAAGGATAAAAAAAATGATATAAGTTATGGATTAAACAGATAATTATCTGTTTACGCTGAACCACCGACTAAAAAAATTCATTTTTTTCCTTCAAAATTTCATATCACATCACTACACCAAAAAGCCCAATTTGGCACGTTTCGCGTTTTTCTTTCTGGCAATGTTTTAAACCGTGCCAAAATCTGGATCGATTTTTGGGCAATCTGGCACGGTTTTTATCAGTGCCATATCTGGCACGGTTTTAAACAGTGCCAGTTGGGCCTTTAAAAAAGAAAAACGTGCCAGATATTAAAAAAAATGTTGACCAAACAATCTGACTTAAAAAAATGTTGCCCACTATCGATTTCCATAAAAAAAACAAAAAAGAAAAGAAAAAAGAAAGGGTTGTAAACCCTATTGCGCCTCCCGCCCAAACACATTCTCAAACATAAATGAAAATGGCTGAAGAGAAGAGGGGGCGACTGAAGAGAAGAGAAGACTGAGGGTCCGCCGCCTCCTCCTCCACGGCACTGCTGGTCCGACGCCGCCTCCTCCTCCACGCCACCGCTGGTCCGGCGCCGCCTCCTCCACCCCACCGCCTTCCCCACGCCACCTCCTTAATGTTGCTGCCTCCACGCCGCCGCCTCCACCAGGCGACCGCCAGGAAATGTTGAAACTTCTTCTTCTTCTTCTTCTTCTTCTTCTTCTTCTTCTTCTTCTTCTCTCTCTCTCTCTCTCTCTCTCTCTCTCTCTCTCTGTACACACATTAACATACTAGCCCTAGAATCAAAACCATTGCCCCCAAATCCTAAAAGCCCTGTCAGGTTTTTTTTTTCTTTTGTGAAATCTCCAAAATCAAAACCATTGACATACATCTTTTCTTTTACTACTAACTCATCATGATCTTCATCTCCTATAGGTAAAGGGAATCCTCAATCCTCCCATTGTTCATCGAGATTTGAAATCTGGAATCTTCTAATTGACAAGAAGTACACAGTGAAGGTAAGAGTATGGACATTTTGAGCATAACAATGATCAGTGAGTTGGGCAACTTAATCATGTCATGGTGCTTTGTAATTTCAGTCCTTAAAACTTTTTGTTTCACATGAAAGTACATGGTCCTTGATTTTTTCTTCTTCTTTAACTTGACTGGGAGGATTGTTAGTGTAGTTTGTTAGTGTTATCTTCACTAATTTTGGTTCTTGCTATGGATCTAGGCTTCTAGTCGACCTAATGTGTATTCATCCCACAGATGGAAGACAAATAAGCGACCTGTCAGGTTATTTATTTATTTAATTTTTTTCCTTTTCTGAAGCAGAGATTGTACATGTGTGCTATATTTTTTTTGGCTATGCAAGATAATGTAATGGGACCCAGATCTTTTATGCTTTTATTCATGTTATCGGGATATTAAGGGGAATGGTTGCCTATACGGGAGGTCTGCACCATTTATGCCCTGCATAGAATACATTCTTGGTTTAGAAAGTTGTTGATTATGACTTTGGAGACATAACCTAGATCTGTAATCCTAAAAAGAACACACTTTACATTGATTGTAGTTAGTGGTATAAAAAAAGATCTAAAAGTACTAGCTACCTACCCCTTAATACTAATAATTCTAGAATACAAGCAATCTACTCCTTAATACGAGATACAACAAATAAAAATATCATCGAAAGCATTATTAATATTGGGTAAATAAACTATCTTTGACATTAAGTTTAACTTTGTACCTGCCAAATTCACTGCCAAACATAATTTTAGGAAAAGTAGGGAGGCCCAGCAATCAACCACCATCACGTGGAAAGAGTACCATTGTTGGGTTTCAACCACCATCAAGTTAATAAAGTACTATGTTTACTTTTTTTTGACAAATATTAAAATGTTGTTTATGTTTTCTTAATTTCTTTGTCTATTCCAATAACTATTTTAACTCATGTACGTATCAATTTTATGTGTAAGGATTCTAGTAATTTGTGCATTTTAGGGAAAAACAAATTGGTAAAACCAAGAGGAGGTTATAGAGCAATTCTACATCGCAACAAGGCCGGACGGTCCCATAAGATATCACAACTCTTTAAATTCTTCTTTCTCTTTTCTCTTTAAATTCTTTTTGGTAGTCTCTCTTCTAAGGCGAGTGAAATGAAGTGACTATATAAAATAACTCTTCTTTGTTTTTTCGTTTTTTTTTTCGTTGACGTGGGTCATGAAATCTACGTTCCAACACATACATGACAGACAAGCTGATGGATATGTGGTATCTGATCAAAGTGCTTTACTGTAGTTATGACTCGAAACATGAGGGAAACGCATCTATGCAATCACAGTGCAACAACATTAATGATATTTGTTTAAGAAATAGGTTTTTTTTGTTTATGTTTGGAGAAGGCCAAGATTTGACCATCCAGTTGTTGGTTGCTTTTGAATTGAAAGTTCCTTGCATGACAATATGTTTCTTTCTAGCTAGAATATTATATGGTAGATTCTTTTTTAATTGATTCATGCACATCGTATAAAAGTACTGATATTCTTTTCTTTATAGGCTTCCTTGGCTCAGTTTTGTATGCATACTATAAGTACTAATACTCTTTTCTTTCTAGGCTTCCAAACAGGCCCTCAATGATTATCTCCATTATTTTCCAACGAGTAATGATTGGGTCACAACTTTTATCACAAGTCGATATAATTATCGTAAGTTGCCTTTCAGACAATTAGTAGGAAAGCACCAAAAAAAAGGTAATGAATATGGATATGGTTTTGTTTTCAAAAAAGACTATACATCTGCTAAGACTCATACTACTTTGGACACCTATTAGTTCATTTGGAAGTTCTTACTTATGTATTTGCAATACGGGAAGAGAGAGAAATCATTGTGTTGTAAATTGAAAATTTTCAATAAAATCTAAAGCGTTAGTTAGATTCTCTTCATTACCTCTCTTCATTACCTCATCTGGTTGGTAGAGGAAGTTGGTGT
Organism: Hydrangea macrophylla; assembly: GCA_033977485.1. Classification (NCBI taxonomy): domain Eukaryota; kingdom Viridiplantae; phylum Streptophyta; class Magnoliopsida; order Cornales; family Hydrangeaceae; genus Hydrangea; species Hydrangea macrophylla. The sequence goes on along the minus strand of CM066988.1, from coordinate 109,507,551 downwards.
TGTATAATGTTTTAGACATTGTATTAGTTATAAAAGTTATTTGAAATTCACATAACTTTTGGAAAATTTGTTTTAGTTATGTGAAATTTCACATAAAAAAGTTATGTGAATTTCATACAACTTTTTAAAACAAAGGAACTTGATCCGATTAAGTTTCAATAGTCATGGAGTTTTGACCCAAAAAAAAAATGGGTTGTCCTTTTAACTTAATTAATCTAAAATGAGGGACTTTTCACTAGATTTCTCTTTAAATAACTAGTACTTACCAACATTTTCAAGAATCCACATGGTCTCATGGTGGATGACTAATAATGTTATTGCATATTACTTAGTAGTTTATGTAGTTAAATTTTAGAGAAATTCTAGTATATTACTAATTATTAGTATGAAAACACATATTTACATGCACATGTTGAAGTCATAGTATGACATAGGCTATGTTTTAAGTGACTAGACCAATATTCTCTTCTTAAATAGGAACCAGTAGTTTTTTTTTTGGGACAAATCATACTTTTTGCTATGTCTTCCACTGTGACTTGGCTTGTGTACACAATTTTATTGCTTATAGCGAGGCCTACATGCTAGGTAGTGTACATACTTTTTTTTTTGTTAATGCTGCTATTCGTTTTCACATACATAGTTTCTTTGTTAATACTCTCAAGAGCCCAGTAGTGTGGAGAAAATTATGGAAATTGATGATCATATTGGGTGTGCAATGAGTGGGTTAATTGCTGATGCTCGTACACTTGTTGAACATGCTCGAGTTGAAACTCAAGTAATCATCACCATCAGCATCACTGTTTTCTTTGTTAAGTAGTGTGTCATTGTTTAATTGATGTTCTTTTAATTTTGTTTTGGACAGAACCATAGATTCTCGTATGCTGAGCCCATGACTGTTGAGTCAACTACACAAGCTCTATGTGATCTGGCTTTGCGATTTGGTGAAGGTGACGAAGAATCTATGGTTAGCTACTTATCTTTTCCATACTAGACTCTTTCATTCCCTTTTACGTTCTTTTCTACTGTAACATTTCTATTGCTTGCTTTTTTTTTTTTCAAATGTATACACCAGAATTTTGGTGATCCTTTTTTCCACCTTAAATGTGAATTGCTTTTCCTTTGTTCTTTGTACCAAGAATGACCATTAGTAAGTTGGCTCACGTGAATGTCTAATGCTTCATTAGTCCGAATCAATTTAAACTCCAGTTTAATTAGAAGACTCGTGCTTATTTTAAAATTGTTTGGAAGACGATCTCTTTTTCCATTCCAATATCTTCCATGTTATTTATATGAGCAGAATTCAAACAACAAACCCCAAGAAGAATGGGTTCCAGTGCCAGGGGTGTAGCATAGGAATGGCAACGGGGCGGAGTCGGTATGGAGTCTCCATTTTCCACCTTCACTCCGCTTATGTGCATGGCTACTCCTACTCTGCTAGTCTGCTCCACTCTGTCTCACTCGTACTACTACTCCTACTTCTACTCCTACTCCTAACTCCATTTACCATTTGTTTTAAACAACCGAACACTGTTGCAATAGTGTGATCTCCATTCACCAACAACATAAGTAATTCATAGCAATGTTACATGCTTAAAGTATTAATCTTTACTAAAACATAACGCAATAGAAGAGGAGGTAGATTGACTGCCAGTAGAGATAAAGAGAAACGAGAAGAGATGGCAGAAGCTTCGAGAGGCAAGAGTGGCTGCGACCCTGCCTCCTGAAAGTGGCTGTAAACCTATGTATTTCAGTAAATGATGTAAACTAGTAAGGGTATTTCATTAAAATTATCCTATAATCGGGTCGGAGTCGGGGTTACAATCTGTCTTACCAAAACCACTTCTACTCCTAATGGAGTTTCCTATCAACAAACCAACTCCGCTCCTAACCAATTTTTATCCTATAATTGGCATGACATGTAATTTTTCCCATACAGAAAATCATCTACCTTCTCTGTATTGTCGGAGATCAGGCCTTACTTTGATGAATGCAGTAAGGGAGTAATCACTTGCTACGCAATAAGAAAGCTTATTAAGACAAAAGTTATGTGCCTCCACGGAAGCCTTGGGCTGGGTATGAATTATGATGGTGAAATCCTCAGTACAGAGGGACTGGGAAATGCTAATGGAGGAAGCTTTTATTTTGTCGAAGTGATCACAGTTCCATTTTATCATAAACTATTGACCTGCCAGAGTAATCTGCAGTCATTCCTTATATTCGTCATTCTTGAGAGAGAATGAAGACACTTGCTTCTTTGAAAATGTTACAAACAATCTGTTCAATTTATTTTTTCCTCGCATTATATTTAGGATTGTCGTGTTTATTTCCTTTTTAATGTTTGATAACTATTGTTATCTTGCAGTCACGGCCTTTTGGAGTGTCTCTTCTCATTGCTGGCCATGATGAGAATGGTCCCAGCTTGTAAGCACTAATTCCAATTCTTTTATTGGGTGAATATTGTTGTAACTAATTGTTGTGTGCGCTAGTAAATCAAAGCTTTACTACACTGTCAACAGTTTGGCACATGCACCATTTTATTTTGGTTAAATATTTTATTTTACTTTTTGATGTATGTGCTTGGTTTTCTTTGTTGGAAAATTCCAGCATGGAGAATTATGCTGAAGCAATCTTTGTTTTGTTCATTTTTTTGGGCATCCTACAAATTAGTGCAAATAATGCTTGCTATCAACACACCTAGTTAAGGAAAACACTCTCATGTGCTTTACAGTAGGCGGCCGGATATATATATATATATATATATTAAAAGGGAGTAAATTATGGTGGTCCCACTTATGAAGAGTGCTGGGAGGGCTTGACTGGTTATAGTCTGACTTTTTCCTTTTTCGTATGAAGTGGTTGGTCTGAGACCCAAACTCTTGATTTCTCTCTTATCAGTCCGAGCTTTACCATTCCACCAAACAATGACCCCTGTGTTGAGTTATGGATGTGTAATAACCTGTATTTTCATTTCATATTTAAATTCAATTGTATTGTTTACTCTTATTTTAATTTTAATCCTCATGTGTTAAAATCTTGTGACTTGCCTTATTTCATATTTGTAATTCTTTTGGGATCAAAATGCAATTTTATAAAAATTAGTAATACCTGTGTTGGATTTCAAAACTGCATTTCAAAACGGTGAAAATAATTTCTATTGACTCAATCAGTATTTTTATGAAACCGGGAAATCAGTTCTTACACAAAAATGAATTTTTCGTATTTTTGTGACAAACACCGCGTCACGAAAATATCAGTTTATGTCTAAAACTGTCCACGCTGCGTCAAACTTGCACAACTTTTGGACATGACATAAAACATGAGGTGACATACACTTTACTTTCCATTTATGGCAAACTAATGATTTCCTTAGGCTTTGTTTGGAAATGTATAGTTTGTGTGGGTTGAGTTTTGCCTAATAACTAAGTTTCCCAAACACCCACAATTTGAACCCTACACATCTAATTGCCCCCTACTCTCATATACAGCAGGTTATACATGTATTATACGTATATACATAAACTGACTTTAGGAATTAACACCATTTTGTAGAGTGAAAGTTAAGAGACTTGGCCTTCAAGTTCAATGCTTGTTGTGTTTATTTATACACCTCACTCTTCATCACACACACATAATCTGGGTTTGCAAAGCTATCACACAGAGAATTTAATTTCAGAAAATTTTAGAGAGAGAGAGAGAGAGAGAGAGAGAAGAGCCCCAACCTCCATAGCCTAGCTTCAATTGGAGATTCTTGTTCTCATATTCTTTCTCAACAAATTTCTACTCTCTGATTCTCAGTGAGTATTTTTAAACTCACTCCCAATGTAATTCGTACTTAATTTCATGTTGTATGTATGTATCTATTAATCACCATTGTTGATTTTCATGAAAGCTTAAAATTTGAGAAAGAGTGATTTTACAAACTTAATCAAAATAAGTTTTTAGAGATGATTTAGGAAGATTATAGTTCCTAGAAGCTACTGTTCAAGTATTGAAGTCTAATTCATCCACATGAAAAAGTATATAAGAAATTAAGTTTTGACAACTTTTAATTTTTTATAAAATTTGAGAGATATAGTTTGTTTCATGTTAAATTGATTTCATATTCATAATCCTTGTGAAAAACTAAAGAGAATCATATATTACATGTCCTATGAATTGTTGGATCTGAAAATGGGTCAAAAAGACCCCTGAAATCTGAAACAGAGCAATCTGACGAGGAAGAAGAAGCCTCAGCATTAACTCGAGCGCGCGAGCCCTGTGATTTTCTGGCAGTTGGAAATTTTTATAATGAAAAATGAAAAATAGGCAGATCGCGCGAGCGGCCCGCGCGAGTGACCCATCGCGCAAGCAGCCCATGCGCGCGACCTGCCAGTTTCTGGTTTTTGTTTGTTTTCTATTAAGGGACTGTTTGGTTCAACTTTTAAGGACTGTTAAGGTTCTGTTTGGGAAATTTATTAAAACAGACTCCTATTTGATTATGTTTGAACAATTAGGACGATGTATTGCGACTCATCAATCCCCGTACGTACGTTGTTCCTTTAATTCATTAAATCCCTTTATGTTTAAGGTTCATGACATACATGTGGAGTCAGTTGTACATGCATGTGGGTGTCAGTCAGTGGGGAAAAGAGTAATGGTCAGTGTGGAAAAGAGTATGAGATTGAGATTGGGATTGTGTTGTGGACACTCCCTGGTAAGTGAGTACCAAAGTGTGTTGTGATTGAGATTGCGGCGAGGGTGTCTTTGAAATGCGACGGTGGCAAAATTGGACACTCCCTGACAACCATGGTAGCGTTAAACTGTGTGACGCCGAACTTGGACATTCCCTGGCACCCATGGTAGTGCTAAAGTGTGGCCTATGGACACTCCCTGATACCCGAGTCTGGATATTGCGTGAGGGTTCCTCCGGTATTTGCATGGCGGATTAGGTATTCAAAGTGTGAGGCATTGGACACTCCCTGGTACCCCGGACCAAAGTGTGAGGCAAACTGGACAATCCCTGGCACTCCTGTGCTAAAGTGTGGCTATCGGAGTATTTTAAAGATACTGGTGTGAGATTGTGGGTTGTTGTGTTTGTCAAGAGAAAAGAGTCGGTAAGATGAGTGTGGTGCATTGTCTCATACACGATCATATGTTTTAATGAATGAACGACTTTTAAATATATTCCCTGTTATTTTTATAATTGAATTCTTTCCATGATTAAACCATTGATTTTACAAAACTTAAAAAGAGAATTTGTAAATGGGTATGTTTTACATTCAAAGTTATGTTTTTAATACTCACCAGCTTCTTGAAGCTGACGACGTCGATGCGTCCTGAACATTCGTGTTCAGGCTTTTCAGGTTATGATCAATCTGAACAGTACGATTATGCTAATTGAGAATGGCTACTTTGAAGAGAAACTGTTATCAATATTATATGCTTTAAGTTATGAACCGTTTTGTAATAAGGATGACTGTAATAGACATTAAGTTATTGCTTTGTTTCAAGGCGGTCTGTGCCTTTAGATGACCCGTGCTGTAATATTTATTAAGTTAGAAAATTTTTATAAGCCTTGATTGCTCTACTCTGATTTTATGGTTTTATGTTGTTTGACGTTTGGGACGGAATCGATCCTTTAAACTGTCGCGACCTACAGGTCCATAAAGGAAATTAAACGCTTTCCATATTTATGCTACGTCGGGGCGTGACAGGATGTGCAACGAAATATTATTTCCTTTCGTGAATTTGGTTTGATTGTTTGTTTGCAGGAGTTGACACTTTCAGAAGCAGAAACTATAGCTCTTTCTATCCTGAAGCAAGTTATGGAGGAGAAAGTAAGCCTACTCCCCTGTTGGACTATTCGTTTTGTTTTGGATGATGCATATACATTTTTCATGTGTTTTTTTAACCAGATTTTCTTCACTGCTGAAATACCCTAATCACAATGTTAATGATCTTAGGCCACCCCCAATAATGTTGTGACATTGCAACTTACCATCTCTATTCCCCAGCTGAGGTGGAGGCTGTCATTAGGCGCCTATGAGAAGAAAACCCCATCAACAAGTTCCAGTCGAGTTGGATCCCCAGTTGTTGCAATGCATGCATACATTTTTGTATTAGTTGACCGGGATTAATATATTTTTCTTCTTCCATGGGTATGGGATTATGTTACTTAAGCATGTTGTTTCGATTAAATGAATGCAACAATTTACTCTAGTTGATGAACTTGAAAAACTTCCCTTTAAATTCACTTAAGTTTGGTAATCCTACATGGAGAGTGGAAATTACAGGCACGGTCATCGCTCAAGTCATGTGGCACATGTTGAAAATTGTTACATGGAGTTGGGTTTAATTATTCTCTTTCTTCTTTGTATGGGATATAAGGTTAATGAATATGTCTCCTTTTGATAGAGTATTAAGTTAAGCTCATTCTATTTGAGATTTTATTATATATTAATTAATACATGTAGGTGCTATTTGTAATACAGGTGCTCTTGCTATTTTTCTGTTGGTGTTGTGATGCTGTCCAATTTTTATTGCTTTACCCCTTTAAAAATTTCTAGCACTATTCAAAATCGTTCCAAAGCAGTGCCAAAAGTGCCAGATTTAAATTTTTTTTTAAACTGAAGACCAAACTGTCACGATTTTTAGCAGATTTGTGTACCATAATTGTGCCACATGTCGCCGACAAAAGTTGCCACGTGTGTCTAACAATATTGAAATTCTGGAACGGTTTTAAACAGTGCCAAACAAATGTGACACCCCGACCCGCCGTGGTCGAAATACCTGCTAGTACAACTCAACTAATCAACAACATTAAATTTAACCTGTGATTAACAGACTTATACAAGAACACCTTATTAGAGAGTTTAAAATATTCACACACCCCAAGTATTATATGTTAAACTAATCCAACACAACCAACCTTAAAAGTTAAGTGTTTACAACATCTTGCAAAAGTTACAATAAAAAAATACCACTCTTTTGGTCAACCCACAGCATCCCCAGACCTAATGGCAGTGCAATTCCTAATTCAGCTTCATAAAAAGGGTATCTGCACAGGAAATCTATGTGTGCGTGAGCAAAATCACGGCTCACGACAACTAGATAAAATAATATGCAAGGTTAAGGATATAAATAGCTTAGCACAGCACAAATACATCATTTATGCAATATTAAAATGCAACTCATACATGCCGTGACTCACACACCCGGGCCCATCAGTTTTAGCCTTTCGCGGCTTATTACCAAGTTTTCAGCTACTTGGTTTAACAGCTCAGCAATGCAAGTGCACAACATACATGTCATGCCAGCAATGTATATAAACATAAATTGCAATACATCAATATCTAGAAGACCCACCTCAAATTCGGCAAGCGACTAAAATTCATCTTTCTACTTGCTCCTTGGGTCTGCTACTACTAGCATCGGTCCCTGAAATCTTAAAAATTAGATTTCATAGCAAATATAATATCAGTTTAGATAATAATTCACAAATCTTATAATAACAACAACAAAATTAACAACTTAGGCTTTCTAATTGAAAAAGAATCTATATTTCTCAAACTTCAACTTCATAACTAGTAAGTAAAAATAAACTTCTATAATAAATAAAAATGTAGAATGAAATAACTTCCATAATAAGTAAAAATTTAAGAAGTTCAAGTTGTAATTGAAACAATCCAAATTCCCCAAATCACACCTAAATAGCCCCTAATTTCTACCAACTCTTGCAGACATAAGTTTTCAATAACATATAACTCAAAATAATATTCACAGTTCATTAAAAAAAAAAATCCACATCTAACATTGTTCACCACAACAATCAAATAAAAAATCAAGAACACATTTCTAGCTTCTAAAGCTCAAAAACATCTTCAATGGTGTTTTACCAAAATCATAACCCAATTCTTCCAAACCCAAAACTAACATTCTCTATATGCTTCTCAAATATGTTATTAGCATCTAGCAAATTTAAATATCAACTCATAATCAACAATTTTTACAAACCAAGCAAGACCCATAGGCTAGAGTTTTAAGAACACACACTACACCAAGAACACACACTAATCTCTACTACTCTTCCCAACTCAACTCTTTCAAAACTTTGTTGTAAGAGTAATCCAAAGCATTAAAAACATCATTATAACAACAAAAATCAACCCACATATAGATTTGAAACAACAATTTTTAAGAACTCATAAGACCCAAAAGCTTCAAATTTCATCCATGGTGGTTATCACCTCAAACCCAACTCAATCCTTTCAAGACTTGAACTAGGAGTGTTTCAAGATATTAATAACACACTCTCAATACCAAAAACACCAAAATAAAAAAAAAAAAAAAAAAAAAAAAAAAACAAACTCAATTTTCGGATTTATTAAAAACCCTTAAATTTCAACACCCCAATAATTGCAAAATTAACAATACTTAAGCAAAACTTGCCATACATGGTATACATATCACCCAAGGCATATAAAACACATATTCACTATCAAAATCAACCCCACAAATCCCCAATTTTCGGATTTCTACCAAACCCTAAAAACACATTTTACAAACTTGCTCAAAATTCAAGTTTAACATGAAAAGCTTCATACCACACCATATATACATATCAAGGAGCATTTAAGCAAGTTTTAAAACATAAATTTACAACTTGAATCTCTTAATTTCAGATTCCAAGACTTTCAACCAATTTCACTTACTTAGGGTGTATAAGATGAAGTTTCCTCCATTTCTTCCCAATTTCTATGTCTTCTTTCATTTACTCTTCTTCTTTTTCTTCTTCTTCTTCTTCCCCTTTTCCTCTCTTTCTCTTCTCTTGCTCTTCACTATAAACCCTCTCAAACTATACACTAAAGGAGACCAACGTATCTCCCTTAAAATTGATTTTCAACTTTTTTAAAAATTATGTTTAACACCTCCCAACTTTCTTTAAAACTGGCACTTGAGTTCCCAAATTTTCCCATATCATCTTAGTACCCCAAAAGAGTTATTTCCTAACTCAAAATCCCAAAAATAGAATTTTTCAGTTCTATCCCAATGCATAATTATTTAATAATTAACAGCTCAGCATAAAAAAATTTAATAACAATTCAGCTTAAATAATTAAATCACAGAAATTTAAATTTTAAACAACTCAGTTCAGCTTAGAGTAAATAATTTATTATTTTAATATTCTTTTCAGGTTCGGGTCTCACAACAAAGGTGTCAGATTCCCAAATCTGGCACCCTTTGACCAAAAATTGGCACGGTTTTAAACCGTGCCAAAAATTTTGGCTCCCCCGATATTTGGAACGGTTTAAAACCGTGCCAGATTGGATCTGCCACTGTTTTAAACAATGCCAGTTTGCTGTTTTTGGTGTAGTGCATATGGAACTTATTTTAAAGATATTGATTTCACAATTTCAAAATTTTAGATTCACAAAAAAAAAAAAAAAAAACGAGTTTGAAAATTTGAAGTTATGGAATTTTAAAGTTTATAGAAAACTAATATTGACATAGCATAACTAACTCTCAAAGGATAAAAATGACCGAACATAAGCCCAAAAATACAAAACAAATGTGAAGAAGGCTCTAATTGGTACCAAAAAAGTGGCGAAAGATCTTAGCTAAAAATGCCAAAAACTTCGAATTTTTTCTTATACCACCTCATTTTGAGAGATTTCATACCAAAATCCCTTTAATAAACTCAAAGGTAGTGTAAAAGACAAAAAATGTCCTGGTCATCTTACCCACCAAACAACATTGTGCCCCGTCAACCACCGAGATGGGTGGCCCAATATGGCCCTTCCTGGGGCCCACCTTTCACGGGTGGCATCCCGCAATGAAACCCTGGTCTCGTGGGTAGGAGGCTCCTATGGTCACGCCCAAAGAGATACGTTACCCACGGTTGCCTCTCTTGATCAACCATTTTTATGGCGTGACTGAGTACACAAAAGGAAGATAGTAAATTCTCAATTTAACAAATTTATCTCTGTGTTGTGACACCAATTTAAGTCGCAAAGTGAAATGATTGTAATGTTATAAAATAGTTTGATGAGTTGCAAAGTGAAGTGATTATAATGTAATGCCATAGCTTGATGAGGCTTATAGCTTCTATCTGAAGATCATCTAATTTTTTATTCAACCTAGAGTAGATAATGGTGAGTGCTCACTGCTCAAAAAATGCTGGTGTGTACAGACAATAGGTGGTAGTTATGTTATTGTAGCCTTGTTCATTTTCTATATTTCAGTTTATGTGTAGTTTAGGCATAGGAAGTGTAGGACTTTAAAGCTCCTAGTTACCCGAAAAAGAGGATTTTTATAAAGCACCTTACTTTAATACAATACAAGCTCTTGTGAATTGTGATGGAAAAATTATTGTATGGTCTGGGATAGGCCTGTAAACGGATCGGATTCGGATCGGATTTGTGATATCCGAATCTGATCCGATAAGAAATCCGTTAACCAAAATCCGAATCCGAATTTGTTAGGATTCGGATATCCGATAGATATCAAACACTAAAAAAAACCTTAAGCAAATCAAGATTTATTTTTATTTTTTATTAATTGGATCTCCGTTAAGCACCAAAAGAAATTTTTAATTGGATATCCGTTAAGCACCAAATTTATTATTATTATTATTATTATTATTATTATTATTATTATTATTATTATTTCGAATCGGATATCCGTTGAGCACCATAAGAATTTTATAGTGTAGGGTCATTATGTAATTTTCACAAAACAAGGGGAGTTAAACTGTAAATTAAACTCTATTATCGGATATTTTCTGGCGGATTTGGATTGGATATACCAAAACCGAATCCGATTCGTTTGTTAACAAAATATTCGGATTCGGATTGAGATATTTTTTTGGCTGATTCGGATCGGATCGGATCCAAATCTGATCCGTTTACAGGCCTAGTCCGGGACTATGACTACGTGCATGGTGGTCCCTGACCAATAAGAAGTTGTCATGTGGCCAAGTTATTTGGCTCAAGGGGTACAAAAAAATTCTACACGTGAGCACATAGTAGTATCCTATGGCTTGGACCACCACATGGCTTATGACCCAGTACCATACATAAATTCTCTATGGTGGCCCTTTTGCCGTGTACATCAAAGTTCTTGTTGGCAATTATAGGGAACAAGAGGAAAGTGCTTTATCCCACTTCAGTTTGTAAGACAAAGCCGGTGACCATTTGCAAACAAAGGTCTTGTTAATGCCTAAAGTAAAATTAGGTTCAAAGCTAGTCTCACATTTAGCTGGTTTTTATGGAAACTCATCGTAAATTGGTTTGCTAAAGAACTAGTTATTGGGGGTATTTAAATGTCAGACACGAACTCCTATGTGGCTAAAAAGCAGCTACACATACACTAAACTGGTTCTTTTTTGAACCACGAAATCAGGTCAAGATAACGACTTCTTTTATTCAAGCATAGGTTTTGTACAAGTGTGAGTTTTACAACTATGGGTATGAACCTGATGTATTTCAGTCTATAGATTATTTAGAAGTTTCGAAGGTCTGGTTAATAACCACCCACGCCATGTTGAAAGTAAATTGTTATTTAAAAAAAATTAAAAAAAAAACAAGCATTCTCTTGTACTGACCCCCACCCTGAAATAGAGAAACAAACTTTATTTCTTTGTATTTCCATTTCCTCACTTTTTTCCATGCTAATCAAGCATTAAGAAAAAAAAAAAAAAAAAACCAAGCATTTAGTAAAAAAAAAAAACCAAACAAACTTTATTTTCTTTGTATTTCCATTTCCTCACTTTTTCTCATGCTAACCAAGCATTAAGAGTGGTTTCCTTTGCCTCATCTTGCCTCTCTTTTTTTCTCCTTCAATTTGCAAACGAAAACGTGCCTTTGTCATGAACATTTTATTAAACGATTAAGAATGCTACATATATATATGCTCTCCCAGAAGTAATGAATCAGAATTCTTTGATTCTCCAAACAAGTGTATCGAAAGCTTGTTTACAATCACTATGAAGTATAAAGTGTTCCTCAGATTCGAAAACCAAGAAGAATGTACTAGTTTTCAAACTTGATGCACAACACCTCCATTAAAATGGAGGTGAAAGAATATGGAAGAAAGAATTGGGAGGAGGATATTGCTGCCATCGATTCCGTCTAATTTACAAGGATATGCTCTTATCAGATTCAAGGAACATTCTCTTCCACCATATGACTTTTATCTGTATCAGGTGCATGTACAAAATTGGTGGTTGAACAGTCTTTGTCTTGAAGGTTGCCGTCAAACCAGATAAATATATGAAAGACTGAAAATTTGAGAGTTCATTTGTCTAGAGTTGTATCCATTCGGTAGCAACCGAGAACCCGAAGAAATCTTGCAAATTCCTGCAAGAATAAATTCCTTTTATTCTCCAAGCAGAAGAAAATCCTTGATGTCTTTCTCCCACCACCACACACACACACCAAAAAAAAACATGGAGAGAGGGTAGAAAATAGCGAAGTAGTCACATAATACTATTTTTAACAAAATGAAGAGTCTGTTTGGGTAATACAAGAACCTGAACTACGGTTCAGAAAAGAACCACTTCAAAATAGCTCAGCGTGTATGTAGCTGCTTTTTGTTTGCACATGAATTCGTGCCAGACTTTAAAAAAAAAATGCCCTAGGAACTGGTTCTTTATCAACCCAATTTTTTTTATTATAAAACCCAATATGATAATGACTTCCATACAAGTGAGACTTGGTTTAAACCTGATCCTATTTTGGGCATTCCCAAATTAAGAATTTTGTTTTCACCCAAAACAGAAAAAGAAGAGATCTTCTCGGGCAAAGACATGCAGCGAATCCACATAAAATGAAACTACAAAATGGAAACAAGACCAACATAGAAGAGGGAACTACCCAACGAAATAGCAAGTATGATAATCATATAGCTGTTTGCACCTAAAAACCGCCGAAGGTTTTCCAGCCCGATTGATATGGGGATATGGGCCTAGAGATAGTCGGGCATGGGCATTTCAGAGGCCGGTTGGTCCAGAGTAGGTGAGGACATCGGGCTTAGGGAAAGCGTCACCAGAAGTTTAGAGAAGGCAACCCGGATGTTCCATGGGATGGAGCCCGATAGGCAGCATCAGACCCGCATTGGTCTATCGGGCATCAATGGTGGAAGTAATGGAGCAATGACACACGTTGGAGACCGGTTGAGACGCCGGGAATAGAAGACTTCATCGGGCATTTGTCAGAACGGGAGCCCGATGGGGAGTTAGGGAACATGAATGTACCAACGATCGGACACCATACCTACGGAAAGTGATGAAGGGGAGTAGGATGAGCCCGATCGGACGTGAGCACCTGGAAAGATGTTATCGGGCATAAAGACATGACAGGACGTTACATGAGTCCGATGAGTCTTCAGTCACAGTCATAAGGCCGATGGGAGTGGAGGTAAGGCGGTTCTGGTGACAGCTGCCATTTGTGACGTCACCCCAGAATTGGGGAAATCCGAGTCCGTTTGGGAAAGAATCTTATCACTAACAACTGGATTTAGACGAGATGATCCCTGAGATGGTGGGATTGTTTCAATCAAGATAATGATAAGGCAAGGGTGGGAGATAAGGAAGGTTTCTGCTAACTAACCAATCAATTACATAGCTTAAGGCGCAAGCTAAGGAGTCCTTTCCTAATCAGAATTCAATCATGGCCGCTATAAATATGGAGGCAGGCCAAGCTGCAAAGACACTCCGCGTCACTCTCGAAAACAGCATTCAACAAAGCATTCAACAGCATTCAAAAGCATTCAAACTTTTATGTTCTTTCTGCATTCATAGCAAATAGGTCTACCCTCTTTTTGTTATTTTTCTTTTACTGTTTTCATTCTCACGAACGATCAGAGCCTGTTCTGAATCTGTTCTTTGGTTATATTTTCCAAACATTTAATAAAATCTGTATTTTATTAATCGTTTGTGATTGTTTACTTGGTAAACTCATACACTATTTGGCTTGTGCGCTTCAGTACTGCCAAGGGATTTCTGGTGAGGGTACTTTCCTACTCACCGTAAACAATCGTTTAGTTTAGAAGTCAGATCTGAAAGCCTTGAGTATCACTGACTCAAGCATATAGGAAATTAGTTTGCACACACCGAACCACTTTTGGTTCTGGCACGCCCGCGCATAACTACTAGCAAACATTTTGGCACGCCCGGTGGGACCCATAGTGTCAAGTCATGCCGCCAAAGAGGGATAAGCAGACGGGCAAAAACGGCCAAGACGAGTCTGCCGTTGATCCACCTACGGAGGAAAGCACTGGTCATTCTCCGGATGATGGTAGCATTACTATCGAAGCAATCTCGGAAACCATGAGAGCCACCGTTGATCCCTTGAGGCAGGACTATAATACCTTGATAGGGTCAATGGCAGATCTCAACAATGTGGTCAGGCAAACTGCCGATATACGCCGGGAACAGTCTGAGTTGGTCATGGAGACTAGGGTTACCCACGTGAAGCTGGACGCCCTGGCTACTCAGTTACAACAGCTTTGCGCTGTTCTTGAGGCCAATAACAACCAAAAGGCCTCGGGATCAGCCTCAGGCTCGGGATCGGGCTCTGGCACGCCGCTTGAGTCCGACAAACCAAAAGACCCATTCTATGTCTGTCCAAACCTAAGGGAGGGTAACATCTCGGGCAAGAAGCCCGAATCACATAACGAAACGGCTAGTGGCGTGATGGTCACCGATCCCAGTGGATCGGCGACGCCGAGCTTTGTCCAGACAGGAGGCCGTGTTGAAACCCAATTCGACCGTACACCACCTCTAGTTCGCGCTGCTGGGGGGCAAAGAAACAATGGCGGGTTTTGGACCCACCAGATCAATAATAATCAACAGTTGCCGCCTCCACTAACAACCCCGGTAACAGGGGCTCAGCCTGAAGTAATTGCAACGATGGGCCGTAACCCAGAGGTAATCGGCCAACAAATGCCCCCAGGTAACGCTGCTGGGGGGCAAAGGAATAATGATGATTTTTGGCTTCGTCAGGCCAATATCAACCAACAGCAACCACCACCCCCTTTGGTGAATGCCCGACCCGCTGCGCAGCCTATTAACAGAGAAGAGTTGGTGGCGGCCATACACGAAGAGTATGGCCCGTTCATGAGAAGGATGGAGAGGCCGACATACCGACGGCCTTACCCGCCTGAAATTGACCAAGTTAATTTCCCACAAGGGTATAAAGTTCCGAATTTTACCCTATTTCTGGGGAAAGTGAGCACACCACGGTGGAGCACATAGGCCGATTCATTGTGCAGTGCGGCCATGCAGGTAACAGCGACCCTTTAAAACTAAGGTTGTTCCCAAACTCGCTCACGGGCATAGCGTTTTTGTGGTATGTCAATCTCCCGGCCAATTCAGTACGAAACTGGCTAGCAATGGAGGAATTGTTTCATGGGCAATTTTATAGGACTGAGCCCGAGATATCGTTGGCAGATCTGTCTAGGATGCTCCAACTAGTGGGAGAGACCGTTGAAACATATATAGCCCGATTCAGGAAGGCTAAGTACAGATGTAAGACAATATTGCCCGAAGAAGAATACGCAAAGATGGCTATGGGCGGAATGTCTTTCGAGCTTCGCAAAAAGTTCGAAGGGACTGATTTCCGTGATTTATTCGAGCTGGCTTCAAGGGCTGCCCGTTACGAGCGTATCCTACTTGATGAACAGGAAAAGAAGAATTCTTCTAAAGGAACATATTACAAAGACCCCAACTACGAGGTCCATCTAGCAGATTGTGACCTCGAGGCAGAAATCGACATGGCCGAACTAATCTCTAAGCGGCCTATTGTGTGTAATGCCTTGAACAAACCTGTCAATAATAACGCCGCTGCTAAAAAAATGGCGTTCGAGGCAGGAAAAAATTACACATTTGACATAACAATGGCCGATCAGATTTTTGACGCCCTTTTGGCTGAAAAAGTGATTAGGCTAGGTGAAGGTCATCGGATCCCCAAGGCCGATGACATAAAAAATAAGGAATATTGTAAGTGGCATAATTCCTGGAAACACTCCACTAATAACTGCGTTGTTTTTCGTAATGTGATACAGGAGAACGTGGAGAAAGGAGTGTTCAAATTTTCGGACAAAGCTATGGGAGTTGATGCGAATCCGTTCCCACAGATCACTGGAACCAATATGGTAGTGCCCGATTTGACCAAGCTGACACGGCCAAGGGCCAAGGTAGACTTGACCGACAGCGAGAAGGTCCCAAAGCAAAGGGAAGGGAAACAAATTGCCGTTTCGGAAACTGATAAGCCGAAGGTGACTATTCGCGAGCTTCAGAGGACATACCAGGAACGCAAGGAAGCAGAACTAAAGGCTGAGGTCGAGGTAGCCCGATCAACCACAGATAGTTTGATCGCAGATTTACGACACCAACTAGAGCTGATAGAACAAGGCCTGTGTCCGAGGTGCAAGGCCGATATTAAGAAAGGGGCCTCCAGCCCAAGCAAAAGGCCTAGAGTTGAGGAACGACGAGAATACAGCCCGAGAAGATCCGTGCATGAGAGGTTTTCCTTGCCCAAACAGGGACGCGTAAAGCCCGAGTGGAAGCCGAAGCCGCCGCCAGCAAGCAGTATGCCTAGCTTGAGTCATATGGAAGGAAGGCAATATCGATCACGACCCACAATGAGTGCCTCACAAAGGGTTGAAGCATCGGACATTCGCTCCCGAATGATACTCCCACCAAGAGTGAGTGATGGGAGGTGGTATAGAGCTGAGCATCCAAAATTTCCAGTGATGCCTCAATACAGCAAGTCTCAGAAGAGGAGGTATCAGAAGCTGAGACAGGCCGAGAGGGAACGACAGCAGTCGAAGGGTCGCGTCCAGAATCCTCCAAGGTCCCCTCAGCGTAAGGCCGACAAACAGATAACGGCCATGGAAGAAGATGAGCCCGTTTTCGACCAGAAAGCGGGCAAAGGGGCGATGCATGCCACAGAGCGCTTAAAGAAACTTTTTGAAAAAGAAAAGAAGTGTGAGCCATTGGTCCATCCAATGGAGGAGGTCGATGATTATGAAGATGAGGATGATACACCAATTCAATTCGGAACAATCCCGAAAAGTCTATCCTCAAACATGGTGTTTACTCTTCCCATGTCATTCATGGCCAAACCGGATCAGCCAACGGCCATAGAAGGTGACGTTATAGAAGGCCAGACCAAGGAGTCGGCAGTAATAGAAAGTTTATGTTGGGGTGGTGGAGAAACCGTCAGACCCAAGGTGGTAGAGGCTACGAGCAAGAACGTGGATGCTACCGATATACAAACCGATCGGCCTAAGTTAACCATCTTGAGGCCGAAAGGGATCCAAACTGAAGAAGTGTTGAAACCAGCGGGACCAGTCAAGGTGGTTTTCGAAAAACCTACCTATCAAATGTCTCAGCACCTGAAGCCGTTGTACGTAAAGGGTCACATTGAGGGGATCCCCGTAAATAGAATATTGATCGATGGGGGATCTACCATCAACATCATGCCCCAAATAATGCTGAGGATTCTTCAAAAATCTGAGTCGGAACTGATTCCGACCGAGATGAATGTTCAGAGCTTCACGGGCACACCATCTAAGACAAAGGGCATCTTGCCTCTTGAGCTGACTGTTGGAACCCAAACGGCCATGACAGCCTTTTTCATCGTTGAGACATCGGCCGCGTACAACGCGTTGCTTGGCCGTGATTGGATCCATCCCAATTACTGCATCCCTTCCACTCTCCATCAATTGTTGATCTTTTGGAGAGATGACGAAGTGGAAGTGGTTGGGGCCGATACAAAGCCATTCGTTGCCCGGGTGCAGACAGCCGATGCAGTATTATACGAAGATGATATCGGACCTATCAAATTACTAGGATGCGGCAAACTGGGCAGACCAAATGCAGCTACATTCCGTAAAGAAATTCTACCAAACTTAAAGTTTGGTTATCACAATCTCAGTCGGACAGAAGAATCGAGGCCGATAGAGATTAATGAACAAGAAGACTTCGATGGATCCACGACCAATTGAAGTTAAAAGACAGCTGGCCCTCAAGGCCAGCATGGCCAGATGGTGCGCATATCTGGCCGATAGGAGATTAGAGATCGGCCCTGTGGACGGAATGATTAATCTGGCCGATTGTATCTATGAAGAAGAAACGCCAATAGAGGAAGAGATTCAAATGGATGAACTCGAAACGGCCACAGCCAAGCTTGATGACTTGAAGGCCGACGTGCAGGATCCACTATTGGAGATCAACCTGGGTAATGAAGGAGAGCACAAACCCACATATGTGAGTCAGGTGCTTGAACCGCGGTTCCAGGCCGAGATCATTGCTCTCTTACACAAATACAAGGATTGTTTTGCTTGGGATTACGATGAGATGCCCGGACTATCCAGAGAATTGGTGGAGCACCGATTGCCAATTAAGCCGGGTTTTAGGCCGTTCAAACAGCTCCCACGGCGCATGTCGCCTGAAGTCACGATGAAGGTGAAAGAAGAAATTGAGAGACTTTTGGGAGCTGGCTTCATTCGGACAGCCAGGTGCGTGGAATGGGTATCAAATGTAGTCCCAGTGGTAAAGAAAAATGGTAAGCTGAGAGTCTGTATTGATTTCAGAAATCTAAACCTAGCTACCCCAAAAGACGATTACCCAATGCCCATGGCCGATCAATTGATTGATTCGGCCGCCAAACATAAAATTTTGTCCTTTATGGACGGGCACTCAGGGTACAACCAGATTTACATCGCTGAGCAGGACGTCCCAAAGACAGCTTTCCGGTGCCCGGGGGCAATTGGAACCTTTGAATGGGTTGTCATGCCTTTCGGACTAAAGAACGCTGGAGCCACATATCAGAGGGCGATGAATTCAATCTTCCATGATATGATCGGGCATTTCATGGAGGTTTACATTGACGATGTGGTGGTGAAATCGAGCGACAACGCCGATCACTTGAAAGACTTAGAAAAGGCATTTGAAAGAATGAGGGCTCACAAACTAAAAATGAACCCTCTCAAATGTGCTTTCGGCGTCTCGGCAGGGAACTTCTTAGGATTCCTGGTGCATCAAAGAGGGATAGAGGTGGACAAGAACAAGGCTCGGGCAATACAGGCAGCAAAGCCACCAGCCAATAAGAAAGAGCTTCAAAGACTGCTTGGGCAGATTAATTTCCTGAGAAGATTCATATCCAACTGTGCAGGAAAGACCCAAGTATGGACCCCACTATTGAAGATCAAGACCGACGAAGAATTCAAGTGGGAAGACATCCATCAACAGGCCTTTGAGGGAATTAAGCAGTATCTGTCAACTTCCCCAGTTTTAATGCCACCCAAGAAGGGTAGGTACCTTAAATTGTATATATCGGCTTCTGACTGCTCTATAGGAAGTATGTTAGCTCAGGATAATGAGCAAGGAAATGAGCAGGCCGTTTGTTACTTAAGCAGAATATTAACTCCAATCGAGCAGCGCTATGCGCCGATTGAGAAATTATGCTTGGCATTGTACTTTTCATCACAGAAGTTAAGAACGTATATGTTGCCCGTTTCTACTTATATTATATGTCAAACCGATGTGATAAAATATATGTTGTCAAAACCAATCATGAGAGGCCGAATTGGAAAATGGACCTTGGCCCTGATGGAATTTGCCATCCAATACCGATCACAGCAATCGGTTAAAGGCCAGGCTATAGCCAATTTCTTGGCTGATCACCCAGATCCAACTGATCTGGGAGAGTTGCTACCAGCACCTAAAGTACTAAACACTTCCTTGGTCCCATGGACATTGATCTTTGATGGGTCCAAAAGCGCAGAAGGTGCTGGGGAAGGTGTGGTCATTGTATCACCCAAGTATAAGAAGACAAAAATGTCATTTCGGCTCGATTTCAGGTGCATAAACAACCAGGCCGAATACGAAGCATTAATTATCGGACTAGAGATACTCCTTGAGTTGGGGGCATCGTCCGTACACATAAAGGGAGACTCAGGGCTGGTGATCGGGCAGATATCAGGAGAGTTCCAGATAAAAAGTTGGGAATTATGCCCGTTTCACTCTGTCGCCACGCAGCTCATGGACGAGTTTGATGATATTAGCGTGAGTTATATCCCTAGGTCTACGAATACCGAGGCCGATAAGCTGGCTAAGACAGGATCGGCCTCGTCTTCTACAAAGGCTTTGGAAGACCAAGTTATCACGGTTCATGTCCGACTGTTACCTTCAGTTGCAAAGAGAGGTTGGTATACTAGCACTAATTCGGTCTTAATGGAGGACGACGACTGGAGAAGGCCTATCATCGAGTACCTGAATCACCCAAATGTCAGGGCAGACCGGAAAGTTAGATTATTCGCAGTCCGATTTGTGATACTTGATGGAGAATTGTTTAAAAAGCCCATCGGTGACGACGTGATTTTGAGGTGTTTAGGCAAGAAACAGGCTATGCAGGTTATGGCCGAAGTGCATGAAGGGATCTGTGGGGCTCATCAGGCCGGTACAAAAATGAAATGGTTGCTGAGAAGGTATAACTATTATTGGCCAGGTATGCTGAAGGATTGTATCAGCTATGCAAAAGGATGCCAAGCGTGTCAGAAGCATGGCCCGATCCAGCATGTACCGGCTAAGGAGCTCCAACCAATAATAAAACCATGGCCGTTCAGGGGATGGGCTATGGATCTAATTGGCAAAGTCCTGCCACCATCATCAGGCCAACACTGTTTCATTATAGTGGCGACGGATTACTTCACTAAGTGGGCCGAGGCCATACCATGTAAAACGGTGACCCAGGCCACCGTGATAAAATTCATTGAAGAACACATCATACATCGATTCGGCCTGCCAGAAACCATAACGGCCGACCAAGGGTCTGTGTTCACAGGGGCCGAGACGACCGCTTTTGCGGAGAGCAGAGGGATTAAAATTCTCAATTCTACCCCATACTATGCTCAAGCTAACGGTCAGGCCGAGTCAACCAACAAGATCCTTAAGGGGATCGTTGAGAAGATGATCGATGAGAACCCTAGGGAGTGGGACAAGTTGTTGTCTGAGGCACTATGGGCCTATCGGACGTCTAAGAGGTCCAGCACCGGAGTCACACCATTCATGTTAACTTACGGGCACGACGCTATGTTACCAATGGAAGTCACCGTCCGATCGGCCAGGAGAGCTTTACAGAACCAGCTTGAGCCCGCAGAATACACAGAGGCTATGATAGTTGAGTTGGAAGGACTTGATGAAACGAGGCTCATGGCCTTAGACTCGTTAAAAGTGCAGAAGCAGCGGGCCGCCCGAGCTTATAACAAGAGGGTAAAAGAGAAATCTTTTAGCACAGAAGACTTGGTATGGAAGGTCGTTTTACCTATCGGGAACAAGGATAATCGGTACGGTAAATGGTCGGTCAACTGGGAGGGTCCTTTCATTATACATCAAGTCAAGAATGGTGGTGCTTACAGACTGCGTGATATGGATGGAGGTATTCATCCTAGATTAATAAACGGTCAATACTTGAAGTCTTATTACCCTACTCTGTGGGAAACTATTGATTTGAACTATAAACCAAATCCAGGGTTAGAATACGACCAACTCATTAACTACGACCCTGAGCCCGAGTAACAAAAATATTGTTTGTATTGATAAGGCTGAGCACAGCTTACTTACAAATATATATGAATAAAAAATAAGTACAAAAGAGGAGTCGGCCTCTAGGCCGACTCAAAATTCCTAAGCTTAGCCTTCAAGTCTTCCCAGGTCTTGACGGCTCCAGACCGGTCCCTCTTGGCCTTCTCTAGCTTTTGGGCCCAAGCCCGGGATATGGGGACGCTGGCTTGCAGTTGATCGCTGCACTTCTGGGCGTCGCCACCAAGTAAAGATAATGCCTCGTCAATTTTCCTAATGGAGGCGTTGTTGGTAACAACCTCGGCCTCACATTGGGCGAGTTGAGTTTTTAGTGCAGCGATACGGGTCTGCAGCCAAGAGTCCCTTGCAAGCATTTGAGCCCGAGAAGCCTTCCCCGCCTCAAACTTAACCTTGGCCCCTTCCAGAAACTTCAAGGCCTTCTGACGGGAGCCCAAGTGAAGTTCTGCATCAGCTTGAATTTTCAAGGCCGATCTATCCATAAGACGGGCACTGGGGAGTCTCTCTTTTATCTCCAGGAGTAATGATAGCTGCCCGTCTGAGAGAGAGGGATCGGCCATGAGAGTGTTCAAGGCTGTGTCAATATCAGCAGCAGCAGGAAGATTGGAAAATTCCTGGTTAGTCAGTTCGAGGAGTAGATCCTTGGCTTGTTGCAGTAGGGAAGGAGAAACCGCTTCAGGCTCCAAGGGGCCAAGGTCAAAAGCTCTCAGGTCCAGGCCCGAGAAGAAGTCGTTGAAGGGAATTATTGGCACTGGACTTGAGGAATCGGCCTGTTCAAGAGGATGCAGTTAGGCAGGGTTTTTGGAGAAATTATACGAATTAACATAAAGCAACACTGCAATACCTGGGTGTGAGGACTAAGGGAGGCCGAGATCGCTCCGCGAATATCGGCCTCACTTGGTTGAGAAGGTGTTGGTTGTGAAGAAGAAGGGTGGCCGGTCTCCATCTCAGGACTCGTCGAAGCCACCGTTGTCTGCAGGACTTCAGCTCCTGGGACTGAGCCCGAATTATTATCACCGGCCTCTGTGGCAGATGCTTCAGGAGGACTGACCTCGGCCACTACTGATCCTGCTATTGTGTGAACAGGAGGACCCATGGCCGCGGTAGGCTCCCCTTGCCCGGTTTCAATATCAGATGGGACGGTTTGGTCTACCTCGTCCGCAGCAGCTTCGACGGTAACTCCAGCATCGGCCAAGTCCTCAGTACTGGAAGAGAGGACGACTTGCTCCGGAGCTTGGATGGAGGCGGCAAGGTCCTCGTCTCCGCTTGAAGGAGTTAGAGGAGGCACGATGTGAAGTGGCATCACCCGTACGGCCACTCGCTCTAGATAAGCCGTTGCAGAGGCCGGTGATGTAGGGAGAGTTAGAGGAAGAGTCTGAGCGAGATTTGGAAGTGGATCCTCTCCTGAGTCTTCATCAGCAAGCTGCAAAGATAGAACAAAATGATTAAAACTGAATGAAAGGAATTCGGGCTCAATCAACAAAGCAAAGGGAAGAGCAAACCTGAACAGAGGCTGGTGTGGTTTTTTGTTTCTTTTGAGACGGACCCTTGCCCAGAGTTGGTTTGCGAGCCGGTCTCTTGGCAATTTGCTTACGCCGGATTGGAGCTGCTGTTGGTACAGGGACATCGGCCACAGTGGCCGATGTCGCAGTAAAAGGCACCAGGGCCTCAGCAGCGGTGCTTGAAAATAAGCTCCGGAGCAAGTCGTCCTCTCTTCCAGTACTGAGGACTTGGCCGATGCTGGAGTTACCGTCGAAGCTGCTGCGGACGAGGTAGACCAAACCGTCCCATCTGATATTGAAACCGAGCAAGGGGAGCCTACCGCGGCCATGGGTCCTCCTGTTCACACAATAGCAGGATCAGTAGTGGCCGAGGTCAGTCCTCCTGAAGCATCTGCCACAGAGGCCGGTGATAATAATTCGGGCTCAGTCCCAGGAGCTGAAGTCCTGCAGACAACGGTGGCTTCGACGAGTCCTGAGATGGAGACCGGCCACCCTTCTTCTTCACAACCAACACCTTCTCAACCAAGTGAGGCCGATATTCGCGGAGTGATCTCGGCCTCCCTTAGTCCTCACACCCAGGTATTGCAGTGTTGCTTTATGTTAATTCGTATAATTTCTCCAAAAACCCTGCCTAACTGCATCCTCTTGAACAGGCCGATTCCTCAAGTCCAGTGCCAATAATTCCCTTCAACGACTTCTTCTCGGGCCTGGACCTGAGAGCTTTTGACCTTGGCCCCTTGGAGCCTGAAGCGGTTTCTCCTTCCCTACTGCAACAAGCCAAGGATCTACTCCTCGAACTGACTAACCAGGAATTTTCCAATCTTCCTGCTGCTGCTGATATTGACACAGCCTTGAACACTCTCATGGCCGATCCCTCTCTCTCAGACGGGCAGCTATCATTACTCCTGGAGATAAAAGAGAGACTCCCCAGTGCCCGTCTTATGGATAGATCGGCCTTGAAAATTCAAGCTGATGCAGAACTTCACTTGGGCTCCCGTCAGAAGGCCTTGAAGTTTCTGGAAGGGGCCAAGGTTAAGTTTGAGGCGGGGAAGGCTTCTCGGGCTCAAATGCTTGCAAGGGACTCTTGGCTGCAGACCCGTATCGCTGCACTAAAAACTCAACTCGCCCAATGTGAGGCCGAGGTTGTTACCAACAACGCCTCCATTAGGAAAATTGACGAGGCATTATCTTTACTTGGTGGCGACGCCCAGAAGTGCAGCGATCAACTGCAAGCCAGCGTCCCCATATCCCGGGCTTGGGCCCAAAAGCTAGAGAAGGCCAAGAGGGACCGGTCTGGAGCCGTCAAGACCTGGGAAGACTTGAAGGCTAAGCTTAGGAATTTTGAGTCGGCCTAGAGGCCGACTCCTCTTTTGTACTTATTTTTTATTCATATATATTTGTAAGTAAGCTGTGCTCAGCCTTATCAATACAAACAATATTTTTGTTACTCGGGCTCAGGGTCGTAGTTAATGAGTTGGTCGTATTCTAACCCTGGATTTGGTTTATAGTTCAAATCAATAGTTTCCCACAGAGTAGGGTAATAAGACTTCAAGTATTGACCGTTTATTAATCTAGGATGAATACCTCCATCCATATCACGCAGTCTGTAAGCACCACCATTCTTGACTTGATGTATAATGAAAGGACCCTCCCAGTTGACCGACCATTTACCGTACCGATTATCCTTGTTCCCGATAGGTAAAACGGCCTTCCATACCAAGTCTTCTGTGCTAAAAGATTTCTCTTTTACCCTCTTGTTATAAGCTCGGGCGGCCCGCTGCTTCTGCACTTTTAACGAGTCTAAGGCCATGAGCCTCGTTTCATCAAGTCCTTCCAACTCAACTATCATAGCCTCTGTGTATTCTGCGGGCTCGGCCTGACCGTTAGCTTGAGCATAGTATGGGGTAGAATTGAGAATTTTAATCCCTCTGCTCTCCGCAAAAGCGGTCGTCTCGGCCCCTGTGAACACAGACCCTTGGTCGGCCGTTATGGTTTCTGGCAGGCCGAATCGATGTATGATGTGTTCTTCAATGAATTTTATCACGGTGGCCTGGGTCACCGTTTTACATGGTATAGCCTCGGCCCACTTAGTGAAGTAATCCGTCGCCACTATAATGAAACAGTGTTGGCCTGATGATGGTGGCAGGACTTTGCCAATTAGATCCATAGCCCATCCCCTGAACGGCCATGGTTTTATTATTGGTTGGAGCTCCTTAGCCGGTACATGCTGGATCGGGCCATGCTTCTGACACGCTTGGCATCCTTTTGCATAGCTGATACAATCCTTCAGCATACCTGGCCAATAATAGTTATACCTTCTCAGCAACCATTTCATTTTTGTACCGGCCTGATGAGCCCCACAGATCCCTTCATGCACTTCGGCCATAACCTGCATAGCCTGTTTCTTGCCTAAACACCTCAAAATCACGTCGTCACCGATGGGCTTTTTAAACAATTCTCCATCAAGTATCACAAATCGGACTGCGAATAATCTAACTTTCCTGTCTGCCCTGACATTTGGGTGATTCAGGTACTCGATGATAGGCCTTCTCCAGTCGTCGTCCTCCATTAAGACCGAATTAGTGCTAGTATACCAACCTCTCTTTGCAACTGAAGGTAACAGTCGGACATGAACCGTGATAACTTGGTCTTCCAAAGCCTTTGTAGAAGACGAGGCCGATCCTGTCTTAGCCAGCTTATCGGCCTCGGTATTCGTAGACCTAGGGATATAACTCACGCTAATATCATCAAACTCGTCCATGAGCTGCGTGGCGACAGAGTGAAACGGGCATAATTCCCAACTTTTTATCTAGAACTCTCCTGATATCTGCCCGATCACCAGCCCTGAGTCTCCCTTTATGTGTACGGACGATGCCCCCAACTCAAGGAGTATCTCTAGTCCGATAATTAATGCTTCGTATTCGGCCTGGTTGTTTGTGCACCTGAAATCGAGCTGAAATGACATTTTTGTCTTCTTATACTTGGGTGATACAATGACCACACCTGCCCCAGCACCTTCTGCGCTTTTGGACCCATCAAAGATCAATGTCCATGGGACCAAGGAAGTGTTTAGTACTTTAGGTGCTGGTAGCAACTCTCCCAGATCAGTTGGATCTGGGTGATCAGCCAAGAAATTGGCTATAGCCTGGCCTTTAACCGATTGCTGTGATCGGTATTGGATGGCAAATTCCATCAGGGCCAAGGTCCATTTTCCAATTCGGCCTCTCATGATTGGTCTTGACAACATATATTTTATCACATCGGTTTGACATATAATATAAGTAGAAACGGGCAACATATACGTTCTTAAATTATGTGATGAAAAGTACAATGCCAAGCATAATTTCTCAATCGGCGCATAGCGCTGCTCGATTGGAGTTAATATTCTGCTTAAGTAATAAACGGCCTGCTCATTTCCTTGTTCATTATCCTGAGCTAACATACTTCCTATAGAGCAATCAGAAGCCGATATATACAATTTAAGGTACCTACCCTTCTTTGGTGGCATTAAAACTGGGGAAGTTGACAGATACTGCTTAATTCCCTCAAAGGCCTGTTGATGGATGTCTTCCCACTTGAATTCTTCGTCGGTCTTGATCTTCAATAGTGGGGTCCATACTTGGGTCTTTCCTGCACAGTTGGATATGAATCTTCTCAGGAAATTAATCTGCCCAAGCAGCCTTTGAAGCTCTTTCTTATTGGCTGGTGGCTTTGCAGCCTGTATTGCCCGAGCCTTGTTCTTGTCCACCTCTATCCCTCTTTGATGCACCAGGAATCCTAAGAAGTTCCCTGCCGAGACGCCGAAAGCACATTTGAGAGGGTTCATTTTTAGTTTGTGAGCCCTCATTCTTTCAAATGCCTTTTCTAAGTCTCTCAAGTGATCGGCGTTGTCGCTCGATTTCACCACCACATCGTCAATGTAAACCTCCATGAAATGCCCGATCATATCATGGAAGATTGAATTCATCGCCCTCTGATATGTGGCTCCAGCGTTCTTTAGTCCGAAAGGCATGACAACCCATTCAAAGGTTCCAATTGCCCCCGGGCACCGGAAAGCTGTCTTCGGGACGTCCTGCTCAGCGATGTAAATCTGGTTGTACCCTGAGTGCCCGTCCATAAAGGACAAAATTTTATGTTTGGCGGCCGAATCAATCAATTAATCGGCCATGGGCATTGGGTACTCGTCTTTTGGGGTAGCTAGGTTTAGATTTCTGAAATCAATACAGACTCTCAGCTTACCATTTTTCTTTACCACTGGGACTACATTTGATACCCATTCCACGTACCTGGCTGTCCGAATGAAGCCAGCTCCCAAAAGTCTCTCAATTTCTTCTTTCACCTTCATCGTGACTTCAGGCGACATGCGCCGTAGGAGCTGTTTGAACGGCCTAAAACCCGGCTTAATTGGCAATCGGTGCTCCACCAATTCTCTGGATAGTCCGGGCATCTCATCGTAATCCCAAGCAAAACAATCCTTGTATTTGTGTAAGAGAGCAATGATCTCGGCCTGGAACCGCGGTTCAAGCACCTGACTCACATATGTGGGTTTGTGCTCTCCTTCATTACCCAGGTTGATCTCCAATAGTGGATCCTGCACGTCGGCCTTCAAGTCATCAAGCTTGGCTGTGGCCGTTTCGAGTTCATCCATTTGAATCTCTTCCTCTATTGGCGTTTCTTCTTCATAGATACAATCGGCCAGATTAATCATTCCGTCCACAGGGCCGATCTCTAATCTCCTATCGGCCAGATATGCGCACCATCTGGCCATGCTGGCCTTGAGGGCCAGCTGTCTTTTAACTTCAATTGGTCGTGGATCCATCGAAGTCTTCTTGTTCATTAATCTCTATCGGCCTCGATTCTTCTGTCCGACTGAGATTGTGATAACCAAACTTTAAGTTTGGTAGAATTTCTTTACGGAATGTGGCTGCATTTGGTCTGCCCAGTTTGCCGCATCCTAGTAATTTGATAGGTCCGATATCATCTTCGTATAATACTGCATCGGCTGTCTGCACCCGGGCAACGAATGGCTTTGTATCGGCCCCAACCACTTCCACTTCGTCATCTCTCCAAAAGATCAACAATTGATGGAGAGTGGAAGGGATGCAGTAATTGGGATGGATCCAATCACGGCCAAGCAACGCGTTGTACGCGGCCGATGTCTCAACGATGAAAAAGGCTGTCATGGCCGTTTGGGTTCCAACAGTCAGCTCAAGAGGCAAGATGCCCTTTGTCTTAGATGGTGTGCCCGTGAAGCTCTGAACATTCATCTCGGTCGGAATCAGTTCCGACTCAGATTTTTGAAGAATCCTCAGCATTATTTGGGGCATGATGTTGATGGTAGATCCCCCATCGATCAATATTCTATTTACGGGGATCCCCTCAATGTGACCCTTTACGTACAACGGCTTCAGGTGCTGAGACATTTGATAGGTAGGTTTTTTGAAAACCACCTTGACTGGTCCCGCTGGTTTCAACCCTTCTTCAGTTTGGATCCCTTTCGGCCTCAAGATGGTTATCTTAGGCCGATCGGTTTGTATATCGGTAGCATCCACGTTCTTGCTCGTAGCCTCTACCACCTTGGGTCTGACGGTTTCTCCACCACCCCAACATAAAACTTTCTATTACTGCCGACTCCTTGGTCTGGCCTTCTATAACGTCACCTTCTATGGCCGTTGGCTAATCCGGTTTGGCCATGAATGACATGGGAAGAGTAAACACCATGTTTGAGGATAGACTTCTCGGGATTGTTCCGAATTGAATTGGTGTATCATCCTCATCTTCATAATCATCGACCTCCTCCATTGGATGGACCAATGGCTCACACTTCTTTTCTTGTTCAAAAAGTTTCTTTAAGCGCTCTGTGGCATGCATCGCCCCTTTGCCCGCTTTCTTGTCGAAAACGGGCTCATCTTCTTCCATGGCCGTTATCTGTTTGTCGGCCTTACGCTGAGGGGACCTTGGAGGATTCTGGACGCGACCCTTCGACTGTTGCCGTTCCCTCTCGGCCTGTCTCAGCCTCTGATACCTCCTCTTCTGAGACTTGCTGTATTGAGGCATCACTGGAAATTTTGGATGCTCAGCTCTATACCACCTCCCATCACTCAGGCTTAGTTTGGCCCCCCTTTTGGTGCTTCTCCTTTTTTAAAACACAATTTCATGTTAATTCATTTGGTAACTAGTTTATGCGCTTTGTAAAAATTGAACTTAGGGCTTTTTTGGGGGAGCTTTTAAAAGCTCTAGAATGGAGCTTTTAAAAGCTCAAGGTGGCTTTTTGGTTTCATGATATATTTTTGAAGAGTAGTGTGTCACTTGTACAAAATTATCAAACAACTTAGTAGTAAATTTCATAAGCTCCTTTTAAAAAGCCACATGGGGGCCAAACTAAGCCTCACTCTTGGTGGGAGTATCATTCGGGAGCGAATGTCCGATGCTTCAACCCTTTGTGAGGCACTCATTGTGGGTCGTGATCGATATTGCCTTCCTTCCATATGACTCGAGCTAGGCATACCGCTTGCTGGCGGCGGCTTCGGCTTCCACTCGGGCTTTACGCGTCCCTGTTTGGGCAAGGAAAGCCTCTCATGCACGGATCTTCTCGGGCTGTATTCTCGTCGTTCCTCAACTCTAGGCCTTTTTCTTGGGCTGGAGGCCCCTTTCTTAATATCGGCCTTGCACCTCGGACACAGGCCTTGTTCTATCAGCTCTAGTTGGTGTCGTAAATCTGCGATCAAACTATCTGTGGTTGATCGGGCTACCTCGACCTCAGCCTTTAGTTCTGCTTCCTTGCGTTCCTGGTATGTCCTCTGAAGCTCGCGAATAGTCACCTTCGGCTTATCAGTTTCCGAAACGGCAATTTGTTTCCCTTCCCTTTGCTTTGGGACCTTCTCGCTGTCGGTCAAGTCTACCTTGGCCCTTGGCCGTGTCAGCTTGGTCAAATCGGGCACTACCATATTGGTTCCAGTGATCTGTGGGAACGGATTCGCATCAACTCCCATAGCTTTGTCCGAAAATTTGAACACTCCTTTCTCCACGTTCTCCTGTATCACATTACGAAAAACAACGCAGTTATTAGTGGAGTGTTTCCAGGAATTATGCCACTTACAATATTCCTTATTTTTTATGTCATCGGCCTTGGGGATCCGATGACCTTCACCTAGCCTAATCACTTTTTCAGCCAAAAGGGCGTCAAAAATCTGATCGGCCATTGTTATGTCAAATGTGTAATTTTTTCCTGCCTCGAACGCCATTTTTTTAGCAGCGGCGTTATTATTGACAGGTTTGTTCAAGGCATTACACACAATAGGCCGCTTAGAGATTAGTTCGGCCATGTCGATTTCTGCCTCGAGGTCACAATCTGCTAGATGGACCTCGTAGTTGGGATCTTTGTAATATGTTCCTTTAGAAGAATTCTTCTTTTCCTGTTCATCAAGTAGGATACGCTCGTAACGGGCAGTCCTTGAAGCCAGCTCGAATAAATCACGGAAATCAGTCCCTTCGAACTTTTTGCGAAGCTCGAAAGACATTCCGCCCATAGCCATCTTTGCGTATTCTTCTTCGGGCAATATTGTCTTACATCTGTACTTAGCCTTCCTGAATCGGGCTATATATGTTTCAACAGTCTCTCCCACTAGTTGGAGCATCCTAGACAGATCTGCCAACGATATCTCGGGCTCAGTCCTATAAAATTGCCCATGAAACAATTCCTCCATTGCTAGCCAGTTTCGTACTGAATTGGCCGGGAGATTGACATACCACAAAAACGCTATGCCCGTGAGCGAGTTTGGGAACAACCTTAGTTTTAAAGGGTCGCTGTTACCTGCATGGCCGCACTGCACAATGAATCGGCCTATGTGCTCCACCGTGGTGTGCTCACTTTTCCCAGAAAATAGGGTAAAATTCGGAACTTTATACCCTTGTGGGAAATTAACTTGGTCAATTTCAGGCGGGTAAGGCCGTCGGTATGTCGGCCTCTCCATCCTTCTCATGAACGGGCCATACTCTTCGTGTATGGCCGCCACCAACTCTTCCCTGTTAATAGGCTGCGCAGCGGGTCGGGCATTCACCAAAGGGGGTGGTGGTTGCTGTTAGTTGATATTGGCCTGACGAAGCCAAAAATCATCATTATTCCTTTGCCCCCCAGCAGCGTTACCTGGGGGCATTTGTTGGCCGATTACCTCTGGGTTACGGCCCATCGTTGCAATTACTTCAGGCTGAGCCCCTGTTACCGGGGTTATTAGTGGAGGCGGCAACTGTTGATTATTATTGATCTGGTGGGTCCAAAACCCGCCATTGTTTCTTTGCCCCCCAGCAGCGCAAACTAGAGGTGGTGTACGGTCGAACTGGGTTTCAACACGGCCTCCTGTCTGGACAAAGCTCGGCGTTGCCGATCCACTGGGATCGGTGACCATTACGCCACTAGCCGTTTCGTTATGTGATTCGGGCTTCTTGCCCGAGATGTTACCCTCCCTTAGGTTTGGACAGACATAGAGTGGGTCTTTTGGTTTGTCGGACTCAAGCGGCGTGCCAGAGCCCGATCCCGAGCCTGAGGCTGATCCCGAGGCCTTTTGGTTGTTATTGGCCTCAAGAACAGCGCAAAGCTGTTGTAACTGAGCAGCCAGGGCGTCCAGCTTCACGTGGGTAACCCTAGTCTCCATGACCAACTCAGACTGTTCCCGGCGTATATCGGCAGTTTGCCTGACCACATTGTTGAGATCTGCCATTGACCCTATCAAGGTATTATAGTCCTGCCTCAAGGGATCAACAGTGGCTCTCATGGTTTCCGAGATTGCTTTGATAGTAATGCTACCATCATCCGGAGAATGACCAGTGCTTTCCTCCATAGGTGGATCAACGGCAGACTCGTCTTGGTCGTTTTTGCCCGTCTGCTTATCCCTCTTTGGCGGCATGACTTGACACTATGGGTCCCACCGGGCGTGCCAAAATGTTTGCTAGTAGTTATGCGCGGGCGTGCCAGAACCAAAAGTGGTTCGGTGTGTGCAAACTAATTTCCTATATGCTTGAGTCAGTGATACTCAAGGCTTTCAGATCTGACTTCTAAACTAAACGATTGTGTACGGTGAGTAGGAAAGTACCCTCACCAGAAATCCCTTGGCAGTACTGAAGCGCACAAGCCAAATAGTGTATGAGTTTACCAAGTAAACAATCACAAACGATTAATAAAATACAGATTTTATTAAATGTTTGGAAAATATAACCAAAGAACAGATTCAGAACAGGCTCTGATCGTTCGTGAGAATGAAAACAGTAAAAGAAAAATAACAAAAAGAGGGTAGACCTATTTGCTATGAATGCAGAAAGAACATAAAAGTTTGAATGCTTTTGAATGCTGTTGAATGCTTTGTTGAATGCTGTTTTCGAGAGTGACGCGGAGTGTCTTTGCAGCTTGGCCTGCCTCCATATTTATAGCGGCCATGATTGAATTCTGATTAGGAAAGGACTCCTTAGCTTGCGCCTTAAGCTATGTAATTGATTGGTTAGTTAGCAGAAACAATCCCACCATCTCAGGGATCATCTCGTCTAAATCCAGCTGTTAGTGATAAGATTCTTTCCCAAACGGACTCGGATTTCCCCAATTCTGGGGTGACGTCACAAATGGCAGCTGTCACCAGAACCGCCTTACCTCCACTCCCATCGGCCTTATGACTGTGACTGAAGACTCATCGGACTCATGTAACGTCCTGTCATGTCTTTATGCCCGATAACATCTTTCCAGGTGCTCACGTCCGATCGGGCTCATCCTACTCCCCTTCATCACTTTCCGTAGGTATGGTGTCCGATCGTTGGTACATTCATGTTCCCTAACTCCCCATCGGGCTCCCGTTCTGACAAATGCCCGATGAAGTCTTCTATTCCCGGCGTCTCAACCGGTCTCCAACGTGTGTCATTGCTCCATTACTTCCACCATTGATGCCCGATAGACCAATGCGGGTCTGATGCTGCCTATCGGGCTCCATCCCATGGAACATCCGGGTTGCCTTCTCTAAACTTCTGGTGACGCTTTCCCTAAGCCCGATGTCCTCACCTACTCTGGACCAACCGGCCTCTGAAATGCCCATGCCCGACTATCTCTAGGCCCATATCCCCATATCAATCGGGCTGGAAAACCTTCGGCGGTTTTTAGGTGCAAACAATTGCCCCCCAAAAGGTCATATCAAACATCCCGCCTTGATTGATGTGACGTTTTGAATTTTAAACTGGCCACGCGTCGAACACGCAGCAACTTGTCACGCGCATAACTACTAGCAAACAATAGCATAATCATGACAGGATACAAGGATAATGTAAATTCTCATATATAATGAACTATAATTGACTGACCTGCAGATGTCCCAAAGCATATTGAGCACGAGGCTCCGCCATAGAAGCTTCGAAGTCGATGTAAAAGAGGTAGTCAAAGTACCTGCCACCAGCATTAAGTCATTTGTAAAGAGCACAAGGAATGGCAAATATTTCTGGGGGAAAAGCAGATAAAATTTTGTACGTCAGGGAAAATGTAAATTTAGGATGACTCAATATGTTTGTGTATCTTCATAAAAAGAACAATTCTATTTTTGTTTCTTATAGCATTTGAGGGTACATAATGATGGAATCCTTAAAGCTGACAAACGATGTTCCTGAGTTGGTAATATAATGCCAGTTCATAAAATTCTTTACGCTTTGTTTGGTTCATGGATTTCATGGGGGAAAAGAGAGGGGAAACGGAAAACACGATGCAAAACTATATCCATGAACCCAACAAAGCCTTAAAGAATTGCACTTGCAGTTAATTGGACTAATTCCAAAGTTAAAGAAACAGAAAACGAAAAAAAATAATATATATATATATATACACATAGATATGTGTGTGTGTGTGTCATGTGTGTTCACCACTCAACATGGTCGTCCAACTATTTGCGATCGCCTCATATGCACAACAAATAAAAAGTGAAAGAATTTGGTACTTTTCAGTCTTTTGTTATTTACTTTGATCTAGGGTTAGTAATATATCTATCTTGTTGAGCTCTTCTTGGTCTAATCATTTCAGAAAAAAACATTCAACCACAAAACCATTGCACTGCTCTTACATCCATTCATACGCATATAAATTCTCAGAAAACTTCTATGTTAAGCTCTACCATTGTGAATCTGCTTAAAATATTAATAGCACTCACTTGGCACTCCCTTTGTTAGAGTCATCAACAACCCTTAACGGTCGCTTTCTCTGTGGTCGACTCTCAATCTGAACATGCAGTGGAAAGAGAAAACAATTATCAAAGCATTACTGATATATTCACATATATTTATATATAGGTGTACAGATTTTTAAGAAATGAAGCAGATTAGAAGGGTAGATTACCTTTGACAGATTAATGCCTCTAAGAGCAAACACTGCCAAGGCTTTAAATAGTACCCCGGGCCCTTCTTCTAGAGTGAAGACAATACTCGTCTAACAATAAAACATTTAAGTTCCATTTTAATCTGTGGAGAGAAATTTTATTTTTGTTGAATAGAAGCAAAAGTATACCTTATGGGGCTTGTCAGTTCCTGGAACTATTGGTTCCCTTGCAAGTATCAGAAAACGAGTAATATTATTGGGATCATCCTGACAGTTGTGAAATCAAAATCAAATTAGATAGCAAGATGTTGCGGTTACAGATCTTTGTCTACAAAAAAAATAGGGCAAATAATAATAATAATAATAACAACAGACATGAAATGACCCTAACATACAAGCTTCATAACTTATAAGCATGGGTTACAATTACGTCTATCCTCCTCTTACAAGTGCAATATTTATAGTAAAACAAACCATGTGCATATGACATATGTTGATTGTGTGTTTCTACAGATTGTTTATCATTTTCCTTCTGAAATAAAATGTTTGTATAGATATCAAAAAACAGTTACCTGTGCATCCCTTTTGAAATATTGTCGTATAAAGTTCAAACCATAAAAGAACCTGTAAATGACAATGAAATTGAGCATTGTATTTTTTTTTTTTTTTTTTGAGGAAGAGCATTGTATTTTTGGATTTGTCACTTTCACTACCAAAAGTTCTCAGAAATTCAAGAACGACTTTCTTAAAAACTTGAACCTCAAGAGTACTAATCCTATTTTACCACCATAACTTTTCAAACGTGCTGGGGGTTATAACTTATATCACAGTTTGTCAAATCTCTATATTACACAATCCTAGTAGTCCTTCCGAATTTCCAATCAAGAATTAGACAAATATATGACACACGGGCCAAGGAAAGAAACACATTTTCCTACAAACGTATTATTTTCTCAAAGCATAAAAGGATATCTTTATCAGGAGAGAGTCCGCATTTGGGAACCCTGATGGCTGATTTGACGTTAAGATTTTTTATCGCACCACAATTTAAGGGTTCCCAAACGGTTTAATTGGCTCTCCAACGCGGTTCCCAAATGGGGCCTTAGCAGCTATGTCATTTTCTAAGGAGCATACATCCATAAAAAACAGGAATACACAAGTTTATATGGTAGCAGAATCAGTTAACTGCCTTACCTGGATTTTTTCTGCAAGAATGTTAAGCCCATAAATTTCTGCAGCTCGAGCACTTGCAACTGCTCCAGTTTCCCTCACACCATCAGAGGCAACAATCTGTTTAAAAGTTCATGTATTTTAGAGACACCTTCCTTTGTTATTTGCAGGTAAAGTAAAAGACTTCTATAGAGCACCTGAGCGGCACCAGCAGTATCATCAGCA
This sequence comes from Hydrangea macrophylla, assembly GCA_033977485.1. NCBI lineage: Eukaryota > Viridiplantae > Streptophyta > Magnoliopsida > Cornales > Hydrangeaceae > Hydrangea > Hydrangea macrophylla. The sequence continues at coordinate 109,471,739 of CM066988.1, read as the reverse complement.
CTAACTCTTATAACACCTAACGTGTTTAGTATCATCTCACATTGAGCAAGTGCCTGTAAGCAAGAAGGCGCTTAGTTTTCTATTTTCTTTTTATTTGATTTTCAATTCACATAAAGCAGCAAAATTGGGACACCATTGCTCTATTGCATAAGAAAAAGGCTATGTGCACAGATTTTTTTTTCCCCATGATATACTGTTTAGGCATCCTCATAATCCATATGACAGAGGGAATTTGTATGACAACTCTTCCTTTTTTTTTTTTTTTGGTCCAAAAGCAATGAGATTCACATCAGTGTAAGTTGATCCACCTTTGCTCATATTTGACTTTGGCATACAACTTTCCTTTTCGGATCTTTAGCTCCTATATAAAGCAGGCAGCAACTGTACCTGATGGATGGGAAATTATCTCATGTAACCATCACTTTCGTGTGACGCCCACTATGATTCAAATATTCAATGAATCCCACATGGGTCCCACAGTAATGGAGTAACTATAGTGACCGTTACATTGCTTACATAGGTCACATGGGTTAATTTCTCCTGATGGACATACAATACAGCTACCGCCATAAATGTGGCCTAACATTTTGACCACACGTTGATGGGCTCACATGCATTTCCATTTCAATAAGGCACAAAACTAAATTTTGTTTCACAATCCAAAAAAAGCAAAAACAACACAAATTAAGAGAAAAGGACAAAACAAAGGGTCAACCTGAGGGTGGCTCAGTACACGCTTTAGCTCCTCCTTTCTGACGCCGGGCAGCCCCAAAAGGCAGTGGTTAACAACTATCTGCACCTCCCCCACTATGTGCAGCCTATGGCGAAGGAGTAAGTCATAATTTCGGTGAATGCTTCCACCAACAGAACTCTCAATGGGTAGTACTGCTTTGTCCACTAACCACAATTCAACTGCCTGTGAAATGAAAATCAGCATTGGTAAAAGGTAACAACAAAAGCTAGCTTTATTCCACCGATATAAAGTATGCAACAACTAATTGAACCTTGAATGTAGCCTCAAATTGGTCACATGGGACAGTCTCACATTGTGGGTATGCTTTAAGTGCGGCATCCTCACTGTATGCACCCGGTATCCCCTTCATCAGTCATTTAAATAAAAATAAGTATACAAAGGACCCCAAGAATAGTCAGGCTAAGAAAAAAAAAGTACAAGTGTTTTACCCGATAAGCAACCCGCACCTTTGAATCATCACTAGATGACGAAGAAAGTTCTGTGGCAGACAGGGGTTCTGGCATTTGTTTAAGTAATTAAGCTGTGAAATTGAATGGAAAGAAGGAAGGGAATAAAAAATAGCGAGGGCATTCTCCCCAAAGAAAACTTGATTTTCGTTTTGGTTTTCATACGGCCATCACTATCATGTTTGAGATTCATCACTAAATAGGTTGCAGTGTAGTGAAGAAATGCATTCTAACCCGGTCAGGCCATGACGGTACACTATAACTAAACCACAGTAGATTTGATCATTGCAAAATGGTAACTCTCACAAATTTCTATCCTTGTCGGATATGGACGCCCAAGTATATTACTACCAACAAGTGATTAATTCCTCATCCAGATATGAGATATCTCGCAGAAATATCACTTCATTAAAGTACGTGCAAATAATGACAATTTCCACAATTTTGTAGTAAAATTTCTCAAAAGCATGAAAATGATGCTCACCAAACTACATATGTATGACAAACAAACAAACGGAGTAATCATTCCATTCTATGAACCCAGAACAAGTCTTCATGATGCCTGCCCATATACTGACTAGTGTTCTAAAAATCGGCCTAGGCGCTAAGCAGTGCCCCGCAGCCTGGATTTTCTCCTAGGTGTTTGAAAAATCGTCCAACATATTAGGCGGGAGTCTAGGCGAGATTAGGCGGGTCTAGGCGGGATTAGGCGGGCTGGTGTGAAATTGCAATTTTATTAAAATAAGAAGGGAAAAAATTTACTCTCACGGTTACATCTAAACATTAGTGTATGTATATACCTAAGTTGCATGAAGCGGGGGAGAGGGCGGGGGCGGGGCGGGGTTGGGAGCGGGGGTGGAGGCGGAGAGTGTGACCACTTTTAAAGATTCCTACTTCTAAGGTATATACACTTAATGTTTAAGTTAATTATTACTAGATCTCTAATAGTTTTTTAAATATTAAAAACCTTCGCATAATGTTTACTTATTTTTAAAAAAACACCACAAAACCTTTATATAGATCTATTATTTGGACCCCAAATCTATAATTATTCTTAAATAACACCACATATCTGGTATATATTTATATATCTATTACGGAGTATATAATTAATTTTATTGAAAAAAAAAAATCTGCCTAGGTCCCTAGGCTCTAGGACCCTCTCAGCAACCCGGCTAGCGCCTAGCGATTTTTAGAACATTGACCGGACCACATTACAATTTACAACCAAAACGGAAAACAGCCCTCCATGGAAAGCCTAAATATTATAAACCCTATAGCCATTGTAGAACTCAGTTGTGCTGATATGTATAAGAATATAAACTTAAAACTCGGGCACATTCGAAATTACAAGGAACAACATATTGCAAATTCTATCTATTAATGGCTCACTTACTGAAAAAGTGAAATCTATTTGGGATCCAAGTTCAGGTTAATTCTATTGCCCAGGTTGTTAAATTTCTAGTCTTTCTAAACGTGCAAATGGAAATTAAGGACATCAAGCTTACTTTGAAAGGTCCCACCAGGTGAATTATGACAAAACTACCATAAAAGAATGAAATTCATAAGAATAAGTTTATTTTAAAGAACTGCGAATTGATTAACTCACTTGGAAGAGAGTTCAAATCCTTGTGAAACCCCCTAGCCTCTGTGATCTGAGTCTGCCGAGTCCCACCAGGTGAGTCAAACCCAGGTGCCAATGGCTTCTCATCTTCAACAGGAGTAATTGCCCTTTGAGCCAAAATTCCACAACACACCCATTTTCCAAACCTAGAAAAGCTCAGATTCAAATTACACCCAGAACGCTTAAACCCCAAAAAATCTGAAACACCCAATTGGGTAAGGGAGTGATTGGCACAAACCCAGATGGGTACAGCATTCAAAGCCATGACTTGTGCCAATCTGAAAGGTTCCAATGTGGAGAGCCCAACAAAGCCAGACTCATCTGAGAGAGTGGTCTTGAGTTGTTTGGTGGGGTTTTAGAGACTTAGGCCATCATTGTCGAGAAGGGCGGTCGAGTTTGGTGTGGGACTGCACAAGTGGTCCCGAAAATTTTACAGTAGATTGAAATTTAGGAGAGATAAAGCTTGGAAGGAGGAATGGTTTGAGAGAAAGAGTGAGAGAGGTAGGTAGGTGAGCACTGAGCAGAATGTTGCAAGCACGTCTCCATCGTTGAGAGAGAGAGAGAGAGAGGGCCTATGTGCAGTTCGTAATGAACGGAGTCGGCGGGGAGAGTGAATCAGATAAATACATTGTCATGTAGAATCAGATTAAAAAAAAAGGGTAAATATCACTTACCTCCCTTGAGGTTTGGCCTAATAACACTTACCTCCCTCCACATTTTGGGAATAACACTTATCTCCCCTGTCAGAGTTTGTAGGCTAACGGTGTTAATCGAGTTACTTAAATTACTTTTTTTCCCTTACATTTTCATAACATTTACAGTCAAATAGGTTAAAAGACAAAATTACCTTACCAAGAAAACTCATTTTTCGGATCTATCATTCATTTTCCACCATCACCGCCAATCCACCACCTACCACCACTGCAACCGACCTCTCATAAACACCCACCACCAGGACTCCATCGCCACTTCCAAACCCCCAAGAACAACATCTCAACAACACAATCGACGCCTTAATTGGGGACGATGACTTCGGCGGTTGGGGCAGAATCTTCGCCGCCGTCGTCGACCTCTCATCCCTTCCACTCTCCGCTACCTTCTTTATCCCTGGTGACGCTTCATCACCACCACCACCGCCTCCAAATTCAACCCATTCATAATCCCCAACCACATAGTCCCACAACCTCACTTTCTCTGACCTCCAACTCTTAAACACCCAAACATGCCCCCTAACTCTCTTGCCCATCAAGATCATTCTCATCACCAATAACTCTCCCTCCAATTTCAGCCTTGATGATTCTCTGATCATCCACCCCGACCTCTGTGTCACCGCCTTCGTAACTGTCCATGGCGTCAAAACCATTCTCGATTACTCAATTTGCGGTGGTACCTTTGTATCCCATTGTTCTCTCGATTGCTTGTATTGTTTTGGCATTCAAGATCCATAGAAATCCTCTGGCTCGTTGATGGGTTTTCCCAGAATTAATGGAGGCAGTTTAATTTTAGTGAAAGAAAATGTGAAATCGGATAATTGCAGAGATGATAATGGGGTTTTTCTTGGTGGGTCATTGTCAGATTGTCAAGACCCAAATTTTCAGTATTAAAAATTTGTAAAATATCATCATATTTTTTTATGTTTTAACCACCCAAATAACCTTAGACATGTGTTAAAATCCCATTGGTCTTTCACCTAACTAGATAACCTACACATGACCCCTAGTAAATGACCTAATCTACCAAATACAAATGTTACATGAAATAATATAAAAAGAAATTGAACATAAAATTTCAGTTAATGAAATGTGATAGTTCTCTTTCGCATTAACATCCATACAGTCATTACTCTTCAGTTATTGAAGTGTTTAATTCATGTGCCTTTCATTACTACAAGATGTTAGCTTCGTATTAATTACCAAGCTTACTTAACTTATGTTAAACACAAGTATAAATAGCACACATACTTTGGGTAAATGCACAACATAAATGAAATCTACTCCTATATGTGAGAGAGAAAAGTATAGATGTAAAACTTAGTTTTACGGGTCAAGATCAAGAGAGAATTAGAGAGAGAGCTAGGATAAATTATTGTCTAAGTGAGTTGTTTGGGGGATAAAATACTGGACTAGTGGTGGCGGGTTCGGTGGTGTTTGGACAACAACAGTGGGTTCAAATTTCAAACTTTATCTTCGATCAATGGGTATACTACTTTTCCAAATCTTCTTATACATTTTATAATATGTACATTCTAAATGTATTTTTATCATCTGTATTAGATCCTTAAAAGATCTTCCCTAAGCTTAAAGCTTGAGCAAGGCCAAATAGACCCTAAATCGTCATTAATAGCAAATTTAAGTTTCTAAGCTAACTTAATTTTTGGGATACATAAAAAGGGCATTTTTGGTATTTCAAAAATATGCAAAATCACTATAAATTATTTCCTACTATTTCGTAAATCTTGGTGAATTTTGGATATCATTTGGTATTTATTTTAATTTCAAAATTATTAAACTGTTATAGAAAATGAATTTTTAACTTTACATTTACTGTTAAAATTTTGTAAAACTCCAAAAAAAAAAATAAATGGTTAGTACCTTTGTGACCAGAATAATATTTAGAATATTTGGAGACTAATTTTGTAAGTTTTGGAGACGAAAATTTTACTACTAATTCTGAAGCCCAAATTACTATAGAAAAAAAAAACTATATATTTTTCATATAAAATTGTAACGAACTCGGATTCAACCCTAGTCAATGGCGTTACTTTTGTAAAAAATACAAGGACCATTTTAGTAAGGAAAAATCCTATTTTGTAAAATTACGAGAATACCCCTAAAACCTATAATTACCATTTTACCCCTACGCTTTGAATTAGACTAAATGACAGGTTTAATAAATATTTTGTGTAGGACTTGAAGGTTAATTTCAAAAGAAATTCTTTAGCCACCTAAACTACCAAGGTGAGTGATCGTATTTCCTTTTTACTGATTCAACTCCTCATGGGTGAATCTTGTCCTATTATTTGAACAAATTTTGTTTAATTATGAAATCGTTGTTCTTACATTTGTTCTGGAACACTTCGATTCGTTCCACTGAAAGAGGTTATCGTATTTGAAATTATTGTAAGTTCTATATTTCTTTGATTCTAGTGTCAATTACCACCATTCTACATGATTATATATTGATTCTATTAAGAATCTACGAGCCCCTATGTGGGATGATCCATATTGGATCTACGAGTGGCCCAAAATTGGCCGACCCTCCTTATTGGGTCTACGAGTGCTTCTTATCAGTTAGCTATTGCAGTATATGTATATGTATGAGTACGTGAATGGGTGGTTGGTAATCTGACCTTCTAAAAATGTATTCGTTATACATATCCTGATGATATTCTACTCTCTTGATATATCGATTGTTATGTTTATCTTATTTACCATTGATATACAGATTTCTCTTTATGTTCATCATCCAAGATTACGATTATTTCACTGAGTCTTCTACTCACACTATCCAAATCTTTCTAACCCCTTTTCAGGTGATGAAAAGTATAAGAAGGTGAGAGATAACCTGATTGAGGAAGACATATAGAAGAAGAAGAACTTAAAATATTAGCTACCTAGTTAAATAATATGAGTAATTCCAATGGAATTCTCAAAGGCAATATTTAAAGGCTCAAGTTAGCCAATCATAATATTATGTAATAAATTTGAAATGACTTGTAATTTTATGGTCTTCATGACCTATATTGTAATAAAATTTAAATTATGTTGCTTCCGCTAGTCTCTGAACAAGTTATGAGGCCTTGGTGGCCGGTCACGCACCTTAAATCCACCAATTGGGTTTTGGGGCGTGACACAGATTGTCAATTGTCTGCTATTCTTGTTATCCATGGCATGAGCCTTGCTCTTGTTAGTAGAGATGATAATGTGAAATTGAATCTCTGAATGAGAATTATAACTCTTCTTGTTATCCTATAGATTCAAGCTAAAAGAAAAAAAGAAATAAATTGCTTTTCCAATTGCCCAGATGTTATTGAAGTGGAAGGGTAATTTTGGCATTTTACATATTTTTCAAGTGATGTCACCATTTGCCGTTAGTTCTTCTAACAATAAGTTGACAGATGGGGGATTATGTTACTGAAATTTGAAAATAAGAGAGGTAAGTGTTACTCTTGAAACGTGAAGGGAGGTAGGTATTATTAGGCCAAACCTCAAGGGAGCTAAGTGATATTTACCCAAAAAAAAAATTAGAAATATACGTTTTGATACCTCAAAATTTAGTCAACATATAATTGGTCACTTTGACTTTTTAAATCCTTAAATTCATCTTTAATCAATAAAATGTACTACGAATTAGTCATTTTTTTCAAATATCTATATTTTTTATGGACAAAATCGCCCTAAACATTAGATATATATATATATATACATACTGTCATACATATGTAACTATCACTTGAAATTAGGGGTTTTAAATTGAAACAAAAAATAACTGCAAATATATGTATGTAAATCTCAAATTCGTATTACCCAAAATAAGCATATTCAATCCCCCTCTCTCTCTAAAATCCCATCACCAGATCAAACAATGGAGACCTTGACCCAGGATGAGAATGTCGTTTGATTTTCTCTCTCATCAAATTCGTAAAGAATATGGAATCTTCACAGAGAGATTTCGAAACAAGGCTCAAATCGGCAAATGATACGAGCAAGGCCTTGATGAATCAACTTCATGTGTCGGAGCAAAGTATTGGAAGTTTAAAAACAGAACTTGAGACACTGAAAGGATTACAAGGAATGATTGAGGATCAGATTGAAAACCAGAAGTTGATTAATGAAGATTTAGGCACGCAACTTAATGTTTCCAGAGTTAAACTGAATGAGGTTCTCCAAAAGATATTGTCTCTTTAAGTAGAATTGGAGGATAAAATCATAAAAGCCACTGTTGCGAAGAGTTGGAGGCAATCTATTTGGAGCTTCAGCTCCAACTTGAAAGGTAATTACTTTTTTACTTTCTTTTCGGTGGAAATTAAATAATATTTTGGCCTAATTTGGAACAATGTGGTATGCAGTGTTGCCAACAAAGGAATCCCAAAGGAGAATACAGATCATGTCACACCCCAACCCACCTCGGGCGAGTTGGGACACGTGTAACAAGCCCACACGTTCAAAACACCCTTAATTCATTAAGAAACACATTAATTGGACCTCATAAAACAGCTCCGTTGACACAAAACAGACCCAAGGGCAAAATGGTCATTAATAAAGTATAGCAAATTTTATACCAAAAGATAGGTCTTTGAGTCCCGGTTCCAACGCAAAAAAACGGTGCGCGAATCCGAGTTTTCTAGAGTGAGATATGTCCATTTCCGTAAACGCCGTCAGTGCTAAATCTGGACCAGCGGATCGATCCGCCCCAGATCCGGATCGATCCGGTTTTAGCAGAAAGTCATTTTCTGCAGTTCCTGATGCCCCGGATCGATCCGCACATGACCCGGATCGATCCGGATCCTCCATAATTGCTTTCTTGTTGCTAAAAACACCAGATTTTAACTTCAAACCAACTCCAAACATAACCAAACTTTGGAAAAACATTAAGGACCCTTAATCAAAACACTTTTAAATGTTTTAAGACATCAACATACTCATGTTACCAAAGATCATCAATCAAAATACATCAACTCCTCTTGTGATTCATAGTTCATCCCAAAATCCATGTTTCTCTCAATTACACACACAACCCTTCTATATAAAGAAAACCAAGTTAAACTTACAATCAAAATCATTTAGGTTCTTCCAAGCTACTCTTAATACACATGACTTGTAACTAGCAACCATGACACATGGTTTGCTATACAACCAAACACAAACCCCCAACTTGACATATTACAAACTTTCTCCAAACAAAAGTAAAAATGATGTCAAAACTTGATGTAACCATACCAAATCCTCATAGCCACATCCAAAACCATTTAGGAAATATTCCCAAGTGTCCCAAAACTTTACTCAAACATCATAAGAGTTTTCCCAACCATTTCTAAACATTTGAAAAGTAGTTTAACCATACACAATCCATAGAATTCCAACTAGGAACCTTAATTTGCATTCAAGTTCATATTCTTAAAACATATACATAAACATTGATCCATAAGGAGAAACCAAGTTAGTTTTCAACAAAAGTTACCCAACTTGCTCAAGTCTCTCCCAACCACACCCAACTTGTGACTTGTAAGTATAACTCATAGCTTGGAGCATAATCTACAACATTACCCAACTTAACATGTTACAAAGACTCTAAAACACAAGGTGTTATACATTGACAATAGAGATACATGTTAAACATAACTAGCTAGACATATGAACATATTCACAAGACACAACTCCCACGCCCAACCCGTCGTGCGGATCATTTCCTCTCCTCGTTTCGTTTGGTACTTGCGATGGTTATTCAATAACCACAACAGAAAAATATATTTTCGTTTAAGCTTTCGCTTAGTGAGAGAACTAATCATGCAATTGGAATGCAAAGTATGTAAATGCAACAATCAATATGAACAACAACAAATTGATCTCCGAGAAGTCAAGTCATTCCAGCCACCACCCTCGGGTCCTTCTCACCCCAGATCTTTCTCACTTTTGGCGCATATAGCGCAACACACACTCTCTTGTGACCCCGAAGGCGTCACTGCCATTTCATTGTGGTCGTCACCACGTCCTACTCATTGAGGACTTTCTATCCCTTACATATGGGACCTATAAATGGTGACCACTACTTGACTTTCCTTTGATCCATATAAACATTTAAGCAACTTAGCACATAAGCATAACAATTTCACCTTATTGGCATGCTTTTTGCCCAAATTCAACAACATATACATACATGAGCATGAGTTTAACAAGTATGAACCACAATTATCACATTATCATAGCTAAACATCCAATTGAGAGATTAGGACACTCACCTCTTTGATTTATATGCAACTAAGCTTAGAATTTCCCCAATTCTTCCCAAGTTTAGCTCAATTTCTAATTAGTGATAATGCTACACAAGTTTGGTACCAAGAACATCGTCTATTAAAAATGGTTGCCGTAAAAACGTTGCCGAAAACAAAAATAAATTACATGCATGTGATCCTCTTACCTCCACGAGTCCAAAAGTGGTCTCGGATCGTGAATCCGACGCCGGACGGCGAAGAAACGGCGAGAAACGTCGTCGAGAATTTCCGTCGTCGACTTGGAGCTCTCGTTCTCTCCAAATTGCTGTAAATCTTGTGAATGAGACACATATGCTTCATGCATATGTGTTGTCATCAACTCTCCCTATATTACATTTATACCCCCCAATCTTTCTTAAGCTTTATTATGAAAACCCCATGTTATTTACGTTAACTACCCATCTTTTCTAAAAGGATTTAATCTAAGTCCCGCGTGGGTCCCAAACGTGGTCCCACATAATATATGAGGTTGCTATTAAACCTACCAATTATGAATTTTATTCAAATACGCCCTCACACGGGTACCAAAACTGGTCGACCTATCATAAGACATAATAATAACTTTAAGCATTTAAATAAATTTGCACATAAACATATAATGACATCAAAATGCAAATTATTTTAATTAGACCCTCTTTGGGCCCCACATTATACCAGTTCTGCCTTTTACAAAACTTTCATCTGTGCCCGCATTTGAGCACCTTTTTCACATGTGGGTTCATAATCCCACCTTAAATCATCTCATGCATTAATTATCTTTAATTAACACATATTAATATCACATTAACCTTCTTTTCCGGGTACGGGTGTTACATTTCTCCCTCCCTTTTAAGAAGTTTGTCCACAAACTTTTCCCATCTTGTAGTATCAATGAATATACATACTTCTCTCTCAAACTTCATATAGTTCACAAGCATTGTCCTGATTCAGATTTGATGATTAGCACTGAAACACGAAAGCTTGAAACACATTAAACTCCTTTGGTTACTTCTGACTGCTACCTCTATCAATAAATCACAGGTTACCAGTTCACATTTCTTTCAATCCTTCAACTCATATTATCTACCAAAGATAACACTTCAAAGATTATTTCTTTCCCCACAATAGTTACTTTTTTTTTCCTGAAAATAGAACTCAATTACCTGTAGTACATTTTTCCCGCTAATCATTAGCTTGCAGTGAATCATTCTATTACGACTTAGTTTCATTTCCATTGCTTCTTGCAAAACGTCAAAATTTCAATACATTCACATACGTCGTTCCGGAAATGATAAGTATCAATGTCTACACAACCTCAGAGTTTCCTTTCCCATACAATTCAATTAACCCTTGCAAATCTGCAGCTTTAACCAATAACCATTAGTTGACTCGGTCAGCCTGTTCACAATCACTCACGTGTTGGAAACTCAATTCCGCCAACTTTAACAACCCCATCATGAAGTTTATCCCGCATATGTCTTTTTCATTGGTCACCAATACTATTTACAATAATCCCTCGAACCCTCGGCACTTTGCCTTATTTTTCTCAATATACCACACGTCACATAGAGTGCTTCATCTAGAACAATCGTCACGATATCTCAACTTTTAAGTAATAATATTCAGATTCCAAATCAATCTTCAAGAAAACTTATACTCCTTGTAACTGATTATCAAATCATCATATGTAATAAAATGCGATCAATACCATTCTATACCCAATCATTAGTGACTCATTTCCACAATCTTATTACAACTTTTGTATTTCCTCTGAATTTCCTTCTTGGGCTATTTTCATTCAGAATATCTATTTAACTTCTAGATTTCAACACTTCTTTCTGTAGAGTAGACTTTGATCATTTCTTTCTCAACAACTTATTATATCTCTCTTTTGCAGAACAAAAAACAATACATACTCTTAAGCCAGCTTCTTATAATCTGACACAATATTGTCGATTGCACCCAAATTACGGTCGCCTTTTCTTCCCCAATTTCTAGAGTAATTTGAGCTTCTAACAATTTCAATCGTCCCAATTATTCTCGAGCAGTCAATTCACACACTATCCTTCTCTCATCAGTCCCTGACTAGTAGCATTAACAACCACTTGACTTTACTTGTCCAGTGCTAGGTTTTTCATATCGTTGTTTACCACGAATTCCAACTATTTCCTTTACCATGTACTCGATTTCCACTATATAAGTCATATTTTGAAACCCAGCAACTCCCATAAACTTCATACTCGTAGAAATATCATTGCCTATTTCAAACCTTACATCAAACAGCATATTCATCAAGTTTCAATTTCAGTCTTATGTGCAGCACAAGCAATTATTGTATCACCATATAACCTAATCCCTGACATAGAACTTCATTATAGTTAATAAATCTCCCAATGCCAATCAAACTAGTTAAGGTCATTGTCCTCATAAATTAATTCTTTATTTCTCATAACTTTTACACGTACCTCACATTCTACTATTATGAATATTATCAACCTCTTGTCTCCTATCATTTCATTTCTTTTTCACAAAGTTTTTAATTGTCAGAAGCATCGAAAATCTCATTACCACACTTTATCATAATATAACCTAATCTTCAGCATAAGTTTTCCTCTAACAAAATCCCCTGATATCAAATAGAGCAATTGTCACGCCCCAAAACCCAATTGGTGGATTTAAGGTGCGTGACCGGCCACCAAGGCCTCATAACTTGTTCAGAGACTAGCGGAAGCAACATAATTAAATTTTATTACAAATATAGGTCATGAAGACCATAATATTACAATTCATTCCAAATTTATTACATAATATTATGATTGGCTAACTTGAGCCTTTAAATATTGCCTTTGAGAATTCCATTGGAATTACTCATATTATTTAACTAGGTAGCTAGTATTTTAAGTTCTTCTTCTTCTATATGTCTTCCTCAACCAGGTTATCTCCCACCTTCTTATACTTTTCATCACCTGAAAGGGGTTAGAAAGATTTGGAGAGTGTGAGTAAAAGACTCAGTGAAATAATCGTAATCCTGGATGATGAACATAAAGAGAAATCTGTATTTCAATGGTAAATAAGATAATCATAACAATCGATATATCAAGAGAGTAGAATATCATCAGGATAGGTATAACGAATACATTTTTAGAAGGTCAGATTACCAACCACCCATTCACGTACTCATACATATACATATACTGCAATAGCTAACTGATCAGAAGCACTCGTAGACCCAATAAGGAGGGTCGGCCAATTTTGGGCCACTCGTAGATCCAATATGGATCATCCCACATAGGGGCTCGTAGATTCTTAATAGAACCAATATATAATCATGTAGATTGGTGGTAATTAACACTGGAATCAAAGAAATATGGAACTTACAATAACATCAAATACGATAACCTCTTTCAGTGGAATGAATCGACATGTTCCAGAATAAATATAAGAACAACGATTTCATCATTAAAATAAAACTTGTTCAAGTAATAGGACAAGATTCACCCGTGAGGAGTTGAATCAGTAAAAAGGAAATACGATCACTCACCTTGGTAGTTTAGGTGGTTAAAGAATTTCTTTTGAAATTAACCTTCAAGTCCTACACAAAATGTTTATAAAACCTGTCATTCAGTCTAACTTCAAAACGTAGGGGTAAAATGGTAATTATAGATTTTAGGGGTATTCTCGTAATTTTGCGAAACAAGATTTTTCCTTACTAAAATGGTCCTTGTATAGTTTTACTATAGTAATTTGGGCTTCAGAATTAGTAGTAAAATTTCCGTCTCCAAAAACTTAAAAAGTTAGTGTCTAAATATTCTAAATATTATTCTAGTCACAAAGGTACTGACCATTTATTTTTCAGAGTTTACAAAATTTTAAAAGTAATTTTAATGTTAAAAATTCATATTCTATAGCGTTTAATAAATTCGAAATTGAAATAAATACCAAATGATGTCCAAAATTCACCAAAATTTACGAAATAGTAGAAAATAATTTATAATGATTTTTCATATTTTTGAAGTTACATATTTTTGAAATACCAAAAATGCCCTTTTTATGTATCCCAAAAATTTAGTTAGCTTTGGAACTTGAATTTGCCATTAATGGCAATTTAGGGTCTGTTTGACCTAACTCAAGATTTAAGCTTTGAGAAGGCTTAAGGGTCTAATACAGATTATAAAATTAGATATAGAAGGTACATATTAAAAATTGCATGAGAAAATTTTGGAAAAGAAATTTACCCACTGACTGTGATGGAGTTTGAAATCTGTAATTGGGTGTAACTTCCTTCACCACCAGAACCACCACCACTAGTCTAGTATTTTATCCTCAATATGACCAACTTTTAGAGCACATATGAATTTATGACGAACTCTCTTGAACTCTCTGCTTTTCTCCTAAAACACACACATTCTCTTTCTCATAAATACTTCTCTCTCCCTTTAATTCCCTAACTCTCTCTTTTCATGAGCTGAGCAAATACGTATGTCTCTCTTTGCTTTTTATAATGTGAGGTGAGGTTGTATCACACTAACTTTCACGTGTATTAGTAAATGAAGCAAAGATAGTAAATGAATCGGTTTAATAACTAAAGAAACATTAGTAGAAACAAAAACATATTAACGGGGTGTAATGAAGGTATGCTTCATTAATTGAAGTTTTAACATTTATATAGTGTGTGTGATATAGACATGTAATATGTGCAAATACATCCGTTTGATGATAAAGGAGTTATGATTGTGTTGGGAAAAACTCTCCTAATTAGCTCATTTGCATGTAAATTAGTTAGTTAGGTGAAAGACCAATGATGTTTTAACACATGTCTAAGGTTGATTGGCTAAAACATATAAATATGCTGATATTTTACGAATTTTAATAATGAAAATTTGGGTCTTGACAGCAATCGATCTGCATCACCATCACGAGTTCATCTCAATACTTCTCATATATTTAGTTCATCACATCAATAGTCAACAAGGGTGCTCAGATTACTTTAAATATCATTACAATCATCCTCTGCTCTGGTTTTTCACCAAAATCCTCATAATTTCCATTACCTTAATCTTTCATTAATCATTCTCAGATCTTGTTTAAAAGTACTAATACCTCTAAGATGAGTCAACAATTTATTCATTTGCTATTTTACACCCATTCTCAACCATAACTTCATTTAATCCCAATTTTCAATACCCATTCAAATTGTTCCGTTTGTCTTTTCATACTAATACCAATAATCCTCTCAATTCACTACCCAAAACATTGTGCAAGCCCTTTCGTAGTTTAGTTATCCTCTATCAAGCAAGTTATTCAATAAGTCTTCTCATCATACACTCAAAATTTAATTCACTATCAAAATATTCTCAAACTCAATTCAATTTCTACTTTTACTCTGATAAATACAAATTTTCTGGCATTTCTTTCCCCCTATAGCTAAACTTTGATGATAGCACAATGCGAAATAATCTCATTATATCAATTTCTTAGAAAATAGAAGTTTGTTCAGTTCAACACTTACCTCTTACACATTATACTATATTCACCTGATTGGCAATCATGTTATACCCAGTACTTCCTCAAATATTGAGTAGTTATCAACACATGCCCACAGCTGACTAGTAGAAACTTCTAACAATTTCTCCTCAATTAGCCGACAAATTCTAATGGTTTTCACGTTATCGAATGACAACAATATCATATTGACCATCTGGAAAATAAAACCTCATTTGACTCAGTTTTCAATCATTAAACAATCAACTCTACAATTCTTGATTTGCGACCCCATCCATACCCAACTATGCATTCAAAGAACATCACTGTAATCACTACTAACGGTCTTGTATTACCCTTAAATCATTTACCCCTGGTATGCCAGAATTAATCACGTATACCCTCGATTAAACTATCACGTGTTAAACCAATCTCCCAAATTCCAAATAATACGCTTGATCATTCGACAATCGTTACGATGTAACCAATACATAGTTCTTTCGAAAGCAGAAATGCTTGCATTGATTGATAAATAAATAACCCCACACATTACCTGATATTCATGGTGACTCAAAGATAAGTTTTGAACTTGTACCTTTGTGACGCCCGGCAAAAATAAAGCGTATTTTCATTGAAAAATTAAATGAATTACACTTTGATTCTTTAAAATAAAAGTACAATATTTCTTTAAAACTCCCAACAGGTTCATATTCTCCACGGATCTCCAATATCATCCTTAGCCTTATCTCCCTTCCAGGCTTCGGTTACCGGTACTACCTGCATCTAAAAACCACACCGGAAAGTATACAATATGACAGGAATAATACAGGCTCAAAAGGATAATGACAATTAAATAAATAGAACGACATCAAATCAATTGACCAGTCTCACAACCCAACTGCTCACACTACCCAAACGCCCGTACCAATAACATCATACCAGGTTCCTCTTGGTCACATAGCAAGAGACACCTCATCTCACCTCACCCGTCTCCAGTACGTCGGTCCCTGAGGCCTGTTGGACTGTTGGTAGGTGCTCCTTGCTCATGACCTTTTAGTCCCATGGCACTTAGCAATAAACAAATTGTTTGCACCTAAAAAATACATTTTTTAAATCAAAGTTGGTAGAGGCCGATTGAAACTTTTTAATCGGACTTAGAGACCGATGGAAAAATTAATGTCAAGTGACTAGTTCAAAGTTGATCGGGCATCACTGTAATCAGACTGTTTTCACAAATTACTCGGACTGACCATTTTGAGTTTGATTGTTTCAAAGCACTTGATTGCTTGCGTGGTGGGCCACTACTATGATGATTGAGCCGTGCATTTATGGTCTTACTTTATCTTAATTTAGTCACTTTAACTTGACCATTTTATAAATATGTCCAAGAGACTTAGCATCATCAAATGTTGGTCGGGCTCAAACTCCATCGGGCAGTGGATGGTGTCATCGGGCTTCCATTCGAGATCCATTATTATGTTTAGCACGGGCTGCCACTTTTATGGTAATTGGTTTCCATTAATGGGGAAAAGCATCACAATTGGTTTCAACACTACAATTTGGGCCCACTAGTCCAAGCAGCCATCATATTTAGCCACACGACAATTCATACTGCATCTCACTTGATCAGAGGCACGTGCGAGGGTGAGCCACACCTACTTTAGTATTGGCTTTGCATCAATTTAACTAGTGAACTTTTGGCTTCGGGCTAAGGAATAGTTTGCCACTACAGTCCATCGGGCACTACTTAGTTGGCAATTCATTCTGTCGGTTTAGGAATTGATACAGATTTGGTTGGCAAATTATGGGAAGTGATCAATCCTTGCAAACTCTAAAGTGATAAATTCTGTATTGTGATAAGGGAGATATTATCAGATTGGGAAGATAATATTTTAATAAGATAATATTTCAAGATATTATCAGTTTGGGAAGATATTATCACATATAGAAAGATTATTTTTTCAAGATAATATCAAACATTTATGGGAGGTATATTTTACTTGGAAGCCAAGTCAGCCGAACCGAGCCTCAATATGGACCAGATTCAAACTATATATATACTTATATATATATATATATATTTTCGAAGATATGGCAGCTTTTATCAGATATGGAGATAAAATCTGGTATTTTTATACCAGATAATTATGGAGGATATTTACTTGCCTTATCTCAATCAGTCCAGGCCGCTATAAATCAACAGGCAGGCCGAGCAGTCAGATCACTCCGCGTCATCTCGACAAACTGCATTCTAAAGCACCCTTTAGCATTCTTAGCTTTTTAGGCTTTCTTAGTTTTTTATATTACAATCTCTTGTAATTTCATTACTTTCAATTAAATAAAATCCTGCTTTTTATTTAATTTCTTTTCTTAATCACTTGCTAGACTTGTGTGCTTCAACACTGTCTAGGGACCTTAGGTGAGGGTACTTTCCTACTCACCTTTCACAATCGCCTGTTAGATGTCAGATTTTCAAACCTTGTGTATCACTCACACAAGTGCTTTAGGAAATTTTGTATTAATTAGTTTGGGTCTACCTCACAAGGCTCTGGTACGCCCGAATAAATATTATAGCAAACAATTTGGCACGCCCGGTGGGACAACCAGGTGATGAGCCATGCACACCGCGAAGCATGGCTGCAGTTCTACCACGACCAGATTCGTTGGCGGAACGAAAAAATAAGCCATTTTCGTGGTTTAATTTAT
Organism: Hydrangea macrophylla; assembly: GCA_033977485.1. Taxonomy (NCBI): domain Eukaryota; kingdom Viridiplantae; phylum Streptophyta; class Magnoliopsida; order Cornales; family Hydrangeaceae; genus Hydrangea; species Hydrangea macrophylla. The sequence goes on along the minus strand of CM066988.1, from coordinate 109,453,758 downwards.
CGGTTTAAGGACCGATATGATGATGAAATCGGTCTCCTTCTTGCCGTGAGTGAAGCGGAAGAGCCACCACCTAATGGAAATTTTTTCATGTCAATGAAGGAATTTTTAGACGGTGGTTGGAGGGAAAAACCAAGCAGTTTTTCAGATGATCCGCTCGGGGGGCAAACTCTAAACGAGCCTCACAATTATGTTGAGGCCGAAAAGGAAGAGTTTGATAGGCCGAGTGATCATATTTCGGCTGAAGACTCTTTTGAGGCTATAATCAAGGTAGCTCACCGAATCAAACATGCATGGGAAGATTTTCCAAAGGCCGTTTGTGAACAATTGAAGGCCAAAGGGATAAAATTTTTAAGGCCGAGTGACCCTGTATCGGCCATAGGGCCTCCCGTTAGTGAGGAGGACGATGATGAAGACCCCCTTGGTGATGAAGAAATCGGCGTTGAACCGCTCGGGGGGCAAGCTTCGCAGAGACCGATTGACTTTAAATCGGTCCATGAAGCTTTTGAGAATATTTCTTTGAGAAAACTCAGCCTCAAGGAATTGTTCAATTTTTTCGGTCTTATTGTAATGACCGATTATATTTTTTGTTTTAAGCCAATTAATTATTTGGCTTGGGTTGTTGATTTACATCCACGATGGCTGTGTGGATGTCACCAAAGACTGGCTGTAATTTGGTGGTTGTTGCTACACCAATATTACTATCATAAAGTATTAAAGACCGAACTGGGTGTATTTGGTTCATATATCATTCGGACTCACTCCAGACAGAAGAGATTAAAGGAAAAAGAGGAGTAAAAATAATATTATGCTTTGTTGATAAATGCTCCAGAATATGAAGATGGTAGGGCCCAGGTATGGCTTTGCTTTGTCTTTACACGATACAAAATGGGTCTTGGCCTTAAAAAAATTTTAGAGAGTTGATATGGTGGTATTCGGCATATAGTGAGACCACAAGATGGTGAAGTTTTCACTTCACAGTACCATAAGGTCAATTCCATCGGGCTGCATATCTAATTAATTTGGGGATTTTTGAAGTTTGGTCTCCATGGGCAAGACAGGTGTCAGTCTAATGGTTGAAATCAAATGTTAATTCGGTGATGACCTACTAGACCGATGGAAGCTAAAGGCTACAATTTGGTTGTGACAATTTGGCTTGAAGTTGCCAATGCGAACAGTGGGACCATGTATTGAGAAAACATGTATCATTAATACACTGTGTTCCATCAGCCAAGTTTAAATCATGGTGGGGGCTACTTTCTTGTTTAACAATCTGATGTTGATGCATGAGCCCGATGCAGTTTAAGAGGTAGTACTGTGCAACTAGAAGGTAACCGGTCTGTTGAAAAATATGGCTATTCAAAATTACATTGTTTCCATTTTAAACAGCCAGGGGGGCAATTGTTTGCACCTAAAAAATACATTTTTTAAATCAAAGTTGGTAGAGGCCGATTGAAACTTTTTAATCGGACTTAGAGACCGATGGAAAAATTAATGTCAAGTGACTAGTTCAAAGTTGATCGGGCATCACTGTAATCAGACTGTTTTCACAAATTACTCGGACTGACCATTTTGAGTTTGATTGTTTCAAAGCACTTGATTGCTTGCGTGGTGGGCCACTACTATGATGATTGAGCCGTGCATTTATGGTCTTACTTTATCTTAATTTAGTCACTTTAACTTGACCATTTTATAAATATGTCCAAGAGACTTAGCATCATCAAATGTTGGTCGGGCTCAAACTCCATCGGGCAGTGGATGGTGTCATCGGGCTTCCATTCGAGATCCATTATTATGTTTAGCACGGGCTGCCACTTTTATGGTAATTGGTTTCCATTAATGGGGAAAAGCATCACAATTGGTTTCAACACTACAATTTGGGCCCACTAGTCCAAGCAGCCATCATATTTAGCCACACGACAATTCATACTGCATCTCACTTGATCAGAGGCACGTGCGAGGGTGAGCCACACCTACTTTAGTATTGGCTTTGCATCAATTTAACTAGTGAACTTTTGGCTTCGGGCTAAGGAATAGTTTGCCACTACAGTCCATCGGGCACTACTTAGTTGGCAATTCATTCTGTCGGTTTAGGAATTGATACAGATTTGGTTGGCAAATTATGGGAAGTGATCAATCCTTGCAAACTCTAAAGTGATAAATTCTGTATTGTGATAAGGGAGATATTATCAGATTGGGAAGATAATATTTTAATAAGATAATATTTCAAGATATTATCAGTTTGGGAAGATATTATCACATATAGAAAGATTATTTTTTCAAGATAATATCAAACATTTATGGGAGGTATATTTTACTTGGAAGCCAAGTCAGCCGAACCGAGCCTCAATATGGACCAGATTCAAACTATATATATACTTATATATATATATATATTTTCGAAGATATGACAGCTTTTATCAGATATGGAGATAAAATCTGGTATTTTTATACCAGATAATTATGGAGGATATTTACTTGCCTTATCTCAATCAGTCCAGGCCGCTATAAATCAACAGGCAGGCCGAGCAGTCAGATCACTCCGCGTCATCTCGACAAACTGCATTCTAAAGCACCCTTTAGCATTCTTAGCTTTTTAGGCTTTCTTAGTTTTTTATATTACAATCTCTTGTAATTTCATTACTTTCAATTAAATAAAATCCTGCTTTTTATTTAATTTCTTTTCTTAATCACTTGCTAGACTTGTGTGCTTCAACACTGTCTAGGGACCTTAGGTGAGGGTACTTTCCTACTCACCTTTCACAATCGCCTGTTAGATGTCAGATTTTCAAACCTTGTGTATCACTCACACAAGTGCTTTAGGAAATTTTGTATTAATTAGTTTGGGTCTACCTCACAAGGCTCTGGCACGCCCGAATAAATATTATAGCAAACACAAATACACATTGATTCCAAATGAAAGCACAACATAACATCAAAAAGAGTACAAGTAGAGATAACAAAGAAATACTCCGGAGAATTTAGAAAGCATATTGTACACAACCCGGTACCTATAAATGATGTTGAGCAACTCCCAAACACTTCTCTTCTTCTTCTTTATCTAACGTTCTCTTAGAAATTTTCTTTGACCTCTATGAAATTTGGTGTAAAAATAATGAAGCATAGCATCCATATTTATAGGCTAAGCTTCTTGGTGACCAAAATGAATTGGATGGCCACAATTGGTTAGCTTAGGTTAGGAATTATATTTGGTGGTCAATATCATTTAGGTTAGGTAGTCTATTTGGTGGTCAAGATCATTTAGGTTAGGTAGTCTATTTGATGGTCAAGATCATTTAGGTTAGGTAGCAACTAAATATTTTGCTTGCTCCCTAAGTCGGTTGGATTTGAACTAGGTTAGTTAGGATTCAACTATATGTAAAAAGTACTGAAACCGATATATCTTCTAAACGGAGATCGAAAAAATCTTAACTTCCAACACGAATACCAAATCATTTTATCTCACGCAACTTTTTCCAAAAATTTATATTTTCAGTTCATGACTTTTAAAATTGGAAAAATGACCAAAATACCCCTGTGGCCAATTTTTGCTAAAATCGCACACGAAGTCTAAATCGTCAATTTAAACTTGAAAATACGGGTTACTACAACTTTCTCGTGCTTCTCTTCCCATTGTGGGTGAATGAGTTTCGAGGTAGTCTTAGATGTTGAAAAGCTTGGACCCTCAAAATAGTCATATACCCAGTAGTCCCGTTGACCACATTCATAGAAATTACCCTTGAACCGTGTACCCCTATTTAGACAATTCTTCATAAAGTGCCCGAGTTGTCTACAAGCATAACAAATCGAGTAGCATACCCCAACGTTGCTTTTCACACATCACACAACGCGGATCCTTCACCTTTAGAACACCACTTACCGATGAACTTTCCACATTTTTTTTAAATCCCACCTTGACTTCCATTTAACCTTTCTCCAATCTGTTACCCTCATGTCATTGTCGAGACTTCTTTAACAACTTTTCTATGACTGGTGGTTCCGTTCTTACCTCTAAATTCGGAGTTTCCTGAGCTTTTTCTTACTACCCTTAGTATTATCTACACAACTCTTTTTACACGTTTTACTCTTGATTGTGATATCGGTCTTTTCTCAGATTCTATTACTAATAGACAATTAAGCCTGACATCCTCATAATCATTTACATCCATGTTAACATAAATAACATGATATGCATGCTAAACAACTTTTAATCATGCTAAATAAACGTGTATGCATGATTTACACATCTTTTAATCATTTATGTTATTACGCGTCGTAATCGTCACTCGTCCCCAAAGGCTCTAACCTATTGCTCTGATACCAAAAATTGTCACACCCCAACCCGCCTCGGGCGAGTTGGGACACGTGTAACAAGCCCACACGTTCAAAACACCCTTAATTCATTAAGAAACACATTAATTGGACCTCATAAAACAGCTCCGTTGACACAAAACAGACCCAAGGGAAAAATGGTCATGAATAAAGTATAGCAAATTTTATACCAAAAGATAGGTCTTTGAGTCCCGGTTCCAACGCAAAAAAACGGTGCGCGAATCCGAGTTTTCTAGAGTGAGATATGTCCATTTCCGTAAACGCCGTCAGTGCTGAATCTGGACCAGCGGATCGATCCGCCCCAGATCCGGATCGATCCGGTTTTAGCAGAAAGTCATTTTCTGCAGTTCCTGATGCCCCGGATCGATCCGCACATGACCCGGATCGATCCGGATCCTCCAGAATTGCTTTCTTGTTGCTAAAAACACCAGATTTTAACTTCAAACCAACTCCAAACATAACCAAACTTTGGAAAAACATTAAGGACCCTTAATCAAAACACTTTTAAATGTTTTAAGACATCAACATACTCATGTTACCAAAGATCATCAATCAAAATACATCAACTCCTCTTGTGATTCATAGTTCATCCCAAAATCCATGTTTCTCTCAATTACACACACAACCCTTCTATATAAAGAAAACCAAGTTAAACTTACAATCAAAATCATTTAGGTTCTTCCAAGCTACTCTTAATACACATGACTTGTAACTAGCAACCATGACACATGGTTTGCTATACAACCAAACACAAACCCCCAACTTGACATATTACAAACTTTCTCCAAACAAAAGTAAAAATGATGTCAAAACTTGATGTAACCATACCAAATCCTCATAGCCACATCCAAAACCATTTAGGAAATATTCCCAAGTGTCCCAAAACTTTACTCAAACATCATAAGAGTTTTCCCAACCATTTCTAAACATTTGAAAAGTAGTTTAACCATACACAATCCATAGAATTCCAACTAGGAACCTTAATTTGCATTCAAGTTCATATTCTTAAAACATATACATAAACATTGATCCATAAGGAGAAACCAAGTTAGTTTTCAACAAAAGTTACCCAACTTGCTCAAGTCTCTCCCAACCACACCCAACTTGTGACTTGTAAGTATAACTCATAGCTTGGAGCATAATCTACAACATTACCCAACTTAACATGTTACAAAGACTCTAAAACACAAGGTGTTATACATTGACAATAGAGATACATGTTAAACATAACTAGCTAGACATATGAACATATTCACAAGACACAACTCCCACGCCCAACCCGTCGTGTGGATCATTTCCTCTCCTCGTTTCGTTTGGTACTTGCTGTCACGCCCCGATTTTCACTACCAAAAATAAAAGAAATATTTACATTAAAATTGTAAATAGCCAAGTGTATTTTAAAACAACAAAAATATTTACACTTGAGTGTCCAAAAATTACAATTTAATTCGTTTACACGGCTAGGACCCAAATAACTCCAACCCACACGGTACTCTAATGTGCTCCAATTTGACTGCTACCAATGGTACCTGCATCTAAAATAACACACGGGGAAGTATACAATATGACAGGAATAATAAGGGCTCAAAAGTACAATGAACAACCACGACGGATCAATAAAATAGACCAATCACTCAACCCACCCGTTCACACAATTTACCCGCTCACCCACAAGAGCATTATACCAGGTTCCTCTTGGTAACATAGCAATAAGAGACACCAACCTCACCTCACCCGTCACCATTCCTCGGTCCCTGAGGCCTGTTGGATCTTGGTAGGTGCTCATTGCTCATGTACCCTTTAGTTCCATAGTATTAACCAAAATAATATATTAATATTATTTAACAAAAAAGATATGGATTTCAATAAAAAGACAACTTAAATCAAAGAGAGTACAAATAGGGATGACAAGGAAAATACTCCGGAGATTTAAGAGCATATTGTACACAACCCCGTACCTTAAAAATAATGTTGATCAATTTCTCCACTCTCTGAATATATATGGTTGTGTGACTGTATATATTACGGTATGTGTGTGTTTCAATACATGTAATCTGTGTGTATGTAATAATATGTGGGTGTGTAAAATGACCATAAATATATATATATATATATATATATGCCGAGAGATAGAGAGAGGAGCAGAGAGTTGTTGAGTGAATAGTTGGGGGGGGTGATGTGTGTATTTATAAGATTGGTTTACTTGGCCTCCAAGAGGCTTGTAGAACACACACACACACAATACACTCCTACACACACTGCACAAACAAAAACACACGCACACACTGTGCACTAATATTTTTGTGTGATCTCCAAGTTTAACAAGGAAGATTCTCATGTGTGTTGAGCTCACGCGATGATACACACATGCAGGTAAATATTACACTGTATAAATTTTAAATATGGTATATTTTTTTTTAATTAAAAAGCGAAAATAAAATACGGGGTATTACACTCTACCTTCCTTAAAAGAATTTCGTCCGCGAAATTAAAGTATAAATATTTTGACAAACAACTTGAAATTTCAAAAGATTTTTTTTTTTTTTTTTGTAGAGACAAAAAATCCAAGTAGTACAAATAAATAGTACTACCCTCATTGATTCCCCCAGGCGATGTGGAACTAAGTCCTACATTTCTGGCTGGATACAGGCTCTGATACCATTTGTCATGCCCCGATTTTCACTACCAAAAATAAAAGAAATATTTACATTAAAATTGTAAATAGCCAAGTGTATTTTAAAATAACAAAAATATTTACACTTGAGTGTCCAAAAATTACAATTTAATTCGTTTACACGGCTAGGACCCAAATAACTCCAACCCACACGGTACTCTAATGTGCTCCAATTTGACTGCTACGAATGGTACCTGCATCTAAAATAACACACGGGGAAGTATACAATATGACAGAAATAATAAGGGCTCAAAAGTACAATGAACAACCACGACGGATCAATAAAATAGACCAATCACTCAACCCACCCGTTCACACAATTTACCCGCTCACCCACAAGAGCATTATACCAGGTTCCTCTTGGTAACATAGCAATAAGAGACACCAACCTCACCTCACCCGTCACCATTCCTCGGTCCCTGAGGCCTGTTGGATCTTGGTAGGTGCTCATTGCTCATGTACCCTTTAGTTCCATAGTATTAACCAAAATAATATATTAATATTATTTAACAAAAAAGATATGGATTTCAATAAAAAGACAACTTAAATCAAAGAGAGTACAAATAGGGATGACAAGGAAAATACTCCGGAGATTTAAGAGCATATTGTACACAACCCCGTACCTTAAAAATAATGTTGATCAATTTCTCCACTCTCTGAATATATATGGTTGTGTGACTGTATATATTACGGTATGTGTGTGTTTCAATACATGTAATCTGTGTGTATGTAATAATATGTGGGTGTGTAAAATGACCATAAATATATATATATATATATATGCCGAGAGATAGAGAGAGGAGCAGAGAGTTGTTGAGTGAATAGTTGGGGGGTGATGTGTGTATTTATAAGATTGGTTTACTTGGCCTCCAAGAGGCTTGTAGAACACACACACACACAATACACTCCTACACACACTGCACAAACAAAAACACACGCACACACTGTGCACTAATATTTTTGTGTGATCTCCAAGTTTAACAAGGAAGATTCTCATGTGTGTTGAGCTCACGCGATGATACACACATGCAGGTAAATATTACACTGTATAAATTTTAAATATGGTATATTTTTTTTAATTAAAAAGCGAAAATAAAATACGGGGTATTACACTTGCGATGGTTATTCAATAACCACAACAGAAAAATATATTTTCGTTTAAGCTTTCGCTTAGTGAGAGAACTAATCATGCTATTGGAATGCAAAGTATGTAAATGCAACAATCAATATGAACAACAATAAATTGATCTCCGAGAAGTCAAGTCATTCCAGCCACCACCCCCGGGTCCTTCTCACCCCAGATCTTTCTCACTTTTGGCGCATATAGCGCAACACACACTCTCTTGTGACCCCGAAGGCGTCACTGCCATTTCATTGTGGTCGTCACCACGTCCTACTCATTGAGGACTTTCTATCCCTTACATATGGGACCTATAAATGGTGACCACTACTTGACTTTCCTTTGATCCATATAAACATTTAAGCAACTTAGCACATAAGCATAACAATTTCACCTTATTGGCATGCTTTTTGCCCAAAATCAACAACATATACATACATGAGCATGAGTTTAACAAGTATGAACCACAATTATCACATTATCATAGCTAAACATCCAATTGAGAGATTAGGACACTCACCTCTTTGATTTATATGCAACTAAGCTTAGAATTTCCCCAATTCTTCCCAAGTTTAGCTCAATTTCTAATTGGTGATAATCCTACACAAGTTTGGTACCAAGAACATCGTCTATTAAAAACGGTTGCCGTAAAAACGTTGCCGAAAAAGAAAATAAATTACATGCATGTGATCCTCTTACCTCCACGAGTCCAAAAGTGGTCTCGGATCGTGAATCCGACGCCGGACGGCGAAGAAACGGCGAGAAACGTCGTCGAGAATTTCCGTCGCCGACTTGGAGCTCTCGTTCTCTCCAAATTGCTGTAAATCTTGTGAATGAGACACATATGCTTCATGCATATATGTTGTCATCAACTCTCCCTATATTACATTTACACCCCCCAATCTTTCTTAAGCTTTATTATGAAACCCCCATGTTATTTACGTTAACTACCCATCTTTTCTAAAAGGATTTAATCTAAGTCCCGTGTGGGTCCCAAACGTGGTCCCACATAATATATGAGGTTGCTATTAAACCTACCAATTATGAATTTTATTCAAATACGCCCTCACACGGGTACCAAAACTGGTCCCCTTACCTATCATAAGACATAATAATAACTTTAAGCATTTAAATAAATTTGCACATAAACATATAATGACATCAAAATGCAAATTATTTTAATTAGACCCTCTTTGGGCCCCACATTATACCAGTTCTGCCTTTTACAAAACTTTCATCTGTGCCCGCATTTGAGCACCTTTTCACATGTGGGTTCATAATCCCACCTTAAATCATCTCATGCATTAATTATCTTTAATTAACACATATTAATATCACATTAACCTTCTTTTTCGGGTACGGGTGTTACAGATCAAGAGAAAAAGTTACCTCTTCTCGGCAATATGTTTTCTCACCACTGTTTTATAGATTTTTGTAACAGAAATGTAAATATAGTGAGAATTTTTCACCACTTTGAAAAGATTTTGTTACAGAAATGTAAAAATAGTCAGAATTTCTCACCACTATTTTAAAGATGTTGTAACAAAAATGTAAATAAAGTGAAAATTTCTCACCACGTTGGAAAGATTTTGTTACCGAAATGTAAAAATGGTCAGAATTTCTCACCACTTCGTAAAGATTTTGTTACAAAAATTTAAAAATAGTGAGAATTTCTCACCACTTTTGTAAAGATTTGTATTACAGAACTGTAAAAAAATAATGAGAATTTCTCACCACTTAGTCTTTTAAAGTTAGGAATTTCTCATTATAGTTAGAAGTGATAAAAAAATTCCTTAATTTAGCAATGTGTAAATATTGGTTGCAACAGGAATGTCTCACTTATGGTCTGTGATGTATTTTAAAGTGAGGAATTTCTCACTTTTCTTTCTCTCTCTCTTTTACAATTTTTCTCTGTAATAAATAATGAGAATTTCTCACCACTAATGTCTTAGGGTTTGAAAAACTACCATCTCTCTCTCTCTCTCTCTCTCTCTCTCTCTCTCTCATTTGGGTAAGAAAGTAGATACACAGATTCATATAAATATACATATATAGAGAAAATCTCCGCCACCTTATTCGTGTATCCAAGTCGGAAGGTCATTTAACCGCCATTAATATCAGTCAGCAAATCACTCATTTCTCTTCGGATCTTAAGCTTCCCTGCTTAGATCAAGCAAAAAGAAACTAAAAAAAAGGGTAATCTCTCTCTCTCTCTCTCTCTATATATATATATATATATATGACAAATCTGGGTTTTGAATTTCAAAACCCTGATTTATGGGAGTAGGGGTATTTTGGTCCTCAAAATAAGTGAGGAACTAATTTCTAAGTTGACTTATGGAATGGATCAATTTCTAGAAACGACTACAATAAAGGACTGAAATCTAAAGGACCCTTAAAAAAAGGACAATCTATGAAATTTATTCGGATAGTGGTGGACAACTATATATAGGGTTTGTCTTTTAGAAGGTGGACAAAACACCATAACAACCATCGTTTAACCGTAAGTTTTGTTCTAATGTTATATTCTATTGCGCTACTTTAGTTATTGGTCTCTTTTTTTTTTTTTTTTAACCTCGGGCTATATTTATGTGCGATATGGTGTGGATCCAATCCAGCAGAAGTTTCTTACCCTGCATTGAATCTTTTTTTATTTTTTTTATTTGCATGCTATCTATTATTGCTTATTTAGTTTTTTCTTCCTAGTGTTTTAGCTTTCTCTACTTATATAAGTTTGGTCTAATATTAAAATAACAGAGTATACTCTTTTTTCGATTTCAGTTTTCTCTCTTAAGTTTAACATGTTGAAATAATAATTTTGGAATTATAATCAGTTTTTTACTGCCCATTTTAAATTAAAAATCCTTTTTTATGTCTGTAGTTCCTACGGGCACGGGCAATACCTAGTATATTATATACAATTAGATATATGCTGCATATATCGGTACTGTCATGGGCACTAACAACTTTCGCAAACAAGGCAAATATTTCTATACAACCAAGTGGTTTGGTTTTATGATACAACCGAACCTCTTGACACATGCAGTGGTAAGAAATGTTTGTACATTTGTAAGAAATGTTTGTACAACGGGTACAAAGAGGATACCATAGGTACAAAGGTTTTTTACCATAGGTACTCATGGGTACAAAGCTCCCTTACCACAGGTACAAAAGGTCACTGGTACAAAGGTTGTTAATCATGGATATAAAGCTCCCTTACCATTAGTACAAAGGTTTCTTACCATGAGTGAAATCACAAGTGGTTTTGATTTGGTACGAACATTTTTTGTAAGGGTATAACATCTCCTTACCTTGGTACAAATATTTCTATAAGAGTACAATATTTTCTTACCAGGTACATACATTTCTTAAAAGGATACAATATTTCTTACATTGGTACAAATATTTTTTATGAAGGTACAAATATTTCTTACCTTGTTACAAACATTTCTTACCACCACATGTGTTAAGTGGTTTGGTTGTATGATACAAACCTAAACATTTCTTACTGGTTAATTTTAGTGATTTGGTTGTATGGAAGTCTTTGCCCGCAAACAAAACTATATCTTTCCTGGGTGGTACTGCGGGATCCACTGAAATTAATCGAACACACAATGCCACCTCGGAGAGAGATAGACTATTAGTGATTTTTTTTTTGGTGAAAGTTGTTAGTGACCCAATCATTACTCCTGCATATATAAGTACTAGTAATAACCTGTGCACGTGGGCACGAAGCAAAAAAAAAAAAAAAATTTTATAATAATAATAAGAGAAAAGAAAAAAAAAATGCATTACTTTAAAATTCAAATCTTTTGCGTAAAATTGTACCGGTCATTTATACCCACATGCTATTTATGTGAAGACAGAGATTTCATGCGCACATGAATATATTATCAGTTCATTGATTTTGATTTTGAATTAAACTGAGACGTGGTTGGATTTTTTTTACAACAGATTCATTATTTTCAATTCAATTAGCTTGTAACACTTGAAGAAAGTGAGAGAAAAGTATGGAAAAATAGAGGCATTTAGGAAGGAGGGAAACCATGGACTATATGGAGAAAGATATGATCTCTATTTTTTAATAGAGAGATATGTGATAAATATATAGATAGATAATGTGTAAAGAGAGAGGGAAATTAGGAAGAGATTGGATTGAAGAGAATAACTAGGTGAGAGAGAGAGAGAGAGAGAGAGAGAGAGAGAGAGAGAGAGAGAGAGAGAGAGGATACAATACAAATTAGTTGAGCATGTTACCATTTTTGGTGGACCAACGATCGAACGGTTTAAAATATCCAACTCTTTCTCAATGACAGGGGTTGCAAGTTTCTAAAATGGGAGGGCCCCACACCGCCCTCCCTTATTACATAGATAATAATATGGAAGCCCCAAGTGCTACATGGCACAAAGAGATAGAAAAAATTTAAAATTTTGCTCATTAAATTACTACAAATGGGAAAACCCAATGGGAAAAAACCAAAGTTAAGGAAAAGAGTACAATGTTCTTCAGGAACTTGGTGGATGTGCATAATGTTGCCTCATTAAAATCTTGATAAGAGAAAACCCTATGGGAAAACCTCTAATCGAAGAAAAAAGAGTACAGTGCACCTAAAATTAAAATATTGCATACTTCAGGATGCTTCTTTTATGATCACTCCCCCCCCTCCATTTAGAGAAACCTTTAGTTGGTCTGATGATTGAGATGACGCATGCTGATTCCGTATACCAATTTCTAAAAACTTGACTTGGGTAATGCCTTACTAAATAGATCAACAAGGTTATCGCTTGATCGAATCAGTTTGACTTCAATTTCACGATTCTCTTGAGGCTCATGTGTGAAGAAAAAATTAGGGAAATGTTTGACAGATATATTGTTTTTAAATATATATGCTTAAGAATTAGATTCATAAGAATGATTAAGACTGAGATCTAGGGATTTGACGACCATGGGTGTACTTAGTGGATGAGATTTGTCCATATTAAAGCGCTTCAACATCATTTCATTATAGCTTGATTGATGAACTAATATTCCACTAGTACTTCTCTCGAGCTGCAGGTCGAAACAAAATTTAGTTTTCCCAAGGTCCTTCATTTCAAACTCTTTCTTTAAATAGCTAGCAATTCTCAAGCTCTTCTGGAGACCCAATTAGATTTATATCATCCACATAAACTGATACTATGGCAAATCCATTTACAAATTTTTTTATCAAGACACATGGACAAATGAGATTATTTTCATACCCTTCTTTAGACAAATATTCACTAAGACGGTTGTACAACATTCTTTTGGATTGTTTCAAACCATACAATGCACGTCTTAGTTTGATCATGTCACGCCCCGACGTAGCATAATACAGGAAAGCATTTAATTTCCTTTATGGACTCGTAGGTCGTGAGAAGTGAGAGTGACCAATTGTCCCTGCAACAAATAATCTTAAACAACATTTCTAAAGAAGAGGATACTAATAAACATAAGCTTCCGAATTAAAACTTACTAAACTATTACATTAGTCAATATCTTTGGCACAAACCGCCTTATTCAAATCTATCATAAAGTCTATTACAACTCCAAAATAAAGGACATAAGAAATATAATGGAGTCCTCCTGGAAAGTCCCCTGCTTTTACTAGCATAGTCAAAATACTCTAGCTGCTCCTAACCTGGAAAATCTAAACATAGAGTCCAGGACGCAACAACGCCATCAACTTATACAAGCTGGTGAGTAAAATAAACATATGCTCGCAAGGTATATGTATAAGCATATAAGCAACAATACAATTTAACTTTAAAAGCAATAAATTCAAGGTTCCAACTTCAACCTAAATCACGTGGGGATGAAATCAGAAGTAAATATGTAATCGTACATGAACCATGTATCATCTCATTTTTCCAACTCTTTTCTCTCGACAAAACTCGGTTTTACCATCCCATTACCTCAGATACCAGGAATAATATCTGCTCGGTACCTAGGTCATACAACACATCGTCGCCTTGGATACCAGGAATAATATCCGATCGATATCTAAATCGCACACCATACCATCGCTTCGGATGCCAGGAATATTATCCGCTCAGTATCCGAAACGCGCGCTTCAGACACCAGGAATAATATCCGATCGATATCTAAGTCGTACACAACACTATCGCCTCAGATACCAGGAATAATATCCGTTCAGTATATAGGTCGATCACAACACTACCACCTCCAATACTAGGAATAATATCCGCTCGATATTGGGATCATACACCATGCTAGCGCCTTAGATACCACGAATAATATCCGCTCGATATCTGGGTCGATCTCTACGATGTCGTTTCCAATACCAGGAATAATATTTGCTCGATATTGGAGTCGTACAATACATCGCCGCCCTTTACTCTTTTCACGCCTTCTCACACACATGCATATCGACTCAACCTCGACCCTATTATGTATGTCAATGTTCATGAAATATAATGTCACTCATTAATCTCAAGGCCGGATAATCAGTCAACATAAATCTCAGTCTTTATCATTATTATGAATCCAATTCTTAAGCATATATATTTAAAAACAATATATCTGTCAAACAGTTCCTTAAAAACTTCCAAAACCTTTTCCAAGCAGCCCCTTATACAAAAATACACAAACTGCCAAAATGACCTGTCGCGCGAGCATGCCGCGCACGCGATCATGCCTTTTTCACGAAACTGTTAAAAATCCTTTTCTGGCCAAAACTGCTCAGGTCGCGCGAGCGGGCCGCGTACGCGAGTCAAAGCAGAAGCTTCGTCTTCTTTGTTTTCTCCCTGTTTCGATTTTAAAACTGAAAATATACCCATTTTTGAATTCTGCTTCAAACATGTCATGTAATATATGGATCCTTTCGGTTTTTTGCGTAGATTAAGAATACCCGATCAAATTAAACTAATACGGATCGTATCTCTTGATTTTCGCGATTAAAGTATGAGTGAAAAAACTTTAATTCAACAATACATCACGATACGGATGAATTAAGCCGTAGTATTCGAACATAGCTTATTGGGACTAAGATCTTTCATTTTCAATTCACGGAATTGATTTTGGTTAAGATTTCTAAAACTCCAATTTCATGCTTCCATGATGGAACACATATATACGCATATACATGTCTATATATACAACAATATACATATATAAACATTGGGAGTGAGTTTATAATACTCACAGATGGATTTAAGACTGAGAATTCGACACCGAGATTTCTGCCGAATAATCTGTCATTTTTAGAATTTCTCTTCTCGTCTCTTGATTTTGATATATCAATATATATAACTATGTATATGTATGGGTATATATATACTGATTGTAAGTGGGTGTGTATTTCTTGAGAGAGGGAAGAAAATTGAGAGAGATAGAGAGAAACAGTGAGTGAATTGTGAGAGATTGAGAGACTGAGTGATATATATAGGAAGTCCCAAATTTGGGTTTCCAAGAAACTTGTAGGAATCATCCGGTGTGGTGAGCTCACGTGCTCCCACACACGCGTCGCGATATAATCGCAAATTAAAAACATAAACTGGTATGTCTCGGTTGAAATAAAAATACAGAAAATCATATTAACATACGAAATAGATTCTGGTTTATACAAAAATATCGATATCGTTTTCAAAACCATAGAAAGTATTTTCTATATTTATGAAAATTACGGTTTGACCCCAAACGAATATTTATAAATAGATATAAAAATAAAATACTCATTTATTAATGAAAAATAAAAAATATAGGGTGTTACAGATTGAGTACGCACTCCTTGGTTTTGCTTCAGGCAAAGCCAATCCTTTAGGGATCTTCATGTAAATATTTGTGTCTAAGTCCCCATATAGATATGCAGTTACTACATCCATGAGTCTCATGTCTAGTTTTTCAGAAACTGTGAGACTTATTAAATATCTGAATATGATTGCATTCATAACTGGGGAGTATGTTTCTTCATAATCAATCCCAGGTTTCTGTAGGAAACCTTGTGCTACAAGACGTGCCTTATATCTTGCAATATCAATTTTTTCATTCTTTTTTCTCACAAATACCCATTTAAACTTACCGGGCTTACATTCTTTGGTGTTTGGGCTATAGGTCTAAATACACCACGTTTTTCAAGAGATTTCAATTCTACTTGAATTGCTTCTTTCCATTTTGGCCAATCATTTCTTTGTCGACATTCATTTATACTACGTGGTTCAGAATCATTATTTTTATCATTACCCTTGGATATTTCAGTAGCTACTACATAAGTAAATGTGTCATCGATGACTAATTTCTGTCGCTCTCACATTTCTCCTGAAAATATATATAATATTGAGATCTCACTATTATCAAGTACCTGAGTCGTAGTCTCTTCAGGGACTAGTGCCTTTTTAAGGCATTTTCTTCCACGGAGATTTCAGGGAAAGTAGGCCTTTGGTATATAACCTCTTCTAGAGCACTATGAATATCTTCTTCTTGAGCTTTATTAGGGCATGATTTCTCATTCACTCTCTGCTTCCGGGGAGCTGAATCTTTGGAACCTATAGGTCTGCCACACTTTGGGGTGCAACAGATTCATTTGTTGTCGTATTGGAACTTCGTCCTACATGGACACTAATTCGAGTGGGTGCATTCATAGCTGACACATGTGACTTTGTCACCTTAGTTGCATCATTAAATGAAATCAGGTATTGGTTTGCAATTTCCTATAAATGCAATATTCTCCTTACCTCATAATCACATTAAGAAGTTCTTGGATCTAGATGAGACAAAGTTGAAGTAGTCCACAATAATTCACGCCGTTCTTTAGGATCAAGTTGTTTTCTATTAATTTCCTTTTATCCCCCTAACGGCGGGAAGGCTATCTCATCAAATTGGCAATCAGCATATCTAGCAGTTAATACATCACTTGTTAATGGTTCTAGATAACGAATAATGGAAGGTGAGTTAAAACCAACATAAATTTCCAAACGCCTTTGGGGGCCCATCTTAGTAGGTTTTGGGGGTGGCATAGGAACATGTACTGTACAACCAAAATTTTGCAAATGTGAAATGTTAGACTGACAACCCGTCACAAGTTGTGCAGGTGAGAACTAATTATAAGAAGTGGGTCTAAGTCTAAGTAACATTTCAGCATGCAAGATAGCATGTCCCCAAGCACTATTAGGGAGTCTAGATTGCATAAGCAAAGGCCTCACAACAAGTTAAGACGTTTAATTAGGGATTTTGCTAAACAATTTTGTGTGTGTACATACGGGACAGAATGTTCAACATTAATTCCTATGGATAAACAGTAGTCATAAAAAACTTGAGAGGTAAATTCGGCCGCATTGTCAAGGTGAATAGACTTAATTGGTTGGTTCGAAAAATGTGCCTTAAGTTTGATAATTTGATTCAATAATTTGGTAAAGGCAAAATTATGTGTAGAGAGTACGCATGCATGTGACCATCTTGTGGAAGCATCTAATAAGACTATGTAATATCTAAATGCGCCACTAGCAAGGTGAATTGGGCCATAAATGTCACCTTGTATCCTTTACAATAAGGATCACGACTTAGAAGCAATTTTAAGAAATGATGGTCTAGTAACAAGTTTTTCTTGTGAACAAGGAATACAAAGGTGTCCATTAGGCAAAATCAAATGTTTGTTTGCTAGAGTATGCCCATTTGAGTTATCCACTATCTTTTTCAATATTGTAGATCCATGATGACTTAAACGATCACGCCAAAGAATTAAATTACTTGGGTCTTTGAGCTTCTAGCTCTCTTTAAGCTCTTGGCTCATAAGGACTTGTGATTCAACAATCTCAATTGTTGTGTAATATAATCCCAATGATAGAATAGAGAATTTTCCTAATGTAAGCTTCTGGCTTCCAACATAAGAAATTGTGCATAAAAGTTCTTTGTTATCTTCATTTCTAATTTTAATATACCCATTCATACGTATATCTTTAAAATTTAGCAAGCTTCTTCGGGAACTACTTGAATGTAACGCATTTTGAATAAATAGATGAGTGCCATTTGGTAATAACATATGGGCTCTTCCGGAGCCTTCAATAATTTATGCAAACCCAGCTATAGTAGATACATTTTGTTTGTTAAGTTCTAGTGTAGAGAAGAACTTTGACACCCAAGTATGGTGTGGGTTGTCCCACTATCGACCAAGCATATATCATTCTCGTATTTTTTCATCTCAAGATCCAGACTTTAAAAAAAATAAAGTGAAGAATAAAAAACTAGCAGAGATTTTATTCAACGAACAATTATTCAAATAACCCAAATAAAACTTGTCCCATGCAAATAAGTAATTAAAAAAAAAAATCAACTCTAACTTAAGAAATTATTCATGCATTGGGAAGTATGACCATCTTCTTATGGTCACACTTGTCCTTCAAGGACTTCCACATGCTCAAGGGATCTTCCTCAGTTAAGTACTCGTTCTTGAGGTTACCATGAATATGGTGACGCAAGAAAATAAGTGCAGATGATTTCTCTTCAAGAGATATTTTATTTCCTTCTTTAATAGCGTCACCCATCTTTTTAGAATGTAAGTGAATTTTAACTTGGCATCAAGTTGCCAAGACAAATAGTTCTCTCCATTGACATCAAGAGCTTTAAACTATAGTTTTGTAAGACTCGATAACTGAAGGGAGAAAAATAAATAAATAAATAAGTAACGAAGAGATACAATTGGGCATGATAAAAATTAGAATGTTTTAGGATTTCAGATCTTATCATGTGAAAGTTCCAGTTTGAATTAACTCTTTAATTGGCAACAAGACCTTCTATTAACTAGAAAACAACCTCTGGACCTTTACTTCGTTTAAATAATAAAAAATGAACTTTACATTGATCAATGATAAAGAGCCAATGTTGTGCAAGAATTAAAAACTCAATAAATAAAGGCCCGTTTGATAACCCCACATTGTTAGTTGACTGCAACACATAATCTAGGTATCAATACCATGTGTAATCATTGATCATATTTACAAACAAACGAGATCAAAATATAATATAGTTGTGACTGAATCGAATTTTTTTAAAAAAAATTGATATGGCCTAACCATTGTAGGGTTGTTAAAAACTTACAAAAGTTAACCCTAACATGAAAATAAATGTTAGAACTTCAGGTTCTATTATAAGGATCAACACCATGGGAGTTTACCTTGATCAAATACCATCCCATAATATCTCAAACATGAAAACGCATGATATTAATGTCCAATCATACTATGATCCATAAATAAATATATATATATATATAATATTTCATATAGAACTTCTGGTTCCAGAGATACAAAAATATATATTATTTAATACAGAACTTTAGATTCTACATTATTATTGTTATTATTTTTATAGAACTTGAGATTCTAATATTCTTCTAACATATATATAAAATAATATACCTCTCACAGATCTTCAGGTCTGGATTATTTATTTTATAGAGAACTTTAGATTGTAATAAATCTATCACAGATCTCTAGGTCTGAATTATATATTTCATATAGAACTTCAGATTTTAATGTAATTTTCACAAATCTTCTGGTCTGTATTATTTATTTTATTCAGAACTTCAAGTTTTAATACTCACATTACAGATCTGTGGTCCTGACTTATTTATTTCATATGGAGCTTTAGGTTCCAAAATATACATTACTGATTTTCGGGTCTGGATTATTTAATTTATATAGAACTTCAAGTTCTAACATATATATATATATATATATACGTATATATCACAGATCTTCTTTGTGTAGAAAACAAAGAAACAAACAATAATCTTACCCATGGTTTCTGTGAATCGACGAAGAAGTGAACTAAATTATTTCTTACCTTTGATTCTATGTATTGAAGAAGAATGAAAGACTGAACTTCTTTGCAATACCTAGGGTTTTCTTCTTGAGAGACTATCGTGTTGTTAACGTGTTATAATAGAGAGACAGAATAAAGAGAGCAGAGTAAAAATCAAGAGTCAAAGTGACTTTTCTTATTGATATGCTCCCTATTTATATGGTAGGGCAGGGGTATATAGATAAACATCACTTTACAATTAGATCCATAATTTAATACAAAATGTGGACAGCCACACATAAATCTGTAATATCTACAACAATTAACACCTTATTCTCGGCTTCATTTGATAAATCTAAAAATTATGTGCTAAATTTTGTGTACTGAATATTTTAAGCAATTGAATTTGTAATACTGAAAACAATGTTTTAAGTACTCAAATAGACTGCATTCAGTGATTATTTTCAGTATTTATTTTTTACTTCACTCTGTTTGATTTGATTTTGAAATAGAATAGAGTTGAATTGAAATAAATTCTTGACAAATCCGACTACTATGGTCGGATTTATAAACCCCCTAAAACAAGAATTGGGTAGAATTGAAAATTAATTCAATTTTAGTTTAGGTCAAACCAAAGACAAGAATTGCAAATCAATTCTTTTCTTATTTGTGGCAAATCCAACAGAGTGTTAAAGTCCTGAAAGTTGAAAATGAATTCAATTCTAGTTTAGGTCAAACCAAATACAAGAATTGCAAATCAATTCTTGTTTTTTGCTTTTTTCAATTTAGGGTTACATTATCAAACGCATTGAAAATAATTAAGTCTTGAAATTTTTTATTTTTATCACTTATTTATTTTTTAGTGCGTTTGATAATGTAAGCATTTAATTGGATTATCAAACACACCCTCCGTGTTCAGTTAAAAGAAGACTAACCCTTTGGTAAGACGAAAAATTTCTCAACTTAATTAGACGTCACTTAGGCATGTAACACAACACAAGAATCAGTTCTGTGATTTAGACAAGAATCAGTTTTAAATTATTCTGAATTTGTGTAAGAATCTGCTCTGGCATTACCGCTAGCCTTTATGTAACTGTTTGTTTCTAAATATATATAGAGGAGTTCGTATTTAATGTAAAAATGATTCAAGAACGGGTTACTTATCTAACTAACATAATCATATGTATATTTTTAGAAAAATCAATAAAAGTAAGATCACTTGACCTGAATTGGATCCTTAAACACAACAACGGAGTTGTTTTAACGGAGATTTTATAAGCATACTCTTGTTCACATTTTTTAAAAAAAAAGAAAAAAAGAAAGAGGGTAAAAATCAAAGTAAGTTGCCTTCAAAACTCAAAGTACTTCAACGCACTCATCTAAAAATGTGGAAAGGTTATTCATTAGCTTATAAATTCAGGAAAGCATTTTTGTTCGCCCATTTTTGATTCATTATTGTTTACTTAGGCATTTACTTTGTGACCTGTCTCAGTTTAGAAATTATGTTTAGGGGTAAAATGGACACATATCACCATGTGATGACCTGGGTGAGCAATAATGAACAAAAAATAGGTGAACAAAAATACTCTCTAATCCAGTGAATGCCATAGTGAAGCTAAAGTAATCAATTAATTAGAATAATTCATTTTCGTGCAATTCAAATGTCGTTGGTGGTCCGGGATAAAAAAAAAATTGTTGGTGGTCCAACATCATCGGTTACAACTACCAATATTATCTGTTTTATACCAAAGCTTCCACTTGAAATTATTATTAAAAATAAAAAATAAAAAAGATGGCCAATTTATTTTTGGCCGACTCATTTTTTTTTAAAATTTTTTATTTTTTTATAATTACGTAGATTAATGCTTTCCATATCTACTGTCTAGGTATGATAATTATAATTGGTAATGGAAAAAAATTCCACAAATCCACATGCAGGTGTCTTATTGGCCGTGATGAGATACTTCCCTAATTTTATTTACATTTAGTTTAGGTAAAAATATTTATTGTTACAATGATACCACATCATCTGTATCACCTTACTAATACACGTGGGTCTGGTACTGATCGTGCATAAGCTTATTTTTCTTGAAATTAGAATAGACACATATTTACATAAAGACATTTTATTAGTTTTGTTATACCACGTAATCACAACCACTATTACATTAAATATTTTGTGGTTGAGCTAGCAATTTTTTCCTGGACAATGAGTGCCTGAGTGTGTGCTTAAATGTCTTTAATTGGAGGATGGTCATGGTGTATTTGGCAAGTTGGTGAAAGGTGCTAACCGATATGACCTGTCAACCAATTTGTATCTAAATAAATATGATGAGTATATATGTACATGTAAATGCAATATAATACACATTTATAAAGCAATGAATTAGGCCAGCTATGTATAAGCTAGGTATGGTGAGTTCATCCCAATACTATAAGTTAGAAAATTAGAAAATTAAACTATTGTAATTAACTCCCTTTGAAATGTACATTCTTACTTGAGTTTGTTTTTTTTTTTTTTTTTTTTTTTTTCACTTTACTTGGCACCATGGTCCCAAACAAAAATAGTATCACTGCATCACCACATATGAGATTGAAAATGATGCAAGAGCTGATTTTTATTTTTTTTTTAAATTTGGTGTCAATTCCTAAGTTGAAAAACGGTAAACCTTGTCATTTTCTTCGGTAATTATTGGTAATATGAATATTAAGAAAGCAATCCCTAGTTGCGCTCAAGTGTCAGGTTATTGAGGTGTTTGGTACGACTTAAAATATATCATTTCCCTATTTATTTATTTATTATTTTTTTATGAACATGTTGTACATATATATATATATATATTCAAGTATTTGATATACCGCACAATCGATTATTGCGAATTCTTAAAAACATGTATTTGTTAAACTAGAATAGTACTAGTTTTTATTAAAATCACCCAAAAAAAAAAAAAGTATAAGACTAAAGCAGATTCTATTTTATCCATTTGAAACAGACCCTAACGCTATTCATTTAATTAGGACTTTGTAGTTGGTAGTGATGTACATAGAGCCAATGAAAGAAAAGGAATCCTCTACCATTCAAAAGGGGGGATAAACAACTATATATATATCTAGCATAGAAAAATAGTAGATTCATGCTGACAAAAACATGATACTAAACTCCGTATTAAATATATAAAATAAAATAAGTGACCCCATTTTTGGGTTAAATTGGACTTTAAAAATAATGGTCTCGTGACATCTTTCAAGTCCAACAACTTCTGTTCTCTTTCTGGTGTTAGACGTATCTAATTCTAGACCAATCCAAAAGATCTTTTGTTATTCAAGTACAAAATTTTAGGAAATTCAATAAATCATTAGGTTCAAGATCTACTTCAAGAAAGAAAGTCCATGCTTGGGTTTTTCTTCATTGTGATCCCGTTATGTCAAAATGAAGTGTTAGTCCAAACGATTTTAATTTCATTAGTTATTGTTACGGGGGAGACACCGTCTTCTCATGCCTACTTACATAATTTA
Organism: Hydrangea macrophylla; assembly: GCA_033977485.1. Taxonomy (NCBI): domain Eukaryota; kingdom Viridiplantae; phylum Streptophyta; class Magnoliopsida; order Cornales; family Hydrangeaceae; genus Hydrangea; species Hydrangea macrophylla. The sequence goes on along the minus strand of CM066988.1, from coordinate 109,430,343 downwards.
ATCATGATATGAAAATAAAATGAACTTTTGTGAAAGATTAGGAGATTGCTTGGGTAACATGAGAATTGGTTCTATGCTCGAGAAAAGAATCGTTCCTAAGAACCAGGTTGTGATCTCTCTAGGACTAAGTTATTTCTCTGAAAGGAATATTTATTCAATATATTTTTTAGGTTTTATTTTTTATTTTTTATTAATATTAAAAAAAACCTTTATTTTGCTATTTTTAAAATTAATCTCCTTTTTTTCAACATTTTTTTTAATAAAAAAAATTTTGAAAAATTTCTAAGAAGTTGATTGCAAAACGGACTGAACTTATTCGATAATCTCAAATATTTGGTCAACAAATGAGCAGTAACGAGTTTTGTGTTGTAGATGCTCTTTGATTACATAAGAGTCCATGCCTGACTTTAAAGTAGCTCAAAAACTGGTCCTTTTGCAAATTAACTTATATATGTTATCATTAAAAAAAAGTTAATGATGTTGTTAAAATCAAATATTTTTATTAATTCTATTAAAAATGTAGCATTTTGGAAGTAGGGTGTCGAGTCCACATAGATTGATACAAGAACAACATTTGGGAGGTTTAGTAACTAATTATAATGCTCGAATGAAAGAAATAAGAAAAGATGATGAAAAAGAATAAAAATTACTTTGCGTCTTGCGACTTTTTGTTTGTTTTTTGGAGGAGAAAAGAGTAAATAAATACTAATCTAAAAAGCAATAGGTTGGGATCATTCCCCTCATCTTGGGTCACAACGTACAAGATGAAATGGACTAATGTTTTAAGCACACTCTAAGGTAACATCTCATTGTGGCAAATTATCAAACACAAGGAGTGCATCTATGTAAAAGATAAAATGAGCTTTGAGATTTCCATACAAACGGATTATAAGCTAACGTTTGACTATCAAGGATGCATGACATGCAAGATAAAGCCTCTATGGCTTCTAATCCGAAAGATTTGTCCACCCTACACTAACTAATCTACTTGGTGGACAAATCACCTATGAAGCCTTCAAAATATAGTATTTAAAACCCAAGAGTTTGAACAATCAAAGATGCTTGGCATCATAGATGAAGACTCCAAGTTTTAAATCCTACACACAACATTCATCAAACACATGGGGTGCAAAACACAAGGTTACAAAACATTTCATATGAAATACATAGGTTAGGATTCAAAGTCTAAGTTTTGACAATAAAAAATGTAATACAAATAAGATGAAGCCCTTAGTTTTAAATCCTACTCAAATGAACCCTAGAAATGCTACAATATTAAATCCAAGAGTTCATGATCCACAACCTAAGTAAATCTAACTAATAATGGAAAACACAGCAACATCATCAAAGGAAAAGAGATATAAAATATACATAACCATTAAAAGTTCAATGAATTCTTCAAGTTTACAACAATGGAGAGGAAAAAATGGAAGGGAACCCAAGGGGTTTGCCCAAAAAATGAGAGCCAAGAACAAGATACCATAAAATAAAACTATCTCTATCTATTTATACAAAACCCACACAATGGAAAACTTGTAAATACAAAAGGGGGACGAACTGCAAGGGTAGATCGATCCCAGGCAAAACGCTGGATAGATCCACTATTCCGAAACGAAAGTAGAATCATTGTCCAAAATTGCGGATCGATCCGCATGTAAAAGCCGGATCGATCCAACCTTTCGAGAAGACGTCTCTAGAAAATAGGGAAGCAGCGGATCGATCCGCCTTTGCGCCCGAATCGATCCGGTCTTGCTGAAGGGTGATTCCTTCCCTTTTCATGAGGTGAGAACTAAAATACTTAGTTCCAATATCAACCAAGCTCCCAAAATCAACAAGAAAAATATTTTTATTAGTAAAAAGTGAACAATAACAAGAACAAAAAAAAAACACAATTTATCCATTAAATCTCCCGGTTTAGGTGATAATTCGTATCCAATAAGGGTAAAATCATGAAGTTAAGAATGCAATATTGGATACGAATCAAGTAGTTAAATATGAGAATGAGTATGATGTTGATCTTGCTTTAGACATTTCCAAACAAATACTAAAATTTTGCTACATTTGCCCACATATTAACGCGTTTACTTTTGCAGGAGATGTTGGAATGTCCCACATCGCCCATTTATGCCCCCTCTGTGCGGTTTATAAGGCTTTAGTTCCCCTCTCCTTAATACCTGGGTTTTAAGGAGTTGAATGGGCTGGGCCTTACAAGTGGTATCAGAGCTTGGTTGGACTTGTCTTCTGGCGTGCCGAGTGTCCGGCTGCTGTGGTCCAGGGTATGCCGAGTGTCCGGCTCCTGTGGTTCAGGGGGTGTGTTGGAATGTCCCACATCGCCCATTTATGCCCCCTCTGTGCGGTTTATAAGGCTTTAGTTCCCCTCTCCTTAATACCTGGGTTTTAAGGAGTTGAATGGGCTGGGCCTTACAAGAGGAGAAAGAGGGATGTTGATGGTCAAAGAAAGATTCCCATGGCCTATGTTGTTGGAACAATTTGGGGTTTCCTTGTAAAAGTGTGATGTGTCGAGTCGTTTTCAAGAATTGTTTGGTTGGAAAATTTATAAATATGCAAGCGTGCTAGGCAAGTAAATTGCCAATGTGTATGATCCAAATTACGCCTCACCAGGATGATTGTGGTGCCGTTCGATGCCTTAACAAGGACTTTTATCGTGTGAGATGAAATACCAAATGAAATGCCTTCGAGGCACGATTATCTACTTCGAACAAAAGGCTGATCGAAGGTGTTGGGTTGACTATTTGAAATGACCTCAAATGACTAATTCGAAATGCTTTGGGAAGACAACACTTACAATTCTTTGTAGTTGAAATGCCTTTTGACAGATTAAAGTAAAGGAAAATTAACTAAGTAACTATAACTAAAACTAAGTTATATTAAACTAATTAAAGGCCATCATGGCCGGCTAAAGAGAAGAACAAAGTATGTGTATTAATGCATTGTTTGGTCAAGGACCCATTACAAGGAGTACACAACATCTATTTATAGATGAATTACATAACTACCTATTTGAATTTGAACATTTCCCTCCTATTACATTAACTAACAATTCAAATTCCTACAACTTCCAAGTAGTTAACTACCAATTAGTGGGAGATGCTCCTACAATGACAAGTGTCTTCAAGCAACTTCCATCTTCATCATCACCATTGATCTTCAAGTAACCATCTTTGATGTACTCTTACAATACCAAGTGTCCTGCAAGTTAAGCTACTAAATGGCTTCCATGGCAAGCCAAATAGTTTACAATAACCATACTATATGATAATGTAGTAATGTTACAATAATATATTAAAATTATATTTATGGTACAAACAAGAATATTGCCTTTTTATTACTTAGTTATTAAACAAGAGTGTATTGAAACTTAAAGACATTTCCAAGGTAAATCATTTTTGCTAAAACCAACTCGATAGTGTCGTTTGTTTTTTTTTTTTTTACTAAAACTGAGTCTATTTTTAAAATTGATTTTAATAACACCGATTTTAATGTTGAATTTTGTCAGAAAAAAAAGAAATTAATACAGAAAACCGACTCTATATAGTCATGCTTACTAAAAACGACTTTAAGATAAAGTTGGTTTTACCAACGACTTTAAGTTAAAGTCTTTCTTACTAAAAACGACTTTAAAGTCATCTTTACAAAAATTGACTTTAATTCTAACATATCTATCTCTGCTGTTCAGAATGCTATCAATCAAGACAGAGCAAAAAAGTTGCCACCCTAAAGTCGATTTTAGTAAAAAACAAGTTTAGTCAAGTTTATGCCATCTTAAATTTGCCAGAATGAGTGTTGTTGCTTCTTTCGTTTACTTATTCTTTCTTATTTCTTTCTTCCTTCTTTCTTCTTCCCTAAATTTCTTCCTTCTTGTTTATTCTATTTTCTAATGTCAACATTTATTACATTTTACTTTCGGGGTGTGTGTGTGTGTGTGTGTGTGTGTGTGTGTGTGTGTGTAAGTATGATAATGGATCATAACGAAAGAAGTGTTAAGTACAGCATTCTCGCGAAGGATATTCAACGAGTGAATCACAAAACAACCCTATCTAAATTAGTTCAGTTGGTATATCATAAAGTAGTCTGTGAAGGTGAAATTGTCGATTTGAAATTCACTTGTAGATTTCTAGTTAGCCAATAGGAGCTGTCATCAATTGAGTGGCTATTTCCATAGTGGATGATTTGATACTAGATAAGGTACTTGATATTCCTTCAGTATTTTTGGCAGTAAGATGTGTTGAGGTGTATATCGAGAAGGTCCATCATGTTGTAGGATTTAGTCTATCCATGCCACAAAGTATACAGTCCAGACCGTATACTTGACTGCTCAAACAAGGGTCCGAAAACTTTGATATAGTCCCCTTGTTTATCCCAGATGAATTTAAACGATGACTACGCCCACAACATACTTTGATGGATATCGAAGTTCACATTACTCGGAGCCCTACAGAATTTACAATAGATCATAAGTTAATGTAAATGAAGGTCCTAGTTGCATTCTAAACTTTGAAACTTCAGGTCCTAGCTCTAGGACTCCAAACTTAGATCGATTATGACTTCAGTAGGCGCAATCCACGCGAAACGATGTCAACCAATGAAGGGTATATGAATCTTGTCAAGTAGTTGGTAAGACATGAGGACAATACTAGAGATATTACTGCAAACAGTAGCAGTGCTGAGCACGTAGAAGATCCCTTAGAGGAAGAAAAGAAAGATGAAGATGTGATGATGGGTGATTCTAATTCTGATGAAAAAGGCGAAACAGTGAGTCAGCAGGGTATCGTAATGCCATCTCCCCCTCATTTACAAGAGCCTCACAGTCCGGTACCTTTTTTCACTGACCATGAAGGGGATGAGGGTTGTGAAGTCACTACTTGCGACAACAATTAATCGTACTTTTCCAAAATGGAACTCTCAAAAAGTTGAGTTAAAGAAAAAAATGACATTCAGAGATAAGCAACATTTCCATGAAGCCGTAAAGTTTTTACCACACAAAGAATGATTGAGAATATGTGGTAGTTGAAACAAATCCAAAACTTTGGGTGGTTAAGTGCAAAAATGGGTGCACATAGCGCTGCGGGCTTAAAAAAAATTATTGACGGGTGGTTTTCAAATTATATAATATAATGGCGACCATTATTGTGTGTACCCACACAGTAGCTAGGACCACTTTAATCTAGATATGAATCTTATAGCGACGTTAATCATGGGTTATGCACAATGTGATCCCGGTATGAAAATCAGTTGGTCATTGAGAAGGTGAAGGAAAGCCAAAAATTCACAATCTTGTACAAAAAAGGCATGGCGTGCGAGGAAAAAAACAATAGAGATGGTTTTTGGAAACTGGGGCGAGTCTTATTGAAAATTGCCTAGATTTATGTCAGCTCTTAAAAATTGCAACCTGAGGACAGTGATGCAATAGAAAATGAATCTTACAGATACCCATGATGTGGTCAAGTTCTAATACTTGTTTTGGGCCTTCAAACCTTCAATTGACAGGTTTACTGATCATTACCGTCCAGTAATATATGTTGATGGGACACATATTAATGGCAAAAACAAATGTAAGATCCTTGTAGCTAAGGGAATAAACGTGAATAACAAGATATTTTCTCTTACATTTAAAATTATCGATGAGAAGACTCTTGCTAGTTGGTCATGGTTCCTAAAGAACCTAAGTACATATGTTGTCCGAGGTCGGCAGGGCATATGCCTAATATCTGACCAATATGCTTCCATAATCAGTGTAGTTGAGAGATTACCAGATTGACGTGAGCCCAATACGTATCATCGATTTTGTTTAAGGTACTTCCAGTGCAACTTCCACAAGAAATTCAAGAATATTTTGTTGAAGGACCTACTTTGGATTGTTGGAACGGAAATTAGAAAGTTCAACCATGATATGGAAAGTGTTAAAAAAATAGATAGCAATGCACGACGTTGGTTAGATCGTGTTCCCCCAAGTCAGTGGTCTCTTGCGAATGATGGTGGTCGTCGTTGGGGTATTATAACCACTAACCACGTCGGATTTAACTCGGTACTAAAGGGGGCACGTGCTATCCCAATAACTGCATGCGTCCAACTCATATTTTACCAGGTTGTGAAATATTTTGACAATGGAAGGTTAAACGTGCATAAATGATTAAGAGATGGGCTTATCTTCACGAAGCACGTGGAAGATGCACTTGATAAAGAACAAAAGAAAGTAAATATCCACGAGTTAAAAGCGTATGAAAACTACTATTCATTTACTATATTTTCACTTCATATAGTAATTGAGCGTTTGCAAACATCCCAATCACTGTTAATAACTTAACTTTTGCAATTGGTAGCCGGAGCATGTGGGGTTGGTATCTAATCCATGGATATCCGATCCCCGGGGGTAATGGAACTTTAATTTGGATCTACGAGTCTAGATTTAGGGCATCCACGTAGGAATAACATTGTAATTTATATTAATCAGAATAATAGGTTATCCCTGTTTTATTCTCGTCCCTATTTTAATTCATGTTCATGCATAATTAATTTAATCCCCTTAGGTTAATTAGTGAATTAGATTATTCATAGTAGTTAATATAATGCATAATTAGTTTAATTCATGAATTAATTCTTAACGAGGGACATGCATACACATCACTTAGGATAGTAAGTTATCCATACTAGGGATAACACTTAATTTTGCTTACACATGCACACTACTACATGTAGTAGTCATGTTTGGACATGTATATACAGTATCCATGCCTAGAATAAGAGGGTATTCACTTAGATTATCCTATATATTATGCTGTTATTGCCTTAACCATGGTTAATTAGGATAATTGGGAGTGTTATGCTATCCCGGGTAAGTTCTCTGGCATTCCTCTTATTTATAGCTTTCTTAGGATCACATAGAAGCATGCATAGGTGGATAAAATACAGATTTTAATTCTCTGCATGATTACTTGTGCATAGAATTTGTATTTTTCTAGGGTTTGTAAGTGTGATTTGCATGTTTAATTCAATTTTATTTCCTTTCGCATGCATAGGGGAGCGTAGTAATACGTTTAGTTCTCAAATTAATTTTTAGCATATGCATTGCATGTAATTTCTTAGTTTTTTACATGATTTTCTTTTATTAGTTGTTTATAACTTGAATTAGGATTGCATTAGTATAAATGAAATGGTCCACATAAAATCTAGTCAAACACCTTGAAAGCTGAGTAGAGACCCATCTCACGATGGGGTGGGAGGGGGTGTTTTAGCACAATCTAGCTCCTTCATTTCTCATACCTTAACCCCCGAACCGAGTTCTTTGGAGATGACAGGACGATGCTATCTATCCATTGGACATGATAGATTTAGTTTTCTTGGTGTCTTTTATCAAACCAAGTGGTGACTCTATTAGTGAGTATCTCTTCGGATTTAGCCTTGTGGGAAAAAACATGGATTACTCACTCGTGTACTCTCAGAAATGGATCATGGGCATCGATTGTTGCCTCGGGTGGGATAAAAAGCCCCATGGAATCCAAAATACAAGTAATTTAAATCGGTCGGATCAGATAAAGGCAAATGAAGAGTGGTGAAGCTCACTCGTGGTTGTTGACAAGAGATTTATAATGGGATCAATTAAGCGACTTAATCTTTTTAGGCACCAAGCTTGGTTCGAGCACCCACAGATCTGACTTTGCAGAGTTGAGTTCGTTGCTATTTTTTTTAGGAGAAAACCAAAATACTTGGTGATGATGTCAAAATTTGGTAAGAGTAAAGTAGAGCAATTGTAGGAGAGAGAGAGAGAGAAAGACTATTTTTTGTATGTGGTTCAGCCCTGTTAATGAAGGTACCTACGTCCCCGGGTGTGTCTGAGCACGTTCACTAGCAGATCACCGCGCGGGCCTGGTGAACCAACAAAGAGGGGCGACACTACCAGTAATACCGGCCGGGTGTATGCGTATAATGGTGAATTTTATAGAGGTGCTGTGTAGACTAAAGAGTTGGCAGCCCCTTCAATGGGGGATGAGAGGTCTCTTTTATAGATGTAAGAGACCTACTCGTACATGGATAAGGAAACATAAATCCAATTAATATAGATTGGCATTAATTGTGGGGGTTTCCTAATTGTATTAGAAAATAGCTCGCACTTTCCATTAGTCTTCTAGCTTGAGTAGGAAACTGCCCGTAACGCTCGGGATCACGCCGGGGATGCTCGGGATCATGCCTGTGGGCCCGGATGGGCTGTTCCTGCGGTGGGATGTGTCTGTGCGGTTTTCCCGACCTGTTGGCCGGGTCGTGGATGAACCGCTCGGGATGATGAGTAGACTAGACCGCTGGGGCTGATGCTTGTCCGAGGAGTTGTGCATGATTTGACCGGGGCATGGACTGGCTGCTGATTTGAACCGCTCGGTCATAGGATAGAACCAATTTTGGGTGTATTAGCTGTCCCCCATTTCCAAGGTTGGCCAGATGCTATATCGGGGCAAGTTTGGAAATCAGTTTGATGTCACTTGCTACTGTCTGAGTGCTTCGGGAAGCTGCCTCGGGGCTTCTGAGCCTAGTGAGTCCTCAGGAACTAGCTGAGATTTGAGACCCAGCCTAGCTCGGGACCTTTAGGTGCTCGGGAACTGACCGGGAGTTGAGACCCGGCCTAATTCGGAGTCTTTTTACTTGAGTTAGCTCCCAGGATGGTTATCTTCTGCCCGTAAACCTTCGTCAAGGCAGTGGGTAGAAGGATTTGACCATGTTGGAAAAGCCGACCTAAAGTGTATTTCTTTAGGGTCCTTTTATGCTAACTCCCCAGGATGGTTGTCTTCCGCCCAGTTAGCCTTCGTCAAGACTGTTGGGAGAAGAGCTTGACCATGTTGGTGGAGCCGACCTAAATCACGTTGCTTTTGGGTCTTTTTGCTCCTCTATCGTCGGCCAACCTAAGAGATTTAGTCACCTCTATCGTCGGTCTGGGCGTAAGTGGAGTTAATGCCTCTGAGTACTGTAGGTGCTCGGGTTGTCCAAGATTTTGACTTGGTTATCCGCGAGGCCTGTAGATACCCGGTGTGATTGCCTGTTTAGTTCACTACGCCGTCTTGCCCCCCAAGCGTTCGCTAAGACGAGGGTCTTACAGAGGCTATGAACTGTAGGCAACCGACCTGGAACATGGTGGTTGCAGGGTCTTTTGAAGCTTGCTATCATCAGCCACCTAGGGGGTTTGCCCCCATCGTCGGTTGGACCTAAGCGAAGCCAGTGCCTTGGGTGTGACTCCGAGGTCTTTGGTGCCTGGGTTCGGAGCCCGAGGTCTTTTTAGTGCCTGAGTTCAGAGCTCGAGGTCTTTTTTGTGCCTCGGGGTTAGGCCCGAGGTTTTTGTATGCCTCGGGGTTAGGCCCGAGGTCTTTGTATGCCTCGGGGTTAGGCCCGAGGTCTTTGTATGCCTCGGGGTTAGGCCCGAGGTCTTTGTATGAGTTCTCTGATAATCGATGGAGCCTCATGTGGTGATCAAGCAAGTACCACTGTAGTCGGGCTCTTCTAGACCGATGGAGACATGAGGTCTGATCAGGATCATCGGGTTCCTGACTTCTCTGTGCTGGAGGTAAAATCGGAGCTGCTTGATCCTGACCGATGTGAACTGGAGATCGAGCCGGGGCTGTCGGACTCAGACCGCTGCGAACTGGAGGTCGGGTCGGGACTGCCGGACCCTGCCTGCTGTGAGCTGAAGGAACTGTCAGAACTCCCGGGCTGATCTCGCTTTCGCTCACTTCTGGAAGACTCGTTGCTTTCTTGCCTGGTGTCTTTGGTCTTCAAACACTCTTCAGTGTCAATATATTTTCCAACCCTCTCAAAGAGCTCAACCAAAGTTTCCGGTCGGTTTCTGTGGAACGACGCGACGCACTTGGTGTGTTGAACTCCCAAGCAGAAGGCTATGATAGCGGCAGTTTCATCAAGATCACAGATGATGAGCTTGTCTTGATTAAACCGGTCGGTAAATTCCTTGAGGGTCTCATTATCCCTTTGTATGACTGTCAGTAGGTGTATGTCAGGCTTTGGCCATTCGTGCATACCGATGAACTGATTGATGAACTGCTTGCTGAGTTGCGTGAAACTGCGGACCGATCGGGGCTCCAACGAGTAGAACCATTGGGCGGCCGGGCCTTTCAAAGTGCTGGGGAAGGCTAGGCAGTGTAGTTCATCGGAGTGGGTGGCTAGGGCCATCTGAGCCTTGTAGGTCCGGACATGGTCGACCGGGCTTCCCGAGCCATTATAGGGATCTAGGCGAGGCTGCTTAAACTTGCGCGGGATGGCAAACCTCATGACCTGGCTGGAGAACGGTGACTCTGTCTCGGTATTGGCCTGATTCTGAACGCGGTTTTGACCAAGCTTTTTGGCCACTCCGTCGATCTGCTTCTGTAAGTCCTTGATTCGGGCTTCTACTCCTTCCTGACCGATATCCGAGGGATCAGTCGGGTCGGTGGAAGAGGCTTCTTCATGATGGTATGCTGTCCTCTGGGATCGGGCTCGGCTATGACTCCGGGTAACCGTTCGTCTAGGGACAACTCGGCTCTCGTCAGAGTGACCCCGGACTGATTACCAGGCCATATGCTCCTGCCTTTCCTTTCGGGCAGCACGCCCAGTGTTGACGTCTCTGGCACCCTCAACACGGGACGGGTTGGCTCGGGCACGTTGTCTGGTCAGGATCGGTTCCCGACCGTACACAACGTTCCCGGATCATTTCCCGGCCCCTGGAGGACGGCTTTGTTGGACCAGCAGGCTTCGATCTGTTGTTGGATTTGACGCTGGCCCTCCAAGAGTTGTGTGAGAGTCGCGGTGATTTGCTTAGATGTCATGGCTGCTGCAGCCGGTGCCGAGGCCGGCGGAACATCTCGGTCGGACTGCTGATCAGCCTTCTTACCCTTCTTCGGTGGCATGACGATCAGTCAACAGATTTGGTGATGAGAGGACTTGTCATTTCCCACAGACGGCGCCAAACTGATGATGTCAAAATTTGGTAAGAGTAAAGTCGAGCAATTTTAGGAGAGAAAGAGAGAAAGACTATTTTTTGTATGTGGTTCGGCCCTGTTAATGAAGGTACCTACGTCCCCGGGTGTGTCTGAGCACGTTCACTAGCAGATCACCGGCGGGCCTGGTGAACCAACAAAGAGGGGCGGCACTACCAGTAATACCGGCCGGGTGTATGTGTATAATGGTGAATTTTATAGAGGTGCTGTGTAGACTAAAGAGTTGGCGGCCCCTTCAATGGGGGGTGAGAGGTCTCTTTTATAGATATAAGAGAGCTACTCGTACATGGATAAGGAAACATAAATGCAATTAATATAGATTGGCATTAATTGTGGGGGTTTCCTAATTGTATTAGGAAATAGCTCGCACTTTCCATTAGTCTTCTAGCTTGAGTAGGAAACTGCCCGTAACGCTCGGGATCACACCGGGGATGCTCGGGATCATGCCTGTGGGCCAGAATGGGCTGTTCCTGCAGTGGGATGTGTCTGTGCGGTTTTTCCGACCTGTTGGCCGGGTCGTAGATGAACCGCTCGGGATGATGAGTAGACTAGACCGCTCGGGCTGATGCTTGTCGGAGGAGTTGTGCATGATTTTACCGGGGCATGGACTGGCTGCTGATTTGAACCGCTCGGTCATAGGATAGAGCCAATTTTGGGTGTATCACTTGGTTCCAACTTCTACCAAGCTTCCAAAATCTACAAAAAAAAATAGATTTTTATTAGTAAAAAGAGAATAACAAAGAAGATTAACAAAATCACAATTTATCTTTTAAATCTTGAATTAGGTGATAAGCTATGTCCAATAGGAGCAAATCATGAGGACGCGAATGCAATATTGAACGCTAATCAACTATCCACTATCTTCTATATCATCATCTGTAGGGCCCCGAAAATCCAATTACAAAATAATATGAATAATTGCATTAAAATTATAAATAGTCAAATTTATTTTAAAACAACAAAAAAATAATTACACTTGAGTGCCCAAAATTATAATTAAATTCCTTTATATGACTAGGACCCAAATAACCTGAACCCACATGGTATTAGAGGTGTCAATCGGGTCGGGTTGGACCGGCCAAATCCCGGCCCGATTTATCTGGGCTAAAAGCCCGACCTGGCCTGGTAGGCCCGAGCAATTCTATCCGGTCCGAAGCCCAGTCCGGTAGGCCTGCTTGAGGCCATAACGGCTAGTTTGGCATTTGTTCAATTTTTTTTCCCACTTTTTATCCCTCTAACGACTATAAAACGGCTAGTTTGGGGGAAAATGTAAAAGTGATTTTTGACTTCCCAAAATACCCCTTAGCCTATTTTCTATAAATACCAAACTTCCCGCAATATATTTTCTCACATAAAAATCAATTATCTCTCTCTAGTCTCTATTTTCTCTGTACTGCTCCATAAACTGCAAGTCTACAAGCAATTCTACTCTACAAGTCTACAAACACTTCTAGTCTTTTACAACAGTACGACTTACAACTTCTCATGTCTTAAGTCTTATTGTAATTTATAGTTCTTCAATCTTCACTTCTTCAGTCTTTCTTCTACTACTATAAGTTGAGGTAAATTTATTTATTGTTTCACTTCTTACTTTAGTTGCTTATTTAATTGTTGTTATTTTTAATCTTTTATATTTCTTTCCCTTTTTTATTTTAAAAAAAATGCATCTCATTCAAGATCTTCAAAAAACAAGAGAAGGGCCAACTTATGACTTTGAAAATTTAGATTATGGGGAAAGAAATGAGATTAATGATTTGGAATTGGAGGAGGATGATGACGAAGTTGAAATTATGGGGTCTAATCCATCTTCTTCAAATGCTAATGATCCCACCACTGAAAGAAAATTAAAATCACCTGTTTGGTTATTTTTTAAATTAAATGATGAAAAAAATAGAGCTATTTGCAAAATCAGCAGACTCAAATCTATTCTATATATTATAATATGGAAGACTATGATGCCACGTGGCATCAGCTCCATTTTTTATTTAATTTTTTTCCCTAAATAATTGTAAACAAAATTGAATTTGTAAACCAAATTGATAGAGAAAATATTGATTGCATTTATTGAGAAAGAGAAACAATGCATATCATACATAATCAAAAAATTCTAAATTGAATTTGTAAACAAAATTGGTGGAAAATATTGATTGCATTTATTGAGAAAGAGAAAATAAAAGAACAATTCAATTTTAATAACATCACAATTACTCACCACCAATTACTCACCTTCCGCCTGACTGTTACAAAGACAAATACACAATGGAGAGACTTCCTATTCCGTATAACAATATTATAATATAAAGCTCATTAATTACCCATATTATATGGTATTTGTCATATGAATGCACACCTATATATACAAGTATCCATCTCCCCGTATTTTTTTCAATCCCTATAAACCCTCCAAATGCCTTATTCTCTCTCTATATTAATGCTTCATGAACCTAATTTTAATATATAAAAAAATACAACTAATAAACAAAGTTTGATGTCCCTCTTTCTCCGCCTAATCTCAAGCACCTTCATTAGCATCTTTTTACCTTCAACTTAAATTGACTAACAAAGAAAATGGTCACACTTTCTCACCAAATATAATGCGTATCGCATTAATTACTTATGGATTTCATATATGGTATGGGTTATATGTAAACGTTTAACACCAAAAGCCTCTCTCCAATGGATAGTCTCTCCTTTATGTTCAAATCTCTCTCTACCTCTCTCTACCTTGGCAGTGTATCTGCATTTCACTTAGGAAGCAGAGGAAGATGAAGAACAAATAGTAGATATGAAAGGAGTCCGTCATGACTCATCATGCGTATCTATCACCGATATTCAATTATTCATTACTCGATTTGTAGTTGCTGGTAGCAATTTAGGCAAAGTTTGTCCATTACTTGATTCTAATTCATGTTTATCATATTTGGATTTGAAACTTTATTTATTCGGTTGAGGTTTTTATTATTATTTTTTTAAAAAAAAAATTAGTTTTTTTTCCTATCATGCATTGATTATGATTCCATATTGCATTTTTTTTTTCATATTTAACTCCATTGGTTTTATAAACATACACTATAGTTTGTTTGGTGTACTCTGTTTGTTTTGTGGGAAAGATTAGTAACCCTTTGTTTATGAAAGGAATTTTTACTATTCTAACAACAATTATTTTGTAATTTGTTTGTGTTGCATATTTGAATAGTAAAAAAAAAAATACTTTTTAGAATAAATTTCAAGAATAAACACATCCATGTCAAGTTTAATTTGATACACACATAATTTAATAGTTATTATGATCTTTTAATGAAACTTCTTTTATTTACCGAATAAATTCTAGAACAATGAATCTAATGAATGTTCTCCCGTGCATTGCACGGGTTACAAAACTAGTTTTTCTATAAAGATGGAGGACATAACACACTTAAAAGGCACATCATAAGCAAGCATAAAGGTACAAGGGAGGCCGGTACCGCTCAAGCGGGCGACCTAGTAGAATCCCAAATTTCTGCTTCTACTGGCACAAGTGTCGAAACTTTTCTTTATAATAAAAAAAATGAGGGAAGGCTTGGTAAAATTTGTTTGTGCATCTGATATGCCTTTTACTTTGGTTGAAGAAGAGTGTTTTACACGTTTTATTCAAATTTTTTTACAACCCACTTACCAACCTATTACTAGAAATACCCTTAGAAGTGATATACAATCTGTTTTTCAACAAACCAAAAAAAAAATATTAATTCAGGATTTTTCTACTTTTAATTGTACAATTGCATGCACTTCTTATTTGTGGACTGGTTGTAATAAAACAGGATATATATGTATAACGGCGCATTTTATTGATGAAAATTGGAATATGAATAAAAATATCATTGCTTTTCGTACATTAGACTATCCTCATACTAGTGAAAATATATATAACTATATAATCAATGTTTTTAATGAGTATGATATTATGAAAAAAAATTATACGCATTACTTTTGACAATGCTAGTGCTAATACAAATGCCATTAATATGTTTAAAGATCTTATGTGCCCAATGTTGAATGAAAATTATTTCATGGTCATTGTGTATGTCATATCATTAATTTGATTATCCAAGATGGATTAACAAAAATTAAGGATCACATAGTTAAAATTAGAAAGGCAGTGGTCTTTTGTTGTTCAACGCCTAGCTGTCTACAAGCATTTTATGGTGTTTGTAAACAAAATCGTCTTAATCCAAAGAAATTGCAAACTGGTATTAAAACTCGTTAGAATTCTACTTATCTTATGATAGATTCTTGTAAAAAGTATAGTGCTATTATTACTCAATTTGTTAATGTTAATTATCCTTTACTAAACTTGACTTCAAACGGTTGGGATATGGTATTTGACTTTCATGGATTTTTAAAAGTATTTACAATGCTACAAATAAACTTTCCGGTGCTTACTAGTCTACTTCTTGTTTAGTTCATATGGAATTATATAATACGGCTCATACATTTCAAAAATGACATTTTTATTGATATTTGCGAGAAAATGGGAAAAAGGTGTTTAAAAAATATTCGTCCAACACTCCACCTGTATTTTACTTATATGCAATCTTGGATCCTAGAATCAATTTTGATGGTGTTTGTGAAAGGAAAAATATCTAAATTGATGCAAGGACCAGAAGGTGAGCCAGGTCTAGAAATAACTACTTTTGAAATGAAAAATACTTTGGAATCTTTATTTCGTATTTACTATAAAAAATATACAAATAAAGAAAGTATTACTTCTTCTTCTACTTCTAATGTTGATTTAAGTTCGGAGCGCCAGGTGGCTCCTGGGCGTGCCAGTTTCTCAGTCGAAAGAAACAAAAGAGTGTTAGTCAATCATTTGTAAGTAGTTCTAATATTCTTGGTGAATTAAATAAGTATCGAGAAATCGAGTGGGAAAGCCAATTAACTAACGAGGAAATGGTCGATTTAAATCTTTGACATGGTGGAGAGAAGTCAAGAACATGTAAGAGCTTTCCTTATTCCTTCCATCATGGCTTGTGATCTACTAACTCCTCCGGCTTCTATAGTTGCATCGGAGTCTGCTTTTAATGTAGGTGGAAGAGTGCTAGAGGAAAGGAGGAGCATATTATCTCCTGATATGCTTGACTGTTTGATGTGCTTGAATGATTGGAACCGTGCACAATATCGAACTCAAAACCGCCAAGATCCTATTCCTGAAGACTTCGCAAATTTGGAAGTTACTGAAGAAAATTGAAGAATGAGGAATTGAAGAATGAATATAAAGAGTTGAAGATCAATCAGTTCCAAACAAATCAACTGTAATATTTCTGGCCCGCGTGAGTAAAAATTGTGAACGGCTTAAAAAAAATCAATTTTGTTAAATGTAATCTTTACTTCTTATTATACAATTTAATGGTAAGTAATCTTTATATTTTTAAGACTATAATTTTTAAATTCAAATACTAGTAATCTCTTTAATTTTTATTGAATAATAAATGTTCTATATTTATTTATTTTTTTTGTTAAATAAACATTTTTTAGTAATACTAATCATTAATGAATAAATTTTTACTTTTTATTATTCAAATTAAAGATAAGTAATCTTTATTTTTTATTAGACTATAATTTTTAAATATCAAATACTAGTAATCTCTTTAATTTTTATTGAATAATAAATAATCTTTATTTTTTTTGTTAAATAAACTTTTTTTTAGTAATCACTAATCATTAATGAATACATCTTTAATTTTTATTATACAAATTAAAGATAAGTAATCTTTATTTTTTATTAGACTATAATTTTTAAATATCAAACACTAGTAATCTCTTTAATTTTTATTGAATAATAAATAATCTTTATTTTTTTTTGTTAAATAAACTTTTTTTAGTAATCACTAATCATTAATGAATAAATCTTTACTTTTTATTAAACTCCGTACAAATTAATGATAAGTAATCTTTATTTTTGATTAGACTATAATTTTTAAATCTCAAATGCTAGTAATCTCTTTAAGTTTTACTAAATAATAAATAATCTTTATTTTTTTGTTTGTTAACTAAACTTTTTTTAGTAATCACTAATCATTAATGAATAAGCTAAATATATAAAAAAGAATAAAAGTTAAAACTCTCCCCAATTCCAAAACATTAAACTTAAAAAGTTAAAAGTTAAAACTTCCCCCCAAAACTCCGGCCCGGCCCGTCTATGAACCTGTCCATGAGCACGTGCATGAGCCCGGCCCTAAGCCCGACCCTAGTGAGCCCGGGCCGCTGGTCGGGGTGGACACCCCCCCTCCCTTCCCAAGCCCGGCTCGGTATTATGTGAGGCTCGGCCCAACTCGGTCCTCTGGCCCGGTTGGACCCGCTTTGACCGAGCCCGGGCCCGGCAAGGCCCGTTTGACACCACTACATGGTGCTCTAAATGGTGTCTCAACTTGAATTTACTCTCATTCTTCCTTGTCCTCTACTATCGGTATCACCTACATCTATAAATAACACACGGGGAAGTATACAATACAACAGGAATAATAATTATCTCAAAAATACAGAGAATAACAGGGATTATGTACAAATCATACCATCTCACAAATTAACTGCTCACCCCCAGAGCATCATACATGTACTTCTTGGTAACATAGCAAGAGCCACCTCCTCACCTCACCCTTTAGCAAGTCACATTGGACCCCTATCAGAGCTATTAGATATTGGCAGGAGTTTCTTGCCGTGCCCATCAATTCTATGACATTTAGCCAAAAATAATATATTAATAACATTTAACTAAAAAGACTTGGATTCCAACGGAAAGACAACATAAAGCAAAGAGAGTATAAATAAGGATGACAAGGAAAATACTTCGAAAATTTAAGAACATATTGTACGCAACCCCGTACCTAAAAACAAAGTTGAGCAATTCCCAAACATAACATTTAATTACTCGTTCTTCTTCTTCTTCTTCTTTTCCCCACTCTTGGTCTCTCTCTCTTGCTTAGCTAAGCCACCTTCTGCCCCCTTTTTTTCCCACTCTTGGAGCTCAGCCTTTTTGAGCCAAAACAAATCTGAACCGTCCGTTATGGTAGACAATTTTAGATCGTCCGATCATTTGTTAACGGTTAACAAAGCTTTGGGTTATATAGATGTGCTACAAATTTTCCCAACAAAGCTTTCATTGTTCTCAAGTCCCATTTTGAATTTCAAACCCTTCTCATTTCTTCTCTCTCTCTCTCTCTCTCTCTCTCTCTCTACCTCTTTTTAACCTGAACACACACTCTCTCTCTTTCTTACACTCTAAGAGTATCTCCAATGGGACAGGCAAATGGAGAGCTATCCCTTTCAACCACCATTTTGCCTAATGAAATTGAAAAATAGATGATCCAATGGAGGTAGAGGTGTTAAACGGGCTGGGCCAGGCCGGGTCGGGTCAAAGCGGGCCCCGAGCGGGCTTCGGGCCGGACTTCACCAAACATCAGGCCAGGTCGAGCCGGGCTTGGGAGTGGAGGGGTGTGTCCGCCCCGGACCGGTGGCCCGGGCCTAGCGGGCCAGACATCGGGTCGGGCCGGACGCGCTAGCGGGCTTTCTTCAATCTTTGGAGTGGGCCGTGGCGGGCTTCGGGCCGGGCCGGGTCATGGACGGAAGGATCTGTGTCCACCCCGGCCCGGGGTATGTGAACCCGGCCTAGCGGGCCAGGCCTTGTGGCGGGCCGGGCCGGGCTTTTAGCCCGAAAAAGCGGGCCGAACTCGGGCCGGACCGGGCCAACCCGGCCCGATTGACACCTATAAATGGAGGAGCCAAATGGCTAGGCAAAATGGAGAGTGAGAAATTTAAGAGCCAAAATGGAAAGTGAGAACTTAATAGCCAAATGGAGAGTCATCCCTTTCAACCACTATTTTTAATTTTTTTATTCATGTATAATGAGTGTTTCTTATTTGAATGAAAATAGAAAATACAAATTAAAATAAATGACTAGTGGATTTGGCTAGTGTGGTTGGAGAAGATTAGTTTAGTGGACAAGCCATTGCACTATTTGTTGAGCCAAATTTCACTTTTACTTAGCAATTATGACTAGCCCCATTGGAGTTGCTCTAACTCAAACAACTCAAACACCACCACCACCAACACCGACCACCACCTCCGGTTCAACCATCCAAATTCGCACCAGATTTGTGTCCCTTTCTCTAAATTTCTGTTGATCTCAGCATCTCTATCTCTCTCTGTTTTTAGGGTTTTAAAAAAATTCTCAGGTTTTTGTGTACACACACAGATTGTGAATTTATCCTTCCCTTACACAAATTGCTCTGATGTTCATTGATTTTTTTTATTGTCGAAGTCTTACCCTTAATTGGTGTTGGGAAAAAATGCGAAAATCTCCAATATTAGGAGCAACACTTTCCTAATCTTGTCTCGTGTAAATTAAATAAGAATAAAAAAATATCCAAACCATAATAGATAATTCCTTTCACCACAATCAACCACAAGCAATATAATAATAATGGCACCCAAGCAAGAAATAAATGACACCAAAATTTATGTGGAAAACCCTCCAATGGGGAGGGAAAAAACTACAGGGCAACTCCGAAAGGTTCCACTATATCAAAATAAGGAATACAAACGTTCTCTCAAGTTCTTGCCCTAAACTTGAGGTATTCAATCAACTAGAGAGTGAGCACAAGGGTTACCTCTTAGGGTTCACAATACCCAAAGGAATACAAGTAAAGAACCTTCAAAATCTCAAAGGATTTGAGTAGCCAAACAGTCCCTTGATTACCAAATCATGCGTCTCCTTCTCTCTCCCTCTCTCAGCCGCCATGCACACTGCTCTCCAGAAAAACCTCTTTGTATCTATGTATTGCTGCGCAACTGATATCACCCAAGGCTACTGCCTTTAATAACAATGATACAAAAACATTTGATTGGGCCACTAAATGACTGGGCCCGCAAGGCCCACTATCACCATTAATACTTCACTACCAAAGCAAAGTCCAACCCAATTAAATGGGTTATTATCTCATGTGTGTGGACACATGGCACACCCAACAATTGGTTATTAGACATCTTACCTTTTCTTGGGTTCATCTTTTCCTTATGCAGGAATGTTGCAAAGCCCTGGTCCATTTTTCATCCATTTAATGAAGTTGTTTTGCTCCAAGCAAAAAAAAAAATTTAAGTTGTTTTGGTTTTCTTTGATGCAAAAGCTGCCCTTGAGGTAAATACTTTTTTTTTGTTTTTTGTTTTTTGTTTTTTGTTTTTTGTTTTTTTTTTTATTTATCAGCCTTGAGGTAATACTTAAACTTAGGTGTAAACATATATACGTTGTTACATACCCAACAAATTAGTAAACTTTCAACTTTCAAGCTGAGATGCAAACAACGTACTAGCAATCCATATATATTGATGCTTATTCAATTATTGTTGATTATAATTGAAGTTTGGTCGTAATTTTTGTTGCTCTCCCTCATGTATGAATCTTCTTACATTTTTTTTTCATTGTTTTTTTTAACTAAAAGCATTTCGTGCACTATTTTTTTTTTTTTTAATAACTAAAAGCCATTGAATTTGTTCCTTTTTTGGTTCCAATTAAATTGATGTGCATTCGTGGGGTCTTTTTTTTTTGTTCGATCGTTAATTAGTTTTTATTGTAAAAGGTTCAGGGAGTGGATGCCTCATGATTTCTGCTTTATCTTTTGCACATACTGAAAATAGTAAGGCTGCCCTTTTTAACTTGATTAATGTGCTTCTTAATTAGTTCACCCTTAATATGGTGTAATCTGTCTCGGGTGGCAAAGCTTGATTGTTCGCGATGCCACAGTTGAGGGCTAAAACTACTTTTTCTTTTGAGTTCGCGGATAGAGACAGTAGAAAATCTCGGAACCAAGCTGAGCCAAAAAGCTTGAAAAAGCTGAGTTCCTTTTGAGTTTTAGCATATAACATTTCCTATTGAGTTTGTGGAGCCAAAAAGGTTGAAAAAGTTGAGTTTCATGGCAGCCATTTGCATTATTCAATGCTCAATTTGAAAGGACAACATATTACAGGGACACAACGGTTAGGAGGGTAATGGAGTGAATTTTCAATGTCAGAGAGAACCTCACTACGAGAAGGAAGTTAGTGTCCCTTTTAATGTTCTATTGCACTTGCTATTTGTCAAGTTTTGTTATTATTGTTCTTTTGTTTCTTGCTTTTTTGGTGCAATTATTTTTCAACTTTTTGTTACTTTTATGATAAAGAAGATGTGGACTACGTATGTAGAAGTTGGTTTGGAGATCAGATGGGTTATTCCCAGTTTGTTTATGTAGAGACATTTACTCTTTATCTTTGCTCTTCTCTCTGTATGCTTTCACCATCCTAATGTATGGTTATGTGATTTGTGAAATCGAAATTAAATTTTTTATTTATGCTTACTTCACGTACCCTTTGCTTTTGCGTCGTGGCCTCGGACACGGACAATTATTAGTGTATGTATATATATATATATAGGTTGAAGAACTTGGAGGCCAAGTTGTTTTTTTGGCCGCAATCTGGACAACACACACTGTGCACAATTTGTGTGATGCCCAAGCATAAGAGAAATACTTGGGTATGTTGAGTTTATGGGAGAAAATTATATGGTGTGTCGAGCTCACATAAATTATTCCACACAAATAAAAAAAGATGCATTTTACGTCAATAACTAGTATTTTTCTAAAAAGAAATACATGATATTTTTATTAAATAATTTTATTGCTATTAATAAAAATACAAGTTATTACATCATCATCAATCAAAGTAGTTACAACACAAACAATACATTCAACTATATTACTTCCCGACAACAAACAAATTTTTTTTTTTCCACTCAATTGGTTCTTGACAATTCAGTCAAATGTAATTAACAAGGGGTTTATACATACTCTAACTATACATACTTATAAATACATGTATAAATATACCATAAATATACATACATATATATATATACACCTGAGAAAGAGAGAGATACGTGTGGAGCTCTGGTGGCACGGCGAAGAGTGATAATGAACTCTCTAAACGAGACTGCTAAGTTTTAAACCGAGTTTAAAGTTAGTTTTAGTAAGACCAACTAAGTTAAATTTGTTATTAATAAAAAACAACTTTAAAGTCGTTTTTTGGAAAAACCGACTTTATCGTAAAGTCGTTTTTAGTAAGCACGACTATATAGAGTCGGTTTTACTGTTGGGTGTGGCTCATATTGTAATGGGTCCGTAATATTAGGCCCAAGAGTCAAGGGGAGGGCCCTGTGGCCCATGGCGGAGTGAAGTGTAGCTATGGAGCCGGGCCTTCCCGGAATGCTGACAAGAGTTATGTGCGGTATGGACTAGTCGGGTGGGGGGTGCGGGTACGCCCCCCGCGGTACGGTATGGGTATTTTGGAGATTTTGCCATGTACCTATAGGAGATATATATGATGTAACCCTAATTCGTTTTGATATAGTGGAAAATTCAGGCTCTCCGGTGTGGACGTAGGCACATTGCCGAACCACGTGATAATTCTTTGTGTCTCTTTAATCTTTCTGTGTTTCATATATTGTTTGCGTGTGATTGTTTCGATCCAACAATTGGTATCAGAGCAGGTTAATCGTTGCAACAATGGTGAATACTTCGATCTCAAAGTTTGATGTGGAGAAGTTTGATGGAACTTCAAACTTCGGTCTTTGGCAGCGAAGGGTGAAAGATTTATTGGTGCAGCAGGGTCTGGTTAAGGCGTTGTACGGTAAATCGAAGAAGCCTGCAAATATGTCTGACGAGGATTGGGAAGATCTGGAATTGAAGGCGGTCAGTACCATTCGTCTTTGTCTTGCAGATTCGGTTATGTATCATGTTCTGGATGAAGATTCTCCTGCTGGAATATGGACGAAACTGGAGAGCAGGTATATGTCGAAATCCCTCACAAATAAATTGTTTCTTAAGCAAAAGTTGTACGGGCTTAAGATGGCTGAGGGTTCAGATTTGGCGCAGCATATCAATGTTTTCAACCAGATTATCAGTGATCTCTTGAGAATTGAGGTCAAGTTTGATGACGAAGATAAAGCATTAATTCTTCTTAGTTCTCTTCCTATTTCTTATGAACATCTGGTTACAACCCTTTTATGGGGAAAGGAGACTCTGGAATTAGAGGATGTTACATCAGCCTTGTTGGCTTATAACCAACGGAAACAGAATACTGAAGGGTTTCAGGGAGAAGGGCTGGTAGCAAAGGTTAATCAGGCTCGTGGAAGAAGTAAGGATAGAGGGAATCGATCTGGTAGGAATAAGTCTAGATCGAAATCAAGGGAAAAGTGGTTGAAGAATATTGAATGTTATAAGTGTCATGATAAAGGGCATATGAAGAGAGATTGTCCAGAGTTGAAGAATAATGAGAAGAAGAAGGACAACGGAAAAGGGAAAGCCACTACCTCAGCGAATGTGGTGGAGGATGGTTCAGACTGTAGCGATGGAGATATGCTTTCTGTGTTATCGGCAACTGATCACTTCGTGGATGATTGGATTTTGGATTCTGGATGTTCGTATCATATGTGTCCACATGAGGACTGGTTTGATACCTACAGGTCAGTAAATTATGGTAATGTTGTCATGGGTAATGATGCATCTTGTAAAGTCATTGGTATTGGCACCATTAAAATTAAAATGTTTGATGGTGTTGTGAGGACTTTGGGTGATGTGAGACACATTCCAGATTTAAGGAAGAATCTAATTTCTTTGGGTACCTTGGACTCCAATGGCTGTGTGTTTAAATCAGAAGGGGGTGTCTTGAAGGTGATCAAAGGGGCCATGGTTTTTGATGAAGGTTCAGAAGGTTGCAGGAAATATTTACAAGTTGACAGGAAGCACGATTGTAGGTGGAGCTGCAGCAACAACTTCTACAGAATCTAGTACTGATGATACTTTATTGTGGCATATGAGACTTGGTCACATGAGTGAGCGAGGTATGCTGGAGCTTCATAAGAGAAATCTGTTGAAGGAAGTAAAATCATGCAACTGGATTTTTGCAAATATTATGTACTTGGGAAACAGTGCAAGGTACAGTTCAAGACAGCTACTCATAGTAGTAAGGGTATTCTTAATTATGTTCATTCAGATGTTTGGGGGCCAGTAAAAGTTCAATCAAAGGGTGGATCTTATTACTTCGTAATTTTCATAGATGATTACTCGAGGAAGGTCTGGGTCTACTTCATGAAGCACAAATCTGAAACATTTGCTAAGTTCAGACTATGGAAGACAGAGGTAGAGAAACAGACAGGAAGACAGATTAAGTGCCTCAGAACGGATAATGGTACAGAGTACAAGGATTCACAATTTCTGAAGTTTTGTGAGGAGCATGGGATCAAGAGATATTTTACAGTCCGGAGAACACCACAACAGAATGGTGTTGCAGAAAGGATGAACAGAACTATAGCAGAGAAAGCAAGGTGTTTAAGACTGAATACTGGCCTACCCAAGAGTTTTTGGGTTGAGGCAGTGAGTATGGCATGTTACATCATTAATAGATCACCTAGAGCAGTGCTTGATGGCAAGGTAGCAGAAGAGGTATGGACAGAGAAAGAGGTGGATTACTCTATGATGAGGATATTCGGGTGTCCTGGTTATGTTCATATCCTGAGTGAGGAAAGGTCAAAGTTAGACCCGAAATCAAAGAAGTGCATCTTTCTTGGATACGAGAAAGGGGTGAAAGGGTATAAGCTTTGGGATCCTGAAACTCAGAAGGTGGTCATTAGCAGAGATGTAGTGTTTGATGAAAACTCAATGTTGAGAACTTCTTTAGAAGATCAGAAGCATCAGTCAGAGGAGAATAGCAACAACAAACAGGTCATAGAGGTGGAGCTTGATGTAGACAAAGAAAATACTATCCAGCCAGTAGAGGAACATCATAGCATAGCCACAGACAGGCCCAGACGCACGACGAAACCACCAGCTAGGTATGATGACTTTGTTTCTTTTGCACTTATTACTAGTGGAGGAGAACCTTCAACTTATCAGGAGGCAATTAGTTGTCAAGAGAGGGATAAGTGGGTGGAGGCCATGGCAGAAGAAACTCAGTCATTACACAAGAATAAGACTTGGGATTTGGTGGAACTTCCTGAGGGAAAGAGGGCAATCAGATGCAAGTGGATCTACAAGAAAAAGGAAGCACTATCAGAAAAGGAAGGGCAGAGGTTCAAGGCAAGATTGGTAGCAAAAGGGTACTCGCAAAGGAAAGGGGTTGATTACAATGAGGTCTTCTCTCCAGTGGTTAAGCACACTTCCATCCGGTCAGTGCTTGCGTTAGTAGCTAATTGTGATATGGAGTTGGAGCAGCTAGATGTGAAGACTGCTTTCCTTCATGGTTATTTGGAGGAGCACATTTCATGGAGCAGCCAGAGGGGTTCAAGCAACCAGAATCAGAACATCTTGTTTGTAGACTGAAGAAGTCTCTGTACGGGCTGAAGCAGTCTCCAAGGCAGTGGTACAAGAAGTTTGATTCCTACATGATTCAGATTGGCTACAGTCGTTGTGAGTATGATTGTTGTGTTTACTTTAGGGTTCTTGATGATGGTTCTTTCATTTTCTTGATGCTGTATGTTGATGATATGTTAATTGATGCTAAGTGTGTGAAAAAGATTGTCAAACTGAAATCATTGCTTAGTAGAGAGTTCGAAATGAAAGATTTGGGTGCAGCCAAGAAA
Organism: Hydrangea macrophylla; assembly: GCA_033977485.1. Taxonomy (NCBI): domain Eukaryota; kingdom Viridiplantae; phylum Streptophyta; class Magnoliopsida; order Cornales; family Hydrangeaceae; genus Hydrangea; species Hydrangea macrophylla. Next base: position 109,404,714 of record CM066988.1, on the reverse strand, counting down.
ATTCTTGGCATGGAAATTCAGAGAGACAGAAGGGCTGGAAAGTTATGGGTTTCTCAGGAAAAGTACGTGAATAAGGTGCTGGAAATGTTTAGTATGAGTGATACTAAACCAGTTGGTACACCATTGGCCAATCACTTCAGGTTGTCTGCTAGTCAATGCCCGAAGACAGAAGCAGAAATTGAAGATATGTCCAAGGTACCGTATGCCAATGCTGTAGGTTGTTTGATGTATGCAATGATTTGCACTAGACCTGATTTGGCACATGCAGTCAGCACAGTTAGCAAATATATGGCAAATCTAGGGAGAGAGCACTGGAAGGCAGTAGAGTGGATTTTCAGATATTTGCAAGGTACGGTAGATTATGGCATTATGTTTCCGAGACAGCGGTGTTCTATTTCAGTTGTGGGGTATGTAGATGCAGATTATGCAGGTGATCTGGATGACAGGAGGTCTATGACAGGTTATGTATTTACACTAGCAGGTGGGCCTATATGTTGGAAGTCTACTTTACGGGCTATTGTGGCTTTATCTACAACTGAATCAGAATATATGGCAGCAGCTGAGGCTGCAAAGGAAGCGCCGTGGTTAAAGGGTTTAGTCAAGGAACTTGGTGTTGATCAAGGTGGAGTTCAGTTGCATTGTGATAGTCAAAGTGCCATTTATTTGGCAAAGAATCAGGTGTATCATGCAAGAACTAAGCATTAGATGTGAGGTTCCACAAGATAAGGGAATTGGTTTCTACTGGTGATATTCTTTTGGAGAAGATTCATACGACGGAAAATGCTGCTGATATGTTGACAAAGCCCGTTACTACAGAAAAGTTCAAGCATTGCTTGGACTTGATCAATGTCTCTTCTTGTTGAAGATGAGGAGTACCCCCTACCCTATATTAGTTCAAGGTGTAGCATGTAATTGTGATCTTCAAGGTGGCTTGATATTCGTCAAGGTGGAGATTGTTGGGTGTGGCTCATATTGTAATGGGACCGTAACATTAGGCCCAAGAGTTAAGGGGAGGGCCCTGTGGCCCATGGCGGAGCGAAGCGTAGGAGATATATATGATGTAACCCTAATTCGTTTTGATATAGTGGAAAATTCAGGCTCTCCAGTGTGGACGTAGGCACATTGCCGAACCACGTGATAATTCTTTGTGTCTCTTTAATCTTTCTGTGTTTCATATATTGTTTGCGTGTGATTGTTTCGATCTAACATTTACTAAAACCAACTTTATTATAAAAAATTTTCCAAAATCATTTTTCAGAAAATATTTTGGTAAATTAAAAATTCAATATGAAAATTGGTGTTAGTAAAATCGACTTTAAAAATAGACTCGATTTTAGTAAAAACGTTTTATACTGAAAATGTCTTTAAATTTTAATACACTCTTGTTTCAGGGAAATGACTCCATGATGTCTCAGTTCTCACCTTTTTAATCAGAGTACTTTCTAATTAGCTCACCTTTTTCTAGTCAAAGTTTTATTTGTAAAGGGTAATACTTGGGACACACTCAAAGACATAATTTTTGGGACACAATTCAAGAGATGAGTATATCTCTTTCCTGTGTAACTGTGGGATCCAGCAATATCACAAGAGAGAAATATAGACACATTTTTAAGTTGTATCCTAAAAATTGTGTATTTTGGTGTGTCCGAATCTTTACTCATTTGTAAATCGTAATGTCTACCTTGCAAAAATTTGGGCCGGACGCATTGCTTAAAGCAAGAATGGTTTTTTTAAAATAAAATTCAAAAGGCAAAGACTTGTTGAATTCCGAACAATTACAACAATAAGTGCAACTCCTTAATTTGGCTTCGATAAAATGTTTGGTTACCAAAAAAAAAAAAAAAACTGAAATAGCTAAATGAATTAAAGGCTATATGCATCTTATAATAGAGAAAATAATATTGTTCCAATAGGGAAGTAGGACCTCGAATGGGAGGACTTTTTGACTTGTCCTTCGATCTAGCTTCAACACTTATTTTATTTTTTTATTTTTTTTATTTTATTTTTACGGTTTTTCTCAATTTGTTCTTGAAATCCTCTCCTTTGCATGAAAGCCGGGTCGAATGATCAGAAAAGCAACCAAAGAATTTGGGGAAGAAAGCCATGAAAATTGTCATTGAAAGCTCAGAAAAGTGTGAAGTTATAAGTGCTTTAGCAAGCAGAAGTAGATGACTCTTTAGTTCTACTTAACTCTACTAATACTAATGCTAACTAGTCCACAATCTGTGCACGGAAAAGAAAAATGGATTAAAAAAAAAATACAAGAAATTTAAAACTTCAAATAAAAAGAAATAAAAATATCATATAATCAGGGGCAGACGGATGTAAGGGTAAGGGGGGGCTAGCCCCCTAGATTTTAAAAAATTACTAATATTACTCTATGAGCCAAAATATTTTCCATTCAACGCCCCCCCCCCCCCCCCCCCCCCCCCCCCCCCTGAATTTCATTCAAGCCCCCCTTAGTTATGAAAATTACCTACTAAGCCTCCCCCGATATTATAAAATTATCATACTCTTTTAAGTTTTTGTATTAATTATAAAATTTGTATAAAAAAGTCTAAAATATACACAAAAAATGTATAAATATGTCTAAAATATACATAAAAGAGTCCAAAATATTTATAAATAGGTTAAAAAAAAAATTCAGGGGCGTTGTCCCCGAACCCTTGTATACCAAACCCCTCCTAGATTGATTTTCTAGATCTACCCATGCATATAATAAAAGAATAATAAAAAAGAATGACTACTTAACAATGCGCTTCAAATAGTGAGAATAAATGAGAGATTTAACCTATAAAATTTACTTGGAGTACTGTAGTCATTTTTTAGGGCATCAACAAATATAAAAACATGAGAAGTGACTGAAATTATATAAAATATGGCATCTGATGCCCTATGGGGTGAACTGCAACACATACAAAAACATAAAAAGTGACTGAATATAAAATGTTGCATTTTCATAGGGTTCACTATTATATGTATGTATAGATCCGCACAATATATATGTATGTATAGATGAATTTATAATTATCACTATTTCAAATTCAAGTTGAAATTTCAACAAACACTGCGAATAATGAGATTTTTTCATTGAGCCACCACAAATAAAACAATCCTTAATTAATTAATCATCCTATGTGGACAGTGGACCGAATGGCATAGGGATTTTTGTAGGAGTCTTCTGAAACATTCAATTGAAAATGAAGAAATATTACTGTGGTTAGGATTAATCACTGATTATGCATAGACGATGTTTTAATTCTTCCAGAGTAATCCTAATCTAATCCATTAATTGGTTTATTTTCATTGAGCCTGCAATTCACAAGTACAAATAGGGAAAGCAACAAAAACAAACAAATGTACAACAAACCCAAAACAAAGACCTCATACAAAGAAGAAACTCTATTAGTATCTCTTCAATTATATATTAGTAACTAATGATTCATCTATAACATTTATTCTACATGTAGACATGTTCAATTGAACAAAGAATTAACCACTGAAATAGGAAAAGAAAGATTTCATTGATTTTAACGCAAATTACATGCATAGTAGAGAATATTTCAAGATGACAATCCAATATTTGACAAAAGTGTCAAACCAAAAGATATCGTATTGTAAACCAATAACAAATCGAGCAATATCATATGCTATATATGTTGCCCTCCCTCGTAGAATGACGACTCGATACTAAGCAGCTGAAGGAGGAAGCTGCTAGAGAGACCCACAAAAAAGATAATATGTAGCTAAGTGGTTACTAATAAATAAAGTACTGGCAGGGCTTTGTGTTGGTTTTTTGTAGGTCTCTCTAGTTAATTAAATGGTTATTGAAGTTGATCATATATATGTAGGCTAAGCTATGAGTCAAGTGTTATATGTAACTCATAATTGAGAAAATCTTGCTCCGATAGGGAAGTATGAAACTGGAATTGGAGGACTTTTCGACTTGTCCTTCGGTTTGGCTTCAACATTTTTTTTGGTTTTTCTCGATCTGTTCTTGAAATCCTCTCCTTCGCATGAAACCCGGGTCGAATCAGAAAAGCAACCAAAGAATTTGGGGAAGAAAGCCATGAAACTTGTCGTCGAAAGCTCAGAAAAGTTTGAAGTTTACTTGTGCTTTAGAGAGCTGTACGTAGTAGATGAGTCTTCGGTTATACCAAACTCTCTTCCCCTCTACCTATATATATATATACATAAACATAACCATGTTTGAAGTGATTAATTCAGGTCAAAATTGGATGGAATTGCAAAAGTTAAATATTTCTTGAAAGGCAAGGCTTGAATTGAGCTTCCTTCACAATTCCTAGAAATATCTGGTTAGGAGAGATGGCTTTAGACACATATAATTCACTTGTAGGACCCCTACTTTATAGTGACAACCTGAAAAATCAAAGGTAGTGCACTTGAAACCCCAGCATACCAACAAATTGTCATTTTTCACATGATTTAATAGAAAGTCCTATTGTAAGAAGGTTTATTCTACCTTATCCTTATTAATGATGTATTTTGCAATTAGCACTTGAAGACTATTATTAAACGAAATTCATGCACTCTCGCGATGAATTGCTAGGAAATTCAAGCACTTTTTTTTTTTTTTAAACATTAGGTTGACACTTGTAATTGACCTTAAATTTGAAGAATCAAACTACTACAAATAAAATATGAGAGCAAAATGCGTTTTACCCTCTCTTTTTTCCTTCAAAATTGAAGGCTAGATAGTCTTTTTTTTTTTTTTTTTTAAAGAAAAAAAATTCAAATGGATAGTAATTACCGATGAATGGGTTCTACTAGGCTACTAGTGACCAATTTGGATAGTTCCAGGAACTATGGAAGAAAGCTAAATTTTTAAGGGTAAGTCTATTGTGAGAAGTTTCTTATATGAAAAGACGGGGTTTTAACCGTTGAATGAGCAACTAGTAATAAATTCATCTCCAGATTCTTGGGAATCTTATTGCTAGATGCTCATCCAACAATTAAAACCCGCCTCTCATATGAGAAATTGCTCACTATAGACTTGCGCGTAAAACCTCTTTGGAAATGTCACGCCGCGCATGCCGGTCAAGAAAAAAAAGGTTGGTTTCGCAACTATGAAGCACGGACACGGGTATGCCGACACGGACACGATACAACACCGGTACGTCGACACGTTAAATCTTAAAAAGTGATGACACGACACGGCGGAGATATGCATATTTTTTTTAAAAAAATTAAGTTTAATTTTAAATTCATTCTTATGTTTTCAGAAATGTTATAAGAATGTTATCTACAGAATGCTTACTTCACATTTTTCGAGCGTTATTGTTTAATAGTAACAAAATGAACAAAGTGAGATGGTCAAAGAAGATAGAGAGATAGATGAGATTAGACAAAGAGGGTCATGGGGGACAAATGTCGGGAGAACGTGAGGAGATAAGTGATGTAATGCTTGACAAAAACAACTCCGTTTGATTTTCAAAATATTAAAAAAAAAATAATAATAATAATAATAATAATAAAAACTTAACAAAATACAGCTTTTTGGTCAAAAAAGAGTTATCCTCCATGCCCCTTGAAGTGTAACGCCGTGTGTCGGTGATGTGTCCGCCTCTAAACATTGCATATCACAAACAAGACACGTATTTTTCGCGTCCGATACGTGTTAGAGATGTGTCGGGCGAGTGTCGGTGTCCGATATGTGTCGAACACGGGTACGAAACTCTTTTCGAAGTGTCGGTGATTCCTAGTTTCGCAACTAGGACTTGAAGACTATTGTTGAACGAAATTCATGCACTCTCGCGATGAATTGCTACAAAATTCATGCACTTTTTTTTTTTTTCTAAGAAACAGAAGGTTGACACTTGTAATCTCTTATTATATATATATATAGACTAAAGCAATCCAAGCCTTTACAAGCTACCATATATCACCATCCTCCCCTTTGCAAAAATTCCTTTGTGGTAATTTCTCTTATTTTTGCTTATTTTTTCATTTTTTTTTTAATTTTATAATAAATTTGTTTTTTTTTTTTACATATGTATAGATAGATAGATATACATTATTATATGCACAGATTTATTTATTAGTAGTATCCTAATAAACCACTATTAAATTCTGCTATTTAATATATATCTCTTCCCAATTCATAAGTTCCCACAAAGAATTTATACACATCTATTTACAATATCTAAAGAGAGAGCTACTTTCCTTCCTCTCACTTGTGCCACTTGACATTTTCTATATTTTTCTTTTTTTCTTATGTGGCATTTCATTTTGATATATTTGAAAAAGTTCAAAGAGATATTCAAAAAGTTAGTCAACAATGTGACTTTCAGGTTTCCCATGTCAGCAACATCTCCAAAGTGGTACATCGAAATGAGAGGCCATTTTACAACAAAGACTTATTCATCCAACCATATGGGACACTGAATCTAGACCAATAAGCATATTAACTTCTTTATTTCCAAGTCATATCTTTCACAATCTTAATTTGTTATATTTATTGCTAGCACTGTAAATGTCTTACAGAGATCCATTGGTATATACATATCTCTTAGAATGCATTAAACCTTGATGACTTCAAGTTAATGGTCTTTTCTCTTTTCTCCACCTCAAAGATCAATACAAAACCTGTATCACTCTTTTTCCATCTACATAATACACACACACACATAGATATGTATCTGACCTTTATTTACAACTTTATTTTTGTTTAAATTTGGGACTGATATACTGTAATTTTTTGGGTTTGCAATTATGTATTCAATTATATTTATACTTTTAATTCAAGATTTTGATTTTAATTTTAGTTTTTTTTTTTGGTTGTTGTATCTCTGTTTTAGGCTTTTAGCATATATATATATATATATATATATACATATGTATATAAGTTGAATAAATGGTTAGATGGCAAGCCTAAGATTGCGGTTCACGTCAAGGTTGCGACAAGTAGACTGTGGCGAAGGAGCATTTCATACATTACCATATATGCTGTTTGGTCTTCAGCAGGTAATACATAGTTGGGCAAGAGATGGAGATATATCTCCTTATTTGTTGGCACAACAATTGACCGGAAATTTCAAGAATTATAAGTGTTGATTTTATGCAAATATTTTATTATTTATGTTTCTTAATTCCATATAAGTTCTATTTTGCTAAAATTTTCATGCATTTGCACGGATTGTTGACTAGTTGACCTTAAATTTGAAGGACCAAACTTCTACAAATAAAATACTAGAGAATAAAATGCATTTTACCCTATCTTTTTAGAGTGTATTTTTGCTCACCCATTTAAGGATTGGGTGAGCATAACCCAATGTAGTAGAATCCACAATTAAACAAATAACCCAAACACCCCATTGACCAATGTAATGGGACCTACAATTAAATAAATATTATTTAATTATGGATCCCACTATATTAACTAATAAGGTACTTGAGTTATGCTCACTCAGAGTGAGCAAATGTAAACTCTTATTTTTTCCTTTCAAACTTGAAGGCCAGATAGTTATTTTTTTTTTTTATTCAAATGGACTGTAATTTCCGATGACTAGGTCCTACTAGTGACCAATTTGGTTTAGCATCAACTCGACATCTCCCTTGGATAGTTCCACCGCACGTTGAGAAAAAAAGGTTGGTTTCACAATTTGCTCACTCTGGGACCTAATTACACATGCTTCATAATTTTGTGTGTGTGTGTATATAGGTTCTTGTCACTCAACTCTTTTTTTTTTCACAAAGAAGGGTAAATTTAATCCAAAAAAAGGTGTACAAATGTATAAAAGTCATACCCCAAAATATACAACAAACTCAATAACATGGCATTGGCCAAAAGTTGAAGCCTAATCAACAAGCTTGAAAAAAACATAGAGACCTACACAAACAAGGAATGTAAATCTATCTAAACAAAAGTAAAGGGAGAAACCCAAAGGCTACGCATGATGTAGGACAACCCAAATGCTAAACATGGCCAATAGAAGCAACAAAACTAAAAACGAAGGGCAAAACAAGCGAACAAAAAAATGGGACACCCCACATAGACACTGTCAAGATCTATGGCAGCCCTTTGAACGATTACCACTAAACTTCATTTTTGCCTCCTGTTTCCTCTATCTGGAAGAGATGGAGCAATTGGGAGCCGGGGTCCCATCCTCAACAGTTGTGTCAAAATCATCCTCAAGATCTTCATCTGTCACGACTTATCCCGCTACGAGCGGAAATAGGATATGTGTTATGCTACCAAGGCTCATCCAATTCTTTAAAAGGTTATAGTAGCGGAAAAGAAAATTAAAACAACCTTCAGTATACAATTCTTTTGGAACCAATACCCTCCGAGTCACAAAATCTGTATAAATTTAAAAACGTAATTATATTTTGAAACGAATGAATTTATGTTGAAAGGGGTCCCAAAGGTATCCTACGAACCAATTAAAATATTCAAATAATTTCTAGAAGAGGTAGAAAGGTAGCCATGCAGGGGTGTTTTTGATCGGTCGAACTGCCCCCACTCGACTGGTCGAAAGTCCACTCGATCAGTCAAAAGACCCCCAGGCAGAATCCTCCCCCACTTTGGCAAAATTTTGCCTAAGAATCAATCAAACTCACTTCAAAACCTTTCAATATGATTTCAAACCTTACAACCCATAATGAGACTATGAGAACATTCATTAAATGTTACTAAACTTTGAAAAGAAACGATAAAGCCACAAGCTTATAAGGCTTGTTTGACTCAATTCACAAAACATCAACAACATCCTTTCCAAATCCAAATCCAAATCCAAATTTGACAAGTTAATTATACAAAAAGCGAATCGAAGAGTTTGGATCCATTCGAAACTAATTATAAGAAGTTGATTACATATTACAACATTTCTAAATCCATTCCAAAATTATAAGTTCGACCAAACAAAGTTCTAGTTCCTTACATCACTTATTACAACTTTGGAATAAAAACAAAACAAAGACATAAAACGATCCCCAACGTTCCCATGGCTTCACTCTTTTGGATTCTTCCTTCCTTTCTACTTACCTGCAATAGAGTAAATCTCCATTGCTCAGTTATATGATGAGTGCACAATTCTAAACATATGCAAATGAGGCAATTCATGCTTTAACATCTCAAAACAAAACATATCAAATAGTCTTCAGGGAGAGTGGTACGCATTCATCCAATAAATGAAATTAATGCAGTGGAAGGCCTTCTCCTTGCCACGCATTCGGTGCCCTGGCTGGGCCTTCTCCCAAACCATACACAGTGCCCTGACTAGGTGTTCTCCCAAACCATGCACAGTAGCCGGCGCTACAAAATCCTCAAACATCGAGTAGCTTACCCCAGATGAATTTGTACCAAACCTCCATTTAACCCACATAGACACATAGCATGCTCATATAATCACATATACGTACTTTTATTGCATTTTCACGTGCATAATTAACGGGCCTAATTAATACATGAATTTCTCCCGGATCCAAAACATCAAATCGGATATTTAAAAGATGTAAATTTCCTATAAATCATCAGTCTAGAATTCATACCTCAAGCTATCGTCTTATAATTTTAAGGGAACAACTAGAAGCCCGATTTTACGCCAAATCTCCGTTTATACGCAAAACCTACAAGTTTTACATGGTTTTTCCTAAATTCTTAGAATTAGGATTTTATAAAAACTAAACCAAACAAGGCCTAACAACTATCAAAGCGAAGCCCTTACCTTGGGGAGTTTGAAAATGAAATTTGGAAGAAAAAAAAACGGACAGAAGTCCATCGATTGGCATCGTGAAGCTCGAAGCAACTAAATCCCCCTTTTGATTTAGATTTTGGAAAGCTTTTCAAATGAAAATATCTAGAGTTTTCTTTATATAGGCAACACTTTCAGAATTGTGTTTACCTCCCCTTGAAACGTCTTACACGTCTAATTCATTACTTCACGAGTGAAAACTATAAATTCTAGAAGTTTTCGTCTAAGTTCTGTTTGTCACTGTAATTACATTCCAAAAATTATTTTCGTGGAATTTCTAGATAACCTACTTTTTATGCAACGTATTACATAGGCTATCTCTATTTCATTCAAAATGATCCTAATCAAGATCAAAACTAACAGAAAATGTACTAAATAGGTAAATTTACTATTCACAATTTACCAGATAAGTCAAATAACATTTAATTCATATAAATGTCATTTAAATCATACGAAGTTCTTCATGAATTTCCACATCTCCGTGTCCTCGATTGACACTCCACATTGATTCACAGTCAACCCCATATCAATTATTAATCAACATTAATAATTTTATGAATACAGTTATGCACTTTTGCACGACCCATCCCACTACGCGTGGAAATAGGACACGTGGCACGCCATCAAGGCTCATCCAATCCATTTAAAAGATTATAGTAGTGGAAAGAAACTTAAAAACAATATTGAGTATACAACTCCTTTGAAAACTGTTAGCCCCAAAGTGTCATTCCACTAGATTAAATGGAAAATTTTGATGATTAACAAACTACTTAGTTGTATTTTCTAATAATCTTAAGTTGATTAAGTCGCAGGAAACATCAGACCTCAATATATGTTCACTTGATCATATATTTTCTCACTACATCAAGTCTTGGTGATTTGTGCTCAAATAATTACAAGCCAAACGGAGCTTTACAAGTTGAAGAATCTTGTTTTAATCATTGTGTTAGGACTCTATGTAAGCAATTTATTTATGTGAACATCTTACTTAAGGGCTCAAAATTTGATTGAAAAAAGGTTTCAAATAGTTAACCCAATCTTCCTTTGAAAATCTGCAAAGAGCAGTCGACTGTGAAGTCGTTTCAGTCAACTGATAATCCAGTCGACTGAATGGTCGACCTGGGTACATAGAGATTTTATATGTGTCAATCCAGTCGACTGCCCTCGCGACACAGTCGACTGATCCTTGTATTTTACTATACCCTTTTGAAAAGCAGTCGACTGCCTTACAAGTTGAAGAATCTTGTTTTAATCATTGTGTTAGGACTCTATGTAAGCAATTTATTTATGTGAACATCTTACTTAAGGGCTCAAAATTTGATTGAAAAAAGGTTTCAAATAGTTAACCCAATCTTCCTTTGAAAATCTGCAAAGAGCAGTCGACTGTGAAGTCGTTTCAGTCAACTGATCATCCAGTCGACTGAATGGTCGACCTGGGTACACAGAGATTTTATATGTGTCAATCCAGTCGACTGCCCTCGCGACACAGTCGACTGATCCTTGTATTTTACTATACCCTTTTGAAAAGCAGTCGACTGCCTTGTGAAGTCAGTCGACTGAATGACTGCGATAAACACAGTAACGGCTAGTTAACTGCATTTAATGAAGCATTAATTGCTTCCAACTACCCCCAACGGTTGGAAATCAAAAGGAAGTTATAAATACATTCATTTGAACTTCATTTAAGACACTTTTTTGATAAATCCAACCATAAACTTCATCACATTAATTCTTTGAGCCCTAGTTTGGTGAGATCATAAATTCCATTGCTCTAGTCTTCATTTGTATATCTTAAGAGCAATTTATTGTGGAGCTTAAATTAGTATTCATCCACTCTATTGAGAGAGTCTTCAAATTCTTGTATCAAATCTTATTTATAAAGGTAGTGTGTATTAAGGGTTGGTGTAACCCTAGTTCAAGTGAAGAGGATTTTCTTCCTTGAAGAGATTGTAAGGGTTTAATCTTCACCCGAAGGAGATTGTGATAGTGAAATCCTCAAGAGGTGTTCTTGAGGGGTGGAAGTAGGGCGCGGCGTGCGGTTTCCCGAACCACCTAAAAATCGGTTTGCTTTGTATCTCTTCCCTTGCTCTTTACTTTGCTTTTGTGATTTCTCTTATTGGGCAATCAATTTGAACAATTTCTAAATTATTTTTTAAAACCTTATTCACCCCCCCCCCCCTCTAAGGTTTCCTCCTTGGGCCAACAATTGGTATCAGAGCCTCGGCTCAAATTTCTAACGTTTTTGAGTTAAAGATCAAATGGAAACCATCTCTACTACTATCATCTATAGTGAGGGACAATCCTCAAATAGACCTCCTTATTTTAATGGTTCAAATTATGCCTATTGGACAAATCGTATGAGAATCTACATGATTGCTCAAGATTTTGATCTTTGGCAACTTGTTGTGAATGGACCTCACATTCCCATCAAGATTGTAGACGGTATTGAAATTGAGAAGACTATTGAGGAATACAATGACATTGATAAAAGGCTTATCAAAATGAATGCAAATGCTATGAATATTTTATATTGTGGATTAGACCCAAATGAGTATAATAGAATTTCTTCTTGCGAATCCGCAAATGAAATTTGGGATAAACTTGAGGTTGCTCATGAAGGTACTAATCAAGTTAAGAAATCAAAAATAAATCTACTTGTTCAATCATATGAGATGTTTAAAATGTCTTCTAATGAATCTATTAGTGAAATGTTCACTCGTTTCACAATTATTATCAATAGTTTAAAAAGTCTTCGTAAAACATATACTAATGAGGAGATGATTGAGAAATTGCTTAGGTCTCTTTCAAAGCATTGGCAACCTAAAGTGACGGCAATCCGAGAAGCCAAGGAACTCTCAACACTTTCATTGGAGCAACTCTTGGGCTCTCTCGTCACTCACGAAATGGAATTGGCGGTATTTGATAAGGAAGACAAGAAAAAGAACATTGCTCTCAAAACATCTCATGACAATGAAGAGGATAGTGATAGCAATGAAGATGATGAGATGGCTATGATCACTAGGAAGTTCAAAAGATTCTTGAAGAAGGATAAGAACTTTACTAGGAGAACTCCTAAGGCGATAGAGTCTAAAAAGGAGCCAATTATATGCTTCAAATGCAAGAAGCCGGGCCATGTCAAGGCCGATTGTCCTTTAATGAAGAATAACTACAAGAAAACCAAGAAAAGGGCAATGAAGGCTACTTGGGATGATTCCGATAGTGATTCATCAAAAGCTGACTCAAGTGATGAAGAAATGGCAAATATTTGTCTTATGGCTCACTTGAATGAGGTAAATGATCCTACTCCCGATGCTTGTTTTGATTCTCAAAAATATGATGAACTCCAAAATGCTTTTGAGGAATTACATCAAGAATTGGAAAACTTGGGAGCAAAGTATGTTTCTCTTAAAAAGAATTTTTCATTACTTTCAAATGAACTAAGTGATTTGAAAATTCAAAATGATCTTTTGAGAAAGGAAAATGAAGCTCTAATTGACCTAAAATCTCAAAACGATTTATTGAGAAAAGAAAAGGAAGAGCTTTCATTAAACAATTTTTCTTCAAGTTTCTTAAAGAAAGAAAATGAAGATTTGAAGAAGCAAGTGGAAGACTTAACCAAAACAATAACAAAATTCACTCTTGGGGAACAAAACCTAAATATGCTTTTGGGAAAACAAAGGTGTGTTTTTGAAAAAGCCGGTTTAGGATTCAATCCTACCTTTAAAGAAAAGAAATTCAATAACTTCTTTTCAAAAGGTGCTTCCACTAGCTCTAACACAAATCAAGTAAAAAATTCTGATCAAAACTTCTTTATAAAAGAAGTATCCTCAAGTATGTCCAATCCTAATATTACATGCCATTATTGCTTGAGAAAAGGACATGTAAACTACAAATGTCCAAACAAAAGAAATCTCAAAATGGTGTGGATTAAAAAGGGAACAACACCTCCCTTTGCTAACAAAGTTGGACCCAACGAATATTGGGTACCAAAGAGGATCACATAAGTTTGTCTTGTAGGTTTGCCTAAAATCTTCTAGCAAGGATAGATGGTTCTTGGATAGTGGTTGCTCAAGACATATGACCGGAGACAAATCCAAGTTTTCATCTCTCTCTCCAAAGGATGGAGGGAATGTCACTTTTGGAGACAACTCTAAAGGAAGAATCATCGGTATAGGTAATATTGGTAAGAATTCCTCATTAACTATTGAAAATGTTCTCTTGGTTAAAGGTCTAAAATACAACTTGCTTAGCATTAGTCAATTGTGTGATAAAGGTTTTCAAGTTATATTTGAATCAAATAATTGCATGATTAAATATGCTAGTTGTAATAAAACATTGTTTATTGCTTATAGAGAAGACAATGTGTATACAATTGATTTTGATGATATTTCTTCTCAAGATGTTAAGTGTTTTGCCACTTTGAATGAAACAAGTTGGCTTTGGCATAGAAGATTGGGTCATGCTAGCATTGACTTACTTTCAAATTTATCTAAAAATGAATTTGTCAAAGGTTTGCCAAAAACAAAATTTGTCAAAGATAAAGTTTGTGATGCTTGTCAACTTGGAAAGCAAATCAAAACATCTTTCAAAAAGAAAAAGGAAATATCAACTTGTAGACCTCTAGAGTTACTTCATATGGATTTATTTGGTCCAAACCGAGTTGCTAGTATGAGTGGGAAAATCTATGCCTTTGTCATTGTTGTTGATTTCTCTAAATTCACTTGGGTGTTCTTTCTTGCACATAAGGATGAAGCTTTTACACAATTTGTTAACTTTTGTAAACGTGTTCAAAATGAAAAAGGGTACGCGACTAACAACATAAGAAGTGATAGAGGCCGAGAATTTGACAATAATGAGATTACTTCTTTTTGTGAAGAAAATGGTTTTGGTCACAATTTTTCGGCACCAAGAACTCCTCAACAAAATAGGGTTGTCGAGAGGAAAAATAGATCTCTTCAAGAAATGGCAAGAACCATGTTAAATGAATTCTCTTTACCAAAATATTTTTGGGCCGAGGCCACTAGCACTTCATGTTATGTTATTAATCGTGTGGTCATTAGAAACAAGCTTAATAAGACCCCATATGAGCTTTGGAAAGGAAGAAAGCCCAACATAAGCTATTTCAAAGTTTTTGGATGTAAGTGTTTCATCTTGAACACTAAGGACAACTTGGGAAAATTTGATGCTAAATCGGATGAAGGCATTTTTCTTGGATATTCTCAAATTAGCAAAGCTTATAGAGTTTTTAATAAAAGAACATTGATTGTAGAAGAATCAATGCATGTTGTTTTTGATGAAGCAAATCCCTTTAAGAAAGTATTAGACGATGACATTGACACTTCCAAAGATATTTCAAATAATATTGAAAACAATGATTCAAACTCTTTACCTCTTGAAAACTCTAAGAAAGAAGATCCTCCTTCCATTGAATCACCAAGAGCAAATTTAAGAAGTGATCTTCCCCATGAATGGAAAAATGTGCCTAATCATCCTATTGATCAAATCCTAGGAGACCCTAGTCAAGGTGTAGCTACTAGATCATCTCTAAAAAATATTTGTAATAACTTAGCATTTCTATCTCAAATTGAACCCAAGAATTTTGATGAAGCCGAGAACGATGAAAATTGGTTGTTGGCTATGCAAGAAGAGCTAAATCAATTTGAGAGAAATGAAGTTTGGACTCTTGTTCCTAAACCTAATGATCACACTATTATTGGAACAAAATGGGTTTTTCGAAACAAAAAGGATGAATCCGGCATTGTTGTGAGAAACAAGGCTAGATTAGTTGCCCAAGGCTACAATCAAGAAGAAGGTATAGACTACGAGGAGACCTATGCTCCCGTAGCTAGACTCAAAGCCATTAGGATGCTTCTTGCCTTTGCTTGTTATAAAAATTTCAAACTTTTTCAAATGGATGTGAAAAGTGCCTTTTTAAATGGCTTTATCTCCGAGGAAGTCTATGTTAAACAACCCCCCGATTTTGAAAATCCACATCTTCCGGATCATGTTTTTAAACTCACAAAAGCTTTATATGGTTTAAAACAAGCTCCACGTGCTTGGTATGACAGATTAAGTAAATATCTTATTGATCTTGGTTTTAATCGAGGAAAAATTGATACTACTCTATTTGTTAAAACCTCAAATGAAGATATCTTGCTTGTTCAAATTTACGTGGACGATATTATCTTTGGAGCTACAAATGAAAAGATGTGTGAAGAATTTGCATCATGTATGCAAAATGAATTTGAAATGAGTTTGATGGGGGAGCTAAATTTCTTTCTTGGACTTCAAATAAAGCAACATAAAGATGGCATTTTCATAAATCAATCCAAGTATATTAAAGATCTTTTAAAAAGATTTGGATTGGAAGGAAGCAAAGTTTTTCAAACCCCTATGAGTTCTACTTTAAAACTTGATAAAGACGAAACCGGCAAGCGGCCGGTAGATTGTAAGCTTCTTCGGGGAATGATTGGTAGTCTATTGTATCTCACCGCAAGTAGACTGGATATCATGTTTAGCGTATGCCTTTGTGCTAGATTTCAAGCTTCACCCAAGGAATCACATGTCATTGCGGTTAAACGTATTTTTCGTTATCTTCTAGGTACTATAGACTTAGGTCTTTGGTATCCTAAAAATACTTCTTTTGAATTAACAAGTTTTTCGGATGTGGATTTTGCCGGTTGTAAAATTGATCGTAAAAGTACTAGTGGCACGTGTCATTTCTTAGGACACTCGCTTGTCTCATGGTTTAGCAAGAAACAAAATTCGGTAGCTCTATCCACGGCCGAAGCCGAATATATAGCTGCTGGAAGTTGTTGTGCTCAAACACTTTATATGAAACAACAATTAGAAGATTTCGGACTTTATTATGATCATATTCCTATAAATTGTGATAATACTAGCGCCATATGTTTGTCCAAAAATCCTATCCAACACTCAAGGACTAAACACATTGAGATTCGTCATCATTTTATTCGCGATCATATTCAAAAGGGGGATGTTGATCTTGTTTTCATCAACACCGATAGTCAATGGGCTGATATTTTCACAAAACCCCTTCCCGAAGAACGTCTTTGTGTTATTAGAAGAGAATTAGGCTTGTCCTATTTGAATGATTTGCTATAAAACTCTGTATCTGAACTGACTTGCTCCTTCTGTGTATTTTTAACCAATGCAGTCGACTGGCTTCCCGTAACAGTCGACTGATTCCATTCTTTCTCCTTTGATTCTTTGTTTTTTATTACATCAGTCGACTGAGGCGTTGACCATGGCGTCGACTGTTTTTCCACACTAAATCCCTGCCCACTCCCGTCGACTGAGACGTCGACTGATTTTACATTCTTAATCCCTGCCTACTCCCGTCGACTGAGGCGTCGACTGTTTTTAGCATTTTCAATCCCTGCCCACTTAAGTCGACTGAGGCGTCGACTGAGACTCTGGTAGCCCTAATTTTCTGAGCCCTAATTTGATGTTCAGTCGACTGCTTATGCGACGCAGTCGACTGCTTCTCTATATTCTATATATAACGCGCCTTCTCTTTTTTCTTTTCTTCACCTGTTCTTCTTCGGCGATTCCCTTTCCTTCTTCCTTTCTCTTCTTTCTTTTCTTCCCCATCCAAATCCTCTCATTATTCTCTATCCTTTCCCTTCCTTTTCTTTTTCCCCCTCTCCCTTAAACTCCCTGGACCTCATTATCTCCCTCTTCCTCCTTTCCCTTCCCCTGTGACCCATTTTCTCTCTCCTCTCTGTCGATATCTATACTTCACTCTCTAGCATGGCTCCCAAGCTTAAACGGAAGACCCCTGCTGGTGGTCCATCATCTACTCCTCAGGCAACCAAAGCCAAGCGCTTCCCTACTCAAGAGGAGCAAGAAAGTTTTGATGAAGTCTTCTCTCACAGAAACGTTGTTTTTGGTAAGATTCTTCCCATTCCTTTTTCTAAATCTGCTAATCTTCGATTAGGATTTCTTCTTGAACGTTTAGGATGGCATCTCTTTACTAGTCTTAGCCAACCATGCTATCCCACACTTGTTAAGGAATTTTATTGCAATATGACTTTTGGACACCGTGCAGACACCCTTAACTCTTTTGTTCGTGGTGTTAAAATTCATCTGACTCCCGAATCTGTTGCTTCTATTTTTCATATCCGTCGTGGTGACATTACTGAATATAACATTAATTCTTGGAATCAAGGGCACGGATTTGATCCTCTCATTGCATGTCATCTTATCACCTGCAATAATGAGTTGTCATATCTCGTGAAGCCCAAGGCTTCTGCCCTAACCTTTGAGGCTCGTCTTATCCACCATCTTCTCACCTATACCCTTCTGCCCCGTGCTGGCGGTCGAGATTCTGTCTCTTTCTTGGATGTGTTTTTAATTTGGTGCCTACTTGAAAATAAATCCTATGATTTGCCGTATCTCTTTTGCCGCCACATTTGTGAATGTCAAAAGAAGTCCAAAACCAGTTCTTTACCTTATGGCTTTGCTTTGACTACTGTTTTTTCGCACTTCAAGGTTCCCTTGGAGGATGAATTTGATTGTCATGACCCCATTTCTACTTACTTCTACTCCTCTACCATACTATCCCTGATGGGATACAAACTCGTGGGAAACGCTTTTGTTCCCAAGGTCTCTACTGATCCCACAACACCTACTGCTTCCACTCCTTCAATCCCTATGTAATACCCCGTATTTTCAATAAATATTTAATGCAGAGAGATTTCCATATACTTCATTTGACCATTCATGAAATTTCATCTTCGATCGATCGAAGCTAGTTCGAGCGATCGAGACCCTTCAGTTCAAGCGATCGAACCCTTTTCGAGCGATCGAAAACCCTACCGACATAAATTAAATACGTGGTCCCCACTTCAATCGATCAAACTTTTTTTCAATCGATCTAACTGACCGATCTGAGTTCGATCGATCGAGCATCCTTCGAGCGATCGAGAATAGAAATATCAGAATACCAGTTTTGCGCAAATGCTGCCACCTGCACCCCATCCTCTCCTATATATACACTGCATTCGTGTGTGTGGTGTGTTTGCTGAACCTTGTGACAAGAGAGAGTTGAGAGTGTGTGCTTGTGTGTTGGTATACATATATATACACATACCTCCATATATCTATATATATACACACACATATCTATATATATATATACTCAGCAGAGAAGAAGAAGAGAAGAAGAAGAAGAAGGAGAGAAAGAAAGAAGGAGACAGAGAGAGACAGAGACAAGACAGAAGAGAGAGAGAGTGGCCGCCATTAAAGCTTCGGAGCTAAAGCTTACCCAAACGCACCTTACGACTTTCGGTGAGTTCCAAACTCACTCGGTAACTTAGTTATGATGTTTTACATATTCTGGGCATATTAATTATAACCCAAACACCCCCTAGCACATTCTGCACGTTCACTGGCAGAATCTGTAGAAGACGAAGTTCGACCGATCGAACTGAGTTCAATCGATCGAACATCACTAAGTCTCAATCGATCGAAATCACTTCAATCGATCGAGATCACCTTCACTTAGATCGATCGAGAAGACTTCAATCGATCGAACAACACTTTCTTCGAGCGATCGAGATGACCTCAATCGATCGAACCTAGCAGAACATGAATGTATTCCTTTCAGTTTATAATTCATAATGCGTAGTTGTTTAATTGTTGTTTCATGTTCCTATTATGCGATATTATGGATTACGGAGGTAATGGGATACGATAATGAGATTGAGATAACATGGTGAGTAACGTAGTCGGGTTCGGAACGCTAGTAATAGTACGACGCGATAACGAGTAGGTTTGAAATGATAATACTGGGTAGTATTGGATAAGTGAGAAATGAGTCAGTAAGAGGATTGTATGTTAAAGTTGTGTGTGTCGAGCTGATGATTCGCTCAGGTTGAATCCGATAAGTGTATGTCAAGGATTTGATCAGGATCGTGAGAATTATGGGTGCACAGTACTCGCAAGAGTTCTTAAAAGCGGTGAACAGTAAGAGTTCTTAAAAGCGGTGAACAAGAGTAGATGTGGCACGCCCATGATTTGAATTACCAGAGCTGTGTATGTATCGTACTCGCAAGCGTTCTTAAAAGCGGTGAACAGTAAGAGTTCTTAAAAGCGGTGAACAAGAGTATGGGTATATCCATGGACCAGTCGTTATATGAGAACAATGTATGGGTGCTCGCAAGAGTTCTTAAAAGCGGTATAGCGGTGAACAAGAGCACTGATATGTTGTGCTGATATAATCAGTTCGAGATAGTCAGTTGGGTATTGTGGAATCAGTCTTAGAATGGGAGTCGATAATAATCGATTAATGATATGTCTGAATAAAAGAATGAGGAATATATTTAGTATCACTGTCATCTATTGTTCATAACTGTAAATATGTCATTTCTATGAGACTGTGTTAGTTAGTGCTCACTCAGCTTTCAACAAGCTGACGGCCTTTATTGCCTGGACATTCCCCGTCCAGACTACCCTGTCCTTTACAATGCAGATAATGGAACTCATGGCGATAACGTTTACCCTGAAGGGAGTTACGTAGAGAATGGCCCCACTGATGCCAGTTATGCTGACGCCTATCCGTACGCCAGCTGAAGACCTGAAGATAGATAGTAGTTTACGTTACTACTTTTCTTTTACTGTTGTACTTTGTAGTTAACGGGTACTTGGGCATATGTTGTCTCCAGACCTGTTGTGATCCTGTGGACCGTACTCTGATGTTTGTAATAGATAGAACCGTGTTTATATTTCAGTTGTTTTACTGTTCCTGTTTGGACTAGTACTGTGTGGTGTGGATTATCAGTGACTTTCACTTGTCATTCCCTATGGACCCATAAAGGAAATTTATTTTTCTCTATTTATGCTACTCCGGGGCGTGACAGGGTTTTTGGTATCAGAGCACCTGGTTATATTACGGTTAGGTTCTGATATGGTCGTTCACTGATGGATTCCACACCATCTGGTTCTAGTATTTAAGATTTTTGAGATGAGATATGAGTATAAGATAAGTTCGTCTTCCTGACGATAGATAGTTTTCCTTTGCAGGATAGCATGGATCCAGAGTTTCATCAGTTTGTTACCGATGCTTATGGAGGACACGTGATCCATGGGGATACCGTGGAGCCAGCTGACCCAGAGTTTTATCGAGAGCGTGTGTGCCAGATAGCTAGTAGACATTTGGAGGAGGACATGTGGAGAGCACTTTATGTGACAGAGAGGACTCACCCGACACAGATGCGTATGGATGCTTACCATACTGCGAGGATTGGTAGAGACATTTGCCAGGAGATATTACGGTTAGTTCAGAGTAAGCCTGAGATGGATGAGATTGAGTTGAGAGCTATTGTAGCCGGTCCACCAGAGCCTGTAGTTGCACCAGTGCCAGCAACACCACCACCATCGCCGGTACCCGACGTACCAGTTCCAGAGCCTGAGCCGATTCAGGAGGATGAGGACCTGGAGCCTGAGGATGAGCATGCCGATGAGGACATAGATGGAGATGGAGAGGAGGAGCCGATAGATGACGAGGACCCAGTAGAGGATGAGCATGCAGACGATGCAGATGATGATGAGCCTGAGGATGACCCCGAGGAGCCAGAGTTTGAGCCAGAGGATCCAGTACCAGACCCAGAGGCTGTTGAGGCAGACATAGTAGTAGATGAGGATGCGCCCGATGAGGAAGTAGTTGTGCCAGAGGCACCAGTTGTGCTTCAGATACCAGCTGGACCCATTATGCATATGGCAGCTATGGCCGATATGGCAGTAGGATGGATAGCTCAGATGGTCGCACAACCAGCAGATTTTGTTATGGGAGAGGCAGCCATAGCGGGAGCTCTTGATATAGCCGATGGATTCGCCGCAGTAGCAGTCGATGTCGCAAATCAGGCGATAGCAGACGGTATAGAGGATGATGATGCAGAGATAGTAGAGGATTGGGATATAGGAGTTGTAGTCGGAGATCTTGTTGCACCAGTTGAGGATGACCCACTCGAGGAGATGGAGATTGATTCAGAGGATGAGGTACCACCAGCAGGATCAGACGCTGACGACTTTTGAGTCAGGACCTGCAGGGCTTAGTTTTTGTTAGTTTTATCAGGACATGTTGTCCACTAGATTTTTGGGAGCTTGAGAGATAGCTATTTGACCATAGCTTTGTATAGACAGTAGTAGTTGACCTTAGTACTGTTTTAGCCTTGTCCCACGTGGTACATGGTATGGTTACTGTGTACTCCATGGTACATCTTTTGATATATACATATATACGAGCAGTACTTTTGATTTTGATTGTTGGTTGTTTGATGTGTTGTTTTGTAGAACTGTTAGTTCTTGTTGCTTTTCGTTCTATCTTGGTTTCGTTTCTACGAGAAGACTTTCAGCTGATCAATATGTCTCTTGTAGGCAATACTCGTTATCATTATGGTAGGACCCTTGAGAAATCACCAAGCACGTAATGGAGCACCTATTCCAGAAGGGATGGATCCGACGGGAATTTTCGAAGCTTTCATGCAGAGGATGGAGCATGTGGGGGATACTTATAATCACTCCACCCACCAGAGACCTTTTGCACCCCCGCCACCAAGACAGACTGGAGATAAGTTGTTAGCAAATTTTCGTGGGTTACGTCCAGAGAAGTTCGATGGACTAACAGAACCATGGAAAGCGGAACAATGGATAAGAGAAATGGAGTTGATATTTGAAGCATTGGAATGCAGCGAACAAGAGAAGCGTCGCCTTGCTACTTTTCAGCTCACTTATGCCGCCGCAGATTGGTGGGAAGCCGAGCGAGCCACTATTGGGATCGATGCTGCTAAAGCTATGCCATGGGAGACATTCAAAGGACGATTTTTGGAGAAGTATTTCCCAG
The DNA here is from genome assembly GCA_033977485.1 of Hydrangea macrophylla. NCBI lineage: Eukaryota > Viridiplantae > Streptophyta > Magnoliopsida > Cornales > Hydrangeaceae > Hydrangea > Hydrangea macrophylla. Next base: position 109,382,136 of record CM066988.1, on the reverse strand, counting down.
AGGATGAGAGAGATCAACAGGAAAGGAACTTTCTCAATTTGGTACAAGGAGGATGGAATGTCAGGGAATATACAACACAGTTTGAGCGTCTATCCAGATTTGCTCAGCATATGATAGACACGCCACAGAAGAAGGTGAAGAGATTTCACCAAGGATTGAATCCCCATCTCAGACATATGATGGTTGGTCATCTGAATCAATCATTTGAAGAGATTGTCAGATTTGCAGCAGGATTAGAGAAGGATGCTTATCCAGCACAACAACCACAGATGAATCGATCTCAGTCATCTAGAAGTTTTCAACATAGGAATTTCCATAACTTGCCACCAAGGAATACTCAAGGTTGGAGACCACAGGGGAATTTTCAAGGGAATAAGAGAAACTGGGAAGGAACCAGAAAGCCACCACAGAGCTATACTCGACCCCAGCAATATCGCCAGCAAGGATCACAGCCGCAGGCACTACTGACAGCACCGCCAAGCAATAGCGGAGGATGTTTTAATTGCGGAAAGCCAGGGCACGTTGCCAGATTCTGTACAGCCCCTAGAGTTAACCGCAGAATGGATATTGTCTGTCGAAATTGCAACAAGCCGGGACATCTAAGTAAGGATTGTCGTGCACCACAAGGAGGATACTATGGAGCATCGATTCAAGGGATACAAGGACCTCCAGATCAGACAAGGATGAATGCTATCATTCCAGGAGAAGCAGGCTTTAACGCTGATGAGCAGCAACATTTGGAAGGTACGCTTGTACTCTTTCATAGTCCAGTTAAAGCTTTATTTGATACTGGAGCCGCACGTTCATTTATTGCTGTTAAGATTGTGCATCAATTGGGATTAGAACCCCAGACACTTGAGTCAACACTGAATGCTGTATCACCTTTGGGAGTGACTGTTAAGTTGAGTAAAGTGTGTAAAGATTGCCCATTGACTTTGGGAGATAGGAATCTGCCAGCAGACTTAGTCGTTCTGTCGATGTCAGAATTCGATGTTATCCTAGGGATGGATTGGTTAACTAAGTACAATGCTAATTTGGATTGCCCTACTAAGACGATTGTATTTCCGAGACAAGGAAGGCCGACGATTAGATTTCAGTGTCAGCCGACGAGCGACATGTTTCTTACGAGTAGTTTGGCTACGATTGGGAGTACAAGTACAGAGCTCACGATGGATCAGATTCCTAGTGTGCAAGACTTTCAAGATGTATTTCAGGATATTAAAGGACTTCCACCGAAAAGAGAAATAGACTTCTGTGTGGAATTAGTACCTGGTACATTGCCTATTTCCAAGACTCCGTATAGGATGGCACCAACTGAGATGTTGGAACTAAAGAAGCAAGTTCAAGAGCTTGAAGACTTAGGTTTCGTTCGCCCGAGTACGTCACCTTGGGGAGCACCAGTTCTGTTTGTAAAGAAGAAGGACGGAACACTTCGACTCTGTATAGACTACAGGGAGTTGAACAAGGTTACGATCAAGAATAGATATCCACTTCCTCGGATAGACGACCTATTCGACCAGTTACAAGGATCGAGAATCTTTTCCAAGATCGATTTACGTTCCGGATATCACCAATTGTTAGTTCGACCAGAGGATGTATTGAAGACTGCATTCAGGACAAGATACGGGCATTACGAGTTTCTAGTTATGCCTTTTGGATTGACGAATGCGCCAGCGGTATTTATGGACTTAATGAATAGAGTATTCAGACCATATCTGGATCAATTCATTATAGTGTTCATCGATGATATACTGATCTACTCAAAGACGGAAGAAGATCACGAGGAGCATTTACAGATTGCCTTGCAGACACTTCGAGATAGCAAGTTGTATGCAAAATTCAGCAAGTGTGAGTTTTGGCTACGGGAAGTCAAATTCTTGGGACATGTTATATCTCAGGACGGTATTTCTGTGGACTCATCTAAGATTGATGCAGTCTTAAGCTGGAATAGACCGACCAATGCGACAGAGGTCAGAAGTTTTCTTGGATTAGCAGGATATTACAGAAGATTCGTAGAAGGATTTTCCAAGTTAGCAGGACCACTGACGAATTTAACAAGGAAGGAGACAAAGTATGAATGGACGGACAAGCATGAGGGTGCATTTCAGGAATTAAAAGAGAAATTGACTTCTGCACCGGTACTTGCGATACCTAAGAGTGGAGAAAGATATGTGATCTACAGTGACGCATCGCACCAGGGATTGGGTTGTGTACTGATGCAAGACGGGAATGTTATCGCATATGGATCAAGACAATTGAAGGTACACGAGAAGAATTATCCGACGCATGACCTGGAATTGGCAGCAATAGTGTTTGCCTTAAAGATTTGGAGACACTATCTCTATGGAGAAAAGTTCGATCTGTTTTCCGATCATAAGAACTTGAAATATTTGTTCTCTCAAAAGGAGTTGAACATGTGACAACGAAGATGGATGGAGTTACTCAAGGACTATGACTTTTCATTGCAATACCATCCAGGTAAAGCAAATGTCGTAGCAGATGCTTTGAGCCGTAAACCTCGATTAGTGATCGCTGCATTGCTAATTCGGGAATGGAGAGCATTGGAAGTGTTAGCTGAATTTGATCTTCAGCCAGTGGAGCCAATGGAAAGACAACATTTTGGATGTCTGATGGTACAACCAACTTTGATCAGCCGTATCATAGAAGCTCAACAGACAGCAGAGGATTTGAAGTTATGGTTCACCAAGATGACAGCAAAAGAACCTGAGATCTGGAGTGTTAGTACAGATGGAGCTTTACGATGTAAAGGTAGACTCTGTGTACCTGACAAAGAAAATCTCCGGAAGGACATATTGGATGAAGCTCATAAATCACGGATGACGATTCATCCTGGAGGTACAAAGATGTACAAGGACTTGAAGAGAAATTTTTGGTGGGAAGGAATGAAGCGAGAAGTGGCTGAATATGTTTCTCAGTATCTTACTTGTAAACAAGTAAAGGCAGAACATCAGAAACCACCTGGATTTCTACAGCCGTTACCAATTCCTCAATGGAAATGGGAACACATCACCATGGATTTTGTGGTCGGATTACCAAAATCGCAGCAGAATCATGACGCTATTTGGGTAATTGTGGATCGACTTACGAAGACAGCACATTTTATCGCCTACAGTATGACGTATCCAGTGGAGCGATTGAGCCGAATGTATCTGCAACATATAGTACGGTTACACGGAGTACCTGTTTCTATCGTATCAGATCGAGATTCGCGCTTTACTGCAGAATTTTGGAAGAGTCTTCAGACAGCAATGGGAACAACTTTGAACTTGAGTTCAGCTTTTCATCCACAGACCGATGGACAGACGGAGAGAGTTAATCAAGTAATGGAGGACATGTTACGTGCTTGTGTCATTGATTTTGAGAATTCTTGGGAGACACACTTACCTTTGATAGAATTCGCATACAACAACAGTTATCATTCGAGCATAGGAATGGCGCCGTTTGAAGCTTTGTACGGAAGACCTTGCCGATCACCGTTATGTTGGACTGAAGTCGGAGATACTCAACTTCTTGGGCCAGAGATGATACGAGAGACTAGTGAGAAGATTCAGATTGTACGTGAGAAGATGAAGACAGCTCAGACCCGACACAAGAGTTATGCTGACAAGCGACGCAAAGATTTAGAACTTGCCGTTGGAGATCATGTGCTACTCAAGGTTTCGCCTGTTCGAGGCATCTTCAGATTTGGTCAGAAGAGAGGCAAATTATCGCCACGATTCATCGGACCGTTCGAGATTCTAGAGCGTGTGGGAAAAGTTGCTTATCGCCTAGCATTGCCCCCGAAGATGTCAGGAGTGCACAACGTTTTCCACATCAGTATGCTGAGGAAATGTGTTCATAACCCAGCACACGAGATCAACTTTGAGGATATTGAAGTCAACGACAATGTTACGTTCAACGAAGGACCAATTCGCATTTTAGATCGTGGAGTCAAGAAGCTCAGGAATAAGGAGATTCCATTAGTCAAGATTCAGTGGAAGCATCATGATGAAGGAGAAGCTTCATGGGAGCTAGAGTCAGAGATGCGTGAGAAGTTTCCGTTTTTGTTTTAACTTTGTATGTTCTGATTTCGAGGACGAAATCTTTTGTTGGGTGGTGGATGATGTAATACCCCGTATTTTCAATAAATATTTAATGCAGAGAGATTTCCATATACTTCATTTGACCATTCATGAAATTTCATCTTCGATCGATCGAAGCTAGTTCGAGCGATCGAGACCCTTCAGTTCAAGCGATCGAACCCTTTTCGAGCGATCGAAAACCCTACCGACATAAATTAAATACGTGGTCCCCACTTCAATCGATCAAACTTTTTTTCAATCGATCTAACTGACCGATCTGAGTTCGATCGATCGAGCATCCTTCGAGCGATCGAGAATAGAAATATCAGAATACCAGTTTTGCGCAAATGCTGCCACCTGCACCCCATCCTCTCCTATATATACACTGCATTCGTGTGTGTGGTGTGTTTGCTGAACCTTGTGACAAGAGAGAGTTGAGAGTGTGTGCTTGTGTGTTGGTATACATATATATACACATACCTCCATATATCTATATATATACACACACATATCTATATATATATATACTCAGCAGAGAAGAAGAAGAGAAGAAGAAGAAGAAGGAGAGAAAGAAAGAAGGAGACAGAGAGAGACAGAGACAAGACAGAAGAGAGAGAGAGTGGCCGCCATTAAAGCTTCGGAGCTAAAGCTTACCCAAACGCACCTTACGACTTTCGGTGAGTTCCAAACTCACTCGGTAACTTAGTTATGATGTTTTACATATTCTGGGCATATTAATTATAACCCAAACACCCCCTAGCACATTCTGCACGTTCACTGGCAGAATCTGTAGAAGACGAAGTTCGACCGATCGAACTGAGTTCAATCGATCGAACATCACTAAGTCTCAATCGATCGAAATCACTTCAATCGATCGAGATCACCTTCACTTAGATCGATCGAGAAGACTTCAATCGATCGAACAACACTTTCTTCGAGCGATCGAGATGACCTCAATCGATCGAACCTAGCAGAACATGAATGTATTCCTTTCAGTTTATAATTCATAATGCGTAGTTGTTTAATTGTTGTTTCATGTTCCTATTATGCGATATTATGGATTACGGAGGTAATGGGATACGATAATGAGATTGAGATAACATGGTGAGTAACGTAGTCGGGTTCGGAACGCTAGTAATAGTACGACGCGATAACGAGTAGGTTTGAAATGATAATACTGGGTAGTATTGGATAAGTGAGAAATGAGTCAGTAAGAGGATTGTATGTTAAAGTTGTGTGTGTCGAGCTGATGATTCGCTCAGGTTGAATCCGATAAGTGTATGTCAAGGATTTGATCAGGATCGTGAGAATTATGGGTGCACAGTACTCGCAAGAGTTCTTAAAAGCGGTGAACAGTAAGAGTTCTTAAAAGCGGTGAACAAGAGTAGATGTGGCACGCCCATGATTTGAATTACCAGAGCTGTGTATGTATCGTACTCGCAAGCGTTCTTAAAAGCGGTGAACAGTAAGAGTTCTTAAAAGCGGTGAACAAGAGTATGGGTATATCCATGGACCAGTCGTTATATGAGAACAATGTATGGGTGCTCGCAAGAGTTCTTAAAAGCGGTATAGCGGTGAACAAGAGCACTGATATGTTGTGCTGATATAATCAGTTCGAGATAGTCAGTTGGGTATTGTGGAATCAGTCTTAGAATGGGAGTCGATAATAATCGATTAATGATATGTCTGAATAAAAGAATGAGGAATATATTTAGTATCACTGTCATCTATTGTTCATAACTGTAAATATGTCATTTCTATGAGACTGTGTTAGTTAGTGCTCACTCAGCTTTCAACAAGCTGACGGCCTTTATTGCCTGGACATTCCCCGTCCAGACTACCCTGTCCTTTACAATGCAGATAATGGAACTCATGGCGATAACGTTTACCCTGAAGGGAGTTACGTAGAGAATGGCCCCACTGATGCCAGTTATGCTGACGCCTATCCGTACGCCAGCTGAAGACCTGAAGATAGATAGTAGTTTACGTTACTACTTTTCTTTTACTGTTGTACTTTGTAGTTAACGGGTACTTGGGCATATGTTGTCTCCAGACCTGTTGTGATCCTGTGGACCGTACTCTGATGTTTGTAATAGATAGAACCGTGTTTATATTTCAGTTGTTTTACTGTTCCTGTTTGGACTAGTACTGTGTGGTGTGGATTATCAGTGACTTTCACTTGTCATTCCCTATGGACCCATAAAGGAAATTTATTTTTCTCTATTTATGCTACTCCGGGGCGTGACACCCTACTCCTTCTTCTCATCCGTCTTCATCTTCCACTCCTCCACCTCCTCCTGTTGTTGATACACCCGCTCCTGACATTTTGGAGCAGCTTTCCGTTCTTTCCGCTCAGGTTTTGAGCCTCTCTACCTCCATCTCTTCTCTATCTGTCTCTCACACCCAGTCCCTTGAGACTATGCAGGCTTCATTATCTTCCTCTCAACAGGAGACAGTTGAGCTTCATCAGCGTGCCATCGCATCCTTACGAGCCGATGTTTTTGAGATTGGTGGCTCTTTGGATACCTTGCGCACTTCTACTGCTGCTACTCAGGAGCTTCTTGATCGTCGTCTATCGTCTCTTCAGGCTTCTGTTGATGATGCTCGTGAGGAGATTCGCATTATCCGGACTCGCTTACACTTTTGATTTTGTCTCTCTTGATGTGTTGGACAAGATATTGGATAAATGAATGGTCATTGTGATTTTGCTAATTTACTGATCTTACAAATTCTTTTTGGATCTTGACATGTATAGTGTTTCATAGGTTAGAAAAATCTTTTGATAGCTACATATGTTTGTCTTTCGGCTTTGTAGATATTTTTAAATGTTTTTATGGCAAACTGCTATGTTAATACAATCTCTAGTGTTGTTTGTTGTTCTATTTGGAAATATGTTGATTCTTGCATCATCCTAGGGGGAGCTCTGCCTCCTTATCTGTTTTTGTTGATGCCAAAGGGGGAGAAAAGTTGCAAACACTGATTTCATTAATGTCTTGTATTTATCGTGTGTTTGTTTTGTGAAACAAGTGAGATCATAAATTGTTTGCATTGATGTTTTTCATGGGCAACAAGTAGTTTGTCATCATCAAAAAGGGGGAGACTGTTAGCCCCAAAGTGTCATTCCACTAGATTAAATGGATAATTTTGATGATTAACAAACTACTTAGTTGTATTTTCTAATGATCTTAAGTTGATTAAGTCGCAGGAAACATCAGACCTCAATATATGTTCACTTGATCATATATTTTCTCACTACATAAAGTCTTGGTGATTTGTGCTCAAATAATTACAAGCCAAACGGAGCTTTACAAGTTGAAGAATCTTGTTTTAATCATTGTGTTAGGACTCTATGTAAGCAATTTATTTATGTGAACATCTTACTTAAGGGCTCAAAATTTGATTGAAAAAAGGTTTCAAATAGTTAACCCAATCTTCCTTTGAAAATCTGCAAAGAGCAGTCGACTGTGAAGTCATTTCAGTCAACTGATCATCCAGTCGACTGAATGGTCGACCTGGGTACACAGAGATTTTATATGTGTCAATCCAGTCGACTGCCCTCGCGACACAGTCGACTGATCCTTGTATTTTACTATACCCTTTTGAAAAGCAGTCGACTGCCCTGTGAAGTCAGTCGACTGAATGACTGCGATAAACACAGTAACGGCTAGTTAACTGCATTTAATGAAGCATTAATTGCTTCCAACTACCCCCAACAGTTGGAAATCAAAAGGAAGTTATAAATACATTCATTTGAACTTCATTTAAGACACTTTTTTGATAAATCCAACCATAAACTTCATCACATTAAATCCTTGAGCCCTAGTTTGGTGAGATCATAAATTCCATTGCTCTAGTCTTCATTTGTATATCTTAAGAGCAATTTATTGTGGAGCTTAAATTAGTATTCATCCACTCTATTGAGAGAGTCTTCAAATTCTTGTATCAAATCTTATTTATAAAGGTAGTGTGTATTAAGGGTTGGTGTAACCCTAGTTCAAGTGAAGAGGATTTTCCTCCTTGAAGAGATTGTAAGGGTTTAATCTTCACCCGAAGGAGATTGTGATAGTGAAATCCTCAAGAGGTGTTCTTGAGGGGTGGAAGTAGGGCGCGGCGTGCGGTTTTCCGAACCACCTAAAAATCGGTTTGCTTTGCATCTCTTCCCTTGCTCTTTACTTTGCTTTTGTAATTTCTCTTATTGGGCAATCAATTTGAACAATTTCTAAATTATTTTTTAAAACCTTATTCACCCCCCCCCCCCCTCTAAGCCTCGGCTCAAACAAGGCCTAAGTGGTATCAAAATAAAGCCCTTAACTCAAGGAATTCGAATATGAAATTTGGTAAAAAAACTGATGGACGAAAGGTCGTCGATCGGCGTCACAAAGCTCGGAGAACTAAATCTCCCTTTTTCCCCTAAGCTCCCCCAAAGGTTTTGAGATATTTTGAAATGAAAAATGTCTTGGACTTACTATATATAGACAAGAGTCTCTACAATTACGTTTACCTCCCCACTAGATTCCAAAACTTCTAATTATTCCTCGAAACGTCTTACACGTCTAATTTACTGCTTCACGAGTGAGAACTATAAATTATAAAAGTTTTCGTCTAAGTTCCGTTTGTTGCTGTAATTACTTTCCGAAAACTAACTTCGTAGAATTTCTAGATAACCTACATTTTATGCAATGTATCACATTAGTCATCTCTAATTCGTTCCAATTGATCTCTAACTAGATCAAACTATCAAAAAAGTACACAAAACATGTATATTCACTATTCACATATACTAGATAATTCAAATAACATTTAATCCACACAAATGCCATTTAAAACGTGTTAATGCTTCATAAATTACCAACTCCCTGTGTCCTCAATTGACACTCCACGTTGACTCACAGTCAACCTCATTCTAATTATTAATCAACATCAATAATTCTCAGAAATTCACTAATGCATTTAAAAAAAAAACATATTTTTCGGGATGAGTGTGACAACTTTAAAGCGATTTTTTTTTCGGGACGGCTATGACATCATCATCCATTGCAATGTGGATACTTAGAGCCTCTCTAATTTCTCCTACCACATTAGGGTTGTTTTGAGATGAGCTAGCTTCTAAACAAGGCATCCTGGCAGAATGAGGGACAACTATATCACGATTCTCGGGACTATGAGCGTTCTCTTCAAAACCTTGGGAAAGAGTGGAAAACATATTGCCCATATTCTGAGGAGCATCCACAGAATCAGACATTTTACCTTTGCCTTTATTATTCCCTACCCCCACCCCCACAACTTTCCAAACCCCAACCTCTGCCTTCTTGTTGTAGGAAGTATCAGGAACCATGGAACGGAATTGATTGCGACTAGTACTACGACGAACAGGCACTTGTCTTGGATTAAGATTTTTAGTGCAGTTATGTCCAAATATGGAGCACTCGGGACATCTAATAGGAGTCCATTGGTATTCCACTGCAATATCCGTTAGGACAGTCCCCATTTATCATCTTTAATTTCAAGAGAAAGCTTCTTACTGAGGTCTTGATCACCACTAACCTCAACACAAACTCTAGCATAAGAAATGCGTCACCGACTAGCGGTCATTCTATCCACTAGCAAAGATCTGCCAATAAAGCTAGCAATAAAACTGGAGTAATGCTATGCTTCCCAAATTTTAATCCCAAAAGTGTTTCCCAACACATGTGGTAGTGGGCCTAGTTGATTTTGATTGGTTGATATTGAAGTGATTCTACCAGTAATGAAGAGGTGCCCACTGTCATATGTGTTGGGAAACACTTTTTGAGGAAATTTTTTTTGGAAAGCATAATATTACTCATAAAATTGATGCCTTTAGGGTTCAATAGCTCCAAAGGGATCCTAAAAAGATTGATCCAAATGGAAATATACTGAACAACCTCCTTATCTAAAAGAAGGTGGTTTCAATGGTCTTAATCGAATAGGTTGACCGACAATATATATACCAAAGACCACCTTCTAAGACAGCATCCCTTTTAGCAACACATGAAAAAGTAAAGAAATAAAACCCCGAATCAGTTGCTAGGGTATCCACAAGGCCTGCTTTAGTCCAAAGTCTTTTTGTAAATGCAATGACAAGGGAGTAAGGTATTTTCCTCCCCCACAAAGTGACCCACCATTGTGGTCCCCCATTCTTGCTTCCTTCATTAACTAGATCGGATGGATCTTTAAGGACCAGATCCTCATTGCGTGGACCATGGGGAATAAAATCAACAATATAATCTGCGTATTTTACAATTTTCTCCTCTTTGTTCCCTCTCTCATTTCATGCTAAACAAATCTCTTGGGATGCTAATACTCTGGGATCCTTAGACTGAGAAAAGGGTGGTTGGTCTTGCACCGAAACAAAAAGTTGGCTAAACAACTTTTGGGATGAAATAGAAAGTGGAGGACATGTGGTGGAAGACGGAAACCCCTTAGGTTGGGTTGGAGTAATGCTCTCGGCGGACTCCATATGAAGCTTAATGGAGCTTTGGGCAGGCGTTGTTAAAGCTTGGCTTATACAAGGAAAATTGAATTCAGTATGGTCGGTCATTTACCGCTAGACCATCATCTGGGAACCTGGAGCAAGAGTCCACGTGTACGTCGGACAGTGGCTGGGAGTAGGTCCGTTGGGGTTCGTTGTGTACACATGGCTGCCCCTACATATATCCTCTTAGCACTCAACTTGTCTTTGATATTCTTTTCAGCTTACAAAAACTTTTCATGACTCTCTTATCAACCTTTGGTTGCTTTTCTGATTCTGCACAACGTTGTATGCGAAGAAGAACATACGTATATATGCATTGGAAAAACATTGAGCAAAGCCACGATGAATCTAACTAAAAGAACAAATCAAGAAGTCCACTATTTTCCTATTGGAACAAGATTTTCTCAGTTGTGATATGCATTTGTGCAATTGGTTCGTTCCTAATTAAGCCGCTTGGTTCTGTGGTGTTCCTTCATTTATTCATATCTGATTTAGTTAGATGAAAGTACATGTGATATCCCACATGGATTCACTGATAGAAATGTGAGTGGCTTATATATAATAACACCACATGCTAGCTTCTTACTGCTAACTTGGGCTTAAATATTTGAGTTCATATTTGCTCACCCTGGGTGAGCATAACCCAAGCACCCCATTGGGTCCCAGTGCATTGGCCAATGGAGTGCTTGGGTTATGCTCACCCAACCCTTAAATGGGTGAGCAAAAATGCATTCTAAATATTTTGGGTCATATTGGATCATTTCTTCAAACTACTAGTCCAGTAGGCTTGAAATGTTACAAATGGTATCAGATCGGACTCTAGTTAAGGTGTTGGTACTCTACCTACCGTTATCCATGAGGGGCACGTGATACACAAGCGTGACGAATCCTGTGGAAAGAGTTGGATAATTCATAGAATATTTTCCTAAGTCTGCATGTGGCGCTAGGACCGATTAGTCCAAGCTCGCATATAGGATCTTAGACTGGACTAGGTGTTGTGAGCTCGTGGAGATGGCGCAGACCCATTTGAGAATGGCCCAGAGCAGCCCATTTTAAATGTCTATGTTCAATTGTGTGGCCATGAGCCCATGCTATGTTTCGAAAATTCAATGTTCCTCTATATTTGGGCACGAGCTTCGACTTATGGCAAATAATGACAATACATTTATACTATATAGGTGTTTGTGCTTTAGTTTAAAATAAAGTAAATTAATGTTCAATTGATGTAGCTTGTCCCTTTGTTTGATGGTTGGTTTGTTTTTTATTTTTGCTTTGGTGGTTTGGGTGCTCTATCACTTTGTTTCTGTGGTTAGATTCGCCGATATTCCCATTAGACTTGACGTTTCTTCTTTAGATCTTATATTTTGGTGGGCTCTTTTTGTAGTGATCTTTGTTGTGGGTATTGATGACAGCTTTCTCCTTAGCCAGCTTTAATCAAGCTACGCCACAGTCCGAGAAATCAAGAATTTAAGAGATATATTTGCAGTGCAAATCAAAAGATTTTTGTACTTATTTATCATGTATTTTTCTTTTTTCTATCTGATTGTAGGTTCCTTCTGGAATCTGCTTTTATTGTCATGAATGAAATGATGTTGTTATCACCCAGAAAAAAAAAAATTTCATCTTTGGCATTTCAAAAATGGCACAAATTACTATAGCCAATTTCAAAATATCAAATCTTTTAATACTTTTAACTCTGTCAAAATATTGTATTAGCATGAAAAACATAGGAGAAAATATTGAATTAAAAAAAACAATCACTGTAGTTTACTTTATGTACGTTCTGCAAATTACAGTTCACCTTCTCAATGTAAATAGGAATTTGGCAAATCTCTCGGGGGAGGATACAAAGCATTCTAGATTGTTGGATCTACACATGTTTATACATATGACACAACTTGATGATCATGATGTACCCTCCAGTCCAGCCCATACCGAGAACAGATGAGATGCCTTGAAAAATGAAGCTTAACAACAAATATGCAAAACATATTCACAACAAAGCGAGAGTGTGGACAAAATTGGCAGTTAAGTTATATGATAACAAGAGAGTATGGACAAAAGTAGCAATGATGTGTGTTTAATTGGTGCACATATTTGGAGTTTGTCCTATCCAGAATATTTGGTTGTTTATTTATTTTTATTTTTTTGGTAATTGGGGGTGTTTGGGTCAGTTTGCGCGCACCTCGATTAATCTCCCGAGGTCTGAAGGCGCCGGGTGAATACTCCAGTGGCCACGCCCCCCATGACTCGAATACTAAATTTCTTGGGTAGTACACCCAAGAAGCTTACCACTCGGCCACAAGAGACTTGGTTTATTTGGTTGTTTTTTTACTCAATATTTTTTGTGTTGTTTTCTTTCGTAGAAATTGGATTCAGCACTTTAAAATAATTTTTGAAAATAGCAGTATTAGGTCCCGATTTTGTGAGAGGACTGTTGGGTTCCACTTCTATAAGAAGAAACAGCACAAAAAACAGTAAATGAAAAGCACTCAAGTGTTACCCTTTATCCAGACAACAGCACTTTAAAACAGTATTTCAAAGAGTTAGTACCAGTTATTGTGTAATGAGATTTGATTTATTGTCAAGTTACAACAAATGACACGTTGTTACATCAATTAACACCTTCCAAATGATTGTATTCTACGTTAGAAAGTATTGTAATTCATAAATCAATAGGTTGAGCATAAAGCTCTGTTGCAAACAATTGTACCAATGGCTTTCACAGCTTTCATTAGAGAAAGTGGTTCGTCTAAGGGCATAAAAGTGGTTCAACTGTACTTATGTAAGTATTTGATACTATTTACAAAGAACCACGTATTATTTTTTTTTCTGAGAATATAGAACCACTTATTTAAGTGTGATTATTTCAACTAGCACAATATTACCATTCACAAAATCAGATAACCAAATCTGATAGTATTATGTGCATTCCAAATGAGTTTATTGCCAAATAGCACTAACTTGAAAAATAAATCCCTATCTAGCATTGCTGGGAAGATAATTCCCATTATAATAGTCTCTTGCCCAGGGGTGGAGGGAGATGTGGGCTGGGGGCACGTTTTGAAATTTACTTTTTTATTCTATGTATGTGAGATTAAGTGTATTTGTATCCTTTCTTGAAATTTTAAATTTATCCCTATTAAACTCAAAAATCTCACTTTAATCTTTGAATTTGTCTAATTTTTACTCAAATCTCACTTTGATCATTGAATTTGTCTAAATTTACCCTTTTTAAACTCAAAAATCTTATTTTAACCCTCAATCAACTACACGTGAATTCTATATATCAACCGTGTAATTTAAACTATATAACTTATTCAAAAACATTTGGCCGGGACGTTCCCCTGAGCCCTCATGTAAGTGTGCCCTCATTAAAACGAAATCCTAACTCCGGCTTTACTCTTCCCACGTCAGCTACACATGGGATCCATGCCTTTCCATTTAATATTCTTTTCTACTAGACATCTTAAAATTTCTCTACACCGCCAAGCTTAGGCAACATGTCTCGGTGCTCAAATAATGAATTCAATGAAGATTAATAGTAAGGTTTTTATTGTGAATCGCAAAAACGTAAGACAGGCAATAAATTTCACGTTGCGAAGATGTCATATTGCGAATCACCGATACGAGGGAGTCACAAAAAACAATGCAGTATGATTTAAAGGGGAAAGTTTAGGGTTCGCATAATAACGTTATGGTTTTTAGTTTTTAATTTTTGTTTTTATTTTTTGAATTGATCACAATCAACTCTCAATACAAAAAATAGAAACAAAAACTGAAAACCAAAAACTACGCTCGCATGGTAATGTTGTGGTTTTTGGTTTTCAGTTTTCGTTTTCATTTTTTGTATTGAATTAGAGACAGGCATCAGTACAAAAAATAAAAACAAAAATTAAAAATCAAAAACTACAACATTACCATGCGATGCAAGGCCTTAGGAATCGCATACTAGACAAGAAGTAGCCAAAAGCAGAGAAACAAAGCTATCGGGCCCACAAAAGCCAAAGACCAAGCAACAAACCTTGGAATGCATTAACCACTGAATTTTTTTAAGGGTAACATAAAAATTGGTTCCATAGTTCAAAGAAAATGAACTGTAAATAAGTATTTGTTTGTATACAAGGGTAGATGTAAAAATTTTAAAATTGTTTGTAAATAGTAATTATTTTTTGGAAGGGTCTATTTATCCATATTTTGATGTAAAATTTCTTTAAAGCTTAGAATGATATTAAATCAATTTGAGTTAGGTTAAGGTAATAAGTGGAAGAAAATGTGTTGGACCAAATATTTGGGACAAGTTGGATTAAAATTTCGTCAACAGTAAATCCGTTTGAGTTAGGTCAAATTTTTACAGGGTATATGTTTGGACCATAAATTATATTTATATATATATATATTAGTATATGAAGTTATACTATATTATATTATTATATGATTTATAATTATCACATGGAAAACCAATTCAAATTGGTTGGTGGTTATTTGGAACTTGATTGAGGGACACTTGGCATTGCAAGGGAAGATCAAGATTGGTTACTTGAAGATCAATGGTGATGATGAAGATGGAAAGACACTTGTCATTGTAGGAGCATCTCCCACTAATTGGTAGTTGTACGAATTTGAATTATTAGTTATTGAAGTTGGAGGGAAATGTAATTCAAATTCAAAGTAGTTGTAGATTTCTTCTATAAATATGTTGTAATGTACTCATTGTAAAGGTCATTGACCAACAAACATTTCAACATTATGTAATCTTTTTCATTTGGCCACCATGGCTATTACTTTACTTTACATTAGTTTAGTTTTAGTTTAGTATTCCTTCAATACTTTACTTTCCTTTAATGCAATTCGTAGGAGTAATTATAGAATAGTTCAACCACTTCGAAGGTATCCTTCGAACTCCCATTTCTCTAGTTCAACCACTTCGAAGGTATCCTTCGAACTCCCATTTCTCTTCTTCTTCTTCTTCTTCTTCTTCTTCTTTTTTTTGTATTTCATCTCACACGTTTGAAGTCATTGTTAAAGCATCGAACGTCACCACAATCTCCCTGGTGAGGCGCAGTTTGGATAATCACACACACACATTGACAATTTGATTGTCTGGCACGCTCGCACATACTCATAAATTTTCCAACCAAACAGTATGTAAAGAGTCTCACAAAACTTATGGGGGCTTGAGCCCGCTTTGCCCTTACCTGTGTTATAAGAAATCGTTCAAACTCGTGATCCCCATTTTGGATCTGTCATTCTAGCTCATGGTACACTAGCGAATTGAGCTTTAAATCACATATGAATGTGGTATTGTAAAGATACCATTGTAAAGATACCACCTACGTGTTTAAGTTTTGACTTTTAATATGTGTATATATGTATAAAATTTGTTTCACGTTTCATTCTATTGTACTCCGTTTCATCTTAGGGATTCAAAGAAGTGTACCCCACTATACCACATTCCATAGCAAATGACGATTCAAATTCCTGTTTCGATCAGCGATCCAATCAGACTCACCTTGGCCCCTTTCACAGATCCGCCTATGTTTGTATAGCTCTTTGTTATTTAAATAAATGTCAATAGAGTACAATCGTCTTGAGGTAGCGCTCAGCCCAGTCAGCCAACGGCAATGTAGTCAAAGTTCTTCTCTTCAGCATAAAATTATATCGAAATTTAGAGTGGTGCTAGAGACACACCCCAAAGCACACCCCAAAGCACACTTCATGCTTTGTGTGCATGTACTTTGGGCTTTCCTAGCGGTTCCCAAAAAAATGTGGGCCCTGTGTAAAAAAGTTCCACAGCCCAAGGTACATGCATTTAAAGCATGATGTGCTTTGGGGTGTGCTTTGTGGAGTGTCCCTAGCATTATTGCGAAATTTATATCTCGAGAATGTGGATGACGTGCCAAAAACAATGTTATAATGGGCATTATTGTCTCAAGAGTATTAGATAGGGAATTATTTTAAATTTAGTACTATATTGGCATTAAACTCATTTTGAATAGAGTAATGTTATATTTTCTAAAAAAAAAATTTAAAAGTGTTTTTTAATACATGCGACAGTAGATCTAATTAATTTTAATTGTTTGATGTTGAAGTGATCGCACTATTATTTAAGAGGATTCTATTGACACATATGTTAAAAAATACTTTAAAACAAAATAAATAAAATTAAGAAGCATAGCATTACTTTTTCAAACAATGCCTGTGAAAACAAATTTAGAAGATGGTCCAAGTATATAATACATTTTTCTGTTTTTTGATACGCCGTCTTACCTCAAAAGATTATGAAACAGTATTATAGAGAAATAATAGGATTGTCTTAGCCTTTACAAGATAACATCGTATAAATATACATTTATTGTATAATAATATTACTAGAACTAATTAATGAGAATTAATTTCAGTAGTCATCAACGTATATTCTAATTTCCACTATTACGTTATAATAAAAAAATAAAAAATAAAATAAAATAAAATTGTGAAAAATTTTAGCGGTCATCATCATATTTTGTGCAGTGCAATGGGAGTACAACTTTGATTAACCGACACCTCCTTTATCTTTTCATCCTATGGTCACGACAGAAATCAACAGAACTACTCCAACCGGTCCCACACACACATCCCACCAACACTTCTTTTTCATTTCTAAACATTCTTTCTCCAATCCAAGCCCTTTATATCAGTGCTTCAAAGATTTGTCAACCCAATATTACATTCTCACTGGAGTGATCCTGTGTTATTCAGATTTAATGGTTTTAAATACATGTGGCTGGCTCATTTGATGTTGATTGTAAAAGTTAAATGGGAAATTGCATTTTATTCTATGCACTTTGACCTTTGTTCAAGTTATCTTTTGTATTTTGAAAAATATTAAAAAATTATCGTATGAATTAAATTAAAATTTAAAATAACAGAATCTGTTAAAGAGGTAATAAAATAACAAAAATACTCTCATCTCATATCCATGGCTGACTTGAACAAAGTTCAAAGTATATGGGGTAAAATAAATCTTTTCCTAATACTATTTGGCGAAAATAGTACTAAATTTTAAACAAATTTTTTTTTTTTTTTGTCCATTTTGATAGAAAAACTAAAACTTTCAATTTAATTTAAAGTACATGAAAATTCTTTAATACTTTTCAAAGTAGGCAGAATTGAGTTGAACAATGGGTTAAAGTACGGTAAGTAAATACAATTTTCCCACTATAATAGCAAAAATTTTGGGATAAAAATTTTGAGAATTGCGACATTGCTCTTTTAATAGTCACCATCTTTGGACCCACACAATTCCGTCGTTTGATTCCTGAAATCTTAAATTCATCAGAGACGTTGATGTTGCAGAACCACGTGATGATTTTAGTGACCTCACCGTACAAAAAAGTCCATCTAACTTATGCAGACAGAGCATTTTAGCAATTTCAAAATTGAATAAATTTTACTTTCTAAACTATTATTTATTGGCACTAAAAATAATTTTTCAGAAATAAGTTTATTCATTTTAGATAATTTAAAAGAAGAGATTGTTCGATGTTAAAATTTATGGAGTGTTAGTGAAAAAACGATTATAGTTTAAAAAAATGATGTTATAATTACTCAATTAAAAATAAAAATAGAAAATTGTATAAAAATTCCTACAAGTAACCCTCATAAGTTTAAAACTCCAAAAGGTTTGACCATTTTCTAAAAAGGATAAAAGGAATCTTGTCAGTGCTCACACGGTATAAGTGCACGTACCATAAAAAATTCCATGTGAACATGCCCCTTCACGCGCGCGTTTTTGGTTTTCAGCCACTCACACCGTGTGAGTGGCTGTACCATATCATATCCATTTCGAAAAAGTTTTTTTAAACTTTAAACCCCCATAACTTTTGATCTACAACTATGTTTCTTACAAATTTTATACCGTTGGAACCGTGTCGACGAGAGCTACAAAACTAGTACCATTGTTGATACCTTTTGAGCAAAAGAAAAAAACTCTTATTTTTACATACCATGTTGTAAATGAACTTAATAGAATTTTCATATAATATTCGTGCATGGATTATTGATTTTTCACGTAATATTCACATATGCCAAGTTGATATGTTGTGAGGAAAAAAAAATTGAATTTTCACTTTGTTTTTAAGGAGAGTTTTAGTAAAATTTCATAAGAATTTTGCATTTGTTTGGGTTGAAAAACTATTTTTATAATTAATTTGTGAAATTTGATTTTTTTTTTTAAACGAAATATGCATTGTTTAATATGAAAGGGAAAAAAAAAAAAAAAAAGTGAAATTTCACTTGGCATATATGAATATTAAGTGAAATTTCACTG
This sequence comes from Hydrangea macrophylla, assembly GCA_033977485.1. Lineage (NCBI taxonomy): Eukaryota > Viridiplantae > Streptophyta > Magnoliopsida > Cornales > Hydrangeaceae > Hydrangea > Hydrangea macrophylla. The sequence continues at coordinate 109,363,250 of CM066988.1, read as the reverse complement.
AACTTGTACATGAATATTAAGTGAAATTTTACTTAAATTGACACTTGAACGATTTTTTAACAAAGTAAGTATCAAATTAGATCTTAAACTATAGAGAGTTACTTCTAGCAACTTTTGGAATAGTTAGTGAATTTTCACTTGACCTACTAAGTGAAATCTCACTGAACGAGTACACAAATGTTAAGTTTAACTTCAAGTTTTTCAGGAAAAAGGCATGTACAGGTTCAGTGAATTTTCACTTAATATTTATGTATGCCAAATTTATATGTTTTGATATAAAAAAAAAAAATTTAAAAAAGACGAATAGCAATAAAGCCATTGCTACCTCATTAAGGCTTAGTTTGGCCCCCATTTTGATGCTTCTCCTTTTTTAAAACACAATTTCATGTTAATTCATTTGGTAACTAGTTTATGAGCTTTGCAAAAATTGAACTTAGGATTTTTTTGGGGAGAGCTTTTCATATTTTTCATGTATTCAGTGAAATTTCACTTAATATTTTATGTATATCAAGTGAAATTTCACTTAATATTTTATGTATATTAAGTGAAATTTCACTTATTATTTATGTATGTAAAAACATGAAAATCTTTTTTCTCAAAACATATTAACAATAAAGTTAAAAAAAAAAAAAAGACGAATTTTAACAAGAATTCATGCATTTGTTTTGGTTGAAAATTTGAGTTTTATAATTGATTATGAAATTTGCTTATTTTAACAAAATGTGCATTGTTTAAAAAAAAAAAAAAAAAACAAATCACCATGCCAACATGAATATTTAGTGAAATTTCATTTAACTCATGAACATTAAGGCTTAGTTTGGCCCCCATTTTGGTGCTTCTTCTTTTTTAAAACACAATTTCATGTTAATTCATTTGGTAACTAGTTTATGAGCTTTGCAAAAATTGAACTTAGAGTTTTTTTTGGAGAGTTTTTAAAAGCTCTAGAATTGAGTGAAATTTCACTTAATATTTTATGTATATCAAGTGAAATTTCACTTATTATTCATGTCTATAAAAACATGAAATTTTTTTTTCTCAAAACATATCAACAATGGTACTAGTTTTGTAGCTCTCGTCGACACGATTCCAACGGTATAAAATTTGCGAAAAATGGAGTTATAGGTCAAAAGTTATGGATGTTTAAAGTTTAAAAACATTTTTCGAAATTAGAAATACTACAGTACGCTGCTCGCACGGTGCGAGCAGCCTATAGGCGAGTAGGCGCGTGGGGCTGAATTCAAGCACAAGATTTTCTATGGTGCGCGCATTTATACCGTATGAGCACTGATTTAGATTTCTTTTGTCCTTTTCAACAAATGGTCAAATAAATTAGAGTTTGAAACTTATAAGAGTTATTTTTAGGATTTTCTAATAATTCCCCCAAATAAAAAATTAGTATCGAAACATAGTAGTAAGAAATAGGGTTAATTACAGAAACATTCTCTGTAGTTAGACCTTTTATCAAATACTCCCTTGTACTTTAAATTTTATCACTAATACCCCCTGTGGTTTGGACTAAAGTGAAACAGTTATTTTTTCCGTTAAAGTTAACAAAAAATTGATAAAAGTACCCCTATTACATACTAATAATAACACCCTTATATGCTTAAATGTTTATTTAGGCATAAGTGGAATATTATTATATTATTTTGATATTACATTTGTCTTTAAAGACCATTATGTGGTCACTTAGGGGTAACTTTGTGAGAGCGAATTTGACACACACATACACAAAATTTTGGGGATAAATTTTTTTTTTTTAGATCTTAGTATATCACTACACTGGATTTCACTGCGTGTGTGGTCAAGAGTAGATTAAAAAAAAAATTTAACATATCACCAAGATTGTATGTGTCTAAGAGTAGATAAAAATAAAAAATAAAAAGTAATAATATATCGCCAAGACTGTGTGTGGTCTGTGTGTGTGTGTGTGTCCAAGAGTAGATCAAAAATAAAAATAAAAAAAAATTAAATAAATTTGCTCTTATGAATGTACTTCAAAGTGACTACAGGATTGTCTCTAACAACAAATATAATATCAAAATAATATAATAGTATACCACATATGCCTAAATAAACATTTAAGCATATAAGGGTGTTCTCATTAGCATGTAATAGGGGTAATTTTGTATTTTTACCAATTTTTCGTTAACTTTAACGGAAAAAGTGACTATTTCGCTTTGATCCAAACCACAGGGGGTATTAGTGATAAAATTTAAAGTATGGGGGGTAACTGATAAAAGACCTAACCACAGGGGGTGTTTCTGTAATTAACCCTAAGAAATATCTATAACCCCCTCTGCCAAAGCATTACCAAAAGTCGTGCCCATTGATTGACAGAGTACACGCGATTCTGCTCTATTATTATATTAATAAGACGAAATTACCCTTCTTCTCTCTCTCTCTCTCTCTCTCAATGGAGTAAAATAGGGAGTACTGTAATAATAAACATTACAAAAAAGTTGTGTCCTCAGAAACATTCTCACAATTTCTAACTCATCTCTCACTACAAACAATGTCGAAGTCGTCGACAGCGAGTACGACGATTAGACCAGAATCGTACAAGCACAGCCCTGTTCACTACGCCGTCGCGCTCGGCGACCACACCACCCTCTCCCGAATCGTCTCCACCCTCCCCCGATTCGCCGATCCCAACCTAATTCACACCGAGTCTGACTCGCTCGCCCAGGAGCGAGTCGCCGACAAGATCTCCGCCGCTCTCGACCGCCGCGACAACCCTCACAGGGAGACGCCGCTCCACCTCGCCGTCAGGCTTAACGACGTCGCCGCCGCACGCGTGCTCGCCGCCGCCGGCTCTGACATCTCCCTCCAGAATGCCGTTGGTTGGAACGCGTTGCAAGAGGCGGTGTGTCGCCGTTGCTCTGAAATTGCTGTGATCCTCCTCCAGCAGCACCACCTCTCCGCCTGGTCCAAGTGGCGCCGCCGTCTCCCTCGCCTCATCGCCGTTCTTCGCAAAATGCGAGACTTCTATATGGAGATTTCGTTTCACTTTGAAAGCTCAATCGTCCCTTTCGTCGGCAAAATCGCTCCGTCGGATACGTACAAGATCTGGAAACGAGACGGCAATCTCCGTGCGGATACGTCTCTGGCAGGCTTCGACGGTTTGAAAATCCAGCGAGCCGATCAAAGCTTCCTCTTCCTCGGCGACGGTGATCCAAGTCATGATGTTCCGTCAGGTTCGTTGCTGGTAGTGAACCGCGACGATCGTAAGATCTTCGATGCATTCGAGAATGCCGGAGCTCCGATGAGCGACGCCGACATTGCAGGGTTCTGTGCTCAGACGAGCGTTTATCGACCAGGTATGGACGTCACGAAGGCCGAACTTGTCGGAAGAACTAACTGGAGACGACAAGAGAAGACCGAGAGCGTCGGAGAGTGGAAGGCTAGGGTCTACGAAGTTCATAATGTCACATTCAGTTTTCGGTCCCGTAAAATCGCCGGCGGCGACTTTGACGTCGCCGGAAGCGAACAGGTTCTACCGTTGGAACTCGAGGAGGACGCCGAGGAAGGTTTTCTCGTAGCAGAATATCCACAATTCGCCTTCTCCGATAACAATAACAGGCGCCGCCACAGCAGCTTCGTCCGCGAGGACAGAGATGTAATCCACAATTCACTCCCTAGGAAGAGCGTCGACGTCCCTTCAATGACGGTGCCTGAACGGCGGCGAACGCCGTGTACAGCGGTGATCCCGCCGCAGACGAAGGAGAAGGAGTACGTGAAGAGTTTGCGGCCGTCGGTGTGGCTAACGGAGCAATTTCCGTTAAAGACGGAGGAGGTGCTGCCGTTACTCGACATTCTGGCCAACAAGGTGAAGGCCGTTAGACGTATGAGAGAGTTGCTCACCACGAAGTTTCCTCCGGGGACCTTTCCGGTAAAGGTAAGGGGTAAAATGGTCATTACACACATTACCACAGAGTAGGGTCCACCAGACCCTGTTTTGTGAAGAAGCTTTGATTTGTTATGTTCTTTGTTTTCTCTTTATTGCTTCTTTTGATGCTCAAGCAAGCAAAGGCCTGCTGCTGCCTGAGCAATTGTGACAAATAGGGTCAAATAAGAAGCTTTGGTGGGCCTTCAATGGACGGTGATGAGACGTGGAAGGATCTTACTGGGTCATATTTTGTTCAAATGTGGGCCCATAAAAATCTGGTTCCACCATGAATACTTGAGTGGGACCTATGTCCATTACCGTTTTGCTGGAATGGCCCCCCATGAAACTGTTAAACAAAGTGATTAAGATATTTTGAATACAATCACATGGCACTGGCAGTTGTATTTTGAATCTTTGATGGACCCCCACTATGTTTTTGGCAATAGCTGATCGGACGGTGGTTGTTTGGTGGTGACAGGTGGCAATTCCGGTGGTCCCAACAGTGAGGGTGGTGATAACATTCACTAAGTTTGTGGAGCTCCAACCTACTGAACTGTTCTACACACCCTTGTCAAGTCCTAGACACCTTGTTAATGGACAACAAGGCTATGAAGATGAGACAGAGAGCCGTTACTCGTCGTTTTCTTCATCGTCGTGGCTGAGGCGAAGCAGTAGCAATAGCAGCAGCAGCCAATCGAGCTCGGTGAGCAAGCAAAAGCAGCATTCAATGGGGGTTCAACAATCAGATCCGTTTGTGATACCCAGTGGATACACATGGAGTAGTTTTGATGACAAGAATAGGAAGATGAAGAAATCCAAGTCTATTAGGAGAACCAAGTCATGAAAAAAAAAAAGAAGGAAGAAATCCAAGTCTACTAGGAGAACCAAGTCATGAAAAAAACAAGGGGGGAGGGGGAGGAACAAAGTGGTTGCAGATTGAGTATATGATGATCTGTTAGTAGTACAAGTACTTTGTGGCTCTTAAGGTTGCAAAATACAGATGTAGATAGAACCATTTATGTTTCAATCATTGGCCCTATGAAATGGGTTTGTTGAGTGAGAGTTATTTGGACCTTTGTTTGGACAAAAATGGTGCACTAGTTTTGACAGGTAAGTGTAGATCTTATAATTGCAATTTTCCTATTTTGGGTGATATGCAACTCTTCTCACTCCTTTGCGCAGCCTATCATAAATTGCTCCCTATCCCCTATAACTTTAGATAGAGATGTGAATTTTACATCCAATTAGCTGGATGAAATGTACATCCACTAGAAAGATGCCTTCATCTCTAATAATAATGAATTATGAATCTAAATATAATATATGGTTCCCAGCTTTGGTTCCTAAATCATGTGACAATAGGACCATGTTCAACTTTGTTGGATCACTCGGATTTTCATTAGAAGTTGTTTTAGGTGTCTCATTGTCACGTTACTTCAGAAGAATTTTGGAATACAAATTTGGAACCAACTAGGAAGCACGGACTCTTCGGAAAGGCATCCGCACCCGCACTGAGTCTGTACTAATTAAAGGCAGCTGCACCCGCACTAGGTGTTGGACTGCCGCGCCCATACTTCCTAGGGAACCAATAACATTAGTAAATCAGGGTCGTATTCACAGTGCTCGGGTTTTGGCCAAAGCATATCATGCTATTAGTTTCCTTTACTGGTTGCTGCACAAGGTGTGTTGGAGGAGAGACTACAGGGCACAGACAAAAACTTTGTTCAATACTTCTTGGGCTTTCATGGGATTTGAAATTTCAAATAGGGTCGGGGGAAATTAGTCAAAAGTCTCTATAGACATCACTTTAAATATTGATCCAACTATTTTTGTTTTAACTTCACGAGGACATACTCCATTAAATTTTTTTTTTTTCCTGAGCAAAAAAGGGTTGGAGATGGACAAAAATAGCCTTGACCTACCTCCCTAGGCGTGACTATAAGAGCCTTCCACCTATGGGGCTAGGGTTTCTTGACGTGCCACCCCCTATTAAAAAGTGCACTAACTAAGTAGCATGTTTGGCCAAAGCTATTCCCCGCCCCACTAAGGCACCACAAAACCCTTATCCCCCCGGCTCAAACTCGTGACCTATCCAAGTTCATTTTTAAACTAACAATACATGTATTCACTTGTTTGCCCCCGTTTTTGTAATACATTAAACTTGCACTCATTTTTTGACAGCTTAGCACTCTTCGGAAAAACAGTTTTAGGTCATAACTTTTTCCCCTATGAACTTGAGTCTCGTAGCTGGCTTAAAATAGGACTCGTCCTCCTGATGATCGAGTTCACCACTCCTAAATGATGGCATTATTTTGTGGCTGGTTAGAATCATTACGGAAATCCAAGCTAAGATTTCTAGTAAAAATATGGCAATTTAAGTGAGGCAATTTTATAGGAGTAACAGTTCTTATTTATGAGTTGGTCAATCTCTTATTTTGGGAAGAGTAGATAAGCGTTGCATTTAGGAGGGACAGGAAGGGAATAAAAAATATCAACAATAGTGCTCATAGCATTTATACATTATTTACAATACCAGATTACTTCCTTCCTAAATCCATTGTCTGTATGCATACATTCATGCAATCTGAATAACCGATGCTGGAATGTAGTAAGAAATTTTTACCACACATGTTTTCAAATCTTAGATAGCACATCGATCGAATTTTAACTTATTTACCAAACCCACTGAGAGTATGTTTTGAAAAGACACTTTCATAGCGTCTTTCCTAGCCTTTGTCCAAAGGAAGGCATGAAATCGATGATTTCGTATATATCATATTGAAGGCGTCTTTTTGGAAATTATTCGAAAGCATTTTTTCAAAATATCCTTTTTTGCAAACCAAAATTTTAGTTGAAAGGTATTTCTGAAAGATGTTTCCGTAAAAACCTAGGTTCGGTAAATATGTTAGACCACTTGGGTGTGGTGTACATACAATTTTTAAACACGTGTGTCAGATAAAAAGATTTAATGTAGATTTTTGGAGATTGACAGCTCTATGAAACGTGTGACATACAGTTATGAAATTACATTCGAACAATTTAACGAAAAAGGGTTAAAAATAGAGCGGGTTGAACAATTGCATTTGAAATTTTATTACCCGACAACAAGAAAGCAATGGTAGCCATGATTTGTTTGTTTTGCTAGGATATTCCCAATGAATAACTTGAAGATTTTTGGTGAAGCAGTGAACCAACTGATAGCTTGAAGCTTTAAGGTATTGTTGGTTTGTAAGAGACTGCCATTAGAGCACACTGTTAAGGAGGAAAGTTAGATAATTTTCTTAAAGTACAATCTGCTATTAGTATTATATATGTGCAGGAATAAAATTTATAGTATCTACAAGTTTGTATATGCATCAACTTGCAATTGTCTTAAGCTTTTATTCCAAAATGACAGCTAAAAGAAAGGTGTTACAAAATATTGCCATATTATTCCTCCCAAAATGAATAATTCAAATATAATGTTAGATCAGAAAATTACAGAATCTGGGTAAAAAAAATTTTGATTAGCAGCGTAGTTTACTAATCTGCGTAACTAGCATAGGAAAGGTTTTCCTTCAATGAGAGTGCCAGTAGTACAAAATGAATCGGAAAAAAATTCGTAACAGCCCAAATGTCGAAGAATCAACACTTCACAACTCATTCAAGTGTTTTGCACCAAGTCCATTTTAAAACTAACAATACATATATTGTCAAGTCTGCCCCCGTTTTCCCAATACGTAAAACTTGCACTTCATTTTTTCATTGCCCATCCCGCTTCCAAAAAAAAAAAAAACAGGTTTAGATCATACATTTTTTCCCAAGGAACTTGAGTACTATAATTGGCTCAAAATAGACTCATGCTTCTGATGATCCAATTCACCACTCCTAAATGATGGCATATAATTTGTGGATTGTTAGAATCATTACAGAAATCCAAGCTAAGATTTCTAGTAAAAAGAAGGCAATTTAAGTGAGGCAATTCAAGAAAACTTTATCAGAGGACATGATTGGCTCAAGGTTTTTTTTTTATTATTAATAATATATATATATATATATATATATATATATTGTGTTGTTGGTTATGTTAAAAAAACTTGATCAGAGGGCTTGATTAACCAGCAAGGAGTTATCACAATGTTCACTAAAATAAAACAGGGGACATCAAATACCCAAATGATTTTGACAAATGAACACAATTCAATCTCTTCTTAAAAATCTAAAGATGTTTCATGAAATGAAACCTTTTGTTAATAAACCAATTTGGAAAACATTACTCGAGAAAAAGGTAGATAATCATGCAAAAATCAAGGACACAACTTCAGTACATTTCCTTGTGTACTGTTTGTGGTCCCCTCACATGAACAGTAAATATAACATGAGATTACAGATTTGACCAAAATTGTTTTTACAGTTTACATGAGGGGAAAATGACGAAACAGTACAAAAGAAAATGTACTGAAATTCTGTCCAAAAATCAAAAACAGGTTATAATTGGTAATTGGTAGGGTGACATAAACTAGGTCTAGCACAGCACCTCAATTTTCATGTGAAGATTCCATATTTCCAAAACAAAACCCAACTAAAACAAAGGAAATAAATATTCCCAAAACGAACTTTGCTTCACAAGAAGGTAACTAAGTGAGTTGGATGTCTTTTAAGAAAGAGCTTAAAGTTGATAAAAGACAGCCTATCCACATGCCACCTTTTTCTTAGTTAAACCATCTTTTGAGCTCTCAATAATTTGCCACTCACCCTTTTTATATAGGTTTTTCTTGTTCAGTTGCTTCATTGAGAAACCCAAATACAGCTGCCAAGTCCAAGGCCTATTCCATCCTCACAAAGGTAACTCTCTCTCTCTCTCTCTCTCTCTCTCATGATTTTTTCTGTTCAGAGTTTCATCTTTTCTTGTTTTATGGGTCTTTAAGAGATTGAATTGCTAGTCTAATTTGCAGTGTTCTTTTTTAATCTTTTTTCTGTTTTCTTTTCCTCTATAAATAAGATTTTCCAAGTACTTCAGCTATACATATATCTCTATATTGTTTATAATATCTTTCCATTTGCCATAAAAGAACTGATCAATTTCTTATTCCATCATCTCCTATAAATTGGCTAACAAATTTCAATCATGGTCACCTTTGAATTGGGTCCCTAGGGACTTCTGAATGAGATGAAAACAAACACAAACTCAATAATGGAGAGCAATGATTTATTACTTTTCCCAGATGAACTTTTTTTTTTTTTTTTAACAGTTAGCATGATCTATTTGGATCCATTCAAGAAAATGGTTACTGATTATAGAATTATGCCTAGAATTACAGCAGAGTGGGTTGAAGATCAAAGGGACCATGGGTACTGAGGCACCAAGCTGGGCGGATCAATGGGGAGCTGGAGGCATCGGTGCTATAGAAGAAGGCGAGAGCACTAAAGCCATCAAAGACGGTGGCACTAACAAGAAGACCGCGACTGGTGCACAAAAGGCCAAAGCAGTGGCCATGGCCGGAGCACAAAAGGTCAAGAGTGGAACATCCATGGGCATCAAATGGGTCAAGAACAAATGCCAAAAGAAGAAATCTTCTACAGCACCACCAAATGAATAGAGCAGATTGTTGAACTGTATTTGCTACATCCAAGTCATCCCAAGACCAGTGTATTCACTTTGCTATGTCACAATTGTTTATGTTTTGTACCACTAGATTTCAATGAATTGAATTGTTTCACTTTCCACCAAGAGAAGTCTTAGCCCATTGTCAGACACAATATCCTAATTTCTCAAGGAAAAAACATAGAAACCCTTGAAAGCTTTTTGGGTCGATGAGGAAGGGGGAAAAAAAAAATCTTCAAGTTTGAGTTCTTGATGCCTTGGTTCATTTCTAAACACATGTTACTACTTACAAGGACACACACAATTAGGTCCCATAATTTTTGGAACATACCATTTTAGGTGCTCTCAATAACTTGCAACGAAAAACTTGATCGCTGTCTGAATTTACAATAGTACAGCCCACAACACTACCATAACAATGTTTCAGTTAGCATCTCTTGTTAGTACATAATTTCCATGGATATAACATGCTAATTTCAATATGATAGTAAAAGCAATGCACATGTAGATCACACCAATACGCCACTTTGTATCATGGGGGGACTTGAAATGTCTGGGAGAGAGACTCTTAACTAATCAGAGAGAGAGAGAGAGAGAGAGAGAGAGAGAGAGAGAGCAAACGACATTTCAACTGCCAAGCGAGAGAGAGCAAACGACATTTCAACTGCCAAGCGAAAATAAAAGCAAGTTGGAAAGTCACTTTCATCCATTCAAGGCACCCAATAAATTCGAACTTCTTTGGCATCCAGTAATGCCATCTAAATGAAGATTAAAACAAAGCTCCAAGAAGGGATAAGGAATTGACAGAGAAAGGGATAGCTGAGAATTTACAATTCAAATAAAGTTTTTATTCACACAGACCCACATCACTGCACTAAGAGGGACCCGAATGTGTTCTCGCCACTGTAAGTCATGTAAAGAAACCCATCTTCATCCTTGTTTTCCTCGTAAATTGCAGACATCAAGGCAGCTGGAACAACAAAAGATAGATATTACAAAAACAATTTTATGTATGAATTCGATATTCAACTAAAGAAATCCCAACTTTTACCCGTGGGAGGTAGCATATTCTTGACAAAAACAAATATAGCCTTCTCAGCACTGAGCTTAATCCTCTTCCGAACCACATAAACAAACTGCCCAACAGTCAAATCAGCAGGGACAAGATATCTGCATTCAAGAGAAGGGAGACAAGTAAGTATTCAATGATGAAAGGTCTTTAATCAATATCTTGTGTCAATCCCACACCCCCCCCCCCCCCCCCCTGTCAACTCTCGAGTCTCTTACCTTAATGCTACGTTAAGTAGTGTCGTGTAATAAACGTGCCGTGTCATAATCGTGTCATTTTTTAAGGGTGCGGCTAAATACACCCACCAATTTGCTAAATACACCCACATAAATAATAAAATAATATATTTCTACTAAAAACTCAAAATACCCCTCTAATGCCCAACCCCAGCTACTCTCTCCGTCTTCGCTCTTCGTCTTTTTTCTCTCAAAGACCATTCTCTCTCCTCTCTAATAATCTAACTCTCATGATCTCAACTCTAGCTCCTCTCTAACAGTCCACTCTCTCTTCTCTCTCCGGAATTTGCAAGGATATTTGGCATCTTTGCTCTTCAATGGAATCTTCCATCTCTTTCCTTAGGAAGAGAAACTGCAATAAGGTAAGCTGATTGGCTAGCCAATCAAGCAAAACAAGGCACCCTGGACCCCTCTTGGAGTTGGAGTTGTTGTCCACCAAGCCAGCTTAAGGCCATTCTTCTTGATTTCCCAACTTTGGGAGTCAGTTGATGCTTGTACTCTTGTTAGTTTTTAATATCTCTTTTGACCAAAATAAAATAAAATAAAAAATAAATTCTCTCAATCAGACCACTCTCTCTCTCTCTCTAACCTTTCTCTCCTTCATCCTCTCCTTCAACCCCTCATGGGCCTCATCACATCCACCGCAGCCCGATGCCACCACCACCCCCAGCTGCTGACCCACACACCCCTTCTTCCTCCCCCTTTGGTCCGACCACCACACACCAGCACAAAAAACAAATAACAAAATTAATCAAGAACACCCGAGTAAATTTCCGATCGCCGGCAAGAAATTCAGATCCAGATCAAGGCCATTGAACGGTTTGATTTCAGTGATGTGGTGAGGGGTTGAAGGAGAGAAAGTGGTGTGCTTGAGATATATATATATATATATATACATGTTTGGTCAGATTTGATTGAGATCATGAGAGTTGGACTGTAGAGAGGAGAGAGAATGGTCTTTGAGAGAGAAGACAGAGAGAAACGGAGAGAATGGTCTTTGGGTGTATTTAGCCCCCTTTTTTAAACGTGTCAAAAACCTAAACTCAAACCCAAGTAATGTAATACACGGGTTACCCATTTAACCCGACTAACCCATGTAATCCACTCAAACAGCAAACCTTTCTACGGTATACTTGCTGAAGATAAGAGTGATTCAATTGAATCATATGAATTACTTGAAGTTATGCATACACATCTTGATAATTTTAAAAATGTGATCGATACGATCTGAAGTTTACAAGCTAATAAAGTGATTACAAAATAAAATAAAACTTCCATAATATCAAACCCTTACTCATCAAAAAATTATGATAAATAAAAAATGTAACACATAATGCATGATAAGAAAAACCTGACCTTGAAAACAACCAATAATAACAATGATTGTAGTGGAGCATAGTTGTAGAAGTAAATTTCAACCTTTTAACTTGTATACATGTCCTTGGATTGTGATATTGTGACTTGAGTGGAGAGATAGTCGGGAGTGCTGAGTGATTATTGATTTTTAAGGTGGAATTCAAAATGTTATTAGGTTTTGCCAATGGGTAATAGTGTATATTTTCAAAATACCCACACTGAATAGGTGGCACATTGTTATTATATATTGAGACCTACACTTTGGTTGGATGCTAGAAAAAGGAATGGGGTCTTCCCTCCTTTTGCTAGGTTAAATAAGTAGGAGAGAAAGAAGGAAAGTATGAAATATTATGTATTTTATAGTAATTGCTTTTCATTATAATATGGGGATAATTATTACTAAAGAACTAAAAAATCTAAAAAGAGGGAAGCTTCTTCTCTCTCCCAATCAATACACTTTCTCACAGGAGAGAAACGGTGGGAATGGAGCAATGCCCCTTCCTTCCTGTCTTCCATTCCCTCCCCTCGTTCACTCTACCAAACAAGATATTTTAACCACTTCGCTCCACCCCTTTCCTTCCTTCCCTTCCTCTTTCAATATCCTTCTAATTGTTGTTGCCAATGTTTCACACTGACCAAAACAATTAGAAGATTTGACCTAGTAATTCGAATCTTTTGCATCTATTTTGGACAGACAACTGACATTTTTCATAATAAACACACAATGAATTAGGATATTTGTTTCCGAAAAAAACAAGGCGGCAAAACATCGTGTATCCTTTATAGCCCATTGGCTTACAAAAAAAACTACATGCTCTTAAAAATCCATTTTTTTTCACGTAGGCATCAGTGTTCCTTCAAGAAATAAGAGTATAGAAATCCAAATTCTATTCTATTATCAACGCTCCTCGAAAGCATTATGTACACTTCTCATCTACCATATAGCTTTCAAGTCATGATACAGCAGGACTCGCAATTCGAAAACATGGGATGTCAACAACTACGAGGACACTTCCCAAGAAAAAATGGCAATCCTGCTAATTAATGTTTACCCAGTTACAATCATTTGTATATACTAATATTATTTACCCCAAAAAAGTAAATAACTATCACAATAGACAAGGATTCTTCTAAAGGGCAAAGAAACCGCACCAGATGCGTCACTGGCTCGGGTTCTTCTTGGGTGCGGTTGAGTGTTTTTCGTACTTTTTAAAGATAAAAACAATGCCTCTTAACAAGATTTTGTGGAGAGTTGGATAACGCATCAAAAGGCTAATGTTTAGTATGTAGCTTTTATTTTACTATTTATGTCTTAGCTATATCAAAAAATAAAAAATAAAAATCATGACAATGTAGTTAAATATTTTTAATGTTTAATAAGAGTGCCCCAAACCCTGTATCCTAGATTTTCAGGAAATCAGAGAATCCCCAAACCCGCATCACTGCATACGTATCCCCACACCATCACTAAACATTAGCCTGGCTGATAATTTGCAGCGTAGTCATCTGGAACTGAAGACTAAGTCAACATTATCTTCAACTAAAACTAGTAACATGTTAGAAATGAAGGATAGATGCAACCTACTTCTTCTTATCAATGTCAGGAATGTCACTCCTTTCAGCCTTCTCCACAATTACCTGCATGGGGAAGCTCAAGTGTATGATAACAAAATCAAAGCAATATACTAAGAGCCCGTTTAGGCTGGCTTTCAAATGAATCACTTTTTGGAATAAGAGTTTTTTAAAAACCTACAAATTGGAGCTTTTAAAAATACCTGCTTTTAGCATTAAAAAGGAGTCATAACTCCAAAACAGCTGTGAAAAAGCTAATTCAAACGGACACAATTTTTTAAACATTCACTTTAAGTAATTCTTGGCCCCAAAAAAGCAATTCCAAAATGCTCCAATTGTAGAATGCCCGAGAATAACAAGTCACAACGGTCGAATTTAAAAAGAGAAAGAAAATCTTACAGGAATTCTATCAGGGTACTTCTCTCTGATGCGGGCAGATTCAGCTTGCCTCCTTTCTGAAAAGTAGAGAGCAGAGAACTTGATCAGAAAAAAGGAAAAAAAACAAGGAAAAGACAAAGCAAACAATTTCCCACTATTAAAGCAAAGAATTTGAATGGTGAGATGAATATCTTCAAAACTTGGCTTTCCAAATTTACTAACTCAACAGTTGCTCCCCTTCATTTACCAAGTGGTATTAGGTTGATAGGGTAATGCCATAGATGCCTAAGCTAGACCAAACTATATGTTTGCCAAGTATATTGAGCAGTATAGGGTAATGCCATAGATGCCTAAGCTAGACCAAACTATATGTTTGCCAAGTATATCGAGGAATCATCAGTCATCGACTCATCACAATCAGATTTTACTTCATAGACTAACAGGATTCTTAGCAAGAACCGAACCACAGACAATCTTGATGCACAAAAACTACCACAACTAATTCCAATTGCCTCAAAAGGTGAAAACTTATTTCACAAAAAACCTTTCTACAATCAATAACACATCAACTAAGCCCAGGGGTGGAACAAAGTGCATACCCAGTGGGGCCATGACCCCTACATATTTTTTCAAAATTTTGATTATGTATATGTAATTTGAAAATTTTAAATTATTTTACATATTAGTCCCTCCAAATAGTCAATTTATAAACCATAAGTCAAAAGATTACGATATGAGTAGGATTCCAACAACCAAATTTCCCAACCCCTAAAACTAGCAGAAAACCAGGCATGTTAAAATTGTGATATTTCTATACAGAGTTATATTCGATAATACGGGGGCGCTCCCCCCGAACCCATGTTGCCCTGTCAAGTAGACTAACTAATAACTCAACCCACAAGTGAACATTTCTGATTACGTCTGAAACTAAGTCCGCCAAGAAAAATACATCTAATAAACACCAAGAACGTATGTGGAATGATCCCCAACATACACAACACAAAATCTCGATCAATCATTAGTAACAACAATTAACCATAAAGAAAACAAACAAATCAACCAAGCCAAATCCAAATTTACACAAAATCAAAATAGACAAATAAGAGCATCAAGGAAATATATCGAACGCATATAAGATGCCCATATACGGATATATCTATCTATACTATAATCAAGGAAAAGAAGAACAAACCCAAGGGGTGTTCGAGCTTGAAGGAGCTTTTGGCCATGGCAACAATACTCACAGTTTTATTACTCTCTGCAAATTTCAAACATCCAAACAACATTAGAGCCGAGCGAATTCCCAAATCACCCCCCTCACCAAATATACATACATATAATAATTACTCCATACGAACATATATGTGTGACTGTAAATTAACTAGAAGGAAACCATGAAATAACGTAAAGAATGTTACTTTCTGACATACCAAACAATAATCAAAGACAAAAAAAAAAAAAAAAAAAAAAAAAGGAAAGAGATCGGATTGGAGATTAGGGGTTGCAGATTGTGATTGATCTCACCGCAGATGAGAAAAGCTCTTTCTGTCAAAATCAAAAAGTAGAGAGAGAGATGTTAAAAAAGGGGGAGGAAGAGGAACAAAACTAATTAGGGTTTCCGATTGGAACACGAAATCAAGGTAGGACTTGCCCTGTTTTACAAGAAAACTGTTCCATTACGCAACGTGGAGATCAATCAAGACGACGTCGTACTGATCTGGAAAACGCTTTTATATCTATATATACGGAGTATCTTGCTTCTATGTGTGGCAATCATTTGCAACTCTGTTGGATGACCGTCTGATCAAATCCTATTAAGAAAATCAAAGCAGAGGTTTAAGGAACTGATTGATTCGGAGCATACAACACATTTACTGGATTGTGTAGAAAAAGTTGTATGAATAGTTGTGTCTCAAATATTTTACTCTAAAACTATGAACGGTTGTGGTGAATAATAGGGCTGCAATTTGGGTGGGTCAACCCGAACTCGGCCCACGTCCAATTTGTAATTTTGTAATTTATTTGGTTTGGATAACTGTTGAATAATATTTGGGGCACTAACAACTTCCACTAACACTTACTAACATACTCTATCTCTCTCCTAGTGGCACTGTGGGGTCCGCAGTGGTGCCACTAGGAGAGAGATAGAGTGTGTTAGTAAGTATTAGTGGAAGTTGTTTGTGTGGACCCCACAGTACCACTAGGAGAGAGATAGAGTGTGTTAGTAAGTATTAGTGGAAGTTGTTTGTGCCCCTAGCAAGACCCATAACTGTTTTAGGTATCTTGGGCAGATTTGAGCAATAAAATTCAAGTGTGAATTAAATTTGGGTTGGACTTTGGTAGTAAAATTATCAACACGTAGAATTAGAGTGTTTTTTCAGTGAAAAAAAAAAATTACACTTAGATATTATTGAAATACACAATTGATAAATTGAAGGTTTTATCTCAAATCTAAACCAAAAATTTTAAATTTGAAACTCAATGTATTATTGATTATCTACTGCAATTCGGATCAAGTCGGGCTCGGGTTAGGTTAGTCGGGCTTGGGCTCAGGCTTAAGCAAACTCCACTAAAACACGAGGCGAGCCGGACAAGCCTAAAATTATTTGGAAACTCTGCTCATTTTTTACATCTTTTCCATTTCCCTCGCTGCCATATATAATACATTTTATTAAAAATATGATTAATTCACGCTTAAAATTTTTTTTTTTCCCGCTGAGTAGTGCCTTTGGACACCAGCATTCTTTAGTTTCATGATATTAAGATGTAATATTCTAATACATGTTTCAATTTTTTTTTTTTTTTACTTTGCCTGGGTTGTTTCAACACTGCCGGTCCCAAGCCCGGATAAAAGAGGACGGTTAGTGCGTTGGGTAGCTCGACAGCCAGCACGTAAAAAAATCGTCGGATCCTTATGATATGAATCTAAATATGAATACTCGTGTAAATGCTAGAACGTTCCCTTTAAGCGACACGTTGCGCCTGCCTTCGGATGTTTCGAAAAATGTGCAAGGGGCGCCGCATCGACGCCCGGGTGCGGTGTTAAATAAGCAAGGGTTCCCGCGCTCATCTGGGCCACCGCAGGTAAAGAAGCTAGTCCAGAACTACAGGCTTAGGTTAGCAACTTGGAATATAGGAACCTTAACAGGTAAAGCTATGGAACTAGTAGACACTATGATTAGAAGGAAGGTTAATGTAGTATGTTTACAATAAACAAAGTGGGTTGGAGAAAAAGCTAAGGAGGTAGAAAAGACCGGGTATAAGATATTCTACACAGGGAAAGATAGGCATAGAAATGGTGTCGGAATCGTGGTTGACAAGAACCTCAAGGATAAAGTTTTGACAGTCACAAGGAAAGGAGACAGAATATTGCTTATCAAACTGGTAGTTGGAGTGGATATAATTAATGTGATTAGTGCATACGCGCCCCAAGTTGGATTGGATGATCACACTAAAAGACAATTCTGGGATGAGTTGGACGCTTTAATGCAAGAAATACCGGGAGGAGAGAAGATAATTGTAGGTGGAGATTTTAATGGCCATATAGGCAAAGATAGAACTGGATATGAGAGGGTGCATGGGGGGTATGATTTTGGAGATCAGAATGAGGCAGGGGTGAGTATTTTAGATTTCGCAGTAACATATGATCTTGTAGTAGCAAACACATTTTTTAAAAAGAGGGAAGAACACTTGATAACCTTTAAGAGTGGATCTAATAGAAGCCATATCGATTTGTTCGTTGTGAGAAAGACAGACCGCTTAGCATGTAAAGACTGTAAGGTCATCCCAGGAGAGTGTTTAACATCTCAACATAGACTTATTATTTTAGATATCCATATAAAAGGACAATGTCATACTAGAAAAGACCCTATAAACCCGCGAACTAGGTGGTGGGACCTTAAAGGCGAGAAACTAGCAATATTCCAAGAGAGAATGTATGCAGAAGCACCTTGGATTTTGGAAGATGGAAGCAATACTATGTGGGATAGAATGGCAGGGTGCATCACGAGAATATCGAAGGAGGTCCTCGGAGAGTCGAAGGGAAGAGGGTTGGCTTCTAAAGATACTTGGTGGTAGAATGAAGAGGTACAAGCTGCAGTAAAAACCAAAAAGGATTGCTTTAAGAAGTGGCAAAATGATAGAAGTGAGGAACACTTCAAAAGCTATAAATGTGCAAATAAGGAGGTTAAAATGACAGTTAGAGTTGCTAAAATGGAAGCCTATGACGCCTTCTACACCAAACTAGACACTAGAGAGGGAGAAAAATGTATTTATAAGCTTGCTAAGTCGATAGAAAGAAAAACAAGAGACATTAATTAGGTTAAGTGTATAAAAAGCGATGACTCTAGGGTATTAGTGAACGATGAAGAGATTAAGGAAAGATGGAAGAGCTATTTTGAGAAGTTGCTAAATGAAAAACATATGGATAACACAATGGAAGAAGAAACTGGAAGTTACGATGAAACTAAAGAATACAGATTCTATCGGAGAATAAGGAAGTTTGAGGTGGATTTTGCTATGAAGAAGATGAAACCCAACAAGGCCTTAGGAACAGATGGGATCCCCATTGAGGTTTGGAAATGCTTGGGAGATGTGGGGGCATCTTGGCTTACAAAAAATTTTAATAGAATTTTAATGACTAGAAAAATGCCTGATGAGTGGAGGAAAGGCATCCTAGTGCCTATTTATAAGAGTAAAGGAAATGTACAACAATGCAATAACTATAGAGGTATTAAGTTGATGAGCCATACTATGAAGCTATGGGAGAGAGTGATGGAGCATCGCTTAAGAGGCGCAACATCAGTGTCAAAAAATCAGTTTGGATTTATACCTGGGAGATCAACTATAGAAGCAATTTATTTACTTAGAAGACTAATGGAAAAGTATAGAGAGAAGAAAAAAGATCTACATATGGCTGTTATTGATTTAGAGAAAGCTTATGATGGAGTGCCTAGAGATTTAATTTGGTGGGTGCTAGAGAAGAAAGGAGTGACCAAGGGTTATATTGACGTGGTGAAGGATATGTATGATGAAGTGGTTACTACAATTAGATCGCCAGCCGGAGAAACAAGCGAATTCCCAATTACTGTAGGCCTGCACCAGGGGTAGGCCTTGAGCCCTTATTTGTTCGCACTAATTATGGATGAATTGACTAGACACATTCAAGATGAGGTCCCATGGTGTATGTTGTTTGCAGATGATATTGTCTTGGTTGATGAGACTAAAAGGGGAGTCAACACTAAACTAGAAGCTTGGAGAGAAGCACTGGAGACTAAGGGGCTAAAGATAAGTAGGACGAAAACAGAATACATGGAATGTACTTTTAGCAACAATGGAAGTAGAGACAACGAAGCAGTGAAGATCGAAGATCATGAGATCCCAAAGATTGAACACTTTTGCTATCTAGGTTCAATGATCAGTAGAGATGGAGAGATTGGTGATGACGTGACCCATATAATTAAAGTGGACTGACTTAAGTGGAGGAGTGCTTCTGGAGTATTATGTGATCGGAGAATACCAGCAAAATTGAAAGGAAAATTTTATAGGACAGCTATTAGGCCAGCTATGCTCTACGGGACAGAGTGTTGGGTAACTAAGAAACAACACATTAGCAAAGTGAGTGTAGCGGAGATGAGGATGCTAAGATGGATGTGTGGTAAGACTAGGAAAGATAGAATTAGAAATGAGTACATCAGAGAGACTGTAGGAGTGACACATATTGAGGATAAGTTGAGGGAGAATAGACTTAGATGGTTCGGCCATGTGCAACGAAGACCTGTAGATGCACCTGTGCGAAAGAGTGATAAGATCGTAGTGCCTGGAATGGTTAGAGGGAGAGGTAAACCTAGACTGACTTGAAAATATGTAGTGCAACAAGATATGAATATATATAATTTAAATGAGCATATAGCTCTTGATCGTACAAAATGGAGAAAAATGATTCATACAGCCGACCCCAATTGATTGGGACACAAGGCTTGGTTTGATTTGGCTTGATTTGGTTATGTTTCAATTTTTTTATTTTTTTTATTTTTTGCCTGAACGTAATACTCCACTATGTATTTTTTATTTTTTAATTTTATTATTATTATTATTATTTTTTTGCTTTTAACGCTAAAAGGTTGTAACCATATTACTAATATGTTGCTCGTTTGAAAAATAATAATTTTCGAAAAGAAGTTGATTTTCAAAGTTACAACCAATATTAGGGACTTAAGTGATGTCTTCTTTTTTTCTTTTTTTTTTTGTTAAGGGGACTTGAGTGATGTCAAATTGTAAAAACTTTACTTTGGATGTATAGAAAATTCTAAACCACTGGAAGGTATCACGAAGGATCCTAGATAAAGTACTATTTTGGAGAACCACAAAACTGATCTTTGCAAGTCATGATGTTTATTGGAATGATAATAACAAATAATTAGATGCAAATTAAATGATCTTTATTTACAACAAAAATTATTCTGCTCTGTATGTTAACTAAAGACAAGAGAAGAACTCTTTTACTGATGGCTTTTTGTGTGTGTGTGTGTGTGATGGACTAGTGATGGCTATTTGAAGAACAACATTTGTTTTATTTATTTATTTCCTTTACTGACTAAGTACCAAATTTGAGTAAAGAAGTCACAAAAGGGGCTTTCTTGAGACTTGAGATGTCACACCCCGATTTTTTTTAGACAACTAAATATTCAATCCAGAGTCTGTATCCGGACCAATATTCAATTACCAAAAATCACGAGAGCGACACGCTCACACAGACTAACAGATAATTTATTTGAAAATAAAATTTAATACTCACTAAATAAGGACATGTGATCCTGTGTTAATATAAAAACTATGTATTATTAAACTTATATTCTACATCATCCATTTCATTATAAAAGAAATAATATTCCATTACAAATATAATATCATTTTAATTTACAAAAGGATTACAAAGTTCACTAAATAAAATTTCTTACAACGTTCAGAAAAAAAAAATAAAGTCTATACATCCGATGGTCAGAGCAACTACAACGTTCCAATGCCCAAAGACTGCACAGCCAAGCACAACGGTCACATCATCAAAAGCAATATCCTGCACATGACATCCAACTACGTTTCAAACATAACCGCACCCGAATGCATAACACACTCGGGTCAGTCACATGACTGGTATGAGTTAAACAAAAATAATAAAATTTGAGAGCTCCAACCTGAACCCGTAGACTACAAACCACATTACAACACTATTGGCCCAAGACAGGTAGTTCCACACACATATTTGGACAAAAGAGTAGTTTCCATTTATGTGGTGGCAAGTAGATTCTTGTCCAAAATCCAAAGTTACTACGAGTTTTATACTTACCTCGGATATCTATGGTGAGCCAGCCCTGCATAAAAGTTAGTGGGCCCACCATGCTGTAAATCGAATAATCAAAAACCAGGCGAATAATTCCATACATAAGCCGTCCACATTATTATAACTTAAATGTCTCAATCAATATTTCACGCTTATCAGTCTTATGAAATAATCCATTTTCATTATTTATTAGCATTAAATTTATCTTTGTGTTCCCTAGGTTCACCACTTGGCCACCCTCTATGGTACAGTCCACACATATATCCTTTGTGTGCCCGGACATACTACCAACATCCACTCCGGTGCCAGTTTGGTTGGGGTATCAACCAAACCAGGTATACACAACGGAAGGCCGGTCAATATGCCTAGACGTCTAACAAATAAACCGGGCATAAGGCTTAGGCCAACTTGATCACGAAGCCACTGACAAAAGGGTACACTCAGCTAGTCAAGCTACCAAAAAAATACATATCACACAACGAGGAGTGGTGAACACTAAGGAATTATGTTGCAATTATCGCTTATCGTTCGTATTATCCCAATAATTATGAATTTCACGTTTATCACATAGTTCCGTCTCATCATCCAATCACATATCTAACTTTTAGATGCATTCCCATTTCTTACAATAAAGGGTTTTATCAATTAACCCATAACAATTTTCCCTCAATAATTTTCAATCAAATTACAAGATCCCCAATATATTATTCAACGTATCTAATTTACTCTTTTTTTTTTTTATCAAAATGACCACAAAATAAGGTCAGTTATTTCAGGTACAATAACCTTAACCCAACATTCAAAATTATCCTACATGAAACCCATAATAAAAATTCAAATTCTCATATCGTCAAGTATTATAACAATCGTTCTACAATATTTTCATTGGACTCAACGTTAATGACTATCACCCATTTTTTTTTATAGCCCAACATTATATGAGAATTCATGCATCTCTAAGTAATTTTCGTTAATTCATACGAATGAATAAAAAAAACACAACGAATCATATTTCTCTAATTTCGTACATTTTAATATACTAAAAACTGCTACTGAAATCTTCAATTTCTGCCCAAACGGTGTAGAATCATGAAAAATACCATTAGACGAAAAGTGTGCAGAATCGCGTTTCCTACAGGCCATCACGAACAGAATTCCATAAATCTAAGCCATGATTTTATAATGTTTTTCCAAAGTTTCTGCCACTGTTAAAATAAAAATAAAACGAATTTTCTATTATTTATTCATTATCAAAATAATTCCCCTTTGTGTATTCATCAAATTAACTATCCACATGATCTATCCAAGTACACCGAGATCAAATTCATAAAATCACACGAAGAAAAACAAATATTTATATCATTCAATAATAACGAATGGGGATCAACACACAATTTAACACCAACCACAAAATTAACAAGAAATTAATGATTGGATTCTCTTGCACACACACATATATATATATATATACATACGTGTATATATATATATACCCAAATATAAATTTTAACTCACCTAGTTGATCAAAAATCAACAACCACGAACACCCCGCGATTCCACACGTGACCACGAACCCGGGACCCTTCTCCTATCTTCTCCCTCTTCTTCTTCTTCTTCTTTTCTCTTCTCTTCTCTCTCTCTCTCTCTCTCTCTCTCTCTCTCTATTGCGCCTGTGAATAGAGATGTGAGTTTCTCTTTTTTCTTTTGTGTAATATTACCTAACTTAATATAATATTATGTTATGTATATAACTATGTTTCACACACACAACACTTATCAATGAAACACACACAAACATGTAAATCCCATTTTTTGTCTAAGGGCCTCACAAAAAGGTTTTATATGGGCCCGAAAATGCATTCTAAAGTGACAAATGATTAGCCCAATGGATACCCATGACCCCGGGTACTAAATTTCTATGTTAAGCACACTACTTAACATACTAACGACCCGTACACGCTACTTCAACATTTTTTTTAGGTGTCACTAAGATACATACACATAGTTAATGTCTAATACTTCAAAATAATAATATAAAAATTACTAAAAGCACGTAGAAAATTTGGGTTGTTAGATTCTACCCTCCTTAAAGAAATTTCGTCCCGAAATTTATAGCAACGGTAAATACACAAGTCAGTCATAACTAAAGTTAAACACGCAATTTCATACAACTATGTATTACGTTTGACTTTCAACCATACGAGACCAAGTACGTCGAGCAACTAATCCAAACAAGGAAACCCTCATATATACACCTTATTCTCGTATAGTCAATCGCCAAACGTTAATAGATATTCCAAAACACAGAGATTGATGCAAACCATGTGAATACGAACTATGCATGCAACATGCTCACAGTTAATCAAAGATTTAACTATATACCCATGTTGACCTCTTACCTTGTCCTGTACCACTTCTCATCGGGATACCCAATACTTACCACTCAAACCTATAGCTTCAAATTTTCCATAAGTTTGCACTAAGAATAAGAATACTCGTCTAGATCCATAAGATGTTGTAGACATAAGAATACTGCCGACTCAATATATGCTCTCGAAAAAATATAGATTTTCCACACGGAGATATACGAGAGAGATGCAGTAGTAGAATACCAATCAATAATAACAGCTTCATAATAAGAAATCCAGAGTGCCGATAATAATAATGTCCACCAAAAATGGCCAGATAAGAATAAGAATAATATAAAGAATAGAAGTCTTGCAAATAATAATAGAAATCCCGATCCTCCGATAGAATAATAATTCAGCTCGAAGATAATCCGATAATAATAACTTGAAGAAGATAATTCGATATCACGCCAGAATTTCACTGCTTGTTCAAAACTCCAACTCCCCGCTACTTTTTGAATATGTCACAAAGTATGCATGCACTACTATGCGACTCATAATATAGCAAATGATTTTAACAAATTAACATGTAATGATAGGCTCGGAAAGTTATGCAATTAATCGACTGAAAATAATTAAATAACATGTAGTCAACACATGGATAATCCATAAGTACACATAACCCCAAGCCCAAATAAATCGCGACCTATAGCTCTGACCAACCTCTAGTCCACAATCCGAGGATCACCTAGACTCGCTAAGCTAACCATAAGCTCTGATACCAAACGGTCACACCCCGATTTCTTTTAGACAACCAAATATTCAATCCAGAGCCTGTATCCGGACTAATATTTAATTACCAAAAATCACGAGAGCGACACCCCTGACACAGGCTAACAGATTATTTATTTGAAAATAAATTTAATACTCACTAAATAAGGACATGTGATCCTGTGTTAATATAAAAACTATGTATTATTAAACTTATATTCTAAATCCTCCATTTCATTATAAAAGAAATAATATTCCATTACAAATATAATATCATTTTAATTTACAAAAGGAATACAAAGTTCACTAAATAAAATTTCTTACAACGTTCAGAAAAAAAAATAAAGTTTATACATCCGATAGTCAGAACAACTACAACGTTCCAATGCCCAAAGACTGCTTAGCCAAGCACAACGGTCACATCATCAAAAGCAATATCCTGCACATGACATCCAACTACGTTTCAAACAGAACAGCACCCGAATGCATAACACACTCGGGGTCAGTCACATGACTGGTATGAGTTAAACAAAAATAATAAAATCTGAGAGCTCCAATCTGAACCCGTAGACTACAAACCACATTACAACACTATTGGGCCAAGACAGGTAGTTCCACACACATATTTGGACAAAAGAGTAGTTTCCATTTTATGTGGTGGCAAGTAGATTCTTGCCCAAAATCCAAAGTTACTACGAGTTTTATACTTACCTCGGATATCTATGGTGAGCCAACCCTGCATAAAAGTTAGTGGGCCCACCATGCTGTAAATCGAATAATCAAAAATCAGGCGAATAATTCCATACATAAGCCGTCCACATTATTATAACTTAAATGTCTCAATCAATATTTCACGCTTATCAGTCTTATGAAATAATCCATTTTCATTATTTATTAGCATTAAATTTATCTTTGTGTTCCCTAGGTTCACCACTTGGCCACCCTCTATGGTACAGTCCACACATATATCCTTTGTGTGCCCGGACATACTACCAACATCCACTCCGGTGCCAGTTTGGTTGGGGTATCAACCAAACCAGGTATACACAACGGAAGGCCGGTCAATATGCCTAGACGTCTAACAAATAAACCGGGCATAAGGCTTAGGCCAACTTGATCACGAAGCCACTGACAAAAGGGTACACTCAGCTAGTCAAGCTACCAAAAAAATACATATCACACAACGAGGAGTGGTGAACACTAAGGAATTATGTTGCAATTATCGCTTATCGTTCGTATTATCCCAATAATTATGAATTTCACGTTTATCACATAGTTCCGTCTCATCATCCAATCACATATCTAACTTTTAGATGCATTCCCATTTCTTACAATAAAGGGTTTTATCAATTAACTCATAACAATTTTCCCTCAATAATTTTCAATCAAATTACAAGATCCCCAATATACTATTCAACGTATCTAATTCCCCTTTGTGTATTCATCCAATTAACTATATCCACATGATCTATCCAAGTACACCAAGATCAAATTCATAAAATCACACGAAGAAAAACAAATATTTATATCATTCAATAATAACGAATGGGGATCAACATACAATTTAACACCAACCACAAAATTAACAAGAAATGATTGGATTCTCTGGCACACACATATATATACATACGTGTATAGATATACCCAAATATAAATTTTAACTCATCTAGTTGATCAAAAATCGACAACCACGAACACCCCGCGATTCCACACGTGACCACGAACCCGGGACCCTTCTCCTTTCTTCTCCCTCTTCTTCTTCTTCTTTTCTCTTTTCTTTTCGTCTCTCTCTCTCTCTCTCTCTCTCTCTCTCTCTCTCTCTATTGCGACTGTGAATAGAGATGTGGGTTTCTCTTTTTCTTTTGTGTAATATTACCTAACCTAATATAATATTATGTTATATATATAACTATGTTTCACACACACAACACTTATCAATGAAACACACACAAATATGTAAATCCCGTTTTTTGTCTAAGGGCCTCACAAAAAGGCTTTATATGGGCCCGAAAATGCATTCTAAAGTGATAAATGATTAGCCCAATGGATACCCATGACCCCGGGCACTAAATTTCTATGTTAAGCACACTACTTAACATACTAACGTCCCGTACACGCTACTTCAATATTTTTTTTAGGTGTCACTAAGATACATACACATAGTTGTTTGCACCTAAAAAATACATTTTTTAAATTAAATGTTGGTAGAGGCCGATTGGGATGTTATAATCGGACTCATGAGACCGATTGTAAAATTAATGATTGGTTAAGAGATCGGGCTAACCACGAGTTGATCGGGCTTACTACCGTTGCGCTAGTACTATTTCTATCGGGCTTGGACTGATCACTCTTTGATCGGGCTGGCTAATACATAAATTCGGACTTATAGACCGATTGTGTGTATTGCCAAGCGTGGTAGGGCCAAGTCAGAGTGCTCGGGCTCATTCTATCGGACTAATCATTAGTTGATCGGGCATCACTGTGATCGGACTGACCAACTTTGGGTATTTATTCAGTCGGGCTAGGCCTTATTTGGCAGTGCAATGCCATCGGACTGTGTATATATCGGGCTTCCATTATGCTTGCACCATCGGGCTGCCACCTCATTTCATAGCACATATCAAAGTGAGTCGGCCACTACATAGTTGTTCCAAATTGGCAACTTATTCTGTGCAATCAGTGTTCTAATCAATTTGGGAAACGTTATCATAATATGGAAAGATAATATTTCAATATCTTGGGCGATAATGTCAGAATATTATGAGATATGGAAAGCATATCTTTTGCTTGGAAGCCAAGTCGGACGTATCAAGCCACAAAGCGGACCAGATTCAAGATAAAAATATATATACATATATGTATATATTTCGAAGATATGGTATCTATTATAAGATATGTAAATAAATTGGTATTTTTTACCAGATTATTATTCATCAAGATTTCCTACCTTATCTAGAAGACCTCCATGGCCGCTATAAATACAGCAGGCAGGCCAAGCTTTCAAGGCACCCCGCGTCACTTCGACAAAAGCATCCCAATGCATTCTAAATAGCGCTCCTAGCATTCTTTTTATTTTTCTAGGCTTTCTTAGCATTTAAATTACATCTTTGTAATTTTCTCTTTCTTATTTCAATTAAGTAAAAATGCTCTTTTTATTTAATTTCTCTTGCTTGCTTTCATCACTTGCTAGACTTGTGCGCTTCAGTACTGTCTAGGGACCTTAGGCCAAGGGTACTTTCCTACTTGGCCATCACAATCGTTTTGATAGAAGTCAGATTTCCAAACCTTGTGTATCACTCACACAAGTGACTTAGGAAATTTTGTGTTTATAAGTTTGAGTCTACCTCACAAGGCTCTGGCACGCCCGAACCATAATTACAGCAAACAATTTGGCACGCCCGGTGGGACAGCCGAGTGATGAATCATGTTCACCGAAGCATGGTTGCAATTTTACCACAACCAAATTGGTTGGTGTAATGAATCAATCAGCCAACTTCAACAAGAGATTAATCGTCTAAAAAATGATAAATCTGCTACTTACAAGGCTTTATGGGACAAGTCGTGGGATCCACAGTACCCAAATCGGCACGCCATTATAGCCCCGTATGACTTTGCCATCCATGATCTTTACGAAAAAATCTGGTGTTTTGAGGCCGATATTAAGTACTTTACCCAAGGTATCGGCCACCTTCAAGTAAGTGGAGCTGACTGTCCACCCCCCAATGGAAACTCTTTCATGTCTCGGGATGAGTTGCTAGATGGAGGTTGGAAGCAGAAACCAATCGGTTTAACAGAGTTGCAGGTTGAAGAACAAGACGAATCGGTTGCTGTTCGAGAAAGTCGTAATCGTGTCCTTGATGATATCGCTCTTCAACTTAAACTCCTAAAATTTCAACGGCCCGAGAAGGCCGATGTTACCACTCTAAATCAAGAGACCGGTGTCTCTGGTCATCTTGATTCCACGCTGTCCAAGCCACCCGGGGGGCAAGAAGATGGCGAAAAAATAATTTTTGATGGAGAGCCGAACAATCTTATTTCGGCCATCGAGCCCCTCCCTGATGTTGAAGATGAAGAAGCACCCGGGGGGCAAATTCAAGATGAGCCTTACAACTATGTTGAGGCCGAAGAAGAAGAAGAGTGTGATAGGCCGAGTGATCTCGTGTCGGCCATAGAGCCTCCTAGTGATGAGGAGGACGATGATGAAGACCCCCTAGTTGATGAAGAAATCAGTGATTTGGCGCTTGGGGGGCAAGTTTTACCAAGACCGATTGAAATTAAATCGGTCCATGAAGCTTTTGAAAATATTTCTTTGAGGAAACTCAACCTCAAGGAATTATTTAATTTTTTCGGTCTTGTTGTAATGACCGATTATTATTTTTATTTTAAGCCAATTAATTGTTTGGCTTGGATTGATCTACATCCACGTTGGCTGTGTGGATGTCACAAAAAACTTACGGTTATTTGGTGGCTATTTCTGCAACAATGGAACTATCGAGGAAGACTGAAAAGTTATTAAGACCGAAGGTAAAAATATTAATTCGGTCTAACTAATAGTGCTATTCGGACTCACAAGACCGAAAGCAAGAATAATAATAATAAATAAAGTAATGCTAGAAGGACGCTTTGGGATGCTGATCGGACATAGAGGCCGATGGTGTAACTTATTTCAAGAGTGCTTGTCAAGTGGTGGAGCCCGGTTATATGAGGTTGTTCCAAAGCAATCACATGTCTCAGTCATGCTACACAAGTAAGATATTACACAGGGAGAGCCCGATGCATTCAGTTTATTTGAAAGGGGCGTTACATGATAGCTGCAAAAATTACAATCGGTCTCATAGGCGAGACCGATACAAATTTTTACAAGGCAATCGGGCTTCAGGTAAAATATGGTCATTCAAAATTTCACTTGCTTTATTTTAAACGGCCAGGGGGTCAATTGTTTGCACCTAAAAAATACATTTTTTAAATTAAATGTTGGTAGAGGTCGATTGGGATGTTATAATCGGACTCATGAGACCGATTGTAAAATTAATGACTGATTGGTTAAGAGATCGGGCTAACCACGAGTTGATCGGGCTTACTACCGTTGCGCTAGTACTATTTCTATCGGGCTTGGACTGATCACTCTTTAATCGGGCTGGCTAATACATAAATTCGGACTTATAGACCGATTGTGTATATTGCCAAGCGTGGTAGGGCCAAGTCAGAGTGCTCGGGCTCATTCTATCGGACTAATCATTAGTTGATCGGGCATCACTGTGATCGGACTGACCAACTTTGGGTATTTATTCAGTCGGGCTAGGCCTTATTTGGCAGTGCAATGCCATCAGACTGTGTATATATCGGGCTTCCATTATGCTTGCACCATCGGGCTGCCACCTCATTTCATAGCACATATCAAAGTGAGTCGGCCACTACATAGTTGTTCCAAATTGGCAACTTATTCTGTGCAATCAGTGTTCTAATCAATTTGGGAAACGTTATCATAATATGGCAAGATAATATTTCAATATCTTGGGCGATAATGTCAGAATATTATGAGATATGGAAAGCATATCTTTTGCTTGGAAGCCAAGTCGGACGTATCAAGCCACAAAGCGGACCAAATTCAAGATAAAAATATATATACATATATGTATATATTTCGAAGATATGGTAACTATTATAAGATATGTAAATAAACTGGTATTTTTTACCAGATTATTATTCATCAAGATTTCCTACCTTATCTAGAAGACCTCCATGGCCGCTCTAAATACAGCAGGCAGGCCAAGCTTTCAAGGCACCCCGCGTCACTTCGACAAAAGCATCCCAATGCATTCTAAATAGCGCTCCTAGCATTCTTTTTATTTTTCTAGGCTTTCTTAGCATTTAAATTACATCTTTGTAATTTTCTCTTTCTTATTTCAATTAAGTAAAAATGCTCTTTTTATTTAATTTCTCTTGCTTGCTTTCATCACTTGCTAGACTTGTGCGCTTCAGTACTGTCTAGGGACCTTAGGCCAAGGGTACTTTCCTACTTGGCCATCACAATCGTTTTGATAGAAGTCAGATTTTCAAACCTTGTGTATCACTCACACAAGTGACTTAGGAAATTTTGTGTTTATAAGTTTGAGTCTACCTCACAAGGCTCTGGCACGCCCGAACCATAATTACAGCAAACAATAGTTAATGTCTAATACTTCAAAATAATAATATAAAAATTACTAAAAGCACGTAGAAAATTTGGGTTATTACATGAGAGCATGATAAATAAATAAAAATAAAAACGTGGCATTTCTATGACTGCAATCAATGATTCAGAACGGGTTAATTGCATAACAATAATCTTAGAAGGATTCCAAATTTTGAACAATTTGACAATTTTATCATCATTTTTATGTTAGAAATTCTCCAATTAAATGAAATATATTCTTAAGCAACAATCTGTGTACGAGTTAAAAATTTATGTCCAGACTCACTTCTTGTTTGTACTAGTATTCCTTATAGCCACTAAACCTTATTCTCTCTTGTTTTTCTGTGTGGTAAGTTAAGTTGTAGAAAAATCTGAGAGAATGTTAAGAGAAAAAGAGTCAATCTTTGTTTACCTCCAAATTTGTTGATATTGGCAAGGTCAGCTCTGGCTATAGGCGGGGATGGTGGTCGTCGAGGGCTCTAAATTTTGAATATTTTTTGTTCTCAGGGCTTGTTTTAAAATGACAAAAATTGTCCGAAATCTCAAACGAACTTTCAAAGGGGCCTAAAAAATGATACCTCTATGCTAAGTTTCATAGAAATTAGAAAGAAATTAAAAGAATACAGGCCTTAAAATAATAAATTTCATAAAAATTTGAAAGAAATGAGAAGAAAATAGGTCTAAAAATGATAAGTTTCATAAAAATTAGGAAAAAATTAGAAAGAAAAAAAAATGGGGTCTAAAAATGAGAGGTTTCGTAGAAATTAGGAAGAAATAAGAAGAAAATAGGCCTAAAAATAAGGCATAAAAATAAGGACTCATGCGGCCGCCTCGGGGCATGGCCTCAAGACCGACTCTGTTTGTTCTTCAGAAGGGCTCAGAAAAATATTGAATAGGGCCCAAAATAAATCTTTCCCATATAATATGTTGATCCAATTGTAATGGAGTCCACGCAAATGTTTAAAAAAATAAATAAATGTAATCTATATGCCCCATTGTGATCCAGTCTGCCTTAAATATTTTACCTAATACTTATCTATTCACTTTTTTGTTTAGCTCAATCCAAATTATTTTGTGTTAGTTCAAATTTCATAAATTATAACTAGCAATAAACTCTTACTATCAACAAAAAGTGATCATATGAATATACACGTGGAATTACAAAGAGGCAAGTTGGGGAGCAGATGTTCAAAATTCTCTATATGCAATAAAGATTATAATCACTAAACTTCCGAATTTTCAAAAATGGCCAAAACAAAACTCACAAATCAAAACTATAATATGTATGATATAAAATTTTTACCCGCAATTAATATGTATAAACAGACCCAAAAAATTTTACTTCAAGAGTATTGCCCTCAAACCTCCGTTGTCCGAAGGGGCCCATTTTTCATTGTTTGTCTAACACCCCTACGAGCATCTACAGTGGGAAGGTGGAACTTAGGCTAAATTATTGTAGGGAAAAGGAGGTACTAGCAGTGGGGAATACATAGGGCGGCACATCATGTGCTGTGAGCAATGAGGGATGACACATCATGTTTCGTGTACTTCATGCGGCACTTTTGAGCAGCACATCATGTGCCGTTTGTAAGGGGACAGCATTTCATGTGCCGTTTGTAATAGGGCGGCACATCTTATGCCGTTTCTTCCTACATTAGCCAAACTTAGTGATACCATAAATTTATTAAGTTTTACTATCCTATGCATTAGCAGAAATGGCCGCGTTATTAATGACTTTTAGATAAATTATCCTAAATTATCCTATGACCTTTCCACTGTTGATGCTCTAAGGCGCCTGGAAATTAGAGAGAGATAAGAAGACATTGGAAATTTGGAAGTAAATAATTCTAAAATAGTACAAATATATCCTTAAATATGAATACATCGAAAAAGGAGTAACTTGACTACAGTTATATCATTTTCATTTATTATTAATACTTTTTTAAAGAAGATAATCAAACAAGGTAGGAAGTACGGACTCTTTTAAAAAGTCATGTGCACTTGCACTCGTCTTGGTATGGATTGTTCTCGGATGTAGTAGGGTGTTTTTTTTTAGTTATTTTTTTGCAAAAGAAGGGACTCTAACATACTTTTAAAAACTATAAAGTCAATTTAAGAATGTTGGGAGTTAAATTACACGTCAAAAAACTAATATCGCTTATTTATACTTGTTATTTATCTTAATTGTATTTAAAAGGGTGAGGCTAAATACACCACTTTTTTTGCTAAATACATCACCTTCACTCACAAATTTTTCATCTTTTAACACTACAGGGTGGTGTATTTAGCAGAAAATGTGGTGTATTTAATCACACCCTTAAAAAATCAATACAATGTACAGTTTATACAATTATATAAGAGTATATTTGTTAATACTTTATAAAAGTACACCCCGCACCCACACCCTTGATTTTTGAAAAATTGTCGAATCCTCAGCACTCACGTCCCCGCGTGTGTATCTCTGCACGCACACTAGTGCTTCCTAAAAAACCAAAAAGTTATGTTTTCTTTCTTCTCTTCCTTGCCTATCCAGAACCCTACTTTTTCTTCCCTTCTTTTCTTTCCTCTCAACTTCTCTCAATTCAAAATGGACACCTTGAAGAATGGCCGTATCTTGTATTGTATTGAAATTCCTAAACAACACTTATGTGCAGTTCCCTCAATGCAGTTCATATCATTCCCTCTCACAGAAGTGGATCCAAATACTTAAAAACTGTTTATTTATTTTGAATCCCACTTCGGTGGGACCAACAAGCGAACAACACAAACTCTACTGAAATGCCTAATGTTTCCTGTGGCAAGGAAGATAATGGTGATCCGGTGTTTTCACGTGAATACAGTGAGCTAAGTCTAGTACTTTTTCTTTCAATGCGAGGGGGACAGGTTATTAATTGTAGTACTTTTTTTAATTCTACTTGGTACTTTTCATTTTTGTTTCTTCATTCTTCTTCATTTTTTTTTTTGGAAAAACTAACTTGTTAATAAAACAACTAAGTCATTAACTGAGGTACATACAACCTCCTAAACCATAGTTTCCAAAAAGTACTATATTCTACGCCTAAGCATCCTCGGCGGTCACTTTGTGGACAGCACTCATGTGATATTAGTAGAATTATAATTTTTTTAGTATTTTTTTAACATCACGTAAGTGCTGTCAAAGTACTGTTCATAAGGGGAGCCGAGGATCGGTGATCTGAGTTAGAGCCTTGAACTCTCTCTCTCTCTCTCTCTCTCTCTCTCTCTCTCTGTGTGTGTGTGTGTGTGTGTGTGTGAAGTGCTGAACCAGATGAAATGTTACGGGTTCCAATACAGGGCCTATAAATGTTTACGGGTTCCAAAACAGGACCTATTCTCAAATGCTACATTGCTACATAAGTTAAAGAATGGAAGATACTACAAAGTTGGCTCCATTAGGCTTGTCAATAGCTGAAATTAGAACAACTGCAATATTAGTGGTATATTTGTGGTGCATAATCAATTTTGGCGGATTCTTCATTCTACTTCTTCTTCTTCTTTTTTTTGTCTTCTTTTTTTTGTCTTTTTTTTTTTTTTATATCATTTAGTGTAATGGTCTCGTGTAAAGATCCACTGAAGGGGACAAGTTCAAACATTGATATGAGCATGACAACCAACTAGCTAAGCCGTTGGTCTCAGTTTTGGCAGAATCAAAACGTACAGCATCATGGTTGCAACTTGCAAATGCCAAGGCAGTCCAACAATTGCGATTTTGTGTGGTTGCTAGTGTTTGAGGATTTACCTTAAAAGGTCGGGTCTTTTGCCCCAATGTCTGATGGTTTTCCACCTCCATTGAAATAAGGAAAAAGAACTAAAATAAAATAAAATTGGCCAACCATTGCTAACAAACATTTAGGCTCTGTTTGGTTCATGGATTTTGTGAGGAAAAAGAAATAAAACCAAAGGTAAAATATTTTTCTTCTTCTGGTTACTTGGAAAAACAGAGAGAAAAATAAGAAGAAAAAGAAAATAGAGTAAAATAATACAGTATTAAAATTTTAAAATTTTGTGAGCTAATTTTTCTCCTATTTCCTTGATTTACTATTGTATTACGGAAAATTATACTTTCTCGTGTTATCTAAGCTGTGAGAAAAACTTTTAACACTTTTTTTGTTCCATGGATTTAGTGAAGGAAATGAAAAAAAATATATATATAGAAGATTCGTTTGGGTAATAAATTAAAAGATAAGAGAATTTAGAAGGGAAAAAATAAATAAATTGAGAAATACATTAGACATTTCCCATTCCTTATTCCTTACGATACTATTATGTTATGGATTTTTATTTATTTATTTTTATCTTTAACGTTATTTAAGAATGAAGAAAAACAAAAGTAAAACACTAAGAACTTAGTTTTCCATCTTATTTACCATTCATTTTTTCTTTTACTTCTCTAAAACCGCAAACCAAATGGAGTCTAGACTTTGTTTAGTTCATGGACTACGTAAGAGACAAGAAAAGGGGAAAGGAAAAGGAAAACTACTTTCCACTTGTTTTCCCTTGTGTTTTGCATCACGCTTTACTAACATTAAAAATAATTTTTTTAAACAATGTAATTGTTATATGTATACATAAATAAATGAACAAAAATGATTCTCACACATTCAAAATGTTTAATTTATTTCTCAACTTGTCCTCTCTCTTCTCTTTTTTTTTCCCCCTACTTTTCTCATTGTTTTCCTAACTAACAAAACGAAGGAGAATGTTTTCCCTTATATTTTATTTTCTTTTACTTCTCTAAATCCGCAAATCAAACAGAGTCTAAGAGAAAGAAATATTAGTCACTAAATCCGTAAACCAAGCAGAGCTTACACCGACAAAGAACATTTTTGCTTTGAATTCAAATGCAGATGTCACAGGATTAACATGCTTTTTTCTACAAACTCATAAATGCGATATAGAAAGTTGCAGATTCTCTTCACTGAGCTTTTACCATCGTTTCTGAACATTTGAATAAATGTACCAACTTCCTTTTTGCTGTTTGGTTGTTGGCAAATTCAATGCCATCTTCTCCAAACCTATAACAGACATGTCATAACATTTTATTTATATGTATATATATATGTGTGTGTGTGTGTGTGTGTGTGTGTGTGTGTAGCTATGCATTAAGAGGATATTCTCACAGTATGTATATGCTATCTCCTCTTCTTTCTAGTTCTGCATCCTATATCCATATCTTTGCATTGCACTAGTCCATTCTAAATCAGATTTCTTCATTAGAAGTTTTACTAAGTGCATTCTAAATCAGATTTTTTTCATTAGAAGTTTTACTTGCTCTCTCTCTCTCTCTCTCTCTCTCTCTCTCTCTCTCTCTCTCTCTCTCCTGGACTCATGGTTGTGTACTCCTCATAGTTATGGTTCAAACCTCATTCCATACCAAGATTCAGGTACATATATATTAGTACCACAAGCCGAGATATTGCTACGGTTCAATGAGAAAGCAACGCTCTAAAAAGTTTAGAACCATGTTTTTTGATTGAGCCGTGCCAATATCACGGCTATATGTATAATACACACAGATATATCATATATGCATATCTATATAATGAGTCAAGCTCCAGTGCGCACCGGTTAAGCTCACTGGGTGAGCGCACTGGGCTTTTAAGCTTAAAAAAACCGCGAGCCACTCCACTGACCCACGCCCCGTCCCACTGACCAGCGATTTTTTTGGATGCAAGCCCAGTGCACTTCCCCAGTGTGCATTGAAGCCGGACTATATATATATATATATACACGGTCTGGCTCTAGGGTGAACCGGGTAGGTGAACATACACGGTCGACCGGGTCACTTAGAATTGGGTTAAAATGATTTGGGGAGAAACAAAAAACTCACAGCTCTCTCTCTCTCTCTCTCTCTCTCTCTCTCTCTCTCTCTCTGCCACCGCCAGGTCGCCGCTGCCACAGTTGCAGCTCCGGATAGTTGTGCACTTTCGGATCAAATATCTGAGGGGAGACATGAAATTTGTGATCTGGTCCAATCAATGAATCTAAGGGGAGACCCAATACATGAAATTTGTGACCCAATTCATGAAGTTCCAGCAAGTGATCTGGTCCAATCAATGAATCTACAGAAGAGGAAGAGTACTTTGTCGAACCAATTCATATTACAAAGAAAGCCATGTATTTCTAGTACAGAGTATCTTTTATAATTTGTGAAATTTGTGCTAGAACCCATTTTATTTGTGCAGATGAGAACTTCTCATGAACTTCTACAACATACAAGTTTACCCTTTTATTTTCCTTCTCCCTCTTATTCCAAACTACATTAATACCATACTTCACTTCTGCAATGATAGGGATAAGAAACCCAATTTTAAGTTTGCAAATGTAAGTAAACAGAATGATGAAGATGGACTGATCAGAGAAATGAAAATTTTGTATTAAAATATCTAGTAGAATCAAGGCAAGAAAACTTTACAAGCCCTAATCCATGTGGCTGCAATCATCAAAATATCCAAGGAATTTTTTTTTTAGATCGAGACAGTGAGACAGATGAGGGGATCGAGAGAGTGAGAGAGTGAGATCCGATGTTACCTGGAGAGACAGAGAGAGAGAGAGAGAGAGAGAGAGAGACAGAGAGGCCGGAGCTGCGACTGTGGCGACGACGACGACCTGGCGGAGAGAGAGAGCGCACAGTGAGTTTTTTGTTTCCCCCAAATTGTTTTAACCCAATTTTAAGTGGCCCGGGTCGACCCATGTTCATCGGGTTTGTTCACCTACCCAGTTCACCCTAGAACCGGACCATATATATACATGTATATATGCAGTTGCTGCAGTTTATTTATATTGGTTGAGGTTTGTTTACAAGTCTCTGTGTAAAGAAAGTAAAGTTTCATTTGCAAAAATCAGTAGCACACAATGCAATAATTAACCTGATTTTTGACTGATTTGTGCTTTCTATTTCTTTTTTTCTTTTTTCTTTTTTAATCCAATTTCTTGTGCAGCAGGTATACATTGGAGAAACTCCAGAATTTTGTGGACTGTCACAACCATGTTCTTGTTCTGGGATCAACACAAGGCCATGTCTTTGCACATCAACAAGACTAACAATTTCTAATTGAAGTGTGTTCCTAACCATTTAGTCTCTGTTTGGTCTGCAGATTTAAAAAAGGAAAAGGAGCGGCCCATTGTGTTTTCTCCATTCTTAAATGAAATTAAAAATTAAAATCCCTTTATATATATATATATATATACCTGTAACTTGAGAAAAAGGGAGGGAAGTGGCTTATAAACTTGAAAACTTTTAATCTATTTCTAGTTATATTTTCTTTTCTTTGCTATTTTTCTCACTAGTTTTCTTATTAACCAAACAAGGCAATTAGTGTTGACGGCAATGCTATAAATTATTGTTTTTTGTGCACTAGTAGGCAAGGATGGATACAAATATTTATAAATACATTCCACCTTTTTGACAAGTGCCTTGGTTGGATGCCTGTCTCTATCTTCTTGAAAACATCATTTTAGGTTGTTCTCAAAAGGGCAAGGCTACAGAAAACATGTTTATGTGGGCGACTGCGTTGCCATAGTTGAATGGTGTGTGTTTGGGATTTTTAAGGCAACGTTTAAGACATACGACGGTTTAAATCGTAAAAAAGGGGAGAGAAAACTGTTCTTCTTTAGCCTTGCTCTTCTTAAAAAACTAAAACCGCACTTTTAACATAATTCTTGTGCATTATAAGGCTATAGAAAACATGTTTACGTGGGCGACTGCGTTGCCATAGTTGAATGATGTATGTTTGGGATTTTTAAGGCGATGTTTAAGACGTACAAGGTTTACATCGTTTAAAAAAAAAACACTATTCTTCTTTAGCCTTGCTCTTCCGCACTTTTAACATAATTCTTGTGCATTATAGCAATTATCTTGTGCTTTTATTAAAGAACATTTTATATTTCCACTTTACGTCAAGCTTTAAACAGCTAAAATCCTAAAACAGAGACAAATGAACCATAATTCGACTGCAGAATATTCCATTAAAACTCCGTTTGGTTTGATTTTGAAATAGAATAGAATTGTAATGAATTCTTGATAAATCCGATCACTTTTGGTCGGATTTATAAATCTCTTAAAACAAGAATTGGGTAGTATTGTGTAGAATTGAATTCTAGTTTTAGGGCAAACCAAACACCAAAATTGCCACAAACAAGAATAGCAAATCAATTCTTTTCTTGTTTGTGGCAAACCAAATGGACTGTAAAACCCAATATTCAGTCAATGAGACATCCAACTACACAGAACACAAATGAACATGCATATGATAATAGTAACGAGTCTTTACCAGTTTGGAGGTACCAATGTGAGGTCTTCGGTATGAATCTGGTTCTTCTTCCCAGAGGGGCTGCTGAGTCCACTGATGAACAGAAGAATCCCAAACTTCGCTGCATTTTTTAATCCATATTTAGCATCAATTTAGACCAAACCAAGGCGTATATTAATCCAGTGCACCCGGATATTTCTAGAAGGCTGAAGAATCAACAGCGTGCTTATTCTACTTTTTTAGTCAAGTAAAACAAGGTCTCTAATATAATTTTAAAAAAATTGGGGTCAATCTACGAATGCTAAGAGTGCAATTACATGTTAAAAGGCTATTGTTGCTCATGTAGCCTTTTGACCTGCTTACAAAAAAAAAAATCAACGCAACATAGTACTGGATTTTGTCTGTGCAGTTGCATAGAAGTATATTTTTCCTATTTTTTATACAAGTACAACACTGCAACCACATCCTATCTATTTGAAAAGTTGATGAATCCCCGCACCCACAGTAGTGCCTCCTAGGATGCAACACAGAACTCAAAACGAGACATGAATATACATGTGTTGATATGTAAAGATGTGTCTGTGTGCCCGCACGCGTTTAAGAGTTAACTTTGGTCATTACTCGACTTGAAATAACAAGGTTGAATATGTCTATAATCTATTTGATAATCAACTTTAGCGATTGATTATGACTCATGAGCAAGAGATGGTTTCACAGTGCTTTTATTGCTCAGGAATCATCTAGGTTTTTTTTTTTTTTTCAGATATTTTGTACCAGAAATGTCATTACCAGCATCAAAATGATTTTGAAGATGTGTCTCGTTACATAGGGAAGAAGCTATACGATACCCACTAGCTGCACTATTCCTATGGTGAAAAGCTTGTCACAAGCTTTCATGTCTACTACTAGTGAATACCCGACTCCATGAATTATGGTAGCGCAGGTTGACTACCAGAAGTTCACTGTCCAAGACACAATAATGAGAAATCTTTTGACATTTTAAACATGAACCACCACAAGAGTTGAACCATAAAACTTCAGAAAAGAAAAAAAGAAAAGAAAGGAAACACTTGCTTCGCATTAATGCAGAACAAGGGAGCAGTAAAGCTCAGTCGAATCAATTTTACTCATGTATGGAGCAAAAGGAAGCTAAAAGGTCCCACAAACATTACAACTTACTACGCAACTCGAAGGTCAATTATAGACCAGGACCGACTGAAATCTAAAATGTGAAGTACATGTCTCTATATGTTGTCGATAACTATGTAAGTAAAGGAATCATATGAAGGGAACGTCCTCATTATATTTCAAACCAACTTATTACACAGCTCCAAGGCCATGGCCCCCTATTTGAGGCCTCACTTGTTCCTTGAGTTAACATTCTTTTTTTTTTTTCTTTGATAGGCAAAACAACAAATTCAACATTCTGGCACTACACACACAATATGTACCGGTTTATGTATTGAGGATCGTATTGATCTGCCTGCTAGCTTAAGGGTATCCTTCCTCAGTGTGGAAAAACCGCTGCCCTTGTCTTAATAGATAGCTCTCAACAAAGCATCGTTGTTGCCTATCAGGGCCTTTCACCCACAATCTGCAGCAACGAGTTACATCGCCAACTCTAGTGTACACTGTACGCAGCAGAAATATATTGTGTACATACACACACGGATAAGAGTTTCTTTTTTGTATAACAAACCAATTGGCAGCTGATGTCAAAATCAAAATTTGAATATAGGGAATAAGATGAAATTGTAGATTAGAAAATTCTACCAAGGAAATGTTTTCAAAAGATAAATATTACGAAGAAGTATTACTATACTATACTATACAGGTACCCGTGTGAATTTCCAAACAGGGACGGATGCAGAAATTTTGAGGTTGGGGGCTTAGTAGGGGCAAAACCAGAAAGTTGCACCTCAAGGTGGCGAGTTTGTGGGGGTTCGGGGACAGCGCACCCAAGGCGAAATTTTTTTGGGTCTATTCATATCTATGTTCTTGTAATGATATAAGCTAAAGCTATAACACAAAAACGCAAGTAACATTCTCCCATACAACCAACTACTTTGGTTATATGACACAAACATCAAAGTTACAACACTTTGGGACCTGGTACTACCAGTATAAAATTGTTACTAACAAATGTTACTACCCAATGACACATTGCTATTACCAAATGGAAAATCAGACGAGCTACTATTAACGGGCACCAAATACAAAACAAAATAACACCGTGTTACTACGAATTGAGACAAAGAAATTAAATATATCATACAACCAAGGATCAAAATTTCGTTTCGGTCTATTGTTTCGGTCTACCCAGAAACGGAAACGTTTCGTAAACATTTCGGAAGCATGTGGAAACAGTGGAAAAAATTGGAAACATTGAGAAACATGGGGAAACATAACTTCAAACTTAACTATATGCGTGTATAAAACTAATAATTGATTAATTGAACGTTTGAGAGGTCTATATATGTAGTGATGCATTAAAAATGTGTAGTTCAAATTGAAAATACATG
Organism: Hydrangea macrophylla; assembly: GCA_033977485.1. Classification (NCBI taxonomy): domain Eukaryota; kingdom Viridiplantae; phylum Streptophyta; class Magnoliopsida; order Cornales; family Hydrangeaceae; genus Hydrangea; species Hydrangea macrophylla. The sequence continues at coordinate 109,321,741 of CM066988.1, read as the reverse complement.
AGGATTAAGTTGTCAATCTATTGTTAAACACTTCATAGAATCCACAAAACACTTCATAGAATGCAAAAGATACATATAAGTACATAGTAAGCTAATAAGCCATCTCTAAAATAAAATGGTTGTTCATATGACAAGTACACAATCACATGATTATCTCGATGGAAACAAGTATGTTTCGTTGGAAGCAAATGAAACGATGCGAAATCATAGGTTTGTTTCGATGGAAACAAAAGAAACAAAGTCGTTTTGATGGAATCCATGGAATTTCGAGATTCCATGGCTGTTTCGTTTCCATGACCTAGGAAACGGAAAGGTTTTGGTCGTTTCGATGGAAACAGAAGGAAATTTTGATCCTTGCATACAACCAACATTACTTGGTTGTATTGTAGCATTTATCAAAACTCAAATACTAATGAAATAGGGATGATTTGAAAGATTTCTGACATTTGGTAGTGATATTGATGATATAATGATGTTTTTTTTATAACAATCGTGTTATGCTTATGGTCCTTGTGAATGATTTTTAATAGTGAAACAATCTTGCTATGGATGGATTTTTAATGTTGATCTTTAATAGTAAAACAATCACATTATAATACTAATTAATGGTTCTTGTTATGTGACTATTTGGACTTGTTTTTTATTACCATTATATAATTAATTTTAAAAGTAATATTTTATTCGTCGTACCCTAGCTGTACCCGTACCTAACATTTTTAGGATTTATCGTACCCCCATACCCGTGTCGTTTCGTACTCGTGTCCCGTATCCGTGCTACATAGCTGATAATACTTCATTGAACCCTACTATAGTCACCAAGCTAGGTTTTGGAAAAACATCTTCCTTTGGAAGAAATCATTGATAGCATTTCAAAACTGTAGTTATACGCCTTAACAAGTGGGCTTACCACAAACTGGTCTCATTTCGTCAACATGCTCTAATATATCCAATAAATCAGGCTCCCAATCAAACATTCCATTTGCATACTTATGCAGCACGTTTCTGAGGTTAAAAATACCAAAATTAGCAATATCAACAAAGCCGTAGTAAACACCCATATTATCATTGGAGACGGATAGAATGTCCTATTAGGCACCAACTTGAGCTAGTTTTTTCAATAATTAAATTGTAAACAAAGCTGCAACTTCTTCCAACTCAAAAAAAAAAAGTATGAACCCAGAAATTAGAGCTAACTGATTCAGTTCATGCAACCATCAGAGGCTTGGAAACCTATTCAAAATTAATTAGAAAAACGAAGCGAGAACTTACTATAAAAGTAGATAAGTCGTCCCAAATAACATAGATTAGAACTGTCTACATCACCAAATTTCCAGTACTCCAAGATCAGTAGTTCACGGTATCTGACAATGTTAAGAAGTCAAGAAACCTTCAGAAACAAAACAAGACAAGTTAACTAAAAGATGTTTTAGATAACTATTGACTCGCCAATTACTCCACTAGCTTATGCTTAAGTTGTTAGTGAGAGAATGGCCCAACAATATGTATCAAACTTCAACACCCTCCCTCACGTGCACCCCCGTCTCGCGTGCAGAGAGCCAACAAACTAAACTCCATCACAATGGAAACACATAACAAAGTGCAACTATGCACACCAAACCGGGGATGGAGACTCGAACTTGAGAACTTCCACAAACAAGGGCCTGATGCATGTTAAGTGACAAGTAACTCCAAAAGATTAAGCTTACGTTGTTCAAGAATGGACCCAACAATGTATATCAATCTACAACAACAACGATGCTTCCTTTCACAATAGTACGAGACTGGGACTTCATGCAGCCAACATATAAGCACGGTTTGTCATGGTGACAAACTAACGTCACTGCCAGTAATGTTTCAGTAAATGAAGAGTCAATGAACTAAGAAAAACAAAAGAATTACACATTTATACAAGAAGACTGCTGAGGACAGGTCTGCTTCATTTAAAAGTCGTTTTAAATGAATACTTATTCTCACCAACAATTTGAATAAAGAAAAAGGTTCTGTTCAATGCAAGCTTGAGATAAGCATTTTAAATTGTGTCCCTCACAAACTAAAGTTTCAAGAACCATCTCAAGTTCAAGAGTGCAGGTTCAAACAAATTTAAGAAGTACAACTTAGAGATGATGGTACTGGCCAGTACATCTTAGCATGTTATATAGCAATTCTCCTATCTCAAACCATACGATCAATGAAACTCTCCCCAAACATCTGGCAGCTTCCTGATGGTCTTACTGTCAATTTTTTTTTTTAAACGAATCTCCACTGAAGTGCTAAACGAGGGAGTTAGGATCATCCATTTACTGGAATTGGGTTTAGAGCCCATTCGTAGGAGCTATGAAAGAAGTAGGCTTGCAGCATGGAGATGAGATACACATCTACCATTACATATATCTATAATATATATAAGTGCACCGATGACCTTAAGTGTTTTGAACTTTTATCAATCGGTGCACTTTTGCTTAACTAATTTTTTTTAGAGTTGTAATAAGTTTAGTTTGCCACTTTTTTTTGGTCCGTCTATAAGAATCGTACAATAATACAACTTAATAAAAACATTTAAAGTAATTTTTTTTAATCCAACGTGAATGAATGCTGGATTAAGTCTACATAGAGTCATAGATAGTAAGAATTCCTTTTAGGATGTACTGCCTATGGATGGGTCCCCAAAAGAAAGGGATTAAAAAAAAAAAGGCAATAGAAACGTCAGCCACAAAGAGTGCGCTTACCAATTTGGGAGTCAGTTTTAACTCTTAAAGAATTTTACATTAATGTCAATTAGTTCACTTGAACTAAACATAATAAATCATGAGAACCCAACAAAAAAATAGTAATAATAATTAATAAATAAATAAACATTTTATAGGACATTACGTGGGGAAAGAATTATGCCATTAGCACATAAAAATAAAAAAATCATTGAGCATACCATATAATACAATATAATATATAAAGGTAAAGATAATGAACAAACTTAGGGTGCGTCTGATAAAACTGAAAATTAAGTACTGAAAATTAAGTGCTAAATTTAAATACTGAAAATTTTAAGTGATTTGTATTTGCAATACTGAAAACAGTGTTTCAAGAACTAAAATAGACTGCATTCAGTGATTATTTTCAGTAGAAAATTTTCACTTAATGTTTTTAGTGAATTTTTGGCTGCTTTTTCAATTAAGTGGTACATTATCAAACGCACTGAAAAAAATTAAGTGCTGAAAATTTTCATTTTCACCACTTAAATGGGTTATCAAACACACCCTTAATTGAAGATTTTTAAAAAATGAACAGAGCTATTACCATATAAGGTTTGACTAAGTGAAACAAAAAAAAAGAGTATATTTGTATGTAAAATCAATTCGGTAGATAAGATATTTATTTGGGTAAAAGTTTAAAAAAATTGAGGACCATAGTTTAAAATAATCAAGTCATTATTTATAAATTTTAAAAATGAAGAAACTTAAAAATGACATATTTAGTAAAATTCCAAGAGTCAACTATGACATTTTTTTCAAATACCCCTCTCAACTATAAATCTTAATAAATTGACCCCCTCAACTATTATGATTTTTCACTAAAACCCATTCCCATTCTATTAGGATGTCGTCCAAAAAAAATATATATATATACTTTTGTATAATGTTATTAACACATGATGGAAAAGTGTTAACAACATAACATTTTGGCCTCTTCTTGGAGTCGTTGAAAATTTTAAAACAAAATTGCCTAAAATTTGAATACAACAAAGGGCAAGTATGTGTGCAACAAAGAATTTTGTCCTAAATTTCCAAGTTCCAACGGCTCCAATGAGGGATAAATAAATATCATTATATTCCTCTTAACCATTCATAACTCTATTTGACTTGGTTCAGTTTTATACCCTTATATTCTTGTACATGCTGCAGGGATTTCCTATTTTTTTTTTTTTTTTCGCTTTTCCTTTCTTTGTCCATGTTGCCTTTTGTTGAGAATAATTTTTAAATCGTAATATCATCTGATCAAGCTCAAAGGAGAGATAAATAAATATCATGTTGTTAATATTTTATATCATATAGTGCTCACATAATACAAAAGTAACAAAATGTTATGTTTTGGGATGGAGTTGTAACACTATTCTATTGTCTGGCAATATTTGAACTATTTTTTAGGAGGCATATGAAGGTCAAATTGAGAAGAAAAATAATAGTAAAAGGGGTCAATTTATTGAATTTTTAGTTTATGTGGTGTATTGTTAGTGAAAAAAGGCAATACATGAGGGGGTGGGGGATCCATATAATTTACCTACTTTTTTGGCTCACTATTCTATTGTCTAGCAATTTTTTTTTTCTTCAAGAAAAAACATTCTACCTAAGTGTTACTTTTTTTTAGAAGATCGGTTGAAGTCTTATTACTCACGATCACTATATACTACATACAACTGTTTCAGTATAATCACCTAAGAATCCTCCTCAATCAAGTACTTTTGTGGATACATTTATCCAATTAAAGGTGTTATATTAACAACAGGACTCAATAAATCCTATTTAAGAGTGGTCTCCTACTTTATTTAAACTGTATTACTTTTATGTTCTTCTTACTTTCGGTACAATAGGTCTTAAAATCAAACACTGGGTATGTTTAATTACCCAATTAATTAAGTACTGAACGGCCAGGCTCTAGAGTGAACAAGGTAGAGTGAACATATGTTCACTGGGTATATTCACTCTACCCTGTTCATTCTAGAGCCTGACCGAAGTACTGAAAATGAAAAAAATTAACACTTATTTCTTTTCAGTGCGTTTGATAATGTATCACTTAATTGAAAAAACAACGAAAAATCCACTGAAAACTTTGAGTGAAATTTTTTTACTGAAAATAATCACTGATTATAGTCTATTTCAGTATTTGAAACACTGTTTTCAGTACTGCAAATTCAATCACTTCAAATTTTTAGTACTTAAAAGTCAGCACTTAATTTTTAGTTTTCACGGACCAGATGATGTATACACACGAATAACAAAAGTATTATATACATATTCAACGTTGAAGTGTTTTCCCTTAATAAGTGTTACCGGTCAATTACACTTAAGGAATATATCGTTTTTGTTATTTTACAAATCCTATGTTCATTTCAAAAGTTGGTCCGTTTGCACTAATTTAACAATTTATTTTACTCTTTCGAATGTGCAAAATAGAAGTAATCAATACTTCAACTTCTTATTATTTGAATCTTATGTAATTTTTGGGCTTTTTTTTTTTTGAATGTTGGCTCTTTCTGCCTTATAATTTAACTAATCATATTCGAGTTATTTTTCTTTATAATATAATAAGCTAAAAGATATTAGATTTTTTTTTTGTTTCGCATAACGATTAAACAAAATTTATTATTACTGCCTTTATGTTAAAGAACTTATATTTTTTGAACATTTACAATGCAGTGAAAATGTCTCTTGAGAACATGTCCACATCAACAACAATGCTCATTAATTCACTTAAAATATTCCAAAAAATATGGACCATGCATCAAGGTGATGGTGATTCAGCAAGGAAGTGTTGAACAATACAAACAAAAAAGGAAAAATTCAATAAGTAGCCGTGGTTGACGATGCAGTAAGTAACAATACAATAAGTTTTAGATTGTCAAAGTGTTTAGAATAAATAACTAATATTTTTTATTCACCTAATGAATACAGGGGACTAAAGTGCAAGCCATAATATTTGACGAGCTATTTGAAAATTTTGAAGTGTTAAGAAAGCCAGTCCAAATTTTGATCCCTTCAAAAAGATTCAAAACACATTCAATAAACAAACTACAATAGGTATATTAATTTTATTCTATAATCACAGTACGGTCTAATATGAGCACATGGTTTACATAAATTGACAACTTAAAGCGTTATAAATTGCAAATATCTTAGGGATCATCAGCAAGGTTGAATCAAGTCATGTGATCACAAAAGGAAGTGGTGAAGTAACTCAGAAAAGAGAAATTATTGTACAAAACGAGTAAGTTTCAAATGGATAATTAAAAAGAATTTACCTTAATACACATTTAAATCGTTTACATAACTTATGTTGCAGGCTTGCAGCATACCTATGGAGTGATTTGGCAATTAACGATGTATAAATATTCGAGGAGTTAGTCGCTCAACAGCCAATTATAGCAATTTTAAGAATAAAATGAACAAAGGTAAATCTACAATGATATATAACAAATATCTATACGTATATACACGTGTACATAAGTTGTATTGATGCTCATAGATATATGGTAAAAACAAATCTAAAGTGTTGTCCTACTGCAGGTGAATTCCAAATTTTAACTTCATTCCAATCGAGCATAGAACTGCATCCAGCTAGAATAGAAGTTGACGAACTAAAAAAATGGTTATGTATTATAACTCTAATCATTCATCTTAGTGAGGGGTGATTATCAGTAGAGACGTGAATTATTTCAAATAATTCATGTTCTCATTGTACAAGTTAGGTCACAACTCACTCTTTTGCGTATTGGATGATCGAGATGGTCAAGTTTGTGTTTAATATATATGCATGTTTGGTTATACAAAATTTGCTAAATTTCAAAGTTCAATCTTTATATATATGCTTTAACTTTTCTCGATAACAATTCAGGTTGAAATCTTCCAAAAAAATTGGAATATCAAAATAATTTGCAAGAAGTCAATTAGATGAGCTATTATTTAACCCACCATCTTTACAAAAGTTAATGTTACCATAACTTCACAAAACTAAGGGGTCGTTTGATAAAACTGAAAATTAAGTGCTGAATTTTAAGTACTGAATACATTAAGTGATTGCATTTATAATACTAAAATCAGTGTTTCAAGTACTGAAATAGACTGCATTCCGTGAATGTTTTCAGTAGAAAACTTTCACCTAAAGTTTTCAGTGAATTTTTTGCTGCTTTTTCAATTAAGTGATACATTATCAAATGCACTGAAAAGAATAAGTTCTGAAAGTTTTCATTTTCAACACTTAATTGGGTTATCAAACACACCCTAAGTATAGATTTCAATTACTTTAACACTAACATTTTTTAATAAAAAAAATACCAAATAGGTTGTATTGCTTTCAAGCAACCGTTGAAAGAATGTACAAAGACCATCCATCATATGATGCGTGCAAAGCATGCAATAAGAAAAATAATTAATCATGATTGAAGATGGAAGAGAATTCATAACCTGCAAAAAGATCAATGCAAAACATAGTCTAAGGTAACATAAATACTCCTATTAATTAAACAATACGTCTCCTAATATTGTTACTTCTTCGCCATAATACTAAACTTTGTTTCTTATTAACGGGATAAATAAAATAAATATTGTTCTATTTGAGGTGGCAACACAAATTTCAAGAGGATGTTCAGTCTCAGAATATATAGATTCCATAAATGTGGCACGCGTTGCAATGTTTTCACAACAAATTTTGTATTGTTTTATGAATTGTAGTTTACATATCTAATTAAAATTTTACTACAAACACAGGGATGTGAAAGGTCCAAGTTTTATAGAAATTTATGCTCATGCAAATTACAAGAACACAAATTCTACTTCCACTCACAAACAGCACAGATTCTCAAAAGGAATCATTGTTCAATCACTTGAATGTGTGGAAGACAGTGGTCCTATTATTATTGAAGACGATGAAAATATCGAAACTTACAAGAAAAGAAAACGAAACTCAAAAAAGGGTGATGGAAAGAGGAAACGTGTCGCGAAGAAGACAATCAAAATAGAAAAAGGAATAAGTTTTGAACATATATATATATATGAAAATATTTTATTATAGTTTTAGAGTTTCTTTACTAGAGGATGTTTACAAGTTTATGTTTGAATGAACCACTAGCTTATAATTATTTCTTTTATGAGGATGCTATCTTTTATGCTTATTCCTTACACTCATTTAATAATCAATCAACTAAACTTATAACAACTAACATAGTAATTTTGCTAGGTCGTGATGTTCTCATCCCAAACTATTTTCAAGGTTAAAGATATTTATGAATGTGTACCATCCACGTGCAACGCACGTGTTGTATGACTAGTATATATATATATATATATGTACACACACGAGCGCGCACGTGTGTGTGTGTGAGTGTTTATAGTGGCTCTAGAGAACAGAAAGATAGAGACCGAGACTCAGATAAAAGCTAGAGATTCTTGAGAGAGAAAGAAAAAGAAGAGAACTGAACCTAAAAATCTGAAATATGAGTTGGGTACGTAACTGTTCTCAGTCAGTTTTGAGGGGGCTCAGACTTTGAACGCCCAAAAATCTGATACCTAACAATGTACATATCAGTGTGACCATTACTACTATGGTGTGGCAGTCAAAGGTCCCTTTAACTTTGTCATGAACTCTAAAAATAGAGAAAGAGAAAGAGTGACGGAAGGAAATCGACCGTTGACCTCTCAGTAAACATTAATATAAATAAATATATACGTACACGTATACGTCTAAATGGCTTGGCTCTAGAGAACAGAAAGATAGATACCAAGACTCGGAAAAAGGAATTCACACACGTTGGAACAGAACTTTCTTTACGGTGAGCATTTCTATAGTTTCTAAGTTCTAAAACTCATCCCTAATATTCCGTTTATTCAATTTAATTTTGGAACTTATTAACTCTACGCCTAATCATCTTATCCCTGCGTCAAACTGATCAATATGTTTAATCCTTACACTTGTTTGAACATTATACTTCATTCCTAGTTAACCTAGGCTTGGTTTGGCCCCCATTTTGGTGCTTCTTCTTTTTTATAGCACAATTTCATGTTAATTCATTTGATATCTGGTTTATGAGCTTAGCAAAAATTGAACTTAGGGCTTTTTTGGGGGGAGCTTTTAAAAGCTCTAAAATGGAGCTTTTAAAAGCTCAAGGTTGCTTTTTGGTTTCATGATGTTTTTTCGAAGAGTAATGTGTCACTTGTACAAAATTATCAAACAACTTAACAATAAATTTCATAAGCTACTTTTAAAAAGCCACGTGGGGGCCAAACTAAGCCTTAATCATAAATATAATTCCTAGACTAACAATAATGGGGTATCTGATCCCTGATAAAAGCCTAGTGGACAAATCATAAAATATTTTCTTTCAGCAATTATATATAGTTTACTTTCCATAATTGTCTTTCATTTGGAGTACAAGACAGCACTACACAAACAAACCTGTTCGCAATAGCTCAGAGTCACATATTCCAAATTAGTAATTAGGCATTGATTTTCGATGATGCAGATAAAAATGGACTTTTCGGTTTTTGTAGTTAACATTATTGAATGGAACCACATCTAGAAATGAGCAATCCAAAAGTTATTTTGCATGCTGGGAGAATAACAGGCACAGTTTTTTTGGATTAACCACTAGGAGTAGGTAGCGGGAATCTATTCACGGTTCGGACACCCTTGAGAAGAGACAAGGTTATCTCTCTCTCTCTCTCTCTCTCTCTCTCTCTATATATATATATATATATATATAGAACAGTTCTCTAAAGAGGGCGCCCTCTCTTTATAAAAGAGAGGGCCTCTGTTTTAACCGTCAGATCGTGTTTTCATTAAGGGCAGTGTTATTATTTCACAGTTTTTTAATACGATCCGAAGGCCAAAATAGAAGCCCTCTCTTTAATAAAGAGAGGGCGCCCTCCTTAGAGCCTGACTATATACATATATACATGTTCCTATTAGGTACTATTGCTTTTGAAATTTTGTCCACGGTATATAGTAGATTATCTTTTCTCATTTCTGGACGTAAGCAACATTTAAGGACTACATTACATATCATGTTCTCGTACGTTATTCAATGATGAGTTTAGCACTTACATCTCTTTGTGGGAGCCTTTCTTGCTAGTGTAACACGTAGAATTAATGGTATGATACCAGACAGAAACCATGGCTATAACCCACCTATTAGATAGGTAGATTCTTACAAAGGAAAAAAAAAATGATTATCTTCAGTATTTTCTCCAGACAAAGATATCAAAGTAAAAATGGAAATAAATCATTTACAGTAAAAAGCTACCCAGAAAATCAAGATTGTCTTTTACCTATTTACATGGAAGTCGTCGTCAACTTTGAGATAAAAATCTGCATCCCATACAGCAAAAGCAGTAGTAAAATATGTCTTTGTCTTGGCTTATAATTCTTGGTAGCCTCATGTTACTGCTCACATAAACAAAGAGTCAAAGACACATTCAGTGCTTATTAGATACCTTCAGCTCCAACTCCCAGTCATTGTTCATGCTATAAAAATAGTTACGTCCAACAAACTAAAAACAATTGGAATATGAATTAAGAAAGAAACTCCATTCACTAGCCTCTAAGGAGTTGCATGCTTTCTATCTTCTGCTTCATTAGCTTTATTAAGAATCCCATAGACAACGTAAATATGTTGCAAGAATGAAGTTGATGGTATAAACAATAACTTGATAAACAGTTTAGCTGAAGGAGGCACAAAAACCATTTATCAACCATTACTATGTATTTCCGTAACGCTTCAACTATGACTTGTCCCCATACAACAAAACTATATAGAATGATTCCATCGATGTCATCCTTCACCTCTTTTTGCCCTTCAACTTATATTTCTAAAGAAAAATAAACACTAGAATCAGAAGACAAGACAGACTTGCCTTTAGGCTATGTTTGGCTCATGGATTTCGTGAGTGAAAAGAAAAATGAAAGGAAAACTAGTTCCCTCGTGTGTTTCCCTAGATTTTTCCTTCATGCTTAAATTACATTAAAAATTAGTAACTTTTTCTAAAATATAATTATAAGTTAATAATATATGAATAAAGGAAGGGAAATGACTCACAACATTCAAAATGTTTAATTTCTTACTCAACTTATTCTGTTTTCTTTCCTATTTTCCTCGTCAATTTCCATATATTAACCAAACAAAAGAAAAGGTTTTCCTCACTAAATCCGAGAACCAAACAAAGGCTCAAGAATCCAGTCTCTAAGACATCTTAAAATCTACATAACTTATCATATTTTCTCGTAGAAACATGTGGAAGCAAAGAAATTGCAATCAGAGCTTTATAGAGCGATTAGTCTCAGTTTGATGAAACGAAGAAAGAAGTCCTAAAAGTTCAACTTCGGAGATAATGAGTACAGCAGTTAGAAATGACATATTATATCCTAAAAGGTCTTCATAAGTTCTTAGTGAAGAGTGAGAAAGTCATTTTTTGAAAAGATAAATTACTATTGAAGAGAAGAAATACCTCAATGCTGAAAAACCGAAGCCTTGAGTGTTGGGCTGACTGAGTGGCCCTAACTCAGCTCTATATTGCAAGATATGGCAAATCATACTACCATAATATGTATCAAACAAAATAATATATGAGTAAGCATCCTACGGTACACTGCATTGATATGCAAGAATGATTTGTATCATACTAGCATTCATAGTAGGATACATGTCTGATGTCTGTATCTTACGATACATTCAGCAGTGCGTCAAACATTCTACCAAACAAGGAGACTATGCTTTTCCACAAATAAACCCCTAACAAGAAACTATTCAGATTACAAACTTCGTTCCTTCAAACTTACTCCAATACGATGAGGATATATATCCTAATTACCTATCGTAAGCAGATAGAATTCCTTAATTAAACGTCGTCACACCCCTGAAAGTTGACAACTTTGATAATAAGCATGCATGATGTTTGCATTCTTTTCTTGCATCTCTTAAGTAAAAACCAAAATATTTGATTTGTAACTGAAACCCAACTCCTTCACTAGGTTGCTTCTCCACTACGAGATTTGGAATAGGGACCTAAAGTCCAATTCTCAGTACCTTAGAGTCTCTCAAGTTAAATGCACAGGCACACCTAAAAAAAGTAAAACTAAAAAGACACAAACTTGGAAACTAAAGACCTGGAAAGAAAAAAATAAAATAAAATAGTTGGGTCTTCATCAAAGTTCTAAAAATGGCTAAAAATCGCTAGGCAGTAGACGGGTGGAGGGGGGCCTTGGCCTAGCGGGTCCTAGGTGAAAAATTAATTTTTAAACAAAATTAATAATCAATAAACTAAATTTCTAATTATTCTTCTCCATATCACTCCAATCTAAGGATCAAGAAACGAAACCCACCAGGAATCATGAAATTCCAGTGCTTCGAGCACGAAATGAAGTCAGTTTCAGTGTGTTTCGTCCGAAAGAAACACATTATGTTATGTTTCCAAGGAAACGAGTGTACATGCGTCGAATAAATCATGTTCAGAGAGAGACCATCACCAGACCCCATCCCATGTGAAAACTGAAAAGTGGGGTGTCAAATTTCAATTCAATTTGGAATCAATCAAAATGATGGATGGGAATAAATGAAAATTGGGGAAGGAAGGAAAACCAGAGAGATTCTATGAAAAATGATGACATTGATTTGAGGGGCGGGCGCTGATTATAAAAATCACTTACCAATGATTTGAGTCTCTCTTCTCCATCAGTCTTCGTCTTCTTCTTCTTCTTCTTGGCCTTCGCTCGTCGTCGCTGGAGGCTCGCTTAGGTTTCTGCCTTCGCTGGTTGCCTGGTTGGTCTCTCCAGTCTCCTCACCCTTTGGTGTGCTCATCCAATTTTTTTATTTTTTTTTATTTTTCCTTTTCAACTTCGCTCACTCATGTCTTTCACTTCACTGGGGGGTGATACCGACAAATGTCGCGTGACACGTATCATCACCGTTGGACTAATGCTCCTGATAAAGGAGCTGTCATCTTATATTTGGCAGAGCCTATGACATAATTGAGCTTCAATATAGTGTCAAAACAACTGTCCAAAAATAGTATTGTTAAATACCATCTCAAATATAGCATGATAAATGATAGTTTCCAAATCTGCCAAATCCCAACATTCACATTTTGTTTTTGAAAAAAAATGAGTTGTTTGTTTGCTGCTGCTGAACCACCAACGACCATAATTTGTTTTTGATATAAAAAAAATAAATAAATAAATAAAAATTTGGTATTAAATACCAAATTAGGAGAATTATTTGGTTATAAGACACAAGAGAAAAATATTTGGGGACAACTCCATGATTAGTGGACATTAATAAACATAAGTACTTTGACCCAATAAGTGACACATTTTTATGACCAATGTACCCCTTTCTAGACTAATACACACTAACCCAAAGTGTTCAGCTGAGAGAGAGAGAGAGGCGATCGCAGCTCCACCAGCTTCTTCGCACCTCCGGCCACCTCCATCGCACTTCCGACCACCTCCATTGCGCCTTCATCCAGCACCATCGCACCTCCAGTCACCTCCATCGCACCTCCGGCCACCTCCATTGCGCCTCCATCCAGCACAATCGCACCTCCATCCAGCACCATCGCACCTCCGGCCATTTTTTTACCTCTTCTAGATCTACCACCACTGCGACCTCTTCTGTATCTCTCATTTTCATCGGACTTCACCATTACAATCACGAACCAGATCGTGCAGTCGGACAACCAGATCTTGTGAGATCTATCTTCTCCAACCACTAGCAATTGCAGATCCACCACAATCACCACGAGCAGATCGGCGACTACAAGCTAGTGCCGCAAGCATTTTCACGAGCAGATACGGCCACCAGCGCACCAATCCACTACATACATGTCATAGATTCTTCGTTGAAATGGCGTGGAGAGTTTGGGTTTTTTTTTTTTTTTTTAACACTTTTTTTTGAGAAATTTATCAAAAAAAAAAAGTCAGTGAAGTTACTCAACATTTTTTTTTCCAGATTTTGATATCAACTATAGTACTTGTTTGATAGATCTCGTTAAGTTGGTTGAAAAAATATAGATTTTATGCAAAAAAATAAGTTACAGATCAATATGAATGCTCAAATTTGTAACAAGTTTTTGCAATGTTTGTTAGAACATTTTTTTTGTGAAATTTCACAATCTTTGTGAAATTTCACAACTTTTTTTTTTCTGAAAATCTCACAACTTTTTCGGTATTGGTATCAGATTAAATTTTAGAAACTTGTTATGTGTTCATTTCATGTTGATGTGGTGGTTTGGTTTGAAGATATCAATCAGGTGAGGTCGTGGTAGTGATCGGCAGGCGTTTGGTGTGGCGGTGGTGGTTTCGTGGAATTTTCACGAACTCTGTGAAATTTCACAACTTTTTGTTGATAAATTTCACAATTTTTTTTTAAAATTTCACAAGTTTTTTCGGTGCTGTGCTGTGAGAAATTTACTTTCAGGATCTTGTTTTATGATCATTTCAAGTTAATGTGGTGGTTTGATTGTGAAGAGATTGATAGAGGTCTGGTGTGGCGTTGGTGGTGGTAGTCGCTAGGGGTCTAGTGTGGTGGTGTTCGCCGGAGGTCAGACGAACTCAGGCGAAGTCGCCGGAACTCAGGCGAAGTCACCGGAGCTCAGGCGATGTCATGGTGGTGGTCGCCGGAGCTCAGGCGAGGTCGCCGGAGGTGATGGTGGTGTTGCTTATGTTTTTGTCACTGTTGTGCAAAATCTTAGGGGTATTTGTGTCAAAGTAGCAAGGTATAGACATAATACTACAACCTTTTTCTAGCTGGACTAAAACCATAATATTTCTCTTAATTTGGTTTAATTGCTAATTGCCCCCCAAAAAAAAAGAGTTGTTGGTGGGGTTCAACAACTCATCAATAGTCATAAATTTTTATTTTATTTTTTAAACAGTGAGTTTAATTTCAACGACTAAATCCCAACTAGTTTATAAATATTCTCATTTTTACACCTAATTTGTATTGTGCTCAATTTATTTTTGGTCAAAAACAACAAAAAAAAAAAAAAAACATTGTACACTAATTTTTTACACCCAATTTATATTGTGCTATAGCATTGGTATTGGAGCAGAAATGTCAAATTATAGCATTTGACACTATAGCATTACTAAAAAATAGCATTAGCATGGAAGATATAACATTTAGCATTGGAGATGGTCTGAGTGGCCAAAAATGCTCTCATCTTTTTGTATCTAACATGGAGAGAGTTGTATTAAGTGAGTTTGGGAGGGAAAAAAATGAGAAGATTATGAGAGGTAATCGGAACCATGTTCAATTCAACTACTGTCACAAAATAATAAAGGGTAGCGGTATGTCACGTTTGAAACAACACTTTGACAACTTCATTTGTTGCTCAATATTTTGGGTGTAGTCGAGGAGATTCTGAGAGGTTTGGGACTGATTATGAGACATGATTTCGTGCTTACATAAGTTGAATTAGATATTGCCAACATATCCATAAGACATATAATGTTCTTCTGGGTGAATACTCGGAGTAAAGACCAACCCGCTTGCCATTCTATAGCCGATTAAATGTGAATTTGTTAGATGAACAACCATATGTACTTTAGAGATGTCTTATTAACTCCTTAGGTGCATATATGTAACTTTTATTTTCTATGAAGTGATTTCTGTATTCTATAAAATGCTTGGCTGTAGATTGATAATTTAATCATCATGTATTTCCAATTTGAACTATATATTATTGATAAAAAGGCAAATTACTCTTTAGCCCATTAAACTATATACCTGTTTACAAGTGGGTCTATAAACTTTTTTTTTTTTTGCAATTGGATCCTTGAACTTCAAAAATTCATTCAATCAGACCCAAATTCTGACACTATTAGCTTAAATTATTAGAAATTGTCATATACGTTGTGTATGATGCTTACCTGTCACATGTTAGGTTAAGACAAACACGGGAGACTGTGAATGGCTAAAAAATGATGTGATTTTGAGTATGATTGAATGCAATTTTGGATCTAGTCGAATGTATTTTCGAATTTGATTGAATTGATTTCAGATCTAATTGGACTGGTGGTGAATAACAATCCAGCAGCACAAGAGCTGGGAACCCAAAGCAAAAGTGCCCAGTTCCTAGATACAGCACTTGTTGAAGACGAATCTCTTCCTCCATATCCTCTGCTCTTTGATGAGATTTGGGTTGTAACTCTAATAAAAAAAAAGTATTATATTTACCAGTTTAATATAAAGAGGTTAGAAAAAACAAACTATACAAATGAGAGAGAAAGCTTACTAGTGAAAAACAATGCACACAAATTAAATAGCTTGTGGAATACGGTACCAAACGAGGGACTTATCAGACTTTCTTCTCTCTCTCTCTCTCTCTCTCTCTCTCTCTCTCTCTCTCATGTTGCGGCTTACCAGCAACATTTATGTTTCGGTTTGATTTGAAAGGACCCAAACCTAGTTTATCCCTGTTGGTTTTTTTTTTCCCTTTATTTTTTTCTCATTTCATCAAATAATATAATACTTGTGTAGAAAGGTACTTATCCAAAAAAAAAAAAAAAAAAGGAGCAGTGAAAGTCATGTGGAAAAAAGTAGAATACAAATATGATATGGTGTTTTATTATATATCAGGTTACAATTTAAAATTAAGTGCATGCGAAAATAGAATAAGTGGTTTAATATTTTAATTTTTTCACTGAGAAATAGCAGCATTACTCAAGTTTTATGTCAAATTTTGTGTCAAATATATGTGGCAGTGGAACTATTCAAAATAACTGCTATGAAAATCAGATGGTCTCACTATATAGAACAACACTACTTTGTGCACCAAAAATTGTACAGAAAATGTGCATCGAAATAATCAAGGCCATTGATTTCGGTGGACCCCATATGCGCAGGCATGGAACCTGCCGAAATCAATGGCCTTGATCATTTCGGTGCATATTTTCTGTGCAATTTTTGGTGCACATATCATTACTGTATATAGAATTACTGATTGTATTACATGTCACCTCCTATGTGCACAGGTACTATTACATTAAAAAAAATACCTTGGGATCTTCAATGATACATGATACATCCTAGTGATTTAGGATGTATCATACATCTATGTTACAACACTATGCACTAATGTTTATGTCAAAATATTATAACTTGGTGCCAAATGGTTGCATTGCTTATACCTTTGACAACCACTTTATTTTTCTTAAAAAACTACTTAATTTATTTTTAGAAACCACTTTTTTTCAAATGGTATTACATTGTAGCATCATATTACTCCTGTTTAGCATCAAAATCACTAAAGATATATTATGTATCCTAAACTGCAGAATGTATCATAGAAAAATTTTGGGTAAATTACACAGACCTCCCCTGAGATTAGGTAAAATTACAATGATCGCCCCTGTGATTTGCATAATAACAATGACCTCCCTTGATGTTTGAGTTTATGTTACACATACCTCCCCTCCGTTAGAACACCATCTAAACCCCATCGGAATTTGATGACATAAGTAATTTTAAATCACTTATTACCAAAAATACCCTCACTTGCCTAATAAAAAAAAGAGAAAAAAGAAAAAAAAAATGTCTTAATGTCCTCTCTCTCTCTCTCTCTCTAAAAAAACAGAGCATTACATTTTTTTTCCCATGCCCTTACTTCGTCTTTTTTTTTTTCATTCATTCTTTACATCAACCTCAAACCCACAATCACCAACAATTCATAGCGCCACCATCATCCATTGACAGTCCCACCACCATCGTGGCCATCAATCGTCCACCATTACCAGTTGTACAACAAAATTGAAATGTGAGATTTGGCAAAAAATTACAATTCAATATCAAAATTGGTGAAATTCCAAATGGATTTGAGGTGGAAGAGACTCAGAAAACGTAGTCTAATGTAATAGATATACATATATGTATATGCATGAAGCAAACCCAAATCAAGAAAAATGAAACAAAACATTGTGCCTTATTCTCACAGTGTAAATTTAAAGAATGGGTTTGGGGGTAAAATCGTCTTTACACAAAAAACTTAACGTCGTTGCCCTTTCATTTATCTCAAGGGAGGTCATTGCTATTATGCAAACCACATGGGAGGTTATTGTAATTTTACCTAAACTCAGGGGAGGTCCGTGTAATTTACCCTAGAATTTTCCACTAACTATTAGTGACTTATTAAATATTGATAGTGGAATGACGTAATAACATTTCAACATGGGCGGTGCATTTGGGAGGGGTAGATTAATCACTAAACTTTGAGAAGTTACTCAGTGAGCCCGTCACGCCACGTCAGCATGATGATGTGGTGTGACCTCACCAATAAAAAAGAGCCATGTGCCCACTAACATGTCACGACCCATCCTGATTTCGCGTGGAAATAGGACACATGGCATGTCACCAAGGCTCGTCTAATTCCCTTAAAGTAAAATAGCTGCGGAAAGTATAAGTAAAATCCATTAAAATCAGAGTTATAAAAAGTTTTGCCCAATTAGAAAAGTTCCAAAAGAATTCAGTTTGAGAAACAGAGGCCCAGTCGACTGATCGGGGGTCCAGTCGACTGAAGACCTGAAGCAGAAAGTTTAAAAAGTTAAACAACCCTATCCAGTTGACTGTGTCGGGGACTCAATCGACTGGGGCCTCAATTTTTCAGTCGACTGATGCCTTGTTCAGTCGACTGGGTACTATGCATGTAGAATGTGGTGTTTTCGTGCAGGAAACAGTTGACTGAAAACTCATCCAGTTGACTCGAGCCTTCGAAATCAGAATGAACTAACTCAATAACACAGGGGTCCAGTCGACTGATTTCTCTCAGAAAAGCCCAATTCTGCAGCATTCCAAACCCAAAGGTCTCCAACCAATTTCCAACCTCAACACGATTACAATCCATGATTCAAAACATATAACAAAAGTGTTTACTAGGAATTACAAGTACTAATCTAACCCACAAGAAGATTAGATTACAACACTCTACTACTACCAATTCTTAATACATGTTTGGAATGGAAAACAAAAGTATATACTGTTGGAAAATTGAATGATAAATTGGAATTTAGTGTTGTATATGGGTTTTGCCAAACAACCCCTTATTCGAATGTTTGTGACTGTTGACGAACAGTCTCCTTTCGAAGGGTTGTGACTGTTGACGAACAGTCTCTTGCAACCTATATATATGAGTCTTGTTCATTTATTTTGAAAGATATAAAAAAAAAATTATTCTCTCACTGCATATTATAATTAAGTCTGTTCGAGTATTATACATATATTTGCGTTCGCTGGGTTCTGCATATTGAAGTGCAACTTATTCAGAACTGTAAATCCGTTCTATCTTGGGAGACGATTGTTCATTAACCTTGTGCACCGAGAGGGAGCAAATTCGTCTTAAGGAAACAGGTCACTGGGCTCGGATTCTTTCTCAAATTATAATTATGTATTTATTTACATCCCCAATCAGTAAGTATTTCTAATTTCATATTTATACATTCCAATATATTTTGGATAACAATCTTAAGACGAATTTTTATGTTTATAAATCTGGGATTTGATTGCTTTCGTGATTATGAATATGGTTTATCAATATGGTTTTGCATGTGCATACGTATACAATCAGATTTTTCTGTAATGTTTCTAGGTATCAAAAACTGACTTGGAATTCAAATATTTTATTGTTTTTCTAATAATCAAATCATATTTGATTTGAATTGGGAAATTGAAAGACTTTTGTTTATTGTAGACTTGAATGTGTTTTAGACAAAATACATATGTAGTGTATTTGGTTACTTTGATTCATATATATATATATGTATAGACACGCATATAGAGGGAAAGGAAATTGGGTATGTGATTTTGCAAAGTGGGTATAATAATTTTGTTAAAGCAGTGGCCGATTGATGTAAATCCAAAGGCTTCATTTGATATCCCTTTGTTTAGACTGAAACAGTTTCTTGGAAGTACCCATTCATTTTCTCTATTTTTAATGTATACGTATATTTGTATTAAATGTGCTTTGATTCTCCAATAAGTATTCTGCTTTTGCAGAATGCTATGTTACTCATCAAGTAGTCACCAATTAGTTCATATTTTCAAATTGGTGCAAATTTTGTTGAATCGTTTTCTAAATCATTGGTGACTATTCTTATTAACCAACGAATTAATCTATTGGTGCATATTTACAAACGGTGTATATTGTTGTTGAATTGGTTCATATAAGGACACTGTTTTTTTTTTTTTTTTTTTTTTTGGAATAGTCATTGGTTAAGCTGTGTGACCTTTCTGAATTGGTGCCATAGTGAATAGTGGTGTCTATTCATTTACAGTTTGAACATTGTTACTAGTTAGTTAAATTGGACATCTCAGAGTCAATGTTTTTTTCTAATCAAAAGACACAACTGTTCCTAAGAGGTCCAAATTTTATTTAATTTTTGGAGATATTTTTTTTTCCCAGTTTCTTGAAAATTGAAATTGGTTATGGTTTTACAACAGTTATTTATTAAACAGTATGTCCCTAGTGTATATACAATATTACACAATGCATGTGTGATTTGTTGGTAACAGATTAGGGCAAATGTTAGTTGGTTTATGACTAAGGGCAGGGCCAAACAGCCCTTTATGTGAAGCGATGCAATCCAATGGACACTTGGTTGCCCAAGTGCTATTAATTCTACATCGTATCCTAACGGCCCCTTGGTGGAGCAGTGCAATGTTTTGAACCAACATAAATTATTTATTTTTAATTAGACCCAACTCTTCATGCATTATTCTTTAACCACACACATTGAATGAGTTACAATGGGTTATTTGGAAATAAGTTTTTAGTGGTTCAAGTTTACTATACAAAACTTAGAGTAAGGTTTAATTTTTCCAAGGTTTCATTCAAAATCCTGAATCCTTCGAACTAAATTAATGAATTAATATATTAAAGAAATTGGTTTTATCTAATCATAGTCAGAAACATTGGAAGCTTTGATTCTTGGTCTCTATGCCTTGTTCGGATTATTGACTAGTCATATCGTTTGGCATATACAGACATGAACTAATATTGCATTTACTTATTTTGTTAAGTTAATCCAACAAGTTTGTTTGAATACAAGCAGTTGTATTTTCTCATTTTAAAAAAAAAAAATAAATAAATAAAGAAAAGTTACGTTTCCAGAACTAGTCATGATTTGGGTTACATTCACAAACCGTTACAGTTTGTGAGAACAATCGTAACCATTAAATATTGGGAGACACCCATTGAGACTTTTAATTAAACTCCACCATATATATACACTCGTGGAGTGGCACACTCACTATGTGAGTGTAAGTAGTAAAAAGAAAGTGGGGTGAGTAGTTAGGAGAAGCTATTTTATTTAAATTTTTTGAAATGACATTTTAGTGCCATTATGAAAATATTTTAATTAAGAAATTGAGTAGGTTTTATTGTAATTATTGAAGTGGACTAAATACTTTTTGGTACCCCTTCCTTTCTCTTTATATATAAGTATAGATTAAAATGTATAAACTGAATTGGTACTTTTTATGACCAAATTTACTCTGTTTAATGTGACTCAATTGTATTTTACCTGAGTATGGCTGAATAGATTTGTTTGGAATTGTTTCGTGCGCAACATATCTATTCTAGTCAAATACGGATAAAAGAACGTTTGTTTGTAAAATTACATGCTGTTGAAAATTTTACACACATGGAGGAGTGATCGATAAAATACTCGTCTCAACATGTGATCCCCTATACTTACAAATGCAGGGGTATTATTTATAATGCTTGCATTAACATGTGACCACTAATACTTGCAAATGTGGGGGAAGAGTATGTTGAATATCGTATGAAAAGTTATTGATAATGATATTTATTTAATTTTTTGCAAGTATATATATAGAATTTTTTTTTAATTTACGTTTATCTGCCATATGGAATTGTTGTATGCGCATGATTAGAAATTATGAAGGCTTGTGAAAATACGGATTAGTTCATGTTGAACTAAAATCTTGTGATCATGAAATTTTACATATGTGGGGGTTGTGATAAAATGCTCGTATTAACATGTGATTACATATACTTACAAATGTGAGAGAAGACATATGTTGGCATGCAGAAATAGTATTTTACATCGTTAATATTTTGTAAGTATGGAGAATATGAGCATATTTTATTTATCTTTTGGATAACAATCTTAATTGTTGTACTCATATAATTTGATTATATGGATAGCTTTGGAAATAATTCAAGATGATTAAATGTGATAACCGATGGCCTTAGTCAAGATAACTAATGGGTACACATTCACTGGAATTTAAAGCTAATGATTTTGAGATTAGCAAACATAAAAGTAGATTTATGAGTATATCCATGGCTAGAAATTCAATGTGGAACAACAATAAGAGTTTATTGTTCCTACAAGAGAGCTACAACGTGGACTTGATAAATCAATTTATGGTATAAAGTGAGCACCAAAATAATGATATAAAAATTAGATAATGTTATGATGTCAAATGAGTTTAAAATTGATTAGTGTGACTACAAAGGATACCAATAAATATGTAATAAAATACAAGTTGGTTATGGGTATGTTTGAGCATTAACCATGAATTCTTTGCAAAGAGGATTAATCTCTTTTATAAGTGAGGTTCTAGTTGTTTGGAGTAATATCATTGGATTTTGTATACATCCAAATGTGGGGGAATTAATAATTTAAAATTATCGCTTAAGTTATTTTGCTTCCAAATGTGGGGGGTGTTATACGTGGATAACATTTGATTTGTTTGGCTTTAAAACTACTTAATTGGTATGAGTAGTTGTATAATATTTAAGTGTATTTCATTAATAGCCTTGGATGTAAATCAATTGGTTAAATGTGATATTCCTTGATATTATCTAAGATGACGCAAAACCTTGAATTTGATTCAAGATATATATGACTGGGTTCACATCGAGAAAATTTGACAAGATGTCGTGTGACAATGTGCAAGTTAAAAAGCACGGAAAACTTGTTATGTCATTAGTTAAATTATAGATTACACCACAAAAATGTACTAGTTATAGTAATGCTAACTAGATATCTAAGTCAAAAGGCTTTGAATCTACAAGTATGTAAGTCTTTATATTTGAAGGTGCAATTGCGCTTTGGAAATCCTCTAAGTAGATTTGCATTGCTTGATCAACAATGAAATATGAATTTAGTGCTTTAAATAAAGCAAGAGAAGAAGCAGAGTGGCTCTGCCTTTACTTAAAGGATATTCGAAGTTGGACAAAACTTGTGTTAAGAATTTGTGCATTGTCGTAGCCAATCAACGATTGGAAATGCACATAAAAGTATGGTAAGTCGTGATATATAGTCAAAGACATAATACCATAAAACAATTGCTCTCTAATGGAGTTATCTTTATTGTCTATGTAAAGTCAAAGGATAACATAGCGGATCCATTAACTAAAGGCCTAACGCGAGAGCAAGTGGAAAGTTCATCGAGAGGAATGGGATTAAAGCCTATGCACTAAACAAGAGTCGTCATAGTGGAAACCCAACCTAGCTGATTGGAGATCCCAAGATCTAGGTTCAATGGGAAAACTAAATTATGTAGTACTCGGTACACACTGAGAAGAATTATATCTTCCTCCTCCCATTTCAAAGATGAGTCAGTGTCAATCTGCCGCGAGTAACAGGATAAGATACGCTTTTAATGGTTTCTATACCTTGGAAAATGTCCAAGTGGGGTATTGCAGGATATTCTTCATAGTAACCACCTACGTGAGTAAGAAGGGGCCGCTTCTATGAGAATTTGAAGGCTGAATTCTCTAAAAACACTCACGGAACCAAGAGGTGTTCAAGGCCAAAACGAACACAAACGTGAGAACCAAATATGTAAGAAAAAGGGCTGTGTGTATTCTATTGTCTAGGTTTACACAAACGGCTGGGAGTTCAAAGACAATCTAGTCTACTCACCGGCTAGTAAATCCTATAGTTTATCACTAAGGCAAGTTCAAGGCCACTAGGCTACTTAGTCTGAAGCAGTACTTCTTCGTCAATACTCGAACTAGTGTGTCTGTATTTTTATTTACGTGTTGTTTAGTCAATTTGTCATTCATGTGGGGGATTGTTGGAAAATTGAATGATAAATTGAAATTTAGTGTTGTATATGGGTTTTGCCAAACAACCCCTTATTCGAATGTTTGTGACTGTTGACGAACAGTCTCCTTTCGAAGGGTTGTGACTGTTGACGAACAGTCTCTTGCAACCTATATATATGAGTCTTGTTCATTTATTTTGAAAGATATAAAAAAAATTATTCTCTCACTGCATATTATAATTAAGTCTGTTCGAGTATTATACATATATTTGCGTTCGTTGGGTTCTGCATATTGAAGTGCAACTTATTCAGAACTGTAAATCCGTTCTATCTTGGGAGACGATTGTTCATTAACCTTGTGCACCGAGAGGGAGCAAATTCGTCTTAAGGAAACAGGTC
Organism: Hydrangea macrophylla; assembly: GCA_033977485.1. Classification (NCBI taxonomy): domain Eukaryota; kingdom Viridiplantae; phylum Streptophyta; class Magnoliopsida; order Cornales; family Hydrangeaceae; genus Hydrangea; species Hydrangea macrophylla. The sequence continues at coordinate 109,297,569 of CM066988.1, read as the reverse complement.
ACTGGGCTCGGATTCTTTCTCAAATTATAATTATGTATTTATTTACATCCCCAATCAGTAAGTATTTCTAATTTCAGATTTATACATCCCAATATATTTTGGATAACATATACTAGAGTGTTCCCCCGGCATTCCTCGGCCTCACTCCCCACGCTTCTTCTTTCCTCGCTTCTTATCACCTGCAATGGAATAAATCTGCACTGCTCAGTTATATGCTGAGTGCACAATTCTAAATGTATTCTTATATGACAATTCATGGTTTAGGCATCTAAAACACATAAAAATAGTCTCTAGCATTCATTTGGTAATGAAACCGATGTCGTGGAAGGCACACCTCTCCCACGCATCCCATACACTGGTTGGGCCTTCTTCCATACCAGGTACCGTGTCCTGGTTGGGCCTTCCTCCATACCAGAAACAACCACAATCAAAATCTTCAAATCCTCAAGGTTCGAGGAGCTTATAACCCTGGATGAAATTGCACCAAACCCCCCTTTGACCCAATTAGACACATAGCATGCTCACATAAACAGTTATACATGTTTTTTATATATAATTTCACATGCATAATTAACGGGCCTAATTAACACATAAATTTTGCCCGGATTCAAAATATCAAAGTCGATATTCAAAACATGAAAATCTAATATATTTCATAGATCTAGAATTCATACCTCGTGCGATTCTTCTCAAACTTTGAAGGATCAACTAGAGGCCAGAATAAACGTTGGATCTCGAATTATACGCGATTCCCACAAGTTTTACTAGGTTTTTCCCAAATTTTTAGAAATTAGATTTTCAAAAAAGTTGGTCAAACGCGGCCTAAGAAGTATCAAAATGAAGGTCATACCTCGAGGAGTTCAAATCTAAAATCTGGTGAAAATTTGATGACCAAATGGTCATCGATCAGCGTCACTAAGCCCGTAGCAACTAAATCTCCTTTTTCTCTCTCCTCTCTAGATTTTTTTAAAAAGTGTGAGAAATGAAAATCTCATCCTTTCTATCTATAGGCACAATTTTCGTAAATTATGTCTACCTCCACACGAGTTTTCAAAACTTCTAATTATCCCACGAAACGCCTTATACGTCTACTTTATTATGTCACGAGTAAAAACTAAAATTTACAAAAGTTTTCGACTAAGTTCCATTTGGGTCCAAAATAAGGATCCAAAACTAAATTCCGTGGAATCTCTACACAACCTACCATTTTAAGCACGTAACACTCGTGTTCTCACCACAGTACTTAAAATGACCTACTACAATATCAGAATTACCAGGAATTATACAGAACAGATATAATCACTATTCATAAAAATACCAGATTTGCAAATAACATTTAAATCACATAAATGTCATTTTATCGTGCTAATGCAAAATGAACTTTCAAGTTCCCGTGTCTCCACTGACACCTCACCGTTGACTCACAGTCAACTCCAGCTCAAATTATTAATACACATTAATAATTTCACAAAACCTCGAATTATGTACTTTAAAACTATAAAATTTTGGAACTGGTGTGACCACTTTCCCCTCCAAAAAGGAAGTTTGTCCCCAAACTTATACCTCATCAGTCGAAAAGATAGGGATATTCGTTCTTCATTTCCTTTTCATTCTCCGACTTAGCTTCCTCAACTGTATGACTACGCCATAATACTTTCACCATTGGAATCATCTTCGTTCTCAAGATCTGCTCTTTTCGATTCAAGATTTCCACGGGATGTTCTATATAGGTTAAGTCTTTTTAAATCTGTAATGGTTCTGGTACTTCGATCTTACTCGTATCTGTCATACTCCGTCTCAACATCGATACATGGAATACATTATGGAAATGCTCCAACTCTGATGTCAAGGCTAATCGATAGGTCACTGGTCCTACTCTTTCTAGGATCTCAAAAGGTCTTACAAACTTCACATTAAGCTTTCACCTCTTTCCAAATCGAACAATGCCTTTCGAAGGCGATACTCTCAAGTATACAAAATCTCCCACTTCGAACACCATAGGTCGTTGCTTAGAGTCCGCATAGCTCTTATACCGATTCTGCGCTACCTTAAGTCGTTCCTATATTAGCTTTAACTTCTCAGTAGTCATCTATACTAACTCAGGTCCTAGTAACTTTCTTTTCCTAACCTCGGTCCAACAAACCGGTGATCGACACTTACGACCATACAAAGCTTCATACGGTGCCATTCCGATACTTGACTGAAACTCGTTGTTGTAGGCAAATTCAATTAACGGTAGGTGTTTCTCCCAGCCACTTCCAAAATCTAAAACACAAAGTCTCAACATATCCTCTAACGTTTGAATCATACATTCTGAATGTCCGTCGGTCTGAGGATAAAATGCGGTACTGAAACTCAATTTCATACCCATAGCCTTCTGTAGACTTTCTGAAAATCTCGATGTAAAACTACTATCACGGTCCGATACGATCACTACTGGAATCCCGTGTAGTCTCAGAATCTCTATATAACTCTGCTAGTCTAGACGGCTTAGTCGTCTTAATCGGTAGAAAATGAGCTGATTTCTTCAATCGGTCTACTATAACCCAAATCTTATCGTTCTTGTTAGATGATCTCGAAAATCTCAAAACAAAATCCCTAGTGATTTCATCCCACATCCATTATAATACTGGTAATGGTTGTAGTAATTCTGTTGGTACTTGTCTTTCTACTTTGACCTGTCGACATGCCGAATATTCGGATACAAACTTGGCAACTTCATGCTTCATACCTTTCCACCAAAATTTCTCTTGCAAATTCTGATACATCTTGTTACTTCTTGGGTGTACTGAATATCTAGTACTATGTGCTTCCTCTAAAAGTCATTCTTTCAGGTCCTTCATATTTGGTACGCATAAACGGTTCCCAAGCATCAATACTCCTTGTTCTAAGGTAAATCCTAGTCGTTTCCCCAAAGGTATGTCGTCTCTCAGTTTGCACAGGTAGGCATCAACTGTTCCTTGTTAATCTAATCAATAATATCTTGGTGTGATATGATCGCCATCATCATGCCACCGCTAGTCTCTGAGATTACATCTAATTCCAAAAGTTCTATTTCCTTTACCAATTCTTTTTGTTACGTTAGTTCGTCGGCTAAATTCTTTGGCGTCTTCCAGCTTAGCGCATCGGCTACTACGTTAGCCTTCCCCGAATGATACTCAATCGAAAGATCATAATCCTTCATCAACTCTAACCATCTTCTCTGTCTCATATTCAAATCTCTTTACGTGAAAATGTATTTCAAACTCTTGTGGTCCGTGAAGATCTTACACTTCTCCCCGTACAAATAGTATCGCCAAATCTTCAAAGCATAGATTGCTGCGGTCAGTTCAAGATCATGAGTTGGATAGTTAACTTCGCGTATCTTTAACTGTCTAGAAGCATAAGTAATTACTTTGCCACCTTGCATAAGTACACATCCTAACCCCTAATGCGAAGCATCACTGTAGATCACAAACCCCTCGGTTCAGATGGTATTGTCAGAATAGGCGCATTCGTCAATCGCGACTTCAACTCTTGGAAATTGTCTTCACATTCTTGACTCTATTAAAAAGTAATACCCTTCCTCATCAACTTTGTCATAGGCAATGAAATCTTGGAGAAATTTTCAATGAATCTACGGTAATATCTTGTTAATCCCAAGAAACTTTGAATTTCTGACACTGAAGTCGGTCTCTGCCAATTAGTTACAACTTCTACCTTGTGAGGATCAACTGAAACTCTATTCTTGTCAATCACGTGACCAAGAAAAGTAATGCTAGGGTAGCCAAAATTCACATTTCTTAAATTTCCCGAATAATTGCTTCTCCCGTAATCTCTGAAGTATTAATCTCAAATGATTCTCATGCTCTAGCTCACTCGGCGAGTAGACAAGAATGTCGTCGATGAACACTATTACAAAATCATCCAAGTAGTCTTTAAAGACTCAGTTCATAAGATCTATGAACGTAGCTGGTGCATTTGTAACCCCAAATGGCATGACTAAGAACTCATAATGTCCATAACGCGTTCTAAAAACTGTTTTCTCTACATCTTTCGCTTTTACTTTCAACTAATGATAGCCCAATCTAAGATCTATCTTGGAGAATACTTGTGCCCCACGAAGTTGATCAAATAAATTATCAATTCTCGGTAATGGGTTCTTGTTCTTGTTCGTCAACTTGTTTAACTCTCGATAATCAACACACATACACATTGAACTATCTTTCTTCTTCACAAATAACACTGGAGCTCCCCACGGTGATATACTAGGTCGAATGAAACCTTTATCAAGTAATTCTTGAAGTTGGATTTTTAATTCCTTCAACTCTACAGGTTCCATTCTATACAATGCTTTCGATACAGGTCTTGCGTCTGGCATTATTTCAATAGTAAACTCAATCTCCTTCTCGATGAGAACATCTAGCAAGTCATCTGGGAATACATCTGAATACACTCTCGTACCACTGGGATATCCTCTACTTTCAAGTCGCTAAAGTATCAAGTACTGAGCATAGGAATCCCTGACATCCCTTTATCAACAACTTACCCGCTTGGATAGCTGAAATTATGGTGGCCATGTAACCCTACTTCCCTGAAAACAAAAGTCTCCATATACCGGTGATAAAAAAATAACTTCTTTCCGTTCACAGTCTATAGTAGCTTGGTTAAGAGCTAATCAGTCCATTCCTAGTATCACATCAGAGTGGTTCACCATGATTGGGACAAGATCTACGGTCATCAACTTCTCACCTAGTTGGATTTCACAGTTCTTATAAATCGTAGATGTCATCACTGGCTGACTAAGTGGCACAGCAATGGATAAATCATATCCTAGTGGCGCGGACTTAACATTCAAATGTCCAACAAAATTATGCGATACTAATGAATGCGTAGATCCTGAGTCAAGAAGAATGCATGCTAAGTGCGAACATACAAGCACCATACTTAAGACCACTATATTAGTAGCAGCCACATCTCCATGGTTCATATGAAAAGATCTTTTCTCACGTTGTTCTATCTCTGGTCTCCTCTCAATTGACTGATGAGGCTTAGCACCACTGGAAGCCATAGAACTCGCTCCTTGTTGGGATCGCTTCCTCGGACAATCCTTTGCTCGATGTCCAAAGTACCACAATCAAAATATTTGAGTTGCGGATATGATGTAGAACCTGCACTATTTCCCCCTCTAGTTTTGCCTTGGGAGTTAGTCAGAAAACATCGGCCAGTGTGTGGTCAATTGCAAAGCGGACACAATGGCATATTGTTGGGTGCTCTTCGGGAATCACTAAAACTAGAACCAGAGCCTCGTGAAAATGATCTCTTAAAAGATCCACCCTGGTATCGGTCACCACCCTCATAATCCCGCTTGCCTTGTTGATTTTGTCTCGATCTTTCCCATCCACTTTCCACAACACAAGCACTGTTTGTTACACTGTACCGACGGTTGAGTGCTCATACGGTTCCACTCTTAGATGAATGTTTTCCCTTAATCCTTCTTCAAACTTCATTGCTCTATCTTCTTCCTCTGGTACTGAGCCCTTACTGAATCTCAGTAATGCGTTATATTTGGAAGTATACTCAATTACGATCATATCCCCTTGCTTAAGATTATCAAACTCTCTTTTTTTTGCATTGTGGGTAGCCCGCGGAAAGAATCGACGATTGAACTCTGCCTTGAATCCCTCCCAAGTTATCGGTGCCCCTTAGTCTAACACATTTACCCACCAATTTTGGGCTTCACCTTTCAGCACATCACTTGCATTTTCTATCTTTAATGTATCGGACATTGGAATAGTCCTGAATATCCTTTCCATATCCATAACCCAATGCTCTGCCAGCGTCGTGTTAGAAGTCCCACGAAATTCTGTCGGTTTCTTTCTAGTAAATTTTTCTGACACAGATCTCATACCTCTATTCTCAAGTACATGTACTACAACTATTGGTTCTACTTCGATTGGAGGCTTTGGAGGTAACCGTTTGACTATATTTCGTATCATATCTCCTATATTTTCCATCATTTCTGCCATTTCATTCATACGCCGGTATGTGGTGATAATTCTCGATCACTCATGGTTGTAAATCCTGTAAGTCAACCAAAATCAAGTATGTACAATGACATGTATATGCATCAAACATCTCTACCATGTATGAATGCATTCTAGAACATGTGTCAATTCACTCAATACTCCACTCGTCATCGAACGTTCCCAAAGTTTTGTTACCTATTGATACTACTAAATGTCACGACCCATCCAACTTTCGTGTGAAAATAGGACACGTGGCACGCAACCAAGGTTCGTCTAATTCCTTTAAAGTAAAATAGCAGTGGAAAGTATAAGTAAAATCCATTAAAATCAGAGTTATAAAAAGTTTTGCCCAATTAGAAAAGTTCCAAAAGAATTCAGTTTGAGAAACAGAGGTCCAGTCGACTGATCGGGGGTAGTCGACTGAAGACCTGAAGCAGAAAGTTTAAAAAGTTCAACAGCCCTATCTAATCGACTGAGTTGGGGACTCAGTCGACTAGGGCCTCAATTTTTAAGTCGACTAATGCCTTGTTCAGTCAACTGGGCACTATGCATGCAGAATGTGGTATTTTTGTGTAGGAAATAGTCGACTGAAAACTTATCCAGTCGACTGGAGCCTTCGAAATCAGAATGAACTAACTCAATTACATAGGGGTCCAGTCGACTGAAACACAAGTCAGTGGACTGATTTTTCTCAGAAAAGCTCAATTCTGCAGCATTCCAAAACCAAAGGTCTCCAACCAATTTCCAACCTCAACGCGATTACAATCCACGATTCAAAATATATAACAAAAGCGTTTACTAGGAATTACAAGTACTAATCTAACCCACAAGAAGATTAGATAACAACACTCTACTACTACCAGTTCTTATTACATGTTTGGAATGGAAAACAAAAGTATATACAATAGTGTTCCCCTGGCATTCCTCGGCCTCACTCCCCACGCTTCTTCTTTCCTTGCTTCTTATCACCTGTAATGGAATAAATCTCCACTACTTAGCTATATGATGAGTGCACAATTCTAAATGTATGCTTATATGACAATACATGGTTTAAGCATCTAAAACACATAAAAATAGTCTCTAGGATGAGTGGTACACATTCATCCGGTAATGAAACCAATGATGTGGAAGGCATACCTCTCCCATGCATCCCGTATATTGGTTGGGCCTTCCTCCATACCAGGCACTGTGCCCTGGTTGGGCCTTCCTCCATACCAGACACAACCACAATCAAAATCTTCAAATCCTCAAGGTTCGAGGAGCTTACAACCCCGGATGAAATTGTATTAAACCCCCTTTTGACCCAATTAGACACATAGCATGCTCACATAAACAGTTATACATGCTTTTCATATAATTTCACATGCATAATTAATGGGCCTAATTAACACATGAATTTCGCCCAGATCCAAAATATCAAAGTTGATATTCAAAACATGAAAATCTCATATATTTCATAGATCTAGAATTCATACCTCGTGCGATTCTTCTCAAACTTTAAAGGATCAACTTGAGGCCTGAATAAACGTCGGATCTCGGATTATACACGATTCCTACAAGTTTTACTGGGTTTTTTTTTCTAAATTCCTAGAAATTAGATTTTCTGAAAAGTTGGCCAAACGCGACCTAAGAAGTATCAAAACGAAGGTCTTACCTCGAGTAGTTCAAATCTAAAATTTGGTGAAAATCTGACGGACGAACAGTCGTCGATCGGCGTCACAAAGCTCGTAGCAACTAAATCTCATTTTTCTCTCTCCTCTCTAGATATTTTTAGAAAGTGTGAGAAATGAAAATCTCATCCTTTCTATTTATAGACACAACTTTCATAAATTATGTCTACCTCTCCACGAGTTTCCAAAACTTTTAATTATCCCACGAAACGCCTTATACGTCTACTATAACACCCGCATTTGTGTTATTGCTTTTTCATTACATTGTCATGCATGATAATGTGATGTGGCGTGTCTTTTGACACATGTTTGGGTGAGTTTTGACTCACGAGTTGATTTGGGTGTCTGTATTAGAGAACCCTTTGAAACTGTAGTGATTGAGGATTTGTTGTTGTGACGTCTCTTCGAATGTGAGACGGTCACTGTGGAACATTTTAAATGTTTATCTGAAAATAAATGTTTACCTGTGTATTTCAATATCTGTATTATTTTCTGTTTTAGAATTTATTTCTGTTGCCAGTTTTAGTATCCTGGTGAGAACGAATTAACACGCTATTAATTTGGTAGGCTAATTAGCAACTTCGGAAACGTCATGTAGAAATTCGCGTTTTAGCGACCAAACGAAACTTAGTCGAAAACTTTTATAATTTTGAGGTTTCACTTATAAAGCTATGAATAAGCTGTATAAAAAGTTTTAGAGACTGATTAGGAGTTTTGAAAACTCGTGGGGAGGTAAACGTAATTCCCGAGAGTTTTGCCTATATATAGATAGAGATGAGTGAGATATTTTACAAAGCTTACAACCTAAGTTTCCAAAAAGAGGCCAAGGGAGATTTTGTTGCTTCGAGCTTTGCGACGCCAAACGACGACCTTCCGTCAGTTTGTTTTCTTCCAGATTTCATATTCGAGCTCCTCGAGGTAAGAGCTTCGTTTTGATATATGTTAGGGCTTGTTTGGCCAAGTTTTCAGAAAATTTGTTTCCTAGAATTTTTCATAAAAATTGATAAATGGAATTTTGATCCATAGGAATTGTACTAGACGGACTTCTACACGTTCTTTGTACACGGGTTTTCTTTGAATCGAAGTTTAAGAGCGTAAATCGGAGGTGAGTGATTCAACTATGTTTTTGGAATTGTTTCTTGACATGTATTCATGTTATGTTTGAATAGCATGTATTAATACTTAGAGATATCTTGTGTAATTCATATTGGGCATTTATATTGATAAGTAGGCCCAATAGCACGATGAAATGTTTTGATTACCGCGAGCATGGTGATATGTATTTGAGCATGTTAAGTTGCTTATTTGGGTCAGAAAGAGCACGTGGTCACCGTGCCATTTTGTGGAGCCGATATAGGCATTAAGGTCGCACGATTGAAGAGAAGAATCGTGGGTCTTACCCTTTCGTGTGGACTTATTAGCGAGAAGTCGCGGATTGGGAATATGGACGGGCACGTGAGTCTCCCGTGACTAGTATGAATTGTAGAGATGTGAATGCGAACATGTTTATCATTCATGTGCATATGTTGTTTTATTCACTAAGCGTTAGCTTAAACAAATCGAATATGTGTGGTTATTCAAATAACCATTTCAGGTGTAAATGTTGGCGAGGAATCGCAGAAGTGAGCACGTGGGTTCAGAGTTCGATTAGAAGGCAACCCGAATGTTGATCTTATAGTTTTGGAACAATAGGGAATGTTGTAATAAGGATTTGAATGTTTTAACTTGTGTTTAACTTAGTATGTTAGAGTGGACCTAAAGTATGGTAATAGTTAGTAACTCGTTGTAATTATACTTTGGTAATGTTTTAATACAGCTAGGATTACTTTGATGTGAGATTGGAGTGTGTGGTTAACACTTGGTTGTTTAAAAAGCTTTTTGAAACTTGTTTTCTGCAGAATTGGGCTGCTGTCAGGGGAGCAGTCGACTGGTCCAGTGTTCAGTCGATTGGACCTTTGTGCCTGCTAGCTACTGCTTTTTAATATGGCAAAAGCAGTCGACTGGGCCCTGCCTCAGTCGACTGGACCTCTGTAGGTTTTGTGTTCATTTTGGTTCTGCTTACTTCAGTCGACCGAAGGGGGGGATTCAGTCGACTGAAAGTTGGAGTCCCAGTCGACTGGACCCCAGTCTCAGTCGACTGGATGGTCTGTTAAACCTTTGTGAAAACTCTCTGCTTTTTTCAGTCGACTGAGATCCAGACCTAGTCGACTGGACCACTAGTTTTGAAAATGTGTTTTGTTTTCCGCTGCGTGTGTTCTTCAAACCTAATTTTGGGAACGTTAATGAATTGGTTTAGCCTCGGTGGCGTGCCACAGGATCCGGTTTCGCTATTGTGGGATCGGGCTGTGACATTTAGTGGTATCAGAGCATAAGTTTAGAGCCTTGGGAACAAGTGACGTTATATTTGTTGAGTGACGTCGAGTGGAGCGTGTAATTATGAAGATAATTATTATCATTGTAGAAATGCTTCATGTGTTAGCATTTATTGATTGTGATGAACTGTGCGCATATATCTATATTGTGGCATAGCATGCATGGTCATTATGCATTGAACTCATCAGGGGAATATTTGAAACATTATGGCGGATCTGCCGAGAGAATTGTCACCGCATTCGCGGATGGACCAAATAGTGAATATGGTGGGAAATCTCATACAAGCGGTAAGTGAAAGAGAACAGATGAACGTTCAGCCTCCACAAGTGAAAATTCGTTATATCAATGCACCACCGGCACCGCGACCTCAACACATAATCGTGGAACAGTTTCATAAGCGAAAACCGACCTTATATCATGGACAGGTTAACATAGACTTGGCCGATCATTGGATGATGGACATGGAAAGACATTTCCGTCAGGTAAAATGTACCGATGAGGAGAAAATTTTATGCGCATCCGATACATTGATGGGCGAAGCATTGGATTGGTGGAACAACGTACTTGAACAAGGAAAGCCGACCACGTGGGAAGCATTTAAAGAAGAATTCAACAAACGTTTCTTTCCGCAATCTGCTTATACTCAGAAACGCTAAGAGTTTGCAAGTCTGGTTCAGGGAGACATGACTGTGAGTGAGTATGTATCCCGTTACAATGCCTTGTTACGATTTGGGAAAACTACCGTTCCGACTGATAGGGATAAAGCTCGTAAGTTTGAGGAAGGACTTAGGGAGAATATCCGTGGCCGTGTGGATATGTTACAACACCCGACCGTTTCTCTCGTTGAGGAAGCTGCTCGTATTGCTGAGAAAAGTGTCGACAGATATCGACAGGGACAACAAGGGAAGAGAGCAAATGACAGTCGGGGTAAGAGTCAAGGGAATGCGAAAAAACCGTTTACGCAATGTTCGGGATCATATATGAGTAGCCAAGGAGGGAGTACGTTCATGGGGGACTCGAGACCATTGTGTTCAACATGTAACCTGCGACACAGAGGAACTTGCTACCAATTAAGCACCTGTTACTTTTGCAAGCAGTTAAGACACATATCCCGCAATTGTCCTTTGAATGCAAACTCGACCGCACCAAATACCTTTCCGAATACGAATAGCTATAACCCAGAAATGAGAGGAAAATGTTTTGAGTGTGGACAATCGGGACACATAGCAAAAAACTGTCTAGGTAAGAGACAAACTGTCACACCCCGATTTTTGGACAACCAAATATTCAATCCAGAGCCTGTATCCGGACTAATATTCAATTACCAAAAATCACGAGAGTGACACCCTCCCATATGCTAACAGAAAATTTATTGAAAACAGTATTTAATACTCCTTAAATAAGGACATGTGATCTTGTGTTTAAAAAAAAAAACTCTTTATTAATAAACCTGTATTCCCAAACATCCATTTCATTGTAAAAGAAATAAAGTTCTATTATAAATATTATATCACTTTTCAATTTAAAAAAAAAACATCATTTTCATAAATAAAATGTCCACATACAGAGTTCAGCGGAAAAAAAAATAAGAATAAAATCTATACATCCATTGGTCAGAGTAACTACAACGTTCCCAATACCCAATATACCATATTTATTACAATTATACATACTGGCCCACAATGCCAGAAAATAAAATACAATCAAGTACAACAAAAATAAGTACAATTCCAATAATAAACAACACAACGACCATCTCTTCACCCAAACAGAAGCTCCAACGAAAATCTCCAAAAACTAAACCTGCACAAATACATTCGACTACGTTTCATATAGAAACGCCCCCGAATGTATAACACACTCGGGTCAGTCACATGACTGGTATGAGTTAAACAAAACAACAAGTCTTAGGGATCCAATTTGAACCCGTAGACAACAAATTACACTACAGTACTCTTGGGTCAAGACAGGTAGTTCCACACACATATCTGGACAATAGAGTAGTTTCCATTTGTGTGGTGGCAAGTAGTTTCTGGCCCAAAATCCAAAGTTACTACGAGTTTCATACTAACCCATTACTCATGGTGAGCCAAACCTGTAATAGGTTAGTGGGCCCACCATCCCGCAAATTGAATGATCATAGACCAAGCAAACAATTCCGCATACAAACCGTCCACCAAACGTCGCATTTATTATTTCACGCTTATCAGTTTTATGAAATAATCCCTTTTCATTATTTATTAGCCTTTAATTTATCTTTGTGTTCCCTAGGTTCACCACTTGGTCACCCTCCATGGTACACCCACACATATATCCCATGTGTGCCCGGACATACTACTAACATCCACTCTGGTGCTAGTTTGGTTGGGGTATCAACCAAACCAGGTATACACACAGAAGGCCAGTCAATATGCCTAGACGTCTAACAAATAAGCCGAGCATAAGGCTTAGGCCAGCTTGATCACGAAGCCACTGGCAAAAGGGTACACTCAGCAAGTCGAGCTACCAAAAAAAACATATCACACAACGGGAGTGGTGAACACTAAAGAACTATGTTGCAATTATCACTTATCATTCGTATTATCCCCAATAATTGTGAATTTCACGTTTATCAAATAGTTCCGTCTTATTATCCAATCACATCTCTAACTTTTAGATGTATTCCAATTTCTTACAATAAAGGGTTTTATCAATTAACCCATAACAATTCTTCTCTCAATAATTTTCAATCAAATTACAACATCCCCAATATACTATTCATCGTATCTAATTTACTCATTTTTCTCAAAATGACCACAAAATAAGATCAGTTATTTTAGGTACAATAATCTCAACCCAACATTCAATATTAGCATACATAAAAGCACATAATAAGAAATCATATTCTCCAATTTGCAAGTTGAACTATATTGAAAACTGCTGCTGTAATCTTAAATTTCTGCCCAAACGGTGCAGAATCAGGAAAAATACCATTAGACAAAAAACGTGCAGAATCACGTTTTACATGAGACTTGCGGACAGAATGTTCAAATTCAAAGCCACGATTTTCTAATAATTTTCTGAAGTTTCTGCGACTGTGTGAATTACACATGAAACGAATTTCACCTATATTTTCTAACAAACATGAATATTTCACCTATAGTTTTGATCAAACTAACGATTCACCTAACCCTTTCGAATACCCTAATGTCATGATCGCAAAGTCACAAGAAGGGAAAGAATGTATCTAAATTACTTCAACAATAGCAACGTGTATCGATCATTACAAAGATTTGACCCTAACAATTAAATTTAACATGCACTAATTTACTCCCATACACATACATATATATACATACGTGTATATATATATACTCGGATACACAAAGTTTAACTCACCTAGTTCAATCCAAACTTGACCACCACGAATGCTCCGCGATTCCCCACATGCCCATGAATCCGGAATCCTTCTCCTTTCTTCTTCTTCTTCTTCTTCTTCTTCTTCTTCTCTCCCTCTCTCTCTCTCTCTCTCTCTCTCACACACACACACACACGTCTGTTCTTTCTTTTGGGTGGCTAGGGTTTTTCATATAAGATATATGTACACTACACACACAACACATGTCAATAAAACACACAAAAATATATAAATCCCGTTTTTCTTTTTGTGGGCTCACAAAAGAGACCTATATGAGCCCAGAATGCAGTACAAAGTGTTAAAATGAGTAGCTCAATGGGTACCCTTGACCCCGGTACTAAGTTTTAATGTTAATTACATTATTTAACACATTCGCGGGCTTGAAAACACTATATAACAAAAATACATATCAACCCTTCATTTTATTTTTTTAACAAATATAAATTAATAAAATATAACTTCCAAACTAAACGCGCTCACTCATGATTTAATTTATATGTCCACCAAACACTTAAAATTTTCCAAACACATGTCTTACATAGGCACACTCATATAATATTGCTAACTAAAAATAATAATTAAAATAATTATTTACATAGAAATTTTAGGGTTGTTACATTCTACCCTTCTTAAAGAAATTTCGTCCCGAAATTTGGGGTGCAACAAATACAGATAATTAATATGCATGACGTTAAACACACAATGAAAGCAATCCAACATCGAAGTGTCGCTATCGTTTAACTCCCGACAGTAATGAGACCTGGTACATCGAGCGAATAATCCAAACAAGGAAACACTCATGTATATACACATAGTCTCATATAGTCGCTTGTTAAATTTTAACAGACACACAAGACACAACACCAGTAAGGTAAAGCACATAATTTCACATAAAGCACTAGATATTAACCATTTATTAAAAGCAACAATTGATTAATTTCACAAAGATATGACTACGTGTATGCACATGTTCCCCTCTTACTGTGTCCCGCACAACACTTCATCGGGATATCCAATACTTACTTACCTCTCCAACCACATCTGAGAAATATTTACTGGCACTGAAGAGAAATATATCCTTGTCTGGTAATAATCAGAGTAATAATCAGAAATCAAGAAAATCCGTAATAATAGACGGTTGTACAGAACACCCATAGAGAATATGGCAGATTCGCCGATAGTATAAGAAGTCCAAATGCCCAATAAATGAAGTCCAATAATCAACTCAGTAGATAATAAAAGGGACAATAGAAATTCTGCTAATAAAATAATAAGTCTTCTGAGAATAAGAGAATCCCGATACTCCAATAGAATAATACCCTTCTGAATGTTAAGTTGATACTGCCAGATAATAATAACTCGAAGAAGATATTCCAGTACTACTCCTGAACTCAACCGCCTGACGAAGAAAATTACATCTCCCCTCTACTATTTCATCCCATGAGAATTAAAATGATGCATGCTCTACTAATCAATATTAAATAACGTTACCAATACTCCTAATATGGTATACATTTAAAATCAACTATTTTTTTTTTTTTTTAATAATAGGTACACATCTGTAGTTAACTTTTACATAAGTAAACACATAGACACACATGACCCGAACCCAATAAATCGCAAACCTATAACTCTGACCAACTCCTTAATCCACATTCCGAGGATCACCTAGACTCGCTAAGCTAACCTTAAGCTCTGATACCAAACTGTCACACCCCGATTTTTGGACAACCAAATATTCAATCCAGAGCCTGTATCCGGACTAATATTCAATTACCAAAAATCACGAGAGTGACACCCTCCCATATGCTAACAGAAAATTTATTGAAAACAGTATTTAATACTCCTTAAATAAGGACATGTGATCTTGTGTTTAAAAAAAAAAACTCTTTATTAATAAACCTGTATTCCCAAACATCCATTTCATTGTAAAAGAAATAAAGTTCTATTATAAATATTATATCACTTTTCAATTTAAAAAAAAAACATCATTTTCATAAATAAAATGTCCACATACAGAGTTCAGCGGAAAAAAAAAATAAGAATAAAATCTATACATCCATTGGTCAGAGTAACTACAACGTTCCCAATACCCAATATACCATATTTATTACAATTATACATACTGGCCCACAATGCCAGAAAATAAAATACAATCAAGTACAACAAAAATAAGTACAATTCCAATAATAAACAACACAACGACCATCTCTTCACCCAAACAGAAGCTCCAACGAAAATCTCCAAAAACTAAACCTGCACAAATACATTCGACTACGTTTCATATAGAAACGCCCCCGAATGTATAACACACTCGGGTCAGTCACATGACTGGTATGAGTTAAACAAAACAACAAGTCTTAGGGATCCAATTTGAACCCGTAGACAACAAATTACACTACAGTACTCTTGGGTCAAGACAGGTAGTTCCACACACATATCTGGACAATAGAGTAGTTTCCATTTATGTGGTGGCAAGTAGTTTCTGGCCCAAAATCCAAAGTTACTACGAGTTTCATACTTACCCATTACTCATATATGGTGAGCCAAACCTGTAATAGGTTAGTGGGCCCACCATCCTGCAAATTGAATGATCATAGACCAAGCAAACAATTCCGCATACAAACCGTCCACCAAACGTCGCATTTATTATTTCACGCTTATCAGTTTTATGAAATAATCCCTTTTCATTATTTATTAGCCTTTAATTTATCTTTGTGTTCCCTAGGTTCACCACTTGGTCACCCTCCATGGTACACCCACACATATATCCCATGTGTGCCCGGACATACTACTAACATCCACTCTGGTGCTAGTTTGGTTGGGGTATCAACCAAACCAGGTATACACACAGAAGGCCAGTCAATATGCCTAGACGTCTAACAAATAAGCCGAGCATAAGGCTTAGGTCAGCTTGATCACGAAGCCACTGGCAAAAGGGTACACTCAGCAAGTCGAGCTACCAAAAAAAACATATCACACAACGGGAGTGGTGAACACTAAAGAACTATGTTGCAATTATCACTTATCATTCGTATTATCCCCAATAATTGTGAATTTCACGTTTATCAAATAGTTCCGTCTTATTATCCAATCACATCTCTAACTTTTAGATGTATTCCAATTTCTTACAATAAAGGGTTTTATCAATTAACCCATAACAATTCTTCTCTCAATAATTTCCAATCAAATTACAACATCCCCAATATACTATTCAACGTATCTAATTTACTCATTTTTCTCAAAATGACCACAAAATAAGATCAGTTATTTTAGGTACAATAATCTCAACCCAACATTCAATATTAGCATACATAAAGCACATAATAAGAAATCATATTCTCCAATTTGCAAGTTGAACTATATTGAAAACTGCTACTGTAATCTTAAATTTCTGCCCAAACGGTGCAGAATCAGGAAAAATACCATTAGACGAAAAACGTGCAGAATCACGTTTTACATGAGACTTGCGGACAGAATGTTCAAATTCAAAGCCACGATTTTCTAATAATTTTCTGAAGTTTCTGCGACTGTGTGAATTACACATAAAACGAATTTCACCTATATTTTCTAACAAACATGAATATTTCACCTATAGTTTTGATCAAACTAACGATTCACCTAACCCTTTCGAATACCCTAATGTCATGATCGCAAAGTCACACGAAGGGAAAGAATGTATCTAAATTACTTCAACAATAGCAACGTGTATCGATCATTACAAAGATTTGACCCTAACAATTAAATTTAACATGCACTAATTTACTCCCATACACATACATATATATACATACGTGTATATATATATACTCGGATACACAAAGTTTAACTCACCTAGTTCAATCCAAACTTGACCACCACGAATGCTCCGCGATTCCCCACATGCCCATGAATCCGGAATCCTTCTCCTTTCTTCTTCTTCTTCTTCTTCTTCTTCTTCTTCTTCTCTCCCTCTCTCTCTCTCACACACACGTCTGTTCTTTCTTTTGGGTGGCTAGGGTTTTTCATATAAGATATATGTACACTACACACACAACACATGTCAATAAAACACACAAAAATATATAAATCCCGTTTTTCTTTTTGTGGGCTCACAAAAGAGACCTATATGAGCCCAGAATGCAGTACAAAGTGTTAAAATGAGTAGCTCAATGGGTACCCTTGACCCCGGTACTAAGTTTTAATGTTAATTACATTATTTAACACATTCGCGGGCTTGAAAACACTATATAACAAAAATACATATCAACCCTTCATTTTATTTTTTTAACAAATATAAATTAATAAAATATAACTTCCAAACTAAACGCGCTCACTCATGATTTAATTTATATGTCCACCAAACACTTAAAATTTTCCAAACACATGTCTTACATAGGCACACTCATATAATATTGCTAACTAAAAATAATAATTAAAATAATTATTTACATAGAAATTTTAGGGTTGTTACACAAACGGGAATGAGTACCGGGGCATCAAGTGTGCCAAGCGGATCAAGGGTAGAACCTCGAGTGGATAAAGGGAAAGGAGTCGCGCAACAGCAAGGACGATACTTCCAGCTTAGGCCGGGGAATACGGATGATACTGTCGTATCAGGTATTCTTCCTATTTGTTCGTATCTCGCACGTATACTTATGGATTCTGGTTCAACGCATTCATTCGTATCACGTGATTTTGTTAAGCATTTAACTGTTAAGTCAGAACCGCTAGGATATGACTTGTGTGTATCATTGCCTAGTAGTGAACCGCTAGTTACTTCTTCGATATTCAAGTCATGTGAGATCAAGATAGGTGATAAGGTCTTGAGCGTTGAATTGATTCCGTTGACGGTGAATTGCTTTGATGTTATCTTGGGTATGGATTGGTTGTCGGTTAATCAAGCCAGAATCGATTGTGAACAGAAACGGGTTAGTTTCTATCCGTCAGGGCGAGAAGAGTTTACTTTTCAGGGTAAGGGAGTGACCGTACCGCCGTACTTGATATCGACGATGCAAGCAAGTAAGATGTTTAAGAAGGGTTGTTCGGGTTTCTTATGTTCAATTATCGACACGCGAGTTCTTAGACGACTAATAGAAGACATTTCAGTAGTTCAAGAATTTCCAGATTTTTTCCCGATGAGTTACCCGACGTATTGGTTGAAAGATAACTTGAGTTAACAATAGAAATAGTACCAGGGTCATAACCGATATCTAAAGCGCCGTACCGAATGGCACCGATAGAGTTGAAAGAATTGAAGGTTCAGTTACAAGAACTACTTGAGAAGGGTTTTATCCGACCGAGTGTTTCGCCGTGGGGAGCTCCAGTCTTTTTTGTGAAGAAGAAAGATAGAACAATGCGTATGTGCATCGACTACCGAGAGTTGAATAAGTTGACCGCCAAGAACAAGTATCCGTTGCCGCGAATAGATAACTTGTTTGATCAGTTACAAGGGGCTCAGGTATTTTCGAAGATCGACTTGAGATCCGGTTACCATCAGTTGAAAGTCAAAGAGGAAGATGTTGAGAAGACAGCTTTTAGGACTCGATATGGTCACTTTAAATTTTTGGTTATGCCATTTGAAGTGACTAATGCACCAGCTGCTTTCATGGACTTGATGAACCGTGTTTTCAAGGATTATTTAGATGAGTTCGTTATCGTGTTCATAGATGACATCCTAATCTACTCCAAAAGCGTAGAAGATCACGAGCATCATTTACGATTAGCTTTACAACGATTGCGTGAAAAGAGATTTTTCGGTAAATTAAAGAAGTGTGAGTTTTGGTTGACCGAGATAGCTTTCCTTGGATATATAGTGTCGGCAAAGGGAATTTCTGTAGACCCTCAGAAGATAGAAGCAGTTACCAACTGGGTGAGACCAACGAATGTGACAGACATCAGAAGTTTCTAGGATTAGCTTGGTATTATCGGAGATTTGTAAAAGACTTTTTGCGTATAGCAATGCCGATGACACAGTTAATGAGGAAAGATATTGTTTTTGTTTGGAGTCCAGAATGTGAAGAAAGTTTCCAAGAGTTGAAGAGCCGACTAGTGAAAGCACCAATTTTAGCCGTTCCGTCAGGGACCGAAGGATTTATTATTTACAGTGATGCTTCATATAGAGGTTTAGGTTGCGTTCTTATGCAAGGTGATAAAGTCATTGCGTATGCATCGAGACAACTTAGACCGCACGAGAAGAATTATCCAACACATGATCTAGAATTAGCCGCCGTGATTTTTGTATTGACGATTTGGCGTCATTACCTATACGGGGAGAAATGTGAGATCTATACGGATCGCAAGAGTTTGAAGTACCTGTTTACACAACTAGATTTGAACATGAGGCAAAGGAGATGGTTAGAGTTGATGAAGGACTATGACTTGTCAATTCAGTACCATCCGGGCAAGGCGAATGTTGTCGCCGATGCTCTTAGTCGCAAAGTACCAACCAACACCGCATCAGATTTGACTTCTCAGAAAGAACTAATACGATATATGGAGAATTTGGAGCTTGAAGTGATACCGAGGATTGAAAGTGGCTTGATGTCGACGATTGTGGCACAACCACTATTGATTCACGAGATCGTAGAGAAACAACTTCAAGATGTGGCTTTGAAGAAGATTTGTGATGAGATTCCGATGGGCAAACAACCGGGATTTACTTTTGAGAATGACGTTTTGAGATTGAGGGGTAGAATTTGTGTGCCTAACGAGAAGGAGTTAAAACAGAACATCCTAGAAGAAGCACACAATACGAAGTACACCGTTCATCCGGGAAGCACCAAGATGTATAGAGATTTAAGACATGTTTATTGGTGGCCGGGAATGAAGAGAGAAATATCACGCTATGTTTCGCGCTATACTAGTTGTCAACAAGTAAAGGCCGAACGCCAAGTACCCTCAGGATTGTTACAACCGTTACCGATAGCCGAGTGGAAATGGGAGCACATAACAATGGATTTTGTTAGTGGGTTTCCGAGGTCGAAGAGATCGAACACTATTATTTGGGTGATTGTTGATCGTTTGACGAAGTCGTCGCACTTCCTACCAATCCGAACAACTAAGCCAATGATGTTAGCTAAGTTGTATATTCGTGAAATTGTGAGACTACATGGTATCCCAGTTTCTATCATTTCGGATAGGGATAGTAGTTTTACATCGAAGTTTTGGAGAGCCTTGCAAGAAGCAATGGTTACCAAATTACACTTTAGTACCGTTTTTCATCCCCAGACTGATGGCCAATCAAAGAGAGTAATTCAGATTTTGGAAGACATGCTTCGGTTATGTGTACTTGATTTCCAGGGTGATTGGGAAGACCACCTGCCATTAATTGAGTTCGCATATAACAACAGTTTTCAGTCGAGTATTGGAATGGCTCCTTATGAAGCTTTATATGGTCGTGTATGTCGTTCACCGATTAGTTAGACAGAGGTGGGAGAAAGAATGATTGAAGGGCCGAAAATTGTACAAGAAACAACGGATAAGATAAAGGGAATTAGACAACAGTTACTGACAGCCCAGAGTAGGTATAAGAGTTATGCCGACAAGCGCAGACGGTCGTTGAAATTCGATGTAGGAGACTTGGTGTATTTGAATGTGTCACCTTCAAAGGGAATAACCAGATTTGGTAGATACGGGAAACTCAACCCGAGGTATGTAGGACCTTTTGAAATTATTGGGAGAGTTGGACTCGTAGCTTATCGTTTGAAATTGCTGAGTGAGTATGCCCACGTGCATAACGTATTTCATGTATCATTGTTACGTAAACATTTAGCGGAGGATAGAGATCAAGTGATGACTCCGACGCCGAATGAGATTCAGAGTGATTTAACATATGTTGCGTATCCGGTAGAGATATTGGATCGAAAAGATCAAGTCTTACAGAATAAAGTAATATCGAAGGTGAAAGTGTTATGGCGTAGCCAAACTACGGAAGAGATGACGTGGGAAATAGAAGATGAGATGCATACCCAGTATCCACACCTTTTTGAGACATGAGGTACAAGTTTGGGGACAAACTTCTTTTAAGGGGGAGAGTATTATAACACCCGCATTTGTGTTATTGCTTTTGCATTACATTGTCATGCATGATCATGTGATGTGGCGTGTCTTTTGACACATGTTTAGGTGAGTTTTGACTCACGAGTTGATTTGGGTGTCTGTATTAGAGAACCCTTTGAAACTGTAGTGATTGAGGATTTGTTGTTGTGATGTCTCTCCGAATGTGAGACGGTCACTGTGGAATACTTTAAATGTTTATCTGAAAATAAATGTTTACCTGTGTATTTCAATATCTGTATTAATTTATGTTTTAGAATTTATATCTGTTGCTAGTTTTAGTATCCTGGTGAGAACGAATTAACACGCTATTAATTTGGTAGGCTAATTAGCAACTTCAGAAACGTCATGTAGAAATTCGCGTTTTAGCGACCAAACGAAACTTAGTTGAAAACTTTCATAATTTTGAGGTTTCACTTATAAAGCTATGAATAAGCTGTATAGAAAGTTTCAGAGACTGATTAGGAGTTTTGAAAACTCGTGGGGAGATAAACGTAATTTTCGAGAGTTTTGCCTATATATAGATAGAGATGAGTGAGATATTTTACAAAGCTTACAACCTAAGTTTCCAAAAAGAGGCCAAGGGAGATTTTGTTGCTTCGAGCTTTGCGACGCCAAACGGCGACCTTCTGTCAGTTTATTTTCTCCCAGATTTCATATTCGAGCTCCTCGAGGTAAGAGCTTCGTTTTGATATATGTTAGGGCTTGTTTGGCCAAGTTTTCGGAAAAGTTGTTTCCTAGAATTTTTCATAAAAGTTGATAAATGGAATTTTGATCCATAGGAATTGTACTAGACGGACTTCTACACGTTCTTTGTACACGGGTTTTCTTTGAATCGAAGTTTAAGAGCGTAAATCGGAGGTGAGTGATTTAACTATGTTTTTGGAATGGTTTCTTGACATGTATTCATGTTATGTTTGAATAGCATGTATTAATACTTAGAGATATCTTGTGTAATTCATATTGGGCATTTATATTGATAAGTAGGCCCAATAGCACGATGAAATGTTTTGATTACCGCGAGCATGGTGATACGTATTTGAGCATGTTAAGTTGCTTATTTGGGTCAGAAGGAGCACGTGGTCACCGTGCCATTTTGTGGAGCCGATATAGGCATTAAGGTCGCACGATCGAAGAGAAGAATCGTGGGTCTTACCCTTTCGTGTGGACTTATTAGCGAGAAGTCGCGGATTGGGAATATGGACAAGCACGTGAGTCTCCCGTTACTAGTATGAATTGTAGAGATGTGAATGCGAACATGTTTATCATTCATGTGCATATGTTGTTTTATTCACTAAGCGTTAGCTTAAACAAATCGAATATGTGTGGTTATTCAAATAACCATTTCAGGTGTAAATGCTGGCGAGGAATCGCCGAAGTGAACAAGTAGGTTCAGAGTTCGATTAGAAGGCAACCCGAATGTTGATCTTGTAGTTTTGGAACAATAGGGAATGTTGTAATAAGGATTTGAATGTTTTAACTTGTGTTTAACTTATTATGTTAGAGTGGACCTAAAGCATGGTAATAGTTAATAACTTGTTGTAATTATACTTTGGTAATGTTTTAATACAGCTAGGATTACTTTGATGTGAGATTGGAGTGTGTGGTTAACACTTGGTTTTTTAAAAAGCTTTTTAAAACTTGTTTTCTGCAGAATTGGGCTGCTGTCAGGGGAGCAGCCGATTGGTCCAATGTTCAGTCGACTGGACCCTTGTGCCTGCTAGCTACTGCTTTTTAATATGGCAAAAGCAGTCGACTGGGCCCTGCCTCAGTCGACTGGACCTCTGTAGATTTTGTGTTCATTTTGGTTCTGTTTACTTCAGTCGACCGAAAGGGGGGGATTCAGTCGACTGAAAGTTGGAGTCCCAGTCGACTGGACCCTAGTCTCAGTCGACTAGATGGTCTGTTAAATCTTTGTGAAAACTCTCTGCTTTCTTCAGTCGACTGAGATCCAGACCCAGTCGACTGGACCACTAGTTTTGAAAATGTGTTTTGTTTTCCACTGCGTGTGTTCTTCAAACCTAATTTTGGGAACGTTAATGAATTGGTTTAGCCTCGGTGGTGTGCCACAGGATCCGATTCAGCTATTGTGGGATCGGGCTGTGACATCTACTTTATTATTTCACGAATGAAAACTAAAATTTACAAAAGTTTCTGACTAAGTTCCGTTTGGGTTCAAAATAAGGAACCAAAACTAAATTCCGTGGAATCTCTACACAACCTACCTTTTTAAACACGTAACACTCACGTTCTCACCACAGTTCTCAGAATGACCTACTACAATATCAGAATTACCATGAATTATACAGAACAGATATAATCACTATTCATCAAAATACCAGATTTGCAAATAATATTTAAATCGCATAAATGCCATTTTATCGTGCTAATGCAAAATGAGCTTTTAAGTTTCCTTGTCTCCACTGACACCTCACCGTTGACTCATAGTCAACTCCAGCTCAAATTATTAATAAATATTAATAATTTCACAAAACCTCGAATTATGCACTTTAAAACTATGAAATTTTGGAACGGGTGTGACAAACACTAAGAGGTTATGACATGTGGTGGGTAGTTTTTTTTTTTTTTTTTTAATTGATAACCATATGGCATGATCCCTTAGAACTAAGGGGTATATGTAGGTGTGAAATCGGTTCGATTTGGTCGATTCTAAGCATTCTAAGATGACCGAACCGATTTTGTAGAGAGGCCAAACCAAAACAGACCGAATGGGGGGGGGATGGAACCTAACCGAACCGAACTATAGTAATCGGTCAGTTTCGGTTTTAATTAAAAAAAAAATTAGTTGGGCCTTTTGTTGTACTTCAATTTTTTTGTGGAGCTTATTGGTTTGACAAATTTTGTCACACCCCAACTCACCCCAACAGGCTAGGACACATGTAACAAAGGATTACCAATAACAAAACACCCTCTACTAGCAATAAAACAAGAGTTAAATATAGTAAAAGGTATTTATTAGATTAAACCAGCACAAGGGTAAAATTTTCATTAAAAAAATGTGCCCAAACATTATATCAAAAGATAGCCCTGCGAGTCTCGGTTCCAACGCAAAAAACGGTGCGCGAATCCGAATTTTCTAGAAAGAGTTATGTCTGTTTCAGTAAAAGTCGTCAGGCTGAAAATATACCTGCGAATTCTTTATTTCCTAGCTACCAACTAACCAATAACAAAATTAAAGTTTTAAAATCGTTGAATGGTACTTGGACAGAGTTCCCTCTATTACAGCACCATTCCCCCTGTTAAACAAGAACTGAAATACCAAAATATCACCCAAACATTTGGAAATACTTTCATAATTCAATCCACAATTCATATATTACAAGAATCTAATATAAAACCAAATCATAAACTTATCTCCAAAAACCCAACCACCAGGAGTATAACTACTCATCTAAACTCATTTACATATGAACATATTAAACATTAACCATTAATCTCAAGCTATCACAGAATCCCCACAGTTCAACGCTTCTCACTGTGATGCTCGTCCGTACCTGCGTGGTCATTAACCACAAAAATTGAATAAATTTTCGCTTAGTGAGTACGTAGTACTAATCATGCAACTGGAATATTTAATGTATCATAAACACCAATTAAGAATTCACAATAATAAATGGTCGCCGGCGTGTCAAATAATCAATCACCATCGTATTGGACCCTTGATCCTGGGCCATTCTCACTTTGTCATTGCTTTAAAAGCGATATCACACACTCTTATGTGACCGTAGTCAATTCGTTGTGGTTGTCACCACCGTCCCCTTTTCTCTGAGGACTTCATCATCATCCCCCTTTTCTTTGAGGAATGGGCATCCCTTATATACGGGCTAAATAATTGTGATTATCAATTGACACCCTTTGACCCAAATAAGCACCTAAGCAACTCAACATGTCAACATGTCAATTTTAACATTTTAGACATGTTAAATAATAAATTATCACATGCTTTTCTACTTAATCATAAATTAAGCATTCTAAGCATTTAATAACAATTAAAAGACATTGAACATCCAATTTTGGGATTATGACACTCACCTCACGAATAAGTCCCAAATAAGCCTAGAAATCCCAATCTCCTTCGTAAAACTAGCTCTAGATACTCCCAATGATATTCCTACATATATATATCACATATATGTATCACCCCTTAGAATGGGTCGCGGAAAAACATTACCAAAATTGAAAAAAGAAAACATAGAAATAACCCTCTCACCTTCACGAGTCCAAATATGGCTTCGGTTCGCGAAATAGAGGTCACACAGCGAAGAAACGGCAACGAAACGGCGTGCAGTAGTTTTTTTTTTTTTTTTTTTCTTTTCCTTCTCTCACGGACTAACTCTCTGTAACTCTAACCTTTTGTCTTTTTATTATTATTATTTTTTTATTCTTTACTAACCGACTAACATTGTCAAGATATGTTATGATTTTTGTCGTATTTCTATTTACACCCCCATATGTTTATAAAGTCCTATTATGAAACTCCTTAAATTTTATATTAACTACCAAATATCTAAGTGGGTATGTGTCTATATCACGTATGGGTCCCAAAAGTGGTCCCAAATATTTCATGAAGTTGCTAATTAGCCTACTAGTTATGAATCATATTCCAATTCGCCCTCACACGGGTACCCAAACTGACACCATAAAAGGTCATAACTAGTAATAAAATATTAAAAACAATTAAGCAATTATTCATTTAATCACATAAATGCAACTAAATACAATTTATCTAATCTGGACCTCCCGTGGGTCCCATTTCACATCTATCCAACTGTGCCCTTTTCGAAGCACTTATCACATCGGGGTAACTGGAACTTACCCAAATATCACATGCAATTAATTATACTAATTAATGCATGAAAAATAAATATTGCTTTCATTTTCTGGATACGGGTATTACAGATTTTGTGCCAATTTTCACTCTTTGATTAGGCTTATAATCAACTCCAATATTTTGAGCTATAACTTGGGCCTATGCAATAAATAATCAATAGCTGAATACCTAATAAACAATTGCAATTGCATGACCCTACGTGTGCAGCCAATAAACAATAGCAATATAGCAAAATAGTACAATACCATGCATTCATGCCCCAAATTATAAGTCCAAATTCCCAAACTAGCTTCTAAAAAAAAAAAAAAAAAAAAAAACCACACACACAAAGCAATCCAAAGATTCCAAACAACAATCGAATATTCAACACAGCCCGAGCTAAGGGTAATAAGCACAAACATAATAGTACATAATAATGCTCCAAATTAATAGTCCAAATCTTCAAACTAACAACATGCTTCAATAATCCATTTGTCCTCTACTACTGTCATTGTCAATCATCATCCTCAATAACCATGGGTGTAGAGTCCAACGTGCTTGATTCATCCATAAATTCTACAAAAAAAAATGGGAAAAAATAATAAATAAATAAAAAACACATTACAAAGATTACATATATGATATCTGATTGAAAAAGTGGAATGCATAAAATTAAAACATATACCTGAGGCGAACTTATCAAACTCAACGATATCATCGATTGCCACATAAAGCTTAATATATAGAAGCGGATGAACAACGAAGCCAATTTTGGGTACAAATAAGGGCTTCAGCCATCTTTGGAGCCAATGAAGTACAGTATGAATCAATAACACGACTCGCCGTGCTAAACACAGATTCAGAAGCAACGGTTGAAACAAGAATTGCAAGCACATCTCGGACAACCCTAACAAGCCTTTTTTCTCCATTGACTGCTGCAGAAGCGGAATCGAAGGGGTCCTTGCTGATTCACACGGGATTCCACGTGCCCCATGCTACTCGGGTAGTTTACACTAATAGAGTTAACTTTTCACCAATTTAATATATCAAATCCTTTTGAATCATCTTCACAACTCTCTATTAGATACCTTTCCATCTCTGTTTTATTTTCTAGAGTTTCCACTTCCATTAAGCGTCTCTTAAACTCTATCTTCTGTAATGTCCTCAAATCCATATCCTCCTTACTAAAGCCACCCTCCACTATTTGATCACGACTCGCCTCTTGTGAGCCACCATCTCCTGCCTCCCTTTCATGAAATTGAGACAAAGATGTCAATACATCCTTAACTTTTTGTGTCAATTCAATAGTCATTTTCGCATCATAGTGTCACGCCCCGACGTAGCATAAATAAGGAAAGCGTTTAATTTCCTTTATGGACCCGTAGGTCGCGACAGTTTGAAGGATCGATTCCGTCCCAAACGTCGAACAAACAAAACATAATAATCAGAGCAGAGCAATCAAGGCTTATAAAATTTTTCTAACTTATTACATCTTATGATACGGGGTCAACTAAGGCACAGACCGCCTTAAAATAAAACAATAACTTAGTGTCTGTTACAGTCATCCTTATAAAACAAAACAGTTTAAAACTTAAAACATATAATCAATAACAGTTCTCTCATTCCAAAAGCAGCCATTCTCAGTTAGCGTAGTCATAAGGTCCTTCCTGATCATAACCTGAAAAGCCTGAACACGATTGTCCAGGACGCATCAACGTCGTCAGCTTCAAGAAGCTGGTGAGTATTAAAAACATGACTTTAAATGTAAAACATACTCATTTACCATTTTCCAATTCCCTTTTTAAAATCCACAAGTTTATATTTAAGATAAAGAGCTTGTTTAGAAAACAACCACAATATTATTCAAAAGATAAGTTCACACATATGCGACCGTGTATGAGAACGATGCACCACACTCTTCTTGCCGACTCTTTTCTCTCGACAAAACCCAACAACCCACTATCTTACTCCTGGTATCTTTGAAACACTAAGATAGCCACACTTTAGCAACGGGGCGCCAGGGAGTGTCCAGTTTGCCTCACACTTTGGTCCGGGGTACCAAGGAGTGTCCAATGCCTCACACTTTGAATACCCTAACCGCCATGCAAATACCGGGGCAACCCCTCACGCAGTATCCAGACTCGAGTATTAGGGAGTGTCCGTAGGCCACACTTTAGCACTACCATGGGTGCCAGGGAATGTCCAAGCTCGGCTTCACACACTTTAACGCTTCCATGGGCGTCAGGGAGTGTCCAAATTTGCCACCGTCGCATTTCAAAGATACCCTCTCCGCAATCTCAACCACAACCACAACCACAACCACAAACTACAACCACAACCACAAACTCAAACTACAACCACAACCACAACCACAACCACAAACTCAAACTCATACTCTTTCCACACTACTATTACTCGTTTCCACACTGACTAACACCCACATGCATGTACCACTGACTCCATATGAATGACATGGACTTAAACATAAGCAAAATGCTGAATTAAATGAACAACACGCGTACGGGGATTGATAACTCGTAATTCCTTTCCTTAATCAAATCAAACATAACTAATAGCATTCTGTATTAATAAAATTTCCAAAACAGAACCTTAACAGTACTAAAGAAATTGAACCAAACAGTCCCTAAATACAAAACAGACAAAAAACCAGAATCTGCCAGAGGTCGCGCGCGCGGGCCGCTCGCTCGATATGCCCAATTTTCATTTAATATATACTTTTCTGTCTGCCTGAAACAGCCAAGGTCGTGCGCGCGGATCGCTCGCGCGAAGGGTTCCTCGCGCGACCCTCGCTCGGGCGACTTGCCTAAATTTCATTTTATATAAATAAACTCTTCTGTCTGCCTGGAGACGCATGCCTCGCGCGCGCGGGCCGCTCGCTCGACGGGTCGCTCGCGCGGGCCGTTCGCACGATAATCGCGCGCGCGATCGTGGCGCGAGCTGATGCTGAGGCTTCATCTTCTTCGTGAAGAATGCCCTGTTTCAGCAAAACAGGGTCTAAATTGACCCATTTCAATTCTGGAATTATATAGGACATGTAATATATGATTTTCTTTGTTTTTCAACAAGGATTAAGAATCCATTATCAATTAAACACCATTTGATCCATAGCTCTCCAATTTTATGAAAAACTAAAACATGTCAAAACTTCATTTTCAATATACTTTCTTATATGAACAAATTAAGGTCTAATACTTTGACAGTAGCTACTAGGGACTATCATCTTCCTAAATCATCTCAAAAATTTTGTTTTGGTTAAGTCTTGAAAATGGTGATTTTGAAGCTCAACTTCCATGGTTAAAATCAACAATGGTGATTAACAATTATACACACACAAGTAATAACTAAGCATGAATTACATTTAAGAGTGAGTTAATAATACTCACTGATATCAAAGAGAAGTAGTGTTTGTTGAGAAAGAGATACAAGAACAAGATTTAAGAACTTTCAACTACAAGCTTTGGCTATGGAAGATGAAGCTTTTCTCTCTCTACAAATAAATTCTGAATTGGTGAACCCTCTGCACTCTCTCTTTTCTCTCAGTGTTTCATTCTGCTGCAATTGTGTGTGTGAGTGTAGTGTATGTATAGAGAACCAAACTTGGCCACCAAGTTCATTGTCATTCACTCAACAAAATGATTTTCTTTCCTTAATTTCTAAAAGAACCACCAATTTACAGTTGTGTGTGTGTGGGTTGATACACATATGTATACACAATCTCTACAGATTGTGAAGAGGCAACACTAGACTAGTAGGGGGCAATATCTGTGTGTTTGGGAATTTAGCTTATGGCCTAAGGAATACACACACACTACAAGCATTGCCAAACAAGGCCTAAGGCAATCATTAGTTGCCATAAATGGAAAGTGATGTATAGTCACTTCAATCTTATACGTCCAAATCAAAACTGTGCAGGTTAAACGCGACGCGGACTGTTTTGTTCATAAACTGGTATTTTCGGGGCACGGTGGTTACCACAAAAATACAGAAATTTCATTTTACTGTAGGAAACGGTTTTCTGGTTTTATAAAAATACAGTTAGAATTAAAAGAAAACATTCTCACCGTTTTGAAATACAGATTTGAAATTCAATACAGGTGTTGCTAAATTTCATATAATCGCAGTTTGACCCCAAAAGTAATTTTAATTGTGAAATAAAACAAGAAATCAGATTTAACAATACAGATTAATCATGGAAATTCAAATTGAATTTAAACATGTCAAATGCAATTACAAGAAATTAAATGAAAATGCAAGTTATTACACATAGAATGACTCAAAGATATACTCAACATAGTGCAATTTATAACGACGATCAAGAACTAAACCAACATACAACAACGGATTCATAGTGTCAAATACTTGTCAAATTTTCTTTTCATATTGACCGCCATAGTTCTCAAAGATAAATCCCCCTTTTTACATTCAATTTCAATGGTATCTTGAATATTTACTAAGTCCATAGCAAATGAATTGCACGTGACATGGTTAGACCCCGAAAAACGTAAAGTAGCATCGTAAAAAATCTTCAAAAATTTTACAAACAATCTTATATTCTCCCAATCATCATTAAAAAGGAGGACCCAAAAGTCTTACACTTCCTCTCTTACCACTACTGTCATCCCCAACCACATTAACACTCTCCCCTCTAGTTACATCACGAACAAAGTTGTTATCTTCCTCCTCACGCCGCTCAAAAGCTTTTTGAAACTTCATCCTTCTCCAATATGATATAAGTAGAATTCCACCTAGTTGTCACATCTAACGATACACTACTTTTAGATGCAATATTTTCCTTCTCGACACACAATTGAAATGTTTTCTACCTTTGTTGAGAGGATTTCACATATCTAACAGCATTTCTAACTTTCAATATTGAGTCATCAATATCTTTCAATCCATCACGAACTATGAGATTAAATATATGAGCACAACATCTCATATGCATGTACTCATGTTCTAGTATTATGCCATTCCCACTCTTCATCTTCCTTTTCAAAAAATTTATTACCCATTATTTGAACTTGCATTATCGACAGTGACTGTAAGCAACTTATCTATCCCCACTCAAGTAAACACTTCTCAATAACCTTACTAAGTGTATGACCCTTATGACTTTCTACCATACAAAAGTTCAGAACTTTTTTCTGTATATGCCAATTGCTATCAATTTAGTGTGCAGTCAAAGACATATAGTTTAAATTTTGCAACGATGTCCATGTGTCAGTAGTAAGTTGTCCTCTCAATGCAATTTCAACTTTTTCTTCTCTCTTAAGAACACTGGTTTACATTCTTTAGCCATGGTTATTCAAGATGGGATTTTAGAAAATTTGGGACATTCTTTTAACATGAATTTCCTAAAACCCTCATTCTCTACAAATTTAAAAGGCAACTCATCAATTACTAACATTTTTGCTAAAGATTCTTTAATATCCTCCGCACAAAAAGAAACCGATACAAGTGACCCGCCATTGCTAGATCCTTTCGGACTTGGTGTAAAACCCAAAGTGGTTTGTGTCGTATCTACCTTCCTATGAAGATTTTTCTTACATTCTATTTCTAAATGACTTTTCATTGACGTTGTCCCACTGGCTTTAGACTCGCATGGGTAACCTGCCCCACAATAATTACATTTAGCCCTACGCTTAGCACTAGGGTCCTCACTCTTAACCTCGGTGAAATGGTCCTAAACATTATACTAACCTTGGGGGGTTTTGGCGAGAGACCTTGACGTTCATTACAATCGGTCGCATCCGTAGGGGGTTGGTTTACCGTATCAGCCATCCTGCAAACATTAAAAATCCACCACAAGAGTAACTTAGAGAATTGCAAAATTAATTTCCCAAACATGTTAACAAACTGGAATCATTATAGAGACTTGCAAAATTACTTTCCCAAACATGTTAACTTCTAATTAATTTCATTTTGAACAAACAAACTGGAAGAACATAATAAAATAGAGACTTTGCAAAATGTTGGAAAAAGAATCACTTTTTACAATTTGTTCAATATTAGAGTAGATCCACTATTACAAATAAAAAAAATGGCAAAAGACAAGAACAAGTCTCTATTTTATGGAATAATGGAAAAACACAAGTAAATTCAACAAGAATAAATGGAAAAACACATGCAAATTCAAACTTAGGTTGCAAAATTTAGACTAGCAAAATTGTGGAAAAAGAATAAATAGAATAACATAATAAAATTTTGGAAAAAGAATAAATACAAGAACATAATAAAATATAGCCTTGCAAAATTTTGGAAAAAGAATCCCTCATTACAATTTGTTCAATTTTAGAGCAGATCCATTGTTACAAACTTACAGATGGCAGCGACGGCGTGGTGGTCGTGGTCACGAGCGGCTAAAGCAGCAACGGCGTGGAGGTCGTGATCACGGGTGGCCGTTGCAGCGACTGCATGGTAGTCATGGTCACAGGCAGCGGTGTGGCAGCAGTGTTCAAAGAGGATGAAAAGAATGGAGGATGAAGAGAATGGAGGATGAAGAGGGGGATGAAAATGGAAGAAGAAGAGAGGAATTATGAAGATAAGAGTCTCTCAGTCTGAATTTGAATGGAAGAAGAGAGGAAGGCGCCGCTTTGACTGAAGTCAGTCCAAAGGAAACTCTTTAGAGTTTTAGGTTTTTCTCATTTCTTCCTTTATATATGTGCCCACGCCACTAGCCATGTATAAAAAATATATTGTATATATATTAAATGTATTAACTTAGTATATGTTGGGTCGGTTCGGTTCGGTTTGGTTCGGTTCCTTTATATATGTGCCCACGCCACTAGCCATGTATAAAAAATATATTGTATATATATTAAATGTATTAACTTAGTATATGTTGGGTCGGTTCGGTTCGGTTCGATTTGGTTCGGTTACTGTGTAACTGCCAACCAAATCGAAACTGAACCGAAAACTTATTTTTTCAGAAATCGAAACCGATCGAACATTATTGAAAACCAAACCAGTCGGTTCGGTCGGTCGGTTCGATTTTTTCAGTTTTCCTTATACCCCTAGGTATATGTATGGTTGACATTGAAAGGTCACACCACGTCATCATACTAATGTGGCGTGGCGGGCTCACTGAATCGTAAACACGTTCAACGAAAAGCCCGACAGGTGAACATTGAACAAAATAAAATCCTCATTATTTAGAAAAATTAAATGTAAAAGATCTCTTGATATTCTACAAAAATGTTTTGTGTCACAATTATAAATTTTTCATTGTGACATGTGGATACACAATTAATTCATAAAAAAGGAAGATTTGATTTACCTTTCTTTTTTTTCTTTTTTCTGTTTTTGTTTAATAACAGATTTGATTTATAACTTAAAGAGATTGATTTAAGAAACTGCTCATTATCAGCACGTGTGTGATTATTTGCTTAGCCATGGTCGATCTTAAACCTCCAAAGTTTAACAAAATCTATCTAGGGAAACACATTCAAAATCTTGAAACTTTATTTGAAAAGACTGAAATAATTCAACATTAGGGTGATGATCACTAATTGAGGGTGGGTTTTTTTTTTATTTTATTTTTTTTATGAGCATCGGATTTCATTGATCAAACTTAGAAATCATCACACACACACATATATATACTAGTCATACAACACGTGCGTTGCACGTGGATGGTACACATTCATAAATATCTTTAACCTTGAAAATAGTTTGTGATGAGAACATCACGACCTAGCAAAATTACTATGTTAGTTGTTATAAGTTTAGTTGATTGATTATTAAATGAGTGTAAGAAATAAGCATAAAAGATAGCATCCTCATAAAAGAAATAATTATAAGCTAGTGGTTCATTCAAACATAAACTTGTAAACATCCTCTAGTAAAGAAACTCTAAAACTATAATAAAATGTTTTCATATATATATATATATATATATATATATGTTCAAAACTTATTCCTTTTTCTATTTTGATTGTCTTCTTCGCGACACGTTTCCTCTTTCCATCACCCTTTTCTGAGTTTCGTTTTCCTTTCTGGTAAGTTTCGATAGTTTCATCGTCTTCAATAATAATAGGACCACTGTCTTCCACACATTCAAGTGATTGAATAATGATTCCTTTTGAGAATCTGTGCTGTTTGTGAGTGGAAGTAGAATTTGTGTTCTTGTAATTTGCATGAGCATAAATTTCTATAAAACTTGGACCTTTCACGTCCCTGTGTTTGTAGTAAAATTTTAATTAGATATGTAAACTACAATTCATAAAACAATACAAAATTTGTTGTGAAAACATTGCAATGCGTGCCACATTTATGGAATCTATATATTCTGAGACTGAACATCCTCTTGAAATTTGTGTTGCCACCTCAAATAGAACAATATTTATTTTATTTATCCCGTTAATAAGAAACAAAGTTTAGTATTATGGCCAAGAAGTAACAATATTAGGAGACGTATTGTTTAATTAATAGCAGTATTTAAGTTACCTTAGACTATGTTTTGCATTGATCTTTTTGCAGGTTATGAATTCTCTTCCATCTTCAATCATGATTAATTATTTTTCTTATTGCATGCTTTGCACGCATCATACCATGGATGGTCTTTGTACATTCTTTCAACGGTTGCTTGAAAGTAATACAACCTATTTGGTATTTTTTCTTATTAAAAAATGTTAGTGTTAAAGTAATTGAAATCTATACTTAGGGTGTGTTTGATAACCCAATTAAGTGTTGAAAATGAAAACTTTCAGAACTTATTCTTTTCAGTGCATTTGATAATGTATCACTTAATTGAAAAAGCAGCCAAAAATTCACTGAAAACTTTAGGTGAAAATTTTCTACTGAAAACATTCACTGAATGCAGTCTATTTCAGTACTTGAAACACTGATTTTAGTATTATAAATGCAATCACTTAATGTATTCAGTACTTAAAATTCAGCACTTAATTTTCAGTACTTAATTTTCAGTTTTATCAAACGACCCCTTAGTTTTGTGAAGTTATGGTAACATTAACTTTTGTAAAGATGGTGGGTTAAATAATAGCTCATCTAATTGACTTCTTGCAAATTATTTTGATTTTCCAATTTTTATGGAAGATTTCAACCTGAATTGTTATAGAGAAAAGTTAAAGCATATATATAAAGATTGAACTTTGAAATTTAGCAAATTTTGTATAACCAAACATGCATATTAAACACAAACTTGACAATCTCGATCATCCAATACGCAAAAGAGTGAGTTGTGACCTAACTTGTACAATGAGAACATGAATTATTTGAAACAATTCACGTTTCTATTGATAATCACCCCTCACCAAGATGAATGATTAGAGTTATAATACATAACCATTTTTTTAGTTCGTCAACTTCTATTCTAGTTGGATGCAGTTCTATGCCGATTGGAATGAAGTTGAAATTTGGAATTCACCTGCAGTAGGACAACACTTTAGATTTGTTTTTACCATATATCTATGAGCATCAATACAACTTATGTACACGTGTGTATACGTATAGATATTTGTTATATATCATTGTAGATTTACCTTTGTTCATTTTATTCTTAAAATTGCTATAATTGGCTATTGAGCGACTAACTCCTCGAATAGTTATACATCGTTAATTGCCAAATCACTCCATAGATATGCTGCAAGCCTGCAACATAAGTTATGTAAACGATTTAAATGTGTATTAAGGTAAATTCTTTTTAATTATCCATTTGAAACTTACTCGTTTTGTACAATAATTTCTCTTTTCTGAGTTACTTCACCACTTCCTTTTGTGATCACATGACTTGATTCAATCTTGCTGATGATCCCTAAGATATTTGCAATTTTTAACGCTTTAAGTTGTCAATTTATGTAAACCATGAGCTCATATTAGACCGTACTGTGATTATAGAATAAAATTAATATACCTATTGTAGTTTGTTTATTGAATGTGTTTTGAATCTTTTTGAAGGGATCAAAATTTGGACTGGCTTTCTTAACACTTCAAAATTTTCAAATAGCTCGTCAAATATTATGGCTTGCACTTTAGTCCCCTGTATTCATTAGGTGAATAAAAAATATTAGTTATTTATTCTAAATACTTTGACAATCTAAAACTTATTGTATTGTTACTTACTGCATCGTCAACCACGACTACTTATTGAATTTTTCCTTTTTTGTTTGTATTGTTCAACACTTCCTTGCTGAATCACCATCACCTTGATGCATGGTCCATATTTTTTGGAATATTTTAAGTGAATTAATGAGCATTGTTGTTGATGTGGACATGTTCTCAAGAGACATTTTCACTGCATTGTAAATGTTCAAAAAATATAAGTTCTTTAACATAAAGGTAGTAATAATAAATTTTGTTTAATCGTTATGCGAAACAAAAAAAATCTAATATCTTTTAGCTTATTATATTATAAAGAAAAATAACTCGAATATGATTAGTAAAATTATAAGGCAGAAAGAGCCAACATAAAAATAAAAAAAATAAAAAAAAAGAGGCCAAAAATTACATAAGATTCAAATAATAAGAAGTTGAAGTATTGATTACTTCTATTTTGCACATTCGAAAGAGTAAAATAAATTGTTAAATTAGTGCAAACGGACCAACTTTTGAAATGAACATAGGATTTGTAAAATAACAAAAACGATATATTCCTTAAGTGTAATTGACCGGTAACACTTATTAAGGGAAAACACTTCAACGTTGAATATGTACATAATATTTTTGTTATTCGTGTGTATACATCATCTGGTCTGTGAAAACTAAAAATTAAGTGCTGACTTTTAAGTACTAAAAATTTTAAGTGATTGAATTTGCAGTACTGAAAACAGTGTTTCAAATACTGAAATAGACTATAATCAGTGATTATTTTCAGTAAAAAAATTTCACTCAAAGTTTTCAGTGGATTTTTCGTTGTTTTTTTCAATTAAGTGATACATTATCAAACGCACTGAAAAGAAATAAGTGTTAATTTTTTTCAGTTTCAGTACTTTGGTCAGGCTCTAGAATGAACAGGGTAGAGTGAATATACCCAGTGAACATATGTTCACTCTACCTTGTTCACTCTAGAGCCTGGCCGTTCAGTACTTAATTAATTGGATAATTAAACATACCCAGTGTTTGATTTTAAGACCTATTGTACCGAAAGAAAGAAGAACATAAAAGTAATAGAGTTTAAATAAAGTAGGAGACCACCCTTAAATAGGATTTATTGAGTCCTGTTGTTAATATAACACCTTTAATTGGATAAATGTATCCACAAAAGTACTTGATTGAGGAGGATTCTTAGGTGATTATACTGAAGCAGTTGTATGTAGTATATAGTGATCGTGAGTAATAAGACTTCAACCGATCTTCTAAAAAAAAGTAACACTTAGGTAGAATGTTTTTTCTTGAAGAAAAAAAAAATTGCTAGACAATAGAATAGTGAGCCAAAAAAGTAGGTAAATTATATGGATCCCCCCACCCCCTCATGTATTGCCTTTTTTCACTAATACACCACATAAACTAAAAATTCAATAAATTGACCCCTTTTACTATTATTTTTCTTCTCAATTTGACCTTCAAATACCTCCTAAAAAATAGTTCAAATATTGCCAAACAATAGAATAGTGAGCCAAGGAAACCATACAATAAAAAGTAGGTAAATTATATGGACATCCCCTTAGGTATTGTCTTTTTTCACTAACACCACATAAACTAAATATTCAACAAACTAACCCATTTTACTGTTGTTTTTTTTTTTTCTCAAATTGACCCTTCAAATACCCCCTCAAAAATAGCTCTGGGGTATGTTTGATGCATTTTTCCTATTTAGGGGTATTCGTGAAAAAGTGAGAGAGTGTCTATATAAGTTACCATAAAAATAGGAGGCTCTCATAGACATACCATAAATAAAAAAAATGGCATAGAGAAAAACAATATCAAGTTCTCCATACTTTGAAAGCTAAATTGATATCAATTAGAGACCTATAGTCGAGCCCTAGTGGAATGGTCCCAGAAGTTTACTGATGCCAAAAAAGATGCATTGGGGGTAGACCGTGTGTTCACGGTTGATCAGTTAATCTCGTACTTCCAATCAACTTTTCATTAGTCTTTCTTTTTTATCAGAAATTCATTAGTCTTTTTTTTTTTTTTTTTGATATGGGGGGGGGGGGGGGGGGGGGGGGGGGGGGGGGTGGATGAGGTTTGAATCCCGAACTTATGCATCATTAGTCTTCTTATGTTCTAAAGAATACGTAAATGTGACTTTTTCTTTCTTTCTTTTTTTTCCCCATAGAAGGGCCTACATAATTGTTTAAATGTTTCTAGCTCATGATGTATCCATTAAGGGGCAAAAAAAAAAGTTGAACTCTCATGGACTGGTCAAAAAAAAAAAAGTTTATTAAAATCTAATAAAATCCGTTAGTTTTCCCATTAATAATGTGTTGATTTTTTATTTAACAACATGCACTATAAACTTTGTTCCATCTCTGGCATGGGAGATCAGTGTATGCAAACCACTAAGGATGTCCCTGTATTTTGACCTTACGTCATGGGAGTTCTTATTATTGGGCCATTTGGCCATAGGTCTCTATGAGAAATACTTTCCAGCTACAGGTCCCTGCACCTTTTATTTAACCCCAAAAGTTCTTGACTTTCTTTTTGGCCAAAAATACCCTTTAAATACTTCTCTAAACTATAAAACTTGACAAACTGACCCCCTCAACTATTGCATTTTTTCACTAAAACCCCTTTCGTTACAACTCCGTCCCAAAACATAACATTTTGTTACTTTTGTATTATGTGAGCACTATATGATATAAAATATTAACAACATGATATTTATTTATCTCTCCTTTGAGCTTGATCAGATGATATTACGATTTAAAAATTATTCTCAACAAAAGGCAACATGGACAAAGAAAGGAAAAGCGAAAAAAAAAAAAAAAAAATAGGAAATCCCTGCAGCATGTACAAGAATATAAAGGTTTAAAACTGAACCAAGTCAAATAGAGTTATGAATGGTTAAGAGGAATATAATGATATTTATTTATCCCTCCTTGGAGCCGTTGGAAATTTAGGACAAAATTCTTTGTTGCACACATACTTGCCCTTTGTTGTATTCAAATTTTAGGTAATTTTGTTTTAAAATTTTCAACGACTCCAAGAAGAGGCCAAAATGTTATGTTGTTAACACTTTTCCATCATGTGTTAATAACATCATACAAAAGTATATGTATTTTTTTTGGACGACATCCTAATAGAATTGGAATGGGTTTTAGTGAAAAATCATAATAGTTGAGGGGGTCAATTTGTTAAGTTTTATAGTTGAGAGGGGTATTTGAAAAAAATGTCATAGTTGACTCTTGGAATTTTACTAAATATTTCATTTTTAAGTTTCTTCATTTTTTAAATTTATAAATAATGACTTGATTATTTTAAACTATGGTCCTCAATTTTTTTTAAACTTTTACCCAAATAAATATCTTATCTACCGAATTGATTTTACATACAAATATACTCTCTTTTTTTTTGTTCCACTTAGTCAAACCTTATATGGTAATAGCTCTGTTCATTTTTTAAAAATCTTCAATTAAGGGTGTGTTTGATAACCCATTTAAGTGGTGAAAATGAAATTTTCAGCACTTAATTTTTTTCAGTGCATTTGATAATGTACCACTTAATTGAAAAAGCAGCCAAAAATTCACTAAAAACGTTAAGTGAAAATTTTCTACTGAAAATAATCACTGAATGCAGTCTATTTTAGTTCTTGAAACACTGTTTTCAGTATTGCAAATACAAATCACTTAAAATTTTCAGTATTTAAATTTAGCACTTAATTTTCAGTACTTGATTTTCAGTTTTATCAGACGCACCCTAAGTTTGTTCATTATCTTTACCTTTATATATTATATTGTATTATATGGTATGCTCAATGATTTTTTTATTTTTATGTGCTAATGGCATAATTCTTTCCCCACGTAATGTCCTATAAAATGTTTATTTATTTATTAATTATTATTACTATTTTTTTGTTGGGTTCTCATGATTTATTATGTTTAGTTCAAGTGAACTAATTGACATTAATGTAAAATTCTTTAAGAGTTAAAACTGACTCCCAAATTGGTAAGCACACTCTTTGTGGCTGACGTTTCTATTGCCTTTTTTTTTTCATAATCCCTTTCTTTTGGGGACCCATCCATAGGCAGTACATCCTAAAAGGAATTCTTACTATCTATGACTCTATGTAGACTTAATCCAGCATTCATTCACGTTGGATTAAAAAAAATTTACTTTAAATGTTTTTATTAAGTTGTATTATTGTACGATTCTTATAGACAGACCCAAAAAAAAGTGGCAAACTAAACTTATTACAACTCTAAAAAAAATTAGTTAAGCAAAAGTGCACCGATTGATAAAAGTTCAAAACACTTAAGGTCATTGGTGCACTTATATATATTATAGATATATAATTTGTCTCTCTCGGAAAATCATCACTCCACACTTCGTTTCCTAGAACGAAAACTTTGCAAGCAAGCAAATGCGCAATAATGTGTGTTTCTATCAACATAAACATGCATGAGTTTAATAGTCGTAACTTGTGTGGCGAGGTCTGTGATTTTGCGAATCAAAATCACTAACCGAGTTTTAATTTACTGATGTCGCTCAGTGTATATCGTAAACCTAGAGATCAAGAACACCAAAAAATTAAAATTCTTTAAATTTGCTTAAATGCAAACTATAGGTCACTTTTCAGGCAATCACTTCTTGAGTCACGCTCATAAATAACATGATTTAGGTAAATCTAAAAATAAATAATTAAATCATTCACAAGATAATTTTTTGGAAGAATCTAACATGACACACTGTAGTAAGTTGAGAGGATTCCTATATAAATTTAAGATATAACCCATTTGACAACAGAGTTTGTGCTTCTACGATTCAAATTATTCAATCATGAAAATTTGTGATTAGTCAAATATTTTTCCAAGTAACTTTTGGCCAATCATAAATTTCTATGATTGACTCAAATTTTTCCGTGATTTAATTGTAGAGGCTAGTTTAACAATTTGTTTAGTGAGTTTGGCACAAAACCAGATGTTAATACATCACATGATTACCAGCTAATTAATGCTCATAAACCTTCAAAGATTCGCCTAGATACATCCAACAGAGAAGCCATTAATCTTGTACAGTAACTTAAAACTTTTGAAATTTGTTTATTTTAATGGCCAGTTCTTTCATTGTAATAATTGCATCATGAATAGTACTCCGTACTAATCAAGTATGCTAATAATACTTTTTAGTAATAGTACTAATAGTAATCTGAACAACATAAAACATAGTATGCAAAATATGGGTAATATTTAGGACACACTCAAAGACAACTTTTGGGACACAATCTAAGGGATGTGTCTGTCTTTCTCATCTGTCACTGTGAGGTCCAGTGACATCTATCATAAGAGAGATATAGACACATTTTTAGATTATATTCCAAAAATTGTGTCTTTAAGTGCATCTCAATCATCTGTCACTGTGAGGTCCAGTGACATCATAATAGAGATATAGACACATTTTTAGATTATATTCCAAAAATTGTGTCTTTAAGTGCATCTCAATCTTTACTCGCAAAATTTGGTCCCTGAGACACATTCGAAGACCTAAACTTTTAGAGAGTTCATCAATAGTACCACAACTTGGAGTTGATTTAAGTTGGAACTATCTACAGTAGTGTGAACCGTATGATAATAGTGGAACGTCTTAAGTATATCATAGGGCTAAGTTTAAATTGTGGTACAACGAAATGGGCGAATAAGGTTACCCGTGTGGAGGGAAATAACCAAGAGTCAACCTTACTCTAATAATTGGCATTTAGTTTATGTGTCCAAACAGCTAAGTGATAATCATTTGGTGCCAGGCGACTAAGGCATAACTGTTTGATGATCACCAAGGTTATGCCTTGTTGTTTGACCACCTACGCCATTGCGAGGCTCCCAGTTTTTGTACAATAAGGATAAAGTTACCCTAAGTTCAACTACACCATTATGACATTATAGATGCTGCTAGGAGTTTAAAATAGGTAGCACTAATGGATAATGGAATTTTTACTTTTCAATCTAATATATTACATGATTAAGTAGTGATATGCTTTTCAAATTTATATCTTAAATTTGCTTTTAAATGCATTGTCAATTTTACCACATACAATAGCATATTAACATGCACACCTATCACTACTATAATATGTACGTAGTATAACTACTAAGTTAATTTAAAAATAAAATTAAGAAAATCAACTGCATTATTTTACTATATGATTATATTATGGATATCTTTTGTTGGAAAATTTGAATGACAATTAGCTTTATTTGAATGGATTATTTGGACATGACAAACAGGCCCTTAGTCTCCTTTTTGAAAGGTTGTGACTGTGAACAGTCTCTTACAATTTATATATATATATATATATATATATATATATGCATGGGTTTTATTCATTCATTTAGAGTAAGAAATTAATAGTAAGATTTTTATATTAGTTCATACTTCATTGTTAATGTGTCAAGTGTCTGAGAGAGTACAAACATCGTATGGTTCGCTGGAACCTTATTATTTGAAATGCTTCTATAGTAAGGGGGAGATCGTTGTATCCTGAGAGACAAATGCCGCAAATCCGTGAGCACTAATGCGGGGCATATATTGTCTTAAGGAAATAGTGTCAAACACTAACTCGATCTATTGTTCGATTTGCATCTATATCAGGTTCTATTTTATTTTACAGGATTTATTATTGGTTTCAGATTTCAGATTTATACATCATTCGCATCCCAATATAATTTGGATAACAATCTTAAGACGAATTTGATAACATCTTTTAGGGCATCTAAGAATCTCACAAAAATAAGATACATAAATGATAAACCACAATATGTCTATCTCTCTCATGGTAGGGTCTATTGACACTATGCCCATAAATAAGATACATAAACTATAATATGTATATCTATCTCTTTCCTAAAAACATAAAATACAATAAAAATGTCTATCTCTCCTAGTACTGAAGTCCACTAATACTGTAAACATAGTGTCAATATATAAATCCTATTAAAAGAGAGAGAGACATACTATAATTTATATATCTTTTTTGGTGAGATTTTTATGTACCAAAAAGTTATCCCTATATTATTGATACTTTCTTTAATTTCGTGGGTCAACAAGAACTCACAAGAGTGGAGACACCATTTCTTTATCCAATTTCATATCAGTAGTCAGATCCTAATTCTCCATCAAGTGTCATTGTCAACCTCTTTTTAGAAAGGAAAAAAAATAGGCTTGCTAACTTTAAACCTACCCGGTAAATTTCTATAGCTAGCTGCATCTTATCTACAGGAGGTATTTACAGATAAACATTTTGCATGTACTGAAAATTAAGTTGATAAAATGTTTCTTTCGAAAAAACCTCAAGCAAAGTAAGAACAAAATAAGGTTAGTTTTCTTTTTTAATTGGTTGTTAATTTAAGGTATTAAAAATCCAAATGGGTTACTTTTTTTAAAACTTGAATTGCAAATGGGAGAGGTGAGCTTTCACTCTTTAGGATGGTAAAGTACTCCTCTTATTTTAATTTTTTTTTTCTCAAATGAATTTTGCCTTTTCACTAACAAGTAGCAACAACTAATAAGTGAATCAGTAATTGCAATAGCTGTCACAGTAGAAAGGAGCTATCACACAAGAAAGGAAGTACTAAGATAATTTAATTCTACTATATTCCATATATATATATATATATCTCAATTAGGCCTATAAGCGGATCGGATATGGACTGGATCGGTCAGATTCGGCAAACATATTTTAGTCCGGATTC
The DNA here is from genome assembly GCA_033977485.1 of Hydrangea macrophylla. Classification (NCBI taxonomy): domain Eukaryota; kingdom Viridiplantae; phylum Streptophyta; class Magnoliopsida; order Cornales; family Hydrangeaceae; genus Hydrangea; species Hydrangea macrophylla. The sequence continues at coordinate 109,253,431 of CM066988.1, read as the reverse complement.
GATCCAAATATCCGACGGATCTGTGAGCTTTGTCTCATATCCGAATTTGCTAAGGTTCGGACATCCGGTCCGAATATCCGATCCGAAGAGAAATCCTACTTGTAAAAATGTAATATTACTCATTTTTCACAAATTTCTTATAATAGTACCATCTGTCTATTGTTGGATTAAAAGAATCAAGGGTAGAGATTTGTCTAACATATATTATATAATATATATATATAACACATATAATATCACAAATTCAGATCGGGTCTTAGACGGATCAGATTTATTAAATCCATATCTGGACCATTTTTATACAACTCTATTCGGATATGGATCTGGAACCGAATCCGAGTCTAAAAAAAGGCTCAAATCCGTCTAACTGAGAAGGATACCGGATCTAAGCCTAGATCCGGTCCGTTAACAGATCTAATCCCAATGCAACTGCATTCCATATACCCAAACATAAATTTACCATACAAAATATCAGAGCAGCAACTGTTTTTTTTTTTTCACTTTCTTCTTCTCCAAAAAAAAAAAAAAACAGTTCTGACTAGCTTCTAGGCTCTCTAGGCTATAGTTCTACCCACTCCAATACCTTACATACTGGAGTACTAGTACATAATATCTTTAAAACTAACACTAAAACGGCATGCATGGGACCCTAAGATGATGATGATGATGAATGATGGTGATGATGCATGGAGAAGAAGAAGAGAGAGAAAAAAAAAAAGGAAAAAAAGGGCATTACTCAAGAAAACCAGTTTTGGCCAAAATGGCATTCCTCAATTTGCTAAGGTCTCTTCCTTTGAGTGTCCTTCCAATCCCTTCAAACATTGAGTAAGAACAGATCTTAGTCTTTGCAAGCCTTCTAGCAATGAGTTCATGTGGTGGGACCATCTCATCCTCATCAACATCATCATCATCATCATCATCAAAAAACTTATTGTGGGTCCCACCAACACTACACACATGATCATCATCCTCCTGATCATCTTCACCACCACCGCCACCACCACCAATGTTCTTCTTATAGATTTTTGACCAGTCAGGGACATTCACAGGAGCTGAGAGTTGGTAATGAGATGACATCTTGATCTTGGGCTCACTCTTAGTCCTTGGAATCACTCTTGGGGCTGCTGGAAAGAGCCATGCAGATGATGAAGAGCCAGATGAGGGGAAGTGGTACTCCATGGACTTTCTCACTCTAGGGATATTTGATCCTTCTCTCTCCTTCACAGCAACAGGAGCCCAAACATCTGCCTCATGAAAATCTCCATCATGATCTCTCTTTGACTTCCCACCAAACCCACCATTCCCACCTGCCATTACTTATAACTATGTATATAGATATGTGTGAGTGTTTTTGTGTGTGTGTGTGTGTTTGTGGATAAGGAAAAGAAAAACGAAGAAAAAAAAAACAAAGGATTTTGCTTTCTTGGGAAGAAGGAAAGAGAAAGAGAGTTGAGAGAACAAAATCAGGAATATACACCTTGGCTTTTGTTCTCAAAACTCTCAAAAGCAACAGAGCTTTTTACAGAGATTTTCTCAAATGGGGTGGTAGTGCTCTTTAAATAGTAGCAACAAACCCTCAACAAAAAAAAAAAAAAAACCACTATGTGAAATCCCAAAAACTCCCCATCTGAGGCTTTGCAAAACGCCAAAAAAGTTCACAGATTCCAAGGGCTTGAAAAAGGTTCTCCTGCAGGGATCAGAGGGGAAAAAGACAACAATTTACAGATATATATAACTCATGGGTTTTGTTTGGCTATCAAAAACTGGAAAAAAGCTAGAAAGGAAATGATGGTTTTCATAAGAATCTGAGTTGTAACAGTGGTCTCTTCTATGCTCTCTCACATGAAAATGGTTTTTAACTTTGAAACTGATGGGTAGGTTTCCGTACAATAGAAGCCCAAAAAACGCTCACAGAAGTTAATTGTAAAATGGACATTATTGAGGATGTAAAAAGAAAATAGAACTTCGAAGATAAAATTTCCTGATTTTGCCTAGCTAGTTTAGGAAAAGTTTTGGTACACAAAAGGTTTATTTCATGTAGGTGTCTTTATATGAAATATGGTATTAAATATGTGTGTATCTATGTGTCATATGTGCACATATGACATATGTATCGAGTCTGTTTTGTAATGTCTAAACTAAATCAATAATGATACACTTACATCTCCAACCACATCTCCAATCACATCATATGTTTTAAATGCATGTACCCTACATGTACTGTGTGATTTTTTCACACTTTTCTATGCACCACTTACATAGCGCATGACACATACATTTAAAGTAAGGATGTGATTGGAGATGTGATTGGAGATGGGGGTGTATCATTATGTAAAATAAAATCACCTTTAGTTCAAATCTTATTTTTATATAATGTTCTTGAGATAACTATGATTATATTGTTTGATAAAATCCAATTTTATGAGAATTATTAGAGTACGTCAGCACGGTCTCACGGACTCTTGTGCAAAAAACTGACACAACACACTCCATAGACATTTGAATTATTTCTTTTTGGTTAATCAAACTCTTGAATTTTGAAGGGTTTCTTTAACATGAGCCATTAGAATACATCTTAACAAGGTTTAAAAACTTGTACTTACACATTTTCCTAAAAGAATTTTACACATATAAGCCTTAATTTTAAATTTATTAACATGTACTCCTAGAATCGTACATGTTTAAGATTTTCTATGTATGAATCAATTTTATTTATGAAACACAAAAACATTTCTTTACTTTCCAAAGTGGCCTGCTTAGTATGTTAATTTCTCTAAGCTCTAAAAAGCCTGACAGTATTGATTAGGAAATGTGAAAGATGAGCGAGGTCAGACCAGCTATGCTTTGTTTGGGATTACCGGAGCACAGAGAGAGAGAGAGAGAGAGAGAGAGAGATCATAAATGAACAAACTTTTTTAAGGAGGCCTAGGAAGTGGTGCTAGTGGAGTAAAAGCAATTGGTTGGCTATGGAGCATATATAGAGATTTGTGGTGGGTTTTTTTTAGTGAGATTTAACTGTGACTGAACTTCTTCTACCTATTGCTACATTCTTCAATGCTTCCTGGGTTCTGGGGGTTATGGCTGAGGAGCCAGTGCAGTCTAGAGAGAGAGATCTAGATATGTGTATATGAGTATGGGGGCAGTTATATGTCAGCGTGGTAGGATGAGGGGTCTTCTCATATCAGGAGGGTGCTCTTAAGATGGAGACTCATGACTCATGAGTAGGTCTGTGGGTCAACTCATATTTGGGTCACCTAAGAGGGTTATGATCTCATATACCTCTCAGGAGTATGTCTTCCTTGCCTTCCCTAAGAGTAAATGAAAGAAAACTCCTAACTCTTGCGAGTGAACCGAAAATCGATTCTACCTTAATCTTGGAAGTTGATTGAAAGTTGGACCATACCATTTTTTAAACAAGAGGAATACGTCATGCTAATGTGCCTTGACCTGAAAAATTATGTTATGTTCTATCTGTTCCAAAATAAATGTTCATTATCAATTTGTATATTATTTAAGAAATGTGTATTATATTTATTTTCGTTGTCCTTCATTTTTCTACCTTCCCATTTTACTTTTGATATGACATTGACTTTCCTACTCATTTCTATTTTCCCACTTTCTAAGGAAATGATGCTTGTATTTATTGTGAGGGTATTATAATAAGTACAGTAGTTTATACAAAAAAATGTAATTGACTTTCAAAGTGGACATTTATTTGGAACATCCAAAAATAGAAATGTGGACACTTATTTTAGAACTAACGGAGTAATTAGATTAAGAATAATACTTTATCCATAACTTTCACACAACTTGTTCACAACTCACAAAACTGTGTCTATCTTTCTCCTGTGTCATCCAATGGATCCCACAGTGATATAGTAAAGAGATAAACACAATTTTATGAATTGTGAACAAAAAATTGTGTGTAAAAAAAAAGTTCACTTGTGGACTTTAACCGAACCGAACCGAACCGAACCGAACATAACATAACATAAACCCCCACCCCCACCCACACACACCAAAAAAAAAAAAGTTTCATGTCATGTCACTGTGAAAAGCTTACTTGTGGGCCTTAACATGATCATGTTAATAGTGTCGTTAATCTTGAATTATGGAGACATTCAATATATTATCTTTGGAATAATAATGAACGAGAATAAGCATTCAATAGTACAGTTGTAGTCACCAAAAGAAGGGAAAAAAAAAAAAAAAAAAAAACTATTATAAAGGTAATCAATTAATGCTTCAATAAGAACCTCCTGGCACCTTTGTATACAGTTGTGACTTGTGAAGGCGAATATCTATTTCATGGAAAGACCATAAGGAATTCCATGTTATTCATGTTAATTTCGTCGATTAATGATTGATGCACATAAAAATTTAGATTATTAATTTCAGTGGATCTCATGTATGCAAGTAGGAGCTTCATCAAAATGAATGGCCCAAATTTTTATGTGTACACTTTATTTGCACATTTTATGTATACATAGCATTATCCAATTTCGTCATTAGAATATCTAGGCTTCAAAAGATATAAGAAAAAAAAAGGTTTTAAATAAAGGGCTCGCATGGTATCGTTACGATTTTTGATTTTCCGTTTTGTTTTATTTTTGGAGTGAATTCTCTCATATTAGACTCAATCATTAATACAAAAAATAAAAACTAAAATTGAAAACTAAAAACCGCAATGTTACCAACATGTGAGAGGGAAGTATTTGGTTTTTTTTTTTTTGGGCTGTGAAAAAAAAATATGGCGAAGTTCCAATCTAGCTTGTACTTCATAGCAAGGTTTTAAAAATCGGCTTGACTGGCTAGTCAAACAGGCTGAATCGTCGACCGGGACTGCGAACGGGCCGGTTTGAACCGAGAACAGGGAATAATGGTTGAACCGTTCGAATTTTGAAAGACTAGTAGAATTGATGGTTGAACCGGCGGTTGGACCGGTAAAACCGGTAGTTGAACAGAGAACCAGTCCTTTTTGTATATTTTTTTGTTATCTATATATATATTTTATATATTTTTAATTATTATTAGTATGTATGACGATCATGGTGCCGGTTGAACCGGTCAACCCGTAAACTGGTCATCTTTTCGGTTCAAAGACCGGTCCGGTTTTAAAAACATTGCTCCATAGTGCTCCCAAATTTACCGGCCATAAGACATTAAGACGAACAATTGTAAAATGTGTTACATTTTTTATACAATGTTTGAAAGTTTCTTAGAAAATGTGTAATGCTAGGCAAATTTAAATTCTGCTTTGACAATTATACCATAGTTAGTTATAGTGGGGACTAATAAATTTCGTCGAAAGTTATTAAAAGTTGTTTTACTTGGTACAACTCTCAAATCAAAGCATTAATTTGAAATCCAAGTTTTGGATTAAAATTCAAAAACCATAACATTACTTGTTAAAAAAAAATCTATGGCCATGGGATATTTAGATTCGTCATTACAACATTATCAATTCTACTATAGAAATTTAGGCGATGATAAACCATATAAGTAACTGTCAAGAGTTTAAAATCCAATTTAATTCTTAGTTTGTTAAAAAGTCCCTAAAAGGGAAAATATCACTTAATTAATATTCATGCATGGTTCATTGAAATTTCACATGTACGGTCCCATGAAATTTTACTTAATATTCATATACAGGTAGGGATGGCAATTGAATCGTGTCGTGTCGTGTTGATCGGGTCATAATCGTGTTGTGTCATTAATCGGGTCATTTTTTAAATGTGTCAAAAACCTAAACTCAAAACCCATTTATTTCGTGTCAGGTTCGTGTGTCGTGTTAAAAATTGTCACCCCTATGTACAAGGGACTTTATCTAATCAGAAATCTTAATTGTCCTTAACTCGAAAAGAATATGCGGTATAGTGAAATTATATTTTAATAGCCGTTTCATTTATTATGGATTTGTGATTTTTTTTCCCCCTTTTTATTTAAATATTGCTCATTTTTGTTCCCAAAATCTATGTGCATACAAGCCCCTTAAAGTAAGAAATTCACACGAGACTCATGATAAATATGAAATCACAATATGACAGTCACATGGATTATTTTTGCAACACATGATGGCTAATTTATTTTCTTTGAAATAAGCTCTAATGACAAATAAAGTTAAAGAGTATTCACCCACTAAATTATAAATGGGGGCCGGGTAATTAGGGTTTAATCCATTATAAATGTGAAGATAGTGCAAAAAGTTATTGCATCTCCAAATGATGGAAAAGGAGAATAACATGTGAAAAGATAAAAGTCGAATCTGTTTCTTGACAAATCTTGGTGGTGTAAATTCATGAGATAAAAAGTTGTACATATTTATTTGCTATGGATTTTAATGTTAGCATCTCCAAAAAAAAGATGCGATATTCCTGCTTGTGTTATTAAAATTTTTTTTTGGGCCGAAGTCTAAGGGTGTGTTTGATAAAACTGAAAATTAAGTACTGAAAATTAAGTGTTGAATTTTAAGTACTGAAAGTTCTAAGTACTTGAAGTTTTATTCCTTAAAATAGTGTTTCAACTATTGAAGTAGAATGCATTCAGTGATTATTTTCAGTAGAAAATTTTCACTTAAAGTTTTCAGTGGTTTTGGAGCTACTTTTTCAATTAAGTGGTATGTTATCAAACGCACTGAAAAAGAATAAGTGCTGAATCTTTTCATTTTCAGCACTTAATGGGGTTATCAAACACACCCTAAGTCAATTGATTTGACTATTTTAGTAACTTGATGCAGCCTTAAGTGGGACCACTCGTTTAGGAGGAACGATCATAAATCACTGGAGTCCTCCGATTGAAACTTATCATGTTAAAAAAAAAAAATATATATATATATATATATATATAAATAAATAAAAGTAATGCTCTTTCTTTTGGAGCAAAAAATAACTCTTTAAACTGCCACAATTTTGGAAAAAAGTATTTCATATATGCTCTTATACAGAGAATATCGAAACAATTTCAATTTTCACACTAACGTCCAAAGACTTCATCATCATTAATCTTTATCCTTTGAGCATGTCACACTCCCACGGTGACACTGAAAAACGAAATCGTAGCTATAAGAGTAATGCAGTCTTCAATATCAACCATCCAAAACCATTTATTATTGAAAATTTGAGTTCAATTTATGTGAATCACCAATGGCCACAAAAATATTGAGCTTGTGGTATCCAAAATAAAGATGGTGTACAAACACAAGCATATCAAATCCCAATCATCAAATGACCCCAATTAATATACATATATATATATATATATATATTACCACCATTCAAAGTGAACTCATTTCATTTCATTTCATTTGAGTTGATATCACATAAGCACACTCTTGTACCTTGTCCATCTCTACCTAACCTTTAGTGTAGATATGTGGGGTCTTCGAAGCCAAAGGCAACAATTCCACTCAAACGTGCTTCCCAAATACCCATCTAATCCTAGTTCAGTTCCAACACTGTAGTCACAAAAACTATCATTTCCACAAGTACTAATGGTCTCTCCAGTGACAGCCAAAGAACAAGCAATTTTTGTGGCTATGAAAGTCAAGAATCAAGATAGGCATACCAATTGGGTATCTTTATCAGCTTAAATTCAAATCCGCACCACAAGATTTGACCGGGAACTAAAACCATTTGCAACATATAGGCTGTTATTCATCAACTCGATGATCATATTTTTCATTGAGAAAAAACACCCTCTTGGAGTACAGAAATATAGAGAGGATCAAAAGGGTTAGAGAGAGACTACTTGGTATTCCCAGCCAATAAGGTGATATAAGTAAGCAAAATTCTAAGCTGAAGAACTGTTTAACAGTGCCCTTGATTATGCAACATGTGAAAAGCATGTTGTTCCATTCATTTAACACATCATGAGTTCAAGCAGAAAAGTGTATGTACATATATATATATATATATATGTACATATATATATATATATATGTTTATATACTTGTATAAACTGGGCCAGCTCATAAATTTATTATCTATAGTTTGTCTTGACACCTCTATGTTTTGATGGATAGGCCTCAAATGTTATTTTCTTCTATTTTCATGTTCCCTCAATAAACACTAGGATCCGACAAACAAACAAACTTAGATCTTAAGATTCTTAACTACAAACAATGATTTCTTCTACTGCTGCTGCTGCTGCTTTTTTATTCTTTCCATTGTCCACTTTTGAAAACAGATTTCTAAATGACTGAATACATTATTTGATAACAAAATCTATAAACAAGTAGAAAGCCATATGGACCTCTACAATTGGCACAGCCTTGCATTATTCAGATTATGGTATTCAATAAATAATCGCAGTTCTGGATAAAGACGGAAGTAATTAGCCACCATCACTAAACCTGTACAAACTGTTGGAAGTATCAAGTTGAACCTCGCTCTTTAAGCCCATTGTTACCCGGCAGTTTTTCTTGATTTCACTTGCGAGCTGCATGGTAAAGCTCCAAGTAATCAAGAGCTGGCCGGTTCCAAGACCAGTCTTCCTCCATCACCCGCTTGCACAGTGAGTTAAACCATTCCCGACCTTCGTACCAAGCAGAGATGGCTCTGAAAAATACAATTCTAATTAAGTTCCTCCACATATGGGAAAAACATGTCGTAAACTGGTTCAGAAAGATACAATTCTTATAAAGTTCTCCATAAAGAAAGGGTGTGTGTGTGTGTGTGTGTGTGTGTGTGAGAGAGAGAGAGAGAGAGAGCAGTTTAAGTACGTGGCAACATATAGAACAATATTGAAGTAAACTTTACATGAACACCTTTTAAAATTTGGCCATATGGTTCTCCTAAACCCTTAATTTTGTCGTTCCCTCTAGGCAAGTCCAAGAAGAAAGAAAAGAGTACATTATATTTAGGGTTAAATACGTTTTACCTCTCTAGGGTTAGGGTGAGTTTCACATAACCTCCCTATAGTATAAAATGTAGCAGACAACCCCCTTGTGGTTAAGGGTAAAGTGACACTGTTAATTTTTCAGTCCAAATTAACGGGGAGAGTAGTACACTCGCCCAAACCCACATGGTAAAGGGGAAAATTTTCTCAAGCATTTATGTCATGTGAAAAGACACACACAACCTCTGTATATTATACAGGCTTACAGCCCATCCATTGTTTTGTTTTTTGTTTTTGTTTTTGTTTGTTTTTACTGGAAAGAGAAAAGAGGGCAAAGGGGGAGAGAGGTAGAACAATTGCAACCAAGTCTGAGTGATTGGCAAGTGCATGCGATAGTATATGTGAGAGGTAGATGTGCTTTGATTCCTCTCCCTCTCTGTAAATATATCGGCATATATATATACATACTGTCAAATCAAAAGAACTGCCCTAAGCAGTTGTAGATTGAGATCTCGTTCATCTATACCCAGTTGGCTCAGACCTCAATTAAATCACAGCAGAAGCGAAAATTCATAAGCGAAAATTCCTCATGTTATCTCCGGCCAAAGCAAACACTGGCTCATGGTCTCAACTCTGAACAACAGGACTTGAAGAAGAGAGTTGTTCCTCATCTTTGAAGCACATACAGAGGGTTTTGTGAATGAAAAGGTCTTGACGGAAAAAAGAACAAAATATTACTCTGTCAAATTTAATTTCAATTCCACTATGCCGAGAGGGATTTCGTTTGTTTTATCCAAGGTTATTTGGTCATTTCACTTAAATGGTTAACATCGTGTACAGTGTCACTTCACCCTTAAGCACAAGGGGGTTCTCTACTACATTTTAAACTATAGGGAGGTTATGTAAAACTCACCCTAACTGTAGGGAGGTATAATGTATTTAACCCTTATATTTAACAACAGCCATAGGACCGTCTCACATTATGTTTTCGATTTCAGCTCAAAGTAAAAGACATGAATGTTTGCGATTTTCTGTTAAAATAAACGCTAAAAATGTTTTATTTTTTTTAATTTGCCAATAAAGGAGTGTAAATTTCAAGCTCTGCCGAAATTACAAGTCTACTCACCTATTGAGAGCATAATCAACACCAGCAGCATCAGCTCCATCAAAATTGAATCCATTAGGTTCAAGTCCTTGTGCTGAAGCTCTCTCTTTGTCATGGTCAACATCAAAAACTGTATCCAAAAGTCCTACAGAAAGAAAGAAAGTATGAAATGACTGTTATTTACGTTTCATTTTAAAAAACTTCTGAGAGAAGCCAAAGCAGCCCAATTAACAATCGAGTGTACAAAACAAAACAGAAGTCAAATAGTTAGGAGTGTGAAAGTGGTGGTTGACTCCACCACACTACGATATGGAAGTATGTATATATGTGGGTATATGCAGAAGTTTCATTTGTGATTCTGATGCCTACTTAGAACACCAAACAAAATCAATGTAATTATAATTTAAATATAAAATTACTTCCTTACAACAAGATAGACCTCCATAAGGTAAAGTGGCAAACTAAATCTTCCAACAGGTGCCCATACGTACACGCTATGTATTACTAGTACCGTAAATAAAAATAATAAAATAATAAAATAAAAAAAACAAAAAAAAAAAACAAACAAATTGCGACCAAAATCTACCACTCCAGGAGACAAATTACTTGAGGCTCACTTTATGGCCCATTATCCTTATCTCACCCAAAAATCAAGAAAAAGAACCGGCTACAGAAGTACCCCAGCACTGAATAAAAAAACAACCGAGTAACAAGCACAGAAGCTCTATGATTTGCAAATCTGCGTCTCAAAAAACAGCCTAATACACTCTCTGTATGTGCAACCAGTACAAGCACAATGGTTCTTGCAAACAGAACCAGCTCTCGTGCTTACAGTTCCCTCTGTAATTGATTTAACAGTTCAACCACCAATCTAGACAACACCCCAAAAACAGTTCAACCACCAATCTAGACAACACCCTAAAAATCCAAGAAATTGACAAACGGATGACCAAATAATAAGAGGTCTCGGCAGTCGAGACATGGTAGAAGTTAGTACGAATGACATGGTATAAATATTGCAGAAAACATTTCGAGCAATTACATGAAACAGAAACGCTAAAATAAAGTAAATATGCACCTCCAGTTTTACGAACAACAGCTATTGAACCATATCTCATTGCTGTGAGTTGAGTTAGTCCACATGGTTCGAATATTGAGGGGACTAAAATAAAATCTGCACCTGCATATATCTACAATGACATCCCAAGGGGTCAATGATGTCCTATCACTGATGTACGAGTTAAAAATTGCAAACATGAGTGAAGGATTCAAGTTCCAAGAGAGGATACCAAGTGAGAGAGAGGCTCATCATAGGTCAAACAAAGGCGTGCACGGTCAGCATGAGAAGGATGAAGCTGATTTGCCAAATTGACAAAATCATTTTGAATGCGAGGATCTGGAGCTGAACCTAGCAACACAACCTGCCATCCTATTTTTCAATCAGAATACACAAGGAGAGACCATGTATTATTTGATTCTTAAAACCAACTTTTCACACCGTGTAACCTAGAAAGCACATACATAAATACAATATATAAATACCATTTTGCTCACATGAATATCCTTTCAAATGCAAAATGTGCACGCACACACGCGCGCGCACACAGAGAGAGAGAGAGAGAGAGAGAGAGAGCTATACTGCATAATAAAGAGTCACTAATTTTAAAATTCTCATTATCCAATCGATGCCAGAAATCAGGAGGGTACTCTAGATCAATGCAAAAATTGAATATTCAGAGGTAAGAGTGAATGAGTTGACCATTTTTCCCTTTGAAAGGAAAAAGAAATATGAGAAAAGGATAACCTGTCCATTGCGCTCGAGAGTGCGCCAAATGGCATGCTTGATGAGGTGGATTCCTTTCTGATGAGTTAAGCGGGAGATAATTCCTACCAAAGGCAAATCAGCTTTTTTCAATCCAAGTCTTTGCTGCAAGGCTTCCTTGGCAGCCCTTTTGCCTTCAACAACATTTTCTGACGTGTAACATATCTGTAATAACATGCATACACAAGTATCAGCCAGACATGCATTGGAGAGGAAAACAAAACGAAACATTCACACCTTCAAAAGCATTAAAAAAAAAAACGAAAAAGTAATGGAAAACTAAAGATAGGATGACACTATGGACACCAACCAATTGTAAATCGTAAATTCTGCATTCGAGCATATATTCTCCTAAACAATATTGCTAGTCAAAACGTACATATCAAATATTTTTGCATTGCTAAACCCAGATGATGTTATAGTAGATTGGTCAGTCAGGCCAACCACTTTAACTGATTTAGCTGTTGCTTAGGCCTGTGCTAATTCAACTAAACCCAAAGAGCTTGAAGAACAAGAGACAAAAACACTTTTCCACAGTAGGAGCAAATAAAAATCATTTGAAAGAACACACCGATAGGCATGCACATGCTACAAATATGCACCTTAAAAGATAGATGCATTCATGTAAAAAAAAAATCTAGAATATTAGATCAGTGGGAAGGAACTGTCTTTTCACTATATAAAGCAGAGCAAGAAATTAGTTTTCAATTATGGATAAGAATAATGGTATGCAAGTTGTAATCCTGCCCCTATATAAAGCAGAGCAAAAAATTAGTTTTCAATTATGGTGAAGACTAACGGTATGTCAAGTTGTAATCCTGACCCTATAGAGTTCAATAAGCCAAACCGGAAACTGGGTTGAGTTAACGGAAAAGACTAAGAGCCCATTTGGGATAGCTTCTTTGGGGCCAACAATCACTTGAGAGTGATTGTTTGGATTAGCATTTTCATAGTGTTAAAAAGATGTTCTCCTTTTTAAAGCTAAAGACATCTTTTTTCAAAAACCTTCATTTTGTAGCTATTTAAAAAATCTCTTATTCCAACAAGTGATTATTTTAAAAGCTAACCCAAATGGGATCTAAGAGGATGCCGAATATAAGAATCGCATTCCTCTTAAAAAAATGTTGAATAGCCCAACCAAACATAGTTCCAGGAAAAAATTATGGATACAATTTTCATTGTCAACACAAGTATGTATAGAAAGAGTATGTCCCAGAGATTGATACGTAGACTGCCGAACAAAGAGCAAATAAGGAAAGACTGATTCCATTCAGCATAATAAACATTTCTCTAAAACAAAATTGAAACTACTTACAGGAATGAACTTATCATTGTATGGGTCCCATATATCAGGGTCTATTCCATTTAATATTCCATGGAACTTGTGGAGATGAGGAGCAATTACAGAGTTTCCAGAGATCTCCTTTGAGTAAGTGTGGGATACCTGTAGGTACAAACATGATATCCTAAACAATTCGCGACGTAAGAGAATATTGAGTACAAGAAATCAAGTCCAACTTTCTCCCTTCATGATGGCAACTTTGTAAAATTACCAAATTAGTACTTCTGAAACAGAATGAAATTTAAGTAAAAACTGCCTGAAGGGTTAACAATACAAAAATTATTGAAAAAAATTCATTAAAACGCACTGTTGTAGCCTTGTCTGAGTACGCCATTGCCTTGCCAATCAATTGTGCCCCAAATTCAAGGTTATGAATTGTGAAGACAACCCGAGCTTTACTAAGACCATAGTGCATATAATGATCCTTAAACAACCAGGCAACTGGAGCACTAGACCAGTCATGGCAATGAATAATATCCTGCATATATTGAAGCAACTATGAAAAAGAAGAAGAAAAAATTGAATTAAAGATGCCACAATTCAAGATATACATTATTTTCTCATCAATTCAAGGTATAAAGTTTTTTCTTAAATTCATGAGATAAAGCACCAGTAAAAATAATAATTGAGAAACAGGAATTAGATGCTTCAAGTTTTAAAACTTATGATGACAAATGAACGACCAAAAATTGTTAAGAATGTACAACTTGATGGCGAGTAAAATCATAAAACTTACAGGAAGAAATCCACTTTGAAGAAGGAATTCAAGAGCAGCATGGCAAAAGAATCCAAATCGTTCTCCATCATTCTTACAACCATATATACACCCAGCCGAAAAGAATCTGCCACACAAGTAGAAAATAATCCATGAAAAATTTTCTACGAGCTTGTATGGATGCAGCCACTGAAAGTTGCAGAATTAGTCTCAAATCAATAACCAATCACAAAGAGGATTAATGGGGTATTAAATTCTGTGATTATTAGTCTCAAGAAGAGGTTCAGAGCAAGTGTTGTATCAATTCGACTTAGCAAACCAAGGTCCTTCAACTTAATAAATGACCAAGAAGAAGACAAGGATGTCTATACACTATCACCAAAGCTGAGCACCCCAGGTACTCTGCTTCTTACAGTCCGACACCAACACGGAATATATAGATATACAATTATATATATATGTACTTACACCTGAGTATACATACAAGAGCATTGGAGCATTAAGGTGTTTTGTTCCTCAGTCGTACAAACGCCGCGAGCACGCACACACACACATATCTATAATATATATAAATGTACCAATGTGCATAAGTGTTTTACACTTTTATCAATCGGTGCACTTTTACTTAACTATTTTCCTCAGAATTTAGAGTTTTAAAAGTTTAGTATGCCACTTTTTTATTTGTAGTGTGTCCATGCCATAAGAGTCCTACAACTTAATAACATCTATGTGTTTGGTTGGTTTTTTCTTTTTGGACTCTAGAATAAACTAAATCTATTGGTTTTTTTTTTTTTTTTGTTGAACTCTTTTTTTTTTTTTTTTAAACCTCTTTTTGTAAATATATTATATACGTATGCATATTTGTATGTTATGTGTATGTTTATGTGCCTCATAGATCAACTTTCTTTTTATTGGACCTAGAATAAACTAAATCCATTGGTTTTTTTTTTTTTTTCTTTTTCTTGGACTTTTTTTTTTTTTTTTTATAACCTCTTTTTGTATATATTATATGCGTATGTATATTTGTTTGTTATGTGTATGTTTATGTGCAGAGATAGATCAACAAATATTACAAATCTAGATCGTAGTGGTTATTTTGGTAAATTCATTTGTGGGATGGTTTTAGTATTTTAGATATAAAGCAACTGATAATTACCGATGCCCATAAGTGGTTTACACTTTTATCAATCGGAGCACTTTCACTTAAGTAATTTTCTTAGAGTTTTAACAACTTTAGTATACCATTTTTTTTTTTTGGGTCCGTCCATGATAATCCTAACTTTTTATTTTTTTGCTTTGGATATATCATGTTATATACAATCCCTACAATTTTACAACTTAATATTAATGGTATTCGACATTAATCCAATTGTGTATTACAACTCCTTCCAAACTCAAGTTCCCATCGGAATTTACAAATAAAAAATAAAAATAAAAAAAGAAAAGAAAAAAGTCAATCACACTTTAGTGCATATATGACTCTTTTTTAAATACGACCCTAAACTATAAAACTTGACAAACTAACTCCCCTCAACTATTGCATTTTTCTCTAAACCCCTTCCATTAGAATTCTGTCCCAAAAAAGAACGCTTTTTTTTTTTTTAAATTTATATTTTATTTTTTGATTATCATGTGAGCAACATATGATACAAACTATTAGCAACATGATATCTATTTGTCCCCCCTTGGAGCCATTGGAAATTTTATGACAAAAATATCCTTTGTTGCATAATAATTGCCCTTTGTTGGACACCAAATTTTAGGCAATTTTGTTCTTAAAATTTCAACGACTCAAAGAAGAGACAAAAATTTTAGGTTGTTAACACTTTTATATTGGTAACATGATACAAAAGTAATCAATTTTTTAACTACAACCTAACAGAAGGGTTGTTAGTGAAAAGTTAAAATAGTTGATAGGGTCAATTTGTTGAGTTTTATAGTTGAGGGCAATTGAAAATGGTCATAGTTGAAGGAGTGTTAGTGTAATAACCCCTCTTTTCTTTTCTTTTTTTGGACTCCACGGTGGGTTACGTGAATGATGGATTAGTAACATATATATCTCTTAAAGAGTTATAATAAATGTCTATGAAGAATTTTAGGACTCTTAACTAAATTCCTATTACCAATTTCTTAGTAGTATATGATTCTTTTTACACTCGCGAAGTTTAAAAATTTTACCTTCCAATTATATATCTTGCATTCAGCCTCCAATTAATACAAATATTTGAGAGCTAATCCATCTAAAAGCTCACATTTAATCAATAGCTAATTAATAGAAGAATTTTAGTAATTGAACACATTTGGGTAAAGTTCCTTAGCTGTACATGGTTTGTTAGATTCCTATCACAATTGTGAGACCCTAATTAACTAGAAAATAAATAAAATAATTTTAAACATTATTTTTTTTAATCCCTAGACCTACTGTTGTGAGAGGGAACCTAACAAACCACACCTAAAGAACTTTACCTAAGTATGTTCCTTGAGTAATTGTGTAACAATTTTTTGCTTCTTTGATTAAAGTGGACTAGAATGGATTAATTGAGTATTGGATCATTGGATGAAACAAAGTCCAATCTAAATTAAGATAAATAAGGAAATCAAGTATTAGGAATAAATAAAGGAATTGTGTACTCGAAATTAATCTTGTAGAAGAATAACATGAATTCACAAGCCTCTCAGTCCCAGGTTTACTTTTGGCCCTATTTGTTAAGACATTATTTTAGTTCTCTCTCTCTCTCTCTCTCTCTCTCTCTCTCTCTCTCTCTCTCTCTCTCTCTCTTTTTCTGTTTTTTGGACTAGAAGACTAATGATAGTATTAAAGATCCTACTGGTATTATCTAATTTCTATTATACATCTCTACTTCCCAAGTTCTCCATAGCTTTGGACATTTTTTTTTTTACACTTTAATTAAGATTCACAAAACAGTCTACTTTTCGTGTTCTCTTAATAATGTGCTATGATGAACTAAACACGATTGATCTTTACACAAGTGTGCACTTTCAAGCTTTGCATTGAAGGTAATTATTATTCCTTACTCTTCTATTCATTCATTCAACTTACTTATAAATTTCATTCTCATTACTATTAATGTAATATTTTCAATAACTTAATGGTCAAAATGAAAACAAAAAAACTATTAGTTATAGTAACATCAGTCCCCTTCTCATGACGGGACTTCTATTTACAGTTATTGGATTCAGTTTTCATTAAGGGTACTGAAGTAATTTCACAGACATAAAACTATACCCATCAACTCCTGATATCAATTCTTAGTATTACATAACTCTTTTTAAAGAATCTTGATTTGTTTTATTCTTCTTCTTCTTTTCTTTTTTCTTTTTTGGAGCTCTATGATGAGTCACTCACGATTTTGTTTATTCTATACCAACAATAATATAGTTAACTTCTATCGAACCTATTCTAGGTAAGATATGCATTCAAAAAAATTTAGGATTCAATTTAAACCAATTTAATATTTGGTTACCCATTTAACATAGAGTGCATTTTTCTCACTCTTGCTTATCCACCACTACCATGCTGACATGTGTCCTATTCCATTCTCATTTTACCCATGCGTTTAGCAATACAATTATTGAATGTAAAACTTAATTGAGTATTTTTCTTTATGAAAAGTTACTATTGTTATCTTTATTAGCAATAATTCGTAGAATTGTTATCATTGTTTAAGTTCCACAAGAAAGATAGGAAGTTAGCTAGGCAAATTTAGCTTGTGATTATAACCAATTAGGTGGTAAAATAAAATTTTAAGCACATTTTTTGTACAATACATTTGATAATGTACCACTTAATTGAAAGAGTCACCACACTTAATTCTGCCATATGGCATACCATATCCTTTTGTAAGCATCTCTTTGTGACTCTAGCATTACTCTAATTGAAAATGCAGCCAAAAATCCATTGAATATATTAATTGAAAAAATTCGACTAGAAATAATCACTAATTGCAGTCTATTTCAATACTTGAAATACTCATGTGTTATGTACAGCAAATTCAACTGCTTAAAATTTCCAGTACTTAAAATTCAACACTTAATTTTCACTTTTATCAAATTAATGGACAGCCTTAGGCCCTTTTTAGCTCATGAACAAAGAAAAATATTTTCCTTAGTGTTTTCGTTTCTTTCCTATCCCTCAATATGTGCACCAAATAGAGCCTAAAAGTCTCTTTCGATATAGATTATCAATACATTTTCAGAATTTTAGGACTTTAAATTAAATTAAAACTACCATCCTATTGGTTTTTTCTATTTTGGTCTTAGTGGATTCCATTTTTTTCCCTTCTTCTGTCATGTTTCAATATCTTTTCTCTTTCTTTAGGTGAACTCCATGGATAAGCAATTACTTTCTAATATCAATTCCAGTTATAAAATTTTTTTCTTATGTGATTCTTTCAATTATATTGGCAATTTGGCAATAGAGACTTTATGAAAAATTTTGGTTGAAGATTTTAAGAATTTTCAAGCCACACAACACAAAAAGTTTGACCATCTTGAACGTAGAGGGCTCCCTAAATCCTTTTTGTAGGAATCAAATTTTGCTAGATCATAATTGATTTGTAACTTATTCTAATTAGAACATATGAAATAATTTTATAATTTAATAAATTACTATACAAACACGGTAAATGAATGAAATACTAACATATGTGGTCATACAATAAATAAATATATAGTCATTATTAAGTAATGAGCAAAGAAAATAGTAAATTCAAAATATTAAAGATGTAAGAAAGAATTCTACCTAGGACATGTGGTAACAATTAAATAGCAACATAAAAAAATTATTATTGAACAAATAAACAAATGGTCTAAGAAGAAGAATTCAACAGTTTTTATTATTTTTACCCTATGAATTGATTGTTGTATGTGCTTTGTGTATCTTTTTTATTGTGGAAGTTGCATGAATTCTTCTTCTTCTTCTTCTTTTTATTTTTTATTTTTTATTTTTTTATACCTAATTTAAGTGTTTTTTTTAATCTTTTTTTTATTATTTTTTTTTATCTTTTTTTAAATTTTTTTTATTTTGGCTTACTATTCCTAATTAGTTTTTAGACAGACACCGTTCACGTGCAACGCACGTGCGTTTAAACTAGTACATATATATTATGTATATGTATATATATGTGTGTGTGTGCACGCGCGCGCATGTGTGTGTGTGTGTATGTTGCCTTCAAATAGATCACCGAACTATTTCTTCTGTTACTTCAATATGAATCATGGTACCAGTTTCTTGTGTTACGTGGATCTTAGAATATCATTTGGGTAGTTGTCTTGAACAGATTCTGTAACTTCAGTCACTGGACGCCTGGAGTAGGCTTACCTCTGCCACTTCACGAAAGAGGTTCAGACAGACCGTTGTAGGACTAAGATAATGAACTTGTCATTTACTTTAATGGTAAAGACTGAGACTGAGACAAGGAGCTCTATACACTACCTTTTTTGAAAAGAAGGTTATAACTATCATCAAAGCTGAAGTTGTAACTATTATAACTATGTGAATTGTGGAAAGCAAATTAAACTCCAATAGAAACATACGAAAATCCATAACTTTAAATTTGTTATGTTGCCATCAAAATAAATCATGGTAATAGTTGTGTATCTATTTCGGTAGCTGTATTCAACATATTCTACAAATTTAGTCAGTTGAGCAGAATTATCTGAGGTACACTGTAAGTTGATTCAATGCATTGCTACTTTTCTTGGTTTATGAATTTGCTAACCATACAATGGCAATAAATCATATACTGAACAATATTTTAAGAGCTTGGGCTAATACTCCCTAGACTGAATTTCTTTAGGCTCTGTTTGGTTTGGACTTTGGACATTTAGGAAATGAAAAGAAAAATGAAAGGAACACAAGTCCCCACCAGAATTAGGCACACTAGTGAGAAGCCACCATTAAACGCTCCAACTATCAAAAGTGTGTAATCAAGATGTGTAGAGAATAAATTTTTGATGGGTAAGTCACATCTGTGTTTCGAGGCAAGTATGGTAATCCCAAGCCTTCCAAGCGCAAAACACAGAGGTGACAACTGAATCATCATGATATAAAAATGTGCTTAATTTGGTCATGCATGTCTTGAAATAAGCAGGAACCCAAAATTTAACCCCTAAATCATTGAATGACACAAAATTAGCTACTCCAAATCAACCTGCTTAAGCTAATTACCAGCACCATTACCAGAAAAGAGAAGAGACGATATTGATCTCTATCTACTAAAACTAATCTTATAAATTTCCTCAAATGAACCGCACTATAAGGAAGTAATCTGCCAAGCTCCATATGTATGCAGAGCAAAAGACTCATTTTGAGTAGAAAACTAAGAAAGGAGAATTGCATTGTATAAGCATAAAAACATCTTATAGTTGCAGCATTAATACCTATTTTGAGGCTCCAAAAAGTAGACAGGAACACCTTCCACTTTACCAAACCAAACTTTTATTTCAGTGCCACCCCAATAATAGCTTTTGCTAAAGTGAAAGTCTTTCACCTGTCTCAAAACATGTACATTTGTTAAGCCACCAAGAAGAAACTTGGTTATAGTGTTATTACAACACACGACACAAAACAGAAGAGCAAGGGAAACATATTGATAGTGATGCGTCCCACAATCCCGTGGCTTTTGAAAAACTCGTTAAAAAATTATCTCTAACTGGAAAGAGTAAAAATGTAAATATAGGCTGTTAGACTTCACTTATTCCTATAAGGACTTCAACTAGCAACTTAGAAATTTGAAGAATTTGACTTGCAAAAAGTTTTCTGCACCAACCGAAAGACATAAGTTAGTCCAAGCCCAACAAATCTAGCTAACAAGAAAATACTTGGTCTTAAAACCATTTTAAGCATAAAAAAAAAAAAAAAAAAAAAAAAACAGCATTTTAAATAAATAAATAATTTAAAACCCACAAAGAGAACATTACATACCTATTAACTTGAATCTAAGAAGACTCCACCTTTAACTTCAAGCACTGTTCAAAATTCACTTCTCCAAATTTTCTTTTTCTAAAATGTCTCGTGGACTGCACCAATTACATAACTATATTCTACAAGTAAATTCCATAAATATAAACAAACACGTTCCCAACGAATCACAGAGCGCAAGTCTGTCTGTTTTAACTGTTATATCCAGTGCAAGAAATTTGATGAGACTTACGCTAAAGCAACAGAACTGAAGCTTACATTGCTAAGGTTCAAGCAGTCATACTTCGGAAGGATGATATCAACATTGTGGTTTAGGTCTTGAACAGCTCGGGAAAGACTAGTGACAACATCTCCAAGGCCTCCAACCTGCAAAAATTTGGAATTACTTAAAAAAGCAGAAGTAGATCAATCAATAATTCCTAAAAACATCACTAATGTATGACAACTTATCATTTAACAAGGAACTTTGGTAAAATAAATACTCTTTTGTAGCATGTATTTTGACATCCTTCAAAAATGGAAGCTGTTAAGGAAGAAACATGGTGTTGACGTATAATTTTGGCATCTTTTCCTACATTACTTTCCATTTTCATATACAAAACATCTCGCAATGATTTTCTTCCTTTTTTTTCACTGACACTGCGTTTGGATTGAGAGAATCGGAGAGAAGAAAAGAGAACCTCATTAAGAGAAAAGAAGAGAAGAAGATGAGAAGAGAAAGTATGTTTGTTTGGATGGAGAGAAGAAGAGAAGAGAAACAGAAGGTTCTCTTGTTTGTTTAGCTATCATAAGAGAAGAGAAGAGAAGAGAAGAGAAAGTATTAAAAACAAATTTACTCTTTTACCCTCTATTAAATAACACTTTGCAAGTGTCAGGGGTATGTTGGAATAAGATTAAACTTTCACAAAATATTAGCCATTTTATTAACATTTTATTGTGGTTCTCTTCTCTTCTCTCTTCAATCTCCCCAATTTGAAGAGAACCAAAATTGGGTTCTTTTTCTCCTCACGTTCTCTCTGGTTCTCTCATTAACGTTTCTTCTCTCGCAACCTAACTATCCAAACGTGAGAACTCGAGAGAAAGTGGTTCCCTTTCTCTTCTCTCTCTCCGGTTCTCTCAATCCAAACGGAGTGAGGGAAAAAATATTTGACAACATGGACTTCAGTTTTTTCCCTTTAAGATAGGTGAAAAGATGGATCTGTACTCTGTAGCCGTGTAAATTTAACAACAGTACTCTCGGTGTCGGTTGTAAAGGTTTCATCATTTTCATGCATTCAGAACCACAAGACAAGAAAGGTTCAAACAGATCCTAATCTTTTGGTGTTGCAACTGATATTTGTTGGAGGCAAAGGAAAGCATTCCATGTAAAGAAAATCTCCTATAAATTGTGTAGAATGTGGAACCAAACGATGGCAAAAGCTAATCTGGGAGAGAGAACCAAAAATAAGTACAAAGGTGAAAAACGCCAAGTAAGCTACAAGATCCAACTCCAATGAGGAACTTTCTGAGTACTAGCAAAAAGCACATATTCTTACAACTGAAAAAAAGTATGGCCAAAGTTATCCTACTTTTTACTTAATTTATAGTAATAGAGAGAAAAATGTTCATTGGTGCATAAAGAAATTGAAAAAAGCTTGTTCAAATTCAGATGATCTAGGAGGGAACAGATAAATGACCAACATTACCTTTGCAATGGGTGCCATTTCAACGGAAATGTGCACGATGTGCATTGGTGGTTCCTTCAAGACACCTCCAAATACAGGTATGTGGTAGTCCATACCATTTTTGTTGTCAAAAATTCCACCATCTTCTCTCTCTGAGAATACAAAGTCCATCATATATGCATCTAATGGAACCTTGACTGCAAAAGCGCATTTTATGTAGGCTTTGTCACTCAAATAAGCAAATGAATATGAACTAACAGAAAATGTGAGATTCGATATATAGGGAGAAATAACATCTATGTGATGTAAAGAGCACGATATGTGTGTGTGTTGTGGTATGTATAGCTACATAACACGCACCCTAAACCTTAGTAGAATTTTTCTCTTTTCTCTCTCTTTTTTGATCTGTCACACACACACACAACCCGCATCGCCACCAGGACCAGAACCATGCACCAAATATATTTAATACAGTGGCACATCCAACACAAAATACATGAATACATATATGGAAATGCAGGGAAATATGAACATTGTCCAGATTCGACAATAGGTTCTGCATTAAGATTTCGCATGCTTATGTTCCATCAATTTAAAATATGCACTGTTACAAAACAACTTTCAGTACATCACTCAGAAATTAGAGAGTAGATGGGACAAGTTAGGGAAACACAACAGAAAAACTAGTGGCTGCTGGATTGGTTCAAAAAGATGTAGGTTTTAATAATCATAATAACTACCTGAAAATATAAAAAAAGAAATCTTTAAGCTTCTAAAAATTACAGAGAAAACAAACTCCCTACTTGTACAAGTAAACAACACTCAAAATCACACTGTTTATTAATAAGTAGTGAACAACAGAAAACCTCACCAGTAGCTGTGACAAGAGAACTGTTATCCACAGGCATCATTTTCTGAGGTGGCAATGGGCCTAATCGATGATTCCAACGGTTAAATGAACATCTGAACCAAATTTCAGATTTTCCATTCAGAGCTGTGTTGGCAGGATTGTAAAAAACTGTCACAGTGCTTCCTGCTTGGACATCAAGAGGCTCGGTATATACAATATGCTTTTGAGATAAGAGAAACTTTTTTAAAGTCCTTTGCTTTGTTTCAGCTTTCAAAAGTGCTGTTCTTTCAGCCTGTTGAGGAGAATCTGAAATTGATCAGAGGACTGCCAAAAAAATGTCTAAACTACCCATCTTGAACATCTAAGGCGTAACCTCAAATTCTAATTTACTATTTTCAGGGGGGAAGTCTAATTCACTATTTTAAGTTATTAACAGGTAACCATTTTGTGAACAACTCACCTTAGCACGTATTGCCTCCTCTCTTAACCTCCTCTCTTCTTGAAGTTTCTTGAATATCTTGTGTTCTTCCTCAACCCAATACAGTTCTTCAGGAATGCTTTTTGAGACAATAACATGGAAATCTTGCCGACGATTGTTATCATAAACAGTGGCATTTTGAGGTGGGCCATTGGCAAAAACCCAATCCAAGACAATGGCCCGATCGGGTACAACTACTGCAGAAAATCAAGAAGTGGCTAACGTGGTGTTATTGTGCAAATTGAAATAGATGGAAATGGAGTGCATGACACTATTACCGATATGAAGATAATTCCAGACTATGTAACCTGTGAGAAACCACATCCAGTCCAATAAAAAGACACAGGTAGATGGTGAGGCTCTATTTACTTTTCGACAGTAAGGAACCCAGATCAACCAACAAAGCCATATTCCAGACATTTGGAGTCAACCACACAGATCTTGGTTTGCCATTGATCTGTCATTTGGAACCTAGGCGTATTAGTTAGTTACGGCATATGTGAGGGAACAATTGTGCTTTTTTTGGGTTCTCTATGCCTGCAATGCTTTCTTGATTTTGGGACATGCATTTGATTTGGGATAGTGACCTCACAAGAGCTAACAGGAGCATTGCTCTAATCCTGTTCTAACAAACACTACTATAACGTAAGAGGGAAAAAAAGGATTTAGCTTGTTATAAAGCATGTTACTCTATCTAAATGTGGTTCGTATCATATTCTATATCATCAAAGCGTTTAAAATCCAACTACTTTATCTCATATGTATAAATCGCACGTCCCCAAGAATGCATTTTGACTGCATAACTTAAAATACACTCCAGCTTTATTAACAACACACATACACAGCGCGTGTGTGTGTGTGTTCAATGCAAGTAAATAAAATAAAGCTCAATATTCACACATACCATCAGCATACCACCAGTCACCATCCTTCATCTCAGACCTAACAAGCCTTGCTACAATAGATAACCCATCCTTCCAATTATCATGCCCTCCATGAATCCATACCTCATTAGAATGAGCAAGACGACCTGAGCTCCTATTATAGTATAACCTCACCATGTCCTCGCCTTTGAACTCACTGGGTTCTATATACCAGACATTATCAACTGATATAACTGCCTTTTTCATCAACTCTTTCAAAATGTTCCTCTCCCTTTCAGTCTCGACTCTTGCCTGTGCTCTATCAGCTTCCATTGCAGCCTTCTCTGCTTCAATTCGCCTTTGTTCTTCCGCTTGTATTTCCCTCTCAGCTTCCTCCTTAGCAAGTCTCTCAAGTTCCCTTCGTTTCTCCTCAAGCAAGAAATCATCAAATTCGAATACACCCATTCCGCCTTCCACGCTTATCCAGAAATCCTTTTCATCATTGTTGTCATATACATCTTTGCCATTGAAGAACACAAAATCCACCTTATATGCTTCCTTAGGAACATGAATCTTGCAAGACCACCAATCCCCTTTGAGAGTAGTCTTGCTTAAATTTACAGTAAACGATTTCCATCGCCATTTGTTAAAAGCTCCCATGACCACTACATCACATTCGTTCTTCAAAGTAGAGAGACTCCGATTAAGGAACAGTTCTATGTCTTTATCTGGTTCTACTACCTCGGGATAATAAAAAAGTCTATGCCCTTTCGAGAAATTTTCCTCTGCAAGCCTCTCCAGCGCCTTTTGGCGCATATTAGCTTCCATCTCCAGCTTCAATTTTAGAGATGAGTCATCTTTGGCTTTCTTCTCAGTTTCTGATGTTTTGGCATCCTTCACCGACTTTGGTTTCGACGCCTGATGTTTTGCATCCTCAAAAATCTTAACACTTTTGCTTTCTGTGGCATTATCATTCTCCTCATTACCATTGCTTCCATTTTGTTTCATGTTACCACTCTTAATAGTATCACAATGCTTTTCTTTAACGCCAGATTTATCCACCCCTTCCACAGCATTCTTCACAATGGTTTTTCTTTTTCGCGATTCTGTCATGTCCTCATCAATTGTGCCAATTCTTCCATTTTCCGCCAACTCATGTATTTTGGCAACCTCTGATTGTGTTCTTTCTTTGCTTTCTTCTTCAATTTTCGTTGCTGGATGGACTCCTAATGACTGTTCGTCATCGGTATCAACTTTCATTTCAGGGGTTTTCTTTTTAGGCCCTGCATAGTCACTAGATGTGGCAATAATTGTACCTTCATCTCCATTGCTTCTTTGATCTCGCTTCTGGGTGCTTGTCCCCAACTGTGTTTCTGGCACAAATCTCTTCGGAGTAGGGCCTTTAGACTTTGGAGTTGACATCCTTTTTGATCTTCTTCTTGAAAAATCTAGAGTAGATGCATTTAGAAATCAAATAGTTAAGTAGGAAATGGGTTTTCCTCGGGCTAAGTAAATAGAAATTGGACACTAGCAAATTCAATGAGAAAGCTTAACTAAACCTGCGCTTGAAGTGATTCGATATGAAACCCGAACTCCCCCGAAATCTTTTTGCCATGAAGAAGACTGAATCATCAAGTCCATACAAATGAGAAATTGTCAAAATGCAGCTTTAATTCATACTGTTTCTTCAGAATCAAATTGCAGATATTATTATAAAAGAAGTTTTTTATAATAACCAAAGAAAGTAAAAACTAAACAAGGTTTACCATAATCTTCATTGGCAGAAAAATCAACAAAATAGTACAAGCACTTGATTGGCACTCAGAAAGGAAAATATGAACTTCATCAATTAGCAGCTAAAATTAATAAAATGATTTACAGTCTATTTTTCAATTGATAGAATGAAAAATCATCATTAATAACGATCAGAGATTCCTAATGATAAACACAAAACCGATAAACACAATTATAGCTAGTCATGAGCGAGAGACTCACTTGTGAGCAATGGCTTGTTATTCGAAACGAGAAAACCCCAAGAAAGGGTTTGATTGTCGAGTGGGCTCTGTCACTGTAAACAGGTCTCTGTAACTGCAAAGGTACTTCCATGGCTGCCCCAAAAAGAATGTTTTTCCAAGCTCTGTACTTCACCACTGAATCAGCTGAAACATCCCCACTGATCGTTCTCTCTCTCTCTCTCTCTCTCTCTCTCTCTCTCTCTCTCTATATATATATATATATATATTCTGACAATATGCTGCTGCTCCATCGATAACAGCAGCCCACAATCTGAACCATATAAAGCTAAGTTATTGTGCATTGCAGTGCACCGTATATACGTGGTGTGTAAGAGAATCGACGATTGAGATTGCTCGATTAAAAATGGATTTGATGATGGGGATTTTGAATGTTAGAGGTTTATGTGGTTCACTGAGTTTCAGCCGCGAATTGGCACATCAAGTGGAAGTGGAGACGGGCCACCTGGTGACAAAAAACTGGGCAGGCTTTAGTGAATTCTATCCTGTTGTTTTTCTTTTGATGAATGATTAATTTGTTAATCAGTAGTTTAGTACTTGAAAAGTTTTGGCTTTTACATAGTACTATTTTTTTATTTTTGCTTATTTTCAACCGTGGCGACAAAGTTTTTCTCTTTCTAGAATCAACTAGAAGAGTTTTCGTTTAATAATGCTTTTTGCATTTTTTTTTTTTTTTCAACGTATGTTGTTATGAATTTCGTAATGGAGATTCAGTAAATTAAAATTAAACTGAAAAAATGAAAATTTTCTTGGTTCTTATAGTTATGGATATGGATATTTATATATATATATATATATATATTTTTAATTTACCTACACACAGGGCCGGCCCTTGGCACTAGCGAGCCAAGCGGCGGCTTTAGGCCTCAAATTTTTAGGCCTCAAAATTTATCATTTCATGTCTATTTTTTCTAATTTCTTCGAAACTTATCATTTTTATGCCTTTTTCTTTTTCTTTTTCTTTTTCTTTTTTTTTTCTAATTTCTACTTAATTTCTATAAAATTTAGTATAGAGGCCTCATTTTTTAGGCCCCTTTGAAAGTTCGCCTAAGGTCTTGGACAATTTTTGTTATCTCAGGGTCGGCCCTGCCTACGCATCCAGACCCAAATAAGAATATCAAGAAGTAAGACTATACTTAGGATTAGTTTGGCCCCCCTTTTGGTGCTTCTCTTTTTTTAAAGCACAATTTCACGTTAATTCATTTGGTAACTAGTTTATGCGCTTTGTAAAAATTGAACTTAGGGCTTTTTTGGGGAGCTTTTAGTTAAATTTAAATCTCATAGGCATTTTTTAAAAATGCTTTACAAAAGTATTTCAAAGCCAAATTTAGAACTGGTCTTCAAGTGTGTGATACGAACACCAGAGCAATGCCCCCTTTTTTTTGTGATACACGTGTCACTTTCAAGTGAATGTGACACAAACAGAGCCATGTGACCTATGTCTCAACTTCAACTTTCACTCTATTATATTTTTTAGGGTAAATTACACAAACCTCCCCTGAGGTTTGCCTTAATTACACGGACTTCCCCTCTTGTTTCAAAAATTACACAGACCTGCCTTCGAGGTTTGAATTAGGTAACAAAACGCCCCCTCCCCTAATGGTCCGTTAGTTTTTTTACATTAGCCTCCCCTAAAAATTACAATTAGCCCCCCTAATATTATAAAATTGTCATACTAAAGCCCCCTTTCTCTTATATTTTTGTGCTAATTATAAAATCCCTCCTATGTTTTTGGGTTAATTTTTTTAGCATTAATTTATATCTACACAAAATATACACAAAATATATATAAATAGGTCCAAATTTTTTTCCCCCGAACAAACCCTATCAAGCCCCCCCTGTATTAATTTTCTAGATCCGCCCCTGTCCCTATGCTTCAAAAGTGGACACTTAATCCCCTGTGAGTGTGGACTAAAATAAAACTGTTATGATTTCACTCAAAGAGCGTTAACCCCAAAATTAACATCACAAAATGGATTAAGTGTTTATATTTTTAACCAATTTTAGAATTTTTGTCAGTTTTGAGTGAAATCATAACAATTCCATTTTAGTCCACAGTCACAGGGGGTTAAGTGTCCACTTTTGAAGCATAGGGACAGGGGCGGATCTAGAAAATTAATACAGGGGGGGGCTTGATAGAGATTTGTTCGGGGAAAAAAAAATTTAGACTTATTTATATATGTTTTGTGTATATTTTGTATAGATATAAATTAATATTAAAAAAATTAACCCAAAAACATAGAAGGGAAGAGGGATTTTATAATTAGCACAAAAATATAAGAGAAAGGGGGCTTTAGTATGACAATTTTATAATATTAGGGGGGCTAATTGTAATTTTCAGGGGAGGCTAATGTAAAAAAACTAACGGACCATTAGGGGAGGGGGCGTTTTGTTACCTAATTCAAACCTCGAGAGAGGTCTGTGTAATTTTTGAAACAAGAGGGGAGGTCCGTGTAATTAAGGCAAACCTCAGGGGAGGTTTGTGTAATGTACCCTATTTTTTATTTTCATATTTAGCCCTCTTTTATTTTACGTTTTGCTACATCCAAAGTTAATTATTAATGTTAAATATATTTTACCCTTGTAGTTAGGCATATTTTCACTTTAATCATTGTGGTTCAAAGGTGGACACTTAATCCCCCACGGATTCAGACTAAAGTGAAACCGTTATTATTTCTCTCAAAACAGATGAAAATTCTAAAATTGATCAAAAATATTAATATTAAACCTCCTTTGTGAGGTTAATTTTAGGATTAATCCCTCTATATGGAGACAATGGTGTCATTTTGATCCACCTATGTGGGTTAATTGCCTATGTGGGGATTAATTTTGACACTTAAACTCTTCTAAGTGGCATAACTTTAACATTTAATATCCCCATATAGGACTATTTTGAGAGAAATTTTAGTAGTTCACTTTAGACAAAAACTACAAAAGGGTAATAATGTCAACAATTGAACCATAGAATGTTAAAGTGAAAATAGGCCTAATTACACAGAGGTAATGTAACACCCGTACCCGGGAAAAGGGGTTAAATATCATTTTATATGCATTAATTAATATAATTAGTGTGTAAAATGGATTAAGGGGAGGCTTTGGACTCGCCCAGAAAAAAAGTGTTCAGAAGAGGGACACTAATTGGAAAAGTCCCCAGTAAGGTGGGACGAGTATTGGAGTGGGACCCAGTGAAGGGCCTGAATAAAAATATGTGCATTTTATGTGATTAAATGCATTTATATGATTACATGATTATTTGTTTAAATGCTTTCATAATATATGATGATATATGTTTAGCATTTGGTATTAGTTTGGATATCCAAATAAGGGTATAATTGAAAAAGATTTATAATTGGTAGGTACGATAGCAACTTCATAAAATATATGGGACCCACGTTGGGACTCATACGAAACTTAGACAAACACTCATTAGATAATTGGGTAGTTAATGGAATGTTTGGGGGATTTCATAATAAGAACTTAAGAAATTTCGGGGGTATAAACAGAAAAATGGCTAAATTTAGGCTTTGACACATCAACACATCTTGCATGTGTGTGTCATGACATAGGAGAGTCTC
This sequence comes from Hydrangea macrophylla, assembly GCA_033977485.1. Classification (NCBI taxonomy): domain Eukaryota; kingdom Viridiplantae; phylum Streptophyta; class Magnoliopsida; order Cornales; family Hydrangeaceae; genus Hydrangea; species Hydrangea macrophylla. Next base: position 109,223,206 of record CM066988.1, on the reverse strand, counting down.
ATATTTGCTGAATTAAGAAGAAAAGAGAAGAGAGCTCGGAGAGAGAAACGGAGACGGACCGTCACCGACGACGTTTTCCGCCGTTCCGTCGCCGTCGTTCGTCGGATTCACGATTCGAGACTACTTTTGGACTCGTGGAGGTAAGAAGATTACATGCACGTAATTTGTTTTCATTTTCGGCAACGTTTTTCCGGTAGCCGTTCTTGATAGTCGATGTTTGTTGTACCAAAACCATGTAGGATTTACTTTGGGTAAGAATTGAGCAAGATTTGTGAAGGAATTCTTCATTTCTAGCTTGAATTTGGGTAGATCTTGCTAAGGTGAGTTTTCTAGCCTAAAGAATGGTTGTGTTTGACTATGTTCAATACATCAATGGTGTAGAGATGATAATTGATGCTTAGGAACCAAGAGAATGATCATATTGTGTTGATTATTCATGTTTAGAAAACATGTAGTTCTTAAATTGTAAATTGCGTGTCAATTCTATGAAGATTATATGTGCCTCCTTGTTTATGTGCTTATATGTCTATGTGGTATTCAATGGGCACCGGGACAATGATTCATGGTTGGGAGTAATAAGGGTGGTGAAGAGGAAGAATCCGAGAAATACGGAAGTCCAAGAAATAGAAGTGGCCACAGGATCAAGGGAGGTCCCGGGTCTGAATGAATCATTGAACCGGTGACTCGGCGATTACAAAGATATGATTTATGTGTATATTGTTGCATTGCACATGTTTAAACATTCAGCCATGTTTAGAATTCTCACTAAGCGTAATGCTTAAGAAAACCGTTTTTTTGTTTCTGTTGTGGTAAATAACAACCACCGCAGGTACAGAGCAATATCCGGAGAGGAAATAGTGTGCTCGGGATTGGGGAAGAGATTTGGGTCTTGTAAATATGTTTATAACTTGTTATATAGTTCAACTTGTGGGTTAGTACCCTTGACTTGTGAATTAAAGTCTTGACTCGTGGTTGTATCCATAGAGTTAGTTTTGGAATTCTACGACTCATGTGTTTAATGTAAATTGGGAAAACTTATGTAAATTTCTATGTGAAAGTTGTAGGTTGTATGTTTGGACCTTTCCGGCAAGTCCGGATATGCGTCGCAACTCTTTTGTGTAAGTTCCTTTTTGGTATCCAAGTGTTTTGTAAAGTTTGACCCTCTTGTGGGAAGGCTTTATATAAATGTTTAACTTGATTCAAGAAAGTTGGAGTTCATGATTTAGATGCTTGGTGATATTTAAGAATGTTTGGAAATAGTTTTGCTATGGTTCCTTAATGTTCTATGAGTGGGTTATAACTTGGTTTCATTTCTAACAAAGTTTCATGAAGTATTAGTTTTTTACTAAAAGTTGAGCTTCAAGGCTTGTTTTGATGCAAATGAAATAGAATTCATGGGTAACAAATGTTTGGGAATGCTTAAATATGTTGGTTGGCTTGTTCATAAAAGGTTTGAATACTTGGGAGTGCTTTCAATATGTTTTTGGAGGTGAACATAAGGTTTAAGGTGGTGTTGGTGAGGTTTAGAACTGATAAAACAGGGAAAATCTGCTAAAATTTGAGTTCTGCAGGAAACGGATCGATCCAGGCCTTGAGCGGATCGATCCGGAGCTTCTGGAGAAGGCAGAGATGACATTCTGTCAAAACCGGATCGATCCGGTTTTGGGCGGATCGATCCGCAGGTCCAGGTTCAGCACTGTCGCCTTTTACGAAAACGGACATAACTCTCTCTAGAAAACTCGGATTCGCGCGCCGTTTTTTTGCGTTGGAACCGGGATTCAAAGACCTATCTTTTGGTATAAAATTTGCTATATCTTATTAATTACCATTTTACCCTTGAGGCCTATTTTGTAACAATAGAGTTGTTTAATGTGGTTAAATACATGCGTTTCTTAGTAATTCGAATGGTTCTTTGCTAATTAATGTATGTGGACTCTTGTAGCATTGTTACACGTGTCCTAATCCGCACGAGGCGGGTTGGGGTGTGACAGTTTTTGGTATCAGAGCAATAGTTAGAGCCTTTGGGGACGAGAGACGTATACGACGCGTAGTGTGCACACAACAACACGTAGTTGCATAAACATACATACACGTTTACTTAGCATGCTTTTAAATATTGATTAGCATGTCGTGTATTTCTTAAAAGTAACGTGCATGTGTGTACTACATGTGGGTGCCAGGCATAATGTCTGGAGGTGACACCTCAAACCGAATGGAACGGGTTGAAAGAGCAATCGAAGGGTTGGTACGAGTAGCAGAAACTCATGTGGTCGAAGAGAGACCAGTACAACCGAATCCGAATCCGAGGGAAGACATTGTTACTATTTTAAAATTCCACAAACAAAAGCTGACTATATTCCGTGGGGAAGCCGATCCGATGAAGGCGAATTTTTGGATCTCAGATATGGAGAAAATCTTCAGGGTTCTACCGTGTACAGAGGAACAAAAGGTGTTGTTTGCGGCCGATACCCTGAAGGACGAAGCGCAATATTGGTGGCGTACTAAGTTGGGTCCGGGGCAACCGACAACGTGGGATCAATTCCTTGAAATATTTAATGAGCAATACTTCCAGGAATCGTTTGGGGATCAAAAGGCTCAAGAATTCATGGAGTTAGTGCAAGGGGGAAAGTCAGTGCGTGAATATTCAACACAATTTACAAGTTTGGCAAGGTTTGCCGGGGATATCATAACAACCGAGAAAGTGAAGGCAAGAAAGTTTGTAGCGGGACTCCGGGGAGATATTCGAGGGCGAGTGACCGTATTCCGACCAGAGATTTATGCTAAGGCATTGGATATTGCTTCTATTGCTGAGAGAGACCTTGGGTATACCTCAAATATGCCACCACCACCAAATCAACAAGGTAAACGGTCGGGATCAAGTCAGTTCAGTGGTCAGGGGAGTGCAAAAAGGCAGAGTTCAGGAGGATCATCAGTTAGTATCGGCAGTGGTTCTAGTGAAAATAAGCCGAGGTGTCAGACTTGTCAGAAATTTCATTGGGGCCGATGCAATCAACTTCCAAATCCAATCATTTGCAATGTTTGCCGACAACCGGGGCACATCGCCAGGAACTGTCCGAATCAGAATTTAGATATGAGGGGTCGATGCTTCACTTGTAAGGAATTGGGACATCAAGCTAAGGATTGTCCAACCAAGCGTCAGGGAGCTTCTGGTTCCGGTTCATACGCGGCTAGTGCTATTACACCGAGACCTACTCAACAACCTCCGAGGAGAGAGCAGCGGGAGGCAAGATCATATCAGCTCAGGCCGGGAGAGACCGCTTCTGTCGATACCGTTGTTTCAGGTATGGTTCCCATTTGCTCACACCTAGCAAATGTACTTGTAGATTCGGGATCCACACACTCGTTCGTATCACATCACTTTGCTAAGTATCTAGATAAGCTATTAGAGTTTCTGGATTATGATTTATCTGTTGCAATACCATTAGGGGTTCCGTTGATTAGTTCAGGGGTGTTTAGAAACTGTGAGATAAATATAGGTGGTAAAAGTTTAACAGTCGATTTAGTACTGTTAATCGTTCAGCACTTTGATGTTATATTGGGTATGGATTGGTTAGCGGCAAACTATGCAAATATCGATTGTAATAACAAAGGGGTCATATTTCGTATTCCGAATCAAGATACGTTCTATTTCCAAGGCAAGGGTTGTCACGCCCCGGAACGGCATAAATAGAGAAAAATAAATTTCCTTTATGGGTCCATAGGGAATGACGGGTGAAGTCACATGATTGTCCACACCACGCAGTACTAAGCAACAAGAAGTAATAGTGTAACAACAATGAAGTCTAGGTTCTAATCACAAAGCAACATAGAGTCAACAGCAGTTACTAACTATTACATATCAGAGTCTCGAATCAAATATAAAGCAGCGGAAGTACAAATGTCAAGGCAACATATGCCTGACTACAAAAAGATTCTAATACGGTAAAGACAACTAGCTACAATTCTAGTCAAGACTTCAGTTTGCATAAGGGTAGTCCTCGGCGTAGTAGTCTTCTTCGGTCTGACCTCCGTCGGGGAAATTCTCCACAGGAACTCCGTCACCGGCATAGTAGTCTCCTCCTGCAGGCCCTTCACCTGTATAGTCATAACCAGGGTGCGCTGGAACGTAGAAATGTCCAGCGGCATAAACGCCGTCAGCTTAATGAAAGCCGAGTGAGTTAGATACTAACAGGGTATCGACTATTGAAGTTATTACAAGTTATAAACCGTAACCAAATTAGAATTCAGTAAGGGTAACTCCTTTAATCAAACCAATGATCCGATCACTAACGTTTTACTTATTATAAGACCGATAGCACGTCTAGATAGGGGAACAGACTCGACAGTAGTTCAACTCTATAACGCACCATTGCTCATCCACCGCTTTTAAGAACATATGCACAGTCCACCGCATGTCATGGATACCACGTTAGTCCATCCCCCGCTTTTAAGAACATATGCACAGTCCACCGCATGCCAGGGATATAACGCTTTAAACAACAGTACATCATTCTATGCCACGACTTAGCGACGTCTACCAGTGATCACGGTCCACCGCATGTCATAGACACCTTCGTCTGTCTACCGCTTTTAAGAACATATGATTAGATCATCTGGCTATCTTAGGGCAATTGGTCCGGTCCACCGCAAGTCATAGACACCTTCGTCTGTCTACCGCTTTTAAGAACATATGATCGACCAAAGCCCGCCCACGCAAGATTCCCGAATCTTAGCAAACCTACTTAAGTTCAACTCTATTACCGATACATGACAATCCTAATGTGGCCCGACTACTCTGAATGAAATGAACGTTAACTCCAAAGGATTCACAACTATTCCGTTATCTAACATTATAAACGTTATCCGTTAATCTTGTTATTACTACGATCCTATGCTGCATTAAATCGTTATCAAATCTGTATTACAATAATAAAGCATGCTGGGAAGTACTGAACATTAAATAAACAACTAAACAATTATTACATTAACTAAACAAATAAAACAGTAAACTGTAACTGCCAATCGATTGATATAGATGTCAATCGATTGGTATAAAAGTAGTGTCAATCGATTGGAATAAAGTTCAATCGATTGGATCACAGTCCATGTCAATCGATTGCATAAAATGTCAATCGATTGAGACATGAAAGATGTCAATCGATTGGTATAGTGTCAATCGATTGGAACACGAAAGATGTCAATCGATTGATATAGTGTCAATCGATTGGAACACGAAAGATGTCAATCGATTGATATAGTGTCAATCGATTGACACTTCGTCTTCTTCACAGAGAAGACTGCCCAGCAATATATAAACGGGAAACATGGTTTCTTCTCCATTTCTTCATTCAAAACATGTCATAATATCAATGTAAGGCTACCAAGTGAGTTTAGAACTCACCTAGGCGTTAAGGGCGTGTTTGGGAATGTTTGAAGTTTTGAGCTTCAATGGTGGCCTCCCTCTTCTCTCTTTCCTCTGCTCTCTGCCTTCTCTCTTCTCTTTCTCCTTCTTTTCTTCTTCTTTCTGACCTTCCTCTTCTTCTTCTTCTCGTCTCAGTCCATCTCTGTGTGTGTGTGAGTAAATATATGTAAATATGTGTGTATATCTATATATATATGAGTGTATATATATATAACACACACACCAACCCTCCCTCTCACTCTCTCTGATTTCTGTAAACAGAAATACGCCCAAAATGGGCTGGTATATATAGAGAATGAGTGTTCACGTGGCCTCTCCCCAGCCAAAGCAAAAGAATCTGCCCAGCTGCCTCCAATCGATTGACATAAGTGTCAATCGATTGATATAATCAATCGATTGGTATAATGTTCAATCGATTGGAACAATCAATCGATTGAGATAAAGTTCAATCGATTGGTATGTTAAAATATACCAAGGGTAAGGCCAAGCTCATACAAGTATTAAAGAAACATACAAGGTCTTAGTTATATAATACATTACAAGAATACAGGGTATTACATCATCCACCACTCACAAAAGATTTCGTCCCCGAAATCCGAAATAAACTGGGTTAAAACAAAAATGGAAACTTCTCTTGCATCTCTGACTCCAACTCCCATGAAGCTTCTCCTTCGTCGTGGTGCTTCCACTGAACCTTCACTAGCGGAATATCCTTGTTTCTGAGCTTCTTCACTCCTCGGTCTAGAATACGCACTGGTCCTTCGTTGTAGGTCACGTTCTCGTTCACTTCGATATCTTCAAAACTGATCTCGTGCGCTGGGTTGTGGGCACACTTCCTCAACATGCTGATGTGGAAAACGTTGTGTACTCCTGACATCTTTGGCGGCAACGCAAGTCGATAAGCAACCTGCCCAACACGTTCTAGGATCTCGAACGGTCCGATGAATCGCGGCGACAACTTGCCTCTTTTCTGTCCGAATCTGACGACACCTCGAACTGGTGAGACTTTGAGTAGCACATGATCTCCAACTGCAAACTCTAGATCTTTCCGTCGCTTGTCGGCATAGCTCTTGTGTCTGGATTGCGCTGTCTTCATCTTCTCTCGTATAATCTGGATCTTCTCGTTGGTTTCTCGAATCATCTCGGGCCCAAGTAGTTGAGTATCTCCAACTTCGGCCCAACACAGCGGCGATCGGCAAGGTCTTCCATACAAAGCTTCAAACGGTGCCATCCCTATGCTCGTGTGGTAGCTGTTGTTGTAGGCAAACTCGATCAAAGGTAGATGTGTCTCCCATGAACTCTCGAATTCAATGACACATGCTCGCAACATATCTTCCATCACTTGATTGACTCGTTCTGTCTGACCGTCTGTCTGTGGATGAAAGGCTGAACTCAAATTCAATGAAGTTCCCATTGCTGTCTGAAGGCTCTTCCAGAATTCTGCGGTAAAGCGTGAATCTCGATCTGAAACTATTGAGACAGGTACACCGTGCAGTCGCACTACTTGCTGTAGATACATCCGGCTCAATCTTTCAACAGGGTACGTCATGCTGTAGGCGATAAAATGTGCTGACTTGGTGAGTCGATCTACTACTACCCAAATAGCGTCGTGGTTTTGCTGAGACTTCGGCAATCCAACCACAAAATCCATGGTGATATGCTCCCATTTCCATTGGGGAATCGGTAGCGGTTGTAGGAGTCCAGGTGGTTTCTGATGCTCTGCCTTTACTTGTTTGCAAATAAGACATTGCGATACATACTCGGCCACTTCTCGCTTCATTCCTTGCCACCAGAAGTTTCTCTTTAAGTCCTTATACATCTTGTTTCCTCCTGGGTGGATAGTCATCCTTGACTTGTGTGCTTCGTCCAGAATGTTCTTCCTGAGACCATCGTCATTTGGCACACAGAGTCTACCTTTGCATCTCAGTGCTCCGTCCGTACTAATACTCCATATCTCGGGTTCCTTTGCGGACATCTTGGCAAACCATAACTTTAAATCTTCATTCGACTGTTGAGCTTCCAAGATGCGGCTGATGAGAGTCGGTTGCACGACAAGGCATCCAAAGTGTTGTCCTCCTCCTGATTCCACTGGTTGAAGGTCAAATTCGACTAACGTCTCCAATGCTCGCCATTCCCTAATCAAAATTGAAGAAACCAAAAGGCGCGGCCTCCGGCTCAGAGCGTCGGCTACAACATTTGCTTTACCCGGGTGGTATTGCAAAGAGAAGTCGTAGTCCTTGAGTAGCTCCATCCATCTCCGTTGTCGCATGTTCAACTCCTTCTGAGAGAACAGGTATCTTAAACTCTTGTGATCTGAGAACAAGTCGAACTTTTCTCCATACAAATAGTGTCTCCAAATCTTCAGGGCGAACACGATTGCGGCTAGTTCTAAGTCGTGCGTCGGATAGTTTTTCTCATGCGGCTTCAATTGTCTTGATCCGTATGCAATGACATTCCCCTCTTGCATTAGCACACAACCAAGTCCTTGGTGTGATGCATCACTATAGATTATGAATTGTTCACCACTCTTAGGTATCGCAAGCACGGGTGCGGAGGTTAGTCTCTCTTTCAATTCCCGGAATGCATCCTCATGTTTATCAGTCCATTCGTACTTCGTCTCCTTCCTAGTCAGGCTTGTCAACGGTCCTGCGATTCTAGAGAATCCTTCCACAAATTTTCGGTAATACCCAGCCAATCCAAGAAAACTCCTAACTTCGGTTGCATTGGTTGGCCTGTTCCAGCTCAAGACTGCATCGATCTTAGATGAGTCTACGGAAATCCCATCCTGTGATATCATATGTCCCAGGAATTTAACTTCCTGAAGCCAGAATTCACATTTGCTGAATTTCGCATACAGACTATTGTCTCTGAGAGTCTGTAGAGCAATTTGTAGATGCTTCTTATGTTCTTCTTCCGTCCTTGAATAAATTAGAATGTCGTCAATGAATACTATAATGAATTGATCCAGACAGGGTCTGAATACTCTATTCATTAGGTCCATGAATACTGCCGGGGCATTAGTCAATCCAAAAGACATCACTAGAAATTCGTAGTGTCCATATCTCGTCCTGAAGGCAGTTTTCGGTATATCTTTCGGCCGAACTAGCAATTGATGGTATCCTGAACGCAAATCGATTTTCGAGAATATCCTTGATCCTTGTAGTTGATCGAACAGGTCGTCTATCCGGGGAAGTGGATACCTATTCTTGATCGTGACTTTATTCAGTTCCCTGTAGTCGATACAGAGTCGTAACTCTCCGTCCTTCTTTTTCACAAATAGAACTGGTGCTCCCCAAGGTGATGTACTCGGGCGAACAAAACCTAAATCTTCAAGTTCCTGAACTTGCTTCTTCAATTCTAGCATTTCTATTGGCGCCATTCGGTACGGGGTCTTAGAAATCGGCAACGTTCCGGGTGCTAACTCAATGCAGAAGTCTATCTCTCTCTTCGGCGGAAGTCCTGAGATACTTCGGAACACATCTTCAAAGTCTTGAATAACGGGGATCTGGTTGATAGTAAGCTCCGTGCTTGAAGTCTTAATCGTGGCTAGGCAGCTCGTGATAAACATGTCGCTCAACGGTTGGCACTGAAATCTGATCTGCGGGCAACCAGGCGTCGAAAAGACAATGGTCCGACTAACACAATCCAGGTTAGCGCCATACTTAGTAAGCCAATCCATTCCTAGGATCACGTCGAACTCAGACATTGACAAGACTATCAAGTCTGCTGGGAGATTCCTATCCTCTAGTGTCAAGGGACAATCCTTGCACACCTTACCTAACTTAACGGATACTCCCAAGGGCGAAACGGCATTAAGGGTCGGCTCAAGTGCTAGGGGTAACAATCCCAAATCACGTACCATCTTAATAGCTATGAAAGAACGGGCGGCACCGGTATCAAACAAAGCTCTAACTTGACAGTGAAATAAAATGAGTGTACCTTCCAAGTTTTGCTGTTCCTCTGCATTATACCCTGCATTGTCAGGGATGATGGAATTCACCCTAACCTGTCCTTGCTGTCCTTGAGCAGGCGCTCCATAGTAGCCTCCACGTGGTGCTCGACAATCCTTGCTTATGTGACCAGGCTTGTTACAGTTGCGGCAGACGAGGTCGTTACGACGGTTGGTCTTGGGGGCTGTGCAATACCTTGCAATATGTCTGGGCACTCCACAGTTGAAACATCCATCAGTATTCTGTCGTTGAGCGACGGGCTGTGCCTGAGGTGGTCCTCGCTGTTGATTATGTTGTCGAGGAAAATTAGCTTGGGGCTTCCTTGTCCCATCCCATGTGCGCTTAGTTCCCTGATAGTTGTTGGTCTGGGGTTTCCATCCTTGGTTGTTCCTTGATGATTGCGCGGGAAAGTTCCTTGGTTGGAAGGTCCTGGGTGGAGGTCGATTCACTTGTGGTCCTTGTACAGGGTAAGCATCCTTTTTCCAAACTTGAAGCAAGACGGACAATCCCTTCAAACGACTGGCCCAGATGGCCTATCATCATGTGCCGGAGGTGGGGGTTAAGTCCTTGGTGGAATCGCTTGACCTTCTTGACGGAGGTGTCTATCATGTGCGGAGCGAAACGGGAAAGTCGCTCGAATTGTGTAGTATACTCTCTGACTGTCCAGTTTCCTTGGGTTAGACTCAGGAAATTCCTCTCTTGTTGATCTCTTTCGTCCTCAGGGAAATACTTCTCGAGAAATCGAGTCTTGAATGCTTCCCAAGGCATTCTCCTTGCAGCGTCAATCCCAATCGTGGCTCTCTCGGCCTCCCACCAGTCCGCGGCGGAGTAAGTTAGTTGAAATGCGGCTAGACGTCTCTTGTCAAGCTCACTGCACTCCAGGGCTTCAAAGATTAGCTCCAACTCTCGTATCCATTGTTCTGCTTTCCAGGACTCTGCCATGCCGTCGAACTTCTCGGGTCGCAGGCCACGAAATCGTTCCAATAGCTTATCGCCTGTCTGCCTTGGAGGGACAAAGTGGTTGTTGCCATTGTCGTTGGTGGCATGATTGTAGGTATCGCCGATGTGCTCCATCCGTTGCATGAAAGCTTCGAAGACTCCAGTTGGGTCCATACCCTCGGGAATGGGTGCTCCCAGTCGTGCTTGGTTCCTTGTGGGTCCCACCATAGTGATCCGTGTGAGGTGTACCTATGAAGGATCTAACGATTAGCTGACAATCTTCTCGGGGAAAATGATCATACTAAAATAACAGGAAGCATAACATGAATCAACATCACAACCATAACATAACAATGAGATGATAACAGAAATAATCAAGAGAAACGATCTGCCATATATATATATCCAAAAGATGTACAGCGGAGTACACAACAGATCATCTGTGTACCGCGTAGTACATGATCCTATACAAGATCTAAACAAAAGAAGATATACACAAAACCACTATTGGTGGCTACCTATACAAAAAGGCTACGGTCAATAGCTGTCTATGTAAGCGTCAAAAGTAAGTGGACAACATGTCCTAAAGTCAAGCGTAAAAGTCTAAGTCCTAAAGGTACTGGACTCAAAAGTTGTCCACATCGGATCCATAGATGGAAGCCTCGTCCTCTGGGGCAACCTCAGACAAAACATCGTCCTCATCCATGTCATCGTCATCCATCATGTCCTCATCCTCTATCACAACATCCTCGATCAGCTCGGGTCCATCATGCTCCACAACAGCTCCCAAATCTCCCGCATCAGCGGCCATGTCAGCCTGGGCTACATCAAATGCGGCTGCAAGTGCCTCAGCCTGTACCATAGCCTGTGCCAACTCCGGTGCTCCAATCTCAAATCCATGGGGATGTGCAGCCATCTCTGCGGCCCACTCAGCTGCTAGCTGTGCTATAACTCCTCCTGGTAAGACTGGTACCACTGCATCATCGTCTGCGGCTACCTCCTCTTCCTCTATCGGATAACCCTCTGCAACCACAATATCTACGCCAACTGGCACGTCCATACCGGCTGGGTCCACGGGGTCCTCCTCCTCTGGATCATACTCCGGCTCCTCGTCATCGGTGTCCTCGTCCTCTTCATCTTCCATCTCCTCATCTGCATCCTCTGGCTCATCGTCGTCATCGCTCTCATCATCACCCTCCGGATCCTCGTCTGCTGGGGGTGCATCAGCCATGTCCTCTTCTGGTGGGGGTGGAGGTGCTGCTCTAACCTGTGCAAGTAGAACCTGGTACGAAGAACGGTCTCGTAACATCAGTAGAGAATCCTCCTCGATGCGTTTGAAGGTCTCCTTGCGGTAGATCATCTCCTGACGTATCACTTCTGGGTCCTGGGTCCCAAATCTCTGCTGCTCGATCCGCATGTCTCGCTCTGTCTCTGCAATAGCTCTCTGTCTAACCTTCCAGGCATAGTACTCTGGATCTGCTGGCGCAATACTACTCTCATACACATAGTGTCCTCCGAACTCGTCTGGAACGAACAGCGGCGGTGCCATGCTACCTGAAAAAGGGACTACCTTAAGTCAGAACTAATCTTAATACTCGGCTATAGAATCTCAAGGTTCTAGGACCAGATGGTGTGGGACAATCTGTGAGCGAAAAGGTATACAACCTAGGCTCTGATACCAAGAATCCTGTCACGCCCCGGAACGGCATAAATAGAGAAAAATAAATTTCCTTTATGGGTCCATAGGGAATGACGGGTGAAGTCACATGATTGTCCACACCACGCAGTACTAAGCAACAAGAAGTAATAGTGTAACAACAATGAAGTCTAGGTTCTAATCACAAAGCAACATAGAGTCAACAGCAGTTACTAACTATTACATATCAGAGTCTCGAATCAAATATAAAGCAGCGGAAGTACAAATGTCAAGGCAACATATGCCTGACTACAAAAAGATTCTAATACGGTAAAGACAACTAGCTACAATTCTAGTCAAGACTTCAGTTTGCATAAGGGTAGTCCTCGGCGTAGTAGTCTTCTTCGGTCTGACCTCCGTCGGGGAAATTCTCCACAGGAACTCCGTCACCGGCATAGTAGTCTCCTCCTGCAGGCCCTTCACCTGTATAGTCATAACCAGGGTGCGCTGGAACGTAGAAATGTCCAGCGGCATAAACGCCGTCAGCTTAATGAAAGCCGAGTGAGTTAGATACTAACAGGGTATCGACTATTGAAGTTATTACAAGTTATAAACCGTAACCAAATTAGAATTCAGTAAGGGTAACTCCTTTAATCAAACCAATGATCCGATCACTAACGTTTTACTTATTATAAGACCGATAGCACGTCTAGATAGGGGAACAGACTCGACAGTAGTTCAACTCTATAACGCACCATTGCTCATCCACCGCTTTTAAGAACATATGCACAGTCCACCGCATGTCATGGATACCACGTTAGTCCATCCCCCGCTTTTAAGAACATATGCACAGTCCACCGCATGCCAGGGATATAACGCTTTAAACAACAGTACATCATTCTATGCCACGACTTAGCGACGTCTACCAGTGATCACGGTCCACCGCATGTCATAGACACCTTCGTCTGTCTACCGCTTTTAAGAACATATGATTAGATCATCTGGCTATCTTAGGGCAATTGGTCCGGTCCACCGCAAGTCATAGACACCTTCGTCTGTCTACCGCTTTTAAGAACATATGATCGACCAAAGCCCGCCCACGCAAGATTCCCGAATCTTAGCAAACCTACTTAAGTTCAACTCTATTACCGATACATGACAATCCCAATGTGGCCCGACTACTCTGAATGAAATGAACGTTAACTCCAAAGGATTCACAACTATTCCGTTATCTAACATTATAAACGTTATCCGTTAATCTTGTTATTACTACGATCCTATGCTGCATTAAATCGTTATCAAATCTGTATTACAATAATAAAGCATGCTGGGAAGTACTGAACAGTAAATAAACAACTAAACAATTATTACATTAACTAAACAAATAAAACAGTAAACTGTAACTGCCAATCGATTGATATAGATGTCAATCGATTGGTATAAAAGTAGTGTCAATCGATTGGAATAAAGTTCAATCGATTGGATCACAGTCCATGTCAATCGATTGCATAAAATGTCAATCGATTGAGACATGAAAGATGTCAATCGATTGGTATAGTGTCAATCGATTGGAACACGAAAGATGTCAATCGATTGATATAGTGTCAATCGATTGGAACACGAAAGATGTCAATCGATTGATATAGTGTCAATCGATTGACACTTCGTCTTCTTCACAGAGAAGACTGCCCAGCAATATATAAACGGGAAACATGGTTTCTTCTCCATTTCTTCATTCAAAACATGTCATAATATCAATGTAAGGCTACCAAGTGAGTTTAGAACTCACCTAGGCGTTAAGGGCGTGTTTGGGAATGTTTGAAGTTTTGAGCTTCAATGGTGGTCTCCCTCTTCTCTCTTTCCTCTGCTCTCTGCCTTCTCTCTTCTCTTTCTCCTTCTTTTCTTCTTCTTTCTGACCTTCCTCTTCTTCTTCTTCTCGTCTCAGTCCATCTCTGTGTGTGTGTGAGTAAATATATGTAAATATGTGTGTATATCTATATATATATGAGTGTATATATATATAACACACACACCAACCCTCCCTCTCACTCTCTCTGATTTCTGTAAACAGAAATACGCCCAAAATGGGCTGGTATATATAGAGAATGAGTGTTCACGTGGCCTCTCCCCAGCCAAAGCAAAAGAATCTGCCCAGCTGCCTCCAATCGATTGACATAAGTGTCAATCGATTGATATAATCAATCGATTGGTATAATGTTCAATCGATTGGAACAATCAATCGATTGAGATAAAGTTCAATCGATTGGTATGTTAAAATATACCAAGGGTAAGGCCAAGCTCATACAAGTATTAAAGAAACATACAAGGTCTTAGTTATATAATACATTACAAGAATACAGGGTATTACAAGGGTGTTGTGTCACCGCCGTATATAGTGTCGGCTATTGAAGCATGTCGTTTGTTGAAGAAAGGTTGTCGGGGGTTCTTGTGTAGTATACTGGATACTAGGGGTAATGGTTTAAAACTTGAAGATATTCCGATAGTTAGAGAATTTCCGGATGTGTTTCCAGAAGAATTACCCAGTGTGTTAATTGATCGAGAAATTGAGTTTGGTATCGATGTTATGCCGGGAACTCAACCAATTTCACGAGCACCATATCGAATGGCACCAGTTGAGTTGAAAGAATTGAAGATACAATTGCAAGAGTTGCTAGACAAAGGTTTTATCCGGCCGAGTGTATCCCCGTGGGGTGCACCGGTATTATTTGTGAAAAAGAAGGACGGTACAATGCGAATGTGCATTGACTACCGGGAGATCAACAAGGTAACCATCAAGAACAAATACCCGTTGCCACGCATTGATGACTTATTCGATCAACTTCAAGGGGCTCAGGTATTTTCGAAGGTAGACTTGAGATCGGGATACCACCAATTGAAAGTCAAAGCAGAGGATGTAGAGAAGACTGCCTTTAGGACTCGCTACGGGCACTATGAATTTCTAGTAATGCCGTTTGGGGTTACTAATGCGCCTGCCGCCTTCATGGATTTAATGAACCGTGTGTTCAAGTCGTACTTGGATGAATTCGTGATAGTATTCATTGATGACATTCTCATTTACTCAAAGAATTCAGAGGAGCATGAACAACATTTGAGACTAGTCTTATAGCGACTTCGAGAGAAACAATTGTTTGAAAAATTGAAGAAAAGCGAGTTTTGGTTAACAAGTGTCACTTTTCCAGGGCACGTGATTTCTAAAGAGGGTATTTCTGTTGACCCACAGAAGATTGAAGCCGTTATGAATTGGTCAAGGCCGACAAATGTATCCGAGATTCGAAGTTTCTTGGGGTTAGCCGGATATTATAGAAGATTTGTTAAAGACTTCTCTAGAATCGCAACTCCAATGACGAAGTTGATGAGAAAGGATGTACCGTTTGAGTGGAACAAGGAATGTGAAGATTGTTTTGTAGTATTGAAGAAAAAGTTGACTACGGCACCAATACTTACAATTCCAACAGGTACTGGGAATTTCAGAATTTATAGCGATGCTTCGCACCAAGGCTTGGGATGTGTGTTAACTCAAGGTGACAAAGTGATAGCCTATGCTTCACGACAGTTGAGGTCTCATGAAAAGAACTATCCAACTCACGATTTGGAATTAGCAGCGGTAATCTTCGCCCTGAAAATTTGGAGACATTATCTATACGGGTAAACTTGTGAAATCTTCACCCATCACAAAAGTTTGAAATATCTGTTCACTCAGAGGGATCTTAACATAAGACAAAGAAGGTGGTTGGAACTTATGAAAGACTACGACTTGAAGATTCAATATCACCCGGGAAAAGCAAATGTAGTTGCAGATGCTTTGAGCCGGAAATCGTCAGAAAACTTAGCTTATGCCTTAACCGGACAGGAAAGGTTGGTGAAAGAATTTGAACAACTAAAACTTGAAGTGGTTCCCAGAATTGAAGGTGGGTTAATGGCTGCAATTATGGCACAACCAAGTCTTATTGAGGAGATAAAGTCTAATCAACTACTAGATCCAGATTTCAAGAGGATTGTGGATGAATTACCTGAAGGTAAAAGGCCAGAATTTAGTTTCCATGATGGTGTCTTAAAGTATATAAATCGTTTATGTGTACCTAAAGTTGGGAATCTAAGAGATAAAGTTATGGAGAAAGCTCACAATACCAGGTATTCAGTACACCCGGGAAGTACCAAAATGTACCGAGACTTGCGAGAAATTTACTGGTGGAGTGGTATGAAGCGAGAAGTCGCAGAATTTGTGTCTAAATGTATGACTTGTCAAAAGGTGAAACTGGAACATCAACGACCCGGAGGAGAACTACACCCGTTAGAGATACCGGAGTGGAAATGGGAACATATTACAATGGATTTCGTATCGGGATTTCCAAAATCTACAAAATTGAATGATAGCATTTGGGTTATTGTTGACCGGTTGACTAAGTCAGCCCATTTCCTGCCTATCAAGACCAAAGATCCATCAAAACTTGCAGAGATTTACATCAGAGAGATTATACGGCTTCATGGAGCACCGGTTTCGATAGTGTCGGACCGTGATACTCGATTTGTATCAAGATTTTGGGAGAGTTTACAGAAAGCTATGGGAACATCTTTACATTTCAGTACCGCTTTTCATCCCTAGACTGATGGTCAATCCGAGAGGGTGATTCAGATTTTGGAGGATATGTTGAGGGTATGTGTTATGGATTTTAAAGCTGATTGGGAATCTCATTTGCCGTTGATTGAATTTTCTTATAATAACAGTTTTCAAACTAGTATTGGAATGGCACCTTATGAGGCACTGTATGGTAGAAAGTGTAGATCGCCGATTTGTTGGACAGAAGTTGGTGAAAAAGAACTTTTGGGGCCAGAGATAGTTCAAATTACTACCGACAAGATTCGATTGATAATGCAACGGTTACAAACGGCTCAAAGTCGTTATAAAAGTTATGCGGATACGGGTAGAAGACCGTTAGAGTTTGAGGTGGGTGACTATGTGTTTTTGAAAGTATCGCCTTCGAAAGGCATAGCACGTTTCGGTAAGCGATGTAAGCTCAGTCCGAGGTATGTTGGGCCATATTTGATTCTTAACCGGGTGGGACCGTTAGCTTATCGGTTGGAATTGCCACAAGAGTTAGCGAACGTTCATAACGTGTTCCATGTGTCAATGCTTCGACGTTATGTGCCGGATTCGAAACATGTAATCATTCCGGAACCATTAGAGATTCGGGAAGATTTAACTTATGTGGAGCACCCAGTGCAAATTCTTGATAGAAAAGATCAAGTGTTGAGAACCAAGGTGATTCCACTTGTTATGGTTCAATGGCGAAGCCATTCAGTCGAGGAGGCTACTTGGGAGCGAGAGGATGAGATTCGAGCAAAGTACTCGCACTTATTCGATTCTTGAGGTAAGAGTAAGTTTGGGGACCAAACTCCTTTTTACGGAGGGAGAAATGTAACACCCGTACCCGGGAAAAGGGGTTAAATATCATTTTATATGCATTAATTAATATAATTAGTGTGTAAAATGGATTAAGGGGAGGCTTTGGACTCGCCCAGAAAAAAAGTGTTCAGAAGAGGGACACTAATTGGAAAAGTCCCCAGTGAGGTGGGACGAGTAATGGAGTGGGATCCAGTGAAGGGCCTGAATAAAAATATGTGCATTTTATGTGATTAAATGCATTTATATGATTACATGATTATTTGTTTAAATGCTTTCATAATATATGATGATATATGTTTAGCATTTGGTATTAGTTTGGATATCCAAATAAGGGTATAATTGAAAAAGATTTATAATTGGTAGGTACGATAGCAACTTCATAAAATATATGGGACCCACGTTGGGACTCATACGAAACTTAGACAAACACTCATTAGATAATTGGGTAGTTAATGGAATGTTTGGGGGATTTCATAATAAGAACTTAAGAAATTTCGGGGGTATAAACAGAAAAATGGCTAAATTTAGGCTTTGACACATCAACACATCTTGCATGTGTGTGTCATGACATAGGAGAGTCTCATATTTGCTGAATTAAGAAGAAAAGAGAAGAGAGCTCGGAGAGAGAAACGGAGACGGACCGTCACCGACGACGTTTTTCGCCGTTCCGTCGCCGTCGTTCGTCGGATTCACGATCCAAGACCACTTTTGGACTCGTGGAGGTAAGAGGATTACATGCACGTAATTTGTTTTCATTTTCGGCAACGTTTTTCCGGTAGCCGTTCTTGATAGTCGATGTTTGTTGTACCAAAACCATGTAGGATTTACTTTGGGTAAGAATTGAGCAAGATTTGTGAAGGAATTCTTCATTTCTAGCTTGAATTTGGGTAGATCTTGCTAAGGTGAGTTTTCTAGCCTAAAGAATGGTTGTGTTTGACTATGTTCAATACATCAATGGTGTAGAGATGATAATTGATGCTTAGGAACCAAGAGAATGATCATATTGTGTTGATTATTCATGTTTAGAAAACATGTAGTTCTTAAATTGTAAATTGCGTGTCAATTCTATGAAGATTATATGTGCCTCCTTGTTTATGTGCTTATATGTCTATGTGGTATTCAATGGGCACCGGGAAAATGATTCATGGTTGGGAGTAATAAGGGTGGTGAAGAGGAAGAATCCGAGAAATACGGAAGTCCAAGGAATAGAAGTGGCCACGGGATCAAGGGAGGTCCTGGGTCTGAATGAATCATTGAACCGGTGACTCGGCGATTACAAAGATATGATTTATGTGTATATTGTTGCATTACACATGTTTAAACATTCAGCCATGTTTAGAATTCTCACTAAGCGTAATGCTTAAGAAAACCGTTTTCTGTTTCTGTTGTGGTAAATAACAACCACCGCAGGTACGGAGCAATATCCGGAGAGGAAATAGCGTGCTCGGGATTGGGGAAGAGATTTGGGTCTTGTAAATATGTTTGTAACTTATTATATAGTTCAACTTGTGGGTTAGTACCCTTGACTTGTGAATTAAAGTATTGACTCGTGGTTATATCCATAGAGTTAGTTTTGGAATTCTACGACTCATGTGTTTAATGTAAATTGGGAAAACTTATGTAAATTTCTATGTGAAAGTTGTAGGTTGTATGTTTGGACCTTTCCGGCAAGTCCGGATATGCGTCGCAACTCTTTTGTGTAAGTTCCTTTTTGGTATCCAAGTGTTTTGTAAAGTTTGACCCTCTTGTGGGAAGGCTTTATGTAAATGTTTAACTTGATTCAAGAAAGTTGGAGTTCATGATTTAGATGCTTGGTGATATTTAAGAATGTTTGGAAATAGTTTTGCTATGGTTCCTTAATGTTCTATGAGTGGGTTATAACTTGGTTTCATTTCTAACAAAGTTTCATGAAGTATTAGTTTTTTACTAAAAGTTGAGCTTCAAGGCTTGTTTTGATGCAAATGAAATAGAATTCATGGGTAACAAATGTTTGGGAATGCTTAAATATGTTGGTTGGCTTGTTCATAAAAGGTTTGAATATTTGGGAGTGCTTTCAATATGTTTTTGGAGGTGATCATAAGGTTTAAGGTGGTGTTGGTGAGGTTTAGAACTGATAAAACAGGGAAAATCTGCTAAAATTTGAGTTCTGCAGGAACCGGATCGATCCAGGCCTTGAGCGGATCGATCCGGAGCTTCTGGAGAAGGCAGAGATGACATTCTGTCAAAACCGGATCGATCCGGTTTTGGGCGGATCGATCCGCAGGTCCAGATTCAGCACTGTCGCCTTTTACGGAAACGGACATAACTCTCTCTAGAAAACTCAGATTTGTGCGCCGTTTTTTGCGTTGGAACCGGGACTCAAAGACCTATCTTTTGGTATAAAATTTGCTATATCTTATTAATTACCATTTTACCCTTGAGGCCTATTTTGTAACAATAGAGTTGTTTAATGTGGTTAAATACATGCGTTTCTTAGTAATTTGAATGGTTCTTTGCTAATTAATGTATGTGGACTCTTGTAGCATTGTTACACGTGTCCTAATCCGCACGAGGCGGGTTGGGGTGTGACAGGTAAACTATGATAAACCCTCATTATTTTTAGCACATGTATCACCAAAAAAAAAAAAAGTACAAAATTAACTTCCCTTCCACAAGTAAGCAATATCCTAGATGTACATGAACCACAATCTCATTTTGTCTTCTAAAGAGTGCTCTCGAACATACTGAATAAGCAAGGAAAACAATCAAACATACAAGAAACACAAAGATATATCGTGCTTCCCAAAACTAGGCTACGTCTAACCTTGCAGAGTTTTACTATGCTCTAGGGTTACACGAGGGACTTGAATTTGTAATTTGATTAGTGTTAAATATAATGACTAAACATGACTTTAAATAGGTGTGTGAGTTCTTTTGTGGTGTGGATGATTTATAAAGTGAGGTATAACACGCATGCAAGTTAGTGCGGGTAAAATATAGTAAAGGGTCAAATAAGGACGGGTCATGTGACAAAGGAGGGTGTCATTGGTGAGTGACATGCGAGATAGCAGATGTTGCAGATGTATCAACGAACGATGGCTTACTATTGTAAGCAAAGGGTTAAGCGAAGGAGTATATCAAGATAGCACTATTGGTTGCAGAATGTTTAGCGAGGTTGAAAGTGATAAAGCAATGGAGGGTCAATGACTTAGTTGGTCTTAAGGCCATGGGACTCTCTAATTGGCCATGGGTTGAAAGGGGTAGCACATGTGAAGGTCACGTGTGTCTCTCTCTCTCTTTAGAACTAACTCTAACCTTGCTGCGAAGGCATGAGTTAGGGAAACCCTCTTGACTCTAGCCATGAGCTCTCGAGATCCCAATAGGCTAGGCCACCCTTAAGTACTGCTCCAGACCAAGGGTACTTGATCAAAATGTGAGTATGTATGCACGTGTATTCATGATGGGCTCCTGTAATTACCATGAGTATGGCCCTCTAAAGTGTCATGGCCCCTGGAGCTGGAACTCCCATCATAGGCTTGGCCTTTTAAAGTGGACAACCCTAAGTATTGGAATTGCACTTAGCAGTAGGCCTTCCTAACGATTTATGGTCCATCATGGGCTTGGCCCTATTGGAGTTGCACCCTTCCTAGAGAGGGCCTTCCATCATCATGGGCTTGGCCCTTTGGGATGCACCAAGTATTGGGGTTGCAGTCTTCCTAGGGAGGGCCCTCCCCAAGTATTGGAGTTGCAGTCTTCCTAGGGAGGGCCTCCCATCATCACGAGCTTGGCCATTTGGGATGCCTTAAGCTGTGGAGTTGCGGGGTCTTGGAGATTTGAGTGAATAGATAAGTAGTCTATGTGGACATATAAGTAATGATGATGCTGGAGACAAGTTTTCCTTTTGGTGGCGTATACAACCACCATGTGATAGATTAATACACATTACCTACAATAGGCACAAAAGTTGTAACACTCGTACCAAAAAAAAAAAGAATAATAATTAATTGGTTTATATGCATTAATTAGTATAATTAGTGTATATGATGGATTAAGGTGGGGCTGAGGACTCACCAGTGGAAAAGTGTTAAGTGATGAACATAGTTGGAAGTCCCAGTGAGGTGGGACATGTATTGAAGTGGGATCCAGTAAGGGTCCGATTAATATAATTTGCACTTAGGTGCATTTATATGATTAGATGAATGTATGTTTAAAGTTTCTTGCATATCATATTGTTTAATATGTAAGCTTTTGGTACCAGTTTGGGTACCCATATAATGGAAATAATGTAAATGATTCATAATTAGGAGGTACGATAGCAACTTCATAAAACATTTGGGATCACGTTTGGGACCCATACGGGACTTAGACAAACACTCATTTAGATAATTAGGTAGTGAAATAAATGTTTGGGGGTTTCACAATAAGGTTGAGGAAACTTAGGGGGAGGTAAATGAAAAGTGGGGCATGAGTCATAATTTAAGTCAGCAAGGCAAAGACAAGTGTCTCTCAAGTTAATAAAATAAAACAATTTAGAGGAGAGAGAGAGAGATACGTAGCTCTGTTGTCGTTAATTCATCGTGCTATCACCGCCGTTCGTCCAATTCACGAACCGAAGTTGTATTCGTACTCATGGAGATGAGATAATCATTTCTATATCTTTCTTTTCAATTTCAATCGTCAAATTTTGGTGACTGTTTTAATCGGTGACACGCGATTTACTGAAGAAGTTTAGGAATTTCTCCGGAGTGGGATTTGAGCAAGAATTGTTAAGGAATCAGCTTATCTAAGTTTAATCAGATAGAATTCTGTAAAGGTGAGTTTTCTATACTAAATTAGATGTGCCTATGTGTTAATGTTTCAATGATATATATATATATATATATAATTGGTAAATTCATGCTTAGAAACTATGAAAATGCTCATCAATAAACGTAACATAATATCAATGTTGTGACATAGATGTGACGGGAGAAGGACCCCATACATTAGAGTGAATAAGATCAAAGGCACTAGGTGCCCGGTGCATGCGGGGAATATAAGAAGTGTGAGTATATTTAGATAATTCACAAATCACACATTTAAAATGGAAATCCTTACAAGCTTTATTTAACTGAGGGAATAACCAACATAAATATTGAAAGTTGATATGACCTAGACGAGCATGCCACAAATCTAAAGTTTGAAGTGAAAACACATACTTATTTGAGTCGGGCAAAACAGAATTATTAAAAGCACGTAAAACAGAAGCTTGAAGACTGGAGAACGTCCTTGACACAGAAAGATAGTAGGCGACGACGTCTCTCATCACCATCAACAGTAGCAAAGGCCTCAAATAAAGAGTGCATAGGGACAATATTCAAAATCTGAGTTCGGAGGGCCTTGAACTCAGACTTTAGGCCCATCAAGAACTGGTAGGTACAACGACAGTCAAGTCGCTTTACTTCAATATTTCCATCATTAGGAAAATCGATGATGGGTTCATACTGAGCTAACTTCTCCCACCGAGTTTGCAGGTATCCAAAAAAGTCAGAAACGGACAGTCCCAAAGTAGCTTGGGAAACATGAGAGACATCCTGGTAGAGCTCGAAAATGCGCGAGTCAGAATGCGCATGATCATACATCTTCTTTAAAGCAGTCCAAAGCCCATGAACGGTATTATGATACATAAATATATTATAGGTCCGTTCATCCATCGAATTAAAAATCCAGTCCAGAATAATACAATTATATGTAAACCACTCCTCAAACATCGCGTCCGATTCTGCGGGCTTAACCTCATTCCCAAGTAACCACCCGATTTTCTGTTTGCCTCCAAGGTAGAGGCGAAAGGAATTAGACCACGCATGAAATTTTTTTCCATTGAGTAGAACACTAGTGACCCGGTGAACGGGAGTCAGATGAGACACAGAGAGATCCGAACGGGCAACAGCAGGAGCAGTAGGGTTGATCGGGTCAACGGTCTTACCAATATCAGACATGATGCGGTGAAGATTGACCAAAAAATATATATAGACTTGATGCTGTGAAGAGTGACCAAAAAAAAAGACTTGCTGGCAACCAAAGAACAAACAATTGGCAACAAAGACAATCACAGCCGGAAACTCGGCAAACGGAGGCAACCAGAAACTCGGCTACCCGACTGATAGTTACGAGCACACGAACTACTGAAGAGATGCAGTCGGAAGGCTACGGAACAGTGGAGGTGGTGCCGCAAGGAGGGGAGACTCCTAGAAGTTGCGCTGCAGGTTGGTGCTGCCTGGGTGGGTGTCCGCTGGGTTGGTGGGGGCTAGGAAGGCTATCGGCGAGTGGAAGGGGTGGTGTTGGATCGTGTATATTGCTCTGATACCAAAAAGAAGATTGGGAAAAAGATAATTATTATTACTGTACGTCCCAAAGTTTATATAATGTTACACTGCGGAGTAACAAGAAAAAAGAAATAAATAAAATACTGTAACTTAAATGTGGTCAACATGACCATAAATAACAGCATAAAATCCGAGATCAAATCCCCTAATCCAAACAAGAACTCCAAAAAATAAATTAATAATACAAGTATTTGAAAAATATAGAGAACCCTTGTGTTGGAAAACACATTTTGGTTCTCACCTTGCACAGAGTTTGTACTCAATTTGCCATTAACAAGTGAAAAAAAAATGCCTAACCTCCCTACCTATCCTCAAGCAAGCATAATTGAATAAATACCCATAAGCTCAATCATGGATAAAGAGAGAGAAACTATACTAAACTAAAGCATTAGCTCCAGCAACAATCTCCAAAATCTCCCCCTTAATCTGCGCTTGGCACTGCCTATTTATTATACACACGCGACAAGTTCTTCAATTCCGTAACGCTTGGCGCTGCTAGAATGAATTCTAGCAGCAAGCTCACTAGCCAGTAGCTCTTGCAAAGCCCTCAAAATTTGACTGTTCAAATACAAAGGCAACAAAGCATCAAGAATATGAACTGGGTCCTGCTCAAACTGCAAGATTGGCGAAAACTTGACCATTTGGGTCCTCACACAACATCTCTTTCAACAGTTCAATTTTCCTTTCTTTGTTGTCAATCTGAAGAACTCATCTTCTGATCTGCTGCATCAACACAAATCCCATTTATGTCACAAATCTCTCCCTTTGGAGATAGTGGAAGCAAAGTATGAATCACTGGGTCAGACTTAACCAAAGAAACAAATTTGGTGAACAAGAGCTCAACTTTATCAACATCTTCACTTATGAACAGTGAAAAAACTGTTGGAAAATTTATTGATATAAACAGAAACACATTCTGGATTACAACTATTGAAAACAGGAAAAATTACAATTGGATAGAAATCAGAATTACAATATGTAAACAGAAATCAAAACTGAAAATGAATTAAGATCAAACCGAGGCCTGTGAAGTTTCACAGTTTCCTTAAAACAGATTCGCCGCCTCACCAGAAGTGCTTGAGGATATCTCCGGCGTCTGTCTCCCAGGATACAGCGGCAATAACCAGCAGTAGACAAGCACGGTGTTCGACTGCTCCGGCGAACCAACTATGTTCTATGTCTCTTTCAGGAAGGAATATTGGAAGGGAGGAAATAGCTCTTGTTTTTCTGACTCTGAAAATTTCTGAGGAGAAAGCTCAGATTATATAGGACTAAGGGGAGAGAGGATTCATTGGATGTACATTATGAATTTGTGGATTCATCCATGTATGTACATTATGAATCTATAGATTCATCCATGTATATACATGAGTACATTATGTATTTGTGGATTCATCCATGTATGTTCATTATGAATCTATAGATTCATCCATGCATATACATGATTCATCTATGAATGTGCATTATCCATGAATGAGAATAAATACATTCATGTATATACATTTCCCATGCATTTCCCATGCATTCATGTATGTACATTATATAAATGTATTTAATGGATTAATTTCTCATTCACTCAATAATAATTTTTGGACATGTAAATATCCAAAGTTCATCTCCTCATGGAGGAGAACACAAATCCACAAGGACCCCATTCAAACTCTAAATGGTTCCCACATTCATTTGACCTCAAACATGGCCAAAAACACATATTAATCCAACAATCCCCCACATGAATGAAATTAATCGAAACGGTGTGAGACAGCGTAGACTCGACAAGAGAGAGAGCACAACGGATCACTCCTGCAAAGGATAGGTAGTTTTTGACTTTGAACCTTCCCTTGTGACAATCTATCAGATTTACTGGCTGACCAGTGAACGTATAGTCTTGAACTGATTGCCATTAGTGTAAACAACCAACAGACCTCACACAGGAGCTTTCCAAACATAGTTTAGTTCTTACACTTGTGTTCATTTTGGCCTTGAACACTCGCCTGGTTCAGTAAATGTTTATCAAAGAATTTTGCCATTCTCAAATTCTTTTAGAAGCGGCCCCACTTCACATTCACATAGGTGACTATTCAGAGTATCCTGCTATACTCCGCTTGGTTACCAACGCACATAGTCATTAAAAGCTAAGCTTACCCTCACACCATGCAGGTATCACTGTTTTATCATTAGAAATGGGCTGGAGAGCATTTCTCCTCAGTGATTCTCTTAAGGTACATGAAATTAATTCAGAGTATCCTGCTATACTCCGCTTGGTTACCAACGCACATAGTCATTAAAAGCTAAGCTTACCCTCACACCATGCAGGTATCACTGTTTTATCATTAGAAATGGGCTGGAGAGCATTTCTCCTCAGTGATTCTCTTAAGGTACATGAAATTAGGTTGTCCCTTTGAACCTAGATCTTGGGATCTCCAGTCAACTAGGTTGGGTTTCCATTCCAGTCCCTTGTAATCGTCATAGGCTTTAGTCCCATTCCTCTAGATGATTTATCAACTAACTCTCGATTTAACCCTTTGGTTAGCGGATCCGCAATATTGTCCTTTGACTTTACATAGTCAATCGTGACAATCCCACTTGAGAGTAGTTGCTTAATGGTATTGTGTCTACGACGAATATGTCTAGACTTACCATTATACATATTACTTTGTGCCCTTCCAATAGCAAATTGGCTATCGCAGTGTATGCAAATAGCAGGCACAGGTTTTGACCATCTAGGAATATCTTCTACAAAATGGCGAAGCCATTCAGCCTCTTCAACTGCCTTGTCTAGCGCAATGAATTCAGATTCCATTGTCGATCTAGCAATACAAGTTTGTTTTGAAGATTTCCATGATACAGCTGCACCACCAAGTATGAAAACATATCCACTTGTAGATTTTGAATCTTTCATATCGGATATCCAGTTTGCATCACTGTATCCTTCCAATACAGCTGGATATCTCATGTAGTGCAATCCCTGATCACGTGTATATCGTAAGTACCGCAGTACCCTTACTATCCCTTTCCAGTGTTCAGCACTAGGATTACTAGTGTATCTACTCAGTCTACTAACTGAATAAGCAATGTCAGGCCTTGTACAACTCATCAAGTACATCAAGCTTCCTATCACTCGAGAATATTCTAGTTGAGAAACACTCTCACCAGTATTCTTGGATAGGTGTAGACTAAAGTCCACAAGCGTCCTGGCTACACTTGTATCAGACTTGCTGAATTTCTCTAGAATCTTGTCTATATAATGTGACTGTGATAAAACAAGTCCATTGGTATTTCTAGAGATCTTGATGCCCAATATAACATCAGCAAGTCCCATATCTTTCATGTCAAATTTAGAATTCAACATTTTCTTAGTGGATTTAATGATTTTAACATTACTACCCACTATGAGCATGTCATCAACATAAAGACATAAGATGACATAGCCTTCATTCGTGTCTTTGACATAAACACATTTATCACACTCATTTTATAGTCGAGGAATCTCCCCACTACAAATTTCTTTGAACCAGCATCCTCGGTTTTGTACTTTCTGTCTAAGGACTCCCACAGTTCCTTAGCAGTGGTTTTAACACTAAACACATTATAGAGTGTATCGTGTAAGCCATTCAATCCATAGTTTCGGCACAGAAAGTCCGAGTGCTTCCAAGCATCAATAGCCAGCACAACCTCTCGGTCTTGTTCGTTTTCATTAGGCACAGGAGCCTCTTCCTTCAAGAACCTCGCAAGGTTCAAGGTGGTAAGGTAGAACAGCATCTTTTGCTGCCACCTCTTGAAATCCATGCCATTGAATTTCTCGGGTTTCTCCCCGTGGTTCACAGGAACCGTTTGGATTGAGGGAACCTTCACCGGTATGGAGCCAATCACAACGGTGTTGGAGCCAGTAGCACCGTCGGTTGAAGTGTTCACATTCTCATTTGCCATTTCAGAAAATTATCACAAGAGAAAAGAAATTAAATCTAATATATATATATTTTTTTCTTTTTCTCTCTTAATTTTAACAGTAGCAGATTTTTGTTTTCCGATTTTTGTTAGGAAAACGAATGAAATTTAAGATTCTGCCCGCGTTGTCCCAAGCAAAACTCGATTCTGCACACTTTTTGTCTAATGCAAATTTCTCAGATTCTACACCGTTTGGGCAAAAAACGAGAATCACAGTAGCAGTTTTTTGTAAAACGAAAACTGTGTTTCCAAAATATGATTTATGTTTTTGTTTTGAAAATTATCGATTCTGTTTTAAGATTGTTGGAAAATTTATTGATATAAACAGAAACAGATTCTGGATTACAACTATTGAAAACAGGAAAAATTACAATTGGATAGAAATCAGAATTACAATATGTAAACAGAAATCAAAACTGAAAAAACTGAATTAAGATCAAACCGAGGCCTGTGAAGTTTCACAATTTCCTTAAAACAGATTCGCCGCCTCACCAGAAGTGCTTGAGGATATCTCCGGCGTCTGTCTCCCAGGATACAACGGCAATAACCAGCAGTAGACAAGCACGGTGTTCGACTGCTCCGGCGAACCAACTATGTTCTATGTCTCTTTCAGGAAGGAATATTGGAAGGGAGGAAATAGCTCTTGTTTTTCTGACTCTGAAAATTTCTGAGGAGAAAGCTCAGATTATATAGGACTAAGGGGAGAGAGGATTCATTGGATGTACATTATGAATTTGTGGATTCATCCATGTATGTACATTATGAATCTATAGATTCATCCATGTATATACATGAGTACATTATGTATTTGTGGATTCATCCATGTATGTTCATTATGAATCTATAGATTCATCCATGCATATACATGATTCATCTATGAATGTGCATTATCCATGAATGAGAATAAATACATTCATGTATATACATTTCCCATGCATTTCCCATGCATTCATGTATGTACATTATATAAATGTATTTAATGGATTAATTTCTCATTCACTCAATAATAATTTTTGGACATGTAAATATCCAAAGTTCATCTCCTCATGGAGGAGAACACAAATCCACAAGGACCCCATTCAAACTCTAAATGGTTCCCACATTCATTTGACCTCAAACATGGCCAAAAACACATATTAATCCAACAAAAACATCATCTGCAATGGCCTGAGCTTCTTTTGCAGTAGGTAAATTACCACCTTCAAGAAACTTATCCACCGGAATATAAGGCCGTCGGAGAAAATGTGAATTACCCTTTTTTACCCACACTGATCACAGTGTAATCAAGCCCAAGTTGTTTGAGTTCTCTGACTCTTGATTCGGCTTTTTTAATGATTGCATTGTTGAAACCGCCACAGAGGCCGCAATCATCTGTGACCACCACCAAAGCCACTTTCTTTACAGGCATAACTTACTGACGTTAGTAAGAGGGACATCTATGTCCTCTGTTTGGAGCTGTTCATTGATGCTGTAAAAGGACTTCAACTAGAGTTTCTAGCTTCTTGACCTCTTCGAACTTTAGCGGCTGCGACGAGCTTCATAGCTTCAGTGATTTCTGGGTGTTCTTTACTGAGTCGATTCGGTCGCGAAGACCACAATGAATTGGGTTCACTGAAGAGGATTTAGAGGGGTTGAGTGTGGTTGAGTTATGGGTTGGAATCTGAAATGGGTTGAGGAAAGAGCCGAAAGAGAGTGAAGAAAAGTCAGAAAGAAAAGGTTTTGAGGAAACCCACATCGTTAGATTTGAGGTAGCCATGAATATTAGTATATTACTCTGTGTTCTTGGCCGGCCCAGGATGTACTAACAGAGGAAAAGAAGGGAAGAGAAGAGGGGGTGTGAGGTGGTTTGATACATGAGTAATACTTGGGACACAACTAAAAGACACAACCTTGGGACACAACCTCTATTTTGTGTCTATCTCTCTCCTGACGGACCCCATAGTGTCAGTGGACCCCACAGTACCCACTAGGACCACTAGGAGAGAGATAGACACAAAATGGAGGTTGTGTCCCAAGGTTGTGTCTTTTGGTTGTGTCCTAAGTATTACTCTTGATACATTGATTTGGTTTGGGTTATTGGGGTCTCTCCCTGAAAACAGGCTTATGTTGGCCTACTTTATGGTGGCCCACTTTTGCTCATGCGGGTTACCAAGGTCGTCTTTTTTGTGACCTGGTTTTGGAATCGCATCTCATATTACGTATGTAGTGTTAGTTTGATACAAATTATAAAGCCCATTAAATAGAACTCACCCCTGAAAATTGGTTTGCAAGGAGAGGGTGCTCATGGGGTGATTACCTATCAATTAGGCCTATGCCTAGCGGATGTGGGACCCTTCACATTTTTTCTTGTTGAATATTATATGTAGCGGTGTTATTTATGGAATTTTTTACCCAATCCATCACTGTGGGACCAATATATACATAACTCATCACTGTTTCAACTTATTTCCCAAACTCATGATCACTTTTTTAAAGTCGCTAATTGAAGTAACGACTTCACAAAAAAAAAAAAAGAGTAGAAGTCGTTAGTCCAACTCGCGACTTCTAATCATAACAAGAAGTCACTAGTATGCATATTAACAAAAGTCACTAGTTTAAAACTAGCGACTTCTCGTTACGGTCAGAAGTCGAGAATTGGACTAGCGACTTATATAAATTTTTTTTTTTTTTTTTTGTGAAGTCACTATTTCAACTAACGACTTTAAAAAAGTAATGAGTTTGAAAATAAGTTAAAATAATGATGAATTGTGTATATATTAATCCCACAATGATAGATTGGGTAAAAAAATTCTTATTCAGGGAGTATGTTCCATTGGTGTTAACTGTTAGGGAGAGAAATGAAATGAGGAGAGAGAGAGAAGTAGGGAATTTTGGATGAGGTTTTGGGATAAGGACTTTTTGACCGTTTAAAAATTGCAGTGCAGAGAGAGAAGCTTTTGATTTTCAAGTGTTTTTCTGTGCCTTATTTGTGAGGAAAACTTGGACCCCCCAATAATATATACATTTATATATATTGTTCAGTGGCAACAAATATTTCTTAACTAACACGTTGCAGTTGCAACCAAACTATTAAAGTGTACCAAAGAATTCTCCTATTTGTGATGTCAGCATAATTTACTGAGTCTGTAAGAAAAAAAATAGTAGTAAAACACAAATATACAAATATTTCCATATATACAAGTACATAATAGTCTGTAGCTACCAGGTGGGCGTTAGTCCATGTGGTATTACTTCACCCTTTCTAAGTGGGAGGTAGAGGGTTCGAATTTCTTCAAAGAGAGTGGAGTGGGAATTTTCTCCTCCTTTAACATTGTAGAACTGACCATGTTCCATAATCTGTAATATCTGTTGAACTATGTCTTAGACCATCTCCAATGCTAAATGCTATATCTTCCATGCCAATGCCATTTTTTAGTATTGCTATAGTGTCAAATGCTATAATTTGACATTTCTGCTCCAATGCTAAATGATATACCAAAAGCTATTTTTTTTGGCACAACTACTATGGCCGTTGGTTCTACAGTGAGAAGCCCAGCAAACTGTTTTTTTACAAACACAAAATCTCAAATGCTATAATTTGACATTTCTGCTCTAATGCTAAATGATATACCAAAAGCTATTTTTTTTGGCACAACTACTATGGCCGTTGGTTCTACAGTGAGAAGCCCAGCAAACTGTTTTTTACAAACACAAAATCTGACTGTTGGCCATTTGGCAGCTGCTATTGTGGCTACTATATTTGAGATCTTGCTTGGCAATGCTATTTTTTAGCAGCTCTTTTGACACTGCATTAGAGCTCAACTATGCCAAAACTCCTGCCAAATATGGGATAGCAGTTGCTTTAGCAGCTGCATTGGAGATGGCCTTACTTGGAGTGTGTTCATGCGTTCTCCTGGTAAGTGATTAAAAAAAACAAAAAAAAATTCTGTAGCTATGTGTTAGTCACTGTTATATGAGGGGACACAAGGGATCCCCAGCTCTGCAACTACTGGTTTGCTGATGGAATTTGCGGCTGTGCAAGAGTGATTCTGGATGCCCTTCGTTTTTACTTGTAGATATTCTCTGTATTTTGTTTTTAGCTTGTAATTGGCAAGAAAAAAATAAGGGAACATTTAGCTGCATTTTCATTGCCTCTCACATTCATTTTCTAATAAATCCAAAATTTTATTTTTGGTTTGTAGTTGAGAAAAAATTCAAACTCTGAAAGCATGGGATTCACATATTATTAACAATAACATATAGCTTTAGCCTTTAGGAAAGAAAATGTTCAGAAAATATTTTCACACACACACCCCAAACATAAAATATAAAGAGAGCATTTTGCTCACCCAAAAAATGGTTCACCAATGCTCACCCAAGCATCCCATTGGCCAATGTAGTAGGAACTAGAATTAAACATAATTTGTTTAATCCTGGGTCCCACTGCATTGGCCAATGGGATGCTTGGGTGAACATTGGTGAACCATTTTTTGGGTGAGCAGAAATATTTTCAAATATAAAAGAGAAGTTTATAATTGTTACCCTACAATCAGCGGTATAATATTAAGAAACCAAACTATTTAGACTAATATGACAAATCCAAATAAAAAATACTGATACAATGTATCGCTCATGATCAAATAATAAATGATATCATGTGAATACTTGCAGTATGGATTATTTAATAAGAAAATTTGCAGTATTCTTGAAAAACTTGCAGTTGAATAAAGCTGAAATGGAAGTAGTCCTTGAGGATTATTCTCTCAGCTTCACCAAGTGGTTCAAGTCCTTTAGCCCATGAAATAAGCATTCATTCCATGAAGTAAGCCCAAAGAAATCTGTAATGACAAGCAGGTTTCAGGGAAGTAGTTGGATTACCAAAAGCAGAAAACTTAATAGTTAATACCATCTTTCACCACACATACATCTAATGCAAGGTGTAAACACTGAATTGTTATTTCTTTAGGACTATTATTTCCAATATCTATTATCGGGGCTAATCTTTCATTAAACATCAATGCAAGGAAAGGGTCTATGTGGCACTTCAAAGATATGCACCTGCTGAAGATAAATGCCTATACATCATACTACCGACTACAATTTTCCAACCCCAAAGAAAAAGATTCTCTCTGATTCTTCATTAAAGTTCCCCCATGTTACAAGTTACAACCAGATATATCCTCTCACATCTGTCTAGCCTTCCTTTCTTTTTTTAAATGTTTCACCACCCCAGGCTTATAAAACATCAGAATCTAGGTTCTAGAGTCGGAGTAATCACTCACTTTATATAGAATCTAATTCAAAGGTTAGCCAAGTTTCTAATTCAAAGGTTAGCCAAGTCACTAATTCAAAGGTTAGCCAAGTCACTAGGTACTTGCCCTTCAATTGTTTCGAGTTCCTTATTACGTTTATTGCAACTCGCAACAGAAGAGAGTGTGCTTGCACACACTAGTGTCATGTACGAGAATGTCAATATATCATCTAAAGAGGGTCATCTGATTTGATTGGAGATACTAAGGTGGGTCATCTGATTCAATATGTCAAATACTCAAAGTTGCTTTATACATGTCATTCTAGTAAATCAGTACATCCCATTTTCATGTTCTTTATCCAGATTCTGTTTGCACCAGAACGTCCATTTCCTATGGCAATTAGACCTAATCATCGTAATCGACCATGAAAAATAAAATACTTTCAAATCTATTATCCTTATAACTTATAAAAAGACCATTGTCCAGGCAAAATGGAGACATGGAGAGTGGGTAACATACCGGGCCAAAGGATCTTGTATCCAAGCTTGAAGTTGAATTATCTCCCTCTAAGTCTCAACCCAATACCACCTTTTTGGGATCTTTGGAGCATTTACGGATACTGCCAAGTCAATCGCCCATGATCAAATCAAAATGATATCAAGTAAATAGTAGCAGGATCGGCTACACAAAAGAAAATATGCAGTATCCTTGGAAACCTTGCAGTTGAATAAGCCGGAATGGAAGTAGTCCTTGAGGATTCTTCTTTCAGCTTCACCAAGTGGTTCAAGTCCTTAATCCCATAAAATGAGCATCCATTCCACGAAGTAAGCCCAAAGGAAGCAGCAAAAACAAGCAAGTTCAGGGAAGTGTTTGGGATAGCAAGAGCAGAAAACATTCAGTATCTTTCACCACACGTACATCCACTTTTCACTTACAATAACAGAATACCCAAGAACCTTTATCCTTCCAACTAATACAGAGACCCTTGTCCAGGAGAAACGAGAATATGGGCCAAAGGATCTTGTATCCAAGGTTGACGCCGAATAGTCTCCCTCAACCCACAAACACCACCTTTCCCCGAATCTTAGAGCATATTACAAGTACATAATCTCTGATTCCGTAACCTAGAAAAGCAATGGAGTAATATTCTCTCTGTTTCATCCTGTGATCTCTCATGAGCTGCAAAAGATGATGGGTACATTAAAATCAACTCAGTATCAGAAATAGGCATAGGCAGTACATGCAGAAAACCGTTTTAGAGAGACAAGGGGTCCAAATTGCTAATGACTATGTGAATAGCATATATGTTTTAATATTTGTGGAAGCCTGGCAGGAGCAGGAGCTCAAGTAGAAGCTCTTTCAATTACATCAATCTGACAGAAGCCCAAGTCTCTGTGTCTTTCCTTCACCACTCAAGCTCAAAAAATTCAAAAAAGGGCAAGGGAAAAAAAAAAAAAAGGTGTAACCAATCTAAGAAAAGATTTCAAACAGTTCAGGTATTTCTAAAGCATAAGACCAGATTTAAAATGTGGAAATCCAATGTTAGATAGAAAAGAAAATATCGTACTTCATATTTATATAGACAGGATGGAGTGATTACCCGTGTGAGCACAAAGAAGAGTGGATTGCAAAGGGCTTGGTAAACTTTGGGGCATTGGTTACCTAAACATCGGACGCCAATAACAGAGAGTTTTCACATGGGCTCATCATCTGATGCAGAACAGGTCCGAGAGGGAGAATATATATGGGAGAAGCGGTGTTAAAGATCAGTCCTCCTCTCTTCCTTCACTTACAAGAGGGCTAACAATGGCCTTGTAAGTTTCACTGTCAGGAATAACTCCTTTAAGCACTAGAAAATCATGCATTTCAACCACTTCCTCTGCACTTCTGTTCTTACTGATATTTGTAACAAGCGTCGTGTATGTAACAAAGTCTGGATCTACACACCGATCAACCATCACCTTCATAAGATCCTTTGCCTGTTCAATACACCCAAACTTGCACAACGAATTAATCATTGTATTGTAAGTAACCGTGTTCAATGAAATCCCTTCCTTTCTCATTTCTGAAAACAAACTCAAGGCCTCATAAATCTTCCCATTGACACAACACCCATTTAACAAGGTGTTATAAGTAATTATATCAGAAAAACCCTTTCTCCGTAATGCATCTACTATAAGCTTTGCTGCGTCTATTGAACCCTCTTTGCATAAACCACTTATAATGGAATTGTATATTACAAGGTTAGATCTTCTGTCAACCTTTATCATATCATCGTAAATCTGAACTGCACTTTCTATGTTACCTTCTTTGAAATGACCATCAATCAAAGTACCATATGTGACAAGGTCAGGAATCAACCCACGGATAAACATGCTGCCCAAGAGTTGTTTGGCTCCACCTAAATTCTTTTTTTTGCAAAGATAGTTGATGAGAATATTGTGCGAGAAAGCATCTTCCACAATGTTCTTTTCTATATTCCACTTATGAGTTTTAAGAGCTTCATTCACAAAACCGTTCCTGCATAGTCCTTTCATGAGAATAGAGTAAGTGAATCTGTCAGGGCAGATATGCTTATTAGTCATGTCAGACAATAACAACGAAGCGCCGGTCAAATCTCTTTCCATGTATAGCCAATGGATCATTGAATTATATATAACAACATTAGGCACCAAGCCCATTCCCACCATATCATTGCATAACCTAAATGCCTCTTCCAAACTTCCTATTCTTGAATACCCATCAATCAAAGTCGCATACGTTCTTACATTGGGTTCAACACCCATCTTCACCATTTCATTATGAACTTCTTCTGCAGTTACTAATTGCCCTAACTTAGAGTACCCATTGACGAGACTATTGTATGTAACAGAATTGGGAGTAACACAGTCTCGAGACATGAATCCCATCTTCCTAACAAGCTTCAAGGCAACATCGATATCCCCAATCTTGCATGCTCCATCTATAATCATGTTGAAAGACACAACATTGGGCATAATTCCACCCTTTAACATCCGATATAACACCGAAATGGATTCAAAAAATCTACATTCCTTGCAAAGTGCATAAATAACCACATTAAAAGTGTTTACATTTTCCAAGTACCCATATGACAACATTTCCCTATACATCTTCCAAAACCCACCAATCTCATCCAACTTCACTAAATGATTCAAAAAGTTGTTCCACGCATTAATCGAAACCCAACAATCCCCCATTGTCAATGTCTTAATCACTTCATAAGCACCTTCGGTGCCCCCAATTTGAGTACAAGCCCTAACCAATGCATCATATACCGCAGGACTTGAAAAATTAATATCATAACTCTCCACCAATGATTCCAAAACCTCCAAAGGCAAATAACCCTTTGTTTGCATCAAGTTTTGCATCAAAGATAAAGCATCATCATACCTCTTACCATTCACCATCACATGAATCACAGTACAACAAGACTCCAACGAGTGACAAAGACCTCTTTTTTCGCATTCCCCAACCCAATTGAAAAATTCCAAAGCTAGCTGAGGCGAGGTTCGAAACTCGCGAACCACACGAGACACTATCGAATTCGTGAGACTTGAAGACATTTGGTTCAAGAAATTCCATTTTCTTTGCCTCAAGTTAACACAAATTGCCTTAAAGACAATGTCTTCAGTGTTTGGGGTAGTGAATTGCTTACCTAGGTGAAGACCTCGTACTAAAAGTTGATTTCTTTTTGTTGAAAACAAGCTTACAAACATAGAATGAACAAGACCCAGTTCATTAAATAGCTTAGTTCCTGCAATATGAAATACCCAACTCAGTGTAGTATCAGATAAACCATATGGGCACAAGAAGAATATAGTATATCTAACATGAATATATGTATCAACAGCCATTAAAGATAGATAAAACTGAGGCCGTGGCTTCAATGTCCCCTTAAATTCAAAACTTTGAGAAGCTGAGGCAATAACAGAGTCAGAAAACAGACGGAAGAAGTGTAGAGAAACCCTAGAATGGTGAAAAGGGTTTAGTTAAATCAATAATGCTACTCTCACAACCTATTCCCCAATCCATTCCACAACCAAGCCCTCTAAGAAATTTTAAAAAAAAATTGTAGGACCCACTCACACAACTCTTACTCTCTCTCTCTCTCTCTCTCTCTCTCTACTGATACACTAACCAAATAAAAAAAAAAACCCAAATTTGGTAACCTAGGTCATGACCAATGGACTGGACGGCAGGACTCCGGCAACCGGCGACTGGTGGTCGTGGCAGGTTCTCTCTTCAATAATATGACAATAGCATTCAATAACAGGAAATATAGCATTCAATCATTATAGTCATACAGTCGATGAAAAGCTTGTGTCATGACCATGGAAAAAAGGAAAAAAAATTACTTCGCTTTTCTTTTCTTAGTCCATTTTCTAGGCAATAAAACAGAGAATGAAAAGGTTGCGTCATGATCATGAAAAAAAAAAAACACTAGCAAGAAATGTTAGTGGTGATATATATATATAATCTACCAGTATATATATACTGGTACATTATATATATATATATATATATATAATCGAGAGAGAGAGAGTACCTGCCACGTCGCGGGTCTCCGGCCGTCAAGTTCAGTCTGATTGGTTGGGGTTGGGAGTTGGGGGATTTGGTCGTGACCTAGTTGTTGAATTTGGGTTTATTTTTTATTTGGTGTAGTGTATCAAGTAGAGAGAGAGAGAGAGAGAGAGAGAGTAAGAGTTGTGAGACTCGTATTATTTTTTAAAAAATTGCTTTGAGGGCTTGGTTGTAGAATAGGTTGGGAATAGTTTGTGAGCTATGATGCATAAATACGGATACATCGACACGCAAGGCCGGTCCTGACAAATTGGGGGTCCTAGACGAATATTGAAAGTCGGGGCCCTTTAAATAACGAGGGTTCGGGAGTAGCGCCCCCGAAGCGAAAATTTTTGGGTCATTTTATATATGTTTGCGTGTATAATTTCTATATCAAACATGTTATAAACCTTATAGTGTTGATTTGTGAGTTTTTTTTTTTTTTTTGGTCATTTTTTAGAATTCGGGGGTTTAGCAATTGTAATCCTTATTGTATGTACTGATTATGATTTTCTTCTCCTTCCACTAGCCTCTTTGGCCTTTTGTAATTCCACATGTGTTCATATTATTACTTTTTATTGATAATAATTGTTAAGAGCTTATCTATAATAATAATTTATAAAGCTTGATCCAACCTAAAATAATTTAGGTTGAGCTAAACAAAAAAGTGAGAAGATAAGTACTATTAGTTTAAATAGTTAGGGTGGGTTGGATTATAATGGGGCACATACAATTTTTTTTTTTTTTCCCCAGTATTTGCTTCGACTCTTTTATAATTGGTTCAACATATTATAGATAAAACTTCTATTTTGGGCCCTACGCAGTATTTTTTGGGGCCCTTTTAAAGAGCAAAATATGAACAAAATGTAGGGCCCTAGGCGACCGTCTACCCCGCCTACAGGCAAGGCCGGCCTTGTCGACACGGATATGACACAACATTGGTAAGTCCACACGAAAAATCCTAAAAAATGAGGATAGTACATGCAGAGATACGAAATATTTTTTTTTTTTAATTTAGTTTAATTTTAAGTTCATTTCGTATATTTTTCATAAATGTTATTCAAATTAATCTACAGGATGTTCACTTTATATTTTTCGAATGTTATTGTTTAATATTAACAAAATGAAGAGAGTGAGACGATCAAAGAAGAGAGAGAGAGATATGAGATCTGACAAAGAGGGTCTTGAGACTAACATCAGAAAAACGTGAGGAGATAAGTGATGAAATACTTGACAAAATCAACTTCATTTAGGATTTAAACATGTAAAAAAAAATGAAAAAAAAAAAAGAAGATTTTTGGTATTAAAAAAAAAAAAAAAGAGTTTCCCCCCAAGTCCCTTGAAGTGTCCTGCCGTGTGTCAGTGATGTGTCTGCCTCTAAAAATTGCATAACAAAAATAAGACACGAATTTGTAGTGTCTGATACACGTCGGAGGTGTGTCGAGCGAGTGTCAATGTCTGTATAACACCCGTATGCGTGTTGTTGCATTTCATTACAATTGTCATGCATGGTAATTTGATGTGTTGTGCATTTGTGGCACATATGTAAGTGAGTTGTGTCACACCCGTTCCAGAATTTCATGGTTTTAAAATATGCATAAATTGAGATTGTGGAATTATTAATGTTATTAATAATTTGATTGAGTTGAGTTGACGTGAGTCAACGGTGAGGTGTCTAGTGGAGACACGAGGAATTGGTAACACCTGTTGCATTGGCATGATTAAATGACATTTATATGACTTAAATGTTATTTGACTTTATCTGGTATTTTGTGAATAGTAAATTTTACCTGTGTTTGGTAAATTGTAGTAATCTTTGATATTGTTATATATTGATTTGAGAACTGTGGTGAGAACGTGAGTGTCACGCTAATTAAAAAGGTAGGTTGTGTAGAGATTCCACAGAATATAGTTTTCGGACGTATTTTGGACCCAAACGAAACTTAGTCGGAAACTTTTGAAATTTATAGTTTCACTCGTAAAGGCATAAAATGGACGCGTGCGAAGTTTCGAGAGGTAATTAGAAGTTTTGAGAAACTCGTGGGGAGGTAAGCATAATTTCCATAACTTTTGCCTATAAATAGTAAGGATGAGATTCATTCTCATCCAAACTTGCCAAAAATATCTAGAGAGAGGAGAGAGAAAGGAGATTTGGTTGCTCCGGACTTTGCGACGCCGTTTGACAACCTTCCGTCTGTCAGATTTTCTCCAGATTTCAGATTTGAACTCGTGGAGGTAAGACCTACGTTTTGATACCACTTAGGTCATGTTTGGCCAAGTTTTGTTAAAATCTTAATTTTGGACTTTTGGGAAAAATCAGGTAAAACTTGTAGGAATTTTCTCAAATTCGAAATCCAGCGTTTATTTAGCCTCCTAGTCAATCCTTCAAAGTTTGAAGAGATTCGCACGAGGTATGAATTCTAGATCTATGAAATATATGGATTTTCATGTTTTGGACATCACTTTTGATATTCTTGGATCCGGGCGAAATTCATGTGTTAGTTAGGCCCGTTAATTATGCACGTGAAATTATGATAAAAGCACGTATAACTGTTTATGTGAGCATGTTATGTGTCTACTTGGGTCAAAGGAGAGTTTGGTGCAAATTCATGCCGGAGTAAGCTTCTCGATGTTTGAGAATTTTAGTAGCGACGGCTACTGTGCATGGTTGTAGGCTTGGACTTGCCATGGCACTTGTGGGATGCAATGGTTGTAGGCTTGGACTTGCCATTGACATCGCGGTTTAAGGCTTGGACTTGCCGCTACCGGATGAATGCGTACCACTCACCCCAGAGACTATT
This sequence comes from Hydrangea macrophylla, assembly GCA_033977485.1. Taxonomy (NCBI): domain Eukaryota; kingdom Viridiplantae; phylum Streptophyta; class Magnoliopsida; order Cornales; family Hydrangeaceae; genus Hydrangea; species Hydrangea macrophylla. The sequence continues at coordinate 109,182,929 of CM066988.1, read as the reverse complement.
CCTATGTGTTTTAGATGCTTAAACCATGAATTGTCATATAAGCATACATTTAGAATTGTACGCTCAGCATATAGCTGAGCAGTGGAGATGTACTCCATTGCAGGTAAAAAGAAAGACAAGAAGAAGTGTGCGGAGTGAGGCCGATGAACGCCGGGGAATCGCCCTTGTAAATGTTTTGTTTTTAAATCCTAAAACTTGTATAAGGATTTGAGTATTGTAGTATGTTGTAATAGAAACATGTATTAGCTTCTATAGTATTGTAATCGTGTAATTGAACATCTGTAGTTATGTTTTAATGCGTTAAATCAGTTATGGTTGTGTTTGTGGTTGGGGTGGAGAAGCATGAGTTGTTAATATTTCATTGCAGGGCTGTTAGCAGGGGAGCAGTCGACTGAGCCCCCTGATCAGTCGACTGGATCTCGTGTATTTGGGATACTGTAAGTGGATATCAGAGAAGCAGTCGACTGAACCCCTTGGGCAGTCGACTGAACACTGTAGAATTTTAGCTACTGATCCAAATAGTAACCAATGCAGTCGACTGGATTCCCTGATCAGTCGACTGAACCCCTGATGAGCAAATGTTAATTTTAGTTCTGCATAACACAGTCGACGGGGGTTCCCGGAGCAGTCGACTGGACCTCTTTTCAGTATGTTGTATTTGTGGTTCTGCTTAACACAGTCGACGAAGCAGTCGACTGGACCCTAGTGCAGTCGACTGGGAAGTCGACTGAACCTCTGTTTTTCAAAACTATCTTCTTTGAATGTGTTTTCAATGACCAAAACTTTTTATAACTCTGATTTCAATGTATTTTACAAACACAGAGGGGAACGTTTCCTAAGTTTTAATCTACCAGGGTTGCTTTATAGAAGTTCTTTCCGCTGCGTATTATTAGGTGATGTTTGGATGAGCCTTGGTGGCGTGCCACGTGTCCTATTTCCACGCGTAGTGGGATGGGTCGTGACATTTATTGGTATCAGAGCTAGAGGTAACAAAACTTTGGGAACGTTCGACGACGAGTGGAGTGTTGAGTGAATTGCCACATGTTTTCAATTGCATTCATGCATCTTAGAGATGTTTGATGCATATGGATGATGTTTTACATACATACTATTGTTATTGTTGTACATGCATAGTGTTTATGCATTGAGAACTACAGGATTGTAATCATGAGTGACGAAGAACGAGAATTATCGCCACATACTCGTCGAATGAATGAAATGGCAGAGATGATGGGGAACATGGGAGAGATGATACGAAATATAGCGGACAGATTACCTCCAACACCTCCATTGGAGCCAGAACCGATAGTTGTAGTACATGCGCCCGAAAATAGGGGTATGAGATCAATATCTGAACAGTTTGCCCGGAAGAAACCGATGGAATTTCATGGGACACCCGACCCAACGCTCGCAGAACATTGGATCATGGATATGGAGAGAATTTTCCGATCGATTCCGATGACCGATAAGGAGAAAATTGAGAATGCCAGTGATGTGATGAAGGGTGAAGCCCAGAACTGGTGGGTGAATGTACTAGATCAAGGGGCACCGATTACTTGGGAAGGGTTCAAGGCGGAATTCAATCGCCGGTTCTTTCCACGAGCCGCCTACAACGCAAAGAAGAGAGAATTTGATAACTTGAAGCAGGGAGACCTGACTGTGACAGAGTATACTTCCAAGTATAATGCGTTGTTGAGATTTGGTAAAGGTTCTGTGCCAGGAGAGGAAGAAAGGGCAAGGAAATTTAAAGAAGGCCTAAGGGAAAATATCCGTTTGAGGGTAGAAACCTACGAGCATTCAACTGTTGCAGCAGTACAGCAAACGGCACTAGTAGCCGAAAGTGGAATAGAGAGATCGAAACCAAATTACCAAGGAAAGCGAAGTCATGAGGGTGGTGACCGAAGTCAGGGTGGATCTTTCAAGAGGCCGTTTCAAAGAGGCTCTGGTTCTAGTTTTAGTGATTTCAAGAGAACGCCAAGTAACATACCATTGTGTTCGCTTTGCAACAGACCGCACTCAGGTCGATGTTTCATGACCAAACCCCAGAATAGGAACCAAGGCGGGGGTAGTACAAATTCAACACCCGACATGAGAGGCAAGTGTTATGATTGTGGAGTATTTGGGCACCAAGCCAAGGATTGCCCGAGGAGGTATTCTCAACAAGGAGCTAGTTCTATGGCTTCTAGCGGTTCGAAGCCTAAACAGTCTAATGACGGAGGACAAAGGACAGAGCAACGTCAGGGAAGATCATTCCAGATGAACCCTGGAGACGTGGCTGCTACTGATACAGTGGTCTCAGGTATGGTGCTTGTATGTTCGCACTTAGCACGCATACTTGTTGACTCGGGATCTACGCATTCGTTTGTATCTCATGATTTTGTTGAACATTTGAATGTTAAATCGGCACCGTTAGGATATGATTTGTCTATTGCTGTGCCACTTAGTAAAGCAATAATGACATCTACTGTATATAAGAACTGTGATATCAAATTAGGTGGAAAGTTGATGACCGTAGACCTTATACCAATTGTGGTGAACCATTTCGATGTGATTCTAGGGATGGATTGGTTAGCTCTTAACCAAGCCACAATAGATTGTGAACGGAAAGAAGTTAATTTTCGATCACCAGTACATGGGAACTTTTGTTTTCAAGGAAGTGGGGTTATACCGCCGCCATATTTGATTTCAGCTATCCGAGCGGGAAAGTTATTGAAAAAGGGATGTCAAGGATTCCTATGTTCAGTGACTGATGTCTCAGCGACCGAATCAAGAGTAGAAGACATTCCAGTAGTACGGGAGTATCCAGACGTATTTCCAGATGACTTACCAGACGTCCTGATTGAGAGGGAAATTGAATTCACCATTGAAGTAAAACCGGACGCAAGACCAGTATCCAAAGCACCGTATAGAATGGCACCAGTAGAATTGAAGGAACTGAAAGTTCAACTACAAGAGTTACTTGATAAAGGTTTCATTCGACCAAGTATTTCGCCGTGGGGAGCTCCAGTGTTGTTTGTTAAAAAGAAAGATGGTTCGATGCATATGTGTGTGGATTACCGGGAACTGAACAAATTGACAATCAAGAACAAGTATCCACTACCCAGAATTGATGACTTATTTGATCAACTTCGTGGGGCACAAGTATTCTCCAAGATAGACCTAAGATCGGGTTATCATCAGTTGAAAGTGAAGGCCGAAGATGTTGAGAAAACAGCTTTTAGAACGCGTTATGGACACTACGAGTTCTTAGTTATGCCATTTGGGGTTACTAATGCACCAGCTGCGTTCATGGATCTTATGAACCGAGTCTTTAAGGACTATTTGGATGATTTTGTGATAGTGTTCATAGACGATATCCTTGTTTATTCGCCAAGTGAGGTAACACACGAGAATCATTTGAGATTGATACTTCAGAGACTGCGGGAAAAACAATTGTTTGGGAAATTCAAGAAATGTGAATTTTGGTTACCTAGCATTACTTTTCTTGGTCATGTGATTGACAAGAATGGAGTATCAGTTGACCCTCACAAAGTAGAAGCTGTAGCAAATTGGCAAAGACCGACTTCTGTATCTGAAATTCGAAGTTTCTTGGGATTAGCGGGATACTACCGCCGTTTTATTGAACATTTCTCGAAGATTTCATTGCCAATGACAAAGTTAATGAGGAAGGGAGTTACATTTGAATGGAGTCAGGAATGCGAGGACAGTTTTCAAGAATTGAAGTCACGACTGACGAGAGCACCTATTTTGACAATACCATCCGGAACCGAGGGATTTGTGATCTATAGTGATGCTTCACACAAAGGGTTGGGATGCGTGTTGATGCAAGGGGGTAAAGTGATTGCTTATGCATCTAGACAGTTGAAGACACATGAGATTAATTATCCGACTCATGATCTGGAATTAGCTGCAGTAATTCATGCCTTGAAGATTTGGAGACATTATTTGTACGGAGAAAAGTGTGAGATATTCACAGATCATAAGAGTTTGAAATATATTTTCACCCAACGGGACTTGAATATGAGACAGCGAAGATGGTTGGAATTAATGAAGGATTATGATCTTTCGATTGAGTATCATCCGGGGAAGGCGAATGTAGTAGCCGATGCATTAAGCCGGAAGACGCCAAGGAATTTAGCCGATGAGCTAACTCAACAAAAAGAATTGGTAAAAGAAATGGAACGTTTGGACTTGGATGTGATACCAAAGGTTAGTGGTGGCTTAATGATGGCAATCATGGCACACCCAGATATTATTGATGAGATCAAGAAGGAACAATTTAACGATGTTTATTTGTGTAAAATGAGAGATGAGATATCTTTGGGAAAGCGACCTGGTTTTGTATTAGACCAAGGAACGTTGAAACTGGGAAATCGATTATGTGTACCAAATGTGAAAGACCTGAAAGAACGACTTTTGGAAGAAGCTCATAGTACGAAATATTCAGTACACCCGGGGAGTAATAAGATGTACAGAAACTTGAGAGAAAACTTTTGGTGGAAGGGTATGAAGCGTGAAGTTGCCAAGTTTGTATTCGAATGTTCGGCATGTCAACAAGTCAAGGCAGAGAGACAAGTACCCGCGGGGTTACTACAACCTTTGCCAGTGTCGGAATGGAAATGGGATGAGATTACGATGGACTTTGTTTCAGGATTTCCACGATCAATCAATAAGAATGATAAGATTTGGGTTATAGTTGACCGATTAACAAAGTCAGCTCATTTTCTACAGATCAAGACGACTAAACCGTCCAAGTTAGCGGAATTGTATGTGAAAGAGATTGTAAGACTACATGGAGTCCCAGCTGTGATTGTGTCAGATCGTGATAGTAGTTTTACGTCAAGATTTTGGGGAAGTTTGCAAGAAGCTATGGGTACGAAATTAAGTTTCAGTACTGCATTTCATCCTCAGACCGATGGGCAGTCAGAACGCATGATTCAGACGTTAGAGGATATGTTGAGACTTTGTGTATTAGATTTTGGGAACGAGTGGGAGCACCACTTGCCGTTGATTGAATTTGCTTATAATAACGGATTTCAGTCAAGTATCGGGATGGCACCGTATGAAGCTTTGTATGGCCGTAAGTGTCGATCACCGGTTTGTTGGACCGAGGTTGGAGAAAGGAAGTTGTTAGGACCCGAGTTAATACAGGTGACTACTGAGAAAGTGAAGTTGATTCAAGAGCGACTTAAGGTAGCTCAGAGCCGATATAAGAGTTATGCAGACTCTAAACGACGACCGATGAATTTTGAAGTTGGAGATTTTGTATACTTGCGAGTATCGCCTTCAAAAGGCATTGTACGATTTGGGAAGAGGGGAAAGCTCAATCCGAGATTCATAGGACCTTTTGAAATCCTAGAGAGGGTTGGTCCAGTGGCTTATCGTTTGGCCTTGTCATCAGAGTTGGAATATGTGCACAATGTGTTTCACGTGTCTATGTTGAGACGTTGTATGACTGACACGAGTAAGATCATTGTACCTGAACCGTTGCAAATTCAGGGGGACTTGACTTATGTGGAACAACCAGTGGAGATTCTAGACCGCAAAGAACAAGTCTTGAGAACCAAGACTATTCCAATGGTGAAAGTACTATGGCGTAGTCACACGGTGGAAGAGGCTACATGGGAACATGAGGAAGACATGCGGAATGAATATCCGTACTTATTCGACCTATGAGGTAAAGTTTGGGGACAAACTTCCTTGTTGAAGGGGAGAGTTATCACACCCGTTCCAGAATTTCATGGTTTTAAAATATGCATAAATTGAGATTGTGGAATTATTAATGTTATTAATAATTTGATTGAGTTGAGTTGACGTGAGTCAACGGTGAGGTGTCTAGTGGAGACACGAGGAATTGGTAACACCTGTTGCATTGGCATGATTAAATGACATTTATATGACTTAAATGTTATTTGACTTTATCTGGTATTTTGTGAATAGTAAATTTTACCTGTGTTTGGTAAATTGTAGTAATCTTTGATATTGTTATATATTGATTTGAGAACTGTGGTGAGAACGTGAGTGTCACGCTAATTAAAAAGGTAGGTTGTGTAGAGATTCCACAGAATATAGTTTTCGGACGTATTTTGGACCCAAACGAAACTTAGTCGGAAACTTTTGAAATTTATAGTTTCACTCGTAAAGGCATAAAATGGACGCGTGCGAAGTTTCGAGAAGTAATTAGAAGTTTTGAGAAACTCGTGGGGAGGTAAGCATAATTTCCATAACTTTTGCCTATAAATAGTAAGGATGAGATTCATTCTCATCCAAACTTGCCAAAAATATCTAGAGAGAGGAGAGAGAAAGGAGATTTGGTTGCTCCGGACTTTGCGACGCCGTTTGACAACCTTCCGTCTGTCAGATTTTCTCCAGATTTCAGATTTGAACTCGTGGAGGTAAGACCTACGTTTTGATACCACTTAGGTCATGTTTGGCCAAGTTTTGTTAAAATCTTAATTTTGGACTTTTGGGAAAAATCAGGTAAAACTTGTAGGAATTTTCTCAAATTCGAAATCCAGCGTTTATTTAGCCTCCTAGTCAATCCTTCAAAGTTTGAAGAGATTCGCACGAGGTATGAATTCTAGATCTATGAAATATATGGATTTTCATGTTTTGGACATCACTTTTGATATTCTTGGATCCGGGCGAAATTCATGTGTTAGTTAGGCCCGTTAATTATGCACGTGAAATTATGATAAAAGCACGTATAACTGTTTATGTGAGCATGTTATGTGTCTACTTGGGTCAAAGGGGAGTTTGGTGCAAATTCATGCCGGAGTAAGCTTCTCGATGTTTGAGAATTTTAGTAGCGACGGCTACTGTGCATGGTTGTAGGCTTGGACTTGCCATGGCACTTGTGGGATGCAATGGTTGTAGGCTTGGACTTGCCATTGACATCGCGGTTTAAGGCTTGGACTTGCCGCTACCGGATGAATGCGTACCACTCACCCCAGAGACTATTCCTATGTGTTTTAGATGCTTAAACCATGAATTGTCATATAAGCATACATTTAGAATTGTACGCTCAGCATATAGCTGAGCAGTGGAGATGTACTCCATTGCAGGTAAAAAGAAAGACAAGAAGAAGTGTGCGGAGTGAGGCCGATGAACGCCGGGGAATCGCCCTTGTAAATGTTTTGTTTTTAAATCCTAAAACTTGTATAAGGATTTGAGTATTGTAGTATGTTGTAATAGAAACATGTATTAGCTTCTATAGTATTGTAATCGTGTAATTGAACATCTGTAGTTATGTTTTAATGCGTTAAATCAGTTATGGTTGTGTTTGTGGTTGGGGTGGAGAAGCATGAGTTGTTAATATTTCATTGCAGGGCTGTTAGCAGGGGAGCAGTCGACTGAGCCCCCTGATCAGTCGACTGGATCTCGTGTATTTGGGATACTGTAAGTGGATATCAGAGAAGCAGTCGACTGAACCCCTTGGGCAGTCGACTGAACACTGTAGAATTTTAGCTACTGATCCAAATAGTAACCAATGCAGTCGACTGGATTCCCTGATCAGTCGACTGAACCCCTGATGAGCAAATGTTAATTTTAGTTCTGCATAACACAGTCGACTGGGGTTCCCGGAGCAGTCGACTGGACCTCTTTTCAGTATGTTGTATTTGTGGTTCTGCTTAACACAGTCGACGAAGCAGTCGACTGGACCCTAGTGCAGTCGACTGGGAAGTCGACTGAACCTCTGTTTTTCAAAACTATCTTCTTTGAATGTGTTTTCAATGACCAAAACTTTTTATAACTCTGATTTCAATGTATTTTACAAACACAGAGGGGAACGTTTCCTAAGTTTTAATCTACCAGGGTTGCTTTATAGAAGTTCTTTCCGCTGCGTATTATTAGGTGATGTTTGGATGAGCCTTGGTGGCGTGCCACGTGTCCTATTTCCACGCGTAGTGGGATGGGTCGTGACAAGTTGTGACTCACGAGTTGATTTGGGTGTCTGTGTAAGGGAACCCTTTGAGACTATGTGAAATGAGTGTTTTGATGCTATGACCTCATTGTGGAATACCCTAAATATTTATCTGAAAATAAATATTTAGTTGTGTATTTCACTATCTGTATTATTATCTGATTTAGATTATATTTCCGTTGTTAATTTTAGTATCCTTGTGAGGACGAATTAACACGCTACATAATTGGTAGGCTAATTAGTAATTTTCGTAAAATTATGTGAAATCGCGTTTTAGCAACCAAACGGAACATAGACGAAATCTTTTATAATTTATAGTTTTCACTTGTGAAGCAATGAATTAAGCGTGTAAGAAGTTTCGGAGAATAATTAGGAGTTTTGAGAACTCGCGGGGAGGTAAACACAATTTTCGAGAGTTGTGTCTATATATAGAAAGAGGTGAGATATTTTTGTTTTACAAAAGTTATAACCTAAAAGCTAGAGAGGCCAAAAGGGAGATTTGGGAACTTTGATCTTTACGACGCCAAACGACGACAATTCGTCCGTTAGTTTTCAACCAAAATCATATATTCGAACTCCTACAGGTAAAAGCTTTGTTTTGATATACACTATGACTTTGTTTGGCTAAATTTTTGAAAACTCGTTTTCTAGATTTTCCTAAAAAGTTTGTAATCGGACTTTTGATCGATAGGAATTGTACTAGATGGACTTCTACACTATCTTTGTGCTTGGGTTTTCTTTGGAACGAATTTTAGGAACGTTAATCAGAGGTAAGTGATTCAACCATCTGTTGTGGAATGATTTCCTAACATGTATTCATGTTTTGTATGAAAAGCACGTGTTAATTCATAGATATATATTGTTTAGTTCATATTGGGCAACTATGTTGATAAGTAGGCCCAATCGTATGATGAAATATTTTGATTATGTCGAAAGCACAGTGAAATATATTTGAGCATGTTTAGTTGCTATTTGGGTCAAAGGAGCACGTGGTACCAAGCCATTTTGTGGAGCTACTATAGGCATAAGGTTGAACATTTGAAGAAGAAAAAAAAAACGTGGGTCTTACCTTGTCGTGTGGACTTATTGGTGGGGAGTCGCAGACTAGGAGTGTGGAACGTACACGTGAGACTCCGGAGACTAGTATGAAATGTAGAGGATGTGAATGCGAACATGCTTATCATTCATGTCATTGTTGCTTTGTTCACTAAGCGTTAGCTTAAACGAATTGAAATATGTGTGGTCATTCAAATAACCATTTTAAGTGTTAATGCCGACGAGAAATCGGGAAAGTGATTACGGGGTATTGGGAAGTCAATTAGAACACGATGGAGTATGCGCACCTCGTAGTTTTGTAATAGAAATGTTGTAATAAGAATTTCATGACTTTTAAACAATGTTTAACTTGGTATCTTAGAACGAATTCATGATGTTGTAATGATAGTAATCTTTTGTAATTATATTTTGGTAATGTTATAATCCAGTTAGGATCATTTTGGAATGAGTTTGGAGTGCGTGTTTGATCACTGGTTGAATGCAGAAAACTCTTAACTTGGGAAATTTTGCAGATTGTGCGGCTGCAATGAAACCAGTCGACTGGTTTATGAAAACAATCGAATGGACCTTATGAAAAACAGTCGACCAGGTCCTCCGACACAGTCGACTGGATTGTGTTTCATAATTAGATATTTTTGCTTGGCCAGGAATTCAATCGACCGGACGTGCTAGTTGACTGATAGTTTGACCCCTCAATCGATTGGACATGGGACGCAGTCGATTGGACGGACTGCTGAGATTCTGAGCTCTCTATAGTTTGCATTTCAAGTCGACCAGACCTTTGATCAGGTGACTGGATCTTTGTTTTAAAAAATGAGTATTTCTTTAAGTGTTTTCAAATGGACAACTTTTATGGTCCGAAAATGTGGATTTCTAATGTTGTTTATTCCGCAGCGTAGTCTTAAACTAAGTCTTTTTGGGAACGTTAATGAATTGATTTAGCCTCGGTGATATGCCACGAGCTTCAATTCCACTGTTGTGAGAGCGGGCTATGACAGTCTGGTACGTGTCAAACATGGGTATGGAGCCCCTTTTGAAGTGTCAGTGCTTCCTAGGTTGTGAGGGTAGTATTATTGTAGTTAAATTTGGGTTGCCCTGAAATGTCTTGAACGACGACAAAACATTTGATCCAACCAATGCAAGAAAGCCTCGTCGTTTGCATTCACACCCACAATAAGGAATTATGGAAATCTCATAATTTTTGTACAAGTTTTAATTTTTTTTTTCCAAATATAAGGTGAATTGTGTCAATGACCACTGATTATAGCAAAGAATTTGAATTTTGTACTGTATTTTTTAATAACTCAAAACTCGCAAGTATAAAAGCTTTTTGGACAATTTAATTATAGGTCCATTATGATTATGCCATTTTATGTTAGAGTTGAGGATAATTAAAATTTTTGATTAAGAAAATGTCCTCCAAACTTGAATATTAGGTGAAATTTCACTCCACTAAAATTCCAAGAGAAGCCAACGACACTGCTCTCATTCAGTGCCAGTGGTATGCTAGACTTAAATATTCTATTTTCTCTCACCCACGTTTGTACTTTTTTTGTAGTACCAATCTGGCAGTCTCCGTTAAGGATTATTATCCCTTGTTGTTTTCCTATGTTTGTTCTCCATCTATAATCAGCAAAAATAGAAAGTGGAAGTTTACTGGATCATATTACATGAATATTAAGTGGATTTCAAATAAATGTGCATGAAATATTAAGTAAAAAAAAAAAATCAGGCTTTAAACTCTTGACAATTACTCTAGGATTTTCGCCTAAATTCCTAAATCTAATCAAAGAATAGAATATAGAAAAGGAAGCTATTAAGACTCTATTTGATTGAGTGAAAAGAAAGACTTTGTTTGATAATAAGTGAGGAAAATGAGGGGTTTTTTTTTTTTTTTTTGTAAAGGAAATCAATTTTATTAATCATGAAATATAATGAGGAAAATCATAATCTTATGGAAAGAAAATAAAGTTCTTTTAAATGTCCATGTCATATCTCCTTTCTTTTTCTTTTTTCGTGTAGCTAATTCAAAAAGTTAGCTTAAACATTCACTTAACTAAGAGAAAAGACATTTTTTTCTTAGTTAAAGAAAAAAGAAAAGACATTTTAAAAAATACTTTTCTCTTGAGATAAAAAAAAAAAAAAAAAAGAAAGAAAGAACCAAAAACAAAATAGAAATATAAGAATTGATATCTCTCCACCCGTTTTATTAGGATTAAATCCAATCTACAAATTGATCCCTAATTATTCATATTAATAAGGAATTAGTTATTTTCCCAAAATTAATAGATTTTTTATGGTCTAAATTATCCTTAGTTACATGGATATTGTTATATATATATATATATATATATTACTGTGTATGGTAACTGAATGTAATATCATTAACTGATAGGTGATAGTGATCCTTTAATTTAAGGGAGTTTCCTTATTTTGCTCACTAATATCTAGTGGTTGATATTCGAATCATTCGATTTATTTCTCAGACTATATAGGGGATTGTGTTCGGCATTCTTATAGTGATGATAATCATCTTTTCGTTTGTGTCGTTTGTGTGTATGCGTGACTGTGGATTGTGTTCGACATTCTTATAGTGATGATAATCATCTTTTCGTTTGTGTCTATGCATGACTGAATTATTGGAGTTGCTGGATTAAAATATGTTCTTCATTGAAAATGTGATGACTTTAATTTAAGTGAGAAATTATCATCATAAATGGGTGAGGGGTGGATGGTGGTGGCGGGTGGTAGCCGAAGGGGCTGCCAACGGCGTCAGCTGATAGAGAGTGGAGTGGAAGTGGGAGTGGGAGTGGGAGTGGGATTGACTGGGTGTGGTGGTGGTGCCAACGGTGAGGGGATGCAGTCCCTCTCTCTCTCTCTCTTCTTTCTCCCTCTCTCTCATCCTCTTTCCCTCTCTATCATACTTCTCTCTACTATATATATACTAGTAATGCAAAACGTGGTTGGGCTCATATTGTTAAAATAGTTATCAAAGATAGTTTCTTTTTTTTGGAATTGCAACTACTATGAGTAAAAATAAAAGTATTAACTCATAAGTAAGTTGATTGAAATAGTATAATGGACCAAAAATCAAGGCAATTGGAATGCTAAGAAGGAGAAATAAATTGATTTGTAATGAGATCATCACAATGTGCCAAATTTAAAATCTTAGTTGTCATGATAACTCATATTTATAGTTGATGGATGGATAATCGAGTGTAAGCAAGAAGAGCGAAATATATTATCCTCACAGAAGAAAGCAATATAAAATACTTGTTTATTGTAACTTAAACTTGGAAATATCCCCTAGTAAAGGAACTCTAAAGACTATAGCAAAATAAAAAATATATATATATATATAGAGAGAGAGAGAGTCAGGCTCTAGTGCACACCGAGTAAGCGCATTGGGAGAACGCACTGAATTTTTAAGCCTAAAAAAATTACGGGGTGCCCCACTGACCCGCGCCCCATCCTGCCGCCCCGCTGATCCGCGCTTTTTTTTAGGCTTAAAAACCTAGTGCGTTCACCCAATGTGCTTACCCAGTGTGCACTGGAGCTGGACTCTATATATATATATACATATATATATGGTCAGGCTCTTAAGTGAACATGATTACTCATCTTTGAAGTATTCAATCACCATTTCATTTGGAATAATAATCATATCATCATCATTTGTTGGTTCATTGCCATTTTCAATTCGTAGAAGTAGCTCGCTAAAGTATGGATTGATTCTTGCTCTTATATTTTTTGTTAAGGTTAACCTCCTCATTCTTGGCCAGAGATATGACTTTTCTAGACTTGCATTAACAGTTTGTTCTTGTATAGCTCGAGGCACTACTGGTAATACTTGGCGAAAATCCCCTCCAAACACGATAACTTTTCGTCCAAAATCTTCTTGGTGGTCTAAGATGTCTTTTAATGTTCTGTCAAGTGTCTCAATTGTTGGAAAAACAGGTTTAAATGGAAAGTTTAAACGCGCAGCGGAAAAATCAAGTTATGAAACTTTATTGGCATGCCCGGATCTACTACTCGTCAATTCTACAGATGCGCACAAGAGGGGACACGAGTTATACCTTAATGTCTTGAACCCAATTCTGATCTTCAACTTCCAGCAGCCTCCACTAGATGATCTTCACCCTTATGACTCCTGCGGATGCTTGCCAGAAAGACTAGGGTTGGTGGGAACCCTAATGGAGAGGATAGAGAAGGTTTTGGGACTCCAAAACAGTTTCTGCAGCTTCTGACGTTCAAAACGACGAACAATCTTTTCCAGAACGCAGCTGCCCTATTTATAGATTCCCAGAACCGACCTAGACTTCGAGCGATCGAAGTGCCTTCGATCGATCGAACATTCGATCGATCGAACCATCTTCGATCGATCGAACCTGCAGACTTCAATCGATCGAGATATCTTCGATCGATCGAACCTGTCTGGACATCATCCTCAAGCATCTTTCCAAGCATCCTGGCGGAGCTAAGAGTGGGACCTCCTAGGCTCTTTATTGTTGGCTCAGACCAGTTTATTAATTACCATGACCAAACTCTTTGATCAGCAAACTAACCAACTGGTCAGTTAACGTTTACTCCACTATAAAACGATAACTGAACTCCAACGCAAAAGAACATATCCGAAGCGATAACTAGACTTGTATGTTGTACTAATGTCCCTCTACCGTCAGCATTCGTAATCATATTCAGGTAGTCGGATAACTGTTACTGTCAACCTGAATCATGATTACTTCTTGTATTCCTTGAGTCCCATTCACTACTTATGATTACCAAACATGTTGATAACTCTTATCAACAAGACTGCAGTACTCAGTAATCGACATGGTGACATTCTCAAGGGAATGCTTACTCTGAAACAGAGGGTAGATTCTATCTTGACAATATATGTTCACAACCCTATGAATATGACATACCCAAGATACCCAGGTGTTGATCTTTTATAGACCTCACTGATTGGTAAGTCAAAGCAGCCATATCCACAGTCTGTGTTCATAATCGTCTCAAGATTGAGAACATATACCTTATACAAGTTATGAGTTCCTATTGACTGTTGACAGCATTGAGCGTCAATAGGAAACTCAGGTCCGTCAATGCACTATAAGCACTAGCATATTAACCAAGAGTCACACTCTAGTGATTGAGATTTATCACTCCATCCAATGGTAGTTAATGATGCTACAGTGTATACCTGATGAGATATCCAGTCTCATCATCCACTGTGACAAGCTTTAAGTATCAAAGAATAGTAATTCGTATCTCATTGTATGTATCTCATACACACACGAAATACTTACTATGATACTTATGGATTAAACAATCATCTCATGAAAGAAACATACATAATGAAATGTAAAGCTGATATCCATATATTAAAAAGTCAATGTCTAATACATAAAGTAATGGTTTGAGGGCACAAACCCAACATCAATAACCTAACGTCTTGCCATTGTAGCTCCATCCCAAATAATTAACTTTGCTTCATGTAATAACTTTTTTGTTCCACTTTGTTTTGGTATGTTGTACATACTGGTCTCATTAGCACTGATGGGTATTTTAAAGTATGAATTTACAGTTCGTCCATCAGGCATTATCGTAGCTACTACTCCTAATGTTGTTGAAGCAAGAGTGTTTATTTTCTGTGATCCTATGGTCGCAAGTAAGGAACGATAAAGGTATGTTTTACCAGTTCTTCCAGGGCCATCAATAAAAAAAATGCACCGCTTCTTCTAGAATTAACTCGATCTAATATCACTTTAAATGAACATCAATTGACATTTCATCTCTAGTTTCTCTTGGATAATCTATAATACCGGCAACTTTTATGTACTTTGGTATTTCTATAGATATAAATAAGATTCAGTATACTTGTTCTTACCTTTCATATAATGTCATTTTCAAACAATTGAACTTTAACAATCGATTGACATTATTACCCAATCAATAGATTAAGTACTGCTTATCAATCGATTGACTAAACACCCTTCTCAATCGATTGAACGTTCCTCAATCTATTGAATCCTTCTCAAATGATTGAAACCTAACCGACCTCTTTTTAATCAATTGAAACAGTGTTAATTGATTGAACTTTATATCCCAAGTCTGCGTAGGGAGCTGCCACCTGCCCTCTCCTTTGCCTAATATATATATATATGTGTGTGTGTGTGTGTGTATTTCGTATGTGTTAGGGGGGGATTTAGACAGAGAGAGTTAAAGAGAGAAGAGATATAGATTATATATACACACACATATACATATATATATACATACATACTGTATATATACACACAAACACTCACACACACACACATACACTAAGAGAAGGAGCAAAAGGAGAAGGAAGAGAAGAAGAGACCAGAGAGGAGGAGAAAAGAAGAGAGAGACCACCCTGAGAAGACCTGTGGTCACCTCGCATCACCGACATCACTGACTTCAATCGTGCATGTCTGTACTCACCTAGTAACATATATATGTAGGAATATATATGTTTCGGCAAGAAAGAATGGACCTCGAATGTGAGCAAAGTGTCCAGTTTAATTCTAGGACGAAGACAACTTTTCAATCGATTGAAACTCAGTTCAATCGATTGAAGCATGTCCCAGTCAATCGATTGAATAGATTTCAATCGATTAAAATTGGACGCAATTGATTCAATCGATTGAACATTTCTCAATCGATTGAACTTAACTTCAATTGATTAAAGTCCAATCGATTGAATGGACTTCAATCAATTAGAATGAATTCCAATTAATTGAACCGGACAGATTGTTAAATGTTCAGGTTTTTGATATACGATGAACTGCTGAGTTATTTTGTATTGCACAATGACTATTAGGTGTTGTATCGGAATAACACACACGTTGAATAATAGGCTAAATGCATTGAACAATGGAAGCATTTGTAAAATGATATAATGTGGTTAACTGGATTAAGAAGTCGACGTGCATAGTAGTAGGTCTATCGACCGCAAAAGTTATTACTATTCATGATTAAGTGTGGGGATGCGATCGCGAAGATCATATGATGTTGGGCGTGGGATCCTAATAAACTGGGATAGTCGGGGGTGTTCGTTGATAAGTATTGTAGGCTGGGTCTATGTGTCTAGCATGTGGGTGGTAAAGCTGGGATTACGTGTCAGGCGGGAACATCGGAATGTATCAGGGCATATTGGCCGGAATGTATCAGGGCGTATTGGCCAGAATGTGTTAGGGCGTATTGGCCAGACTGTATCGGGGCATATTGGCCATAATGGATTGAGGCGTTTTAGCCAAGAAGCTGGGACTGCGTGTCAGGCTAATGTGTTGATTAGAAAGTTGGAACTACGTGTCAGACTTACGCATAATTGAGCTGGGACTTCGTGTCGGGTTGGATAGATAGAATGTATGAGGCTGCGTGCCAAGTTAGTAAGGTGTGGTTTGAGATGTAATTGAGTAATTATGGGATGTAGAGCTACAAGCAGAATGTGGACTCAAGAGTCCATATTATGCTTGGGATAATGTCAGTTATTGTCTATAGTGGGTTGAAGCATATATGAATGCAAACGATGAGATGATCTTTTAATGATGCTATTTTATGTACTACATATCTATGGATACTCTGTAAGTATTTGCATTCACTCAGCTTTCATAGCTAACGGCGTTTTATGCCTCTGGATATTTTACGTCCAGCTGGCCAGGGTTATGAAAATACAGGGGAAGAATACATGGCGAGAGGCTATGAGGAGAAAGCCTACTATGATAGATGCTATGCTGGAGTGACTACTACGCGAGCTGAGGACATTGAGTTTCGTTGTAGATAGTCTATGTTTTACAGACTCTGTAATAATCTTAAGTTTGAATTCGGCACGTGTGTCGTAATACTATATTTATGTTTTTGCAAATACTTACGGTTTGTAATAGTTTAGTAGTAAATTAACTCTGTTTAATATATGTTGAACTTAGACATTTAATTTCAAATGCGTGGTTTGATTCTTTACTCTGATGATTAGACTTTGTTGGTGGACAATATGATGACTTTCAACTATCATGGCCTATGGATCCAAAAATGAATTTATTTTCTCTATTTTTGCTACTGCAGGGCGTGACATCATCCCATAATTTTCTTACATCAACTAGTTTATAATAAACCAATATTGTTGCAAATAATCTACGAAGGGCATGAGGCATTTGGAAGATGGTTGCCTCATTTAAGCACTCTGAAATACTTTGATTAGATTTAAGTAAGCCTCTTAAAAAGTTTTACAACTGATACTGTTAACCATTAACAAATCTTCATATGATGTTGGTCCTCTGACATGAAGTAATAGTTCTCTCAAATAATATCTCTCACCTTCCGCCGAATTTTGTCTATTTATTCGACCAACCACTTCCCCCTTCTTTCTTTCATATCAATATTTATTTTTTCTATCCCATACATAGTACTATGGAAATTCACTATACAAAAGTGCTTTGGCCTTTTCACTCTTGGAACATATGCTGAAATATTCTATAAGCAATGTTTTAGAATTTTGATCCCAATTGATAACATCTCTCAAGTTTTGATTATTTTAGTAAGTCATATACTGCTTATTCGGAATGTGTAAATACAAGTTTATGACAACAGGGTGAATCTTATTTAAAAGTTGAAAAATTAGTGTGATAACATGGCTAAAGCATAACCAAGTTAATTTAAGAGGTATATTTTAAAAACCTTTAGACTTGTATTCCACTAATTGGGCTCTAAGTAGCCAATGGATTCTTGGTCTGTTACCACCTGTATCATTTGTTTGATAATTATTTTCGCCCTCCGCTATGGAATTGTTAGCAGCTACTCTTCTCTTCTTCCTTGCATCTCTAGTATTCTGAATATAAAGTTCTCTTTCCTCATCACTGAACAACGCGTACCAGTTTATTTTATTTCTCTGTGATGCCATTTTTCCCCCAAAAGTTTGTGTATAATTCACTGAATCAAAAATAATAAGTTCCAATTAAGGATAGTACCACATCCAGGCATATGCTCATTCTTAGTTCATATAATCCAATTATGTAAATATGTCAACCACTTTAGTGCTAAAAATGTACTTTTGCCTTGTTTTGTAAAACTAATTCGTAATTGTTAGACTTTAATGGATTAAAGTAATGAAGAAAATAAGTATGAAACTTATATATAATGTAATTTTTCATACAATATTTATTTGCAAATACGAAATATAGAGTCATATCACATAATCATAAGATTGCAAATATGAAAAACCTTATATGATTGTATTGTTAGATCAGGAGTGTTGAATTAAGCCTTGGTTTGGTTGCGTGTACATACACAAATAAGTGGTTCATATTTTGTCACTCGTATCGTATAGTGGTTTTATATAATTTCTTCTTTGTTTTTAAATGTATTGCTTTACATATATATATATATATATATATATATATTTGTAACACTAACGTCAGTACAACTTTTGATAGGAGAGCTCCCTGTCCATCGATATCTATGATCTACCTGAAAATGTTTAACTTTACTGATTGATTCAAACCAAATCTAAGAAATAGCAGTTGGCATTTTTACTTATTTTCTGACTGGTACTCATATTATAAGTACTAAAGATCAAATAAAAAATAGGAGAAGGAAAACAAAAGGACACTAATTAGTGATATGTGACATGGCCTGGGACCAATTTTTTTAAAAGCCAATAGATTCATCACCTGGTACAATAATCTATAACTTGTAATTCAGACCCAGCTTGACAGTTCTTTCTGATCTTCAGTTATAATTCATTTGTCAGAACACACTGTGCATTGCTATTATTTTTACACCAGTTGATGGGCCAGTATGTTCCATTTTTTTAAGGTTACTAACAAATACCAACTTATAATATTTGACTAAAAACACCCATAAATTACTTCGAATACTTCAATGTGGATTTACCATATGTAAATTAAGTCAACTTCGGCAACTTTAGCTCAAGTCAGTGAGCAAAGTTGTGAAGCAACAATGGAGGAAAAATTTTAAAAAGAAACTTTGGTGATTATGCTGTTAATTCCTAATCATAGAAGTCTACTAAACCAAAATCAACGTGAATGTGAGATTAATGGATGTCAATTCCTAATCATAGAAGTCGACTGCAAAAATTATAAAATTATTTATTTGCAGACAGATAAACTTCCAAAATGAGGCTACAAATTACCTATTTTTGTAAAGTTTCCAAGTCTAATGCGTAGATCTCCAAAAAAAACATGAAATAAAAAAAAATCATCCAAAAAGCCGAAGAATTGAGAAAGTTATCGTCGTTAATACAAACAGATAATATTACTTGTTGCAGATAGATAAAAAAAAAAAAAAAAAATTAGAATTTGAGTCCGGAAGAAAAATAGAAGAATAATACGTACATCTATACATGGAGAGATTATTATTCATTCAATTTTTGCAATAGGCCTAGAATTCACAATAAGCAGTTAAAAAAGCCCAATTCTTAAATGCACTGTAAGATAGTAAATAGATTCAATTTTCTAACCTCTAAAACTAAGTAAAAATATATATAAATACATACTTGCAATTTTAGCTCAAGTCAGTGAGCAAAGTTAATGGAGGGAAAAAAAATAAAAAGAAACTTTGGTGGTTATGATGTCAATTCCTAATCATAGAAGTCTACAAATTAAAGAGTGCATTTTGCTTATCCCAAAATTGCTCACCATTTGTTCATTCTCCTCTCCCATTAGATAATGTAGTGGGGTCCAGTACTTTACACTATTAATTAATTCTCATTTAATATTGAGCCTCATCGCATTAACCAACGGGAGAGGAGGGTGAGCAAAAAATAAGCAATTTTGGAGTGAGTAAAAATGTATTCCAAATTAACCAAACCAAAATCAACATGAATATTAATAGATGGGTCCCCCAAGATGTAAAAAAAAAAAAAAAGAAAATTAATTAAACGTGAACTAACCTTATCATGTAGAGTTCGTCAGCCAATGGATCGGTAATAGAATTTTTTTTTTTTTTTTTTTGCTTTGAATGTGAGCCAATAGAATTAAACATAAGCCAACATTACTTAAAAGAGTCCTAATCTATTAGTCCTCTAACCTTATCAAGCGTAATTCCAAATTCTCAATGGCATAGGATTCCTTCTGCTCAATCATGGTTGATCAAGTAGCAATTGTGAAGGAAAAAAAATTACTTTAATATTGTTATTAAATTGTAATACAGTAGGACTCTTATAGACGGACCAAAAAAAAAATGGCATACTAAACTTAATAAAACTCTAAAAAAAAACATTTAAGTAAAAGTGCACCGATTGATAAAAGTTCAAAACACTTAAGACCATCGGTGCACTTATATATATTATAGATAGATTATAGATAGATATAGATTATAGATATAGATATAGATAGATATAGATATATAGTTTTATGAAGAAGTGCATGCCACTCCCTAATATATTCTCTTCTTCCAATATTTCCATACAATCCCAGTGTGAAAAAATTGCAATGCATCAACATACACAGACAAACCAAGATATCTGTGCTTCCTTGCACACTGAAAAAAAAATTAACTGGACAAAATCACTTAAAATATTGATTTTTCACATATCATTCCCCACAATCATATCATATGAAGGAAGAACAAAAGAAAAACCCAAAAAGGGAATTATCTCCCTTGCCACCTCATTTGCTAATGCAAGGAAATAACTTCCAACAGCCCTTTTAACTTGATCAACTACTATATACAACAGAGCTACAATCAACCAAACTTGGTCATACAAAGCTTTCTACAATGGCATTGGTATCAACACTTACCTGTTTTTTTCCGCCCGACCTATACTTAAACTTGACCTAGTTCTGGTGGGGTGCTTCCTCGCTTTCCTTGATGGATTAAAAGCAAGAGAACCCAGCCTGAGCTGTTGTCGAATATCTCCAGCTTGAGATGTCACATTTTTTGTACTTGGTGTTGTCTTCTTAAGAGATCTGTCAGAACGTGAAGGTGAAAGTTTGTCGACAAAACCTTCCTCATTTATACTCACCACGTGGTTGGATTTGGTCTTACTATTTGGAGGATGATCTGGAACACATGAATTCAAGCTCAAGCTTAAAGAACCACTTCGGCTATCTTTTGCTTGGCCAATTGGACCCGACTTGTGCGCTCCTTCTGAGGTGGCACAAGTGTTGCTTTGGAATCTACCTTGTTCGCTTGCTTCACATTGCTGATCATCATAATCTGTGTCCGTCCCAAGTTTCTTGCTTGTGACGTGTGGGGCTTCCTAAAAATAATTAATAAAGCAAAAAGGTTACAAAAATTGCTGACATGTGCAAGTAAAATGTTCCTATATATTTATATATAGCTGCCTTATTTGAAACAAGATCAGAGAGTTTCTGCCGAGTAGAAATGAGGTATGTAATCCAAGACATACGGCATATGTTCATAAATAAACAAACCAAACCAAACCAAGCCTTGTGTCCCAATCAATTGGGGTCAGCTGTATGAATCATTTTTTCTCCAATCTGCACAATCAAGAGCTATATGCTCATTTAAATTATACTAGTCTTAAAGCACGTGCTTTGCACGTAGTTGGTGCACAAAAAGGTAGATAATGATAAATAGGAGTAAATTGGCTAAACACTCAACTTTTACAAGCAATTTCTTAATATCCTTTTCAAAAATATTAAAAGCTAGGAGAATCACATCAGACGCCTAATATTAAATTATTTAGAATATAAAATATATTTCAAGTATTGAAGTGAGTACTAAAACACTTCTAATTGTTTGCTTTAATTTATGTGATTGTTTTTTGAAAAAATTCTAACAAATTTAGCTATGTTCCGTTATTACTAATTATGTGGTCATGTGGATGTACAGGTGGAACCTAAATTTTGAAACCAATTCAGAAGACTACGATTATGAAATCATAAAATTAATTCTAAATTGCAATAATCAAAATCCTGAAAATTTTAAAAATATATATATAAATAATAATTATAAAATGTATTCGAATCAAAATGGTGATGGAAACCTTTAAATTTTAATTCCAAAATATTATAAACAACTTCCAACCAGAGAATTCTGGCATAAATTAAATATATGCCTACACACACACACACACACACACACACACACACACACACACACACACATATATTACATGAAAGTTTTATTTTAAAATTCCAATAAATTAAATCTGATTTTCAAATCTTTGCAATAAAATTCCAAAATTTTGAAATCCAATTGAAATTTTGAAGTTTCAGAATGAGAATGAGTTTCCCTATTCTGAAAAATTATGAAATATTTTTTGAATACATCAACTCTGATTTGATCCACCCAAAAATCAATATTGTGTTTATACTTTTATAGATGATATATAGAGGGAAAAGCAATGTTTTTTCCATTCTTAATTGGGTTCTAGAGATGAGTAATTATATACTCCCTCCGTCTCATAATAAGTGTCCACTTCTATTTTGCACATTGTTTAAGAAAGTTGTATTATATTAGTTTTTTTGGTTCATTAAATGGTCACTTTCCAATTTTACCCTTAGATGTGATAGGTGTTTGACTTTTTGCTTGTTTTGAGACCACAAATAAATGCTACTTTGTTTTTATTATAAGGGTAGTTTTGGAAAGTAAGTAAAAGCTATATGTCAATTTAGGAAAGTGGACACTTATTGTGGGACATCCAAAAAAGGAAATGTAGACACTTATTATGGGACGGAGGGAGTAGTAAATACTTTTTGATGAGCATAATTTTAGTTGCGATAACATGAAGAAGGCTGATATGCACAAAAATATCAGGTCAAAGTCAGGCCTCGCCACCTCAGCAAAGAGAAGCTAGGTCCTCTTGAATTTGGACTGACTACACAGTATCCCGGGCTGTGACGCAAAACCGCCCGGGATGGCCGTAAGCCCGGTCGTTCTTTCCAGATGGACCCCACATGAGCGTGCCCCAGTAGGCGTGGCTGCTTGGTCAACAAGCCTCCAAGCAGTTTCCTAGCCCATTTAGAAGACTAAATGGAAGGAGCAAGCAGTTTTCTAAACTACTTAGGAAACATCCCTAGATTCATGTAAATTAGGCTGTAAATAGATTAGGCTTCCTAATCTACAAACTTACCATGTACGGGTGGTCTCTTGCACCTATAAAAGAGGCCGCTCACCCCCATTAAAGGGGAGGACATTCGATAAAAAAGAATAGCATTTAATTCTCACTCATACGCATAAACCCGGTCGGTTTTACTGGTAGTGCCGCCAAACTGTTGGCTCACCAGGCCCTCCGGTGATCTGCTAGTGAAGCGCACTGACGCAATCGTGGACGTAGGTCACCTCGTTAACGGGACCGAACCACATATAAGCTCTTGTGTCCCCATATCTCTCTTTTAATCTCTCTTACCAATTTTCGGCATCATCAAAGGCATTTGTTAAATACTTGTTTTTATAAATGATGGAAATTGTTTTATAGTTTCTACTTTGAAAAAATAAAACTAAATCTACTTTCATTAGCCCACAAAGGACAATAGAGATAAATTAAGTTTGTCTGAAGTCCATTTTTTTTAACTACAAATCCTTTTATTTACAATAGTAGGACTTTTGAAAACTTAATGTTCTCAAACCTATCAAGTTTTCTAAATAGTCATAAAAATATGAAGTACTAACAAGTAATATGACGTAGGAAAGTGTTGATTATTTGGTAAAACAGTAGAAAACTTATCCAATGAACTAAGATTTAGAAAATATAGGACGCATGAAATGTAGAAGTAATACTTAATAAAAACAATACAATTAAATGTGATGCTTTAAATAATATATTATCCTCACAAAAGAAATAAATAAAAGATAATGGTTCTTTTGGTAAAATAAGAGATTTTTATTTACCTATAATCTTTCGATATTTTAGTTTTAGTATAATTAGAGTCTTCTAATTGTTACCATTAAGAAAAAAAAAAAAAAACACACACACAGAGTCTTCTAGTTGTAAGGCTATAAATACCCAGAAATTACACAAATTTATTTTGGACCTTTTATTATTAATTGAAACACTTAAGGCCCCCAGTTCACCAACGCTTATCAATTTAAGGACAATCTTTAAGAGCGATTATGTGGATGTTTTTGTATCCAATTACTCAATTATATTACTGTCTTTAACAAAGACCATACATTATTCAATATATATATATATATATTCTTAAAAGAGCTGAAAAATATAAACAAAGAATAGCTAACACAGAGTAATTAGATACCATGTATGATCTATGATGTATAAATTACCAATTTATAATTAGATTTCATTAGCTTGTTGCATATCATTATCTTTGCCTAAAAAAATGGTTAAAAGTTAAAACATCCGTAGTTTTTCCACGTATTTCATACCAAAAAAAGCATTCTAAATCTCTCCTTCACACGTCTTCTATACACTTTCGGCTCATTCAAACTTTTTGTATCACAAAATGACTTGACTACATTGTGAAGAATATCACCATAAATGGTGTTGTTTTTCCTCTTCTGCGCAATACTGTTAGTGCAAGAGGTCATGATGATAATTTGATGCATATGCGATTTAGTCTCTGTCAAGTACAATAAAAAAATACTTCCTAGCTCCAACATTTGGAAACTTCTATAACTTGAAATCTACTGTAAATGTAATCTTCCTCTATATGCTCCTATACAACCTGAGCACAATGTGTACCCCATTTGAAATTTTCAATTCAATTTTAAGAAATTTCAAGTATTGTTTTAGTTTAGTAATTTTTAGAACGTATTGAAATAATTCAAAACTTATCAAACACTGGTGAAAGTCTTATCAATAATGAGAGATACAATATATATGAATTGAACTACATTCTTTAAGTTTGAATTGAACTAAATTCTTTAAGTTTGAAAGATGTTTAAAAGTAGATGTTAGGAATAGCGAGAAGTATTTGGTTTCTAAAGTTTTACAATATTAAGAATAGTTATTAATGGAAGTTAACCTTGAGGTATAATTAGTTGAGTGAGAGTCCTATAATTTTTTACAAATATTTATTGTCTACTCATATATATAATTTTCCAAAAAAAAAAAAAGAATAACTAATGGTAGAAACAAAGCAATTGTAAAACAACTTGGTTTTGTAAGAGTCTTAACGACAATAACGATTTATATTAGGGAGCTCGTCTGTTAGCTTTAGTCAGCTAGAGTCCTAGAGTCGTATAATCCTTACTGATATTTATTGTCAATTTAAGAACCCAGAGGTCCACTTAACAAAAAAAAAAACGTTAGCCAATAGGCAAAGAAATGTGAGCTCCATCATGAAGAAAAAGAAAAAGAGAAAAGGAGCCGTGAGCAAATGACAGTTTATAAACGAAAATAAATTGCAATTCATCCTTAAAGTGGAATTAACTGACATTAGGAAATCAAAAGATAAGCAAATCTTAGCAAACCATAAAATATGTATAGATAGATAGACTATATATATAAGTGTTGTTAAACAATAGAATAATGAGCTAAGTATATATCCAACCTTTTTTTTTTGGCCAACTATTTATGCTAAAGATAACAAAATTTTGTTCCAACTTCCAACTCCTTTGGACATGTATCCTAAATTTTACACAAAAAAAATAAGTTAAACTGATAAAGGCATATAATGAAAACATTATGGAACGCACATCCAATGTTTTCTTTTTCTGCTAATGAGCTTAAGGTTACGTTCATTCTTCCATCTAAACATTTAAGGGGCACACTAATTTCGTTGAAATAAAATATTTTTTTGAAATTTAATTTTTTTCTTAGGGTAAAAAGCATTTTGCACCTCTCTAATGTATACACTATTTTGGACCTTGCACCCTAATGTTTAAATTTTCTCAAACTGACCCTTAATGTATATAGCGAGTTGCAATGTGCCCCTTCCGTCAATATTTCTGTCAAAAACTAATGGAAACTCGCCCATGTGCGAGTCATGCGACTTATTTCAGGGCATTTTAGTCATTCACCATAAATTAAAAGCATTTTGTACCCTTAATGTTTGGTTCATTTAGCAATTTGCACCCTTAATGTTTAGGTCGTTTGGACATATTTTACTTTTATTTTTATTAAAAAAAAAAGGGCGTTCCGGCATAATTATTGGATTCCTCTACCGCTGCCCATTAATAATAATAAGAGGCCTAATCCAGAAAAAATGAAACCAATCTAAATTTATCAAACCTATCCTTAACTATTTGTTTATTAATTAAACAATGAGTTTTATTATTAAAAATTGAGTTTTAATTAGTTTAAAATTCTGAACAACAATATTTTTTAATATTATATTTTTTTCTAGTGTTATGTGTACTGTGTGGGACCCTAGGGTAAGGTTTGAAAAATTATTGCAATCATTTTGATATTTTTGAGCATAAATAATATGTTATGTACATGTTTTTAATTGCTTAAAATATCCAAAACTGAATATTAATTTTTGAAATTAATTTTTGCAATCGTTTTAATTGCTTAAAATATCTAAAATATATTGTGTTGTGTACACTATGCTAATTGCTTAAAATATAACAAATGAAGTTGCTAATTTTTGAAAATGTAGTGTTTTGTACACAGTTTGAGGACTTGAGAAAATTTGTAGTAAATTATCTCATGTTTTTAAAATTGTAGAGCATAAAATTTATGCTTATGGGCATTAGTTTTAATTGCTTAAATTATCCCAAATAGATTATTATTTTTTGAAATTAATTTGGGTGTTTAGAACACCATATTGGACCACTTAAATTTATTGGAGAACGTAACTTCTCAAAAGATTTGTATTTTTGGGAATTTATTTGTTCATAGTTAATTTGTTTATCTAAATAAATTTTATTTGTTAAATTGATTAAATTGAGGGGACACATATACATATAACCTAAAATATAGAAGGTAAAAAATAAATAATGTACCCTAAATAAGGGGTGAATTTAGAGAGAAAAAAAATGTGGTGGATTGAGCCCTACCGTTTTCGAATTAGAGTTTATTTAAAATTCCAATTAGGATATTTGGATATTTGTTTCATTTTATTTGGTTTAGTCCTCTTACTATTATTAATGGGTAGCGGCAGAGGCACCAAAAAATTATGTCGGAACAAATTTTTTTTTATTTAAATTAAAAATAAAATATGTTCAAACGACCCAAACATTAAGGGTACAAATCGCCAAATGAACCAAACATCAAAGGTGCAAAATGCTTTTAATTCATGGTGAATGTCAAAAAATACCCTTAATAAGTCACATGACTCGCACATGGGCGAGTTTCCGTTAGTTTTTGATAGAAATTTTGACAGAAGGGCCACATTGCAACTCGCTATATACATTAAGGACCAGTTTGAGAAAATTGAAACGTTAGGGTGCATAGTCCAAAATGGTGTATGCATTTGGGGTGCAAAATGCTTTTTACCCTTTTTATTATAACCAATTTACCCTTACCAACATTTTTCATAATTATTTACACCTTTTAGGCATTGCAAATTTTTAGGTAAAATAATCCTTTGTTGCATAAACAATTGTCCATTGTTGTTCACAAATTTTTTTTGTTTCAAAATTTTCAACGACTCAAAGGAGGGGCAAAAACGTCATATTGTTAATACTTCTATATCAAATACTGGTCACGCAATTCAGAAGCATTGACATCCTCACTAAAGGTGTGTAATAAATAGCAAGTAGTAGTTGAGGAGGTCAGCGTGTGTTGCATTTTATTTTAGAGATGTTTGAAAAAGAATCATAGTTGAGGCGTGTTGGTGGTATTTTTTAAGAAGAAAAAAAAACTTCATAGAGTAGTGGAAGCAAAATATATCATATCGCGGAGGAAGAATTATATTAAACGGCCAACTGGTTTGGACCATTTGGTCATACGATACTACCAATCCCTGATACAATTTTTTATCAGCCTGGGTACAATATTTTTATAACCCTTGGTACAACAGTTTGTTACCTAAACAAAACTACTATAGAACTACCTGGTATAATATAAACTGTCCTTAAATCGAATTAATCCTATTTTATTATTGTAGGTACAACATATTGTTACCCAAGCCAAACAACTATAAAAAAACATCATGAAATATTGTACTCGCGCGGTATCACAAAATATTGTTACGTACTCGGGTGATTTCTGTAGAAGTTTTGTTTAAATAACAAATTGTACCAGGTGTAATAAAACATTGTACTCTATGTGACAAAACGTTGTACCCGGTTTTTCTTTTCTTTTCTTTTCTTTTTTTTTTTTTTTTGAAAAATATATTTGTACTCAATTTTAATCATATCATATAACCAAACTCAATAATTATAAATTTGGTATTACTAATCCAGAAAATAGTGCCTTGACCAAGCTTGCACTGGTAAGGCATAATTATAATGTAGAGGTTCGTGAAATAAGAAGTGTTCTATTACAATATGACTCAATAGAGCAGTCAAACAAGTAATCCAACAAAGCTATTATGCTACATGTGCAAAACCTTGTTAACAATTTTTAGGGAGCTCTGAGAAATGGGGATTTTTCAAAATAATCCTCGAGCATATTCCTCAAAGAATGTCTTGAGTGCCATTAACAAGGGGCGACATAGGTAGAACAGACAAAAGAAACAAAACATATGCAGCACCATTAGAATTTGGAACACTACCAAATTTGCTCAGAAGAGATTCATAGCGCATAGTTTTAAGGCCTCACATAACTCAAAATAACTAGAATACTATGAATAATTTCAAAAGAGATTAAATAAAACAGAATACGCACCTTATCTTGTATGTCGACAATCTGTTCATAATCAGATCCCTCCTCTCCTTCAGAATCTGCCATCTCCTCGCACTCAAACTCTACATGTTCTCCATCTTCTTCCTCAGAGTCACTTAACTCTTCCTGTTCCATCACTATCTCCGGAAGAGACAGGTCACCTACATTACTGGCGGCGTTATTGCTCGACATAATCAATGAACAGTCACCTACATTACTGATTCCATCTGAGATAGTAGCAGTAGGACAGTATTCAGTATGTTGAAGATATAAACTTGTGTCGTTTTAAGTTTCTATGGTAGTTTCAGAATCTGCAAAGCTAGCTTCGTTTGGTTTGCATCTTTAGACGGTGGGAAAAAAAAAAAGGAAACTATTTCCCTAGTGTTTTCCTCCATACATAAATACCATTAAAAAATAATTTTTCATGATATAATAGAAATTCAGGACAAGAGGAAGGGAAGTGAATCACAAGAATTTCAAAAAAAAGTATTGTTTTCACCCTATTTTCTTTTCCTTCTTATTTTCTTCTCCTTACTATTAACCGAAAAAGGTAAGTGTTTTCTTTTCTTCAACTAAAAATAGGATGGAAAATAAAACATACGATACATGAAATAAATCAAAACATCTTGAATTTTGTGAGTCACTTTCCTTCCTTTTTTCTCTAGTTTCAATTATAATTTGAAAATTTTTAGCTTCTAATGTTTTTTGAGCATGGAGTAAGACACAAGTTAACTAGTTTTCCTTTCCCTTCTCTTTTCCGCAAACCAAACAAAGCCTTAAGGTTGATCTTCTTGGATTAAGGTCAGACATACCTCTACTTCCGGAAGCTTTTTCCTCTCTACTAGTAGAACTTAGGTGAATCTCCAAGTCCAGTTCGTTAGGCTTTCCACTAGGACTGGAGGGTGTAGCCATTGAACAGCCATTGACCCGTGATTCGGCAAATAGGACAGCATCGGATGGTTTTTGAACCTGAGCACACTTGGTAGTTACTGAGTAACTATCACTTCTTTGCAGAAGTGGATGGAAGTCAATACCACAGGGTGAGGAAGTCGTTTCCTTTGACTTGGAAGACTTGTGGAAACAATTAACATCACTTGCTTGGTGAGGACTATGAAAGAGACTCAGATTAAATTGGGGCTGATTTCCCCCAAAGAAATTGAAAGAACTGCAAGTACTCTTACCGCAATTTAAAGGGTAATATGGTAAGCCCCCATCTTCGGGGGCCCGGAAAAGTAAAGGATGCATCTGTAGATCTGACTCACCTTTCTCTCCTGCAACACATTTACTCCCCCCAACTCCAGATTTTTGTGGGGGCGAATTGGTAATAGCATGTTTTAGTGGACTACTTGTGTTCTCTCTAGCTTGTAATTGATGGCTCGTCCCCGACTTTGCACCATGAGGAAGTCTTGAAACAACGTTTTCTGTTGCAGCACCACCATGATAGCTTGTAAAAGCTGACTGAGACATTATACGTACAGATGGTGGAAGATTTACAGGAGGCAAGTCTGGAGCTAATTTCACTAACCGGGTGTTGTTTCCTCCATAAGCTTGAACGGGCCGAAAACAGAATTGGGATTTAGAGGACTTTGAATTCACATTAGAAACTTGATGATTCAGCCCAAAGGAAGATGATGTATGCAAATTCTGAGAGTGCTTTAAAGCATTAGGGAACTCCTGACCAATTTGTGGTTGAGACTCAGTGAACCCACTTGGTAGAAAATTACAAGGTAGGTGTTTTTCTTTAAGAATCGACACTGGAATTCTGGACGAGACAAGAGAGGAAGTTGAGGGGCTCCAATCTGCCAAAAATGCCTCATGAACATAAGCTTCATTTTCATTATCCACACAATCGTCTCCGCTGTTATTTCCTCCACCAGCATTGTCAGTATGACAGTCCTGCCATATAAAAGTTACTTGTAAGGTTATACAATAAATTCAAGTAAAGGAGGCAACATCCCTTACAGTAACCCCAGAATAAATGCTCAATTGTAAGAATCATGAACCCAGCCCTAGCCTTCAGCCAAACTCTGATATCTCAAAGCAACCCAGTAGTCTTATCATGGTTCATCTCAGTCATGCACATATATATTGAACAAAAGACAGTCAACTAATAAAACAGCTAATTAGCAAATGCCTCATACTAGAAGCATGATATGCAATATGTCAACTAAAAGCCTCAAAACATTCAGCAATAGTATCGCATTGATACTATGTTTGGTATGAGGGAAGAGGAGAAGGAATGAGAGCGGTGGAGAGAAGAGAGGTGGGAAGAGGATAAAATCCCTTGTTTGGTCGGCTGGAAGAGAGGGGGGAGAGGAAGAGGGGAGGGATGCCTCTTCCCTCCGGGCCCACAATTTCAATCTGTCCAAAATTGGATGGCTTAGGAGAGACAAAAAGCTTCCCTTATCTTTTGACCTTTTTGCCCTTGAATGAAAATAATACTTTATTAATTTAAAGGTACAATAGTAAAATGACCAATAATCCATTCTTTCCCTCCCCACTTCCTTATTCTTCTTAACCAAACACAATGAGGGAAGACCCCCTTCCTTTCCCTAAGGATATCTCTTCCATCCCTCCTCCCCCTTCCCTTCCCCCCTTTTCCCCCCTTCCCTTCCATCCATTTTTCCATATCTCCTACCAAACATAGTGTGAAGCATAATAAGGTGCAAGCCAAGATCATTTCAAGACAAGCTAAGGTCAAGCCAAACCCCAAGAAGCATGGATACGACGACTACGGGACACCGACAGGACATAGTATACATCCAGTAACAAGGAAAATTATAAAAAGTGGATAGGGAGACGGCGAGGAAACCGTACTTTCGTAGAGCCTCTTACTATTTTTACTTCCAAATTCCTCAAGTACATATTAAAAATTCTTTAATTCTTTTCATGTTTGAAAGGCCTGGACCACTTTTATCTTTTTATTTATTTATAATTCCTTGACCACTTGAACCCAAATATTACAACATAACCAATTCTGGAATTGTAGGATTTAGGCTTCGAAAGTTTGTAGCTTTCACACCCCAAATAATAATAATAATAATAATAGTGATAGTAATAATATGACCTAAGCAATTACATTTTTGAAACCATCTCTTATTCAATTTAAGCCCGAAAGATATCCCAGTACAGAATATCCCTCAAGTAGAAATTGATAAACAGGACATGTACTTTGGTAAGTCCCTTGCATGTAAAAGGCATATCTTGGTGCACATCGGACACAGATATGTGACCTTGTAGGCATTAACGTGTCTTCCCAATAACACTATAGGCAAAGCTCAAGCCACTGCCCCATATGTGCCCTTCCTTTGTTTTTTATTGTTTTTTTTTTTTTCCCTTTCTATTTGATAGGTGACACACACACATTTTTTTTTACCTCTTTTTCGGATGAAGTTTGCCAACTTGCTAAACCTATAGGTCTGCACTTCCTTCTATTTGATTCATACATTCGCCGCTTTTCCTTTTTTTCCGCACTTGATTTATATGACTTTTGGGTTCCAGCGGCAATGCGCCACTGCCTGGGTAGTAATGATGGATCTCTATGCGGGACAACAAATCTCCATACGGACATCCAGTCGAGTTTGAAAACCTTTAGTCCCTGCGTGATTGAGGTCATATTTGGATAAGAAAAATCATTCACGTAGTGTGTTCAGGAAACAAACCGATCCAAAAGAACTTTAAAGTAAAGTGACCTCTTGAATGCGTGCTATCTCGTCCGCAGTCAAAGGAGAGTTTTTCATCCTCCGAACTGCCTGCATGAATACACACACATGATTATTACTTTCATAGATGGAGAGTAGTGGCTCATGTGCAAGTGCATGTATTACACACATATCCATGACCAACCCTGCACAAGTGCGTACCTATTTATAAATCAGACTAACCAATATGCCATCCCTTGCAATGAGTTTAACCAAAATCCTAGATAAACTGACATTTTTTTATTACCACAATTTTAAAGACTGTTAAAAGTAGACACTTAAAGGGGTAGTCAGAATTTACTACTACCAATTTAAAGGCTTCTAAAAGTAAAGTGGCATACCTTTATTGGATTTTCTGGCGCTTTAGAGGATGATCGATTTTTCTGCCGTACAAAAATCTGCAACACCATTAACATATCGAATAAAACACCAAAGTAATACAAATGAACTACATTTTTCTTAGTCTCCATGCCTTCCACCTTAAAAAGAAACAAGTGAAAACAACAAACAAGAAAACTAAACAGTCCTTCAACTTATAATGGGCATAACAGATACAAATGCGATAGCAATTCTAGATTGTATTTGGCATGCTGTGGGGTTTGAGGTTACACTTGGAATGCGAATGGGAAGTTAGCAAGAGAGTGAGGTTCGCAGTAGTGGGTCCAGCGAGGAATGTTTCTGGCTTGACATACGCCACAGCACAACCAATGTAATCGAGGCTCTCAGTCATTCTACTGAGATAGAATGGGCAGTGAATTTAGAGGTCTAAGGGGATTTCGTAGCCGATTGTCAAGGCCACGTGGTGCTTTGTTCTGAAAGGCGCGCCTAGGCGCGAGGCGCAGACGGACTCAAGGTTTGTGCCTCGCCTAGCGAGGCGCAGGCGGACTCAAGGGTTGTGCCTCGCCTAAGGCTAGGCGAGGTGACTTCAATCAGGCGCACTAGAGGCGCGCCTTTTGGCGCTTTTTCACAAGGCGCAAGGCGATCACCCAGGCAATATCCCAACAGTTTACCAAAAAAAAGGGGAAGAAGAAGAAGAAACGAGAGCACATATCGCAACAATCTACCAAAAAAAGAAGAAGAAGAAGAAACGAGAGCAAGAAGCCCAGCAGTCGCAACCCAGGTATATTCTTTTTTTCTCTTTCTTCTTCTTCTTCTTCTTCTTCCTTCTTCTTCCTCCTCCTTCCACTTCCACTTTCTTCTTCGCAGCCCTAATCAGTCGGGGTTTTTTCTTTCTTTCTTTCTTCTTCTTCTTCCTCCTCCTCCTCCTTCGTCTTCTTCTGGTATCTTTTTTCTTTTTTCTTCTTCTTCTTTCTTCCTTCTTTCCCCCTTCTTCTCTGTCACTGTCTAGTGAGGCAGTCTGTTTTTTTTTTTTTTTTCTCTTCTTCTTCCTCCTTCGTCTTCTTCTTCTCTTCTTTCTTCTTCTTCTGGCTTCTTCTTCTTTCTTCTTTTCCTTCTTCTTCCCCATCGTCTTCTTCTCATTGTATACAGAGTTTTTTTTCTTTTCTTTTTTTCTTTCCTTTTCTTCACTGTCGGTGGGCTATAAAACCCCTCTTTTGGCCTTTTTCTTGGTTTTAATGAAGTGCCCAGCTGTAAGACAATATAATATATAATGTCATATAATATATGACCTATGTAATAGTAGTAGATAAGTTCTAACTCATAAGACTACCGTGTAAGACAATATAATATATAATATGTAGTGAGACAATATAATATACACGGAGTAATATATAAAGGAGACAGAAAATGTTAGAAAATTAAAAACAAAATAACAAAAAAAAACAAAAACAAAAACAAAAAAACACTACTAGAAAATGTAAAAAAAATCATATAGAAAATACTAGTATATGTTTAAAAAAAAAAAAGGTAGCCAGGTTGCTATATTATATAAAATATATATATGTATTTTTGCGCCTCGCTTCGCTCGGGCGCGGGCCTCAAAGTGCGCCTCGCGCCTAGGCTCCAGGAAACCTTTGCGCCTCAATGCGCCTTAAATAACCTTGACATGGAGTAACATGTCATTAGCAAATTGAGCCACTAGGGCCATATGGAGAAGTTACATGTGGCAATTAAAGAAGAAGCCACTTAGTCATGTTTGTGGTACACAGCAGTTGTCATATAATCGGGAAACGAAAAAAGTTAAATACAATTTCAATGTTCATAATCAAAAGGGTAAGCTGAAATATATATCCAACAAATCATGGTATATTGCAATTTTTTTTTTTTTGTGTGTGTGTGTGTGTGTGTGTGAGAGAGAGAGAGAGAGAGAGAGAGTTTGTGTTTGTGTGTGTGTGTGTGTGAGAGAGAGAGAGAGAGAGAGAGAGAGACGGAGAGAGAGTTTGTGTGTGTGTGTGAGAGAGAGAGAGAGGGAGAGAGAGAGAGAGAGGACGCACAGGTAACTCAGTCAGGTATCAGCAAAGGCAGAGCAGGCCGCTACCAGTATAGTTGAAGTGAACAATGACAATCATACTTAAGTATGCAGCCAGATTGTTATTGCTAAAATCTCACCAATAAGTTGCAGGATTAGCACACCGTTAGTGTGCAAAGAATCCTCATTTTCAAATTCCCATCAAAAGACAAAAAAGGAGGAGAAAAATAGAGCCAGTTCGGTGTCTTGAGTAAATAGGAAGGGTTTAGTCCTACATTTGTGTTTACTTTCAAGATTTATGTTCCTTCATTGCTTTGCCAAAAAAAACATCATATGAACAGGAACAAATCAATATAGTGAATAAACGAGAATGAAAGAACCAAGCAAACAGCATGGCAACTAAACCGACAGATGAACGTCGTTTCAGCAAAAGCAAATGCAGTCAATTGGAAAACCTCACAGAAATTTCACACATCAAAAAAGGGCAATCAAGTATTTGCAACAATAACCCCACAAAGGAAATTACCTGATGCTTAGATTTGCAAGGAAGAAAGCGTTGCTGAATAGCCTTCCAGTCTGTGTTATATTCCATCAACCCTAGGGCTAGTAACCTGCAATGCAGTCCAGCAGGCTTTATTTTGTCAATTGATTTCAATTGAAATCAAAAATAAAATGATAGCAAGGAAGAATAAGATATAATACAGAGAAAGTGTGAACTCATGTGTGTGTGTGTGTGTGTGTGTGTGTGTGTGTGTGTGTGAGAGAGAGAGAGAGAGAGAGAGAGAGAGAGAGAGAGAGATGAATCTGAACCTCAAACCATCTATCTGAGAGATTTATATGAATGACAGCCACCAATTGGTGGCCATCAGCTAAGCATATGGGAAAATAATAGATACTGTATGTATTCATATACCTATAGAGTGAGAGGAGGGGAGAATACAAAGCTATACCTCGCCACTACCAACAAAATTAGAACTACAATTTGCTGAAATTCTAGTCTCAGATGTAGCAAAAGAAATATTTCAGGAAACTATTGGTATGATTAGAAGGCTAGAAGCCAATGGTTATTAGACCTTGTCTCATCAAGTTGAAAATAAAAGGAAGTGCACAACTCACTCATCCTCGGCATCAGTAAAAAGCACTCGATTTGCAACAGGTGCAGGAGGTGGCTTGTGTGGAAATAAGGCGGGGTTAAACAGTGGAAAAAATCTCTGAGCTAACTTGGCAATTTCTTTCGGTACTGGAGCAACTGATTGCTTCTTGGTCCTTTCGACAAGTGCAGCAGCCAATGTCTTCTTCGGTGGCTGATCACTCGCTGAAGAATAAGGCACCGTTTGGGTATCTCGGGTAGTGGTTCCTCTTAAAACATCACTGTCAGCTTCAGAAGAAGACAGACTGTCACGGGGGAACAAGGGCACCCTTTCAAAATGAGTATCAGCGGTAGCTTCCACATATCGTTGCTGATACTCTTGCAGAGCTGTCAACAATTCACCACCTACAAATTATTACTACAAACAAGCAAATAGCTGCAAAAGCGTGACCAAAATTAAGGGCCTGTTTGGGTTTGCGTTTAAAATAATCACTTTTTTGGAGTAAGACAATTTGGAAAAAAGATAGAAGAAGAAGTAGAAGAAGAAAGAAAGAAAAAAGAGCCTCCCAGAACCCCCAATGGCAGGAGCCTTGTGCAGTGGGTTTGCCTTATTTTTTCTTCTTCAGAAATAACTGATTTCTTAGAAACTTTTTTTAAAAAGACTGTTTTTTAGCTTTGAAAAGGAATCAGATTTTTAAAAAAGTTGAGAAAAAGCTAATCCAAATGGTCGCATATTTTTAAACAATCACTTATAAGAGATTCTTGGCTGCGAAAAAGCTATCTCAAATGGGCTGTGAGTTCCTTGAACATGACATACCAGTGGAAATATCGTCGATATAGTTTCCAACTAAATTAAGGGGAGCTACATCTAGAATCGATAGAATTGGACCATTTGCAATAGGCATCCACAAAGACCCCTCGGGGTTTTGATTGGAAGCCTTCTGGCCAGAAGGAAGACTTTCGTATATTGCTTTAGAAGGGGAAACAACATCCGAAGTCAGCTTTTCATTCTTTCCGGAAGAAGAATCTGATTGTGCCGTCAAAGATTTGGTAAGTTCATTTGGCACCGATGGATAAATAAAAGGTGGGACAAAGCAATGAAAGGGATATGGTACCCTTCTCCATGATAATACTTGATCGCGCTTATGAAGAACCTCTGAAATCAACTCCTGAACCTGGGAGGCAATGTGCTGTCGAGAATGCTCGAGAACACAAAGAGAAAATACCTGAATGAGAAGTTGCATGTGCTCATGTATTAAAGAATGTAACTGGCCTAGCTGATGAGGAGTAAAACCATTTACAAAACCATTATGTGCTGACGACAAGAATTTATGTGAATCGGTCCCAGGCATCAAATGATTTCCGGCAAGTGCTGGGAAAGGTACGATTGGTGCATTTGGTAATAGGGGTCGCAGTGGCCTATTTGAAGGTTCCCAAAGCTTCTTTTTATATCGGAGAGAAGCCTTTTGGCGTCTATTTTGCCTAGTCTCGGGTCTTCGGCCCTCATCTTCTTGCTCACCCCTTGTATTTTCATCGAGGTCGCTCTCAAGAGCCTCTTCAATTTCTAATTCAAAGTCTGCATCATTATCTTCATCTTCATCATCGACATTTTCACTTCCATGTGTTGCATGACCATCACCATCTCCGCCCTGTAAAACAGCTGCAAGAAATTTCCTGTACTCTTCTTCATCGTCTATATTATGAAGATCATCATCGTCTGATTCTTGAAGAAAAGTCTCAAGTTCATCAAGAGTAAAACTGGCAAGTGAATACCGTGCTCTAGTGCGCATACAGATAGCATCCTCGTCATCGAAATCCATGATAGACTTTCTGGAAAGCGGATCATCATTAGCATCATCTGTTCTAATGCTTGAGTCATTGTCCTTTTCACGTAAAGTTTCATTTTCAGGCTGAGAGATCAAAACTGATTTTCTCTTCTTAGGCCTTGGAGAAGAAGTTCTTTCTGACTCATTTTCACATGCTCCTACAGAAGAAACTTCAGATTGCATTACAATCTCCTCACCGTGCTCAGAATCTCCAACAGCGTAGTCTTGGAACCCGCCAGGTGGCCTTGAGGACACATTAGCACTAAAAACTTCCCCTTCCGCTTCAGAGCTCAGGCTTGAAGAAGCTTCTAGAGACGCAGTTTCTTTTAAAAAGGGGTTAAAATCCACATCCTCTTCCTCTTCAACTTCCTCATCGTGTTCCTCGTCCTGCTCTTGTTCCAAAAGGCTGTCACCGTGTTTGAACAAGTTTGCAGCAGCAGAGAGAGCAATTTGATGACCAGTGTACCCAGCTTCAGGTGATAGCTCATTCGAACATGAAGTCATCTTGAACATGAAAGATATATAGTAACGGCAACACTTCAAGATCTTACAAGTGCAAAATGGTAACTTGGTCCTCGATCAAGTGGAAGACAATCAAACAACTATTTGATGTCCTGATCAAACAGTATAAAACCAGATGTTAAGGGCGAGGAAAGTGAGAATAACAAAAGCAACAATCCACTTATACACTTCTACATGTGCGAACATACGTGGTTACATATTTAGCTTATCAACATCAGTCAAAAGGGAAAAAAAGAAGAAAGAAGCCAATCATTGAAAACATTTTGATAATGAGCAAACTTTTACTATGTTATCAGTCCAGAAAGCCAGGTTATGTCCGACTTCCAACACTAATCCAGTTTATCAAAACTCAGTATAGTAGAGACATCAGAACCAATGTATCAAATGCATCCTATATCATTCATTACCCACCACACCACAACACAACACAACATCCATGTTGCTGAAACAGAAGGGCGTGTAGCAAACGAGAATGTAGTGCATCTTGATCGAGAGCCAACATGGAGGAGGTGAGGGATGAGAGAGAGATAGAGGGAGAATCAATGATACACGATTGAAGTATCAGTATCCAACAAGTACAAAAAATTATGAAATACTTATAATCTTCTCCATCTCACCGCAGGCGCGATGGCAATAGATAATCAATATTCTAAAAAACGCTAGGCAATAGGCAGGTAGGCGGGCGGTGGAGGGGGGGCTTAGGCGAAAAATTAATTTTTAAACAATGTTAATAATATAGAGGCAATTCTCATATAAACAAAACTCACATTAACAACAAAGAAAGTTTCTAACCTTCTTCTCCACATCCCTCCAATCAAGGATCAAAATTTCGGTTTTCGTAGTTGACCGAAACGAAACCCACCAGGAATAACAAAATTCCAGTGATTCGCACAAAATGAAGTCCAGTTTCGGCACACAGATGTTTCCAAGGAACCGAGAGTACATGTGTCTAACGAATCATGTTCAGAGACCCATGTGAAAAATGAAAAAGTGGGGTTTCAAATTTCAATTCAATTTGGAATCAATTAAAATGATGGATGGGGGGAATAAATGAAAATTGGGGAGGAAAAACCAGAGAGATTCTCTGAATAACGATGAAATTGATTATGAGGGCTGGTTGTAAAAATCGCTTACCAATGATCGAGTCTCTTCTCCATCAGTCTTCGTCTTCGTTCTTCTTTTTCTTTCTTCTTGGCCTTCGCTGGACGTCACTGGAGGCTCGCCTAGGGTTTCTGCCTTCGCTGGTTGAAAATGTGTTCTTCCCAAAATACCCAAATCTTAAAAGCCCTAACCTAATGATTCTTCTTCTTCTTCTTCTTCTTCTTCTTCTTCGCAGCAGCTTTTCTTCTTCTCAGTAGCTTCTAGCTTCTACTTCTTCGTTCTTCTTCGTCTTCGTCTTCGTCTGTTCTCTTTTTTTTTTTGTGTGTGGTCTGTTTGTGTGGGTTTAAGGCCTGTTTGTGTGGTCCGTTTGGGTTTGAGGCCTGTTCTTCGCGTTTTTTTTTTATTGGGTTAATTACAGAAACACCCCCTGTAGTTAGGCCTTTTATCAAATATCCCCTTATACTTTAAATTTTATCACTAATACCCCCTGTGGTTTGGACTAAAGTGAAACAGTTACTTTTTCCGTTAAAGTTAACGGAAAATTGATAAAAGTACAAAATTACCCCTATTACATGCTAATAATAACACCCTTATATGCTTAAATGTTTATTTAGGCATATATAATATACTATTATATTATTTTGATATTATATTTGTTGTTAGAGATCATTCTGTAGTCACTTTGAGGTACATTCATGAGAGCAAATTTATTTAATTTTTTATTTTATTTTTGGTCTACCCTTGGACACACACACATACACACACACCACACACAGTCTTGGCGATATATTATTATTATTAATAATTTTTTTATCTACTCTTAGACACATACAATCTTAGTGATATGTTAGTTTTTTTTTTAATCTACTCTTGACCACACACACAGTGAAATCCAGTGTAGTGATGTATTAAGATCTAAAAAAAAATTATCCCCAAAATTTTTTGTGTGTGTGTGTCAAATTCGCTCTCACAAAGGTACCCCCTAAGTGATCACATAATGGTCTTTAACAACAAATGTAATATCAAAATAATATAATAATGTTCCACTTATGCCTAAATAAACATTTAAGCATATAAGGGTATTATTATTAGCATGTAATAGGGGTAATTTTGTACTTTTATCAATTTTCCGTTAACTTTAACGGAAA
Organism: Hydrangea macrophylla; assembly: GCA_033977485.1. Classification (NCBI taxonomy): domain Eukaryota; kingdom Viridiplantae; phylum Streptophyta; class Magnoliopsida; order Cornales; family Hydrangeaceae; genus Hydrangea; species Hydrangea macrophylla. Next base: position 109,142,512 of record CM066988.1, on the reverse strand, counting down.
AAGTAACTGTTTCACTTTAGTCCAAACCACAGGGGGTATTAGTGATAAAATTTAAAGTACAAGGGGGTATTTGATAAAAGGCCTAACCACAGGGGGTGTTTCTGTAATTAACCCTTTATTATTTTTTTATTATTATTATTATTATTATTATTATTATTATTATATTTATTTAAGGCCTGTTTGGGTAAGGTGGGGATTAACTTGGGTAAGGTGGGTAAGCTTTAATCCAAATTCAATTTTACATACCCAAACAGATCTTAAGAATAGTGTATTTTTTCAGAGGAGTTTTTTAGAAAATAACAATAATTTTTTTTTTTAATTCTTTTCATTTTTGTTTTAAACCAAACAAGAGAACTAGAATTGCAAATCAATGCTATTCTTTTCATTTCTATTCTATTTTGTTCAATTCAATTCTATTTTACAATCAAGCCAAACAGAGTGTAAGAGAAAGAGAATAGAAAGCATACTTATTTGGATGGAATTATGAAGAGAAGATATAAGTTTCTCTTGTTTGTTTAGGCCCTCATTGATAACTGTTTCATTTTTATTTTTATTTTTTTCATTTTTTAGTTTTGAGTAAACATTACCTATTGCTATTGAGGTTTTACTTAATAACACTTATCTCCATTCATGTTTTAGGAAGAACACTTAGAGGGTGGTTTTTTTTTTTGAGTTAATTAGTAATAAATCAAATCTACTCTAAGCTTGTTGTAATTGACCCAACCCATACAACATTTTAATGATAGGTCCATATATTTATTTAGTGACCAAACTACCCCTATGACTCATCAAAAGAATCATTCCCATTTAAACTCACCCAAAATCAAGGGTTTTTAAATTTTAAACACTAAATATAGATAATATATATATATATATATTTCATCTTCTCTAACGTTTTATTCTCTTTCTCTCTAAAAAAATGTACTACATATCAATTGATTGTCCACCTCCTTCCAAGAACATATAGGGTTCTATATTCAATTGCAAGCTAAAAAAACTTCCTAGGCGTCCAAAAACGTGACGGTGAGACTCCGGCCGTACAGCTCCGACTCGAGGACCAAGATCACCGTCGGATCCGTTCTCTGTATCGTCACCACCGGCACTAGGCGGAACCCCAGCGAGTCCAGGCTGAACTTGATACAGAAGAATAAGGCCATGTTCTCGAGTATTGTGCCCCAACTTTGCGTAGTACTCGCCCGATTCGATTTTGGTGATTGTTTCGAACCCGGTTGATGTTTTGACTTATGATGCTTGGAAGCATTCTGGGTTTCAACAACAATGGCAATACAGGATCTGCTCTCTCTCAGCCTATACAATGGAACCCGATTGTATATTATGTTGTGGTTCAAAGGTTGTGATCCAAAATGTTGTAGTGTAAAATTTAACACTCTTGTTCTTGCTTGAAAAGTTGTGATGTGAAACTGTATACTATGTTGCAGTTCAAAGGATAAGGTTCAAAAGGTTGTAGTGTAAAATTCAACACTCATGTTCTTGGTTTCACATGTTATGGTGCAAAATTGTATATTATGTGAATGAAAATTGTGATGTCAAAGAAATATTGCAGTCAATGTAAACTGAATGTGCAAATGAATTTGTGATAAGACAGTGTTCCTTTTGTTGAATAACTCGAATATGAGTGTGAAATTTAACACTTATATTCATTCTAGTGTGAAATTTAACACAATTTGTTTTTTGGTGATGGTGATGAATGACTGTTAGATCACCCAAAAATGGTGAAATACGAAATTAAAAAAGAAATGTGTAATATTAGACAGATTATAATGTATAAAGCCCTACAATCATGGCATTTAGTAACTTAATTCCGAAAATATATGCAAGATTTAGTAACTTCCCAAAATATATGCAAGATTTTTGGGATTGAGTTTGACCGAAATATACATATCAGCATTATATATATATATAGATTAGGGGTAGATTAGTGTGAACTTTTGCACTGTCAAATTACACTACAAACTCTAAACATTATATATATACAGTGTGAACTTTTGCACTATCAAATTATACTAGTATGAAAATCATATTGATTTAGATACATTCTTCGATAACTTGCAATAACAGACTGTGTGTTCACTGTCTGATGAATGAATATTAGCTGAACATAGAATGGTGAGATATCAAACTACAAGATGTGTATAATATGAATCCTACAATTATGGGATTTTGCTATTTCCAAAAAGATATCCCTAATCAATGGGATTGTGTGTAACTGAAATACTTCCTTAATATATGTATATATATTTCTTATATACGATACTGTATATATAGGTAAGGGTAGAAAAGATATCTAATAATTCTAAAATAGAAAAATTTGGACTAATCCCTAACAATATTTACAATTATAGGGTCTATCATTTGGAAGTACCAATTGGTGGGTCTATTACAACAAATATTGGTAGAATGGGATTTTTCACTAAATTTTTCTTTTTTTTTTAGAAGCACTTAGGGGGTGTTTGATTAGCCAATTTAGTGTTGGAAATGAATATTTTTAGCACTTATTTTATTATAGTGTGTTTGATAATGTACCACTTAATTGAAAAAGCAGCCAAAAAAATCACTGAAAACTTTAAGTGAAAATTTTCTACTGAAAATAATCACTGAATGTAGCCTATTTCAGTACTTGAAACACATTTTTAAGTATTGCAAGCTCAATCGCTTAAAATTTTCAGTACTTAAAATTCAACACTTAATTTTCAGTCCTTAATTTTCACTTTTATCAAACGAACCCTTACTTCCCTTTGTCAGAGTTTGTCCACTAATGGTGTTAATTCAGTCTGCTAAATTACAAAATTACTCTCCCAAAAAATTCATTTTCTTTACCCTTCTTCCTTCTCTTTGTTTATGTATATATATTTGGATCGGAATTTCCGATTCCAACCGATTCCGATTCGAAAATTTCCTATTTTTGCAACAAAATATGCATTTCAAATTTCGAATTTCCGAATTCCGAGAAAAAAAATCGGATCGGAATCGGGATTGTTTTTAGAATTCTGAAAAATTTTCGAAAATATTCCGAAATTGTATTTTTCGAAAATATTCTGAAATTGTATTTTCTAAAACTTTTTTGAAAATATTCCGAAATATTCTGAAAATTCTAAAATTTCAACTTTGCTAGGAGTGTGCATCCCACATCGAAAAACATAAAAGAGGGGATGTGATGTGTGTCTATAAAAAGCGTACAAGTCTCAAGTGAAATCCCATTAAGTTTGAGCTTGAATTCCGAATATTCTGAAAAATTTCGAAACTTTTCCGAAAATATTCTGAATATTCTGAAAAGGGCTGCCCAGTAGGGAAGCAGTCGACTGGACCCTAGATCAGTCAACTGAATCCCGTGTGGGTTAGACACTGAAAGTGAATAGTGTCAAGATCAGTCGACTGGACTGCTTTTCAATCGATTAGACTACTGTATATTTTTGGCTACTGCTTTTATAAGTGGCAAAACCGGTCGACTGGGCCACGTTTCAGTCGTCTGGAGAATTGAAGGAAAAAGGATGATTTTATTTCTACTCAAGGCACAGTCGATTGAAAATTTTGGACCCCAGTCGACTGGACGCGAGTCACAGTCGACTGGACGGGCTGTTCATTTTTGAAAGCTCACTACTTTTGGTTTTCAGTCGACTGGACCCCCAATCCAGTCGACTGGACCCCCAATCCAGTCGACTGGACCTCTATTTTCAAAACTGAATTGTTTCTCCTAGTTTTCCAATTGGGCAAAACTTTTTGCAACTCTGATTTTAAAAGAGTGTACTTATTATTTTTCCGCTGCTATTTTACTTTAAAAGAACTGGATAAGCCTTGATGGCATGCCACGTGTCCTATTTCCACGCGCAGTAGGATGGGTCGTGACATTTAGTGGTATCAGAGCTAGAGGTTAACAAAACTTTGGGAACGTTCGACGTCGAGTAGAGTGCTGAGTGAATTGTCATGTGTTCCAAATTGCATACATACATGGTAGAGATGTTTGATGCATATGTATGTGGTTGTACATACATGTTATACATATTGTTGTACATACATAGTGTTTATGCATTGAGGTTTCAGGAGTTTACAATCATGGATGACCGAGAATTATCGCCGCATACCCGACGTATGAATCAAATGGCAGAAATGATGGGAAATATGGGGGAAATGATACGGAATATAGCATAACGATTACCTCCAATGCCTCAAATCAAAGTCGAACCAATAACTATAGTGCATGCACCCGAGAATAGGGGTACGAGGTCTGTGTCTGAGCAATTTACTAGGAAGAAACCGACAGAGTTCCATGGGACTTCTGACATGACACTGGCTGAGCATTGGGTTATGGACATAGAAAAAATATTTCGCTCTATCCCGATGACTGATAGAGAAAAGATTAAGAACGCCAGTGGTATACTCAGAAGTGAGGCTCAGAACTGGTGGGTAAATGTTTTAGATCAGGGAGCACCAATAACATGGGAGGGATTTAAAGCAGAATTTAATCGTCGATTCTTCCCAAGGGCTGCTCTCAATGCAAAGAAGATAGAATTTGATAATCTTCGATAGGGAGAGATGACCGTGACAGAATATACGTCAAGGTATAATGTTTTACTGAGATTTGGAAAGGGGTCTATGTTAACTGAGGAATATAGAGCAAGGAAATTTGAAGGAGGTTGAAGGGAAAATATTCGTTTGAGGGTGGAGACCTACGAACATTCGACTGTGGCAGCAGTACAACAAACAGCGCTTGTGGCCAAGAGTGGAATAGAAAGGTCGAGGCAGAATCAGCACGGTAAATAGGGAAATGAGGGTAGTGATTGGAACCAAGGCGGATCTTTCAAGAGGCCGTTTCCAAGAGGCTCTAGTTCTAGTTTCAGTGACTTCAAGAGGGTGCCAAGTAATATACTGTTGTGTTCACTTTGTAATCGACCACACTCAGGCCGATGTTTCATGATCAAACCCCATAATAGTAACCAAGGAGGAGGTAGTGCTAATTCTACATCTGACATGAGAGGCTAGTGTTATGATTGTGGAGTTTCTAGACATCTGTGGATATCGTAGGTTTTCAAATTTTACCCACTTTTAAAACATTTTTCAAATTCAAAGAGTCGCCACTTAATTTTTAAAAGGAAAATTAAGAAACCATTTAAAAGGAAACTGATCTTTTGCGAAACCAAAGATAAACTGGGTCCGGGGATTATGGAATGAAAGGGGAAGGAGCCCGGCGGACTAAAACACCCCCTTTCATCCTATCTCACGATAGGCCTCTACTCAACATCCTTTGTAATCAAGTTATTAATCTAAGCATGTCCTCAATTAATACATATATAGGTATACATAACACAAGCATGTTGAAAGGGTGCAAAATTGCTAACGGTAAAATATCATTCATAAGTCACATAATTCAACTAGCAAACATCATAATATGCAATAGAGAACTAGAAAACATACCCGGGATCCGGCCGCGAATATCAAACGTGCAATGCATGCAAAAATAAACCTAAGAAAGGTCTCTAACACATATATACACATAAGGCAAAACCTAGGCTAAGGTGTCGCACATGGAGTCGAAAATCAATATAAATCAAAAATGGAATTAAACTAGAAAAGAGTTGAGGAATTGTACCTCAAATGCGCTACAAAACAAAGGTTAGTACACATGCCTTAGACAAGATATAATATCATAAATAAGTAAATCCTAAGTCATGCTCAATTAGATACATCTTAGACAAGAGATAAGTCCTACTTACGAATATTAACATGTATGAATGAATGCATGAATATGAACAAGAATGGGACATGAATTTATTCACTAATTTGGATCCCTAAGCCTTTGGGTTTAATCTAAATTATCATTATTCAAAACATGGTTTGAGTCCTAAGCCATTAGGAGACTATTTGAGTTGAAATAAATAAGATTAGACAAAAACAGTAGCAGTTTTTTGTGATTTACAGAGAGCATACCAGACATTCAAAAATAGGAATAAAATACTTCCAACGGTTGGATCTTAATGATTTTTGGATATGTTATGCCTCTGTGAGTCTAGTTTTTAACCCAAAAAGAAAATCGAGGTTTTAACGGTTAGATCTCCGGGAATACTGAAAATACTAGAACTCACTCAGGATTTTGCAACTCTCTGTCCAGAGATCTTGTATGATTTTTTAAAAATAGCAAACAAATCCGAATTGCTTCATTCTTTTTAGGGAATCCTCCTAACACATTAAGGTTCTTAGAAAAAATTATTAAAGGTCATGAAAACTTGGTTAGACCTCTGATCTATCAATTTTAAAACCGGTTTGCTGTTCTGAAATTTTGGACAGAGAATTGCTTATTTGGAAATTATAAGCCCAAACCATCCTAAGTATGGGATCTTATCAAAATAACAATCACAGAGGTACTCATATGAGTTATGAACACCCTCCAATTGGTCTCATCCCATTCCAATGGACCATGATTTTATGAAAAATCTTTGATCACAAAGGGTTTAAGGATTCATTGCACCAATATTGAATTAATGTTCATACCTTAAAACCAACTTGATCCATGATCCTACAAAGGACTAGAACCAAGCATGGTTGTGATTATTGGGACAAATTAATGTTATAGGATAATGTTTATAGATTTAACCTTGATGGATTCTTATCATAGATCTCATAGTTGGAGATCTATCAAGAAATCCCTAAGGTCTTACTTATTTCAAATATAGACTATGAAAATCTACATCCAATTCTTCTCTCAAGTACATGATCATGGAAGAATATAGAGTCAACTTATTCTCCTCTCAAGTTAATGGTCCTTGGAGATTAAATGAGACTATGATTTACATAAACCTCTATGGAACATGGAGTGAATTCCATAAGATTCATAGTGAGATCCCCTAGCCATGAGTTAAGACTTGTATCTCACCAACTATGGGTAGATATGACCATGATCAACCTTAGTCTCCATATAAATCATAGGATCATATGGGACTAGAGGATCAAACTCAAGAGGATCCAATGAGATATTAAAGATCTCATGGATCTCAAAAGGAAAATAAAGACAAAGATAAATAGAATCAAAGTTTACTTGAAGAAAACCAAATGAAGATCCCTTCACAAACTAGTTTTATTTTAAACCTAAGGCTCTTATTTAGATCCAACTCAATGAAAGCAAGTAGGAATTCAATCACAATTCTATGTGGTGTGTGATGAAATGAGGTGGGAAGAGAGGTTTTGAAAATGTGTAAAAGTCCTAGATCTATGAATTGTGATTGAATTATATATAATAAGTATAGGGATAAGGATTTAACCTCTAGATCTTCTCAGGATTTGATTGATTTAGAGAGATCCAAGCCTTACAAGCAATACTCTTCTTCTTCTTCCTTGAAGCTTCAAGGTTCTTCAATGGAGATTTGAGGAATTTGGATGAATTGGGTAAGATTTCTATGGGGTCTTGGGGTTTCTCTCTCTATGTTTCTCTAAGAACAAACTCTATCTTCAAAAATCAGCCTCTCTCTTTTAGATTCAAGTCTCTCTCTCAAGATTCAAGTCTCCAACCCCCCCCCCAAAATGAGAGAAAATGGGGCTTTTATAGACTTTCATTATCTTAGGGGCTAAGATAAGGGTAGATAGGTCAATTAGGGATGGTGGGAGCATGGTTTGCATGACCTAGGAGTAGTAAACATGTACACAAAAAAGGGCATCGTTTGGTGCATTCATTTGATCAAAGATTGAAAAAGAATTTTGACTTAAAAATGCAAATTAGCCCAGGCCGGCACTCGATGAGATGAAACGGCACTCTCTGAGTGCCGCGCGGCACTCTCTGAATGCCGCGCGGCACTCTCTGAATGCCGGACGTCATTCAGTGAGTGCCGCAGCGGCATTCACTGACTGCCGTTCGGGCACTTTGAGTGCCGCTGCACAGCAATCTAGCACTATTCACAGCAATTCAGCACCTTAATTTCATTTCATGTCATTTAAGTAAATGTCGTTTAATTTATGTATTTACTTAAAACATTAAATGTAATTAAGGAAATACCCCCCATTTGGATTCAATAAAAATATCTAGAAAATCAAAATCCTTAAGGAAAAAAAGTCAACTCTCCCTCCGAAGGCAAAATTTCGATTTTCTGCACGATTCTTCTTAAAAGCCTTTCAATTTCACCATGGTTCCTTTCATTTAAAAATTCTAAAAAAACATTTCTATCATAAGGGAGACCCAATGAACAATTACCGGGACTTTTCATCTTGAAATTCGAAAATTTTACGATTGACTCCCTTTTGACCCGTTGACTTCTCACAGGGTCAACTGTTGACTTTTTCTTTCAGGGTTCATGCTGAATTACTCTCTTTTTGAAAATGATTTTAAGATGCTTCGAGAACATTGCCGTATTCCTATACGTGTTCAAAACTCATGGTCTACAAGGTGACAAGTAGATGAGAATTTTGGTCTTTTGGCTGAAAATGGTGATTTTGAACCGAGATTCTTCTAGGAAGAGAGTCAGATTGCTTGTAAGAGTCTTGATTTCGTCGAGACATATTCATCATTGATCTCCAGAGGTAAATCCCCCTAAGTTTAATAGTTTGGTCAAATTGGGGTGTCTACAACATCGAGCCAAGGATTGTCCAAGGAAGCATTCCCAGCAAGGAGCTAGTTCTATGGCTTCTAGTGGGTCGAAGCCTAGACAATCCAATGACGGGGGACAAAGGACTGAACAACGTCAAGGAAGAGCCTATTAGATGAACCCAGGAGATATGACTGCTTCAGGGTAGTGGTCTCAGGTATGGCACTTGTATGTTCGCACTTAGCACGCATACTTGTCAACTCGGGATCTACGCATTCATTTGTATCGCATACCTTTGTTGAACATTTGAATGTTAAATCAGCACCGATAGGATATGAATTATCTATTGATGTACTTCTTAGTAAATCGATAATGACGTCTACTATATATAAGAACTGTGAGATCAAACTAGGCGAGATGTTGATGACTGTAGACCTTATATCGATTATGGTGGACCATTTTCGATGTGATACTGAGAATGGATTGGTTTTCACTTAACCAAACCACGATAGACTATGAACTGAAAGAGGTTAATTTTCGATCACCGATACATGGGAACTTTTGTTTCCAAGGGAGTGGGGTTATACCACTGACGTACTTGATTTCAGCTATCTGAGGGATGTCAAGGATTCCTATGTTCAGTGACTGATGTCTTAGCGACCGAATCAAGAGTAGAAAACATTCTAATAGATGCGAGAATACCCAAATGTGTTTCCCGATGACCTACCAGATGTTCTTATTGAGAGAGAGGTTGAGTTCACTATTGAGGTTATGCCAGACTCAAGACCAGTATCGAAAGCACCACATAGAATGGTCCCTGTGGAATTGAATGAAAATTCAACTACAGGAACTACTTTATAGAGGTTTCATTCGACCTAGCATATCGTCGTGGGGCGCTCCAGTGTTATTTGTTAAGAAGAAAGATGGTTCAATGAGAATGTGTGTGAACTACCGAGAGTTGAATAAATTAACTATCAAGAATAAGTATTCATTATCGAGAATTGATGACCTATTTGATCAACTTCGTGGGGCACAAGTATTTTCGAAGATAGATTTGAGATCGGGTTACCATCAATTGAAAGTAAAGGCCGAAGACGTTGAGAAAACTGCTTTTAGAATGTGCTACAAACATTATGAATTCCTAGTCATACCATTTGGAGTTACGAATGCACCAACCGCATTCATGGATCTCATGAATCGAGTCTTCAAGGACTACTTGGACGATTTTGTGATAGTGTTCATCGATGATATTCTTATCTACTCATCGAGTGAGATAGAACACGAGAACCATTTGAGATTGATACTTCAGAGACTGCAGGAAAAGCAATTATTTGGTAAATTCAAGAAGTGTGAATTCTGGTTGTCTAGCATTACTTGTCTTGGTCACGTAATTGACAAGTATAGAGTTTCAGTTGATCCTCACAAGGTAGAGACTGTATCTAATTGGCAGAGGTCGACAACTGTATCCGAGATTCGAAGTTTCTTAGGACTAATAGGGTACTACCGCCATTTTATTGAGAACTTCTCAAAGATTTCTTTACCTATGACAAGGTTGATGAGGAAAGGGATTACATTTGAATGTAATCAAGAATGTGAAGACAATTTTCAAGAGTTGAAGTTAAGGTTGACAAGGACACCTATCTTGACAATACCATCCGGAACTGAGGGGTTTTTGATCTATAGTAATGCTTCACATCAAGGGTTGGGATGTGTGCTTATGCAAGGTGGTAGGGTGATTGCTTATGCATCTAGACAGTTGAAGACTCACGAGGTAAATTATCCAACTTATGATTTAGAATTGGCCGCGGTAATTCATGCTTCGAAGATTTGGAGACATTGTTTGTACGGGGAGAAATGTGAGATCTTCACAGACCATAAGAGTTTGAAATACTTGTTTACACAACGAGACCTGAACATGAGACAGAGAAGATGGTTAGAGCTGATGAAGGATTACGATCTTTCTATTGAATATCATCCGGGGAAGGCTAATGTAGTAGTCGATGCATTAAGCCGGAAGACACCAAGGAACTTAGCCGACAAACTAACTCAACAAGAAGAATTGGTAAAGGAGATAGAACGATAAGAATTGGATATAATTCCAGAGTCTAGTGGTGGCTTAATGATGGTGATCATAGCACACCCAGATATTGTTGATGAGATAAAGAGGGAACAATTTAATGATGTTTACATGTGCAAAATGAGAGACGGGATACCTTTGGAAAAATGACATGGTTTTACCATAGAACAAGGAGTATTGATGCTTGGGAACCGATTGTGTATACCGAACGTGAAAGATTTGAAAGAAAGAAATTTAGGAGAAGCTCATAGTACGAAATATTCAGTGCACCCAAGAGGTAATAAAATGTATAGAAACTTGAGAGAAAACTTCTGGTGGAAGGGTATGAAGCTTGAAGTCGCTAAGTTTGTAACTGAATGTTCGGCATGTCAACAGGTCAAAGCAGAAAGACAAGTACCTGCAGGTTTACTACAACCATTACATGTGTCAGAGTGGAAATGGGATAAGATCATGATGGATTTTGTTTCTGGATTTTCGCGATCGCCTAACAAGAATGACAAGATTTGGGTTATAGTTGACAGGTTGACGAAGTCAGCTCATTTTCTACCAATCAAGACAACCAAACCTTTAAAGTTGGCTGAGTTGTATGTGAAAGAGATTGTGAGACTACATGGGGTTCCAACCGTGATCATATCGGATCGTGATAGTAGTTTTACGTCGAGGTTTTGGAAAAGTTTGCAAAAAGCTATGGGTACGAAGTTAAGTTTCAGTACTGCATTTCATCCTCAGACCTATGGACAGTCAGAGTGTATGATTCAGACGTTAGAGGATATGCTCAGACTTTGTGTTCTAGATTTTGGGAGTGATTGGGAGAAACACTTACCATTGATTGAATTTGCGTATAACAACGGGTTTTAATCGAGTATCGGAATGGTACCATATGAAGCCTTGTAAGGGCGTAAATGTCGATCATCGGTTTGTTGGACCGAGGTTGGAGAAAGAAAGTTACTAGGACTTGAGTTAATACATGTGACTACTAAGAAGGTGAAGTTGATTCAGGAGCGACTTAAGGTAGCTCAGAGCCGTTATAAGAGCTATGTGGACTCTAAACGACGACCGATGAATTTTGAAGTTGGAGATTTTGTATACTTGCGAGTATCGCCTTCGAAATGCATTATACGATTCAGAAAGAGGGGAAAGCTCAATCCGAGATTTATAGGACCTTTTGAGATCCTAGAGAGGGTAAGACCAGTGGCTTACCTATTGGTTTTATCATCAGAAATAGAACATGTGCACAATGTGTTTCATGTATCAATGTTGAGACGTTGTATGACAGATGCGAGTAAGATCATTGTACTTGAGTCGTTACAGATTCAGGAAGACATGACTTATATGGAACAACCGATAGAGATTCTAGATTGAAAAGAGCAAGTCTTGAGAACAAAGATAATTCCAATGGTAAAAGTGCTATGGCTTAGCCATACGGTGGAAGAAGCCACATGGGAAAATGAGGAAGACATGAGGAATGAATATCCATACCTGTTCGACGTATGAGGTATAAGTTTGGGGACAAACTTCCTTTTTGGAGGGGAGAGTTGTCACACCCGTTCCAAAATTTCATAGTATTATCTTGCATGAGTAGAAATTGTAAGTTTATCAATGTTAGTTGATAATGGTGATGAGGTTGACTGTGGTTCAACGGTAAGGTGTCAATGAGGACACGGGAACATGGCATTTCATGTTGCATTAGCATGGTTAAATGACATTTATATGATTTAAATGTTATTTGATATATCTAGTATTCCACAGATAATTTCTAGTAATTTTGATACTGTTAGATATCATTTTGAAAACTGTGGTAAGAACGTGAGCGGTACGTTAAATAAAAAGGTAGGTTGTATAGAGATTCCACATAATTTAGTTTTCAGACATAATTTAGGACCCAAACGAGATTTAGTCGAAAACTTTTGTAAATTTTAATTTTCACCTGTAAAGGCATAAAATGAACGTGTGCGACGTTTCGTGGATTAATTAGAAGTTTGATAAACTCGCGGGGAGGTAAACGCGATTCTCGAAGAGTTCGTCTATAAATAATTGAGGATGAGTTTGCATTATTTGCAAAACTCATATAATATCTTGAGAGAGGAGAGAGAAGAGGAGATTTATTGCCACGGGCTTTGCGACGACGATTGGTGACCTTTCGTCCGTCAGATTTTCACCAAATTCGAGATTTGAACTTGCGGAGGTAAGATCTACGTTTTGATACTACTTAGGCCACGTTTGGCAAATTTTTATAAAAATCTAATTTCTAGACTTTTGGGGAAAACATGTATAAACTTGTAGGAATCATCTCAAATTTGAAATCCGACGTTTAATCGGCCCTCTAGTCGATCCTTCAAAGTTTGAAGAGAATTGCACGAGGTATAAAGTTCTAACTTGTGAAATATAGATAAATACACGTTTTATATTTCGACGACGAAATTGAGATCCGGGCAAAATCCATGTGTTAATTGTAGGCTCGTTAATTATGCAAGCGCTAAATTGTGAAAAACATGTCTAAATTTATGCGAGCACGTTGAGTTGTCTATGTGGGTCAAAGGGGGGTGGGGTCTTATACAAATTCATGTTGGAGTAAGCTTCTCGATGTTTGAGAATTTTAGTAGTGACGGCTACTATGCATTGTTTAAGGCTTGTACTTGCCAGGACACATGGGGATGTAATGGTTGTAGGCTTTGACTAGCTATTGACATCGCGGTTTAAGGCTTTGACTTGCCGCTACCGGATGAAGGCATATTTTTCTCCCAGCCGACTATTTACGTGATTTATGAGATTAAAGCATGTTCTTCATATATTGCATATGTTAGAACTTGTGCACTCAGCATATAGCTGAGCAATGGAGATTTACTCCATTGCAGGTAAGAAGAAAGACAAGAAGAAGCGTGAGGAGTGAGGTCGAGAATCATCGGGGGAATCACCTTGTTCATACTTTTGTTTTAATCCTAAACTTGTATTAAGGATTTGAGAATTGTAAAATACGTTGTAATAGAACCTTGGGAGTTAGTTTATGGTACTGTATTTTGTATTTGAATACCTGTAATGATGTTTTAAATCACTAATGTTTAGTTGTGATTGTGTTGGCGTTGATTTTGGAAAGCTTGAGTTGAGGAATTGTTACAACAGGGCTGCCTAGCAGGGAAGCAGTCGACTGGACCCTAGATCAGTTGACTGAATCCCGTGTGGGTTAGACACTAAAAGTGAATAGTGTCAAGATCAGTCGACTGGACCGCTTTTCAGTCGATTGGACTACTGTACATTTTTGGCTTCTACTTTTATAAGTGGCAAAACCGGTCGACTGGGCCACGTTTCAGTCGACTGGAGAATTGAAGGAAAAAGGATGATTTTATTTCTGCTCAAGGCACAGTAGACTAGACGGAGTCAGTCGACTGAAAATTTTGGACCCCAGTCAACTGGACCCGAGTCACAGTCGACTGGATGGGCTGTTGATTTTTGATATCTCATTGCTTTTGGTTTTCAGTTGACCGGACCCCCGATATAGTTGACTGGACCTCTGTTTCCAAAACTGAATTGTTTCTCCAAGTTTTCCAATTGGGCAAAACTTTTTGCAACTCTGATTTTAAAAGAGTGTACTTATTATTTTTCCACTGCTATTTTACTTTAAAGGAACTGGATAACCCTTGATGGCGTGCCATGTGTCCTATTTCCACGCGTAGTGGGATGGGTCGTGACATATTAGAAAGAGTTCATAGGCTCAAACAACGTTCAATTCTAGTTTAGCCTTAAGAAGTTATGACATTTTGAAGTATGAAGGCCAAAATAGTCATTTTACAAATAGATTCAAACTAAATGGACCCCGCTATTAAATCCAGAACCTTGAATAACTTTTGGGTATGTCACCTTGTGTTATTTAAAGACTTGATTTTTTATTGCCATTTAAAAAAAAAAAAAAAACAAAACGAAATGGTTATCAATCAGACCCTAGCTTACATAAAAGCAGACTTGTTTGAATGGGGAAAAAAGAAGAGAAGGAAAACTCAAGTTTCTCTTGTTTGTTTAACTTTTACTAGGGTAGCGGCCCGTGCGATGTACGTGTCAATCCCTCTTATTAGCTTCTTTGTTTGTGTTTTATTTTTTCCCTCATTTTTAATCTTCTGATCAACGGAGTAAAAATGTAATGAAAGACATTATATTCTGTCGAATTATCTTCATTGACTTTTAAAATGTCAATACTTCTAGATTATTGGTATTTTTTCTCCTTTGAGTTGTGTTTTAGCTTAGTTGTCCTTTTTATTTATTTATTTTTTTTGTAAGCAATTTATTATCTTGTTACTAACTATGTAATAATTAAATAAATTAATGAAACACATTATCTTCTCTGTCAAATTATCTTCCTTCAAGTTTACACTATGATTACTTCTATATTATTGGTATTTTCTCCCCTTTGGATTTTGTTATGGCATTTAAGTGTTGCAACTAATAATACAGGGTTAGGAAAATGAAATATGAGTAAGCCATATTTCCAAAATATGTTTCTACAATACCTTACGTAGTCTCATTTTATGTGTCTATCTTTACGTTTTCAAGCATTGTTTGTTTTCCTTTGAAGAAAGCACTACAATTTTCGTCTCTATATATTCAAAGTGCCTTAATAGATAATATTTCTGAAATAATAGATGATATGTGTGTGTAATAAAAATAAATTTAGAAGCATGTGTGTGCGAAATAAATTTATATCTATGTGTTCAAATAACTAAAAGTTTCATTTGGTATTTTGAAGGATATAAGTTCATTGTTTCTGTGTATCAAAACATTTGAGTATAAGATTTGAATAGTATTGTTTCAATTCAATTTATAGATATTTGTGTGTGTAATATTAACATATGCAATTGTATGAAATCAAATTTTAAAAAATTAAAACACCATACAAAATTGTTAATTATTATGATACAAATTATAACTAAAAGAGCAAAATATGAGCATACAAGGCAATAAAGTTGTTTGTCTGTGTTAATGTTTATGCGATTGTGGTTATTTCCCTTGTATTAGTTCCGTTGACTTTTCTGCAATTTTTCATCTTCTTATCAGATGTGTAATAATTTAATAAATTAATGAAAAAGACATTATCTTCTCTTCAATTACATGGGAATGTGGCTACTTCTGTATTGTTGGTATTTTCCCCCTTGCGATGTCTGGTACATGTCGTATGGGGCCATTTTTGAACTGTAGTGCTTTCTAGATTGTAGCAATTTTAAACCAAGTTATAAGATTTTAGTACTAAAATGTTGTTATCGAAACATGCTTCGCACTTGCCTATCCCCTCTCATTAGCCTCTTTGTATTTTGTTTTTCTCCTCATTTTTAATCTTGATATCACTAGTGTAAAAGTGTAATAAATTAATAAAACACATTGTATTCTCTCGAATTATCTTCATTGACTTTTAAAATGTGAGTAGTTCTATATTATTCAGTTGTGTTATAGCTTCGTTGTCTTTTCTTTTTTGGCAATTTATAATCTTATGAAAGACATTATATTTTCTCGAGTTATCTTCATTGTCTTTTAAAATGTGAGTACTCTACTTCTATATTATTGAGTTGTGTTATAGCTTCGTTGTCCTTTTTTTTTTTGGTCAATTTATAATCTTGTTTCCAATTGTGTAATAATTTAATAAACTAATGGAAAATATTATCTTATGTTGAATTATCTTCCAACCAAAAATTTGTTCATATTTTTATGAGTTAATTTAATCTCCATATAGTCAAAGTTTGGGAAAGGGGAAAAGCCATAGTATGTGTAAAAAAACCCACAATATATTAATCCTAAATTTTGGGACAAAATTTGGCAAAAATGCAAATATTACAAACCAATACATAATTAACCACTATTAATGATTTGAGTAAAGTAGTAGTAAATCCTTTTTAGTGTACAATTGTTCTAATAGACCCCACTACCGTAAATATTTAAACATAGGTCCATTCTTAAAATGTAGACGAAATTGCCCATCCATAACTCGCATGCACATGCAAAACAAACCCTTCCAAAAATATATAAACATTACATGCGTATATATCCTCAACTGCCAAAACCCATAAATCACTCCAACGAGCTCGGTGATTTCAAATTCAAACAAGGAACGTTACCTTTTGAGACATAAATTCTCACAATCTACTTCTTATAAGAGTTTTGAATCAACATTTTGACGGGAGTTTGTGTTTGAGGTTCAACGACGAAGTAGACGACCAAGACGACGACCCTTGCTTTTCAGATCATCGGCTAATGGGAAAAAAGGGTAAGTGTAAATCACAATCACGACACAAAAATTGAGTGGGTTTTTCGATTTCGCGAGTTGGTAGATGTTTTTCCGTATGAAAAACATTTAGACCGACATTTAGTTTGTTTATAAAAGGGTTTTCCATTGTCCATAACTCTTATTTTGAGTCTGCAACTATGAATTTCTTTGGTTATTAACTTTAAAAATTAAACATAACTGTAGCTTATTTTTCATCAACATTTGATTATGGAACTCCTATTTTACATAATTCCAAAAAATGGTTTGAATATGCAGAAACCCCTGTTTATGAACTTGTTTTGAACTCTGAACATAGAAATGTATAAGGCGGAATCATATTCTCGTTTGATTGCTGCGTCCGCTCTGGTAATATAAATACTCACATGGTCCAGGTATTGTGTGAATTCAGTGCATAAATTTGCACTAAGACAAAATTATCTTTTACTTTTTTTGGTGGGTAAAATAGTAATAATGTAGGTGTAGGTTAATGCACTTATTTTGGTAGTATTTAGTTTTTAAATTAAGTGAACAATAGATGAGTCTGCAAACAATGTCAAATGATTTTAGTGCATAATTTTATACTTGTATTCAATGTCGCACCGATAGTGTACAAAATGGGGTTAGACAGTTAATGTTGGATTGTAGACAACATATGGCGGATAAAAATAAATTCTGGAATTAACGCTAGCACACCATATAAACTGGTAGTTTGTTGCATTAGTTTATGCGTGTGTTGATTGAATGCATTCTACTTTTTATCTATACTAACATTGATTGTTCGTCAAATTGCAGCAAGGGCATCAAAATCCCCAAGGAGTAAAAAAAGACGCCGCTACACGCAGATTCTTCAAAACTCTCGAATGATTAGGAAATCTAATCAGTATATGATGACAGTAGATTATGAATGTGGAAAACAAACTGATACATGTTGAGTATAGGCAAAAGGGTACTAAAAGGTCTGTATAATGTAAACGGTTGAAACCAAAAATATATGTTACAAATATATGAACAACCTGCTATAAATAAGGGATTCAAAATCAGTGAACAATTGTGCTCATTACTAGCGGTATATTGGTTTGACCAGTTAATATAAAATTGAATACATGGGTGTGTGATAACAACTTACTCCGGATGTCAACAGCTATTCTGCTGCAAATTTGGCAATTTACAGATCAACTTAAAAATGTGCTAGAAAAAAGGAAATATAACAGAAGATGGAATGATAAGCAACCTGATTGAGTGTGTGTATATGACTCTCTTATTAAATCCTTAACTCCTATAATATAGGGATTTAATGTAGACTTTAATATATGCTAAATAAAAGCAACTATTGCAATTCTATATGTGTACTGATACATGTTGAGTATAGGCAAAAGGGTACTAAAAAGTCTGTGTAATGTAAACAGTTGAAACAAAAGATATACGTTACAAATATATGAACAAACTGCTATAATTAAGGGATTCAAAATCAGTGAACAATTGTACCCATTACTGGCGATATATTGGTTTGACCAGTTCATATAAAATTGATTACATGGGTTTGTGATAACAACTTTAGCTGGATGTCAACAGATATTCTGCTGCAAATTTCGCAGTTTACAGATAAACTTAAAATGTGCTAGAAAAAAGGAAATATAACAGAAGATGGAATGATAAGCAACCTGATTGAGAGTGATTGAGTGTGTGTATATGACTCTCCTATTAAAATCTTAACTCCTCTAATATAGGGATTTAATGTAGACTTTAATATATGCTAAATAAAAGCAACTATTCCAATTCTATATGTTTATATTTTAACGTGTGTATATAGGTCCAGGGGCAAAAATGTACTATTATTCTCATTAATTTGGGGGAATGGATCAATCAGTAAATATTATTGAATTATATGGGTTTGGTATGACTATTAAGTAATGACTGGGTTTGGATTTAAAATGTTGAGTAAATAGGGATTTTTGGGGAGATTACTATAATGATTTTTGTTGAAGTGAATGATAAATATGCTACATAATGTTGATGTAAATGTAATTATACACATTATAATATATAAATATTACAATATTTAAATTCCAAAAAAAATAGATAAATCGTAAATTTGAGGGAAGAAGTCGACCAAAATGTAAATATTACTGACCAATTCGCAAATAGCCATTAAAATAGCCACTTTTGTTGACTTATTTGAATCGAATAATCAATATCCCAAACTTGTTGACCTAAATGTAATTAGACATAATATTGTTGATTGAAACTCATTAGAATATTAAATAAAATTTCACAAGCTGACTTGAGTGTAATATTTCATTTGAAACGACAGAATTACCCCACACAAATCAATATATCATTATAATTAGTATCATGATGTACACATATTTATGGTAGAGTGAATGGGTACTATGGTCTTCAGAAGATGCACAAGGGCAACATAATATTTAACTAACTCAGCCTTTTATTATTATTATTTTTTGCCTCCTTTATAGGTAGTTGATAAGAGAAGAGAAGAGAATGAATTTAAAATAGAAATATATGATTTAGTCCTAGAAATTCAAAGTAGTAAGAATTGATCCATCCCCAATTCGTGGAATAGAAATTAGTCCCCAATTATACCTTTAATCTAGAAATTAGTCATTTTATCCAAATTTGTGTAATTTTTATGGACCAAATTACCCTTATGACAAAATATATAATTATATATATATGTATGTTTAGGTGTGTGGACTGTGGAGTCAGTTATGGTAACCAAAATTTTGGGAGATCATGGATAAGGATTGGATTTTGCTAAAATTCAAGAACTTTCCCTATTGTACTCAACTCGCAAAGATGGAAACCGAAGTTTAAATGCTTCAATATTTTGAGAGATTTACATATTTGTTCGTCATTTCCATTTTTGAGTTTGTGGAGCTTTACAGCTATGGGTTTTGAAGCTGAGAAATTTTGAATTATGCCCATTCATAAAGTGAAAATTTTTGCATTATTCACATATAATGCATGCTTACAAAATTTAAAATTGTCATGTGTTCAGTAATATTCTAATATTCTAAGAAGCCAAAAGATGTATAAAGATTACAAAAGGTATTGTTTTGTCTAAAGAGTTGCTGGTTCTTTCAGTTCTCTTTGGATTGAAGCGTTCGAGCTAATTGTAGTTCTTTATAGCCTTGTGAATTCCCTGTCCTGTTCAGCAACACATGCACCAATCCTGCTGGAGCCTTGAGTATTTGCACCATTATCCCACAAACTATCCACTGAGGCGTGTCTGAATATTTGTGCCATTATCTCACAAACTATCACTCCACTGTCCACAGAAACAGGGACCTGTTGTGTTGAGTGTAAAACATCATCCACTTCAGTGTTGAAGTCTTGAGTATCAACTTCAATCCTCCCTTATGCACATGCGCGGAACCAGGGAACTTTTGGAGTAGATGCTGCTCGTTTTCCTTTTGTTGGTTTTGTTTTTTTATTGCTTGATTGAGCTGCAAATAAAAATGGTCCATCAGACATTTAGTGAGAAATAGATGGTTTTCCCAATTTTTGTTGATCAACAAGTGATAATTCTCCAATTTTTTGTTATTTCATTCCCAACAATGAGCATTTTTTTTTCTGAGAAATTTTCTCATTTTGAATTTTCCAATTAGCATTACAATTAAATTTCTCACTTTATTGATGAAAATTTGATGAAAAATTTCTCACTTCAACTACAACGATCAATAATTTCTCGCTTATATTAGGAGGGAATTACACAATTTATTTATCAAATACAACCACAAGTACAAAAAATTTGATGAGAAATTTCTCACTAGGTGTAAAACGATGAACAATTTCTCACTTATTCCACAAGGAAATAAATCTACACTTTATCTATCAAACACAACCATACACACACAGAATATTTGATGAGAAATTTCTCACTTTGTGGTACAGCGATAAACAATTTCTCACTGATTTTAGAAGGGAAGTCACATTAATAATAATGAGAATTTCAACTTTTTTTAAAAAAAACGAGAATTTTGTAATAAAATTTGTTCAAATGCAATTCATTCACCAGAATGAAGTTTGTGCTCCTTGGATGTCTGATGATAAGTGGATAGCTATGAGAATTTCTCACTCTTTCAAACATTGAAATTTTTACACTTTAAACAGCCATATGTATATCGCCAATCCAAGTGGAAGAAATGAGAATGAGAAATTATTTAATGAGAAATTCGCAATGAAAGACAAGACGAATCATAAAGATTTCACTAATAGAGTTGTGGATTTATCAATTATGAGAGAAACAAGAAGTTCTTACGAATTAGATCAACGTTGGTTTGGAAAAAAAAAACCCTTTCAGAAACCCACTTTTTGTGTGAAAAAATAAGAGATTCTTCAGATTTCTTACCACTTGATTCTCCTTTGCTAGGATGTCTAGCCATTTGCGCCAATTGTAGCTAGAAACAGTGGAGTTAACGCTGATACAAATCCCATTTATTTTCTTCACAAACCCTAGTTCAAGAATGGAAGAAAGATTGTATCTGGAATACAAATGATGAGAAGTTTTGTGAATATATTCACAAACCCTAGAATATGAATGAATTTTCTGGATTTTGGTGCGATCTTTTGTGGTTTGATCTCCTCTCCAGTCCAGCATGAATATATCTGTTGTTGAGTTTTGAACTCCTTGATTCTTGGGATTTGGTGACAGTAGTATATCTTCAAAACTGCTAATATGTAGGAACAGACGGGCGAAAAATTGGCAGAGGGTATTTTCGGGCTAAGGAATTGAGAAGGACTAATTGCTAGTTTTATTTTTAGACTGGACTTATTTCTAGATTGGGTGTATCTAAAGGACTACATATTAACTAACCCAATTTAAAATTAATTTACTCTCTATTAAATAATGGTAAATTGGTAATAAATTAAATTAGGATTAGACATCAAAGATATATGGGTTTGACAATCTCTTTTGTATTAGAAATTTTGGTTTCCTCATCTCTCTCTCTCTCTCTCTCTCTCTCTCTCTCTCTCTCTTTGCTTGGAAACTAGATATCATTAAGAAACTGAGGGGGAAAAAAAAGCAATAGGACAAAAGCAAGGCACAAGTCATCAGCCCCCTTGATTATATTCCTCAAAAACAAAGAGAGAATAATATCAACCGGGATAGATTAAAAAAAAGAACAGTTCATAACCCATCGGGCGAGACTGTGAGCAACAAAATTAGACAATCTAGGTATCTTGGATACAATCTATAAGACCCAAAAGCAGAGGAGAGATCGAATCCTCCTTCCTTCCAGAATTGAGCTCTCGAAAGCCCAATTAGGTGGCCAGCTCCAGTCGATAAGGCTACCTTTCTTCATCTCAATTCAGTGCAAGGCAACCTTTTGTCCCAATTGTAGTCAAATACCTTTAAACCAGTGGTAAGTTGACATTTTTATCCCTCTTATTAATTAATTCCAAAAAAAAAAAAAAACTTGTCAACTTTTTAAAAGTACTAGCTATAAGAGCATCCACTCCGATACTGGTACAATAAACTTAAGTAAAACTTAGCTTACGTTTGTTGTATAGGATGAGGGTGTTTGTAATGGTGTAGTGACCTAACGACACTCCCAAAGTTGTGTTCAGATGAAACAATACCATTTGAAGCAAAAAAAAAAAAAAAGGCCAAATGGCACATACTGCGCCACTTGTGGCATGACACAATGTGTGCCGCTTGTGAGGTGTTTGGAATTGCACGGCTTTATGTATGCTGTTTGGGAAGTGTTTGGAAATAAGACGGCTTTGTAAGTGCCATTTAATCTCTCACGGCATAGTGTGTGCCGTATGACTTGTACAATAGTAAAACTTAAGCGTACACTAACTTTAGGTTTCACTAAATTTCACTCTTTAAGTTTGTTGTATAGCTTACACCATTGTTAACATCCCAATGTTAAATTCACCAAGTTTGTTGTATACTATTGCCCATTGTTGATACTCTAAGAGCATCCACAATGGTGGAAAGTTGTACCACAACTTAGTGTAAATTTAGTTATTTGTCCCATAATGGTGTAGTGTATATCACAACTTAAGGTAAAGTTAAGTTTGGTAAGATAGTAAAACTTAAGTTTGTGGTACCGCTAAGTTTCAATATCGTACGGGGAAATGGTTTTCTATACACTGTTTGGAAGTCAAACAATTTTTTAGAACACTGTTTTGGAGTCAAACGATGTAAAGGAAACCGGTTGATGATTTATTTATATTTTCTTTTGTTCTAACGGTTTACAATGTACTGTTTGGACCCCAAAATGGTTTAATATGCACCGTTTTGTTCCTCTACCATTGTGCATAGCTACTTGCCATACCACAATTTGGCTTAAGTTTAAGGTAGCTTTGCCTCCACTATTGCGGATGCTCTAACTAAATGCCCATAGACTTTCAAAGAAATGTCAGCCCTATGATCAATTTTATTTTTAATATTAAGAAAAATACATAATTACCACCCACGTTCACCAGTATCTGTTTTTAACCGTTATTTATCGAATAGCTACACTTTTGTACCCAACACAAATTTTTTCTCACTTTAGGCCAATCCTTCTTTAAAACAATTATATTAATAATAAGTGTTATTAACATTATTAAGCATTCATTATTATTCATTAATCAATAGTTGTATTAACTTAATTCAATAAACCAAGTATCCAATAGAATGAAGTTTTAGTTGTATGTTATTAATAAATAATAAGAGTAAAGTTGCCTTTTCAACTTCAACAATGCTAGGGCGACAAACACTTTCTACAAACATACTCTATTTCTCTCTTTAGTGGTACTGTGGGGTCCATTGAAATTATTTGGACCCCACAGTGCTATCTAGGAGAGAGATAGTTTATATTTGTAAGTATTTGTAGAAAGTGTTTGTCACCCAAATCTTACTCTTTCAACTTTTACAACACATCATCCAAATACTACAACTATCACAATCTATTATTATCACAATCTATTTTGATAAAAGCAATCGCAATCACAAAAGCATAAACTACCCCAAACACGAAAAAATAATTCATGCTATGGTTAAGTTTAATGAAATGGTATCACAAGCTAATAGGAAGTCTTAATGGATCTATCTATCCCCTATTTTCAGGAAATCCCTTCTCCAACTCATTCCAACTCTGTAAAAGTTTGGAATCTTTGAAAGAGAATAATAGTGACGTGGTATCCCGTTTCATTCTATACTTACTATCCCAAACACGCTCTAAGTATGGGTGTAACAAAATCGACTAGCCCGATCGGACCGATCAATTTTTTAAAAACTTAATGCAGTGTAAAAAATCGAACTAAACAAAAAATTTACACTAAACTAAGTCGAACCAAAACCGATTGGTTTGACCAAAAATTGTACCGAATCGAGCCTTTTTCACCCCTAGTTTTAAAAACTCCATTAAATATATATATATATATATATATAAGTATGTAATGAGCTTCATGCCCATTTCAGTTTTTAAACAGTTTTATGGCTGCTCCGTTTAAGCAGCACCACCCTAGTTCTTCTTCTTCTTTTTCTTTGGTAGTAGTAGTAGGGAGAGCGGATAGAGAAAATGGAGTTTAAGAAGAGGAAGGCGGCCATGGTAGCATCAATGAACTCACCAAACAATGGCGTGGTATCCCATTTCATTCTATATTTAGTACCCCAAACAGGCTCTAAGTAGGGGTGTAACAAAATCGGCCGGACCGATTGATTTTTTAAAAACTTTAATGCATAATCGAACTGAATTTTTTTTTTTGTACTTTAAAATTGATTGATTTGATTAAAAATTGTACCGAATTGAACCGTTTTCACTCATAGGTCTAAAAAGTCCTTTAAATATATATATATATATATATATACGGTCCGGCTCAATAGTGAACCGGGTAAGTGAACAACCCGGTGAACATGGGTATGACCCGGATCTTTTGAAGTTGGGTTATCAAAATTTTGGACGGGTAAGTGTGGGTGCCGGCATTTGGGCCCACTTTTAAAACTTTTTTTAAATTCAAATACGAGTCGCCACTTAATTTTTTTTAGAAAAATTAAGAAACCATTTTTAAAAGCAACTGATCTTTTGCGAAACCAGAAATTCTAGGTCCGGGGATTATGGAATGAAAGAGGAAGGAGCCCGGTGGACTAAAACACCCCCTTTCATCCTATCTCGTGATAGGCCTCTACTCATCATCCTTTTTAATCGAATTATTAATCTAAGTATGCCCTCAACTAATACATATAAATAATACATTACACAAGCATGTTGAAAAGGGTGCAAAATTGCTAACGATAAAATATCATTCATAAGCCACATAATTCAAGTAGCAAGCAAAATGATGTACAAGTAGGGAACTAGAGTACTTACTCGGGATCTAGCCGCGATTGGGAAACGTGCAATGCATACAAAGAATAGAAATCCTTGGAAAAATGTCTCTAATCACATATACACATAAAGCCAGACTTAAGCTAAGGTGTCGCGCATGGAGTCGAAAATTAATAAAATCAACAAATGAAATAAACTAGAGAAGAGATGAGAAGTCATACCTCCAAAGCGCTACAAAACGAAGGTTAGTCCATATGCTTCACATAATAATATGACATCAAATAATCAATCCTAAATCTCTAACTTAGATCTATCAAGCATGGAAAGAATTGACAAAACTATGAATTCCTATTGATTAGTTGGAGCCATAGCATCTCTATAGATATACAAGCCTCAACTAGGAGCCAATGTAATGTCCATATAGGGGTTCTATAATTCCAACATGATCATAAGGAATCCGTGTTTATGCTCAATTAGGTTCAACTAAGTCCAACTTTATCCAAAAACTAGTTCTAATCATAAGCATCAACATACATGAATGAATGAATGATCATGAACAAGAATGAGCTATGAATTTGTTCACTAATTTGGACCACTTAGCCTCTGGATTTAAGTTAAATTACCATTTTTCAAAACATGATTTGGGTCCCAAGACATTAAGAAACCATTTAAGTTAAAATCAACGAGACTAGACAAAAACAGTGACTGTTTTTCCTAAATTACAGAGAGTAGACCAGATTTTAAAAGGTATAAAAACCATACTTCCAATGGTTGGATCTTAGTGATTTTTGGATATGATATGCCTTTGTGAGTCTAGTTTCTAACCCAAAAAGAAAATCAAGGTTTGAACAGTTAGATCTCTAGGAATATGGAAAAAACTAGACATCACTCAGGAATCTACAACTCTCTGTCCAGAGATCTTGTACGATTTTCTAAAAATAGTAAAAAAATGAGAAACACTTAGATCTTTTTAGGGTATCTTCCTAACAAATTAAGGTACTTAGAAATAATTATTAGAGACCCGGGAAATTCTATTAAGGTTCTGATTTATTAATTTTAAAATGGACTTACTGTTCTGAAATTTTGGACAGAGAGTTGCTTGTTTTGAAATCATAAGACCAAACCATCTTAGGCATGGAATTTCATAAAAAAAAAAAAAAAAAAATCACAGAGGTACTTAAATGGGTTATGAACACCCTCCAATTGGTCTCATCCAATTCCAATGAATCATGACTCTATAAAAAATCTTTGATCACAATTGGTTTGTGGATTCACTGCACTTTTGTTAAATTGATGTTCATATTTCGAATCAAACTTGATCCATGATTCTAGAGAGAACTAGGATCATGTATGGTTATGATCATTAGAGTAAATAATGAAACATGAAGAGATTCATAGATTTAGCCTTAATGGATTTCCATCATAGGTCTCATAACAAGAGAATCCTAAGGCCTTACTTGATCTTATGAATTTTGAATATAAATTATGAAAATCTACATCTAATTCCTCTCTCAAACATATGATCCTTGAGGAATATAGATCCATGAAACCTTATGCTCCTCTCAAATTAATGGTCCTTGGAGACTAAATAAGACCCAAAAATCATATGAATCTTCATAAGGTATAGAAATAACTCTATGAGATTCAATTTAGAGGACCTAAGTCATAAATTAAGACTTAATCCCATCAAACAAGACATGGATATAACAATGACCCACTTTAATCTCCATATAAGCCATAAGACCATAGGAGACTAATGGATCAACCTAAAGAGGATCCAATGAGATATTAAAGATCTCATGGTTTTTCAAGAGGAAATGAAGACAAGGAGAAGTAAAGTCAAAGTTTACATGAAACCCAAATAAAAAATGCTTTCATAACTTGTTTTTGTTTTAAAATCCAAGGCTATTTCTAGATCCAAACTAATGAAGACAACTTATGAAACTTCAATTACAAACTCTATGTGGTGTGTAATGAAATGAGGTAGGAAAAGAGGCTTTTAAAATGTGTAAATGTCCTAGATCTATGAGTTTGTGATTGAATTATATATAATAAGTATAGGAATAAGGATTTAACCTCTAGATCTTATCAGGATTTGATTGATTTGGAGAGATCCAATCCTTACAAGCAATGCTCTTCTTCTTCTTCTTCCTTGAAGCTTCAAGGTTCTTCAATGGAGAATTGAGGAATTGGGTGAATTGGGTAGGATTTCTATGGGGTTTTTGGGTATCTCTCTCTCTATTTCTCTAAGAACAAACTCAATCTTCAAAATTCAGCTTCTCCCTTGAAGATTCAAGTCTCATTCATCTAGATTCAAGTCTCTCTCTCTAAATTGAAGTCTCCAACTCAAGATTCAAGTCTCCAATCTCTCAAAATGAGAGAAAATGGGGTTTTTATAGACTTGCATTATCTTAGGGGCTAAGATAAGGGTAGATAGGTCAATTAGGGATGGTGGGGGCATGGTTTGCATGACCTAGGAGTAGTAAACACGTACACAAAAATGGCATCGTTTGGTGCATTCATTTGATCAAAGATTGAAAAAGATTTTTGGCTTAAAAATGCAAACCAGCCCAGGCCGGCACTCAATGAAGATGGAACGGAACTCGCTGAGTGCCGCGCGGCACTCTCTGTGCAGCGGCACTCAAAGTGCCCGAACGGCAGTCAGTGAATGCCGCCGCGGCACTCACTCTCTGTGCAGCGGCACTCAAAGTGCCCGAACGGCAGTCAGTGAATGCCGCCGCGGCACTCACTGAGTGCCGCGGCGGCATTCACTGACTGCCGTTCGGGCACTTTGAGTGCCGCTGCACAGCAGTTCAGCACTATTCACAGCAATTCAGCACCTTAATTTCATTTCATGTCATTTAATTTATGTATTTAATTTATGGTCGTTTAATTTATGTATTTAATTTATGTATTTACTTATAATTTATGTATTTAATTTATGTTCATTTAATTTATGTATTTATTTTAGATATTTAATTTATGGTCGTTTAATTTATGTATTTAATTTATTATTTACTTATAATTTATGTATTTAATTTATGTTCATTTAATTTATGTATTTATTTTAGACATTAAATGTAATTAAGGAAATACCCCCCATTTGGATTCAATAAAAATATCTAAAAAATCAAAATCCTTAAAGAAAAAAAGTCAACTCTTCCTCCGAAGGCAAATTTTCAATTTTCTGCACAATTCTTCTTAAAGACCTTTCGATTTCTCCATGTTCCCTTTCATTTAAAAATTCTTAAAAATCATTTCTAGCATAAGGGAGACCCAACAAACAATTACCGGGATTTTTCATCTTGACATTCGAAAATTTTACGATTGACTCCCTTTTTGGACCTGTTGACTTTTCACTGGGTCAACTGTTGACTTTTTCTTTCGGGGTTCATGCTGAATTCCTCTCCTTTTGAAAATGGTTTTAAGATGTTCCGAGAACATTGCCGTGTTCCTGTACGTGTTCAAAACTCATGGTCTACAAGGTGACTGGTAGATGAGAATTTTGGTTTTTTGGCTGAAAAGGGTGATTTCGAACCGAGATTCTTCTAGGAAGAGAGTCAGATTGCTTGTAAGAGTCTTAATTCCGTCGAAACATATTCATCATTGATCTCCAGAGGTAAATCCCCCTAAGTTTAATAGTTCGGTCAAATTGGGGTGTCTACAGTAAGTGAAATGTTAGGGCTGAAATCTTAAAAAAAAAATTGGGGGCTCTCTCAGACTCTCACTCTCCTTCTCTCACTCTCGCCCTCTCACTGTGCTCTCTTTCTCGAGAGAAACCTCACTGCGTCGCCGACCCATGTCACAGCTTCGGCGTCGGAGCCTCCTGGTAAGCTTCATCTCTCACTCTCTCGAGAGTATTCCTCTCTCGCTCTCTCGAGATCTCTCAACTAACACCATCCCCATTTTGTACTATTGTGCCATAGCTGAATCACTGTGCCCAGGTCACCGTAGTTCGCTGCTCCGGCGTCTTCCAGGTAACGTCTCTCTCTGTCTCTCACTCTATCTCTCTTCGTTAACCTGATTTGCCAATTAACTTTTGCAAATTTCATAATCATTTGCTGATGTTACATGATTGACTTGCAATTGAGTTACATCTATTTTTAGTGCAAAACACACATGTCAGGCACATATGTGATTTACTTAGAGATCGTTTGGATAATAGATTATTTGGGACTAGGGGTGTCATTCGGCCGGAACGGAACAGAATAGGCTATTTCGGAAAAAATTCCGAAATTTTCGGAATCAACTTATGCTTGCCGAATTCCATTCCGAAATTTCGGAATTCTGAAAATCATTTCCGATTCTGAATTTTAGGAATTTTCGGAATTTTTCGGAATCGGAAATTTTCGGATATTTTCGGAAATTTTCGGAATATTTCAGAATTTTCGGAATTTTCCAACCACTGACTACACAATAAAATAAATCCACACAACTATTACAAATTTACAACATAAAAATACAACAAACACTTTTTTTTTTTTAAAAAAAGCAACAACTTTCACTTAAAAGTTAAAACATATTAATTCCATAATATCAACACCTAAAAAAATATCAAACATGGTTACATAGCAATTCAAGTATCCATCAAGGATTCAAGATTCAAAAACACATTACATCCATAAATGCGCCACCTAATAAAATATCAAACATAGCAATTGAAGCATCCATCAAAACGACATTAAATTCAAATACAAAATAGTTTAAACTTAAAACACAACTTTAGACTAATTCCAAAGATAACAAGAGAAATCATTTCATTGAATTAGCAGAAAGCCCTCAAGGAAGCAATGCACTCCCAACCGATAAAGGTCCAAGCTCTTGTGTTATAGCTACAATGAAGAAAAGCACATTAATGTATGATGTATCTAATAAAAATTTCCATTAAAAAAATGAAAGGAGAAGATTAAATACAACATACCTTTTTCGATTTCCTCAAGTTCCTCGAGCTTTTCTTCAACGCCAACCGATGGCATAGGACTTCGTAACCAATCTTGGGTGCATACCAAACACTCCACAATGTTAGGTGTCAAGGAACTTCGGAATTGATCAAGTACTCGACCCGCAGTACTGAAAGCACACTCGGAAGCAACCGATGTAATAGGAATTGACAAAATGTCACGTGCCATGATTGCAAGTGCACGATATGTTGCAAGCTTACCTTTCCACCATGCCAAAACATCAAAGTGAGGATCTTCCTCCTCTATCCCTTCCCCCAAGTACTTCTCCAAATCATTCATGGCATCGAATTGGTCCTTCCTCTTTAAGTCGGCCCTAAACTTATCCTTCTTTAAAGAACGTTTAATACTATTGTCAACTCCATCGCTATGAACTCCATCATATTTAGATGAAATATCTACAAAAGCTGTAGCTTTCTCCTTATACTTGAGATAAAGGCGTGACATGGATTTTCTCACATTATCCAAAAAATTTGCAAGTTTTCTTTTTTTTTTTTGTCTCTTCAGAAAGCATAGGATCATAACTCAAAATATCATTATACCAATATGCCACATAATCAATCTTATAACGTGGATCTAGTACTATTGACATAATCAAAATTCCGTTAAGAGACTCTATGTGACAATACTTATCAAATTTTGAATTCATTTTGGTGGCCATGGCACGACGGCAATCATCATCACTATCCCAATCACGCATTAAAAGTTCTTTGGTTTGTGCTACCTCATCAAAGTAAGTGTTAGAAGTCACATAATGGGAACCCGAAATGCGTTTTGTAAGAAGATAAAAGTCTTCTAAAAAAGAATGCAAAATTTTTAACTTATTCCAATCAATATCTTCCATCGTACCCAACCCTTCACACGCTCTTTTATAGCTAGGATCTTGCTCCTCTAACCTATCAAACGCTTTCTCAAACTCCATTGCCGCATCTATCATTAGGTAGGTTGAATTCCATCTAGTTTTTACATCTAAGCACACAACCCGTCTAGTAATTATACCCTCCTCTAATGCGCATTTTTTAAACAATTGCAAACGTGATGGACTACTCCTCACATATTTGACACTTCGACGTAAGCGCTTGATAGTTGTTTTAACCTCATCAAGTCCATCCCTCACAATAAGGTTTATGATGTGTGCAAAACATCTCACATGAAAAAACTCACCTCCAAACAATAACATGTTTCTTTTGTTCAATCTTCTCTTTAGGTCTACTACACAAGTGTCATTACTCTTAGCATTGTCAAGGGTAATAGTCATGACATGTTCTATACCCCACTCCAATAGACATTCTTCAACGGCCTTCGCAATTGCCTCACCCATGTGTGGATGTGGAAGAACCCGAAAGTTAATAATTTTCTTTTGTGGTCTCCAATCTTTGTCAACAAAGTGAGCAGTAAGTACTATATAACCAAGATTTTGAACGGAAGTCCACATATAGGTTGTGATGCATACACATGTGGAAGTGTCCTTCAAATAGTCTTTCAATTTAATCTTTTCCTCGTGAAACATTTGCAAGCAATCTTTAGTAACTATAATTCTACCCAACACATGAAACTTAGGTTGCATTTCTTGGCAAAACAACCTAAAACCCTCCTTTTCTACGACACTAAATGGAAGTTCGCAGAGAATTATCATTTTTGCTAAAGCCTTGCGACATTTATCTTGGTCAAATTTCCAATTACAAACTTGATTTGCCATTAAAGAAATTAAGGATTGTGATTTATCCTCTTGGTCACGAGGAAATTTTTTACAACACTTGGTATGAGTCCACAATTTGTTAGTTCCAGATGCAGACGGTGCATTTATTTTTGCATTGCAAAAGACACATTCAGCTGTTCCTTTATACTTGCCACTTTCTTCATCTAAAAGCCTTGTAAAATAATTCCATACCTCAGATTTCCCGTGGTTTCCGGCTAGACCTGATTTTTGACCCGTCTTTTGCCTCTTTTGATTAACTTCCATGCTAGCAGTAGGAGCAGCACTTTCAGCCATGTCTGACATAAAATCAAGGGCCTGAAATTTTTTTTAAAAAATAGTATAAATGTGTTATACACTAAAAGGGCAAACATAAAAAATTAGAACGAGGCTTGTGATCTAATTCTACACTCATAAACTTTCCCTATTTTCACAAATTGAACGAGGCTTCTGATTTCCTTTATGAATTGGTGGATTGTGGGGTTACTCCAAATATTGTGAACTACAACATTCTAATTGATAGTGCTTGCAAGTTAGGTTTGACAAGGGAAGCTTACAAGATTGTGGAAAAAATGAGAAAAAATGGGCTCACTCCAGATGCTGTGACTTTGCGGATTCTTGACAAATTGCATGGCAATGTGAGAGGAAGCAAGTCTGTGCCGGGGGTTTCATCATCACAATCCAGACAGAGTTTGCCGGAGTTGAGGGGGTAGGAAATTTGGTGTGAACATAATTAAAGCAAGTTTGGATCGAAAAAAGTGAAATCATGAAAGAAAATAAATGTCCAGATTATGAGGAATTTAACGAATCCATAAACTGGAACTTAATTCCTAATGTGAAGGGGATGAGCTTCATCCTACAGAAGATTTTCAGAAGTGAATCAACTGATAGAAGAGTATCAGAAGTGGGTGGGTTACAAATTTGCACTTGAAATAAGGCTGACCTCTGTAATCTAATTCCATAAACAAACACACAAATGTTAAAGAAAAAAAAATCAAAGAACAAGATGAAATGGAAGTTCTGAAAATTTCCATAACAATTTAGCACAACCCAGTGACTCATGGACATCAATCGGGTGCTTGATATGGAGAAAAGGAAGACGATGGGTTGATCTTTGGGTAGTGTAAATTAAATAGAGACTTTGATATAGGAGTTAAATACAAGAGTTCAGGAAGCTGAAGAAATCTCTTCCTAATATACCATAAGATCGGAGATCAAAGTAGGTAACACTGAAAGTTGTAATCTAATTCTACACTCATAAACTTCCCCTATTCTCATAATATTTTCCCTTGTTTTTCTAATGTGAAAAACAAAAGAGTATAAAGAGTACCTGATAAAAGAGAAGGGTTGGGGCTGGCTGGATCGGCGTCGCAGTGAGAGGGAGAGAAGAGATGAGGGTTGGGGCTGGCTGGATCGGCGTCGCAGTGAAAGGGACAGAACAGATGAGGGTTGGGGCTGGCTGGATCGGTGTCGCAGTGAGAGGGAGAGAAGAGAGGAGGGTCGGGGAAGGTGGGCGGTGCACAGAGGGAGAGAAGAGATTAGGTTTTTGATTTGCTTCAAGTTTGAAATGAGTCAAATGACCTAATGGCCAATATGCTGATGTCAAGGGCCTCAAGGCCTTTACTAAATTTTTAAAATTTATCACTTAACCTTACTACTTTTCAAAATTAGAAAAATAACTTAGTTAATATTTTTTAACACCCCTATTATATGTATTACATATTACATTGTATAATATAAGAACTCGGAATATTATCATAATATTTTTGAAAATTCTAATTCGGAATTCTTTCGGAATATATTCGGAATTTTCGGATCGGAATTTCGGAATTTTCGGAATTCTAAAAACAATTCCGATTCCGTTCCAATTTTTTTCGGAATTATCGGAATTCGGAAAACAAATTTTGCTTCCAAAATTGGAATTTTTCGGCTCGGAATCGGTCGGAATCGGAAATTCTGTTCCAAATGACACCCCTATTTGGGACCAAACAACCACTTTTTGGATTTTTGAGAGATTTCAGTCCCTTTGACATGAACTTTTTGACAGCTTTTTCAACAATCAAATCAACGTTAAAGCTGAAAAACAATTTAAATTAGAAGCAGCAATTTGCTGCTGTTTGGTGGAATATCTGTTGAAGAAAAATATAACCAAATTGTTAGGTCCTGCCTTCTAAAGCTAGCCAAATTGTTAAGCAAAGACTATTGAATTTTTTTTATTTTTTTATTTTTTATACTCCGTATTCATTATCTTTTCTTTTTTTTGGGTAAGGTTATATTCATTGTCTTTGCCTTAAGGCAGTGTTGGGCTTGCCTAAATTGGAGAATCTGTTGTTGCTTCTTTCTAATATGTGATGTAATAATGTCTAAATTTACCCAACTCATGACATAACCCACCATCTTCATTTCATTATTGAGGAATCAGATCAACTGTGGAGAAACAACTTTAGTCTCCAGCATATTATGTATGTTCAACTTGTTCATGTCACAATATCATTTTCCAATTTTGGTTAAGATAAGCTTCTGTTTAAGTTAGGTGTTCCCTAAGTTTGCTCATAAATTCATAATGAAGTTTGAGTGTAGAACTTTGACTAGCTTCAGGAACCTCATTTAAGCCCAAAACAAAATATTTCAGGCTCAATGGTGATGTTTCGATCTATTCCAACCTACTAATGATCCTACTTATAGATTTTCTACTCTTTATCACTTGGGGTGGGTAAATCTATTTGCATATTGTTTGCATAGTACCATTTATCTCAAAAAACTTAAAATGTGAACACTTGAACATTTCATACAAGCGAAGCCTGTTGTCCACGAAGGTTGATCTCTTAACTGGATTTGGAAAGGCATACCTTTACTATTCGAAGACAATGGATTGGTTCTCTTACAGTTCAATTCCAGGTGAAAAAGAGTCCGCAGTAACCAATAGATAGTTCCACATTGTTTTAAGAAACATAAAAATCCATGTATCTATTCCAAACCCTTTGATTTGTGTCCCTATAGATGTATCGTAAGAAAATATAAAGTTTGTCTCTGCATGTTAGATTTGTTGCAACCCGTAACAAGTGAAAAAACAAGGGGGACGAGCACGAAGATGGGTGAAGACGAAGGGACATTGAAGAGCTACTGCAATGGAGAGGGAAGGTTTTGTGTCAATGGAAACTGAAAGTTGCAATTCAAGCAAAGGGAATAGGACGATGTGTAGATGTTGTTCAATAGCACCGATGTGGACATCATGGAGCTTAAAGAACCCAGTGTTGGTAGAAGTGCTAAGTCTAAGAAAATGTATTTGGCGTAGTGCATGGTCAATGTTGTTGGTGTATATTGTAATGAACTTTCTGAGAATGGATGTTGGGAGTTTTCTTATAAAGTGGGCTTATTTAGACATCCTCAATCATTTGTTATTGATATTTGTGTTTGGATTCTTGATTTTGTAATGTTTATATACTGCACAAATTTTTGGTAAAACTGTACAAAAGATAACACACAAACTGCACATTTTTTGCTAAAACTGCACAAAAGATAACACACAAACTGCACATTTTTTGCTAAAACTGCACAACAGATAGCACACAAACTGCACAGTTTTTTACTCAAACTGCACAAAAAACAGCACACAAACTGCACAAAATTTTGGTAATACTGCACAAAAAATAGCACACAAACTACACAGCTTTTTGACAAACTGCACAAAATTACTGCACAAACACAGCACAATTTTTGCACAACCACATCACAAATCCTGCACACAATTACTGCACAAACACAGCACAACTTATGCACAACCACAACACAAATTCTGCACAAAATAGTGTAAAATCATTCCATAATAGAAACATAACACATGGTCACCCAATGAAACCATTACATATTAAAAGTCATGATCCACATATCCCTCTGCTGATTATATAAATCTTTTTGTGTACATCCAATGTTTTCAAACCCTCCAGCTTGGACTCCGAGAAAACTGAATTGCTAATGTGAGGGTATGTTCACAAGTCCAAGTTGTTGCGTTAAACTCTTTTGGGCACTCAAAACGGATCGGTGAGATCTCAAAAGATGTTTCTTTGAAGGGGTTGCCAATGGGTGACAAAAGCCCTCATAAAATTGTGTCACTATATATACCCCACAGTTGGATCTCACCACAACTATCTTTGCTTTACAACCTTCTTTCACCGTTCCCCGACGCCTTTGCTTGCAATATCCGCAAATGTATAGATGGTGATACATGCAAATGTAAATTAATGTAAATTAATATGTGTATATACATGCAAATGTATAGATGGTAATGAAGGGCCCTTCTTTGCAGATGGTGATGGGAAGCCATAATGAAACCCAATTGCCTGTACTGGGAAAGTGTTTAGGATTTCAAACAATTGGACGAAAATGGGGCCCTTCAATTGCTTACTGAAATGAGAAATTTAGGGAAAGGCATGTGCTAATTGTGTTGCCTCTAATTGTGCTGCCTGGATGGATATCGGAAAATTATATATATATATATATACAGTCCGGCTCAAGGGAGATAACTTGGGAGAGTAAGAGATGGAGGTTGCTTGGAGGAGGGGGCGCCAGAGCTGTGACGTGGGAAGGGAGAGTGAACCCGGCAATAACCTAGTGCGAAGTGAGGTCTCTCTCTCTCACCCTTCCCCTCGGCTCCAACCCTTCCCACCACCACAGCGACGCCTCCGCCGAACCACCACCACCACCCTCCCACTGTCTCTCGGCAATATCTTTCTCCAAAGCCCTCTCTCTCTCTTTATCTCTCTCTCTCTCCATCTCTCTATTTTCAGGTATGATTCAAAAGCCCTAACCTTTTTTTTTTTATGATTTCTTTTTCTTCTAACACAAAATTGATCAATTTCAGAGGTATACGATGCTGCAAAAGTATCAATTTCAGAGGTTTTAACACAAAGCATGTTCTATATCCAAGGGTTTCAGACTTTCAATTACTGCAAGGTACACGATGCTAATTCTCATCTATGGTCTGGGTGAAATTTTGATTTAATCAATTTCTTTGTATAACTAATCTATCATACATTGTCTGATTCACTTCCACGGTTCCGCCTTTTAATGTCTTCATTCTTTGGTACCAAATGAATTGAGTAAATATATCTCTCTACCTCTCTATAGTTAATAAAGTAAGAATTATTGATTCAACTAAGTTGATTTGAATATCACTCATTTGGGTTAGTGATCTAATCACTAGCCGACTTTTTGAATTTGCAGCTTAAAACCATTTGTTGTTCAAGTGAAAGGACATAGCTTTAACAACTTCTTGGCCAGGTAGTTTAGGAAATGAATTGCACCTAAAAATTGATATCTTGGCCAGGTAGCTTAGGAATATCATTTGATCTGAAAATTGATATTTTAAACCCCTTTTGTTCTCTTAATTTTGTAGTTCCTATGATATTTTAAACCCCTTTTGAGTTCGACTTTGAAGAAATAAGAAAATTGTTGGTAAATCTCCTGTGAACAATGTGTGCATGTAACTATCTATATAAGTGGAGAGTATTTTTCACAACCCAAAAAACTTCTCACTTGGTGTATAGTTCAGCAAAAACACTGGTGGGTCATTAACTGTCAGAGCATATATTAGAAGAGGTAACATGTTCTCTGTGTGTGTGTGTGTGTGTGTGTGTGTGTGTGTGTGTTTTGCATAAAGATTTCATGTCATGTCTTATGGTTTGTTTATACGTTTTATTTCTTTTTTAGTTCTCTAATTTCAAAATTATTGTGGAGGTCTCTGGTAATAATGGATTTTTTAACCTTACTTTTTCCTTAATTGGGCGTGGCTTCTTGGAATTGCACAAGCTTGGAATTGCAGCATTACGTCTTATTTTCCATAGTTTTTGGCGCCATAGTGAATGTCCATTATCAAAAGCAAAGCACTGCATATCACTTTACTGTCTCACTAAGCTTTTGAGTGTTTGATCATGACTTCCTTATTTTTTGTGAAATAGGCCAATAGCGAATGCATTGTTGTCTTTAGTATTCCCAATTGAAGTGCATAATTCCATTGCATGTTTAGGATTAATTAAGCAGAAACTATGATTCAGGAAGTAGTTTGCATACAAAACATGAATTAAAAGCTTGCATTTACATGGAAACTGAAGTTGGATCATGTGGAAACTTGAAGGCTATTTGATTTAGGTTCAACTCAGGAGTATGCAAGGAATTTCAGTGAAGTGCAACTCTTCACTTGCAGATGGTTGCCTTTTTAGGCCAAAAATGGAAATAGAGAGGTAAAAAGTCCTTTTTGTGGAATCGGATGGGCTAACCTTGGAGCAAGTTTTTTTAACATAAAAAATGGTTTAAATGGTTGGGTATTTCTCATACATCATTTTCTTAATGAAAAAGAAAAAAAAAAAGTTGCAGTGTCACAATTTGAATTATGTTCTTTTTTTTGTTTCAGCAGGTTGGGGAATACCAACTACCAAGGTGCATACAGGGTTCAACTTGCTTAATTAGGTAAACATATAGTGCGCTCTCTCTCTCTCTCTCTCTCTCTCTCTCTCTCTCTCTCTCTCTTACCTAATAAAAATATTTACTTGCTTTTGTAGCTGATTTTGAAAGTTGTAGATAGTCATACTAGAATGTCCTTAACATTATATTTGTATGATTGGGTTTTCTTGGACTTTCATGCTAGACTGTTATTATGAAATTCTAAAATTATTCATTTATGGAACAATCAGCATGGTTACATCCGTTTGGCATCGTTGTTTCTATTAGGATTTTGTGAAAGTGTATAAAGTCATGATTTTTCATTAAAATTTGCCAAAAAATGAGGCAATTGTTACAATTGGTATTTGGATTTTGGTCTAGATTAGAAGCAATGACCCAACTGAGGAAATTTACTTCGTTAGGAATTTTTGGTGATGAATTGATGAGCTGTTACCAAATTTTTTAAAGCTTGGATAGGAAACTAATTGTGTAAACATTTTTTTTTCCTTTTTTATTAAATCCAGTAGTGCCTTTGGACTCATTGTAGAGCCTGTTGGGTAAGTATTCTTCCTATTTTTCCTGTTTCTTTCTCTATGTAAACACAAAATTCTAGAAAATTGTCACGCCCCGGAGTAGCAAAATAGGGAAAAATAAATTTCCATTTTTGGACCCCGAAAGTACGTGTCAAGTGAAGTCACATGATTTTCCACACAAAAACTTAAACATTTAAAACATAATCCAATACATCTGGAAATGAAGATATAACCTTACTAAGTTCAAATAGTCAGAACATAAAGTTACTAACTATAAAATCAGAGTTCTAAGTCATCATAATAAAATGGCAAGAATGTCAAGTCTTAACATAATACAAAACATAAATAGGACTATGACATAGCCAAATCATCAACTAGCATAGCCATAGAAATCATCCTGAGGGTCGGCAGCTGACACGACTGGAAATGTGTTCTCTGAAGAGTACGTCCAAGTGTAGACGGTCGCGTCACGTTAAAACCGGTAAGACCGGGTCGAATCCCAAAGGAAGGAAGATAAAGGCAGAAAACTCTAGATTGCATCCTAAAGTGAAATAAAAGATGATTTCTTTTGAAAGAGGATCTAACAATTCTATTGAATTTAAATAAATGAAAGAAACGAATTAAAGTGAAACGATAACTTAACTAGATAGAATTAAAAATTTATGATTTAAAATTAAATATGGAAAAGAGTTGGGAACATGCGAGTCCACAAAGTACCAGCCACTGCCATGATTTAACAAAAA
This sequence comes from Hydrangea macrophylla, assembly GCA_033977485.1. Taxonomy (NCBI): domain Eukaryota; kingdom Viridiplantae; phylum Streptophyta; class Magnoliopsida; order Cornales; family Hydrangeaceae; genus Hydrangea; species Hydrangea macrophylla. The sequence continues at coordinate 109,103,016 of CM066988.1, read as the reverse complement.
CGAATAGCTGGGGTTTTATCCTTAGAGTATTCCTTATTTCGAAAATGATTAAGTTAAGCATTCTAGACACTAAGTATGTGAATCTTGCATACCTAGTGGTTCGTTTACCTAACTTATATATGAAGTACTTGAAATAAAAAGTTAATTAAAGCCATGAACAATAACTAACAAATTGAGTATGAAATATTCGATGTGTTTGTTATGAGTGTTCATTGAGTTAATTAATTAAAAGAGCTCTTATTTCAAAATCAGACTGCAATTTGAACTAGCAAGATCACTTTGGGCTCAGTTTCTGAAATAAAAGTTACTGGAATACAAAAAGGAGTAAACCCAAGTCATAAACATACCAATCGATTGACATCATGTCAATCGATTGATATGAAATGGCTTTCAATCGATTGACAAATATATCAATCGATTGACTTGGAATCTATGTCAATCGATTGGCTTCTGTATCCAATCGATTGACATTGATTTTTACATAGAATCATGGCAGAGGGCTGGGAACAATGTTTCTTCACATTGTTCCCAACCAGGATTCTAAGTTAGCATTTTTAAACAAACAGAAACTTGGCAAATCTGAAACATTCTACTCAAACTTGATCTAAACATGGATAAACACAAAATATTTGAAATTTAACTAAAGTTTCTATACTATATTATGACTAAATGAGTTGCAGAATAGTCGAATTTAAATAACAAGACCTGAATGAGAAAAACAAAAACCAACGTTGCACTTTCAAACTCTCAGAAATGCATTTCCATAAACAAGAGCAGAAAAAATACCTACAAAAACAAACAAAAATGAGCCAACCCCCTCCCCTCTTCACTCTCCTCTATATTTAATGTTAAATTCACGAGCTAAAGGTGTCCAGGTTCACTCCCTAACGGCTGGTCGTCGTCCTGATTGCTGAAATCTTGCTCCATTAACGCAGACTGTTTCCAGTTTTATTCAATCGATTGACAAAGATCCCAATCGATTGATAAAACTTTCAATCGATTGGTAAAACACCAATCGATTGATCAGGAAAATATGTCAATCGATTGAGATGATGTCAATCGATTGGTACCAAGACTTCATCAATTTGTTCCTTAAGTTATTCCTTTCAACTTTGTTATTCATTTTAACTTCAGAACCTACATTCAAAGGGCTAAACACAACAACATACCACGAAAAATACATCATTGTGTAAAGAAACGAATTAAAACACAATTGCAGGTAATACTAGAGAAATGGGGTTAAATCCAGTCAGTTTTTGCTCCTTATCGAGCTAATATTAAGCTAATATCAACTCTCATCACGACCCCCAACTAGCGCTTTGCTAGTCTCTAGCAATGAAGCGGAATTAACACTAACTAAGACGACCAACAATTGACATTACAGTATTATTGAGCTAAAACAAAAGAGAAATCCTAACTCACTGTCGCAGGAATCGCGGTTGCATTTAGCGTTTGCAACAAGCCTTTGAACCCTTAGGTATACCCTAATGGACGAGTTGTGTCTCGTGAGGGTTTTCAGAGAATTTACCCACAAAATTCAAATTTCAAATTTTCTAAACTCATCAAAAAGCTTCAGTTTCTCTTTTATGCTAAAAATTCTGCTTAACAAGGACATGAATTCCTTTATCATGTTATGGAAGTAAACAACATGTTACAAAGTAACTATTCAAATTAAACTACATCCACAGCCTTTATATATCCTTGTGTGTGTGTGGGGAGTTAACAACTATGACAGAAATCTTTATCTTAGAATTATTTAGATTGACATGTTTAAGACTTCATAGTTTCAACTCAATTCTCACACGATTTACGCTCAAAATAACAATCACTCTGAAACTGGCGTAAAAATTATGCACTCATAGTATGAAGCTCAAATGAGTAAATGTAGAGGCAATCAAACATGCTTACATACTAGACACTGAAGAACGCTTATTTTTAAGGTGCATGAGTCTCATGGATGGAATGCCAATTACTTCAGGAGCGATCTACTGTGGAAAACTCATTTCATACCCGAGATTTATTAATATAATCTAGAATCCTTAGGACTTGTGACAGAAATATAAAGAAAGGTTAAAGATGGTGAAATATGAAATGGGTTCAAGCATGTGACATATAATATCACTTCACTTTGCCAATTTTATTTATCCAACCTCCAATTTCTTTCATTCCTTCATTTTTCACTGATTTTTTTTTTTTTACTTCTTCTCTTCCTCCTTTAATTATTCTCACAAAACCGTCACATGCTTGACTGTAAATATGTAATTGTAAGTAGAAGCATTGATTTGTGATAGGTAGGTGGGAATTTAGACTTTCTCAGGTGATGAGGCGAGAAAACGATGGCCTAAATCATCTTCTAAACATAAAAACTTATCTCGAGTATTTCCTGAGTTTTTAAATTAGTAAATCCTGAACGTTCTCCTGACGCATCAGCCAAATGAAACAAGTATGAGACTCTTAACTAGAAAAAGGTGCATTACAAGAATTGACACGAGTTTTTGCGATTAACCCTCAGAATAAAAAGAATGGCTCGAAACTCACTAGGGTTTAAAATTTTACTATTAATCCATTCACATGACAATCGTATTTCATTCTAATTCAGAGTTTCTTTCGTGATTGTCAACTCGTGCAAATGTTTTCAGGATATATATTCAAGCTATGGACGTAAAACCAGATTAGCGACAAAGTAACATGTAATCGAAATCCATAATATAACAAGAAAGACATGAATGCATCATTGCACAATAAATTAGCAAGGAGAAACGAGATTTTGAAAGTTAGAAATTCAACAATAGCATTTTTTTTTCAATTCATGGAAGTTCTAATATTAAACAGGTGTGTGATTTAAATTCAAGGAAACACAGGTGTTGGATATCTACTTCCTACCCCCAACTGAAATCTACATTGTCCCCAATGGAAGTATTTCAAGTAAAAGAAGATATCACCTGATTCAATCATTTCAACATAATTATGAGAATTCACCTGTTTTAACAACACAATCTCCCAAACAACCAAGATCAAGAGCATATGGATAATAATCGAAAGTATCAACAATAGAAACATAATCCATGAACAAAAAGAACTATCTGTAATAATAATGTCCAAAATCAATGAAGTCCAAGTACAGATATAAGCAAAAACTAACTCTCTAACCAACCAAAATAAAATGTCCACAAATACACCGACATATCCACAAATCAAACAAAATAATGCAAGAGAGATTACAAAATAAGACACAACAAAATATTCTCTTGCTCTCCACACCCCCTCCTAAGGCTCAGCAGGATGGTCACCAGATGACACGGGTACACCGCCATGAACAGGATCAACAGCTACCTCACCGTCACCCTCAGCAGCTGTCCCAGTCTGGGCGACAGCCGCCGGGTCACTCGCAGCTGGTGGAGAAACATCAGCTGGAGGTGGTGGCGGTGGAGGTGTCTCAAAGATAACTCCCTCAGGCTGAGCCGACGTAGAAGCTGGATCTGTCGGAGGAGGTGGCATAGATGAGCGCAAGGATTGCTCGATCCCAAGCAACATCAAAATCTGCTCAATCTGACCACCTAGCCGTGACAGTTGGGTAGCTAATAATAACTGCTCTGCCGTGAGCTCTCTAACCATCGCATGAAGTTGTACTCTCGCGGCTCGCTCCTCTACCAAGAGATCGTAAATGGTCTGGAGAGATGGAGGGGTAGATGTAGAGGCTGAAGGTAATGTAGAGGCTGTGGGTGGCTCGCGCTTCCTCAACTCGTATTGACCCTTAACCGCGGTCGGCATCCCTGAGTCCTCATCCTCATCTTCTTCCTTAACTACCACTGTATCCTGACCCTCCGCCTCTGGCGTCCCTGGGTCCTCATCCTCTTCCTCTGACGTTGTATCTCCCCTCTTCCTTTTCTTTTTCTTACTGCTCTCACCCATCTTCCATTTTCCCTTAGATAATTTTTTAAATTGCGCTGCTGATCGTCTTGCAGCAGACTCACCAAAAATACCAATTTTTGATTTTAGCAGTGCCTCTCCTGCCAGTATCACCAACCCTGCCTCCTCACACACTCTATGGATCACCCATGCACCTTTGAGGTGTTGGGCCTTGCTGGGATGATGTGTGGGCTCAACAAAGAACTCGATGAAGAGCCGAGCGAAGCAAATAGGTAGACCGGTCCCAATAGTATATAAAACTCTCGCGTACCACCCAACGAAATCTAACTTATAGGTCGTGGGGAGGGTACAGCTGCAGAGAGCCAAGTGGAGAAGATGATAGTCCATAGTCAAATCATGATCATCGAATACTGGAATTCCTGTGTATTTCTTGATTTTTCCACCCAAAATCTCTGTGGCCATGGTATCGAATGAAGGGAAAGGCCGGTCTGAATGGATAGGGTACAGGTGGTCTGGCACCTCAGTAATACCCAATGCTTTGGCAACTGTGGCAGGACTGAACTCAATTTGACGTCCCTGGACACAAGAAAAATAGGTATACGGTACATTCGGAGCTTTTACCATACTCGCACAGGCTGCCCGAATCCAGGAAGCATATACTTTCTTCTGAACAGTGAGGACGGGAAGCCAGCTCAGAAAAGCGCGTAAACGCGTGAGATGAAATGGTGGCTTATCGTCACTCCAGAGATTTTCAAACTGCCGCTCGACCATAACTTCTCTAGTTCTGAAATACTTGGTAAACCAAGTATTTTCCTTGTCATTTCTGAACCCGTGGGCGAGCGGCGGGTCAGGGATTTTGAGAGAGGTTGATTTTTCTGGATGGGGCCCGCTGTCCTTGGACTTAGGGGCCATAGAAGCTGAAATGGAAGCAAAACAGAGAATTAGAATAGAAGAAAGAAGGTTCTGCATCTCTATTATTGACATAAGTTGTCAATCGATTGAAGTTGTGTTCCAATCGATTGAGCCCTGATGTCAATCGATTGACATCAGCGATTATAGGGGGCTACCCACAACAAGGTCTCACGTCCCCCTATCATCCATTTAATGGTCTTAAGACCATGAGGGGCTCCCTCATTCGTTCTGAATCAAGACTGATGAAAAAATGGAAGATTGTGGGTTTGGGGTTACCTCGATCAAAATCGCGGCAAAAACCGCGCCCTCAGATGGTTGTTTGGGGAGATTGATGATGATGGTGATGATGATGAGTGGCCCAAATCACTCTCCTTTTCCTCTTCCTTTGTCCACGCGAAGATAGAGGCAGTGAAGATGGTGTGGCCGAAAACGACAGTGGAGGTGGAGAAATGAGGATGATGATGATGATGATGGAAGTATGGGGAGGGGTCTCCTTCTCACTCCCTGGAAATCGCCTCTTCTCCCTCTCTCTGAATATTTTGAAATGAGATGAGGGAGAGGGAGATGAACAGATATTACGTCTGGGGAAAATATCAATCGATTAACAAACATGTTCAATCGATTGATAAAAGAATCCAATCGATTGACTAAAACTTTCAATCGATTGTCACAGAAAATGTTCAATCGATTGACAAACATATTCAATCGATTGACTAAAGAAATTCATGTAATCACCCCCAACAGTTTAAGAATTCATTTTCAAGATAAAAACAAAATTTCAAGCATTCAAACAAGGGTCAAACCCATCAATCACAAAAGTAGGAAGAATTTATTCCAAACATCATCAATTTGTTGCTCAAATTGGATTATCATCATCCAAAGGGTATAAGATCTTGGTCGGAAAACAAACAAACAAAAAGAAAACAAGAACGAAAATTCTGTCTCATTCATCTGCTACAGGAATTATCAATTCTGCTCAAGTTCAGGGGAAGAAAGGTCTTCTCCTACAGCATAATCCACGGAGTACTCCACGACTTCCCCGTCCGAATCGATTTGAAGGTCCTCCAGAATTTCTCAAACTGCGCAAAGCAGATCCCAGGTATTCATATTGGCGATCACAGCAATAGGGGAATCTGGGTACGAGCTGGACAGTGGAGTGGAAACGGGCTTTTCTTGTTCCCTCTGTTTTGGAGTTCCTGGAGAACGGACTCCATGGTAGAGCAAATGTGGAAGGAAGTGCAGTGGATTCATCTGCAATGGATTCATCCTATAGCCAATTAAAAAGACAGAATAAGAACAAAAGGAAGCAGAAAATAGAGAAGCACACAAAGAAAAGAAAACTACTGTACAACAACACAAGGTTCTAAAAATTTCAAGAAGAATAATCAGGATCATCCAGATGGATGGTCTCTGATTCTGGTTCGAACCTCTCCAAAAATGGTTTTAAACGTTGCCCATTGACTTTAAAAGCATTACCCTTCTTTGGATTAACGATTTCTATTGCTCCGTGTGGAAACACTTCTTTAATAACAAAGGGTCCTATCCATCTTGACCTCAGCTTCCCGGGAAAGAGATGAAGCTTTGAATCATAAAGTAACACTTTCTGTCCCGGTTCAAGCTTCTTTCTCAGGATCGATCGATCATGCTTAGCTTTTAATTTTGACTTATAAGTTCGAGCACGATCATATGCATCATTCTTGATCTCTTCCAATTCATTGAGCTGTAGTTTCCTCAACGTACCACTTTCATGGATATCAAAATTTAGCAGTCTAGTGGCCCAATATGCCTTATGCTCCAATTCCACAGGCAAATGGCAAGCTTTTCCAAAAATCAGTCTGTAGGGAGACATCCCAAGGTTCGTTTTGTATGTTGTCCTGTATGCCCATAGAGCATCAGTTAAACGTGACGACCAATCCTTTCTATTGATGTTAACGATTTTCTCCAGGATATGTTTGATCTCCCTATTGGCTAGCTCTGCCTGACCATTTGACTGTGGGTGATATGATAGAGCAATCTTATGGTTAACCCCATATTTTTTCATCAGTGTCTCAAAAGGCTTATTGCAGAAATGGGTTCCACGATCGCTAATCATGGCCTTCGGTGTTCCGAATCTTGACAGAATATTCTCTTTTAAGAATGAGATCACTGTTCTGTGATCATTTCTCCTTGTCGGAATGGCCTCAACCCATTTGGACACATATTCAACTGCCAAAAGGATATATTCGTAATGAGATGATGGCGGGAATGGTCCCATGAAATCGATACCCTAGCAATCGAAGATTTCGATAGTGATGATCGGGGTCATCGGCATTTCATTTCTTTTAGATAAACTCCCTAACATTTGGCATCTAGCATATACTCTATAGAATGCATAACAGTCTTTGAAAACTGTCGGCCAGTAGAAACCGCTACTAAACACCTTTTGAGCAGTTTTCTGAGCTGAAAAATGGCCACCACAGGCCTCTGAGTGGCAGGAAGCTAAAATTTGAGAGATATCTTCCTCGGGGACACATCGCCTAATTACTTGATCCGCACAGTACTTAAACAAGTACGGATCATCAAAGTAAAACCATCGGGCGATGGATAGAAACCTTTTTCTGTCAGGGGTGTGTGGACACGCGGAATCGGACCACTTCTCTCTCTTGTTTGAGATTGTTTTGAAATTGATTTGAATCAAGGAAAGGAAACGAAAAGGTCTGTTGAAAACAGATACAGAGTCGCCACTTGGTCTTTAAGGAACCAAGAAACCTAATTTTGACTCACCCAAACGGATAAAGGGCACCGGCCTTCATAACCAAAGAACTTGGTTCGGGGTTTTGGTACGAGAGAGGAAGGAGCCTTTGTCACGACTAAAACACCCTCAACTCGCCCCGCCTTTCGACGGGCCTCAATTAGCATCCAAATAATCATCTTATACTATGTTTGGTTCGACAAATAATACTATGATAGTATATTACATCACATAAGAAACTTGAAAATGGAAGATCTAAAGATAAAATATCATTCATAAGATCTAAGTCAAATATCATGCAATGTAAAGTGAAAGATCACACAAATAAACCTAGGAAAAATCGTCTAATCATGTATCAAGTAATTAAGTTTCCTTAATCTAAAGGGGACATGAATTGTTCTTGAAACAAATAAACAAAGAAATCAAAATATGCTTAACAAGCTAGTATGATGCATGTTATTCTTTGAGAAAAGAAGATCTCTCAATCCCCGGGACGGATGAGAAAGGATGATTAGATCCAAGGGGAAGCATGAACGTGTGATCAAGTTCATTCCTTATAATCTTCTTAGATTAAGAGTTATAAAAACCCCAAATCTTGCATGGATGCAATGTATGTATCTAAAACGTGCAAAGGTTGTAGTGTGTTTTGTGTACATGGATTTCTAGAATGACTTAGAAGTCTAAAATGTGTATGAATGAATGGATTAAATCAACATGGGATATATACAAATGTAGTATGAACTACTTCCTAAGATATGAGCTATTTTAGAATGCATATAAGCATCAAATCAAAGAATAAAAGTTGAAATGTGCTTGCTGTGAATAGTGGACAGACTGCATGTATTACTTTGTAACATTATAATGGGAGATCAAACGTATCTAGAAAAATGTAAGAAAAATCAGAGATTATCCTTATTGTGTCTAGAAAATAACCCAAAAAGCCAAACATCAATAGCTATCACAGATTAAAATAAATAAATCAGAATGTACACATGACTCAGAAACAAAAGCTGCACTGTTGACTGATTTTGTATGATTTTTCATAAATCAAAGAAAAGGTTTATGATGACCCATTATATACCAAAAGTTTCCTAAGACACCCAAGTTTTATAAAAAAAATAGAAAAGGTATATGTACAGTGATGAAAATATCCAGAATAAGTGCAAGAAGTTGGGTGAACATTCTGTGAGAACAGGGGCAGATTATGAGTATGAACTTCTCACACCCAAAACAATTACTTTCATATCTCTATAATTGATGGGAAAAATTGGGGACAAACTATGATGTCTTAGGAAGATTTTCCAAGTGGTTTCATCATCATAACGCAGGTATTTAATTCAAAACAAATCTTTGAATCTGAACAGCTCACTGTTTTGGATCATTCTTGAAGAAAATGGATTTGGGTTTGAAATAGAGTTTGAGTTCTTGATTGGGGGTTTTGAAATAGATGTTCAAAGCATGAACTTAAACTCTTGAGATGACCATGTGACCACTTAGAACCTCATCCAACCTTGAATCATCAAAGAACTCCCAATATTATTGGAGAGATTCATTTTATTTTGGACATAACTTCAATACATTTCAAGAACATCTTGGAAGTATTGAGGTTATGATCATCATCTATCAAACATGTTTTTGAGGTCAAGAGCTACTATCCATAAGGATTCACTCACCCCAAACTTCATGTCATCACTTAGATGATGATGAACTAGTAAGTAAATAAAGAAAATCAAAAAGAAATGAGATAAGAAGAGATGAACATATATATATAATCAAAGCAAGTAAATAGCAATCAATAGATGATAATCAATGTGATTTTGGACTTGTAGCTTGGTGTTTCACTCATAGATTTTGACACTTGGACATGGAAGTAGCTTCCTAACTCAAGAATGCTCAAGAATGGTGATTGGGGGTGTTTGGGATGTGAAGTATAAGAGAGGTAATGGAAGAACACAAGATTAGAACTCACTTTCTATAGCAAAATAGTAGGAGGAAGCTCCTTTTCTCTCTTCTAAACCTATCTCTACCTCTCTTCTTCTCTACAACTTTTCAAGCTTTTGCACTTGGCCCCCCCAAAATGAAGAGCAATGGAGGGTTTAAATAGGCCAATTTGGGGTGGTTTTGGGGTTTTAGAAGTACTCCCATTGGTCCCAAACAACTGTGAACATAAAACTATGTCGTTTTGACTTTCAATTAATCAAATTGGACCCCCAAAAAAATTACAAAAATGGACTCTGCGAGGGTTGAGTGCCGCGGCGGCACTGGGCCAGTGCCGCGGCGGCAGTGGGCCAGTGCCGCGGCAGCACTGCTCCTCAGACGCCCAGAAATTTACGTTTAGGCCCCCAGAGGTTCCGGTATTCGCGAAAAGGCCCTATTTTGTCCGAAATTCACAGAAAATGCGTATGAACTCCAAACTGAGGTTGTGATATACCGTTGGAAAGGTAATGGAGTCTACTTTTCATAAAAAATAGTTCGGTGATAGGTCACTTTGAAAAGTTTTGCGGTATTCGCGATAAAAGCCGATTTGATCGCCTTTTTTACCTTCGGAAATTCATTATAAATTCGTTTTAAATCCAGAAATTATGTGCGATATACCGTTGGAAAGCTATTGACCTCTAGTATCCATGAAAAATATTTGAAAATTGTTTTGGTGCCCCGATTCCAAAGTCAAATTCTGGTCAAACTGGTCAAACCTGGGATTCCCGGGAAGTTCTGGAAACCTCCGGGAGTTCCCGGGAGCTGATGTTTTCGCTCGATTTTCTTTTGGAACTTGTTTTAACACTTTCTCATGATTTAAAAATGATTCCGGTGAATTCGGACGATTTCGGTCAAACTTGGTCAAACTTGGTCAAACCTTGGTCAAACCTGGTCAAACCGATCAACGGGGACTTTTCGGGAACTTCCGGGACTTCCGGGGGTCTCTAGGAGCTGACGATTCCATCCGATTTTTCTTAAAAACTCATTTTATCACTTTTCTTACGACGTAGCATGTTTTCAGAACTTTGGGACCAAATCTGGGAGTTTTCGGGCTTTCAGGGGCATTTTGGTCATTCTGAGCATTCTGAGAGATAGAGCTGACTTCCGAGAGTCCTTTTGAGTCTTTTACGATCATTGTGAACCACCAAGCTATGGGTCTCCTAAATCTGATAGCCGACAAAATGGGGTGTCTACAGTTTGCCCCTCTTTGGCATGAACTTGCGAGGCAACGCATGTCGCAAGCGAGTGCCAAAGCTTTGAAGAGACAGGACTTTTGGAGGCTATAGATTTAGGATAAAAAGCGTTGCAAAAGATGCAAGGATGATGAGGTTAGTGCTGGTCGTGCTCCGCGTGAGCTGCCTGCGTATCCCAAGGGGAATCAGACCGGGACGTAGTTCAGGGCACAAAGGAATAAATCACACATACACATACACAACAATCAGGCGGATGCTATGCTATATGAGGATGATATGCAATGCGTGGACGTGATATGATTTCATACATGAGTCCTATCATGCCTGGTGTTCTGATCCTAGTATGAGCAGGTGCCGTGGGATGTGCCACTCCGAGTGGGCTGGTGTTTGTGACTGTGATGTAGTGGATGACTTGGGTGAGGACATCAAGGTTTAGAAGACTCTGGGTCTAGGGGCAAACTTCTGGAACTTGGGAAGTGTGTGTTGCAAACGAGTGAGGTGGATCAGGTGTGCGTTGTCTAAGAAAGACAAAAGGTGACCGAGGGATTTTGTGATGAAAAGGGATAGATGAGGAAACTCATGATAGACGGGAGACACGGAGCCATGGAAGGACTGTGCTTCATGTGGGTTATGCCCTGATTGTTCCTGATGGCTGATTTTCGGGAGTCGGTTCCCCTTCTGCTACTTTCTGCTGGGGGTAGTGGGAATTAGTATCTTTCGGTTCCTGTCCTCGGGGGGTGACGTGGGGTTCTCGGAGAATCTCTCTTTTCTTGATCGGGGAACCAGGACCCATCTCTGAATCTCTCACGGCTGATCAAGTCTTTCGGCACTCAATCCGAGAGAGCCGGTCAGGGCCTCCGGGAGCTGGTATCTTTCTGTTTCTGTCCTCGGAGGATGATGTAGGGTTCTCGGAGAATCTCTTGATCGGGGAACCAGGACCCATCTCTGAATCTCTCACGGCTGATCAAATCTTTCGACGCTCAATCCAAGAGGGCCGGTCCGGGCCTCCGGGAGCTGGTATCTTTCTGTTTCTGTCCTCGGAGGATGATGTAGGGTTCTCGGAGAATCTCTTGATCGGGGAACCAGGACCCATCTCTGAATCTCTCACGGCTGATCAAATCTTTCGGCGCTCAATCCAAGAGGGCCGGTCGGGGCCTCCGGGAGCTGGTATCTTTCTGTTTCTGTCCTCGGAGGATGATGTAGGGTTCTCGGAGAATCTCTTGATCGGGGAACCAGGACCCATCTCTGAATCTCTCACGGCTGATCAAATCTTTCGACGCTCAATCCAAGAGGGCCGGTCGGGGCCTCCGGGAGCTAAAGGATAATGTACTCTGCTAGAGTAAAGGTATCATTCTATTTGTGATGAGGGATACGGAGATGGCCTGCGGCAGTTAAGGTTTTGATTTTTGAAAGAGGAGAGTGATGGACTTATGTTGCTTTAGGATGAAAGAAGGTCATCAACAGCCACTCATGGACTTATGTTGCATGAACAAAGGAAGATCATCAACAGCCACTCATGGACTTATGTTGCATGAAGAAAGATCAACAGCCACTCATGGACTTATGTTGCATGAACGAAGAAAGATGATGGATCAAAAGCCACTCATGGACTTATGTTGCTAGGAGAAATGAAGATCATCAACAGCCACTCATGGACTTATGTTGCATGAATGAGGAAAGATGATGAATCAACAGCCACTCATGGACTTATGTTGCTAGGAGAAATGAAGATCATCAACAGCCACTCATGGACTTATGTTGCATGAACGAAGAAAGATGATGGTCAACAGCCACTCATGGACTTATGTTGCACAGATGAAAGAAGATCATCAACAGCCACTCATGGACTTATGTTGCATGAACGAAGAAAGATGATGGTCAACAGCCACTCATGGACTTATGTTGCACAGATGAAAGAAGATCATCAACAGCCACTCATGGACTTATGTTGCATGAACGAGGAAAGATGATGAATCAACAGCCACTCATGGACTTATGTTGCACAGATGAAAGAAGATCATCAACAGCCACTCATGGACTTATGTTGCATGAACAAAGAAAGATGATGGTCAACAGCCACTCATGGACTTATGTTGCACAGATGAAAGAAGATCATCAACAGCCACTCATGGACTTATGTTGCATGAACAAAGAAAGATGATGGTCAACAGCCACTCATGGACTTATGTTGCACAGATGAAAGAAGATCATCAACAGCCACTCATGGACTTATGTTGCATGAACGAGGAAAGATGATGAATCAACAGCCACTCATGGACTTATGTTGCTAGGAGAAATGAAGATCATCAACAGCCACTCATGGACTTATGTTGCATGAACGAAGAAAGATGATGGTCAACTTTCGACGGTTTGGAAAGGGATGAAATTTTCCCCAAGTTTGGACGCTTCTCATGCTGACGCCTTGACCGGTGTAGTAATGGTGTTTGGTACTCCTGCTTGTATTGGCATGCTCTTTATAACTTGATTTGAAAAATTTATTAGTCACTATTGACTTACACATTTGAGACTACAACAGACTCAAAAACTTGACAGACATTGACGCACGAGGACGACACATTTGACACAAGCTCGTCTTGTCAAAACTTGATGTACTTTTGTCATAAACGATGTACCATTTCTCTTTGGGTGTTCACCCCTCATCTTAACATGGTAGCACTTTGCGGATAAATCTGATTTTTGAAAATTCTTCCATAGTGATCTAGTCAATTTTCTGCTTCTCCCAGGAAGTGCTTTGAATTAGTGCCTTAGCTTTTAGAGTAAAAGATGCTCTATTTCAAAATTTTCAAAAGAACTTGGTAACTTGAAAACTCGCCCTTGGTGTGAAGGGATTGTGTTAGGCAAACGGAGTTTGCCCCTAGTTTGAGGTGTACAAAGTGGGATTCATAAGCAAACGAGGTGGGTGACCGAAGTTTGCCCCTAGTTTGGATGACGGTTTATTGGAGGTTTTGGGCAAACGAGGTAGGTGACCGAAGTTTGCCCCTTGTATGAAGGGTAGTTAGTAAAAGTCAGGCAAACGAGGCGGGTAGCCGATGTTTGCCCCTAGTGTGGAAGGTGATTTTCTGGTTTGAGGCAAGGACCGTGACTTTAATCTCTCAAATGCTCATAATTTTTGCCTAGGCACCAGTGAGGTGACCTAGCGAGCTCTTTTCTCTCTTTTGTTATTGCTCACCTTGGATTTAACTCTAATTTTGCCTAGGCGTCCTTTCAGATTTTCGACCTAGCGAGCTATCCTTCTTTTCTTTTTAAAAGTCTGCCTACGTACCCCCAAGTGGGGATCAGGTCCAACGTAGTTCGGGCCATGGTCGGAAAGAAGCGGGTTGATTTTTAGGTAGGTGGGGTGACCGAACCGTTGTGGTTGCCTACGTATCCCCGAGCGGGAATCAGGTCAAGCGTAGTTCAAGGCAAGGCTTGAAGGAAATTGGTTGAGGGTTTTTCAAACCAATCATCAAAGAAGTTCAAACTTGAGCCACTTGTGGTAGCTTTGAATAAAGGATTTAGTTTCAATCTCCCTTTCTTTTCTTTTTCTTTTTCTTTTTGTTTTGTTTTGAGGATTGATCCTTTTCACTTTCGCCTAGCCAGTCAATTTTGCTTTTTAATGTAGTCGATTCTTGTGAGATCTTTCAATTGCAATCTCAGAATTCCAGAATGTGCATGTCAGCTCTCGGAATTTATTTGTGGTCATTCCGTGCCTTTTGAATTGTGATCTTGGCACGTTCTTAAGATGTATCTTGAAGCGTATGATTCTCTCATTTGTTTCATCAAAATTTTTTCCAACATTTCGACTGGCTAGGGTCAGATTTTGGAAATCAACACCTTTTTCAGCTCTAACTTTTGCCTAGGTGCCCTTTCGGTTTTTCAACCTAGCGAGCTTTTTCTTTTCTTTTCTTTTCTTTTTTTTTTTTGAAAGTGGAGATGAAACTCACTGAAATGTTTGGCTATCATCAAGGGCTAAGTTTGCATTGCTTTCAATCAGACAGATTGCGTGGCTCCCAATTGGATTGGGCTTAAGGCTCTGAAATGGTAGAAATGGTGGAAAGGGTGTTGGGCAAGCCCCAAATCAGTCTCAAGTATGTCTTTTCAAGATTTGAGCAAAAGCATCTTTAAATTCTTAAAGTAAGACTATTCAATTCTCAGCTCTTCATCGGTGTCGGCACAAAATTGACTTTGACCTCTCAGGATTTTAAAAATTTTTTGTTAGCACAGTAATACCCATGGTAATTTGAAAAGTGACACTTCAGTTTAGTGATTCATGCATTTATGACTAGGCATATCAGATTAGGCAAAATGAGACTTCATTCCATCAGTAGAGAAGGATTACAGACTCATTGATGACAGACGGACTCGACCACAAGACTAAACTTGAAATAGACAAAACACACAACAGACTCGACTGGACTCGACCCGGTTTCAAATGGAATGTCACAGTGACTCACTTATTCTTTTTATTTTTTTATTTTTTCTGGAGAGCATCTTCATTTGGTTCTCTAGCAAGAGTTCCAAACACCATCACTTCACCGGTACAGGTTCAACATTCATGGACCTCAGCAAAGGGGATCATTCAAATGGATAGGTCATGGGTTGGTCCAGACCGAGGTAGTGAATTGGATTGGGGTGCGGCGCATCATCTAAGAGATCCTGAATTGAGTGACGGAGCCTCTTACAGTTGTCGGTCTCATGGCCTTGGTCTTGGTGGTAATCACAATACTTGGATTCATTGTACCCAGGAGGTGGGTGATTAGGAGGCTTACTAAGCTCCAAAGGTACAAGGTGGCCCTTTTGAACAAGGCGATTGAGAGCGGAGGATAAGCTCATGTCAAGTGGTGTGAAGACTCTTTGGTTTCCTTTCTTGTGCCTCTTACTGCAATCATTTTGGCTTGATGATGGGCTTAAGGCATTGACATCTAGGCTCTCTTGATCTTCACCAAAGGTATGGGGTCTCTTCTCCTTTTGCAGTGACCCAGCTCCATTGACCTTGCCTTCACAGATAGCATCCTCGATTCTAGTCCCAACCTCAAACAACTCTTCAAATGTTGAGATGGACTGGTAGAATAGTTTTTCATGGTATACTGGTTGCAGGTTCTTGACCAGCATACGTACTTGCTCTTTCTCAACAGGCCTGTGGATCATTTGGGCTACTTTATTCCTCCATCTTCTCAAGAATGCAGCGAAGGACTCGTCGAGATTCTGCCTGGTAGTTTCCAGATCTCGAATGGTGACATCAAGCTCTTGGTTGTAGGAGTAGTGATCAATGAAAGTTCTAGCAACATCTTCCCAAACTCGGGTCTTGGAAGTTTCAAGGGTTAGGAACCAGGATAGTGCAGCTTTCTGGAGGGTTTGAGGGAACAGCATAGCTATGTGCTCATGGGTGCAGCCCATTGACTGGAAAATGCTCATACAAAACTTCACGTGGCTCTTCGGATTTCCAGTTCCGTCAAAACGGTCAATGGCAGGCATCTTGAAATTCTCTGGCAGTTTCAGCTTGATGGGCTCAAAGAGGCCTTCCAGGTCTAACATGTAATCATCGACCCCCTTGCTTTTCCTCAGTACGCTTTCCAACTTGTCAACCTTATCCATTTTCTCTTGAAGCTTCTTCTCATACGCAAAGGGTGGGACCCCTTGAAACCAGTTTTCCTCCCCATTATTCTCCGGTGGGGGTGGCTCAAACCCCGGTGGTGGAAACCCAGGCGGAGGTTGCGGCCGTTGCTGCTTCAATTCTTCCATGAAACTCAAAACTTGGGCCAGACGATCAGATTGCTGGCTTATGGTTGTTCCCAACACAGTGACCTTATTTTCCAATTCTTCTTGATTCATGTTGAACTTTCTCGGCGAACTGATTCTAACCAAATGACTGCTCGAACTTCTGACCCAGGATGGGGATCTCAGAGGCTGACTTTGGGAATCTATAATGACCTATAGATTCGAGAGGAGAGGTGTATCAGATTTTGATAGTGATGACTTTAGATAGACAATGACAATGATGTTAAGGAAGATGGACCGTCTTATGTACAGACTGACTGAGATAGTGTGCGCAGACTGATGAGAATGGTGCATGCACATGAGACAAGCATGCGGATGCAAGCCCTAATCTATATGATGCTCCTATTTCTAACAGATAGCAGTTAAACAAATAAGGTCCTAGCCATACAGAGTGTGCTAACCTTACTTTCCAGTATGATCACCAAGGGATAACAGGGATTTTCGGGATACTTCGAGAAATTTGGACAGAGTTTCTGGGAGAAACAGGGATTCGGAAGATTCGAAGAAATGTTTAGAAGTCATTTGAGTTTCTAGGAGAAATAGGAATTTCTGGTTGATTTGGACTTAGCTTCTAGGAGAAACTGGTATTTTGGGCTTTTCTGAGAAATGTGGATAAAGTTTCTAGGAGAAACAAGTATATCTGGGCATTTCTGGGTGATTTGGGCAGAGTTCTTAGGAGGAACAGGTACTATGGGTATTTCTGGGAAATTTGGATAGAGTTTCTAGGAGAAGCAAGTATATCTGGGAAGATAGGACAAAGTTTTTTTGGAGGAATTGGCATATCTGGGAGATTTAGACAGAGTTTCTGGAGGAACTGGTTAATATGGTCATATCTGGGATATCTGGACAGAGTTTCTGGAAGAAACTGGTTAATATGGTCATATCTGGGATATCTGGACAGAGTTTCTGGAAGAAACTGGTTAATATGGTCATATCTGGGATATCTGGACAGAGTTTCTGGGAGAAACTGGTAAGTATGGTGATAGTGATCATACTTTCTAGCAGGTTTTCATATTCCTATGTCTTAGGACCAACAAACAAGGTTTGCGGTGTATATCTTTGTGAGCATGTAGCAGACATCTTTGTCATGGTGCCTAGGCAGGTCAACTCAATGTGATCACATGTGAGTGATTGCCTTAGGAATCATAAGAAAGAGGTTCTGTTCTATGCCACATAAGCGTCTACACCGCGCAGGTAATCCCGTCAGGGCATACAGCAGTTATATCATATTGTCCTATCTGAAAAGTTAAATGAACAGTCCTATGAAAGGTTCTACAGGAATCTATATGCAAGGGCTGGGTTTAGTCAAAGAGGGTCCGTTGACGAGAGTTCCAATATACCGTCAGAGAGACAGTACGGAGGTTTTTACTCTTTTTGATATACCTTGGAAGGTACAGTATCAACGGTGACTTGTGCCCTGGCACAGCAAGACCTGAACAATGTCAGCGCCGCGTTTCAGACACAGTCGGAGGGGAAATGCAAGAGTGCAATGCGGTGAACCAAACACAATAAAAAGATGATTTTAAGGATGCTTCTTATGAGTCAAACCTCTGTATTATTTTGTTTTAAAATAAAAATCCCCAGCAGAGTCGCCAGATTGTGGACACGCGGAATCGGACCACTTCTCTCTCTTGTTTGAGATTGTTTTGAAATTGATTTGAATCAAGGAAAGGAAACGAAAAGGTCTGTTGAAAACAGATACAGAGTCGCCACTTGGTCTTTAAGGAACCAAGAAACCTAATTTTGACTCACCCAAACGGATAAAGGGCACCGGCCTTCATAACCAAAGAACTTGGTTCGGGGTTTTGGTACGAGAGAGGAAGGAGCCTTTGTCACGACTAAAACACCCTCAACTCGCCCCGCCTTTCGACGGGCCTCAATTAGCATCCAAATAATCATCTTATACTATGTTTGGTTCGACAAATAATACTATGATAGTATATTACATCACATAAGAAACTTGAAAATGGAAGATCTAAAGATAAAATATCATTCATAAGATCTAAGTCAAATATCATGCAATGTAAAGTGAAAGATCACACAAATAAACCTAGGAAAAATCGTCTAATCATGTATCAAGTAATTAAGTTTCCTTAATCTAAAGGGGACATGAATTGTTCTTGAAACAAATAAACAAAGAAATCAAAATATGCTTAACAAGCTAGTATGATGCATGTTATTCTTTGAGAAAAGAAGATCTCTCAATCCCCGGGACGGATGAGAAAGGATGATTAGATCCAAGGGGAAGCATGAACGTGTGATCAAGTTCATTCCTTATAATCTTCTTAGATTAAGAGTTATAAAAACCCCAAATCTTGCATGGATGCAATGTATGTATCTAAAACGTGCAAAGGTTGTAGTGTGTTTTGTGTACATGGATTTCTAGAATGACTTAGAAGTCTAAAATGTGTATGAATGAATGGATTAAATCAACATGGGATATATACAAATGTAGTATGAACTACTTCCTAAGATATGAGCTATTTTAGAATGCATATAAGCATCAAATCAAAGAATAAAAGTTGAAATGTGCTTGCTGTGAATAGTGGACAGACTGCATGTATTACTTTGTAACATTATAATGGGAGGTCAAACGTATCTAGAAAAATGTAAGAAAAATCAGAGATTATCCTTATTGTGTCTAGAAAATAACCCAAAAAGCCAAACATCAATAGCTATCACAGATTAAAATAAATAAATCAGAATGTACACATGACTCAGAAACAAAAGCTGCACTGTTGACTGATTTTGTATGATTTTTCATAAATCAAAGAAAAGGTTTATGATGACCCATTATATACCAAAAGTTTCCTAAGACACCCAAGTTTTATAAAAAAAATAGAAAAGGTATATGTACAGTGATGAAAATATCCAGAATAAGTGCAAGAAGTTGGGTGAACATTCTGTGAGAACAGGGGCAGATTATGAGTATGAACTTCTCACACCCAAAACAATTACTTTCATATCTCTATAATTGATGGGAAAAATTGGGGACAAACTATGATGTCTTAGGAAGATTTTCCAAGTGGTTTCATCATCATAACGCAGGTATTTAATTCAAAACAAATCTTTGAATCTGAACAGCTCACTGTTTTGGATCATTCTTGAAGAAAATGGATTTGGGTTTGAAATAGAGTTTGAGTTCTTGATTGGGGGTTTTGAAATAGATGTTCAAAGCATGAACTTAAACTCTTGAGATGACCATGTGACCACTTAGAACCTCATCCAACCTTGAATCATCAAAGAACTCCCAATATTATTGGAGAGATTCATTTTATTTTGGACATAACTTCAATACATTTCAAGAACATCTTGGAAGTATTGAGGTTATGATCATCATCTATCAAACATGTTTTTGAGGTCAAGAGCTACTATCCATAAGGATTCACTCACCCCAAACTTCATGTCATCACTTAGATGATGATGAACTAGTAAGTAAATAAAGAAAATCAAAAAGAAATGAGATAAGAAGAGATGAACATATATATATAATCAAAGCAAGTAAATAGCAATCAATAGATGATAATCAATGTGATTTTGGACTTGTAGCTTGGTGTTTCACTCATAGATTTTGACACTTGGACATGGAAGTAGCTTCCTAACTCAAGAATGCTCAAGAATGGTGATTGGGGGTGTTTGGGATGTGAAGTATAAGAGAGGTAATGGAAGAACACAAGATTAGAACTCACTTTCTATAGCAAAATAGTAGGAGGAAGCTCCTTTTCTCTCTTCTAAACCTATCTCTACCTCTCTTCTTCTCTACAACTTTTCAAGCTTTTGCACTTGGCCCCCCCAAAATGAAGAGCAATGGAGGGTTTAAATAGGCCAATTTGGGGTGGTTTTGGGGTTTTAGAAGTACTCCCATTGGTCCCAAACAACTGTGAACATAAAACTATGTCGTTTTGACTTTCAATTAATCAAATTGGACCCCCAAAAAAATTACAAAAATGGACTCTGCGAGGGTTGAGTGCCGCGGCGGCACTGGGCCAGTGCCGCGGCGGCAGTGGGCCAGTGCCGCGGCGGCAGTGGGCCAGTGCCGCGGCAGCACTGCTCCTCAGACGCCCAGAAATTTACGTTTAGGCCCCCAGAGGTTCCGGTATTCGCGAAAAGGCCCTATTTTGTCCGAAATTCACAGAAAATGCGTATGAACTCCAAACTGAGGTTGTGATATACCGTTGGAAAGGTAATGGAGTCTACTTTTCATAAAAAATAGTTCGGTGATAGGTCACTTTGAAAAGTTTTGCGGTATTCGCGATAAAAGCCGATTTGATCGCCTTTTTTACCTTCGGAAATTCATTATAAATTCGTTTTAAATCCAGAAATTATGTGCGATATACCGTTGGAAAGCTATTGACCTCTAGTATCCATGAAAAATATTTGAAAATTGTTTTGGTGCCCCGATTCCAAAGTCAAATTCTGGTCAAACTGGTCAAACCTGGGATTCCCGGGAAGTTCTGGAAACCTCCGGGAGTTCCCGGGAGCTGATGTTTTCGCTCGATTTTCTTTTGGAACTTGTTTTAACACTTTCTCATGATTTAAAAATGATTCCGGTGAATTCGGACGATTTCGGTCAAACTTGGTCAAACTTGGTCAAACCTTGGTCAAACCTGGTCAAACCTGGTCAAACCGATCAACGGGGACTTTTCGGGAACTTCCGGGACTTCCGGGGGTCTCTAGGAGCTGACGATTCCATCCGATTTTTCTTAAAAACTCATTTTATCACTTTTCTTACGACGTAGCATGTTTTCAGAACTTTGGGACCAAATCTGGGAGTTTTCGGGCTTTCAGGGGCATTTTGGTCATTCTGAGCATTCTGAGAGATAGAGCTGACTTCCGAGAGTCCTTTTGAGTCTTTTACGATCATTGTGAACCACCAAGCTATGGGTCTCCTAAATCTGATAGCCGACAAAATGGGGTGTCTACAGGGTGGACCAATGAGACGGGGTCTTCCCTGTTGCCAGGTAATTGACAATGTCAGCATACCAGGGAAAACTAGTTGTAGCAAAAAGTTGTTCATCTGGGAACGATTCACAGATTGGAATGGATTATGAAGAATTGTCTTCAAACGTCAATCGTGAGAGGTGATCGGCTACAACATTCTCCACCCCCTTTTTATCTTTGATAACCAAATCAAATTCTTGGAGCAGGAGAATCCAGCGTATCAATCGCTGTTTTGTATCCTTTTTGGATAGTAGATACTTCAACGCAGCATGATCAGTGAAACAAACGATCTGTGAGCCGATGAGATATTGCCTGAATTTCTCCAGAGCGAAAATTTATCTAACAACTCCTTCTCGGTAGTGGAGTAATTACGTTGAGCTCCATCAAGGGTTCTGCTAGCATAGTAGATCACAATAGGCTTCTTGTCCTTCCTTTGTCCTAATACAGCTCCGATCGCTGTGTCACTTACATCACACATCAACTCAAAAGGAAGATTCCAATTCGGAGATTGCATTATCAGAGCTGTTGTAAGGTGATGTTTGAGTTTATCAAAAGATTCCTGGCACTTGCTGTTCCACTCAAATGGTTGGTCCTTAACAAGGAGTTGGCACAGTGGCCTAGACACAGCACTGAAATCTTTAATAAACCTTCGGTAAAAACCAGCGTTGATATGCAACGGCGCCAAAAATTGATCTCGTCAAAATCAAGATATAAAAGTATGCTTATTTTTTGCTTTACTTTCAAAAGATTTGTAGTGTGGAAAGTAAAGGTCGAACCCACAGAGATTGTTAACTTTTAATCCTTTAATTACTAAAATCTAATCTATCTAGTTATAAGGAAATTGGAAGTTGAATTGATTCAGGTTTTGATTATCACTACTACTTTAAACTATGAATTAAACTATGAATTTATAGAAATAAGATCTAGAATTAAATCTAAGTAATACTTAAATGCAAAATTGGAAATTGGTTTAAATATATGGAGATTAGATCTAGGATTACAAATCCACCACTAACTATGCATTGAGGGTCTATACTTTTTATTCTGAGTTCTATGTTTGGATAGTTATGATCTATTGTAGCTACAAGCCCAATAGTATCGTCAAGAAGATATCGTTAGTTTAATCTAAACATAATCCATCTACGGTTCACATGAATCATCTACCTATAACTAGGGTGTAGCATAACTCATCTTTCCTAAGCATGGATTATAAAAGAAGTAAACATCACAATCACATAAGCACCATTATATGTAAATACTCCTATCAATCACAGATATCAAGGACTATTGAGTTCAATAAGTATAAGGAAAAATCTAAGACAAGAATAGATCCAAAGTACTCTTGATTATTAACATTAAAAACTGATTATATAAAATCCACCAACATACAATCACTATCCATAAACATAAAATCTTAGAATAAAGAAGCGTAGAATCCCCCTTTACATAGCTAGGGTTTCATTGAAACCCTAGATGAGAAGTTTAGTTGCTCATGATAGGTGAAAGCATGAAGATGGAGTTGATGTAAGCCATTAAAAACCTTCCTCTTGCCTTCAAAAAGTGCTGAATGAATGTATTGGTGAATTGCTCTCAAGGTGTGTAACCCTTAAAAATCATCAAAACTAGATATGTATAGTTTTCAAGGGTTTTTAGAAGCCTCTTTCAATTCGTATTGCACTGAAACAGCAGTTATTTCCAATCTGGACGTCTTCCAGTGATTTCGTCTGCACAGGACTCCTTAGAATACTGAAATACGCAACTTTGGTTTTTACACATATCGCGCGAGCGCGACATTGGGTACCTCGCGCCCGCGGATCGCGCGAGCGATTTATGGGGTTTCGCGCGAGCGGATCGCGCGAGCGATTCTCTGATTTTCGCGCCCGCGGACCGCGCGCGCGATGTGTCTTTTTCTGCTTCTTTCTTCCTGCTTTTTCACCTATTTTAACCTGATCTCCTTGTTTTCTTCTAAAACCTGCTAGAAAATAGAAAATAAAGTAAAATTACACAAAAAGAGGATAAAAACGACTAACAAATGTGAGTTAAGGCGTATAATTAGGAGTTGTTCTCTCCCGATATAAACGCACTAATTTTTTTTTTAAATTAGTGCATAATAATGTGCGTGTGTGCATACCCCCAAACCTAAACCTTTCATTGTCCCCAATGAAACAATAAAACGAAAGAAAGGAGAGTACGTAAAGAAGGAACGATATTACCTCGATCTTGACAAGCATAGAACAGGTGAACACAAAGGCATACGGCAATAAAGTTCAATGTTACCTGTTAATGCTGAACAATAGAAAATGAAAGAACAGAATAATAACAATAACAGCTAATATATATATATATAAATATTTAGATTTTTTTATTTTAGATTTTTTTAATTTTATTTTTATTATTATTCTTTTTTTTTCATTTTTTTTAATAAATAGAATAATAGAATCTAAACTATAATCAAGAGACTCAACAAAAATAAAAGAAACAAACAGAACGTATAAAAACAAAGACAGACGAACCTAAACAGGGTTAAAAGAACAAACAGAAAGTATAAAAAAAAACCACTGACCAGGTAAGGAGAGAGAAGGGAAGAGAACAAAAGAGAAAAATCAGAAAATCCTACCTCGCGCGAGCGGGTCGCGCGCGCGACTTTGTTCTTTTTCTCTTTTTCTTTATTTAAATGTAAATAAATGCAAAATAATTTTACTCCGACCCCCAAACCTGTTCAGAATGACCAAAACTGACTCAAAAAGACCCAAAAACAAGAGAAACGGACGAAATAGAGCTTGGGTTGCCTCCCAAGAAGCGCTATCTTTTATGTCTTTAGCTAGACCATTCTAGCTCAAGACTCAAGGAGGCCGTAACTCGGACTGTGAACCTCTTAAGATCTCAGGGAGACTCCGGTGGAAAGCAGAAAGAACATCACTATGAGTCAATTCATTTAACGGGTCATCCTTATTATGCTCACATCGGTTTCTCACCTTCCGAGTAAATTCATCGTTAGAGTCCAGGTTATTTGCATTCATCCTCTCATTACCTACTATATTATTCCCCTCACTCATATTTAGTGTATTAGTAGATTCAATTTGTCGTATAACCTCACTACCCTCCATACATAGATAATCATCGTCTTTGGGAGGTTGATCGACAGCGTTAAACACGTTTAATTTTAAGTTCAAATTCCCGAATGACACTTTCATCACCCCCGTTCGACAATTGACACGCGCATTAGCGGTGGCTAAGAATGGACGACCAAGAATAACAGGGGTGTGCTTCCTAGCATCTAGGACAGGTTCAGTGTCAAGGACCATAAAATCAACGGGATAAAAGCATTGATCAACTTTAACTAGGACGTCCTTGACGATTCCTCTAGGTACTTTCACAGAACGATCCGCTAACTGAATAGTAGCGACCGTAGGCTTAAGTTCACCCAGTCCTAGTTGTTTATAAACGTGATAAGGTAAAAGATTAACACTCGCACCTAAGTCAAGGAGAGCCCTATGGATGACAGTGTCACCTATGACACATGAAATAGTTGGCGTACCGGGATCCTTATACTTTGGAGGTGAGTGTTGAAAAATTGAGCTTACTTTTTCCGTGAGGAAGACCTTTTTAGGAGTATGACTACGCAATCTACGCTTTTGAGTGCAAAGGTCTTTAAGACATTTAGCGTAAGCGGGAATTTGTTTTATAGCATCGAGGAATGGAATATTGATTTTAACTTGTTTAAATACCTCGAGTATATCTTCAGTTTTTGATTTTTTCTTTGAAAAATTAGACTGTTCCTCAACATTAGGTGGGTATGGCATTCTCGGAATATAATTTGTTGGGACCGGTTCTTTATCTTTTTGAATTTTACTCATTCCCTCACCCTCCTTATTCAAATTTACGTTAATTTTCCCATCTTTCTCACTCTCATTTGGAATCTCAACAACTTCTTCATCTCGAATAGTCATCCTAGTCGAAACAACGTTCACGCTCTCACTCGCACTACCCACTGCATATTGCCCCTTAGGTTGCTGAGTAGGTTGACTGGGCAACTTACTCTCAGTTAAGCGGTTTAGCGTATTAGCAATTTGCCCTACTTGGGACTCCAGTTTTGCGATGGATTGTGTGTGAGAGTGTACTAACTGGACCACCGAACCAAAGTTTTCAAGTGAGGCCAACACCTTCTCCTCAAATGCATTATTGCGTGGGGGTGGAGGAGGTAGTTGGTATTGACCTTGTTGATATTTGGGTCGGTACATATTAGGAAAATTAGTTGACCTAGGATTATAATTATTTTGTGGGAATTGTTGCATAGAATTAACGTGTTGTTCAACAAATTCCGGATATTGAGATGCAGAAGGACATGCAAAGATATTATGGGACGGTTCAGAACATAATGCACATACTTCTGAAGAGGGTGGATTAGACGTTTTGTTCATTTGCATAAGTCGGTCAAGTTTTCTATTTAATTCTTGTATTTGAATTGATTGACTTGACTCAACTGTCACCTCTCGCTTAGGTTGAAGATGATATCCCTCGAAACATACCGACACAGCCTGATGCATCGAATTCTCGCTTAGTGTTTCAAAAATCTTCCATGCCTCGTCGGCGCTTTTATGTAGGAAGGTACCCGCACAAACAGCATCGACGGTGTTACGGACAGAGGGAATAAGTCCCTCGTAGAAAACCTGTACCAACTGCCACTTAGGAACCTGATGATGTGGGCAAGAGCGTAATAGTTCTTTAAATTTCTCCCAAGTATCATAAAGTGTTTCCCCATCTTGCATCACAAAATTAGTTATAGATTTTCTTATTCGATTTGTACGCATAATAGGAAAAAACTTTTGTAAAAATGCGGTGTGTAAGGCTTCCCAAGTTTAAATTGTGTTTGGCTCAAGAGATTGGAGCCAATACTTTGCTTTATCTTTTAAAGAGAATGGAAAGAGCCGCAATTTTAATTCATCATCATTTAAGTTTTGAATTTTCAAAGTAGAGCAGATATCTTGAAAATCTCCCAAGTGTTGGTAAGGATCTTCATTTAAACGGCCATGGAAAGAAGGAAGTAGCGAGATGGTAGACGACTTTATCTCAAAGTGAGATGCCGTCGCCTTCGGTAAGTCGATACATGTTTGTGGCGTGTAAGTCGTAGGAATGAAGTAATCTTTAAGCGGAGGAGGTGGAGGTATATTAGGATTATTTCCGTTATTTCCATTATTCTGATTATTTCCAATGTCGGCCATTGGAATAGGTTCTACGTTAATAAAGCGTGGTTTCTTTAGGTTTTTAAGAGTACTACGTATTTCAGACTCAAACAACGACGATGGTTTCGGAGTTAATTCGTCGTCTATGTTTAACCTAGTTCTAGAAGTTATGTTTGAATACTTGTTAATTCTTAATGTACGTTCAAGTTCAAGATCGATAGAATGCAATTCAGGTTTACTTGAACGCATACCAAACATAAACTTAAAAGAAAAATAACTAAAATAAAAACTGACTCAAATAAATGCAAATAATCACGCAAATCAGACAACAGGCACACAACTACTATGATGCATGAATATTATCCTGCAATGCAATGACCGCGTCAAGCCCAGCGCCCCGGGTTTCCTAGCTAATGCACGTGAACAATCACTCCTAAACTAATGCAAATAGTGCGTCACAGCGCCCTGACTTACAGTGGTTTGAAGTGAATTTCAAAGGAAGCAAATGACTTGATTTTTTTTTTTTTTATTTGCGTAAGCTCCTTTGATGTAATTAGCTACTCCACTCGGAAACGTTGGAATTTGATGACTCGATAACCTATAAAATAAAAAGAAAAGTTAGTAACTAAAAATCAAAAACGGAAAATAAGAAAATTAGAACCTATTATAATATTTACGAATTAACTAAACTAAGATTCTAAAACTAAAGGTAGTAATTTGCAATCCCCGGCAACGGCGCCAAAAATTGATGTTGTCAATATCAAGATATAAAAGTATACTTTACTTTTCTAAAGATTTGTAGTGTGGAAGTAAAGGTCGAACCCACAGAGATTGAATTACTACGACTTTTAATTTTAAAACCTAAGTCTAATTAATTATGAAAACGAGATTTTGATTTTGAATTTAATTAAACTAAGAACAATAAAATAAATCTAAATTATGAAAGCGATTTAAAAGTATTTTTCTAAATATGTTTAAAGGAACCTAGGATTGCAAATCCACCACTAGCTTCATAATAGGAATATTTATGCATTCAATTAGATTATTAAGTTGGATGATAATGGAGAATTGTAGCTACAAGCCCAATTCCTCCGTCAAGAAAATAACTATGGTTCAAGCACCAACATAATCCATCTTCGGTTAGCACGAATTATCCCACACTAAACTAGGGTTGTGGTATAATCCATCTAATCTAGGCATGGACTATTCGGATACTTGATAGCACAATTCAATAAAGCACCATTACATGTAAATAATCTAAACAAGCACAGCAAGTATAGATCATTGAGCACATCACAGTCAAAATAGATCTAAGACAAGAATAAACTTTGAAAGTAATGATTTAATCAATAGAAGTACGATTTTATTATAAAAAATCCTCTAAACATGTAATCATCATCCATACATAATAAATCTAAAATAAAAACATAAATAAAACCCTATTACTTGGCTAGGGTTTCATTGAAACCCTAGATCTAGAGTTTAGTTGGCCATAGAATTGATGAACAGCAAGAGGTTGATGGAGGAGGCCATGGGAATCCTTGGTCTTCTTCTTCTTCTCCTTGCTTTTCTCTCTTCAATGGCTGAAAATAATGTATAATATGGCTGTATATTGATGTGTATAATAGTGTGTAATGATTTGTATATCTAAAGTTGATTTAGAATAGGATTTGTATAGAGTTTGGAAGGATTTAGGAAGCTTTCCTAAGTCAAATCGCGCTAAAACTGCTGTTTTTACGTTTCTGGACGTATTTAACCAATTCGGATCG
Source organism: Hydrangea macrophylla (assembly GCA_033977485.1). Lineage (NCBI taxonomy): Eukaryota > Viridiplantae > Streptophyta > Magnoliopsida > Cornales > Hydrangeaceae > Hydrangea > Hydrangea macrophylla. Next base: position 109,074,662 of record CM066988.1, on the reverse strand, counting down.
CACATGGCTCTTCAGGGCTTCAAAATACACAACTTTGACTTTTTCAAAGGGTCGCTCGCGCGGGTCGCGCGCGCGGGTCGCTCCAGCGACCTGGGCATTTTCCAGAATTTTCTCAGATTTTTCGCTGCTCTGCACCACTTTCGTAGAATTGCGATAACTTTTGACTCGGACCTCGGATTGACTCACCGTTTACGGCCACGCGTCCGTAACTCGAAGATCTACATTTTATATCTCTGGAGAAATTTCTAAAATCTGAAGTATTACTTGTCAAAAATGCAATTTTCCGAGGCTGTTACAACATTCTTCCTTCACCGGAACCATCTTTTAAGCCCAGAATGACTTCCAAAGCCACTAATCCTTGGATTTTTGCGCATTTTCATGTTAAAGCTCCAAAATCTACAAAATATAGAATACCTATTAAAAATCACTTAATAATTACATGAAATGGGCTAACAAAGCGTATTTTTAGGACTATAAACGGCAACTATTCGTCGCCGATCAAGCGTGACCTAGGAACGATCGTATTTCTTTCACTGTAGTGGGGACAGGAAGATTGGAAATTATATCGATCTTTGCCTTGTCTACTTGTATTCCCTCAGCAGACACGATATGTCCCAAGACAATCCCTTTTGTCACCATAAAGTGACATTTCTCCCAGTTGAGGACCAAATTCTTATCCTCACATCTTTTCAGGACTTTCTGTAGGTTCTCTAGGCAATCATCAAAGCTGCTTCCAAATACGGAGAAATCGTCCATTAAAACCTCCATAATCTTCTCTACCATATCGCTGAAGATGCTCAACATGCACCGCTGAAAAGTAGCAGGTGCGTTGCACAATCCGAATGGCATCCGGCGATATGCAAATGTTCCAAACGGACAGGTAAAAGTGGTTTTCTCTTGATCAGCAGGATCAATTTCAATTTGGTTTTAACCACTATAACCATCCAGGAAGCAATAGAATTGGTGACCTGCTACTCTTTCGAGCATTTGATCCATGAAAGGTAATGGGAAATGATCCTTTCGAGTCACCGCATTCAATCTTCTGTAATCAATACACATGCGCCAGCTTGTGGTCACACGTGTTGGTACCAATTCTCCTTCTTTATTTTCTACCACTATAATGCCGGCTTTCTTCGGCACTACCTGAGTCGGACTTACCCAAGGACTATCCGAAATTGGATAAATAACCCTAACATCCAGCAATTTCAAAACTTCCTTCTTCACGACCTCTTGCATGTTTGGGTTTAGACGCCTTTGCATTTGACGACAAGGTTTGGCATCTTCCTCAAGGTAAATCATGTGGGTGCATATGGATGGACTAATTTCTCTTAAATCAGCAACGGTCCATCCTAACGCACTCCTGTGTTGCTTAAGCAACTGGACAAGTTTACTTTCATGTTCGTGATTTAAAACGGATGAAATTATCACAGGAAAGGTCTTCTCTTCTCCCAGGAATACATATTTCAATTCTTTTGGGAGCTCTTTCAGTTCCAACTCCGGAAATTACAGGTTTGACGGCACAGCCAACTTGGTCTTTGGCGGTAGCTGCTCATATTGAGCCGTCCACATTGTTCTTGCAACTTCCTCTTCAACAACCTCCAACATAGCACATATCTGACTCATCATTTCATCTTGTGGAGTGTATCTATCCAATTCATAACATAAGTTAGTCATAATGGACTCCACAGGATCAGAGTGAGTAGTTGAATCAAAGCAATCTTGAATTACTGATTCTACCCAATTCACCTCCTCTTCCTCATCATCAAAATCTTCAATTTTGGGATTTGAAAAGATCTTGATATTCAATGTCATGTTCCCAAAAACAACGGTCATAACTCCACTCCTTACTTTAATCGTCGCATCAATTGTTGCGAGGAAAGGACGTCCAAAGATCACCGGAATCTAAGATTTAGCATTGTAAACTGGTTCAGTGTCCAGCACAACGAAATCAACAGGAAAGACAAAGGCGTCAATCTGGACTAAAACATCCTCCAGCACTCCTCGCGGGTACTTAATTGATCGATCTGCCAGTTAGAGAGTAATGCGAGTGGGCTTAAGTTCTCCTAACCCTAACTGTTGGTAAACAGTGTAAGGTAAGAGATTAACACTCGATCCTAAATCGAGCAGTGTATTGTTCACTTTCTTCTGACCAATTATGCAAGAAACTGTTGGCGTACCTGGATCCTTGTATTTAGGAGGCAAATTGTGTTTTACAATCGCACTCGCCTGGCGTGCCAAGTAAGCACTCTTCTTAACACTTTGCTTCCTTTTTACAGTGCACAAGTCTTTTAGGAACTTGGCATAGGAAGGCACTTATTTAATCGCATCTAGGAGCGGGAGATTGATCTTTACCTATTTGAATAACTCCAGAAACTCCTGACTCTTAGTTTCTTGTTGAGGTTTCTTCAACCTCTGAGGATATGGTGCTGGAAAAGGGCATTTGGTTGCCTCCTCAAGGAGAGGTTCTTTTCCAGGTCTTCTCTTTATTTCAGTATCCTCAGGAACTGTTGTTTTGGGCTCAACTGTTTCGCCCTCTCTTCCTTCTTCCACCAATTCTTCTTCATTCTCTACCTCTTCTTCATCACTAACTACAGGTTGTGAGGGCAAAGAGACTTTCTCAATTTCTTTTCCACTTCTCAACACAGTTACTGCCTTGGCCTCCTCATGTGGTCCAGATCCCGAGGGTCCTGTACCCGAGTGTTGGCCTTTAGGATTTGGCTCTGGTTGTGCAGGAAACATGGTTCGTTCTCGATCCCCTTGTTGGGCAGCTAACCTCTCTACACTTGTATTGAGTTTACTCATTAGCTGCATCATCTGCTGCATTATGAGTATATTAGGATCCTCTTGTGCCTTCTTATGGGGTGGTACATAAGTGTTTGATGAGGTTTGGTTGTTGCCTCCCTGATTGTAGTTGGATTGAGGTAAATAATTTTGATATTGGTTCTGGTGATACCCTTGATTTTGTTGATAAGTAGTAGGAGGTTGGTAACTCTGGTGGTACCCTTGGTTTTGAGGTCGGTATTGGTTTCCTTTATTCGGCTGCCACTGTTGAGATGGATTTGCTGCAGTAGCACTATTTCTTTGATCAAAACCAGGATGACTCCACCTATCATTGGGGTTGAAACGACAAGGGGCATTTACAGCATGTACCTCCACTGGACCCTGTTCTTGGTAAACAGGGTATATTTGGCAACGTTGAGAGGTATGCCCCATTTGTAGACAACTCGAACATGATTCTTCAGATGCAAATTGTATTACCGGGTCCTTCTTTGCTTCCAAAATTTCCAATTTACGAGCCAGTTGCTCGTATTTTTCCAGTAAGCCATCTTCCGCTTTCAGCTGATAAATACTCTTTTTACTTGAACTTGAATTGGTTTGAGTTCTCGTCACTTGAGTTTCCCATTCTGGTGCATGTTCGGCTAACCATTCGAAATGAGCTTCTGCTTGGTCAGCATTTTTACTCATGAACTCACCATCACTCGTAGTTTCTACGAGCTTTTTTGACTTTGGACTTAGGCCATCATAGAAGAAGCTTATTGTTCGCCACTTCTCAAAACCATGATGTGGGCAGAGCAGTAACAAATCCTTAAAATGATCCCATGCCTCAGCGAAAGTTTCTTCCTCTTTTTGATTATACATCTTGATTTGTCTCAGATGTCAGTCATTAACCGATTAGGGAAGAACTTTTTGAGAAAGGCTTCATGAATTGCTGGCCAAGTCGAAATTGAATTCGGTTTGAGTGACAATAACCATGACTTTGCTTTGTCCTTCAAGGTAAAGGGAAAAAGCTTTAGTCAGATTATATCACTTGGGCAAGTCTGATCTGTGAAAGTGCCACAAACATCTTCAAAATCTCGAATGTGCGAGTACGCCTTCTCTTTATCCATCCCGTGAAATGTGGGTAAAAGTTGAATCATCCCATTACGAAAATGGAATGTACCCGTGTGTGGAGGAATGCGGATACAAGAAGGTGTGGCAGTGCGATCAGGAGCCAAGAACTCTCGTAGAGGTCGTTGACCGTCATCGATGAGGTCATGCCTATTCTCTCCTTGTTGGCTCTCCGTATCAGACATTGGGTTAGAAGTGGATGGAGTGAAAATGGGATTATCAGCACTATGGATGGAATCTTCAAATAGATTTGTGATGAAGGCTTCAGTGGAATCAAAGGACATAGAAGGACACAACAATACGACTTGTTTTCTGAAGAACAAAAAGAAAAAGATAGATAGAAATGAGATAAGAAAAGATTGGATCAATCGAAAGAATCTGACCTTTGTTACCGTCCCCGGCAATGGTGCCAAGAACTTGACACGACTGGAAATGTGTTCTCTAAAGAGTACGTCCAAGTGTAGACGGTCGCGTCGCGTTAAAACCGGTAAGACCGGGTCGAATCCCAAAGGACGGAAGATAAAGGCAAAAAACTTTAGATTGAAGCCTAAAGTGAAATAAAAGATGATTCCTTTTGAAAGAGGATCTAACAATTCTATTGAATTTAAATAAATGAAAGAAACGAATTAAAGTGAAACGATAACTTAACTAGATAGAATTAAAAATTTGTGATTTAAAATTAAATATGGAAAAGAGTTGGGAACATGCGAGTCCACAAAGTACCAGCCACTGCCATGATTTAACAAAAACGAATAGCTGGGGTTTTATCCTTAGAGTATTCCTTATTTCGAAAATGATTAAGTTAAGCATTCTAGACACTAAGTATGTGAATCTTGCATACCTAGTGGTTCGTTTACCTAACTTATATATGAAGTACTTGAAATAAAAAGTTAATTAAAGCCATAAACAATAACTAACAAATTAAGTATGAAATATTCGATGTGTTTGTTATGAGTGTTCATTGAGTTAATTAATCAAAAGAGCTCTTATTTCAAAATCAGACTGCAATTTGAACTAGCAAGATCACTTTGGGCTCAGTTTCTGAAATAAAAGTTACTGGAATACAAAAAGGAGTAAACCCAAGTCATAAACATACCAATCGATTGACATCATGTCAATCGATTGATATGAAATGGCTTTCAATCGATTGACAAATATATCAATCGATTGACTTGGAATCTATGTCAATCGATTGGCTTCTGTATCCAATCGATTGACATTGATTTTTACACAGAATCATGGCAGAGGGCTGGGAACAATGTTTCTTCACATTGTTCCCAACCAGGATTCTAAGTTAGCATTTTTAAGCAAACAGAAACTTGGCAAATCTGAAACATTCTACTCAAACTTGATCTAAACATGGATAAACACAAAATATTTGAAATTTAACTAAAGTTTCTATACTATTTTATGACTAAATGAGTTGCAGAATAGTCGAATTTAAATAACAAGACCTGAATGAGAAAAACAAAAACCAACGTTGCACTTTCAAACTCTCAGAAATGCATTTCCATGAACAAGAGCAGAAAAAATACCTACAAAAACAAACAAAAATGAGCCAACCCCCTCCCCTCTTCACTCTCCTCTATATATAATGTTAAATTCACGAGCTAAAGGTGTCCAGGTTCACTCCCTAACGGCTGGTCGTCGTCCTGATTGCTGAAATCTTGCTCCATTAACGCAGACTGTTTCCAGTTTTATTCAATCGATTGACAAAGATCCCAATCGATTGATAAAACTTTCGATCGATTGGTAAAACACCAATCGATTGATCAGGAAAATATGTCAATCGATTGAGATGATGTCAATCGATTGGTACCAAGACTTCATCAATTTGTTCCTTGAGTTATTCCTTTCAACTTTGTTATTCATTTTAACTTCAGAACCTGCATTCAAAGGGCTAAACACAACAACATACCACGAAAAATACATCATTGTGTAAAGAAACGAATTAAAACACAATTGCAGGTAATACTAGAGAAATGGGGTTAAATCCAGTCAGTTTTTGCTCCTTATCGAGCTAATATTAAGCTAATATCAGCTCTCATCAGCAGCATCAATGTTTTGTTCATCATAGCCTTGCTCCTGGTAGTAACCATCAACAGCAAAACCCTCACCTGCATAGTCAAACGTTTGCATACCTAGACGTGAAATGTCCAGGGCATAGCCATCAGCTTACAAGGCCGAGTAATAGGTACTCTGGGTAACATACTAAAATAGATTACATCATTAGCATTAAGTATCTTTAACATATGTATCAAATCATAATAGTATATATCATTTCTCAATTGTTCTCATCTCTTACTACATCTTCGATTCCAAAACATAACGCATCTCACTATGCCAACTCATCTATCAACATATCCATGCTCTGTACCTAGCATCTCATAGTCTACAAACCTCTGATTCACCGCCATTTACAGAGGTGAAGCCTGTCCATCACCGCAAGTCATGAATCAGTCCGATGTGACTGTCTGAAACACTTTCCAAAACACAATACATCACTCTATCGACATATCAATGTCCCACCCCATAGTATAACAAACCTCTGGTTCACCGCCATTTACAGAGGTGAAAACATGTCCCTCACCGCAAGTCATGAATTAGTCCGATGTTGACTGTTTGAAGCAAAACACAATATATCTCACTATTAGGGGTGGGCATTCAGTCGGTTCGGTTTCGAACCGAAAATTTCAGTTCGGGTTGGAAATTTTGGTACCGAAAACCGAACTGAAATAAACTTCGAAAAAATGGTTCGGTTTCGAAATTTAACTTCGGTTTCGGTTCGAAAATTCGGGTTGAAACTCAACCGAAATTATTTTTTCGTTTTTTATTTTTTTATTTTTATTTTATTTATTTATTTTGTTTGGGTTAAATTAAGTATAGTAAATTAGTAAAGATTCACCACTTTGAGATTCTGTTTTTTATTTATTATTTTTCATTAACAATATGAATCATATGACCCTAATTTATCTAACAAGTTTTTATATATTTTTAAAATTTTGGTTATTCGGTTTCGAACCGAAATTTTTTTTACTTTCGAAGACCGAACCATACTAATTAAAATAGTTCGATTTCGAACTGATATAATTTCGGTTCGGTTATTATCTGAACCAAAATTTGAAAATTTTCGATTTCGGTTCGGTTTTTCGGGTTGGCCCGAAGTATGCCCACCTCTACGCACTATGCCACAACTGACACATTCCGTTAACAAAACTTCCGTTTCACCGCTATTTATAGAGGGTATACCTTCCCTCCCCGCACGACGTGAACACGGTCCAATTGTTAACCTAACCCACATCACCTAGTCAATAAACCCCCTGGTTTACCGCCATTTACAGAGGTGAAACCTGTCCCTCACCGCAAGTCATAAACCAGTCCGATGTGACTGTCGGTCATGCTGACCCAAATCCCAATACTAAAACAAACCCACGACTTTCCCATGTGGCTACCTAACATAAATAGAATAACTGCCCATCAAAACCCAAACCAAACTTGGTTAACACGTATACGTTCCTCACTTAATAATTACCTCAAAGGTACAATAGCTTAAGCTCTTTACTTCTCATAGTAAACATTAGCAATCATCACGTTATTCTCTTTATTAACGCAGTTCAATCATCATAAAAGGTTTGGAATAATAAGATAACATCATTATAAACTTGGTATAATAACATTATAAATATCATCATAGCATGAATCAAACATTGTTATCACATAACTGCATTCAAATCAAAACTAGAATGAAATATTAGACATCATGCATGATTCTAGTAAAAATAGGACATAGGAGTATTTTGGTCATTTTCTAGTTTATAAGTCATGATCCGAAAATATAAAAGTTACGTGAGATCAAATAAATAAGTATTCATGTTATAAGTTAAGAGTTTTCGATCTCCGTTAAGAAAATATCTTGATTTCAGTCGATTTAAGTGAAAATAGGTCACAAGGGTATTTTTGCCATTTTTCAGTTTTGAAAGTCCACAACTGAATTTATAAAAGTTCCGTGAGATTAAATAAATAAGTATTCATGTTGAAAGTTAAGAGTTTTCGATCCTCATTAAGAATCCATCTCGATTCCAGCCGTATTTGAAAATACCAGTTTATCATATTTATACCGTATTTGAAAAACCAGAATACTTTATTTATACTATATCATAATACTATATTCATATCGTATTATACTATATTAGAATACCCTATTTATATCGTATTATACTATATCAGAATACCGCATTTATATGTATAACAAATATAAATACGTAATATAATACGTATACATACCACATAATTAATATACATCATAATTATAATCATAATCATATGTGCATAACAAAGTGTAATATAAATAGCTGAGTGAGTTGGAGACTCACCTAAATTCGCAGAATAATAATGCCGAGAAAACCCGAAGAAAACCCGAAGAATCTTCGAATATAAAATTCAGGCTTCGAATAGTGTTCTTGGTGTTCTTGGTGTACTATGTGTGTTCTTGGTGTTCTTGGTGTTCTTGGTGTTCTAGGTGTGTTCTTGGTGTTTGTGTGTGTGAGATGAAGATATGTAAGCATTAGGATGAGTTCTCAACCTCATAAGTCTAAGGGTAAATGTAATGGAATGGTCCCATATATATAGGAACCAAGGAGGGACCTCACCTTGCAATTACTAAGAGTTAAAGGTTCAAAGGATAATTATTTCCTTAGGGCCATATTTGGTTGGATGTGCAATAAAATCATAACTGGTCCAAATATACCAGATATTCACAAATCTGCTAAATTTCTGTTTCTAAAAATTTTGAAAATTTATAATCGAGTTCTATAAATGCTGAATATTATAATAACAACATAAAAACACTATTCATCTTGGAAAATAAATATTTAAAAATAGCAGGTATTACATCATCCACCACTAAATAAAGGATTTCGTCCCCGAAATCAGAGTTAAGTAGTGATAGAACAATACAACTCAAAATTTTAAAGATCCAAGATACCAAAAACATAACCAAAATAAAATCCAAAACAACACTCAAGCATTGGTAAACAATTCTGGAAACTTCTCTCGCATTTCTGACTCTAATTCCCAGGAAGCTTCTCTTTCATCGTGATGCTTCCACTGAATCTTTACAAGTGGAATCTCTTTGTTTCTTAGCTTCTTCACTCCTCGATCTAGTATACGTATAGGTCTTTCGTTGTATGATACGTTGTCATTGACCTCGATATCTGTGAAGTCGATCTCGTGTTCTGGGTTATGAGCACACTTCCTCAACATACTTATATGGAACACATTATGAACTTCAGACATCTTCAGTGGTAGTGCAAGTCTATAAGCAACTTTGCCCACACGTTCAAGGATCTCGAAAGGTCCTATGAATCGAGGTGAAAGCTTTCCTCGCTTCTGTCCAAATCTCACAATACCTCGTACTGGTGATACCTTGAGGAAAACATGATCTCCAACATTGAAATCCAATCCTCTGCAATGTTTATCTGCGTAGCTCTTGAATCTACTCTGTGTTGTACGTATCTTCTCTTTCACAATCTTGATCTTCTCGTTTGTCTCTTGCACCATATCAGGTCCAAGAAGTTGATTATCTCCCACTTCTGCCCAACATAATGGCGATCGACAAGGTCGTCCATACAAGGCTTCAAAAGGTGCCATTCCTATACTCGTATGATAGGAATTATTGTAGGCAAATTCAATCAACGACAAGTGCGTCTCCCATGTGCTTTCAAAATCAATGACACAGGCTCGCAACATGTCTTCCATTACTTGATTGACTCTTTCGGTTTGTCCATCAGTCTGTGGATGAAAAGCTGAACTCAAGTTCAATGAAGTTCCCATAGCTTTCTGTAGACTTTTCCAAAATTCTGATGTAAATCGCGAATCTCTGTCAGATACGATTGTAACTGGCACACCGTGTAGTCGTACCACATGTTGTAAATACAATCTACTCATCCTTTCTACTGGATATGTCATACTATACGCAATGAAATGCGCTGACTTAGTGAGTCTATCAACAATCACCCAAATCGCATCGTGATTCTGTTGAGATCTGGGTAAGCCTACCATAAAATCCATGGATATATGTTCCCATTTCCACTCAGGAATAGGTAATGGCTGCAATAATCCTGATGGTTTCTGGTGTTCAGCTTTGACTTGCTGACAAGTGATACACTTGGAAACATATTCAGCAATATCTCGCTTCATACCTTCCCACCAAAAGTTTCTTTTCAGGTCTTTTTACATCTTAGTACCTCCAGGATATACTGTCATCCGTGACTTATGTGCTTCATCCAAAATATCTTTTCGGAGAGTACCTGCATCTGGCACACATAGTCTACCTCTACTCTTTAGAGCTCCATCTGGACCAATACTCCAGTTCTCTGGGTCTTTTGTTGATACCTTAGCAAACCATAACTGAAGTCCTTCATTCTCCTTCTGAGCTTCAAGTATGCGACTGATGATTGTTGGTTGCACTACAAGGCTTCAAAATGTTGTCCTTCCTCTGCTTCAACTGCTATTTGCAGATCATATTCCCCAATGGTCGCTAATGCTCGCCATTCTCGAATTAATAACGTAGCAAGTAACCTTTGAGGTCGTCGACTTAGAGCGTCTGCTACTACATTTGCCTTTCCAGGATGATACTGTAAAGAAAAGTCATAATCTTTCAGTAACTCCATCCACCTTTGTTGTCTCATGTTTAACTCCTTCTGAGAAAATAGATACTTAAGACTCTTATGATCTGAAAACAAATCAAATTGTTCTCCATATAAGTAGTGTCTCCAGATCTTCAGAGCAAACACGATAGCAGCTAACTCTAGATCATGTGTAGGGTAGTTCTTCTCATGCGGCTTCAGTTGTCGTGATCCATATGCAATCACATTTCCATCTTGCATAAGCACACAATCGAGTCCTTGATGCGAAGCATCACTATAGATGATATATCGTTCTCCTGTCTTCGGTATTGCAAGCACTGGTGCTGAGGTTAACTTATCCTTCAACTCTTGGAATGCACGTTCATGCTTGTCTGTCCACTCGTACTTCATCTCCTTCTTTGTTAAATTCGTTAAAGGCCCTGCAATCTTAGCGAATCCTTCAACGAATCTTCGATAGTAACCCGCTAATCCAAGAAAACTTTTAACTTCTGTGGCACTGGTTGGTCGGTTCCAACTTAAGAGAGCATCAATCTTAGACGAGTCTACAGCAATCCCATGCTGATTAACAACATGTCCCAAGAATTTGACTTCCTGTAGCCAGAATTCACATTTACTAAACTTTGCATACAGCTGGTCATCTCTTAATGTCTGCAAAGCAATCCGTAAATGCTCTTTGTGATCTTCTTCCGTTTTTGAATAAATCAAGATATCGTTGATGAATACGATAATGAATTTATCCAGATATGGTCTGAATACTCTATTCATTAGGTCCATAAACACTACGGGGGCATTGGTTAATCCAAAAGGCATAACCAAAAACTCATAGTGACCATACCTCGTCCTGAAAGCTGTCTTCATAATATCTTCCGGTCGGACTAGCAGTTGATGATATCCCGAACGTAAATCGATCTTCGAGAATATCATTGCTCCTTGTAACTGATCGAATAAATCATCTATCCTGGGGAGAGGATATCTGTTCTTGATCGTTACTTTGTTCAACTCTCTGTAGTCTATACAGAGTCTCTGTGTTCCGTCCTTCTTCTTTACAAAAATACTGGTGTTCCCCAAGGCGATGTACTAGGTCTAACAAAACCTAGGTCTTCAAGTTCTTGAACTTGCTTATTTAATTCCATCATCTCTGTTGACGCCATTCGATAAGGAGTCTTTGAAATTGGTAAAGTTTCGGGCACCAACTCGATACAAAAATTAATCTCCCTCTTAGGCGGAAGTCCTTTGATATCTTCAAACACATCTTCAAACTCTTGAACTATAGGAATCTGAGCAACAGTGATCTCCACACTCATGCTCTCGATTGCAGAAAGATTACTAGAAAGAAAGACTTCGCTAGGAGAGTTACACTGGAATCTGACAGCAAGATGTCCAGGTATCGAAAAGACAATAGATCTTCTAACGCAATCTAAAGTTACATGATGCTTCGTAAGCCAATCCATTCCTAAGATAACGTCAAACTCAGACATAGATAAGATTACTAAGTCCGCCGAAAAGTTTCTGCCCTCTAGGATCAAGGGACAGTTCTTGCAAACTTTACCCAACTTAACACTAGCTCCAAAAGGTGATATAGCATTAAGTGGTGTCTCAAGAGCCTGAGGTACTAAACCCAAATCTCGTACAATTCTAGCAGCAATAAATGACCGAGTAGCGCCAGTATCAAATAAAACTTTTACTTGACTGTAAAATAACACAATTGTACCTTCCAGGTTCTGCTGATCTTCTTCATTGAATCCCGCTTCTGCCAGAATAATAGCATTAAGCCTAGTCAGCTCTGGTGGTCCTTGGATTCCTTGCACTGGCTTGCTGCAATTCTTACTAATGTGGCCTGGTATACCATAGTTGCGGCAGAGAACTCCTGATTGTCGGCCAGATTTAGGACAGTTCCTTTCCATATGTCCATAGTCTCCACAGGTAAAGCACCCCGTTCCTCCTCCGTAAGTATTGCCCAAAGCTTGAGCAGGTGGTCCTCTCTGTTGCTGCTGCGCTGGTTAAGGCATATTCTGTGGTGGTTTCCTTATTCCTTCCAAAGTACGCTTGTTACCTTGGAAATTCATCTGAGTTCTCCCACCTTGTTGATATCTCGAGGGCTGTGACTGAAATTTCCTTGAATGAGGCTGGAAATTCCTTTGTTGATAGGGCACATTCCTCGGTGGTGGTTGTGGACTCATCAGTTGCTTAGTCGTCTGACTATCCTTCTCCAGACTAACAGCAAATTGAACAACACTTTTAAATGTCTCGCCCAGATGACCAACCATCATATGTCGCAGGTGTGAATTTAGTCCTTGATGGAAACGCTTCACTCTCTTAGGCTGCGTATCCACCATATGTCCAGCAAAACGTGAGAGACGCTCGAATTGCGTTGTATACTCTCTAACATTCATAATGCCTTGGACCAGACTCAAGAAATTCTTCTCTTCGTGATCTCTTTCTTCTTCCGGGAAATACTTTTCTAAGAATCTAATCTTGAAAGCTTCCCAAGGCATTCCCCTTACAGCTTCAGCTCCAATCATTGCTTTCTCAACTTCCCACCAATCTGCGGCGGTAAAGGTTAACTGGAATATGGCTAGACGACGCTTATCTAGCTCGTTGCAATCAATGGTTTCAAAAATCAGATCCATCTCTCTTAACCATTGCTCTGCCTTCCATGGATCAACAAGTCCACCAAACTTTTCTGGTCTAAGAGCCCGAAAACGTTCAAGTAACTTGTCTCCCGTCTGCCTAGGAGGATGAAATGCAACAGGTGGCGGCTGTTGATAGTTGTTCTGGTTTCGATTATCCAATTGTTCCATGAGCTGCATAAATGCTTCAAAAATACCGGTTGGATCTATGTTCGTAGGGATTGGTGCTCCTGGTCGCAAAGTCTGTCTCGTCGATCCAACCATGATGAATCAGGTATTAGGTACCTAAGTGAATAACTATCGGTTAGACCCCCGTCAACAATAATAAGTATAACATCAATGCCATATCAAAAAGAGTGAAGAGAAACATATGACACAACGTATATTGTATAAGAATATCACACAAGGATACTCATAGTATATCACATTAATATAACTAACTTAAGAAATAAACTTCTTAAGTCTGAACAAATCTCTTAGGAAACTTAAGGTTCAAAGCCTATGTGTCGGAAAATCAGTGAGAGCCAGCTAACTAAAGCTTAAACCTGGCTCTGATACCAAAAATCCTGTCACGCCCCGGAGTAGCAAAATAGGGAAAAATAAATTTCCATTTTTGGACCCGAAAGTACCTGTCAAGTGAAGTCACATGATTTTCCACACAAAAACTTAAACATTTAAAACATAATCCAATACATCTGGAAATGAAGGTATAACCTTACTAAGTTCAAATAGTCAGAACATAAAGTTACTAACTATAAAATCAGAGTTCTAAGTCATCATAATAAAATGGCAAGAATGCCAAGTCTTAACATAATACAAAACATAAATAGGACTATGACATAGTCAAATCATCAACTAGTATAGCCATAGAAATCATCCTGAGGGCCGGCAGCATCAATGTTTTGTTCATCATAGCCTTGCTCCTGGTAGTACCCATCAACAGCAAAACCCTCACCTGCATAGTCAAACGTTTGCATACCTAGACGTGAAATGTCCAGGGCATAGCCATCAGCTTACAAGGCCGAGTAATAGGTACTCTGGGTAACATACTAAAATAGATTACATCATTAGCATTAAGTATCTTTAACATATGTATCAACTCATAATAGTATATATCATTTTTCAATTGTTCTCATCTCTTACTACATCTCCGATTCCAAAACATAACGCATCTCACTATGCCAACTCATCTATCAGCATATCCATGCTCTGTACCTAGCATCTCATAGTCTACAAACCTCTGATTCACCGCCATTTACAGAGGTGAAGCCTGTCCCTCACCGCAAGTCATGAATCAGTTCGATGTGACTGTCTGAAACACTTTCTAAAACACAATACATCACTCTATCGACATATCAATGTCCCACTCGATAGTCTAACAAACCTCTGGTTCACCGCCATTTACAGAGGTGAAAACCTGTCCTTCACCGCAAGTCATGAACTAGTCCGATGTTGACTGTCTGAAGCAAAACACAATATATCTCACTATGCCACAACTGACACATTCCGTTAACAAAACCTCCATTTCACCGCTATTTACAGAGGGTATACCTTCCCTCCCCGCACGACGTGAACACGGTCCAATTGTTAACCTAACCCATATCATCTAGTCAACAAACCCCTGGTTTACCGCCATTTACAGAGGTGAAACCTGTCCCTCAACACAAGTCATAAACCAGTCCGATGTGACTGTCGGTCATGCTGACCCAAATCCCAATACTAAAACAAACCCACGACTTTCCTATGTAGCTACCTAACATAAATAGAATAACTGCCCATCAAAACCCAAACCAAACTTGGTTAACACGTATACGTTCCTCACTTAATAATTACCTCAAAGGTACAATAGCTTAAGCCCTTTACTTCTCATAGTAAACATTAGTAATCATCATGTTATTCTCTTTATTAACGCAGTTCAATCATCATAAAAGGTTTGGAATAATAAGATAACATCATTATAAACTTGGTATAACAACATTATAAATATCATCATAGCATGAATCAAACATTGTTATCACATAACTGCATTCAAATCAAAACTAGAATGAAATATTAGACATCATGCATGATTCTAGTAAAAATAGGGCATAGGGGTATTTTGGTCATTTTCTAGTTTATAAGTCATGATCCGAAAATATAAAAGTTACGTGAGATCAAACAAATAAGTATTCATGTTATAAGTTAAGAGTTTTCGATCTCCATTAAGAAAATATCTTGATTTCAGTCGATTTAAGTGAAAATATGTCACAAGGGTATTTTGGTCATTTTTCAGTTTTGAAAGTCCACAACTGAATTTATAAAAGTTCCGTGAGATTAAATAAATAAGTATTCATGTTGGAAGTTAAGAGTTTTCGATCCTCATTAAGAATCCATCTCGATTCCAGCAGTATTTGAAAATACTAGTTTATCGTATTTATACCGTATTTGAAAAACCAGAATACTTTATTTATACTATATCATAATACTATATTCATACCGTATTATACTATATTAGAATACCCTATTTATACCGTATTATACTATATTAAAATACCGTATTTATACGTATAACAAATATAAATACGTAATATAATACGTATACATACTACATAATTAATATACATCATAATTATAATCATAATCATATGTGCATAACAAAGTGTAATATAAATAGCTGAGTGAGTTGGAGACTCACCTAAATTCGCAGAATAATAATGCCGAGAAAACCCGAAGAAAACCCGAAGAATCTTCGAATATAAAATTCAGGCTTCGAATAGTGTTCTTGGTGTACTATGTGTGTTCTTGGTGTACTAGGTGTGTTCTTGGTGTACTATGTGTGTTCTTGGTGTTCTTGGTGTTCTAGGTGTGTTCTTGGTGTTCTTGGTGTTTGTGTGTGTGAGATGAAGATATGTAAGCATTAGGATGAGTTCTCAACCTCATAAGTTTAAGGGTAAATGTAATGGAATGGTCCCATATATATAGGAACCAAGGAGGGACCTCACCTTGCAATTACCAAGAGTTAAAGGTTCAAAGGATAATTATTTCTTTAGGGCCATGTTTGGTTGGATGTGCAATAAAATCATAACTGGTCCAAATATACCAGATATTCACAAATCTGCTAAATTTTTGTTTCTAAAAATTTTGAAAATTTATAGTCGAGTTCTATAAATGCTGAATATTATAATAACAACATAAAAACACTATTCATCTTGGGAAATAAATATTTAAAAATAGCGGGTATTACATAGCATTTTACTACTGACTTTGAAATTATACATTTGTATCCCAACATTTTTCTTTTTTTTTTTTTCTTTTTTTTTTTTTTCCGGTGGCTACGTTCAGTTAAGCACAAAGTTCATCATCAACTTTGGCCACTAGGTTTGGCATCAAACATTTGAAAAACACATTTTACTTTTCTTTAGTTTGATCAATATTGAGTTTTGCATTTCAACAAAAAATTAATGTGGTGGGGTGGTTGGGGAAGAAGAAAAAGTCAGACGCAATGATTTTCAATATAAGAGAACTTGATTGGGCATGATCTTTTATTTGCAGAATAACCTTTTTGGAGCATTCTAGCCAGCGTGTAACATTTCAATCACCTATTCTGATGGGAAAACTTGCAACCAGGTAAATCACTTTTCTCATGCAAATGATGTTTACATTTTCTCGATAGCTAAATCACTTTTTTCTATATAATTCTCGCCCTTCTGTTCAATTTGTGAATCCAATTTTTCTATCTTTCTGACGGATCAAATGGGCATAAACACGTGGGTCGTTAAGTGCATTAAGTTCTTCAAATGTACAGTTTTGTTACCTGCACGATTTAATCTTTAGAAATTACATCCATCAAAATACATTTGTTTTGCTCAGTTTCCTAATATGCTTACATATTTAGTTTTTATGTAGTTGGATTTAAATATGTGCTTCAACTCTTGATGACGAAGAAACCATTAAAACGGAAAAACAGTTAAATAGTCCTTTCTATAGATCTGTCTGGCATTGACTCTATGTTATCCTCTGTTTGTGTTCTATCTATATAATAAATCAGCTTGACAAAAGATTTGTGTTTTGTGGCAATGAGCACGTTTCTTATTAGACTAACCAAAGATGATATTACTTAGCAAAAGTTTGGGAAAAAAAAATATAGTGACTATTTTTGTCACGCCCCGACGTAGCATAAATATGGAAAGCGTTTAATTTCCTTTATGGACCCGAAAGTCGCGACAGTTTGAAGGATCGATTCCGTCCCAAACGTCGAACAACAAAAAAAAACATATAATCAGAGTAGAGCAATCAAAGCTTACAAATATTTTTCTAACTTATTACATATTACAGTACGGGGTCTCTAAAGGCACAAACCGCCTTAAATCAAAACAATAACTATTGTCTATTACAGTCATCCTTATTACAAAATAGTTTATAACTTAAAACATATAAAAATAAATTCTCTTCATTAGATAGTTGTTCTCAGTTTGCATAGTCATAAGGCCCCGCGTAGTCATAACCTGAAAAGTCTGAACACGAATGTCTAGGGCACATCAACGCCGTCAGCTTCAAGAAGCTAGTGAGTATTAAAAACATGACTTTGAATGTAAAACATATTCATTTACCTCTTTTCATTTTTCATTTAATTCAACAAGTTTATATTAAAGCAAAGAGGTCATTTTAGGATACAAGCACAGTATTATTTAAAAGATGTAATTCACATATATGTGACCGTGTATGAAAACAATGCACTATCTCATCTTACCGATTCTTTTCTCTTGACAAAACCCAACAACCCACCATCACACACCGGTATCTTTAAAACGCTTAGATAGCCACACTTTAGCACAGGGGTGCTAGGGAATGTCCAGTTTGCCTCACACTTTGGTCCGGGGTATTAGGGAGTGTCCATTGCCTCACACTTTGACTACCTAAACCATCATGCAAATACCGGAGGAACCCTCACGCAGTATCCAGACTCGGGTATCAGGGAGTGTCCGTATGCCACACTTTAGCACTTCCATGGGTGCCAGGGAATGTCCAAGTTCGGCTTCACACACTTTGACGCTACCATGGTCGTCAGGAAGTGTCCAGTTTTACCACCGTCGCATTTCAAAGACACCCTCGCCGCAATCTCAATCACAATACACTTTGGTACTCACTTACCAGGGAGTGTCCACATCACAATCTCAACCGCACTTACTATGCCACACTGACCATTACTCTTTTCCATACTGACCAACATTCACACTCACCATGCATGTACAACTGACTCCACATGTATGTTATGAAACTTTAAAACATGAGGCAATTTACTGATTTATACAAATGACGAGCGTACGGGAATTGATAAGTCACAATACAACGTTTTAATCGTTCAAACATAACCAATTAAGATTCTGATTTAATAAATTTCCCAAACAGTACTTAAATAGTATATAAATTTTATCCCAAACAGTCCCTTATCACATAACAAGCAAAACTAGAAACTGCCAGAAGTCGCGCGCGGGGGCCGCTCGCGCGACCTGCCTATTTTCCTTTTCTTTATTAAAACTTTTCTTTCTGCCAGAGTACAGGAAGATCGCGTGCGCGGATCGCTCGCGCGATCTGCCTAATTTTTATTTTTCTTATATAAAACTTTTCTATCTGCCTGAAATTGTACGGCTCGCGCAGGCCGCTCGCGCGATCGCGCGCGCGAGTTTGAGCAGAGGGTTCATCTTCTTCGTGGAGAATGTCCTGTTTCAGAAATTTAGGGTCTTTTTGACCTATTTTCAATTCTGCAACTATATATGTCATACAATATATGAATCTCTTTGGTTTTTCGCAAGGATTAAGAATATGAAATTAATTTTGCATGAATTAATCTATAACTCTAGGATTTTATGAAAAACTAAAAGTTAACAAAATTTGATTTCTTATATACTTTCTCATGTGAACAAATTAGATTCTAAAACTTTAGCAGTATCTTCTATGAACCAAAATCTTCCTAAATCATCTCTAAAGACTCATTTTGATTAAGGTGGAAAAATTTGTATTTTCAAGCTATGGAGTTCATACATAAATTCATCCATGGTGATTTTGAATTTTATAACACATACACAGTAACTAAGCATGAATTACATTTGGAGTGAGTTAGAAATACTCACTGTGATTAAGAGTGTAGAGATTGTTGAGAAAGAAAGACCAAATTAAGAAATTCACTACAAGCTTGGCTATGGAGATTTAGGCTTCCCTCTCTATAAATTTTCTGTATAACTTTCAAACCCACTCTTTTCTCTCTGAATTTCTGATTGAAATAGCAGTCTTTAGTGCTATGTGTGAGTGTAGGTGAATATATAGGCAAATCCTTGAATTTGGAGGCCAAGTTGTATCTCATATACTCAACAATTAGAAATACTTATTTAAATTCATAATTCATACATTACAAAGATATTATACATACGTATATATGTATATCCATAGATTGAATGAGTCCCAAGTTTGAGCCAAAAGACAAGTATAGGTATATAGGGGTCAAGTTGTGTGTGTTTGGAAATTTAGCTTTAGGCACAAGTATAACACACATACTTCAAGCATTACCAAACAAGGCCTAAGGCAATCATTAGTTGCCATAAATAGCAATAAAGCAAATGTCATGTCTTTGCTTTACATCACTTCCAAAATCTGTGGAAGTTTAGCACAGCTCGGGCAGTTTTGAACATAAACTGGTATTTTCGCGGCACGGTGTTCACCACAAAAATTCAGAAAATTCATTTTAACGTAAGAAGTACTTTTCCAATTTTATAAGAATACCGTTTGAGTCAAAAGAAATTATTTTCACCGTTTCGAAATACAGATTTGAAATCTAACATAGGTGTTGCTAATTTTTATAAAATTGCAGTTTTGGCCCCAATAAGAATTTCAAATATGAAATAAGGCAAGAAATAAATTCTACACACAAGAATTGTAATGAAAATAAAAGTAGAAAATTAATATTAAATATGACAATGCGAATAAAACAAAAAGCAGGTTATTACAATTTTAGTAAGACTTAAAATCTTAACTAGAATTTTCATTGCATTTTAGTTTAATCGTTAAAATGAATTTTTTTTAGAGGGGTTATAAGATTGGAGTTGCGATGGCTGAGTTTTTTATTGTTGTAGATGTTTTACCACTGAAGAGACTGAAAGAGAAGCAAAGAGGGTATGGTGGGTTCAACGCCCATGCTAGCACTAAATAAGCTAGCCACTGATTTAGTTCTTATCCGAAAAGCACACAAACCATCCTTTCATGAAAACAAGTGAGGAAAATTGAGTTACTGCTTTGACAAGAAGCTTTGGGGCTACCCTTATTTTGCTTTGGTATTGTTGCAAGGTTGTGTTTGGATGAAAATAAATGGGGTTCTATAGTTGGAGAAGGGAAGGTAGAATAACAACGTGATTATTGCTTTTAAAGACTCATTGGTGGCAAGTTTGAAGATTGTAAGTAGAAGATTCATTTTTAAGTGTTTTGTACCAAATTATTATGTTCGTGAACCATCTTTTGTATTGTCAGTGAGATCATGTAAACTAATAGAGGGTCTAATGTTGAAATAATGCAAAGGAGACTTTGTTTATTTTGTGCACTTATATGCAGTTTTACTGCTCATTTTAAACTTTGAAATCCTTTTTGTTTTTGTTGAGGTTTAAGCAAACTATTTTTTTTGGGTACTGCCCACCACCAAGCCTTTGTTGTGATTGTCCCCCTCCTCTAACCCTTTCTTTTGGACCATGCTTGTGCAATTCCAGTTGCGGTATTTTGGATTTTTTTGCGAACGATGTTCTTCTGTCTTTGTTATAAAATGCACGTGCTAAGAATGACATGTTGAATTAGTTACAAGCCGAATGCACATATGGTTATAATTGTTCGGTAGTGGCTTTAGCCACGAGTTATACCTAGTTAATCCTAAACATGCAATGGAATACTGCACTTCAATTGGGAATACTAAAGATAACAATGCATTCGCTATTGGCCTATTTCACAAAAAATAAGGAAGTCATGATCAAACACACAAAAGCTTAGTGAGACAGTAAAGTGATATGCAGTGCTTTGCTTTTGATAATGGACATTCACTATGGCGCCAAAAATAATGGAAAATAAGATGTAATGCTGCAATTCCAAGCTTGTGCAATTCTGAGAAGCCACGCCCAATTAAGGAAAAAGTAAGGTTAAAAAATCCATTATTACTGAGACCTCCACAATTATTCTGAAATTAGAGAACTAAAAAAGAAATAAAACGTATAAACAAACCATAAGACACGACATGAAATCTTTATGCAAAACACACACACACACACACACACAGAGAGAGAGAGAGAGAGAGAGAGAGAGAGAGAGAGAGAGAGAGAGAGAACATATTACCTCTTCTAATATCTGCTCTGACAATTAATGACCCACCAGTGTTTTTGCTGAACTATACACCAAGTGAGAAGTTTTTGGGTTGTGAAAAATGCTCTCCACTTATATAGATAGTTACATGCACACGTTGTTCACAGGAGATTTACCAACAATTTTCTTATTTCTTCAAAGTCTAACTCAAAATGGGTTTAAAAATATCATAGGAACTACAAAATTAAGAGAACAAAAGGGGTTTAAAATATCAATTTTCAGATCAAATGATATTCCTAAGCTACCTGGCCAAGATATCAAATTTTAGGTGCAATTCATTTCCTAAGCTACTTGGCCAAGAAGTTGTTAAGGCTATGTTCTTTCACTTGAACAACAAATAGTTTTAAGCTGCAAATTCAAAGAGCCGGCTAGTGATTAGATCACCAACCCAAATGAGTGCTATTCAAATCAACTTGGTTGAATCAATAATTCTTACTGTATTGACTATAGAGAGGTAGAGAGATATATTTACGCAATTCATTTGGTACCAAAGAATGAAGACATTCAAAGGCGGAACCGTGGAAGTGAATCAGACAATGTATGATAGATTAGCTATACAAAGAAATTGATTAAATCGAAATTTCACCCAGACCATAGATGAGAATTAGCATCGTGTACCTTGTAGCAATTGAAAGTCTGAAACCCTTAGATATAGAACATGTTTTGTGTTAAAACCTCTGAAATTGATACTTTTACAGCATCGTATACCTCTGAAATTGATCAATTTTGTGTTAGAAGAAGAAGAAATCAGAAGAAAAAAAGGTTAGGGCTTTCAAGTCATACCTGAAAATAGAGGAGAGAGAGAGAGAGAGAGAGAGAGAGAGAGAGGGCTTTGGAGGAAGATATTACCGAGAGACAGTGGGAGGGTGGTGGTGGTCCGGCGAAGGCGCCGCTGTAGTGAGAGAGGGGACGTTGAGAGAGAAAGATGATTTGTGCATAGAAATTGATTTTGAAATTCCAAAACACACAATTCAGACCACATTTTATCTCCAATTCGGACCGTTGAATGTTTAAGTTGAGATTCAATCCTGACCACTCTTTATCTCCTCCTCGATTGGAGACAAACATCTTTGTGATTTATTATATAGATGGTAATACTTGGGATACACTTAAACACACAACTTTTGGGACCAACTCAAGAGATGTGCCTATCTCTCTCTTGGGACACACTTAAACACACAATTTTTGGGATACAACTCAAGAGATAGACACATCTCTCTTGAGTTGGTCGTACAAGAGAAAGATAGACACATCTCTTGAGTTGCGTCCCAAAAATTAGACACAAGAGAAAGATAGACACATTTCTTAACTTGCGTCTTTATATGTATATTTAAAAAGTACTATAATGGGCCTCAGGCCCAATTCAGATTTTAAACAATTTTATGGCCGTTTAAGCAGCCACCCTAGTTATTCTTCTTAATTGGTAGTAGTAGGAGGGAGAGAGGAGAGAGAAAATGGAGTTTGAGAAGAGGAAGGCGGCCATGGTAGCATCAATGAACTCACCAGAGCCCGACAAATCACCCAAAGGCACATTAGACGCACCCATTATACACCTCCTCAAAACCCTCAACTCTCACCCATCTTATTTCACCACTAGCTCATGTTCCGGCCGTATTTCTATCCTCTCCCAACCCACAACCACCGCCGTCGACGCCGCCACCACCACCACCACCGCCACTAAGCAAAAGGCCAAAGGCGGCACATGGGTCTTCATCACCCACGACCCAGCTGACCCAAACTCAGTCCTAAACCTCTTATTCCACACCAACCCACCACCGGCTCAGCTCTACGACCTCGTCTTCCGATTTGAACCCTTCATTGTCGCCGTCGAATGTAAGGATTTACAATCAGCTCAGTCGATTGTAACTATAGCTATTGCTTCTGGGTTCAGAGAATCGGGTATAACTAGTGTGAACAAGCGTGTGATCATTGCAATTCGTTGCTCGATTCGATTGGAAGTGCCGTTGGGAGATACGAATAGGCTTATGGTTTCGCCGGAGTATGTGCGCTACCTTGTGGGTATTGCGAACGAGAAGATGGAGGCCAATAGGCGAAGAACTGATAATTTTCTCAGCGCATTGTTGAATAGTGGTGGTTTTTGTGGAAGTGAAATTGGGGAGAGTGGTATTGGAGAAGTAGATGGTAACAGAGATTTGATGAATGGTGAAACTCAGAGTTCAGAGGTTCAGCTTGATCACAATGGAGAGAGTATATCTGAAAGAATTGACGCAGACAACACTCAAATTGGTAATTCAATGGTTTTAACTAATTAGACAATGAACAGAGCGTATTGAGATCAAATATATATATATATATTTTAATTTTATATTTTTTTTAAGATCGTTATGAATTTTAATTTTGTATTGGGTGAGTTGTGATATGAAATTCTACTTGTAGACTGTTCATGGTAATTCTTAGTTTAGTTATAGTGACACTGGAGTATGTAATGCATGATTTTTTTGGTTACATTTTGAACTAACAACTGTTTTAATTATCAAGCAGCAATTGTGAGCCTTCCTATGTTCAGTGATTTTTTCAACTTCTAACATAGTTTTACATATATCCCACCATTTGGTGGCTTTTTTTTTTTTGCTTGGGATATAACGATTGAACTGTCTATAAGCCATTAGCTCATTTATGGATGGCCAAAATCATTCTATGAGGCATATCGTTTCCGCTATGGCTTGGTTCAAACATTTAATAAGCCTTACAAATCTGACTTGCTAGGAGGACTGCATATGATTCTCAGATATTTATGCTTGGGTAGCGCCAAAAAGCTTAGCCGACTTGTGATGAATGGATAGACAGTTCGACAGTGCTATTACATACTAATATCCGTTTGATTGCAGGACACTTTCCTATTAATGTGACAGCAACATTGAATCTTTAAATCATTGACAGGGTCATCCGGAGTTGCCAAAATCAGTCTATCTATTAATCAGATGGCGATTGTTGGTGAACCTATAGAGAAGCTTTTTCTTTGGGGTCACTCTGCTTGCATATTGGATAACCCAAGCGGCAAAAAGGTTCTCATATTTGGTGGTTTTGGAGGCATCGGAAGACATGCACGGAGAAATGATTCTCTATTACTTGACCCAGTATCTGGAAAGTTAGATCCAATCAGTGTTCAGGGCTCTCCATCTCCACGGTTGGGTCACACATCTTCTGTGGTAGGAGGTCTTATGTTTGTTATTGGAGGCAGGGCCGATCCGGCGAATATTTTGAATGACGTGAGGGTCCTTAACATGGCAAAGAATGAATGGAGGTTGTTAGAATGTACAGGCAGTGTGTTTCCCCCTAGGTGATTTCCTGTCTCATTGATGCTTCTCTAGTTCTTTTGCTTGATTTCAGTTTTCTATTATATAGTAACTTTGTTTCAGAATCTTTTAGGACATATTTCTAGGTTGTATTTGGTAACATTTTCAGGTATTTATTTTCCGAGTAGCAGAAAACAGATATTATGTTTGTTCTTTCCTATATAATTACAAGAAGACACATACATGGTACACACATGCTGTGAAACAAAATGAAACTGATAACAATGAAATGAATTTGATGGCACAGAGAGCTTGGTAGATCTCATAATAAGACAGTACATACCCGTGGAAATCCTAAGAATCTGACTAAATCGCCCGGTGCAATATTAGGGGAAGTTAGCAAGAAAATATACCTCTAAACAGTGAGATCATCTGTACTGTTGTCTACTGTTGGTTAAACCGTATACTTATCGACGGAGAATTCATGTGGATATATATATATGAAAGATAAATGTTTGTGTATAAACATGACCACAGATATATTCAAAACTCGATTCAAGATAAATTTCTTGGAGGAAGCGTGCAGACGTACACATGAACAAACAAACACTCCATTGTTCTTGAACAAATTCATGCAACTTGTTGACAAATCAAAAGTCCAACAAAGTCAAAATATCAAAATTACAAAGCCAGCTGATTAAAACAATTTCCAACAAAAGAAATATTCATGTGAACAGGGAGTCCCACGTATATGAAGAGCATTAATTCTCTCCATTGTTCGTGAACAAATTCACGCCACATGTTGACACATCAAAAGTCCAAAGTCAAAATATCAATTACAAAGCCAGCTGATTAAAAAAATTTCCAACAAAAGAAGTTTTCATGTGAACAAGGAGTCCCATGTATATGAAGAGTATTAAAACCTGTCCCTGGCTGTGATGCTGGTGGTGATTGGTAATGCGGTGGGCTGCTTTCAAAGGGACAAGGGGGGAGGGAGAGGATTTATTCCACTTTATGGTAAGGAAAACAAAGGAGAAAGTTCTCCCTATTGTAAGAGTATTATTCATGATTTCATCATTATATGCACTTATCCACTTGTTTTGGAAACTAGTGAAAAACCATAATATAGCCAGTTTCACTTTTGAGGCTATTTTTTGGGTAGGATTTTATAAAGAGAAAGAGAGGCGACCAAATAGGTTTCGGTTCCTTTGAAATGAGAATGGCGTTAAATTTAAGAGACAACAATCACTTGCCAAACGGGCCCTTAATTTCTTTATATAAATTGATGTAGTATTGATGTTTCAGACATCGGCATGCGGCAGCAGTTGTTGGTTCAAAGATATATGTATTTGGTGGAATTCAGGATGATGCAATCTCTTCATCATTACATGTCCTTGACACGGACAATTTGGAGTGGAACAAGGTACACACCCAGGGCCAATGGCCATGCCCTCGTCATTCCCATTCCCTGGTAGCATATGGCTCAAAGTTGTTCATGTTTGGAGGATACAATGGCGAAAAGGCACTTGGAGACTTACACAGTTTCGATGTTCAATCGTATCTTTGGAAGAAGGAAAAGATGATGGGAAGATCTCCGCATGCAAGGTTCTCACACTCAACGTTTGTGTACAAAAACTATCTTGGAATTGTAGGCGGATGTCCTGTTAGACAACATTATCAGGAGTTGTCATTATTTGATCTTCGGTTCCGTTCGTGGAGGCATGTGATGCTTAGTTCTTTTGGCGAAAATCTTTTTGTTCGCTGCACGGCTAGTGTTGTTGGTGATGATCTTGTTATTATTGGTGGTGGAGCATCTTGTTATGCGTTTGGAACGAAGTTTAGTGAACCGGTGAAAATTGACTTGAATCCAATAATATCTTTGGGTGATAGTTTTACGACCACTGAAATAGTAGAGAATGACCTTTTTCCATTTCCGCAGAATGGAAACAAACAGATTTCGAGCGATGGGTGCAAGAAGGTTGGTTCTTACTGGATTCTAAAACTTGAAAGAAAATATGCCAAATTGGGGAAGGACATATTGAAAAAGTTTGGATGGTTAGATTTGGGAAGAAAGGTATATACCGAGGAGGACGGAATACATATTTGTTTCCCTGTGATGGAAAATTTTTCTGCCACTTATGAAAATAAGCATATTCATTTGGGAATAGCATTTGAAGAGATGGGTGACCTTAATTTATTGAAACAATTTAACGGAGAGGATTCTTTATTAAAGGATATATCTTCTTCAACAGCCTTGAATATTCTGATGGCATGTGGTGCTACTATACTTGCAGATGAGATGGTTGAAGTGAGAAAAATTCGGAAATCTCCACAAGAAATAATGAGGGAAGCTGTGGAGTCCCTAATAAAGCATCAAGGCATAGCGGCAGAACTGCTAGAGCAGATTCCCACAAGGTTTGTGTTACACGTAGTTGTTTGGCCCTTTTGGGGATTCCTTGAATGCAAAATTGCATTGATACTTTAGATAACATTTTAAATAAAAAGGTGATGACTTGAATGGTGTCATTTACAAAAGTTGTGCTCATTTCAAAATGATGCTTAAAGTTGTGAATTATGTTTTTTGAAGAAAATAGAAATTGACATATAAGAAGAAATAGGATGAAGTCTCCCACTTAAGTGGATTCATTCAAGATGATAGATCTTACTTTAAGATGCTATATAAACCATGAATTGGATTATTCAAATTAAAGCTGTGTCAGTGCCATGATGTATCACTGATTAACTTCTTCTTTCATCTACCTCAGATGGGATCGACTAGGTGATATTGTTGTGCTTCCAGTGACATCCTTTAAGAATCCAATTTGGGATTCAATTGGGAAGGAGCTTTGGCCTATTGTTGCAAAATCACTTGGAACTCGTCGCCTTGCTCGACAAGTAAGCTACATACACAGAACTGCATCTAATCTGCTACAGCTTTTTGTTGATGCCTTTTCTTTCTTTAATAATTTAAAGCATATTTCTTCGTCTAAATTTACCGATATCCTATCTGTATGGTTTTTCGAGCAGCTTGTGGACCGTGGACATGTATGTGGAATGTGGTTGAAATAAATGTGTTGCGACAGTAATCCTTGCACGCATGCAATTGTGAAAATAGCACATACTAGAATGCCCTTACTGACTTACTGCTATAACATTAGGTTTATACTTTCCATATTTTTTTCCGTTTTCTCGATGCATGGTAGGTGGTGGTGGCATGTGGAAGTGTTGGTGATCATAATGATGGTTTAAGAAAGAAATAATGTGTTCCAAGCAAAAAAAGAAAAAAAAAAAAAAAGGAAAGAAATATTGTGAGGGAAAGAAACTAAAAAAGAGCACTAAAAAACTTAAAATGGTTAAAATTAACATTTCAAAATTGAAATTGGGTCAAAAAAATTTCGCCAAATAGAATTTTGAAATTTCTGTTAGTTTTAACAAAAAACCTTATGGTTTCACTATAGTCACTACCATAGGGAGATTGTTGACTTTCAACGTGTAGGGAGTTATATACAATTGGGCCCAACCATTGAGGGTAACATGTAATTTATCCAAAATTTCATCTCAAATAAGGAGAAAAAGAAAATCTTCTCTACAAAAGGTGGTACGTCATACATGGCAAGGTGTAGACCAGCAAGAAGTATCACTTCCCTGTTAACTGTTAAGCACACCCTACTGTTATGTAGTTCTTTAGATTTAATATATATATATATATATATATAGCTTTTAAAGTTGAAAAATGTTCTATAGGTTCCAAAATGGGGGTGCCTTCCATCCATGTTCTCCGGAATATACAAATCCATGTGAAATCAGGAGTGTAAGCTCATGCCACTGAGAAACTGTATGAAATAATCAGCAGACCATGGAAAGGCTCTTTAACCTAACAAACTCTTTCATCAGGAGAAAGATATGCTTGCCAACCCCTTCAAAATTTTGCCTATTCCTCTTGCACCAAATGCACCGCATGAAGCACAGTGGGGCCATATCCTAAACGTTATTTAGCTATATCTATTTGCTGCAGGGGAGAAAGCTTTTACCAGTCATAAGAACAATTACCTTCATACTTATATTGGTTTGATTACTATGTTTCTGTAAGTCCGTAGTCCATTACTGTCATTATGTTACCATAAATCAACCTAATCCCCATCCTATTCATTGGCCTGAACTGCATGGTATTCCACTAATGAGCTTATAATGTGAACAATTGAAATGCAATTTAATGATCATGAACCATGTTTGTCAGAGTAGGTGGTAGAGAATCTCCATCAAATTTTACTTTCCAGAAAGTTTTGCTGCAGTTATATCTGGATTTAGATTGAAGTGGTGTACTATTCGATTATGGTAATAATTTCTAGGGTCGAATTGCTCCAACTGGAACAAGGGACAGTACTTTGGAGATTCTTGTGGGAGATAATGGATGGGTTGATCATCGTGAAAATGGAATTATTTATTCTTTTGATGCAACCAAGTGCATGTTCTCTTGGGGTAATCTTTCTGAGAAGCTACGCATGGCTCGTCTGGACTGTAGAGATGAAATTATTGTCGATTTGTTTGCTGGCATTGGATATTTTGTGTTGCCATTCCTTGTCAGGTACAGTTTTATTGTCATTTTGGGTACATTGCTATGGTCGTGTTCTTTCTTTGCGATGCAATTCCAATTACACTTCTTGTAATTAGCATATTGGCATTATTGCTTTAGTTACTCTTATATCTTCATTCGTAACTGCACTAAACACCATCAAAGGATTATTCCTAGACTTAGAGGCCGTTTGGAATTGTTTTGAACTTGTGGTAATAAAAGTTTTTTCTTAAAGAGACCAATAAATTGTTGTTTCTCATTTAAGCTGCTTTTTTAGCTTTAAAGTGGATTCGGTTTTGAACATGCTGTGAAAATGTTTTTGCAAAATGGAATCCAATCTCTCAGTAATCTCAAATAAGTGATTGGTGGTCACGAATTACTACCCAAACAGGCTCTTTAGTTCTGTGTAGTTCATGAGGGTGGACATCTTCAGTGATATGCGTACTAGGTCTTGTTGGGATCAATGGATTATCTGAAAATCACATAGGAACTACTTTGGAGTATACTTCCTATTAGCGTAATGGGAATAGGAGGGGACCAAAAGCTAAATTTGGCCCTGGTGTTTTTAAGGTAGGATTCAGATTCATCATTTGACTGGATTTATTATGAAAGTTTGTGATTTTAAGCTCATTTTATGGCATGATTTATTGTTTCTCGAATTGCTAGACTTTCAACTTTTCCTCTTTGTTCTCTTACGTGTTAATATTAATGTGGTTGATCAGGGCTAAAGCAAAATTAGTATATGCATGTGAGTGGAATCCTTATGCTGTTGAGGCCCTCCAACGTAATCTTTGTGTTAATTCTGTGGCTGATCGTTGTGTTGTACTTGAAGGAGATAACCGGGTTACAGCTCCTAAAGTACGCAATAACTGTCTGTTTTTATATTTCATTTGTTTTACTTGCTTCTATATTTTGGATTTCTACCTAGCTTGGGCTGGAAAGCAAATGAAGTCATTGCAACTTGATCATCATGATCCCGTTGAAACTAGTTTTTCTTATTTTTCTTGTTTTTGGGTCAGTGTTAGATATTCTTTGTGATGATTTGGAATAGGTAACTTGTGAAACACTAGAGGTGATGACATTTTAAGTTTTGCCCAGATGTTTGTTTATCTGGTCGCAACTCTGTGTTCAAACAAATTTACAAAAGAATAATGTGAATAACTTTCAAACAATACATGTAAGAAGTCAATTGACTTGATCTTCTTAAAAACTTTGGTTAATTGCCCATCTCCCATTCGCAAATTGTGGTCGCTCAAATCATTTTTTGGTATCCAAACCATCTCTCTTTCATGTCTCCCAGTCTCCCCAACCAACAGAAGAGAGAGAGATAGATAGAGAGAGAGAGAGAGAGAGAGAGAGAGAGCCGCGGCGGCATTTTTCATCTTTGGAAATTCATAAGAGAGAGAGAGAGAGAGAGAGAGAGAGAGAGAGAGAGAGCATTAAGGTAATCTATCTATTTATGTCACTTTTTGTCCTTTTTTTTTTTTTTTTTAATTACAGGGAGTAGCTGATCGAGTCTGTCTTGGTCTCCTGCCAACAAGTGAGGATAGTTGGGTTACTGCTGTAAGGGCATTAAGGTAAATTATCCAATCATCCCTTATATCTTCACCTCCTTGTGACTTTTATCCCATGCGTTATATAATGTATATGGCTTGCAACTTCTTAACGTACCATGACATTTTCCACGTTCTACCTGGAGAAAAACAGAAACAACAGTTCCTAATCTGAGTCATGTATACAAACTTTTTCCACAAATTATCTCCCTATACTAGAGTTTCAAATCGCCAGCGGCGTATGAAATTCTATTTTTGTATATTCTGGCATCTGTAGTCTCCTCATGTTCATTTTGCTTAATTCACCTAGTCCACAGTAAGAACTTGTTCACAGGCTATAAAATTATTATTCGCACGGTGACCAGAAAAGAAATTTTTTTAGACTTGGTCAGTGAATATACCATGTCATGTGGTGGTTCTGCTTAATTTGTTCAGATGTAAGATGTGTTCAAGACAACAAAAGCAGACAATCTGAATTCAAGAAAATTTGGAATTGAGTTTTGACTTCTTTGTTTCTTTTAGTAACCGTGATCAAATTGCATCAGTTTTGTATGTTTGCTCAATGATGCTATTCATTTCTTTAATTTGGGAAGATTAAAAAATGATTCTTCAATTGAGTTCAATCTAAATTGCCACCTGTATCTAAGTTTCCATATGTTTTGAATGCGTTTCCCCTCACTCATATGTTTCCACCTGTATCTAAGTTTCCAAATGTTTTGAATGCGTTTCTCCAGTCCACCCCCCCTCTCTCTCTTTCTCTCACATATTTTGAATGCGTTTCCCCCATGTATTCATGTCTCTGGTCGCTCTAAGTTTCCATTTCTACTTCTAATAATGCAGGAGTGAGGGTGGGATATTGCATGTGCATGGGAACGTGAAGGACTCAGAGGAGGGTATGTGGGCCGAACATGTTTCAAAGTCCATACATGAAATCGCTAGATCTGAAGGTATCATCTCCTCAGACTTATGACTTTAGTACATAGCAAGCAATTTGGAGAATCGAAGCCATATATATACACGTGTATACACATTTATTATTTTTGCAGCTCATTGTTGGGAAGTTTCAGTAGAACACGTAGAGAGAGTGAAATGGTATGGTCCGCACATTCGCCATCTTGTTGCAGATGTAAGATGCAAACAGATTCAGAGATAACAATCAAGAAAAGGTATTCGTAAAGTTTACTGAGAAAAGCTAGCACAAGTTCTTGGGAAGGCCTTTCCGTTGATGTTTACTTGTTCAGGATTTCCCTGATGATCTCCTCAGCATACCCATTAGCGAATTAGGAATTCAGGCCCAACTTTTTTGTTTTTGTGTGTGTGCGTGTGT
Organism: Hydrangea macrophylla; assembly: GCA_033977485.1. Classification (NCBI taxonomy): domain Eukaryota; kingdom Viridiplantae; phylum Streptophyta; class Magnoliopsida; order Cornales; family Hydrangeaceae; genus Hydrangea; species Hydrangea macrophylla. Next base: position 109,042,417 of record CM066988.1, on the reverse strand, counting down.
TCATGCAGATCAGTGAACTCTTTGAAATTAGAGAGGGAAAGGTAGCTAAAATGATGACTTATAATTGTAATTTATAGAATTTGGACTGATAGTAAAATAATTCCGATTGGACTTAATTGTGAAGTAAAAGAAAAATGTTTGGCCAAATATTTAGTGAACTGGGTTAGGACCAATATATTTGGGTGAAGTCAAATAAGAAGTCCCATAATTTGGGAAAAACTGCACAGCGCATTATTTTGTAAGTGTTTGTAAAAAGTGTTTGTCACCCTAGCATTGTTGTTGGGCTAAAACTTGTGTATCAAAAGTTAGTATCAAAGAAAGCCTCAGATTGCTTATATCTGAATCACTTTTACGGTGGGGACTTTTTTGGAGATAATGTGGGTTGAATTTGAACACATAGTTTGTTCTTGTGTCTCTTTCAAGAAAATATACAAGTTTCCTAGAGTACTACTTTTTTACGGCCAATGGGTTATTGAATTTCATCCACAGGCCTTCACAAGGTTATCATAAATTTCCAGAACTTGGAATTTTTGGCAATCTTAGGAATATCCATTGACTTTGAAATAAACTCAAAAGAATTTTGTATAAATTTGGTAAAACTAGAAGTAATCTGTAAAATTTTGGTCAAAGCATCAAACAAAATTACAAAAGTCACTTTTCCTAAATTAACCAAAGAAACTAAAAGACCTAATTTGTACTTCGTAGCAAAGTGTATAGATATGTGTGTGTACATAAGTATGACGCTGTATTTATACAAATAATATATGAGTTATGTTAGGTGTACATAAATTTGCACACTTTTGCACGCATGCTTTAAATGCATGTTTCATGTGCTGTGTAAGTGGTGCACAGAAAAATGTGAAAAATTCAACAACATAAGGTACATATATTTAAAACATTTGTGTGCATAAGTGTATATAAAAGTTATGTACACCTAGTATTACTCATAATATATACATACTAGTACGTGGGTACGGGAAAAAAAAATTAAATAAAAAAATAACCAAATGAATGAAGCTACAGTTAATGGGGGATTATTGAAGAATTTGCACATGACCTGTGTTCAATTCTCAATTCTCAAATGTGGTGTATCAAAGTTGAACTGCACTTTGAATACAAAATATTATATTCACTTTACTTAACTGCGATGATAATAATAACAATTGAAATAATAGCAAAAATTTGCCTATCTAGTGTTCATCTCCTCAAATCTCCCAGTTGTCGCAGCATGCATTTACATTCAACATAAAAAGAGTCAAATTGTTTCCCGCACTATGTTTAAACTCTAAAGTAAAATATAAGTGAGGTCAACAAATATTTCTGCCATATTTTGACATTGACTCATTATGAACCATGGTTGAAAAAATAATAATAGGTGTTAAAGAAACAAATACAGTATGAACTATGGTTGAAAAAATAACCGCTAAAATCTGCACAAATCATATTCATTATCTCAAAATCTTAAACGTAGCTCCAAAATCTGCACAAATCATACATTTCCAAAGAGAATGAAACTGCAGGTGTTTGAAGCAGGTTTTCCTAGCAACAAACCCATTTGTAGAACCATACTTCTTTAACCTCTATCTACCTCTTTGAAACAAACCACCTTTTACATCTTTCTATTTTCCTCTTACTAACACACTCTATCTCTCTCCTAGTGGTACTGCGGGGTTTGTATGCAATTTAATTTAATGCGCTCAACATAAAAATTCAAAATCCGATAGAACAAATGCAAAAGAGGACTAAAAGACCAAAACTACAACAGTCTTGTCGCAAAAGAGGACTAAATTTGATGCCAAAAACCAAAACTACAATAGTCCGGTCGCAAAAGATCAAGAATTTGAGATCTAAAAGAAGGTAGATCGTACATGCGCTGCAAGAGGTAGGAGCATCCTTCTGAAGATCCTTAATCTCTTTCAAGATCTGCCGGGCTTCTCTTGGACTATTCATGAGCTTCAAAGATGAAGGCAAAAAGAACCCAAATAAGAAATTAGCCCTAATAAATCAGCAACTATTGACAAACCTAATCGAATTGAACAGTGGACATCTTGATAAACATACCTGGTGATAACCCAAGCAATGAATGCATAAACTGGTACAACAATCCAGACAAACACTACATAAGCCTGAAAAAATTCAATCAAAATAAAAGTCAATCACGAAACATGATTTGCAAAAACATACTCATGCTTTTCGTCAAACACCTGATAAACGAATCCATTGTTTACGAAGATCCAAACGTAAGCCTTAACACTACACAGGGACACAACTGTGAGAGAGTCAACAACCAAAGAAGCAAATCATGAGAGGGAGAGAGAAAGAGAGGAGCTGCCAGAGTCGTTATGAGTATGGGTGTGGGTGGGGAGGGGGGGTTAGAGACACAGGGAGATGACTCTGTGTGTGTGTGTGTGTGTGTGTGTGTGAGAGAGAGAGAGAGAGAGAGAGAGAGAGAGAGAGAGAGAGAGAAGGGCTGAGCCTATTAGATGAGAGAAAGAGAAAGTGAGAGACTGATGAGAGGAAAAACTCAAAAATAAAAAAGTTGGGAAAGTGTGAGACAGATGGAATCCGTGAGAGTGAAGAGAGAGGCGATGTTATAGTGTATGTAAGGGAGATTGAAGGCAATAGTCATTCAGGACTCAATTCAAAAAATTCAAAACTAAGACAAATGATCATGTGTGTCAATATAATCAGCCAAGAACCTAGCTTGAACTCGCTGGTAAGGATCATTCAATCATGTAAGTTAAGTCATGTGCCTTACAAAGCAACTCTCTTTGTTTTTCTTTCCACAAAACAAAGTTTTTAAAGTCCTGCTAGTGAAAGGGAAATAAGATGTTAGATCCAGAGTTATAATATACTTGAGATGGACATAAGATCCAAAACCAAATAACTGCCAAAACAGATTCATATACACACAACGAACAAATTACATGTCGAACAGTAACTGGGCATAGTGAGTTGTTTGAGCAGATTGGATAAAAGAGAAGAAAAACAATTGGGATGCTCCTCAAGCACCAAACAATTAAATTACAGTGACTGGGCACATTAGCATGGGGCACTTGGAATCAACTCTAGTAGATAATGGGTAATCCAACAAAACCCATATCATATTTTTTTTAGACTAAAAAACAGAACACGCATTTGTCTTGAAAACACCCAAGATTTCAAAAATGTCAAGAGGAGAAGAAATGAAGCTCACCATATTTATGACACATGCTAGCCATCTATTCAAGTGGACATTCTGCAATTCACATGAAACTGGAAAAAAATAAAGTTATAACAAAGAAAGTGAAAGGATCAAGAAAATCAATGAGCAAACAATGAAAGAGCAAAACAGCAAGCCAAGTTGTACATAGAAAATGTTGATATTGACATACCAAGGTGTAGTTCACAAAATGGTGATTCAATATAATCAGCTGTTCTCTGTCTTTTTGTTCTCTTCTTGTTCAGCCACAATAAAAATCATGTGTAAATTACAAATGAGGCCACTCAAATATGTACGACACCGTGCTAGCATTTGTACCATAAAAAATATGACGTAAAATCGTTCCTAGAGGACATTCAAAGCATAAGTTTCATTTACCAGCACTATCATGAGTTTCATTTACACCATTAAAACTAAGAAAACATCTTTGAGAATGGTACTTGGGCCCTAATGTTTCCATAGTTGTTTCTAATAAACAAAACAAAAACTACAGCTCAGCCACTCAGGTACACCAAGAAAATGGCACTACCGAACAAATTTACCCTGGTATTATATAGAGCAAGCTAAGAAAAAAGAGAACTAAAAAAATACAATTCAAATGCTTTTCAACAATTCTCGGCGACCCACAAAAGATTCACTTTTCTAAGTGTGTGTGAGCGCGCGCGCCGGCGTAGATACCTGGATTCAAGTTGCTTGGATTTTTTGAAAATCCTTGCAATACAAAACAAACAGAGAAAAAAAAATTCAATTTTTAGCCAATAAGATTCCACAATACTTACCGTTTCTCTTCCATGCAGAAGTGTAGCAGGCACATCAGCTTGGTAGTGGGCACTACAAAAAAAAAACGTTTGCCTAAGCGTAACAATGAAACAAATGTCATAAACATATGGATTTAGAGAAGAGCACCAAACAGAGCCTAAAGGAAAGTAGTCCCTATGCTAGAATCAAAAGCACAGTCCATTTTTCTATCTGGAAACATTTCCAGTCCTTGCAAACTACCAATTGCCCCCCCCCCCCCCCCCCAAAAAAAAAAAAAAAAAACCAAAAATGAAAGTACATGTTTCAGGCAAGGAATTGGCAAATCCAGTTCACAACACAATGTATAAGATGTTTTCCCCTGCTTAAGAAATATTTGCAGGCAAAAGAAAAAACTGCATAGAAGTGTTGAACTCTCAAAAACAAAAGCAAGCACTGTGGGACCAAGTGTGGGAAAAAATGAATAATCAAGATTGAACTCTCAAAAACAAAAGCAAGTACAGGGACTGTTTCAACACAATAGGAGCCCTAAGAACAAAATCAGTTTTTTTTCTTAAAAAAAAGGGGGCTTACCTCAATTTTCTAAGCAACCAAACATTACAAAATTTCCAAAAAGAGATGCTGGAGTTGGGTCTTACCAGTCACCAGAATTTTGTGAGTGCAGGCGAAGATTTTCAATACCCCAATCCAAAAATGGCCTAAACGAACACACACTAAGACACATGCAAACAGAGAAATCCTGCTGCTCAAAAACAACATGCCTGTAATACAAAAACGGTGGTTGTCTAGCCCTACAAATTACCAAGGAAAAGAGAGAATTTGTGTGTGTGAGAATGTGTGAGTTCACGCAAAATGTGACTTAACCTGATCCAACCCACTAAGTTAAAAATTAAAAACAATGGGAACTAATCAATGAATAAGAGTATATCATTAAAGCATCAAGTAGATTTCCAGACCTTGGTAAACATCATTTTGCCGGAGATAAAAGTTTGCCAACTTGAAATTTGAAGCTCTTTCAATCTGTAAATTGAAGAATGAATCAGTTAATTAAAACAAAAAAGTAAAATGGAATTTTAATTAAAGAATGAATGAAAAAGGTTGAAGCTTTTGCAAACTCAATGTTTCATTTGGGAATATCTAGATGGGTAATGAAAAGAAAAAAACCTTAGGATTTGAAAATCTTACAGCAAAAACCTTAGTTTTCGAATCAGTCAAAAATGGACAAAGATACTACAACCAAACAAACAAAATAGATCTACCCCATTATCTAATCTAAAATAGACATCTTTCCTCCACTTGCAATTCGAGATTCAATAAAGGAAAATGGAAACGATTACCACACTTGTTTTGGTTTTAGTTTATAAAAAGGAAGAAAAAAAACTAAAAGCAATTACCAAACATGTTGTAGAGCTATTAAAACATTTTGGAAACCACCATCATCTTCATAAGCACACAAAAAAGTGGAAAAGGACATATTTGATGGGGAAAAAATGCTGACAATGTGAAATGAAAAAAGCGATGAAAAATTTTAAAAAAATGGAGAAGACTGTGTGAAAGAGATTTGGATCAAAAGAAAACATAATTGGATAGATAAATCATATAAAGGTGATGTGAAATTCGCCCAAATAGTGGAAGAGGACATATTTGATGGGAAAAAAATGGATAGATAATCAGATTAGAACCAAGAGTTGTAAACGGAGAACACCTATGTAATGATCATACAATTCTTTTTTAGTTTCTCAAACTTTCTCATCTTCCATACAGAGAATATTAAGAAAAAAGATATTCAGTTTTGAGAAACTATACCACTTGACAGCTTTGAAGCCCTTGATAGGCTTGATGACGAAGAAATTGAGCATCGACATGGCCAAACCTATCCAAAAAAGCTCAGCTCAATATCCCTAGTCATTGTAACAACAATTCAAATTATTAAAAGCATATTACTAACATAGAAGTCACAAATAATTTAATAATCAATAAACTTGTTCAGGGAAGGGAATTATTTGTACCAATATCTATGGATGAACACAGCATTAAAATTGGTGTAACAGTCTTAGAAAATAAATTTAGAATCATTTAAAAAAAGGAAAATGAAGAAAGGAAACAATCCCTCTATATATAAATGAATAAAGTGCAATGTTTTTTGAATAGTAGTTGGAGATATTTGGTTCACACTCTCAAGGCTCTTTGAACAGTGAATAGCCATTTTTGACACTAATCGGTAGCAACTTTCCCATTAACCTGTTAAACCAACATACTCCACCATAACACAAACATTCTATCTAAATTTCTTCGTCATGACTAATTTTTATTCCGTGTGAAAAAATAGTTCTCTGAAACATTTTGCCTTCATTGAGCCACAAGGACATTAATTTGATACTTAAGAGCAGCAATCTGGGCACAACGCAAATAAATTTTGCATAGATATGCATAAAAACACAATACACATAGTTATGAATATGTAAATGAAGTTGAAAAAAAGTGAACAAACAACTTACTTATGGGTGAGGATTACCACAATCAATTTCCAGGCCTGCAATATTCTGTATGGTAGTCAAATCGAGGAAATAGAGCAAGAAATTAAAGACAATAAAGCAAACTGTCTAAGTTAATGGCCGACATTTTTCTCTCCTCTAAAAAAGGATGAACTCAACTGATCAAAAAAGGCTAATTTCCATAAAAAGAAAAAAAATTATGCAGAGAGGGAGGGAGAGAACTCAATCACCAAGTGAAACTAAAAAAATATATATACTTTTGATCAACATTTTATTTGTTGCAAAGTGATATTCGTGCAGTGCAGTGTAGTGTTGTGTCGCTTGGTGGTTCAAAACACCAAGGTTCTTTAATAAATAAGAACTTTCTAAATCGAACAAAGCTTTGGGGCAAACCTCTTTGTGTCTGACCCTGTTGTTTTCATTCTTCACCTGTGATTTTCAAAAGAAAGGGGAAAAATAAAGATAATGAAATAAATAAAGTTATCAAAGTTTATTGGGAATCAACTTGTAACACCTATCAAATAAAGATCAGAGAGCATAAGAGTTCACAATTCTGACCTTGTAAACATTGTCTGCAATGTTGATAGACTTCAGAAAATAACCTTTTTCTTCGGCTCTACATATAACCCACTGTGTATTCGTTTGCCGATAAAACAAAAGAAAGGAAAAATTAAAATAAAGATATCAAGTTTATAGGGAACCAACTTGTAACATCTATCAAATAAGGCTCAAAGAGCATAAGAAGTTTGCAATTCACAAACAAAATCTGGTGTAAATTACAAATGAGGCTATTCAAATGCATGTGACAATCAAACATGCTATAATAGAATCTGCAGATGAACTGAAACATTCTAAAATGGCTAAAACATTCTAAAACTCAATCAAATATGCAGTTGAATAATTGTTGCATTCCCAAGAATTGCTTTGAACTTTTCCATGGTTTCAGCACTGAGGGTTTTCAATTTTATTTTTTTCGAAAAGCTCAAGACACCCACAAACATCTATTCTACTATAGAACTACATTAAAACCAATAAGCATGACATTTTTAACCACCTTAAAACCAACCAAACAACTCCGAAGCATGATAGCAAGACCCATTTCAAGGCTTCAAGCATGGCTGGGAAAAAAAAGGGTAGCATTTCCCTAACATTTTGTGTTCTCAATTTACTATGGAGAATAAGCAGGGAAAGAAAATTTTTACCTACAACAAACTTAATGATGACCCAAAAGTCTGCACCAAAAGATAAGAATGAGGAGAGTATTAGTGAGTCTGCAAAATAAATAAGGGAGAAGGAAAGACCAACCTTAAAATAGAGAAGTAGTAGAGGCGGCTTTACTTCAGGAACCCGTGGGTTTTCCTTTTTATTTTCCTCTTATTTTCACCTTTAAAAAGAAAAAAGAAAAGAAAAGAAAAGAAAGAATAAGTATTTCCTTGCTGTTTTCTTTTTCCTCAGCTATCTATGAACACCCCTTAATATTTTACAGATGCATAGAATTATGGTAAAACACTAAAACTAATCAAAAGTCGTGCAAAAGTAAAGAAAATAAGTCTCAAATCTTCAGATAGACCGGCAGTAATAATCATAGCGGTAACAATCAAAAGGGCAAATTTATTGTAGTAACAATCATAGCAATAATAATGATGATGTTTTCATTAAAAAGAAGTCTCAAATCTATACTATATATGAATTATTTCATTCAACACAACACAACACAACAAAGAGATTCAGTCATTCAGTAGTAGAAACAAAAAAAAAAAAAAAAAGAAGAGGCCAAAACAGGGGGAAAAAACAACCACCCATTACTTCAAAGACCAAGTTACATGCACCCCTCTGTCAAATTCTTGAAAAATAGCAGTAATCAAACATGAAGAATGAGGAGATTTGAAAAGCCCTAAAACAAATTTCAAATACTCACCCAAAGGAGAAAAAGCCCTAAATTAGAAGCCCTAAATCAAACAATGAAGAAATTTGGTCAGTGGTGGTTGTCCGGATGCGGTGGTCTATGTCGGAGGTGGTGGTGGAGTTCTCGGTTGGAGTGGGTGAGAGAGATGGAAGGAAGGGGAAATTTGAAATTGGTTGGTACGTAATGTGATCACATAGGGTGAAATAGCAAAGTATGTAGTGTATTTGTGGGAGAGTGAAGAGTTGTGTGAGTGAGTTATGGACCGTTGGATGAAGATCCAAGGGCTGTAGTAATAAGAGCCCCTTTTGTGGATTAAATGATCATACTACCCTTTTTGTAAGATATAATCTATGAACACCCCTTAATATTTTACAGATGCATAGAATTATGGTAAAACACTAAAACTAATCAAAAGCCGTGCAAAAGTAAAGAAAAGAAGTCTCAAATCTTCAGATAGACGAGCAGTAATAATCATAGTAGTAACAATCAAAAGGGCAAATTCATTGTAGTAACAATCATAGCAATAATAATGATGATGTTTTCATTAAAAAGAAGTCTCAAATCTATACTATATATGAATTATTTCATTCAACACAACACAACACAACAAAGAGATTCAGTGGTAGAAACAAAAAAAAAAAAAAAAAAAAAAAAAGAGGCCAAAACAGGGGAAAAAAACAACCACCCATCACTTCAAAGACCAAGTTACATGCACCCCTCTGTCAAATTCTTGAAAAATAGCAGTAATCAAACATGAAGAATGAGGAGATTTGAAAAGCCCTAAAACAAATTTCAAATACTCACCCAAAGGAGAAAAAGCCCTAAATTAGAAGCCCTAAATCAAACAATGAGGAGATTTGGTCAGTGGTGGTTGTCCGGATGCGGTGGTCTATGCCGGAGGTGGTGGTGGAGTTCTCGGTTGAAGTGGGTGTGAGGAGTGGGTGAGAGAGATGGAAGGAAGGGGAAATTTGAAATTGGTTGGTACGTAATGTGATCACACAGGGTGAAATAGCAAAGTATGTAGTGTATTTGTGGGAGAGTGAAGAGTTGTGTGAGTGAGTTATAGACCGTTGGATGAAGATCCAAGGACTATAGTTATAAGAGCCCCTTTTGTGAATTAAATGACCATACTACCTTTTTTTGTAGGATATAATATAGATATAGCTATGTACAACTGCATGCGTATGCATATTTTGTATGAGTAATACTTGGGGCACAACCAAACACACAACTTTTGGGACACAACCTAGTTAATGTGTCTATCTCTCTCCTGTGTCATTGTGGGGTCCAGTGACATCACAGGAGAGAGATAGACACATTATTTGGGTTGTGTCCCAAAAGTTATGTGTTTGGTTGTGTCCCAAGTTTTACTCATTTTGTATTTGGGGGGGGGGGGGGGGGGGGTTGGTGTTTGGACCAGGCAAATATGACAAGTATCAAGATTCAAATGTGCATTAATTGGTGGTAGGGGGTATGGGGTTCCCAGCAGTGTACCATACTTTACTGCCCTACCCAAAAGACTGAATCACATGAACTACTCACTTATTCCAAAGCCACGTTTGTACCTAATGAGTTTAGAAATGTACAAAAAGATGGAGCGTAGCGTAGCTCTCAAAAGATGCTTGCACATGGGCGTATCATAGCCCTATCCAAGGGAAGAAATTATAGTGAGACTCGTGAACACAATGTTGTATATGTTACTATGTGATGCCGAAGTAGCGGTGTATATGAGCTGAACCGTTCAACAAAGGCTCGAAGCTCGGTTCGATAAAAGGCTAAGCTTGGCTCGCTCATTTGAGCTCGTGAACACGATCGATTAACACTCATGAAAAAGCTCGTTAATAAATTGGTAAAATACTTGTATAGTGACTTTTATATATAGATTTATTATAAAACTATGTAATTTTAGAAATAATATGACATATCTCGTAAATAGACTTGATAAATGATTGTTTTATCATTAAACTTCATCGTTTAAAAGGGTGCGCAAAACAACTCGCGAACAGTAGAAAGCTTGGCTCGTTTGAACTCGTGAGCAAGCTCACGAGCTCGTGAGAAAGCTTGCGAGCAGTCTCGGCTCGCCTCGTATACACCCCTAATCCCAAGTAATAAACAAATTTTCTGTGCAGAAGTATAGCTAGAAAACTTTTTCAATGTTATCCAATAACTTAACGCTAAGTTGAAAAGAAAGGAAAAAAAAATCTTATAAAATCTTCAATAAAATTGCCAAAAATAATAATAATTAAACCTAAAATTTATTATGTTTAAAAAAAAATAAAAATTACTACTTGAATATCATTACTTCAAAATGAATTATCCGACAGACTAAAGGACACCTTTCGTAATGATCTTTGACGATTTTCATAAGTTGAAATTTTTGCGTTATAATTTCATTAGTTATGAATCTATGATATCAAATGCAATGTTTAATATGTGTAACCAAGCAATCCGTTGATTATCCCTTTGGTTAAATAAATACTATAAATAATATAGAATTTGGTATAGATGTAATTAATTATATGATTGTAGATCGAGTTTAGTGTTGGACGCTATGTCTTTAAGACAATTGTGCTCCGTATTGGTATTCACGGATTTACTGTATTTGTCTACTAGGATACAACGATCTTCCCCTTATTATAGAAGCACTTCAAATAGCAAGATTTTAGCGAACTATATCTGTTTTTGTACTCTCTCAAACACTAACACACTTTATATATATATATATATATAAACTAATTCATACTAAATGAACAAATATTAGTTGTGTATATAAACTAATAGGTGACCGTTGAGAATAGTCACGAGTAGGCCTGTAAACGGATCGGATATGGAACGGATCGGCCAGATCCGGATCCGACAAAAATATTTTAGTCCGAATCCGATCCGTATATCCGACGGATCTGTGAAGTTTATCCCATATCCGGATTTGTGAAGATCCGGATATCCGGTCCGAATATCCAATCCGATCCGAATAGAAATATTGCTTGTAAAAAAGTAATATTACTCATTTGAAATGCCAATACAATCCAATTTTAAGTTGAATCTTACCAAGCTACCAAAACATAACAAATTACAACATTATTTTAGCCCACCCTTGGATTAAAAAAATCAATGGTAGAGATTTCTCTAACATATATTATATTATATATATATATATATAACATATACAAATTCGGATCGGGTCTTAGGCGGATCGGATCTATTAAATCCATATCCGGTCCGTTTTCATACAACTCTAATCAGATTCGGATCCGGATTCGGATATTTAAAAAAGTTCAGATCCGTCTAACTGAGCCGGATCCGGACCGGATCCGGGCCTAGATCCGGTCCGTTGACAGGCCTAGTCACGAGTGATTACTCATGAACAATCATAGTCACATAAGAGACTGTTTGGCACGATAAAACTCAACGTATGTTTATTGCTTCGGACTTTCATGTCGCTTAGGTAAGGGGGGATTGTAGACTATTATAATGCTCCTGTCCAAGTGTGTTGTACGATAATATAATTCTTCTTTGCTTTTTAAATTTTAAATTTTAAATGCTTTTTAAATACATATAACTTCGGGACCACATTTAGGCTTAGTTTGACACTCTTTTTGCTGTTTCTCATTTTTTAAAACACAAATTTATATTAATTCATTTGTAACTAGTTTATGAGCTTTGCAGAAATTGAACTTAAGACTTTTTTTGGCAGGGGCTTTTAAAAACTCTAAAATGGAGTTTTGAAAAGCTCAATGTTGTTTTTTTTATTTCATAATGTTCTTTTGAAGAGTAATGTGTTACTTGTACAAATTATCAATCAACTCAATAATAAATTTCATAAGCCAATTTTAAAAAGCCACATAGAGGCCAAACTAAGCCTTAATAATGATGAGACAACTTCGATACCCTCCACTCAAAATTTATTGAATCTATTGTCACATGTATTTGTGTAATATTTAAGACTTAAAATTTAAAAAGTATAACATTACTCTCTTTTAAAATAGGATAAAGTTATAGTGAACAACTTTTCACATAAAAAATGAGCTTATAATTTTTGGATTATTAATAGTATTAGATATCCATTAGAGATTTACTATAGTTACATCATATGCTAAAAATAATAAAATCAACCTTCTCTTACAAGGTACTGCTCATTATATCATTTTTCTTTAAAATATGGAAGCTAAATAATAATAAAATAAAAGAAATGTAAAGCGAGATCACACGTGGACTTTTTTGTCATAGCGTGTCGGTACCTTGATTTCTGGTTTCCCAATATACTATATATTCATTATATATATATATATATATATATTATAGTACCACATATAAGTGGCATATAGTCAAATGTATAGGCACATTTCTCTTATCATATATTCAGATTTTCGTGAATCTCTAGCCAAATTAGGAGTATATGATAAGCGTTTGGTTCTGACCACACCATATGTAACTAAGGCCGGTCTCAAGATTATATTAGTGTTCGAACGATAAAATGGGTTTTCATATTACGCTTATATGAGTGTTCGAATATTGCCCCTCTTAACTCTATCATGTATGTTCTTCTACAAGATTATTATATCAAATGAAAAAAAAAAAAAAAGCAAGAAAGAAAGAAAGAAAGAAAAGAAAAGGCATGTCCCCAAAGGTTGCAATTTATGTTTTCTTTTGATAGTTTGGTGTCCTATTGGTCTTGTGTAATGACATAAGTGTCAGAGTCCGGGGGGCTTTGCACATTTTTGTTTTTGTATATTTTTTTTAATAAAAAAATGTAGTAATCATTATTGTCTTATTTTCTTATCTCTAATGACAATAAAATTGAATCAAAAAATGAAAACAGTAAAGAAGTGTTGTTTTTATTTATTTTTTATTTTTAATTCTCATTTCTGTAAAAAAGTGTTATCCTTTATATATTTTCTATGTTTTTTTTGAGAAGATAATTTCTATGTTTAAAATCTAATATATATATATATATATATGAAAATAGAAGCCAAAACTTCTGCCACGTGGCACTCCTTCCTCTCCCCCTTTCTCTTTCTCTCTATCTCTCTCTCTAAATTGCAATTAATATTAATAATAATTTGAGATTAATGCTAATGAAATTTAAATGAAAAATACACACACATATCTACATTTATATGTTATGTAGGATATTGTATGAATTAGATATCTTAGACCATCTCCAAAGGTAAAACATCAAATGATGTAGCAAATGAGTGATTTTGATGGTCTGAGGCAAAGTTGATGTGTTGTTTTTGATGTTACAAAGTGAGTCACTCCAACCCATACATCAAAGATTGTATATTTTAATAAATTTTATTCTTTTATCTATTATTTATATTATGCTCATGTTAATGTACTTTTGTGGTTTAATAGTGTTTTTTATTGCAAATATATAACTTTTTTAATAAATAAAAATAAAATAATTTTTTTATTGTATATTTTGTTTTTCCAATTAAAATAATTTTTATAAAATAATTTTTTTATTGTATATTTTGTTTTTCCAATTAAAATAATTTTTATCCCATTTTACCTAAATTGTTAAACCCAATACTTCTCTCTCTCTCTTCTCATCTTCAGGATTCTTCTCTCTCTCTCTCTCTCTCTGAATAAAATAAGCTGGAAAATTATTTGCCTCAGCTTTGCCTTTGCAGCAATGTTGCTGCAATTTTGGATTGCAGCAAATTTTGCTGCACCTGTTGATGCGTCCATTGGAGCAGAAATTTTTGAAATTGCAGCAAAATTTGCCTTAAAATGGTGTTTGATGTATGGGTTGGAGATGGTCTTAGACATTTTATATTCCAATCAATTTGGCTAATGCCAATTTCTTTGATTTTCTATGCAATTTTAGGATTTGAAAAGTTCATTCTTTATGATTTTGTATTGCTCCGATTTCAAGGTTTGATGTTCCTCTTTTTTTTTTTCCTGACTTTTTACAAAGAGTTCATTGGTATTTTATATAACCAATTCATAATTGTTTTTACTTGCAAAACTAGCATAAGGATTCTACAAATTCTTTTAAAAATGTTAAATGCCTGCATTGCACAGGTATGAAAACAAAAGTAATTCATTTTGCCACACCAGTGCCTGTGTGGTAGCTTCTCTCTCTTTCTCTCTCACACTCACACACACAATTTGGTTAAATTAGTGGGTGTGAGTGTGATTTTGGCGCCTATCATTATGCGTTAGTTATTAGCATCTATTGAAGGCAAGCAAAACACTTTGGACCAAAAATATAAAATAAAAAATAAAAAAATAACAATCACAAGCAAAACATATCTAATGTGTTAAAACTCTTTCAATGCAATTAAAGAAGAAACTCAATTTAAATAAGGTCAACATGAAAACAAAAACTTTTCATGCAACCTGTACAATTAATCTCATTATTTTTCACAAGCTTAATATATATCTAATATATCTATATGAAAACAAAAACTTTTAGTTGTACCACGTGTCACATTAAAAAAAAAATACTTATTTTTATTTGCACATGGACAATATATGAAATTTAAAGTTTAGAACTAAAAATTGCATGATTAACTCACCCATACGTTTCTTTCCCCTCCACCTCTCCCCTAATTCCAATCACATACGTTTCTTACTACCCTAAATCTAGATAACAGTAGAACCATAGTCTCACATTTAAAATTCAAATTTTTTTTAGGATTAATTACACTCGTCTCCCCTGAGGTTTGTCTTAATTACACGGACCTTCCTCGCATTTTGAGAAATTACACGAACTTCCATTGTGGTTTAGGTTGAGTTACACTCGCCTCCCCTTCGTTAGTTTACCATCTACCCCATTAACAAAAATTGATGATGCAAGCGATTTTTGCTTACCTAATGCCAAAAATACCCTTGCTTCTCTAATAGAAAATAAGAATAATTACACTAACCTCCCCTTTGATATGACCTAATTACATGAACCTCGCTCATAACAAAAATATTTTTTCGTTAATTTCCCTCTCTCTCTCTCTCTCTCTCTCTCTCTCTCTCTCTTCTTCTTTTTCTTCTTCTTCTTCTTCTTCTTCTTCTTCTTCTTCTTCTCTAGTTCCGTCTCTCAACAAAAATTAATTTTTTTAAAATCTAGAATCATCTCTCTTAATTTTAAGAATGACTAAAATTTTCATATCATTTTTACAGTCCCTTCCAATTTTACATGAAGTACAGAAAGTTTTTTCCAACAAACCAAATTGAAGATTGCCCATATTATTTGTCATATTTATTTCATAAATTGGAGAAATTAAAAAGTGGAAGAAAAAAAAACCAAATCCAAGAAATTTAAAATATGAAATTGAAAAAAATAATATTTTTTTGTTTATTTTTTTCTCTCTCTTCTTCTTCCTCCCTTGTTCCCTCACTCCACAAAAAAAATAATTTTTTCCAAAATTTAGAATCATATCTCTTATTATTCAGAATGACTATATTACCCTTACTAATTTTCACAGTCCCTTCAATTTTTCACGAAACACAGGAAGTTCTTTCTAACAAACCAAATTATAGATTGCCCATATTCTATTGACTTATCACATCCGTCATATTTATTCCATAGACATGAGAAACTTAAGGTGGAAGAAATAAAAAAAAATCAAACCCAATAAATTTAAATTATGAAAGAGAAGAATTTGAAGAAATGCTTGAAGAAATTGCTAGAAGGAATTTGAAAAATACACTTCTTAGTAGTATGAAAAGTTTAACCTAAACCCTTTCTCATTGCAAAAGCAAAATTTATTTGTGGATATAATAATGCATATGCACAAACTCTAATTATGGGTGACAAGGGAGGTCTGTGTAATTTTTTAAAATTTGAGGGACGTCCGTGTAATTAGACCATAGTTTAGCGGAGGTTTGTGTAATTTAATGTAGGGGCATTTTGGTACTTTCATTTAATCCGTCAAAGACATTACTCAACCGTTAGCGACAAGGGAGGTTCATGTAATTTCTCAAAATACGAGGGAGGTCTGTGTAATTGGATAAACCTTGGGGAGTGAGTGTAATTAACCCAAATTTTTATGTCAGTTATACCATTAAATAAGATAATCAACAAAATTCAATGTCACATTTTGGCATATCTAAAACTGATATAAATAGTGAGTGTATTCTCCTTTGACACCTTTATATTTATATATTCAATCTATTTTCATGCCAAATTTCTTTTTTTTCCACACTTACCAATTTCATTATAGTGCACCATTCAAGTTATTTTGTTCATCTCCTTTTAAAATATTTTAAAATATGTTTTTCTATTTTTCAGGTGGGACTTGGGTGTTTTAGATGTAACATAGATAGTTAATTTAACATAGACAAATGAAGAATACACATGGAGATGTGTTCTTTGACATTCCAATAAGGAGAAGGCAATGATGGCAACTAAAGGCAACATGGAGATGGTGTTTTGTCAGGAAAAAAAAAAAAAAAAAAAAAACCACAGTGAATAGATTTTTTTTTTCGCTGGGTGACACAATGAAGATATTTCCAAACAAATGGTGTAATGGCAAATTGACAATGGGTTAATTTGATTCTGTCCTAACTTTGGCACATACTATTATCAGACATTTCGTTGGATCTGCACCCCAAAGGGCGGAAAGAGGAAGGGAACTTCTGCAAAATTTGCGTTGTCCCTCTTTAAAACATTTTCGATGGTATAAAGATGTTTATATTTGCAAAGTCATGCAAAGATTTGATGCAAATTCTGAACATTGGAAAGCTCGTTTTATTGACAGACTTCCACATATTTTTGCAGAAAAAGTTAGACAAAAGTTAAAAGACCAGCATGATGGTAATAATATTCGATATGATACATTAACCTATGGACATATCATAGGTGTGTGTACTCAAGTTGGTTTAGGTATCTGTAATGACATATAATTATAATACCAAATGAAAAAACAGAATCTCACTAGTAGACAAGAGCTAGGAGAATTCTGCTACCAATTTGGTTACGATATGCCTAAAGCATATCCACCTTCTCAACCTATAAAGAAAAACTATGAAGGAAGGAAGAGAAAAGGTCTTCAAATGCGGACACATATGAAAGTCCTATGAAAGGCAGGACCTGTATGGAAGTGGAGCTAATGAGGATCTAATTAAAATAGTTTACATTTTGATGTTATGCTTATATGAGTACTTGTTTAAATGTTTAAATGTTTATGTGGGACCACGTTTAGGACCCACGCGGGACATAGATTTAATCCATTTAGAAAAGGTGGGTAGTTAACATAATTAACACGGGAGTTTCATAATAAAGCTTAAAGAAAGTTGGGGGAGGTAAATAAAAATAGTGCAAATTTGTGCCAACACATATGCATGTGCGCATATGTGTCTCAAGCACAAATTACAGCTAGGATTTACAAAAAATTGAGAGAACCAAGAGCTCTCGACGACGACGACGGGTTTCTGACGACGTTTATTGCCGTATCTTCGCCGTCCTAACGATCGTTTTGCGAGCCGAGACCATTTTTGAATTCGTGGAGGTAAGAGGATCACATGCACTTCCTTTATTTTACGTTTCAGTAACGTTTTTCCGGCGACCGTTCTTGATAGATAAATCTTGTTATGTAAAAACTAGGTAGGATTTACACTGGTA
Organism: Hydrangea macrophylla; assembly: GCA_033977485.1. Taxonomy (NCBI): domain Eukaryota; kingdom Viridiplantae; phylum Streptophyta; class Magnoliopsida; order Cornales; family Hydrangeaceae; genus Hydrangea; species Hydrangea macrophylla. The sequence continues at coordinate 109,024,493 of CM066988.1, read as the reverse complement.
GGATTTGAGTTGGAAATTTGCAAGAAGTTGGGATTTCTAAGCTTAACTCGCTAGTAAATCGAAGAGGTGAGTGTTCTTATCTCAAAATTGGGTGTTTAGATGTATTAATGTGATAATTATTAGTTTAGAATGCTTAATTCATGCCTATGTACCTTTAATTATGATGAATTTGGGTAAAAGCATGTCAATAATGTGAAATTGCTATGCTTGATGAGGGTTGGTTTTTGTAAGAATACTAGCCCGATAAATAGTAGAATTGGTCAATCTTTGTCCTATGTCTCTAGTTTTACTTACTTTTGTACGTTAATCTTTATCTTTACACAATGATATATTTCCTTGGTATGTTGTGTCTAACGTTATTTTACGCAGGTTTCAAAAGTTGAATTGATAACACTTGAAAATGGATAGTAAAGGAACAAGAGGACATGTCAAAGTACAAATTCAAGTCCCAATCGATTGCCATCTTTTGGCAATCGATTGCCATATTCTCAGAATCAATTGATTGCCATTCATAAGCAATCGATTGATATAAATACCAATCGATTGCTTTCAGTGCCAATCGATTGGTAGGGACTATGCAGTCAAACCTCTTTAATGGTGCAAGATCTCAGCAATCCCTGATTTGTGCGACGACCAACCGTTACATTGAGAACCTGAAAACTCCTTATTCGTACAGAGAGTTGTATATATAGAGGAGAGTACGAGGAGTAAGAGGTTGAATCATGTTTTGTCACACCCCAACCCATTCCGGAGGATTAGGACACGTGTAACAAGAATATACACACCCAAAATACACTAATAAGCATTAAAATATGCTAGTTATTAAGGAAAAACATGATTTAAACCAGCAGAAAAGACCTTGCTGTGACAAAACAGCCCCAAGGGCAAAATGGTCATTTATAAAATTATATCAAATTTAATACCAAAAGATAGGTCTTTGAGTCCCGGTTCTAACACAAAAAACAGCGCGCGAATCCAATTTTTCTAGAAAGAGTTATGCATGTTTCCGTAAAAGGCGACGTGCTGTGAAATACCTAGGCGGATCGATCCGCCCTTAGCCCGGATCAATCCGTACTGCAGTTTTCTCATAGAAAGTCCCCCGAACAGGGCCCGATTGAACCTCCCTTTAACTCGGATCGATCCAGGCTCTACAGAGCTTGTTTTTGCTGCTAAAAACTCTATCAAAATATTACCAATCATATCCAAACCAAACCAAACTTCATAGAACATTAGAAAACCATTTTAAATCCATTTCTAAACATGTTTAAACATAAACCAAACTTGTGGAACACATACACAACTACATTTGGGACTAATATAATCCATGAACTCAATTCATTTGAATCAAAATAAACTTTAAAGCCTTGAAACTCAATTCTCATCAAAGTTCATAAAATTTGTTGGGAATGAACTCAAAGCTAAACCAATATCATACACACAACCAAAACTTGTCCACAACACATGCGACGCATCCGGACTTGCTGAGATGGTTCACCTTATAACCACCCCATATTCAACCAAAACATAAGAATATACATAGTTTTCCCAAGTTCAACTCTAAAACTACCAAAATGACAACTCCAAGATTCAAGTCTTATAATTACATCAAAGGTACTAATCCACCATTTCCAGAACCACATTTTACAACATGTTACAAGGTTAAAGTGAGTTCATAAACTCCAGATCCAAATCTCTCCCATCTCTCCCAACGCATGCCATTTCCTCTCCGAGTGTGGCTCCGAACCTGCGGTGGTTGTTATGTACCACAACAGAAATAGGAAAACGGTTTTTCTTAAGCATTACGCTTAGTGAGCAATTCTAAACATGATTGAATGTTTAAGATGTGCAATGCTATAATTTAACCACATATCTCATATTCGTAATCGCCGAATCACCGGTTTAATGACTCATTCAAACCTGAAGACCTTCCCGTGGTCACTTCTATTCTTTGGACTTTCGTATTTCTCAGATTCTTCCTCTACACCACCCTTATTACTCCCAACAATGAGTCATTTTCCCGGTGTTCATTGATTACCATGTAAGCATATAAACACATAAGCATGTAAGCACAATAAATTCTCATATAATTGACATGTAATTGATAATCTAATATCTTCATGAGTTCTAGGCATAAGTATTCAACACCAATTATCATTGAAGCATTATACACATAAAACCCCAATCATTCTTTAGTTAGAAAAACTCACCTTAGGAAGATCTACCCAAATTAAACCAAGAAGATGCTGAATTTCACCAAATTAAAGCTCAATTCCAACTCTAACGAGATTCCTACATGAACTTGGTAGACGACGTCTCACCGATTTGTATGGTTACCCAAAATCTAACAATTAAATGTAAATTGAAGGTATAGAAATGATCATCTCACCTCCACGAGTTTGAAAACGGCTTCGGTTCGCGAATTCGACGAACGGCGACGACTGAATGGCGAAAAACGGCGTCGGAGTCGGTGAACACTCCCTTGTTTTTGTTTAATTTGCTGTAAAAATGAGAGTCTAAGCTCTCCTATTGACACACACACATCACATGCATGTGATATGTCACAAATGTTTTCCCATTTTCGTGCATGTGATGTGTCACAAATTTTTTTCCATTTTCGTTTACACCCCCGATTTTTCTTAAGTTCCTATTATGAAATCCCAAACATTCCATTAACTACCCAATTATCTAATGAGTGTTTGTCTAAGTCCCGTATGGGTCCTAACGTGGGTCCCACATATTTTGTGAAATTGCTATCGTATCTACTAGTTATGAATTTCATTTATACCCTTATTTGGGTGTCCAAGCTATTACCAAATGCTAACACATATATTATCATATAATATGGAAGCATTTAAACAAGTATTCATGTAATAATATAAATGCATCTAATCATTTAAAATGCAAATTATTTTATCCAGCCCTTCACTGGATCCCACTTCATTTACTGTCCCTCCTCACTGAGGACTTTTCACGGGCGAGTCCAAGCCTCCCTTTAACCATTATATACACTAATTACATGAATTAATGCATATTAAATGATATTTAACCCTTTTTCCAGGGTACGGGTGTTACATGTTTGGATTGTTTTGTAGTTTCATTTTAGAGATTTACTTTTGGTAAACCATTTTTGAAGTTCCCAAGTTCTGAAACCAGATTTGTTATACTTTTTAGGTTTTTTCTTATTTCATTTTCAGTATTTTGACATTGTTAGTTATAGTTTTAGTCTTGTTCTTTTATCGAACCTCCATTGCAATATCAATTTGTATGTTTAGATTCATGTTTCGATTTGACCTTAACAACATGCTTCCATATATTCATGTTTTGCACTTTTTAACACGCTAGAGTAAACTCATGTTTGGGAACAATGTGATGAAACATTGTTACCTAACCACTGCCATGAATCTGGATGAAAATCTATGGCAATCGATTAAACACAGAATCCAATTGATTGTCATAGATTCTAAGCCAATCAATTGGTATCATAAGCCAATCGATTGGGAGACATTCCATGCCAATTGATTGCTGTCTATGGCAATTGATTGGTATGCACATGTCTTGGCCAGAATCTTTAAAGTATTCCAGTGACTTTTATTTCAAGAACTTAACTCAAATTGATCTTCTAAGTTCAAATTGCAAACAAAATTTGAAATGTAAGACCTAGACTACTTAAATCAATGAACAAATGTGATTACCACATTGAATATTTCATACTTGATTTGTTCATCAAAGTTCAAGGTTTTAAATAGTGATTATTTTCGCTCATTAAAGTAAGGAAAGTTATTCAAATCACTAGTCATGTACAATTTACATAACTAGTGTCTAGATTTATGAACTTAATCAATTTCGAAATAAGGAATGCTAAAAAGGTAAAGCCCCATCCGTACGTAATGCTATAACATGGTAGTGGTTGGTACAATGTGGATTCACATGTTCCCAACACCTTTTTCATATGTCTAGTTTTAAATTACATCTCTTATTCCTATTTAATTTAGTTGTCACTCAATTTTAATTAATTTAGTTAAGCTTTGAATAACAGTAGGATCGTCAGAACCTCCATCTTCAAGAAATCATCTTTTATTTTCTCTTTAGGTCTCAACCTAGAATTTTTTGTCCCCAATTTCCGTTCCTTGGGATACGACCTGGTCTTACCAGTTTTCACTCGAAGCGACCGTCTATATTTGGACGTATTCGTAAGAGCACACACAATCTTTGTTGTGTCAAGTTTTTGGCACCGTTACCGGGGACGGTAACAAAGGCCAGAAGTATTAGATTGATCCGATCCTTCCTTACCCCATTTCTATCTCTCTTTTTGTTCTTCAGAACGTAGACTATGTGGTTTGTGTCCTTATATGTCCTTCGACTCCATTGAAACTTTCATCACAAATTTGTTTGAAGATTCTATCAATAGCGCTGCTTATACCATCTCTACTCCGTCCACTTCTAATTCAATGTCTAACACGGAGAGTCTACAAGAGGAAAACATGGTTGACCTTATCGATGACTGTCAACACACTTTGCGTAAACTTTTAGCTCTAGATAGAACAACCACACCTTTTTATATTTGCATCCCACCACACACGGGTACATTCTATTTCCATAATGGGATGATCCAATTGTTGCCAACTTTTCATGGGATGGAGAAAGAGAAGGCATACTTACATATTCGAGACTTCGAAGACGTTTGTGGCACCTTTACCGATCAAATATGCCCAAGTGATATAATTCGATTAAATATTTTTCCCTTTACTTTGAAGGATAAAGTAAAGTCATGGTTATTATCACTTCAGCCGAACTCTATTTTAACTTGGGTGGCTATTCATGAAGCCTTTATTAAAAAGTTTTTACCTAATCGGTTAACTATTGATGTGTTGAGACAAATCAAAACATATAATCAAAAAGAGGGAGAAACTTTCGCTGAGGTATGGGAGCAATTTAAAGACTTGTTATTGCTATGCCCACATCATGGCTTCGAGAAGTGGCAAACAATAAGCTTCTTGTTTGACAGTCTTAGCCCAAAATCGAAAAAACTTGTAGAAACCATGAGTGATGGTGAATTATGAGTAAGAATACGGACCAAGCTGAAGCTCATTTTGAATGGCTAGCTGAGCACATACCAGAATGGAAGACTCAGGTGACAACAACTCAAACAAGTTCAAGTTCAAGTTCAAGCCAAAAGAGTATTTATCAATTGAAAGTCGAGGATAGTTTGATGGAGAAATATGAGCAACTGGCTCGTAAGTTGGAGGCACTAGAAACAAAGAAAGAACTTGTAATATAGTTTGCTTATGAAGAATCTTGTTCAAGTTGTCTTCAGATGGGGAATACCTCTCAACATTGCCATATGTACCTGATTTATCAAGAACATAATCCCGTAGAGGTACATGCTATAAATGCCCTAAGTCATTTCAACCCCAATAGTAGATGGAGCCATCCTAGTTTTGATCACAGGAACTGTGTTGCCACGAATAACCCATCTTAACAGTGGCAGCCAAATTAGGGAAATCAACACCTACCCCAGAACAAAGGCTACCAACAAAACTACCATCCCACCTATCAATAGAATCCAGGGTACCACCAAAATTAATGTCAACAAAATCAGCAACCTCAACCTAATCACAATTAAGGGAGTAACAACTAGTCTCCATCTAATACCTATGTGTCTCCTCTTAAGAAGGCACAAGAGGATCCGAGCACACTTATGATGCAATAGATGATGGAGCTAATGAGTAAACTCAATACAAGTATGGAGAGGTTGGCTGCTCAGCAAGGGGATAGAGAAAGAATTATGTTCCCAGTGCAACAGAAGCCAAATCCTAGAGGCCAACATTCAGGTACAGGCCTTTCGGGGTCATGATCGCATGAAGAAGCCAAGGCTGTAATCATATTGAGGAGCAGGAAAGTGATTAAAAAAGCTTTCTCCTCCCCCACACCCTGTGGTTGAAAAGGTAGATGAGGTAGAGAATGAAGAAGAATTGGTAGAAGAAGAAAAAGAGGGTGGAACAGTTGAGCCCAAAACAACAATTTTCGAGGATACAGAAGTAAAGAGAAGGCTTGGAAAAGAACCTCTCCTTGAGGAGGCTCCTAAATGCCCTTTTCTGGCATCATATCCTCAGAGGTTAAAGAAACCTCAACAAGAAACTAAGAGTCAGGAGTTGTTGGAGTTGTTTAAGCAAGTGAAAATCAACCTCCCACTCTTTGACGCAATAAAACAAGTACCTTCCTATGCCAAGTTATTGAAAGACTTGTGCACCGTTAAGAGGAAGCAAAGTGTTAAGAAGAGCACTTACCTTGGCTACCAAGCAAGTTCAATTCTTAAACATGATTTACCTTCTAAATTCAAGGACCTAAATACACCAACAGTTTCTTGTATAATTGGTAAGAAGAAGGTGAACAATACCCTTCTTGATTTAGGGTCGAGTGTGAATCTCTTACCTTATACTGTCTACCAGCAGTTAGGGTTAGAAGAACTCAAGCCCACTCGAATTACTCTCCAGCACACCGATCAATCGATCAAAAATCTGTGAGGAGTTTTGGAGGATGTCCTAGTCCAGATTGACACCTTTGTCTTTCCTGTTGACTTTGTTGTTTTAGACACCAAGCTGGTACACAATGCCAGATCTCAAATTTTGGTGATCTTTCGACGTTCGTTCCTTGCAACGATTGATGCAATAATTAAGGTAAGAAGTGGAGTAATGACTCTAGTCTTTGGGTTCTCAATCCCAAATCACATGACCTTGATGATAAAGAAGAAGTAAACTGGATAGAGTCGGTAATCCAAGACTATTTTGATTCGATTGCTCCTTTTAATCTTGTAGAGTCCATTGTCACTAACTCTTGTTATGAGGTGGATAGATACACTCCGTAAAACAAGGAGAGGAGTCAGATGTGCACGATGTTGGAAGTTGTCGAGGAAGAAGTTGCAAGGGTAATGTGAACGGCTCAATATGAACAACTACCACCAAAGACAAAGTTGACAGTGCTGTCAAACCTGCAATTTCTAGAGTTGGAATTGAAACAGTTCCTGAAGGAATTGAAATATATGTTTCTGGGAGAAGAAAAGACCTTTCCTATAATCATTTCATATGCGTTAAACCAAGCACATGAGGGTAAGTTACTAAGGCTATTGAAGCAGCATCGGAGTGCATTAGGATGGACTGTCGTAGATTTAAGAAGAATAAGTCCATCTATATGCACCCATAGGATTTACCTAGAGGAAGTCGCCAAACCGTGTCGACAAATGCAGAGGCATCTAAACCCAAACATACAAGAAGTAGTAAAGAAAAAAGTCCTGAAATTGCTTAATGTTGGGGTAATTTATCCGATCTTAGATTATCCTTGGGTGAGTTCGACTCAGGTAGTGCTGAAGAAAACTGGCATTACAGTTGTACAAAATAAGGAAGGAGAATTAGTGTCGACACATGACTATAAGCTGGCGCATATGTATTGATTATCAGAAACTAAATACGGTGACCAGAAAGAACCACTTCCCATTACCTTTCATAGACCAAATGCTTGAAAGAGTGGTTAGTCACCAATTCGATTACTTTTTGGATGGTTACAGTGGTTATAACCAGATCGAGATCGATCCCACAGATCAAGAAAAAACCATTTTCACCTGTCCATTTGGAACGTTCATATATCGATGGATACCATTTGGCTTATGCAACGCACCTGCTACTTTCAGAGGTGTATCCTGAGCATTTTCAGCGATATGGTGGAAAAGATCATGGAGGTTCCGTGTTCGGGAGTAGTTTTGATGACTGCCTTGGAAACCTCCAATGCGAGGACAAGAATCTTGTCCTAAATTGGGAAAAATGTCACTTCATGGTGACAAAAGGAATAGTGTTGGGACATATTGTTTTTGCAGAAGGTATACAACTAGATAAGGCAAAAATTGACATAATTGCCAATCTTCCTGTTCCTAATACAAAAAAGGATGTACGATCGTTTTTAGGTCACACCAATTTTTACTAGAGATTCATTAAGGATTTTAGTTCTGTGTCCAGGCCATTGTGTCAACTTTTGGAAAAAGATATCCCATTTGAATGGACCAGTGAATGCCAAGAATCTTTTGATAGACTTAAACATCACCTTACCACAGTTCCTATTATGCAATCTCCGGATTGTAGCCTTCTATTTGAGTTGATGTGTGATGCCAGTGACATTGCGATCGGAGCTATATTGGGACAGCAAAAAGATAAGAAGTCGTCTGTTAACTACTACTCTAGTCGAACTCTTGATGGAGCCTAAGAAACTACTCCACCGCCGAGAAGGAGTTGCTGGCTATCGTATTTGCCTTGGAAAAATTTAGACAGATTGTCTGCTTTACTGATCATGCTGTATTAAAGTATCTTTTGTCAAAGAAAGATACAAAACAACGACTAATACGTTGGATTCTCTTACTTCAAGAATTTGATCTGATCATAAAGGATAAGAAGGGGGTAGAGAACGTTTTGGCTGATCATCTTTCTCGACTGACTTTCAAGGACAATTCCTCACAAGCTACTCCGATTCGTGACTCTTTTTCCGGATGAACAATTTTTTGCTGCAACCACTCTGCCCTAGTACGCAGATATTGTTAAATACTTGGCAACAGGAGAGACCCCACCCCATTGGTCTACTCCTGATAGGAAAAGGTTTCTATAATCGCCCAATGGTTCTATTTTAATGATCTGTACTTATTTAAGTATTGTGCAGATCAAGTGATAAGGTGATGTGTCCCAGAGGAGGACATCTCTCACATTCTAGGTTCCTGCCACTTAGAAGCCTACGACGATCACTTTTCATCCCAAAAGACTGCCCAGAAGGTTTTTAATAGTGGATTTTACTAGCCATCTATCTTTAAGGATGCGTATGCCTTCTACTGTGCCAGATGCCAAATGTTGGCTAGTCTGTCCAGAAGAAATGAGATGCCAATGACCCCAATCATCACTATTGAAATTTTTGACTATTGGGGCATCAATTTCATAGGACCATTCCTGCCATCATCTTATTGTGAATATATACTATTGGCGGTTGAGTACGTGTCCAAATGGGTGGAGGCTATTCCAACAAGGAGGAACGATCACCGAACGGTGATTGCATTCTTAAAAGAAAATATCCGTTCAAGATTTAGAATACCCAAAACAATGATTAGCGATTGTGGAACCCATTTCTGTAATCGGCCTTTTGAGGCATTAATGAAAAAATACAGGGTAAACCACATGATTGCTCTTTTGTATCATTCACAATCCAATGGATAGGAAAAACTGGCCAACAAGGAAATTAAGCACATTCTCGAGAATACAGTAAATGTCAACAGAAAGGATTGGTCTTCATGTTTGATTGACGCTCTTTGGGCATACAGGACGGCTTATAAGACCAATCTAGGAATGTCTTCCTATAGATTGGTATATGGAAAGGCCTTCCATCTACCGGTGGAATTGGAACACAAAGTGTGTTGGGCCACACGTTTGTTGAACTTTGAAATTCATGCAGGTGGCAAACTGAGGAAGCTCTAATTGAATGAATTAGAAGAGTTAAGGAATGATGCGTACGATTGCGCCTGAACATTTAACTCCAAATTAAAGGAAAAGCATGATCAATCAATCCTAAGAAGGGAGCTTGAATCAGGGCAAAAGGTGCTACTATATGATTCAAAACTTCACCTTTTTCCAGGAAAGCTGAGATCGAGATGGACGGGACCCTTTGGTATCAAGGAAGTGTTTCCATATGGGGCAGTTAAAGTGGTCAACCCGAAGAATGGTAAAGTTTTTTAGGTGAATGGTCAACGCCTTAAACCATTTTTTGAAAGTTTTGCACTAGTGTCAGAGACCATCCATTTGGATGATCCTGACTATGCTACTTAAAGAAAGTTTTGACCTCAATTGTTGTACATTAGTTTTCTTTCTTTTGGTGTGTTACTTTCTTTTTGTCTTTCCATTTCTCTTAATTCTATTTATTTCCTAGCTATAGGATGAATCCACTATAGTTTCTGCCATATATGCTCTATCATGGGATTCGCTCTCCAGGAACTCTAGGACAGGTGGAACGGGACAAGCCGATGTTCACTCCATTGTTCACCTCATGTCCAGATTCCCCAAATGAAGCAATTACCAATATGAGTGCTTGGGATCTACTGTGTGTAGTTCGAGGGATTTTGGAAGACCTTGAAATAAACTCGGATGGAGAAGTAGTGGATTATTTTGTGGATTATGCTGAAGGGGATGACCTTTCTTCTCCAGATCCAGAGCTTATCCGATTTGCATAAGTCCGATTGCCCTTGAATAAAACATAAATTTCTTTCGGTTTCTCTGTTGTTGGTTATTTTCATTTTTTCAACCAGATCTGTAATCCTGGAGAATTCCTTTTGAGCAATAAAGATGATCACTTTCTGTGTTAATTCTTTCTATTTGTGTGATTGGTGGTTGTTTGGATTGTCTAGATGCTGGAATTCATGTTTTACATCTTGGTAATGCATTCTTGAACAGTTGGGGATACCATATGGAGCATTTTTGGGTCCCCATTAATTTTAAATCCCAATCGATTGGAGTCAATAACCAATCAATTGTTTCTCCAACCCAATCGATTGCTACCACTTGGCAATCGATTGCCTTTTCTGGCAGATTAAACGTCTTCTCATTTCCCTCTCCCTCATATTTTCAAAATCAACCAAGAGAGAGAGAGAGAAGATAATTTTGAGAGAGGGAGAAACCCCTCATTCCATCATCCTCATCCTCTTGTTATCATCATCACCATCATCCCCACCAACATCATCTTCTTCATCACCACACCCCTCCTCCATCGCACCACCACTGCCACCGCGAAAAAAAGAGAGGAGATGGGGTGATTTATACCATTTTCAACCACCTCGTGATTCATTGATTCCATCATCCTCATCCCCATCTCTGGTGGTCCAAGGGGATATTTTGTCTCCATTGTTTGTGGCCGCGGTCTGTCTCGAGGTTTGTGCCCAAGCCCTCTTTTATTTTTGTTGTTTTGAATCTCAAATAAGAGAGGGAGCCCCTCATGGTCTTATAACCATTAATTTGTGTTGTATGGGGAGCGTGAGACCTTCTAACAGCCCCCTCCCTATTTTCGCTAATGGCAATTGATTGCCATTAGGCCCAATCAATTGGCACTGATTTTTAATCGATTGCTAATTGTTGCCAATCGATTGGCATTTACATAGAGTAGTTTGTCCAATTTTCTTATATAAACTCTCTGTTTTCCTTCTCTTTTCTGTTCCAATGGCCCCCAAGCCCAGAGATAACAGTCTTCATCCCGACAAGTCTACCTCGCTGGTTATTTCGGATCCCCCCCTCGTCCACGGGTTCCGTAACGACAAAGAAAATACCAGGTTCTCAAAACATTTTCGAACTCGGGAGGTGATGATAGAGCGCCAATTTGAGAATCCGTGGAGCGATGATAAGACTCCATTTTACCTCTCGTGACTCCGTGTCTATCTAGACTGGATCCCGATCCTCACAACCGCCAAAATGGTTAATACTCCTTGGATCCGGGCAGCTATTGCTAGTATGGTTAGAGTCCCAGGAATCCCATATACCTTCTCATCTTGCATCTGAGGGTGAGAGGTTATATTTAGCGTAGCGACAATAGCGAGATCCATTGGGATCGCTGAAGTTCCTGGGCATCTATTCCTAGTCCACATTGATTGACCTTTCCTATCCATTGACATGGACGCCACAGAAATTTTCAAGAGGCAAAGTTAAAAAGTGGAATAGAGAAGGGACATTTTGGGACCATAACCTAACTTTAGCCTATCATATTCTCCACCTGGCCATAGTGGGTTGTATTCTTCCAACAACATATAAAAAAAGAGCTGGCTGGGTGGTATACGCAACTCTTATATACAATCGGTACCGGGAAACTAGTATGCCTTTCTCGCCTCTATTTAGATTTCTTATTCGACTGCATACGACACTTAGGGCATACCTAGTACCTTAAAGGTGTATGGGTCTTACATCGAGTATGTGCTGAGGCAGGCATCCCATCGCTCGTTGTTGATCTTCCTCTTTAGAGCCCGAAGATTGGAAACTTCTATGAGGCCACTGCAAAAAGGTTAGATGGTCAGTTTAAGGCGTTGAAGAAAGGAAAAGGAAAGATGGGCAAAGGAGAGTGGGAAGAAGAGAAAGAGAGAAGATGAGTTTGAGAAGGAGATAGATGACCCAAGAATGCCACCGACGGAGGGCCAGGATACTACTGTGATAGAGGAGGACCCTAAGTATCCTTCTAGTGTAGTCCCAAGGACGCTTGATGAGGCCGAGTGATTTGAGTTTAGGAAACAGGAGACGATAGGCCCCGCGACTCTCCAGGCAGTTTATGATATTTTGATTAACGAGAGGGAGGCGCGGGTATAGCTCGAGGGTATAGTGCGCTAGTTAGCTGCTCAGCAGGAGTTGACGACGCTCGAGCTCACAGAGACGACGACGCAGATCAGGCAGCTTACCAGTTTCATTGAATAAATTTTGATTCTGTTGGGGGTTGATCAGTCTTTGCGTTCCACATCAGCATCGTCCCCATATACTACTCCGTCTACAGACCCTACCTTTACATCAGCACCACCGGAGGTCGACATTCTCGAGATATGACCTCACTACCACCCTCAACAGCCATCACAGTCAGGACAACCACTGGGTCACTCTCAACTTGTGCAAGAGCACTAGATGGAGGTGGTGGTGGTGATGGTCACATCTCAAAACATTCGAATATGGTGGTAGTGAGGTCGCAGATCCTTCTTTAGATCTTGCACCTTAGACCTCTGGTGATCCTTTGTCTATTGAGCTCTAGAAGCTATTTTGGAGTTTGAGAGAGCGCGCTATTATGTTTGTTGTACCTTGATTTCTCTCTCTCTTTTGTTTATATTGTTAGGTTTGGGATGTTTTATGTAAGTTGATATCTGTATTTGGACTTTTAATGATTTTTGGACATTTTTATATAGATATTACATTTTGCTCATGGTTTATGAATTTTAATTGGTTATATTCTCAGTTTTGTCCATTAAATTCTTGACCTTGGTTGTGTTTTTGGAGATTGTTGTATTTTAACAAGTGATTTTCTCATTGTGAATGGTAATGCTTGTATCAGGTGATATTTACCTGCTATTTCTAGAAATGCTTCCATTGGAGACAATGTTTATTTCAGTTGGGGGTAGAGGGTAGATAGCACACCTATTTTTTTGAACTGAACATATGTCACGCCTTGGCGTTGCGATAATTAAGGGAAGTAAGCTTACTTATTGGACCCGTAGGCTTGCAACATGTTACAGACTGCATGATTGTCCAAACACCAACTTAAATGAAATATCAGAGTAATAACAGCAGCGGAAATGATTCTATGTTAAGTGAAAGCAATATCAGAGTCTTACAATTTAAGTTATACATACTTAAATATTACAGATCCAAAATAAAAGAAACAGAAGTCTAAAGGCCAAACGGCCGATAACAACAGCAACAACAATGTAATAAAAGATAATAAAAGTTTTCCCAACGGGGACTAAATGACTCCAGCAGCACGATCTCCTCAGCTGGCAAAGCCCCAACCTTCTTGGTCAACGTGCTCACCATTATACTCGCCAAACGGAACAACATCTCCAACACCTGGAACTAAAGTAGCTGGACACAGATGTCCAGGGACCACACGCCCATTAGCTAAAAGCTGAGTGAGATACTACAAAGCACAAATAATATGAACATATACACCATTTATATTATCACTGAAAAGTTATCACGACGTCATGTAAGTTCTCTCCCAAAACCCAACGTTCTTCCCGACTATGCAACCACAACAAAGCAAAATAACGCGCACGAGTCCACAGTGCCAAAACTCTCAACACAAGACTGGCAGTACTAGCTTCTGCCCACAACCACAACAATACTAAATTGACGGTACTAGCTTCCATCACATACACACAGACGACACAAGCCCAAATCGGCCACAACACAACTCCTAGTCCATAATTGGCCCTAACTCAACCGTCCTAGCCACAATTGGCCCTAACACAATTACATACTCCCACACGACCACACATGGCCCACATTCATTGCCTAGCCTACAATTGGCCCTAACTCGACATCAACACAACACGACCGACCACAATATAACGACGACAACACCTCATGAAACACAACACAACACAACTGACATCAACGCCATGAGGTCACACAACTGATGCAAACATCCACGGAACAACCGACAAGGTTATCCGACATAACCATGCAATATAACCATGCTCTCACTCATCTGTCAACACACTTATTCATTTTAGATACATTATTCGTGTATTATTCCTCTTTACATCATTAGTGATTTGACCGGATGCGTTATCATTATTCATCAACGAACTGATCATAACGCTGATTCAACATCAATATTAATAAACTACAAGAATCACCATAGAAGTAATAAGTTAATCGATCTCTTAAATATGGTACTATCAAGCAAACAAATAGTACAACTGTAGAATTGATTAACTTAATCATTTATAACATATACGAATTCCAGGTTTAGTTAACAAACTCCATAATAAAAACTTTATTAGCTTCATTTATACAAACCAACAAGGAATTCAAAACTGTCAAGCTCGAGCGCTTGCACTTAGCAGTTCAGAGCAGTGTATGTTTTAGTAGCTTTACAAACCCATACAGATCCTTAATTAAACTTCACATGCAACATGTTAAACATAATAAACAAGTTCATATACACCTTAAACATGAATCATAGCACTCAAATTGATGATCAAACCAAATGGATGATGAAATTATACGTGAACTTAAAAATATATGATGATCATGAGGATCTAAAGCTAGATCATGCACATGCAACACACTTTTACAGCTTATAAATGTATATATCAACATTTTAGGTGAGTTGTAATACTCACAATGCAACCAAACCAAGTAGATGATGAATATATGTTGAGAAAGAAAGAAGATGATGAAGATCTTTGTGCTAGGACTCCAAAATCTTGAGGACAACTTCAAGATTCAGCAATGAAACTTCAAGGATCTTGTAAGAACACCAAATATGTAGCAATGAAGAGGATTACAACTTTAGATAAGCTTGCATGTTGAAGAATTCAGGACATGCAAGCAAGAATGTAAATGTTTGCTTATAAACTTCAAGACTCTCCCTCACAAATAAGAAAAATATTTAATCATAATCAACCTAAAGTTATTCCTGAAACAAAAAGATTTAATGTTCCACATTATAGTATTTAGGAAGTTTTTAATCGAATGGATAAGGTTGAAAAACCCATCACTATTCAAGATTTAAAACAAGAAATTAATATTATGAAAATAGAGGTAAAAGAGTTGCAGATGTCCCTAAAAAATATGGGAAACCAAGTCATTGTTTTACAGCAACAACAATCTTTTACCAAGGAACAAGAAGTTCCACTAGTAGATAATAAAGAAGAAGAAGAAGAAGAAGTGGCCAAGATGACCAACATCTACATCTTCTTCAACGTATTACTTATCAAAAGTGGTATATTAAAATCACTTTGGTTATCCAAAATGAATATACTATTATGGATGCAATAGCACTTGTTGATAGTGGTGCTGATTTAAATTGCATTCAAGAGGGCATTATACCCACAAAGTATTTTGAAAAGATATTGCAATCACTAACATCAACTAGTGGTAGTAGAATGGCAATCCAAAATAAATTGTCTAATGTCTTTATTTGTAATGAAGGAACTTGTAACCCTTCAACCTTTATACTTGTTAAAAATTTACAGTAATAATAAATTTTAGGTACTCATTTTTTAAATCTATTAATGCCTCTAACTAAAATTGATCCGACATGCATTTATTGTACTTATAAAAATAATGATATGGTTTTTACTATATAAAAGAACCAGAGACAAGAATGGTGAATGAACTGAATTTACTGCTTCATTTTAAAGAAAAGAATTTGGGATATCTTCAAGAAGAAGTATATCTCATGCATATTGAACAACTAAAAGTACCATCCATTTCTCAAAAAGTAAGAGAGATAGAAAAGGATTTTCAAACAAGCATTTATAGTGAAATTCCTAATGCTTTTTGGATAAGGAAGAAATATATTGTGTCTCTACCTTATAAATCTAAATACGATGAACGAACCCAGATTCCTACTAAAGCACGTCCAAGTCAAATGAATTATGAATACTTAGAATTATGCAAAAAAGAAATTTAGAATTTATTAGAAAAAAACAATTAATTAGAAAAAGCTACTCCCCTTGGCGTTGCAGAGCTTTTTATGTCAATAAAAATCCTGAAAAAGATAGAGGAAGACCCAAACTTGTGGTTAATTACAAACCTCTTAATGATGCATTGCAATGGATTAGATATCCAATTCCTAATAAGAAGGAATTATTAGATAGATTATATAAAGCATCTCTCTTCTCAAAATTTGATTTAAAATCTGGCTATTGGTAGATCCAAATCAGAGAAGAGGATAGATATAAAACTGCTTTTACAATTCCTTTTCGTCACTATGAATGGAATGTTATGCCATTCAAACTAAAAAATGCTCCATCAGAATTTCAGAATATTATGAATGACATTTTTTACCTCTTATTTTGAATTCTGTTTAGTTTACATAGATGATATTCTCGTATTTTCATCATCTGTTGACCAACATATAAAATATCTTAAAATATTAAAAGATGTTATTAAATATAATTGACTTGTTCTTTTAGCCCAGAAAATGAAATTATTTCAATTGCTTCTAAATTTCCTTATGAATTAAAAGACAAAAATCAATTACAAAGATTTTTGAGCAGACTCAATTACATTGGTAATTTTTATAAATTTTTAGCCCATGATTGTGCATTACTGCATCAAAGGCTACAGAAGAATCCATAACCATTGACTCCAGAACATACAAAATCAGTTCAGCATATCAAACTTAGAGTTAAACAACTACCTTGCTTATGTCTGGCAAACCCACAATGATATAAAATTGTGGAAACAGATGCTTCTAATATTCGTTATGGAGGTATTCTGAGACAGAAAATCCCCATTACCAATAACGAAGAACTCTTTAGATTTACTTCAGGAGTTGTTAGGAAACTGCAGTCCCAGAATCCATTGACAGCGCGTATAAGTTGGTACTGCAAAAAATTTCGTGAAAGCTATAATAACCCTACAAGGGCAGAACTAGGGTTACTTCAAACTGCAAAAACAGATTGCTGTAGTAGATGAATCGAAAACACGGATTCGATAATAGCTCATGATCTTTTACCGTATTCCTCTGCTGCCAGAATATCGAACTGAGTGTGGGCTCTTTCAAAATCCTTTCTGTTTTTTGCTCTCCCTCTTTTACGCTCTCTTTTCTATTCTGAGTTATAGTGCTCTTTTAGAAAAATGCAAACTGAGAAGAGAGCCAAAGCAGCATATATATAGGCTACGATAGGGACCATAAGAAATCAATAAGGAATAGGCTTTCTTATGGAATTAGGGAACCCTAATGCAAACTGAATCATATTCTTATTTCCATAAATTATAATTCATACCATTAAAGAATTATAATTGCACTCCTACTCTTACCTCAAAAATATATTTTGAGCTCCATGTTATTAAATGCTTATCATCTCCCCATGTTAAGATTACAGATATCCGTTAATTAAATATAATTACTGACAATCATATTTAATTAATCTCTTAAAATTCCTTGAGATCCTCTGCTTAACTTATATGATGTATCGGATACAAAATCCATCTTCAGGGTTTGACATTATCAAAACTTATAAGCCTCCTCAAGGGGATATCATCAATCCCAAAATTGAGACATGGATTCTATCATTAGTTAATATCCACCACACAATTAATATTGTCTCCTAATCCAATGAGATATTGACCCATTTAAGGATCTCACCCTTTTAGGGATCAAAGTGTAAATATCAAATGTACGTGTCTATAAATTAACTTAAGATTTAGAGCATAAGCACTCATAATAGCCATGAGGTATTAATTATCTTATAAGTCAGTATAAAGATAATTACCCCAAGTTGGTCCCGTTTAATACACAAAGTGTACCAGCATAGTGAGTTAAAACTATACCGTTTACCGCAGTTATGACAAACCTACTACATCACCATGCTGCAGTCCTACCGATGGTGTGTCCAATCCTATCTAAGACTGCTGTAAACCAAAATCTTACATTCTACAAGATTTCCGTGTGCATGCAAGCCGAACTCTACACACCAAACTACCTACTATGTGAATAAGAGACACACATGCACAATATTAAATAAACAATATAATGCAAACATTACCCATATATATTCTCATAAAAATAGAATAACTGATTTTATTAAATAAATAATAAATCAACTACATAAAGCATGGGTATTAATATATATCACTAACAATGGAAAGGTTCAACCAAGAACTATTCTGTCAAATGTACCACTAAGTTTCAAGATAATCTTTTGAACCAAGCATTTCTATTGCATATTGATTGTAGTGCTGTCAAACATATCTAGAAACAAGATATTAAAAATTTTGTTTCAAAACAAATTTTTGCTAGATAAAAGTCTGAATTATCTATTTTGATTTCCAAATTGAATACATTAAAGGAGATCAAAATTCTTTACCTGATTTTCTAACTAGGGAATTTTTGCAGGATAAACAAGATCTAGACATTTAAATGTCTAGATCCTTGACTATAAGTTTTGAAATGCCTCATCTTATGTAGGTAGTTTTTAATCTTCAGAGAAAAATCACTCGTTTTTCTCATATCCAAAAAGGTAAAATTACTTGTTTAGAGAATTTAGCCAGAGACCCAAACTACACTATGGGTCCCTCAATTATCAGCTATCTCACCGAGGCTCTTTCATAAATTGAGGATCAACTTCAGTATGAGTGTTCTATTTTTACTAGAATAGAACATTGAATCAGAGATCATATAGTCACCCTTGTGACTTTAGCATCTTTAGCAAACAGCAAAGACTAGACAAGATCCTACGGGGTCCTACCACAAGCATGGGCAATGCCACATCCATTCCAAAATTCCATAGTTTATCATGCATATTTGGTTTTGTGAGTTATCAATGTTGTTTGATAATTGGATTAAAGTTGATTGTGAGTCAACGATAAGGTGTTAATAAGGGCACGAGAATTCGGTAATCGAGATTTTATTGACATGAGTAAATGACATTTATGTGATTTAAATAATATTTGACTTATCTGGTACTTTATGAATAGTAAATTATACCTGTATAGTATAATTTTTGGTAATTTTGGTATTGTTAATATCATTTTGAGAACTGTGGTAAGAACGTGAGTGTCACGTTTTATAAAAGGTAGGTTGTGTAGAGATTCCACACAATTTAATTTTCGGACGTAATTTTGGCAAACGAGACTTAGTTGAAAACTTTTGTAGATTTAGTTTTCACTAAATGGACGTGCGTGACGTTTTAGGAATTAACAGGAAGTTTGAGAAACTCGCGGGGATGTAAACATGATTTCAAGAAAGTTTGTCTATAAATATAGGAGGGGTAAAATTCCATTTTTAGCAAAGCCTTATATAATATCTTGGGAGAGGAGAAAGAAAAGGAGATTTGATCCCACAGGCTTTGCGACGACGATCGGCGACCTTTCGTCCGTCTGAATTTCACCAAAATTCATATTTAAACTCTCCAAGGTAAGGGGTATATTTTGATAGTTGTTAGACCACGTTTGCCTAAGTTTTTTTTATAAATTTCTAAATCTAGGAATTTGGGAAAAACACGCGTAAACTTGTAGGTTTTGCGTAGGATCGGAGATTCGGCATTAAGTTGGGCTTCTAGTCATTCTCTCAAAGTTATACGACGATAGCTCGATGTATAAATTTCTAGCCTATGTTATATAGGTGAAATACATGTTTTATATTTCAATGACGAAATTGTGATCTGGGCAAAAATCCATGTGTTAATCTCAGGCCTGTTAATTATGCACGCGCTTGAATGTGAAAAGCATGTCTACTTTTGCGCGAGCACGTTGAGTTATTTATGTGGGTTAAAAGGGAGTTGATACAAATTCATGCCGGGATAAGCTTCTCGATGTTGGAGAATTATAGTAGCGACGACTACTGTGCATCGTTTTAGGCGTGGACTTACCATGGCATTTGGGGATGCAATGGTTGTAGGCTTGGACTAGCCGTTGGCATCGTGGTTGAAGGCTTGGACTTGCCTCTACTAGAGGAACGCGTATTTCTTCCCTATAGACTATTTTGATATGAATTATGAGGTTAAGGCATGATTTATCATATATGCATATGTTATAAATTATACACTCAGCATATAGCTGAGCAGCAGAGATTTACTCCATTATAGGTGAAAAGAAGAAAGGAAAGAAGAAGCGTGAGGAGTGAGACCGTGGGAGCGACATGGATCCTTCTATTGTATATATTTTGTTGTTTTCAAATCTAAATGTTGAAAAAAAATGTAATTTTGAGAAGTTAGAATGGTTAACTTCAACTTGGGAGATTTGGAATGACTTAGAATATTGTAATATGTCATAAAACTACTTTTGGTCATGTTGGAACGTATCTGAACTCATGGATACGTGTTTTGAATACTTAACTTGTCGAACTCGGATTTGGAGGATTGTAATAGTTCTTTTGTGTTTTTAATCCAAACAAGCCTTAACTTGTTTTATTATCGTTTCTTTCAATCATTAGTAAGTTGTTTATATGTTCTTGTAACCTCGTTTGAGTTAGGGAGTTTTGGATTGAAGAGTGGAAGGCGTGAAAGGGTTTCAAGTGAAGGTTGTTTGGCGCCTTAGGCAAAATTCTGCAGCATTGTGCAGGATTATGTTAAAGGGTCATTCGACCGGTTGAAATGCCCCCTGCCATAAATCTTTTTCTATACCTTCTAGAAATTTTTAAAAGGTTTTGATTGGTTCTTAGGGTACCTTTGGGACCCCTTTCAACATAAAATCATTTGTTTCAAAATATAATAACGTTTTCAATTTTATACGAATTTTACAACTCAGAGGGTAATGTTTCCAAAAATTTTATATACTCAAGGTTGTTTTAAAGTTATTTTTCGCTATGTATAGTTATTTACGGACTGGATAATTCTTGGTGGCGTGCCACGTGTCCTATTTCTACATGTAAGCGGGATGGGTCGTGACATTTATTGGTATTAAAGCTAGAGGTAACAAAACTTTGAGAACGTTTGATGACGAGTAGAGTGTTGAGTGAATTGTCACATATTCTAGTGTGCATCCATACATTGTAGAGATGTTTGATGCATATGTATGTTGTTTTACATACATGAATTGTTGATTGTCATGCATGCATAGTGCTTACGCATCAAGATTAACAGGTTGAACAGTCATGGGTGACTAAGAATTTTCGCCGCATACCCGACGTATGAATGAAATGGCAAAAATGATAGGAAACATGAGGGATATGATACGGAATATCGTGGAGCAATTACCTTCAACACCTCCATTGGAGTCAATACCGATAGTTGTAGTACTAGCGCCTGAGAATAGGGGTATGAGATCCGTGTCTGAACAGTTTATTAGAAATAAGCCAATGGAATTTCATGGGACACCTGACACAATGCTAGCAAAGCATTGGGTTATGGACATGGAGAGAATTTTCTGATCTATTCCGATGACCGACAGGGAGAAGATCGAGAATACAAGTGATGTGCTGAAAGGTGAAGCCCAGAATTGGTGGGTAAATGTTCTGGATCAACGGGCACCAATTACTTGGGAAGGGTTCAAAGAAGAATTTAATTGTCTATTCTTTTTGCGGGCCACCCACAATGCGAAAAAGAGAGAGTTCGACAATCTCCGATAAGGAGAATGACCGTAACTGAATATACATCCAAGTACAATGCATTGTTGAGATTCGGTGAGAGTTCAGTTTTGGAGGAGGAGGATAGGGCAAGGAAGTTCGAAGAAGGGTTAAGGGAGAATTTTCGTCTGAGAGTGGAACCTTATGAACACTCAATCGTCGGTGTGGTACAACAAACAATAATTGTCGTAGAAAGTGGATGGGAAAGATCAAGGCAGAATCAGCACGACAAATGGAATAATGAGGGTGGTGATAGGAACCAAGGCGGATCTTTCAAGAGACTGTTCCCAAGAGGCTCTGGTTCTAGTTTCAGTGAGTTCAGGAGGACGCCAAGTAATATACCGTTATGCTCACTTTACAACCAACCACACTCAGGTCGATGCTTCCTAACCAAACCCTAAAACAAGAACCAAGGAAGGGGTAGTACTAATTCGACACCTGACATGAGAGGCAAGTGTTATGACTATGGAGTATTCGGGCATCAAGCCAAGGACTGTCCGAGGAAGCATTCTCAACAAGGAGCTAGTTCTATGGCTTCTAGTGGGTCAAAGCCTAGACAAACTAACGACGAGTGACCAAGGACTGAGCAGCGTGAGGAAAGGTCATTTCAAATGAACCCAGGGGACATGGCTGCTTCAGAGACAATGGTCCCAGGTATGGTGCTTGTATGTTCGCACTTAGCATGCATACTTATTGACTCGGGATCTACGCATTCATTTGTATCGCATGATTTGTTGAACATTTAAATGTTAAATCGGCACCATTAGGGTATGAATTGTCTATTACCATACTACTTAGTAAATCAATAACAACGTCTATGATATACAAGAACTGTGAAATCCAACTAGGTGAGAAGTTGATGACCGTAGACCTTGTACCAATCGTTGTGAACCATTTTGATGTAATACTAGGAATGGATTGGTTAGCCCGTAACCAAGCCACTATAGATTTTGAATGGAAAGAAGTTAGTTTTCAATCACCGGTACATAGAAGCTTTTGTTTTCAAGGGAATGGGGTTACACCACCACCGTATTTGATTTCGGTTATCCGAGCGGGGTAAGTTGTTGAGAAAGGATGTCAGGGATTCCTGTGTTCAGTACTGGATACTTCAGCGACTGATTTAAAACTGGAAGACATTCTGATAGTATGAGAATATTCATATGTATTTCCTGATGACTTGCCAGATGTTCTGATTGAGAGGGAGATTGAGTTCACCATTAAGATAGTGCCAGACTCAAGACCCGTATCGAAGGCATCGTATAGAATGACACTGTGGAATTGAAAGAACTAAAAGTCCAACTATAAGAATTACTTGAAAAAGGTTTCATTCGACCTCGCATATTATCGTGGGGAGCTCCAGTGTTGTTTATAAATAAGAAGGATGGCTCAATGCAGATGTGTGTCGAATATCGAGAGTTGAACAAGTTGACGATCGAGAACAAATATCCTATGCCGAGAATCGACGACCTATTTGATCAACTTCGTATGGCACAAGTATTTTCAAAGATCGACTTGAGATCAGGCTATCATCAACTAAAAGTAAAAGCTGAGGATGTAGAGAAGATAGCCTTCAGGATACGTTATGGACATTACAAGTTCTTAGTCATGCCATTTGGGATTACAAATGCACCAACGTTTATAGATCGTATGAATCGTTTATTCAAGGATTATTTGGATGACTTTGTGATTGTATTCATCGACGACATTCTTATCTATTCGCTGAGTGAGATAGAACACAATAACCACTTGAGGTTGATACTTCAGAGATTGCGAGAGAAGCAACTAGTCGGGAAATTTAAGAAATGTGAATTCTAGCTACCTAGCATTACTTTTCTTGGTCATGTGATTGACAAGAATGGAGTTTCAGTTGATCCTCACAAAGTAGAAGTCGTATTTAATTGGCAGAGGCCGACATCCGTATCTAAAATCTGAAGTTTCCTAGGATTAGTGGGATATTATCGCCGTTTCATTCTCAAAGATTTCATTTCCTATGACAAAGTTGATGAGAAAAGGGGTTACATTTGAATAGAGTCAAGAGTGTGAAGACAATTTTCAAGAGTTAAAGTCACGATTGACGAGAGCACCTATCTTGACAATATTATTTGGAACTAAGGGGTTTGTGATCTATAGTGATGCTTCACATCAAGGTTTGGGTTGTGTGCTTATACAAGGTGGTAAAGTAATTGCATATGCTTCAAGACAGTTGAAGACACAGAAGGTTAATTATCCGACTCATGACTTGGAATTGGTTGCAGTAATCTATGCCTTAAAAATTTGGAGACACTATTTGTACGGGAAAAAGTGTGCAATATTCATAGACCAGAAGAGCTTAAAATACCTATTCACACAACGAGATTTGAACATGAGACAGAGAAGATGGTTGGAGTTGATGAAGGATTATGATCTTTCAATTGAGTATCATCCGGGAAAGACTAATGTAGTAGTCGATGCGTTAAGCAGGAAGACGACAAAGAATTTAGCCAATGAGCTAACTCAGCAAAGAGAATTGGTAAAGCAGATGGAACGTTTATAATTGGATGTGATACCAGAGACTAGTGGTGGCTTAATAATGGCAATTATAGCACACCTAGATATTATTGATGAGATCAAGAGGGAACAACTTAATGATGTCTACTTGTGTAAAATGAGAGACGAGATACCTTTGGAGAAATGACCGGTTTTTACCTTAGAATAAGGAGTATTAATGCTTGGGAACTGATTAAGCGTACCGAATGTGAAAATCCTGAAGGAACAACGTTTTGAGGAAGCTCATAGTATGAACTATTCAGTGTATTCGGGAAGTAACAAGATGTACCAGAACTTACAAGAAAATTTCTGGTAGAGAGGTATGAAGTAAGAAGTTTCCAAGTTTGTGTCCGAATGTTCGGTGTGTTAGCAAGTCAAAACAGAAAGACAAGTACTTGCAGGACTACTACATCCATTACCTGTGTCAGAGTGGAAATGGGATGAGATCACCATAGATTTCGTATCTGGATTTCCATGATCGCCTAACAAGAATGAGAAGATTTGGGTTATAGTAGACAGGTTGACAAAATTAGCGCATTTTCTACTGATCAAGATGACTAAACCTTCGAAGTTAGCAGAATTGTATGTGAAAGACATTGTAAGACTACATGGGATTCCAACAGTGATAGTATTAGATCGTGATAGTAGTTTTACATCGAGGTTTTGGAAAAGTTTACAAAAAGCTATGGGTACGAAGTTGAGTTTTAGTACTGCATTTCATCCTCAGACCGACAGGCAGTCGGAGCGCATGATTCAGACTCTCGAGGACATGCTACGATTGTGTGTTCTAGACTTTGAGAGTGATTGGGAGAAACACTTATTGTTACTTGAATTAGCTTACAATAATGGGTTTCAGTCAAGTGTCATAATGGCACCGTATGAAGCTTTGTCTGGCCATAAATGTCGATCACCGATTTGCTGGACCGAGGTGGGAAAAAGAAAGTTACTTGGACCTGAGTTAATACAGGTGACTACTGAAAAGGTGAAGTTAATTCAAGGGCGACTTAAGGTAGCTCAGAGCCGATATAAGAGTTAAGCGGACTCAAAGCGACGACCAATGACGTTCAAAGTAGGTGACTTTGTATACTTGAGAGTTTTGCCTTCGAAAGGCATTGTACGATTTGGGAAGAAGGGAAAGCTCAATTTGAGATTTGTAGGACCCTTTGAGATCCTAGAGAAAATAGGACCAATGGCTTACCGATTGGCGTTTTCATCAGAGTTGGAACATGTGCACAATGTATTTCATGTATTGATGTTGAGACGGTGTATGTCAGATACGAGCAAGATCATGGTACCAGAACCGTTGCAAATTCAAGAGGACTTGAGTTACATAGAGCATCCAATAGAGATACTAGACCGGAAGGGGCAAGTCTTAAGAACTAAGACAATTTTGATAGTGAAAGTACTATGGCGTAGTCACACGGTTGAAGAGGCTACATGGAAAAGTGAGGAAGAAATAAAGAATGAGTATCCACACCTGTTCATGTGTGAGGTATAAGTTTGGGGACAAACTTCCTTTTTGGAGGAGAGAGTTGTCACACCCGTTCCAAAATTCCATAGTTTATCATGCATATTTGGTTCTGTGAGTTATCAATGTTATTTGATAATTGGATTGAGTTTGACTGTGAGTCAACGGTAAGGTGTCAGTAAGGGCACGAAAATTCGGTAATCGAGATTTTATTGACATGAGTAAATGACATTTATGTAATTTAAATGTTATTTGACTTATCCGGTACTTTATGAATAGTAAATTATACCTGTATAGTATAATTTCTGGTAATTTTGGTATTATTAATATCATTTTGAGAACTGTGGTAAGAACGTGAGTGTCACGTTATATAAAAGGTAGGTTGTGTAGAGATTCCACACAATTTAATTTTTGGACGTAATTTTGAACCCAAGCGAGACTTAGTCGAAAACTTTTGTAGATTTTAGTTTTCACTCGTAAAGGCATAAAATGGACGTGCGCGACGTTTCAAGAATTAACAGGAAGTTTGAGAAACTCGCAGGGAGATAAACGTAATTTTAAGAGAGTTTGTCTATATATATAGGAGGGGTGAAATTCCATTTTTAGCAAAACCTTATATAATATCTTGGGAGAGGAGAAAGAAAAGGAGATTTGATCCTACGGGCTTTGCGACGACGATCGGCGAGCTTTTGTCCGTCTGAATTTCACCAAAATTCATATTTGAACTCTCCAAGGTAAGGGCTATATTTTGATAGTCTTTAGACCAGGCTTGGCTAAGTTTTTATAAATTTCTAAATCTAGGAATTTGGGAAAAACACGCGTAAACTTGTAGGTTTTGCGTAGGATCGGAGATTCGGCATTAAGTTAGGCTTCTAGTCGTTCCCTCAAAGTTATACGATAATAGGTCAAGGTATGAATTTCTAGCCTATCTTATATAGGTGAAATACATGTTTTATATTTCGACGACGAAATTGTGATTCGGGCAAAATCCATATGGTATTCTTAGGCCCGTTAATTATGCATGCGCTTGAATGTAAAAAGCATGTTTACTTTTATGCGAGCACGTTGAGTTGTTTATGTGGGTCAAAAGGGAGTTGATGCAAATTCATCTCAGGATAAGCTTCTCGATGTTGGAGAATTGTACTAGTGATGGCTACTGTGCATGGTTTAAGGCGTGGACTTACTATGGCATTTGGTGATGCAATGGTTGTAGGCTTGGACTAGCCGTTGGCATAGCGGTTTAAGGCTTGGACTTGCCGCTACCGGATGAACGCATATTTCCTCCCTAGAGACTATTTTGATAGAAATTATAAGGTTAAGGCATGATTTATCATATATGCATATGTTAGAAATTATACACTCAGCATATAGCTGAGCAGTGGAGATTTACTCCATTGTAGGTAAAAAGTAGAAAGGAAAGAAGAAGCGTGAGGAGTAAGACCGTGGGAGCGACGAGGATCCTTCTCTTGTATATATTTTGTTGTTTTCAAATCCAATGTTGAAAAAAATGTAATTTTGAGAAGTTAAAACGGGTAACTTCAACTTGGGAGATTTGGAATGACATAGAATGTTGTAATATGTCATAAAACTACTTTTGGTTATGTTAGAACGTATCCGAACTCATGGATGCGTGTTTTGAATACTTAACTTGTCGAACACGGATTTGGAGGATTGTAATAGTTCTTTTGTGTTTTTAATCCAAACAAGCCTTAACTTGTTTTGTTATCGTTTCTTTCAATCATTAGTAAGTTGTTTATATATTCTTGCAACCTCGTTTGAGTTGGGAAGTTTTGGATTGAAGAGTGGAAGGCGTGAAAGGGTATCAAGTGAAGGTTGTTTGGCACCTTAGGCAAATTCTGCAGTATTGTGCAGGATTCTGCTAAAGGGTCATTCGACCTGTCGAAGGGGGTTGTCATACTCGTTCCAAAAATTTCATGGTTTAAATTGCATATTCGAACTCCCCAAGGTAAGGGCTATGTATTGATAGTCTTTAGACCACGTTTGGCTAAGATTTTATAAATTTCTAAATCTAAGAAATTGGGGAAAACAGGTGTAGACTTGTAGGTTTTGCGTAGGATCGGAGATTTGGCGTTTTTTCGGGCTTCTAGTCGTTTCCTCCAAGTTATACGACGATAGCTCGAGGTATGAATTTCTAGCCTATGATATATAGGTGAAATACATGTTTTATATTTCGACGACGAAATTGTGATCTGGGCAAAATTCATGTGTTAATCTTAGGCCCATTAATTATGCACACGATTAAATGTAAAAAGCATGTCTAAATTTACGCGAGCAACTTGAGTTACCTATGTGGGTCAAAGGGGGGTTTTATACAACTTCATGCCGGAGTAAGCTTCTTGATGTTTGAGAATTTTAGTAGCGACGGCTACTGTGCATGGTTTAAGACTTGGACTTGCCAGGGCACTTGGGGACGTAATGGTTGTAGGCTTGGACTAGCCATTGACATCGCGGTTTAAGACTTGGACTTGCCACTATCGGATGAAGGCGTATTTTTCTCCCTAGAGACTATGTATGTGATTTATGAAATCAAAGCATGTTTTGTCATATATGCATATGTTAGAAATTGTGCACTCAGCATATAGCTGAGCAGTGGAGAACTATTCCATTGTAGGTGAAAGGAAGAAAGGGAAAAAGAAGCGTGAGGAGTGAGGCTGACGAATACCAGGGGATCCTTTGTATATGTTTTTGCTTCTATTCCAAGTCTTGTAATAATGAGCGTTCCAAATAGCTAGCATTTTTGTAATTGGCTTGGAAGGAGTAATATGGTGTTTATGATGTTGTAACAACTCATAAAACTCTTTTTAGTTACGTTGTAATGAATCCGAACTCATGGATTTGTGCTTTGCACATTTTACTAGTCAAATTCGAATTCGGAAGGTGGATTATTGTTTCCTATGTTTAATCTAAACAAGCCTTAGCTTGTTCCGTTATTATTTCTTTTCGTGGATTACGTTGTCTTAATGATGTTCTTGAGACTCTATTTGTATCACTTGTGAAGTTGGATGGATGTTAACTTGTTTGGAGGAATGAAAGGTTTGAGGTTGGGTGATGTTTTGGCAAAATTCTGCAGCATTGTGCAGGATTCTGCTAAAGGGTCATTCGACCAGTCGAATGGGGTCGTTCGACCGGTTGAAATGCCCCCTGCCATAAATCTTTTTCTATACCTTCCGAAAATTTTCAAAAGATTTTGATTGGTTCTTAGGGTACCTTTGGGATCCCTTTCAACGTAAAATCATTCGTTTTGAAATATGATTGTGTTTTCAATTTTATACGGATTTTACAACTCGGAGAGTAATGTTTCCAAAAGTTTTATACACTCAAGGTTGTTTTAGAATCTTTTCCACTGTGTATGGTTATGAAATGAACTGGATAAGCCTTGATGGCGTGCCACGTGTCCTATTTCTGCACGTTAGCAAGATGGGTCATGACATTTATTGGTATCAAAGCTAGAAGTAACAAAACTTTGGGAACGTTCGACGACGAGTGATGTGTTGAGTGATTTATCACATGCACTAGAGTGCATCCATACATTGTAAAGATGTTTGATGCATATATGTGTTATTTTACATACATGATATTGTTCTTGTCATACATGCATAGTGTTTATGCATTGAGATTAACAGTTGAACAATCATGGGTGACCGAGAGTTATCACCGCATACCCGACGAATGAATGAAATGGCAGAAATGATGGAGAATATGGGTGACATGATTCGAAACATTGCGGAGCGATTGCCTCCAATGCCTCCATTGGAGCCGGAACCGATAACCGTAGTGTATGTACCTAATGCATTGCTAAGATTTGGCAAAGGTTCAGTGCCAAAGGAAGATAGGGCAAGAAAATTCGAAGAGGGTTTGAGGGAAAATATTCGTCTAAGGGTGAAAACTTACGAACATTCGACTGTGCCAGTAGTACAAAAAACAATGTTAGTGGCAGAGAATGGAATGGAAAGGTCAAGGCAGAATCAGCACGGTAAACGAGGTAATGAGAGTGGGGATAGGAACAAAGGCGGATCTTTCAAGAGGCTGTTTCAAATAGGCTCTGGTTCTAGTTTCAGTGACTATAGGAGGATGCCAAGTAACATACCGCTGTGTTCACTTTGCAACCAACCACACTCAGGTCGATGTTTCATGACCAAACCCCAGAACAGGAACCAAGGACGAGGTAGTGCTAATTCAACACCTGACATATGAGGTAAGTGTTATGATTGTGGAGTATTTGGGCATCAAGCCAAGGATTGCCCGAGGAAGCATTCTCAGCAAGGAGCTAGTTCTATGACTTCTAGTGGGTCAAAGCCTAGATAGTCTAATGATAGGGGACAAAAGAAGAACAACTTCAAGGGAGAATATACCAGATGAATCTAGGAGACATAGCTGCTTCAGAGACAGTGGTCTCAGGTATAGTGCTTGTATGTTCGCACTTAGCATGCATACTTGTTGACTCAGGAGCTACGCATTCATTTGTATCGCATGACTTTGTTGGACATTTGAATGTTAAGTTAGTACCTTTAGGATATGAATTATCTGTTGCGGTACCTCTTAGTAATCCGATTTTGATGTCTACGATATATAAGAACTGTGAGATCAAACTAGGTGAACAATTGATGACCGTGGACCTTGTACCAATCGTTGTGAACCACTTTGATGAGATACTAGGAATGGATTGGTTAGCTTTTAACCAAGCTACTATAGACTGTAAGCGGTTAGAAGTTAATTTTTGATCACCGATACATGGAAGCTTTTGTTTCCAAGGGAGTGGGGTTACACTGCCACCGTATTTAATTTCGACTATTCGGGCGGGTAAGTTGTTGAGAAAGGGATGTCGACGATTCCTATGTTCAGTGAATGATGTCTCAGTGATCGAACCAAGGGTAGAAGATATTCCGATAGTGCGAGAATATTCAGATGTATTTCATGATGACTTTCCAGATGTCCTAACTGAGAGGGAAATTGAATTCACCATTGAAATAATGCCAGACGCAAGACCTGTATCCAAGGCACCGTATAGAATGACACCATTAGAGTTGAAAGAACTAAAAGTACAACTACAGGAACTACTTGACAAGGGTTTCATTCGACCTAGTATATCGCCGTGGGGAGCTCCAGTGTTATTTGTGAAGAAGAAATACGGTTCAATGCGTATGTGTGTAGATTATCGAGAGCTAAACAAGTTAACAATCAAGAACAAGTATCCATTACCGAGGATTGATGACCTATTTGACCAACTTTGAGGAGCACAAGTGTTTTCAAAGATAGATATGAGATTAGGCTATCACCAATTGAAGGTAAATGCCGAAGACGTTGAGAAAACTGGTTTCAGAACGCGATACGGACACTACGAGTTTCTAGTAATGCCATTTGGAGTTACAAATGCACCAGCCGCGTTCATGGATCTTATGAACTGTGTCTTTAAGGACTATCTAGACAACTCTGTGATCGTATTCATAGATGATATTCTCATCTATTCACCAAGTGAGAGAGAACATAAGAACCACTTGAAGTTGATACTTCAGAGATTGCGAGAGAAGCAACTATTTAGGAAATTCAAGAAATGTGAATTCTGGCTACCTAGCATTACTTTTCTTGGTCACATGATTGACAAGAATGGAGTTTTAGTTGATCCTCACAAGCTAGAAGCCGTATCTAAGTGGCAGAGGCTGACATCTGTATCTAAAATTTGGAGTTTCTTAGGTTTAGCTGGGTACTACCGCCGTTTTATTGAAAACTTCTCAAAGATATCATTGCTAATGATGAAGTTGATGAGGAAAGGTATTACTTTTGAGTGGAATCAAGAGTGCGAAGACAGTTTTCAAGAGTTGAAGGCACGACTAACGAGAGCACCTATTATGATAATAGAATCAAGAACTGAAGGGTTTATGATCTACAGTGATGCTTCATATCAGGGTTTAGGATGTGTACTTATGCAAGGTGGTAAAGTAATTGCCTATGCTTCTAGACAGTTGAAGACACACGAGGTTAAATATTCGACTCATAATCCTGAATTGGCCGCAGTAATCTATACTTTGAAGATTTAGAGACACTATTTGTACGGGAAAAAATGCGAGATTTTCATGGACCACAAGAGCTTGAAACACTTATTCACACAACAAGACTTGAATATGAGACAGAGGAGATGGTTAGAGTTAATGAAGGATTACGATCTTTCGATAGAGTATCATCTGGGAAAGGCTAATGTAGTAGCCGATGCATTAAGCCGGAAGACGCCAAGGAACTTAGCCGACGAGCTAACTAGTCAAAAGGAATTGATAAGAGAAATGGAACGCTTAGAGTTGGATGTGATTTCAGAGACTAGTGGTGGCTTAATGATAGCGATCATAGCACACCCAGATATTATTGATGAGATAAAGAAGGAACAGTTTCACGATGTTTACCTGTGCAAAATGAGGGATGAGATACCATTGGGAAAGCGACCTGGTTTTGTATTGGAACAAGGAACGTTGAAGCTTGAGAAACGACTATGTGTACCTAATGTGAAAGGCTTGAAAGAAAGGATTCTAGAGGAAGCACATAATACTAGATATTTAGTTCACCCAGGGAGTAATAAAATATATAGGAATTTATGAGAGAACTTTTGGTGGAAAGGTATGAAGCGTGAAGTTACCAAGTTTGTATTCGAATGTTCGGACTGTCAACAAGTCAAAGCAGAAAGACAAGTACCTGCAGGGTTATTATAGCCATTACCAGTGTCAGAGTGGAAATGGGATGAGATTATGATGGATTTTGTTTCAGGATTTCCACGATCACCGAACAAGAATGATAAGATTTGGGTTATAGTTGATAGATTGACGAAGTCATCTCATTTTCTACCAATCAAGACGACTCAACCTTCAAAGTTAGCTGAGTTGTATGTGAAAGAGATTGTAAGACTACACGGGGTTCCAGCAGTGATTGTATCAGATCACGACAGTAGTTTTACATCAAGGTTTTTTGGGAAGTTTGCAAAAAGCTATGGGTACGAAGTTGAGTTTCAGTACCGCATTTCATCATCAGACTGACGGGCAGTCAGAGCGCATAATTCAGGCGTTAGAGGATACGCTTCGATTGTGTGTTCTAGACATTGGAAGCGATTGGGAGAAACATCTACCGTTAATTGAGTTTGCGTATAACAACGGGTTTCAGTCAAGTATCAACATGGCACTATATGAAGCTTTGTATGGGCGTAATTGTCGATCACCGGTTTGTTGGACCGAGGTTGGAGAAAGAAAGTTACTAGGACCTGAGTTGATACAGGTGACTTCTAAGAAGGTAAAGCTGATTCAAGAGCGACTTAAGGTAGCTCAGAGCCGTTATAATAGTTACGTGGACTCAAAACGACGACCGATGACGTTCGAAGTAGGTGACTTTGTATACTTACGAGTATCGCCTTCGAAATGTATTATTCAATTCGGGAAGAGGGAAAAACTCAATCCGAGATTCGTAGGACCTTTTGAGATCCTAGAAAGGGTAGGTCTAGTGGCTTACCGGTTGGCGTTGTCATCAGAATTTGAACATGTGCACAATGTATTTCACATATCAATGTTGAGATGATGTATGTCAGATACGAGTAAGATCATGGTACCAGAACCGTTACAGATTCAAGAAAACTTGAGTTACATAGAACATACAGTAGAGATACTAGACCGGAAGAAACAAGTCTTGAGAACTAAGACGATTCTAATGGTGAAAGTGTTATGGCATAGTCATTCGGTTGAGGAAGCCACGTGGGAAAATCAGGAAGAGATGAGGAACGAGTATCCGTACCTGTTCGATGTATGAGGTATAAGTTTGGGGACAAACTTTCTTTTTGGAGGGGGGAGTTATCACACCCGTTCCAAAAATTTCATGGTTTAAATTGCATATTCGAACTCCCCAAGGTAAGGGCTTCGTATTGATAGTCTTTAGGCCACGTTTGGCTAAGATTTTATAAATTTCTAAATCTAAGAAATTGGGAAAAACACGTGTAGACTTGTAGGTTTTGCGTAGGATCGGAGATTTGGCGTTTATTCGGGCTTCTAGTAGTTTCCTCCAAGTTATACGACGATAGCTCGAGGTATGAATTTCTAGCCTATGATATATAGGTGGAATACATGTTTTATATTTCGAAGACGAAATTGTGATCCGGGCAAAATTCATGTGTTAATCTTAGGCCCGTTAATTATGCACGCGATTAAATGTGAAAAGTACATCTAAATTTATGCGAGCACGTTGAGTTGCCTACGTGGGTTAAAGGGGGGTTTTATGCAAATTCATGCCGGAGTAAGCTTCTCGATGTTTGAGAATTTTAGTAGCGACGGCTACTGTGCATGGTTTAAGACTTGGACTTGCCAAGGCACTTAGGGACATAATGGTTGTAGGCTTGGACTAGCCATTGACGTCGCGGTTTAAGGTTTGGACTTGCCGCTACTAGATGAAGGCGTATTTTTCTCCCTAGAGACTATGTATGTGATTTATGAAATTAAACCATATTTTTTCATATATGCATATGTTAGAAATTGTGCACTCAGCATATAGCTGAGCAGTGGAGAATTACTCCATTGCAGGTGAAAGGAAGAAAGGGAAAAAGAAGCGGAGGAGTGAGGCCGACGAATGCCGGGGGATCCTTTGTATAAATTTTTGCTTCTATTTCAAGTCTTGTAATAATGAGCATTTTGAATAGCTAGCATTTTTGTAATTGGCTTGGAAGGAGTAGTATGGTGTTCATGATGTTGTAATAGCTCTTAAAACTCTTTTTAGTTACGTTGTAATGAATCTGAACTTGTGGATTCGTGCTTTGCACGTTTTGCTTGTCAAATTCGAATTTCAGAAGGTGGAATAGTGTTTCTTATGTTTAATCCAAACAAGCCTTAGCTTGTTCCGTTATTATATGTTTTCGTAGATTAAATTGTCTTAATGATGTTCTTGAGACTCTATTTGTATCACTTGTGAAGTTGGATGAATGTTAACTTGTTTGGAGGAATGAAAGGTTTGAGGTTGGGTGATGTTTTGGCAAAATTCTGCAGCATTATGCAGGATTCTGCTAAAGGGTCATTCGACCGGTCGAATGAGGTTGTTCGACCGGTCGAAATGCCCCCTACCAGAAATCTTTTTCTATACCTTCCAGAAATTTTCAAAAGGTTTTGACTGGTTCTTAGGGTACCTTTGGGACCCCTTTCAACATAAAATCATTCGTTTCGAAATATGATTGTGTTTTCAATTTTATACGGGTTTTACAACTCGAAGAGTAATGTTTCCAAAAATTTTATACACTCAAGGTTGTTTTAGAGTCTTTTCCGCTGCATATGTTTATGAAATGAACTGGATAAGCCTTGATGGTGTGCCATGTGTCTTGTTTCCGCACGTTAGCGGGATGGGTCGTGACAGGGGTCGTTCAACTGCTCCCTGCCAGATATCTTTTTCTATACCTTCCAAAATTTTTTAAAAAGTTTTGATTGGTTCTTTGTCACGCCCCGGAGCAGCATAAATAGAGAAAAATAAATTTCCTTTATGGGTCCATAAGGAATGACAGGTGAAAGTCACTAATAATCCACACCACGCAGTACTAGTCCAAAAGAAAAGCAACAGTAATCAACTGAAAATAGCACACAGTGCTAACTATTACAAAATATCAGAGTATGGTCCACAGGATCACAACAGGTCTGAAGACAACAAATGCCCAAGTACCCGTTAACAAAAGTTTAACAGAACAACTGAAATTAAATCTAACTATAACATCTTCAGTCTTCAACTGGCATAAGGATAATCCTTCCTGGCGTAACCGTCATCGGTGGAGCCTTCCTCTGGATAACACTCATCAGTGTACTGGTCATTACCTGTAAAACAAGGGGCAGGATATTCTGGACGGGGAATGTCCAGGCAATAAAAAGGCCGTCAGCTTACTGAGAGCTGAGTGAGCATAAACTAACGAGGTACCAATTATCTGAAGTAAACACAAGCTTATGAAAACACGAGTTAACATCTTATTATAAAAAATAACATTATCTTGTTCCTCTATTCATTCTTGTAAACCGACCCTTATCGTCTTGTTAATCGAATACTGAACTCAACATATTCTGATCTTTCATGAACAGACTCAATCGTTTAACTCTAGGGATACACCCTTATTCTGTCCATCGCTTTTAAGAGCAATGGTCCTGCTCACCGCATGTCATGGACTTCACGTCAGTCTGTCCCCAGCTTTTAAGAACAATGGTCCTGTTCACCGCATTTCAGGGATATAACGTTTCGAACAAGGCATATCATTCTATTTCCACGACTTAACATCATCTACTAATGATCCCAGCTCACCGCTTTTAAGAACCATGGTCCGGTTCACCGCTTTTAAGAGCATATCACAGATCATCCAGTCTATCTTAAGACTTCTTGGTCCAGCTCACCGCTTTTAAGAACCATGGTCCGGTTCACCGCTTTTAAGAGCATATCATGACCAATCGTCCATCCACGTACCATTCCCAGAACTTACCAAACCTACTTACGTTCCATTCTACATCGACACATGACAATTCCCAATGTGGCCTGACTACTCGGATTAAAAGAAAGCGGACATCAAATGGATATCAGAATCAACACGTCAACCCACGTCTTCATATTACTTTTTACTCTTTATCCATAAATCTTTGGTGTCACATTACTCCTGTCTACCCCATAGTCGCATAATGGAATTCCAAATTAGGAATCGAACAACTAAACCTCTTATATAATAAATAGGCAAAGGAAGCCATGTACTGATCATGTCAATCGATTGGAACAGAGGTTCAATCGATTGGTATCAAAATCATGTCAATCGATTGGGATCATGTCAATCGATTGGAATCTGAAAAGTGTCAATCGATTGAAATTCTATTCAATCGATTGGGATCTGAAAAGTGTCAATCGATTGAAATTCTATTCAATCGATTGGAATCTGAAAAGTGTCAATCGATTGAAATTCTATTCAATCGATTGGAATACAACTGATGTCAATCGATTGAGATTTATGTCAATCGATTGGCACTACGTCTTCTCCAGCAGATTGTAAAAATAGCATATATAAACGTGCACTACATGCATGTAACTTATCTAAACATCATAATAACTTATATAAACATCACATAAAGGGACCAAGTGAGTTAGAACTCACCTAGGGTGCGTTTGGATGTGTTTAAGTTTGAAAACTTCAAACTCTCTCTCTTTCTTCTTCCTCTCTGTCCAGCCCTCTCTCTGTCTCCTCCTTTCTTCTTTCTTCTTCTGCTTCTTCTCCTCCCTCCCAGCTGCCACGGGCAGTGAGTGTGTGTATGGAGTGTGTATATATGTATAGATATGGATATATATATATGTATGTATATATATCTCACAAGAGGTATGTATATTTCTCTCCCAAGGTCTGAAAACAGCCCCAAGGCCATGAAATGAAACATATATATAGACATAAGGGAGTGCCACGCGTTTAAAGCTGAAGGAAAGAAGAAAACATTTCTCAGGTTATGTCAATCGATTGAGACACCAGTCAATCGATTGGCAACAGATATTTGTAGTCAATCGATTGGAAACAATGTCAATCGATTGGAAATGTTGACACGTAATCACTTTTAGTCGGTTGAATGTAAATCGATTGGGATAACTTATCAATCGATTGGTATCAGAAAAGTGTCAATCGATTGAGAAAACTTATCAATCGATTGGTATCAAAAAGTGTCAATCGATTGAGAAAACTTATCAATCGATTGGTATCAAAAAGTGTCAATCGATTGGGAATATGTCAATCGATTGGTATCCAAAATCACCAGAAGGAAGAGAAAGTTTATACGAGTATAGAAATGAAATACCGGGTCTTATTAATATACCGAAATACAGGGTATTACATTCTTAGGGTACCTTTGGAACCCCTTTCAACATAAAATCAATTCGTTTCGAAATATAATAACGTTTTCAATTTTATACGGATTTTACAACTCGGAGGGTAATGTTTCCAAAATTTTATGTACTCAAGGTTATTTTAAAGTTATTTTCTGCTGTGTATAGTTATTTACGGACTGGATAAGCCTTGGTGGCGTGTCACGTGTCCTATTTCCGCGCGTAAGCGGAATGGGTCGTGACAGGCAAAAATAAGTTGACGTAAGCCATGAGGTCACCTTAATTGGACATATTTTTTGCCTATGGTTTTGGCCCCTTATTTGCTAATTCTAGTGATTTTGAATACTGACAGAATAAAGGCAAAAGATTCGATTCTACTACTTTAGAACATGTGTTTTGTCTTTATTTCTTTTTATTGTTTTCCTACAGTGATCTATTCTTAGGCTGTTGGAAATTTTTTGTTTATTCAAGGGGTGACCTCCAACATGTGGTAAGGCATCCGAAGTGAATCCCTTAGCTATTGTAAGTTCTCTCCCTCTCTTTCTCTCTCTATATCTCTTGTATCCTCTCCTTTATTGTATAAAACTGGTTTCCAAGTAAGTCTTCTTTTTTCTTAGTGTTTCTTTCCATGTTTTCCCATTAGGTAGTGCTCCATTTATATGTAGTGCTCCACTTGTTTCTCATTTGGTTTTATTTTTAATAATTTTTTTTGATCCTGTACACGTTTGTACATTTGGTATCAGAGCCCCTGGCTGTACATTTGGGTCATCCATTATAATTTCTTATAATAGAAGATCTATTTATGAATGGAATGTAGTGAATGAACTAAATGTTTGGTATAAAATAGGTTCCTGTATACATTTGTTTATACCATGGTGGCCCATTATAATTTTTGCTAAATCAAATTCTAATGTTTTATCTACAGGTGTTTATCTTAAAATAATAATAATAAAAATAAAAAAATAAACCTCACAAACTGTGAGTGGTCACATTGTATGATAGAAATTAAGTAATCATACTCATTTCTAATATTATAGACGAATAGAAGACTTGAAAGACTACGAAACAAACCAATTACATCCAACAAATTTTTCATTCAGTAGTTTGATTAATGTTACAAAATATTGTTCATCATTTTTATGCCGGTATGGTTCATGATTTATGTCATGACCCATCCCACTACGCGTGACACACCATCAAGGCTTATCCAGTTCCTTTAAAGTAATTTAGCAGCGGAAAATAATAAGTGAAATCCATTAAAAAAAATAGAGTTATAAAAAGTTTTGGTCAATTGGAACGCGTCCAAAAGAATTCATTTTTTTTAAAACAGGGGTTCAGTCGACTGATCGAGGGCCTAATCGACTGGGGACCTGAAGCAGAAAGGTCTCAAAAGAGTAACAGCCCATCCAGTTGACTGTATCAGTGACTCAGTCGACTGGTGCCTAAAATTATCAGTCGATTGAAGTCGTCCGGTCGACTGGTACTCTATTCAACCAGAAAGTCATGTTCTGGGATCCCATCCAGTGGACTGTTTTATCAACCCAGTCGACTGATCCCCAAACATCTCAAAGCAGTGTTAAAAAAAAGGTACAGTGGTTCAGTCGACTGAAAAGCAATCCGGTCGATTGATGTTGCCACTATTCACTTTCAGTGTTTAAAACAACATAGGATCCAGTGGACTGATATAGGGTCCAGTCGACTGGTCCCCTGCTGGGCAGCCCTGTTGTGAAATATTACAACTCATGCTTCCCAAAACAAACACCAATACAACCACAACCAAAACTGAATTGCAACATTTTAAAACATAACGACAGGTGTTCGAATACACAGATACAGTACCACCAACTAGCTCCCAAGGTTCTATTACAACATATTTTACAAATTCCAAGACCTTACACAAGTTTGGGAGAAAAGAACAAAAGTCATAAACAAGTGACCCCGTCATCTCATCGGCCTCACTCCTCACGCTTCTTCTTGTCTTTCTTCTTACCTACAATAGAGTAAATCTCCACTGCTCAGCTATATGCTGAGTGCACAAGTTCTAACATATGCAAAATATGATAAAAACATGCCTTAATCTCACAATTCATAATAAACAGTCTCTAGGGAGAAAGATACGGATTCATCTGGTAGCGGCAAGTCCAAATCTTAAACCGCGATGCCAATGGCAAGTCCAAGTCTATCAAAGTCTATCAACCATGCACAGTAGCCGTCGCTACTAAATTCTCAAACATCGAGAAGCTTATTCTGACATGAATTTGTATAAGACTCCCCTTTGACCCACATAGACAACTCAACGTGCTCGCGTAAAAGTAGACATGCTTTTCACATTTAATCGCGTGCATAATTAACAGGCCTAAGATTAACACATGGATTTTGTCCATATCACAATTTTGTTGTCAAAATTTAAAACATGCAAATTCCTATATTTCATAGGTTAGAACTTCATACATCTTGCGGTTTCCTCCAAACTTTGAAGGATCGACTAGAGGGCCGATTAATCGTCGGATCTCGAATTTAAGGTGATTCCTACAAGTTTTATTGGGTTTTCCCCAGAAGTCTAGAAATTAGATTTTTACAAAAGTTTGCCAAACGTGGCCTAAGTGGTATCAAAATGTAGATCTTACCTCCACGAGTTCAAATCTCAAATCTGGAGAAAATCTGACGGATGAAAGGTCGCCGATCGTCGTCGCAAAGCCCGTAGGATCAAATCCCCTTCTCTCTCTCCCCTCTCAAGATATTGTATGAGTTTTGTGAGAAATGACAACTCACCCTCATCTATATATATGCAAACTCTTCGGGAATCGCGTTTACCTCCCCGTGAGTTTCTCAAACTGAAATGTCGTACACGTCCATTTTATGTCTTTACGAGTAAAAATTATAAATTACAAAAGTTTTCAACTAAGTCTCATTTGGGTCCAAAATTACGTCCGAAAACTAATTTCTGTGGAATCTCTACACAATCTACCTTTTATTTAACGTGTCACTCACGTTCTCACCACAGTTCTCAAAATGTTATACAACAATATCAAAATTACCAGCAATTATACTACACAGGTATAATTCACTATTCACGAAAATACCAGAAAGTCAAATAACATTTAAATCACATAAATGCCATTTAACCGGGCCAATGCAAAATGAACTTTCAAGTTCCCGTGTCTTCTTTGACACCTCATCGTTGACTCACAGTCAACTCCATCTCAATTATTAATAACATTAATAATTTCACAAAATTTCAAGTTATCCAATTTAAACCATGAAATTTTTGGAATGGGTGTGACAATTTACATGTCAATGAATATGCAACTTTATTTCTTTTCCATTATTTTCGTCATTTACTTCTATTATTTTAGTTTTTATTTTTGAGGAAAAGAAAGAGATAACATTGATCAAGAAGGAGGAACCTCCTTTGACGTTACATCAATAAGAAACTGCGGAAAAGAATGAAACCAAACAAACTTATCAAGACTCACACCTGCAAATTTTGCTAGGCAATGGGCAGCCAAATTCCCCTCCCTACGCACAAAAACACACTGTGCCGAAGACAAAGATTGCAACTCTTGCTTGACCACATCAAGAACATGACCAAAAGGACCAAGATGCGGCCCATCCGAATTCAACTCATTTACAACCGCAAGAGCATCCAATTCCACCATAACTCGCACATCCCTGTCAAAATTCCGTAGCAACAAAATAACTTCTAATAAAACAAGAGATTCAACAATAACCAATTCCCAAAAGCCTGAGCGGAATTCCGAGAGAGCCAACAAAACAACACCTTTATGATCACGAAGGACTGCTCCAAAACCCACCCTACCTTTCTCCTTAAAAGTTGCCCCATCACCTTTACTTCTATTATTTTTAATCACATAATACTTTTTTTGTTTCATCACTCGTTTAACATATTAAACTAAAAGCGTTATCCTACAAACCATAAAAGAACCAACTAAACTTCATAAATAAAGTGGACATTAGGGACAGGGTTCCCTTGTTGTTACTTGAACCCATGAGCTCTAATTCAATGTGGTGGACTTTTTAAACTCTTGCATTTGCTGGATGTGAACGTCATACTTGTTGAAATGGAAATTTTCATATTCAAAAATCGATTTCTTTATAGTTTCTTGGTAAATTTAAGTAACATTAAGTGGATTTGAAAACTTCTATGGTTTTATATATATATATATATATATAAATAATTTAAATAATGTCAAAACCATTAAGAGCACTATTTAGGATTGCTTCTCTCATCGAATTGCAAATGGTGTGACGATTATCGCGGTTAGGGAAAGCAATGTACAAACTTTGTCCATTTTGATTCTTAAGAAGAGTGTCCAAAAAATATTAAGTTGAGATGTATGTACATGTTAGTCCAATTATATTCAACTCCATCAGTCCCATTGTAATCCAACTCACTTTAAAATTTAAATGATCGTTCCACAATTCTTCTTCTTTTCACTTTCCAATTTAGCTCAATTTAAATTATTTTACGTTAGTCCAAAATATATAGATTATAATTAGTGATTAGCCCATTATTTTCAATAAAAGTGACAATACGAACGTAGACAGAATCACAAAAGGGACTGAAGAGAACAAAATTTACTATATGCAATAAAGATTACAAGCACTTCT
This sequence comes from Hydrangea macrophylla, assembly GCA_033977485.1. Lineage (NCBI taxonomy): Eukaryota > Viridiplantae > Streptophyta > Magnoliopsida > Cornales > Hydrangeaceae > Hydrangea > Hydrangea macrophylla. The sequence continues at coordinate 108,982,240 of CM066988.1, read as the reverse complement.
CAACTCTCAAAATAATAAATATAAAATAAATAATAATAAAAATGAAAAAAAAAACCTTTTTAACACGAAAAATCTTACCTCAAATATACATAAATAGATCTAAAACCTTTATAGATCAAAAACATTTTGCCTCTGCATCTTTAAAATGTTATAGACCTCCGAAATTGTCACAATCCACCTTGGGTAAGCCTGTGAATCCTCGGCCGCGCGCTGCTGTGTGGCAGCACCTGTATGGCATTGGTAGGACCACACGATGATTTTTTTTTAATTTTTTAAAATTTGTTTTTTTTTTTTTACATTTTTAAAAGTTGAAAAAAAAAAAAAATCTCATTGTGTGATTCTGCCAACGCCACGTAGGTGCTGCCAAGGTGCTACCCAGTAGCGCGTGGCCCAAAATCCTTACACCTGGCTTTAGGGGTGAAATCGGTTCGGTTCGGTTGATTTTGGGAGGGTTTTTCCACCGATCGAACGGTTCGGTTCTGTTCGATTTTAGGCTTAATTTTCAGTTCGGTTCGGTACACTGCACCTCACTTATGAAAATCGACCGAACCGATCGGTTCGGTTCGGTGGTTCGATTTACTTCGGTTTTCTTTCACCCCTACCTGGCTTGGGTAAAGCATGTACTTTGACTGTACATTTTTTTTTGCTATGGTTTTTGTTTTTGTTTTTATGATGAGTGCAGTTTTGCTCACTCATTGTTCACCCAACTCTTTCATTGGCTAATGCAGTGGGATCCATAATTTTTTACCATTAATTACTTTATTTTATCCTGAGCCCACTACAAATTTTTTTTGAGTCACTGAGTCCCACTACATTAATCAATAGAAGAGTTGGGTGAGCAATTTTAAGTGGAGTAAAAATGTATTCTTTTTATGATATGTATGTACTTGACTGTACTTTTCCCCAAGTACTCCCACCATTCCTTTTTTGAGTCCTATTTTGGGAACCCAACTTTTTCAGGAGACAAAAAGAATCTACACTTACTTTCTAAAATTGCCCCTAATTAATATAACATTTTTTTTTACTTTGTTTTAGTGTAGATTTCAAGACGGAGTAGTTTTGGAAAATAAGTAAAAAATGTATACCAATTTAGGAAAGTGGACAATAATTTTGGGACATCTGGGCCAAAATAAAAAAAAGTGGACACAAACAATGAGACGAGAGGGTAAAAGACTTCAAATCAATATTTCGTCTTGTAATTAAATTTATCACAAAATAAGGAAAAATTAGTGAAAAATCCTTCAAAGTGACTCTTAAGAGTTTAGGTAAGAGTTTAAGGTTCAAAGTCTAAACTCTTAAGAGTTTAGGGTCCAAAAGATTTCTTAGTTTGTTAAAAAGTCATTCTAGTTGAAACTTATATTTGGTAAACATTTCTAGATTAAATGTATATATATATTTTTTTCTCTCTCTTTCTTTCTCTAATATCTGGGTCGATCTGCCGCCACTACCATTGAGCCACTGCCCTCTGCCACCACCACCACTACCACGATCGCGAGCCATCACCAACCACCACCACTATCCCCAGCCGCCACCACCACTACCGCCATTGTTGTAACTACCACATCCGACCATCAGCTAAATCCGACAATATCTAACGAGCTCGAACCAGACCCGGTCATCTCCAACGAGCTCGAACCAGATCTGGCTCCACGTTAGTTACAAATTTTACAAATATTAAGTGAAATCTCACTTGTAAACTTGTTATAGGAAAAGTTAAGTGAAATTTCACTTATTTTTTCTATATCAAGTGAAATTTTACTTAACCTTGGCTATAACAAGTGAAATTTTACTTGTTTTTTTAGTCGCTGGAGGTGGTGGGGTGGTTGCCGGAGATGGTGGGGGTGGTGGTCGGAGGTGATAGGGGTGGTGGTAATGGTGGTTAGAGTTAGATGTTGAAGATGAGGGCATTTTAGTCAAGAAATAGGGGGATGACTTATCCTATATGATATATTTAAATTGTCCTTAATATTAAAAAATCTTATGCATTAGATGTTGGGGTTAGGTCGCCATAGAAGAAGAATTAACAAATAAAGATGAAATCTGTAAGACTTTGAGGCGTGTTTAGAACGTTTTCTTTAAGGAGTTATTTACCCCCCACTCACAAAGAGTTTGCTACAAGGTTCCTAGCAAATCCCCTCCAGGATACAATAAAGCCTGAAAATCTACCAGATAGCAATTTTGAAGATTTTCAAGAAAGCCCCTAAGAAATTGGTTTTAACTTACACATGAAATGATATGAGAGAATGTGTACTTAGAATTTTTCACACATATCAAATGAATAAGTCTTATATAGACCACTTGGTGTCTCTTCCAAAAGATGGCACCCTTTAGTTATTAGGCACCTATTTCCAATAGCTAGGTATCTTAATTAGACACCTCTTAAAGGGACTAAGTGACCTTTGACCTAAAAGGCACCCCTTGAATGGTGTCTTTTAATTCACATTTATCTAGTATTCTCTTCATATACATTTTAATATTACAAACTATATTAATGTATATTAAAATATACAACAATCCCCCACTAGGTTGTAATATTAAAACCACTAGTCAGTTAAAGTATAAAGATATGCATACAAGAAGATATCTTTCGATTTAAACCTTCAATTGATGTAAACATTTCAAAGTTCTAACGAAGTGTATGATAACTAGTCGATTAAACCATATCTTCTTTATGTCAAAATCGGAAATATCACACACATGAATTTATCCAACTTCTTTTGAGACTTTCCTATCTTCTAGCACTACTATGGCCATGTGCTAAATCCTGGTTTCGTGAACATTTAAAAGAATGAACTCAAATTCTTGTTATAAGCGGCACTACTTTTATGTTCGCATAGGTGAAGTTCTATCAATGTGTCCCTGCTACAGTAGATACTTTAGATAATTTGTACTTCATTAAGAGCATATAACTCATCCTCATAAAACATAGCAGTCAGCACTGATCATCCTGGAATGGACTATAAATAGTTTCTCAGTGCCCAAACGGTCACATAGCAATAACTTGTTATTAACCATTAAACCTTCAAATTAGTGAAGTATTAAAATAAGATCGGATTACCATTACCAGCGACTAATGTAAAATCGAGTTTCAGTCCTATTCCACTAGATGTTTTTGAACAAAGTCAAAAGACTGCAGCCTCTTTTTGACTACTATCAACATGGTTTCACAATCCAATTAATTAGCTAACTATAAAATTCATTATTTGATCCATTATCTTGATCAAATAACTATGTTGGCAATAAAAATTATTCCAACTATTTCACATTTTATTTCTTATAAAGATATATCAAAGCTTTAGCACTATAGGTATTGCTAAAGCTCACTTAGAAGTCACACTTTATGAAAAAATAGATGACTCAGTTGTGGCCACAACCCTATTCATTCCAGTTTAATTATCAGTCATTCTATTTCTCTCTCTTTTAAAAGTCCACATAACTTCTTCCAATCTCAAAAGATTAGCCTCCACTATAAATAGATTCTATTCATTCTTATAATGTTATGCTACTAAACTGGCACCAAAATATCAATTTAAGACATTTACTGTAGCAAAAATTATTTTACAAAATCTATTTCAAAATGGAAGCGCATATTTACTCTCTATTCTTAAAAATTTACATATGATTATTCAAAATGTATAATCATTTAATGTACAATTTCAGATTTATGAAACTCTAATCCAAGATATCATGTATAAAATAACACAAATATATATACACAAACATATATATACACACACACACACACATCGATTCAAGAAAGTTTTTCGAATTTCTATATATATGCAAATTTTAGATCATGGCTATATATCTGTCAACCAATTTGACCATTCAGCAAAAAATAAAACACATCAATTTGATATACCGTTTGAGTATTGTCGTGGAGGTTCAAAATTTGCTTATACCATTGAACTTCCAAATGAATAAGGATTCAAAGCATACATTGGAATGTAAATTAATATTTAAAAGGAGAGTGTATTTTATTTGGCACTTAGCAATGTGAGCCGTGTGATCATGATCATGTGGCTATGATAAATCTCATGTTGTTGTGCTCATCGCACATAATAATTTCTTCTATCCATGAGTTTTAAATAAAAGAAAAAGCTACTCCGAAAGGGATAACTACATTGACAGTTAATTGCTAAGGACACGTCTTTAAATTTGAAAGGATGTATATCAATGGTAGTATATCTTCAATAGATGTCTTTACAATCTAATAAATATGGGTTAAGCCATTGATGATTATAAGATATCAAAAGAAATTCGTATCCTCTGATCTCTTTCTATCATAGAGTCAGTATTACTAAAGCATTATACTTGAGAAGTTTTGGAGAATTTCTAGATTTGCTATTTATAGGTTCTCGAATTTTGTTATATCTTGGAAGTGATTTGCTAGGAATCTTTTAGCAAACCCTTGATCGTGTGGGGGCAAATATCACTTTAAAGAAAGCGATTCGCGCCTCAAAATCCAATTGTCATTTTTCTGATCCTTCTTTCTACTGTAGAATTTCTTCTTCTAGTATTGTAGAATTTTCTCAAAGCTTTACAGATTTCATGCTTATTTGCTGATTCTTCTTCCATGGTGACCTAACCTAGGAGTTATTTGCTCCCACTCACAAAGAGTTTTATAAGGTTCCTAATAAATCCCCTCCAGAATATAACAAAGCCTGAAAATCTACTAAATAGCAATTTTGAAGATTTTCAGGAAAACCTCTAAAAAATTGGTTTTTAACTTACACATGAAATGATATGAGAGAATGTGTACTTAGAATTTTTCACACATATCAAATGAATAATTCTTATATAGACAACTTGGTGCCTCTTCTAAAAGATGACACCCTTTGGTTATAAGACACCTATTTCCTTTAGGTATCTTAATTAGACACCTCTTAAAGGGCAATGACCGTTGACCTAAAAGACACCCCTTGAATGGTGTCTTTCATATTTATCTAATATTCTCTTTATACACATTTTAATATTACAAACTATATTAATATATACTCTCTCCGTCCCTTTTTTTGAGTCCACATTTGGGAACTCAACTTATTAAGAGGACAAAAAGAATCTACACCTACTTTCCACAATTGCCCCTAATCATTACAATAACTTTTTTAGTTTTATCTTGGTATAGATTTCAATGAAGAATAGTTTTGGAAAGTAAGTAAAATTGTTTACCATTTAGGAAAGTGGACACTAATTTTGAGACATCTCAAAATAGAATATAGGACTCAAAAAAAGGGACGGAGAAAGTATTAAAATATACAATATTAATTTTTTCCACTAAACGGCCCGTTTGTTTCACGGATTATTTTAGGTGGATTCTGATTACTAGGAATCATAATACCAGTAATCACTTTACCAGGAATTTGAATCCCTGCAAAATGTTTGGTTCAACAATATAATTCTAGCTGGATTTAGAATCCAGTGTTTGGTTGGGTTAAGGAAAATGAAATGGAAATATTGTTAAATACCTAAGCTACCCTTGAAGGCTAAAAGAATGAGTTAAAATCAAATTGTCAACCCTCTAAAAATGGAGAGTGATTGAAAAAAACTAATGGTATAAATCTAAAAATCAATGACACATAAAAAAATGAGATAAATAGAGTAATTAAGACATGAAAATGAGTCTAAACTAGTACATGTAGTTAAAATATATTTGAATAATAACAAAAGACAGAGATTCTCTAAAGAGGGCGCCTTTTTTTTTTTATTATTAAAAAGAGAACCTTTTTTTGGCCGTGTAAAAAGTGAGAATTTCTCACATAATTTAAGATGTGAGAAATTCTCACTTTTTTGTGAGAAATTCTCACTTTTTCCACAGCCAAAAAAGAGGTCCACTCTTTAATAAAAAAAAAAAGGGCGCCCTCTTTATAACCTGACTGTAACAAAAGATATATTGTATTTTTAATCTTAAAATATGTATAGGTCTAACGTACAAATGACAATATGCCAAATAAGTAGTTATTGTAATATCATATTGACTTTTCAATCATTAACAAATAGCAACCCAAATTTAAATTCAGTCATTAAACTAACATCAAATATAATGTTTCAAGCATAAGAAATCATCATAAACAATCTCATCTACCAATCTCTCCATTTTAGAAATTAATAATAATTATAATCATAAATTTCTTTTGATCACATTATTTGTTTATATAGTCTAATAAATGCTAGTTTAGATATTATGGAAATAGTAAATCAAAATCCCAGTAATCCTTAAGAATATCACCTCTAAGCTAGGATTTAGAATCCACCCTATTTTCCACCTTTGGGTGGATTCTAAATCCAGTGAGACCCACAATTCTTTAAATATTCCATGAAGCAAACAAAGATATATTTTAAGATTACTAATAATCTTCGGATGAAATCAAAATCTACCCTAAAAATTCATGAACCAAACGGCCATAACTGCCCCCAAAATAAATAGAAAAAATTATTTAATTGACAGAACTTGAGTATTTTTTTATTAGATAATTTTCATCATGTTCTAATATATAATTGGTCAACTTTGTGGCGCATATTTGCTATATAAAACACTTTTTATACGAGTGACCAATCATACTCTAAAAAATAATAAAAGTACAAAAATTACCCAAAATCTTTTCCAATTTAATCATGGTTAATGCCCCCAAAAGTGACGTGTGAGTTGGTGGAGTGAGGAGGTACAAGTCGTGTCCTCATGGTGAAGTCATCAGTTTGTGTTTGGTCCCACACTCCCACGGTCCCACCCAAGAACACAGCAGCCTCGGCTAAATTGAAACGGGTAGTGTGAGTGATACAAAAGTGTCGGTGGTCATCACGTGTCGCTCATCTGGGTGGTCCTGTCCAGCTTATACAGCTTGGCTCGACTCACGTTTTGGCTCCTCCTTATTTCTGGTTGTACCCTTGTCTCATACACCAACACTATGTGTTTGGCACCTTGTTTGGGAGTTTTATTTTTTATGGAACAAAATGCGTTACCTTTTCATGCTCACATTTTTTGTCCCTTCTGTTTTGAACTCCCTTAGGCTTTGTTTGGTTCATGAATTTCATAAGAGAAAAGACGGGAAAAAGAAAACAAGATAGAAAGTTATATAGTTCATTTTTCTCATCGATAGAGTTAGTTTTTCAACTTATTTCATTTTCCACCTCTTTTCTCTCACAAAATTCATAAATCAAATTAGTAAAAAATTAATTATTGGTTAGTTCAGTGTAAAAACTCATAAAGTTGGGAACTAATGTCAAGCATGAGAATTATAAATTTTGAGTTTGAGAATAATCCTTTGAACAAACCTAATGCGTTTTTCCTATTTTTTAGAAGAATTGGTTGTATGCTTTACTAGGAGTATTTGTGTTGAATAAAATTAGGCTAATGTTTTACTTGCAAAAATATAAATTTCTAAATAAGGAAATCGACTCACATTCAATATATATATATATATATATATATTTTACCTGTTTCTGCTTATATGAGTTTAGGGACCAATTTATTTATTTTTACATATAATATATACCAGTCAGGTTCTAAAAGCACTGGGTTTGTGTACTTAGATTTTTAGCTTAAAAAAACCGCGGACTAGTGGGTCGACGAAGTGGAGCTGTCCGTGATTTTTTTAAATTAAAAATCCCAATGTACAAACTCAGTGCACTTTAAAGCATGACTATAATATATATATATATATATATATATATATATATATATATATATATATATATATATACACACTAGTTACCTCCGGGAAAGGAGACCCCCAAGTTGTCCGCCTCCAGAGACTTCAAAGCTTTGTCTAGATTAAGTAGAAATGTAAGGTGGTTATTAATCGCCAAGCTGGTCCATATTTTCATTTTACTGTTTGCATTTAATTAATTTGACGCCATACTAAAAAAGTGGTACCAATGCATAGGTTGATATAATTTAAGTGGCAAAAAGTTTAATATATATAAGTTTTCTTCAATGCATAGGTTTGTGAATCGAACCCCATCCTCCTCCCCTGTATCAAAAAAAAAGAAGTGGTACTAGTACACCAGTGTGGTTTCCGTTTATCCATAAAAAGGGTTAATTACAGAAACACTTCCTGTGGTTAGGCTTTTTATCAGTTACCCTCTTGTATTTTAAATTTTATCACTAATACCCTATTTGGTTTACTAAAGTGAAACAGTCACTTTTTTCGTTAAAGTTAACTGAAAATGCGTAAAAGTATAAAATTACCCATATTACATACTAATGAAAACACTCTTATATACTTAAATGTTCATTTAGGCATATGTGGTACATTATTATATTATTGCTAGAGACCATTCAATGGTCACTTTGGGGTACCTTTGTGAGAGCGAATTTGACACACACACACACAAAGTTTAGGTGAATTTTTTTTTTTTAGATCTTAATACATCACTACACTAGATTTTACTCTGGGGCCAAGGGTAGATTTAAAAAAAAAAGAAGTAATACATCATTGTCATCACCAAGATTGTGTGTGTGTGTGTCCAAGTGTAGATAAAAAAAATAAAAATAAATAATATATCACCAAGACTGTGTGAGCTATGTGTGTGTGTGTCTGTCCAAGGGTAGATAAATAATAATAATAATAATAAAATTTAATAAATTTGCTCTCACAAAGGTACCTCAAAGTGACCGTAGAATAGTCTTTAGTAACAAATATAATATTCAAACAATATAATAATATACCACATATGCCTAAATAAACATTTAAGCATATAAGGGTGTTCTAATTAGTATGTAATATGAGTAATTTCGTACTTTTGCCTATTTTCCTTTAACTTTAATAGAAAAAATGACTGTTTCACTTTAGTCCAGACCATAGGGGGTATTAATGATATAATTTAAAGTACATGGGGTAACTAATAAAAGGCCTAACCACAGGGGGTGTTTCTGTAATTAACCCTAAAGAAGGTTTACATTTAATCATATTGTTGAGCGCATTTTCGCTTTACCACCCTGTGCTTAAAAAATAGACTCTAAACCCCTATGGTTTTGGAATAAAATGAAAATTTTAAGAATTAATTACACTTTACCCCTATGGTTTGACCCGATGATACTTTACCCTCTCTGGTTTAAAAGTGACTATCTAACACCCTGTGATTTCAGGTAAAATGAAACGGTTATAAAATCTAACGGAAAATGTTAAGAACTATAAAGGTACATCATTTTTTTCAAGAGTGAATTGCATTTTAATTACCCCTTTATGGTTGACCCGATGACACTGTACCCCCTGTAGTTTACAAGTGATCACTTAACCCCCTGTGGTTTGATGAGTATTTTAGTAACTTAATACTTTCTGTTAGATTTTGTAACGATTCCCGAAAGTACATGGGGTTTAACTGTTTAAGTTGTCACTTTTAACTACACGGAATTAAAGTGTCATTAGATCAAACTATAGGGGTAAAGTGTAATTAATCCAAATTTTAATATAGGCCAAAAATACTAACACTTGACCCCCCCTATTGTGAGGTTTAATTTTGGGTTAACCCCCTATGTGGGATAAAGCTGTCATTTAACCCACTTATGTAGGGCTGATTTTTAACACTTAATCCCTTCTAGGGCTACATTGGAGTTAAGTGTCTATGTGGAGTTAATTTTGATACTTAAACTCTCTTATATGAGACTAATTTTAACATTTAATCTCACATGAAGGCTATTTTGAGATAAATCTTAATAGTTTTACTTTAATCTGAAACCAAATGGGAGTTAAGTGTCCACTATTAAAACACAGCAGAGTCAAATGAAAATTAACCTAACCACGAGTAAAATATAATTACCCCCCAAAAAAGACTAATTTGTATGAATATACGTGAGAGAAACAAATTTACGAAGAACTTTGAAGAATCGACATTGTGAGAATCTTAAACCACTTAGAATTTCTTTTTTGACATAATCATTCACGAAAGTAGACTTCTTAGGCTTTTTAACGATAAGTGACACTCAAAATAGAGTTCCAATGTGAGGGTGATGCACTTTCAAAAATTGGTAATGAACACAAAATTTTACAATATAGACAAATCAAATGAAGTGAATGTGGGGACGTTTGTTTACAGACTTCGTTTTTAGTGATTAGAAATTCGTCATTAAATATGAACCACACCTATACAGTAATGGTGTTGTTCACCTTTAGCGATAAATTTTTGTCTCTAAATAAAGTAAAGTTCGTAAACGAACGTCCGTTTATAGGAAAATTCTAACTTACAACACATAAAAATACACACATGTTTTAGACAGAAATGTCCCCGCCACCTCATTTATTCGAGGATGCTAAAGTAATTATACAAATTAACTTTATTATAAAACTACTCTATTTCCCTTATTTTAATGAAGTGTCATATGATTTTTTGTCCATTTAAAATTTGAACACAATGCTATCCTACAGCCTAAAAATCGTAACCCTCATATATATATATATATATATATATGTTCCAAACTTTGTGAACAAGATGGAACTACTAATTGTCTCTTCTTTTTTCTTCACCACTCATAAATATCTATACTTGTTCATTACATAGTTAGAGTGTAACACCTGTACCTGGAAAGAAGATTAATGCGATATTAATATATGTTAATTAAAGATAATTAATGCATAAAATAGTTTAAGGTGGGGTTATGAACCCACATGTGAAAATGTGTTTAAATGCGGACACAGATGGAAGTTCTGTAAAAGGCAGAATTGGTATAAAAGTGGGGCCCAATGAGGGTTTAATTAAAGTAATTTGTGTTTTGATGTCATTATATGTTTATGTGTGTATTTGTTTCAATGAATAAAGATATTATTATGTCTTATGATAGGTAAGAGACCAATTTGGGTACCCATGTGAGGGCGTATTTGAATAAAATTGATAATTAGTAGGTTTAATAGCAACCTCATAATTTATGTGGGACCACATTTGGGACCGACGCGGGACTTAGATTAAATCTTTTTTTAAAAAGATGAGTAGTTAATGTAATTAACCTGGGGGTTTCATAATAAACAATTAGAAATTTCTGGGGGTATAAATGAAAAGTTGGGAAAAAGATATATACATCTCTTGCATGAGTTTTAATGACTCATTTCTTCACAACACAACAGTTGTGAATTGAGGAGAAAGAGAGAACGGAGAGCTCTCGAGTCGGCGACAGAAATTCACGAAACGTTTCTTGCCGTTTCTTCGCCGTCCGGTGTCGGATTCATGATTCGAAATCACTTTTGGACTCGTAGAGGTAAGATGATCACATGCACGTAATTTTTTTTTTTACTTTCGGCAACGTTTTTCGACGAGCGTTCTTGATCTTGGTACCAAACTTATGTAGGATTGATCTTAGAGCAAGAGTTGAGTTGAATCTAGCTTAAAATTGGATTCTAGAAGCTTAATCGCTAGGAAATCGAAGAGGTGAGTGTTCTAGTTCCTCAATTGGATGCTTAGATATGATTATGAGTTAATTGTTACTTAATTCATGCTTATGTACATATATGTGAAAAATTTGGGAGTAAAACATGTCAATTATGTGTATTTTGAAATGTTATATGCTTGAGTTGCTTAAATGCTTATGTGGATCAAAGGGAAGTCAAGTAGTAGTCACCATTTATAGGTCCCATATGTAAGGGATAGGAAGTCCTCAATGAGTAGGACGTGGTGACGACCACAATGAAATGCCGGTGACGCCTTCGGGGTCACAAGAGAGTGTGTGTTGCGCTATATGCACCAAAAGTGAGAAAGATTCGGGGGTGGTGGCTGGAATGACTTGACTTTTCGGAGATCAAATTGTTGACGTTTATAATAATTGTTGCATTTACGTACTTTGCATTCCAATTGCATGATTAGTTCCCTCACTAAGCGAAAGCTTAAACGAAAAATATATTTTCTGTTGTGGTTATTAAATAACCACCGCATGTATGGCATGGGAGGACGAGAGGAAATGATCCGCACGACGGGTTGGGCGCAAAAATTGTGCATATGTGGATATGTTCATATGACTAGTTAGTCTTAATTTTAAATGCAACCTTTGTAATAGATATGTGAACAACTCTTTTTTTTTAGAAAAACTTGTAATATGTTAAGTTGGGTGTTGAGTTTGGTTGTACAACAAACCGTGTGTCATGGTTGCTAGATATAAGTCATGAGCATGGGGAGCAACTTTGAAGAAACTAAGTAATTTTGATTGTAAACTTAACTTGGGTTTTCCTAATTCTTGTGTTGAAATTTGTAGTATGTTAAAATGTGGATTTTTGATGCAAGTTAATAATCTTAGTTGGAACTAAAGTGTTTTGGGTGTTTAAATTACTTTTCAAATATTTGGGAATGGTTTGAAAACCTCTTATGATGTTTGGGTAAAATTTTGAGACACTTGGGAGTGCTTCCCAAATGATTTTTGATTCGTCTAAAAGTGTTTGATATGGTTTAATCAAGTTTTGACAACATTTTTTTTTACTCATGTTTAGCTAAATGTTGAGGTGTGATGCAAGTTTGTATTAAAACCTTGAGTTTTTATGGTTTCTTGATGTCTGAGAGTACTTGTTGATGTTTCCACAAAATTTGGTTAAGTTTGGAGTGATTTTGGGCTTGTAAATATGAAATTTTTAGCAGCAATTTGTTTTAACAGCAGCAAAACATATTCTGCTGGAAGTTGGACTGAGTAAACTCTGATTGGATTGAGCAAACTTTGGGTAGAGTATATTTTGCAGAAAGTTGAACTGAGCAAACTCTGGTTGGATTGAGCAAACTTTGGGCAGAGTATGTTTTGCAGAAAGTTGGATTAAGCAAACCATATTTTGCTGAAAGTTTGATTGATCCAACTATTGGCAGAAAGTTATTGTACTGGAGTACAATCAAAACCAAGCTAAAAATGGACATAACTTGGTCTAGGAAGTTCGTATTCATGCGCCGTTTTCAACGTTGAGTTCTTTATCTGAAAACCTACCTTTTAAGATGGAAACTCGATAAAAATTTTAAAATAACCATTTTACCCTTAAGATTGGTTACATGCCAATGAGTTTTATAACGAGTTTAAAAGATAATTTAGACTTGATTTATGTTTTATTCATTGGGGACGTGCTTCGGTGGCATTGTTACACATGTCCTAATTCGCCCGTGGCGGATTGGGGTGTGACATAGAGGGTCACTGTAGGCCAAGCCGGCTGTAACCCAATTGACATAGTCTTTCTCTTCTCAGTGGAATGTGAGACGGTTCGAATGAGATTCTAGTTGCTTGCCCCTAGTTATTCTCCAGTCGAGATGAGTGAGCCTAGTTGGGCTTTACTAGGGCCAGTGTGAAACTTTGGGGTTAGGTTCGAACTAGGGTGTGCATGTGTGTGTATCCAATCCGAATCCAAATAAGTCTAATCTAAAAAAGAAAAAAGAAAAGAGGGTCGCTGTAGTGTGTACATTAGGAAAATATGAGCCTTATAGCTAATTAATAACATAAGCCACTAATAGTTCCTTGAGCTGGGTGAAATTCCTTCTCATTGTTTAATATGATGAATGGAAATTTTTTATTTTTTATTTGCTAAGAATCATTCAATTATTGATTTGCCTTGTTCCTCTCATTCATATACACATGTATGATAACATCTGACCTACCACAATTAATTATATTTATTATTAGATGCCCAGGCCCGTTGCTGGTGATGAAAAGAATCACTACTTCCACTTAGGTGGCTTAACAATGAAAGTTTTTTTTTTTTTTTTTATAACAAACAATGAAAGTTTTTAGTATCCGTTAGAATGTGGAAAATAATGAGGTACATTCAGTGTTGTTCTGAGACGTGATTGGTCTATATGTGTTTGGATCAATTTCTGTCTCAAAATAATTTGAAATAATTACATGAGAAAATGTAGTACTGTATTGTCCATGAAAAAATTTACACGATCTAGCTATCAAAGTAATAAATATCTGTGCAATTAGTTATGTTAACTATTAGCATTCACCAAATTTTTTTTTTTTTTTTTTTTGCCTTTTGAGTCCCATGTACTGAGTTTGCCTCTTTGAAAAGAAAAATGGCCTTGATGCAGCCAAGTGTCTATTGAATGCATATACCATAGTTTTTGTTACTCTTGCAGTAGCAATAATCTAGTGAATGACTCCAATAATTCTAGTGAAAGGGGTACCCCACATTGAAGGAGAGAGAGATGCATGGCCCTCACTTTAATTTGCCAAATATCATGTGCCAAGGTAGTTGGAAGCATATAATGTTTATTACTAGCACTAAACAGAGGAAAGATGAGACATATGTCCTAATTTGAGCTCTTCAAATTAATATTATTAGAAGTTTCATTTATTGTCCTCTCAACACTATTTTCTGGAATCATGTTATATAATGAAGAAATTTAGAACAGCTTATTGAACAAACTACTACTTGCTATATGTACATGTAATCTTACTTCTTCCAATATTCTTCTATGATGGCTTCTTGTCCTACAATGCTGGAAAACTTATCTTTTTCTTATTTTTTTTTTTGGGTGAAGCACTTCTAGAGTGTACGCAAGCACCATTTTCTACTTCAATGATTTAAAGAGGTCCAACTAATTTATTATCAGAAAAAGAAAATCTACTTACCATAGGCTGTATAGAATGAATCTATACACACACACACACAAAAAGGTGAGTGAGGTGGGTGCTGAGAAAAAGAAAAAGGACAATATGGGTCCTTGTAGAATTAATAATTTGACTGTTTTTACTTTACATCTGTAGTTTGCAAAGTAACCCAAATATTCCTATACTTTGAACTAAAAAACGAAATCTTTTAATAGGGTTAACAACAAAAAGTGAAAGATGATAATATCGCCTCTTATCTTCCTTTTAAGTTAAAATGTATAGTCTGAGGTGGTAGTGAGTCTAGTGACTCATTTTAAACAACAAGGTGCAAAGTGAGAATAATCTGTTGGAAATATTGAATAATTACTGCTATAAAACAGAATACTTATTGAAGAAATAATTTGAGATGGTGACTGAGCTGTGTACAGGACACTGTCCTTAAGAGTAGTTTTCGCCCTTCGAAGAACTTGTCTCGGTGCAGAAAGGCAATGGCGATCTACCCTCCAGGATTGAGCAGTCTCTTCCTTGTTAACGTGCACTCGTAGGAACAAGGGACTCAGAACAGCTTGGATTTTCCAGTGGTCAACAGAGAGAGAAAGGAGAGAGGAAGGAAATTGAGATGTAATTGTTTCTGTGTATTTTACAAAGAGGACGACCCATTAATTTATAGTCACAGGGACCCGACATAATCCCTTGATTAATCAAAACGTGTTAATTAAAAAAGGTAAAGATTTTAATAACGGCTAATTGATTGCACAGTAAAAAGGAAGGTGTAATAAACCTATAAAGGAAATAATTTATTCAGTCAAAGTAAAATAAAGTTTTGAAAAAATAATTTGCAAAACAGTGGTCTAACTAGGTGAGCCCGCGAGGCTTGGAGGCCGGGATTTGCACCCCCCCCTGCGCGCGAGTAAGACGTGACGCGCCCGGTTAATTGGTTTCCGGAACGAAACCCAATTTTCCATTGGACTTGGGCTAGGTTTGGGCTTGGCTCACGTGCGCGGGAGTGTGCACATGTGCTAGCTTATTACTTAAGCCTAAGACCACAAATAATATATAAACCCTTTCATATTCCTCTTCACAACCAATGTGGGACAAAGGTCCCTTTCAAGCTTTTAAGGCACTTCCCAAAATAGAGAGAGAAACCCATTTGGCTTTGAAATACAACCAAAAAGACCAAAAAAACCAACAATCCCCCACATATTTCAAAGGCAATAAAAAGAGATATAGAATGATGATTGACCACTTTAGTGTATTGCATCAATGTTGGTGTCTTTGGGACTATGAACCAACACAGGGAAATAAGGATTGGCTCACAGAAATTTGGTGAAATTTAAAATTTCTATGAACCTCATTTCCTTGTGTGAGTCAAAGATCTTATCACCCACAACACACTCCGATAACCAAGGCTGTTAACGCGGTTTGGCACATTTTTGGCCTTGCGCCGTACCTGGATTTCATGAGTGCTCTAGAGAACCTGCCTAAGTTCTCATAGGAAGCGGCCCCACTTCCACACTCACATAGGTGAATCCATCAAGTGTGTACTACAATTACACACACCACCCTTAAGGGCTATGGTTTCATTAAGAGTATAAAACTCAACCTCACACATTGTAGTTTACACTATCTACACCATAGGAATGAACTATAATATGTAATGAATGATAGTGTCTCACTTAGTCAACCCGTAGCTTGTTATTACCCATATGAACCTAGTTTGTGGGATCTCCACTCATGTAGGTTGGGTTACCACTATTGTTGACCATTGTTCTAGACATAAGTCTCATTCCCCTCGATGTACTTGCCATTAGCTTCCTTCCTAGTGGTTTGGTCAGAGGATCTGCTAAATTCATCTCTGACCTTACAAAGTCTAAGGATATGATCCCATCTTTCAACAGCTGTTTCACAATATTATGTCTTAGGCGAATGTGCCTGCTTTTGCCATTATAGGTCTTATTTCTTGCTCGGGCTATTGCAGCCTGGCAATCACAATGTAGCGACACAGATGGAACTGGTCTCATCCATAAAGGGATATCTGCCAAGAGGTTTCTAAGCCACTCAGCCTCAGAACCTGCCTTTTCTAAGGCGATAAACTCGGATTCCATAGTGGATCGAGCAGTGCATGTCTGTTTGGAAGATTTCCAAGAGACTGCACCTCCTCCAAGGGTAAATATATACCCACTCGTGGATTTTGTCTCGTCTGAATCTGAGATCCAGTTTGCATCGCTATACTCTTCAAGTACAGCGGGGAACCCACGATATACTAAACCAAAATCTATAGTACCTTTAAGATACTTAAGAACTCTATGTATAGTTGTCCAATGTTCCTTACTAGGATTATGAGTGTACCTGCTAAGTCTATTAACAGCATATGCAATATCAGGTCTAGTACAGTTCATAAGATAGGTAAGACTACCAATTATTTGAGCATATACAGACTGTGATATACTAGTCTCATTGTTTTTCTTCAATTGTATACTTCCATCATAGGGAGTTGTAACAGATTTAGAATCAAAATGCTCAAATTTCTTTAGAATCTTTTCAGTAAAATGTTCTTGAGACATCATGAAGCCCTCTATGGTTTTAGTCAATTTTATCCCAAGTATTATATTAGCCTCACCTAAGTCCTTCATATCAAAACTAGATGATAACAACTGTTTTGTTTCATTTATCACAATCATATCAGTCCCTAAAATAAGCATATCATCCACATATAAGCAAATGATTACACCAGCATTATTATCAAATTTATAATACACACATTTATCGGCTTCATTCACAGCATATCCATTGGATATCATCATACTATCGAATTTCTCATGCCATTGTTTTGGTGCTTGTTTTAAACCATACAAAGATTTCACTAATTTGCAAACTCTATTTTTGTTTCCAGGAGATACAAAACCTTCAGGTTGTTCCATGTAAATTTCCTCTTCTAGTTCTCCATTAAGAAACGCAGTTTTAACATCCATTTGATGAATAATGAGATTATGCAAAGAAGCAAGAGCTACTAGAATTCTAATAGATGATATTCTAGCCACAGGAGAATAAGTATCAAAATAATCAACATCTTTCTTTTGAGTGTATCCCTTAGCTACAAGTCTAGCTTTAAACTTATCGATAGATCCATCAGGTTTTAACTTCCTTTTGAATATCCATTTACATCCTATAGATTTTGTACCGGGAGGTAAGTCAACCAATTCCCATGTGTGATTAGCCATGATAGATTCTATCTCATTATTAATCGCTTCTTTCCAGAAAGGAGCATCGGGAGATGAAATAGCTTCGTTATAAGTTAAAGGATCATTATCCATTAAAAACGTAAAGAACCCATCTCCTAAGTTTGTTTCTCTCCTATCCCGTTTGCTTCTTCTTAATTCGATTTCTACAGACTCATTTGAGTCAACGTTAGGCTCAACTGTAGGTTCTAGTCTTGGTCTCTCAATGGTTGTTTTCAAGGGAAATATGTTTTCAAAGAAGTCTGCATTTTTTGATTCAATTATTGTGTTTTTCTCTAACACGTCACTTTTAAGAACTAAGAATCTATATGCAGCACTATACTCAGCATATCCTATAAATAAACAATCTGCTGTTTTCGAACCTATTTTCCTTTTCTTAGGTTCTGGAAGTAGAACCTTGGCTAGGCACCCCCACACTTTAAGGTATTTCAAGTTAGGTCTATGATTTTCCCACAACTCATAAGGGGTCTTACCTGTTTTCTTAAAAATAATTCTATTTTGAAGGTGACACGCAGAGAGGATAGCTTCCCCCCACAAATTATTAGGTGCTCCTGAACTAATTAACATAGCGTTCATCATTTCCTTTAAAGTTCTATTTTTTCGTTCAGCTACTCCATTAGATTCTGGTGAATAGGGTGGAGTTACCTCGTGTACTATACCATGTTGTTCACAGAATTGGCCTAAAAGGCCAGATTCATATTCACCTCCCCTATCAGACCTAAGTCTTTTAATCCTTTTATCTAACTTATTTTCAACCTCAGCTTTGTATTGTATAAATTTTCCTTCTGTTTCATCTTTATTTCTAAGTAGAAATACTCTAGTGTATCTCGAGTGATCATCTATAAATGTCACATAATATCTCTTACCTCCTCTAGATTCAGTAGATTTCATGTCGCCTAAATCTGAGTGAATTAAGGTGAGCAATTCGGTTTCTCTTTGTACTACTTGTTTGCAAGGTTTCTTAGTACCTTTTGCTTCACTACAAATTTGGCATTTCTCATTATTAGTGACACTGATATTTTCAAGAATGCCTAATTCTTTCATTTTCTTTATATAAGAAAAGTTCACATGTCCTAATCTAGCATGCCATAAATCATGAGAGTCAATCAAGTAAGCAGAAGAAGTAGTAGCATTTCCATTAAAATTTTCAAGAACATTCAAAACAAACAGACCATTGTTGTAGTACCCTTTTCCCACAAACACCCCATTTTTAGTCATTACAACTTTATCAGAATCAAAGATAACTTTCACCCCCACTTTCCCAAGCAGCGACACAGACACAAGGTTCCAACGAATATCAGGCACGTGGAGAACATCGGTAAGTGAGAGGATCTTTCCGGAAGTTAGCTTGAGAACTACCTTCCCTTTCCCGATCACAGGTGAGGGCCTTGAGTCCCCCATGTATACATGTTCCTCTCCTTCCCCTACTTGTGTGTAGGAGGTAAAGGCACTTCTGATGCCATAGATGTGCCTGGTAGCCCCAGAGTCTACCACCCAATTTTTCTCCTCTGCCACTAAGTTGACCTCAGAAACGACAGCCACTATAACATCTGCATCAACTAGATTAGCTCTAGGGGCAGGTTGGTCGTTTTTCTTCCTGTGTCTGCATTGAGCAGCATGGTGACCCGGTTTGCCACACACAAAGCATTCCCCTTTCTTTTTAGCAAACTGGTTTTGGGGTTTGAGATTTTTGTTGAAATTGGTTTTGTTGAAATGGGGTTTGTTATTCTGCCTTTTAAAATTCCCTTGGGTACGATTAGGCTTTTCCTCAACGAGGTTAGCCTTGGAAGCCATAGCTTTGGCTTTCTCATTTTTTTCAAGCATACGATTTTTCTCTTCTATACGGATGTGCACAATAGATTAGCTCTCCTCTGCCACTAAGTTGACCTTAGAAACGACAGCCACTATAACATCTGCATCAACTAGATTAGCTCTAGGGGCAGGTTGGTCGTTTTTCTTCCTGTGTCTGCATTGAGCAGCATGGTGACCCGGTTTGCCACACACAAAGCATTCCCCTTTCTTTTTAGCAAACTGGTTTTGGGGTTTGAGATTTTTGTTGAAATTGATTTTGTTGAAATGGGGTTTGTTATTCTGCCTTTTAAAATTCCCTTGGGTACGATTAGGCTTTTCCTCAACGAGGTTAGCCTTGGAAGCCATAGCTTTGGCTTTCTCATTTTTTTCAAGCATACGATTTTTCTCTTCTATACGGATGTGCACAATAATTTCCTCTAGGGTCATTTCCTTTCTTTTGTGCTTCATCATGTTTTTGTAATTTTTCCAAGATTCAGGAAGCTTTTCAATCAGGGAACCAGCCACAAAAGGTTCGGGCAGTTTCATGCCTTCATTGGTCAATTCAGAGACAACTAAATGGAAATCATGGATTTGAGAAGAAACATCTTTGTCATCGGTCATTTGAAAATTTAGAAAGTTACCGATGGCGTATTTTTTAATGCCAGCATCTTCGATAATGTACTTTGTGACCAAGGCATCCCAAATTTCAGTTGCTGTTTTGTAGGTACAGTAGATATCAAAAAGTTCATTTGAAAGTGCATTTAAAATAATACTTTTGCAGATCTTATTTGCATTTTCCCAGAGAGGCAATTCAGTTTCAAAGTTTGTAGAGCCTTCAGTGGGTTTTGGCTTAGTCAGTACAAAATCAACTTTTGCAATATCAAGAACGAGCAACAATTTGGTTTGCCAACGCTTAAAATTATTCCCGTTGAATGATTCAATTTTAGTAACATCGGGAATAGCTTTAGTCGCGGTCAACATAGCAGTATCCATTAAAACTACTCTTAAGAATGTTGGGCTAGGTTTGGGCTTGGCTCACGTGCGCGGGAGTGTGCACATGTGCTAGCTTATTACTTAAGCCTAAGACCACAAATAATATATAAACCCTTTCATATTCCTCTTCACAACCAATGTGGGACAAAGGTCCCTTTCAAGCTTTTAAGGCACTTCCCAAAAGCTAGAGAGAGAAACCCATTTGGTTTTGAAATACAACCAAAAAGACCAAAAAAACCAACATAATCAAATGACAGGGAGTATATGTGCAAAGTGAGACTTCATTCACCTTTTGTCTTTACATTTAATTCCAAACTACATAGAAGCCTTGTGACACTTTTTGAACTACATGTACAAAAGCCAAAAAATCAAACAAAAGCAGTACATGTGTAATTAACTCTAAATGTATAAGGTTTATTATATCCTTTAGGGTTAAAAGCATTTTGCACCTCTAATGTTTACCCTATTTTGCATTTTGTAGTACTCTAATATTTTAATTTTTTTTTTTAATTTGGCCCTTAATGTATGTAGCGAGTTGTAATGTGGTCCTTCCGTCAAAATTTCTGTCAAACTAACGAAAACTTGCCATGTGGGAGTCATGCGACTTATTTAAGAGTATTTTAGTCGTTCACCATAAATAAAAAGTATTTTACACCCTTTATGTTTGGTTCATTTAGTAATTTGCACCCTTAATGTTTGGGTCATTTGGACATATTTTATTTTTATATAAAAAAAAAGGTATTACGACATAATTCTTGGGTGCCTCTAACGTGACCCACTAATAATAGTAAGAGGACTAATCCAAATAAAATGAAATCAATATAAAGTTATCCAACCTATCCTAATTGAATATTTAAATGAACTCTAATTCTCAAGGGGTGAGGCTAAATCCACTACCTTTTTTGCTAAATTCACCACTCCTTTTGAGAGTACATTATTTACTTTTACCTTATATATTTTAGATTATATATATTCGTGTTCCCTCAGCTTTTGATTTTTTATTCCTTTTGCCACACACACACACACACACACACACATATGGAGTATTATTTTTTTAATCGCAATGGAAATTAATGTTGATTCAAAAAAGCTTAACAACCAGTGGTGGAGTCACGATTGGAGCCTATTGGGGCACACACGTAGTGGGGCATTGGAGGCAGTGCCCATGACCTATTTTTTTTTTTTTTTTTTTTCTGGAATACTGTACTTTTGGGCTTTAAAAATTGCATGATTATTCTGTGGGTTCTAAAATTACCCAAAGACCAAAAAATCTCTTATGAAATTACCCAAAATCAAGAGGGGCATGAATACATTTAATATATGTGTACATATAGGGCAAAAAAAAAATTTCAAAATTTGAGGGACACAAATTTATATAACATAAAATATACAGTAATACATCCCAGAATGTTCCGAGCATCCATTACTTCTGACCGACCATCTTGGCAGATCTCGAGGTCGGGATAAAGCGCTCAGGTCAGCTCCTCATCTAGCATATGTGGACGTAAGCTGCTTCATTAATAGCATCAAACCACATACAAATCATGTCTATATCTGACCCGTTTAACGAAATTCGACATCATCATATAGGATAAAAGTCAATAATGTACTCAGTTAAAAATCTTTTAATATATTTCTTTGTATTTTATTCCCTTCTTTTTACTTCCTTGAATTTTAGAATTAGAGTTTACTTAAAATTCTAATTAGGATAGGCAGGATAACTTTAGATTTGTTTTATTTTATCTTTTTTTATTTGGATTAAGCATCTTACTATTATTAATGGATAGAGGTAGAGGCTCCAAAAATTATGTCGAATCACATTTTTTTTTTATAAAAGTAAAAATAAAATATGTCCAAACGACTCAAACATTAAGGACACAAATCGCCAAATGAATCAAATATTTAGGTGCAAAATTCATTTAATTTATGGTGAATGACTAAAATACCTTTAAATAAGTCACATTACTCGCACATGGGCGAGTTCCCGTTCGTTTTTGACTGAAATTCTGACAAATGTGCAACATTACAACTCATTATATACATCAAGGACTAAATTAAAAAAACATAAAATATTAAAATGCAAAATGCAAACAGAGTGAACATTACAGGTGCAAAATGCTTTTTAACCCTATCTTTTAAGCATTGCTTTACCGTTGTGGACCTTAAAAATTGTTCTTTTCTTTTAAATAAATTCCTCCACGGTCCTTGTGTACTTTGCTTTATGAAAAATTATCGTTAAATGGAATCGAAAGGTTGACCATGGCAGGCAGGGGATGAGTGCCATCATACTCTAAATTCTTTATCTGATTTGTATTTGTTTATCTAATCTTTACGAAAACACCCTCGTATTGGTTTAACCAAGAAAAAAAATGATGTTATTTTGGATACCATTGAATGTAATTTTAAATTTGGTTGAATGTGATTTTAGATCTAATTGAATGCAATTTCAAATTTGATTGAGTGCGATTTTTCACACCATTCACAATCTCATTCGTTTGTCTTAACCTAACATGTGACATGTTAAATATTACGCGTAACTCACATGATAATTTCTGTTAGTTGAAGCCAACAATGTCAGATTTTTGATCTGATTGAATAATTTTTTGAAGTTCAAGATTTAATTGAACAAAAAAATTGCATGTATCCAATTAAAAACAAAAGTATAGCATATGGGTTTAAAGTGTAATTAGGCATATATATATATATATATATATATAGACACAAGTTTCATGGTCCTTAACTATGGCTTTGACAATTTTATCTTCTATCCACAACAAGTGTTAAAAAAAAAAAAACAAGTGTTACAATACTGACAAATTTCACAACAAACACAGATTAAAATTGCTTTGGTTATGTTTAGCAGTAAATGCTGCAATAATACAAATTTGAAAAAAGTTACAAGCGCATCAGAGTCATCACTCTAATTTATTATATAGGACCTGTATATACATCTATAAATGCACATACTAATAGTACTAAAATATATATACACGTACTTAAATAAGAGTAATGTTACAGACATAATATATTATACAACATAAAACACAATATGACTTTAAATGTATTGTACATTATATTGTTTGAATTTTTCACACTTTTTGATACACCACTTACACAACATAAAGTATAAGCATTTAAAGACCTGTTATACTTTGTGTTGTACAATTTGTTGTGTATGTAACATTTACTCTTTAAATAATAGTATATCTGAATATTTCTCTCTCCTGCCCTGCTTTATTTAAGACCTAGCTAGCCAAGTGATCCAAACCAAGGCAGTGACCTTTGTTGAGTAGAGAGAGAGAAAAAAAGAAAAGAAAAGAAAAGAAAAGAAAGAAAGATGGGTACCAAAGCTCTCTTCTTCTTCTTTGCAATCTTGTTCTTCTCAGCTGTGTCTGCAGCTTTAGCAGAAAATGAGGAGGACCCAGGTCTTGTAATGAACTTCTACAAAGATTCATGTCCTCAAGCAGAAGATATCATTAAAGAACAAGTTAAGCTTCTCTACAAGCGCCACAAGAACACAGCATTTTCATGGCTCAGGAACATCTTCCATGACTGTGCAGTCCAGGTACACACATTCCGGCCAGCTGCCACACAACTCACAAGTTTCTCTTTTTTATCTCTATCTTTTGTGTATATACTAACCTATATGTACTATGTGTTTCATGTCTAAATATATACTATGTTTTGGTGTAGTCATGTGATGCTTCACTGCTGCTGGACTCAACAAGGAGAAGCTTGTCTGAGAAAGAGACAGATAGGAGCTTTGGACTGAGGAATTTCAGATACCTTGACACCATTAAAGAAGCTGTAGAGAGAGAGTGCCCTGGAGTTGTCTCCTGCTCAGATATCCTTGTCTTGTCTGGTAGAGATGGCATTGTTTCGGTAATTTCAATCTTTCCTTTTCCTTTTTTTTTTCCCCCCCTTCTCTTTGCTATTTCACACACACACACACACACACACACACACACACAGAAGTTTTTTGTTTTTTTTTTTTTGGGGTATATTCCACCCATTAACTATGTTGCTGGGTTTTTCTGATTTGCTCTATTATTTGTCTCATAAGGGTATAGTAGTGATAGATCTGAGCAATTCTCTGTGATAGATATGTATAGGGCTTTGAAATATCCAATTTTTACAACAATGGGCTGTTGTTGACATGATGTCTCCATTTGAAACTAAGTACAACTTTCAGATTCTGAGTCTCTGACTTCATCTATTGTTTGTTGTACTCTACACCTCAAGGACTCCAAAGCGTTGTTGCAGCATTTAATTCCTTAAAATTTCCTTGTTTTATAGAGTTATTTGTAACAAATTTGGGCTTTTGTTTGGTTTAGATTAGTAATGACCCTTGGGGGCTCTTTGGAAAAGCAAATAATCCATTCTGTGGTTCGTAAGTGAACCCAGTTCAATAAATTCAAGTATTCTTAAAACTGTAGTTTTGTGACTTTTGTCAAACCCACATAACCTTTGCTTTTGTAAAAAAAGAGAAGAAAAAATCTAAATAGAAAGTGAGACTTCGTCCAAACCAGATCCTACCATAAGAAATCCCAAACAGCCCTTTGTGTGTGTGTGTGTGTATATATATATATATATATATATATATATCAGAAACTGAAAGGAGTTTTGGAAATTTGTTGCAGCTAGGAGGGCCACACATCCCTCTAAAAACAGGAAGAAGAGATGGAAGGAAGAGTAGAGCAGATGTAGTAGAGCAATACCTACCAGACCACAATGAGAGCATTTCTGTTGTCCTTGACAGGTTTGCTGCCATGGGTATTGACACCCCTGGAGTTGTTGCTTTGCTAGGTATATATCATTGCCTTGTCATCAACTCTCATGAACATACTCGCATACATCAAATAGATACATATTTACAAATCTATATATACGGGGCGGAGCTAAGGTTTTTGGTCAGGGCTAGAGTACACCGGGGGTACAAGGCTGTGCCGCTGCGGTTAATTTTTTTTTTGGGTATATCTATACATAATTATGTGTAAAATTGTAGAATTGTTTGTAGAATTGGTTTTAACACTCCTAATTTGGTTAAATCATGTAATTTTAGGGGGCCTATTAATTTCTAGAATCTGTAAAATATTACATGTAAATCTAGAATTTTCAAGAGTCTGGGATTCTGGCTAAAATTAGAGGTTCTATTAATTTCTAGAACCTGTAAAATATTTATTATTACATGTAAATCTAAATTTTCAAAAGTCTGGGGGTTCTGGCTAAAATTAAAAATTTCAAAGTAGGAGGGCCTAATCTATAAAATATTAGTATATCTTTATGAGACTTAACTAGAATAGATATATGATAGAGACGCTGGAAAAGAGTTGTGTAAAATAGGATTAGTAAAATTACACTTATAATTGCAAAATAAAAGAACTCGTACTACTTTGCATATAGTTTTAAATTCCACCGACAGACAATTAATCTGGTGCACTATGCATTTTTCCAAAAGATAACTTAATCAGAAAAAAAGCCTTACAGCTAGAGGGATTTCAATTATCACTTACCAAGCTTAGTGGAAACCAGATATTGACAAGATATAAATTTGGACACCAAGGGTGTGTTTGATGATGCAATTAAGTGCTAAAAATGAAAAATTTTAGCATTTATTTATTTTCAGTGCGTTTGATAACATACCACTTAATTGTAAAAGCAGTCAAAAATTCACTAAAAACTTTAAGTGAAAATTTTTAATTGAAAATAATCACTGAATGCAGTCTATTGCATTTCTTGAAATACTGTTTTCAGTATTGCAAATTCAATTACTTAAAATTTTTAGTACTTAAAATTCAATGCTTAATTTTCAGTACTTAATTTTTTGTTTTATCAAACACACCCTAAATGTTAAAAGATCCACCAAACAACACCTTCCTGTATTAATTATTTTTTACTACCTTTTTTTTTTTTTTGGTTGGGTCTAATAGGAGCTCACAGTGTGGGCAGAACCCACTGTGTGAAGCTGGTGCACCGTTTGTACCCAGAGGTGGACCCGGCACTGAACCCGGACCATGTTGAGCACATGCTACACAAGTGCCCGGATTCCATACCCGACCCGAAAGCCGTGCAGTACGTGAGGAATGACCGTGGCACACCCATGGTGCTAGACAACAACTACTACAGAAACATATTGGACAACAAGGGTTTGTTGATAGTGGACCACCAACTAGCCACAGACAAGAAGACCAAGCCATATGTCAAGAAAATGGCTAAGAGCCAAGACTACTTCTTCAACCACTTTGCCAGAGCCATAGCCATTCTCTCTGAGAACAACCCTCTTACTGGCTCAAAGGGTGAGATCAGGAAGCAGTGCAATGTGGCCAACAAGCACTAGGAAATTCATTAAAAGCTATTGTATGTGTACCACCATATGTGGAAGATGAAGAGGAGTGAGTGGAAGTGACTATAATAAACATGTCTTTGCTTTTTAAGTAGTGGTTCTTTGATTGTTGTGAGGTTTATGTTGTAATGGGTTATTATGGTTCATTTTGGGAATGTATGTATATGTGTGTATGGATGGTGGGGATGATGCTAAATGGACTATAATGATAAGGGTAAATTACCTTTTACCCCCTGTGGTTTGCCTCTATGGCACTTTGGCCCCCTATAGTTTGAAATGTAACACATAACCCCCCTGTAGTTTGTCTCTGTGGCACTTTATTCCCCTGTAGTTTGAAATGTAACACATAACCCCCCTATAGTTTGCCTCTGTGACACTTTACCCCCTGTAATTGTTGGTCATTTGGCTATAGGGGGATAAAGTGTCACATAAGCAAATTACAGGGGGGTTATGTGTTACATTTCAAACTACAGGGGGTAAAGTGCCACAGAGGCAAACTACAAGGGGGTTATGTGTTACATTTCAAACTACAGGGGGCCAAAGTGCCATAGAGGCAAACCACAGGGGTAAAAGGTAATTTACCCTAATGATAATGATGATTGTCATGCTCTCTCTCTCTCTCTCACACACACACACTTGAATGTAGTAATGATGATGCCACATGTATGGATTGTAATGCTGGGTGAAAAGACCTATCCTATCAAGTACAGAAGAAAATGGACAAAGAAAGCACCCTAGGGCCCTCAAAAGTTAGATAAATGATAAATAAAAAATAAAATAGAATATAAGATACATAAAGGATAAGATTCCCTTACATAAGCAAATATAACTTTATGCATAATATTTATCATTTATTATGTAACATTAATTGATCTGTTGGTTGGTGGAGAGTGATTTGTGTAGTGAAATACAGACAAATAATAGATGGAGTTTAGAGCAGAGGCGTGTGTGATCACTGTGATAGAGAGGGGTGGGGGTCCTTAATAAAGTAATTTATGGACAAATTTTTGAGACTTGTTTGGGGGGTCACATGAATGTGAATAGATGCATTCAAAATTTACAAAGCATTTTAATATATTTATGGACAAATTATTGAGACTTGTTTTGGGGGTTACATGAATGTGAATAGATGCATTTAAAATTCAAAATTTACAAAGCATTTTAATATATGGGCATTAACCACATGTTACTTCAGTTAACATAAGCTTGCTTTTAGAGGTTGATTGAGACATGTGAAGTATATATATATATATATATAAATTCTCTAAAGAGACCGTCCTCTCTGGACCTCTGTTTTGATCGTCGGATCGTGTTTAATAACTGTGAAATGACAAAACTGCCATTAATGAAAACACGATCCGACGGTGATCAAAATAGAGGCCCTCTCTTTAATAAAGAGAGAACGTCCTCTTAAGAACCTGACTGTATATATATATATATATATATATATATATATTCACAAATTGGCATTCGATACTACCTTTATGAATTATGCGTAGTTTGGATGGTAGTAGTAGAGGTATAGATGTGTCGGCTTGATTATCTCTTCTCACTTTCCAGAAGAGGTACAATATATGGGGTGCAAATTACACTCTAGTCCATTAAATTATACACATGATTTCAATTGAATCCAAAAATTATTTTTTTTTCAATTGGATCATTGAACTTTAAAAATTCATTCAATCAGACCCAAATTCGAATATTGTTAGTTTAAATTATTAGAAATTGCCACCTATGTTGCGCGTAGTGCTTGCCTGTCACATGTTAGGTTAAGACAAGCATGAGATATTGTGAATGACTAAAAAAATATGCGATTTTGGGTATGATTGAATGCTATTTTGGATCTAGTCGAATGTGTTTTTGAATTTGATTGAACGCGATTTCGGATCTGATTGAATGCGATATTTTGCACTATTCATAATCTCCCATGTTTATCTTAACCTAACATGTGATAGGTAAGCATTACGCGCAACATACGTGACAATTTCTAATAATTTAAGCTAACAGTGTCAGAATTTGGGTCTGATTGAATAAATTTTTAAAGTTCAAGGACCCAATTGAAAAAAAAAATAAGTTTATGGAGCTAATTGAAAACAGGTGTATAATTTAATGGACTAAAGTGTAATTTGCCCATATATGGGTTACTAATCCACAGTTGCTTGAATGCATGCAAATGCAAATCTAAAGTAAAGTGGCTTAAGTTATCAAAAGTCATGAGATAATTGGAGGGTAAACAAGAAAAGGCTATATAATCAATCAAGGAAAAATTGTGTTTCCAGAAGTCAGAGAACCACCAAAATAAAAATTGAAATCATGCTATATATGAATTCTCAAATTTGACTCCAAATGCTTTGTCAGTTGTACCACATGCAGTTGTATGTGGTATAGCTAACCACTGGCATAACATGTGGTACAATTGTTAAAAATTTAGGAAGCATAAAATTAATCCAAAAATCAGCTAACCAGTGCCACAACATGTACAACAATTAAAACATTTGGAAATCAAATTTTTTTTTGCTAGGCCTCACAGGCACGCACACACTCTCACACACAAGTGGAAACCAAATTTGAGAAGCATAAAATTGCTCTTAAAATCAGCAGTGTCCACAACCGCTTGGAAAGTGCCCGGCACACCATGAATGTTATATATTTCAAAATATATGTATATTTTTTTTGGCTGAGGAAAAAAAGAGTGTCAACTGAAGGCTCCCCTTTCCGAGTTATACTTGGGGCACAACCAAAGTCACAACTTTTTGCCCACAATCTTCATTTTGTGTCTATCTCTCTCTTGATGGGTCCCACAGTGCCAGTGACCCCAGGTCCCACAGTGCCAGTGACCCCATAGTGCCCACTAGGAGAGAGATAGACACAAAATGAAGGTTGTGGGCAAAAGGTTGTGACTTTGGTTGTGCCCCAAATATTACTTTTTCCCTTTTTTCTTGATGGAGCGTAACTTTTACCTGATAAAGAGTATTGTGATATAAATATGATTAATCTATCTGATAAACCATATAGAAATATAGGGAGACTTTAGATAGAGAGGAAGGTGGAAAGAGAGAAGTTGAGGACATATGTATCTCTACTCAGAGGAGAAAAGAAAAGGAAAAAAAAAATGAAGACATGTTGATGCTATAAGTGTAATCCATTTGAAGAGGTTGTACTTTTTTACAAACCTCATAAAGAAACACAACTACATTCTCATATATGAACAAATTCAAATTACCATAACTTCTTTATTAAACAAGTTAACTCCTGACATTTTGCACAAATAATTTTGTGTTCATATGTTTCCCCTATCCCTTTCAAGTGTTCCATATGATCAATCCGTCAAACGATCGATAAAGTGTTGCAAATCTAGATTCAGAGGCTAAGGGTGTGTTTGTAACGTCATTTTTGGAATTCACTCCATCATGTTACTATCTCCATCTCGACCCTCTTGATTTTCTTTTTACCCTCTATTTCCAAAATCTGACACACTATACAACCGAGAAAAAGAAAAAAAAAAAGAAAAGAAAAAAAAAAAAGAAAAAGAAAAGAAAAAGTCACTTCCGTAACAAGTAGAACATATACTTGAGCATGAAAAATGTAGACATATAGTGATAGGAAAACTTGCATCTTTACTTGACTGACAAGAGACGAGTAAACTTACAAGTGAATATATCTGCTGCTATAAATGAGGAGGCACAAAATACATAAGATCCCATTTGAGTTTACCGGATCATTCCTCCTTTGGCTCTGTACTGCTTGAACTACTATCGGAGTCACTATCAGCTTCCTCCGAGGCAGCATCGTTCTTCCCGCTGCTCTCCCACATCTTAGTAATCATCGGATCGCACGTGGGATATCCGTAATTATTCTGAGGATAGAGGTTAATATAATTCGGAGGAGGAAAAGATCGGTAGCCATATGAAGATGAGAAGACACAAGGAGGCAATATTGCATTAGGGTGAGGCCAATACATCATAGGCACAAAAGCATTGGCTGGATGTGGTGGCAAAATTATAGGATATGGAGTTTGACTATGGTAGGACGTGTTTGGACCGGAACTACCAATCATGGGTTTCGAGATTCGCGGGGCTTCTTCGGGAGTCTGAGTTGGCATGGACTGGAATGCTGCCATTGAATGAGTTTGAAATGAGGTGTACC
The DNA here is from genome assembly GCA_033977485.1 of Hydrangea macrophylla. Lineage (NCBI taxonomy): Eukaryota > Viridiplantae > Streptophyta > Magnoliopsida > Cornales > Hydrangeaceae > Hydrangea > Hydrangea macrophylla. The sequence continues at coordinate 108,951,228 of CM066988.1, read as the reverse complement.
CTATTACTCCAAATTTGGGTGGAGGTGCAGACGTTGAAGGAACAGTGTGTGGAATTGAGGTTCTTTGCATTTTATCAGGCTTGTTTGTTGAGTTTGTTTGTTTCTTGGTTTTTGATTTTGTTGAAGTTGTCTTGCCTATTAATAGCTGCGCATTGGGACTAGCCTGTTGGGAAGAACAAGAAAATAAGTTACAAGAAAAGAAACTATCTCCAAACAGGAACCAAATTGATATTAGGCTTAAAAAATGGAGACAATGCCAAAATAGACAGGACATATGTTAATTTTCACTAATTTAGTTCCATTTCTAAGACCTTATTACTTATTAGAACAGCCTTTTTTGGCCAAATGTCTTGGGGTGTGTTTGGAATGACATCTTCAGAATGTATTCTCAATAATTGTGCTAATCAACTTATTTTAGAGATGTATTTTCCGAAAAAAAAAAAAAAAAAACTTATTTTAGAGATGCATTCAAATGTAAATTCTATTTTTTTTTTAAAAAAAAAAAATCAAGTCTTCCTTACTTCTGCTTTTAAGTTAGAGATGGTGTTTCACATACAATGACGTGTTGTGAATTCAAATTCTACATAGAAAATAGGGTAAATAACAGCACCAGCCCCTGAACTATGACCGTTTTTCACTAATACCCCCTAAACTTTAAAACTGAAGAGACTCACCCCAGGAACTATCCAAAATGAACAAACTCACCCCTGAAGAAGGGGTTTTAGTGTCAACAAAGGATAGTTTAGGGGGTGAGTTTGTTCAGTTTTAAAATTTAAGGGGTGTTAGTGAAAACAGTCTTAGTTCAGGGGGTGTTACTGTAATTTACCCTAGAAAATAACTCACACTCTAGCATGTTTCTATCTCCATTGCTACTGCTCTTGCGTTTGTTTTTTCTCTATGTAGTAAATATCTAATGTGTATCAATACTGATACATGGACAATGAAAAAAAAAAAGTCAATGCCGCTCCAAATGCAGCATTAACAACTAAAATGGCATGGGGAGAGCGTGTGCCACAGTGGTTTTAGCAAATCCTTGTTGAATAATATGAAGAAACATATCAGATATCCACTGAGCAATGGTAGATCAAATGAACCTTCATAGATGAAACAGAAGTTGTGATCTTACAGTATCGCAGGTCATTGGATGCTGAAGAAATAACTCCTCCCCTTCAGTATCCTCATCTCTCCTGCAATAGAAAGTTGTGTTAAATAGCAACGTAGAGCAACTGATCGCTTAAGCCATCTTGATCGAGAGATATAATTTCATGTTCTGTAATGTAAATTCTGCAGATTAAAGCTGATAGAATATTTTGTCAACGATAAACTGATAATACTTGGGCCTCGGTTTGATTTGCGGATTTAGAGAAGGAAAATCAAAAGGAAAGGAAAATTAGTTTTCTAGTGTTCTCCTTCATTCTTGAATACCATTAGAAACTAAAAAATTCCCAAACTTACTATGAACTCAGGAAAAGAGAAGGGAAGTGACTCACAAAATTCAATGTCTTTTAACTTTTCACCCTATTTTCTTTTCCATATGACTTTCCTCACTATTTTCCTTATTAACTAAACAAAGAATCCGTGTTTTAATCATTGTTTTCTTTTCTTGAGAATTGTTTTCCTTTTCCTCAGGCTTTGTTTGGTTCATGGTTACCGGGATCGTGGTACCCCCCATGGAACCGCGATCCGGATCTTGCGATCCTGATTGTGGTTCCTTGGGGATCCGGATCCTAAAATTTACGAACCAATAATTATTATTTTTTTTTCATATGAGGCTTTATTGTGATTGAAGCTGAGTTGCACGAAGCGAGAGAGGGGGCGGGTGCGGGGGCGGGAAAGCGCTAAACTTTACGAGGTTTCAAAGGTTACTTCTTGAGCGGGGCGGGAGCGGAAGTGGAGGCGGGAGCGGGGCAGGGGCGGGGAGCGTGACCACTTTTAAAGATTCCTGCTTCTAAGGATTGAAGTAATGGATAATTTAATATTTTCATTTAAGAGCTTCTAATATATTTGCATATGAGACTTAATTTGATCGTATTTTCCAATTTTTTTGTGTTTAATTTGATTATGTGAAGTCATGTAATGATTTAGTACTATCTATGTCATGTATAATTATTCACACAAGTGCTAGTCGAACCAAAAGTTTGAACCCAAACGAACCACAAACCAAAAAAGTGAACCAACTAAGACTACCCCTGTACGGTGAACCGAGCTAAGTGTCGTACCATGCACCCGAACCCGTACCGGGGTGAACCACGCTCGAGGTAACATTGGTTTGGTTCTAGGATTTAGTGACGGAAAAGAAAAGAAAACATAGAGGAGAATGATGATGAATTGGGGATAATAGGAAAGAAATGAGAATAAGTTGAGAACTAAATTAAACATTTTGAATGTTGCGAGTCATTTCCCCTCCTTTATTCATTACAATTATATTTTTGAAAATTTTATTTTTTTTAATGTTATTTAAAAGCATGAAGGAAAACACAAGGGAAAACACGAGGGAACTAGTTTGCCTTTCCCTTTTCTTTTCCCTCACGAAATCCATGAACCAAACAGAGCCTCAATGAATCCATGAATCAAACAGAGCCTAAATCTCAAAATATTGGCAAGGCAACAGGAGTCCTATCCTGCTGTAATAATCTTCCTCTTACAAGTACACACTTTTGCATACCTGTAGTACTTCTGAAGTAAGTCCAAGTTCCTGTATTTGGTTTCTTTTTGAACAAGGTCATCGGGAAATCCAGCCATGAACAGAAGAGTGATGCCCAAGGCCTTAAAGAAGAAGCTTCCGCTGCGAATGTGGACTAGCATTGCCATTTCGCACATAACTGGCCCAAAAGACTTCAGCTTGTTTCTTCCCATGCGCTGCCTCACATATCTGAAACAACGAATCGACAAAAAAAATCTGGATTAGACTGCCAATAAAATTCTTAAATGCACTCCAAGTTAAGAAAAAAGTGAGAATCGAGTAACAAACTGCATGATGTTGAATGTTCGTTGCTAATACCAGCAAGCCCAAGTTTCTGACTGTTACTTAACCGAGAGGAGTGCTCTATCTATAGGGAGAAAATTTCAAATCAAATAATGTTGTGGTTAATAACCTTACGGAGTAGTCGAAACTTTCACTATGATCAGCAGAAAGAATAATTACAGGGACCACATGCTAATGATTGAAAATTACGAAAACACCCCTCAAAAATTGCCTCAAGGCACAGTCCCCGAACTCCTATCGTCTGGCAATACTAGAAAATGTCATGTTCAACACTACCTAAATTGGCCTTGGATCCACAAGAGTGACACTAAAGGTGCAGCACCACTAGGCTCCACACTACCTAGTAACTATCAAAATGCATAGAATTGTTTATCCATACAGCTAGAGGCTTTCAAATTAAGGAAGTAAAGCATTACGTACTCATTCTGGGGAAGGTTTCTAGTCCTCCCGCCGTACTTAATACACAGAAATAAGCAAGATGGACAGCTAGCATCAGATGGACGCATGGCCTTCTCCTCTTCAAGTATTTGAACAGGACATAACATTGAGTTCTGCCTATTTGGATAGAAGACTTTCCTCCGCACTCCGGGATTCTCGTATAAAACATGCTCCTGAAAACAAATAAATCTAGTCGTTTTGGGAATGAACAACATATGATTAAGAGCTAAAACTCAACTTGATCAAGCTAAAAAAAATTTTCAAGTACAAATAGAAGTGCAAAAGACGCACAGTAGGTAAAGAGGTGTTTGTATGTTTCAAGATAAATAATCAAGTCCCTGTGATTCTGAACACCATAATATCAAAAAGATTCGGATTTTCAAAAAGGTTGTGATTATCTTATTACTGGCATTATCTTTATAGAGATTGTTGATGCCATATAATGATGGACTCTTCCATACAATTCCTTGGGTGTGGTTCGTTAGGTTCCCTCTCACAACTGTGGGACGCAGGACAAAAAAATACATTTTTTAAAAAACTAATTTTTTTTTGGTCCTGGGTCCCACAGTTGTGAGAGGGAACCTAACGAACCACACCTAAGGAAATTTATGGAAGTTGTTTCCATAAAATGATCTGAAAGAGTAATAAATCTGCAGAATTAAGCAAGCTTACCCCAGGATTCATTGGAGACGCATAAGGTTCGCCCTTCCTTAAAATGCAAAAATGATTGAAGTCTAGCTCATATATATCTTCACACCCATGCTTGATACCGAGAGAGGAAAAGACTATTATTTTCCTAATGGTGTGAGATTGAGCATTTTTCAATGAAAGCACTCCTGATTCAATCATTCGCCTAACTTCTTTTGGACAAAACGCGATCTTTGGAGGCTTTTTCTGCAACAATGTGTTCCCCAATCTTTTGTCCTCCTGCCCAAAAGTATGGATTTTTAGTAGATTATCGTTATTCTGATCTTCGTTCATTTCTTGACTCACATGTCCTAATACTAGCTCACCTTGAGCAATAGAAGAAACTTCCAAATGTGGAATATGCTGTCCCTCACATTCCTTTTGCTCATTATGAGATTGTACATTGTAAACATTTTCCGTATCTATATGGTCGACAGCAATGTCATCCTCATCAATGCTTATATCATCTTCATCATCACTATCATCTGTATCATCAAAATCTGCGGTGGACTCAAAATGCAAAAACTGGGTATCATCCATGCTCATCCAATTGACAAGATGGCTTTCTTGATTTGAGTCTTTGGTTTGCATGCATGAACTTTCATGCTTCATCTGTGCTGAGATTTTAATAATTCCATTTTCTTTCTTCTCATTTCTTTGTTCTGTTTTTTGTCTCTTGAACTTCTTGAAGCTTCTTTCCCCGACATCGGGACAGCTAACCTGAGAAAGAGAGTGTAAAAATGGACATCAGTAATATTATCTGGGAAATTTCAACACATAGAAAGTGTTATGCACTTACAGATTGTCACATAATAGAATATTACATATTGAGATCCTAGAACTCCTACAGTCATACAAATTAATCTGTTTAACTTGAAAGCCGTGGACACAAGAGCTTCTGAAACTACTGAATTATATCTAGAAGTTACAAACAAAGATACAAAGAACATCAAACATCAAATTAGAACGAAAGGTAAAGTTCATGTACAATCTTTGTTTACATGGTATAAATGGACCTACAACTTAACTTACAAGTTGTTCATTTAAAAAATTCCAATGTTTTGGCTACATAATTAATCCTAACCCAGTTTCATTTTGATCCTACATGAATTCATTTAACTGCATAAACCCTTTTTCGTAGTCTAAAAAAGACCCCATCCATTGATCAATGACCATAACTGACATTATAAAAATAAGAGAATTAGAGTCAACAACAGGGTGAAAAAAGAAAAGAAGAAAATGTTTGACAGGGGATTTCAGAAGTCATTTATAATTAATATGGAAACTAAATATAAGAAAGTTTAAAAAAAAAAAAAGTCTTCCTCTAATATTTTTGAATTGGACACTATAGGACCATAGCTAAGAAGAACTTCCATTTCATTCTGATCATTTCTCTAAAAGGAGATCTTGTTTGTACACATTCCTTGAGTTATCCAATTTTTCAAACCCAAATGAACATCAAATTAAATGGCCTTTTGATAAAACAGTGATTTGACATAGAAAATAACTTGTCAAGTCCTCTTAGCAAACACTATTGTATGATCAAAAGACAAAAGAAATAGATAACAGACATGCACTAAGAACTAAGCACAAAAAGAATAAATTTCAGTTCTTCCTCAAAAGCAGCCTCATTTTTTCAACCAGAAAATTGAGAAACAGATCAACCAGACAATCCTAAAAACTAGGAAAAATCACAAATATGAACAAGGAGCAAACCATACATGTCCATTTGAGAGAAGAGATTGTTTCTCTCTCTTGTGCATTATTTGGGATTCAAGCATTGATATTCTCTCCATAAGCTCTGCATTTTTCTGTCTTTCTCTCTGTAACTCAGCAGAAATCTCTGCAATAATGTTCACTCTATCACCTTCCACTTCTTGCTCTATATCACATAATGCAGAAGCATTATTAACCAAACTACCACAGGACTGAAGCTCCACCATTGAAGAACATCCAAAAGGCTTTTTTTTTTTAATTCAAAATTGTAGTTTTGACTCCAAATTTACGAACGCCCAAAATTTATAAAAAAAAAAAAAACTTGGGAAAGAAAAATGTAATTTAATCAAATACCCATGAAGCAAAATGACAAGATTTGAAGGAAAGACTCAAAAAAAAGATGGGTTTCAAAGGCATTAATGCAGATGAAGTGAATTGATTGCACACATCGAGGGTTAAAGAGTTAGAGACAATTAAAAAGGATTGAAGCTATGTGCTGTGCAGATGCAAGCCGAAGGAGGAGTTAATATAGCTATATATATACAGAACAACAATGATAGGATACAACTCATTGTTACAATTTATTTAATACATCTATCTCTATCTCTCTCTTTAAGGTTTTTTTTTTTTTTTTAAGTACAAAATCCTGGATTAAATTAGGACTTGTTACGGAAGAAATAAGGACTTGAAATCCTGGATTAATGCCTTTGAAACCCATCTTTTTTTTTGAGTCTTTCCTTCAAATCTTGTCATTTTGCTTCATGGGTATTTGATTAAATTACATTTTTCTTTCCCAAGTTTTTTTTCCCAGGATTTTGTACTAAAAGTAAAAGGGTAAGTCTATTGTGAGTAGCTTCTCATATGAGAAGGTGAGTTTTAACTGTTGGATAAGCATCTGGTTATAAGATTTTCACGAATCTGAGATTGCCAGATGTTCATGTAATGTTAAAACCCGTGCGCTCTTTGTCTGTCTTTATCTCACACACACACGCACTGGTATTCTAAGGGGTTGTATGGATTAGGTGCAGTGCAGTCCGACTCCTATGTATATTGAGTTATGTTATCTTCTCCAAATCTAGTAGGCCTCATTCGGGATTAGAATTTTAAAAAATATAACATTACTCATGTATACAATTTGGTTCTTTTCTTACTAAGAAGTCCTTATTTCTTGTGAAGATCATATCATTGACTGATTGATCTTAAGAGTGATTTTTTTTTTCTTCTTTCTTTTCAAAAACGATTGAGAGTGATTTTATTAGGTCGTTCTTCTATAAGTTAAACATGTTCACTTACGAATTAAATAACCCTTTAGTGCCTTCCCAAACAACCACTAAGGTCCTACTTCCATTCCCCCGTGTGCGTTTCAACTAATGTCATCGAGAGTTCTTTCTTCCTCCCTACTATGCAAGGAAAAATTTTTGTGCGATCCGGATCACAATAACACCTAGATCACACAGAAGAAATCAAGTGGATAAAAAAAATATGATCAAATCTGTTTTGCTCGTAGCAAGTAAAAACACAAATATCCGAGATGAAGCTAACGGTCTATCTTTTTGTCCATTCTACATTTTTGTATGGTCTAGACTACTACATCAATTGAACTGACTAGACTTGTAGGTTTTTTTAACCCCAACAAAAAAAAAAAAAAAAAAAAAAAAAAAAAAAAAAAAGGTCGACCCAAAAACATTGTTTACGGGCGGGTTCATGGTCTTGGGTGAAAATGGATAGGCCTGCTGTTAAACTCTTTTTGAGTATAGATTATAGGAATCCGCCAGTCTCACAGTTTGGGATTCTGATTAAATAAGGTTGGCATTGTCGGTAATGAGAATAGTGGGGTTGTCACCTCCAACCCAATGATCAAGAATAATAGGAGCATCCGAGGCTGCTGAACCTTTTTAAAACATGGTTTAATTAATGCTGTATCTTAAAATATGTGAAGTACTAACCAAACTTCCTTAAGACGACACAATCAAGAGCCGATAAATTAACTTCAATTTTGGATCTCTTCATTGATACTAGTATTCATGTATATTTCCCTTTAGAAAGTTTTGATTTTATTAATGCACCAGCTTCATTGGCAATACTTGCCCTGAAATACTTATTAGCCTAATTGGTGAACACTTCAGGCATGTGAATTGTATGTCGAATTTATCTTTAGGTTGATGTTATTGCCACTCCATCATTGAACCAAGGCACTCCATGGTACCACTCTTAAAGCATGTGGCACCATGCATGTCATGCATTGCATACATGGTACAATGGAGTGCATTAGTTCAATGATGGAGTGGCAATAACAATTCCCTTTCTTTATGACTTATTATGAAAAGGGATATCCTTGTTGTGTAACTAATTAATATGTACTCCGTGTTTATATATATATATATATATATATATACATAATTATTGGGAAAGTTAGTGATAAATCAGTGATTCTAAGTCTTTCATGGGATAAGGATGTATAGGAATTTATTCTACTAAAACATCCCTCAAATGTGAAATATTTTATGTAAACATCCCTAAATTAAATTTTATAAACTTTTTTTTTAAAGACTAATTAATGGTCTTAAAATTGAAAAAGTAAAGTAATAAACACATCCATTAAATATCTCCTCCATGTCTTCCTCAATAAATTTAAATTGTAAGATAATATCTTGCACACAGGAAAATAATAAACACATCCCTTAATTATATCCTTCATATCTTCTTCATTGAATTTGTACTCATTCATAATTCTACAAGACATACGACGTTAGTTACTTGTTTCCATACAAATTATGAGTAAAGATAGGGGTACAACTCATTTTTACAACTCGTTGCCCATTGAAATTTAACCGAACCCCACAGTGTCACTTAGGAAACAGATAGAAATGATTGTACATGAGTTGTACTCTTATCATTGTTATACAAAATATCGATCAAAGTTCTTCACAAGAGTGTTTTTAAACACTTCATAATTTTTTAATTTCAAGTGGTAACTAAATCCCTATGTCTATCTCCATCTCCATTTCCATCATCAACAAATGTAATTAAATCATTTTATAGTACCAGCAAATACACATAGCGAATATTCCTCAAAATAAGTTTACAGGCATGTGGTGTTGTGTTTTTTTTGTTCAAAAAATCAACAGTGTTGTTGAGAGTTCGTCCCATTTATTTGTGGTGACAAAAATTTTATTGTTCACTTAAAATTGAATACAAATGCTCCCACTACCTTCACTTAGTAAGATACTGAGCTTCTCTCTGTATACACACACATTGCCTGCATGTAATGTATGATATTGTCTTCTTATTCTTTCTTTCTTAAAATTTTAAAAAGGGTTAAAGTAAGAGATTTGCCCTATTTATCAACACTATGGTGCTAAGTTAATAATCAAGAGTTTGGATTAAGAGAAGAAAATATTGAAATTTGCTGTTTGTCTTGACTAGTGTGTCCATGACCCCTTTTCCCAGGTATAGTTAAAGAACATGTATCCACACGTGCATATAATATGTTTAATGGGGGGGTAAAATCGATATATAGAATCCAACCTCACGTGGTGCAATGGTAGCTTAAATAGTTGTCTCTAATGCAAAGTATGTCAGGGGAATATGAGAACTATTAAACCTTGGATTCCATCCTTCTAATTTTTAATTTAAACTAAGCCCACCCATTGATCTGGAGGACAACTCAATTAGTAGTACTTTTATTCCCCAAATTCAGTTGTCCACTTAAAAGACATTCCTGCCCTTTATTTTTTATGATAGATTCGATATATATATATAGTCTAGTTGAAGTTGCAAGTCTTTTCACTTGGGAGAGTGCCCTATGAATCAAAAAATGGGTAAGCCAATATCACATCCTTAAAAACACTCCGTAGTTTTCTTCTGAATTTTCCATGGAAAATGTGCTGGTGAGGGGAAAGGAGTCATGTAATGAATACACACGTACACCTCTTGATTCACTGGTTTCCATTTTTGAGATATATTATAGTATTAGGTTCAACCCTGGACTAAAGGGTTACAAGTGGGGTTAATATATTTATGTGTGTGTGTAGTCTACGTGTTTTGGCTGTCTTGTAAGGCGTGTTTTTGTAATTAATCATTAATTGTGATTTTTTTTTTTTTTTTTTTCATTTTGATTAACTTCACATGATATGTTGTGTATGCATTTGGTAGCATTATTTGATTAATTGTGATATTTTGTATGCATTTTTGGCTAGGCAAATGAGGAGCTCTCCAAATTTAAAATATACTGTATAATCAAAACTATCGTATATAGGTGATAAAAATAATAAAAAAAAAAAAAACTATCGTGTACAGGAGTATAGGACTCATATGAGGAGGGAGAGTACACTAGAGTTCCATCCAAAGATTAATATAAGCATTCAAAGCTCACTACTATATGCTTTGAGCTCAATGTTTTATCCTCAGATATGCCCCTTGTACTTTGTACAATTTTTCGATTAATTAATCAGTTTTTCCAACCAAAAAAAAAAAATCATAACCATTAAGCCTACGTACCAATTAAGTTCTTTGGCTGAATTCATTCAAACACAAATTCTGCAAAAACTCGCAACTCTAACCAAGTCTAGCTCCATTACTCGAAACGAAGATTAATCAATCAAACCTTGCGGATGCAGCTATTTGTCTCAGGCCTCAGTCTTGGAATTGCTTTAGCCAATTGGAGTGTGCCTCAGAAACAACAAAAAAATTGAATGCTTACTATTATAGCTCATGTAAAGCTTTTTCAAAGACAACAAAAAATAAAGGGCCATAAACAACTGAAATAGGAAAAAAAAAATGGATAAGACTTCAGAAAAGTTGCTTCAGTACATTTCGTTAGGTTCCTCTCACAGTTTTTAAAATTATTTTTTTAATATTGTATGTTTTAAAACAATTTATTTTTTGGAAATTGTACATCTATGAGAGAAGAACCTAACGAAATGTACTGAAGCAACTTTACTGAAGTTTTGTCCAAAAATAATAGGCATCCTGAAGAGCCCTTTGGTCCCAAGATTAATATATTTGTTAGCCTTAAGGTATATTAAGGCATGTTTAATTATGTTTTGATGATGTCAAATATGCTATGATAATTACTTGATTCATAATGTTTCATTCCTTGTTATTATCATAGTCATTTTTATGCTCATATATAATCTCATGTATTAATATTGTATCAATGTTTTAACATCTTTGTGTGCATGAGATTTAATTGATGTAGATCAAGATTACAAAGAGCTCAACAAGGATCAAGCTTGAAGACTTGAAGATATTTCATCCTTGATTGAAGTCTAGGACCATCAATGTAAGGCATCTTGATCTCACACTCATAGGGGCTCAAACAAATGCTAAAAGTTAAAGTTTTGGAAACAAATTTTAAATGGATCATCTTTAAAGCAATGCCCCAACCAATTGCAAAATAATTAATTGTTGAATCTTATATGGTTGGAAAGGTATTTGAATCTAGTTTCCAAAACATCAAACGGATCGAAAATCCGAGTTTTGTAGAGGAAGTTATGGCCATTTTAGTGGAGATGTGTCAAGCTGTCAAACTGGGAAGGGCAGTCGACTGGGCAGTCGACCGAACTGAGCAGAATGCAAACAGAACCCTCTGTAAACACATCTCAGTCGACTGCTTTAAGGGGCAGTCGACTGCTTCATGTTTCAGTCGACTGAATCGACCTGAAAACACATAACGGCTAGTTTTTAAAGGGGCTTTTAATTACCAAATGTGCCACCAACGGCTATAATCTTCCAAGGCCTATAAATACATGTTTTCCCAAGCTATTTAGTGTAGAGATTTTGATTGGAAAACATAGTATTGATCACTCATCTCTTTGATCTTTAAACATTATTATTTGAGCCCTAGTTTGAGTGAAAAAATCAATTTGCTCTAGATTTCAATTGTAATTCTTGAGAGAGCAAATTGTAGTGAGCTTTTATTTGTATTATCTACTCACTAAGGAGTTATTGTGTGAACTTCAAATTGTCTTATCCACTCTAGAGAGAGAGAGTTATCAATTTGTATTCAATCAATTTGTAAAGGTTGAGGGTTAGTAACCCTTGTATGCAAAGAAGAGGTGTTCTTCTTTGGGAGAGATCATAGGCTCTTGTAACGGTTTGGTGCACACCCGTAAGTGCTCCGGGAAACGGTTTGGTCTACACCCGTAAGTAGATCGGATTAAGGAATTCTCAAGAGGTGTTCTTGAGGGGTGGACGTAGGCCGCGGGGTGCGATTGCCGAACCACTTGAAAAATTGGTTTGTTTGTATCTCTTCCCTTAACTCTTTACATTATTACTTGTGATTGTGTTTTAATTTGCATTTAAGTTTTTAAAAGGTTAATTTCCGCTAAAACCTTATTCACCCCCCCTCTAAGGTTTCCACTTTTGGGCCAACAATATTGTATATAGATATAGATGTTAGTGGTAAAGGCAATATGATAAAATAACTAACCAAAAAAAAAAAAAAAACAAAAAAGGAGAAAAATGGGGAGAGGTGCCACATGGCATAGGCGAGAGGAGTGGAAATAGTTCTATCTTTAGATATTACTAGCCTATGACCCGCGCGATGCGCGGGGTATGTTTTTTACTCCGAGCCTTTTTTTGGAATATGTAATGGGCAATATGTTATATGCACATAAATATCTGGGTCATTCATTTCGGTGGAATTCGTGCTTGCATACATGAAACCCACCGAAATTAATGGCCCAGATCTTTATGTGCACATTTTATATGCACCAATCATTACTCATATGTAATAAATAAAATGCATATAAAAAAAAATAATTGCATTGTACAGCCAGCGTGAACATTTGATTTTGAGTAAGAGGGAGAAACTATGCAACATGGGTGCCTTTTGGGGTTTAAAATGTTTTAAGGATTAAGTAAGCATTTGGCAATAAAATTTGGGGAGTATGACATTGCTCATCTGAAATATGAGGAGCAGCAACTTTGCTTTAGCCAAACCCAAGAGAGACATGTGATACTTACATAAGTTACACATGTCAAGTCTTGGGTAAAAACCTGACGTAACTCATTACCATAATGGGCTTTATTTGCTTTCACATGTTCTGATTGGTCAATGCATAACACAAGGATAGTAAATACTAAATACATAAACTATTAATCAATTAATTCTAGAAGCTTTCCTAAGATTCTCAGTATCAGAAGTAATTGTCCCATTACATTTGTCACAAGAAATTAGCATTCCATGCATGAAAAATGAAAGAATTTGAGCTGCCCAAAGTTTGATAAAACTCCAGGACATACATTGAATAATGAGTTGTTCCATAAAAGCTTCATCAGTAGCCTTGCAATTATGAATTGTTCAAGATAAACAAAAACAGAGATGTATTGAAATATGGATCCATCTTATGAAATGTAATGCATATGCATAAATAGGTTTAGATGCCCCACAGAAGTATAAAGAATAGAAAATAGTAAAGGGTTGGATGTAATTTGACAATTAACGCAGTGGAAAAGAACTATGAAATTAGTCCAGATTGTTGAATCTGCTATGTAAAACCATTGAAGACAAGTTCTAAGACAAATCAAAAAAACCTGCAAGTTTGAATACAGTTCGCATGAATTCTTAATGTTCAGCAACGCCAAATAAGCAGAGAGCTGTCAATTCAACACCGAAAATTTTTCATAATAACTTATGTGTTGTTCTGCCGCAGAGAATGTAGTGGGCAACAACAAACCTCCCTTCTGTGATTAACTCTACGGAGATCCTCGTATGATTGGTTTCCTTCTTTTCCCATTACTTGATGATGTGTTTACCATTCCATCTTCCTGATGATAATCGTCTGCAGAAGAAGTTTCATCTTCATCTTCCTGTATATCAGTTGTTTTACTTGTAGCGCCTTGCCTCTTTTCTCCAATCCGATGGAGTCCATCATGTCTAGTTGAATTTGTTTTCGTTGCAAAAGTAGTTTTTCAAATGTTTCCTAATTAAATTAAAGTTGAGATTTATACATTAAGCAACTTAATCACAAATATTATAACCCTATGGTTGTCAGCCTTGAAAACTAATCTAACTACTTCTATATTATTGTCCTTCAACGAAAAAGTTCACTAAAGTTTTTGCTAATCACAAAAAAAAAAAAAAACAATTAATGAGTATAAAAAAATATATAATGATGCATCGTACAGTGATCTTCCCACGCGTGAGCAATTTGTTTTGCGCAAGAGGGAGAAACTGTGCAACACCCATTCGAATGTACCCTTTGGGTTTAAAATGTGTTAAGAATTAAGTAGGTTACATGTAGGTAATTGAGTGAAAAATTCTATCCGCATAATATGCTCCCTTGGTACTTTGTAAGGGAAAAAGGAAAAAAATAACCATAAAGTTTTTGTAATTTTTTTTTAATGGAATATTAAAAATGATATTACTTTTGCTAAAAGCTTTAATATCACATGTATAGCACTACCCATATCTTTTTTAACTTTACTATTTTAAGCTCTACCTCAGAAATATATAACAACGATTTTGTTAACATCGTTACCCTAATAGTTCATACACAAAGATGTACTTTCTAAGTCCAAATCAAGTGTTTGACATATAAACTAACAAAATAAGTGTTTGTTAGAGTCCTGTTTGTTTGCATGGGAATTTGTGGTCACCTCTAAAATGGTTCTTTATCAAACCAACACGTTTTTAGTAACCTCATGTACCAGGCATGAGTAATCCTATGCTTCTAAAATGGCGAGTTTCAATTCATATAAGTAATCCTATGCTTCCCAAAGTTTAGTCTCAAATTTGATTTCCAAATGGTTTAACAAATTTCAAAAGATGCATCAATTCATATATATCAAATTTAGAAAAATGGCCTTCATCATCACATTTCTTCAAATCAAATTTATATGCCCGACTGCTACCTAGAAATAGGCCATTGGTCTATGCCTACCTCACCCTTATGCTAAAATTCATGTATAATTCATTTCTGTAATTATAAACTCTTTGCAGTGATCTAGTTAGCGATCTAGTTAGTGTTCTTCGTTGTATCATAGAACTTTCATTCTCATTCAAAATGATTCTATAAAGGAATAAACCACACCAAACTAATTGAGTAATAAACCAGACAGAGCCTTAAGCAAGCAGCTGACGTACTATTTTCCACACAAAAATACACAAAGGCAGGCATATCAGATGAATGGGCCAGCTAGAGTCTTATTGAGTCTAGTCTAGTACAACAATCAGAGAGGCCAAGTTCATTATAAAGGCCAACATACTGAAAACACATTTAGAAAAACTTAATCCTCAAGATAAGCACCCATTTATCATCAGGGTATAAAAACAATGAAGATTAGAAACTATAGATTTCGACAACATGAAGATTACAAACTATAGAACTTGACAAATAATAAGAATGAATGAACTTACATTAGGCAAAGCTGCAGTTTGCTTTTAAGCCAATTTGAGGGCCCTTTTTGATTTCCACCCTTTATATATACTTCTATATTTACATAAGCTTAGCCCAAAAACCCTTTAATTAAAAAGAAAATTCACATAAGCTTAGCCTAAAAACCCAACAAATTCGAAAAAAATTTAGTGAAAAAACACTCATTTTAGACAACCCCTTTTTTTTTGGTCAAAATTCTATAACTAGTGAAACTTCATCAAATCAAATCCATGTGTTTTAAAAGTTATATGAAATTCACATAATTTTTTTATGTGAAATTTCACATAACTTCAATTTTTCACAAAAGTTATAACGTATGGTCTTTTTACTAAAATAAAATTAAATAAATAAATAAACAGGTTGAATCTAGTACTAAAAAAAAGCCTATTTTAGAGTACTTTTGACTCAAATTCTCTTGAAAAAGCAATTTAAGGAATTAGTAGGATATTGATTATGGAAAATGGTGAATGAATATAATATATACATATATATATAAAGGCCAAAAATAAATAGAAAAAATAGTTAAGCATGTCTATTCGTTCATCTTTCTAAAAATCTACGATTTGAATAAAAATTAACTACAATATACTGTACGAATTTTCATCCTCCATTAAACCGAGCTGAATCATTTGACAAGACAGTACATTTACGAGATATAGTCTCAAAAAAATTATATTTTCTCAAGAACTATATACACATATATATTTATATAGAAAATAGAACAAGTAAGCTTATTTTGGCACATTTAGAAAAGGCAAACTGATTATACAATAGATCATTTTTATAACTTACGAGGCTTAAAAGAAAGGGATTAAATTTTATACGGATCATCCGTATATAACACTTTTTACATATCCCCATTCAAAATTTGCCATGTCACTACTTTACCAATAGAAGTTGGCAAAAACAATGTACATGCGTGTATAATTTTCCACTCCAAAATTTCTCAACGTCACGAAAACGATTTTTCAGTTTTTCTCTTTCAAGAAATTATTCAGTGATACCGTCACCGGACACACTATATTATCACATTGATTACTCAATCTTAACCATACACATACCCCTATTTTCAGGGGGATCATGACAAAGTGGATAAAACCATTTCAAACTAATAAATCTCCAACTACTTCTCATAATTCCCCTAAAAATAGGAGACATGTGTAGGGTTAAGATTTTATGGTCACAATATTAACATGACAACATTGTGTGACAAATCCACTGAATAATTTCTTTACTTTGTTCCATAAACGGTATTTGAACGGATGATCTGTCTTAAATGTATTCCCTACAAGAAAAGGACAAAAACTGAGAAACTCATAAAGTGATACTCCAACATGAAATCTTAATTTCCCGGCTGGAGATCTTAACTTACTGAGTTCGTGTACTGTGTTTTTTCCCTTAATTAATTTATGTGAGCAAAATTTTGTAGTTAATACGGTAACTTTAATGTAGGTTCATTGGCATATCAAACAGTCGACAATACTTTCTTTCTTTGTTACATAATCTGGGTCATTTGGATGCAACGTAATAAGTTGGTGCACGAGGGTTTTAGGTGCGACCCAAATGAAACCATTGGCTATTTGATTGGAGAGAAAAAGGGAAGGTTACTCCCGTGAGAGATCAAGGCAATTGCAGTAAGCATATATACCAAGATAGAAGTTTTATAGTAGTTTCTTTAACTAATTAAGTTTAACACCAATTTTTTGCTCCTTTTTTGTAAGATTGTTGTTGGGCGATTGTGGCTACATCGCTCGTTGAATCTCTACACGCCATAAGGATTAATGAGGACGAGGAGATCTTCCAACTTTCATGTCAAGAGTTGGTAGACTGTTATCATCCTATGTTCACTCCAAATAATCGTAATAGAGAATTTGATCCGATGGGCTGTTACACGCTAACTATCAACAAAGGCTTAGAATATATATAAGGAAACATGGAATTTGCAAAGAGGACGACTATCCTTTTCAAGCGAGGAGAGGCAATTGCATACTTCATGAAACAAAGGTTATTTTATACTCTTTTTGTCTCATATTAGAAGCCTCCTTTAGGAATTCCAACTTTTTAGGAAATCTTTTTTTATTATGGTGTGAGTTTTTAATTTCCATTGTACTTTTTGAATATCAAAATTCTAATATCACCTCAAAGAAAAAGTGGAAGAGTTTTGTACAACAAAGGGTAAAATTGGAGAATGTTTAGTTCAAATACATTTGACTTTTCATGGAAGACTTTTAAAATAGGTCATCTAAAAAATAGAATAAAAGACTCTTAATTTGGAACAGGGAGTATAAAACACACAAATCTCTCTCTCTCTCTCTCTCTCTCTCTCTCTCTCTAGTTTAATAATATGCCTTTTAATTGACTCTTTACATATTTTCTTGTTGATTTAGTCGCACGTCAGAGTTACCGGATTTCAGAAGTTAGACGATGGAGATGAACTCTCACTTTTGAAGGCTATTCTTGAGCACCCTGTTGGAGGTTGTGTAGCATTGCAGGAATCATTCAAGAAATACACAGGGGTAAGATGCATTTATTAAAAAAAATATATAGTTAATCAAACTATTATTATATCAGTATTTTACTATTTTATAACTTCTAATTGTTCACTTTCATTATATATGCAGGGGATTTATGAAGGGACTACGGAAGAGGAACCAGTGCTTGGTCCTCATGCTATCCTCATAATTGGTTTCGGAGAGGATGAAGAAAAGGGGACCAAATATTTTTGGATAAAAAATTCGCGGGGGGGGGGGGGAGAATTGGGGCGAAAAGGGTTATGCCAAAGTCAGGAGAGATTTGGTATTTCGTGCCTCCTACGCTACAATGTAGGTATGATATGATGGTTTGGATGGCTGGAAAATGGGTCTCTGTTCGGGGTGGTAGATACTATTTGCTGGTTTTTGTTGTTGGACAAAGAGAGAGATAGACACAAAATGAAGGTTGTGCAAAAAAGGTTGTGGCTTTGGTTGTGCCCCAAGTATTACTCGGTAGCAAATTACCCCACTCGCTTTCAATCTTTTGGCAACATCTCTGTCCAATAAAAATTATGAGAAAATTAGGACAACTAGAAAAAATCTTTGGGCTAGCATGATAATGTTGCGGTTTTTATTTTCATTATTCGAGTTGATCACAGTAAACTCCCAATACAAAAAATGACGGCAAAAACCGAAAACCAAAAACGTTACCTTACGAACCCTAAGCAATTTATAGAAAATTTAGGTCAACAAAACCTAAAATGTAACCAAATCATGAGCAGTTAAAACGACTACACAAATCCTAGTTAAGAAAATGCCTTACCGACCATGTGCAACTCCCGAGCTTTAAGCATAAGCAAATGCTAAAAACCAAATACTACACATGACAAAACTTCATACACAATGCTATTGACGTGCCAAGATTCGAATAGGGATATGCAGATCTACTTACTATTGTTTCTATGTTTCCAAAACTAAAACACATGCATACGGTTAATTATTTGTGTGCATATTATGTTCTATTATGTGTATCTACCTTCCGTAAAAACCCTTGTAGAAACCTGACTAATATGTAGAAATTAGAACATGTAAAGATATCAAAAAACCACCTCTATGGCAACCACAAAAAGGATCGCAATGGAAAAACGGAGCACATGCTGAGTAAGGTACATATACAAAAAGTGATCACCGCTAAGCTATTATACCAAGGACTCGGCGAACAAAAACAAGTTGCGCTAAGGGTTGCTTAGGCTCTGCTGGTCACTGAACGAGCTTTATGAATGGGCTCAAACTCAGCTCATTAAACAAATCAACGAATTTGAAAAGGCTCCTACCAAGCCAATGAACAGGTCTTTTGATTCACAACTGCAACACACACCTCAAATCCTACAAACAGAACCTACCAAAATATGGTCAAATAACTTGGGTGAACCAAGTTGAAGAGCAAAACACGACCTGTGGGGCAACCAATATGGCCCCATGCAAATGCAAAGGAAGCTGCAGGTGCTGAACCCCTGGCATTTGAAATTGGGGACTGTAAAACTAACATTGACTTTGAGCAACTAATCGATCTACACATTGCAGTGTCACATACTCAAGCTGACTGTTATATTTAGCTTAGTTAGGTTGAATCCATCGATTTGCGTAAAGAGTTATAGCAGGTACAAGACTCTCAAAATAAGATAGAAGAGCGGCTTTGGCATGCAGCTCACCAAGGTCCAACGGTAGATCCGTAGATACAATACAATGTTCACGGAAAAATGCACGAAAATGTCCTAATCCAACTAAGCCGATCAAACACCGCCCCGAAGTGGAGGTGGTAGGAACAGAACTGAGTCACCAGTGCTCCACAGGAGCACAAAAACTCTCAAGCAGGCCTAGGAAAACAATATTAAAGAAATCCTTTGCTCCTTTCTATAAAGCGAAAGATAAAGCAGAAAGGTTGCTACATCCAACAAAAAGCTTCTGTGGAAGAGACACAAAGGAAATGCCTGATTCAAATTAACAGCTTGAAGCCTTCTTTGATCAATCGAATTAGGGGACACGCTCCAATTATAATGCTCAAGGAGGTGAATAACAAAGTCTGTTACGGAGGCCTCCACACATCCAACTAACAATCAAATTGATGCAGGCATCTCCAGTGGTCATGTATAGAAACAATACTTGTGGAAACATTTGGAGACAAAGGCAAGAGTACCCCTAGCACTGATCACCAAGGACCTTAAAATCAAAAGTATAAGAAAATGATGGATTTTGCAGCGAGTGTCAAGAACGCGAAGTGGTCTGTTAGAGATACGAGGAAAAAGATGGGAGGAAAAGAGCCAGACCGAGATCCAGAATCAAATATGATGAGACAATAATGGGGAATATTAGCAACTCCGAAACTAGTCATTTTGTGGTTTTGAAAACTAAATTAGTAAAAGACGGTCGTGAAAAAAAAAATACAGAGAGAGGGGTCAGAATTAGGTACTATTCTGCTTAATACTCTCGTCCTAGAGATTTTGCATTCAGTTCAAGGTATTCCTTGCACCTTTTGGGATATTGCTTGTCCTAGCACCAGTGACCAACTCAAAGCATTCTTTGCTGAAGGCATATTTCAATTAAAATTGATGAAAGATATACTACTTTGGTGACTAAAAGGGATAACATAGAAACGGTTAAGTCTTTAGGCCAATAGGCTGATTTTTTACTTTAGCAACCAAATTATCGCAGAAGTCAGGGTTAATGGGCAGAGGCCAGTCCCTTTTCAAGGAGTTTTAATTCATAGGAAATTTTAGACTATAAACTCTGCACTATCCTTTAAAAGAAAAATAAAAACGGGCTTGGCTCTATTTAGATTGATTGGATAATGGAGAAGCATAACAAAACTCATTCAATAATTACCAATGGATCCCCAAAGGCCATAATCATCCTTCTAGGGGTCCTTACCAATATAGTACCATAGTTATTAAAGGCGCAAGGTACACTTAGGCACAAATGCCTCACAAGGCCTATGCGAAGGCGCAGAAAAAGCATGGGCCTGAGCGAATTAAGGCGCACTTTAAGCAAACCTATAACATAAATATACTTGAGCAAATATAACGAACTCAACAATTAGCACACATATAAATTGCTAAAACAAGTAATGTACATTTTCACGTATTAGCTCATTGGCCAATCAGTAAGTTGTTTTTACGACGCTTCACAAATAGTCTACTAAAGAAAACATAGTAAAGGCCTAATCAAGTATGAAACTATCACAAAATTTCAAAATTAATTCCCACATTGGTCATTTGTTCAATTAGGGTTTTCCCTTTCTCTTTTGTTTTCCTTCTCTAAATTTGGGAACAAACCAAAGTCTTAGTGTTGGTCAGAAAGAATAATACTCTTTTATTGTAAAGAATGTGAGCCTTGTGCTTTGGAAGTTGTAATGGCCTTAATGGGGCTCAATATTGGTCCAGAGCTAATAAGAGCTAGGTTATAAGTTGGGCATAAAGCTAATATTAGTCGGGTAATAATGCTATGTGTGCCGAAAATTGCACATAAAATGTGCACCGAAATGATCAAGGCCATTGATTTCGGCGGGCCACATGCGTGCAAGCGTGGAGCCTGCCGAAATCAATGGCCTTGATCATTTCGGAGCACATTTTATGTGCAATTTTCGGTGCACATAGCACGACTCTTAGTCGGGTTTGATTATGGGCCATATTCATGCTAATTAAGGTACTGATGCCCTTTTTAAGTTGTGGGTTTTGCGCCTTGGGCTTTGAAGAAAAAAAGAAAAGCGGTCCTAGACGAACTCCTCGTTGCATCCGCACACTTGATTTTGGGAAAATTTGCCAGACGCACCCGCATCGCGTCCGTGCTTCATAGGTTCTCGGGTTGGTAGAAACAATTATCCATGATGCATGTACGCTAGCTATACATTTTTAGCTTCACTATGAAAACTGCCAATATCAATGGCCGACATATCTGGTAAGTCAACTTTGCTGAAGATAGTTTCCATTCAAACTTCCCTTCCTAACAAAGAAGAACAAAACACAATGAAATGGAGTCCTATGCAAAATACGAGCCAATTTGGGTTAGCTTTTCAAATGATCACCTTTTGGAACAAGACTTTTTTTTAAAAGCTACAAAATTGGAGATGTTTCAAATTTTGTTTTGTAGCTTTAAAAAAGGAATGAAATTTTTTAAAATGCTGTGAAAAAGCTAACACTTATAAGTGATTATTGCTGAAGAGGCTATCCCATTCGGTCTCTAAGACACTTTGAGTCAATTAAGGTCCACTAGTGCTTTTATAATCTGGCATCATCTAAAATGATTCTCAAATTACGGGTTATAATTCGGCTTCTAATTAGAGAATGATTGAAAACGATGAACAATTTATTCTAACATTCTTAAGAAACAGAGCTACAAGTATGGTTATACACGTCTAGTCCTGAAAGAAATGAACTCACTTTCTCAAGGAATATGGAAAGCAAGTGGAGTCATCGCACCTAATATAGGTGAATTAGGCAGCAGGCAAGTGGAAGGAAAAGACCAAAGATCACCATAAGCTAGGAAGCACTGCTACTCCATTTTGAGTGTCGCACAAGTACTAGGTGCCCGAGGGACATCAACACGCGTGGGTACCTGGAAGACGCACACCTCCAGCCGTGTCTGGGTGATTTTAATTACAAGTTTGGCGCAGGGAAGTGGAACGGCACGAACACAACAAGGTACCGCTCGAAAACAGTCAGGACACGATTCTTAACAACACTAGCGGAGGGTTAGAGAAGAAGAAACTGAAAATGGAAGAAAAAACGAGAGAGAGAGAGAGAGAGAGAGACATGGTGCCATCACTGACTAATCTCATCGCCATCCTCCTGCCGTCGCCGTGCTCCTCTTGCTGTCACAAAGGTAAAGCTCTCTAACTCTCTCTCTCTCTCTCTCTCTCTCTCTCTCTCTCTCTCTCTCTCTCTCTCTCTCTCTCTCTCTCCTTCTTCTTTTTTTTGGCTGAAGCTCTCTCACTCTTCGTTGGTGGTTGATACCTAAACCCATTTCTATGTTTTTATACTCAAATTTTAGACTTTGGAATCTTTCTTCTTTTGAGGTGATGGACTTTGGAGTCTTGTGCTTGGTTTTTCCAACCCACATTATGTGCTTGTATATAATACTCATAAATATGAAATATAATATATTATACATATCTTATGTACTAGTATCAGATTACTCAATAAAGTGTAAACTTATTTGTATTTTGATAAATACTTACAATTGTAGTCTTTCTATTTGTATGTAATATATTGTCAAAAATATTTTTTATTTAGCGTACCCTATCCGTACCAGTACCCGTACCCTATATTTTTTTGGATTTCTCGTATCACCGTACCCGTATCAACTGTTAGAGGTTCGCTCCTAATATTCACATGTCTTTCAAAGACAGAAGATTTCAAGTAGGGCGGCTTAACTATGTTGGCTTGTGAGCCTAGTGTTGCAAGTCTTTATTATTGTTGTTGAATTGACCGGGTCTTTGACGTAACTTGGCTCATCCAATAAATTCAACTGACAAGTGGCGGGCAAATTAACATGATGGTTTTCATTTTTATATCATATAGAAAACCAGAAAGAGAAAATAAAAGAAAAAAACGAGGTAAAAGGGAGAGAACCCAATCCAGGAACTAGAGTGAGGACCGACGAGAGGGATAAGACATTCCAATCCAGGGACTAGAGAGAGGGAGAAGAGAGGGGAGAGAGGAAGAAGATGTGTGTGTCTGTGAGAGTATGTAAGTGGGGGGGGGGGGGGGGGGGGGGGGGGGGGGTTGTGTGTGTGTGTGTGTGTGTATGGTGGGGTGGGAGCTCCAAGCTCTTCCAAAAACTGATCAAATTTTACAATAACAACGTACGTGGGGTGTGTGTGTGTGTGTGTGTGTTGGGGGGGGGTTGGGTGAGCTCCAAACTCTTCCAAAAACTGATCGGATTGATTTTATTAAAAAACAATAAAAAGATAAGCATAATCCACAATTAATCTTATCCACATAATACAACCTAATATAATTCAAATTCTAAAACCAAATCTTCCCAAATCTTAAAATCTGGATAGAGGAGTAATAATGATACACACACACAATTCTACACCACACATTCCTGGCCATTGATTCCAGTGAACCCATGTGCTCCCGTGTAGGACCCATGTGGGATCTACATGGGTGCACTGGAATCAATGGTCAGGATTGTGTTGTAGGAAAGTGTGTAGAATTGTGTGTGTATGTGTGTGTCGTTATTGTTCTGCATATAATACAACCTAATATAATTCAAATTCCAAAACCAAATCTACCCAAATCTTAAAATCTGCATCTTTATCCAAACACATTTATTAAAAAAAACTGATATTTAAACCAATAGATAACTACATGATCTTCTTTAGGGCCCCACGTCAAACAGAACACATCAATCCCCTTTTGTTGGAGAACACTCAACCTCGAGTATTGTTATTTTCATGTTTGAGATGATCTCTGCACAGTATTGATGATTCATTTCATGGATCTTTGCTCTGATACGAACCCGATGTAACCTGGGTCTTCCAATAACTTCAGCTGATATGTGGCGGGCAAATTAACATGATTTATATAGCAATAGAAAACCACAAATAGAAGAAAACAGAGAAAATGAGGTAAAACGGAGAGAACGTATTCCAATCCAGGAACTAGAGAGAGGACAGAGGAAAGGGATAAGACATTCCAATCCAGGGACTAGGGAGAGGAAGACAAGAGGGCAGAGAGATCCAAGCTCTTCCGAAATATGATCAGAAAAATCATTCATCTTTGTAATTTTTTTATTAACATCAACAAACAACAAAGCCTATTTATAAACAAAGAAAATAATCATAATCCAAAACTAATCTTATCCAGATAAAACTCAAATTCTAAAATGAAAACTACCCAAATCTTAAAATCTGCATAAGTGTCCAAAAATGTTTATTTAAAAACTAATCGATAACCACACGATCTTCTTGAGAGCCCCACGTCAAATAGAATACATCAGTCTTCCAGGTTGTGCTTTTCTCCTACAGGTAGTGGTGGCCTCCTCTAAGAATTTCAAGCAAGGGTTATTCGTGCGTCCATAACAACTATCTAATATTTGACTTCTTACATGTGTGTGTGTGTGTGTGTGTGAGAGAGAGAGAGAGAGAGAGCCATATAATTTAAAAGTGTTAATTCCACTTTTAGTATACTTAGGTAACCAATAACCATAGTCAAAGTAAATGAAGAAGAATAAGTAAATTATTCCAAATTAATAATTATCTTCGGAATTTGGAAAAAAAAAAAAAAAGGAACTACGTCGGGAAGGCCACTATATACACTACTGTACTATCCCAGACAGATTGTCCATAGGCCATAACAACCAACAATAAAAATCTAACACCAGAAACTAAATGTGAAAAACAATGTAAATAAAGAGATGCTCAAAGATACAAACAATCTCAAAAGCAATATAGATGCCTAAAAGCATACATTGAGCGTAGCTCAATTAGCGTCGACGCTTATAGATACCCAGAAAGATTTCAGCCCTTATATATGACAAATTACATTGAGCGTAGCTCAATTAGCAAAAGACACTTAGAGTAAACTAGAAAGATAAATTAGCACATACAAAATTGAAACATGTACTTGTATAAATTGACTATCATGTAAGGTTTGCAACTTAGAAAAGTACTCCACGATTTCTCACAAAGATGTACATAAACAGGTAAAAACAGAGCACGTTACAGCTTCTACAGCTCCAATAAGTTACAAGGCTGTGTTCTACATTGACAAAGACTGTCCAAGAAATAGAGAACAGTGGATGAAACAAATGTGTTCTGAATGTTATGTGATACATGAGTGCCAAATATGTTGAAGGGGCAGCCATAAGGCCGACTATGCTATACGGCATCATTGTTGAGCAATTAAGAAATTACAAGCTCTTAAAAAGTGAGCATCTCTGAAATGACACGTCCAGATAGATGAGTGGCACCACAAGGGAAAATATATTTGGAAATAACTAAATTGCTAAAAAGAGTATGCGGCACAAACTCAAAATAAAATTAGAAGAAGAGTAACGAACACAAAACCAAGAATATTTCATAACTCCTAGCAAATTACGTCTATGAAAGCATAGACTTTTAAATCCATCTTGAACATGAAGGAAATTTATAAGTTATCGTGATATTTCGTCTTCCCAATACTTGTATGATAACCAATAAGGAATGAAAACGTTTCCATAGCATTGTATTCCTTTACCTTATTAATCAACAGGGGAAGCAGATACTCAAGGTGTGATCAGATCACATGCGAAAGCATTTTAGACACACAGTCAAGCAAAAATCCCCATCATTACCTTTCCATTAAAAAATTAAAAATAAAAAATAAAAAATGTGACAGGATCGAATAGATACTGGATATACTGACAATTAGAGGACTTTCAAACATAGCAGTCATCACAACATTGATGTCTATGATGCTTCCAAAATCTATGTAGATCACAGTGAAGTATTGTAAAATTGATGTCTATGAAGCTTCCAAAATACAAGTAGATCACAGTGAAATAATTGTAAAATTGTATCTATGAAGTTTCCACAATTATAAAGTAGCTGTACACTAAAAAAAAATTGACTTTACCGTCGTCACTGACTTGTTGGTTTAAGCCTGCAGAACAGGACCTCATCAATCTGGATTCCATTCAACACCAAAGCTTGAAATATCTTAACCTGGCCGTCAATGACATCTTCTGCCTCAAAAGTAATATAAAATTTAAAACCGCGACAAACCTGCGAATTTGCCTTCACAACCTTCACAAGGTTGTAATTTGCACCCTGCAATGGTTAAAACTTAAAATAAGAAAATTAATATATACCCTACAGAGTCTGGCTCCAGTGCGCACTGGGTGAACACATTGGGTTTTTAAGCCTAAAAAAACGCAGGGCACCCCACTGACCCGCGCCCAATCCCGACCCGCGATTTTTTAAGGCTTAAAAACCGGTGCATTCACCCGGTGCGCTTACCCAGTGCGCACTGGAGCCAGATTCCTACTCTACACGTATGCATATATATATATATAAGCAAAAATAAATATGTAATTAAGGAAGAAGAAAAGGAAAATTACATACATTTTCGTTGTTGTAGTGCCTAATTGCTAAAACTGATAACTCCTTCACTGTGTTATGAAGACCCGTGTACTTTTCCAGATTGGGAAGTTGTAATATACAACCCAAGGGGTAATCCTTTGGATCAGGGCGTGGATAAACATCAACATCAAAACCCTAAAAGGTCCAAACAAAAGATCAGCGACCTTAAAAATATGTGTGTGTGTGTATATATGATACACACACACAGAGAGAGAGAGAATGAATGAATGAATAGATACCTCGCTAGCAATGACCTGTTTAATGTACTCTTTGCAGCCATCATCGGAAGCATAGCCGTCCGAATCTTCGGTTTCTTCAACAACAGGTTGAGAAGAAGAGTCGGAAGAAGTTTTGGATCTTTTGTGCGGAGGAGGAGGAGGTTCAAAAACACAGTCGGCCTTGGGAGATTCAACACCTGTCATATTAAACAAAGCCCTAACAGGAGGAGAGGAGAAGGAGGAGGAGATAATGAAACAATCTTAACGTTTCCTGGAATATATAGCTTCCAATACTTTCCGGATACACCCTTCAAATTTCTCTCAACACTACATTGTATTATACAATATGCCAGCTGTACTACCACCGGATGCATAATCCGTGTGTATATCGACAGCATTTTTGCTGGAAAGCACTTCTGTGCAATTAGTACAGTGTTTGTACAAACTATGTGCCTCTCATAGTTTGTATAGTGTTTGCATAGTTTTCAAAATAACAGAAACAGTTTTGTAAAAAAACATCGTGCAAACTGCACAGAAGTGTTTTCCCATTTTTGCTCATCCAAAATTTGATCACTTATTATTCACTCAGGGCTCCAGTGGGTGACATGTGTTTCATTTTAGTAATTGTGTTGTTTATACAAGGGCGTCCCAATTCAATAATTATGTTGATTATACAAGGACAAAATAAGAATAGAATGAGACATATGTCACCCAATAGAGGTCTGAGTGAACAATGGGTGACCATGAATAAGCAAAAATGCTCTCATGTATATCTCCAAATCCAAAAACTAAAAAATAAAAAAAGTTTAATTACATTTTACCCCCTTAGAAATTGAGAACATTTTTTCTCACACAAAAATTGCACACCCAAACACCTCATTGGGTGTGTATGTGGACGCATAACTTTTCACACATAGGTGGGTTAAATTGCATTATCTCCATATAGGGGATTAACCCCAAAATTAACCTCATAAAGGAGATAATTGTTAATATTTTTTGCCAATTTTAGGGGAAGTTAAAAGTAGTTAGGCATGAGAAGTTTCTCTCCTCAATAAATGAGAAGCATGATTGGCCAAGAAAGAATGTGTCGCGGGCTCTTTTAGGCAAAAAAAAACATATTCACTGGGTAAGTTCACTCAACCCTGTTCACTTAAAAGCCTAATCGTACATTTATATATATATATATTTATTTATATATGTATGTATATGTATATTCAAATATGCAAACCAAGTTACTAAATATCCCCTACATTAAAATTTAAAATTTTTGGAAATGTTGGATACTTATAAGTAAATTTTAGGGGTTTTTTTTATTTTCAATTTTTTATACATTTTTTTGATTTCTCAAATTCAGTTCAATTTTTAAAAGGTCTAATGCTTTGATTTATGTATGCATATATGTGTGTATATATATATGTATATTGGATGTATAGATAAGATCGGTCACAACATTCTTTATAAGAATGTGTCATAACAAATTTTTGTTAGTGACTTATGAATATTGGGGGTGCAATTTATGTGGTTTTTAATCAAAATCCATTAAAATGTGGATGATACTTTTTAAATTTGAAATAAATAACACATTTAACTCTTTTTCAAATTTTAAATAGATTTTACATTGATTCAAGCTTTATCTCTCTATATAAATCATACAAAAATATATTATTTTCTACACAAGTATAACTATCTTTCTTTTTGGCTTTGAACTTTGACTTTAGTTTTTCAATTTTCTTTGAAGGGGGAGTTATGAAGAGCAATTTGAAGAAGATTAGAAGAGCAAGTGAAGATTGTTTCTCAAAAAGGGTTAGTTATTATTATTATTATTATTATTATTATTATTATTTTGTTGCATGGATTGTAATTTAATCTAAATTAAATGTGACTTTTCTACCTGAAGAGTTGAATTTAGCATTAGAATTTTATGGAGGAAATGGGAATATATTACTCTAAATTCGAATCAAACCAAATAGGTTAATAAAGAACTTTTCTCTAAGAGATTTACAAGAATTTTTATAGATAAGATTTCACTCATCTAATTAGTATGTTTGTTAGCTACAAAAAACAAACTCTGCGTGAATTGAAAAATCATAATCTTCTCTTCCAATTTGTAGTTGCTAAACCAAGGAGAACAATGTACCATTACTTTTCTTTTTGTCTCCAATTCTGAGTAAATATCGTCTACTATTTTCTCTTCTTCTTCTTCTTTTTTTCTCTCTTTCTCACTCTACTATTTTTGGTCGATGAAGGATGCTGCACAATATAAGTATTTTTTCTATAAATATAATTAATTAGTTATAGGATGCAATCTCATTAGTTTAAGGTTTTTTTTTTTTTTGTAAGATTAGAAAATTGATCCAGTTTGAATATTTTGTTAAACTACACGTGATACCACATTTTTCGCAGTTTCACTTCATGTAGTTGTATCAGCAAAATTGTTCAATCTAAAGAAGTTAAAGATTTGCAATTTCGGATCTTGCAGGTTGTACTTCATGCAAAAATATTCAGTCTGAAGAAGCTAAAGGTTTGCTAAATCCAAATCTATATGAAAATATCAATCCTAATATAATATATATATATATATATATATTCCATTTACCTTTATATTTTATGAGAAATTGTTTATAGACTCATGAATTTTTAGTGTTCTTGGCTTCTAGATTATGTTTAAATAAGCACTGCGAATAAGTTAGCTGCGATTTATTTTTGCAATCAAAGTTTGATAAATAGAATTGTAATTTATTTTTACCATAAGCATGCATCATTCATTGTACAAGAGTGATTTATTCTTTCTCATTTTAAAAACTGAGGTTGTGTCATGCCCCGCAGTAGCAAAAATAGAGAAAATAAATTCTTTTTTGGACCCGTAGGCCATGACAGTTGAAAGTCTCCACATTGTCCATAACCAAGGTCAAACCATCACAGTAATGGATTAAACCACGCATTGGGAAATTCTAAGTTCGATATAAGAAACCGAAGTTCAATACTAAACTATTACAAACCTGCAGTGTTGCAGAAGCATAAATAAATTATTTCGGCAACATACGTTGATCATAAAGGTAACTACTACAGAAGTCTCTAAAACATAAACATAACTAACTACGGCACAACTTCCAGTCTTCAGCTTGCGTAGTAGTCAATACCAGCATAGCTTCCGTCATCATAGGCTCCCTCCTCGTAGTCCCTGTCCATGTATGCCTCACCTACATACTCATAACCCTAGCTAGCTGGACGTAGAATATCCAGCGGCATAAACGCCGTCAGTTACGAAAGCCGAGTGAAAGGAAATACTAACAGGGTATCTATAGATTTGCAGCATATATAATGATCGGGAGAGAACAAGTCCTAATTATACGCCTTAACTCGCATTTGTTAGTACTTTTTATCCTGTTTTAGTATATGTTTACTTCGTTTTCCATTTTCTGACAGGTTTTGAAAGAAAACAAGAATCCAGGCTAATCAGGATGAAAAAGCAGAGAGAAAGAAGCTGAAAAAGGCACATCGCGTGCGCGGCACGCTCGCACGGAAATCCAGAATCTTGCTCGCGCCACCTACCAATTACGCGCTCGCGCGGCCCGATCGCGTGACCTGTGTAAAAACCTAAGTTACGTATTTCACTGTACTGATGATTCCTACGTGAACGAAACTGCCTAATTACGTCCAGATTGCAATATAGCAGTTTTAGTGCGATTCGGGTTAGGAAAGCTTCCAAAACTTGCTCCAAATCTATATATACCATTTTTTACTTCAATTTAGGGGTTGGTCATTATTAGACACACCATACATACAGCCACATACAATATACTTCCAGCCATTGAAGAGGGAGAAGCAAGGAGAAGAAGAAGAAGACCAAGGATTCCCATGGCCTCCTTCATCAACCTCTTGCCTATCATCGCTTCCATGGCCAACTAGACCTAGATCTAGAGTTTCAATGAAACCCTAGCCAAGTAATAGGGAGTTATTTATGTTTTTATTTTAGTTTTATTATGTATGGATGATGATTACATGTTTAGAGGATTTTTATAATAAAATCGTACTTCTATTGATTAAATCATTACTTTCAAAGTTTATTCTTGACGGAGTATGCCACAACCCTAGTTTAGTGCGGGATAATTCGTGCTAACCGAAGATGGATTATGTTGGTGCTTGAACCATAGTTATTTTCTTGATGGAGAAATTGGGCTTGTAGCTACAATTCCCCATTATCATCCAACTTAATAAGCTAATTGAATGCATAAATACCCTTATTATGAAGCTAGTGGTGGATTTGCAATTCGAGGTTCCTTAAACATATTATAAAAACAACTTTGTAATTGCTTTCATAATTTAGATTTATTTTCATTAGTGTCTTAGTTAAATTCAAATCAACTTCCGTTTTCATAATTAATTGGATTTAGGCTTTAAAATTAAGAAGCCGTAGTAATTCAATCTCTGTGGGTTCGACCTTTACTTTCACTACTACAAATCCTTAGAAAAGTAAAGTACACTTTTATATCTTGATTCTGACAACATCATATAACAACAACAGCAACAGTAAAAGGATCAATCTCATCGTTCACATGCATGTATACACTAACTCAATATATCTCAACAGACATCATCCCAATCCAAACTCATCATAACATAGACTCGTGGGTCCACATTAATCAGACACGTAGTCCCATATCTACGGTTTGTTAAATCCCGACACACAGTCCTAACCTTCCGGCCAACCGCCCTGATATAACACGGCACGCAACTCCTCTATACCACAGCACTCAGCAATACTACAGTACTCAGCAATACTATTATCGCACACAGTTATACCATCGCACACAGCTGTACTATCGCACACAGCTGGACGATCGCACATAGCTATACTATACCACAACACTTAGTAATCCTACAACACTCAGCCATATCACCATAAACAGCTATATTATCGCACACAGCTATATCAACGCACACAACTATATTACCCCCACAGTACCTAGCAATATACCACCGCACACAGCTCCTTAATGCTATTACGGCCCATAGCCCCGATATAATAGTCTCGACACAAAGTCCCACATCACATACCCTCCTAAACCTGACACGCAGTCCATCTCTATCATACGTCAATCTGACACGTAGTCCAACTCTATCATACATCAACCTAACACGTAGTCCGGATCCTATCCCAACACCTTAGGATCTCACACACGACATCATACGATCTTAGAGACCGCATTCATACGCACCAACATAAATAGTATCGACCTCTGCGGTCGATAGACCCACTACTATGCACGTCGGCTTATCAATTCGCTTAGCAATAGTATATCATCATTATACAATCGGTTCCCTTGTTCAACGCATTAAGTCCATTAATCCACGGGTATAATAATAAATAGGTTAACAGTTCATCAGATATAATTAAACTAAACATTAAACAAACTGTCAAGTTCGGTCACTTGAAGTTACTTCAATCGCTTGAGGTAAAGCAAGGTTCGATCGATCGAAGGCATGTCGATCGCTTGAAGAAAACAATGTTCGATCGATTGACCAAAGTTCGATCACTAGAGAACAACCTGTATTCGATCGCTCGAAAGCTATTCGATCGATTGAACGTAGTATTATCTCAAACTGAACTTGGGTCATTCATGCACGTTCAGGGCCCGTTCAAACTTGCTGAAACACGTATAAACATACCAATCTACGCTACTAAGTGAGTATAGGCACTCACCGTTAACGCCGACGATGCCGGCAAGCTTGGGCTGGCCGCGGTTTCCTCAGGGTGGTCCTCTCTCCCCTCTCCTTATCTATCTCTCTTTCTCTTCTCTACTCTGTCTCCTTCTCTTTCTCTTCTCCCTCTCCTCTTGCTGGCCGAGAGTGTGTGTGAGGGAGTGTTTGTGTATATATATATATATCCGAGTGTGTGTATATATAATCTATATATATAACTCTTTCTCTCTAACTCTCTAAAGGTTTAGCAACCTAAAAATGTGTGTGAGTGATATATATATAGAGAGAGAGGGAAGGTGCAGGTGGCAAAACACATATACTAAAAATCCTGAGTTTGATCGATCGATCGAAGTGAGTTCGATTGATTGAAAACAGGTCGGTCAATGTTCGATTGATCGAAAGCTGTTCAATCGCTTTAAAAAGGGAACACGCCATAGTTTCAGGTCGGTAGAGGTTCAATCGCTCGAAGTGGGTTCAATCGATTGAGAAATAAAACTCTCGATCTCTCGAAGCTTGCTCGATCGCTCGAAACTGAAATTATAAGAAAAGTAAAGACAAGCACACTGAATCTTATTTAAAATCAAAAGCAATAGAAGCATAATGAAAATACAAGGAAAATACAGGGTATTACATCATCCCCCACTAAATGAAGATTTCGTCCCCGAAATCCGAACTATGCGTTGCTGAACATCTCTGGATACTTCTCACGCATCTCCGATTCTAATTCCCAAGAGGCTTCTCCTTCATTGTGAAACTTCCACTGAATCTTCACCAACAGAATTTCCTTGTTCCTCAGTTTCTTAATTCCCCGATCCAAAATTCGCACTGGTCCTTCGTGAAATGACACATTGTTATTAACCTCGATGTCTTCAAAGTTGATCTCGTAACTCGGATTATGAGCACACTTCCTCAACATGCTGATGTGAAACACATTGTGTACTCCCGACATCTTAGGCAGTAACGTGAGTCTGTAAGCAACCTTTCCTACACGTTCAAAGATCTCAAACGGTCCAATGAAACGCGGTGCTAGTTTTCCTCTCTTTTGTCCAAATCTGACAATTCCTTGCACCGGAGATACCTTAAGTAGCACATGATCTCCTACGCTGAACTCCAAACTTCTGCGACGTTTATCAACGTAACTCTTATGTCTACTCTGCGTTGTTCGCATCCTTCCTTTCACAATCTGCATCTTCTCATTGGTTTCCCGAACTAACTCAGGTCCAAGTATTTAATTATCTCCAACCTCTACCCAACACAAAGGTGATCGGCACGGTCTTCCATATAATGCCTCAAAGGGTGCCATTCCTATACTCGAATGGTGACTGTTATTTTACGCAAATTCTATCAGCGGTAGATGAGTCTCCCTTGAGCTCTCAAAATCAATAACACACGCTCACAGCATGTCCTCCATTACTTGGTTAACTCGTTCAGTCTGCCCATTAGTCTGTGGATGAAAGGCAGTGCTCAAGCTTAACGAAGTCCCCAAAGATGTCTGTAGACTCTTCCAAAACTCTACAGTGAATCGTGAGTCGCGGTCTAATACGACAGAGACTGGTACACCGTGCAGCCGCATGACCTACTGTATGTACATCCTGCTCAAACGTTCGACGGGGTACGACATACTATATGCTATGAAGTGCGCTGATTCGGTAAGTCAATCCACCACTACCTAAATAACGTCGTGGTTTTGCTGAGATCTCGGCAATCCTACCACGAAGTCCATAGTTATATGTTCCTACTTCCATCTGGGAATTGGTAACGGTTGTAGAAGTCCTGGAGGCTTTTGATGTTCCACCTTCACTTGCTTACACGTAAGACATTGGAACACGTGCTCAGCAACTTCTTGCTTCATTCCTTCCCACTAGCAGTTTCTCTTCAAGTCTTTGTACATCTTCGTACCTCCTGGGTGGATAGTCATACGTGACTTATGAGCTTTCTCCAATATATCCTTCCTGAGATTATTGTCATCCGGCACATAAAGTCTGCATCTACATCTGAGTGCTCCGTTCGAACCAATACTCCAATTCTCTG
Organism: Hydrangea macrophylla; assembly: GCA_033977485.1. Classification (NCBI taxonomy): domain Eukaryota; kingdom Viridiplantae; phylum Streptophyta; class Magnoliopsida; order Cornales; family Hydrangeaceae; genus Hydrangea; species Hydrangea macrophylla. The sequence continues at coordinate 108,916,471 of CM066988.1, read as the reverse complement.
TTTCCTTTACCGCGTTACTTGCGAACCATTCCTAAAGTCCTTCATTCTTCTTCTGTGCCTCCAGAATATAACTGACAAGGGTCGGTTGCACCATGAGACATCCAAAGTATTGCCCTTCACTTGGATCTGAGACCTGAATACCGAATTCAGCCAAAGTTCTCAATGCTTGCCATTCTTTGACCATAAGAGAAGCTACTACTCTTCTCCTGGGTTTTCGACTCAACGCATCGGCCACTACGTTCACCTTTCTAGGGTGGTACTATAATGTGAAATCATAATCTTTTAACAATTCCATCCAACGTCGTTGCCTCATGCTCAACTCCCTTTGAGAGAACAAGTATCTCAGACTCTTATGATTAGAAAACAGATCAAACTTCTCGCCGTAGAGGTAATGCCTCTAAATCTTGAGTGCAAAAAAATCGCGGCTAGCTTGAGATCATGCGTCGGATAATTCAACTCATGAGGTTTCAACTGCCGTGATCTATACCCGATTAACTTCCCATCTTGCATCAAAACACATCCAAGTCCTTGGTGTGATGCGTCACTATAGATGTTGAACTGTTCACCGCTCTTGGGTATCGCAAGCACTGGCGCTGCAATCTTTCCTTCAATTCTTGGAACACTCATTCATTCTTGTTGCCCCATTCAAACTTCAAATCCTTCTTCTTTAGTCTGGTAAGAAGAGCTGCTATCTTGGAGAATCCTTCCACAAATCTCCGATAGTATCCAGCTAGACCAAGAAAACTTCAGACTTCCGTCACGGTGATTGGTATATTCCAATCCAAAATTGCGTCTGTCTTTGACGAGTCTACCGCTACTCCATCTTGTGAGACAACATGTCCTAGAAACTTGACTTTATTCAGCCAGAACTCGCACTTGCTGAACTTCGCATATAATTGGTTATCTCGGAGGGTCTGTAGTGCGATCCTTACATGTTCCTCATGTTCCTCCTCAGTCTTTGAATATATTAGAATATCATCTATGAACACGATAATGAACTAGTCCAAGTAGGGCCTAAATGCTTTGTTCATTAGGTCCATAAATACCAATGGGGTGTTGGTTAATCCAAAAGACATAACCAAGAATTCATAATGCCCATACCTCGTCCAGAAAGCAGTCTTCAAAATATTCTCAGATTTAACCAATAGTTGGTGATATCCGGATCGTAAATCGATCTTCGAGAAGGTCGTCACTCCTTGCAACTAATCAAACAGATCGTCGATTCTAGGGAGTGGGTACTTGTTCTTAATTATAACCTTGTTGAGCTCCCTATAGTCGATACAAAGTCGCTAAGTTCCGTCCTTCTTCTTAACAAATAGCATCGGCGCTCCTCAAGGCGACGTGCTAGGTCAAACGAACTTGAGATCTTCTAACTCCTACACTTGTTTCTTTAGTTCTTGCATCTCCGTTGGTGCCATCCGATAAGGAGCCTTCGATTACGGTAACGTACCAGGCACTAACTCGATACAGAAGTCAATCTCACGCTTAGGTGGCAATCCAAGAATATTCTGAAACACATCCTCAAAGTCTCGGACTACAAGAATCTGTGCAACGGTGAGTTCCGAACTCAAGCTCTCGATAGCTGCTAGACAGCTAGTGAAAAAAGCATCACTAGAGGGATCGCATTGAAAATTAAAAGACTGACTTTCTGGTACCAAAAAGGTAATCATCCTAGTGGCACAATCCAACTTAGCACGATACTTCGTGAGCCAATCAAATCCTAAAATGATGTCAATTTCCTTTATTGACAGCACGATTAGATTTGCGGGAAGAATCCTATCCTCAAGGGTTAAAGTACAATCCTTGCACACTTTCCCTAACCTTACGGTTACTCTCAAAGGTGATACCGCATTCAGGGCTACATCAAGCGCCTGGGGTACTAAACCCAACAGTTTAACAATTCGATAGCAATAAATGAATTCAAAGCACCAGTATCAAATAGAACTTTAACTCGAGTGCTGAATAACGTAAGAGTACCTTCCATGTTCTACCGTTCAGCCTCATCAAAACCCATATTCTCTAGGAGGATAGCATTCATACGAGCCTGTCTAACTTGGCCCTGAGCAGCTGGTCCGTTGTATGCCCTACGGGGAGCCCTGCAGTCCTTGTTTATATGACCATGATTGACGTAGTTATAACAGCGAATGCCCGACCGGTTGTAGTTCTTGGGAGCTTGGCAATCCTTAACCGCATGCCCTGGTTCCCCACAATTGAAGCATCCACTGGTATTACCTCCAGTAGCAGCTGTGAGTCCTTGTGGGGGAGGTACTTGGTTCACAGCATAACTATTCTGGGGAAACGCAAGTTGTGGCTTCCTCTCTCCAATCCAGTTACGCTTGTTCCCTTGGAATTACATCAATGGTCTCGGTCCTTGGTTATTCCTGGCTGGTGGTTGTGGATATCGCAGGCTAACCACTCTTTTTAAAACTTTTTAGAATTCGAATTCAAATTCAAATACGAGTCGCTACTTAATTTTTTAAAAAGGAAAATTAAGAGACCATTTTAAAAGCAAACCGATCTTTTTGAAAACCAGAGATTTCTAGGTCCGGGGATTATGGAATGAGAGGGAAAGGAGCCCGGCGGACTAAAACACCCCCTCTCATCCCATCTCGTGATAGGCCTCTACTCAACATCCTTTTATTCGAATTATTAATCTAAGCATGCCCTCAATTAATATATATATACATATACATTACAAAAAAACATGTCTAAAAGGGGGTAAGATTGCTAACGATAAAACATCATTCAAAATCACATAATTCAAGTAACAAGCAAATTGACATGTAAATAGAGAACTAAGAAACTTACCAGGGATCCAGCTGCGATATTGAAACGTGTAATGAACACAAAAATAGAAAACCCTTAAAAAAAAAGAGTCTCTAACACATATATATATATATATACACACATAAAGGCAAGACCTAGTCTAAGGTATCGCACATGGAGTTGAAAATCAATGAAATCAATAGGCAAAAATAGACTAGAGAGGAGTAGAGAAATCGTACCTTAATAGCGCTACAAAATAAAGGATTACTCCACATGCTTTGAACAATATGTAACATCGATTCCTAAACAACATACTCAAAGTTCTAGCTTAAATCTAACAAGTGTAGAAGAGATTGACATATTTATGAGTTTCTTCTAATTAGTTGAGGACACAACATCTCTATAGATATACAAGTCTCAACTAGGAGCCAATGTAATGTCTATATAGAGATAGTATGGACCCAACATGATCATAAGGAATTCACAACCATGTTCAATTAAGTACAACTTATCCCAAAAGTAGGTCCTAACTACGAGTATCAACATATATTGATGAATGCATGTATATGAACAAGAATGAGCTATGAATTGCTCATTAATTTGGATCATCTAGCCTCTGGAGTTAAGCTTAATTATCTTTACCTAAGTCATGGTTTGAGTCCTAAGGCATTAGAAGACTATTTAGATTAAAGTTAACAAGATTCATCAAAACTGTGACAGAATTACAAGAATTACAGAGAGCAGATCAGATTTTCAAAACTAGAAAAATCATGCTTTCAACAGTTGGATCTTACTGATTTTTGGGTGTGTTGTGCCTATGTGAGTCTAGTTTCTAACCTAAAAAGAAAATCAAAGATCTAACTGTTCAATCTCTGGGAATTAGGCAGAAACTAGACATCACTCAGAAATTTTCAACTCTCTGTCCAGAGTTTTTGTATGATTTTCTAAAAATAGTAAAAATATCAGAATCACTTTGATCTTTTTAGGGGATCTTATTAATACATTAAAATTCTTAGAAAAATTTATTTGAAGTCAAGAAAGCTTGATTAAGGTTCTAATCTACTAAGTTTAAAATGGACTTACTGTTCTAAAATTTTGGACAGATAATGACTTACTCCCAAATCATGAGACCAAACCATTTTAAATATAGAATCTCATCAAAACAGAAAATCTAGTGATACATAAATGAGTTATGAGCATTCTCCAATTGGTCTCACTCAATTCTCATGGACCATGATTTAATTAAAAATCTTTGATCTCAGTGGGCTCATGAGTTCACTGCACCATTGTTGAATTAATGTTCATAGTCTGAATCAAACTCAACCTAGAATTCTAGAGAGAATCTAGATCAAGTACGATTGTAGTTATTCAAGAATATAATGAAATATATATTAGAAGAGACTCATGGGTTTAGCGTTGAAAGATATACCTCATAGCCCTCATGTTGAGGATCTAGCAAGAGAACTTCTAAGTCTTACTCAACCCAATGAACTTCAAATACTTAAATACTAGACCTACATCTAGCTCCTCTCTCAAACGTATGATCCTTGAGGAGTATAGACTTATTACATCCTATTCTCCTCTCAAATTAATGGTCCTTGAAGACTAAATAAAACTAAATCCACATAAACCTCTATAGAATATAGAGAGGATTCCGTGAGATTCCTAGTTGAGAAGATACAAATCATAATCTAGGACTTGGACCTATCCAAACATGTGTGGATATAACTATAATCAACCCTAATCCCCATATGAATCATAGGATCACAAGGGACTATAGGATTAAACTTAAAGGGATTCATGAGATATTGAGGATCTCACAAATCCCATAAGGGAGATAAGAACAAATAAAAAAGTGAAATAAAATAACTATTGATGATCCAAACTAAGCTTTAAAATTCACTTGATCTTGAACCCAAGGCCTATTTAGATCCAAATTAATGAAATAACACATGGAGATTCAATCACAATTTCTATATGGTGTGTGATGAAATGAGGTAAGAAGTGAGTCTTTGAAAATGTGTAAAGTTCCTAGATCTATGAATTTGTGATTGAAGTATATCCTAAATCTAGATAGGTTTAGAAGGTTACCTCTATAACCTCAGGGATTTCTTCTTGTTTGGTGAAGATTATTCTCAAGTTCTTCAAATTCCTCTTCAAATTCTTCAAACTCTTCTTAATTTCTTCAAGATTTTCTTCAAAACTTCTCTCAAATCTCTCAAAGTTTTCTTGTATATCTCTTGTCTATAGAACAAGGTGGAAGAAGATCCTTATAATGGAGGTGAAGGCCCCCTTATATAGACCAATATCATATGGTCAATTGGGTAAATTCAGGTGAAAAACCCTTGTGCAAGAATATTCCATACGTATTTGAGAAAAACAGTCTGTTACAGCGAGCGACACTCACTGAATTGTCTGCGGCACTCAGTGACTGCTGTTTCGGCACGCACTAAATACTGGTGCGGTACTCAGTAAGTGCCGCCGGCCATCCCGCGTGCCGCTTCCAATGGTTTCATCTACTTTTTGTTCATTTTTTCAAATTATATACTTAACACATACTTATATACTAATATACTTTAGTAAATTATACTAATATACTAATATATACCTATATAGTAATGTATACTTAATAGCAGCGAGGATCTTAAGCGGGTGTGAAGGAGCGGACTTTGGGATAGACCGCTTTTAGCGACAAAAATGTTGCTTTTAGAGACGAATTTTTTCGTCGCTAAAACAATAATTTTTAGCGACGAAAAATTTCATCGCTAAAAGTGACATTTTCGTCACTAAAAGTGGTCCGTCCTAAAGTCCGTCTTTTGACACCCGCTTAAGATCCGGACTGTACTTAATAGATTACCTATGTATTCATATTTTGTTTTCTTCTTCCTTTATTTTCCTTTTCAAAATTCTTTTTTCTTATTTATATTTGAAAATGATTTCCAAACTGTCTTTCTCATACGTATTCCATATCTGGGCTTTCCCGGGTATCCGATTTCTCTCTTTCCTTTTTCTGAAAACTCAACTAGAATTTGAAGAATCTTTTGAAGAACTTGAATCGTTTAGAAAATCTTCGAATTTTGCCGGTGGTTGTCGTCATCGGTCTTTAGAGGTAACCATCCCCTAAATTTGACGGTCGGTCAAAATTGGGGTGTCTATGGTTCCCAAAACGTCCTTGTTCTCAACCTTTGATATCCTCATGACCAATCGCCATTCCTACCATAGCTTTAAGAGTCTGACCCTAATGATTCAGAGTCATCCGTTGTAGTGGCAGTGAGAGGCCCTGGTGATACTGTCTATTCTTCTTCTCCGGTGTATCGATCATATGAAGAGCAAAACGGGACAATCGTTCAAACTGTACCGTATACTCTCTCACAGAAAGGTTCCCTTGCCTCAGTTCAATGAATTCCCTCTCCTTGTTATTCCTCACTATTTGAGAAAAGTAGTTCTCCAAAAATAGCCCTCTGAATATAATCCAGGGCATCCTTCCAGCTGCATCGTCTCCTATGGTTGCCTTCTCCGATTCCCACCAATCGACTGCCGTATAAGTTAACTAGAATGTCGCCAGTCGACGCTTCTCTATCTCGTTACATCCCAAGGTGTCAAAGATTGCTTCCATCTCTCGGAGCCACTGTTCCGTTTGTCACGGCTCAGTATTCCCATCAAACTTCTCTTGACGAAAATGATAAAAACGCTCCACGATTCTGTCCTCAACTAACCTCGGAGGTGCTCCATGATTATTACCATTGTTCACATAAGGATTGTTGATCCATTCCATCCTACGTACAAAGGCCTCGAATAATCCAGTCGGATCAGTAGCTTGGGGTGCTGGGGGGACATCTTCAATCTGAGCGGGACGATTTCGAGTAGGCATTTCTGTCATCGATGTAGTAAGGTTGGGTACCTATACAGACATCTCTCGGTTAGTCGTCAAAATAGTCATAGAAAGTAATTTGCAACTAAACGTAATAGTTATAACTATTATCACATTAATACCAAGTAAACTATATACGAACAATTCAAAGGAAAACGATCACTTTGAGAGTCAACCCCTTATCTCAAGGAATCTTAGGTTCGTATTCAAGACATGTTGGACAATCGGTGAACGCAACTACAAAACCTAGGCTCGGATACCAAAAATGCTGTCACGCCCCGTAGTAGCAAAAATAGAGAAAATAAATTCTTTTTGGACCCGTAGGCCATGACAGTTGAAAGTCACCACATTGTCCATAACCAAAGTTAAACCATCAGAGTAATGGATTAAACCACGCATTGGGAAATTCTAAGTTCGATATAAGAAATCGAAGTTCAATACTAAACTGTTACAAACCAACAGCGTTGTAGAAGCATAAATAAAGTATTTCGACAACATATGCCGATCATAAAGGTAACTACTACAGAAGTCTCTAAAACACAAACGTAACTAATTACGACACAACTTCCAGTCTTCAACTTACGTAGTAGGCAGCACCAGCATAGCCTCCGTCATCATAAGCTCCCTCCTTGATCGGGAACGAATAGTTCCTATTTATAGTCCTGAAGATACGCTTTGTTATCCCACTTCATTTAGTTATTAAGAGTTTTTAGTAAATATTCTATGTTTTGTAGGTTTTGGAGCTTTAACTTGAAAATGCACTAAAATTCAATGATTAGTGACTTTGGAAGACATTCTGTGCTCAAAAGGTGATTCTGGAGAAAGCTAGAAACAGTAATAGCCTTTGTAAATTGCATTTTTGATAATGAAGACTTTAAATTTGAGAAATTTTTCCAGAGATATGAAATGTATATCTTCCAGTTACTGACGCGTGGCCGTAAATGGCGAGTCAATCTGACATCCGAGCAAAAAGTTATCGTAATTCTACAAAAGTCGTGCAGAGCAGCGAAAAGTACCTCGCATGAGCGGGCCGCGCGAGTGATCTGTAGAAAAACCAAAAACGTGTATTTCGTCAAATTAAAGCGTCCAGCGAAGGTGGTTTGAGCATACGACGTCCAGGAACGTAAAAACAGCAGTGTTAGTGCGATTAGGCTTAGGAAAGCTTCCTAATCCTTCCAAAATCTATACATATGTCCTATTATAAATCAAATTGGGGGTTACACAACATTATACACATCCAATATACAACTAAAAACTACAGCCATTGAAGAGGGAGAAGCAAGGAGAAGAAGAAGAAGACCAAGGATTTCCATGGCCTCCTCCATCAACCTCTTGCCAATCTTCAATTCTATGGCAGCCTAGACCAAGATCTAGGGTTTCAATGAAACCCTAGCCAAGTAATAGGGTGTTATTTATGTTTTTTTTTTAGTTTTATTATGTATGGATGATGATTACATGTTTCGAGGATTTTGAATAATAAAATCGTACTTCAATTGATTAAATCATTGTTTTCAAAGTTTAATCTTGTCTTAGATCTATTTTGAATGTGATGTGCTCAATGATCTATATTTGCTGTGCTTGTGTGGATTTTTTACATTTAATGGTGCTTAATTGAATTGTGATATCAAGTAGCCGAATAGTTCATGCCTAGGAAAGACGGATTGTGCTGCAACCCTAGTTTAGTGTGAGATAATCTGTGCCAGCCAAAGATGAATTATGTTGGTGCTTGAATCGTAGTTATCTTCTTGACGGAGGAATTGGGCTTGTAGCTACAATTCTCCATTATCATCCAACGTAATAAGCTAATTGAATTCATAAATACCCTTATTATGAAGCTAGTGGTGGATTTGCAATCCTAGGTTCCTAAACATATTTATTAAAACAACTTTTAATCGCTTTCATAGTTTAGATTTATTTTCATTAGTTTCTTAGTTTAATTAAAATCCAAATCAAAATTCTGTTTTCTTAATTAATTAGACTTAGGTTTTAAAATTAAAGTACTTTAGTATTTCAATCTCTGCGGGTTCGACCTCTACTTCCACACTACAAATCTTTTAAAGTAGAGTATACTTTTTATCTTGATTTTGACAAGATTAATTTTTGGCGCCGTTACCGGGGATTGCACATTACTAGCTTTAGTTTTAGAATCTTAGTTTAGTTAATTCGTATATATTAGATTAGATTTTCGTTTTCTTATTTTTCGCTTTTGTTTTGAGTCACTGACGTTTCCTTTTGTTTTTTAGTTGCTCGAGTCATCAAATTCTAGCGCTTTGGACAGGAATAGCTTAGCACATCAAAGGAGCTTACGCGAATCATGAAAAAAATATATATAATATTCAAGTAAATTGCTTCCTTTGAAATAGCGCATCTACTCGTTGTTTAGTCTCATTATTCTTGTTTTAGTTGATAGTCAAGTTAAAACATTTGCTACCATGCTAAATAATCTTTCATTGTACACGTTGAAGAACTATATGACCATAGAAAATGATTTTAGGCCTTCTTTATTTACCACCGACCGAAAAAATAAAATTTCTTTAGTTCGCCCTTTGAGCCGTTACAATGCCCTTTTTCATTAATCACCATTATCCTTTTTTTCTCCAACTTGACCAACTTGGAGTTCACCACTGAGAGATTCGTCAACTTTTAGTGTTGATAAGACGATGTGTCGATTGAGAAGAAGAAGAAAGTAAGATGACGTTTGGGGTAGTTGCCTTTGTATTCAATGAATATTTGTTTCAAAAAGTAACGAAAAGAAAAGGAAAAGATTGGAAGAAAAGAAATAAAAAAAGAAAAAGGTTGAAGGAAGAAAAGAAAGAAAAGAAGATCAAAGAAAAAAAAGAAAATGAAATAAGAGAATGAAAAGATGAAAGTTGGTAGAAGAGATGATGAAAGAAATTGAATATGCTTTACAACGCCTCTAAAACTACTTAATGAATCCTTTCTATCCTTTTTCATTGCCTGAGCCACGTTACAACCTTTAAAAAGTCCTATTTGATCTGAGAAAACATGGTTTGGATATGTAAACGATGGAAGGGGGATTAAAACATGGTAATGATTGATTTTTCTTGACTGTTGGCATCATATCCATGAGACTACAGTTTTTTTGTGTATGCGTCTTTTTTCGAGTCATATGTGAGCGTGTTTCATTTTGAAAACATATTTTCTTTGCTCCCATATATTAGAGAAATTACACCTGTTTCTGAGCGTTTCATTTGAGAGTATAATTAACCTTGTGAGATTCGTTGTCAAAGCATAGTTTGATGGTTATCCGAGTTATATTCCAAGTTCATGACATGCGTGTGTTCATTTAACTGCCACAACACACACATGCAATTTTATGAGAAACTCTATTGATTTATATGATCCATGTGCTTAGAATTGCTTTTCATGATATAAGTGGATGTTTCATTATGTTTCTTCTTTCGTTTGTTATTCTATTTCACATCATTGTTTTATAATAAGGAGTATTGAATGTTATGTTTTTTATTTTTAATAAAGCTTTTTAAATATATAATGAATAAAGATGGTTGTGGGTAACTTGTTGACAAGAACCCTCACGAGACTTCACTCGTCCTACTAGGGACACCTAGGGGTTTAAAATGCTTGTTGCATGTGCTAAATGCAATCGTGTTGCCTGCGATAGTGAGTTAGGATATTTTAATTGTACTTCAGTTTAATTTTCATATTTTTCTTTGCTCGAGGACTAGCAAAGTATAGGTTTGGGGGTGTGATCGGGAACGAATAGTTCTTGTTTATAGTCCTGAAGATACGCTTTGTTAGCCCACTTCATTTAGTTATTAAGTGTTTTTAATAAATTTTCTATGTTTTGTAGGTTTTGGAGCTTTAACTTGAAAATGCACTAAAATTCAATGATTAGTGGCTTTGGAAGACATTCGGTGCTCAAAAGGTGATTCCGGAGAAAGCTAGAGACAGTAGTAGCCTCTGTAAATTGCATTTTTGACAATGAAGACTTTGGATTTGAGAAATTTCTTTAGAGATATGAAATGTAGATATTCGAGTTACAAACGTGTGGCCGTAAACGGCGAGTCAATCTGAGGTCTGAGCAAAAAGTTATCGCAATTCTACAAAATTCGCGCAGAGTAGCGAAAAGTACCTCGCGCGAGCGATCTGTGGAAAAACCAAAAATGCGTATTTCGTCAAATTAAAGCGTCCAGCGAAGGTGGTTTGTGCATACGACGTCTAGGAACGTAAAAACAACAGTTTTAGTGCAATTAGGCTTAGGAAACTTCCTAATCCTTCCAAAATCTCTATATATCCTATTCTAAATCAAATTGGGGGTTACACAGCATTATACACATCTAATATACAACTAAAAACTACAGCCATTGAAGATGGAGAAGCAAGGAGAAGAAGAAGAAGACCAAGGATTTCCATAGCCTCCTCCATCAACCTCTTGCCAATCTTCACTTTTATGGCAGCCTAGACCAAGATCTAGGGTTTCAATGAAACCCAAGTCAAGTAATAGGGTGTTATTTATGTTTTTCTTTTAGTTTTATTATGTATGGATGATAATTACATGTTTCGAGGATTTTGAATAATAAAATCGTACTTCAATTGATTAAATCATTGCTTTCAAAGTTTAATCTTTTCTTAGATCTATTTTGAATGTGATGTGCTCAATGATCTATATTTGTTGTTCTTGTGTGGAATATTTACATGTAATGGTGCTTAATTGAATTGTGATATCAAGTAGCCGAATAATTCATGCTAAGGAAAGACGGGTTGTGCCGCAACCCTAGTATAGTGTGAGATAATCTGTGCCAGCCAAAGATGAAATATGTTGGTGCTTGAATCGTAGTTATCTTCTTGACGGAGGAATTGGGCTTGTAGCTACAATTCCCCATTATCATCCAACGTAATAAGCTAATTGAATTTATATATACCCTTATTATGAAGCTAGTGGTGGATTTGCAATCATAGGTTCCATAAACATATTTATTAAAACAACTTTTAATCGCTTTCATAGTTTAGATTTATTTTCATTAGTTTCTTAGTTTAATTAAAATCCAAATCAAAATTCTGTTTTCTTAATTAATTAGACTTAGGTTTTAAAATTAAAGTACTTTAGTATTTCAATCTCTGCGGGTTCGACCTCTACTTCCACACTACAAATCTTTTAAAGTAGAGTATACTTTTTATCTTGATTTTGACAAGATCACTCCTCATAGTCCCTGTCCATGTATGCCTCACCTACATACTCATAACCCTGGCCAGCTGGACGTAGAATATCCAGCGGCATAAACGCTGTCAACTACGAAAGCCAAGTGAAAGCAAATACTAACAAAGTATCTATAGATTTGCAGCATATAGAACAACAATAACAACAGTAAAAGGATCAATCTCATCGTTCGCGTGCATGTATGCACCAACTCAATATATCTCAACGGACATCATCCCAATCCAAACTCATCATAACATAGACTCGTAGGTCCACATTAATTAGACACGTAGTCCCATACCTAAGGTCTATTAAATCCCGGCACACAGTCCTAACGTTCCGGTCAACCCGTCCTCATATTACACGGCACGCAACTCCTCTATACCACAACACTCAGCAATACTACCATCGCACACAGCTACACCATCGCACACAATTGTACTATCGCACACAGTTGGACGATCGCACACAGCTATACCATACCACAGTACTTAGCAATCCTACAGCACTCAACTATATCACCGCACACAGCTATATCAACGCACACAGCTATATTACCCTATAGTACCCAATAATATACCACCCCACACAGCTCCTTAATGCTATTACGGCCCATAGCCCCGATATAATAGTCTTGACACGAAGTCCCACATCACATACCCTACTATACCCGACACGTAGTCCAACTCTATCATACATCAATCTAAAACGTAGTCCAACTCTATCATACATCAACCTGACACGTAGTCCGGATCCTATCCTAACACCTTAGGATCTCACACTCGACATCATACGATCTTAGAGACCGCATTCATACGCACCAACATAAATAGTATTGACCTCTGCGGTCGATAGACCCACTACTATGCACATCGGCTTATCAATTCGCTTATCAACAGTATATCATCATTATACAATCGGTTCCCTTGTTCAACGCATTAAGTCCATTAATCCACGGGTATAATATTCCAATACAGCTTTCCAACATCAACGTATGATAATAAACAGGTTAACAGTTCATCAGATATAATTAAGCTAAACATTAAACAAACTGTCAAGTTCGGTCGCTTGAGGTTACTTCAATCGCTTGAGGTAAAGCAAGGTACAATCGATCGAAGACATTTCGATCTCTTCAAGAAAACAGTGTTCGATCGATTGACCAAAGTTCGATCACTCGAGAGCAGCCTGTATTCGATCGCTCGAAAGCTATTCGATCGATTGAACGCAGTATTATCTCAAACTAAACTTGGGCCATTCATGCACGTTCAGGGTCCGTTCAAACTTGCCGAAACATGTATAAACATACCAATCTACGCTACTAAGTGCGTATAGGCACTCACCGTTAACATCGACGATGCCAGCGAGCTCGGGGTGGCCGTGGGTTCCTCGGGGTGGTCCTCTCTCCCCTCTCCTTATCTATCTATCTATCTCTTCTCTTCTCTGTCTCATTCTCTTTCTCTTCTCCGTTTCCTCTTGTTGGATGAGAGTGTGTCTGAGAGAGTGTTTGTGTATATATATATATAATCGGGTGTGTGTGTATATAATCTATATATATAACTCTCTCTCTCTAACTCTCTAAAGGTTTAGCAACCCAAAAACGTGTGTGAGTGATACATATATATATATATATAGGGGGAAGGTGCAGGTGGTAGAACACATATACTGAAAATCCTGAGTTCAATCGATTGAAGTGAGTTCGATCAATTGAGAACAGGTCGGTCAGTGTTCGATCGATCGAAAGTTGTTCAATCACTTGAGAAAGGGAACACGTCATAGTTTCAGGTCGGTAGAGGTTCAATTGCTCGAAGTAGGTTTGATCGATTAAGAAATGAAACTCTCGATCGCTCGAAGCTTGCTCGATCGCTCAAAACTGAAATTACAAGAAAAGTAAAGACACGCACACTAAATCTTATTTAAAATCAAAAGTAATAAAAGCACAATGAAAATACAAGGAAAATACAATGTATTACATGTTGTGCTATAACTTTAAGTCCGACAACACAATAATATAGCTTATGATTTCAATGGCCAATAGTTGTAATTCATGATTTTAAGTTGGTGCAAATTATTATATGCAGCTCATTCTTTTGAATATTTTATACTAAGTTTTACCATGAAAAAATGTTAATATGTTCAAACCAATTAAATCACTATTTACATATGTTAATAGATATGCAACTTCCTCTAAAAAAAAGAAGAGATAAGCAGCATCGTATTTTTCTATGTTTCTATTATATCACTTTTTTTCAACTATATATAATTTAATATGATTTTGTTAAATACACATCTTGTGCATTTGCATGGGTATATACCTTGTGTATATATGAATCCTAGATGAACAATATGTGTATATATGCATAATTTGTGTTTTTATTTGACTTCATACTTCCGCTTAAGTGGGAACAAGTATTGTATTTATAACTTTTGGTTTTTAAATTGAATGAAATAGAAAGAGCAAGTTACTTACATTAATGAGATAAAAGGATTCTCTCAGTCGACAGACTAAATATGCAAGTATTTTTTTCTATGCTTTTTTATTTAATGGTTGGAGTATATCATTCTGTTTAATAATTTTGAAAATAAGATAATATGATTCCCAAATTTTCATTGCAAATATGTTTTACAACACATGTGGCAGTGAGATCATTCACTTTGACTTCTTAATTTTCGTGGAAGTCTTCTAAAAAAAAATTCATTACAAGTTATTTTTGGTGATCCTATTGCCACATGTGTTTGCAAAGAAATTTGGGATGAAAATTTGAGAAGTATAGTATTACTCTTTTTAAAAAATATGTTGGAATTTTAGACGATGCTAATCCTATGGTAGTTGAAATTTGATAATCAAATTTCGATATCTTGGTTATTGCATTTTGTTAGTGCTTGCCAAATCTGTTTTGCTATGCAATATATACTGTAGATGTGTCATCCAATAAACCGCTCACTCAACCAAGTAAGGGCATATACAATTTTTTTTTTCTTTGCAAAACTTCGTCATACTAAAATTTTAATTTGAGCAATAAACTGATGGAACATGTAAACTAAAATATTCTAAAAAAAAAAAGAATATTAGATTAAGTTTCTAAAATGAACGTGTAAAATCTATATTATATTGGAGGATTGTGTGACTAGGACACACAAAAAAGAGTAATGCTAGAGTCACAAAAGTATGTGGCATCCCTTATGGCAGAGTTAGTGTGGTGGATCCTATGGCCACATGGGTGCCACAGGGGATGCCACTGTTTGTGACTCTTTTGTGACTCTAGCATTATTCCACAAAAAATAAGACTAAGATTAACTTTTTATCGACTAGGATGGTTAGGGCAAAAAAGATTGGTTAGGGATTGAAAGCCTCTCATTCCCCTCCCTCTCTCTCCCCAACCGCCTATAATCCCAACCTTCCCCGTCTCTCTCTCTCTCTCTCTCTCTCTCTGTAATACCCCGTATTTTAATAAATATTTAATGCAGAGAGATTCTATATACTTCATTTGACCATTCAAGAAATTTCATCTTCGATCGATCGAAGCTAGTTCGAGCGATCGAGTCCCTTCAGTTCAAGCGATCGAACCCTTTTCGAGCGATCGAAACCCTACCGACATAAATTTAATACGTGGTCCCCACTTCAATCGATCAAACCTTTTTTTCAATCGATCTAACTGACCGATCTGAGTTCGATCGATCGAGAATGTAATTATCAGAATTCCAGTTTCTGCGCAAATGCTGCCACCTGCACCCCATCCTCTCCTATATATACACTGCATTCGTGTGTGTGGTGGGTTTGCTGAACTCTTGTGAGAAGAGAGAGTTGAGAGTGTGTGCTTGTGTGTTGGTATACATATATATACACATACCTCCATATATCTATATATATATACACACACATATCTATATATATATACACTCAGCAGAGGAGAAGAAGAAGAACAGAATAAGAAGAAGAAGGAAAACAAGAGAGAGAAGGAGACGGAGAAAGAGAGAGACAGAGACAAGCAAGAGAGAGAGGCCGCCATTAAAGCTTCGAAGATAAAGCTTACCCAAACGCGCCCTTAACGACTTGTGGTGAGTTCCAAACTCACTCGGTATCTTAGTCATAATGTTTTACATATTCTGGACATATTAATTATAACCCAAACACCCCTAGCACATTCTGCACGTTCACTGGCAGAATCTGTGGAAGACGAAGTTCGACCGATCGAACTGAGTTCAATCGATCGAACATCAGAGCCCCAATCGATCGAACTGAGTTCAATCAATCGAACCTCCTTGAGTTCAATCGATCGAGAATACTTCAATCGATCGAGACTACCTTCACTTCGATCGATCGAGATGACTTCAATCGATCGAACAGTACTTTCTTCGAGCGATCGAGATGACCTCAATCGATCGAACCTAGCAGAACATGAATGTATTCCTTTCAGTTTATAATTCATAATGCGTAGTTGTTTAATTGCTGTTCCATATTCCTATTATGCGATACTATGGATTACGGAGGTAATGGGATACGATAACGAGATTGAGATAACATGGTGAGTAACATAGTCGGGTTCGAAACGCTAGTAATAGTACGACGCGATAACGAGTAAGTTTGAATGATAATATTGGGTAGTATTGGATAAGTGAGAAATGAGTCAGTAAGAGGATTGTATGTTCAAAGTTGTGTGTGTCGAGCTGATGATTCGCTCAGGTTAAATCCGATAAGTGTATGTCAAGGATTTGATCAGGATCGTGAGAATTATGGGTGTACAGTACTCGCAAGCGTTCTTAAAAGCGGTGAACAGTAAGAGTTCTTAAAAGCGGTGAACAAGAGTAATTGTGGCACACCCATGATTTATATTTACCATAGCTGTGTATGTATCGTACTCGCAAGCGTTCTTAAAAGCGGTGAACAGTAAGAGTTCTTAAAAGCGGTGAACAAGAGTATGGGTATATCCATAGACCAGTCGTTATATGAGAACAATGTATGGGTGCTCGCAAGAGTTCTTAAAAGCGGTATAGCGGTGAACAAGAGCACTGGTATGTTGTGCTGATATAATAAGTTCGAGATAGTCAGTTGAGTATTGTGAAATCAGTCTTAGAATGGGAGTTGATAATAATCGATTAATGATATGTCTGAATAAACGAGTGAGGAATATATATATTTAGTATCACTGTCATATATCATTCATAATGGTAAGTATGTCATTTCTATGAGACTGTGTTAGTTAGTGCTCACTCAGCTTTCAACAAGCTGATGGCCTTTATTGCCTGGACATTCCCCGTCCAGACTATCCTGTCCTTTACAATGCAGATGATGGAACTCATGGCGATAACGATTACCCTGAAGGGAGTTACGTAGAGAATGGCCCCACTGATGCCAGTTATGCTGACGCCTATCCGTACGCTAGCTGAAGACCTGAAGATAGATAGTAGTTATATTACTACTTTCCCTTTTACTGTTGTACTTTGTAGTTAACGGGTACTTGGGCATATGTTGTCTCCAGACCTGTTGTGATCCTGTGGACCGTACTCTGATGTTTGTAATATATAGAACCGTGTTTATATTTCAGTTGTTTTACTGTTCCTGTTTGGACTAGTACTGTGTGGTGTGGATTATCAGTGACTTTCACTTGTCATTCCCTATGGACCCATAAAGGAAATTTATTTTTCTCTATTTATGCTACTCCGGGGCGTGACAGGGTTTTTGGTATCAGAGCACCTGGTTATATTACGGTTAGGTTCTGATATTGTCGTTCACTGATGGATTCCACACCATCTGGTTCTAGTATTTAAGATTTTCTTGAGATGAGATATGAGTATAAGATAAGTTCGTCTTTCTGACGATAGATAGTTTTCCTTTGCAGGATAGCATAGATCCAGAGTTCCATCAGTTTGTTACCGATGCTTATGGAGGACACGTGATCCATGGGGATACCGTGGAGCCAGCTGACCCAGAGTTTTATCGTGAGCGTGTGTGCCAGATAGCTAGTAGACATTTGGAGGAGGACATATGGAGAGCACTTTATGTGACAGAGAGGACTCACCCGACGCAGATGCGTATGGATGCTTACCATACTGCGAGGATTGGTAGAGACATTTGCCAGGAGATACTACGGTTAGTTCAGAGTAAGCCCGAGATGGATGAGATTGAGTTGAGAGCTATTATAGCCGGTCCACCAGAGCCTGTAGTTGCACCAGCGCCAGCAACACCACCACCATCGCCGGTACCCGATGTACCAGTTCCAGAGCCTGAGCTGATTCAGGAGGATGAGGACCTGGAGCCTGAGGATGAGCATGCCGATGAGGACATAGACGGAGATGGAGAGGAGGAGCCGATAGATGACGAGGACCCAGTAGAGGATGAGCATGCAGATAATGCAGATGATGATGAGCCTGAGGATGACCCCGAGGAGCCAGAGTTTGAGCCAGAGGATCCAGTACCCGACCCAGAGGCTGTTGAGGCAGACATAGTAGTAGATGAAGATGCGCCCGATGAGGAGGTAGTTATGCCAGAGGCACTAGTTGTGCTTCAGATACCAGCTGGACCCATTATGCATATCGCAGCTATGGCCGATATGGCAGTAGGATGGATAGCTCAGATGGTCGCACAACCAGCAGATTTTGTTATGGGAGAGGCAGCCATAGCGGGAGCTCTTGATATAGCTGATGGATTCACCGCAGTAGCAGTCGATGTCGCCAACCAGGCGATAGCAGACGGTATAGAGGATGATGATGCAGAGATAGTAGAGGATTGGGATATAGGAGTTGTAGTCGGAGATCTTGTTGCACCAGTTGAGGATGACCCACTCGAGGAGATGGAGATTGATTCAGAGGACGAGGCACCACCAGCAGGATCAGACGCTGACGACTTTTGAGTCAGGACCTGCAGGGCTTAGTTTTTGTTAGTTTTATCAGGACATGTTGTCCACTAGATTTTTGGGAGCTTGAGAGATAGCTATTTGACCATAGCTTTGTATAGACAGTAGTAGTTGACCTTAGTACTGTTTTAGCCTTGTCCCACGTGGTACATGGTATAGTTACTGTGTACTCCATGGTACATCTTTTGATATCTATATATATGAGCAGTACTTTTGATATTGATTGTTGGTTGTTTGATGTGTTGCTTTGTAGAACTGTTAGTTCTTGTTGCTTTTCGTTCTATCTTGGTTTCGTTTCTACGAGAAGACTTTCAGCTGATCAATATGTCTCTTGTAGGCAATACTCGTTATCATCATGGTAGGACCCTTGAGAAATCACCAAGCGCGTAATGGAGCACCTATTCCGGAAGGGATGGATCCGACGGGAATTTTTGAAGCTTTCATGCAGAGGATGGAGCATGTGGGGGATACTTATAATCACTCCACCCACCAGAGACCTTTTGCACCCCCGCCACCAAGACAGACTGGAGATAAGTTGTTAGCAAATTTTCGTGGGTTACGTCTAGAGAAGTTCGATGGACTAACAGAACCATGGAAAGCGGAACAATGGATAAGAGAAATGGAGTTGATATTTGAAGCATTGGAATGCAGCGAACAAGAGAAGCGTCGCCTTGCTACTTTTCAGCTCACTTATGCCGCCGCAGATTGGTGGGAAGCCGAGCGAGCCACTATTGGGACCGATGCTGCTAAAGCTATGCCATGGGAAACATTCAAAAGACGATTTTTGGAGAAGTATTTCCCAGAGGATGAGAGAGATCAACAGGAAAGGAACTTTCTCAATTTGGTACAAGGGGATGGAATGTCAGGGAATATACAACACAGTTTGAGCGTCTATCCAGATTTGCTCAGCATATGATAGACACGCCACAGAAGAAGGTGAAGAGATTTCACCAAGGATTGAATCCCCATCTCAGACATATGATGGTTGGTCATCTGAATCAATCATTTGAAGAGATTGTCAGATTTGCAGCAGGGTTGGAAAAGGATGCTTATCCAGCACAACAACCACAGATGAATCGACCTCAGTCATCTAGAAGTTTTCAACAGAGGAATTTCCATAACTTGCCACCAAGGAATACTCAAGGTTGGAGACCTTAGAGTAATTTCCAAGGGAATAAGAGAACCTGGGAAGGAACCAGAAAGCCACAACAGGGCTATACTCGACCCCAACAATATCGCCAGCAAGGATCACAGCCGCAGGCACTACTGACAGCACCGCCAAGCAATAGCGGAGGATGTTTTAATTGCGGAAAGCCAGGGCACGTTGCCAGATTCTGTACAGCCCCTAGAGTTAATCGCAGAATGGATATTGTCTGTCGGAATTGCAACAAGCCAGGGCACTTGAGCAAGGATTATCGTGCACCACAAGGAGGATATTATGGAGCATCAATTCAAGGGATACAAGGACCTCCAGATCAGACAAGGATAAATGCTATCATTCCAGGAGAAGCAGGCTTTAACGCTGATGAGCAGCAACATTTAGAAGGTACGCTTGTACTCTTTCATAGTCCAGTTAAAGCTTTATTTGATACTGGAGCCGCACGTTCATTTATTGCTGTTAAGATTGTGCGTCAATTGGGTTTAGAACCCCTGACACTTGAGTCAACACTGAATGCTGTGTCACCTTTGGGAGTGACAGTTAAGTTGAGTAAAGTGTGTAAAGATTGCCCATTGACTTTGGGAGATAGGAATCTTCCAGCAGACTTGGTAGTTCTGTCAATGTCCGAGTTCGACATTATCCTAGGAATGGATTGGTTGACTAAGTATAGTGCTAATTTGGATTGTGTGGACCACTGCGAATGAGGAGGTCCTGACGCTCTCCCTCGATAGTGTCCCGGGACGGATCCCAAGGAGCACACTTCAGGGAAAACTAGGACTTCCTCACGCGATCCTAGAGACAAAGAGTCGCCACCTAATTTTTATCGGGAATTAGGAAACCCAAGTTTGACTCGCCCAAAATTGAATAAGGTTACTCGCCCTTCATTACCAGAAACAAGGTTCGGGGGTCTTGGTACGAGAGGGGAAGGAGCCCAAGCAGGACTAAAGCACCCCCTCCTCGCCCTACCGAATGGTAGGCCTTAATTCAAATATCCTTGTTATTAATTCATAATAGATGTTGTTTCCTCAAACATACTAGATAGATATATACATGGCAAAAAGAAACATCTAATGAAAATCATTTCAAGAGACTAAATCAAGTAGAAAGCGGATGCTCATGCAATACAAGGGAGAAGTATACTCACAGTGGCTAGTCCCGCCCGGGACCGATGCAAATAAAGTAAACATGTCATGATATGCAAAGGGAACGAGAAGACTTACATTGGTTGACTCAAGCGGAGTCGCGAAAGCAAAAAGAATGGAAACGTGCAATGCAATCATGCAACAATCCTAGATAAGATGTCTCTAACAAATAATCATATAAACGGAGACTATCCTAAAGGAATTGTGTCGTTGAAATCAAAGTTGTAAACCTAGAAAAATTCTAAGAGAAAGGATAGAGATAGTACACGATACATGGGCACTAAGCCACATGTAGACGAGGCAAACGACAAATCAAAGTCCGGGTCCGAGGCACTTAATTCTCTGCACTAATACACCAAAGAATACCCAAGCATTGCAAAAATACAAGCAAACAAATGATATGCATGATAAACAAAGAAAACATGTCATCAATCAAATTTCCAGATTCAGCAACCTCTAATGAATCCTATCAAAAGTGGTCTTAAACATGAGCTGGATAAAAACCCTTTTACAGAAAGTTAGATACATGTCTTAGGGAACTTCTCCAAAAAGTGGGACCTCAATATCAATTTTATTGTTTGAGAAATAAATGTTTTGGGAATAGTGGATCAGGACTGTCCACTGTTCTTGTAAAAATCATAATTAAATCTACAAAAATCATATGAAGCTCTATTTGGTGTCAAAAGAAAGCTATTTCATTGTAGTATATGATAAAAATAAACCCATGGACATTCTGTAATCACAAGGTTTCTGAAAAAGTGTTTTAAACAGACTCTGTTATTCTGGAAATTTGGTATCATTTGACAAATGAATGCAAAACATAATAGAAGTATAATAGAAGTTCATGAATCATGTTAACCAAGTTGATTTAAGCTTTTGATCTCTTATCCATTTATCCTAGGTGATTTCTAAACCAAGTTTTATTCATCAATTGTTGTTGAGTGATCAAGGTATGACCATTTTGTATACATAATCATATTTGTAATTAAACTTAGAAAATTCCAGAATAGTTGTATCAACTTTAAACGCTTAGAAAACGATCCTAACTCGATCGTATGCTCACGATTTTACATCGGCATATAGATATATGAGTTAGGAATCATCCCCAAAAAGCGGAACGTCGATAACTATTATAGATTTTCTGAAATTCAAGCGCAAAGAGACGATGTTCAAATCTGTCAACCGATTTCTCAACAATTTCTAAAAATAGTATATGAATCCTAAAAGCTCTCAAAACGGACCGGATGAAAGCTAATTCATCAAAGTTTACCCAGAAAATTTGAAATCCATCAAACTATGGGTTTTGATGGACCAAATCTAATGGACAAAACCAATCTGCTTTGCTGAATTTTTATCTAGTTCATTTTAAAGTGTGAGGAAAACATTTTAGTGATAGTTGAAGCTTATTAGAGAGATCAAACTCATAGATCAACTTAATTATCATGATTCCCAATCAATTTAGCCCTCAAGTTCTATGAAGAACTTTTAGATCAAGGATCAAAGGGACTTATAAATATCATGTTGGAGATGAAATTCAATAGGAATCCTAGGTAATAGGAATAATCAAGAGATAGGTATGAACATAGAAATCATCCTTCTCATAGACCATATTTCCAAACCATCATGGAATTCAAAATAGATATATGTATATATATATAATCATGTATGCATGAATCTAAACTAAAATTGAAGAATGAAACCAAAATTGAAAATCAAAGTGAAAAACAATCTCTAATTGTAAATTATCAATAAAAATCAAAGAGATTTGGATCTAACTATGTGAGTGTGTGAAGAACATGAGAGGAAGAAGATGAGTGTTCTAATAAGTAGAAATAGAACTAAGTTAGATCCAAATCTTATAGATCTATATATACAAAGTAGGAATTAGAGATGAACTATAGTGTTTACCTCTTGGAGGATTCTCAATTACAAGACCAAAATTGATTTGAAGATCTTCTTCTTCAAGTGTTATTCAAGTGTTCTTCAAGCACTCATCCATGGAAGTTGAGGGAGGCAATTGATGTTCAAATTGTGGTCTAATTAGCCTAAGTTAATCTAAATTCAATTCATAATTTTCTCTCTCTAGAATTCACCTAAATTGAAAGTATATTCAAAGTATACTTATCTCTCTTGTATGTGCTTCTATGTGTGTTTGTATCTCCAAGTATATTCAAGTGTATCTCTTCCAAGTGTCTAGTGTGTTAAGATGTGCTCTCATATGAGATGTATGAGATCTTATATAGAGTTTTGAAGACTTAGCTCTTAAGTTTCAGGGTTAAAACAGGATTTTTAGAGCTTAAAAGAGGGTTAAAATGGCCATTTCGGAGCCTAAACGCAATTTCCAGGCAATTTCCTCGCAGTGGGAAGCTTCTAGAAGGGTCTGGAACTCAAAAAGCTCCGTGGAGGACACAAATGGAAGTGGCGGTTATGGTGGGACCCGCCACCCCTATACCCAAAACCGCCATTTACTATTTGGGTCCCTCTGGTCACCCACAAGCTCTGTTTCAAAAATCACGTGCACTGCTTTTCCAGATTTTTGTAAAAATGCTTTTTGGTGTCCGAAATCGTCCGTTTACGTACCGTTGGAAAGCTGTCAGGTTGAATTTCAGTATAAAAATATTTCCAGAGGTTTTATAATGAGAATTGAAGTCCAATTGAAGTCCGGAAGTCCTCCGGAACTTTCGTCGTCTTTTTGAAATCAAATGACGTCTTTTCCAAAATTGCTTTCAAATGTGCGTCGATTTCGAACTTTTCTTTAAAATTGAATCTCTGGATACCTAGAATACTGCGTTTAGAACACTTAATGTTCATATAACCCTGAGAGAATATGAATTCTGAGAGATGATTTTGACAAAACCGGGATTTATCCATGGAAAAGGGCTTTTCTGAGCTTGAAGTCACTTTCCGAAGTCCGATCTTCTGATTGTGTGGAATCCAGTACCTTCCACGGGGTACTTTTCATCATCGAATCCTCCAAGACGTTGTCCACCCTAAATCCTATCAGTGTGGTCAAAATTGGGTGTCTACAGTTTGCCCCTCTTTGGCAGAGCTTGTTGTGAACAACGTGAACTGCAAGTGAGTGCCAAAGCCTTGAAGGCACCCAAATAACCATACTGAGAGGTTTTAGGAAAAACAAAAAATTCGCAAAATCAAGAAATTCAAAATCAGAGAAAATCAAGAAATTACGAATGCAAGAATGCAATGCAATGCTGGGTAGAGGCGGCTAATTTGAAGCTGATGCTGGTCGTGCTCCGCTGGAGCTGCCTACGTATCCTTTCCAGGAATCAGACCAGGGCGTAGTTCAAGCGCGCGGGAAAACGGAAAACAAACAACAACAATGCGGATGAAATGCTCCTATCCTAGGATGCTGGTGCAGTATGAAAACGTGAATGTGCAAGTGCTGGAGGAATCATCCTCAAGGGTTCCCTGGATGCAAAATCTAATGCAAGGGATGTAATGACTCTCTCTCACAGTCGAATATGCTAAAGGTATCTTGGATGATTCTCGAGGTTTTTGTCAAAGTTATTCTTCTGATCTTAAGGCTCGTAGGCGTCATCTGTATCCTGGACGACTCTTGAAATAGCGAAGTATCTTGGATGAATTCTGAGTCATGTCAAACAACTGGACGATTGCTGGTGTAGAGTCCTTCTGCTGGGGACGATTACTGATGTAGAGTCCTTCTGCTGGGGACGATTGTTGATGTAGAGTCCTTCTGCTGGAGACGATTGCTGAAATAGGTCCTTCTTCTGTGGACGATTGCTGATGTAGAGTCCTTCTGCTGGGGACGATTGCTGATGTAGAGTCCTTTTGCTGGGGACGATTGCTGGTGTAGAGTCCTTCTGCTGGGGACGATTGCTGATGTAGAGTCCTTCTGCCGGGGACGATTGCTGAAACAGGTCCTTCTTCCGTGGACGATTGCTGATGTAGAGTCCTTTTGCTGGGGACGATTGCTGATGTAGAGTCCTTCTGCTGGGGACGATTGCTGATGTAGAGTCCTTTTGCTGGGGACGATTGCTGATGTAGAGTCCTTTTGCTGGGGACAAATCTTCTGAAACAGGTCTCTCTGCCGGAGACAAATCTTCTGCTCTTCTGAAACAGGTCCTTCTTCTAGACAAATCTTCTGTAACAGGTCTGGAAACAAGTCTTCTGAAACAGGTCTCTCTGCCGGAGACAAATCTTCTGTTCTTCTGAAACAGGCCCTTTTTCCGAGGACAAATCTTCTGTGGCAGGTCTAGAAACAAATCTTCTGAAACAGGTCTCTCTGCCGGAGACAAATCCTCTGTTCTTCTGAAACAGGCCCTTCTTCTGGGGACAAATCTTCTGTGGCAGGTCTAGAAACAAATCTTCTGAAACAGGTCTCTCTGCCGGAGACAAATCCTCTGTTCTTCTGAAACAGGCCCTTCTTCTGAGGACAAACCTTCTGTTCTGATGCACGGATTCTGAGAGATACACAAATTCTGAGAGATGACCCTTCTTCTGAGAGCAACCCACGGATACACGATTCTGATTTTGAGAGAAACCCTACATTCTGGAGGCAACCCTGATATGCGATGCTGAGAAATACATGATTCTGAGAGAAACCCTACATTCTGGAGGCAACCCTGGATACACGATTCTGATTCTGAGAGAAACCCTACATTCTGGAGGCAACCCACGATTCTGAGAGAAACCCTACATTCTGAGAGCAACCCACGGATACACGATTCTTGGCATAAACCTTGTATTCTGGAGGCGACCCACGATTCTGATTCAGAGAGAAACCCTACATTCTGGAGGCAACCCACGATTCTGAGAGAAACCCTACATTCTGGAGGCAACCCTGGATACATGATGCTTGGTATAAACCTTGTATTCTGGAGGCGATTTTGATGCTCAAATTCTGAGAGATACCCTTTATCTGGAGGCAACCCGTGGATACATGATGCTTGCGAGAAACTTAATTCTGAAAGTTCTCTACTGGGGAGATCCTATGATTCTGAGAGATGCACGAATTCTGTATACCTTGACAATATCTGGAAATTCTCTGCTTGAGGAGATATCTGAGGTTTCCGGGACGCGAGCACATATTCTGGAGGCCCTGCTGATTCTTTCTGAGACTCATATTGGTGCTTCGACCAACGCAATCATTCTTGCAACACGTCAGGCTTACTCTAACCCTTTCTGAACATCTCGCATTCTGACCCATCTTCTGAAAGTCCTTTCTGGATGTAATTCTCAAGCGACAGTAGACTCAAATGTCCATTTTCTAAGACAACTCATAATCAATCCCAAAACGACGGGAGTTTGCCGTTTCTCGGCCACTTTCAGGCTGCGGTGCCTTTGATTCTTCTCATCTGGGGGACTTTTTTCAATTCTTGAATGGATTTTTACCAAGATTCAAATCTCCAGAGGTCCTCTAGACCAATTCCAACAAGTTTTAAGCACTCTCAAGGCTTATATATCAAAAATGGACCAATCCGGGATCAAATCAAGAGTTCCGGGGGTCAAAACGCGAATATAGAGCAAAATGGGGAAATGGCAGGAAGTGAATAGTAAATGGCGGTTCCCCACACCCCCTTGGGAACCGCCAGCCGCAACTTTGGGGTTTTAAACCCATTTTCTTCTTTGTTCTTCATTCATTTCTTCTTCAATGCATCACCTCTACCTTCTAAGGTGCTCAAATCTTGCAATTTCTTGATGTTTTGAGTGATTTCTTGCATTAAAACCTCCAAAAACTTTGTTGATTTCATCAACTCCTCCCTATTCTAGGGGATTCAAGTACCAAGGTTTTTACTATTCATCATCTTCAACCTCTTATCTTCAAGCTTCAAGCATCAACAACCATGAGTTCCCATGGACAAGGTGAAAGTTCTAGAACACGTAGAAGCCAATTTCAAGCTAGTGGAGCTTCATCAACTCAAACCATGGAGTATGCAACCATGAAAAATCCACTAAATCATATCTCTAGGAGGGCCTTTCGTCAAGAGGTAACCCATTCTTTAATTACTCCTTTGTTTCACATCTTCATACGTGTCTCTTTATTCTTGCGATTCCTTAGAAATCATCCTTTTTCTTTTTAGAATGTGGTTGGTCATCTTAGAGGTCATGGTAGCCATGGAAAATGCCTTGAATGGTTTAATGAATTGTCGGAGTCGCGTCCCCAAGTAGTAGCCAATATCAAGCAAGCGGGCTTTGGGTCGTTTGTAACCTTATTGGAGAGATCGACTAATGATTTGGCCATGATTCAAGCTCTTGCTGAAAGGTGGTGGGATTCCACAAATACTTTTCACATGCCTTTTGGGGAGATAACCATGACCCCTCTTGATTTTGCAATGATAACCGGCATCTCATTTGGCGGGCATCGTCTTGCCTTTGCAAAGAACATCCATAGACATCCTACTATCATTGAGCGTCTCCTAGGCATCATCCCATCCCAGAGAGATCTTCACGGATCGAGCGTAGGCATCACATGGTTCATCAACAACTTCAGGCCTTCTGAAAGAGCGGCTCAATTTACCGATATGCAGCTTACCCGTGCTTTCATCTTGTATTTGCTTGGTTGCTCTCTTCTTTCTACTCGAGCTGAGCGGATTACATTGAATATGCTTGATAGTCTTCGAAATCTTGAGGAGATTGCAGATTTTGATTGGGGCTCTGCTGGTTTAGCCATTCTGTATAGTCATATGGGGGAGCATTCTCGAGGCAAATCCCCTGGATTCGGCGGATTCTGGAGAGCTTGGGAGGTACTGAAAATATTTTCATTTCCAGTTTTTATCATTTGATGTTCTGCTGTTTTGACCACCGCTTTATTTTCTCTTGTAGGTGTGGGCCTTTGAGTATTTCTCCATGACGGCTCCATCATTCTGGGAGGAAGAAATTCATATTTTTCCACGGGCGCTGAAGTGGCGTCGCCAAGCCGTAGGTACCAAGAATGATGCTCATAATGTTATTTCTTGCCGGGATTTTCTTACCCGTCTCAGATTCACCCAAGTTAACTGGCATCCTTGGGTGACAAATGGAGATGTGACTGAGATTGGCTTAGCTAGACAGATGACTGGAGAGAGGATTCTTCTTGAGGGTCCCTCTGTTCTTGAGTGGTATCTTGGAGAGAGAGTAGCTCCTCAGACTGATTTGGAGGATCGTCTCTTAGTGCCACAGGATCCGCCTTCTTGTATGAGGTCGGCGCAGAATTTGGAAGATGAAGATCTTATTAATGCTTTGAACGGAATTCCTTCAGCCTCTTTTACTCTGTTTGAGGAGAACTATGACGTCTTCAGGGTTACTCATCTGATGCCTAATTTCCCGCTCTCGGATGACCCGCAGGTATTTCACGACTTCTTCATTTCTGATCGAATGCTTGCTTTATCTTATTTCTTATCATCATTTGCAGGGGAGTTCTTTTGTGGATGGCCCTGGTCGACCTCTACCTCTCATTCCTCCTTGTGATTGGCGAGCCTCGACCATGCTGCGCGGAGTTATATCTTCTGTAGAGATCCCCCGTGATCTTGTAGAGCCTCAGCTAGTTTCAGAACAACATGAGTCCGTTCCCCGAGCCGTTTTCAATGAAGAGCGAGCTTATGCACAGAATCTGAGGGCTTGGAGCCTTGCTCGTGAGGGACATGTAAGTAATTTCTGAACTCATTACCTCTGATTCTTCTGATCTTTCTGACCATATCTTTCTTCTCTTTGCAGTGGGATGGCATGTGCCAGACTTACATAGACCGTGATGCGGCCCTGGTAAATTTCTTGACCTTTTCTTCTTATCTCATTGCTTTTTCAAACCCCTATACTGATTCTTTTCTTCCACAGGTGGCTCAAGTTAGGCAGCTTCAATCACAGTTGGAGCGGATGAATGCAGGCCCTTCTGGTGGGGCTGGTGGGTCTAGGCGAAGGCGCCAAATTGAAGATGATGATAGCTCTACGGCCTCAGATATGCCTACTCGGTACCCACGGGCTACTCGTCGTCGCTGATGATGATCATATGCACCCATGACTATCTTTCTGTTTTTCTTGCTTTCTGTGCTGAGACTGATGTTGATGTATTCTGTCTGAGACTTGATGGGCTTGTACTCTTGACTTTGCTTGATGCTGTTTTATGCTATCCTTCTGTTTCGCTTTGCATCCCTTGTCACGAGACTGATTTGATTGACACTTTGCACACTGACACACAGGACTCGATTTTACAGGGAAAGGAAATTTCTGACGATTCCTCTTTCTCGACAATGTCTTTTGACTTGGATATTTGAATTTTCTAAGGATTTGCATGTTTTTGAAAATGAGAATTTATCTTGTAGCAGGATATTGTGTTGGCTTTGCATGTAATCTTGAAGCTTTTGAAAATTTTCCACATAATGTTTCAGTCTTGACATTAGATTCACATCTTTAGATTGCTAAAAAAAACTTTTCAACTTAATATCAAGAATTACCAGATTTTTCACTTAGGTGCTTTAATTCTGATAGCCAAGTGATCCAGAGAGGACAGGTAGCGAGGTATGGGCAAACGACAGTTTGCCCCTAGTTGACAGAGATAAATGGAAGTTTGGGCAAACGCAGTTTGCCCCTAGTGTGGCAGTGATATCTTGAGGCTTTGGGCAAACTTGAAAGTTTGCCCCTAGTTTGCAAGGTTCAGGGATCGAGAGCCAGGAAAGCTCGCCTACTTATCCCCAAGTGGGAATCAGATCCAAAGTAGTTCGGCCAGGTCTTGAAAGAAAGTATGGTTGAGGGTTTCAGGAGCAGTGACCGAACCGAGCAGGTTGCCTACATATCCCCAAGTGGGAATCAGGTCAAGTGTAGTTCCTCGAATGCTGGAGGTTTTGAAAGAACAGGTTTTGAAAGAAAAAGGCTTTTAAGCATAGTATCTCTTGAGACGGTCAATGTTGATTGGCTGATTGAACTCAACTCCATCTAGATCCATCAGGTATGCCGCTCCTCCAGAGAGAAGCTTCTTGATGACGTATGGGCCAACCCAATTTGGCTTGAATTTCCCTCTAGGATCGAAAACGGGTGCTTTTAAGGCTTTAAGCACAAGGTCGCCTTCCTCAAGTTTTCTTGGACGGACCTTCTTGTTGAATGCTCGAGCTATTCTTCTCTGATACACATGCACATGATCAATTGCGGCCAACCTTTTCTCATCAAGTAACATTAGCTCCTCATATCTATCTCTTAGCCAATCAAATTCTGGAATCTCGGATTCTGCCACAACTCTCAAAGATGGTAGTTCTATTTCAACTGGGAGTATTGCTTCCATTCCGTAAGCCAATGAATAAGGAGTGGCTCCTGTAGATGTTCGGATAGATGTTCTGTATCCCCACAGTGCATACGGTAACTTCTCATGCCAATCTCGGTATGTATCAGTCATCTTTCTTAGGATCGTCTTCAAATTCTTATTAGCTGCTTCAACTGCCCCATTTGTTTGTGGCCTATACGGCGCTGACATGTGGTGCATGATCTTGTATTCTTCTAGTAGATCCAAAACCTCTTTCTGGAAGTGACTGCCATGATCGGATATCAACTCATGAGGGACCCCGTATCGGCAGATTATATTTCTTCTGATAAATCTGGCCACATCTTTAGCCTTCAATGTCGCATAAGACTCTGCTTCCACCCATTTTGTGAAATAATCAATTGCTACCAGGATGTATTGATGCCCATTAGACGCCTTCGGGGTTACTTCTCCAATAACATCTATTCCCCAAACTGAGAATGGCCAAGGGGTAGTCATGTTGTATAGCAGTGACGGCGGCACATGCTTCATATTGGCATGGATCTGACATTTGTGACATTTTCTGACATATTCATAGCAGTCCTTGTCCATAGTAGTCCAATAATATCCTTGTCGGATGATCTTCTTAGCTAACATGTGTCCACTCATATGAGGACCACACACCCCTTCGTGAATTTGCTCCATCATCTTTCTCGCACTGTTTCCATACAGACATGTCAAGTTGAATCCATTGTGAGATCTCTTCAATAGATTTCCGCCACAAATCATGAATTGAGCCGAGAATCTTCTTATGGCTCTCTTGTCTTTCTCAGAGGCGCC
Source organism: Hydrangea macrophylla (assembly GCA_033977485.1). Lineage (NCBI taxonomy): Eukaryota > Viridiplantae > Streptophyta > Magnoliopsida > Cornales > Hydrangeaceae > Hydrangea > Hydrangea macrophylla. The sequence continues at coordinate 108,885,482 of CM066988.1, read as the reverse complement.
TTCCGGATATTCCCCATTTTCAATGAAGTTCCACACGTCGGTGTACCACGGAAGTTCTTCTGCTTCTTCTATTTCCCCAATCATCTCATAAGACGGCTTTTCCCTTTGTTCAATCATCAAAGGAGTTAGCTTTATCCCCACAGGAATCTCAATCATTGACGCTAAAGTAGCCAAAGAGTCTGCTAGCTGATTTTCTTCTCGAGGCAGGTAGAAGAACGTGATATGCAAGAAACGAGTTCGTAAAGAATCAAGATACTCATGATAGGGTTTTAACTTCTCTTCCTTGACTTTCCAATCTCCTCGAACTTGGGATATGATCAAATTGGAATCCCCGAATACATCAAGTTTCCTTACCTCCAAAGTCAATGCGGCTTCTAGCCCCAAGATACAAGCTTCATACTCAGCAGTGTTGTTGGTGGAGGTGTACTTCAGCTTAATAGAGAATGGGGTATGTGCTCCTTCAGGGGATACAAGGATGATTCCTACTCCATATCCTTTTTGGTTTGCAGCTCCATCAAAGTACATTTTCCACACATCTTCTTTTAATTCCATCAATCCTTCGTCAGGGAACATGAACTCTCCTTCGTTTTCCAGATTTATCGGATGTTCTGCTAAATGTTCTGCGACAGCCCTTCCTTTAACAGATTTACTCGTAGCATGTATCAAGTCAAACTCAGATAGCATCAATGTCCATCGGGAGATTCTTCCGGTCAATGCTGGTTTTTCAAATAGGTACTTCAAAGGATCCATTCGGGAGATTAAAACAACAGGGAAGGCCAACATATAATGCCTCAGACGACGAGTGGCCCAAACCAAAGCCCAACATGTCTTTTCTAACGGAGAATACTTCAATTCGTATCCAGTCATCCTTTTACTTAAGTAGTAAATGGCTTTCTCTGTACGCCCTTCATCTCCTTCTTGGGCTAACATGCATCCCATAGCATTCTCTGACACGGATAAGTACAACAGCAAAGGCTTCCCTGACTTTGGGGGTGAAAGAACCGGTGGGTTTGATAAATAAGCCTTGATCTTGTCAAAAGCTTCTTGACATTGATTGTCCCATTCGAATTTCTTTCTTGAAAAGCGGATCGCAAGTAGCAGTGAGCTTAGATATGAAGCGGCTGATGAATTGGATTCTTCCCAGAAATCCTCTTACTTCCTTTTCATTTGTCGGAGGCGGCATATCCATAATAGCCTTGATCTTTGTGGGGTCAACCTCAATTCCTCTCTGTGTGATGAGAAATCCTAGCAGCTTTCCGGTGGTAACTCCAAAAGTACACTTCTGTGGATTCAATCTCATTCTGTATTTCCTTAATCTTTCAAAGAACTTGGCGAGTGCTGTTAAATGCCCACTTCTTTCTTTGGACTTAACAATCATATCATCCACATAAACTTCTACCTCTTTATGGATCATGTCATGTAACAAAGTAGTAGCAGCTCTCTGATAGGTTGCGCCAGCATTCTTTAACCCAAATGGCATCACTCGGTAGCAATACGTCCCCCAGTGAGTTGTGAATGTAGTCTTTTCTCTGTCTTCGGGTGCCATTAAAATCTGATTGTACCCTGAGAAACCATCCATGAATGATAACAACTCATGCCCCGCGGTGCTATCTACCAGAACATCTATGTGTGGAAGCGGAAAATCATCCTTAGGACTAGCCTTGTTTAGATCTCTGAAGTCAACACATACACGGATCCTTCCATCCTTCTTTGGCACAGGAACTATATTGGCTATCCATTCCGGATATTGGGTTACCATCAGGAATCCAGCTTTCAATTGTTTCTCAACTTCTTCTTTGATCTTCAAAGTCCATTCGGGTCTCATGCGTCTCAACTTTTGCTTAACAGGTTTTGAATTTGGAAAGAGAGGGATGTGGTGTTGGACAATCTCTGGATCGATGCCTGGCATATCTTGGTAGGACCAAGCGAAAACATCTTTAAATTCTTTTAATAAGTTGATTAGTTCATTGCTTTCTTGTGAAGTGAGCGTGGTGCCAATATGAACATTTTGTGGATTATCTTCATTATCCAAGTTTATTAGCAAAGTTTCTTCAATAATCTTGCATGCAGATTCATTTTCATTTTCAATTAATCTTTGCAAATCCTCAGAAATTTCAAAATCAAGATCATCAGACACAGAAGAGTAAGCAAAATCCTCGTTCATTTCATTAACATTTTTGGGTACATCAAAAGCAAAAGCGGACTCAACATCATGGCTCATATTGGCCTTTACAGACTTCCGGGGAAATGGGGGAGGGGATTTGTTGACTTCCGATTCTATCACCCAATTGTTCAGAGCTCCCTCTATTGGCTTGATTTCTTTCACATTTCCCAGTGCTTCTTCGGCATCCATCAGCATGTTCAGCTCTTCATCCATTAGCATGTTCAAATCATCACTTGTCATCAGCTCAACCCAGTCCTTCCTTTCTTTCTTGATAGGCGGAGTATACAAGAACGGATCCTCATAGTCGGAGAACTCATGTTTGAAGAAAATCTCAAATCCAGGCTTAATGTTCTTGGTAGCCGGATCATACCATGGTTCAGGGAACCCACAGAAGGGAAAGTCATCGCCTTCTTTCACGAAGTATCCATTCAGGATTCTTGGCCCAGAAACAACCATCGGCCCTTTTCCTTTTGTCATCTTCTTCTTATCTTCTTCAGTCAATTGATACCCAAGCCCAGATTTATCTTTCTGTTCGTGGAAGTTCGGTGGTTCAGTTATTCCTTGTTGACGACGACCTAGTCCCATTCCAGGAAAATAGTTCATCTTCCGCACCATATGAGCCACTTTAGGATTGACATACTGGTCAAAGTACAATGGCATGACTTCAGGGATCCAATTCTGTCCCACTTCTTCTTGTAGATCTTTGGCAACCGGGTTTCCCTTCTCGAACATCTTTCTATATTCGCGTCCGGTGATGAACGGCTTCTTTTTCTTGATCGGAGTGATTTCTTCGCCCCAGACAGATGCATCAGGAAGTTTCTTCTCATAGCTGAGTCGATCCCAAACGGATTTCTTTTTCTTAGCTCCTTCATTTATCATTCCCACAAAGTTGAATCCTCCTAATTCATTTTCTTCTTCCGGTGTTTGGACTTCTAGCACAGGACCATGGCTTGTCCCTTCTTCTTTGATCCAGCTATCCCCAAAGATTGTTACCACATCCTCTTTCCAGATGAACTTGACTTTCTGGTGGAGAGTGGAGGCGACTGCATCATTCACATGTAACCACGGACGTCCCAATAGCAGATTAAAGCTAGCCGGAATATCAATCACTTGGAAATCAGCTTCTTTGTTTAATGGCCCGACTTCAATTTTCAACTTAATCATTCCCACAATGGCCCTTTTGGTGTTATCATAGGCCCTCACAGTTTGTGTTGATGGCAAGAGTTCTGAAATAGACAACCCCATTCTGAGAGCTGTTTGGAGAGGACATACATTCAAGGCTGACCCATTATCTACCAAGCAGACCGGTACTCTATTCCCCAGGCAATGTACAGTGATGTAGAGAGCTCTGTTGTGGTGTGCCCCTTCCGGCGGTAAATCTTCATCTGTGAATGTGATTACAGGCTTACAAGGCTTTGAAGAGATCATGTTTACTAGATCTTCGGGAGTAGTATTGACAGAAACATCCAAACGATTGAGAGTATCGAGCATGGCCTGCCTGTGTTTGTGAGAGGTCATAAGTAATCCCCATACTGAGATCCAAGCTTGTGTTTTCTTCAATTGCTTTAGGATTTCATCTTCTTCTTCGCTCACGGCTCCTTTACCAGCCTCTTTTGCTTTGACGACTTCTTTCTCATTCCATGTTTCTTTTCCACGATTTTCTAACTCATGAGGCTTGAAATGACGTCCGGAACGGGTCAAGTGGTTTGCTTCATTGGTGATCCAGATAGACTCAAGTTCTTTGGCTAACTTTTCGGTGCCAACAGTGATTTTCCAAACAGAATCATCGGGGATTATGGTATTATTAACGGAATCATCCTCATCATCATACCACCAATCTTCTTCTTCTTCCATCATTGCAATAAGATCGTCATCTTTGATTTCAAGGTTCTCGACAGGCTTTAGCAATTCTTCTATCGGCTCAGTGCTTTGTTTCTCGGTGACTGCTTCTATGGGCTTTTCTTCCTCATACCAGATCGAGTCGTCGGTGATGGCATTGGGATCCCACCATTCAATTGTAAGATTTCCGTTGGCTATTTCTTCTTCAAAAGCCAGTGCTTCTTCGACCCATTCTTCCTCTTCCATATTCCTCAAGATGCAAATTGCAGCGTCTTCCGGAAGTTGAACATCCATAGCTGGTTGATTCGAGGATGTGATGTAGATCTTTGGGTTATAAATCTGAGATCCTTCTTCTACAAAGTTAACATTTGGCGTGTTCCCCTTATGATTAGGGAGAGGATTCTTCTGAACATTTGGCTGAGAGGGAGGAGGGGAGATGACCCCTTTTTCAATCAAGTCTTCAATTTCATGGCGAAGTCTCCAGCATCTATCTGTGCTATGTCCACGGCCTTGATGAAAGTCACAAAAGAACTCTGTTTTGAAACCCGGTGGAAGTGGATTTGGCTCTGGTTTAGGTTCCAATTTCTGCAAGTACCCTTTTTCTATCATTCTTTCAAGTGCGGTGCTTAGTGGCATCCCCAAGTCGAAAAATTCTCTTTTCTCTCTCGACTGTTTCTGATTTTGACTTCCTCTTGCATTAGCCATACTTCGACGCTCTTTCTGAAAAGGCTGAGGAGATAGTGTGTTGACGTCAGCAGACTGATGATAGACTGGCCTTTCTGTCTTTCTGTATCGATTGCTCGTGCTTTCTTTCTTGATCTTTCCATCTCTAATGGCATCTTCTATCAAAGTTCCCACATCAAACAGCTGTTCGAAACTCACAATGGACTGAAATTCTAGCCTTTCCAAGTATTCGGGCTGTAGATTCTTGATGATCATTCGGACCTGATCTTTTTCCGCTGGCCTGCTAGTCATTTGAGCAGCTTTAGCTCTCCAACGAGTAAGGAAACCTGCGAAGGATTCCCTGTACTCTTGTCGGGTGGTTTCTAGATCTCTTGCAGTTACATCAAACAACTGGTTATATGAATATTGAGCCACGAAAGCTTTGGCCAATGCCTCCCAATCTCTGGTTATGGCTGGTTCCAACGTCAAGTACCATGAAAGTGCTGCTCCACTCAAAACTCTTGGAAACAATAGAGCGAAGAGGTCAGATCCAATGCCCATGGGCTGCAAAGTTCCTACATAAAGCCTCAGATAGCTCTTTGGATTTCCGGTTCCATTGAAAAATTCAATATGCGGCATCTTAAACTTCTCTGGGAGTTTGGCTTTTGGAGCGTCACACAACCCTTCAACATCGAACAAATACTCATCCACCCCTTTGCTCTTTCTGATCACACTCTCTAGTTTGTCGATCTTGGCCAACTTGTCCTGAATTTCCTGATCTAGCTGAACCTTTGGTTGAACTGTCTCCCCAAAATCTTCTTCTTCATGATGCTCTGGAGGTGGTGGTGGTGGATTAGTTAGCTGCTCAATCATTCTCATCATAGTGGCAAGTTGTTCTCGATTCTGCTCCCTGCTCTGATCCAAGGCAGCTTGCATTGCGGCCAATCTGGCTTCCATATCCGCTTCGTATGTCATATCTTCAACCCTAGTCGACTCGGCTGTTCCTTCTTCTAACCCTGATTTGATCAAACGGCTGTTCGGAGCTCTGACCCAGAAAGGAGTACAACTTTTCGGTCCTATCTTTTCTTATCTGGTTTATTTAGGGATTTTCAAATAATCAGGTATCTTTATTGCAAAAGAATTTTTCAAAGAATGATATAAGAAGGTGGATTTACAAAGATGGAAATCATAAATGGAAAATCATTTCCTTTTTCAAAAACATTTTTCTTAAAATCAAAGAAATCTTTTCAAGCTTTCAAAATTCTGAGGAAAACAAATCTTTTCTTTTGAAAGTATATTAGAGGCGTCGCACTCGTGAGTCGTATATGCAATGCTCGTGTAGTGCATGCAAATGCAGATGAAATGCAATCTAATCTAAATGCAATGCACCTTAATCTAGCTTAGACCTAGCACATCAGCACATAAGCACATAAGATTCCTTGAGTATGCTAATCACCCTACTAATCCAATCATTATCCAAGGATTTTGAGTTTTGAAATTCTTGATGGTTCAGGTTTGAAAATTGAAATTTTTCATGAAAATCTTTGAAAGAGATGGGGAGATTTGTAATTTTCAAAAGAATTTTTGAACCATCAATGCTTGTGGTGAGAAATCATGATTCTTAAAAATTGAGGTGGGAATTTTGAAATTCTAAGATCTGAGAGGAAGATTTTGAAATTGAATCATCATGATTTCTTGAAGACCAAAGTAAAATTTTTTTTTTGAAATTCTCTAAAATCTAGGAGAATTTGAAATTGAATCATCAAAGTGTGATCATGATTTCTGGAAATAGGAATTTTGAAATTCTCTAAAATCTAAGGAGAATTTTGGAAAGATTTTGTGAAAGTGAATCTCAAAGCAAATTTTCAAAAGGGATATTCTTGGAATTTTCAAAAGACTTGGGGTTTTTCAAAGAAGTGCTTATAGTTTCAAAAATTTTCAAAATTGTCCTCAAATAATGATTGGATGTTCGGATAAAGACCATACTATCCTAGAGGAATCCACCATACAAGGTTTGATGATGCCTTCGCATACACGTCCTCATCATCCACATAATCCCTTACGGGCAAGCGCAAGTAATTCATCACATTGTCCTAATCAAAGATGATAATCAAGATCCTAATTGAAGGGTTCTATAGAAACTATATGCTAAGGCCGGGTTTTAGTCTCATAAAGGGTCCATTAGCAAGCTCAGCGGTGTGGTTGACCGCCTCCCCGAGGGCGTGCCGTTCACACATAGGCTCTATATACCGCACGCGGTACAAGGCTAACGGTGACTACATGCTACCAAAACTCTTGACAAATAGAGGAAAGAGGACCCTCTATCTTCAAGGCAATGATCTCAAGCAGTCGCGGTGAAAGAACAATGCAAGTGCAAATGCAGGCAGAAACAACATGATTATTGAATTAATAACAAGGATATTCATTGGTTCAAGTCAAACCCTCGAAGAACAAGAAACCATCGGTTTCATGTTCAAATCCCCAGTCGAGTCGCCAGATTGTGGACCACTGCGAATGAGGAGGTCCTGACGCTCTCCCTCGATAGTGTCCCGGGACGGATCCCAAGGAGCACACTTCAGGGAAAACTAGGACTTCCTCACGCGATCCTAGAGACAAAGAGTCGCCACCTAATTTTTATCGGGAATTAGGAAACCCAAGTTTGACTCGCCCAAAATTGAATAAGGTTACTCGCCCTTCATTACCAGAAACAAGGTTCGGGGGTCTTGGTACGAGAGGGGAAGGAGCCCAAGCAGGACTAAAGCACCCCCTCCTCGCCCTACCGAATGGTAGGCCTTGATTCAAATATCCTTGTTATTAATTCATAATAGATGTTGTTTCCTCAAACATACTAGATAGATATATACATGGCAAAAAGAAACATCTAATGAAAATCATTTCAAGAGACTAAATCAAGTAGAAAGCGGATGCTCATGCAATACAAGGGAGAAGTATACTCACAGTGGCTAGTCCCGCCCGGGACCGATGCAAATAAAGTAAACATGTCATGATATGCAAAGGGAACGAGAAGACTTACATTGGTTGACTCAAGCGGAGTCGCGAAAGCAAAAAGAATGGAAACGTGCAATGCAATCATGCAACAATCCTAGATAAGATGTCTCTAACAAATAATCATATAAACGGAGACTATCCTAAAGGAATTGTGTCGTTGAAATCAAAGTTGTAAACCTAGAAAAATTCTAAGAGAAAGGATAGAGATAGTACACGATACATGGGCACTAAGCCACATGTAGACGAGGCAAACCACAAATCAAAGTCCGGGTCCGAGGCACTTAATTCTCTGCACTAATACACCAAAGAATACCCAAGCATTGCAAAAATACAAGCAAACAAATGATATGCATGATAAACAAAGAAAACATGTCATCAATCAAATTTCCAGATTCAGCAACCTCTAATGAATCCTATCAAAAGTGGTCTTAAACATGAGCTGGATAAAAACCCTTTTACAGAAAGTTAGATACATGTCTTAGGGAACTTCTCCAAAAAGTGGGACCTCAATATCAATTTTATTGTTTGAGAAATAAATGTTTTGGGAATAGTGGATCAGGACTGTCCACTGTTCTTGTAAAAATCATAATTAAATCTACAAAAATCATATGAAGCTCTATTTGGTGTCAAAAGAAAGCTATTTCATTGTAGTATATGATAAAAATAAACCCATGGACATTCTGTAATCACAAGGTTTCTGAAAAAGTGTTTTAAACAGACTCTGTTATTCTGGAAATTTGGTATCATTTGACAAATGAATGCAAAACATAATAGAAGTATAATAGAAGTTCATGAATCATGTTAACCAAGTTGATTTAAGCTTTTGATCTCTTATCCATTTATCCTAGGTGATTTCTAAACCAAGTTTTATTCATCAATTGTTGTTGAGTGATCAAGGTATGACCATTTTGTATACATAATCATATTTGTAATTAAACTTAGAAAATTCCAGAATAGTTGTATCAACTTTAAACGCTTAGAAAACGATCCTAACTCGATCGTATGCTCACGATTTTACATCGGCATATAGATATATGAGTTAGGAATCATCCCCAAAAAGCGGAACGTCGATAACTATTATAGATTTTCTGAAATTCAAGCGCAAAGAGACGATGTTCAAATCTGTCAACCGATTTCTCAACAATTTCTAAAAATAGTATATGAATCCTAAAAGCTCTCAAAACGGACCGGATGAAAGCTAATTCATCAAAGTTTACCCAGAAAATTTGAAATCCATCAAACTATGGGTTTTGATGGACCAAATCTAATGGACAAAACCAATCTGCTTTGCTGAATTTTTATCTAGTTCATTTTAAAGTGTGAGGAAAACATTTTAGTGATAGTTGAAGCTTATTAGAGAGATCAAACTCATAGATCAACTTAATTATCATGATTCCCAATCAATTTAGCCCTCAAGTTCTATGAAGAACTTTTAGATCAAGGATCAAAGGGACTTATAAATATCATGTTGGAGATGAAATTCAATAGGAATCCTAGGTAATAGGAATAATCAAGAGATAGGTATGAACATAGAAATCATCCTTCTCATAGACCATATTTCCAAACCATCATGGAATTCAAAATAGATATATGTATATATATATAATCATGTATGCATGAATCTAAACTAAAATTGAAGAATGAAACCAAAATTGAAAATCAAAGTGAAAAACAATCTCTAATTGTAAATTATCAATAAAAATCAAAGAGATTTGGATCTAACTATGTGAGTGTGTGAAGAACATGAGAGGAAGAAGATGAGTGTTCTAATAAGTAGAAATAGAACTAAGTTAGATCCAAATCTTATAGATCTATATATACAAAGTAGGAATTAGAGATGAACTATAGTGTTTACCTCTTGGAGGATTCTCAATTACAAGACCAAAATTGATTTGAAGATCTTCTTCTTCAAGTGTTATTCAAGTGTTCTTCAAGCACTCATCCATGGAAGTTGAGGGAGGCAATTGATGTTCAAATTGTGGTCTAATTAGCCTAAGTTAATCTAAATTCAATTCATAATTTTCTCTCTCTAGAATTCACCTAAATTGAAAGTATATTCAAAGTATACTTATCTCTCTTGTATGTGCTTCTATGTGTGTTTGTATCTCCAAGTATATTCAAGTGTATCTCTTCCAAGTGTCTAGTGTGTTAAGATGTGCTCTCATATGAGATGTATGAGATCTTATATAGAGTTTTGAAGACTTAGCTCTTAAGTTTCAGGGTTAAAACAGGATTTTTAGAGCTTAAAAGAGGGTTAAAATGGCCATTTCGGAGCCTAAACGCAATTTCCAGGCAATTTCCTCGCAGTGGGAAGCTTCTAGAAGGGTCTGGAACTCAAAAAGCTCCGTGGAGGACACAAATGGAAGTGGCGGTTATGGTGGGACCCGCCACCCCTATACCCAAAACCGCCATTTACTATTTGGGTCCCTCTGGTCACCCACAAGCTCTGTTTCAAAAATCACGTGCACTGCTTTTCCAGATTTTTGTAAAAATGCTTTTTGGTGTCCGAAATCGTCCGTTTACGTACCGTTGGAAAGCTGTCAGGTTGAATTTCAGTATAAAAATATTTCCAGAGGTTTTATAATGAGAATTGAAGTCCAATTGAAGTCCGGAAGTCCTCCGGAACTTTCGTCGTCTTTTTGAAATCAAATGACGTCTTTTCCAAAATTGCTTTCAAATGTGCGTCGATTTCGAACTTTTCTTTAAAATTGAATCTCTGGATACCTAGAATACTGCGTTTAGAACACTTAATGTTCATATAACCCTGAGAGAATATGAATTCTGAGAGATGATTTTGACAAAACCGGGATTTATCCATGGAAAAGGGCTTTTCTGAGCTTGAAGTCACTTTCCGAAGTCCGATCTTCTGATTGTGTGGAATCCAGTACCTTCCACGGGGTACTTTTCATCATCGAATCCTCCAAGACGTTGTCCACCCTAAATCCTATCAGTGTGGTCAAAATTGGGTGTCTACAGATTGCCCTACTAAGACGATTGTATTTCCGAGACAAGGAAGGCCGACGATTAGATTTCAGTGTCAGCCGACGAGCGACATGTTTCTTACGAGTAGTTTGGCTACGATTGGGAGTACAAGTACAGAGCTCACGATGGATCAGATTCCTAGTGTGCAAGACTTTCAAGATGTATTTCAGGATATTAAAAGACTCCCACCGAAAAGAGAAATAGACTTCTGTGTGGAATTAGTACCTGGTACATTGCCGATTTCCAAGACTCCATATAGGATGGCACCAACTGAGATGTTGGAACTAAAGAAGCAAGTTCAAGAGCTTGAAGACTTAGGTTTCGTTCGCCCGAGTACGTCACCTTGGGGAGCACCAGTTCTGTTTGTAAAGAAGAAGGATGGAACACTTCGACTCTGTATAGACTACAGGGAGTTGAACAAGGTTACGATCAAGAATAGATATCCACTTCCTCGGATAGACGACCTATTCGACCAGTTACAAGGATCTAGGATCTTTTCCAAGATCGATTTACGTTCAGGATACCACCAATTGTTAGTTCGACCAGAGGATGTATCGAAGACTGCATTCAGGACAAGATACGGGCATTACGAGTTTCTAGTTATGCCTTTTGGATTGACGAATGCGCCAGCAGTATTTATGGACTTAATGAATAGAGTATTCAAACCATATCTGGATCAATTCATTATAGTGTTCATCGATGATATACTGATCTACTCAAAGATGGAAGAAGATCACAAGAAGCATTTACAGATTGCCTTACAGACACTTCGAGATAGCAAGTTGTATGCAAAATTCAGCAAGTGCGAGTTTTGGCTACGGGAAGTCAAATTCTTGGGACATGTTATAACTCAGGACGGTATTTCTGTAGACTCATCTAAGATTGATGCAGTCTTAAGCTGGAATAGACCGACCAATGCAACAGAGGTCAGAAGTTTTCTTGGGTTAGCAGGATATTACAGAAGATTCGTAGAAGGATTTTCCAAGGTAGCAGGACCTTTGACAAATTTAACAAAGAAGGAGACAAAGTATGAATGGACGGACAAGCATGAGGGTGCATTTCAGGAGTTAAAAGAGAAATTGACTTCTGCACCGGTACTTGCGATACCTAAGAGTGGAGAAAGATATGTGATCTACAGTGACGCATCGCACCAGGGATTGGGTTGTGTACTTATGCAAGACGGAAATGTTATCGCATATGGATCAAGACAATTGAAGGTACACGAGAAGAATTATCCGACGCATGACCTGGAATTGGCAGCAATAGTGTTTGCCTTAAAGATTTGGAGACACTATCTCTATGGAGAAAAGTTTGATCTGTTTTCCGATCATAAGAGCCTGAAGTATTTGTTCTCTCAAAAGGAGTTGAACATGCGACAACGAAGATGGATGGAGTTACTCAAGTACTATGACTTTTCATTACAATACCATCCAGGTAAAGCAAATATCGTAGCAGATGCTTTGAGCCGTAAACCTCGACTAGTGATCGCTGCATTGCTAATTCGAGAATGGAAAGCATTGGAAGTATTAGCCGAATTCAAGTTTCAGCCAGTGGAACCAATGGAAAGACAACATTTTGGGTGTCTGATGGTACAACCAACTTTGATCAGCCGTATCATAGAAGCTCAACAGACAGCAGAGGATTTGAAGTTATGGTTCACCAAGATGACAGCAAAAGAACCTGAGATCTGGAGTGTTAGTACAGATGGAGCTTTACGATGTAAAGGTAGACTCTGTGTACCTGACAAAGAAAATCTCCGGAAGGACATATTGGATGAAGCTCATAAATCACGGATGACGATTCATCCAGGAGGTACAAAGATGTACAAGGATTTGAAGAGAAATTTTTGGTGGGAAGGAATGAAGCGAGAAGTGGCTGAGTATGTGTCTCAGTGTCTTACTTGTAAACAAGTAAAGGCAGAACATCAGAAACCAGCTGGATTTCTACAGCCGTTACCAATTCCTCAATGGAAATGGGAACACATCACCATGGATTTTGTGGTAGGATTACCAAAATCGCAGCAGAATCATGACGCTATTTGGGTAATCGTGGATCGACTTACGAAGACAGCACATTTTATCGCCTACAGTATGACGTATCCAGTGGAACGATTGAGCCGAATGTATCTGCAACACATAGTACGGTTACACGGAGTACCTATTTCTATTGTATCAGATCGAGATTCGCGCTTTACTGCAGAATTTTGGAAGAGTCTCCAGACAGCGATGGGAACAACTTTGAACTTGAGTTCAGCTTTTCATCCACAGACCGATGGACAGACGGAGAGAGTGAATCAAGTAATGGAAGACATGTCTCAAAATTCTTGGGAGACACACTTACCTTTAATTGAGTTCGCTTACAACAACAGTTGTCATTCGAGCATAGGAATGGCGCCGTTCGAAGCTTTGTACGGAAGACCTTGCCGATCACCGTTATGTTGGACTGAAGTCGGAGATACTCAACTTCTTGGGCCAGAGATGATACGAGAGACTAGTGAGAAGATTCAGATTGTACGTGAGAAGATGAAGACAGCCCAGACTAGACACAAGAGTTATGCTGACAAGCGACGCAAAGATTTAGAGTTTACCGTTGGAGATCATGTGCTACTCAAAGTTTCGCCTGTTCGAGGCATCGTCGTATTTGGTCAGAAGAGAGGCAAATTATCGCCACGATTCATCGGACCGTTCGAGATTCTAGAGCGTGTGGGAAAAGTTGCTTATCGCCTAGCATTGCCCCCGAAGATGTCAGGAGTGCACAACGTTTTCCACATCAGTATGCTGAGGAAATATGTTCATAACCCAGCGTACGAGATCAACTTTGAGGATATTGAAGTCAACGACAATGTTACGTTCAACGAAGGACCAGTTCGCATTTTAGATCGTGGAGTCAAGAAGCTCAGGAATAAGGAGATTCCATTAGTCAAGATTCAGTGGAAGCATCATGATGAAGGAGAAGCTTCATGGGAACTAGAGTCAGAGATGCGTGAGAAGTTTCCGTTTTTGTTTTAACCTTGTATGTTTCTGATTTCGAGGACGAAATCTTTTGTTGGGTGGTGGATGATGTAATACCCCGTATTTTAATAAATATTTAATGTAGAGAGATTCTATATACTTCATTTGACCATTCAAGAAATTTCATCTTCGATCGATCGAAGCTAGTTCGAGCGATCGAGTCCCTTCAGTTCAAGCGATCGAACCCTTTTCGAGCGATCGAAACCCTACCGACATAAATTTAATACGTGGTCCCCACTTCAATCGATCAAACCTTTTTTTCAATCGATCTAACTGACCGATCTGAGTTCGATCGATCGAGCATCCTTCGATCGATCGAGAATGTAATTATCAGAATTCCAGTTTCTGCGCAAATGCTGCCACCTGCACCCCATCCTCTCCTATATATACACTGCATTCGTGTGTGTGGTGGGTTTGCTGAACTCTTGTGAGAAGAGAGAGTTGAGAGTGTGTGCTTGTGTGTTGGTATACATATATATACACATACCTCCATATATCTATATATATATACACACACATATCTATATATATATACACTCAGCAGAGGAGAAGAAGAAGAACAGAAGAAGAAGAAGAAGGAAAACAAGAGAGAGAAGGAGACGGAGAAAGAGAGAGACAGAGACAAGCAAGAGAGAGAGGCCGCCATTAAAGCTTCGAAGATAAAGCTTACCCAAACGCGCCCTTAACGACTTGTGGTGAGTTCCAAACTCACTCGGTAACTTAGTCATGATGTTTTACATATTCTGGACGTATTAATTATAACCCAAACACCCCCTAGCACATTCTGCACGTTCACTGGCAGAATCTGTGGAAGACGAAGTTCGACCGATCGAACTGAGTTCAATCGATCGAACATCAGAGCCCCAATCGATCGAACTGAGTTCAATCAATCGAACCTCCCTGAGTTCAATCGATCGAGAATACTTCAATCGATCGAGACTACCTTCACTTCGATCGATCGAGATGACTTCAATCGATCGAACAGTACTTTCTTCGAGCGATCGAGATGACCTCAATCGATCGAACCTAGCAGAACATGAATGTATTCCTTTCAGTTTATAATTCATAATGCGTAGTTGTTTAATTGCTGTTCCATATTCCTATTATGCGATACTATGGATTACGGAGGTAATGGGATACGATAACGAGATTGAGATAACATGGTGAGTAACGTAGTCGGGTTCGAAACGCTAGTAATAGTACGACGCGATAACGAGTAAGTTTGAATGATAATATTGGGTAGTATTGGATAAGTGAGAAATGAGTCAGTAAGAGGATTGTATGTTCAAAGTTGTGTGTGTCGAGCTGATGATTCGCTCAGGTTAAATCCGATAAGTGTATGTCAAGGATTTGATCAGGATCGTGAGAATTATGGGTGTACAGTACTCGCAAGCGTTCTTAAAAACGGTGAACAGTAAGAGTTCTTAAAAGCGGTGAACAAGAGTAATTGTGGCACACCCATGATTTATATTTACCATAGCTGTGTATGTATCGTACTCGCAAGCGTTCTTAAAAGCGGTGAACAGTAAGAGTTCTTAAAAGCGGTGAACAAGAGTATGGGTATATCCATAGACCAGTCGTTATATGAGAACAATGTATGGGTGCTCGCAAGAGTTCTTAAAAGCGGTATAGCGGTGAACAAGAGCACTGGTATGTTGTGCTGATATAATCAGTTCGAGATAGTCAGTTGGGTATTGTGAAATCAGTCTTAGAATGGGAGTTGATAATAATCGATTAATGATATGTCTGAATAAACGAGTGAGGAATATATATATTTAGTATCACTGTCATATATCGTTCATAATGGTAAGTATGTCATTTCTATGAGACTGTGTTAGTTAGTGCTCACTCAGCTTTCAACAAGCTGATGGCCTTTATTGCCTGGACATTCCCCGTCCAGACTATCCTGTCCTTTACAATGCAGATGACGGAACTCATGGCGATAACGATTACCCTGAAGGGAGTTACGTAGAGAATGGCCCCACTGATGCCAGTTATGCTGACGCCTATCCGTACGCTAGCTGAAGACCTGAAGATAGATAGTAGTTATATTACTACTTTCCCTTTTACTGTTGTACTTTGTAGTTAACGGGTACTTGTGCATATGTTGTCTCCAGACCTGTTGTGATCCTGTGGACCGTACTCTGATGTTTGTAATAGATAGAACCGTGTTTATATTTCAGTTGTTTTACTGTTCCTGTTTGGACTAGTACTGTGTGGTGTGGATTATCAGTGACTTTCACTTGTCATTCCCTATGGACCCATAAAGGAAATTTATTTTTCTCTATTTATGCTACTCCGGGGCGTGACACTCTCTCTCTCTCTCACACACACACACACACACACACATACACACACACTCACACTGTCTCTCTCTCTCACACCCATACCCACACCGTCTCTCTTTCTCTCACCCCGACACTCAACTCATCATAACCTTTGATACATATATATATATATATATATGTGTGTGACTGTATATATGGCGGTGACTATTGAAGGGTATGATCTTAATCTTTGATGTCCAATTCGAAGACCACCACCATTAATTCCAAGAACGGGTACGATTCTCTGGTGGGACCCTTACTCTGATCGAGAGGACTCATCGGACGAGGCGACCCCAATTCGGAGACCACCACCACCGATTCCAAGAGCGCGAACGATTCCCCGATGGGATCCCCACTCCAATTTTTAGGACACCACCACACGATTGAGTATCTCTCTATTGTTGCTCTACCACTAGCTATTCTTACACCACTGCACGGCCGGTAAGAGCTCTTCCAATCGACCACCGCTAACAGCGACACCACTGTACTATGGCACCGACCATAAGTATGTGTGAGTGTACGTATGTGGTACACAAATTTGATTGGGTATTTTGAAACAAAAGAAAATCCTAACCCTAACACATACAACATATAAGCACATGAAATCCTCACCCATGACAAATGCGCTAATTTCTCCTTTCATTGTGATCCTTATTACCCTTTCAAAGATTGGGTATTTTGAAATTTTATTTTTCGAAATTCATTTAAAAGAAAGCATTTCTCGGTTGATTTTCGATTTCTTTGAAAACAAATCCCAAGAATTCTAATTTTTTTTTTAATAAATGAAATTGTAAAAATACTTCTCAACAAAAGGTGATCGGGTTGGAACTTTGCTTTGAAACTTATTTTGAAAAGCATCTCTTTAGATGGTGAGATCTTCGAAAACAATTCCCATGGATTCTTTTTTTGAAAATGAGGATGTGAAAATGTATGTCAACAAGGATTGGTTTGGAACCTTAATGTCACGCCTCAGATTCACACATGTGAACCTAGGACACGTGGCACGCCATCAAAGCCTTCAAACACCAAGTTAGAAATGTAAAGGTAGGAAACCACGCACAAATAACTGGACAAAACAATCCCAAGGGCAAAATGGTCTTTTGAAAAATATAGTTAAATTTTATATAAATATATGGCCTTTGAGTCCCGGTAACTACACAAAAAAAACGGTGCGTGAATACGAACTCCCTAGACTAAATTATGTTCACTTAAATTTTGAATTTGAGTGCCCAAATTACTCTCAAGCATTCTGCCAAGAGTTAGCTCAATCCAACTCTCTGCAGAGATAATTCTGCCCAGAGTTAGATCAATCCAACTCCCAATAGAGATAATTCTGCCCAGAGTAAGATCAATCTAACTTTCTGCAGAACCACCTTTTGCTAGTGCTAAAAACTTTGGTTTGCAAGTTTAAATCATCTCAAATCCAAACCAAATCTCATGGGAACTTCCAAAAACATTTCAAAACCACTTTTAAACCATTCCAAAGAGACTCTAACATGAATATAAACATTGAACAAGATTCACAAGTACTTCCTCACACAAACACTCCCAACTCCACAATCAACCAACCAAAACATGTTTCTTCATCCAAATTCAATTCAAACATGCTCCAAACTATATTAACAAAGCATGAAAGGTACCAACAAAATTCTAAGCTCCGGTTACAACATTTACACAAGTCTTAGAGGGATTAAGCAAGGAACTACATAATCCACTAAGTTTAATACAAATTCAACTTAAACCATTTTAACCTTTGATTTACACCAAGTTACAAGTTCTGCACCTAATAACCAAAAACATGGAACTACACTATACACAAGCCTTCTTAACTCCACGAACCCCAAATTCATCTCCCCGAATTCTCACCGTCGTGCTCACCTACAATGGTTATTCAATAACCACTACAATATATAAGCTATATGCTTAGTGAGAGATATTAAACAAGCATATGGATGACATATCAAGTTCAAACTCATCTCAACAAGTAAAAATGATCTCCGGATAAGCAAGTATTTCCTTCGCCACTACCCGCAAGTCCGCGACTCCCTCAATAGTCCACGGCACAAGCCAATGACCCATGCCTTACACGTGCGGTCCAATGCCGTTGTCGGCAACAAGTGGTCGTCACCACGAAACAATCTCATGGTGGATTCATACTAGCTTTCCTTTGACCCAAATAGGCAACTAAGCATGCTCACATAAACATTATCACCGCGCTTTACACATAATTATTCATAATAGCTAAACATGATAAATTAAACTAATTAAGCATGTGATTAACACCCAAATGAACATAAACATGAATCTCATCCAAATACAAGATTGAAACCACTCACTTCTTTGCAATTCGTTCCTATTTATGAAATTAAAGCCCAAATCTACTCCGGGTTCAAATCCTACATGAATTCGGCAAACTACGGATTACCGCTCTAAATTGAGTCACGAAAAATACGACGATTAAACTCAATATAATCAATACCAAAATGTAGAACTCACCTCCATGAGTCCAAATCCGGTCTCGGAATTGAAATTGGAAGTCAAACGGCGCGTCAATCGGCGTCGTAGAGCTTCGGCGGAACTCTCGTCTCTTTTTTCCCCAACCGACCCAAATGAAGAAGAAGAAGAAGAAGATATGCATCTCTTCCTTTGATTTACATCACATATATGGTTTTTATCATTTTATTACGAAACCCACCCGTTTCTGGTTATTTCCATTTACACCCTCGACTAGTTTTATAACCAACTATTTAGTCCTCCAAACTTAAATGGGTATTTGTCTATATCTCGCGTGGGTCCCATAAGTGGTCCCACATGATTTTATGAAGTTACTAATTAGCCTACTAATTATGTAGCATATTCAATTCATTCTCACAAAGGTATCCCAAATGACCACATAAATGGTCTCTAACAATAAACAATATATTCTAAACAACATATTAATATTTCACATATCCCTTAATAAACATTTAAGCACATAAGGGTGATTCCATAATCTTGTCCCATCACAATGGAACTTCTCAACTCATGTCCCAATTTGGGACTGCCACAGTAACCAATATTGGGTTCCCAAACTGGACACCCACAATCAACTAGTGAGCTAAAATCCACCTAAACATGTGTTAATAAACACCAATTAATTATGCTAATGTATGGTAAATCATGTATGATGATTAATCGCGGGAGCATGTGTTACACTTAATCAAGTGAACTTCAAAGATTTTGAAAGTGTGATTTTTCGAAAAACCTTGGGGATAAAAATGGTAAAAATCTGTTTGCTTACAAAGATGGATTTAATACTTTTTGGGTAGAAGGATCACATGATCGAATTATCACTGCACTTTTCATGAATTTGGATGCATACAAGGTCAATGATGCTTAGCTAACAAGATATAAGAAGTGTAATCTTATAGTCAAGGTTCGGCATGTTCTCCAAATGTCATGGGACATGAGAAGGAATTGCTAAAAGGTGATTAAGAGGTTACACATCTTTCATCAAGCAAGTACCGTCATCATCTCAAGTAATCCCTTCCGGGCATACAAAACTCCCTAGCACGTAATTCCAATCAAGAATTGATTTCATAAGATTGAAAGGTTCTATAAAAGCTATTATGTAAAAGCCAAGTTTTGGTCAAATAAGGGACTGTTGACACACATCTGATAGGATGCTTTATATACCAACACATGGCACGAGATCAAGAGTGATCATACGGCTCCATGATAACTTAGCCGACCGGGTTGCCCCGAGCCTCCAATGTCATAGTTTCGTGCAATCGACTGACGAGACATGCAAGTGCAATGCAACGGGCACACAAAAATTAATTAATTCGATTAAAAGGATACTTTCAAGTCTACTCCTCGAGTGAACCCAAAATCATAATTCTGGTCTGCCAAACCAGAGATTCTGGGTTCGATCCCCAGCAGAGTCGCCAGATTGTGGATATCGCAGGCGAACCATGTTTTAACTTTTTCAAATTCAAATATGAGTAGCCACTTAATTTTTAAAGGGAAAATTAAGAAACCATTTTAAAAGAAAACTGATCTTTTGGAAACTAAAGATTTCTAGGTCCAGGGATTATGGAATGAGAGGGGAAGGAGCTCGGCGGACTAAAACACCCCCTCTCATCATATCTCGTGATAGGCCTCTACTCAACATCCTTTTAATCGAAGATCTAAGCATGCTCTCAACTAATACATAGATATAAATATTCATTCCAAAAACATGTAGAAAAGGGTGTAAAAATATTGCTAATGATAAAAATGCATACAAAATCACATAGTTCAAATAACAAGCAAAATGACATGCAATAGAGAACGAGGAAACTTACCTGAAATCCAGCTTCGATATAGAAACATGCAATGCATACAAAAATAGAAAACCTAGAAAAATAGTCTCTAACACACATATATACACATAAGGCAAAACCCTAGTCTAAGGTGTCGCACATGGGGTTGAAAAATCAATAAAAATCAATAAACAGGAGAAGAGTTGAGAGATCATACCTCAATAACGTTACAAAACAAAGGTTAGTCCATATTTTGAACACAATATTATACAAAATTTTAACCTAAATCTAACAAAGAATGGGGGAGATTGACTAACTCATGAATTCTTCCCCATTATTGATATAATCTTAACATAGTTGGAAAGAATCCATGACTAAGTTCAATCAATCACGACTTATTTCAATGATTTACAAGCTAATGTCCTGAGATACAAGTCATGACTATCACATATAATGATTATGAATGTATAAGAATAAACAAGGCATGAATTATGCATTGATTTGGATCTTTTAACCTCTGGATTTGAGTCTTATTACTCTCATTCAAGTCATGATTCAAGCCTTAAGGCATTAGAAGACCACTTAGATCATAATTGGTAAGATTTACCAAAGCTCTATCAGAATTCCAGAATTTACAGAGAGCAGACTAGACTTTCAAAATAGGAAAAGCATAGTTCCCATAGCTTGATCTTAGTGATTTTTAGTTATGATAGGCTCTGTGAGTCTAGTTTTTAACCCAAAAAGAAAATCGAAGATCAAACGGTCCAATCTCTGGGAATTGGACCAAAACTAGACATCATTAAGGATTTATCAACTCTCTGTCCAGAGACTTTGTATGATTTATTAAAAATAGTAAACAAACCTTAATCCTTATAAACTTTTTAGAGGATGTTATTGACTTATCATAGATCGTAAAACAAATTAAAAAGCCTAAATCAATTGGTTAAGGTTCTGATCCAAACATTTTAAAAGAGACCTACTATTCTGGAATTCTGGACAGAGAATGACTATGCTACAAAAACCATGATTAAACCATGTTAACCAAATAACTTGATCAAAACAAAAATTACAGAGGTAAACTTAGTGTTATGAACACATTCCAATTGGTCTCATTCAAATCCAACGGATCATGATTTAATTAAAAATCTTTGATCACATATTGTCATAGAAGTCACTGTACAATTGATGGATTGATGTTCATGATTCAAAACCAAACTAGATTTATAATTCTAGAGAGAATTTAGATTAAGTATAAGTATGATCACCATAATGACACCAAATTATCAAAAGGGAATTCAGGGACTTAGCCTTGGGTGAATCCCAACATAGACCTCATGAGAGAATCTAGAGATGGGTCTCAAGAACTTACTCAATCCTATGAACTCAAAACACTTGAATTCACTTGAATCCAACAATCAACTTATAAAATCAACTTCATCTAAGTCTAATTCCTCTCTCAAATTAATGGTCCTTGACGATTCATGACTTATTTCCTTTGATTCCTCTCCCAAATTAATGATCCTTGAGGATCAAGGATTCAACCCCCATAGGTTTCAACAAAATATGAAAAACTTCACGAAACCTCCAAATTGATGGATCCAAATCATGAATATAAGACTTAGATGCACCAATTGTATAAGGATATGATCAAAATCAACTCTGATTCTCATATAACTAATAAATTTACGAAAAATTGGAGGATCAAACTCAAATGAATCAAGTGGGATAATAACGATCTCATGATTCCTTAGAGAAGAGCATGAACAAAGAGAACCAAAATCTAAACCCAATTGATGATCAAAATCAAATTTCCTTTTGAGAACTTATTTTATAGTAAATCTAAGGTTATTAAGATCCAAATCAACAACTATGAATGGGAATTCAATCACAATTCAAGTGGTGTGTGATGAAATGAGGTTAGAAGAGACTTTTCGAAAATTCTATAAAGATCCTAGTTCAGTCTATGAATTGTGATTGAATTGTGTATAATAAGTATAGAATAAGGATTTAACCTCTAGATCTTCTCAGGATTTGATTGATTTAGGGAGATTCAATCCTTACAAGCCTTCTTCTTCTTCTTCTTCTTCTTCTTCTTCTTCCTTGAAGCTTCAAGGTCCTTCAATGGAGATTTGATGGATTGAGTGGATTGGGTAGAGTTTTATGGGATTTTGGTATTTTCTCTCTATGTATTTCTGTAAGAACTCCTCTCAATTTCAAAATTCAGCTCCTCTCTCTAAGATTCAAGTCTCATCACCAAGATTCAAGTCTCCAACCACAACAAAGAAAATGAGTTTTTTTTTATAGACTTTCATTTTCTTAGAGGCTAAGATAAGGGTAGATAGGTCAATTAGGGATGGTGGGGGCATGGTTTCATGACCTAAGAGTAGTAAAAATGTACACAAAAAAGGGCATTATTTGGTGCATTCATTTGATCAAAGATTGAAAAGGAATTTTGGTTTAAAAATGCAATTTCATCCAGGGCGGCACTCAATGAAGATGAGGCGGCACTCAATGAATGTCGAACGACACTTAGTGAGTGCCGCACCGGCATTCATGGACTACCGTTCATGCACTCCTACTGCCGCTGCACAACAATTCAACACTATTCAGCACCTTAATTTCATTTCATGTCATTTAAGTAAATGTTATACATTTACTTAAGACATTAAATGTAATTAAGGAAATACCCTCCATTTGGATTCAATAAAAATATCTAAAAAATCAAAATCCTTAAGGAAAAAAAGTCAACTCTTCCTCCGAAGGCAAAATATCAATTTTCTGCACAATTCTTCTTAAAAGTCTTTCGACTTCACCATGATTTCTTTCATTTAAAAATCATTTTTAGCATAAGGGAGACCTAATGAACAATTACTGGGACTTTTCATCTTGATATTCAAAAGTTTTACGATTGACCCCCATTTGACCCGTTGACTTTTCACTAGGTCAACTGTTGACTTTTGTTGATTTTTTTGGGATTCATGCTGAATTTCTCTCCTTTTGAAAATGGTTTTAAGATGCTTCGAGAACAATGCCGTCTCTCAATACATATTCAAAACTCATGGTCTACAAGGGGACGAGTAGATGTGAGTTTTGGTCTTTTTGGCTGAAAAGGGCGATTTTAGACCGAGATTCTTCTTTGAAGAGAATCAGATTGTTTGTAAGAGTCTTGATTTCGACAAGACATATTCATCATTGATCTCTAGAGGTAAATCCCCCTAAGTCTAATAGTTTGGTCAAAATTGGGGTGTCTACAAATGGGCAGATTTCTTTCCATTAGTGTGATCAACATTAAGGGTGGCCTGTGCCGTAGAAAGTGGCTGACAAAAGGTACTATTCTGCATGTGAGAGGCTGAAACATTGCTACATGTGCCATTGACTTTATGGGAACCCATATTTTGTCCATTTCCTTTGCACCAATGGGCCCGTGAGAAACATCATAGCCATCACTAGCTTGGGCTGACAAAAAGTGAGTAGGTTGATTAGTATCCTTCCTTTGAATAGTAACCAATTTTGCATTATTGGTTCTCTCACTAATCTGACCATGCACATGACTCGAGCAATTTAAACCTTGGTTAGACAAAGTAGCAGTAAAAGGAACCAAATGTGCAGATTTCTTTCCATTAGTGTGATCAACATTAATGGTGGCTTGTACCGCAGAAAAGTGACTGACAAAAGGTACTATTCTGTATGTAAGAGGCTGAAACATTGCTACATGTGCCATTGACTTTATGGGAACCCACATTGTCCATTTCTTTTGTACCAATAGGCCCGTGAGAAACACCATAGCCATCATCGTCTTTTCTAAGAAGAGACTGAGCCCTACTGCCATTACCTTGTTCAAGCACATCATCTTCACCACACAGAGGCGATGACACTACACCATATGGGCAAAAATGTAACAGACAAGTTTTATGATTTGTAAAGGGAATACCCGTTACTAATTTGTAACGGCTATATCCGTTACAAATTTTGTAAAAACGTTACCAATTGCCATTATTTTGGTTGGTTAATTTATGTAACGGGTGTATTTAAATTTGTAATGTTTATATCCGTCACAAAATTATCTCCAAAAAAAAAAATTAAAAGAATTTTAAGAAGGTAAACCATCGGGCTCTAAAATAAAAAAGAATTTTATGATTTGTAACAAGAGAAAGGGGAGAGAAAGGAGAAAGGGGAAAACTACGCCACCCAACCACGACCCGACGCAGCCATGCCGCCGCCGCCGACCGACCCAAGGTCGCCGCCGACCCAAGGCCTCCGCCGATCAAGGCCACCGACCTCCTCTCGGTACACACCCTCCTTCTTCTCCTTCTTCCCCTTCTTGTTCTTCTTGTTCTTCTTCCTTCTTCTTCTTCTTCTTCTTTTACTTTCTTCCTTATATTTCTTCTTCTATCTCTTTCAATTTGAAGATTTAAATAGAATCCCCAAGCTAAGTGAATAAAATTGGGGTTTAATGCTGATAAGGTTTGGAGAGTATTAGGGTTATGGTTTTGATAATGAGGTGGGCTTTGGGAAATCAACACATGAGGTGAGATGTGATGATATTCACAAGGTACAATTTGGTTATGAGTAGTAGGAGGAGATGAAGCCAAGCTTGAAGAAGTTTGAAACGCATTTTCTGGGCTAAGTTGGTCGCCCTTTTCTCCCTTGCTCTTGTGAAATATTGTACACAATACCCAGTCTTCTTGTATTCCCATGGAATTATCATTCTATGTTCTACAGAATCTCTATCTTTTCATCTGTATTTCCATGGAATTATCATTCAATGTTCCATAGAATCTCTCTAAAAACTGCTTAAATTTTTCCCTAGTTTCAATGGTGGACGCTTATAACAGTTCTATGAACTCGTATTACAGTTCTAACCTTTAATCTGTCGCTTATCTTTAATTTTTATTGAATCTGAAAGCTATTGAGAATTAGGGTTTCAAAATTCGTCGACACAAAGTCTTACTGGAGGTTTCAAAAGCCATCTAAAGGGTCACCATAAGGTAGATCTTGTTTTGCAAAACACACACCACATACACATGTATATGTGTGTATTTATGTAACATAACAGTGCATATGCTTCAAAATTAAGCTTAATGATTACTTATCATTACCACTGAAAATTCTATATATATATATATATTTAAGGGGTATGTATGTTTTTACTTTTTTCTAGTTTGAAGTGACAACTGGGTATGATATGTAGAGTTGGTGATTAATGGTTAACTTGTTGTGCGATTGATGTTTTCTTGTCCAGATTCATAGATGGCCCAATTTAGTGGTTTAATTATTGGTTTATAGCTTGTTTTGTTAGTGAATTTATTACTTAAGCTGAATCTGCGCATCTTGAACCTCCCATGCTCTTTGAGCTTGATGTTTATTTTAGAATCTTTTAATGATATGCCAATAATAGGCGAAAACCGGTTTGAAATAAGCAACATGATTATAACTAGAGTTATCAACATATCCTTTAGCTTTTTGAGTTTATGATTAATTCTAGGCCACATCAAGTGTATGAGTTTCTATTATTTGCATAGGCTAAGGTTTTACTTTTCCTGTTTATCAGATTCCTTAATGTTGTTTCACTTTCCTGAGAACGTCAATGGACTTGGAAAAATTAGATTTATTTTTTAGATTATTTGGGTTAACGTTGGCAAAATGTCTTGTCTTATTGGAGGTTTAATATCCCTTTTTAGGAAACTTTTTGCTAGATCTCGATTTGCGTACACCACATACATCAGCGTGTGTATGGTGTGTTGCCATGAATGGACGTTTTCTTAATGTGCGAGCTTCTATAAAATGATAAGTTATTATTCCCACTAAAAATACTACGTGCATGGTGCATATGTAGGTTTTTCTTTTAGTTTAAATTAATAAATGCATAAGAGATATGTAGATTAATGGTTACCTTGTTAGGTGATTGATGTTTTTGTGAATATATTAAATAATCAAGAAAACAACAAAGAGAAAAGAGAAAAGAGAGCTAAAGTTTCTCAGAACACAAAAAACTGAATGAATGAATACAATAGAAAAGAAGAGACAATAATAATATATCTAGGTATACAATATTACCCTAATAGAAAGTAAAAGACTAAACTACCCTAAAGCTAATAAAACTAATAATTACAATAGCTAACTCTAATACCCCCCCTCAAACTCACGATGCTGCAGCTAGAAGCATAGAGAGTTTGCCAACTAAAAAACGAAAACGAAGAATCGGATGTGACTTTGTAAACAAATCAGCAATCTGCGTAGAAGAAGAAACAAAAGGCAAAGTGATAGCTCCATGCTTAAGGTGATGACGAGTAATGTGACAATCAATCTCTATATGCTTCGTCCTCTCATGAAAAACTGAATTGTGAGCAATCTGAATAGCACTTTTATTATCACAATACATAGGTGAAGGGCGAGGAAAGGAGACACCCATATCTGTAAGTAGTCGGCGTAACCAAATAACCTCACGTGTAGTCGAAGCCATAGCACGATACTCAGCTTTTGTGGAAGACACAACAACAACATCTTGCTTCTTGCTCTTCCAAGAAATGAGAGAATCACCCAAAAATATACAATATCCAGTAACAGACTTGCGATCTGTAGGATCACCGGCCCAATCAGCATCAGAGTATGCACGCAGCTCCAAGGAAGAAGATGACAAAAGTAAAAGACTTTGAAATCGAGTGCCTCTCAAGTACTTCAAAATACGATGAACAGCAGCCCAATGAACTGTAGTAGGAGAAGTAACAAACTGACTAACAACATGAACAGCATGAGCAATATCCGAACGAGTAACAGTAAGATAAACCAAGCTACCAACAATAGTGCGATATAAGGTAGGATCAGGCAAAAGAACACCATCAGAAGGAGAAAGACGAACATTAAGCTCCAAAGGGGTATCAACAATCTTATTATTAGTGAGGCGAGTACGCTCAAGAATGTCACCTGTATACTTAGACTGAGAAAGAAGATAACCTTTTGGAGAAAAGGCCACTTCAATCCCCAAAAAATAACGTAGTGGACCTAAGTCCTTCATTTCAAAACAATGAGCTAATTCAGACTTCAACACTGCAATCCCATCAACATCATCACCAGTAATAATCATGTCATCAACATACAAAGAAAGTATAATACGACAAACAATGGTACACCTGATAAAGAGAGCTGAATCATACTCACTCGGGGAAAACCCAAATGAGGTAATCACAGTGGAAAACTTCTCAAACCAAGCTCGAGGGGCTTGTTTAAGACCATATAAGGCTTTCTTAAGCCTACAAACTTCACCTGGACCATGAGGAACACCCGGAGGAGGAACCATATAAACCTCCTCTTGGAGGTCTCCATTTAAGAAAGCATTTTTAACATCCATCTGAGTTATATGTCATTGACGAACAGAAACAACTGCAATAAGAGCACGAATAGTAGTCATTTTAGCAACAGGAGCAAAAGTCTCCTCGTAATCCATACCATATTGCTGGGAAAAACCCTTGGCAACCAATCTTGCTTTGTACCTCTCAACAGACCCATCTGACTTGGTTTTGATTTTATAAACCCAACGAGAACCAATAGCGCTCTTACCAGAAGGTAAGGGAACCAAACTCCAAATGTCTGTCTTATACAATGCAGAGAGTTCCTCTACCATCGCCTGCTACCAAAGAGGATCAAGAGCTGCCTCTTTATAGGACAGAGGCTTAGAGAGATCATGAACTGAAGCTAAAAAGGAAGCAAAAGAATCCGAATAACAAGAATAAACAAAATCAGGTAATTGAGTGGACTTACAAGTGCGAGCAGGATAGCGAGGAGGTTCTACAGCCTCATCAGGTGCTTGGGTGGCCTCTGGAAGGAAAGTAACATCAGGCGGCAAGGTACCAGTATCAGCAGAAGTAGAACCATGAGGTGAGACAATATCAGTGGTGCATGGGGCTTGAGCGGGCACACTATCAGTATCATCAGAGAATGGGTCTAGATGGATGAGATCAGATTTAGTCAACTCATGATGATTATTAGGAATAGAAAAGAAGGGTATGTGCTCGAGAAACACAACATGGCGAGAGACATATAGTTTTTTAGTAACTGGGTCAAAGCAACGATATCCCTTTTGACCCTCACCATAACCTAGAAAAACACAAATAGCAGACTTTGGTGGCAATTTAGTACGCTCTACACGAGGTCGAAGGACAAAACAAGTACAACCAAACACCTTTAAAGAAGAATAATCAGGAGCATGCCCATAAAATTTTTCAAAAGGTGACAGACCTGAGCAGTGAGAGGACGGAATTTTATTAATTAGATTAACAGCAGTAAGGACAGCCTCTCCCCAAAAATCACTAGGAACATATGCAGATAATAAAAGAGAGCGAGCAGTTTCAACAATATGCCGATGTTTCCTTTCAGCAACACCATTTTGCTCAGGAGTGTCTGTACAAGAGGACTGGTGAATAGTTCCATCTAAAGCAAGCAATTCACAAAATTTATGATAGGTATACTCTCTACCTAAATCACATCTAAAACATTTAATGACAGCAGAATGTTGAGTTTTGACAAAAGCATGAAAGGTATTGTAAACATCAAAGAAGTCTGAACGACGTTTCATAAGATAAACCCAACAGTAACGAGTGCAATCATCAATAAATGATACATAATATCGAGACCCCCCTCTTGTAGTAACAGGAGAGGGTCCCCACACATCAGAATGAACTAAATCAAATGGTGCAAGAGAATAAGAAATACTTCTATTAAAAGGTAAAGCTAAAAATTTTGCCAGTTTACAACCACTACAATCAGAAATATCATGAGTTTGTAAATCTCCTAATTGTCCTGTAAAAGCTAAAAATTTTAAACGAGAGGCTGAAACATGACCAAGGCGAGAATGCCATAAATAAAAACTAGACGAAGAAGAACTCAAACGAAAGGATGACAAGTCAACACTAGAAGCTGCAACCACTGGTACATTGAGTTTATCCAAGATGTATAATCTCCCTTGCCTATGACCTGTCCTAATCAGCGTCTGAGACTGCGAATCCTGCACATGACAAACAGTAGAAGAAAAAGAGACTAAGTAACCTGCATCACAAAGCTGACCAACAGAAACAAGATTCATAGTAAGTTTGGGAATGTGGTAAACACTAGAGAGAGATACATGAGGCGTGACAACAGACCCAACACTTGTTAATGGCATAGGAGTACCATCAGCAGTTATAACAGGCAAAGAAGAAGCAGGACATAAGGATGAAAAAGACGACAAGTCAGGTGACATATGATTAGAAGCTCCAGAGTCTAAGACCCAAATACCTGAGGACATACCTGAAGACATACCTAGTGAAGAGGTAGCCATAGCATGTGGCTGTGTGGCAAAGAACTTTTGAAATTGCTCAGCAAGAGAGGTCATGGATGGAGTGGATGGGGAAGAGGAACCGGGTCCAAATGAGTCTGATGGTGGTACAACTGCTACAGTGTTAGGCTGTGGAGGCCTATACGAACGCTGCTGAGATTGGTTGTCAGATTTCCAATGAGAAGGTTGAGGTTGCTGTTGTTGTGGTGATCGACCATGTGAGGGCTGGTTGCTGCTATTGGGCTGGTTTGCTCGACCCAACCTAGGACACTAAGCCTTCCAATGACCCTTCTCCTTACAGTAGCTGCATACATCACTACCAACTCTCGAGTAAGGCTTATTCTGATTGTTGGATGGTGGTCGAAAAGGGGCTGCTAAAACAGACGAAGTAGAATCGGGGAGAATTCCCTTTCCAGACTGAGTCTTGAGACGTATTTCCTCGGCTACTAACTCATGGACAACATAATCAACTGACGGAAGTGGGCTACGATGGAGAATGGACCCACGAAGGCCCTCAAAATCATCACGTAGAGCCATCAAAAATTGAACCAGACGTTGTTCCTCCCTACTAGAAATATATGGTGCAAACGCCCGCAATTTGGGCGACTCCATAAGAGCCAGCTGATCCCAAAAATCTGTCATTGTAGAATAGAACTCCTGAATGCTCAAATTTTTTTGTTCAAGGGCACGAATATCACACTCTAATTGGTACCTTTTCGCAAAATTGGACTGTGTAAACAATTTAGCCAAATGATCCCACACCTACTTTGCATATTCAAACTTTTCCAATTGCATACCTATCGAGGGAGCAACGGAGTTGTTGATACAAGTAATGATTTTTGAATTGTTTGTTTCCCAAACATCTAGCAATTCTGCAAATTTATCAGCCTGTTCATTCGTAGGTTTACTAAATCTCCATTGACATAACCCCACATCTTCTTCCCCTTCAGAAAATTTTTCATCACATAATTCCAATATGCAAAATTCTTTCCATCGAGTTTAACACTAATCGCTTGAAGCGAATCATCGCGTTCAGCAGCCATAATGAAAACGAAGCAATTAAATAACACACAAACGAATCAAAATCAAAGACAGATCCAAAAACACAAAACAAACAAACTAGAATCAGGGACAGATCCAAAAACGAGTGCGAATCAGTGCGAGATCGATCCAAATACGAATCTGAATCAGCGAGAAATCCAAAAACGAACCAGAATCATCCGAAATCGATCTAGTTGGATCTGCGAAGATCGTGGATGAGATTCGAACCTGCTCTGATACCATGTGAATATATTAAATAATCAAGAAAACAACAAAGAGAAAAGAGAAAAGAGAGCTAGAGTTTCTCATAGCACAAAAAACTGAATGAATGAATACAATAGAAAAGAAGAGACAATAATAATATATCTAGGTATACAATATTACCCTAATAGAAAGTAAAAGACTAAACTACCCTAAAGCTAATAAAACTAATAATTACAATAGCTAACTCTAATAGTTTTCTTGTTTAGATTCTTAGAGAGTTCAATTTAGTGTTTTGGTTATTAGTTTTTAGCTTGTTTTAGCTTTCTTCTTCATCTTCTTCTTCTTCTTCTTCTTCTTCTTCTTCTTTTTCTTCTTTTTCTTCCTCTTGAAATTGAAACCAGATCACTCTCAATGACCTCTGCCTCTGAAAGGACACCGATCATTGGGTCAAAAGTACCATCTCAACAACCTCGGAGAGGACAACGATGCCCTCATACAAGAACAACAAGCCCTCTTCGATCGCATGAAACAGATCAAGAGTAGACTCCTCCACGAAGTCGTTCTCGAGCCTACTGGTGTCTTTACTTCCAGGCTTTGTCTTCTCTTCGGAGATGAGAAATAATTTTTTGGAATTGGTTGTTCCAATTTCCCAAGTGAGTTGTCATTCATTTATGATTCCCAATCTAGGGTTCTATTTTGATCCTGTTTCTCATCTTTTTTATTTCAGAATTTAGGGTTTCTGTTACATGTATTGTGAAATTTAATTTTTTGATACAGTGACTAGGGCATATCATGATCATTTCACTAGCAATGGCATGCGATTTGTCTTGATTATATGTGTAGTCACAAAATCAAACTAATTGTCATAAACTTCCAAAGCTTGGTTGTGCAGTCACATATGGTTTTTATCAAGCTTTTTTTCCTTTTTGTTTTTCGAATAATGATTGTTGATCCAATGAAAATTGCGTATTCCACAATCAATGTGCTTTTTTCCCTCTTGTAAGGTCGGATCATTCATGTAGTTTGACTTGTGATTTAGAATAGCATAAGCTCATATGGGCTAAGTAGATGAAGATCCAAAGTGCGGTGTACATATCTATAGAAAAAAAAAACACATTATTTTTTGAGTTTTAGCCCCTTTTTTTACCAGTCCCCAATCAGCCCCTAACAACCCTCTGACCAGCTCCCAAACAACCCTTAAATTTGCCCCTATAATCAGCCCTTAAACAGTACCCAAGTCAGCCCATAAACATTACCCAAATCAACCCTACTTTCTCATACACACATTACCAAGCAACGACAAGCATACTTTTTTAGTGTTTTCTTTTCTTTCCTTCATTGTTTTATTTTTCTTTTGTTGCTTCAATCTACTGGTGTTTGCTGTAAATGTTGTTCGGGCGTGCCAGAGCCTTGTGAGGTAGACCCAAACTAATTAATACAAAATTTCCTAAAGCACTTGTGTGAGTGATACACAAGGTTTGAAAATCTGACATCTAACAGGAGATTGTGAAAGGTGAGTAGGAAAGTACCCTCACCTAAGGTCCCTAGACAGTGTTGAAGCACACAAGTCTAGCAAGTGATTAAGAAAAGAAATTAAATAAAAAGCAGGATTTTATTTAATTAAAATAAAAGAAGGAATTACAATGGGTGTAATTGAAATCTAAGAAAGCCTAAGAAAAATAAAAGGAATGCTAGGAGCGCTAAGAATGCATGGTTGAATGCTTTTGTCGAAGAGACGCGGAGTGAGTTGATAGCTTGGCCTGCCTGTTTATTTATAGCGGCCATGGAGGTCTCCTTGATAAAGTAGGAAATAATCTGCTAAACATAATCTGGTAAAAAATACCAGTTTATTTCCATAAACTGATGAAATCTTGCTATATCTTGAAATACATATATATATATATACATGTGTATATATATATGCAGCTTGAATCTGGTCCCCTTTGTGGCTTCATTCGGCTGACTTTGCCACCAAGTAAAAGATATATTTCCTTTATCAAATAATATTATCCCATGACTTGTTGATAATATCCCAAAATATAATAATATCTTAAAATATTATCTCCCTTATCAGATAATATTATCTTCCCAAATTTGATAATATGAATATTATCACATTAAGAGTTTGTAGGGTGATACACTTCCCAAAGATAACCAAATCTGTATCAATCACCCAAAGTGACTGAGTTATAGTCAGTCCGAATTAACGTGTGGCCCCCACTCTGAATAGTCATGTCCATGTATAATAATTAACCCAAACAAAGGACTAATCTAACTTGCAAAAGCCAAACAAAAGTGAAGCCAAGCGACGGGGCCCTCCATGTATTGAAATTGTCATCCACGTGAAGCTTTAGTCATTTGATTACTAACCACAATAATTATTAAAAGGTCAACCAAGTAGCAAAATTCATAAGAACATCAACAGCCCGATTAAAATGTATTAGTCCGAGTGAACAAGGATGCTAGCCCGATGACGATGCAATACAGCCACATTGAAGTAGGGCCCACCATGTGTAGCAGCCCGATGAAATGGTGATGAGCCCGATAGAATGGTGCAAGCCCGATCAAATAATGATCAGCCCGATGGCAAGAAACCAGTTCCTTAGCCGTTAATTTTTTGCAATCGGTCTCATGAGTCCGATTAAAATATTTCAACCGGCCTCTTCCAATTTTGATTTAAAAAATGTATTTTTTAGGTGCAAACAATTGCCCCCCTGGCCGTTTAAAATAAAAGCAAGTGAAATTTTGAATGGCCATGTTTTAATAGTTTTATCTAAAGACCGATTACCTTTAGACCACAATCGGGCTCATCATATAGACCGATGATCTTTGAACTAATATCGGGCTTGGCCAAAAGACCGATTGTAATTGTTGCAACTATCGTGCAACACCTCTGAATGAATCGGGCCCTCCATGTGTAATATCTCACTGTGTAGCATGATTGAGACAGCATCATATAATCGGGCTCCACCACTTGACTGCACTCTTGAAATAAGTTACACCATCGGCCTCTATGTCCGATTCAGCATCCCTAGCGTCCTTCTAGCATTCTTATTTATTATTATTATTGCTCTCGGTCTTGTGAGTCCGAATAGCACTATTGACTGAATTAATTCAGTCTGGTCTTCAGCACCTTTCAGTCTTCCTCGATAGTACCACTGTTGTAAAAATAGCCACCAAATAACCGTAAGTTTTTGGTGACATCCACTCAGCCACCGTGGATGTAAATCAACCCAAGCCAAATAATTAATTGGCTTAAAATAAAAATAATAATCGGTCACTACAAGGAGACCGAAATATTTGAACAATTCTTTGAGGCTAAGTTTCCTCAAAGAAATATTTTCAAAAACTTCATGGACCGATTTATAATCAACCGGTCTCTGCGAAGCTTGCCCCCCGAGCGGTTCATCACCGATTTCTTTGTCAACAATGGGGTCTTCATCATCGTCCTCCTCATCACTAGGAGGCTCTATGGCCGATACGAGATCACTCGGCCTATCACACTCTTCTTCTTCTTCGGCCTCACCATAGTTGTAAGGCTCATCTTGAATTTGCCCCCCGGGTGCTTCTTCGTCTTCTTCAACGTCGGTGAGGGACTCTATGGCCGATACACTCGGCTCTTTATTTATTTTTTCGCCGTCTTGCCCTCCGAGCGGCTTGGACAGCGTGGAATCAAGATGACCAGAGACATCGGTCTCTTGATTTGGAGTGGTAACATCGGCCTTCTCGGGCCGTTGTCGTGACTTTAAAAATTGCTCGATCTTCTGCCCTTGAGTATCTAGTATTGCCAGGCTTGCTTTCGTGTCTTCTTCAAACCGGCTAAGCTTGGCCAGCTGTTGTCTCGAGTGCGCCTTCATATCTTCAAGAGCACGAAGAATGTTGTCACAAAGCCGCTTCTTTCGCCAGTCACCGTATAGAAAATCGTCTAGAGACATGAACGAATTTTCCTCGGGCGGCGGTTCATCAGCTCCACTCGAAGCTGTGAGGAGGCCGATTTCTTGATTAAAAAATCGCATGTCGGCCTCAAAACGGTCTATCTCATTGTAAAGATGACCAGTTTCATTCCAATATCCATCGTTGTAGAAACGATAGATTTCTTCGCGAAGTTGGCGTATTGACTCATTCCGCCAACCAATCTGGTTGTTGTAAAAGTATAGCCATGCTTCAGTGTATGCATGGCTCATCACTTGGCTGTCCCACCGGGCGTGCCAAATTGTTTGCTGTAAATGTTGTTCGGGCGTGCCAGAGCCTTGTGAGGTAGACCCAAACTAATTAATACAAAATTTCCTAAAGCACTTGTGTGAGTGATACACAAGGTTTGAAAATCTGACATCTAACAGGCGATTGTGAAAGGTGAGTAGGAAAGTACCCTCACCTAAGGTCCCTAGACAGTGTTGAAGCACACAAGTCTAGCAAGTGATTAAGAAAAGAAATTAAATAAAAAGCAGGATTTTATTTAATTAAAATAAAAGAAGGAATTACAATGGGTGTAATTGAAATCTAAGAAAGCCTAAGAAAAATAAAAGGAATGCTAGGAGCGCTAAGAATGCATGGTTGAATGCTTTTGTCGAAGAGACGCGGAGTGAGTTGATAGCTTGGCCTGCCTGCTTATTTATAGCGGCCATGGAGGTCTCCTAGATAAAGTAGGAAATAATCTGCTAAACATAATCTGGTAAAAAATACCAGTTTATTTCCATAAACTGATGAAATCTTGCTATATCTTGAAATATATATATATATATATATATATACATGTGTATATATATATGCAGCTTGAATCTGGTCCCCTTTGTGGCTTCATTCGGCTGACTTTGCCACCAAGTAAAAGATATATTTCCTTTATCAAATAATATTATCCCATGACTTGTTGATAATATCCCAAAATATAATAATATCTTAAAATATTATCTCCCTTATCAGATAATATTATCTTCCCAAATTTGATAATATGAATATTATCACATTAAGAGTTTGTAGGGTGATACACTTCCCAAAGATAACCAAATCTGTATCAATCACCCAAAGTGACTGAGTTATAGTCAGTCCGAATTAACGTGTGGCCCCCACTCTGAATAGTCATGTCCATGTATAATAATTAACCCAAACAAAGGACTAATCTAACTTGCAAAAGCCAAACAAAAGTGAAGCCAAGCGACGGGGCCCTCCATGTATTGAAATTGGCATCCACGTGAAGCTTTAGTCATTTGATTACTAACCACAATAATTATTAAAAGGTCAACCAAGTAGCAAAATTCATAAGAACATCAACAGCCCGATTAAAATGTATTAGTCCGAGTGAACAAGGATGCTAGCCCGATGACGATGCAATACAGCCACATTGAAGTAGGGCCCACCATGTGTAGCAGCCGATGAAATGGTGATGAGCCCGATAGAATGGTGCAAGCCCGATCAAATAATGATCAGCCCGATGGCAAGAAACCAGTTCCTTAGCCGTTAATTTTTTGCAATCGGTCTCATGAGTCCGATTAAAATATTTCAACCGGCCTCTTCCAATTTTGATTTAAAAAATGCATTTTTTAGGTGCAAACAACTGGAGAGAGAGAAATGGTGCATGTTGGTAGCTCTTTCTCTAAAGTTCTTCCAGTTGTATTCATATATGTCCAGGTGGCTTTAGGCTGATCTCTTTGGTTCATGGATTTGGAGTGGGGAAAAAAATATAGAGAATTTTTTTTCTTTATTCGGTTAATAAGAAAATTGGCCATTTCTTGTTTGTCTCATTGTCTGATCTGTGAATCTAACAATAGCTCCACTATTTTGTTCTTTTGTTTTCTTTTTTGTTGCAAATGGGTTCAACGAGGACTTAAGTTAATACGAAGGGACTTCTTTGACTTTTTTTTTGACATGGAAAGCTCCAATTTGTGATCACTAATTTAGGACCTTGTGTGAATCCAAGGTATACGAGATGGTTTGGTTTATGCCCTGCGTGATTATTTGGAAGGTAGGGTTACTTTCAGTCTCAATCTGATTGATAACAATGAATTAATTTTGTAGGAGCCTTTTTACATATTTTAGTAGTACTTAAACATCCAATTTAGCCCCATTCTCTATCTTTGCAGTTGGAACTTTTAAAATGGTGAATGAGCATCTAATCTGCCATATGTGGTCATTGGAGTGGTGACTTTGTTGGTATTTGCTCCCAAAGGTTTTCAGAGGTGATTTCATCTTAATTACTGTTCATAACTATTGAGAAGCCTTAAAGTTAAATGTTAAATGTTCAACTAACTGTAGGCACAGTGGTAATCCCTAGATGAAAAAGTGGGAGTTTAGTCAGCTAAATGGCCAGTTTCTTTTTCTTTTCTTTTTGACAAAATAAATGGTCACTTTCTTATTGAATGTCTTAGTGGGTGTATAGTGATTGTGCTGTGTGATTTCAGCCTCCTTGATATATACCTTACCTTCCCAATAGACACTGCGACTGTGTTTAATACACCTTGCTTTTGGAACATAAGATTTCTTAGTGTTCAATTTGAAATGATTTGATCAATTTAATCCACCTTGCACTACAAGGAAAAAACGTTATTTATGTCACTTTTATAATTGTTTTTATGTCACGTTTATTTCGAGTGACATAATTATTTCTCGCGTGAGCTTTTTATGCCACTTTTTAAATATTTATGTCGCTTTTTTAAAAAGTGACATAAATACTGCATTATTTATGTCAGTTTTTTAAAAAAGTGACATAAATAATAAAGTATTTATGTCGCTTTTATAAAAAGCGACATAAATAAAAGCACGGTGTCAATTTTGTAAATAAATCTCATTTAAGTTTTTATGTATTTATGTCGCTTTTTTAAAAAAGTGACATAAATAGAAATGCGGTGGCAATTTTGTAAATAAAACACATTTCAATTTTTATGTATTTACGTCACTTCCTTCAAAACCCACATAAATAATAAAAAATTTCTTCTTAGGAGGACGCGCGGAAAAAGAAAGCGACATAAATAAAAACCACTATATATTGTCTTTTCCTTCTTCTCAAAACCCTAGCTGCGACCAATTCTTGAATTTCCTATCCTCTTCACGATTGATTTATGGTTTTGTGGGAGAGACGGTGCGATCTGATCGTCGAAGGAGAGAGAGAAGAAGAAGAAGATGAATCAGAGTCGTCGAGAATTTGGTCGACGGGCGACGAGGGATGGAGCTGACGAGGTCTTCATCATCATTATCGTCATCGGTGGTGCTCTGTGAACCAAGGAACGCCCTCTCTCTCTCTCTCTATATATATATATATAATATATCTCAGTCTCTCTCTCCGATTAGAAAAGACGAGCCTAGGCGTTGTTACAAGATGATGGCCGAAGCCGCTGCTACTGGTCTGTGCATACCCCAAAATTACAGGTATATATATCCCTCTATATCTCCATCTATATCAGTGTCTATACGTATGTATATGTGTGGTCTCCATGGCTTCAATATTTTTCCCAATGACCCTAAGAATTTGAGATGAGCCAAAAACTGTTTATACGGTGGTATTGTTTCCAGAAATCAATAAGTGAATCACCAAAGATAAAGGGAGCTGTGTAATTATTGCAATGCCCAAAATGCTCATGGCAGTGTATTGGGCCCAGAAAGTTTGCAAGGAAAAGTACAGAGGACCAGATATGGAATTTTGAGATTGCCATATTTAAGCTTGCTTTGCGTTCATCTTATTCTCAAAGTCTCACTTACTGTATTATATATACACATAGATAGATAAACGTATTTATGTGCATATTTTAAGCAATACATTTGCTCAGGTCATGAGTACTCTTTATCAAATCATGTACAGCACAACAAAAAGATAATTGTAATTACGATTGACATAAATGGCCTTTTTTTCTTGTAGTGTTGCTTTTAGCTTTTTATTATAAATCTATCTTTACGATTGATAAAGTTAAAACTTAAGGAATTCATTCTTTGTTAGACATTTAAAATCATTTTGTTTTGCTTCAAAAACACACAAAAAGGCTTAGAGTCTCAACAACTAACCTAAAAAGATGGTTTTTGCTGCGAATTTATGAAAAAATTATAAATGTTGCTAGTGCACCGCCAGCCCCTCCGCCCTCTCAGGCAAGTATGTGTGTTTTCTTTTTTGTTGGCTTCTAACTATATGTTTTTTTTATGTTGGCCTCTAACTATTTGATTTTGTATGCTGATTTTTTTTACAGCTTCATCATGTTTTGAGCCTGTGTGTGCAAGAAAGAGAGAACCAAAACAGGTCTGAAGTATCAGAGGAGTAGGCTAAAATGCAGTGGCATATGCAAGTATTTTCTTGCCTTTTTGGCATTGAAGTTATAGTATAAAGAAACTTAGGCATAAAGATAGATCTTTATCTGCTTTTTTTTTGCTGCGCAATCTTCTAATCTCACTCTCTCCTCTCCCTCATCTTTCTCCGTGTCTCTCCCTAATCTCTCCCTCTCCTCTCCTCGGATTTAAATAAATCCCATATCTTCTAGCCTATCAGATGTATGTTTTATAAAGGTCTTATGGTTGTATCATGTTGAATTGCTTCAAACAACTAGGGTGTTAGTTTGCGTACTAGAATGCATAAGGGAAGGTATCATGAATGACTTATCCCAAAAAAAAAAAATTAGGTGTGTGTGTGTGTGTGTGTGTGAGGGGGGGGGGGGGGGGGGGGGGGGGATTTATATGGAGACAAAATCGCATAATTCACTGCTATGCCTTGGTTTAGGGCCAAATTGAGCTAAGGCTGAGATTTGGGTGCACTCTACTTGGTTGGGTTCGAATTCAAGTTGACCATTGCTTAATATCAGGCAGCTGAGTTCTCTATTAGCTTTGAAAAGGAACTAAATTCAGCTATAGGTTGTGTCTAAGAGCCATCATTTAGATCCAAAGCTAGGATTCTTCTTGGTCATTGAATGCAAACCCTATGGGCAATTTGGTCTTGTCAACAAAAAGGTAACAATATCTTTTTGCTAGCTCAAATATTAGGTACAAGGCAAACACATGATAGTGCAATTTCAATTGAGATCACCAATGGTTAGTGTCTCGAGTTCAAGATACAAATAGAGATCAAAGAAAACATTTCACAGCCGGACCTGAGCTCAGGCTAATCCATTAAATAGTATAGTTTTGATTGATTTGTTGATTCTGAAATGAAATAACATTCTTTGATTGCAAAACTTACTAATTTTTTATTTAGCTTGACAAAAAATCTTGGTTTTGTCCAGGTTTCTTATGAGACTGAGTAAAAGAGCAATATGGTATTTTCATATATAAGAGCAACTCCAATATGGTACTTTCCGATGCTGCTGATGATCACGATGATGGAAAAGTGACAATTGTTTATTTTTTTTCTTGAGTAAGTCATCGTAGTTGTACTCTTGGTGAATATATTCAATTAGCTCAATTCACGTAAACATAGATTCTTTTGTTGTGATCGAGAAGGCCAAGAATTTAGCATTGGTTTAAAGTTTGCTTACGAATATAGATGTAGATTTTAACAACTCTTATGTTCAATATTTGACACTTGCACATTTAGGCTATTGCATTGTTTGAGTTATAAATTTGAAATTTTCAACATCGACTTCGTAGGTGATTCAAACAAGATTTTTAAATTGCATGTGATTCCAAATAATATGGTGAGATTTACATTGACTTTCCTTTATTTTCTAAAATAATTTGATTATTATTCTTTTATGATTTCTTTTTCTAACACCATCATTATTGTCAAAAACAGAGTGGTGATCATCCAAGGGCAGTTAAGAAGGAAGAGATTGAAGTAATTGTAAAAAGTTAAGTTGATAAACTTGGTTATGGACATAAAGAGAAGGCTAGTGCTAATGCCAAAGCACAATGTGCTTTGGCATTAGCACATTGTGCTTTGGCATTAGCATCACCCAAAGAGAATTGTGTATTTTATCTTAATTTCACGTGTAAGATGTAATGTAGTTAAATTAAGAACTTTAGTATGGACAAGATGAAACATTTTGTATTCTAACTTTGTGTTTGGTATAGATTGAGCTTGTTATTTTTGTGTTTGTATGAATTATTATGCTTGTTAATTAGGTGCCAAGAAAAAAATTAAGAAAAAAAAAAAAATATGGGGAGCATATAAAATAATAATTATTATTTTTATTTGTAATTAAAATTTGTAACGGGTATATCCGTTACAAAATCTGTTACTAATTTTAAGCATTTTGGATATTAGTAATGGACAATATCCGTTACTAATCTGTTACAAACCATTAATACTTTTAAAATAAAATAAAAAAAGTTGAATATCTATCCGTTACTAAAATAATTTGTAACGGGTATAACCGTTACAAAAATTATATTAGTAACGGGTATATCTGTTACAAATATCCGTTACTAATTAGTAACGGATATATCCGTTACAAACATCCATTACAAATTTGCAACGCCCTATTTGTAACGGGTATATCCGTTACAAATAATTTTTGTAACGGATATTACCGCTATAAATCAGGCCATATGGTGTAGTGTGAAATAACACAAGGTTCAGACAAGATAATCTCACGGATTTGTAAAAATTAGCCTTAGGAGATAAATCATATTTTAGGTTAGTGACATTTTCAGATTGTAACAAATCAAGAAAAAGAGGGCACGCATCAGTGTCATGAACTTCAGAGGAGACCATAGAAACTCCTTCAATCCTACTTTTAAGATCATCAAGATTTGCTTGAAGCTCGGCAGTTTTGGCAAAAATAGATGTCACAACATCGAATGTATCTTTGTGAGATCTTTGCTGCATCTCTACTTGATCTTCAATAGTGGTGATCAAAGATTCTGTGGTAGTAAACAATACACACTCAGTAGCAGAAACAAATGTGGCCACACAATGCTCCTTCAGCTATGGATCTAGATTAAAGTTAGAGTCATCTTGTGAATTAAAGAAGGGGTGCAAATTAGCAACAGCTACCTTGATCTCAAAGAAGAGGTTGATCAGAGTTGTGGATCCCAACTCTTTCCAAAATAACTGCATCTAAAGGCTAGTATGAGACACCTTTGGGCCTCCTTGGAGGAGCATCTGCTACGGGATATTTTTCATCTGAAACCAAAACATGGATATTCAAATTGTACATCTACGTCCAAAGGTCACCAACAAATTCTTTTGCAAATGGATCTTTAGGTGGTCCTCTATGTCTTGAGGATCGTCTAAGTTTTCCCCGGTTCGTGCTAACCCAACTCCTCATCAGCAGCACAAGAAGTGGTAGCAGCAAACTCCTTAAGTTCCTTCAATGTAAGAGAAGGAGATCTTTGGATCCTTTTTTTCTTGCTCATATTTCAAGTTTGCAGAGAGGAAGAGCTTCTTCTCTCTCTAAGACTCATTTTTTTTTTATAGATATATATATAAGAGAAGGAGATCTTTGGATCCTTTTTTTCTTGCTCATATTTCAAGTTTGCAGAGAGGAAGAGCTTCTTCTCTCTCTAAGACTCATTTTTTTTTTTATAGATATATATATATATATATATATATGTTACCATCAATTTTGCAATATGAGAAAATCCTAGGGATCGAAGTTCTTCGCGAAGAAGACGAGTGCGGCAAGATTATCAAACCATAGAGCATCTCCCCTCAAACTCTCTTCATACTATATGTATACAACGAAGAGAAGGTTCATGCATGCTTGCAATAAGTTTTCATACACTGAATTTGTCTACATTTACACTTTTAAGAACAGATTTTTCTACTTTCACAGACAAGTATAAGAAGGGAAAAGTGCACTCTTATTCACAATATCTTAGTCCCTTAAGTTGCACATTTTATTTTGTTCTCTACTCAGGACTCGTGTGCACCTTGAGGTCTAAAAAAGTTGTGCAATGAGATTTTCTCAGACATGGAAACCTCATATTTCTTTTGAGGGTGCATTTGATTGCAAGGTAGAAAATGGGTTGAAAAGAAATTTTTTTCCATGGAATTATTTTACTTGAAATTTTTTTCCCATAGAAATAAAATTTGGAGCTGTTTGATGGCAATTATTTTCTGGCTGAAAAATCTAACATTTTTTTTTAATGAAAAAAAATCTAATTTTATTGGAGAATTGATTGATTATGGCTAACTTTAATAAAGGCCCTGAATAAGGAATCATTTTCGCAGAGATCGTGTATTGAAATTTATGCTCATGCATGATCATATGGACGTGTCATTTATGTTCTATAGGCAAACAACAAATTTCCCGAAGCGCAGTACATCAGCACAATTAAACTAGGAGGAAGTACTAACTTAATTTCCTTGCCCGTTACTAAGCAAAATTACTAACTTCATTTCCTTCCCAGAATGTGATACACCAATTCAACCTAACTCTTTTGCATCACCAAGCAAACATCTTGCATCACGCTTTCATAAGCTACACCCAGAAGATATTCTTCTCATCGTCGTCGTCGTCGTCGTCTATTATTAAGGAAAATGTTTAAAAACCAGATGTGACTAACCCAAAAAAGTCTCAAGTCACCAGCAACATCAGTGTGATGTCAACAATTTTAAAAAAAAAAACAAAGAGCTCCTTTATTCCTTATGACACTTGCAAGTCAAAAACCAGAGAAAGGTTTTTCAATAGATAGTGGGAAATTTAATCGACAGTTTAACTCGTGCACTCAAAAATAAAAAGAGAAGTAATTTGTTTTACGGATTAAAAGAAGAAGACCATTTAATTTCTGAAACCAGATTTGGTTGTTTTTGCTTGTTGCCTTGTGTGTCTGGAAAGGGAGGGCAGGAGGGTGTTCCCGGATAGAATTAGCTCCAAGGCAATCGACATGGAAGACCACGTGAACATCTGTAATACGATTGATTGGACCATAAAAAGAACTGATTTTTTTTTTTTTTTTTTTTTTTTTGTTGTGGCAATGACTAAAAAGGAGGGAAAACCCAGTTTCAGTGACAAGTAGGGATGAGTTAGACATAAAACTGAAGATGATTATGTTATATGAGGATTCCATTGATCCATGTCTGACAAACCTCCAACCAATTTGGATGGTTGACAATTCATTCACCCACTTTTCGATGACTCGACGTCCATACCAAGTGGTTCTAGAGATGGTATGGTTTTGGGGCTTTAACAGAGCAGGACTGGTAGTTTTGGCGATTCAATTAACTGGGACAATGTGGTCCTTAACACATTGCTTGAACAAATTATCTCCCCATTAACAGAATACCAATAATCAAATTTATCAAGACTAGTCACCCATCAAAAACCCTTTTGTAACTGAAAAGAAAATGACACAGGCACAACCATATATAAGCCTATCTTCCCCATCATCCACATGCTTGCAATGATTAAGTGGCCTTCTTTCCCTTTCATTTCGAAGCCACTTCACGGAAAAGCACCAAATTAAAAATCCAAACTAGCAAAAATTGGAAAATAGAATAAACTTACCACAAAAAGAACTAACCTCCCGAGGTCTGAAAGGTCCCAATACGTGTCCTAAGAAGCACAGAGACGTGACACGAATACGACGCAACACTGACACTCGGACATGCAATATCTCGACCCAAAAAAAAAAAGGGCTGGGGGGGTTACGGATACGTTGGGTGACACATTGAATATGCATATATAGTTTATAACTATGTTTCTATGAAGATAAAAAATAAATAAATAACTTTGTTTCTTTGAAGATTAAAAATAAATACATAATAAACAAATAAATAAAT
This sequence comes from Hydrangea macrophylla, assembly GCA_033977485.1. Classification (NCBI taxonomy): domain Eukaryota; kingdom Viridiplantae; phylum Streptophyta; class Magnoliopsida; order Cornales; family Hydrangeaceae; genus Hydrangea; species Hydrangea macrophylla. The sequence goes on along the minus strand of CM066988.1, from coordinate 108,841,016 downwards.
AAGAACCTTTCGGTCAATTAAATTTGGCATAAAAATACATAAATCACAACAATATCACTAAAATATCAAAATGACAGAAAAGAAACTCATGCTCCCCGATGTTGCAAGCCTCGATTGTTGGAGATAAAAATAAAACCAATGTTTATGAGGAAAAATTCCAAAAAAGAAGATATGACGAAGGGAGAACGAGAGAATTTTCAACCAAAAAAAAAAAGGCAGCCCAGTCCCGCCATTGCGGGGAGGGTGAGATGTACGTAGCCTTGCCTTTACAAGCAGAGAAGCTGTTTCCAGATTTGAACCCGTGACCTCCAAGTCACAATGGATCAACCTTACTGTTGCGCCAAGGCTCCCCAAGGAGAGAATTTTCAAAGTAAATGCAAAAACAAATTCAGTTTAAAGCATAAGGTATAGACTCACAATGTTTAATAAATAAAAAAAAGAATAACATCACATGTAATCAACGGAATAGCCCAAGGAATATCAAGAATTGAATTTTGTACATGCATGTGTCTAGAAAATAGACATAGATTCCAACAATAAAAGGAGTGACACGTCATATCTTCAAATGTAGGATACAGACACAACTAGGATACGACAAATAGAGTTTTACTTTTCTAGAATTAGGCCTACAATATCTTGTATCGTGTCCCTTCCCATTTCCCAGATCTACAAATAACTTCGTCAATTATATCCCACTCGGTTATACTAAGATTTTAAAGTCATAGACTTAAAAACATTTTGAAAGGAGTTGCCTTGGCTTGTCCACTCCCATGTCTGGCCATGTGATGTCAAAAAATTGAGACACGTGTTTTTTCATGCTAGACGAGTAGCAGGGGTCGGGCAAATTGCCCGACACGGACACATAGCCCAAAGTGAAGTGTCCACGCTACATAAAATGTGTCTAATAACTTCCTCTTGCGAGTAAAAACACGTGATAAAAATGGAATTCATTTGAACTCACACGGAGAAAGATATTTCTCTCTTGAAAGTGAGCCCTATTATATTTGGAAAGAAAATAAAGTGGAAGACAAAAGGTTGTGCATTGTTTAACCATATGATAAGTGGCTTAAACGAGGGTCGAGAATAGGTTTTCTTATATATATATATATATATATATAATAAAAGATAAAAAAGAAATAAGGGGAAAAAAATAAAATGAAAAGTGTTTCGGGCCGACTACAAATTACACTACCTAAGCGCTCATTAAGCAAATTACTGAAACTACATTTGATCTGCTTCATTTGGTTCGTCAGGTTCATTTGGATAGATGACTTTTAGCAGCTGGTAGCAAATTACTCCACTCGCTTTCAATCTTTCGGCAACATCTCTGTCCAATAAAAATTATGAGAAAATTAGGACAACTAGAAAAAATCTTTGGGCTAGCATGATAATGTTGCGGTTTCTATTTTCATTATTTGAGTTGATCACAGTAAACTCCCAATACAAAAAATGACAGCAAAAACCGAAAACCAAAAACGTTACCTTACAAACCCTAAGCAATTTATAGAAAATTTAGGTCAACAAAACCTAAAATGTAACCAAATTCATGAGCAGTTAAAACGACTACACAAATCCTAGTTAAGAAAATGCCTTACCAACCATATGCACTCCCGAGCTTTAAGCATAAGCAAATGCTAAAAACCAAGTACTACACATGACAAAACTTCATACACAATGCTATTGACGTGCCAAGATTCGTATAGGGATATGCAGATCTACTTACTATTGTTTCTATGTTTCCAAAACTAAAACACAAGCATACGGTTAATTATTTGTGTGCATATTATGTTCTATTATGTGTATCTACCTTCCGTAAAAACCCTAGTAGAAACCTGACTAATATGTAGAAATTAGAACATGTAAAGATATCAAAAAACCACCTCTATGACAACCACAAAAAGGATCACAATGGAAAAACGGAGCACATACTGAGTAAGGTACATACACAAAAAGTGATCACCGCTAAGCCATTATACCAAGGACTCGGCGAACAAAAACAAGTTGAGCTAAGGGTTGCTTAGGCTCTGCTGGTCACTGAACGAGCTTTATGAATGGGCTCAAACTCAGCTCATTAAACAAATCAACGAATTTGAAAAGACTCCTACCAAGCCAATGAACAGGTCTTTTGATTCACAACTGCAACACACACCTCAAATCCTTCAAACAGAACCTACCAAAATATGGTCAAATAACTTGGGTGAACCAAGTTGAAGAGCAAAACACGACCTGTGGGGCAACCAATATGGCCCCATGCAAATGCAAAAGAAGCTGCAGGTGCTGAACCCCTGGCAATTGAAATTGGGGACCGTAAAACTAACATTGACTTTGAGCAACTAATCGATCTACACATTGCAGTGTCACGTACTCAAGCTGACTGTTATATTTAGCTTAGTTAGGTTGAATCCATCGATTTGCGTAAAGAGCTATAGCAGGTACAAGACTCTCAAAATAAGATAGAAGAGCGGCTTTGGCATGCAGCTCACCAAGGTCCAACGGTAGATCCGCAGATACAATACAATGTTCACGGAAAAATGCACGAAAATGTCCTAATCCAACTAAGCCGATCAAACAACCGCCCCGAAGTGGAGGTGGTAGGAACAGAACTGAGTCACCAGTGCTCCACGGGAGCACAAAAACTCTCAAGCAGGCCTAGGAAAACAATATTAAAGAAATCCTTTGCTCCTTTCTATAAAGCGAAAGATAAAGCAGAAAGGTTGCTACATCCAACAAAAAGCTTCTGTGGAGGAGACAAAGGAAATGCCTGATTCAAATTAACAGCTTGAAGCCTTCTTTGATCAATCGAATTAGGGGACACGCTCCAATTATAATGCTCAAGGAGGTGAACAACAAAGTCTGTTACGGAGGCCTCCACACATCCAACTAACAATCAAATTGATGCGGGCATCTCCAGTGATCATGTATAGAAACAATACTTGTGGAAACATTTGGAGACAAAGGCAAGAGTACCCCTAGCACTGATCACCAAGGACCTTAAAATCAAAAGTATAAGAAAATGATGGATTTTGCAGCGAGTGTCAAGAACGTGATGTGGTCTGTTAGAGATAGTGAGATACGAGGAAAAAGATGGGAGGAAAAGAGCCAGACCGAGATCCAGAATCAAATATGATGAGACAATAATGGGGAATATTAGCAACTCCGAAACTAGTCATTTTGTGGTTTTGAAAACTAAATTAGTAAAAGACGGTCGTGAAAAAAAAAATACAGAGAGAGGGGTCAGAATTAGGTACTATTCTGCTTAATACTCTGGTCCTAGAGATTTTGCATTCAGTTCAAGGTATTCCTTGCACCTTTTGGGATATTGCTTGTCCTAGCACCAGTGACCAACTCAAAGCATTCTTTGCTGAAGGCATATTTCAATTAAAATTGATGAAAGATATACTACTTTGGTGACTAAAAGGGATAACATAGAAACGGTTATGTCTTTAGGCCAATAGGCTGATTTTTTACTTTAGCAACCAAATTATCGCAGAAGTCAGGGTTAATAGGCAGAGGCCTATTTGGAAAATTGCTAGTCCCTTTTCAAGGAGTTTTAATTCATAGGAAAATTTTAGACTATAAACTCTGCACTATCCTTTAAAAGAAAAATAAAAACTGGCTTGGCTCTATTGAGATTGATTGGATAATGGAGAAGCATAACTAAACTCATTCAATAATTACCAATGGATCCCCAAAGGCCATAATCATCCTTCTAGGGGTCCTTACCAATATAGTACCATAGTTATTAAAGGCGCAAGGTACACTTAGGCACAAGTGCCTCACAAGGCCTATGCGAAGGCGCAGAAAAAGCATGGGCCTGAGCGAATTAAGGCGCACTTTAAGCAAACCTATAACATAAATATACTTGAGCAAATATAACGAACTCAACAATTAGCACACATATAAATTGCTAAAACAAGTAATGTACATTTTCACGTATTAGCTCATTGGCCAATCAGTAAGTTGTTTTTACGACGCTTCACAAATAGTCTACTAAAGAAAACATAGTAAAGGCCTAATCAAGCATGAAACTATCACAAAATTTCAAAATTAACTCCCACATTGGTCATTTGTTCAATTAGGGTTTTCCCTTTCTCTTTTGTTTTCCTTCTCTAAATTTGGGAACAAACCAAAGACTTAGTGTTGGTCAGAAAGAATAATACTCTTTTATTGTAAAGAATGTGAGCCTTGTGCTTTGGAAGTTGCAATGGCCTTAATGGGGCTCAATATGGGTCCAGAGCTAATAAGAGCTAGGTTATAAGTTGGGTATAAAGCTAATATTAGTCGGGTAATAATGCTATGTGTGCCGAAAAATTGCACATAAAATGCGCACCGAAATGATCAAGGCCATTGATTTCGGCGGACCACATGCGCGCAAGCGTGGAGCCCGCCGAAATCAATGGCCTTGATCATTTCGGAGCACATTTTATGTGCAATTTTCGGTGCACATAGCACGACTCTTAGTCGGGTTTGATTATGGGCCATATTTCATGCTAATTAAGGTACTGATGCCCTTTTTATGTTGTGGGCTTTGCGCCTTGGGCTTTGAAGAAAAAAAGAAAAGCGGTCCTAGACGAACTCCCCGTTGCACCCGCACTCTTGATTTTGGGAAAATTTGCCAGACTCCCCGCACCCGCATCGCGTCCGTGCTTCATAGGTTCTCGGGTTGGTAGAAACAATTATCCATGATGCATGTACGCTAGCTATACAGTTTTAGCTTCACTATGAAAACTGCCAATATCAATGGCCGACATATCTGGTAAGTCAACTTTGCTGAAGATAGTTTCCATTCAAACTTCCCTTCCTAACAAAGAAGAACAAAACACAATGAAATGGAGTCCTATGCAAAATACGAGCCAATTTGGGTTAGCTTTTCAAATGATCACCTTTTGGAACAAGACTTTTTTTTAAAAGCTACAAAATTGGAGATGTTTCAAATTTAGTTTTGTAGCTTTAAAAAAGGAATGAAATTTTTTAAAATGCTGTGAAAAAGCTAACACTTATAAGTGATTATTGCTGAAGAGGCTATCCCATTCGGTCTCTAAGACACTTTGAGTAAATTAAGGTCCACTAGTGCTTTTATAATCTGGCATCATCTCAAATGATTCTCAAATTACGGGTTATAATTCGGCTTCTAATTAGAGAAGGATTGAAAACGATGAACAATTTATTCTAACATTCTTAAGAAACAGAGCTACAAGTATGGTTATACACGCCTAGTCCTGAAAGAAATGAACTCACTTTCTCAAGGAATATGGAAAGCAAGTGGAGTCATCGCACCTAATATAGGTGAATTAGGCAGCAGGCAAGTGGAAGGAAAAGACCAAAGATCACCATAAGCTAGGAAGCACTGCTACTCCATTTTGAGTGTCGCACAAGTACTAGGTGCTCGAGGGACATCAACACGCGTGAGTACCTGTAAGACACACTCCTCCAGCCGTGTCTGGGTGATTTTAATTTACAAGTTTGGCGCAGGGAAGTGGAACGGCACGAACACAGCAAGGTACCGCTCGAAAACAGTCAGGACACGATTCTTAACAACACTAGCGGAGGGTTAGAGAAGAAGAAACTGAAAATGGAAGAAAAAACGAGAGAGAGAGAGAGACATGGTGCCATCACTGACTAATCTCATCGCCATCCTCCTGCCGTCGCCGTGCTCCTCTTGCTGTCACAAAGGTAAAGCTCTCTAACGCTCTCTCTCTCTCTCTCTCTCTCTCTCTCTCTCTCTCTCTCCTTCTTCTTTTTTTGGCTGAAGCTCTCTCACTCTTCGTTGGTGGTTGATACCTAAACCCATTTCTATGTTTTTTATACTCAAATTTTAGACTTTGGAATCTTTCTTCTTTTGAGGTGATGGACTTTGGAGTCTTGTGCTTGGTTTTTCCAACCCACATTATGTGCTTGTATATAATACTCATAAATATGAAATATAATATATTATACATATCTTATGTACTAGTATCAGATTACTCAATAAAGTGTAAACTTATTTGTAATTTGTTAAATACTTACAATTGTAGTCTTTCTATTTGTATAATATAATATATTATACATATCTTATGTACTAGTATCAGATTACTCAATAAAGTGTAAACTTATTTGTAATTTGTTAAATACTTACAATTGTAGTCTTTCTACTTGTATGTAATATATTGTCAAAAATATTTTTTATTTAGCGTACCCTAGCTGTACCCGTACCCTATATTTTTTTGGATTTCTCGTATCACCGTACCCGTATCAACTGTTAGAGGTTCGCTCCTACTATTCACATGTCTTTCAAAGACAGAAGATTTCAAGTAGGGCTTAACTATGTTGGCTTGTGAGCCTAGTGTTGCAAGTCTTTATTATTGTTGTTGAATTGACCGGGTCTTTGACGTAACTTGGCTCTTCCAATAAATTCAACCGACAAGTGACGGGCAAATTAACATGATGGTTTTCATTTTTATATCATATAGAAAACTAGAAAGAGAAAATAAAAGAAAAAAACGAGGTAAAAGGGAGAGAACCCAATCCAGGAACTAGAGTGAGGACCGACGAGAGGGATAAGACATTCCAATCCAGGGACTAGAGAGAGGGGAGAGAGTAAGAAGATGTGTGTGTCTGTGAGAGTATGTAAGTGGGGGTGTGTGTGTGTGTGCATGTGTGTGGTGGGGTGGGAGCTCCAAGCTCTTCCAAAAACTGATCAAATTTTATAATAACAACTTATGTGGGGGGGGGGGGGGGGGGGGGGGGTGGTGCGGTTGGGTGAGCTCCAAACTCTTCCAAAAACTAATCAGATTGATTTTATTAAAAAACAATAAGAAAACAATAAAAAGATAAGCATAATCCACAATTAATCTTATCCACATAATACAACCTAATATAATTCAAATTCTAAAACCAAATCTTCCCAAATCTTAAAATCTGCATAGAGTAATAATGATACACACACACAATTCTACACCACACATTCCTGGCCATTGATTCCAGTGAACCCATGTGCTCCCGTGTAGGACCCATGTGGGATCTACATGGGTGCACTGGAATCAATGGTCAGGATTGTGTTGTAGGAAAGTGTGTAGAATTGTGTGTGTATGTGTGTATCGTTATTGTTCTGCATATAATACAACCTAATATAATTCAAATTCCAAAACCAAATCTACCCAAATCTTAAAATCTGCATCTTTATCCAAACATATTTATTAAAAAAAACTGATATTTAAACCAATAGATAACTACATGATCTTCTTTAGGGCCCCACATCAAACAGAACACATCAATCCCCTTTTGTTAGAGAACACTCAACCTCGAGTATTGTTATTTTCATGTTTGAGATGATCTCTGCACAGTATTGATGATTTATTTCATGGATCTTTGCTCTGATACGAACCCGATGTAACCTGGGTCTTCCAATAACTTCAGCTGATATGTGGCGGGCAAATTAACATGATTTATATAGCAATAGAAAACCACAAATAGAAGAAAACAGAGAAAATGAGGTAAAACGGAGAGAACGTATTCCAATCCAGGAACTAGAGAGAGGACAGAGGAGAGGGATAAGACATTCCAATCCAGGGACTAGGGAGAGGAAGACGAGAGGGCAGAGAGATCCAAGCTCTTCCAAAATATGATCAGAAAAATCATTCATCTTTTTTATTTTTTTATTAACATCAACAAACAACAAAGCCTATTTATAAACTAAGAAAATAACCATAATCCAAAACTAATCTTACCCAGATAAAACTCAAATTCTAAAATGAAATCTACCCAAATCTTAAAATCTGCATAAGTATCCAAAAATGTTTATTTAAAAACTAATCGATAACCACACGATCTTCTTGAGAGCCCCACGTCAAATAGAGTACATCAGTCTTCCAGGTTGTGCTTTTCTCCTATAGGTAGTGGTGGCCTCCTCTAAGATTTTCAAGCAAGGGTTATTCGTGCGTCCATAACAACTATCTAATATTTGACTTCTTACATGTGTGTGTGTGTGTGTGTGTGTGTGTGAGAGAGAGAGAGAGAGAGAGAGAGAGAGAGAGAGAGAGAGAGAGAGAGAGAGCCATATAATTTAAAGTGTTAATTGCACTTTTAGTATACTTAGGTAACAGAAAACGTTTCCATAGCATTGTATTCCTTTACCTTATTAATCAACAGGGGAAGCAGACACTCAAGGTGTGATCAGATCACATGCGAAAGCATTTTAAACATACAGTCAAGCAAAAATCCCCATCATTACCTTTCCATTAAAAAATTAAAATAAAAAATAAAAAATGTGACAGGATCGAATAGATACTGGATATACTGACAATTAGAGGACTTTCAAACATAGCAGTCATCACAACATTGATGTCTATGATGCTTCCAAAATCTATGTAGATCACAGTGAAGTATTGTAAAATTGATGTCTATGAAGCTTCCAAAATACAAGTAGATCACAGTGAAATAATTGTAAAATTGTATCTATGAAGTTTCCACAATTATAAAGTAGCTGTACACTAAAAAAAATTGACTTTACCATCGTCACTGACTTGTTGGTTTAAGCCTGCAGAACAGGACCTCATCAATCTGAATTCCATTCAACACCAAAGCTTGAAATATCTTAACCTGGCCGTCAATGACATCTTCTGCCTCAAAAGTAATATAAAATTTAAAACCGCGACAAACCTGTGAATTTGCCTTCACAACCTTCACAAGGTTGTAATTTGCACCCTGCAATGGTTAAAACTTAAAATAAGAAAATTAATATATACCCTACAGAGTCGGGCTACAGTGCGCACTGGGTGAACGCATTGGGTTTTTAAGCCGAAAAAAACGCAGGGCGCACCACTGACCCGCGCCCAATCCCGACCCGCGATTTTTTAAGGCTTAAAAACCGGTGCATTCACCCGGTGCGGACTGGAGCCAGATTCCTACTCTACACGTATGCATATATATATATATATATATAAGCAAAAATAAATATGTAATTAAGGAAGAAGAAAAGGAAAATTACATACATTTTCGTTGTTGTAGTGCCTAATTGCTAAAACTGATAACTCCTTCACTGTGTTATGAAGACCCGTGTACTTTTCCAGATTGGGAAGTTGTAATATACAACCCAAGGGGTAATCCTTTGGATCAGGGTGTGGATAAACATCAACATCAAAACCCTAAAAGGTCCAAACAAAAGATCAGCGACCTTAACGCTATGATTGGGAGTTTAGGAGAGAAAAGAAAAGAAGAGAAAGTCGTGAGGAGAGAAAAGAAGAGAAGAGAAATGATGGTGTTTTCTTTCATCTTGATTGGAAGTTGAGGAGAGAAGAGAAAGTAACTTTCTTTACGCTTATTGTAAGTTGAGAAAAAAAGAAAAAGAAAAAAAAATAAGTTACCATTCTACCCATCAATAACTTGGACTAACAAACCCTCATACACTCACGCCATACATACCTAGGAAAGTAAACTGGCAATGGAAAGTTTGGTTGTCGCTGGTTTTCTAAGCTATGTTTTGTTTTAATTTTTATAATATATGTATGTGTATTATAATACAAGTCCTAGGACTTAGATGGAATTACAATTAGATAAGATTAAACTAGAAGGGTAGAAGGGTATAGTGGGTTTTAGGAAATATTAAGGGTTAGTTTTCTCTCATTTTCTCTCCTCGTTAAAACTCGCAATCGAGGTACTTTCTCTCACTTTCTCTTCTTTTCTCTCATATTTTAAACTCCCAATCATAGCGAAAATATGTGTGTATATATATATATATGATACAGAGAGAGAGAGAATGAATGAATGAATAGATACCTCGCTAGCAATGACCTGTTTAATGTACTCTTTGCAGCCATCATCGGAAGCATAGCCGTCCGAATCTTCGGTTTCTTCAACAACAGGTTGAGAAGAAGAGTCGGAAGAAGTTTTGGATCTTTTGTGCGGAGGAGGAGGAGGTTCAAAAACACAGTCGGCCTTGGGAGATTCAACACCTGTCATATTAAACAAAGCCCTAACAGGAGGAGAGGAGAAGGAGGAGGAGATAATGAAACAATATTAACGTTTCCTACTCGGATATACGGACGGTTTAAGGACTAAGTTCATTTTTTTTATTTGGGCACTTGTTTTTCAAAAATGATAGGGATACACACCAAACGATACACTAAATGACACACCAGCTTTAAATACATGTACCCTGTGCTGTGTAAGTGATACACAGAAAAGTGTGAAAAATTCAAACAGCACAGAGTACATGCATTTAAAGCACAGTGTGTCATTTGGTGTGTCATTTGGTGTGTATCCCTATTATTATTGCTTGTTTTTAGGTAACAATAATGCTAGACACACACTTCAAATTATACTTCAAATTACACCTTTGCTTTAAATACATGTACCCTGTGTTGTGTAAGTGGTGCACAAAAAAATATAAAAAATTCAAACAGCACAGAATGCATGCATTTAAAGCATATAATGTGGTTTGGGGTGTGTGTCTAGCACTTCTCTTTAGGTAATACTCGGTAATAAATAAACTTATTTCTTTGCATCTTTCTTTTTTTTCTTTTTTGGTTTTTCAAGATATTTTTAGGCCTTTTCTTCCAGACTAATCCTTCGAGGTACTGTCGGGCACCGAAGTAGGGACATCTCCCAAGATAGTTTTTTGCATACACAAAGACTTGAACTTGAGACCATTGCTTAAACAGCCAAAACTCCTTCCACTTAGGCTAACTGACTATTGGTCTCTGCATCTTCCACAAATTATATATTTAAGAAGTTTAGGTTTTATTTTTTAGAAAATTGCCAATAAATCCCTTGGTGCTATAGTTTCATGGATAAAGTCCGCCCTATTTACTTATTTAAGATAAGATCCCTAAGATCCTAGTTAAGATATCTCAACCATGATTAAAGATTTTTATATGACCAAAATAACCATCACCTTTATATCTGAAATTATTATGTAACTTCCATGTTGGGATATTGGATTTAATGGGAGATTAAATACAACCATCCACATTGACTCATTATTGCATGATTTATGCATTGCAAATTAGAATTAAATGTCACATTAAATTGCTACATGCAATCACCATATCTCACATAAATTTTGATTAAATTTGCAATCAATAGTGAATAGATCATAGAATTAGCCATAAAATAGCGTGACATCTATACTCTTATCAATTCGTTAGCCATCAGGATTCTCTCTTGGAAACTTCCATCTCCCAAATTTGACATGTATGGATTTTTTGTTTTTGATCAGTAGATATGCATAATTTTGAGAATTTCACAAGATATAGTTAGGTTCTTATATATCATACAATTTATTTGAGAATTTCACAAGTAAATGTGGTAGACTTAGAGTGCACGTTGATCTTGTGGGAAGTGTGAATTTCACACAGAAGATGAACTATGAATTTCACTATAAGCTTTGTGAAAATCACTTATTGAATTTAGATGACAGTTAATTCATTTAAACCAGCCCACACATACATAGAGACTTGATTGTAAATTTGGGAATTTCACTAAACAAAATTGTTATTTAACTACATGGCAATAACAATTCATAACTAAAAGTAATTGCATGGGATAGTCAAACTGGTGATTATGTGGAGTTGACCAGTGAATTTCACAACCCAATAACAACTAAAATTCACAACCCAAACTGACGAAAATGTGAAATTCACAATTAGAAGAAATAGCCCAAATTGATGATCTTGTGGAATTATACTGTGAAATTCACAACCCAAAAGAAATGAGGGCACAAGAAAAGTATTGTGGTATTTAACAACAATTGGATTGTTATGTGATTTTCACTATAGGTGTGTGTATTTACAAAAACTCAATATCCATATGCAAGAATGATTCATAACCAAAAGTGATGATAATGTGAACTAACACACGTGCACAAACAATGTTCAATTACTACCTGATAAGGTCAACCAAAAATATGTTGCTGACAAGCCTTACTTTTACAAATGAAACAATAAAAAATGCTAAAAGCCACAAAAAAAATGAAGAAAAGAAACAGAATGGACATAATGGAAGAAAAATGATATGAAACCTAGTTTTATGCTCTAATCTGCCTTCTAGGACCCATCTTAGAGAGCACTTCCTTGAGATATTCACAGCGACTTCGGTGATAATTAATCCGTACACAAAGCTGTCTTATGGCCTCTCTCTTCTCTTCCCCTAGACCCAAATAACCCTCCTCTTTCTCTCTCATCATCTTCTCCAATCCTCCCATCTTCTGTTTGAGCCATTTAACATCTTTTTTGATTGTGGGAAAACAACAATACAATGCTAATTGTGTACCAATTTTGAAAAAAGGGGGGTAAGGTACTATATAGTAGTGTAATTTTTCCTAGAAAGTAAGAAAAGAGAAACAAAATTAGGAAGAAGAAAAGGTTTAGACCACCAGGGTCTGGTCGAGGGACGTGATTTAGGAAGAAGAAAAGGTTTAGAAAACAAGATTGAATTTCTAATACATCACAATTTTGAAATGGGGTAGAAACTCATACAAAGAAATTTAGCAATATTGACATCTTGATTATGATAGATTATGAAACTTCCATTTGTAAAAAGCAAAATTTTAGGGAGAAATTTGGGGAAGAAATGGTTTTGGAAGGGGTTACTGTTGCAATAAATGGTGTGATGAAGACTCAACTATTTCTCCTGCGCAAGTGGTCCTAGGGGTAGTTTGGGACTGAAAATATAAAAGGGACTTCATCCAAAAATGTATTAACCGAGGATCCTATTACCAAAAAAGCCTATAATAGAGGGATATAATACTAATTAACCCATTATTTTTTTTGTTTTTTAAGCAAGGGTTGTATTTGTTATGCAACTGATATCCAATAAGTCTAAATCTCTCTTTCTTATTCCTCTCTAACTTTTGATCTTCTTCTTCTTGTTTTTTCATTCTATGTGAATCTCTAACCATGCACTATTCTAAGGTTTATTATAAATAAGAGAAAACATATGTCTTGAAACCCTCGCTAATCTGTAAATTCGACTCTCTGAAATTTTGATTTGTGATTAATTTAATTTGTACATATAACTGAGAACGAAACATACTACACGAGAAGTAGACTAACCCAACTGCTTGAATATGTGTTTACGTGAAACTGTAAAAGAACTATTGCAGCCACGTTTTGTTTTTATTGTTTTATAGGGTGTTTTTTTTTTTGGTCACAATTTCAATGAATTCATGAACATGGAGTTTGCTAGCTTCTAATCTGCTTTTGTTTGTGTTGAAATCAAAGTTTGTCTCTTCTCATTTTGGTTCTGGGCATGTAATCCTTCATATTTGGTTCTATTTGACGTCCAATTGCTTGTATGAGCAGTTGAGATTGATCAAAATAATAATAATAATAATAATAAATTCTGCCACGTTTTGCTTTTATTGTTTTATATTTTTTTTCCAACTATTTTACTCCGTTTCGCTAGTTAAGTATTATTCTACCATGCTTTAATTATTCTTTTTGACTCAATACAATGAATTCCTTAGTAGATGATGTCTGTATATTTTTGTATTTCAGCACATGCTAAAAAAAATTAAGAATAGAATATGTTGAAAATTATTTGGTATATTTACCAAATATAATAGAAGACCAACGTGCAGATATCAATGTAACCATATTTTTCCATTGATAAGGTGAATATTTTACTATTTTTAATACATTAATAATTAAATTTAAATTATTCTTGTATTGTCTTTTTTATAAATATATAAGTATTTGACTCGCAATCAGAGCTTATCTATTGGGGTCAAGATGTTGGTATTAGATTAAATATGATTATCGTAATTACAAACTCTGATGCAGGGCTTATGTTAAAGAAGCCCAAGTTCAAACAATAAATTTCATATAGAAGTAGTTTCAACTGGGGTGGTCCAAGTTTATTTTGCACTGATTTTTGTCAATTGGGATGATTTAAGTTTATTTGTAAGAGTTAAATACATTTTACACCCTTGTAGTTTGTTACCTGTGTCAGTTTGATCCCTGTAATTTAGAAAGTGTTACTTTAGTCCATGTAGTTTCATAGTGTGTGACAAATAAGTCCAATAAGTCCTTTATGACAAATAATTTTGTTACTGAAAGTAAAAAAAATTTGTCACCAAAAAGTTTTTTGAGTGACTAAAATGACACACTGCTGAAACTACAGAGACTAAATGAAAATTTATAAACTACAGGGACCAAATTAACACAAAGGGCAAACTAGGAGGGTGTAAAATGTAGTTAAGCCTTATTTGAAAAAAATAATATGTAGTGCAATAAGTGAGGTGCCCTTACTAATCAAAGTAAAAGGTAAAAAAGTTACTTTTTTTTAACTTAAAATTAGGTGCCCTAATTAAAAAATGGATGTGCCCTTACCGGTACTCATATGATATATCTTCCAATACTTTCCGGATACACCCTTCAAATTTCTCTTAACTCTGCATTGTATTATACAAGATGCCAGCTGTACTACCACTGGATGCATAATCCGTGTGTATATAGAATTTGAATGACTCTATGTATATCGGAAGCATTTTTGCTCATCCAAAACTAATGGCTTATTGCTCACTCAGGCCTTCATTGGGTGACACGTGTCTTATTTCAGTAATTATGTTGATTATACAAGGGCGTCCCATTTCCGTAATTATATTGATTATACGAGGACAAAGTGGGAATAGAATGAAACACATGTCACCCAGTAGAGGCCTGAGTGAGCAATGGGTAACCATTTTTGAGTGAGAAAAAATGCTCTCATGTATATCTCCAAATCCATAAACTAACAAATAAAAAAGTTAATTACATTTTACCCACTTAAAAATTGAGAACATTTTTTCTCACACAAAAATTGCACACCCAAACACTTCGTTGAGTGTGTATGTGGACGCATAACTTTTCACACATAGGTGGGTTAAATGGCATTATCTCCGCATAGGGGATTAACCCCAAAATTATCATCACAAAGGGGATTAATTGTAAATATTTTTTGCCAATTTTAGGGGAAGTTAAAAGTAGTTAGGCGTGAGAAGTTTCTCTCCTCAATAAATGAGAAGCATGATTGGCCAAGAGAGAATATGCCGCGGGTTCTTTTAGGCAAAAAACAAAAAAAAAACATGTTCACTTGGTAAGTTCACTCAACCCGAAAAGTTTTTGTGTACCCTCAAGGTAGCGCGTGTGTGGTGCCCCACACCCAATGAGATAGCGCCACACAGAATTGTTGGGCCATTTAAATTTTTTGTGATGTGTTCCATTGTTCGTGTGGCGCGCTACTATTGGATACGGGGTACTAAATGACATGCCACATGGTACCTTGAGGGTACCCAAAAATTTCTCCATTCAATCCTATTCACTTAAGAGTCTGACCATATATATATATATATGTGTATATATATATATTCAAATATGCAAACTGTGGTAGGTTCTTGTCTGATGTATATGAGATATATGGATGGGTATAACACGTAAGCAGGTTAGTACAGGTGGAACAATAGATAAAATATGATAAAATAATGCAAAAAGTGTAGTAGAATAATAATGTATAAAAATGTTGTAGAGAAATGGGAGTCGGAGATGACGTGGCTCGAGTGAGAACCAAGGTAGCCCCAAATGAGAAAGAGAGAAAGCAGTAAGCGTTGGGGAGTCTTAAATGGAGGTGGTAGTATGTGGTTAGTCTATAGTGGAGTCTTGGAGAGTTTAAGGTAGGTGGTGGAAGGTCTAAAGGCAGTTGGTGGAGACCAAGGGTCTTTTTGGAGAGTTTTAGGACGAGAGTAAAATGCCAAAAGTTATAAATTCAGACTTAGGTGTTGCTTGGTTGGATCGAGTTGGACTGGGTTAGAGCTTAAGATCCCGGTCCTTGAATGTATTGAATGGGGTTGATATTTATACAGGGCTTGTGAGGTTTTTGGTACAGTTGGGAGTAGCTGAGTTGGCATCTTTGGAGTTGTTCGTCTGTTTGAGGTAGATGGGGGGGGGGGGGGGGGAGGGGGGGGGGGGGGGCATTGTCATCAATCAAGGTTTGGCTAGCTAATACTTTCGATATGAAGGATCTAGGAGAGACGAGCTATATTATTGGGATAAAGCTCTTTCGAGATTGCAAGCGTAAGATAATGGGATTATCTCAAGCTGATTATATCAAAAAAGTGCTAATTAGGTTTTCCATGGATAATTCAAAGAAAGGTTTGCTACCTTTCAGGCATGGTTTAGCGTTCTCCAAGGACCAGTGTCCTAAGACACAAGAGGAGATGAATCGCATGACAGGAGTTCCTATGCTTCAGCTGTGGGAAGTCTCATATATGCGATATTATGCACTAGACCAGATATCTGTTTTGCCGTTGGCATGGTTAGCAAATATTAGTTGAATCCAGGTCCAGAGTATTGGATAGCTGTCAAGCACATTCTTAAGTACTTAAGGACTAAAGATTACATGCTTATGTATGGTGGGGATGAGTTGATTCCAGTAGGATACACTGACTCAGATTTTATGTCAGATAAAGATTCGAGGAAGTCAACATCCGGACATCTCTTTACCCTCAGAGGTGGTGTTATTAGTTGGAGGAGCATTAAGCAAAAATGCATTGCAGACTCAACTATAGAATCCGAGTATGTGGCTACTTGTGAAGCCGCAAAGGAAGCTGTTTGGCTTAAGAAGTTCCTTATGGAACTCGGGGTGGTACCAGCGTCATTATCACTTATTACGTTATACTGAGATAATACTGGGATAGTGGCACAGTCCAAGGAGCCAAGGAACCACAAAAAAAGAAAGCATGTAAAAAGGAAGTATCATCTTATACGAGATATAGTCCAGCGTGGAGATATGACTGTCACCAAGATTGCCACCGCTGACAATCTTGCAAATCCGTTTACAAAGGCTTTGCCACAGAAAGTCTTAATTTGATCGTCATCTATATAGTTTAGGTCTTAGATGTAGTGGGTTATGAGTACAAGTGGGAGTTTGTTGGGATTGTGCCCTCAAACCCGATCTTTGTGTATGAGACATTGACGTTTTATATATGGATATGTATGTTTTCATAAAATGATTGTTGTAATCCATAAGCATCAAAGTAGGTAATCCGTGTATGTATGAGATACATATGCGTGAGATATGAATTGCTATTCTTTGATACTTAGAACTTGTCACAGTGGATGATGAGATTGGATATCTCATCAGGTATATACTGTAGCATGATTAACCACCATTGGATGGAGTGATGAATCTCAGTCACTGGAGTATGACTCTTGGTTAATATGCTAGTACTTATAGTGCACCGACGGACCAGGAGATTCCAATTAACATACAAAGCTGTCAACAGTCGATATGAACTCATAACTTGTATAAGGTGCGTGTTCTCAATCTTGATACGATTATGGGCATAGACTATGGATGTGACTGCTTTGACTTACCAATCAGTGAGGTCTTGCAAGATCAACACCTATGTATCTTGGGTATGTCACATTCATAGGGTTGTGAACATATATTATCAAGATAGAATCTACCCTCTTTTATAGAGTAAGTATTTCCTTGAGAATGCCACCAAGTTGATTACTGAGAAATGCAGTCTTGTTGATAAGTAGTTATCAACATGTTTGGTAATCATGAGAGGTAAATTGGACTCGAGGAATGGAAGATGTAATTATCATTCAGGCTGACAGTAATTACATATTCTTAATCCTTGCTGAAAAACAAAGAATTTCATATATTACATGCCCTAATTACATCCGGATTTGAAAATGGGTCAAAAGACCCCTTAAAACTGAAAACAGGGGAAGTTCAGCGAAGAAGACGAAGCCTCTGCTGAAACTCACGTGCGCGATCGCGCGAGCGAGGGTCCCGTGAGCAACCCGCGCGCGCGAGCTTCGTGTTTTCAGGCAGACAGAAAAGGTTTTAAAAAGAAAAATGAAAATCGGGCAAATCGCGGAGCGGACCGCGCGAGCGGTCTCCCTGTATTCTGGCAGTTGGAAAAGTTTTATAAAAGAAAACGAAAAGGGGCATATCGCGCGAGCGGCCCGCGCGACTTTTGACAGTTTCTAGTTTTTGCTTATTTTGTGATAAGGAACTGTTTGGGAGATATTTTATAGATTTCTAAGGCCCTGTTTGGAAGATATGTTAAAACAGATTATGTTTTATTATGATAGATTATTAAAGAACGATTATGATTTCAATTCTCGTCGAATATGCGTGGTTGTTATTTTTCAGCTGTTTATAATCATACGGCATTCATATAGAGTCTGTTGTACATATGTGGGGGTAGTAGTCAGTGTGGAAAAGAGAAATGGTCAGTGTGGTAAAGAGTATGTGGTTGAGATTGTGTTGTGGACACTCCCTAGTTGTTGTGTACCAAAGTATGACGTGTTGAGATCGCGGTGAGAGTGTCTTTGAAATGCGACGGTGGCAAAATTGAACACTCCCTGACACCCATGGTAGCGTTAAAGCGTGTGACGCCGAACTTGGACATTCCCTAGCACCCATGGTAGTGCTAAAGTGTGGCCTACGGACACTCCCTAATACCCGAGTCTGGATACTGCGTGAGGTTTCCTCCGGTATTTGCATGGCGGATTAGGTATTAAAGTGTGAGGCATTGGACACTCCCTAGTACCCCGGACCAAAGTGTGAGGCAAACTGGACATTCCCTAGCACCCCTGTGCTAAAGTGTGGCTATCGGAGTATTTCAAAGATACTGGTGTGTGATAGTGGGTTGTTGTGTTGTCAAGAGAAAAGAGTCGGTAAGATGAGTTTGGTGCATTGTCTCATACATGGTCTTATGTTTCATAAATGAACGACCTTTGATATATTCCTCGTTGTTTTATAAATTGAATTCTTTCTATTGTTAAACGGTTGATTTTACAAAACTTAAAAAGGGGAAAACTGGTTAATGAGTATGTATTACATTCAAGGTTATGTTTTTAATACTCACCAGCTTCTAGAAGCTGACGACGTTGATGCGTCCTGGACATTCGTGTTCAGGTTTTTTAGGTGTTGATCAAGCTGAACATTATGACTATGCGAATTGAGAACTGCTGCTTTTGGAAGGGAAAACTGTTATATTTATTATATGTTTTAATCTATGAACTGGTTTTGTAATAAGGATGACTGTAATAGACATTAAGTTATTGTTTTGTTTCAAGGCGGTCTGTGCCTTAGTTGACCCCGTATCGTACGATGTAATAAGTTAGTAAAACTTTTGTAAGCCTTGATTGCTCTGCTCTGATTATTATCATATTATGTTTTGTTGTTCGACGTTTGGGACGGAATCGATCCTTCAAACTGTCGCGACCTACGGGTCCATAAAGGAAATTCAACGCTTTCCTTATTTATGCTACGTCAAGGCGTGACAGGATTTAGTAGTATCAGAGCTAGGTTATGGCAGAATAGTTTAGTCGGGTTAGGGTTTACCAATATAGACCCGATTCCACGATCTGTAAGCTTAAGCTTTTGCACTCCGATGTTAAGACAGGGAGGATAGACTCAGAATCCAAACGCCTAAGATTATCTCTTTCCTGATTTAAGTTAGTATCTTTTTATTAGGTATGGACCCAACTCAGCCGCTCTATGTACTAGATGGGTTTGGAGGACATTTGGTGACTCCCGGGGCTGTAGTCCCAGCTTTTCTCGATTTATATCATACCGCCATTGAGCAGCTGGCCACGACGACTATAGTATCAAATCTGTGGCACCAGGTTCACGTGGTGGGGATAGTTGATTTGACGCGTATTCGCCTTGAGATACGCTATTCCACGGAGGCTCAGCGTTTAGTGCTAGTTGAGATTCTGAGACTAGTTGATAGTGATGCTTTCTATCTCCCCCTCGAGATCCAGATTGTGCATGCCCATTTCGCACAGCTGGAGATGCCTCCGCCAGTGATTCCCCTTGCCGAGGACGATGATGATGAGGCTGTTCATTTGGTTCCAGTAGGTGGGGAGGATTTAGAAGATGGCATAGGTCTAGATGACCTCGCCGCTGAGCTCGAGAAGGAGCTAGCACTTAAGTTAGTTCTGCCTGAGGAAGTGCCAGTTGAGGCAGATGCCCCAGCGCCTGCTTCCTCGTCGACCTCTCAGAGCTCTGATTTTGATTTGGTAGGCCCGTTCCTTGTTCAGCGATTTCGCCCCGTCGATTCGCTAGATCTTCTGATAGCCGCCTACGGAGACGACTGATTTCTTAGATATCACCTTGTATATATTAAATACTTTTTGGCTAGTAGCTCTATTCTCTTTTTGCAAACTGTAATTACATGCATTAGAGTGTAGGGCAATGACCCCATTTTTGGCATTTACTCTTGCATGGACAATATGTGTCCTAACCCATATAGATAGGGTAGGCATTGATCTGATCATACACGCTTTTTGTATCAACTTGACAAGAAGTTTTATATAAAATATACTCTTTTGAATGTTGTCGTCATTTAAATTGCTTTATAGTACTGCTTCATGCATGTTTCTCATTCCACAATCATGTTATGCATAGAATGGCTAGGAGATCCAGGAGGAACAGGAATTTGATCGAGGGAGCACCTGAGGCTGCCGATCCTACGGGGAAGTTCGAAGCGTTTGTCAGACATTTGGAAATAATCAGTGATACGAATGAAAATCGACGAGACCGACAAACTGGGGATAAGCTGCTGGAGAGATTCCGTGCACTAAGGCCCGAGCAGTTTGCGGGTACAGCTGAACCATGGAAAGTAGAACAATGGTTAAGACAGATGGACCGCATGTTCGAGGCTGTCCAGTGCAATGAGATGGACAAGAGAAGGTTAGCCATTTTCCAATTGACTGATTGTAGACACCCCAATTTTGACCGACCGCCGAATTTAGGAGAGCGTCACCTCCACGTCCGATGATGATAAGGACCGAAAGATTCGAAGTATTCCAAGCTCTTCAGAAAGTTCTCCAAACGCGATAAAATTTCACAGAAAGAAGAAAATATCAAGTATTTAGGAGAATTCAGGTATAAAAGCATCATTTTTGGAAAAGATCTTCAAAAATAAGTATCTTTGAGAAAAAGGAGGGAAGAAAAGACCTAAAAGGAGAAGTCCAACAAAAACCGGCACACGGTAGATTTATGCGGCACTCAGTGAGTGCCGAACGACATTCGGTGAGTGCCAAACGGCATTCATTGAATGCCGGCCCGGCATTTATCGAGTGCCGCCGACATTTTCTGACTGCCGTCTACTTTTTAAGTCTGTATTTTGCAGAACAATACGTATGCGTATGCAGATAAAAACAAAAAACTGATAAAGTAAGACTGACAAAAATGCGGCAAATAGTAAAAATCCACGGCATTTGGTGAGAGCCGCGCGACACTCACGAAAGGCCGCCGCGGCATTCGCGAAGTGCCGCCGCGACATTCACGAAGTGCCGCGAAAAGTTTTTGACTGCCGCCCTGTGCAGCAGTCTGTCCATTTTCAGGAAGTACATATTGTACCACCAAATGAGATGTTTACACCTATTTTTTGCTCCGAATTCACTGAGAAAAACTTTGAAATTTTGCCTATAAAAGATGGAGGATCTTCCTTGAGAAAGGATCCCAACAACAACCAACAAAATAAACTACCAAGAGAGCATCACTACCACAACACATTTTTTGGAGAGCTTAAGGAAGAACTTGGAAGATCTTCATATAGAAATTTGAGGATAGTCTTGGAGGTGACCCTCTAATCTTAGTTATGTTTTTGGTTTCTAATCTTTAATGTCATTTAGTTTCTTTCTTGATTAAGCTTTAGAGTTGGTTGAGTAAACTTGGAAGTCCTTGTTCCTAATTCTTTGTTCCATTTCTTTTGTTGATTATACTTCCTTCTTGAGACTCTTAGAAATTCTCAGTATCTCTCTTGAAAGCTCTTGAGTTCGATCTTTTGAATCTCATGTAAGCTTATGCTTCACATGGGAGTCAAAGCTTGATCATCACTTCACTTTGTAAACAAATAGGTGGATCTAAGTCCATATTCATGACTTGGATTCTCTAACTTGGAATTTCATGGGGTCTTCTCTATATCTTCTTGAAGTTCATGAGCTAGTTCTATGATTCTTCTTCTCTTGAGACTCTTGGGGATCTTCCATATCTCACTTGAATCTCGTGAGTTTGATCTTTTAGTTTCATGTAAGCTTATGATTTATATGAGATTTAAAGTTGATCATCATTTTAGTAAGAACAAGTAGATGAATCCAAACCCCTACCATGGTTTGGGTCCTCTAAGCTTGAGTTTTCATGGAGTCTCCTTATATTCCTTGAAAACTCATGAGTTTTAGTCATGTCTTGATCTCCAATGACCATCAAATGGTAGGAGAAGTGGTTTGGTTTAAACCCAACTTCATGGTTTAATAGTTGGGGTTAACAAATAAAAGTTGAACTTGATAAATGAAAACAGTGAGTTCACAAACTATTTTTGATCAAAGATTTTTAGTTCAACATCAAACCGTTGGAACTAAATGAAACCAACGGGAAAATGTCTATAACTCAAATTTCTACCACTGTAATTTTTGTTTTAAGAAAATTTCATGTTTAAAGTAGTTTGATCATGGGTTTTGTGAGTTAACCACAATCTGTCCAGAGTTTCAGAATAGTTTCAGAACAGTAAAACGTTTTTGAAATTAGTAAATCAGAACCCTAATAAAGTATTTGTGACCCAAAATAATTTTTTATGAGGTTTAATGTGTTAGGAAGATACCCTAAAAAGAAAAAAGTGTTTCTGATTTTTTTACTATTTTTAAAAAATCAAACAAAATCTCTGGACAGGAAGTTGTACATCTCTGAGTGATGTCTGGTGTTTGTCCTTTTCCCAGAGATCTAACCGTTGAAGCTTTGATTTTATTTTTGATTTGGAAACTAGACTCACAGAGGCATCTTGTGTCCAAAAATCATCAAGATCAAACCACGGGAAGCATGCTTTTTATTTTCTTAAAGTTCTGGTCTGCTCTCTGCAATTTTCAGAATTCTTATGACAAATTTGACCAACTTTGTAAATAATGGTCCAAATGACTTTTCTATGACCTAGGGCTCAAACCATGTTTTAATAATGATCAATTAAGCTTGAATTCAAAACTTAAGTGATCTAAATCATTGAGTATTTCATAATTTATTTTTGTTCATGTACATATTCATCCATGTGGCTTGATGCTTGTAATTAGGACTTGTTTGCTTTAGATTTAATTATATTTTATAGATTTAAGCTAGAAGTCTAGGATTTGTTATTTAAGATCCAACTTTATATTTTGTATATCATGTGGACTAACCCTTTATTTTGTAGCGTTATTAAGGTATGATTTTTTTGAACTCCTCTTTAGTTTATTTTAATTTCTTGATTTTATTGAATTTTTGACTTAATGTACGACACCTTAGAATTAGGACTTGCTTTAATTGTATATATGGATTAGAGACTCTTTTTCTAGGTTTTATCTATTTTCACGCATTTGCACGTTTAAATATTCGCGGCCAGATCCCGGGTAAGTTCTCTAGTTCCCTATTTGCATATCATATTGCTTGCTACGTACTTGAATTACATGACTTTTGAATGATATTTTATCACTTGCAATCTTACACCCTTTAGACATGCTTTTGTAATGTATATTTATACATATGTATTAATTGAGGACACATTTAAATTAATAATTCGATTAAAAGGATATTGAGTAGAGGCCTATCGCAAGATAGGATGAAAGAGGGTGTTTTAGTCCGACGGGCTCCTTCCTCTCTCATTCCATAATCCCCGGACCCAGTTAATCTCTGATTTCTAAAAAGATCAGTTTGCTTTAAAAATGGTTTCTTAATTTTTCCTTTTAAAAATTAAGTGGCCTTTTAAAAATTAAGTGGCGACTCATTGTTTTGTGTTTTAAATCAAAGGAATTTTAAATGGAAAAGCTGTGGGTAAGAAAAAAATGCGATATCCACACTGATGCCGCCACAAATTGGCGGGATTCAGTCACAGCTACCATAGGGAATGAAGCTGCGACGGGAATGACATGGAATGCATTTAAGGGAAGGTTTTTAGAAAAGTATTTCCCGGCTACAGAAAGGCACAGAAGGGAGAAAGAATTCATGGATTTGACTCAGGGGACTAAGTCGGTGCAAGAGTACACTACTCAGTTCGAGAGGCTATCTCGGTTTGCCCCTCACATGGTTGATACCGAAGAAAAGAGGATCCGTAAGTATAACCAAGGGTTAACACCGCAGATTCGTCGCCTGACTCTCGGTCACTTAGATAAGTCGTTTGAGGGATTAGTTGGCTTGGCTACTGATCTAGAAGAAGATGCCCGAGTGAGCCGAAAGTAATTTAAATTCTGACCGCCTCAGAGGGGTAATTTTTGAAATAGACCACCAATGAATAGTACCCAAGGGCAGAAAAGGAATTTCGATGGGAGCAAGAAGACCCAAGATATTACCTATCCGACTCAACCCCGAGTAGGAGAAGGAAGTAGTGTTGGAAAATGCTTCAACTGTGGCAACCCTGGTCATCTGGCTCGAGATTACAAGGCACCGAGGCATGCTGCTCAGCAAGGAATAGTCTGCTACAACTATGGTGAACCAGGTCACATCAGCAAGTTCTGCACTGCTCCTAAGCAGGTGACTTATGGTCAACAGAATCAGACTCGCTTGAATGCTGTTATTCCAGATACTGTTGGATATGACGAAACTGTTTACGAAGAAGGAGATTATGGAGAAGCTCAACCTGATCAGCAAGCAGTAGAAGGTACATTGACTTTGTTTAACTCCCAAGTTAAAGTTTTATTTGATACGGGTGCTGCACGTTCATTCATATCTGTTAGTACTATTTGGAGACTGGGTATTTTACCTCATCAGTTAGAGAAAGCTTTGAAGGCTACCTCACCATTAGGAGCCTCAGTCAAGTTAGGACATGTGTGCAAGGATTGTCCTCTACGGATAGGAGACCGTGATATCCCATCTAGATTGATTGTCCTCTCAATGAATGAGTTCGACATAATCCTAGGGATGGATTGGCTCACTCAGAATCAAGCAACGTTGAATTGTGCGAGGAAGAGAATTACATTCTCCGACAATGAGAATCAATCATTCGATTTTCAATGTAATCCTTTGGGAGATATGTTCCTCACAAGATGTTTAGCCATCATCGAAGTCGTCAGTACAGAGATGACAACGTCGTTTATACCTGTAGTCAAGGACTTCGAAGGAGTATTTTAAGACATTTCTGGTTTACCGCCCGAGAGAAGTATAGAGTTCTGCATTGAGCTCATACCGGGTACGACTCTGATCACTAAGGTTCCCTACAGAATGGCCCCTGCCGAACTATCAGAATTGAAGGAACAAGTTCAAGAGCTCGAGAATCTGGGTTTTGTACGTCCAACTACATCGCCGTGGGGAGCACCAGTATTATTTATGAAGAAGAAGGACGGAACGCTCAGGTTATGTATCGACTAAAGAGAATTGAATCGAGTGACGATCAAGAATAAGTATCCCTTGCCTCGGATCGATGATTTGTTTGATCAACTACAAGGAGCTACGACATTTTCCAAGATAGACCTACGGTCGGGATATCACCAGTTGAGGGTACGAAAGGAAGACATACCTAAGACTGCATTCAGAACCCGATATGGTCATTATGAGTTTTTGGTGATGCCGTTTGGAATGACGAATGCCCAGCAGTGTTTATGGATCTGATGAGCAGAGTGTTCAAGCCTTATTTGGATCAATTTGTCATCGTCTTTATAGATGATATCTTGATCTATTCTAAGTCATTAGAAGAACACGAACAACATTTGCGGATTACAATGCAAATGCTCCAAGATCACCAGTTGTATGCCAAGTTCAGTAAGTCTGAGTTCTGGTTATAGGAAGTGAAGTTTTTGGGACACAAGGTTTCATCCCAAGGAATTTCAGTAGATTCATCCAAGACCGATGCTGTATCAAACTGGGTTAGGCCGAGCAACCCTATGGAGGTTCGAAGTTTTCTGGGACTCGCAGGCTATTATCGGAGATTTGTTGAAGGGTTTTCTAAAATAGCTGAACCATTGACTGGGTTGACGAAGAAGAGTTTGAAGTTCGACTGGATAGAGAAGTATGAACACGCCTTTCTAGATTTGAAAGAAAGATTCACTACCACACCAGTATTAGCCATACCTAAGCCTAATGAGAAGTTCACTATCTTTAGTGACGCATCATATCAAGGACTAAGGTGTGTACTTATGCAAAATGGTAGAGTTATCGCTTATGGATCTAGACAACTGAAGCCGAATGAGTTAAACTACCCCATTCATGATTTAGAATTGGCGCCAGTAGTATTTGCACTCAAGATTTGGAGACACTATCTCTATGGTGAGAAGTTTGAGTTATTCTCCGATCACAAGAGTCTGAAATATTTGTTCACACAGAAAGAGTTGAACATGAGACAACGCAGATGTATGGAGCTGATCAAAGATTACGACTTCACGTTAGAATACCACCCGGGTAAAGCTAATGTTGTCGCTGATGCTTTGAGTCGGCAGCCTCGTGAGACGATCGCCTCCTTAATGGTTAGAGAATGGCGAGCATTGGAGACGTTGGCGGAGTTTGAGGTACAGAGTACTGAAGAAGGAGAAGGACAACTTTTTGGGTGTCTTATTCTACAGCCTGTTTTTATCGACCGTATTATTGGAGCTCAGAAAGAAGATGAGAAGTTTCAGATATGGTTTGTTAAAATGTCAGAGAAAGACCCGACCGAATGGAAGTTGGGAAGTGACGGAGGATATCGATGCAGAGACAGATTATGTGTACCAGACTGTGGGGATTTGAGAAATGATATCCTGGAAGAAGCACATAAGTCAAAATATACAGTTCACTTGGGAGGGACTAAAATGTACAAGGATTTGAAGAGAAATTTCTGGTGGGAAGGTATAAAGAAGGATGTGGCCGAATTTGTATCCAAGTGTTTGACGTGTCAATAAGTCAAAGCCAAACATCAGAGACCCTCGGGATTGTTGCAACCGCTACCTATTCCTGGTTGGAAGTGGGAGCACATCACGATGGATTTTGTAGTGGGATTGCCCCGATCGCAGCAGAATCATGACGCCATTTGGGTAATCGTGGATCGATTGACTAAGTCGGCACATTTCATCGCTTATAGTATGACATACCCGATAGAAAAGATGAGCCGGATATACATACAGCAAGTTATGTGACTTCATGGTGCACCTGTGTCGATTGTGTCAGACCGTGACGCACGTTTTACCTCTGGATTTTGGGAAAGTCTGCAAGAAGCTATGGGAACCTCGCTCAAGATGAGTACTGCTTTTCACCCTCAGACAGATGGGCAAATTGAACGAGTGAATCAAATCATGGAGGATATGCTTAGGGCTTGTGTTATTGATTTCGAAGAATCTTTGGAAACACACTTGCCTTTGGTTGAATTTTCCTATAACAATAGTTATCACACGAGTATCGGTATGGCTCCGTTCGAAGCATTGTACGGACGACCGTGTAGTTCTCCGTTGTGTTGGGCAGAAGTCGGAGACACAGAATTTTTGGGACCGGATTTGGTTAGAGAAACCAACGAGAAAATCTCCTAGGTCAAGGAAAGGATGAGAACCGCTCAGAGCAGGTATAAAAGTTATGCCGATCGACGAAGGAAAGATTTGGAATTCAGTGTTGGAGATCACGTGCTTCTTAAGGTTTCCTCGACCCGAGGAGTAGTACGCTTTGGTCTCAAAAGAGGAAAGTTAGCCCCGCGTTTCATTGGACCGTTTGAGATTTTGGAACGTGTTGGGAAAGTAGCCTATCGGATGGCGCTACCACCAAAGATGTCTGGGGTTCACAATGTATTCCATGTGAGTATGTTGAGGAAGTACATACGAGACCCCTCGCATGTGGTTAGTTATGACGATATTGAGACGAGTCATAACTTTCTTACAAGGAGAGACCCGTGAAGATTCTGGATCAGAGTATCAGGAAGCTAAGGAATAAGGACATTCCATTGGTGAAGGTTCAGTGGAATCACCATGACGAGAACAAAGCCTCGGGGAAGTTGAAGCTGATATGAGGAAGAAGTACCCAGAGTTGTTTCAGGACTAGTTAGTCTTGATTTTAGGGACGAAATCCTGTTTAAGGGAGGGAGGGTGTAACAACATGCATTTCATTTAATTATTTTAAATTTGCCATTTTCATGTTTAACATGTATTATTGATTTTTAAATTATAATTCTCATGTGTCAAATTCTATTACTTGTTTATTTCATATTTGAATTATTGTTTGGGGTCAAATCGCAATTTTACAAAATTAGTAATACCTGTGTTGGATTTCAAATCTGTATTTCAAAACGGTGGAAATATTTTCTTTCAACTCACATTGTATTTTTATAAAACCGGGAAACCAATTCTTACGTTAAAATGAATTCTCTGTATTTTTGTGATGAACACCGCGCCACGAAAATACCAGTTTATGTTTAAAACTGTCTGCGCCGCGTTAAAATTTCACAGATTTTGAAATGACGTAAAGTTGAGATGATGTGTGCTTTATTGCCATTTATGGCAAGTAATCATTTGGTGAAGTTTTGTTTGGGTATGCTTCTAAATTGTGTGCCAACTTTGTACCTTAAGTTGTTTTCCCAAACATGTTAAGTAATTCCTAGACTAGTTGTTAGTACCTTGTTTGGCAACCCTATTCTGGTGTGTGTTAATTTGTGACCGTGAGTTCAATTCCCAAACAACTTAAGTTTGACCCCTATTAGTCTATGTTGCCTCTTCAGATTGTGTGGGGGTGTATATACGTTTATATTATCAGCATTTGTGATGCGTGTGTATAGTTCTATTAATAATTAAGAAAACAATTTCATTTGTAGAGTAATTGGGAATCAACTTGGCCTCCAAGATTCTCTACTTGAGTTCTATATATATACACTACTCACACACTATCTGCACAACTCTACAAGTTTCACAGAGAGAAAAGAGAGAGAGAGAGAGCTTGTGAGTTAGTTTCAGAATTTTTAGAAGAGAAAGCTCCTAATCCTACATAGCCAAAGCTTGGATTAATTTCTTCTTGAGCTTACCTTTCTCAACAAATCTCTTTGCTTTTGATGAAGTGAGTATTCTAAACTCACCTAGAATGTAATCTCATCCTTAATTTCTGCTAGTTTAGTCTAAATTAAAGAACACCGTGGTTGATTTTTGTATGAAAGCTTGAAGTTCAAAAATGGAGATTTTCCAAACTTAACCAAATTTCGTTTTTATAGATAATTATGATAGATTACAGTATGTAAAGTCTATGGTTAAAGTATTTAAGCCTAATTCGTCCATATGTGAAAGTATATTAGGAATTAAGTTTTGACAACTTTTAATTTTTCATAAAATTTGAGAGCTATGGTTTGAATCATGTTAAATTGATTACATATTCTTAATCCTTGCTGAAAAACAAAGAATTTCATATATTACATGCCCTAATTACTTCCGGATTTGAAAATGGGTCAAAAGACCCCTTAAAACTGAAAACAGGGGAAGTTCAGCGAAGAAGACGAAGCCTCTGCTGAAACTCGCATGCACGATCGCACGAGCAAGGGTCCCGCGAGCGACCGCGCGTGCGAGCTTCGTGTTTTTAGGCAGACAGAAAAGGTTTTAAAAAGAAAAATGAAAATCGGGCAAATCGCGGAGCAGATCGCGCGAGCAAACTATCGCGCGAGCGATCCGAACGCGCGATCTCCCAGTATTCTGGCAGTTGGAAAAGTTTTATAAAAGAAAACGAAAAAGGGCATATCGCGCGAGCGGCTCGCGCGCGCGACTTTTGACAGTTTCTAGTTTTTGCTTGTTTTGTGATAAGGAACTGTTTGGGAGATATTTTATAGATTTCTAAGGCCCTGTTTGGAAGATATGTTAAAACAGATTATGTTTTATTATGATAGATTATTAAAGAACGATTATGATTTCAATTCTCGTCGAATATGCGTGGTTGTTATTTTTCAGCACTTCATATGTACTATTTATAATCATACGACATTCATATGGAGTCTGTTGTACATATGTGGGGGTAGTAGTCAGTGTGGAAAAGAGTAATGGTCAGTGTGGTAAAGAGTATGTGGTTGAGATTGTGTTGTGGACACTCCCTGATTGTTGTGTACCAAAGTGTGACGTGTTGAGATCGCGGTGAGAGTGTCTTTGAAATGCGACGGTGGCAAAACTGGACACTCCTTTGACGCCCATGGTAGCGTTAAAGTGTGTGACGCCGAACTTGGACATTCCCTGGCACCCATGGTAGTGCTAAAGTGTGGCCTACGGACACTCCCTGATACACGAGTCTGGATACTGCGTGAGGTTTCCTCCGGTATTTGCATAGCGGATTAGGTATTAAAGTGTGAGGCATTGGACACTCCCTGGTACCCCGGACCAAAGTGTGAGGCAAACTGGACATTCCCTAGCACCCCTGTGCTAAAGTGTGGCTATCGGAGTATTTCAAAGATACTGGTGTGTGATAGTGGGTTGTTGTGTTGTCGAGAGAAAAGAGTCGGTAAGATGAGTTTGGTGCATTGTCTCATACATGGTCTTATGTTTCATAAATGAACGACTTTTGATATATTCCTCGTTGTTTTATAAATTGAATTCTTTCTATTGTTAAACGGTTGATTTTACAAAACTTAAAAAGGGGAAAACTGGTTAATGAGTATGTATTACATTCAAGGTTATGTTTTTAATACTCACCAGCTTCTTGAAGCTGACGACGTTGATGCGTCCTGGACATTCGTGTTCAGGTTTTTCAGGTGTTGATCAAGCTGAACATTATGACTATGCGAATTGAGAACTGCTGCTTTTGGAAGGGAAAACTGTTATATTTATTATATGTTTTAATCTATGAACTGGTTTTGTAATAAGGATGACTGTAATAGACATTAAGTTATTGTTTTGTTTCAAGGCGGTCTGTGCCTTAGTTGACCCCGTATCGTATGATGTAATAAGTTAGTAAAACTTTTGTAAGCCTTGATTGCTCTACTCTGATTATTATGTTTTGTTGTTCGACGTTTGGGACGGAATCGATCCTTCAAACTGTCGCGACCTACGGGTCCATAAAGGAAATTAAACGCTTTCCTTATTTATGCTACGTCGGGGCGTGACAAATAGTTATCCGACTATCTGAATATGTTTATGAATGCTGACGGTAGAGGGACATTAGTACACCATACAAGTTTAGTTATCGCTTCAGATATGTTCTTTTGTGTTGGAGTGCAGTTATCGTTATATAGTGGAGTTAACGTTAATTGGTTAGTTGGTTAATCTACTAATCAAAGAGTTTGGTCATGGGGATTAACAACTATTCTGAACCAACAATAAAGTACCTAGGAGGTCCCACTCTTAGCTCCGCAAGAATGCTTGGAAAGGCGGGAAGAGGGAGTTCAATCGATCGAAGGTTGTTCGATCGATCGAAAGAGGTTCGCTCGATCGAAAGTTATTCGATCGATTGATAGCCAAAGTTGGTTTGGAAATCTATAAATAGGAGAGTTGCATCCAGAATTATTTTGAATGTCGTTTTTACTGCTACAGCTCTCCAAAAAATATTTTAGGGTTTCCTTTAGCCTTCTTTACCTCTCTGTTGGGTTCCCACCAATCCTAACTTCTCCAGGAAGTATCCATAGGAGTCACAAGAGTGAGGACTAGGGGTGTGTTTCGGCCGGAACGGATCGGAAACACCCTTTTCGGAAAAAATTCCAAAATTTTCAGAAGCCAAAAATGCATTCCGAATTCTGTTCTGAATTTTCGAAAATTCCAAAATTATTTCCGATTCCGAAATTTCGGAAATTTTGGAATTTCATTAGATTCGGAATTTTTCGGAATATTCGGAATGTTTAGGATTTTTTCGGAATATTCGGAATTCAAGCTTAATGGCATTTCACTTGAGACTTGTAGGCCTTTTATAGAAGCACATTACATCCCATTTTTTTTTGTGTTTTTTCGATGTGGGATGAACACAATATTCGGAATATTTTCGGAAAAGTTTCGGAAAATACAATTTCGGAATATATTCGGAAATTTTTCGGAATATTTCGGAATATTTTCAGAAAATACAATTTCAGAAATTTTTTGGAATTTTTGGAATTTTCGGAATTCTAAAAACGATTCCGATTCCGATCCGATTTTTTTCAGAATTTTCGGAATTCGGAAATTCGGAATTCGGAATGCATATTTAGTTGCCAAAATCGGAATTTTTCGGATCGGAATCGGTCGGAATCGGAATTTCCGTTCCAAATGACACCCCTAGTGAGGACCATCTAGTAGAGTCTGCTAGAAGATAAAGAAATCAGAATTGAGTTCAAGACACAAAGGTATAATTATTGTCCCTCTCTTGTACGCATCTATAGAGTTGATGAGTAGTAGATCCGGGTTACCAATAAATGTATTAAACATACTTTTCCGCAGCGCTTAAGATTTCAAGTTTTCGAAACCTAAATCCATCAGGATTTTAGGTTCTCTGCGTTCAATGTTTTTTGAAAAAAACTCATTTACATAGTGTGCAAAATTTCGCATGAGCATCTCCTGCAATTTCAGATGAAAAAAAATTGACTACATATGAGAAATTTCACTTGTCACAAGCAACTCTTCATGAGATATTTCAATGAACAAAGAATATCATAAAATTTCACATGGTCGTGTGAAAGCCCTAGAATTTCAACGCTTTTATTCAATGTGAAAAATATTTGTTTGAGAAATTTTACTTTACAACACCAATATTTGACTTTTGCCAATGGGGAGTTAAACAAATACTACAAAATTTCACATCACAGCTTCAGTGTGAAATTTCACATGTCTGATATTCCATTTCTAAAAAATATTTTTGCACCGACAAATGATGAATATCTCATTAAAAAACGTAAAGACTTGAAAAAAAAACCCAAAAAAAACGTAAAATTACGTTGAATATGAAATCTATTTACGGTAAAGAATGGATCAAAACGATAAGTACCTATTTCCTAGAAGAGTAATATTTGGGGCACTAACAAATTCCACTAATACTTACTAACACACTCTATCTCTCTCCTAGTGACACTGTGGTGTCCGCAATGGACCCGCAACACCATTAGGAGAGAGATAGAGTATGTTAGTAAGTGTTAGTGAGATTTGTTAGTGCCCCTAGCATTGCCCTTTTCTATAATCAAAACTCGAGCAAAACTGGACCGTTAAAGGATAATGTTTGTTTGCCAGAGAAGCATGATGTATATAGATATATTCTGTATAACAACTTCAAATCTCCTAATGCTATCAACTATATGATTCTGGAATCATATCAAAATTCAAAAAACAGAATCCCTATTAGTTTGAATGAGCTACAACCATGGGGATAAAATACAAATCGTTATAATTCACATTCTATAACAGTTTTTTGACCCATTTAATGACATAAAGATGTATAAATATATACAGAAATGTATATATAGTTTCCATGTATATTTAGAAGGTCAAAATGTCCACAAAAATGGTAATTAAAGGGGTCAAAGGACCTATTGTTACAAAAATTCAGAATGTAGGGACCCAATGCTATACTAGGAAATATGGGTGCCCTTATAGCTTCACAACCAGGGTAAATAGGGACTTATAACCAAATTTCTATAAACATTACAAATCAATCAATAGCAAAATGGTTTCACTACTACAAAATCATTCATAAGAACCATAAGTATAACATTTTCATAAAGAACATAAGCATAACAAGATTGTCATAATTAAACATCAATACACTACCAAATTAGAAAAACCACAAGTTCAAAACTAGAAAAGAAAAGATTCTCTACTGTATTCACAAAACAAAACAAGTTCAAAACTAGAAAAAAAAGGTTCTCTACTGTATTCACAAAACAAATAAAGAATTCCAATATTAGTTGGACAGAAAAATTACTCTATTCATTGCATGTCACACCGAAATTTTTGCGTTGGACAGTGACAGAGAAATCAAACATCTCTACCGTGGTATCCTTCTTTGGCTGGTCATCATGGCTTAATATATGGGCCAAACAAGAATGTTATGTATATGCTTGAATTCTGTTTGATCAAATCGTGGGGTACGTGGGAGAAATTATCTCAAAGTTGGCTATCACATATGTGCAAGCTTATTGTGATTTGAATATATATGGATCTTTTTATTATAAATGTTGTATTATCACACATATATACATATATATATATATATGTATATAAATGTATAATATATCTCCCAAAAATTGCTACACAATGAGACACTATCACTCTTCAATGTAACTATTGCTACCACCAAATAACATCTTTGAGCATTTCCAACAGTGTGCTATTTTAGAGATATATGCCAAATTATATTGTTATATTACATTATAGTGTAAAAAGTGTAATATTATAGCATATGTACGTTAATTCTACAACCTAAATTAAACACCATATTATAGCATAACATCCCCAAACACCACTCAAATAGGGAGCCTGGTGCTAGAAATTATCAATAGGACTATCTTTAGCGCCACATTGGAGATGCTCTTAGATAGGTTACCATTAATGTTATAACCCATAAAACACCTTTTAACGTTATCAGTATATGTATTACTTCAACAATTAGCACCTATCAAATGGATCATAAATACAGGTGTATTGTAAAAGTTTTCTCTGGCCAAAAAAACATAGTACTATAGAAGTATAAAAGTTTCCATGCAGGTACCATGATGATCAAGAAATAACATTAACCATAACCACACTCACGTGCAAAACCTTTTGATGCAGTACATGTAGTATACCAAATCAGTTAGACAACTTAGACTTCATTTACCCTACGTAGTTTTGAACCAAAAAAAAAAAAAACCCCATAGTAAAAGCAAACAAGTTAAATTCAAAGTCTTGACCATCTTGGGCTAAGCTCAGCATGCCTTACCCAATCTGAGAAAACCTTACTTCTCTGTATGTCAATCATTTTCTTGTTCCTCTTCAAACCATTTCCCTTGTCTCCAAGCCTGGAATTACATTCAAATTAATTAACAAGTTTTTGCATTAATAAACTGATCAAGGTTGCATAAAATATTGGGAGAAGAATATAGAATTGGCAAATCAAATTTACATACCTTCAAATCCACTCTAAATAACAGCATAAGAGATGTGAAAATTAAGATCCTCTTAATTTTTCCATAACCGTTCATACCCTAAGTAGTATCATATGAGTTGCTTTGAAAGTAGACACTTGATGCCCTTTTCTTTGTCTACGCCAAACCCAACTATCAGGATTGCATGTAAAACTTCATATTTCTTGTTTCCTTGGCGCCCCAAGTAGATTCCTATTCACCATGATGTTAACAAATTAAAACTCATAAACTACAAATAGATATCCTGTAAATTACTAAATTACATTCACATGTGCTTCAAAGATTTGCCTCACCTCTTTGTAGATGGTGAAGGAAACTTCTATGGCTGCTCCAATGGGATGTTTAGACAAAACTTTTAGAAGTGTACTTTCATCGTTGTCCTTGATTTTCATAAAACTCTTAATTCAAAAATTAACGGGTGACTAAAAGGACAAAGAAAAAAAAATTATAGACTTGGTTATAATCAATATATGATATAGTTTTACTAAATCTAGAGAACGTGGAATTATACTTTTTACTTACCTCGAGTTTTTCTGAAAACTTGTCTCTGTTTTGTTGGTAAGGGTAGTCTTCCTCCCTACAAACTCTGAATTCTTTTATATATCTCAAACCTTTGATGATAGATAATGTATAACAACCATTATCATCGAAATTCCAATCCTTTTTGTTTTGTTTTGGGTATTGCCTCGGAATGCAATCTATCAATTCTTGACAGGAAAGTTGAACTATCTTCTGATTGGAGTTGGGATTAGTATTAGAGATCGCATACAGGGACTCAACAATTCCTATCGCAACTATGGCCCAATAGTACTCTTCATAATCAGTTCATAAAACAAAACAAAAATCATGATGTCAAATTAGTTGCAGAATTTTCAAAAATAAAGTTAAATTTCAAGTGAACAGCGTTAAGCAAAATTTCACTTAAGACATCTTAAGTGAAATTTTACTTTTATTAATTTGTTAAGTAAAAATGCAATCTTCAGTCGAAATATTGGTGGTTGTCGGAGTTCAGTCGAGTGGTGAGGGGTGGTCAGGAGTGGCGAGGATGGTGGTGGGATGTCGAAAAGGTGGTGATCGCTGGAGATGACGAGGGTAGTGGCCGGAGGTGGCAGGGGTGGTGGTCGGAGGTGGTGTGGGTGGTGGAAATGGTGGCTAAGTTTTGTTTAGGGTTAGAGGAGGGTATTTTGGTCTATGGACATTGGGAGGACTGTTGGGAATATGCCCTCAAACCAGTTAGTTGGACAATGGAATATCATAATGCATTTATGCATGTTAGTTCATGAGATGAATATTAGACTGGAATCCTTAAACAACATTGTATGTGGTTCATTTGTGTATGTGATTACACATGTGAGATATGAATCACAAATCCTTGTTGTTTCAAATAAGTCACAGTGGATGATAAGTCTGGATAACTTATCAGGTATACACTGTAGCATGATTAACGTCTACGGGGTAGAATGATGAATCTCATTCATAAGAGTCTTTGACTCTTGGTTAATATGCTAGTGCACTCGGTGCATTGACGGACCTGAGTTAAACCTATTGACACCTAAACGCTGTCACCGTCAATAGGAACTCAAAACTTGTATAGGGATACATGTCCTTAATCCTGAGACAGTTATGGACGCAAGTTGTATGCTTGGTTGCTTTGACTTACCAATCAGTGAGGTCTTGCAAGATCAACACCTGGGTATCTTGGGTAAATCAAGTATGCAACGTTGGGAACATATATTGTCAAGATGGAATTCTACCCTCTTCAATAAAACGAAGAGTAAGTATTCCCTCGAGAATGTCACTAGGAGTGATTACTGAGAGCTGGCCAGCCTTGTCAACAAAGTGTTGTTGTTGACATGTTTAGTAATCCAAGCGTAGTGAATGATACTTGAGGAATATAAGATGTACTATCTATTGGGTCGACAGTATCTTAAGACATACATCCCAATGATAGATACGAATACTGCCTGGTAGAGGGACATCCGTATCATATTATACAAGTTTAGCAATCACTTATGTATGTGTGATTATGTTCTTATGCACTGGAGTGCAATTATCATTTTATAGTGGCATTAATGATAATTGATTAATTATTGATTCCTTAGTCAAGAGTACTGACTAGATGGAATAATAATTAATCGGAGCCAGTAATTAAGAACCTAGGAGGTCCCACTCTTAGCTCCGCCAGAATGCTTGGAAAGGCAAATGAGAATGTTGTCAAGACTGGTTCGATCGATCGAAGTTGTTTCAATCGATTGAAGTCTAGACAGGTTCGATCGATCGAACAAGGTTCGATCGATCGACAGTTCGATCGATCGAAGTCACTTCGATCGATTGAAAGTAAGGTCGGTTCTGGGAATCTATAAATAGGGCAGCTTCGTCCAGAAATCTGAGTTCATCGTTTTTAACGTACCAGTTGCTGAAGAACCTGTTTAGAGTTCCCAAACCTTCCCTATTCTCACTATTAGGGTTCCCACCAACCCTAGCCACTCTGGGAGCATTCGAGGAGACATAAGGGTGAAGATTTCCTAGAGGTTGCTGCTGCACACACAAGGAGAAGGACAAAAATCAGAATTGGGTTCAAGACCTAAGGTATAGAATCTTCTCCATCTTGTTATGCGCATCTATAGAGTTAATAAGTAGTAGATCCAAGGCTACCAATAAAAGTTTTGAACTTTGTTTTCCGCTGCGCGTTTAGATTTAATTTTAAACCTGTTTTTCTCACAATTGGTATCAGAGCCACGCTTGTTTGGATCTATAGATGCGTTTTGGAACACTAGTTTTGATTTGCATGATTTTAGGACTGTTTTCAAAACTGCATCGTCACAGATCCGTTTCTGCAGTGTTTATGCAGCAGAATACAAATCTGTGATTGCATTGGATGCAAGGTGGGTTCGATCGATCGAAGTAGTCTCGATCGATCGAACATCATCTGTTCTCAAGCGATCGAACTAGTTTCGATCGATCGAACTTTGGTTCTGTTCGATCGATCGAATGTTGGTCGATCGATCGAGACTGCTCTTTTGTCCAGGTTTTCAGTTTACAGATTTAAAGGTTTTAAAAATATTTACTTTAAAATTTTATTTATGCTATAAGTTTTTCAAAACATTCTGTGAAACTGAAAGTTCAATCAATTGAACTATGTTCAATCGATCGAAGGTTCAATCAATCTAACTTTTTCGATCGATCGAAGTGTGACAGAGAACAGTGATGCTGTTTTGAGTTCTAATTCAGTATGTAAAGAGTTTATATACTGTGTGAATCAATTAGGGGTTCCAATGGTACATATATTTGTTATATATATGCGTGGTTGTGCGTGTGACTAACCCTTTTGCAGCAAGCTTAGTCCGCTATCTCCCATGGCACCAAGACTTTTAAATTTTGTATTTAATTGTTGGTTTGGATTTAAGGCTTATGTAAAGGGCGCTGCGACTTCAATCCTATGAAAAGGAAAGTCGCACCGGTTTCCCTAGCCTTTTATTTTATTGTTGTTATTTCTATTTCTAGCTAAATTGTAAGCTTCGAGAGAAGTATAGGACCAATGTAATAGAATTAGAAAATCCATGAAGATGGAGGAGCAAGCCGTTGTCCATGAAGATGGAGTCGGAGGCAATCAAACCAAGAAGGAGGTTCTATGGAGATAGAGCCATGGGAGATAGAGGCATTGTTGAATGTTTTTATTTCATTTTAGTTTTTGTTTTATGTGCTTAGTTGTGATTGGAATTTTATATATTGTTACTACTTGCATGCACGTAAAACAGGTTTTCTAAAATGAAATTCAAAAACCTTTTTTCCAACACATTAGTAAACACTTGATGTTTATGGGCAATGTGAAGAAACATTTTTTTTATTGAAAAATTCCTATTAGTTCATTGTAAGTATGAGAAATACTCTGTGTCACTCATTTATGAGTGATCATTCCATACGGAGGGTATTTCTTATTGATTACTAGATATGAACTTCTTATAAAAATCTAGTGGGAGAGGGACTTATTTTATAACTCCCACGGTCTTCCATAAACGGTTCATTGTAAGGTGGGTAGTATATTCTGTGTCATCCAGCCATGGGTGATCATTCCATACGGAGGATAGACTATTCATTGGTTACTAGGTATGAACTTCCTTTGGATAGAATCAATGAGACGCGTTAGAGGGTGACCACTACACTGAGGCACTACTTGAGGCGGTTGTCATTGGATTCTAGTTAATGGTAAACACTAGCTAAGCTATGGGTAAGGGATTCCACACGGAGCATTATCCAGAAACTTAGAGACCAAAAGTTCAGGAGTCATGAATTGTTTTGTAAGAGTTGCATGACATTCATGATGGGTTTCCCAATCAGGCTATGAGGTTATGATCGCCACACGGAGACTTAATTTCATAGGCTTGACATCCTGAAGACAATTAATGAGTTGGTTAAGGGAATTCAATGTATCATATAAATTGTCATATTCATGATTTCCATATTGTAATTCTGTTACATTATTTGTATTTCAGATTCATAATGTCTAGCCCACTTGCTATAACCATGATCCAGAATAAGCTAATTGGAAATAACTACGTTGAATGGAAACTGGAACTGGATGAATTGTTAACTGCTAATGGATGTAAATACGTTCTTACCATTCCCTGTCCACCTATTCCATACCATGACACCCCAACTGATCTTGCGGATCAATATTGGCAGTGGATAAGATTTGATGGTATAGCTCGCTCTAGCATCTTAGACTCTTTGTCTGATGTGTTGAAGCAGCAACATCAACCTTTGAACACTGCCCGTGCTATAATATTGAACCTCGAGGAGATGTTTGGGGAACTGAGCCGTACTGCAAGGCTTAGAGACTTGGAGTTAGTCATGGACACCAGAATGTTGGAAGGAACTTCAATAAGAGAGCATGTTTTTAAAATGATTACTTATTTCAAAGTAATGGAAGTTCTTGGTTCCGACATTGATGGTGAGACTCAAGTTGACATAATCTTGCATTCGTTGCCTTCATCATTCACTCAATTTAAAAAGGTTTTTAAAATGAGTAAAACAGTTTTTTCAACAAGTGAGTTGATGAGCTCTCTTGAGGCAACGATGGATATAGTCAAAGAGGAGTCAAATGTTCAGAACATTGGAATGGCTTCATCTTCTGGAACTAAGCCTAAGAGCATAAGTTCAGAGAAGGAGAAGCAAGACTCAAGGATAGGTGAGCCTAAGCCAACTGTTGGGAAAAAGGCAAGACTTGGAAAGGGAAAGGCTGGTGCCGTGCCAAAAGGAAAGTGTTTCCATTGTGGCATGAGAGGGCATTGGAAAAGGAACTGTATGGAATACTTGACTGCCAAAAGGCAAGGTACGATCCTTTCACTAGTTTTTGAAGTAAGTTGAAAAACTGATACTTCAACTACTATGGGCACTAATTCTATATTTTCTAAATTATATCTGTAATTGTTGCAGGGAATTGGAAAATAAGAATGTGCAGTGATTAGAAGATCTTGATTGCCTTTTGGGATCTGATGCAAGAGTTGCTATTAGATTAATAGTTTTATATTGTAATAAAACTTTGGAGTTATTAGATGGATTTCAGTTTTGAATTAATGAATAATATTTATTCTTTTGATTTTGGTACTGAAATTCTTGATTAAAAGAAAGCTTTCTTTTATGTGATCTAAATAACTTGTCAAGCAAGTATCTCACCAATTTACTCTTGTTTCTCATATATTATCTAATGTAGTATTTAAATGACTCATGGGTATTTTACCATCTAAAAGGATAGCACCCTCAACTAATTCTATGACTTTTTGGTTTTGAGGTTAGATCATATTTAATCTAAATAGGATAAATGGGGAGTAAAGGATAGGATCCTAAACTCTTTCGGTTGCTAAGACCATTGCCTATTTGTCAATCCTATTTAGAGAGTAAATGTGATCAGATCATATTAATCTAAATTAGGATAAATGGGGAGTAAAGGATTGGATCCTAAAACTTTTTTGGTTGTTGAAACCACTACCTGTTTGTCAATCCTATTTAGAGGCTAATATGATCAGGTGACTTTTCTTTTGAAAATCACACGACCAAGGACTTATTAGAATTAGGACATACTCATGTATGTAGGGCAATAAACATTAGAGTTGAAAAGTAGTTTCGGCTACTTTGGATACTGATATACATTTACTTATTGCATCTTCATCCTCAATTTTGAAGAAATTCAAAAGTTTTGGAATGAAGAGTAATTGGTAAAAGAATATCGTTGCCTTTTGATTTGATCAAAATGGTGAGTATCTATCTAATGTATTTATTGTCCAAAGGAGATAAGAATGAGATTCTTTCTCGACAGTCTACACCTAGTGCGCCTCCACGGGATGGTGTAGCAGGTAGAAGGAACTATCTTCTTTTAGATATGACTGGGTCATGGGATGAGTTATTTAGAGTTACTACTATTCCTTATTTTTCTCGATGGAACTACAATGTATATACTGGATCTTATTCAAAAGCAAATCTTTTCGATAGACATCCCCAAAGTTGTGAAAAGAATGCGACTTCTTTCTCATGGTAACTTTGGATAAGGATGTCTAGCACTTTGGTGTAAAGAAATGATGAGCCTTTTGAATCTAGATTAGAAGTATAATACTTTTGTAGTGTTTCCAGAGAAAACAAAAGTTGGTTGGAGACCAAATTTTGCAAAGGAAAGATAATATAAAAGAGTAAAGTAATTTATATCTTAAAGCAATCTATAAATCATCTAGAACTAAAATCTACTACCTCTTCATCCATTCCTACATTGGTACTTCATTGCAGTGGGAGAATTCTCAACATTGTTGAAATTCCCTGGTGCATTGAAGTTTTGTGATAAGGAAGCTCTGGTATGTGATTTGCATAAGTCTATGGACTAAAGCAATCATCCAGAGATAAGGACATCTGTTTTGACATATTGGTCAAAATACTTTGGATTCATCTAAAGTGTGGATGTAGCTTAAGTGGATGAAAGGATCCTTGCGCAAAGGAAGTGTGGTGGTGATTATGGTTCCATATATTGATGACATCTTTATCATTGTGATATGTTAAAGTAGTATCATCAATGATTAAGGTTAAGTTTCTACAGTATACTTGATATTTATGATCTCGGTGAGGCGAGCTATAATCTTATGATTTTTGCTCATTCAAGATCAGAAAGTTAAGATAATGAGATTGTCTCAAACTTCTATATCAGAAAGTTGCTGGCTAGATTCAACGTGGAACGTTTCGATAAAGGTTTTTCACCTTTGAACATAACCTATTGCTTTTTCAAGATTTGTATCTTGGGATACAAGATGAAAAAGATCACATGAACGGTATATCATAAGCCTTCGCTATTGATAAACTTTGTATGTGATGTTAGGTATGGATATCAGTTATACCGTTGAGGTTGTTCACAGATATCAGTCCAAATGAATGTTCAATTTTCTGAACTATCATAAAGTATATATTCTCTAGGGCTTGAGAAAGAACTAGCGGATATATGCAGGGTGATGGTGTTTTGGACAATGTTCAAATTAGCTTTACTGGATACATGTCATGTGACGTCTTTTGTCTAGGGATATAGTATAACATGAAGATGTTTTACTATGGATTGTTTCAGTCGATGATCATCAGTCCCTATGCAAAACCTTACGGGTTAAGGATTTTGACAAGTCACAGAGACTATGCTAGTGTTAGTACTAACGCTATATGGTTATGAGTGCAAGTGGGAGTTTGTTGGGAATATGCCCTCAAACCAGTTAGTTGGACAATGGAATATCATAATGCATTTATGCATGTTAGTTCATGAGATGAATATTAGACTGGAATCCTTAAACAACATTGTATGTGGTTCATTTGTGTATGTGATTACACATGTGAGATATGAATCACAAATCCTTGTTGTTTCAAATAAGTCACAGTGGATGATAAGTCTGGATAACTTATCAGGTATACATTGTAGCATGATTAACGTCTACGGGGTAGAATGATGAATCTCATTCATAAGAGTCTTTGACTCTTGGTTAATATGCTAGTGCACTCGGTGCATTGACGGACCTGAGTTAAACCTATTGACACCTAAACGCTGTCACCGTCAATAGGAACTCAAAACTTGTATAGGGATACATGTCCTTAATCCTGAGACAGTTATGGACGCAAGTTGTAT
Source organism: Hydrangea macrophylla (assembly GCA_033977485.1). Classification (NCBI taxonomy): domain Eukaryota; kingdom Viridiplantae; phylum Streptophyta; class Magnoliopsida; order Cornales; family Hydrangeaceae; genus Hydrangea; species Hydrangea macrophylla. The sequence continues at coordinate 108,797,943 of CM066988.1, read as the reverse complement.
GCTTGGTTGCTTTGACTTACCAATCAGTGAGGTCTTGCAAGATCAACACCTGGGTATCTTGGGTAAATCAAGTATGCAACGTTGGGAACATATATTGTCAAGATGGAATTCTACCCTCTTCAATAAAACGAAGAGTAAGTATTCCCTCGAGAATGTCACTAGGAGATTACTGAGAGCTGGCCAGCCTTGTCAACAAACTTCGATCGATCGAACTGTCGATCGGTTCTGGGAATCTATAAATAGGGCAGCTTCGTCCAGAAATCAGAGTTCATCGTTTTTAACGTACCAGTTGCTGCAGAACCTGTTTAGAGTTCCCAAACCTTCCCTATTCTCACTATTAGGGTTCCCACCAACCCTAGCCACTCTGGGAGCATTCGAGGAGACATAAGGGTGAAGATTTCCTAGAGGTTGCTGCTGCACACACAAGGAGAAGGACAAAAATCAGAATTGGGTTCAAGACCTAAGGTATAGAATCTTCTCCATCTTGTTATGCGTATCTATAGAGTTAATAAGTAGTAGATCCAAGGCTACCAATAAAAGTTTTGAACTTTGTTTTCCGCTGCGCGTTTAGATCCAAGGCTACCATTGGCTTTGATACGTACTACTTGATGGAAATGGTTGTAATAACCTGCATTTTCATATTTAATTTGTAATTTCATAATCATATTAAATTTCATTTGGTATTGACTGCTTCATTTAATTACATTTCTCATGTCCTAAATATTATCCCTCGTGTTATTCCATATTGAAATTCTTTTGGGGTCAAATTGTAATTTTTATAAAGTTAGTGATACCAGTATGGATTTCAAAATCTGTATTTCAAAACGGTGAAAATAACTTCTATTGACTCAATCAGTATTTTTATAAAACCAGAAAATCAATTCTTACGTTAAAATGAAATTCCTGTATTTTTGTGGTGACCACCGCGCCCCGAAAATACCAGTTTATGTCCAAAACTGTCCGCGCCATGCTAAACTTCCACAGATTTTGGAAGTGACCGATTTAGACATTTGCTTTATTGCCATTTATGGCAAGTAATCATTGGATAAGGCATTGTTTGGGAATGTTTAGCTTATATGTGCAAATGTTGTGTCCATAAGCTATTTTGCTAAACACCTCAAGATTGACCCCTACTACTCTAAATTGCCTCTTCACAATCTGTAGAATTAATCTGTAGAATTATATACGTATATGTATTGTGTATTTTCAGAAATTGAAATCCATTTCATTTGTAGTGTGAGGATGAAGGGACTTGGTCCCCAAGATTTCCAAATTGAATTTCTATATGTATGCTATACACTATCTCACATACACTCTCATTCTGCATTATAAACACAGAGAGTTTAGAGTGAGCTTGAGAGTTTAAACCACTGAAAATATAGAGAGAGAGAAAGCTCTTGTTCTCCATAGCCTAGCTTGTAATTGGATTCTTATTTGGTCTCTCTTTCTCAACACTTATCTCTACACTCTTAATCACAGTGAGTATTATTAACTCACTCCCAATGTAATTCTATACTTATTTACTGAGCATGTGTATGTATAATTGAAGCACCATTGCTAAATTCGTCCATGGAAGCTTGAGCTTCAAAAATCACCATTTTCCAAACTCAATCATATTTCGTTTTTAGAGATGAATATGGAAGATTATACATCATACATGCCATGTTTGAAGTTTTAGAACCCAATTCGTTCATATAAGAAAGTATATTAGAAATTAAGTTTTGACATGTTTTAGTTTTTCCTAAAATTAGAGAGCTATGAATCAAATGGTGTTAAATTGACTTTAGATTCTTAATCCTTGTGAAAAACCGAAGAGAATCATATATTATATGTCCTATATACTTTAGAATTCCAAAATGGGTCATTTTGGACCCCTTAAGCTGAAACAGGGCAGTTTCTGCAAAGAAGACGAAGCCCCAGCTTCATCTCGCGCCACGATCGCGCGCGCGAGAATCGCGCGAGCGGCCCGCGCGCGCGAGGTAGGCTTCCCCAGGCAGACGTAAGAGTTTATATATATATATTTGAAAATTGGCTGGTCGCGCGAGCGAGGGTCGCGCGATAACCCCTTCGCGCGAGCGATCTGCGCGCGCGACCTTGTTTTCCTCAGGCAGTCAGAGAAGTTTATTAAATAAAGAAAAATGGGCTTATCGCGCGAGCGGCTCGCGCGAGCGACTCTTCGCGCGAGCGGCCCGCGCGCGCGAGGTATTGCAGTTTCTGTTTTTGTCTGTTTTTCTGTTAAGGGACTGTTTGGATGAAATTTATATACTGTTAAGGCTCTGTTTGGGAATTTAGTTGATCAGAACTCTATTTGGTTATGTTTAAATGATTAAAACATTGTAGTATGACTCATTAATTCCCGTACGCGTGTTGTTCCTTAATTCAGCATTTTTGTTTAAGTGCATACCATTCATGTGGGTCAGTGGTACATGCATAGGGGTGTCAGTCTGTGTGGAAAAGAGTAATGGTAGTGTGGAAAGAGTATGAGTTTGTGTTTTGGTCGTGGTTGTGGTTGAGTATGAGTTTGTGGTCGTGGTTGTGGTTGTGGTTGTGGTAGAGTATGTGGAAGAGGGTATCTTTGAAATGCGACGGTGGCAAATAAGGACACTCCCTGACGCCCATGGAAGCGTTAAAGTGTGTGAAGCCGAACTCGGACATTCCCTGGCGCCCATGGTAGTGCTAAAGTGTGGCCTACGGACACTCCCTGATAACTCAAGTCTGGATACTGTGTGAGGGGTTGCCCCGGTATTTGCATGGCGGTTAGGGTATTCAAAGTGTGAGGCATTGGACACTCCCTGGTACCCCGGACCAAAGTGTGAGGCAAACTGGACACTCCCTGGCGCCCCATTGCTAAAGTGTGGCTATCTGAGTGTTTCAAAGATACCAGGAGTAGGATAGTGGGTTGTTGTGGCTGTCGAGAGAAAAGAGTCGGCAAGATGAGTGTGGTGCATTGTTCTCATACACGGTCCCATCTGTGTAAATTTACCCTCTTTAAATAATGTTGTGAATGTTTTCTAAACGAGCTCCTTACTTCAATAATAAACTTGTAAATTTATACGGGAATTGGAAAAAGGTAAGTTGGTATGTTTTACATTCGAAGTCATGTTTTTAATACTCACCAGCTTCTTGAAGCTGACGACGTTGATGCGTCCTGGACATTCGTGTTCAGGCTTTTCAGGTTTTAACCAGGAGGAAACATATGACTACGCTAATTAAGGTGGCTGCTGTGGGAATAAAGAAACTGTTTATTATATGCTTTAAGTTTACTTGTTTGAGTTTTAAACTGTTTTGTTTTAAGGATGACTGTAACAGACTCTAAGATATTATTTTATTTTTCAAGGCGGTCTGTGCCTTAGTTGACCTCGGTTTATAAGATGTAATAAGATAGAAAATTTTTGTAAGCCTTGATTGCTTTACTCTGATTATTATGTTTTGTTGTTTGACGTTTGGGACGGAATCGATCCTTCAAACTGTCGCGACCTACGGGTCCATAAAGGAAATTTAACGCTTTCCTTATTTATGCTACGTCGGGGCGTGACAATGGTACTTGATGGAAATGGGTTCACAATCACAAAAATAAACACCAAGAAGTATGGAGATAAATAGAACAAGAACAAACACAATCACGAAAGAATATCAAGCAAACCAACACAATAAGATTTAAATGTAGTTTAGGCAATCAAGTCTACATCCACGGGCGAAAATGATCAGTGCGATTTATTATGAAGATTACAACCTCTCAAGACGTCATAATGTATATCTCTCCAACCAAGATATGTAAACACACACAATTGTTAGAACTAGATCTCTCCCTCACTAGTTCATAGGCCTAACTTGTATATGTAGAGATTGTGGATCATTCAAACTCTTGAGTAAGCCCTATATTTATATAGATTGTAGAGTAGGAAAGCACCTGATGAGTAACCAAATAAAAAAAGCTAGGAAACAGTTCCACTAATGGAATTTTAGGCACAATCCTAACTTGAACATTTTAGGGCTCGTTTGTTTGCCAGATAACTTGGGTGGATTGGACTAAAATAGTCCAATCTAGTCTAATCTGGGCCTATATTGTGTTTGATTGAGCATTTTCAGTATAAATTAACTCAAGGTATAGAAGTGTGTGGTTAAAAATTATACTGCTTGAGAGTGATAAAATAATTACACCGGTGGGGTGGTATTAAATACACGGGGATAACTCTTTAGTGGTACTATTTTTTCAAATGACAATAATACCCTCGCATATAAACAAAGCCAACAATCTTTCACGTTCTTTTCTTTCAAATTGAACAACATAGAAGAAGAATCTCACAGAGGCGACTAAGGATAACTCGAGGAGACCGTGGATAAGTCATCGGAATCACGCCGGAAAAGATTGAAGTTTCATCTTTTTTCCTCAAAATCACATCGATTCAGGCCGTTAAACCATCTTGTGTTTCTATTTTCATCTTCGACTTCGTTTTTGTGAGATATCAAAAACTAGGGTTTCTTTGAATGACTAGATCTGCAACATTTTTGTGTTCTCCTCATTAGATCTACGCATATTCAAGTTTTGATTGTTGGAAAACTATGATTCTATTAGATTTGCTAAACTATTTTGTAGATTGAATAGATCAAAGGAGAAGAAATCACAAATTTTGTAGATCTATTCATGCCTAAGGTGGTGTTTATGATCATGTGACCCCGGGAGAAGAAATTTCTTGCAAATTTATGTATCTTCAAATTCATTTCATTTTCACTTACATGGTCCCCGTCCCTCAATTCATAAATAAAGAAATAAGATATTATTTTGCCTGAGGTGGTGTTCATGTGATCCCAACCTGAGGAAGCATTTTAGAATATACACTCTTATATATGAAAAAAGAAAAGAAAAAAAGGAAGAAAAAAAGAAAAAGAAAAAGAATCTATTTGTAACTTGTAAGATGCTCATTATCATCAATGATTTTTAGCTTTTTTGGTAGTTCCTATGAACTATGTATCATACAGTATCGTGTCTTAAGAAAGCATATTAGTGTTTCTCAAGAATTTGTTTGGAAGCTTTCTATTAAAACTCCCTTGCTTAATCTATGATAAGGTGTTGTCAATTGGTAATTAAATTTCTAAACTTTTTGTATTTATTCAATTGGTTGTAAGGTGTTTTTGTTTGTAGCAAACTTTGATGTGTTGTTTCTGAGGAAATCAATCTAAAATATTGGAATACTTTTGAGTTGTCTTAGCGTTTTTTTTTTTCATCATAGCAAATTATTTGAAAGCTTCAAGTTTTGTTAATGATTTAGTTAGCTAATTTTGCACAACAAATTTGATTGGAGGTTCAAAATACATATATACATACATGTGCAGAGAGGACTTTCTATGCCTTGCACACTACTCCTAATCCTCATGGCATTGTTTGGAGGTTTGCATCAGAATTTTGGATTGAGATGGATTAATGAAGTTTTTGCCAATAATTGAGGGCTGTATGTACATGTTTTAAATAGTTCTAAGTAGTTTCTAGTACTGTATACACAAACAAATATATGCAAAAGCAATGTGTTCTCATACTTAGTGTTATTCAAAATATATTGAGATGTATAGTATGTATAAATCTGAAATCAAGAACACTTAAATAAATACTGTAAATAAAACAGAACCTAGTTAAGATGCAATACGGACTATTAGACCGAGTCTAGTGTTTGACACTATGTCCTTAAGACAATTTATGCCCCGCATTGGTGCTCACGGATTTGCGGCATTTGTCTCCCAGGATACAACGATCTCCTCCTTACTATATAAGCACTTCAAATAATAAGGCTCCAGCGAACCACACTTGTGTTTGTACTCTCTCAGACACTTGACACACTCTATATGTATATATGAACTATGTGATATTCTCTAATAAATTCACCCAAAAATGAATGAAAGTTAGTTGTATATATAGGCCAATAGGTGACTGTTGGTGAATAGTCATGGCCAGTGACTATTCATGAACAGTCATAACTAGTCACATAAAGGACTGTTTGGCATGACCCAACTCTACCATATACAACAATGAAATTTCTCATTCAATTTTCCAACCCTTAGATCAATGTGTTCTTGCTCTGTTTGGTACTTTTTTCCTTTTAATGTGGTCTGTTAATGGACTTGAATGAATATGATTTTTTTTTATTGAACTTGTTTAGCCACTCTGTAAGAATGATGATCTAGAGGAAAAAAAAAACTTGTGTTTGATTCTTGTACATGCAAGATTGTTCGTGTTATGGAGATAACGACTGAAAATGTCGAGGGGCCAACACAAACCATGTTCTTATTATCTAGCGTGGTGCGCCATATTTTTGCAAAAGATCGTGCCACTGAGGAAATGGGGATCCAGTGGATGCTGTGAATATATCAAATAAAGATAACAAAAAATAGAAAAGAGAGAAGAAAGCTAGAGTTTCTCATAACCCAAATCTGAATGAATGAATACAATACAAAAGGAAGAGAGAATAATAGTATATCTAGGAATACCCTAATATAAAGTAAAAGACTAAACTACCCTAAAGCTAAATATAAATAAAACTAATTATAATAGCTAACTCTAATATCCCCCCTCAAACTCACGATGCTGCAGCTAGAAGCATAGAGAGTTTGCCAACTAAAAAACGAAAACGCTGAATCGGATGAGACTTTGTAAACAAATCAGCAATCTGCGCTGAAGAAGAAACAAAAGGCAAAGTGATAACTCCATGCTTAAGATGATGACGAGTAATGTGACAATCAATCTCTATATGCTTGGTCCTCTCATGGAAAACTGAATTGTGAGCAATCTGAATAGCACTCTTATTATCACAATACATAGGTGAAGGGCGAGGAAGAGAGACACCCATATCTGTAAGTAGCCGGCGTAACCAAATAACCTCACGGGTGGTCGAAGCCATAGCACGATACTCAGCTTCTGTAGAAGACACAGCAACAACATCTTGCTTCTTACTCTTCCAAGAAATGAGAGAATCACCCAAAAATATACAAAATCCAGTAACAGACTTGCAATCTGTAGGATCACCGGCCCAATCAGCATCAGAGTATGCACGCAGCTCCAATGAAGAAGATGACGAAAGTAAAAGACTTTGAAACCGAGTGCCCCTCAAGTACCTCAAAATACGATGAACTGCAGCCCAATGAACTGTAGTAGGGGAAGTAACAAACTGACTAACAACATGAACAGCATGAGCAATATCTGGACGAGTAACAGTAAGATAAACCAAGCTACCAACAATAGTGCGATATAATGTAGGATCAGGCAAAGGAACGCCATCAGAAGGGGAAAGACGAACATTAAGCTCCAAAGGGGTATCAACAATCTTATTATCAGTGAGGCGAGCACGCTCAAGAATGTCACCTGTATACTTAGACTGAGAAGAAAGCTAGAGTTTCTCATAACCCAAATCTGAATGAATGAATACAATACAAAAGGAAGAGAGAATAATAGTATATCTAGGAATACCCTAATATAAAGTAAAAGACTAAACTACCCTAAAGCTAAATATAAATAAAACTAATTATAATAGCTAACTCTAATAGATGCAATGGAACAAGATGACCTGACTGCTGAAGATCTCTAACGTTAACAATGATATATAAAAGAACTTCTTGAAATAGAATGTTGTTTTGAACTAGTTTGTGAAAATATGATATTTTAGGACATATTATTGACATTATTATTATGTATTTTGCATTTTTTTTTGGTTGCTCAGAAACAGTGTGGGTCGACATATATTTTGTAGTTAATGTTATAAAAAAAAATGCTTTATTGTGAGGGTGATTTGGTATATTCCTGGTAATTTGGTATTTGTTTTAGCAAAAGGAACATTTATGGAAAGTTACAGATTACTCCAGACTTATACCATGGTCTTCCAAACACAATATTAAACTAATTGAATTTTATCCCCAGTGTAATCTGCACGAACCAAACACAGTATAAAAATAATACTGCACTATTTTATCCTTTGGTTAATTATCCCAGGATGACTAACTATACTTTATACAATACTCTTTTATCCTATCTGGCAAACAAACGAGGCCTTACAGTTTTGTATCACCTTCTGGTATTTCAAAAAAGAGTGTGGATGTCTATCCCCGCTCCAACAGGATGTTTCTTTATGGCTTTTAGAATTCCAATAAAAAAAGTGTAGATATTGTTGGGGTATGAGGAAGAAATTGGTATTACAAAAGACAACATTTTTTGCTCACCCATAGCAAAAAATGGTTTATTAATACTCACTCAAGCATTCTATTGGCCAATACAGTGGGATTCAGGATCACTGCATTGACCAATGGGTTTGTATAATCCTGAATCCCACTGCATTAATGAGATACTTAGATAAGTATTAGTGAACCATTTTTTGGGTGAACAAAAGTATTTTCATTACAAAATCAAAGAATAGAAAATAGAAATTTATTTGTACTATATAACATGCTCTGGGTTTTGATTCTGATGAACAGTGTCCTATCCTACATTGGTAAGGATAATCCTCCTCCTTAGATATGCCATACTTATGGATATATGCCTTATAGTAGACATATAACAACCGTTCACATCAAATTTTCGGTTCTATTACGTAAAGTTCCCAATGCAACAATCGATTATTTCTTGGATCCAGAGCCAGGGCCGGTCTCGAGTATTTGGAGGCCCGGGGCGAACTACCAAAAGGGAGGCCCCTATACATTTACATATAAATTTTTTTAAACACATTGAAGTTCATTTTTGACAACTTTTTAAGATAAAATAATATATATTTTTTATTGCTAGCTAATAAGTGCTGCATCCAAGTAACTTTAGGATTGCCTACATACCAAGGAGGGGGCTATACCTGACCCCAAGGATCAAGCACAATGTAGTTCTCCTAAACTACCCACCCTAGCCAAAGGCCTACAAATCACACCGTAACACCCCCCTTCCCAAAAAAGGCCAATGAACAAACGGCAGGATAGTTTCACTTAAAGTGCATTCTTCTCGCATTTTTTGAAGCAAAATCACTAATCAAATTTGTATAATCAAGCTCCTCAACCATACCCTTTTCAATCGATAGCATGGCTAATCCATTCAATCTTTCTTGTGACATAGTCGATTTAAGTGGTCGATGTATGGTTCAATATTTGTCTCCTTATTTATTTTTACTTTTGGATCCTAAACATATGCCCTAGCCCCTAGGCCTAAGGACACATGTTAACAAAACAAAATCCCTACATAAAAAGATGCTCAAGACTTAGAGTCTGGGGATACCAAATTGATTCATTATACTATTATAATACATATATATCATATATGAATATGATAACCTACTACAAAGAGTCATAGACTTTTTTAAGTTACCTACTTAGTACTTACCTTGATCAGTAGATCAGTTGATTGACTGATTCAGTGATTCTGCAGCTCTGCTGCCAGTGCCTGCGCAGGCTGTGCAGTGCATTGCCACGTGAGATGGTGCGAGGACTGAGAAGAGGAAGAACAGAAGCATTTATGGCCACAAAGTCTTAACCTATTAGGCTATTAATATTATATATATTAATATGTATATCATATGTCGTGTAGCAATTAGCATAGCCTATATAATATTAATATAACCTAGTACTAGTAGACTAGTAGGTAGGCCCTCAAAATTTTAAAACTCTTTGTGGCCCTGGGCAATTGCCCCTCTCGCCCCTCCCACGGGCCGGCCCTGTCCAGAGCTGATATATCTTTTCTTTGGGGTGGAAGATTGCATACAACGATGCAACGATACCGGTGCGACGACGGCCCAACAACAATCTGAACAAGACAGTCAAAACAAATTCTAAGATTAACATTTACAGAAACATAAGTTTTGCCTTGTGTTACTTAGAATATACAAAGTCCAAACAGATTGTAATATGGGTAGTTCTACAGGTACAAACAAAATTCACAAACCTAATCCATAAATATCAAAATATGTCTATCTCTCCTTTGTAGACTCTATAGGGTCAGTGGATCCCACAGTGTCAATGGACCCCATCAAGAGAGATAGACACCTTTATGTGTTTTGTGGATTGTGTTTGTGAATTTTGTTTATGTCCCAATCTTTATTCTTGTAATATTACTATGGTTATGGTACAACAAAGAGGTAGGGTGTGTTTGATAACCCAATTAAGTGCTGAAAATGAAAATTTTCAACACTTATTTAAGTTCAGTGCGTTTGATAATGTATCACTTAATTGAAAAAGCAGTCAAAAAACCACTGATCGAAAACTTTAAGCGAAAATTTTATACTGAAAATAATCACTGAATGCAGTGTATTTCAATACTTGGAACTGTGTTCTCAGTATTGCAAACTCAATCACTTAAAATTTTCAGCACTTAAAATTGAGCACTTAATTTTCAGTACTTAATTTTCAGTTTTATCAAATGGCCCGTAGTGTTTTGTAGAATTTCCCTTTCATATTTAAGAGTAAAGATTTAGGCACAAACATTCCATAAACAAATTACGCTAACGCTTGTGGGAGCAGTGGCGGACCTAGGAATGTGCATTTGGGGGGCAAGTTCATTGGTTTGGGTCCATCAGGAAATAGTCTTACTCCCCCCGAGGAATTTTTTTTGGGGTTTATTTATAGATATTTTTATGGAAAGTTTTTATATAAAAAAAATTACTTTTTGCTCTATGATGTTTTTTGCCGTTTTGAGAGTAAAGAGGTTTTGTGCTAGCAATTCCTATATTGTGGATTTGATCTTCCTGTCTCCCGACTATTTTTAAAATTATGCCCCAGCATGTATATTATCACTTTTTTTATTTAATAATAAGTGATGATCATTGATTTTAATTTGTTGTGTTGATTTTAAAACAATTTGGGTTGGGCTAAACTTAGAGTTGAAAAGAAAAAAAGGTGTTTAGTCATTTAAGGTGTGATTGATTACATATGGCAAATTTATTTCAACTTCACTTTTTTTAGATATCAGGACTCAACTGATAGTTTAGGGTGTGTTCGATTACAATTAGTATTGCATATGCATAATAAAAAGATAAATTTAGAGGAGCTAATATGTAAATTAATTTTAAATTTGTACAATTACATATACATAACTAATTTTTTCAAAATTTTGCAGGGGCCAATATGCATAGTATTTATAATTTTTTAAAATTTTGTAGGGTAAATCATAATTTTTAAAAAATTTATGGGGACATGGCCCCATGCCCATCTTACAGTCCGCCCCTGAGTGGGAGACTGTCAGTGGCAGATTTGTCTGTCATGCAGGAGCCAAAAATGTATAAACTCTGTCACATGGCAGTCTCTCCCACTGGTGTTAGTGTAATTTGTTTTTGTGGAGTGTTTGAACCCAAATTTTTACTCCATATTTAAATACTTATGACAATCGACCTGTTTTCTGACCGACAACACCACCGACCACCGCATCCTCTAATCACCAACACTGATCTCAGGTAGTGTTGGTAGCAATAGCAGATCCAGGAGTTTAGTTGGATGGGGGTAGAAGCTTATACGGGATTCAGGGGGGTGAGGGGTGTGGGAGATGCCTCTAGACTCAAATTTTTTTTGGATAGAAATAGTGTAATTTTGTGTGTGTGTGTGTGTTTTTTTTTTTGTGTAAACTAATCTCTTCCACAATTCTTTACGAAATTTTGTGTTTTATGCTTAATTAGATATTTATATTTACCACTTCCAATTATGTTAATAATCCATTGTCAAATGTTTATAGTATCTTATGCATAATGTGTAAAACAATTTGATACACTTAAAATTTGATACACACTGCCACACAAATATAAAAATAAAAGACAAAACAAAACAATCACAAGCTAATTTCTTCATACCAAACAAGTTTCATATAGGGTAAAAAAAATGTGATGCATTCATTTGGGGTTTTTTTTTTAATCTAAAAAGAAAGAGAAAGTGGGTATGAGGGGACTGTCTGTTCTTTTTTTTTTTGGGGAAATGGGCCCTATCATTAGGGTAGGGTAGCCTGAACAGTAGCAAAAGTCATATTAGTGATTTGTGATATGTTCGTGTCTATATGCTATATACTAGAGATTCAAAAACATCCAAGGGAGGGGGGCAAAAGTCATGCTAAAGTTCTATAATTTTCTAAATCCACCCATTGTTAACAAATACTTCACTAAATCCCAAATATATTTTTTTCATATATAACTTTTTCTTTTTTCAAAAGTTCAGTGGGGTGGCCACTCCCGCTCCCCTCTGGTGTAAGTCCGCCCCTGGTTAGTAGTGTCCACCACTAAGCTGACGTGCTGTTTATGATGAATTTGTCCAGCCAATGAGAAAGTGCCATGAAGGATTTGACGTGGCAAGTCAGTTATTTGCGTGCGAAGTGACATAAGAGCAGTTACTATAGCAGTTTTTTCCATTCCACTCTGTTTAAAAAGACAACTGCTATAGGACACGTGTTGATTATTCAAGAATAACTGAAGAACATGTGTCAATTTGAGGCAATGCCACGTGATTAAGCAGTTATCAGTTGAGAGAAGGATCATTTTGCAGAGAGGTCACTGTGAAGCTTCGACGATTATAACTAGAAGGAGTCTGTGATCAAGAAGGGGATCTCTGGATCAACATCAATCAATACACTTTTATTCCTTTACAAATATTGTACTTTTATCAAATACTTTTTGAGTTCGAATTAGAACACCTTCGAAGTTATCTTCAAGGTTAGATTGTAGTTTATTTTCACTTAATAAAATAGTCTGTTACTTTATCATTTTCCTTTACTGTTCTTTCATAGGAGTAGTTATATAATACGTAGTTTGAAGTTCTATAATTAGTCATATCTTTACACGTTTAAAGTCCTTGTTAAGGCATTGAACGTCACCACAATCTCTTTGGTGAGGCGCAGTTTGGATATTATCACATCACACACATTGGCAATTTGCTTGCCTGGCACGCTCGCACTTATATAATTCCACTTATATCCTTAGAGGAATTTTTCAACCAAACATTTTTGGCACGCCCGGTGGGACCCTAGTGTCAAAAGATGACAAACAGAAACCTTCGAAGCAATAAGTCTGTGGATAACGCCAATACTGGTGTTAATAATGCTGAAACTGGTGGTTCTCCACACCAACATCCACAAAGCAGCAATACTGGGAATCACGTGAACAGTGAGAACCCAGAAGTAGGAGTTGAAAATTTGAATCCAATTACAAACAATGGAAATATTGGTTCAGAAGTTCAACATGATTTGATGAATCAATTGACACTAGTGTTTGATCATTTGGGAAACATAATTCAGAATGTTAATACTCTGATCACTTCACTTAACAACAACATACCACACTTTACACTAGTAATGGTGCCAAGTGAAAATCCTTCCGTGATTCGACAGAATAAAAGAGATTATACTCATGGCTTATTTCAACCAAATCCTTCGATTCATGCAAATGGGCCTCCTTTTGGGCCTAATTCACAAGAAAGTTTCTATATGCCTGTCCTTAATCCTACTACTTCAATGTTCAAAGGGATACAAGGATATCATATAGGACATGGTCAAGATCAGATCTATAGACCAATGAATGTTAAAGAACGTAGGCCAAGAGAAAATATAATAGGCCAAAATAGGAGAATAAACAACAATCCTATATTCGAACCAGACCCTACTGGAATAGGTGTTGGTCGAAGGAATTGAAATCCTAGGAGGATGGATAATGCTCCTCAACCACCTCCAATACCAACAATGAACCCTCCTATGGGTCAACCAGGTCATCAACAACCACCCAATATGGTTGGGAGAAATGACATAATTAATTTAATCCATGAAGTTTGTGGACCCATGGCTCGGGGGGTACAAACTCCAGTATATAGGAAGCCTTATCCTGACTGGATTGATAGGATTGAATTCCCTAGGGGATTCAAGTTCCCTACTTTTACTATGTTTTCTTGAACGTGTAGCAAAATTCATCAGCCAGTGTGCTGATGCAGGAAATAATGAATATCTTAGACTTTGTCTATTTTCTAATTCAATAATAGATATAGCATTCATATGGTTTATCAATCTGGCTCCTAATTTGATCCATAATTTGACACAGATGGAAGAATCTTTCCATACTCAGTTTTTTCAAATAGAACTAGAAGTTTCTATGGCTGACTTAGCCAGGCTTTGTCAAAAACCTGATGAAAAGGCAACTCAGTTCATAAATAGGTTCAAGAGGGCTAGAACAAAGTGTAAAATCATTTTGCCAGAGCCTGAATTTGTTAAATTGGCTCAAAATGGCATCGAATTTAGACTTCGAAAGAAGTTTGATGCATTAGAATTTAGAGATCTCGTCGAACTAACTGCTCGAGTATCTAGATATGAAGCCTTGTTAGAAGAAGAAAATGAAAGGAATGCTTCTTCATTAAATATTATAAAGATCCTAATTATGAAATAGATGCTGCTGAAATAATAGGGAAAGAGCCTTTCACATGCAAAAGTCTTGTGAAGAAAAATATCTCTGCTGAGTCATATAAATCTAAAGGATCATTTAAGAAATATTCATTCGACGTTTATACACTTGATGAAATTTTTGGTCATTTGCTAGAAGGAAAAATAATCAAGTTGTCTGATGAGACAAAATTACCTTCTAATGATGAATTAAAAGGTAGAAAATATTACAAGTGGCATAATTCCTGGACTCACTCAACTAATAACTGTACTGTTTTTTGAGACAGGGTTCAAGATCTGATCAAGAAAGGGAAGTTGAAGTTCCCTGAAAAACAAATGGGGGTCGATGAAGATCCATTCCCAACAGTGCAAGAAGTGTCCATCAATGTCCATAACATTTCCCTCGAAACTCTTGTCAAAAAAAGGGAAAACGCAGAAGAGGAGGACCAAAAGAAAAGGCTCGAAGAGATGGCAAAAAAGAGTCTTGAATCTCCCACTTTCAACCAAGAATATGCAAAAAAACTTATGCATTGGTTAAGGGAAAAGGTATGCTGAGATCTATGATGAAAGGGTCGAAGCTAAAACAGGTAGAAAAATAAGCAACCTTCATTCGAAACAAAAAGGATGAATGTTGCGTATGAACCTCCACTTCAGCCAATTATGAATGTTGGGAGAGGACAATTCAAAGGTCCAATTTTCCCAGCTTCGATGTACGCTGAACCAGTGACAGCAATGTATTCTCCAAGACCAATGGCTTATTTCAGAACCAATTATACGAGGAATTTTTATCCTGGTAATTCTGTTCGCCCATTAAGGAACATGCAGTATGTGAGGCCAGTTACTTCTCATATACCAAAGAAATATCATATGGTGCAAAGAGAAAGGCAAGCCCATTTTATACCATCAAAATTAGTACCAGCCAATGTGGGGCAAGCTGAGATGAATATGACAACCTCGAAGTCATCACCAAAAATTGGTAAAACTTCACAATCAGATATGCCTACATTGGTACCTGGAGTACCAAGTTGGTTTGTCATGCAAGATGATAGGATAAAAAACATGGTGGATCAACAAGGATCTCAAAACAAAAATAGGATGATCAAACCTCCACAAGATGAGAAGAATACATGGCGTGTGCTTCAACATCCTAAAGAAAAGAACCAAAAGATGGTCTCTTGATAAATAGGACTCAACAAAGAAGACTTCAGAGGAAGTATACCATGTGGAAAGAATTTTCCAACATAAAAACTCAAGGCCAAGAGTTGGAAAATAGGACTGAGAAAGATTCTGGTAGTACTTCGAAGCCTAATCCTAGATTTGATCATAATATTAAGGCAGACAATGATACTATGTTTGATGAGAGTATCATTAAGGCCAAGGTTATAGAGTTGGAAAAAGCCATGAGTATTGACGAAGGAGATGAAGAAATGACAGTGGTGGAATCCCAAGTTTTGGGAAATATTGAGTTTAGATACAATGGTAAAATTGTTAAGAATGAGAATATACACATCCAGTTTGGCACATTTCCAGAACAGATGGATATTAACACTGCCACTTTCACATTACCAAAGGTCTTCGAAGCAAAAGAAGATCAACAAATGGATGAAGAGATGGAAATTAAGTATCTACTGAAGATGCGTCAGAGGTAAATTTTCTTAAATTAAGTTTCAGTGATTGTAATCTCATTTATTCATTCGAAAAGCCATCATCAGAAATGACTAAGCACCTCAAACCACTATACATAAGAGCTTGTTTAAATGGAGTTCTTTTAAACAAAATATTGGTTGATAATGGCGCTGCTGTCAATATTATTCGTCAAAGTACCTTGAAAAAAATTAACAAACAAGATTCAAAATTAATACAGACTCACATTATGATATCAGGCTTTACTGGTGATAAGAAAAATACCAAGGGAGTGATACCTATTGAAACTATAGTAGGTTCGAATAAATCCAAAACTGCTTTCTTTGTGGTGGATGCTAATCCTAGTTATCATGCCCTATTAGGAAGAAATTGGATTCATGCTAATCGATGTGTTCCTTCTTCAATGCATTAGAAATTGTTGCTTATGAAGGAGATCACGAGATTGAAACAGTGAAGGCTGATACTCAGCCTTTCCATGCTAGCTCTAACTGCGTCGAAGCTCAATTGTATCAGGAGAATGTTAAACCAATTGACCTTAAAGAGTTAGAAGATGAATCCCCAGAGGAGAATTGGGATATTTTGGCTGATATGCCATTTGGTTCTTTGGAACCATTGGATGATGACAAGGTAGTTTAATGACTCACACACCTATAGAAATAGAAGATGTGGAAGTGACCATTCGACTGGTCTTACAAAAATTAATGATTGAAAGTTTAGAATCAAGAATTGAAAAGGATTCGACCATAAATTGGTCAGATTATGTCTTCGAAAAAGATTCTCAAGATTTAAAGGATATTGGCAAGGATGAATTATCTGTGATGCCAGAAAGTTTTATACAGGAGGAATCACAAGATCCTTTATCTGAGATTAATTTAGGATCAGAGCAACAAAAAAGAATTACTTATTTAAGCTCTAAACTTGGAAAATGTGACCAAAATAAACTGGTCGAATTATTAAAACAATTTCGAGATTGTTTTGCTTGGGATTATGATGAATTACTAGGACTCGAAACAAGCTTAGCAGAGCATAAATTGCTTGTCAAGGCTGGATATAAACCAGTGAAACAGTAACCTCGAAGGATGACACCAGAAGTCACCATGAAGATTAAAGAAGAATTCGAGAGGTTGCTCAAGGCAGG
This sequence comes from Hydrangea macrophylla, assembly GCA_033977485.1. NCBI lineage: Eukaryota > Viridiplantae > Streptophyta > Magnoliopsida > Cornales > Hydrangeaceae > Hydrangea > Hydrangea macrophylla. Next base: position 108,780,811 of record CM066988.1, on the reverse strand, counting down.
TTTCATTAGAACTTCCAGGTATGTTGAATGACTTTCAAATGTTGTTCCAGTGAAGAAAAATGGGAAATTAAGAGTCTGTATTGATTACAGAAACCTTAATTTAGCCACACCTAAGGATGAATATCCTATGCCAATAATTGATTTGTTAGTTGATAGATCTGCTGGAAATATTATAATGTCTATGATGGATGGTCACTTAGGATATAATTAAATATGTACTGCTGAGGAAGACATTCATAAAACTGCATTTAGATGTCCAGGGAATATAGGTACCTTCGAGTGGGTACAAATGCCTTTTGGTTTGAAAAATACAGGAGCTACTTATCAGAGGGCTATGAATGCTATTTTTCATTATATGATTGGAACATTTTTGGAATGTTATATAGATGACATAATTGTTAAATCAAAATCATTTTATTATCATCTAATGCAAATGAGATTAGCATTCGAAAGAATGAGATTTTTCAAACTTAAATTGAATCCATTGAAATGTGCTTTTGGATTTAGTATTGGAAGTTTTCTGGGGTATTTGTTACATGAAAAAGGAATTCAAGTGGATAAGAATAAAGCTCAAGCAATTATTCAAAGTAAACCCCCTTCGACCAAAAAGGAATTACAAAGATTCCTAGGACATGTTAATTTCATTCGAAGGTTCATTTCCAATAGTGCTGGAAGAACTCTGATTTTTTCTCCTTTGTTGAAATTGAACGATCATGAAGAATTAAAGTGGGAAAATAAACACCAACTCGCCTTTCAAGTTTTAAAGGAATATTTGATGAAGCTACCAATATTAATGCCTCCAAGAAAGGACAGACCTATGAAGTTGTATATCTCAGCAGCAGAAGCATCAATTGGGGTCTTATTAGCCCAGGATAATGATGACAAAAAAGAACAAGCTATTTATTATCTTAGTAGGTTCTTAAATTCTATTGAATGCAAATATTCCTTTATGGAAAAACTATGTCAACCTTTATATTTTGCAGTAATGAAATTGAGATATTATCTTTTCCTGTTGAAGTCTATGTTATTGCTAAGTTTGATTTGATTAAGTACATGTTGACTCGACCTATTTTAAGGAATCGAATTGGTAAATGGATTCTGACTTTATCAGAATTATGTTTATTTTATGTACCACAAAAGTAGTGAAAGGGCAGGCCTTAGCAGATTTTTTGGATGATCACCCAAATTGCCTCGAAACAGAGGAAAATTACGAAATTGGGCATATAACTATTAGTCCATGGAAATTATGGTTTTATGGATCAAAAACTGAATTTGCTACAGGTATTGGGTTCATTATTGAATCACCTGAGAAAATTAAAACCAAATATGGTTTTAAACTTGATTCAACTCAATGTACTAATAATCAAGTTGAGTATGAAGCTTTAATTATGGGTCTCGAAACTCTTTTAGATCTTAAAGCTACATTTGTAGATATTTTGGGGGATTCTCAATTAGTTATAAACCATATGAATGGGGAATATAAATGTATGAGTAGTGCTTTAAAGATATATTATGACACTATAATGGTTTATTATCCAAATTTGATAATGTAAACCTCTTGCATATTCCTAGAAGTTTTAATGAAGAAGCCAATGATGTGGCTCAAAAAGCATCTGGATTTAGAGCAAGTATCAAAGATGTTGAGATGGAACAAGTCACTTACAGAAGATTATTGCCTATATTGGTGGATAGATCACCTTTTGTCAATATCTCAAATGTTGAGATTCATGATGATTGGAGAAAACCAATCATATATTATCTTTTAGGATTAGCTGAAAAGCCTAGTCGAAGCATAAGATTGAAATATGTCAATTATATTATATATAGTGGAAGATTGTTCAAAAGAGCAAGTGATGGATTACTACTCGAATGTTTAAGTAATCTCAAAGGAATTGAGGCTATAGCTCAAATTCATGAAGGATTGTGTGGTGCTCATAAACCTGGAATTAAAATGAGATGATTACTTCAAAGGCATAGCCTTTACTGGCCAACAATCTTAAAAAGACTGTATTGAATTTGCCAAAGGATGCCAAGAATGCCAAAGCTAAAGACATGATCCTTTGAAACATTTACCAACTACTGACCTTCAATATATGGTGAAACCTTGGCCTTTTAGAGGATGAGCCATTGATGTGATAGGAAAAATGAGTCCTCCCTCTTCGAAGAGTCATGGATTCATTATGGTAGCCACAGATTATTTCACTAAATGGGTAGAAGCAGAACCCATGCAAACTGTGACTCAAGTAACAGTTATCAAATTTTTGGAGAATATAGTCTATAGATTTGGTATCCCTCAAACCATTGTATCTGATAATGCTTCTATGTTCGAAGAGGATGTGGTTGCTTTTGTAAATAAATTGGGGATTACAATGTCAAAATCAACCCCATATTATGCCCAATCCAATGGTCAGGCTGAAGCAACTAATAAAATTATAAAAGAAAATATGGCTAAAGTCATAAAGAACAATCCAAGGATGTGGCATGAGATTTTGCCAGAAGTATTATGGGCATATAGAACTTCGAAGCGAACAAGTACAGGGATATCTCCCTATGCTTTAACTTTTGGTCATGAGGCAGTTTTACCAATTGAGATAAAAGTTAATTCTCTTCGAATTATGAAGCAGAATCAATTATCCTTGGATGATTATCAAACATTAATGGCTATTGAATTAGAAGACATTGATGAAGTAAGAGTCAAGGCTCTTAATAATATCCTGATACAAAAGAAAATAACAGCAAGAAGATATAATAAAAAAGTCCAACCAAGAACCTTTGATGAAGGAGATTTGGTTTGGAAAACAATATTACCTATTGGATCTAAAGATCCAAAGTATGGGAAATGGTCCCCTAAGTGGGAAGGTCCATTCCAAATCCACAAAGTTTTTAAAGGTGGATTTTGCCATTTGAAAATTTTTAATGGTTATGTACATGTAAGGAAAATTAATGGTAGATTTCTCAAACAATATTATCCAACTGTTTGGGAAGCAAGAAATCTAGAATGAGATGTGAAATTCAAAAATAAGACCTTGTATTCATATTTCGAAATAATTACAGACCAGTCTTTGGTAAGATTATAAAAGTCTATGGTATAATTCTTTATACCAATTTACCTATAAACTGAGCCTTTAATTAATCTAAAATTGTCCCAAGACCTGGTATACAATTTTGACTGACTAAGAATGAATTTTTGCCTAGAAATTGATTCTTGGTTCTTTAAAGGCTTAGATCCAAACTCTGTCTTCAAAACCAGAAGCTTGGCTCGAACATCTTCCTGATTGGTCTTCAAAGCATTCAGTTCAGTTTCCACAAGCTCGAGTTCCTTCAAAAGATTATCTCTCTTTGCAGAAAGTTATCAATAGCAATGTTGCTCTCGTTAAATTCTTCTAACATATGGTTCATTGCTAAAGTCTTTTCTGTCGTATATTCCATGTCAATCTCTAACTTTTTCCTTTCTTCGACAACTTTTTCAAGAAGAAAATAGTTGAAATCAAAGGTTGACATAAGTTCTGAAATTGCTTCTTTGTCTGGGATAGAGATTTCAAACTATCCAACATGAATTGACTCAAAATTTTTAAAGCCCTTTGGACTTCTTTATCTTCAAAAACTTCGAATGGAATTTTTCTAAAAAGCCTTAATATAGCAACTGCTACTATGGGTTCCATCAAAGGCACTTTTGGCTTACTCTGACCTATCATTTGCTGAAAGAACTCTTGAAAATCAGTTAAGACAGTGTCTTCTGTCTTCAAAACATATTTCAAATTGTCCTTGAAATTCTCTGCTTCTTCAGGAGTGAGATTTGGGGGGAGAGATATGTGAAACTCCCCAGAGCTTGAGGGAACTGAAGTAGCATGAGATGTAAGTGGATCTTGTTCTATAGTAACTTCAGGATCAGAACTTGTACTGGCTTTCGAAGGACCAGTTTCAATTCCAGCAACAGGTTCAGTCTGGTCAAATAAAGAGACAAACAGTTATTTAGAATCTGCTTATGAGGAAAAACAAAAACATAGAGGATACTAGGAAAAGTTTTGATGACTTACCATTGATTGATATTCAAGCAATGAGGGCTGAATATCCTGTGAAGGGGATTCTTGAATCTCAGAGACCTTGGGACTATGAGGTTCTGTTTGTGGGATCAGTGGAGTAGGTTCAGGTACAGGTTCCACCTTCGAAATGGGAACTGTTGGAATGGGAGCTTCCCCAATGATCTTCGAGCCAGAAGTTGCTTTAGTGGTTGTCTTGGTTTTTTCCTTCGTACGAGCTGTATAGTAGGGCTCGAATCTTCTTCCTCATCAGTTTCTTTGCTTTTAGTTGCTTGAGGAGGACTCTCTGCTGGAAGAATTAATCTTCTCTTAGGGCTGGAAGGTGGAAGAGCAAGAGCTGAAACCTTAGAAGAAGATATGAGAGGAGGTGCAGCCTTCGAAGTTTTGGATTTCGGTGAAGAGCTTTCACCAGTTGCTTTCCCTGTTTTGCAAAGTTGGACAACTTTAATTAGAAGATCTTTTCATCATTTAAAGGAAATGAGATTGAATTGATAAATTATTTACCTTTTCTCTTCGAGTCAATATGCCTTATGAGCCATAAAAGTATTGGCTTGGCTTCTGATTGGGAAAGGAATTGATTGAGTGAGACCAAACTGCCTCGAAAATTGATTTAGAAGATAGAGCTCACCATAGGATTTAACACTGAGATTGTTTCCGAAAAACAGATCTCTACTGATTAAAAAGCTTCCCCGTGTAGCTTTTAATTCAACTGCATTGGCGGTTCTATCCAAGATTTGACACACCCATATAGGGAAAAGATGAGTATTGTTCTTAGAACTATAAAGGACAAAAAAAATAATGGAATAGGTCATTCGACCTTATTGGTGAGAGGTCGAAGATGAAGGAAAGTGAATGTTTGAAAGATTTTTTAACAATAGGTAATAAGGCAAAGAAAAGTCCATGAGGGACAAGATTTTCTCTAAATCCTAAGTTGTGAATTTCTGGAAAATAGGCATAAAGCCATAATTACAAAATCCAGAAGGGACCACCTTGAGTTAGGAAAAAGGGGTCATAACACAGATCAAGAAAGGATCTATATAGAGATCTTAGCACAAAAGGAGCCAAAGCTAGTCTTCGACCAGCAACTAGAGCTTTGGCAATATTGGAGAATTCAAGAACAACTCTCTGGGAAGAGGTATAGAATAAGTGCTTCGAAAGCCAATAGAGAAGAAAATAGTAATACTCTGTGTCTGAGACTTCCCCTGATGATTTTTTATGGGAAGTCATGAAATTAGTGTATCCTAAAGATTTAGGATCAGATCGAATTGGGGGACTATCAGATTCCACCATATATGGGTGGGCATCTTCCCCATGAGACAGAAACCCTAATAGATGACAAATACCCAGGACAGTTGGACCTATGGGACCGAAACGAAGTTGGAAATGATTAAAGATAGGGTTCCAAAAGCATTAAGCCCCAGCAAGCAAGTTAGGACTGTCTTCGATAGGATATTTTGAAAGGTTGACGGCATGGTAGATTCCTATTGTCATCAAGGCTTCTCTCTTTTTGTCTAAAATCCTCTCTACCCATTCTGGCCAATCTTTCCCAGGTTTAGGCCAATGTTGAAACTTCAATTCATTCCTTGGAATGGGAATTTTTTGTTGGTATTCTAGGTGGTGTTGTCCTAATCTAGGTAATATACGTGAAGTTTGAGGTTGGGGGTACTTAAACAAGGATCGACGGTAATGGAGGATTCCTGGTTAGGAAAGGTTACAGATACAAGGATTTCATTAATCAGTGAAGTTTCTTTCCCATTCGAGTACTTCGCCTATTCATCCTGAATAATTTTCTCAAATCATCACAAACTTTCTGAAGTTGGGTATTGTCTCTGGATGTGGTCATTTCGTAGAAAGAAAAAGGCGAGAGAGATTGCAACAAGAATAAGATGCAAGAGAGATAGATAGAATAAAGAAGAAGGGTTTGCGGAAGTTAGAAGGGTTTTTTTTCTCTCTCTCTCTCTCTCTCTCTCTTACCTATTTATAGCCTTTGGTGTCGTTTGGAAAGAAATGCATTTATTGAGAAAAGTAGCCGTTAGAGTTGGTTACTTAAAATAGCCGTTATTTTAAATAAGAATACATTCTGGTTTAGAATGAACCACTTCAGTTTGGTTAAAACGTACATGAATTTTTATAATTCATTGAACTTAATGGCATTACAAATACAAATTACAAACATAGTTGATAATAATGTGGGAACCCATAAGTTACAAGATTGTGAAACATATCCCAATAGTAAGCAAAGTACTCTACTTCTATTTCTATCTCAAGACTTAAGTTCCTAGCTTGCAGTGTCTATCTATCTTCACTTCGAAGGGAGAAATAAGCAGCCTTGAGTTGTTCTTCATACTGATTTAGCCGAGAGTTGATCTTGGCCAAGGCTTTGCGATGACCTTGAAGCTCCTTGGCTAATGGAGTTTTACCCCTAAAAGATATGCCAACAACTTTGGCTTCATCTTTGAGATACGCAATTCGACCTTCGAGGTCAGGCTTCGAATAATAGGAAATATTACTCTCTTCAACAGAGCTTTCACACCCATAGACATATTTGTCTTTAAAATCTGACACTTCATCAAGAAGCGCAAGTGGACCTTCCTTGAAACTGTCATATAGATCCATCAAGTAATTTACGTGTGTAACACTTTCTCGATGATAGGAATACCACATTACATGAGTAGGTAAGGTTCGAAGGGTGAAATCAAGTTGGGCTCTAACAAGTGTTGAAATGTCCCATTCATGGCATAAGATATGACAACTCCATTCAAAATTGATTTGAGCTTTTGATTCTTGTAAAATAGAGAATGGGAGATGTGAGAAAGCTACTAGAATCCTTTGCGCTTGAATAATTAAACATGAGGAAGGTGACAAAACAGGAGGGATATGTTCGAATATAGGACCACTCCTGCACAATTGGTCTAATTGTAAGAAAGGATCACTCATATCCTCGAATGGGTAAACCACTTGCACTTTTGTGTCAGGAAAACCCAATATTGAGTAATCAAGAAGGAGCACTCTTTCTTTGTAATCTTTTTCAAAAAGTTTACACTTGGAGAAAAATGCTGAAGAATAGTGTTCATTCGAAAATTTTTCATGAGAGACCCTTACATAGATGTGAATAGGACGCTTGCCTTGGAGAGTTGAGACATTACCTCTTTGGAATCTTTCACTAAGAGGACTAGTAGAAGATATTAACCAGGCATTCAACAAATTCTGTTCTTGAGAAATGGAAGGATAATATGGTTTTATTATTCTACTTCGAATGATTCCTTCAGTTTCAGGGTATTCGAAGTTTGGATGAATAACTGAAGGTGATGTGGTTGGTGTTTCAAGGTTCATGCCTCTATAATATCCTACACCTTCACCATGGGAAATGGGTTGTTCCCAATCGGGAGGAAATGTCTGAGAATTATAAATTGCTTTCAAAGGGCTCGAAGATGAAGTTTGCCCTGATAAAGATACACTTGGTCGGTTTAACATGCTATGCCATTTTTCCCACTTCGAGTATGTGAACGGTTCAGGAGAAATTTCAGGAAGATCCCAATTGGTTCGATAAGGATTTTTAGGGCGTTTTGTTGCCAGAATTACTTCTTCAGGAAGATCCAATGGAAAGTGATCACCAGTATTGAACGAGGATTGAGAAGAAGACATGATGGAGAGAATAGATTCGAAGTGACAAGTGAAGTTGTAAATGCGAAAATTAAGCAATGATGATGTGATAATCGCAGCCAATGTGAAGGTGGATGCAGATTTGAGCCCTCAATTTAATCGCATTCAGAGGTTGCATGAAAGTCTCAACTGCCCAGCTTGATCTTGACACGATCGCCATTATCTTTTTCGAATCAAAAGGAAAATGGCGCGGGGGGTAATGTTTGTGATGAATTTGTCCAGCCAATGAGAAAGTGCCACGAAGGATTTGACGTGGCAAGTCAGTTAATTGCGTGGGAAGTGACGTAAGAGCAGTTACTATAGCAGTTTTTGCCATTCTACTCTGTTTAAAAAGACAACTGCTATAGGACACGTGTTGATTATTGAAGAATAACTGAAGAGCAGGTGTCAACTCGAGGCAATGCCATGTGATAGAAGGAATCTGTGATCAAGAAGGGGATCTCTGGATCAACATCAATCAATACGCTTTTATTCCTTTACAAATATTGTACTTTTATCAAATACTTTTAGAGTTCGAATTAGAACACCTTCAAAGTTATCTTCAAGGTTTAGATTGTAGTTTATTTTCACTTAATAAAATAGTCTGTTACTTTATCATTTTCCTTTACTGTTCTTTCATAGGAGTAGTTATACAATACTTAGTTCGAAGTTCTATAATTAGTCATATCTTACACGTTTAAAGTCCTTGTTAGGGCATTGAACGTCACCATAATCTCCCTTGTGAGGCGTAGTTTGGATATTATCACATCACACACATTGACAATTTGCTTGCCTGACATTCTCGCACTTATATAATTCCACTTATATCCTTAGAGGAATTTTTCAACCAAACACGCACATACAATTGTCAATTTCAGTTTTGGAAGTGAAAATGTAAGTGTGATGGAAGAAGGTAAAATTGCAAATTTGAATGTATTGCTTCGGATCCTTCAATTTCCTAATCACTCTACACATTTCAGTTTAAGACTATTAATTACAATCAATAATAGTTAAGGACAATTTCAACAATTATTCAGGCACCAAATCGTCAAATCCATTAATGATTGTCGCACTTTAAAATTAATTTAAAAATCAAAGATCTTAAGTGATTAAGTTGATAACAAAGGATTGAAAAGTTTTTTTTTTTTTTTAAATCAAAGACCTTAAGTAATCAAGTTGATAACAAAGGATTGAAAAAGTTTTTTATTTTTAAACAATACAACGTTTTGAGATGTATTGGATTTATGTATATTTTTCCTTGAATTTAATTCACTACATCAAGCTTTTTGGAGTAATTTTAGAGACACCTACAAAATTCATCTTCGAATAAATCAAACTCTTCTTTAATTACAAGTGTTTTCATTTTTATTTCATTAAAGCATGCAGCTCTTGAATTACAAATTAAAAGGTCATAATTGTGATACTGAAATTACAAAGTTGCTATTTAATTACAAATTTTCATATGGGGCTTTTTTGTGAGAAATATTAACAGTTGTATTTTAGTACGCAATCACAAAAGTTTAAGTGTCAACTTTTGATAAAATAACATGCAAATCCACCTAAACAAGGGGTAAATAATAATTTTTCCAATATATAAAGTAGATGTGTTATTGTTATTTTCCAACTCTAATGGGCACGCCGAAAGCACGTGCTTACACTTCAGTCTTTTTTTGTTTTTTGTTTTTTTTTGTTTTTTTTTTTAAAAAATAAAAATAAAAATCATCAAATTTTACATAACGTTGAGAACAACTTCTTAAAACTATGGGTAGAAAGCCAGGAACTATACACAATATGGGGATTAACTATTTATAACGTTGTTACTTTGAGGAGTAACTTTGCACAAAATCAGGGACAACATATGACAACATTAAGAGCATATTCACAATGTTTTGGTGCAAGTTTATAACGTACAAACCAATCCGTCTATGAATTACTTTAGCGGTTCGTTTGTTTCACGGATTATTTTAGGTGGATTCTGATTACTAGGAATTATAATACTAGTAATCACTTTACCAGGAATCTGAATCCCTGCAAAATGTTTGGTTCACCAATAGAATTCTTGCTGGATTTAGAATCCAGTGTTTGGTTGGGTCAAGGAAAATGAAATTGAAATATTGTTAAATACCTAAGCTACCCTTGAAGGCTAAAAGAATGTATGAGTTAAAATCAAACTGTCAACCCTCTAAAAATGGAGAGTGATTAAAAAAAAAAAATAATGGTATAAATTTAAAAATCAATGACACATAAAAAATGAGATAAATAGAGTAATTAAGATATGGACATGAGTCTAAACTATTACATGTAGTTAAAATATATTTGAATAATAACAAAAGATATATTATATTTTTAATCTTAAAACATGTATAGGTCTAACGTACAAATCACAATATGTCAAATATGTAGTTATTGTAATATCATATAGACTTTTCAATCATTAACAAATAGCAACCCAAATTTGAATTCAGTTATTAAACTAACATCAAATATAATGTTTCAAGCATAAGAAATCATCATAAACAATCTCATCTACCAATCTCTCCATTTTAGAAAATAATAATAATTATAATCATAAATTTCTTTTGATCACATTATTTGTTTGTTTAATAGTCTAATAAAGGCTAGTTTAGGTATTATGAAAATAGTGAATCAAAACCCCAGTAATCCTTAAGAATACCACCTCTAAGCTAGGATTTAGAATCCACCCTATTTTCCACCTTTGGGTGAATTCTAAATTCAGTAGAACCCACAATTCTTTAAATATTCCATGAACCAAACAAAGATATATTTTAAGATTACTAGTAATCTTCAAGTGGAATCAAAATCCACCCTAAGAATCCATGAACCAAACGGGCCGTAGGTGGATTTTGATTACTAGGAATCATAACACTAGTAATCAATTTACTAGGAATTTGAAACCCTGCAAATTGTTTGGTTCACTAGCGGAATTCTAGTTAGATTTAGAATCCAGTGCTTGGTTGGATCAAGGAAAATGAAATAGGAATGATGTTAAATACCTAATCCACCATTGAAGGCTATCCATAATAGGAATGATGTTAACTTACACCTTTTTCACAAATATAAGGGTAATTTAGGTAGTATAAAAATTAGAAAACCAAAATCCTAATAATCTTTGAGAATACCGCCTCTGAGCAAGGATTTAGAATTCACTCTATTTTTCATTTTTGTGTGAATTCTAAATGCAGTAGGGCCCATAATTCAATAAATAATTCATAAAACAAACAATGATAAGGTCACTGAGTGGAATCAAAATCCATGAACCAAACGGGCTGTTAACATAAAACAACTTCTCATTGAGGGTTTTTTTTTGGTAGATAATTTTTAAAGGGATACTTAATATATAGTCCACTATAATCACCCTTTTTAGAAATTGGTCCCTATTGTATCACAACTTAAGAATTAGTCCCTCAAATTTTCATTAGACAAAACTGCCCTTTGAACTACAATTTGATTGTACTTTTCAAAAGAAATGATAACTGCATTTAAGCCACGTCAAATCAAGGCTACAATCTAGGAATTTAATTTGCAAACAAATTTCTCACAAAAAAATCATATCTACTTGCTTAAACGAAGAAAGAGAATCATCTTTTCCAGAAATTTCATCTCCTAATCTACTCACCACGCAAGCTCGCAAGAACTCTAAAACTTTGATTTTGCAGCGATTCATGGAGATTTCTTGGAGATTTTGAAGCGATTATTGTCGAACTTGGGATTTCTTCGGAGTTCAACGCATCAATGGGGAGAAAAGGTGAGAAACTTCTACAAATTTGTTAATAATCAGTTATAACATGAGAACTATGTTTTAAAATGTATATGATGAACATATCATGTACCACCTGAGACGTTTTCCCATTTGGTTTCGTTTCAAAATTTCAATCTTTCGTTTTCCATTGTTTGGGTTTCGACCAAAATGATGTTCTGCAAAATCTCTAAAATTTTTGTGAACGATTTAAGGTGAGAAATTTCGTCCATCTTGTACAAAAACAAGTATTCCATCAAATTTTACAAAGTAGCAAAATACGTCAATTTAGTGAGAAATTTATTTTGGGTAATTTCTCACATCGCAGTTATTTTTTGCAACTATGAAATTTCTCACAGTTGACAAGAGGTTCTCACACCGTACATATTTTTGGGAGTGTTAAATTTCTCACTCATGTCACTATTTCTCACATATTTAGGGAGTATACAAAATGTGAAATAGAAATTCCACCCTCCAAACAGTGCTTACTTCCTGAGAATAATTTTTCAAATCATACAAAATTTTGGGAGTGTGAAGTTTCTAACCCATGTTAAACAACAAAATTTCTCACATATTTTTAGACTGTATAAAATTTTAAGTGAGTAATTCAAGCATCATGTTTGTAGATAGTTGCTATCTTCATATCGTTTTTTTTAGAAGAGTGAAATTTCTCACGCATGTAGAAAAATATCACACATCAAGATGAATGATAAATTTATGGACATTTCACAAAACGTACTTAATATTGACAGTGAGAAATTTATCCCCCATATTATACATTGCATATTTGAAATGTAAAGTCGACTCTAAATCTGCATTTTTGGAGTTTGCAAGTGATTTTGGAAATTCAACGATTATATAACACATTGTCTTTTCTGCAGCTCCTTCAAACAAAGGGAAAAGTAACCAGGGGAAAAGACTTCCACATGGGAAAAAGTTTCGGTGCAGTTTGTTAGAGTTTGGAAACACATTGGTAGAATTGAAGCTAAGGTCTGAACACATTAGAGCTCTGCAGACGATTGAACAAGCTAGAGAAATCCAATTCCAGAAAGATGATTGAACAATCTACTATTCTATAAGATAACATGTGTAAATATAATAATATTTTGGTAGTGATGAACTCATTTAGATGAATACATTTTGGTGCATATGGTAATAGATCACTTGAACAGGCTTCATTTTGGAACTATTGGATAGTTTATGCAAATAATTACATATCGATAATTTTTGCTTAAGATGATCTGATTCAGGACTGTATGTCACATTAATCCTTACACTTTATTGCACACTTTGGTACTACTGGTATTAGAATTTGTCACACAATTAAAGTGACTACATGACATATATTAGTGAGAAATTTGTCACAAGAACATTGAATTACTATAGACTCCAGAATCACAAGATAAAAATCAAAGAGCAAACAAACATGTCAGTGATAAATTTGTCACACACGAATACTCTAATAAATTAACCAACAGATATTACTTTATCACATGAATTCAACAGTGAGATCAGATAATCCCAAATATGAACTTATAGATCAGAATATTTAAAAAAAGATTATTGTATATCAATATGAATCCATTTGTTATGAGTTTTAATGCGCCTCAGTCAACAAGCACAATTAAAGTGACTACATGACATATATTAGTGAGAAATTTGTCACAAGCACATTGAAAGCACATTGAATTACTGTAGACTCCAGAATCACAAAATAAAAATCAAAGAGCAAACAAACATGTCAGTGATAAATTTGTCACACACGAATACTCTAATAAATTAACAAATAGATATTACTTTATCACATGAATTCAACAGTGAGATCAGAAAATCCCAAATATGAACTTATAGATCAGAATATTTAAAAAAAGATTGTTGTATATCAATATGAATCCATTTGTTATGAGTTTTAATGCGCCTCAGTCAACAAGTAATAATTTAGGAACCCATTACTGCATGACTCCTACACTTCCGCAGTAATGGGTAATATCCAAAATTGATACAAATTCAATAACTTGCTAAATATAACAGATAAGGGTTATATTTGTAATTAAAAAAAATAAAATTTAGGGAAAAGGACTAATTCCTGAGTTCTACACCAATCAAGTGATTGATTTCATATGTACCTAATAAAGATGTACTCAATATATAAACATTACATAATAAGGGATTGAATAATATGTTTCTAATTTTTAAATTGTTAGAATTTTTAAATTTTGAAAAGGTAGAACACTAATTTTTTAATTTACCATTGACTGAAATCTAATTATGTCACTATATATAAAGTGCCGCGGAGGAGAGGCAGTTGGTGGGGGCCTGGGTGGCAGAGACAACTCCGTTCTTTCGAACCTCCTGAGAAAAAATTGAAAACATGTTCCCAGTATTCTTATTCATTGGAGATAGTCGATTCGGACGATGATTGTGATAGCGACAAGGATGAGTTTCCGGATGACTACTATAAACAGGTCCGGGACACCGATGTATGTAATATGTATTGTCGACTCCGGCCCCTTCTCTCTCTCTGTCTATATATATATATATATATTCAGATTATATAAGATGTGTGTGTAATATTGGCTGATGATCTAACATGTTAGGGCTTTGATATTGAAGATTTTTTCCAAAGTCTTATGCAAGATACAATCCGATGGGCTATATTCTACCACTTGGTGACCTTAAAGAAGACATGAATGAGCGTGAATTGGTCAATCAGTTATCAGAATTGTCTATTAAGCACTACAACGACGAGAATGAAAAGATAAATTTCTATTTATTTATTTCATAAAAAAAAAAAAAAAAAATTTTATTGAGTAATGCTATGTGCACGTAAAGATTTGTGACATTCATTTTGGTGGCGTCTATCCCTGCACACATGAGATCTGCCAAAATGAATGATATAGATCTTTATGTGCACGAATCGTTACTCTTATTTTATTTTCTTGCGTTTGTTTCATTTTTATTTAATTATTAGAGTAAATTATATTTTTCACCCTTATAGTTTGGGTGTGATTTCACTTTAGTCACTGCAGTTTCAATTTTGTTATTTTAATCCTTAGAGTTTCATTTTAGGTTAATATAGTATATTCATCAAATTTTCTTACAATTTCTGATAGATTTAAGGTTCAATATAGGTGTGTAAAGGCTAATTTGTCTAAGAAATTTATCATTATGTCCTAACGATATTACTCACAAATTTTTTTTAGCAATGGACTACATTGAACCTAAATGGAATTGTAAGGATCAAAGTGACAAAATTGAAATTACAGGGACCTAAGTATTTCATTTCTATTAAGCACTGTAAGGATCATGCTTACCTTGTCCCCCCTGCCACACTCTCTCCCCCCTTTTTTATAACATCATGTTTTGCAGAATGCAAAATACAAGTTTGTGAGGTTTGTGAAGGTAAATGGGCAGGCCTGTGGTGTTGCTAAATATTTCATTACCATTGAGGTGGCGGATGAAATTGACGGCCATGTTTATAAGACCTTTCAAGCTATATATGGTGTGGGATGGAGTACTACACAGAAACGAGGTCTTGCTTTGTAGGCTTAAACGTCCCACTAGCTAATTAATCAAGGTGAGTGAGGTCAAATTTTTATTTTTTATTTTTATTTTTGTCTGAAAACCGCGCGTTTCAGAATTGTTTCAGTACTTTCATTTCTCATCTGAAAATTTATATGTCAATTTGTTAGTTTTGTAATGACTGTTTTGTTTGATAGTGCTCTAGTTATCAATTAATTAAGGTGATTGTTTTGTTTGATACCCGGTAACTTTTCGATTCTGTGTGACAAGATTCAAGAAAGTAGTCGGAATATTTATGATGATTTTCTTATTATATCCTTTGGGCTAGCTTCCTTTCTTTTGTTAATAATTAGCTAGAGAAGGCTATTGACATTATTAATTGCTTAGTATTTGGCTATATGATGGTAATTTATAAGTTCGATCTCCTTAATTATACATGTTCACCATGGTTAGTAAATCATCTCATGATCTTTAATGTCTTCTGATGGGAAACAAGAGTGTTATTATCATCGACCACTTGAATCCTCTTTAATTAGCCTATAATCTTGTCTGGAGCGGTACTACTTCCTTTTTGACCAGAATCAGCCGTATTCTTAATAGTTTTGATGACATTACGATTGCTTTCACTTCAAAATTTTATGGGGGGTTAATTATCAGATTAACTTTAACCTTCCAAAATCCTATGTGAACGCGCGAGTATGTGACATCATAATTTTATAGGCTGGAGCTGTTGACATACACATATTTTCCCTTTTGAGACAATAACATAACATTCGAAGTCAGACTTTTTCTTCATGTTCCCCAGTCTAAATTGCTGGACTTCAGTGCCGCATTTGCACGTTGATGCAGCCCACAAGAATTTAGAGGGAAGACAAAAGCATAATTTTTTCGTATTTTGGGATATTAATTTCTAGGACAATTTATTATTGTTTCGAGAAGTGCCTTTTGGAATACTATAGATTACAACTTATTGAAGTGTAGTGTCTTTTGAGTAACATGAACCATGTTGTTTCTAGAAGTGTCTTTTGGAATTCCAATGTAAAATTAAGCTTGAGACTTCTAGATAGTCATGTACTCATTGGCATATAAAAAGGGACTTCGGTGTAAACTTTCATGTTCTTAATACGAAAAATAGAATTTTAGAAGCTAAGGTTTGTGTGGTGCATCCTTATTCTTTGGTGTGATCGATGCCTAAGGTAATCTAGGGGTGAGGCCTAGATAACTACTTCTTTTCTCTCGACCCTACATGTGATGCATAAGGACTCTGATATATATATATATATATATACATGTATACATATATAACAAACCAAGCCTCGAGTCCCAATCAATTAGGGTCGGCTATATGATACACACACACACACACATACACATATATATATATATTATTTTTTCTCCTCGCAAAAAAGCGAATGAAGGGAAGCTCGAAGAGCGTTCTCCGCCAGCGGCTTATGTAGTGGTCGACCTTATAAAGCTCGCTAAGCTTCGCTTCCCTCCCCCCTTCCCTTATTAAGTAGAAAGTCTTCACTTAGTAGTCGACTATCTATAAGCGACTTGTCGAGTCTACGAAGCTTTGCTTCTTGTAGTCGGCCCATAATGCCTCCCTTCATTTGCTTGCCTCCTTCTAGCCTAGTATAATGGGTCGATATAGATTTCAGGGCAATGATCTTGTTGTAGTATTTCCCCAAGATTTGCTGATTAGAACGTGATGATGGCATAATAGATAATATTTCAGTTGCAGTAGAATACTACGTTGATGTGTTACGGAACCAAGGGGATTTTTTTTTTTTTGGTGAAAATGATGTTGGGGAAGTTGCAGAGAGTTGGGACTGGCAGAAGTTTGCCCGAGCAAGGAAGAAATTTGTTATTTGATTCTTATATTTCCCTTTTTTCTTAGGGTTTTATTGTGCATGCTTTTGAGTAGTTTTTAGGCTTGTAGATGGTAAATTTGTGTCCTACCAAGTTACCATATGACTTAGGAGTGTTTTAGGAATGTTATAAGTTATAACTTGGTTTCCAAGCTATGTTACCCGGACCCTTTATAATTCATGGAGTACCCGTACCCGACACGACACCCGGATAAGGGTACTTCTCTTTCCGATCCTTCAAAATAGTGTAAAATCTTTAAAATTGGACGAACATGACACCCGTACCCGAGTCTGTACCCGATACTCGTACCCGAGTTTGGGTAACGTAGTTTCCAAGTCATACAAGGTCTCTAATTAGCTAGTCAAAGATAAAAGAATTTACTTTTATTTCCTAATAAAATTTGGTTTCTTAGCTTATAAATAAAGGGCATGTGAGCCTACTTCTAAGGCAATTCAACTTTTATAAATTCAATTCAATAAATATTCTTTTTCTCTCTCAAAGAGTGTTTGTGAGTTCTTGGTGGATTCCAAAGCCCTAGTGGATTCCAAGGCTATTGTACAAGGATTTCAACGACGTTTGAGTCCTTAGTCAGAAAATTTATTAGCATTTATATCAGATTTCTGTAGTTATGTTACAAGATCGTGAGGTAAGTGTATTAGAATCCAGGTTAAAGGTATGCTTGTTGCATCACGTTGCCGATATTATTTTGTAGTGTTCTAAAACTCGGCCTAGGTGGTCGCCTAGGCGCTAGGCGGTGCCCGACCACTGCGACTTTCCCCTATTCGTTTGCTAAAATCAGCCAGGAGATTAGTCTGGAGTTAGGCGGGGCTAGGCAGGACTGGGTAAGAGTGTAATTTTAGTAAAATTAAAGAGAAAAAAGGGAGAGAGAGTAAGACTCTGTCGATTGCAAGAAGAAGAAGAAGAAGAAAAAGAAGAAGAAGAAAGAGAAAGAGGTACGTATCTTTTGAATTAGGGTTTCTAATATTTGATTTCTCAAATAATCAAAGTCAAATTCAAATTAGGGTTTTTGAAATTGGGGGTTTCCTTGTATCTTCTCTCTCTTCAAATCTGCTCTGCTCCACTGCTCCGGTGATGTGTTTGTGTGTTTGTCGACTGTGTCATCGAGTGTGTGTATGTGTCGTGTGTAGCAGTGACTCAGGAGTGTGTGTGTATGTGTCCAGTGTGTGCGAGTGTGTGTCGCAGTGACTGAGTGTGGTGTTGTGTGTGACTCTGTGTGTGAGACCAGGCTCCACTTCTACTTTTATAGTTTTGACTTAGATTTACTAAATGTGTAAAGCCCGAAAATGTGTATCTATCCACTTAAGGTTGATGGAAATTATTAATACATCCCATATAGTTTTACAAATATTAAAAGCCTTCTTCAATCTGTACTTATTTTCAAACAACGCCACATAATTTATATATATATATATATATATATATCTATTCTTTGAACCCCAAATCTATAATTATGTCTAAATAACACCATATAACATGTATATATATATCTACTATATTATTATTTTTATTAATAAAAAAAAATCTGCCTAGGCCCCTAAGCGCTAGGCCCTCCTCCACCGCCCGGCTAGCGCCTAAGGATTTTTAGAACATTGTTATTTTATGTCTGGCCTCAAGAGGAATGTTGGCGCTCTAATCATGGGCAGATGATGTGTGAGCCGTCATTTAACAGTGTATGATTTGAGTTGAGCAATATAGTCAAAACTTGTTATCTCACTCGAGTCGATGAAAGAGACGAGACCTTGACTCACTATGTGAACATAGCGTGAGAACACTGTCTACATTGTATCACAATGTTGTTTGGGAAAGTGTGACAAAAAACAAAGACGAAATATTGTGTGTTGTTGAAGTTGTACAACTCAATTCATGCATCAAAATATCTGAATAGGTTAGTGATTCAAACACATGTAGTGAGTGGATTGAACATATCATGCGATTCATGCGGTTCGCAAACCCTTCACAAGTCAGCCCGAAACACTTTTCATCTTATTTTTTCCCCTTATTTCTTTTCTATCTTTTATTATATATAAGAAAACCGATTCTCAACCCTCGTTTAAGCCACTTATCATGTGGTTAAACAATGTGTAGATGGTATTTTAGGATGAGATTAAGTTCGTACTGGAGTAGAGATTTTGTGCGAGATTAGCAAAAGATTCTCAAGGAGAAGTGGGTCAGGTGTAAGGAAGAGCAAGCTAGAGAGGATGGAATGAGGCAAGTGTTCTACAGAAAACCAAAGTGCAATGATAGAGCTCAAACCCTAGAGAGAGAGAAGCTCTGCACATAAATTCTGCAGAACAACTGGAAAAATGTCTTGTCCATTGTCATGAGATACTGTGCCTATTTATAGGCTTAGGGTTACGTGGAGAGCACGGTAGAATCCGTACTTGAAAATCCACGTGTTGACACAATTGATAGTCCGCGTGTCAACCTAAGTCTGACAAAAAGGAATATGCCTCCATGACGAATCACAGGAACTCCAGTAAACCAGCCTATTTCCAGCCCGACCAAGGAATTTGTTTCGCATGAAAATAACCTTTGCGAGTAACCCTGGTGAACCTCTTCCTTAAGCCCTCCAAGCCACGAAACCTGAGAATCCCAATGACTTTGCCACGCATCAAAGTTATAAATAGCTTTTGTGCGGCAAAGTTGAACCCAATACATAGATTTTGCCCCCAAAGTCTATGTGCGCCATTTGAGAAGTAAGAAGCTTCTCTCCATGGGTGAGTAACCCATCCTTGTAATTTCCTTGAAGGAAATATCCGTGGTGGAATGATTTCCACCAAGTCCTGTGCGCCACTTTCCATGAGTCATGCGCGCCACTTTCCATGAGTTTCCCATCTTTGTGAATCAAAGCTCCAATGATGACACGTGGCGCGATTTGATTGGAAAGGTAAAACTAGTACCTACACAATGCACAACCTTTTGTCCTCCACTTTATTTTCTTTCAAATATTATAGGGCTCACTTTCAAGAGAGAAGTATCTTTCTCCGTGTGAGTTCAAATGAATTCCATTTTTCTCACATGTTTTTACTTGCAAGAGGAAGTTATTAGACACATTTTATATAGCGCAGACACTTCAGTTGGGCTACATATCCGTGTCGGACAATGTGTATGACCCCTGCTACTCGTCTAGCATGAAAAAACACGTGTCTCAATTTTTTGGACATCACATGGCTGGACATGGGAGTGGCCAAGCCAAGGCAACTCCTTTCAAAATGTTTTAAGACTGAGACTTTAAATTCTTAGTATAACAGAGTGGAGATAATTGACGAGGATATTTGTAGATCTAGGAAATGGGAAGGGACATGATACAAGATAATGTATGCCTAATTCTAGAAAAGTAAAGCTCTATTTGTCGTATCCTAGTCGTGTCTGTATCCTATATTTGAAGATATGATGTGTCACTCCTTTTATTGTTGGAATCTATGCCTATTTCTTAGACACATGCATGTACAAAATTCAATTCTTGATATACAGTGGGCTATTCCGTTGATTACATGTGATGTTATTCTTTTTATTTATTTATTAAACATTGTGAGTCTATGCCTTATGATTTAAACTGAACCGTTTTTACAGTAAGGTTGCTCCATTGTGACTTGGAGGCCACGGGTTCGAATGTGGAAATAGCCTCTCTGCTTGCAAGGGTAAGGCTGCGTCCATCTCACCCTCCCCGGACCCCGTAATGGCGGGAGCCTCGTGTATTGGGCTGCCCTTTATTTTTTTGTTGTTGAAAAGTCTCTCGTTCTCCCTTCGTCATATCTCTTCTTTGTGGAATTTTTCTTCATAAACATTGGTTTTATTTTTATCCCCAGCAATCGAGGCTTGCAAAATTGGGGAGCATGTGTTTCTTTTTTGTCATTTTGATATTTTAGTGATCTTCTTGTGATTTATGTATTTTTATGCCAAATTTGATTGACCTAATGGTTCGTTTTTATTTATTTGTTTATTTATGTATTTATTTTTATCTTCATAGAAACAAAGTTATAAACTATATGCATATTCAATGTGTCCCCCAACGCATCAGTACCCCCATTCTTTTTATTTTTTATTTTGTTGAGAAATTGCATGTTTGAGTGTCAGTGTCGCGTCGTATTCCTGTCACGTGTCTGTGCTTCTTAGGACACGTATTAGGACCTTTGAGACATCTGGAGGTTATAACTTTTTGTGGTAAGTTTATTCTATTTTCCAATTTTCGCTAGTTTGGATTTTTAATTTGGTGCTTTACCCGTGAAGTGGCTTCGAAATGAAAGGGAAAGAAGGCCACTTTCCTTGCAAGCATGTGGATGACGGGGAAGGTAGGCAAGGAAATAGGATATCCCTGTTTCTAATAATAGTGAAAACTCATATTAGTGTGCTGTAATTAGATGAAAAATCATTTTGGTGACAAATAACAACATATCGGAATGCACGTGAGTTTTGAAAGAAGTTATTTCATTTGTGATTCGATTGATGTTAGTCGTATTTTATTGTTCTTTTTGCTGCGTTCTCTATTTTTGTGTGGAATTTCACATTCTTGTCATCGTTTTCAATTTGTCATAGAACGTTGTGGTTCACAACTCGATTTGATTCGTGATTGGGCAAAACTTTATTTCATTCACGATACGAATCCCGATTGACAACTATGGAATGACTGATTAGATTGTGTCTATCTACTTATTCTACAAATTAGACGTAAATTTTTTTTGTAAAATATGTGCACATGTTCATTTTTGCAAAATATTTTGATTCTCAAACTTTGCATATCGGTGCGTCTTGCCTTGACCGAGTCTTTTCGTAGTCTCTCGAGATGGTGTTTGATACCATTAATTTGAACCATGGTGGGAATGCCTATAAGTATAGGCATACATGATACGACGTAGATAATATTGGTCATCCATCCTTATCTCTTTACTAGATACTCAACAGCAGAAACTAAAAGATATACTAGAAGCTTGTTTGGAAGTGTCTGGTCTCCAATAACGACTACCATAAACGCAATTTGAGTGCCGTTTCTTTTTCTCTTTCCAAAAATAGCTTATTAAGTTGGGTAACTTACATGGGCACCCCCCCAACTATGACCTTCCAGTTCACTACCCTAAATTGTTTTACCCAATGGGTTGACGTCCCTTTGGGGTGTACATCCTGACACTTACCGTTAGGGTTCCTTCCAAAAAACTCACATCACATGACAATCATGTATCCTATTTTACCCATACTCAGGTATGTGTGTCGGTTATGGATATGAATTTGGGAGTCTGGCTCAGTAGACCCCAACATTTTAGGATAAGGGACTCGGCCATAAAGGGCCCCAAAATTTAGGCTCGGGCACGAGGACACGTCAAACAAGAAATAGAATAGGACTTTCTTAAAATTAGCTTAAATCTTGGTAGTCACTGCTCTAAATGCATACTATGTACTTACAATTTTAGAACCTATTACGCATTGCAATATTATGATTTTATTATTATTTTACTCTTTTTTTTTTTGACAAAGTATAAATAATTTTTGGAAAAGTAGCTCTACTTAAAGTTTTGCAAATGACAACACTAGGATAACTTAAATATGATAACAAGAATTAATTCTAGAAAACAATTTGCCTCTTTAGATTATTATATTAAAAGGATTGTAGAAAAGATGATTTTTGTATTACTTACATCCTAGGTTATATAGGTTACAAGATTAATGAGAAAAGGAAAGAGAATAAAAAGAAATAAAACACCCATAACTACGGTCAACATGACCCATAAATAAGATAATAAAAACCCGAAATTAACTCCTAATTCCAACACTCCCCCTCAAGCTGGAGCGAAGACATTGACAAGCCCAAGCTTGCCAAGAGATGATTGAAGAAGTGTAGGTTCAACAGACTTGGTAAACATATCAGCAGTTTGATCGGATGAGGGAACAAAACTTGGTACTATCACACCCGATTGAACTTTCTCCCGAATAAAATGGATATCCACCTCTACATGCTTAGTTCTCTCATGGAGAACAGAATCAGAAGACATCATAATGGCAGACTTATTATCACAAAACAAGGTGGATGATCCTGCTACTGGGAAACCCAACTCACTTAGAAGAGATCGAAGCCATAAAAGTTCACACGTGCCCTGAGCCATAGCACGATACTCAGCTTCAGCAGAGGAACGTGAAACAACAGCTTGCTTCTTACTCTTCCAAGATATAAGATGACAGCCATAAAACGTACAAAAACCAGAGGTAGAGCGCCTGTCACCCCTAGAGCCTGCATAATCTGCATCTGTAGAGCAGGAGAGACCTGACTGTGTGCCTGCTTTATAGAACAACCCAAGACGAGGACAAGTCTTGAGATACCGAAGGATATGATAAACAGCATCCAAATGAGAAGAACGCGGCGAGTGCATAAACTGGCTCACAACACTAACCGCAAAGGTAAGATCTGGTCTGGCGTTTGTTAGATAAATAAGACGACCCACAAGACGCTGATACACAGTAGGATCGGGCAAAAGATCTCCCATTTCTGAAGTTAACTTAAGGTTTGGATCCATAGGCGATGAGGAAGGCCGACACCCAAGCATTCCCGTGTCCTGAAGAAGATCAAGAGCATACTTTCTCTGAGACAAAGAAATACCTTGGCGAGACCTAGCAACCTCAATACCAAGAAAGTAACGAAGAGAGCCCAAATCCTTAACATCAAACGATGTACCAAGATCACGCTTCACTTGAACAATACCAGATGCATCACTGCCAGTAATAATAATATCATCCACATATACTGAGACAATAATACACCTTCCCTGAGACTGGCGACGAATAAAACACGTGTGATCAGAATGGCACCGAGTGAACCCCATACCGAGAATGACATCACTGAAGCGACTACACCAAGCACGGGGAGATTACTTGAGGCCATAGAGAGACTTGCGGAGGCGACAAACCTTCCCAGAACACTCCCCCTGAGCCCGAAAATCTGGTGTCACCCCTAGAGCCTACATAATCTGCATCTGTAAAGCAGGAGAGACCTAACTGTGTGCCTGCTTTATAGAACAACCCAAGACGAGGACAAGTCTTGAGATATCGAAGGATATGATAAACAGCATCCAAATGAGAAGAACGCGGCAAGTGCATAAACTGGCTCACAACACTAACCGCAAAGGTAAGATCTGGTCTGGTGTTTGTTAGATAAATAAGACGACCCACAAGACGCTGATACACAGTAGGATCGGGCAAAAGATCTCCCATTTCTGAAGTTAACTTAAGGTTTGGATCCATAGGCGATGAGGCAGGCCAACACCCAAGCATTCCCGTGTCCTGAAGAAGATCAAGAGCATACTTTCTCTGAGACAAAGAAATACCTTGGCGAGACCTAGCAACCTCAATACCAAGAAAGTAACGAAGAGAGCCCAAATCCTTAACATCAAACGATGTACCAAGATCACGCTTCACTTGAACAATACCAGATGCATCACTGGCAGTAATAATAATATCATCCACATATACTGAGACAATAATACACCTTCCTTGAGACTGGCGACGAATAAAACACGTGTGATCAGAATGGCACCGAGTGAACCCCATACCGAGAATGACATCACTGAAGCGACTAAACCAAGCACGGGGAGATTGCTTGAGGTCATAGAGAGACTTGCGGAGGCGACAAACCTTCCCAGAACACTCCCCGTGAGCCCAAAAACCTGGTGGGGGATCCATATAAATAGTCTCAGTCAATTCACCATTAAAAAAAGCATTCTTAACATCGAGTTGGTGAAGGGGCCATGAAGAAGAAGCTGCTAAAGAGACCAGAAGACGAACAGTAGTTAATTTGGCCACAGGAGCGAAAGTGGCCCCATAGTCCTTACCAGGAATCTGAGTAAAGCCCTTAGCAACCAAACGAGCCTTATAGCGATCAATAGTTCCATCAGCCAAATACTTCAGGCTAAAGACCCATTTACACCCAACCGTGCGCTCACCCGCGGGAAGAGGAACAAGTTCCCATGTCTGATTACCCTGAAGAGCATCCATTTCTGCTTTCATAGCTGCCACCCACTTAGGATTCTGAAGAGCCTCATGAACCGAACGAGGAATAGGAACCGAATCCACATGACTAAGAAAAGACTGATAAGAAGGAGATAACCCCTGATAGGAAACATACTTAGAAATAGGATGGTTAGTACTATCAGACAACAAAAAACGAGCAGGGAGGCGACGAACACGAGTGGGATAACGGGGAGAAACAGTTTCAGGAGTAACAACAGGAGATAAAGGAGAAGGGATACCTGAATCCGGAGAAGACGTTGGCAGGGGATCAGAGGGGCGTAGGCGGCGAGAATAAACCTGCGAGGGGTCACTAGTGATAACCGGAGGCAGAGAGTCACCGGTGGAGTCTAGAATAGGTACAGGACGGGGTAGAATAGACTCATCGGCCACAACTGGCTCCACCGGTGCCTGCCCTGCAGAAGGAGAGGAACCTGGAAAAAAGGGAATAGTTTCCAGAAAAGTAACATGCAAAGAATGATAGAAGTGACGGGAAACAGGATCATAACATCGATACCCCTTTGACATGGAAGAGTATCCCAAGAAAACACAACGAACAGCCTTATCATCAAGTTTTGTCCGAGTAGGACTCCTATTTTGAACAAAACAAGTACATCCAAACACACGTGGTAAAATAGGAAAAAGAGTGACATCAGGCATAAGACAATGAAGAGGTGCCTTTCCTTCAAGGACACGACTGGGAGTACGATTAATAAGATAAGTGGCGGTTAGAACATCCATATGCCAAAAATATTTAGGAACATTCAGACCACACAAAAGACATCTCACCACAGACATGATGTGTCGGTTTTTTCGTCCCGCCACACCATTCTGTTCAAGAGTGTAGGGATAGGTAAGTTGTTGGAGAATTCCCTCTTTGTTAAGGGCAGCCCTAAAATCATCAGTGATATACTCGCGACCATTATCTGACCGTATATTACGCACAACAGTATGAAATTGAGTTTTAATCATTTGCAGAAAGTTTCTAAAGTGCGAAAAAACTTCAGATTTTTTCTTCATAAGGTAAGTCCAAGTACAGCGAGTGTAATCATCAATAAAAATGACATAATAACGGTGGTGTGACAAGGCCGTGACAGGGGAAGGGCCCCAAACATCTGAATGAATGAGATCAAAGGCACTGGGTGCCCTATGCATGCGTGGAATATAAGAAGTGCGAGTATGTTTAGACAATTCACAAACCACACAATGAAAATGGAAATCCTTGCAAGCTTTATTCAAAGGAGGAAATAACCAACACAAATATTGAAAATTTGCATGACCTAGACGGGCATGCCACAAATCCAAAGTCTTAAGGCTAAAAACATAGTTAAAAGAAGTCGGTAAGACAGAATTAATAGAAACAGATAAACTAGTAACTTGTATTCCAGAAGACGAAGGAGCCACAAAGTAGTATAGACCGTCACGCTCATGCCCCCTGCCAAAAATCTTCTTCAAAGTCAGGTCCTGCAAATAGCAACAATCAGGTAAGAAAACAACAGAACAATTATGATATTTGACGAGACGATTAACCGAAAGAAGATTATAGGCAAAGTTGGGGACATAGTAGACAGATGAAAGGGTAATATTGGGGGACAAATAAACGTCACCCTATGTACAGGGACAAAAGACCTATCAGCTATACAGACCGACTGATTAATAGAGATAAAAGGAGAAATAAAAAAAGAGGACTCACCAGTCATATGGTTATTGGCACCAGAATCCAGAATCCAGGTGGGGTGAGTGGACTTACCATGAAGAGCAGTAGGATTACCTGTGGCAACATCAGCAGTGGGACCAGAGTAAGAAAAGGAGGCACCCAGGCCCAAGTGAGACTGTAACTGGGCAATCTGTGACTGAAGCTGTCCAAAATCAGGTAACGGGGAGGTGACTTCAACCATAGCACCAGTACGAGGAGCACCTCTCCCACGACCAGCGCGAGGATGACTCTTAGTAAATTGCTGCTTCAACCCAGGATGAAGATCAAAACAGCGATCAATGGTGTGGCCCGGTTTGAGACAGTGCTGACAGAAAAAATGAGACCCGGTGGGACGGGGGCCCGAAGGAGCAGCAAAAGCCATCTGGTCAGGAACAGACGGAGGAGGACCAGTCACAAGAGATATAGAAACAATGCGGCGACGTCGATCATCGCCATCCACGGTAGCAAAAGCCTCAAATAAAGAGGGTAAGGGGACAGTATTAAGAATCTGGGTACGAAGAGCCTCAAACTCGGGCTTTAGGCCCATTAAGAACTGGTAGGTGTGGCGACGATCAAGGCGCTTGGTCTCAATAGCACCATCATTAGGAAAGTCGGTAATAGGCTCATACTGAGAGAGCTCCTCCCAGCGAGTCTGCAGGTACCCAAAATAATCTGTAACAGAAAGTCCCAAAGTGGCCTGAGAAGCGTGTGAAATATCCTGATAAAGCTAAAAAATATGGGAATCACTGTGAGCATGTGCATACATTTTATTCAGGGCAGTCCATAGGTCAAAAACATTGCGGTGATACATGAACATGTTGTAGACCCGCTCCTCCATTGAATTAAACATCCAACCCAGAATAATGCAATTGTCAGTGTACCATTCTTCATATTTAGGATCAGATTCTCCTGGTGATTTTTCCTTGCCAAGTAACCACCCAATCTTGCGTTTGCCTCCAAGGAAGAGGCGAAGAGAATTAGACCATGCATGAAAATTCTTCCCAGTTAACAGTACACTGGTAACACGTTGAGCCAGTGTAGTATGAGAAAGTGAGGGATCCGAACGAGGAACCGGAGTAACGACATCCTTACCAGTGTCCTTAGCCATAGTAGCACGCTAAAAAGGAACTGAGTGCAGGACAACTTCAAGGATAAACAAAATAGATCTGGGAAGAAAGAGAGCAAACACAGCCGGACACTCGACGAAAAACAACGGCGCATCCGGACACTCGGCTCACCCAAACAAACAACTAAGAGCACATATAGGCTCTAGTTCATCACGAAGAAACAGGCCCAAAAATAGGGCAAACAGAATGCAGCCAAAGGCTGCGACAGACAGAGCCGAGAGGGGTTCTGTGTTGAGCCGAGAGGGGCCCTGGGTTGTGGCGACTGGACTGGGGGTCTCGGAGGGAGCTACGACTGGGGAGGGGGTTCCGACGAAGGTTAGGTGAGGGTGGTGAAGGTGGCGCAGGAAGGGTGGAAGTGGTGGGTGGTGCGGCGAAGGGTGGTGAAGGGATTAGGGTTAGGGTTAACTGTGTTAGGCTCTGATACCAAAAAGGATTATAGAAAATATGATTTTTGTATTGCTTACATCCTAGGCTATATAGGTTACAAGATTAATGAGAAAAGGAAAGAGAATAAAAAGAAATAAAACACCCATAACTACGGTCAACATGACCCATAAATAAGATAATAAAAACCCAAAATTAACTCCTAATTCCAACAATATTGATAGAGTAAGAACAAGTCCAAACTTAACTAAGTAGTTGGGAATACAGAGTGTAAGTTTTTTGTGCACCAAAGCCAAACTAAATAGCTTCCAGCATCTCGTTTTTCAACAAAAAAATTGCTGCAGAATTGGATTTTATTCTCTCTCTCTCTCTTGGGGAAAGGTAAGTAGTCACAACTAATAGTTCACCCAGTCATCTTAGCATATGAGAGAGAGAGAGAGGGGAGGGAGGAGGAGGGAGGGAGAGAGGGGTGTCTCGTTTTCAAACAAAAAGAAAATGCTGGCCAACTCATTTTTTTTTTTTTGGGGGGGGGGGGGGGGGTGAAGCAAGAATGCAGAGCTCCTATTTCACATGAAAAAGGAGAAAGAGGGATTTCACGTGAAAAAGGAGAAAGAGGGATTAGCATGAATAGTCGAAATTGTTCGTCTTTTCATAAAAGAAGAGCAGATGAAGCATGGCATAGGTCAGCTCTCAAGCCATGTCCAACAAATGTACAAAACATGTGAGACACATATGACATATCTTGTGTGGGGATCCTTGTCATACCCATGTCGTCAATACTTGACAATGCACCTTTATGCCAAGTCTAGGTAATGTAGCATGTATCATTTTTAGACAATTTATCTTCCCATTTTACCCTGTTGAAGAAATCTAGAGTTATCAAAATCTCCGTCTTTAACTTTCATTGTATGCACTCAGCCTAGGAAATGGAATGCTCTGAGAAGGCGGCCCAAAAGGATCAAAGCTAAATCTAGAGTTATCAAAATATCCGTCTTTAACTTTCATTGTATGCACTCAGCCTAGGAAATGGAATGCTCTGAGAAGGCGGCCCAAAAGGATCAAAGCTCTATAATTTAGGGGTGAGTTTTTTTTTGATGCGTCAAAAAAAGTGCAAAAGGCATGCCTTTTAAGCTTTTTGCATTGAGCTGTCCCTGTTGGGAGTTTTCCAGAATTACATACCTAGCTTTAAGCCATGGTCTGGGAGTCTGGGACATAATGTGATATTTGTTTGGTTCCTTCGTTTTAGATATTTGAATTTACTTTGGAGAGAGCTTGCAAGATGTTTTATTATTTTGGTTGGTTAATTGGAGACATTTTTGTATGGTGTTAAATATGTTTTCCTTATGTTTTTAGCTGCTTATACTATACCCTATTTAATTTTTCATTATACATTTGAATTTTTCTTTAACCATAAGATATGAAAATATCAAGGGCTAGGTCTTGTCTCAAGGGTGGAAAATTGCCTGCCTAGCGATTTTGCCTTTTAATACAGGGGTTTACGGGTCGTCTTACTAACATGAATTCATTACAACTTCTAACTTACTGACTACGCGATCAGTTTACAGCACAGATAATGGGCCTTCTTCTTTTTCTTCTGACCTATGTCATTTTTTTTTGGGTATGTGGCAACATGTGTTGTGTGTCCATTTTCGCATCTTCTATGCTAGGTACTAATGGTGCGTTTTTTTTTCATGAAAAACATTTTCTTCCCTAATTTTCCAATTTATGTGGTGTTTGATTGCTTAGATTTTCCATGGAGTATTTTTCCACAAAAGGGTTCACATGACCTCTTTTTCCTCATTTTGGAGGAAAATCAATTCCAGTCACTCCCATAAAAATCATTTTCTATGGAAAATCTTTGAGAAGCCAACAGTCGATGCGAGCCTCAGATCTCGACTCGAGACTCCTTTCTCTCGATCTCGACTCTTCCATCGCAAACCTCACACACACACACACACAGACTCTCTCTCTCTCTCTCTCTCACACACACACACACACACACACACACGCGCGCGCGCGCACACACACACACGTACACATCGATACATATACAAATACATATACATATCGGTTCACACACACACTCTCTCTCTCTCTCTCTCTCTCTCTCTCCTATGATTCATATCAACAGACATACAAATACAGATACATATACAAATTTTGAAATACATATAGATATACATGTACATATTGAGCTAGGGTTTTGAATTGTTTGTTTCAATTTGTTTAGATCTGAAATGGAGAAGCTAGGGTTTTGAATGTTGTGATTGTGTATTTAGGTTAGTTCAATGAAATGTGTTTTTATGTAATTTTGGGTTTGAGTGCCGATTAGCTTTCAAATTTAATTGCTTTAGGATGAAGTATTGATTTTTGTTTTTGAATTCGGTCAGTTAGCTTGTTTCGGTTTTTACTGCATTTTGCAGGAGTAGTTTTGGGAGGAGTACCAATATCCCAGTTTGGGTGATTGATATGAAGCAATATAGTGTTTGGTAGATCTCGAAGGTTGGTGGAGTACCAATATCCCAGTTTGGGTGATTGATATACTTCTTATATTGAGTTTCGGTTGGTGTTTTCTTAATATATAGAGAGATGTATATTTATATCAGTCAGGCTCCAGTGCGCACTGGCCTTTTAAGCCTAAAACAACCGTTGGTCAGCAGGGCGACGGGATGGGGCGTGGGTCTTGCGGTTTTTTTAAGCTTAAAAGCCTAGTGCGTTCACCCAGTGTGCACTGGAGCCGGACTCTATTTATACGATGAGACTCTTAAGTGAACAGGGTTGAGTGAACATGCCCAGTGAACATGTTTTTTCAGCCTAAAAGAACCCGCGAACCCGCGGGTTCTTTTAGGCTAAAAAAGATGTTCACTGGGTATGTTCACTCAACCCTGTTCATTTAAGAGCATGTCCGTATATATATATATATATATATATATAGGGAAAGGCTTTTAGGTGCATTGGGTAAGTGCACTGGGCTTTTAAGCCTAAAAAAACCCGTGGGTTGTCCCGCTGACCCGCGCCTCATCCCGCCGCCCCGCTGATCCGCGAGTTTTTTAGGCTTAATAGCCCAGTGCACTTACCCAGTGCACCTAAGTGCCTCTCCTTATATATATATATATATATATATATTGTATAGCTAGTATAGCTATACTTGGGTGCATGTATGG
Organism: Hydrangea macrophylla; assembly: GCA_033977485.1. Taxonomy (NCBI): domain Eukaryota; kingdom Viridiplantae; phylum Streptophyta; class Magnoliopsida; order Cornales; family Hydrangeaceae; genus Hydrangea; species Hydrangea macrophylla. Next base: position 108,749,600 of record CM066988.1, on the reverse strand, counting down.
GTGCAAATAATTGGAAATGGCTGCGATTCGGGTAGCTTGGAAAAGTCAGAAAGGCAACTTTTAACTCATTGGACTTAAAGGCTTACAAGCAATGTTAAGATCAGTTCTATTACTCGCATTTTCTTTGTGCCCTAAAACCCAAATTCTGCATTGAACATCCAAACCTAGACTAAGTGTTAGTTGTGATTTTAGGAGTTTATGTAATTATGCTGTTAGGAAAATAGAGTGTATAAAAGGTTAGATTTGAGAGAACTGTCGATCTTTGTATGCTTCAACAGGATTAGGAGCCAGGCCTAAGAACAAAAAGTAGAATGTAACTTGTTCCAACAGGCTTATAAGTTTATGCCTATATCTGTCGGCAATCATTAGAAATTCGATATTTGTTCAATTTGGTGAAGAACATATTATCTACACCCATCCAACATAGATATGTTGATGATAGAGTTGTTGAGGTTATCGTGCTATTATTCTTTGAATTTTTGTTCATTGTAATTTTTAGGAATCTAATGGCATTCCTACTTTTCTGTCTACCTATTGGGGGTTCCTGCACTTATTTCTATTGTGGGACTTGCAATTTTGAGACACATAGGATAAGTGAGTATGAAAATGCATAAAAAGAAAGAAATAGGACGCATGGGGTGGGGATATGGGGTCATTAGATCCTTAAAGCCTTCATCTTTTCCATAATTCCTGGTATTGTCTCACTAGGAGTAGCAACTAATCCTTATTGAATCAGATGAAGAGATTGGACTTTTACTTCATGATGTCTCGTGAAAAAAAGGAGGATGATATTAAGGATAGTGGGTTGCATTTGGTCTAAAGAACATTCATCAGGAATATGAAGATTTTGTTGAGTTGTTGTGCATTATATAATAGTACTATTTCCAACCACACAGAGAGAGAGAGAGAGAGAGATGAAATCGAGGTTCCAGAGAATATGTGTTTTCTGTGGTAGCAGTTCAGGAAAGAAAACTGGCTACCTAGAAGCTGCTGTTGATTTGGGTAGAGAACTGGTAATACTGACTCTCTCTCACGAGATTTAGAAGTTGTATCTTTTCATGGGAAGCAATATGATTAAAACCCATTCTAGCATTTCAGTAATTCTTCTCTGTTTTCCTTTTGTCTTGGGTTTTACAAAGGATAAAACTTCACACACAACTTTCACACAACTTATTATGCACAACCCATAAAAGTGTCGATCTCTCCTGTGTCACTGTGGGGTCTACTGACATCACAGGATGAGACATGAGAGAGATGGACACTTTTGTGGGTTGTACACAAAAGGTTGTGTGAAAGTTGTGTGTGAAGTATTAGTCTTGTACAAATTCTGTATTCTTCATCAAATACAGATTCAAGCATGTCTCTTACAGACCCCCATTATAACTCTTTTTCCATATGGGTTCCGATTTCTAATTCCAGGTTTCCAATTTTCACCTTTCTATCATTGTTTCCCAGCAAAATTGGGTGCATTTTCCAGAAAAGTTACAAAATTTGACATTTTCTTTCTTATTATGGTTTCTTAACTTACTTTTTACATTTCTCGAAAAAAAATCTCGATTTTTATTCCTTTTTCTTTGTCCAAGTGGGTGTGGTAATTTGTAACAAACAAAGCTTTCAACTTGGGAATATGATTGTTGAGGAATTAGTAAGGGAAGGTTTAGGGTTTATGTTTGGCATGAGTGAGTGAGAGAAAGTGGGAGAGATTGCTAGCGGTAATCATTATGTTTAGGCCAGCATAGAGTAATCATTATGCTGTCCTTATTGTATTGTTATCATTATGTTATGCCTGTATTGTATTGTATTGTTATCAATATGTTTGTACTATGTTTGTAGTGGATGACAATTTTATTCAGCTTCTTTTTAAAGCTAGTCCTCCGAAATGATCGTCATTGCTTTTGAAAAGCAAGTCACCACTTTTGAGAAGCAAGCAACTCAAAGTCATGTCAATGGGCAAGCGATCCTAGAGAAACTTCGAGAAATGGACATAGAGGAGGGGATACAATTAAGCTTATGCAATTGTTAGAGCAAGATGAAAAATCTGGACGGTTCTTCCTTGGGATTAATGATGATGCTTTTATGCGTGCTTGGGTCTATCGTAAGCTTGGAAGAGATCCGGCAAATTGATTTTGATTTTTAGTACATAAAAAACAATCGTGGAGTCTTTTTACTTTGATGAGTAATTTTTTTTTTGATGGATATTTGATGAGTACTTCTAATTTTACTTTGATGAGACTTTGGTTTTTAGTATAGTTAAACAATCATTTGTGAAATTGGCTATTGATATCAGTAGTTGTCTCAATTGCTTGAATTTGTATTATTTTAAAACTGATTATTTGTGATTCGTAGGTTAAGTGCTTGAAAAAGAGGGTTAGTTTTTAATGGAAAATATTTATTTTTCGTAGAAAATTATTGCAATCAAACAGCAAAAAAGGTATTTTTCCATAGAAAATGACAATTTTTCACTGGAAAATAGGGACAATCAAACAGCAAACCTAGATTTTTCATGGAAAATGTTTAAATTTTTAGTCGAAAAATAATTGCAATCAAACATCCATAAATTTTATTTTCATGAAAAAATTTTCTGAATAAAATAATTCTATGAAAAATTTTTCTTTTTAACCCATTTTGTACCTTGCAATCAAACGCACCCTAAAAGAAGCATTGTTGTAACAAGAGGATGATCCGGGGTGTGACACTACCAAATTTCACCAACCACATTTCAACCTGCATTGATAACCCAACATGGATTCAAAGATCCACTAGTTTTCCACTCCACTCTGTTGTGCCAGTGGGAAAACAACATTCTGCCGCCTTTACTATTCCTTCACCATTCGGTTGGGTCCAAGTCCACCGGTTGAGTTCAAGTTCTACACTCTCTTACTTGAGTCTCTCTCAAGGACTTTGATTTTCTTGCTAGTTTCAAGATCTCTCCATAGAACCTTACACGAGGGATAGGAATGCTTTCTTCTTCACCAGAGGTTCCTATTTATATAGAATACCATGCCAAATTCTAGTAGCAGTAAGATTACCCACATGGTAGTTCTTCTCCAATAAGAAACCTCCCTTGCAAATATTCCCATATAATGCGAAAGCCATTCACCTTTGGAAAATATCTTAATCAGATTAGGAAACCTGCTACTTGCACATAATCACTGTGTTCGTTCTGGCTACATTACAGTTTCTACAATCCATCAACCTCACCCTAGCGAGCCGATCAAGCGAGATTCCAGTCTTGAAAAATTTCGTTCAATTCCAATGCACTCTCTTTCCTCCTCTTTGTCTTTGTCTGGGACATCTCCATCTTCACTGATTGACTATTCTCGCAAGTCGAATAAATCGAGCAATCCAGACCCTTTTCTATATGCTAAAGTATAATCAATGTTTTGAAAACCGGACCATTCTTCAAACCGAAAAAATGACAGGGTCACGGGTTAGTGGTTCAACCGTGGGGTGAACCGGAATTAAACCGTGATGTCATAATTATATAATAAACTAATAATTATATTTATTTATAAATCTTATTTTTTTTATATAAAATAAAAATAGTAAATAAAAATTATAATCATATACTTACTGCATTAACTATGGACAGTGGACTGAAATTGCTTTACATGCGCATTAGTTCTATATACTCTGTACATTTGTAGGACACTAGGAGTATATATAGAGAGAGAGAGAGACACAGAGAGGTCATTCTAAAAGGATATCATCATAAAACAAAAAAATTTAAAATAAAAAAGCAATGCATTGAGAATTCGCAATAGCAGACTGAAAAAGTTGACATTGGGAAGGCACTCAAGTGACTAAACGTAGGGGGCTGGGTCCCATAACCAGCTTTTTCACTTACTCTTACTCCTTTCGTCCTTTTTTTTGAGTTCATCTTTGGGAACTCAACTTATTAAGGGGACAAAAAGAATCTACACCTACTTTTCATATTTGCCCCTAATCATTACAATAATTTTTTTAGTTTTGTCTTGGTGTAAATTTCAAGGAAGGATAGTTTTGGAAAGAAAGTAAAAATTGTATACCAATTTAGGAAAGTGGACACTAATTTTGGGACATCCCAAAATAGAATATATGACTCAAAAAAAGGGACGGTGGGAGTAATTTTTTACCGTACCGGGTTGGGTCTCAGAATCAAGACCGATTATCCGATTTAATCGGTTCACCCACCGTGTCACACCCGTTCCAGAAATTTATGATTCTGAAAATGCTTCATTTGAGATTTTGAAAATTATTAATGTTATTAATAATTTGAGTTGAGGTTGACTGTGAGTCAACGGTAAGGTGTCAGTAAGGACACGGGAACATGGTAGTTCATATGGCATGAGCATGAGTAAATGGCATTTATATGATTTAAATGTTACTTGACTTATATGGTATTTTGTGAATAGTGAATTATACCTGTGTAGTATAATTTCTAGTATTTTCGGTATTGTTTGTTATCATGTTGAGAACTGTGGTGAGAACGGGAGTGATACGTTAATAATAAAAAAAAAAAGGTAGGTTGTGTAGGGATTCCACAGAATATAGTTTTCGGACGTTATTTTTGGACCCAAACGAAACCTAGTCGAAAACTTTTGAAATTTATAATTTTCACTCGTAAAGGCATAAAATGAACGTGTGCAAAGTTTCGAGAGCTAATTATAAGTTTGAGAAACTCGTGGGGAGGTAAACGCAAATTTTGAAAGGTTTGCCTATATATAGTAGTGGATGAGATTCATTCTCATCCAAAACTTGCCAAAAATATCTAGAGAGAGAGGAGAGAGAAGAGATTTGGTGGCCACGGGCTTTGCGACGATAAACGGCGACCGTTCGTCCGTCAGATTTTTTCCAGATTTCATATTTGAACTCGTGAAGGTAAGATCTACGTTTTGATACTACTTAGGCCGTGTTTGGCCAATTTTTGTAAAAATCTTAATTCTAGACTTTTGGGAAAAACCCAACAAAACTTGTAGGAATCGTCTCAAAATTTAAATCCGACGTTTATTTAGCTCCCTAGACAATCCTTCAAAGCTTGAAGAGAATCGCACGAGGTATGAATTCTAGATCTATGAAATATATGGATTTTCATGTTTTGAACATAAACTTTGATATCTTTGGATCCGGGCAAAATTCATGTATTACTTAGGCCCGTTAATTATGCACGTGAAATTATGAGAAAAGCACGTATAACTGTTTATGTGAGCATGTTGTGTGTCTACTTGGGTCAAAGGGGAGTTTGGTGCAAATTCATTCGGGGTAAGCTCCTCGAACCTTGAGGATTGGAAATTTTGATTGTGATTGTGATGGAATTGGAATTGTGGTTGTGTTTGGATTGGAGGTGGGCCCAACCAGTACACGGTACCTGGTATGGAGGAAGGCCCAACCAGTGTACGAGATGCGTGGGAGAGGTGGGCCTCCTACGGCATCGACCGGATGAATGCGTACCACTCACCCTAGAGACTATTTCTATGTGTTTTAGATGCTTAAACCATGAATTGTCATATAAGCATACTTTTAGAATTGTGCACTCAGCATATAGCTAAGCAGTGGAGATGTACTCCATTGCAGGTAAGAAGAAAGACAAGAAGAATCGTGAGGAGTGAGGCCGAGGAACGCCGGGGGAATTACCTTTGTATATGTTTTGTTTTAAATTCTAAAACTTGTGTAAGGATTGAGAATTTGTAATATGTTGTAATAGGATCATGGATTAGTTTCGCAGTATTGTAATCTTGTAATTGAACGTCTGTTGTTATGTTTTAAATGTTGAAATTGGCGTTGGTTGTGATTGTTGGTGGATGTTGAGAAGCATGAGTTGTGAATTATCAACACAGGGCTGCCCAGCAGGGGAGCAGTTGTCACACTCGTTCCAGAAATTTATGATTTTTTTTAAATGCATCATTTGAGATTTTTGAAATTATTAATGTTATTAATAATTTGAGTTGAGGTTGACTGTGAGTCAACGGTAAGGTGTCAGTGAGGACACGAGAACATGGCAGTTCATATTGCATGGGCATGACGAAATGACATTTATATGATTTAAATGTTATTTGACTTTATCTGGTATTTGATGAATAGTAATTTTATCTGTGTCGTGGGAATTCTGGTAATCTTTGATATTGTAATATCATTTTGAAAACTGTGGTGATAACGTGAGTGATCGTGATATAAAAAAAGGTAGGTTGTGTAGAGATTCCGCAGAATATAGTTTTCGGACGTTACGTTAGACCCAAACGAAACCTAGTCGAAAACTTTTGAAATTTATAGTTTTCACTCGGAAGGGTATAAACTGGACGTGTGCGAAGTTTCATAGGTTAGTTAGAAGTTTGATAAACTTGCGGGGAGGTAAACGTAAATTTCTAGAAAGTTGTCTATATATAGAAGTGGATGAGATTTCATTCTCATCCACAACTTCTAAAAATATCTAGAGAGAGAGGAGAGAGAAGGGAGATTGAGCCAACGGGCTTTGCGACGCCGATCGACGACCATTCGTCCGTAAGATTTTCTCCAGATTCAAGATTTGAACTCGTGGAGGTAAGACCTACGTTTTGATATTACTTAGGTCGTGTTTGGCCAATTTTTGTAAAAATATTAATTCTAGACTTTTGGGAAAAATCAGGTAAAACTCGTAGGAATCGCGTATAATTTGGAATTCGACGATTAATTAGCCCCCTAGACGATCCTTCAAAGTTTGAAGAGAATCGCACGAGGTATGAATTCTAGATCTATGAAATATATGGATTTTCATGTTTTGAACATCAACTTTGATATTCTTGGATCCGGGCGAAATTCATGTCTTAGTTAGGCCCTTTAATTATGCACGTAAATTTATGAGAAAAGCACGTATAACTGTTTATGTGAGCATGATATGTGTCTACTTGGGTCAAAGGGGAGTTTGGTGCAAATTCATCCGGGGTAAGCTCCTCGAACCTTGAGGATTGTGATTGTGATGGAATTGGAAGTGTGGTTGTGTCTCGATTGGAGGTGGGCCCAACCAGGACACGGTACTTGGTATGGAGGAAGGCCCAACCAGTGTACGAGATGCGTGGGAGAGGTGGGCCTCCTACGGCATCAACCGGATGAATGCGTACCACTCACCCTAGAGATCATTTCTATGTGTTTTAGATGCTTAAATCATGAACTGTCATATAAGCATACATTTAGAATTGTACGCTCAGCATATAGCTGAGCAGTGGAGATGTACTCCATTGCAGGTAAGAAGAAAGACAAGAAGAATCGTGAGGAGTGAGGCCGAGGAACGCCGGGGAACCACATTTGTATATGTTTTGTTTTAAATGCTAAAACCTTGTGTAAGGATTTGAAATTGTAATAGTACGTTGTAATAGATCTTTGGATTGTTCTGTAACATGGTAATTCTGTATTTGAACGTCTGTAGTTAAGTTTTAAATGTTGAAAATCAGTTGTGGTTGTATTGGTGTTGTGTGGAGAAAGCATGAGTTGTTAATTATCAACACAGGGCTGCCCAGCAGGGGAGCAGTCGACTGAACCCAGGATCAGTCGACTGGATCTCGTAGGATGGAGATACTGAAAGTGAATAGTAAGAGAAGCAGTCGACTGGACCCTTGATCAGTCGACTGAACCACTGTTGAATTTGGCCACTGCCTTGATAAATGGTAAAACCAGTCGACTGGGTCTCCAGATCAGTCGACTGGACCCCTTCTGAAATGTTGCATTTTTTGTTCTGCTTAACACAGTCGACTGGGGACCTTGATCAGTCGACTGAGCAATCGAATGGGTTTCCTGATCAGTCGATTGGACCTCTGTTGAGAATTTTAGGTTTTGGTTTCTGCTCAGTTCAGTCGACTGGACCCTAGGAGTAGTCGACTGAACCCCTGTTTTCAAAAAATGATTCTTTTGGACGTGTTTTCAATTGGCCAAATCTTTTTATAACTCTGATTTCAATGGATTTTACAAACTCAGAGGGTAATGTTCCCTAAGTTTTATTATACCCAGGGTTGTTTTATAATCCTTTCCGCTGCATATTATTAGATGGTGTTTGGATGAGCCTTGGTGGCGTGCCACGTGTCCTATTTCCACGCGTAGTGGGATGGGTCGTGATAGCAGTCGACTGGACCCTGTATCAGTCGACTAGATTCCGTGTGTTTGAGACACTGAAAGTGAATAGTAAGAGACGCAGTCGACTGGACCCATTTATCAGATGACTGAACACTGTTGATTTTTGGCTACTGCTTCTTTAAATGGCAAAACCAGTCGACTGTACCATAACTCAGTCGACTGGACTCCTTTTGAAAACTGATGAATTTTGGTTCTGCTTAACATAGTCGACTGGGGACCTTTGATCAGTCGACTGAACGACTGTAGATTCTAGCTACTGATCCAAATAGTAATCAGTGCACTCGACTGGGTTCCCTGATCAGTCGACTGGACCTCTGTTAAGAATTTAGGGTTTTGGTTTCTGCTCAGTACAGTCGACTGGACCCTAGGCACAGTCGACTGAACCTCTGTTTTCAGAACTGATTCTTTTGAATGTGTTTTCACTTGGCTAAAACTTTTTATAACTCAAATTTTCATTGGATTTGTCAACTCAAGGGTAATGTTCCCTAAAGTTTTAAAATACTCAGGGTTGTTTTAAAGTTCTTTCCGCTGCGTATCGTTAGAGGATGTTTGGATGAGCCTTGGTGGCGTGCCACGTGTCCTATTTCCACGCGTAGTGGGATGGGTCGTGACACACTGATTCTAGGCGATTTTTTGTCTAATAACGGTTAATGGTCAGAACCGAACCAGGAAAGGCACGGGTTGGCGGGTGAATCGGTTGAACCGGCCGGTCCGATCTATATTTCACAACTATGAGTATAATTATTGGCCAAGTGTGAAAATGGTGAGTTATGTGTTAAAGAAGAAGGGAGGATGATCGACGTAGAGAAAAATTAGAATGTTGGAGAAAATTGGATGGTTATAAAATTTGGAGTTAGTTTAGAAATGTAGGCTAGGTGTAGAAAGCAACATGTTCTACTCTAAGTTAGAGTAGGTGGACACAGAGACTAAATAAGGTGGTTGTGAATAGAACTTTTGTAGAATGACTTACTTGAGAATATCAGGAAGGACATGACTTCGATACAATTAATTCATTGGACGTTGTTCATTAGGTTCCACTCACAAGGTTTTCACAACAGTGAAATCCAGTATTAAAAAGGGAGAATCTAACATACACCCCCTTAAAAAGGGGTGGATGTCAACCCCACAACATATGGCTCAGGTTTAGCCACATCACTAAAATCATTAAAAAAAATATTAAAATGTGACCTATTCTCTTGGTTTTCGTCCAGTAACCCATATTAAAATAGTAGTAGAACCACATTCTTCATAACTAGATCATAACTACAACAACATTACTTATAACTTGATCGTAACAGAACCACATTTCTCATTAAGAGCCACATTTCTCATAACCAACTAGAAATTATTACATATAATGTTCCACCACGTGGTCATAAACCATGCAAATCATGATTCGCCACGTGGCACCACTTGTACATGACAACTCTTGATTGATGTGATCTATGGTCACTTGGTGGACTATGGACCATGCAATAATTTCTTCACCTACACATTATATCAGTCACCTAAATGCACATTTAGTTCACTATATTTACGATTATGCCATCAACCATGAAATTGTATCTATGTACTTTCTTTTTTATTATTACGATTATGCCACATGATTATTAAGATTACCAATTTTAGCTAGGGTATTACCGACAAAAAAAATAGAATAATATATATATATATATTTCAAATGAAATTCCATATAGTCCCACTACAACGAATGTTGTTCCCATGTCACATTATTTATGATCCAAATTTAGTTACCAATTACGGTTTTAGGAATAACACAAATAATAATAATAATAATAATAATAATAATAATAATAATAATAATATTTTCAAATAAAATTTCATGTAGTCCCACTACAACTAAATGTGGTCCCCATGTCACATCATTTGTGATCCAAATTTACTTATCAATTAGGGTCTTAGGGATAACAAAAAAAAAATGAAGTTAGGGTTAGAAAATTATTAAATTTTAAATATAAATTATAAAAAGAACATCATATGGAAAGCACTCTACCAAAAAAAAAAAAACTTAAAAAAAGAAAAAGAAATGAGGTGTTGGTTATGAATAAGGATGGCAACGAGGCGGGTATGGTACGGGATGACCATTTCCCGACCCCGCCTAACAAAGTTCTTCCCCCATCCCCGCCCCCGACCTTAAATACCAACCATCCCATTCCCGACCCCGCTATCTTCTTTCCAACCCGTCCCCGCCCCGCCCCCGACCCTATTAGCATTAAAAACACAAAACAGTTAGAAAGTTTTTGACAAAACTATAGATGATGGTCTTTAATATACCACTGCTTACATGTTGCCAAACAAGTACAAAAGGACAACTTACAACCTCTGAAATTTATTAATAATTGTGCACTACTTTACTGCACTAGCGGCCAAATTTAGATGGTGCCAGCACATGATTTCGTGCATTAAGGCTTAAAAGTTGGGTCGGTTACTCTTTGCTTTTATAAAGGAGTACTCTCTTTGCCTAGGCGGTGTGTTTTCGATGTGGGATTCAGGAGAAATAATGTAACTCAAGACTATAATCGGGGTCACTCGGGTTTTCTCCACCCATACCGCCCCCGCCCCCGCCCCGAACTCGTGACGGGTTGATCTATCCTCTCCCATACCCGCCCCTATTTCAATTAGGGGCTCCCCATACCCGTCCTATTAGGGGCGGGGCGGGGCGGGAACCCGCATAAATCGGGCAAATTGCCATCCCTAGTTATGAATAATGAGGGGTTGGTTATAATCAATGTGATAGTAGTTATGAATAATGGGGTGTTGATTATAAGAAATATGGTGCTGTAATAGCATAACCGTAAATACAATCAATTAAATGATCATTTGTGTGACCATTGTAACCGGTTCTACCATTCCGACCCTATTTCGTCTTCTTTTTCTTCTTCATCAATGGAGGTAAAAAAAAAAAAACCCGATCTGGACGATAAATGGAAGATGATTATGATTCAGATTCTGACTCTGATGAGTTTTGCAAAGAGTACTTTGAACAGCTCAAAGCCAGCGGTGTATGTGTCCCCTTCTCTCTCTCTCTCTCTGTGTGTATATAATACATGTCCTTAGGTTTTGATATTGATGTTTTACCAAAGTCTTACCCAAAGTATATCCCGTTTGGTTACATTTTACCACATGGCGACCTCAAAGGCTACAGTGTAAACCGTGAAATAGTCGACAAAATATCAGATTTGGCAATTGCCACACTACAATGACAAAAACGTACGTATGCGCTTCAATTATGTTATTTATTTATTTATTTATTTTAGTTTTTATGATACTATATATGCTTCATTACTTGTTTTTTTATTTATTTATTAAATCACCTGTTGTACGTACGTAGAATACAAATTACAAGTATGTGAAGCTGGTGAAGGTGAACACACAGGTCTCTGGCGAGGTTAAATATTTTATCACCTTTGAGGCTGAAGATGATAATGACCACAACCAGGGCAGGGCCAGCCTAAAACCTTTCAAGTTATGGTGTGGAGAGGAGTGGAGGAAAACGAGGTCGTGATGTGTAGGCTTAAAAACACAAATTAATTAATTAATCTAGGTTAAAAAAAAAAAAAAGTAATTTATTTATGTTTTGGAAAACAGTTTTAGAATTGGCTCACCATCGTCTGTCTACTTTTAATATTACTTTGAAGAATTTGTAGACATTTGGTTTGTGTTTTGTTTGATACTGTTCTATTTATAAGTAGATCGGGTATTTATTCTATTACGTGACAAGTTCGGAGTGCAGATAAAGCAATTTTGAATGTGGTGGTGGTGGTGGTGGCGGCGGTTTGGAAGTGTGTGGATAAAAATAGTTTTTCTGTGCGCTGCTGTGGCTTGTAATCTCAATTTACGTTAGGGATTCGTTTTGTTTTTTGTTGATTATGCAAGGAAAAGGGGAAAAAAGGCAATGATTATTTATTATTTGCTCTTGGATAAGCTTAATTATAATCTTTCCTCGATTATTAAATCTTCCTCGATCTATTCCTCTGAATTGAGGAATTACTGAGATCTGTATTGTGTGGAGTGTGGAGTACTGTCCGGCTGCCATATATAGATGGAGGATGTGTTGGTTGGTTTTAAATCTGTTTTTCCAGATTTCCGAACAGGGTTCTTTAGCTCGCCGTAGAACAAGAACATGTCGTTCTTCAAGAGTCCTAGGTTGAGACCATGTTCGAATACGTGTTCCTAAGGCACTGAGTGCATTTAGGAGGCCATTTGGAGTACGTGTAGATCGAGATGTTCTTTGTTAGCAGTGAGAACCAATACAGAAGCTAGATTGTCCCTTGCTTATTTGATTACTTTGGATATAGGTTCCCATTGTGCCTGTGCCCCCAGGCCCAGGGGGTTGTGTGAATTAGTTTTCAATTGTAAAAACACGAGATCTGGAATTGAACGAGTACCTCCTTTCGAGTGCTTGCCCAATTGCCATTAGCATACTGTATCGGACAGAGTACTATGCAAGACCATTAGGAGACCATATGGCATTAATCAGTGTGACCACAAAATAATATGTCCAGTTCAACCACATTTCTAGAGAAGATAAATGTGACCACACAAGCACAGGGCCAGTCCTGAGATGTGTTCGAGGCCTTAAGCGAATTTTCAAAGGGGCCGAAAAAATGAGGCCTCTATACTAAGTTTTATTGAAATTATAAGAAAATAGGCCTAAAAATGATAAGTTTCATAAAAATTAGAAAGAAATTAGGAAAAATATAGGCCTAAAAATGAGGCCCTATGCGATTGCTTTGCCAAATTGCCTCAGGACGGGCCTTGCACAAGTCGTAGTAGGTGTTGAATTCTTATTAGTTGTTCAAACAATAGGTTCTGTATCTCAGGTTGAAGAAGTGGCCGTCGATTTTAGATGGTGGTCTGTCAATGGCATTCTGATACCATATGTTGCAAATCAGAAATGAAGAAGAAGAGAGAAGAGCTGTGCAGAGCACAGAGAGTTGAAAGAAAGAGAAATTCAGAGTAAATATTTTGTCTTAATTATTAAATACATTGCTATCAGTCCATTTAATTACGCAATTACTTTGCACCTATCCAATTATAACATGACTAATGAACTAACAGAAAGAATGTCGGTTGGCACGTTCTATAACAAACAGAAACTAGCTTGTTAACTTCACTTCTAACTAATCTTATGAGGCTTCGGAGAGGCTTCAACTAACATTCTTATTCGATAACATTGGCATTTCATATGGAGTGTTTTTGTTCGATCTCGATCCCCTTTGTGCTTCATTCAACCAATTGACTGTTGGTTTAAGAGAGGGAAAATTAAAGTCCGAGTGTTGTCAATGTTTTAGAGGGACAGACTGAGCACATTATATGGTGAAGTTTGTGAAGGTAAACGTTCAGGCCTTACCGCTTACCCTAATCTTTCAAGCTTAGGTGTGGACACGAATAAGGTCTTACTTTGTAGGCTTAAACCCTCATATTAATCTTAGGTAAGGTCAACATATTTATCTGAAAACACTTTTGAAAATTTCAATATGTTTGGGCATATTACGTAAAGAATTGAGGCAAAAGCTGTGGCATTTTTTTTGCCATTTTTCCTTGTTCCAGCGGGAAAAAAAGAAATTGACAAAGACGAGGGGCAATAAAGTTTTTTCTTCCGCGGGACATCTAGTCATTTGAATACATATCAGGGGCAAAAGGGACTTTTGGCAGCATTAAGTTGAACGAGTTTGCCAAAACACTCGCTAGCCGTAGACGGTTGTTTTTGCGTTCTGCTTTTGTCCAAACACCAAAGCCATTGAGACTGGGGACCTTATCGCACGGGTGGTAGCCTAATCGCAATGCCCAAACGGATACTAAGGATGTTTAGCTTTTGACTGGTCCGTTCGGTTTGCACGGAATGGAACTTAGGAAATGAATCTCTTTCCACGGAACTACATCAATTCTCCCACTGATTTCTGTTACTGCAGAAACTAAAAGGAACAATTTTACCAATATCAGTAACCTTTGACGTTTTTCTTGGGATGAATCGCGGACTTAGTCGCTCTCTTTAAGACGCTTCGCGGCTCTGCCCAAGTTGTGCAAGCAGTTCGGATGAATGCCACGACGTCCCCAGGATAAAGCGGCCCAGAAATTGCCTCTGTCTCGAAAATCCTTGCACGGAGGAAGATCGGAAAAACCCACACCCTTTCAGAAATTGTTGCTCAGAAACTATATATAGAAACTGTGTAAAATAATTTCTGTAACTCTTTTTCTCTCTGTAAAACTGTCTCTGTAAAACTGTCTCTTTTTATGAGAGCAGTTTGTGTATATTTAAAGAATATATTCTGAACGTTGGGAAAGTTAACGTTGCAGAACGTGGAGAGAACTCTGGGAACGTTGGAGAAAAAAACGTGGAGGAGTTGTTTGGGAGACTTGGTCTCCAACTGAAAATAAACTCTTTATAATTAAAAAAAATTATTTTTCAAATAAATTTTGTATAAAAAGATATATAGGAGTAGGACCACACTCACACCCAAGTCCAAGCCCGGCCCGGAACGGAGCGGAGCGGGGCGGCGGCGGCGCGCGTTTGTGTGTTTTGTGGTAAACCCAATTGGACCTAGGTCCTCCCCCTTCACAAAACTTGGTACCCCCAAGGGGCCCAACCCTTACTCCAACCTCCACTTATATATGTCCTTCACACTTCCTCTAATTTTCCTATGTGGCCGGGACAAGCAAAATATCATTTGGGTTAGTTTGTGAATAAGACAAAACCCAAAATCAAATTTCAAAGTTTTTCCCTCAACATTTCCCTCCAATTTTAAATATACACTATTTCAACAATCCCCCACTTGTATTTTAAAAATTGATTTAAGATCATTGAGCAACGTATCATAAGACTGTGCATTAGTAAATGTGTTTTTCAACTTGAACCTTTACGTAGTGATAGTGCTTCCGATTATACTAGAGTAACCGTAGTTTTGAACTCTATCCCAGACAACACCACACACACAGTCCTACTAGGGTGAAGTTAAAAAACCAGCACTTTACGGCCGTGTGCTTATATCCCAGTATAGCGAATGATCTAGAGAATTTGTCCAAAATTTCATAGGAAGCGGCCTCACTTCCACATTCGCCTAGGTGAGTCCAACAAGGATACTCTTGTAGCTAGGTATCCCACTCCAAATGGAGTTTAGATCTCATTAAGAGTTATAAATAACTCAACCTTCTGTCCTTCAGGATGTTATGCTTCGTAGGGATGGACTTGGAGTATTACCCCCATATATAGATATTAGCATGATTCCACCCATATCACTTCATGACTTGTTATTACCCTTTGAACCTATTTCTTGGGATCTCCAGTCTATAGGTTGGGTTACTATCACAAGTGACTCAACTATCTAAGGGCTTTAGTTCCATCCCTTTCGAGGTTTTACAAACCTTCTCTCGTGCTAGTCCTTTCGTCAAAGGATAAGCCAAGTTCTCCTCAGACCGTACATAATCCACTCTTACAGCTCCAGAAGAGAGAAACTCTCTAATAGTGCTGTGCTTGCGATGTATTTGTCGCTTCTTGCCGTTATAGTAACGGTTCTCAACTTTTGCAATATCCGCGGTACTATCACAGTGGATTAGGACAGCTGGTATCGGTCTCTCCCATAAAGGGGTATCTGATAGCAGATTTTTTAGCCAACCTGCCTTCTCACTAGCTGTAGCTAGTGCTATCATCTCTGACTCCATAGTGGACTGAGCCAATATAGTCTCTTTCTTAGACTTCCATGAAACTGCGCCTCCAGTAATACAAAAAATGTATCCACTAGTGGCCTTGGAGTCATCTGATAGGGTATTCCAATCAGCATCGCTATATCCTTCAAGGACATCGGGAAACTTCTGATAGTGTAATTTTAGGTTCATCGTCCTTTTTAGGTAACGCATGACCCTTTCAATTGCATGCCAATGCTTCATACTAGATCTACTAGTAAACCTACATAGTACTCCAACAGCATAAGCTATATATGGCCTAGTGCAATTAGTAGCATAACGGAGGCTACCAATGATGCTCGCATACTCAGTTTGTTTGACGCTGTCACCAGTGTTCTTGAACAATTTTACACTAGGGTCATATGGAGTACATGCTGGTTTACAGTTAAAGTAATTGTATTTCTTTAGAATCTTCTCAATGTAATGAGATTGATCTAAAGAAAGTCCCTTTTCTGACCTAGTAATATTAATTCCAAGAATTACACTAGCTTCTCCTAAATCTTTCATATTAAAGTTGGCACATAAGAAAGATTTAACTTCATTAATGACATGAATATTTGATCCAAAAATAAGTAAGTCGTCCACATATAAGCAAATAATAGTGCAAGTATTGTTTTCAAATTTGTAATAAATACACTTGTCACTTTCATTTATTTTAAAACCATTTGAGATGATTAAACTATCAAATTTATCATACCATTGTTTAGGAGCTTGTTTCAAACCATAAAGAGATTTATCCAATTTGCAAACTTTATTTTCTTGACCAAAAATAATAAAACCTTCAGGTTGGTCCATATAAATTTCTTCTTCTAATTCACCATTTAAAAAAGCTGTTTTAACATCCATTTGGTATACTACTAAATCATGAATAGCAGCTAAAGCAAATAGTACACGAATAGAAGTAATTCTTGTGACGGGTGAATAAGTATCAAAGAAATCAATATTTTCTCTTTGTCTATAACCTTTAGCTACAAGACGTGCCTTATATTTATCTATCGTGCCATCGGGTTTCAATTTCTTTTTAAGAATCCTTTTGCAACCTATTGTCTTACAACCAGGTGGAAGATCTACTAAGAGCCAAGTCTTATTTGATTCCAATGATTCCATTTCATCATTTATAGCTTCTTGCCATAAATCAGCATCTGTAGAAGTCAAGGCTTCTTGGAGGGTGTTAGGATCCTCCTCTAAGTTGTAGGTATAAAAGTCGGTCCCAAAATCTTTCGCGATTCGGGCTCTTTTACTTTTTCTAGGTTCTAGTTCATATTCATTTGGTTCTACTAATCTAGGCATATCATATGATGTTGAACCCCCACTGTTTTTAAATTTAAAAGGAAATTTATTTTCGAAAAAATCAACATCACTTGATTCAATTATAACATGGTTCTTTAAGTTATAAAATCTATAAGCTTTACTATTAATATCATAACCAATAAAAACACATTCATAAGCTCTACTAGCTAATTTGGACCTTTTAGGGTCTGGAATTCTAACATATGCCAAACAACCCCATGTTCTAAAATAATCCACATTTGGTTTTCTTCTTTTCCAAATTTCATAAGGGGAAATATTAGTTTTAGAGTTAGGAACTCTATTTAATACATGACAAACAGTTAATAATATTTCCCCCCACCAATGAGAAGCTGCCCCTGAATTTAATAAAATAGCAACTACTAATTCAGTAAAAGTCCTATTTTTTCTTTCAGCTTTTCCATTCATTTCAGGGGAATAAGGGGCAGTTTTCTCATGAATGATTACATGAATTTTATATAAAACAATAAATTCATCAGAATCATATTCATGACCTCTGTCACTACGAAATCTTTTAATTTTCCTATTAAATTGATTTTCAATCTCATTTAGGAAAATTTTGAACATGTCAATAGCTTCACTTTTATTTTTCATAAGATAAACAAATGAATAATTTGAACTATCATCAATAAAAGTAATAAAATACATTTTTCCATTTCTAGTTAAAATTCCTTCATATTCACAAATATCTGAATGAATTAATTCAAGAGGTTTAGATTCCCTAGTGACAGATTTATGTGGTGTTTTAGTGATTTTAGATTGGCTACAAAATTCACATTTTTCGAATTCATTTAAGGACAATTGTGGAATATATCCTAGACTACTCATATTTTTCACAAGCCTTTTATTCACATGACATAATCTAGCATGCCAAATATTAAAAGAACACAACATGTAAGCAGAAGAAGAAACTTTATTAAAATCAACATTTAATTTAAACATGCCCTCAGTTGCATAACCCTTTCCAACAAACACTCCACTCTTAGTCAAAGTAAAAAGATCAGCCCCAATAGTTTGAGTAAATCCAGCCTTGTTGAGAAGATAGCCTGAAACAAGATTTTTCCTCATTTCTGGAGTGTGCAAGACATCCTTTAAGATGACAGTCTTTCCAGAAGTAACTTCAATTCAACCTCTCCAATACCAGCAACAGTAGTGGTGTGGGAATCACCCAACAACACTTTCTTGTCCTTAGCTTCAGAATAAGATTTGAACATGTCACGGTCATAGCAAACATGGCGAGAGGCGCCAGTGTCTACCCACCACCCCTCGGATCCACCAATAATATTGACCTCGGAAATCATAGCAACGAGCTGCTCTTCGGCAAGATTAGCTTGTGGAGCAACTCGTCGTTGATTCCTACAGTTTCGAGCCATATGACCTGGTTTACCACAATTGTAGCAAACAAACAGTCCAGCTTCATTTATTCCCGAGGGGGGTATGTTCCTATTCTGATTTGGCTTCGGATTCTGATTCTTGTTGTTGTTGCGGTTCTTGTTCTGATTTCGATTTTGAAACTTCATGGTTTTTGCAGGTGGTTTCAGAACAACAGAGGTTTTGTTTTTAGAAAAATTTTGAGGTTTCTTGTTGTTGGAAACAACAAGAACCTGTTCTTTTAAATCTTGTTTTCTTGCCTCCTCCTCAATACGAAGGCGAGTAATCAAACTTTCCAATGAAAATTCTTTGGTTTTGTGTCTCAAAATATTTTTGAAATCTTTCCAACTTGGGGGAAGCTTGTCAATAATGACAGCAACTTGAAACTGATCATTTAAATCCATGCCCTCAGAAATTATCTCATGAGCAATTTGTTGCAGCTCATGGGATTGAGCTTCAACAGATTTGTCATCCGTCATTTGGTATTTCAAATAACGGCTGACTGCAAATTTCTTTGCTCCAGCTTCTTCAGTGTCATATTTTTTCTGAAGGGCATCCCAAACTTTTTTTGCAGAATCACAGTTTGCATAATAGTCATAAAGACTATCAGAGAGTCCATTCAAAATATAGTTTTTGCAAAGAAAATCATTTTCATTCCATATGTCAGACTCTCTTATTTGAGTAATAGTGGGATTTTCAGAAACAGTGGGTTTTTCAGAAAGACAAATAGATTGCAATTTTTTCGTAGTTAAGAAAAACATCATTTTCATCCTCCACCGTTTAAAGTGAAGGCCCTCAAATTTGAAGGGTTTGTTGAGGTCATGGGTAATAGAGAGCATTGAAGATTCCATGGCAGATGTAAAAACGTCTTAAAATTGTTACTGCAGAAACTAAAAGGAACAATTTTACCAATATCAGTAGCCTTTGACGTTTTTCTTGGGATGAGTCGCGGACTTAGTCGCTCTCTTTAAAACGCTTCGCGGCTCTGCCCAAGTTGTGCAAGCAGTTCGGATGAAGGCCACGACGTCCCCAGGATAAAGCAGCCCAGAAATCGCCTCTGTCTCGAAAATCCTTGCACGGAGGAAGATCGGAAAAACCCACCCTTTCAGAAATTGTTGCTCAGAAACTGTATATAGAAACTGTGTAAAATAATTTCTGTAACTCTTTTTCTCTCTGTAAAACTGTCTCTGTAAAACTGTCTCTTTTTATGAGAGCAGTTTGTGTATATATAAAGAATATATTCTGAACGTTGGGAAAGTTAACGTTGCAGAACGTGGAGAGAACTCTGGGAACGTTGGAGAAAAAATCTGGAGAAAAAAACGTGGAGGAGTTGTTTGGGAGACTTGGTCTCCAACTGAAAATAAACTCTTTATAATTAAAAAAAATTATTTTCCAAATAAATTTTGTATAAAAAGATATATAGGAGTAGGACCACACCCACACCCAAGCCCAAGCCCGGCCCGGAACTGAGCGGAGCGGAGCGGCGGCGGCGCGCGCGCGCGCGTGTGTGTGTTTTGTGATAAACCCAATTGGGCCTAGGTCCTCCCCCCTTCACAAAACTTGGTACCCCCAAGGGGCCCAACCCTTACTCCAACCTCCACTTATATATGTCCTTCCCACTTCCTCTAATTTTCCTATGTGGGACAAGCAAAATATCATTTGGGTTAGTTTGTGAATAAGACAAAACTCAAAACCAAATTTCAAAGTTTTTCCCTCAACCTTTCCCTCCAATTTTAAATATACAGTATTTCAACAATTTCTCCTGTAGTTCCCTTTCCAAGTGAACCAAACTGAGCCGTAGGGTAATTTGATTTTTGGCTTAGAAAAAAAAATCCCTCCAAATAATCCTTTATTGCACCATTTTTCTTTTCAACAGACAAATGATGATGATGATGATGTTGTACAAACAAACACATTAATTCTATGAAAGTGTGCCTAGTTTTCTGGTCCAAGAGCTGACCTATTTCCCCTTACATAAATAATGTCACGCCCCGACGTAGCATAAATATGGAAAGCGTTTAATTTCCTTTATGGACCCGTAGGTCGCGACAGTTTGAAGGATCGATTCAGTCCCAAACGTCAAACAACAATAACAAAATAATCAGAGCAGAGCAATCAAGGCTTATAAAATTTTTCTAACTTATTACATATTACAGCACGGGTCATCTAAAGGCACAAACCGCCTTGAAACAAAAGAATAACTTAACGTCTATTACAGTCATCCTTATTACAAACCAATTCATAACATATAAACTTAAATCTTAAAAAAAAAATATGCAATGACGATAACAGTTCCTCTTCCAAAAGCCGCCGTTCTTAATTAGCATAGTCATAATGTTCAGCCTGATCATAACCTGAAAAACCTGAACACGAATGTCCAGGACGCATCAACGTCGTCAGCTTCAAAAAGCTGGTGAGTATTAAAAACATAACTTTGAATGTAAAACATACTCATTTACCATTTTCCAATTCTCATTTAAATCCACAAGTTTATATTTAAGATAAAGAGTTTGTTTTAGAAAATAACCACAACATAATTTAAAGGATAAATTCACATATATGTGACCATGTATGAGAACAATGCACCATCTCATCTGACCGACTCTTTTCTCTCGACAGAACCCAACAACCCAACATCACACACCGGTATCTTTGAAACGCTAAGATAGCCACACTTTAGCACAAGGGTGCCAGGGAATGTCCAGTTTGCCTCACACTTTGGTCCGAGGTACCAGGGAGTGTCCATTGCCTCACACTTTGACTACCTAATCCGCCATGCAAATACCGGAGCAACCCTCACGCAGTATCCAGACTCGGGTATCAGGGAGTGTCTGTAGGCCACACTTTAGCACTTCCATGGGTGCTAGAGAATGTCTAAGTTCGGCTTCACACACTTTGACGCTACCATGGTCGTCAAGGAGTGTCCAGTTTTGCCACCGTCACATTTCAAAGACACCCTCGCCGCAATCTCAATCACAACACACTTTGGTACTCACTTAAGTGTCCACATCACAATCTCAACCGCACTCACTATACCACACTGATCATTACTCTTTTTCCATACTGACCAACATTCACACTCACCATGCATGTACAACTGACTCCACATGTATGTCATGAAACTTTAAAACATGAGGCAATTTACTGATTTATACAAACGGCGAGTGTACGGGAATTGATAAGTCACAACACAACGTTTTAATCGTTCAAACATAACCAATTAAGAATCTGATTCAATAATTTTCCCAAACAGTACTCAAACAGTATATAAATATCACCCAAACAGTTCCTTAACACACAACAAGCAAGAACTAGAAACTGCCAGAAGTCGCGCGCGCGGGCCGCTCGCGCGAGAGGTCGCTCGCGCGGGCCGCTCGCGCGACCTGCCCATTTTTCCTTTTTCTTTATTAAAACTCTTCATTTTCTTTATAAAAACTTTTCCATGTGCCTGAAACCACGTGGCTCGCGCGCGCGGGTCGCTCGCGCGACCCTCGCTCGCGCGAGATGAAGCAGAGACTTCGTCTTTCTCGCTGGTTTTTCCCCTGTTTAAAAAATTCAGGGTCTTTTGACCCATTTTTAATTTAGGAAGTTACTAGGCCTTATTATATATGATTTTCTTTAGTTTTTCGCAAGGATTATGAATACAAAATCAATTTCACAAGATTTCAAACGTAGCTCACGAATTTTATGAAAATTCAAAACATGTCAAAACTTCAAATCTAATATACTTTCTCCTATGAACGAATTAAGCTCTAATTTTACAACCATATACTCTACATACTATAATCTTTCATATTTCATTCTAAAAACGAATTTTGGTTAAGGTTTGGAAATCCATGTTTTTCAAGCTATGAACTTCAAACGTGAAATCATCAATGTTGTTCCTTTAAGCAACTACACAATTCAGTAAATAAAGAATGGATTACATCCTGAGTGAGTTAGTAATACTCACAGTGATCAAGAATTGTGTGTTTGTTGAGAAAGAATAAGATCAAATAAGAAATACTCCAAGCTTGGCTATGGAGTTTGTGTAACTTCTTCTTCCAGAAAAAATTTAGAAACTAAACTCTCAAGCTCTCTCTCTTTTCTCTCTGTGATTACAGATTTTGGAGATGTGTAGATTGTGTAATGTGTGGTGTATATATAGAGAGTCAATAGAGATGAACTTGGAGACCAAGTATACTCTCAACTTGGAAGTATACATGTATTTCTCAGCAAATACATACGTATATACACAGTGTATATCAACTTTACAATTGATCCAAGGGTCAAGCAGAGGTGCTAAGGGGGCAATGTGGAGGT
The DNA here is from genome assembly GCA_033977485.1 of Hydrangea macrophylla. NCBI lineage: Eukaryota > Viridiplantae > Streptophyta > Magnoliopsida > Cornales > Hydrangeaceae > Hydrangea > Hydrangea macrophylla. The sequence continues at coordinate 108,726,836 of CM066988.1, read as the reverse complement.
GTTTGGGAATTCAACTTATGAACACCACATTAAAACACACTCTAAAGACATAGGCAAACAAGGCACAAACAATATGTCAAAGAATCACTTATAATGTTTGGCAAATTAGCTTTTGGAACTAGGAATGCACATACCCAAAAGCAATATCCAAACAAGGCATAACCAATGATTACTTGCCATAAATGGCAATAAAGCACACATCATCTCAACTTTACGTCACTTCAAAATCTGTGAAATTTTAACGCGGCGCGGACAGTTTTGAACATAAACTGGTATTTTCGTGACGCGGTGTTCGTCACAAAAATATAGAAAATTCACTTTAACGTAAGAATTGATTTTCCGGTTTTATAAAAATACTGATTGAGTCAAAAGCAAACATTTCCACCGTTTTGAAATACCGATTTGAAATTCAACACAGATTTTATTAACTTTCCAGAAATTGTAAATTGACCCCAATAATAATTTCAATGTACAACAAAATAGGCTATAAGGTTATAAAACATGACCATTGAAATAAAATGAACATAGATAATACAAATTAAATATGGAAATGAAAATTAAATTTTCATGAAATGCAGGTTGTTACAAATAATATTAACAACGCTAGGTGCACAAAAATTTTACAATAAGGCTTTAAATGTATGTACTTTGTGTTGTGTAAGTGGTATATAGAAAATTGTAAAAAATTCAAACAACATAGGGTATAACACATTTAAAGTCATGTTGTGGAATGTATTGTGTGCCTAACATTTTTGAAATGATAAATATCACTTGTCACACACATTACTGAAATCTGTTAGGTTTCTTTTCTTCTTTTATTTTTTTGACTGCAGTTTTACTTACTCTAAAATTGTTCATCCATTGCTTACCCAACTCTCTCATTGACTAATGCAGTGTGATCCATGATTTTTTTTATCATTAATTAATCCTTAATCCTAAGTCCCACTGCATTAACCAATGAGAGAGTTACGTGAGCAATGAGTGAACAATTTTGGAATGAGCAATATATATATACTAGATATTGCCCGTGGCTAAAGCCACTACCAAGCAATTCAAACTATGCATGTGACACTTAAAATTGCTATGAATTGTGCTTACAACAAACTATAACTTCTAACATTAGTAAAGTAATAATGGATGCGGTGCCAATATCTTATCAACCCCTGATCATACTTTAGCAGTAATTCTAATCATACGTGTGTTCGGCCAGTAACTAACTCAATGTACCTTCTTTTTGCACATGTATTTAATAACAAATACAGAAGAACATGGTCCCGTAAAAAATTCCAAAATACAGCACCTAGAATTGCAACCAAAGTATAGGAGATGCATGCATATTTGAATCCATGAGAAACTAAACAAAGGCAAATGATAGTCAATCTATTTTTGAGATCAATAGCTTGTTGCGATAAAGAATAAAGCAATAGAGACACAACATTCACTGCTACCAAGTGTATTGCTCATGTCCAAGGGCATTACCCAAAAAAAAAAATGGTCTAAGTTTAAAATGAGCTGTAAAAACTGATTTTAACTCAAACAATATAACATGTACATAAATTATTGTATTAAAAAAAAACCACAATTTCCTCTGTTATTTTGACATTAGACCCATACAGATTATTAGTCTGTCATAACATAACAATCTACTACAAACCAAAAGTCAACATAAAAAAGAAAATAAAACTCAACTAAGAGAGCCAGCCCTTTTCAAATGGAATTTAGAGAGAGATCTTACCTCATTCCCCGCAAAACTAAAATGGTTTTAACCAATTAAACAAAGAAATGATTATGTAGTCACCTTTTTGTCAATGTAATTAGCCTAGAATACTGTAAAATTCAAGAATAAAACTTAGGTTGGGAAATCCTCTATTGACACCCAAAAATAATTATTTTGATTTTAATTCAAAGAAAATGCAGTCAACCACCATATTCTTAATTCCCAAATTTTGTCTCCATTTTGGTCATCCATTATTCATTTAGATCTTTACTGGGTGACATATGTCTCATTTCATTCCTATTTTATCCCTATACTATCAATATAATACTAAAATTAGACACACATTACTTAATAAAAACCTAATTAAATGAGCAATAAATGACCAAAATATGATAAGCAAAATGCTCTCACCAAAGATATGAAACTTTGGCTATGTAAGGAAAGTGTACAACATTCACTTTTGTTAATGTCAACTTGATTTGATGTTCAGGGAAAAAGGAAGAAAGAAAAGTGATAATGGGTACAACATCCTTCCTTGTATAGGAGAAGTTATTCAATGGACCGAGAGCTTTGTGACGCGGTAGTTTCGTGAATTGTCATATGACAAAATTATTTGATTTTTAGGGGAAAAAAACATACACTTAGTCACATAACAGTTCATGACTGTATATGGTGCAGGACCGTAGAATAATTTCTCCTTGTATAGAGGATTCTCAATTTTTGGTTGAGAAAGGATGAAACAAATCACAGACATCATATTTCATTTATAATATGTAAAAAATTAACCCCTTCAATTATTACCTTCTTTTCAAATTGACACCCTCAAGTATCCCCTCACAAATAGTTAAGGGGTCAATGTATTGAGTTTTTTTTTTTAGTCAGGGAGTATTAATGAAAAAGTGCAATACAATATAAGAGAGTGTATATATAATCTATCCAAAGAAAATATTTGTACACATCTAGTCATAAGTCATCCACCAATTTTAATTAATAAACCCTAAATAATATTTTAATTAATTTTCTTGGATCATTTTCCTCACGCACCATCAACCGGATATCGTGAAAAAAAAAAAAAGATATAGTAAGAGGTATGCCTTTTAGCCTTTCTTAATTTTTTCGTTTTCTTGTGAAGAGCAACAATTTATGATATATTGTCCCTCCTAAAATCAAACTCAAATCAAAATTTAATTTTCATGAAGAGCAAAAAATCAATTTCTTTGACTCCCCAATAAAGCCTAGTATGCGAACGATATGGCGAAAGTTTCAATCAGAGAGATGCTCGCATTTTTAACCAATTCATCAACGAAGGAGAGCTTATGAGTTTGAACCTAAATGGTCGATCTTTCACTTGGATAAAAAATAAAGAAGAGGTGAAGATGGCAAGGCTATACAGATTCTTAATCTCGGCAGACTTGATCATCACAAGTATTGGGAACATCAACCAATGGGGACTGCAGAGAGGTCTATCAAATCATTGTCTTGTAGTAGTGGGAGTATCTTTAGTTGAGTGGGGCCCTACTCCATTCAGATGCTTCAACAACTAGGCGGAAACCTTCGATCTCAGTGAAGGTGTGGAAAAAATCTGGGTGGAATCTCACAGTACAAACTCAGTAGGCGCGAATCTGAAAGGGAAGTTATGGAAGTCTAAAGTGTTGATCAGATCAAGCCTCTGGAAGAACTCATTGATGCCTTGGAACGAAAACAAGAAATGCAACCCCTTTCGGAGGAGGAAAAAAGAGCCCGATCAATGGCAAATTGTGATGTTTGGAAAGAATATAGAGTAGAGGAATCCTGATGGAGACAAAAATCCCAAATTAAGTGGCTAAAAGAAGGAGATAGAAACACCACTTTTTTTTTCATTTGCTGTGTACTCATAGATCAAGGAAAAATAATGTCCAAAAAACTTATTGTTAATGGTAAATCCGAGACTAGGCTAGTTCTAATCAAAGTTGCAATACTGGAACATTTCAAATCTCAGTTTCAGGAAAGGCCCGGAACCAGACCAATTATGAACGGAGCTAGGTTTAAACGCCTCAATAGACTTCAAGTAGAGTCTCTAGAATCTCTTTTTTGAGAGGAAGAAGTACAGTATGCTTTGGAGAATTATGATGGAAACAAAGCCCCAGGACCGGACGGGTTTGGCCTTCATCAAGCAAAAATGGGGAGTTATTAAAGTAGATTTCATGCAGTTCTTGGCAGATTTTCATGAGAATGGAAAGATCCAAAGGGTTTAAATGCATCCTTCACAACGCTTGTGCCAAAAAACAAATCCCCTTTCATTATTATTCACCATTTTCAGCCAATTAGTCTTATTGGATGCTTCTATAAAATCATATCTAAAGTTATTGCCAATCGTCTCAGGAAAGTTGTGGAAAATATTGTGGCTAAGAACCAAATGGCATTTATCAAAGGTCGCCAAATAGTAGACTACATGCTAATTGTCTCCGAGGTTGTGCACTCTATGTTAAAGAGCTCAGAAGGAGGTTTTTTTTTATATTCAAAGTGGACTTCGAAAAGGCGTATGATAGCATTAATTGGAATTTTTGAGACTTGTTATGGAAAGCATGGGTTTTGGGAAGCGCTGGATTGAGAGGATTATGGAATGTGTTTCGACGGCGACTATGTCAATACTTATTAGTGGGTCTCCATCTCCAGAATTTCCTTTGGAACGAGGTCTAAGGCAAGGGGATCTACTCTCCCCTTTTCTGTTTAATCTCGTGAGTGAAGGACTTAGTGTACTCTCCAACCTAGCTATGGACAAGGGGATTATTTTGGGATGGCAGGTTGGAGTTGATAATTTTCTCATTTCTCACATACAATACGCTGACGATACAATCTTCTTTGGTAAAGCTCACTTGTCAGAGTTGCATTCGATAAAGAGGATTTTGAGATGTTTCGAACTTGCTTCGGGTTTAAAGGTAAATTTTGCAAAAAGCATTGTCACAAGTTTTGGAGTGGATTCAACTATAATTGCTGATTGGGGTTCTCAAATTTTTGTCGTTATGATAAACTTCCATTCACATACTTGGGGTTCCCATTAGGAGCAAATCCAAGTAGAGTATGTTCGTGGGAGCCAGTTGTCGATAAGATCCGTAGCAGATTATGTGGATGGAAAGAGAAGTTTCTGTCAAAAGGTGGAAGACTCACTGTTATAAAGACCGTCCTTAATAGTTAGTATTCCCTCTTATTATATTCCTTTTTTGAGATGCCATCTGTAGCTAACAAGATTGAACAACTCCAGAGAAGTTTTCTATGCACAGGGGGATTGGAAAATAGAAAGTGCCACTCGGTAAATTGGGATGTATTATGTGCCGGGAAACAATATGGGGGGCTGGGCATTGGTAGGATTTAGTCCAAAAATTTTGCGTTCATTACAAAGTGGTTGTGGCGTTTCAATAGGGAGGAGAGTTCTCTTTGGGAACATGTCATATGTGCTAAATACCAAATTGAGGCCGAAAGCCTAATCCTAATGGCTCCTACATCGAATGGGTGGTCTCACTATACGAAAATGATTCAAAATTTTCGTACGGGGGAAGACAAATTTGCAAGAACAATGAGAGATGGATTTTTGCTGTTACCAGGAGATAGGTCAAAAATTAAGTTTTGGGATGATAAATGGACACGAGGGTCTGCACTAAAACTACATTTCCCACGTATGTATGCTCTTGCTATTAATAAAACAAGATCAGTAGCAGAGATGGGGGCATGGGTTGATGATCAGTGGGAATGAGACCTACCTCTTCGAAGAAGATGCTTTTACTGGGAACTAGAGTAGCTGGCTTCACTTTTTAACCTACTTCGGCAACATCCTTTGAGATACTAGGCCAAAGATGTCTTGATTTGGAATCATGATTTACATGGGATTTTTTCAGTGAAATCATATTACCAAGTTATTGACAACTTGAACCTTACTACGAACATGGACCTCCACGCGATTTGGATAGGGTGGGCTCCCCCTAAAGTAGAGCTTTTTTGTTGGCAACTATTGTTAAAAAGGCTACCAGTAAAGGTGAATATTATTAATGCAGAAACTCAAGGCCCCTCACTTAATTACTGTGTTTGGTGTAACGAGTACCTGAAATCAGTCGACCACCTTTTCTTGAGTTGTGTGTGGGTATGGAAAATATGGGTGCAAAGTTTGGATGCATGGGAATTGCAGGGTTGTGTACAAAACTTAATCTCCCAATGGTGGGTTCAGTGGACAAATTTGTGCCCCAACATTAGAAACATCAGAATGTGGAGACTGATTTTTATGGCCACAGTGTGGTCAATCTGGCTGCATAGAAATGAAGTCATTTTCTCTGATAAACCGGTGAATATGGATGGTATTTGTGAGTTAATAAAATTCAGGACCGCATGGTGGTTTCCGTATCCTATTTCTATCATGATTCATCAGCCCCGATTATCAACTGTGGCTCCAAGGATCCTGAAACCCGCAGACCAGGCTATTTGGACAACTCCTCATGTAGGTTGGCTTAAACTAAATGTGGATGGATCGGCCAAAGGTAAGCCAGGCATGTCAGGCATCGGAGTGGTGTTGAGAAATTCTGTAGGTGCTATTATATCACTGCTCTCCAAATCCATTGGCGTCAATGAATCAAATTTTGCGGAATTGCTAGCGGTAATGGAAGGTTTAAAGTTGTTTATCAAATCTGTAAATGTGGGTGCGGCTAATTTAATTATTGAGAGTGATTCAAAAGTGGTGGTGTCATGGATTCTTAACAAAGAACTGAGACCATGGAAATACAGAGGCCTCTTTTTTATTATTTTAATGATCTGTGGAATAGAATTGCAAGGGATAATGAGGTGAAATTGATTCATGTGCGCAGAAATGGCAACTCTAGCAGATTTCCTTGCTAAATCCGGAGTCTCGAGATCTGTCCCATTCGAGGCTATTTTTTAGTACGAAGGATCCTTTTTGAAGGTTCTATATTTGCCGGTCAAAAAAAAAAATAATAATAAAATAAAGCCTAGCTAGTATTACATTCTTAGAATTACTTGATCAATCAAGAAATTATTTCACTTTCAGTGGTTGCTCACTACCTAATTTCACCAACCACATTTCAACCTGCATTGATTAACCCAACTTTAATTCAAAGATCCATCAGTATACTCTACTCTGTTGTGCCAGTGGGCCCCCAACAACATTCCGTGGCCTTCACAATTCTTTCACCATTTGGTTAGGTCCAAGTCCACCGGTTGAGTCGAAGTTCCACACTCTCTTACTTAAGTCTCTCTTAAGAACATTGATTTTCTCTCTAGTTTCAAGATCTCTCCATGGAATCTCCCATGAGGGATAGGAACACATTCTTCTTCACCATAGGTTCCTATTTATATAGAATAACTTGCCCAATTCGAGTACTAGTACAATTACTCATATGGTAGTTCTTCTCTACCAAGAAACTTCCCTTGCTAGTATTCCCCTACAACGAGAAAGCCATTCACATTTGAAAACTATCCCAATCAGATTAGGAAATATGCTTCTCGCACATAATCATCGTGTTCGCTCTGGGTAGGGATGGCAATGGGGCGGGTTTTTCGGGTTCCCCGCCCCGCCCCGCCCCTAATAGGCAGGGTATGGGAGAGGATTTCATGGGGTAGGGTCGGGTATGGGGGGGAAATGTTCAACCCGAGCCGGGTTCGGGTCGGGGTCGGGTATAGGGTCAAATCCCCCGAACCCGCCCCGAATATACTTGTAATTACAATAATAACCCTAAAAAGTTATGTGTATTACTCTTTTACCCACCTAGTATAAATAGTAGCAAACAAAATTTAGGGCTCATTTCTCTCAACTCTGTCTCTGTTAGGCGCCTCATCTCATCTCTTTCTCCTCTGACCCTCAACATATTAAACTCCCTCTCTCTCTCTCTCTCTCTCTCTCTCTCTCTCTCTCTCTCTCTCTCTCTCTCTCTCTCTCCATGGAAGAAGCTCCTAGCTTTGGAATCGTCAACAACTCCGACCACAACTGTGTTTTTGGTGTCTAAGAAGGTCGCAACGTCGAGATCTTCAATAGCTTCGGGCTTCTCTACGATCCCTCAACCCATTCCCTCGATCTTTGGTGTGTATATATAGATCTGTGTGTATATATATAGAGATCTCTGTGTGTATAGATATAGATCTATGTATATAAAAATAGATTTGTGTTCATTTTATTTGAGTTTCGCTCCCTTTAATTCAACCAATTTTTGTGTGTATTTATATAGATCTATGTATATAACAGTCTGAGAAGTCTGGACGGTTTGAGAAGCTCCAAGAAGATGCCTTCATGTATGCATTTATAATGAAGGCTTTGGTTCCTGCACTTGGATCAGTTCCGAATTGATTGGCAATAGTTTAAAAAATTTTTTTTTTTGCTTGGGATTGGCAATGGTTTGAAGTTATAGCCATGTTGCTTCATCAGTTAATTTTACCAGTCACATATATAAATATAGATCTATGTATATAAATTTGTTCTTTAATAGCCAAATCCAATAAATAGATATAGATATAGATCTATGTTTGTTCTATAATTTTTTTTTTGCGCGCCACTGTGTATATAGATATAGATCTATTTTTGTTCTTTAATTTTTACTATGTATATAGATATAGATCTATTTTTGTTCTTTAATTTTTTTTTTTGCTAATGTGGGAATGTAGTAGATTTTTGCTAAAGGAAAAAAAAATTAAAAATAATAATGAAAATCGGGGTGGGGCGGGGCGGGGACGGGTTTCTGTTTACGGGGCGGGGTCGGGGTTGGGACAAACATCCCCTCGGGGCGGGGCGGGGGCGGGGGCGGGGGCGGGGTAAGGATTCATTCAATCGGGGCGGGGTCGGGGGAAGGGGACCCCGTCCCATACCCGCCCCGTTGTCATCCCTAGCTCTGGGTACATTACAGTTTCTACAATTCGTCAATTAACCTCGCCCTAGCTAGCGAGCCGATTGGGTGAGATTCCAGTCTTGAAAATTTTTGTTCAATTCCAACGCACTCTCTTTCCTTCTCTTTGTCTCGGTCATCTCCATCTTCATTGATTGACTAATCTCATAGGTGATAGTGGGACCATTGAATTTTGATTAGAGGATGGAGGATGTTGAAATGAAAGGTCCCACTACCATATATAATTTGGGAAATTTATTTGGAAAGCACTACAGGGCCCACTCACTTTTGTGAGTGGAGAGATTTTAGGGGAAGTTGAAAGTAGTTTTTGTGTGATATTTTTGTGACATCTTAATCCATTATATATGTTTATTAGAGAAAGAAATTTAATGATTTTTGTGTAATTATTGATGGTAGAAAATTTTTTCATGGTACTCCTAAAAGAAATGAGCCGTGAGAGAGAGTAGTTTTTTTATTTTTATTTTTTATTTTTCCCTAAGATTAGAGAGGTCTCTCTGTGGTTAGGGTTTGAACTAAGATGAGCGATCCGAGGGCAACAGGTTGCGGATCTCCGGAGGTGGAAGTCTCTTCTCAACTCCCTCCTCCAGAGAAGAAATTGAAAACAAATTCCGACCCTATTTCGTCTTATTCTTCTTCATTGGATGTAAAAAAAACCAATCTAGAAGATAATATTGAAGATGCTTATGATTCTGATTCTGACTCTGATGAGTTTTGCAAAGAATACTTTGAACAGCTCGAAGCCAGCGGTGTATGTATACATCTGATCCTTCTCTCTCTCTCTCTCTATATATATGTATATAATACATCTCCTTGGTTAGCATTCAGATAGATAGATATACATGTATGTATGTATGTATGGGTGATGTAGTGCTTTTCACGTTTTAGGGTTTTGATATTGATGTTTTACCAAAGTCTTACCCAAAGTATACCCCGTTTGGTTACATTTTACCACACGGCGACCTCAAAGGCTACAGTGTAAACCGTGAAATTGTCGACAAATTATCAGAATTCGCAATTGCCCACTACAATGACAAAAACGTACGTATGCGCTTCAATTATTTTATTTATTTAGTTTTTATGATACTATATATATATATGCTTCATTATTTGTTTTTAGTTATTTATTTATTAAATAACATGTTGTACGTAGAATACAAATTACAAGTATGTGGAGCTGGTGAAGGTGAACACACAAGTCTCTGGCGGGGTTAAATATTTCATCACCCTTGAGGCTGCTGAAGATGATAATGACGACGGCCGGGGCCAGCCTAAAACCTTTCAAGCTATGGTGTGGAGAGGAGTGGAAGAAAACGAGGTCATGCTGTGTAGGCTTAAAAACACAAATTAATTCATCTGTCTATTTTTAATACTAGCTACTTTGGAGAATTTGGAGACATTTAATTAATTCGTTTTGTTGTGGTCTGCTATGGTATTACCAATGGGTTGTAACTTGTAACGTTTGTTTGTTGCCTTTTGGCTTTTTTTTTTTTTTTTTTTTTTTTTTTTAAATCTTGAATTGTCGTTGAAAAAAAAAAATTGGTTTGAAATATCAAAAATATTAGGCACACAATACATTCCACAACACATTTTACAGCAGGTCTTTAAATGCATGTATCCTGTGCTGTGTAAGTGGTATATAGAAAAATGTGAAAAATTCAAACAGCACAAGGTACACACATTTAAAGTCCTGCTGTGAAATATGTTGTGATAATAGCATTGTTGTTGAAATATATATATATATATATATATATAGATTTTTTGTGCACTGCTTGTGGCTTGTAAGCTATAATCTCAATTTACCTTAGGGCTTAGCGAGGAAAAGGGAAGAAAGGCAATGTGATGATGACATTATTTATGATTTGCTCTTGGATAAGCTTATATAGTCCTTCTGTTATAAAATTGTTGCTGGGTGGAAGCAGATGCATAAACTAACACGGAAATAATATACATCCTGCTTGTACTATTTAGGCTTAGTTTGACACTTATTTTGTGACTTCTCTTTTTTTTAAAGTACATATCTATGATAATTCATTTGGTAATTAGTTTATGAGCTTTGTAAAAATTGAACTTAGGGTTTTTTTTTTTGGAGGGGGGGAGGGGGTGTTTATAGAATGGAGCTTTTAAAAGCTCAATTTTGTTTTTTTATTTCATGGTATTTTTTTTAAAGAGTAATGTGTTATACAAAATTATCAAATAACTCAATAATAAATTTTATTGGGAGGCTTGGTGTAAGGTCCTTAAAGTTGGTCATTCTTGGTTTGAGGGATAGCCCATTAACAATAAACCTCACAAGGACAAAAGTCCAAGCCTATTTTTTCACTCCAGTCCACACCACTAACAATTTACTCCTCAGGTCCATTTCAACACTATAAACTTACCAAACTACCCCTCACTTCCAAAAATGCCCTAAACCCATATCAGTTTTGGTCTCTCTCTCTCTACGACCTCTCTCTCTCTCTCTAAGATCTCTCTCACCACCACTGGTACACCTCTACCACCGCTACTGCCACCGCCACCATCCATTCCTACCGGAACCACCACCACTAATCCAGTGCCACCTCCTTCTACCATAGCAACCACTGCCTTCCATGACCTCTCTCTGCACCACCATCATCAATCCACCACCACCACCACCACCAAGCATCCTGTTGCCATGGCCACTACCACTAGCAAGCCGCCGTCGTCATCATCGCAACCAACCGCCGCCGGTGTCGATCTAGATCCAGATCTAGATCTAGATCTCCTTCACCAGTTGAGATCTAACTCTAGATCTAGATCGAGATTCGAATGTACACGGCCAATGTAATGAACTCCGGTGACCACCATGCAAGCTAGGTGATCATTACCAGCTTTTAGTTGCAGAGGTATGTTAGTTGCAGAATTTACATATCAAGTCAAATTTCTCTTAAGATTTTTAAACTGAAATTTTCAAAATTTTCAGATTATTCAGTGATGTTTCAGTTCTTTTATTCAGTGATGTTTCAGATTATTCAGTGATGTTTCAGATTATTTAGTGATGTTTCACTTAATATGTAAATTTTCAGAATTTACATATTAAGTCAAATTTCTCTTAAGATTTTTGGATTTATGTAGCTAAGGTGTTGTTCTTCTGCCATAATGGTTTTTTTTTTCTTGATTGTGATCTCATGAGTGCTATCTCTATTGTGACTGCATTGATTGCATTGGTGTGTTGGTTGCATAATTTGCAAATCAATCTTAAGTGAAATTTCACTTAAAACAAATCTTAAGTCAAATTTCACTTAAGAACAAACTGTTCATAAAGAAAAAGTAATTTCTGTAATAAAGTTGGATGTGGTGTTGCCGGTGACCGTCGGAGATGGCACGGATAGTGCCTGGTGGTGTCGTGAACATTGGTTGCCGGAGATGGCAAGGGTGAACACCACTGTTCATCGTGAACAGTGGTGATCAGAGGTGGTGTCGTCGGTGGTCGCCGGAGGTGGCAGGGTGGTGGTCGGAGGAGGCAGGGTGATGGCCGGAGGTGGCAGGGGTGGTGGTTGGAGGTGGTATGGAGTAGTGGTAATGGTGGCTAGTTTGGTTTATAGGGTTAAAGGTTGAAGATGAGGGCATTTTGGTCCATGGACATTGGGAGGACTCATCTCCAATGTGTATTTTAAATTGTCCTTCAATCCAATAAAACCCCTCTTAATGACCTTTTCACCAATTTTCCCTAAATTTTATAAGCCACATGGAGTCAAACTAAGCCTGAATATGTTAGATTTATATATACATGGGGCGCACTATTTTCAAGCAAGGCGGTAACGCTTGACGTCAAGCATACTAGCTCGCCACGTGTTGAATATTGGTTGGGTGCAATTTGGTTGAATGGTTGTCAACCGATTACCATCTGTTAGGCAAGTTTTGTACTTTCACAGGAGAATTTGTATCTTGTAAGAAAAAAAGTATTCTTTTTTTTTTTTTTTTAAACATGTACATTGCACTTCATCTCAGGCGTATTGCACTTCATCTCAGGCGTATATACATGGAGTGCTTCCAGGAATTATGTCATTTACAGTATTTTTTATTTTTTAGGTCATCGGCCTTAGGGATCCGATGACCCTCACTCAGCTTGATCACTTTGTCGGCCAATAAGGCATCGAATATTTGATCAGCCATGGTTATTGTTAGGGATATATACTAAAAGTCATGCTTTATGTAGTTGATTTATTATTCATTTAATAAAATCAGTTGATCCATTTTTATGAGAATCTGTGTGGGCAATGTTTGTATTATATTATTTATCTAATATTATGCATGTGTGTCTCTCATTCTATGTAGTATGTGGTTTGGTGTGTAGAGTTCGGCTTACACACGGAAGATCAGGCCATCAGATATTATAGAATGTAAGATTTTGGTTTACAGTCTTAGATGGGATTGGACACACCATCGGTAGGACTGCAGCATGGTGTTGTAGTAGGTTTGTCTTGACTACGGAAAACGGTATAGTTTCAACTCACTATGCTGGTACACTTTGTGTATTAAACGGGACTGACTTGGGGTAATTATATTTATACTGACTTATAAGATAATTAATACCTCATGGCTATTATGAGTGCTTATGCTCTAAATCCTAAGTTAATTTGTAGACACGTACATTTGATATTTACACTTTGATCCCTAAAAGGGTGAGATCCTTAAATGGGTCAATATCTCATTGGATTGGGTGGCAATATTAATTGTGTGGTGGATATTAATTAATGATGGAATCCATGTCCCAATTTTGGGATTGATGATATCCCCTTGAGAAAGCTTATAAGTTTTGATTATGTCAAACCCTGCAGGTGGATTTTGTATCCGACATATCAGATAAGTTAAGCAGAGGATCTCAAGGAATTTTAAGAAATTAATTAAATATGATTGTCAGTAATTATATTTAATTAATGGATATCTGTAATCTTAACATGGGGAGATAATAAGCATTTAATAACATGGAGCTCGAAATATATTTTTGAGATAAGGGTAGGAGTGCAATTATAATTCTGTAGTGGTATGAATTATAATTTATGGAAATAGGAATCTGATTCAGTTTGAATTAGGGTTTCCTAATTCCATAAGGAAGCCTATTCCTTATTGACTTCTTATGGTCCCTATCGTAGCCTATATATATGCTGCTTTGGCTCTCTCATCAGCTAGCGTTTTTCTATATAGAGAATTATAACTCGGAATAGAAAAGATAGGGTAAAAGAGGGAGAGCAGAAAACAGAAAGGATTTCGAAAGAGCCCACACTCAGTTCGATATTCTGGCAGCAAAGGAATACGGTAGAAGATCGTGAGCTGTCATCGAGCCCGTGTTCTCGATTCATCAACTACAGCAATCCGTTTTAGCAGTTTAAGGTAACCCTAGTTCCGCCCTTGTAGGGTTATTGTAGTTTTCACGTAAAATTTTTACAGTACCAACTTATACGCGCTGTCAATGGATTCTGGGAACGCAGTTTCCTAACAGTTATATCAAAAGTATAATTTTTTCCCGCCTCGAACGCCATTTTCTTCGCTGCGGCATTGTTGTTAACAGGCTTATTCAAGGCGTTGCATACAATTGGTCGTTTACAGATCAACTCGGCCATATCGCTCTCTGTTTCGAGGTTACATTCTGCTAAGTGGACCTCGTAATTAGGATCCTTATAATATGTCCCTTTGGAGGAGTTCTTCTTCTACTGCTCGTCTAAAAAGATACGTTCGTAACGACCAGCCCGCGTGGCCAGCTCGAATAAGTCACGGAAGTCAGTTCCCGCAAACCTCTTGCAAAGTTCAAAGGATATGCCCCCCATGGCCATTTTAGCATACTCTTCCTCAGGCAAAACTGTCTTGCACCGATACTTTGCCTTACGGAAACGGGCTATGTAGGTTTCTACGGTCTCTCCTACTAATTGCATCATCCTGGACAGGTCTGCCAGCGATGTTTCGGGCTCAGTCCTATAGAACTGGCCGTGAAATAGCTCTTCCATCCCTTGCCAAGTTAGCACCGAATTGACAGGGAGATTAACATACCACAAAAAATGCCATGCCCGTTAACGAGTTTGGGAATAGTCTTAACTTTAATGGGTCGCTACTACCCACATGGCCGCATTGAACAATAAAACAGCCAATATGCTCAACTGAAGAGTGTTCACTCTCTCCAGGGAACTGAGTGAAATTTGGTACTTTGTAACCCTGAGGAAATATGACTTGGTCAATTTCAGGGGGATATGGCCGTCTGTACGTCGGCCTCTCCAGTTGTCTCATAAATGGGCCATACTCTTCGTGTATGGCCGCCACCAACTCCTCCCTATTGATGGATTGTGGAGCTACGTGCTGAACATTCCTAAATGGGGTTACCAACGGCGGTGGCACCTGCTGTTGGTTGTTATTGGCCTGATGGGGCCAAAATCCACCATTGTTACTTTGCCCCCCATTTGCGTGACTTGGGGGTTGTGTATGACCGACTGAGCTTTCAGTATGGCCTGCAGACCGACCAAAATCTGGTGTCACCGATCCGTTGGGATCGATGACTATCGTCCCGCTAGCCATTCCGGTCTGTGACTCAGATTGCTTGCCTGAGCCATTACCCTCTCTGAGATTCAGACAGATATAAGGTGGGTCCTTCGGCTTATCGGATTCAAGCGATGCGCCAGAGCCCGATCCGTTGACTTGCTCTTTGCTGCCTCCGGCCTTATAGGTCTCTATCAACCTGCCTATCATGTCCGACAGGCGGTCCAGTTTTACGTGGGTGGTCCTTGTTTCTAAGACCAGATCAGCTTGACTTTTATGCACATCGGCTGTTTGGTTGATCACCGATTTGAGATTGCCCATTGATCCTATGAGCGCATTGTATTCCTGCCACATGGGCTCAACGTTCGTTCTCACGGCCTCTGAAATTGCCTCAAGAGTGATACTGTAATCTCGTGGAGAATGGCCGGTACTTTCCTCCGCAGGTGGGTCCATGGGAGGATCATCTTGGCCGCTCTTCGTGGTCTATTTGTCTTTCTTCGGAGGCATGGCTTGACACTGTGGGTCCCACCGGGTGTGCCAAATTGTTTGCTTGTAATTTGCGCAGGCGTGCCAGAGCCAAACGGCCTCGGTTTGTGTGCGTGTGTGAGTATAAACTAATTTCCTAACTGCTTGTGTGAGTGATACACAAGGCTTTCTGAATCCAACTTCTAAACAGAATGATTATGTGCAGTGAGTAGGAAAGTACCCTCACCGTAAATTCTTTAGCAGTACTGAAGCGCACAAGCTAAATAGTGTCGAGTTTAACAGGTAAACAATCACAAACGGTTTAATAAAACGAAGATTTTATTAAGTGTTTGGAACAAATAAACAGATCTAAAGAACAAACCAGAACAGGCTGATTATCCAGAAGAACAAAAGAAATAACAAAAAAGGCAGACCTATTTGCTATGGAGGCTGAAAAACATAAAGACTTAAAGAGTGATTTGAATGCTTTGAATGCTTCGAATGCAGTGTGTATGCTGTTTCGAGATGACGCGGAGTCCTCTACTTGGTTGGCCTGCCTGAATATTTATAGCGGCTTTAGATGATTCCTAATTGGACAAGAACTCCTTAGCTTGCGCCCCAAGCTGCGTGATTGATTGGCTGATGGTGGAAGAAACCTTCCTTATTTCTGACTCCTACCTTATCTAGACCCTGATTGAATCAATCCCTTTAATTTAGGGTTTAAACGTCTAAATCCAGCTGGACATGATCAGATCCATTTTCTGAACGGACTCTTATTTCCAAAACTCTGCGATGACGTCATCCTGCCAACTGTGGATAGCACCGTCTTCTCCTTTCAGTCCATCAGCCCCGTCAATTATCCTCCTGGATGAATCGGGCTCTACTCCTGTCCATGCTTTTCCTCATGCCCGATTCCCTTTCTTCAAATGCTCATGGCCAATCGGACTGCCATAACCATCCTTCATTCCACGGTGTCTGTTTGGCCTTCGTGTTGCTTCAATCCACCATCGGGCTAACAGCGCATTGGGTTATGTTATTCCATAGCCCGATAATCCTCACATATGCTCATCTTTCCCATCGGGCTCTCCTTTCAACACCCAATCAGCCTTGTACCTATCATCGGTCTCACGCCTACGCTTAAGTCCGATGTGTTATATATCACTACACCAAAACAGCTAAATTGTCACCCTAATTTTCGCTAACTTTGTCACTGTCTTGAGCAGTGACAAAATTGTCACTGTCAAGTACAGTGACAAGTTAGAATTGGTAGAATTGGTGACAAAGTAACAAGTTGTCACCACTTATAGCAGTGACAATGTTTATTGTACTCTTGTCACTGTTTGGACGGTGACAATTGTGGGCTAAATGAAATATTTGAACTCCCAAAATCTCCCCCCCCCCCCCCCTCGCCCAAATATTTGGTTCCCCCCTTTCCCCTAACCCATTCATTTCCCTCTCTAAACCCTAGCAGATCCATTTCATCTCCTCTCCAACAATTCCCTCCCCCCCCCCCCCCCCCCCTCCTCTCTCTTTCTCTCTCTCTAGGATTTCTCTGTTTCCTCATGTTTTAGGATTTTGATTTTCGTCCATTCGCTGCCAACATTGCGTATATACATATCTATATCTATATATGTCAACATTGTTTCTCTCTCTGCTTCACCTACTTGCCTCATTCAGCTGCTTGACACCAACACGAAGCATCTACTTGACACCAAGATGCCGATACACTACAAGGAAAAAGGCCTTTTATGTCACTTAAAAAGTGACATAAATAGGTATTTATGTCACTTTTTTTTCCAATAAAAAGTGACATAAATGGAGGCGACATAAATGTTTTAAAAGTGACATAAATACTTTATAAAAAGTGACATAAATGTTTCATAAAACCAACACATTTGTTAATAAAAAGTGACATAAATACTTAAAAGTGACATAAATACTATTTTATTTATGTCACTTTTAACCTAAAGTGACATAAAAGTAAAAAAGTGACATAAATACCAAAGAAAATTATTCCTTCAAAGTCTTAAAAGTGACATAAATACTTAAAAGTGACATAAATACCATTTTATTTATGTCACTT
Source organism: Hydrangea macrophylla (assembly GCA_033977485.1). NCBI lineage: Eukaryota > Viridiplantae > Streptophyta > Magnoliopsida > Cornales > Hydrangeaceae > Hydrangea > Hydrangea macrophylla. The sequence continues at coordinate 108,709,210 of CM066988.1, read as the reverse complement.
TTAACCTAAAGTGACATAAATACAAAACAAAATAATTACATAAAAGGCTTAAAAGTGACACAAATGCTGTAAAAGTGACATAAATACCACCCTGTAAAAACAATATATATCACCTTGTACATATATACAATACCATGCATGCATGCACCCTGTAGAAAATTAAATCCAACGTACTCAATATTTCAACTACTAAATTTCATAGATTCATCTCAATATCAACCAATTAATTGAGATGAACAAAATAAATATACAATCAATCTGAGTCAAGTGCAAATCTAATAACATATACATATATATTACATATTCATCAAAAAGTACTAACAAATTAAACCTATGAAAGCAACAAAAAAGAATTAGCCCAACAAAAAGAGTGGTTTGTTTGTTAGAACCTTCCATCAAAATGTGAAACTTTGTACCTACAAAAAAGACAAGGTTTTCATTAATTACTTGTATATAAAATAATAAAAGAGTAAAACTATGTTTGGGGGTTTTGAGAGACCACAATGTGTTCGGGGACTTGGAATGATGAAAGAGTCATTTTTTCGTATTTTTTGTGAACCGTGAATCCGTTATGCATTCCGTTAGTTCCCGCAAATTTATTTAGGCATGTTTGAGATGCGTGTAATGTTTCATGGCGTTTGGTCAAGCGGTTTACCGATTCACTACTCAAAACCCCCAAAATTACGTTTTTTCAAGCCTATATGACTAAAGAGTCATTTTTTCGCATTATTTGTGAACCGTGAATCCGTTATGCATTCTGTTAGTTCCCGCAAGTTTATTTAGGCATGTTTGAGGTGCGTGTAAGGTTTCGTAGCGTTTGGTTAAGAGGTTTACCGTTTCACTACTCAAAACCCCTAAAACTAAGAATTTTCAAGTTTAAGTGATCCTAAAGTCATTTTTTCGCATTATTTGCGAAGCGTGAATCCGTAATGCATTCCGTTAGTTCCCGCAAGTTTATTTAGGCATGTTTGAGGTGCGTGTAAGATTTCATGGCGTTTGCTTAAGCGGTTTACCGATTCACTACTCAACCCCCAAAACTAAGAATTTTCAAGTTTAAGTGATCCTAAAGTCATTTTTTCGCATTTTTTGTGAACCGTGAATCCGTTATGCATTCCGTTAGTTCCTGCAAGTTTATTTAGGCATGTTTGAGGTGTGTGTAAGGTTTCGTGGCGTTTGGTTAAGCGGTTTACCGTTTCAGTACTCAAAACCCCTAAAACTAAGAATTTTCAAGTTTAAGTGATCCTAAAGTTATTTTTTCGCATTATTTGCGAAGCGTGAATTCGTAATGCATTCCGTTAGTTCTCGCAAGTTGATTTAGGCATGTTTGAGGTGCGTGTAAGGTTTCGTGGCGCTTGGTTAAGCGGTTTACCGATTCACTACTCAAAACCCCCAAAACTACATTTTTTCAAGCCTAATTGACTAAAGAGTCATTTTTCACATTTTTTGTGAACCGTGAATCCGTTATGCATTCCGTTAGTTCCTGCAAGTTTATTTAGGCATGTTTGAGGTGCGTGTAAGGTTTCGTGGCGTTTGGTCAAGCGGTTTACCGTTTCAGTACTCAAAACCCCTAAAACTAAGAATTTTCAAGTATAAGTGATCCTAAAGTCATTTTTTTGCATTATTTGGGAACCGTGAATGCGTTATGCATTCTGTTAGTTCCCACAAGTTTATTTAGGCGTGTTTGAGGTGCGAGTAAGGTTTCGTGGCATTTGGTTAAGCGGTTTACCATTTTATTCGACTACTGCGAGTAAAAAATACAACAAAGTAGAGTTAAGAAAGAGAGAGATGAACGACAGACTAAGAGAGAAAAAGAGACAGAGAAACGAGAGGGAGGGAGAGAGAGAGAGAGGGAAAGAAACGAGAGAGAGACAGAGAAATGAGAGAGAGAGAGAGAGATTATGATTGTAATGCTTTCAATCATAATACCAATATTATTCAATCCAAAAAACCTCCCTGATGTAAGAGAATGGTGAAACACAATGGGCTATATCAAGAGTGACTTAAACAATCAAATCGACATCTAAAGTCAGGAAGATTCAGGAAGGTGTTATTACCAGTTTTCATGCAGGGGCTACTAAAAATTATTTGCAAAAATAAGTGATCAAACATCATAAATAAGCCTATCCCTATGATCAGTAACTCGTGCACTGAAGAAATGGAGATCAACGTAAGCACATTGTATCATAAGAAAAAGTACACATGCTAGGACATACCTCAACAAACAGGTAACCAGCTTGTAATTTAGCCATGTTTGCTTTATGAGAGACCATTGTCTTGTAAGCTTCACAAGTGGCAGCAAAGTTATAAGCAGTATGTTACAATAATTTTACCAAAATATGGATAGCTAGACCATGTTATAGACAATGACATAGCTATAACTAATACGGATCAGTGTGTGTGTGTGTGTGTGTGTGTGTGTGTGTGTGTGTGTGTGTGTATGTGTGTGTGTGTGTGTGTGTGTTTATACAGTAAAAACTGCAGCCCTACGATGGATAGAAAAGGAAACTTAAAATGGAAGACAAAAAGACAAGTGACACAACAGAAAAAATTGTGAATCGGTCAGATTTTAAATTTTAAATCACATATTTTAAGATGTATAGCTTCAATCCAAATTAAGTTAAGAGCACAGTTGGCTGATAATTGTTATCTAGGGTCACAATTACACAACCTAATTTTCAAGTTTTCAGATTTACACTTCCATGAATTTGAATTGCCCCATTTACAACCTGTACACCAATATTTATATAGAAACTCATAAACTTGAATGGGACTACTTGCAAAATAGAAAACTTTATCATGTTCCATTTGTGTGTGGTCAGGTCATTCCTGGATTTTTACATAACTAGTTACACCTGTATGAAAAAAATTTTGTTGAGGGACCTTTTTATTGAATTAATAATAAAAATAAAACAGATTAGACCTAAGATCCAAAACAAGAGCCTATTTTGTAGGTCTAATCTGTTTTAATTTTGTAACAGTGTGGTAGAACGTTGTTAATTGATCCCTTCACAGACATTGTACTACATCTAAAAAGTTGATGGTTGATTGTCTACGTCCATTTCCATTTTACAGAGAATTAGTGCACTTCTCAATTGAACAAATAAATTGTTGGCGCTAAACGGTGCATCTTAAAACATTGCCACTTCTTCAACTCGAACCTTGGATTTTCTAGTAAAAAGAAAGTTCATGTAGAAACGGATATGTAACGTAGATCTTCAAACACCAACATTACTCTTCTATATATTATTTACTGGTAGATAATAATACTGATAAGGTAGTTTATTCTATATTTCAGCAAATGATATCAGGTCCCTCGCAATCTACAATAACCATTTCCAAGAGCTATCTTGTAATGTGGAAGTCCATAGCTCATCTCAACCACTCTGTCACTCTCCTTCACTACATTTTCATATTGTTTTTGATTGGGTCATGTGTGGTCCACATATACAAACTTGAAACAATACAAAAGCATTTTAAAAGTGAAATTTTATAATTTCAAAAGTATTATTTAAGCGCACAGAGGATACCATGGGGAAAAACCTAGGGGAGACAATTTACCTTCTTGTTTTCCTTTCTTCTTCCTTCTCTTAAGGCTTTGTTTGGTTTATGGATTTATTGAAGGAAGAGAAAAGGGGAAGGAAGATAAGAAGGAAATTAGTTATTTCGTGTTTTTCTCAATGCTTAAATAATGTTAGAAGTCAAATTTTCAAAATATTATTGGAACATGAGAGAAAATCAATTTTTTTAATTTATTTTTCACTATGCTTTCTTTTCCTACCTATTCTCTTCACTATTTTTGTATTAACTAAACGAAGGAAAACGTTTCGGTTTTGCTGAGTGTTCTCCATTCTTTTCCCTCACTAAACGCATGAAGTCATGAACCAAACAGAGCCTAAATCCACAAACCAAATGGAGCCACAAGGAAACTGTAGCAAATTGTGCAGAAAAATGAGATCAGTGCAGAAAGATACCTTGAGCTGCTGCTGTATTTGAGTTTTCAACTGGCTCCCTTCATTGCTTGTCGCAGAACAAGCTATGATTTGTCTTGTAACTCCACATACTCGACCAAGAGCTTGTTTTGAAGGAACAAAAACATATGGCACATTCTGTGACAATTGAAAAAAAATAGGTCATTTGTCATTCACATGATTAAGAATAGTTCATCTCTCGATCTCCCGAGCCCTGTTAAATGGAATTGCATTCATATATTGGAAGCAAGTATGCTCCTAGATGTTGTTTATTCGTCTAACTCCTACACGTTAAGACACTGCAAGACAGCTAGATTAACTAAAGTTGTTTAGTTTCTTACTTACACTAGCTCTAAACCTGTACGCAGATAAAAAATACCCCCTCCATCCCAAAAGTTAATTTACTTTAACAGCTTAACTACACATTTTCCAAGTTTGCCCTTTATTCTATCAAATTTGACGTGACACAAAAATTTTGAAACTCAAAGGACAATAATGGAAAGTTGGAAAATCTCACCACAATTAAAAGGTTGCTTAAATGGTTAAAATTGCCAAAAGAGACTCTTAATATGGGATAGCGGGAGTAGCTGTTAGAATAAAAATCAATATCCTATTCTCTCTCTAAATACCAGTCGGCAATCACATATAAATGTTGTTGGTATAATACAATAATAAACATGAAAGAAGGAAACAACTTAGGGTCTAGATTGTAAATGTACCAAGATGTAACCTGCTACTTTAAAATTGAGAACAAAAGAAGAAAAGGAAAAAAAAATGAGGAAGAAATGCTTCCATTTTATAATATTACTATATGTTATTGCCACCACAGAATCTAATAGATCACATGGGACCTAATGAAATCATGAGAAGTAACAAGAGTAACACAAGAAAAAACAAGAGACAAGAGCGAGGATAAGGTAAAACCAAACAGTTATTTGTTTCCAAAAACTTGAGCAGTGTGTGGAGTAGGAAGAAGATGTGGATTTTGTTGAGTCTGCAGACAGATTGGAACTTAATAGGCCTGAGAATTCCTTTGCGTAGGATTGTACATCTGAGCATTATTATGAGTGTTAAAGAAGGTGCCTAAAATGAAGAATTTGAGAATTTCTTTGCGTGGGATTAATATTCTTGATGCTGAGTATTACTGTGTGGATTTGATGAATTGATAACAGAATTTTCTGATTCTATCTTGTTAAGCAAGAGCTGAATGACAATTGGATTTGTTACCTTAATCTCTCAAGTCATATGTATCTTTTCTGATCTAGGAAGAGAATGTAGATCACAGAATGATATATATAGAATGTGTAGTAGCTCTCAACGTGGTCCTCAAAGCAGAATATCTTCACTAAAGCATTTTCCGAGCATATTTTTTGGCTTAGTAGCTCCAGAATCAGATCTGCCATGCGTGTTCAAAGCCAAGAATCTGAGGAAGTATCGCAGGAGAAATTATCGTATTAAGTTGTATATCAATGTTAATCCGTACTGAGAAACCAGGATTGAGAACCATATCGCCTGTTTCACCTTCAATTTCTTGAGGAGGCTGAATATTAGTTCCGTCTACAAATTTTTTTTGGGTCAAAGAAAGGCGAATTTTATTATTACAAACAAAGAGACGTTACAACTTGCGAATCCCAGAAGATCAAAAATGAGAATCAAGAATAGAAGGCAATGCTAGAGGAATGTAGCTAGTCCAGTCTTCAGCCAAACACCCAGCTTTAGCAGCCTTCGCAACCCAGTCAGCACTTTGATTAGCTAGTGAGAATTCTTAATGGGATGGGCTGAATCTTTATGATTAACCTGCTGGTGGGAATTAATACTAAACCAAAACCTTAAGCTTTTTTAGATAAATCTACAGATATGTAGGATCTCATATCTCTAGCATCAGTAGAGATTACCTCTTAAGGATTCAGTATAGTCTCTTAAAAAATATAAGAATTTCTTCTCTTCCATATCAACCAAAAAGTATAGGCTAAACAAGATATGAACGATTCACAATCAAGGTGGACTATATTTTTATTTCTTTAGAGTAGCATAAAGCTAGATATCAAATCTGCTAACATTGTGGACTGACCCACGGAGGACATCTAGAGGATGACCCAGACTTTCTCTTAAACAGGTTCTCTTTTGTAGACAAAGGATTTACCTTTTCTACAAGCTTTCCGAACGAAAAGCAGAATCTTTGGAGCAGCTTTAATGCTCCAAACTAACTTAGATGTTTTTGCATTATGACTATGGTAAATGCCCTTAAGATATTTGAACATAGACATAGAGTAGGCAAGGAATAGCCTGTAGAATAAGTCTCTGGAGAGCAAACTCAAGTATTGGGAAGAGAAATAAAGAGAATTCAATGTTGACTGAAGAGACAAAGGAAAACTCTCTGTTTTATTGAACCGACTTTCTAAACTACAAGAACTCGAGTAATGGACAGTATTACTACTGCACATAGCACATATGGAAAAAGGTATTCAAAAAAGTTAGAATAAATTTGGCTATGATCATAGAATGAAACAAAGAAGAGAAGCAAGAAAAATTTGGCCATTTTACACCTTTCTGCAACAATGTATATTCCTACTCTATACCGTACCTGTTTTTCAATTTGTATTTAGGTTAACAGTTAATTTAGAAAAAGATTAATGACTGTAATAGAAAATGGAAAGAAAGAATATGAATATTTCTTTTTCGTTCGAGTAAACACTCAAAGAAAATATTAAGATCATATAAATCCACCAGAATGATTACATAACTAACCTATACTTCAGTTCACAGTTTTGATCATAAACCGATCATCTTGAGTTAAGTATAATAAGCTTCCGTGCTTCCCAGGTGAAGACAGTTCTCTAAGTGTATCATCTCCACAAATAGTTAGCATGTAATCCGCAGGATCAATTGCAAACAATTCCCGGAGATGTCTACATAAATGCAACATATAACAGGAGTAAATCCACAACGTAGATAGACATTCAAGTTTGCATCACTATTGAAGCATAAGAAAAATTGTACCACCTCAGTTTCCACTTTCCAGTAAGCTGTAAGCATTTATAAATCAGTCTACTATTAATGACCTGTTTGGGCACCCTTGAAGGAATAGTCGTCATAATTTGCAAAACTGTTTTTATTAACAAGATCAAGATCACAAAATGGCATTGAATGCACAACCAGAGAAATTAGAGACGTACTATCTCAAATGCAAATATTAACTAAATTAGAACTAGCTAAAGGCATTGAATGCACAACCAGAGCTAATCTCCAAATGGTAATTAGTAATTACTCTTCATACCCAATTATTGCACTGAATTAAAGAAAACAAAACACAAATTAACAGTAAAATTAGAGACATAATCCATGAAATTTCACCTTACAAGTACGAAATCCCCAAGTGGCGGGGTTTTTATTTTTTATTTAAAAAAAATAGTATAGGGGTGCATCATAGCATTCACTACAGTCATATTCAATCATTTTGCACTTGATAGGTATAGGACTCACTCGAAATAGATAGCCAGCGTTTAAGTTCACTATATTACTATTTACTAGCTACTCCATTTCTGTTCATGTTCTAACACAATTTTACGGACCCATGATAGCCAAGAAAATCACCAAAGAGAGAAGAATCTAGTCTAGAATTACATGAACGCTGAAAAGTGGAAATTTCTCAACTGTGTTTCGTAACAACTGTTGGAGTTCTCAACTCCCAAGTCAACTATGGCGATTGAGGAAGTGAAAGAATTTGACTTTATGATCTAAAGAACCAGTGTTAAGAGTGGGTAGCTGCTAAATAATGAATGAAAGGCCTAAAAAACATTGTTCTAAAAGTTATCATGTTGGCATCAAAATTAGTAAAAAAAAATCAAAGTTGAGGTAAACATTGTTCTCAAAATTAGTAAACAAATCAAAGTTGAGGTTAACCAATATGATCCAACGCCAAATGTAAATCCAAAGGAACCTAAATTATGTTAACCAAGGTCAAGTTCCATAAGATATAACCTAAACTAGAAGGAAGATTAAAATACATTAATTACCAGTATACCAATATACTACGAAATAGTATAATATTCAAATTTTTAAGGTAACATTATGCATCTCAGATTCCCAGGCTACTTATTGAACTCATAAAGCAATTCAAATACAAAAAGGATGAGCAAAAACCACCATCCACATTTCTCTTAATTGTATATACTATACAAACACAATTGTATATCAAAACAAATTTAAGTAATACAAAAAGTTTGATAAAATTATCACCTCATTAGCTGATGATGAGTAACTCCTGGACCACATAAACTAGGTTGAATTTGAATTCTCTGCAAGGACTACCCCCACAATATAAAATAAGCACAAATGAAATGTGATTAATACATATATATATATAAATCAACCGAATGTAGCAAATCAAAACTCTAGCTTCTCAATTTTAATCAAATCAAATTGAAAAAGGGGGTTAAGAAAATCCCTATTATATGTTCTGTGAAGATTAGCTCCAAAATAGTTAATCAGCCAACATACATGGATTTAGCTTTGATTTGCCTTCTAGGGTTTGAATCAATCAACCAACATACATTTAGTCTGTTTTAGGGTTTATTTCTATTTGTACCAGAAGAAGAAGAAGAAGAAGAAGAAGAAGAAGATCTGGGGTTCTATGGTTTTATTCAATCTAGAAGAAGAAGAAGAAGATCTGGGGTTCTAGGTTTTGAATCAATCTAGAAGAAGAAGAAAAAGAAGAAGAAGAGGAATTGTTACCTGCGAGTGACTGCACAGTGGAGGACGACGGCGGCGTGTGTGTGGCGCGCGGAGAATGTGGTGCGGCGGCGGCGGCGGCGGCGGCGGTGATGCTGGTGGTGATGAGAGGAGGCGGGAGATGAGAGGAGATGGCCGGATGAGAGGGTGATGAGAGAGCTAGCTGTAGTTTAAAATGTTTGGATATGTAGTTTTATTCCCCCCGCCCTTTCCCGCGTGCCCATTTCATCTTTTATGTCACTTTGTTTAAAATGTTTGTCAATTTTTAAAAAGTGACATAAAAAATTAGGATAATGTGTATTATTTATGTCACTTTTTACAAAAACTGACATAAAAAGAAAATGTTTTATTTACAAAATTGCCACCACATTTTTATTTATGTCACTTTTTAAAAAGTGACATAAAAGAATTATTATTTATGTCACTTTTTTAAACAAATGACATAAATAATCAAGTATTTATGTCACTTTTTTAAAAAGTGACATAAATACTTGAAAAGTGACATAAAAAGACCCTGCAAGAAATAATTGTCACTCAAAATAAAAGTGACATAAATACATTATTTAAAGTGACATAAAAAGCCTTTTTCCTTGTAGTGATACTCTACTTCACCTGCTTGTCTCCTTCAGCCTCTCCTCCCTCATTGGTGCAAGCTTCAATCTCCACCGTTCGTTAGCACTAGAAATCGATGGACTACAATCGTACGGCTATCAACCCCATCACCGAATCCCAATCCCTAACCCCTTTCTTTCTTTTTTCGGAAAAAATCCCCAAACCCTTTCGACAATGAAGACACACCAACAGGTTAGGGATTTAAACTATATCTTCTCCTCCTTCATGAAATCTGAGTTCTCTTTTTGGGTATTTTGTTTCTTCGAACTTCTCTACCTCCCCTCTCTCTGTACTTTTTCAAGATCAAATGTTGAAAGAGTAGAAATTTAGGGTTTTATTTCAGCTTTTTGTTTGCCTGGGAGTGGATTATCATGAAACATCACCAGAATATTGAGCCTTCAATTTCCAGGATTTTTGAGTGCTAATTACCATTTTTTCCCTCAAGTTTAGCTTTGCATTTTAAGTGTGGGAGAAACAATATGGTGAATTAAAATGGGGTTTGGGTCAAATGGGTTGTGGTCTACCTACATAAACAAATTGAAGTATGAGGGACATGCATCGAAAAAAGAGGTATGGTTTTTATGTGGGTTTTCTGATTTTTGATTGTTAAGCTTTGAGCTACTGAATTTGATATTGTTCTATTAAATTGTTGTGATGTCATTGTAATTGATATGGTGTGGTTGGTGCTTCATTCAGTGATTGGTCATCTTCTGTTGCATGGTTCAAAACTTCTACTTTAGACAATTATACTCCAGCATATTACTGTTTGCTGCTAAGATTTTATTTACTTATTTATAATTAATTCTAATTTGCTTTGAGTCCCTCACATGTTATATACTCATCAGAGAATCATCCATATTGTGATAATAAAAAATGGTGGAAAACAACACCGATTGCTTTTTCCTTACCACAATTCATGGTAACATTATTCAACTATGGTTGAGCTTAGAAAAGTTGTAGAACATAGAAATGTGACTGAGATTTTGTTTTTGATATTTGGTTTATCTTTTGGGTTTATATTTTGCTGACAGGGTATAAAACTGAGTAAATGGTGATAGTCTTTTTGCAATTCTAATTGTTTAGTTAGGCATAGGATTAAGTTTCAACTCATTATGTTAGGGAATGAAAATCTAAGGATAATGGTTTTGTAGCTCATGCCAGTTTGAATTGTTGAACTAAATATTTGTTTGTCCCTTCACATTACATTGAGATTTGGTATTTTTCAAGCTACTTAATTTGGGTTCCTGCTCATTAGCTATGTCCTTTGGCAGTTTTGTCCTTATTTTGGGTTTCTTTCATCTCGTCTCTCTTATGTTTTTCTCCCTTTATTTACACAAGAGGCAAGATGATAGTCCCAACCCAAAATGGAAAAGTGGACTCTAAATTTGCGTCGCAGGAAGTATTTTTTTGGGTCCACTGCATAGTCACTTTTTCCTTTTATCCTTGAATGTGATGGGTGTTGTACTTTCCTACTTCTTTGGGACCACACATAGATGCTACTTTGTCTTTATTGTAATGGTATTGCAGAAAGTTCATTAAATTTTGTAGTGAATTACTTCTTTTTTTTTGGGTCCTCAAAAGTTTATAAAAGAAGTGAACAATAGATTATGTTCATGAGTAATGCTATGTTTGCCAAATTGGTTCTCAAATGCTGATAATTTGTGACGCATCTTCACTTGGAATTATATTGTTTCAAATTTTCTATCTATTTGTTTTTATCTTATTGCGAATTTCATTGACTGGGTGTTATGGTTTCAATTTTAGGCATACCATCTTCGGCTAGAATGACAAGCAGTGAAGCTAGAGGACTAAAATGAACATTAAATAGCTGATGAGAGAAGGTACTATTTTCCCTTTGATGTGTGAATCTATCTGCAGAATTTGATCCCTTTAGATGGATTTTAGCCTGATAATTTTGTAGTCTTCCTTGGTAAATGAGGTCAATGGTAATCTTACATTTTGTGTTGTGAAAGGATACATGTTGTGTACACCTCTTCTATATTCCATAAACTTCATACCAAAACACTTTTTGACTTTTAAAAAAACTAATTGATTTCCCATAATAAATGTGTCTCATGCACTCCAACCGTAGATTTTTCAATTTGGCTTGCTATTTGGATCCATTTTGGATTTCTTGGGCTCAGTTTGGTTCATGGAATGGGGACAAGGAAAAGAGAACACAAAAGAAGGCACATTTATTCATTTGCTTGCTTGGAAAAATAAGGTGGGAAATAGAAGGCACTTAGCCATGTATTATCAATTTGTTCCACTTGTTGTAGGTTCTTACTATAAAGTGCATGGAGCATATCTTTTCCACCAATTGTATACAGAGCATAATATCAAAAGGAAAAAAAAAGTATATAGTTAACTGTCATCACAAGATCTGAAGAAAGTATGCAAATATGTTTCTTTAATTTATTTTAAACTTTTTAATAAGCTCTATTTTGGCAATATGTTAGATATTGAATAAGCATAGGAAAAAGAGATTGGTAAAGACAACACCAAGTGAAATCTGCCTAATTTCTGGAAATGAGAAATTGGAGGAGAAAACATTGAACAAAAAAAAATTATTTGCTTTTGCAATTCTTCATTTGGACCAAAAGGTTATGCCTTCTTTGATTAGAGTTAGTGCGTGGAACATTTTTTTTCAGTATTGGTTCGGTAAATGTCAATATCAGAGTTGTATTGCTCAGTCGTATATTCAAATATACATTCTGTTCAGTGCTTTAATGATGGGACCCCGGAAGTGAGAGATGCTGCCTTTTCTGTTTTGGCAACAATAATAGCTAAGGTATTCATTCCACTCATACGACATTTTCTTTTCTACTTTTTTTTTCCCGTTGGATTGGTGTTACTACTGTCAATTATTCTCATTTCTCCATTGCTCTGTCTCTTCTAGTTGGTCTTTCTCTTCTAGTTGGTCAAGATGAGGCCTATAGAGAAGTCATTGCAGAAAATTGATGACGTTAGGAAAAAGAAGCTATTGAAAATGATGATATGGCAGTTACAATCCAAACTTCCGGTGAAGGCATTTCTGGAGTTGATGTGAGTTTTCTGTAGTAGTTGAATTAAAGATCTTAGACCAATCTTTGTTTTATTGCTGTTTCGGCTCGATTATAATGTGGTTGGCTAAATTTTATCTAGTTTAGGATCGTGCAATTGTTCTAGACGGAACTTTGAACTTCTTGGAATTTGAACGATATGAAGCATCATGAAACTTATTAAGTCAACAATTTACCCTGGATTGTGATAATACGAACCTTCTTTTTTAAATGAATAAGTGAATTATGTAATATCAACGGCCCTAAACTCCCTTGTTCCACTCGTTGTAATCCTTGTCTTTAAAGAAGGAAGAAAGAACTATTAAACACCAAACATGTCATTGTGATTTGTGAAGATTCTTTATCTGTGCTTGAGTAAGAGACACTTAATAATCCTGTACGTTTACCTTTTGAGTTGATGATGAGGTACTTGTTTTTCCATCCAAATATTAGATGGGAGTTTAAGAGTAATTGTTCCATTGTGGTTTGGCTTCAGTATCTGTCATTAATTCAAATCAGTCCCACCTTTTCTTCTTTGTAGAAAACCTTATAGATTATCTATCGCTATAAATAAATGATACCCTTCGTCTGATAACATAAATTCACAATTACAGCCCATTTGGGATAGCTTTTTGGAGGCCAACAATCATGCATAAGTACCTATCATTAATTCAAATCACGCGCACAGCTGCACAGCAGCCCACGTGCACCGCACTGCAGCATGTGTACAACAGCACATGTGCACATCAGCCCATGTGCACAGCATGCATGCAATGCACACGCACAACACATGCTTGTGTACTCTTGAACAACGAACATTGTAAGTCCCCACCTTTCCCACTTAAAAAAAAAAAAAGAAAAAATGATAAATAAATATCTTTCAGAAGGACCATATAATGGAATATTTTATTCAATTACTATGTTACTTGATACCTGTATGAACTACATTATCAAATGATTACATTTGGAAAGGTAAGCTATTACCTTTGAATAGGTTATGTCATTACATCTTGATTTTCCTTAAATTTAATTTATGGAAGAATATACTAATGGTGACCAAGTGTTTTTGAAACTATATAGGTTTTTTGTACGAAAGGAAAGCTGAACTGCGGCCCATGTCTGATGAGAGGTGAGTGCAGGCACTATGCAAATGCAGTTACAAGGTTTGAATCACTATTACTACCTGACTACCTGACTATCTGAAATGGCCTGTTTGGGAGTTCATTGTCTTAAATTAATTTACTATAAATCCAATCATCTTGAATTAGCCGATTGATTAAATTTTCAAGCTGTCTTATTCTTTGTGGCTTCCTTTTTTGTCATTCGTAGATTTTCTTCAGATGACGTAATTGATGATTTAAGCGTTACTTTTTTTTTTCCACGTAATTATCATTTTATGAAAAGCCTCATTCATGATCATGGATTTCGTCATTGAAATGCTTTTACGAATTGTGAACTAACCCATTTAAATACATTGGACACCCAAACATGCCATAAATTTATCCTTTGAATGGTCTGTGAGAGTTCTCTTTTTGTTTTGTGAAGCACTTAAAAATTCTAAATATGGTCATGTGTTGATCCAAATAGTCTTGAACTTTTATAGAAGAGAGAACTAGATTTTTACAAGTGCTCAAGTGAAAATGAAAAAGATATCAGTATGAGTTCTGATTGGTTCATGGATTCCGTGATGGAAAAGTAAAAAAACAGTAAGGCCTATTCGGTTTATGGACTTATTGAGGGAAAGTGAAGGAAAACACCAAGGAACACACTTTCTTTGTTTGGTTAGTAAATAATATAGTGAGGAAAATAGGAAGTAAAAGAAATTTTAGTGAGAAATAAATTAATTTTTTTCTTGACGATTATATTGTAAAATTTTCTACCTTTTAGTTAAGGATAGAGGAAAACTCAGCGGATCTAGTGTTCGTTTCCTTTTTCTTTCCCTTCTCTAAATCCACAAAATCAAAGAGAGCCTAAGGAAAATTTTCTAAGAGGAAGAATTAAACTTTTGAAATATTAAGAGTCACTTCCATATCTCAGCAAAAAAAAAAGTCACTTCCATATTAAGTCCCCACTGGAAATAATGGACAAGTATGAATGGATTCCAATCTTCTTCATCTTCTCTCTCTCTCTCTCTCTCTCTCTCTCTCTCTCTCTCTCTCTCTCTCTCTCTCTCGCTCTCTCTCGTCTTCTTGCATTTTTCCCAACGGAACTTTGGTCAATAGTCACCGTTAAGATATAGTAAGAATAATGTTATGTTACCCAAATTTCATGTCCCAAATGCTTCCCAAATATATGTGGTATTAAGGGGGGCCAATCTGTGGACAAATCAGCTAAATTTAGTCAAGTTGACAGCAGATAGGTGGGCTGATTGGGGAGTTCTCTTCTTCTTTGTTGAATATATCAGCCCTTACGTACAGCTGAAAACATACCCTATTTTGCTGCATTTTCAGCCCCCAAGTAGAGTTGAAAACAGCCCCTAACCAGCCCATGTCTTTACTGAATATATCAGCCCCTAAGTAGAGTTGAAAGACCCTATTTTGCTGCATTTTCAGCCCCCAAGTAGAGTTGAAAACAGCCCCTAAACAGCCCATGTTTTGTTGAGTTTATTTTATTTTCATCACATAAATAGAACTGAAAGCAGCCCCAAATAATAGACCCTCTTTTGCAATTGTTATGAATATGAATATGACATCCCTTACAACATCCTATAAACTAATGGAGGTTTTGACTTTTGATCAACAGGCTTGGGAACTAATGTCCTATATCTATACTTTTTGGGAATTATATATGCTAGCTATAAGTTTATAACACATAGTTGCAGCATAGTTATTTTGCTTCTATATGGCAGTAGGAGGAAGAAACAAGAAATGTGCTGAGGCTTTTGCTAGGAATGGCGCAAAAGGTTTTCCACTTCTACAAGTCCTTTATGCTTTGTTTGGTTTACAGATTAGTCAGGGAAAATAAAAAGGGAATGAAAAAGAGAAGAATAGAGGGACAGAAAACCAATCCTAGGTTGGTTGCAATGGAGTCGGACTTACAGATTGGTTGCACTGGAGTCTGACTTCCAAACCGATTAAAAAAAACCCATAGTCGGACTTCCAAAGTGCACATTCTTTAAGAGCTGTCTTGATATCTAGCTCACTATTTACCAAATCCTTTTAGTAACTAAATGCTTACATAACAAGTATGTTGACAACTCCTAAAATTATTTCCCCAAATAGCTATATGAGCAACTGCACTTCGTTTATTGTTGTTAGTGGTGTTGAAGAATTGAATGGAAAAGGATGATAGGAACTTAGGAAGAGAGAACAATTGGCCAATTTATACTTTTAGAGAAGAGGGAGGACCACGAGAAGTCAAATATGAAGGCTTTAAAGCCTAATATATTGGCTCAAGGTTGACTTCAAGAGAAAGCAAAAAATAATTGGTTTCAAGCATCTTCTGTCTTTCTTTTTTTTTTTCTTTGTTGCATTTTTCTGTCAATCCAATACGCAGTACTATCAAATTGATCGAGTTTTTATCCAACAAATGCATCTTCTTGAGTCATGCTTCAGGAAACTTTTCAATGCAATGGAATCACCAGCAATAAAAAGGGTCAAAATAGGGTAAAGAGAAATCTTCATTCTGCAGAAGGAACGACTATAAAGATGACAACAAAGAATGTTCTGACATGCCGATCGTTGAGAAGAAGACTACAGTAAATGATCCTGTGGACTTTGAAAAACTAGCACCACTTACTACTTTGCCTAAGGTGTGTTCCCTTATGCTTTATAACAAGAATGATTTATTCTTTTTGTGCCCACTTTCGATTCATGGTGGTTATGGAATATAGAGGAAATATACATTTTCTAACAAGGAAAATTCACTTGGGCTAGAAACTATGCTATATAAAATCTACTAATGTTAAGGAGGGTCACCCAAAGTGCCAATGTGGTGAGCTACGTATTGATCATTAGATCAGGAAATACTTTTCTTTGTTGGGTTAGTAACTCAAAGTTCAAACAATGAGGAAAATATGAAGGAAAAGAATTGTGAAAAAAAATTTAGAAGTTTTGAAGTTAAGGAGCCATTTAAGTGTGGAGGAAAACTCTAGGGACGAAACCCCACTATTGTAACTAGCCAATTAACATGTCGCTAGCCATTGTTGTCAAATTTTGTTTGAGGTAGGCAATAGAAGGTGTTACAAGTTTTGTTATCTTTCTGTGACTATCATTGTTGTGTTTTATTGATTTGTGGCTTTTTCTAGGAAATTTTTATGATTTTAGAAATGGAAATTTCATATCCATTCACTCCATACCTTTTCTTTCCTTGACTTTTTTTTTTCCTTCATATATTTTATTTGCTATGTGCTATTATTTGTAGGATGCCATTTGAAGCCAGTACTTGACTTGGTGAGCTTGGATCTCTACTTTGAACAATTTTAGTGGTCCCATATCTCAGCCACGCTTGTCAAGCTCTCACTCCAAGCAACTCAACTCCCTACACCAAATTCATCTTCAAGTTGTAATATATTTAGTTTTTCAAATGCAAAGACAATTGCAACTGGAGTGATTGTTTCAACGACAACTCCTCGGACTGTAATTTGTAGTAATCTCTCTCTCTCTCTCTCTTTTTTTTTTTTTTTTTTTTTTTAACTTTTGAATTGTGTATTTAACTTAAATTTGAATTTGAACAAATAGTGTTTGGTAACTTGTGTTGATTATAGTTAAATCGTTTTTGGATTACAATTATTGTATACAGTTAAATCATTTTTGGATTGCAATTGTACGGGTAAAATCTTTCAAATAGATTGTCACCAATATTTGCCGCAGTTAAACTGGATGACAAAATCGTAAATTGTCACCAACATTTGTCTTCGACATTGTCACCACTCAGAGCAATTACAAAATTAAAATTATTGTTACCAACATTGTCACTGCTACGTACAGTGACAAAATTAAAATTATTGTCACCAACATAGTCACCACTAAGAGCAGTGACAAAATTAAAATTATCGTCACCGCTTATAGCAGTGACAAAGAGGAGGAAATTAGCCCTTCAAGGGGTCCTCAAATGGGCAGTGACAAACAAAATTGTCACAACTAGGAGCAGTGACAAACATTTTTTGTCACCCCCGAAACTGTCACGGTCTGTAGCAGTGACAAAGACCCTTTGTCACCTCCCAGAGCAGTGACAAATTGGCCATTCTGGTGCAGTGTATATATTCCTTAGCCCAATCTCACCTCTATCCAATCTAACGCGGCTCGGGCTCAAAAACCTTTGGCGGTTTTTGGGTGCAAACACATACAATCGCATATGATACAATTAAGTGACAATATTTGAGAACAAATTTCGGGATTCAAATTTCATAATTCGAACCATATCATTATTCTATTTACATCGTCCTAGAGTTGGACTTAGACGTTGGGATGTCTATGAAAATACGAGATTTTTGAATAACTTCTCGTTTAACTGGTGATTTAGATCGAGACCGATGGAAAAGATCGAAAAAGAAATTATAACTAGCTAGCTCTTTCTTGACTTTCCTAATTATTTCTTTCATTCTTAAAAATAAAAATTTATACGATATATATATTTGCAATATACGACTAGAAGAAGGGAAATTTCTCCCAATATATATTTCAGAACGTTAAATTTGTTCCTTAACTCTTTCATTCCTATTTCTTGGTTTCCTTGTAAATAATTAACAAATAATATTTTTCTCTATGTTTCCTTTTTTTTTCTCTTGCTAAATCCAAGAAACAAACAAAGCCTAAGAGATTGTTCTATAGTTTTTGAGGATATATATAAACAAAAAAAAAACTTATGCATATATCTTTAGGTTTTTTTCGTTCTGCTTTAGCATGTGATTGGTCTATGTATACAATATGTGACATATATGTGACATATATGTGGCATCTATACTTTGACCAATAATATCATTAATGAACATTTGCCAAAAGGACCTAACCTAATGTACTTAAGTTTTGTCCTTTGAGAATATGTTTAATTAGCCTTTCGGATATTTTAGGAATGGGGGATGATCTTTTAGGAGATTGTTAATTATGAAAGAGTTATGTTTGCAGAGTTTTTCTAGGGTTTAGTATTGCTATGGGAATTAAAGACTTTTTAAAAAGTTATGTTTTTTATTTATTTATTTTTTTATAAGTAAAAAGTTATAGTATAATTTATCATTTTTAAAAGTATTCTTTTTTGGGAGACTTAGTGAAAAGGTAAAAAAAAAAAAACTCGACTTTTTTAGGATACATCTAATCCATGTTTTATTTTAGTGAAAACTCTGTGTTATAAAAGTTTTGTAAAATTTTATATAACTTTCTTGAAAAATGAATTAATTATGTTAAATTTCACATAAAAACATAGAACTTTAAAAGATATGGAGTTTTCACAAAAAAGTTTCGCCATGGAGTTTTGACAAAAAAAAAAATAAAATAAAATTTAAGGGGTTGGAGTTTTCACTAAAAATGTCTAAAATGAGAGACTTTTAACTAATTTTCAATTATTTTTTTCAACGTTTTGACAAAAAAAAAAAAAGTGATTCTTTTTAATTTAAAAAATATATATATATCGTAAAAATTTTGTTGCCAAATCCATCACTGAATTTTTTTGTTGCGAAGCAAATATCACTGATTTGTCATGAGACAGATTTGCATCTTTCCTTTCTCAATTTAAGTATATAGCTAGGTTCGGTCATAAATCACAATTTGTATCCATTCTGGTGTTTGTAAAGAAATCGTATCAATTTAAGCAGTTTCCATATATTTAGGGTAATACTTTGGGCACAATCAAAGACACAACTTTTTGGACACAACTTAAGAGATGTGTCTATCTCTTTCTTGTGCATCTTTTGGGTTGTGTCATAAAAGTTGTGTCTTTGGGTGTGTCACAATCTTTACTCTTCCATTTATTCCACTGATTTACACTATCTAATTACACAAAACATCCAACTTAAATTAAAAAAACATACAGTTGCCTTTTGGTTTAGCATATTCTAAATATGTTCACGTTAACCAATTTACACTACCAAACCACGCAACATAGCTAGGGTAAGTTCTATCATTTTCTCAGAGAAAAAAATAAATAAATTCCTATCATTTAAAAGGGGACGTACAAAAAAGAAAACAATTTAATATACATTAGAAAATATAAAAACAATGTGTACGTACATTGGCAATACAATCTAACTCAACCTACTTTCCTCGAACAACCATCGATCACCAACAAATTAAATTACTATGACCTGACTAATTTCCTCTTTTATAAAGAATATTTAAAATAAAAAATAATTGAGGAGTAACATTAATTAATTAATTAATTAATCCACCTCGGGTATACTTTGTAGGGCCGGCCTCCACGAGCGTTGATGATGAAGCTCAAAACCATCACTAGCGTCCATCAACCGAGACAAGAGTTGGTGATCTACTGGAATAATATTATCGTGCACCTCTACCTTTCCTAACAATTCCTCTAGCTGCTTTTTGGTAATTTTGATCTTCACCTCTGTATTATCAGATGACGACAACTTCATATGATCACCCAATAGGCTTTGATTCATTTCTGTTGTGTGTTCGGTTCGTCCCACTGCCACAGACCCCCAATCATCACCTGCCCATACCATTGATGATTTACGCTCAATTCTAAGACAATTGCCCATAAATATTCTATATATATATACTATATATATAATTATTATTGTATCATGTATGGAGAAAAAAAAAAAAAAAAGAGAGACAGAATTTAAGAGAGAGAGTTGGATTTACTTACTTGTATACGCAGGTATTTATAAACATATATATGTATGGAGTGTATAACACTACGTTTATAGAGAGAAAACTAGAGAAGGAAGGTTCAAGGGGACCTACGTAGGAAGAGATCGTACGTGGCACGACCTGGTGGGATTGAGATGAAATTAGTTTGACCAGCTCTTGCCTATTCCGCGTGTCGATCGGTTCATTTGAGAAATTATTGAGTGACACCGCTGCATTGGCGCATCACGTTTCCACGCTAATATATAATAATAATAATAATAAAATTATAATAATATGTTTTTATGTCACCAAAAAAATAGATACTGAAATTCAAGCAATATTGTTTTTTTCTGATTACTTGTTATATGCTCTCTTCAATGTTTTTGGGTAAATTATACTTTAGTTCATTGAACTATACATCTGTTTTTAATTGAGTCTATAAACTTATTTTTATTTCAATTGGGTCCTTAATTGAACTTCAAAAATTCAATCAGAGCCAAATTCTGACACTGATAGCTTAAAATATTAGAAATCGTCACATATATTGCGTGTAATGCTTACATGTCACATGTTAGGTTAAGACTAACACAGGAGATTGTGAATAGTGCAAAAAATCGCATTCAATCATATCCGAAATCGCGTTCAATCAAATTCGAAAAACTCATTCAACTATATCTAAAATCGCATTCAATCATACCCAAAATCGCATTATTTTTTAGCCACTCACAATCTCTCGTGCTTGTCTTAACCTAACATGTGACAGGTAAGCATTACGCGCAACGTACGTGACAATTGCTAATAATTTAAGCTAACAGTGTCAAATTTTGAGTTTGATTGAATGAAATTTTCAATTTTAAAGCTCCAATTAAAAAAAAAATAGTTTATAGATCCGATTGAAAACATGTGTATAGTTTGATGGACTAAAGTATAATTTGACCTTAATTTTTTAAAGATTTTACGCGATTGACATGTCACACCACATCAAGTTAATGACATGTAATGGTTTCAATTGATAATTTCTCCTAGACTCTCGAGGCTGAAGGTGGTGGTCTTCTTTTTTCTTTTCTTTTTTTCTTTTTTTCAAAAAATAAATAAATATATTCTTAAAAAAGGATATGGTCAATCGACTCAATCCAGATAATAAAAGTAATATGCATTTGTGTATGCTTTCGGAGTGTGAAACCGATATACATGGAGAATCTCTAGAATATTAGACAATAATGTTATAAAGGTCATGTGAACATACAATATGCCAAGGAATATATAACATTTTTCAATTCTTCTTTGGCCTTTGCTGTTGCACATTTAAAATCAAGTGTACTACTAATTATCTCAGGGTCAAAGATCAAATCGTTGTTTATATTAATTTTCTTTTACTACTCCCAAATTTCCAATAAAACTCATTCTCTTAGGTTTTAAAAAACAAAAAAAAAAAAAAAAAGTCAACGATTATTGCCACGTTTCATTGCTACTTCCGATGCTTCTTTCTAGACAAGCATTTTATTTTTCTAAGTCACTCAAACTTATGTTCTATGCATGCATGCAATACCGTGATTTCTATTACAGGTGGCGTAATCAAGTTCACAGTTATTAGCTTCATCTAATATATTGAATTAATTAGTTTTTTTAAAATTTAACTACTAAACCTAACTAAGCACTAATCGACCTTTGATCCTAGTTATCAAGATGACTCCTCTCCATTGCAAAGTAATCAAATCTGAACCGCCGAAACAGTCAGAATTAGTGAATCACGACGTACCATTCAATTATGTGTGTGAGAGAGGCTAAAATATTTGTTATCACGAATTTTTTTTTTTTTTGACAAGATATAGTACAAATCATTTGTATTCACTGATTTATGCATCTGTACTCCTTGTTTTAATAAAAAAATTGTTGTCACACAACCACATGCAATATCTAAGGGCCTGTTTGGTTGCACAAATTGCCTAATTTTTTGAATCATTCTATTTTAAATTAATTCATTTGGAATTTGTACATTCGTAAATAGCTTAATTCTAATTTACGCACATGTTTGGTTGGTTAAGAAAAAATTGTTTCATTTTGAATTAACTAATTTGAAGGTGTTTGGTAGCAACAATTGAAATTGAAAAATATCCAACTTAAACATTATTGCTATTTTTTTTAAGAAAAATTTAGTGAAAAATCTCATTCTACCTATGTTTTTTTAATGCAGTGAAAATAGTATATGGAAACTTTAGAAACTGTTATTATTATATTGTGTTGGCCTTTTTTTTCCACCTCAAAACCATGCAACTAGTTTTGCAAAATATGGCTTCAGTACTTCCAATTGTCGCGTACCGCATTGTACAAGGTGTAACTAAGAATAAATTTGTTCTATTCCAAAAATTCCCTTTCTATAAAAAAAAATAATATTAAAAAAAAGAAGAAAGAAAAAAAGAATAAGGAAAAAAAAAAAGAACCAAAATGCAATAGGAACCTTTCATAGTAAGCTTTTTCCTATAAATGTCATAACGTACGAACAAATCTCATTCTTCAATAGCTGCATTAATAA
The DNA here is from genome assembly GCA_033977485.1 of Hydrangea macrophylla. NCBI lineage: Eukaryota > Viridiplantae > Streptophyta > Magnoliopsida > Cornales > Hydrangeaceae > Hydrangea > Hydrangea macrophylla. The sequence goes on along the minus strand of CM066988.1, from coordinate 108,686,580 downwards.
TACTATACAATTCCCTTGACCAATACAAAAAATAAAAAATGATGTCCAAAACATCAAATACAACATCCTAAACCTGTCCTAATAAACCAAACTATTGTGTTTAAGTAGTCCACATCTACAACCATTGAAAAACAACTAAATGGCAATTGCAAAAAGAAAACCATACATTGTCTTCCTTGAGTGCAATCCCTTCGCATCCACGCACACTATATTTGGTAGATCTCTCTCTTTTTGTGCCTATCTCACTTTGCCCATATACTTCTCATTTCTTGCTGCTATTGCTACCAATATTAGCAATGAAATAAAAAAAAATATTACAAGGAAATATGCAATTACAATTCCAACAATATCATCACATTAGGTCATTTAGCTTGTAAGATATAAAAAGTTACCATTCTTTCAACATTCTAACAACTATATGGTACTAAATACTAGGAATAACCTTTCTAATAATGAACTAATTTTTCTACTTTTTAAAAATAGACAACCTAAATAAGAATGTGTATCTTATATAATGTGAGCATAAGGCATATTTTAAATGAAAAAATAATAACATAGAAAATCCAAACCTTGGAGTACTTGCATAAACTAAGGAATGATTGTTGGGGGCAGCGGAAGTGTGAATGAAAAATAAGAATGCTTGAAGGATTTAGTGCAAATTTGATTTGTTGCATAAAAGAAATGAAAGAACAACAAAGCAGCCAATGTTTAAAATTCTGCAGAAAACAGTGTGCATAGCACTGCTGAAACTGTTTTCTGATATTTTTTTATTACTACTCCATTTGCAAAATACACATAGCAATTTATAGAACCTGATGATATTTCTAGAAAACATCTGCAGCAACTACTTCCTTAATTCCCTAAGTCATTGGGAGATGAAAAGACACCTTGGAATACAAAACCAAGACTGATTTTTCTAGACACTAGGATTCCAGATTATTCTACCAAAACAATATTTTGAAAATTCCAAATTATCTTTCAACACCCCCTCTTAATTTGTAATTTTCAATTGCTTCTTGAACCTCTCAAACTTCTCTATAGACACAGCCTTTGTCAGAATGTCTGCTGGTTGTTCATTGGTGTTGATGAACTCCAATCTAATTTCTCCTTTGCTAGCCAAATCTCTAATGAAATGATGCCGAAGCTCAATATGCTTTGTTCGGGCATGAAACACGGGATTTTTGGTCATAGCAATTGCGGACATATTGTCGCAATGTATGGTAGTGGGCTGCTTCTGCACTTCTTGCAAATCTGTAAGCATTCTCCTTAGCCAAATTGCTTCACACGCTGCATCTGTGGCAGCAATGTACTCAGCTTCTGCTGAGGATAACGCCACTGTTTTTTGCTTCTTTGAACTCCAAGAAATCAACTTTGTTCCAAGAAAAAACAAGTAGCCTGATGTGCTCTTTCTATCATCCAACGAACCAGCCCAATCGCTATCAGTAAAACCTTCTAGCTTATTTTCCTCTTCCTTCACATATAAGAGGCCATGATCCTTAGACCCTTGAAGATACCTTAGCACCCTTTTAGCTGCTGCATAATGAAGCTTGCTTGGCTCACTCATAAATCTGGATATTAGACTTACAGAATGTACAATGTCCGGTCTTGTATTTGAAAGATATATCAAAGAACCAACAAGACTTCTAAATGATTTTGCATCCACCTTTGCTGCACCATCAGTTTGCTGCAACTTTTCATTCAATGCCATAGGCGTTGACACCGGTTTGCACTTGTTCATCTGGAACCTTTTCAGCAAATCTTCAATATACTTTTCTTGAGAGATAAAAATCTTACCTTTAGATTGCTTCACTTGGATTCCAAGAAAATACTTCATTAGACCCAAGTCAGTCATTTCAAATTCTTCCATCATTTTCCTTTTAAAAACTTCTACCATTTTCATATTTGTGCCCATATAAATCAAATCATCAACATAGAGGCAAACTATGAGAAATTCATTCATACCTTCGTTTTTCACATAAAGTGATGGTTCACTTGGGCTTCTTTTGAATCCATTTTGACAGAAGTATCCATCAATCTTGCTATTCCATGCTCTAGGTGCTTGCTTTAAGCCATAGAGTGCCTTTTGAAGTCGATATACTTGGTCTTCCTTTCCTTTCACTTCATAACCTTGTGGCTGCTCCACGTATACTTCTTCTTCAAGCTCTCCATTGAGAAAGGCTGATTTGACATCCATTTGGTAGACATTCAGCTCCAATTGTGCTGCTAGTGCAAGAACAGTTCGTATTGTCTCCATTCGAGCAACAGGGGCAAAAGTTTCGTTGAAGTCAATTCCGGACTGTTGAGAATATCCCTTCGCAACCAGCCGAGCTTTATGCTTTTGGATGGAGCCATCTTCTTTGAATTTTGTCTTGTAAATCCATTTTAATCCAATCACTTCTTTACCTTTTGGCAAGTCCACAAGCTTCCATGTTTTGTTCTTTTCTATGGTGGCAATTTCTTCATCCATTGCCTTTTTCCACACCTTTTCATTGGATGCTTCTTCAAAATTTTGTGGTTCACAAGAAAAGAAAGCAACATCACTTGCTTCATAAATTTCTGTTATAGAGCGCAATTTCCTTGGCGGTGAATCTGAAGTTCCTTCACTTGAAGGACTCGAGGATGATGATCTTGCTGGACTTTGATGAGGATTTGCATTTGGAGTGTGATGAGGTTCTTCCTGAATTGATGTCGGATCCAAAAGCTCATATCTCATCTGTTCTTGGGAGGAGTTTTCTTCTCAGCTCCAAGTTGCCATTTCATCAAATACCACATCTCTTGAAGCTTCCAACTTGCTAGTCTTTGGATTGAACAAGCGATATCCTTTGGATTCATCACAATAGCCAAGGAATATATATTTTTCACCCTTCTTATCAAATTTGTCCCTGTTTTGAGAAGGAATTAAAGCATATACAATGCATCCAAATACTTTGAAATGATCTACGACCGGCTTCCTTTTGTTCCAAGCATCAAATGGAGTTTTGTTTCGCACAGCTTTTGTGGGAGATCGATTGAGAATATAGATTGCTGTGTTAACAGCTTCAGCCCAAAACCTGTTAGGAAGATTTTTTCCCTTTAACATACTCCGAGCCATCTCAACAATGGTTCGGTTCTTCCTCTCGGCTACGCCATTTTGTTGTGGGCTTCTTCTGATAGTGAGCTGCCTTCGAATTCCATTTTCTTTACAATACTCCATGAATGGAGTATAGATGTACTCTCCTCCTCGATCCGTCCGTAGAGTCTTTATTTGGAGGCCACTATGTTTTTCTGCATAGGCTTTGAACTGGAGAAAAGCTGAAAATGCTTCGGATTTTTGATTAAGAAAGAAAACCCACATCATCCTTGTATAATCATCAACAAATAGAATGAAGTATCTCTTATTGTTAAGAGACGGAGTCCTCATAGGACCACATATATCAGAATGCACTAGCTCTAATGGAGCAGTAGCTCTCCAAGAGGTTTTAGGGAATGGAAGTCTATGAATCTTCCCGTAAATGCAACCTTCACAAACTTGATTTTTTCTTTCAATTGCAGGGAGTCCGACCACCATGCTCTTTTGCTTGAGCAATTGCAGCCCTTTGTTGTTTAAGTGACCATATCTTAAATGCCACAGGAAAGTTTTATCAAGACTTTCACTTTTCAATGCAACATTCTCATCAAGCGGCATAAAAAGAGGAAATACTTTATTTTGGCTCATCTCAACTATAGCCACTGTGAGATTATTTTTCTTATCAAAAATTCTGCATTTTCCATCTTCAAAAATTACCGAATAACCTTTTTGAATGAGCTGTCCAACACTTAAGAGGTTCTGAGTCAAATTTGGAACATACAAAACATCACTAATCAGTTTTTTGTTACCTCCCTTTGTGTGGACAGAAATTACTCCCTTGCCTTCAGCTCCTTGTAGCTTTCCATCTCCAAGCTTTACTTGAGAAGTGAAACTTTGATCAAGCTCCACAAAGATATCTCGATTCCCCGTCATGTGTAGGGGTGGGCATTCGGTCGGTTCGGTTCGGTTTGACACTATTCGGTTCGGTTTGGGTTCGGTTCGGTTTGGAAGATTGTCAACTGTTAACTGACTGAAATTTAATTCGGTTGGTTCGGTTCGGTTAACTGAATTACAAATTCGGTTCGGTTTGGTTATTCGGTTAACCGAAATGTAAAAAACTCAATTTTTATTTTAATTTTTTTTTCATTTTTCACAACTTTTTTATGTTTTTTTTCATTTTTCTTTCATATTACAAAGAACGCATACTTTTTTTGTTTTTAATTGTAAAAATACTTATATTTTATTATCTATAGTTATGTATAAGTATATTAATAATATAGAAAATGAAAATAAAAAATAAAATTTCGGTTTTCGGTTCGGTTCGGTTTTGCCTATAGGCAACTGATAACTGAACTGAAATTTTTAATTCGGTTCGGTTTTTAACCGAACTGAAATTTTTAACTGAAATAACCGAACTGAAATTGAAAATTCGGTTCGGTTTGTTCGGTTAACCGAACTGTTTGCCCACCCCTAGTCATGTGGTTACTACAACCACTATCCAAATACCAAACATGTTGTGATTCATGGTGAACACTCATGCAAGAGAATAAATGCTCCTCCTTATCTTCAACAAAATTTGCTTCATCACTCTCCTTTTTCTCTTGAAACCAACAATCTCTTTGAGAATGATTAGGATTTTTGCATCTTAACATTAGTGGAATTGTAAACTTGTTTTAATGTTCTTTATTTGTTTTCAGATTGAATATGAAAAACAGTACTTTAGGGCAAACTAGGTGATAAAGAAGAGTTTGAAAGTCCAGATTTTGAAATGACATTGGATGTTGTTCGTGATACACCACAACAGAGGGTCGGAACGTGAGTAAACTAGGACTCTCTTTCAACAATTTTTTTTACACATACTAACATTTTAGGTTGTTTTAAACTACAGGGTCGATTGTGGTGTGATCGTTATGGCAGTGATGGAGAAGATCGTCCATGGAGAAGTAATCATGAAGAAGTGTGTAAGAAAGAGGTTGAGAGCACATATAATCCACCGCTTGCTTAATACTGTGGGCAGATCTTGGAGCATGGATGGATTTGGTAAAAATCAAAACCGTTTGTTGTCACAGTCGTCTTTTACATTGATGACACCTTAGGTAGGATCTGTTTGGTTTTTGGGTTCTCATATGATTAGAATTGTTTTGGTAACCATCATTTTTTAGGAAGTGTAATTCATATGGTACAATGTGATAGTTTTTGGTAAAATGTGCACAGTTATTGTGATCGAACTTGTGGTTGATTTTGTTGTATTAGTATTGTGATATAAAGAATTGGATGTTTGTTATATGAAATGTTTATAGTATTTCAGATATAGCTTAATACTGTGACAGGTCTGCTGTTATGAGAAAATGTTCTTAAGATATAGCTTCACTTTTTGCCCGACAATGATGATTGCATAAGGTTTTCTATTTGATTTGATTTTTATAATATTGACTGGTGTTTGTGTTATTATAACATCCCATCTATGTTGACTGATGTGCAGTAGTGTTCAGTATTGAGAAAAATGAGAAGTTGACTGAATTGTGTGGAAGTTATGTCAAATATCTCTTAGGATGTATGTTGCATGATAGCCAAACCAAGTACTTCACATACAAATACTGATGTGTTGTTCGGTGAATTGCACATAAAGATAAGGCTTAAGCATCAGTAATAGCCCTACATCTCATTATGTGTCCAATATAATAAGAGAAATTTAACTTAGGCTATTGAATGTGAAGTATTATAGGTTCATTTTTAATTCAAAACAACCTCACTAATCATATTACTGAACTATGTGGAAGTTATGTCAAATTTCTCTTAGGATGTATGCTACATAATAGCCAAACCAAGTATTTCACATACAAATACTGATGTGTTTGTTTGGTGAGTTGCACATAAGGATGAGGCTTAAGAATCAGTAATTGCTCTACATCTCATTCTGTATCCAATATCATAAGAAAAATTTAACTTAGGATACTAAATGTGAAAAATTATAGGTTCATTTTTATTTCAAAGCAATCTCACTAATCATATAATATAGGCAAGAGTGTTAAGTGATAAATCGCACATATTGAATGAAAATTCAGTAAATGCACGATCAATTAAACAGTAAAAGTAAGAGAAATGAACACATTTTATTTCATTGAAGTCTAAACAATGAGTGACAATTGCATGATCAACCAAGGTTTAAATTGTGATATTATTTCAAACTTTCATTTATAGAATTGAAACTTTATAGTGGCTCTTTGCAAGTTTTCTTGTTATGATATCTAACAACCCCACACCTACCACACTTATTCTTTCTCACAACACCTCATTCAAATCTCAATGGGATCCTACTTTTCTTTGTTCTTTTGGGTTGTCTTTTGGTTTGTGGTGGTAGGACTAGTGCATCATCAGTACTTGGTGGTGGTGGTGGTTTTTCAATTATGACTACGGGGGTAGATAGGATGTTCATAGCTCTTTCGGTAACTCCACACGTGAAAGTAACTCTCCACGTGGTCTCTTACATCCTTGCCACTGTTAATTAGGATGGCAACAACGTGTGAAAATGGGAAACCTTTCAATTGCCATTGGTAACATGAGCACGTGCGTAATTCGAGGTTAACGAGAACCGATGGATAGGAGTGAACTTCACAAACTGTTTGAGAGGATTGGCTGACTAGCCATGATCTGCAATCTTTCACAGCCTTTTGCCATAAGTCTTGAAACTCAGGACATAAAGTGTCAGTCCATTTTGCGCTTCTATTTCTTCTTTGTGACATTTGCTGCATTAGTTGTAATCTGATCTTGTCTACCATATCCGTGATTGGAAGGTGTCGAGCCTCCATAATTTGAGCATTGAATGACTTAGCTGCATTGAAGTACATTTTCCCGTATCGCTGCCCCCTTGAAGTGAGCATTGGTCCACTTTTCAATCAGCAAATCAAAGAGAAACCTTTGTACTCTTTCGCCACCCTCAGCTCTTAGTTTGGAGATGTGATGCAGAAATGTAGTCTCCGTTGGAGCGTAAGCAACCTTTGAGAGTTGTTGCACCATCTTATCTCAGAATTCTTTCTTTATTCCTCCGAGCTTCTCTTTCAAGTTCATTGTCAAATGTCGTAAACAAAAAGCATGTTTACATTCCGGAAAAACCCTGCCAATAGCATGTACCAAACTAGGGTGTCGATCTGATATAAATATGAATATACGATCAAAGACGAGAATTTTGCGTAATTGGTTGCAAAATCACATCCAATTGTTCTCATTTTTTAAAGTAACAACTGCATATGCAAGGGGGAACAACTCTGCAACAAATAAGACATACAACATGTCTTTAAAGATTTGTAAATTTAAGAACGTGTGTCAAAATGAATGAATTTAACATAGGAATTAGGATGCAGAATCAGAAAACTGCCTATTTTGAAAAGCTAAGTCAAATTGATTTGACTTATTTATTTTCAATAGAGTAACATTTGAAATAGAAAACCTGACAAACATAACATAAGCATTCTGTGGTTATTTAAAGAGGATCACTTACGTTGATTGGCATCTTTTCCGGTTGCACATAGCAAGTTCCCCTTGTACCTTGCTTTCAAGAATGTGCCGTCAAGAAATAGCATTGGACGAAAAAATTTAAAACCTTCTATGCATCCGTGTAATGCAACAAACATCCTCTTGAAGTGCTTACTGTCATGATCATAATCAAGTTGCAGATGACTCCCAGGATTTGTCTTGTTCGCATCATCAACATACTATCGCAATTGATCGAATGATAATGTTTGATCGCCATAGATCTCTTGCTTTGCTTTTTCAACACTATACCATGCAGCGTTATACGAAATTTCTAACCCATACTTTTTCTTCATATGCTTCTTCACATTAAATTGGTCGTGTTAGAGGATCATCACATACATCATCGAGGATAAGACTCCCAACCAAGTTGGAAGTCACTCTTGGATTCTTGTCTGTACAAAGGACAGCACCACAAGTATGATTGTTTTCCAATGTTTTTTATGTAGAAGTATCCATTGGCACTCTGTAACGTAGCATGAACTCTCCACAAGCAGCCTTTGATTCCCTCAAAGAACAAACTGTTGTCACTCTTTTTTTGTCATTCTTTAGGTAGTTGAATGTGAACCCAACTTCAATAGAATACTTTGTAAGCACATTCCGAAATTTTGTCACCCCCTTCAAATACATCACCAACGTTACATATCCCTTTAGACCAACTATTACCCAACAACACCGTCTCACTATGATGACAATACTTTGCTAGTAGATCAGTCTCAGTCCTTTTATCATTACGACTCTCCACCTCGTCAATATGGTATGCATCAACTACTATACTATTCGAAAAGATTGCACTATCTTCAAAGACGCATACTTCTATGTGATCAAGTTTTAAACAATATGCTATGGAAAGCAAGTTTACAAAGTCATCATTACTGTCAAGCATGCATTTAGAGTTTCCGGGAATAGAGTAAGAAAATTGAATACGAGTATCTAGCAAATTTCTTCACCTCGAATAGACAAAGTCAAGTAAATCCATATAGTTAGATTCATTAGAAACTTTCAACACTGTTGTAAACTCTCCGTACTTAAAGAGAAGCAAGACAGTAATATTCCTTGCAGGCTACAAAAAAAAAAAAAAAAAAAAAAAAAAACCAGCAACATTAGCAGACAAATGGTATGTTAAGTAAAATTTCTCTTATTATACCATATATCATAAGTCAAATTTCTCTTAACATGTATGACATCCAATATATAGAACATCAAACACTGTGAATGATATTTTCAGTCAACATACGAGCAATAGAAGTTGTGTTTAGATTGCAATACATGAATTTCACTTAGCATACATTAATGTTAAGTGAAATTTCGCTTAACATATATAATTTTGGATTTCAAAACCACCACACATTCAATGACATTTTCTCTGAACATATAACCAATGTAAGTAGAAGCTAAGTGTAACTTCAGTTAAGATTGCACCAACCAGGAACGTATTCCATTTAATTGAGAAGGGAAGCTAAAGTATTGAGGAGTCTAGTCTGTATCATAAAGTGTCTCTCTAACATGTATATATAATAAGTATTGATTGACCAGACAAAATCCCCCCCCCCCCCCCACCCCACCCCACCCCACCCCAAAAGCACTATGCAAAAAAATTGGAAATGAAAATTTTCAAAGATTCGACCAAAAGAAAATATAAATGCTACCCAGTCAGTGCAAGTCAAGAAATGCTAATCTATATCATGAATTGGTGAAGAAGAAGAAAAAAAAAAATATGGTACCCAGTCAGTGCATATCAAGAAATGCTAATCCATAATTATTCTATATCAAGAATTGATTCTGTAATCTTTTTCCAGCTCCAACATTGACCAAAATTCAAGATCAGTGGTAGAGCGTACAGTCCAAATATGCCTCATTTCCTTTGCTTAAGAGTACTTTAAGGCCATTGTAGGGGCGGATGCAAGTTGTGGGGTAAAAGGGGGCAACTTCAATTTTTCAAAATTTCTATTTTACATTATAAATTTTACACATTATTTATTTTTGTCTCTTAATTGCCCCCTTTAACTTTTCAAAATCACTCTTTTACCTTATATATTTCATACCTCCACCCCCCCCCCCCCTCTCGCAACTTTTTAAAATAATTCTTTTATCTTGCATATTTCATATTTTATTCATTTTTACCCCTTAATTGCCCCCTCAACTTTTCATAAAAAAAAAAAATCAAAAAATCAAAAAATGGGGCCGGAGGCGCTATCCCCGAACCCCAATATAAGTTTCTGCCCCCTGAACAAAACTCTTGAGTCTTGAGTCCGCCCCTGATTGTATAAGAATAAGGTAACAATTAAACACCACTTTTTAGTTATAAACTGTGTTAGGACACTGTTAAATATGGCAATTTTCTAGTCTCCCTTTGCTTGCTATCTCTTTCATTCATCTTGATATATACAACATAACAACAATATCACAACATATATCTTACACTTCAAAAAAACAACATCAAAGCTGGACTTGGTATTGTGATTAATGTTGCTCCTGGTAAAAATGGCCAGGGTGTTTTATATATCTGCTTATCTTTAGGACGCTTTGATTTGGAGTTCAAGGTGTAACATGAGACTAATCCATAGGAGTTGCCAAATGGTGGATACACTTCATATGATAAGGGCAATATTATTGGCACTCCATTGATTACTAAAATGCATTCTATGCACTGCATTGAGTGCATTGTACGACAGGTTGTCAGAGTAGTACCATAGAGTGCATTAGTTGATTTTTGGAGTGCTAATAGTAATTCATTGATTAACAAAGGATTAAATATACTTTAGCCATGTTGGTTAGACATGTTTTCTTTTTACCTCCCTATAGTGTAAAAGTTGGCACTTAACACCTTGTGGTTGTGTGCTAATTAGTGGAAAATGGAAATCCCAACGGTGTTAACTTTTGATTTGAATGACAAAAATAACATTCATTTCAATCACAACCACAACCACAAAGAAGTTAATCAAATGTCAACTTTTGAACTATCAGGGCTAAAGTGAAAATGAATCAAACAACAACGAGGAAAATCGTAATAAATCCATTCGTTGCTACAGAAATTTAACAGTTTCATTTCACTCGCAACCAAACTTTTCAACGAAAGGGGTAGAATATATTTAATCCTTTCGAATTTTTATGCAGGTAATGCTATGTGCACATAAAGATCTGAGCCATTAATTTCGATGGGTTCCATGCACTAAAGATCTGAGCCATTAATTTCGGTGGGTTTCATGCACATGAAGTGTGCACATAAAGATCTGGATCATTAATTTCGGTGGATTAATGGTTCAAATCTTTATGTGCACACTTTATGTGTATGAATCATTACTCTTTTTATGCTTTGCACAACAAGAAAAGAGCGGGGAAAAAAAAAAAGAAAAGAAAAAACAATGGTATGGGCTGAAACTGAGGCCATTAAGAATTTCTTTTTCTGTATATGGCCCAATACTATGGGTACCGAAAAGATAAAACTGTGGCTGCTGGGATTCGAGCCCAGGTCTCCACGGCCACAACGTGGAATTCTTACCACTAAACTACAGCCACATCTTTGTCTTCTTTTGCAATCTAAAGAATAGACAGAATAATATCAAGGTTAGCCATAATGATACTGTGTCGTTTTTAAATTTTTGATCATGGCATCAAGTGTGGGCCCCGTAAATATCCGAATTCTTGTTGTGCACTGATGGCTGTATTGACTAAACCACTGGCTCACGACACTCGTGAGCCCAACTAAAAAAGATAACGTCCCTTTCTTGTATAAGGCATTGTCAATTAGTTATCAACTTATCTCCTACCTCCCCCTTAAATTTCCTCTTTTCACTTCCAATCCATACTCTCTCTCTCTCTCTCTCTCTCTCTCTCTCTCGGGAGTATTGTCACAAAGCACGGTGCCCCTATTAGCTAGGACGACCATATATGCATGGTCCATCACTAGGATTTTGTACAAGCCGATCCATTCAACAAGTCCTTGCAAATATAAAGAGTTTAGATCGTTCAGTAAACAAGTCAAACTCAATTAAGTTTGAATTTCAAAGTCATTATACTAAATGAGTCAAATTCGTGCAAATATGAGCTCGGCTCGATAAAACTCGATTGTGAAGATGTTTAAATAAGTCTTTCAAAAAGGCTAGAGAATAGACTTTGTTAAGACCTTGTATATATATACTACATGTTGGGGCTTTTCACAGGATAAATGAGTCTGAATTGTTATAAGTTAAGAATAATTAAGGTTAGATAAAATGTTTTTGAACCGACAAGCTCAAATATACTCGAGCAACTCAAGTCAAGATTACACCTCATCTAATTATAAATAAGTTAAGATCAAACATACATGGACTCGGCTTATACGTCTACGCGATTATCTGTGAGAGTATGACCATGCGATAACTTCTCTTCTTCCTCTGTCAATTTGTTCCCACTGGTTTGTACCCTCTGCACCTCCATCAATCACTCACCTTCCGTTAAAAGCAAGAATTGGTTATTCCTATGGGCTGGGTGTGTACCCCACTCTCATTTTGTCCACATACCTTTATTCGCTGTTCACAATCACACCTTCTCTTGAATTCAGCAGTACTGTCTCTCTGTACATAGTACCACCCAGATTGTAATTAAAACTTTGGGACTCAAAAACTCGTCATCAATGACCTTTGATTGATTTAAGTAGGGTGTGAAAAATTCTTGCACTGCTCTTTTTGATCCAATTTCTAATCAAACTCACTGAGAACTGCAAGAAATCGTGTAAATAAGGTGCAAAAAAGGACAAATCTGCAATTAAGTAAAGAAAAAGTTAAAAGAGTTGTAAAGTAATTTTAGTTTTCCTTGGTTGATGATAGGTTGTGTGTTATTTCAAATTCTCTAGTATTTTCTATCTAAACTGTCCATTTCTGTCTACTTCAAAGTTCAACCATATGGGGGTCCATTACTCTTATGGATCGGAGTGCAATTATATCTTGTTTCTTTGATTTTGTGTTCAGTGTTGAACAAATTTCACCACTAATGTATATTATTAACCCAGTTAGAATATGGCTTACTAAGGACGAATTATACAACTAGATATTCTAAATTCGATCATTTTAAAACAAGTGCTTTCTTACTCTGTTTTGTTGGCTTGCGTGTTATTGCCAGTACATGGGAGTACTTGACCTTCAAGGTTGGTTTTTTTTTTTTTTTTTTGGATGTCCTAGACGGATTCCCACATCAAAAAAAAAAAAAAAACCCTATTTTTACTGCAATCAATATGTAATGACTACGGTAACTTTGAAATTACTTTTCTCAAGAGGCTCTTATTTTCGAACCTTTTAGCTAACAATACTACTAGATATACACACTTTTCTACACACTTTTGGACGCACTATGCTTTAAATACATGTACCTTGTGCTGTTTGAAGTTTTCACATTTTTCTGTACACCACTTACATAATACAAGGTACATACATTTAAAGATGTATGTCAAAAAGTGTGTAAAAATGTGTGTATGCCTAGCATTACTCTTTAGCCAATTCTCAGCATCCTATATTTTAGTGAGTTACATAGTTTCTCACTCAAGCATTGAGGATGTGAATTAAACCAATTTCTATGAGGACAGGACTTCAATACATTTCACTATGTCCTAATTACATTGTGAGGGGAACATCATAAAACAATACAATGGTGAAATGTATTAAAGTTGGGTCCTCTCTTTTTTTTCGGTTTATTGGTTGTGAAAAATGAGAGATGAAAACACGAATTCATGCCAACCTCAATAAACGGGACACCTAAACATTGGTGTATCTAGCAATACTCTTTTGGGACAAATGTTTAGTTGGGGTAAAAAAAAAAAAAAAAATTTGATAGTTGGGTTAAATTGAGTTGGTCATGAAAATGAGAAATTTACTAACTTGCCATATAAATATCCCGCATCATTATGGAGTATCACTAGTCATTTTAAATTATTAAAAAAAATGTTAATTAAAATAAACATGGGTAGTATTGTAATTAAAAGCCTACATATTTTATTTTTATTTTTTTTATAAGAGGAGGGAATGAGATTCGAACTCTGAACTTCTGCACTAAAGGGGATTTACATATGTCAAATTATTTGCCCCTTTAACTATATCAACCTATGCAAAAGCCTACATATTTTATCCGTAAACAAAGTGGTGTGGAACTCAATAACTAGTTTAAGTGCATGCATACAAGAACTCAAAACTTCTGTGGACAAACAATTGCCAATTACACTCATTGTACTGAATTACCATGGTACCACTGATAAGGACTAGACACCATTTTTATCAAATTTTCAACTTGGGACAGTAGAAGTTAAGAGGACCAAGAAGCCTCGAATCAGAATGGTGCTTGGGCTCAATCGCTGCTGAGTGGACTCGTTCAGTCTGAGTCCACTAAGCCAGAGTCATTGCCCAAGAAAAAAATTGCAATAATTCATCATCTATCAAATAACCCAATACTACTAGGTTTGCTTAACCATTAAACCCGGTTTGACCCCACACTGCGTCTCGAACCCGGCTCATGTCCCGACCCTTCAGAGTCCGGCCAACGCCCTCGAAAACTGAGTTGGCGGCGGATTTCCGACTCCGCGCGTACTCACGCGCCAAGTACTCGTGCGGCGGAATCATCTCCGAGTCAGGACAGTCCGCACCGTCATCCGAGTCATGCAACGACTCAACTGAGTCAACTCGGTAAATCGTTGACCAATCAGGGACGTTCACTGGTGCAGACATCGCCATGTGGCGTCCACGTGGAGATATCGCCACGCTGTCCGACCCGGGAAACTGGTGCACAATCCTAGGCGACGACGTTTTGTCCGAGTCATCGAAAGCCAACGACAGCCCACTCACTTGGCGATCGTCGCGGTGGACATGCCGGCGGCCGCTGATGATCATGTTTCCGTTGCTCTTCGTGGTGCAGGCGCCGTCGATTGACTGATCATCGCCGCCGTTGACCATGTCCTCAACCATTGACCGCAAGTCTTCTTCACCGATTTCCGATACGTTACCGACCGCACTTTGATCGTGACTGTAGCCATAACTCCCCAAAAAGCGTTCGCTGCGACTCGTTGTTAATTTCCGACCCTTAGCCATATAAAATCAACTCAATCACAGGTGCCGGTTTTTGTTTTTATTTTCCGGCGACCAACATCACAAAAAGGAGAAATATTTATACATATATATATATATATATGTGTGTGTGTGTATATACATACGCAACCCCACAACTATAATTCCATTAGGAGAAGCTCAAAAATCATAGACTGGCCTTCGAAGCCATAGCGTGTATATATAACAGTTCGTAATCAGTGAGCAAGCACAACAACTGGCCCCACTAAATTCCATTTCATTTTAATTTGGGCTTCATTTTGTCTGCATTTATATATTTAATGCCCCAAGAAGGACAAACAAACATATTGCGAGAATAGAAGACGGACGCGAAACTGTAAAATGAAGGGGGAAAAAAAAAAAACCAACCTGCAGTAAGCCCACGTACGAACATTTGAAACGCGTGTAGCACACCTGCAAATTAGTAGATCGAAGAAATGTGAAAAAAAAAAACACAATAATGATAGTGGTACATTCTTACACACTCAAAAAACATCTATATTATAGGTGGACTAATAGGAAGAGTTAGAGTGCTTTTTGGGTGTGTAAGAGTGTGCCCCAAATATTACTAAAAATAAATAAATTGGCATCATTGGGTGCTTGGACTTGTATCTTATTTGGAAGAGTAACTATTTGGGCACATAAGAGTTATACAAAAAGAGTATACATAAACTTTTTATGTTTATCTCTCTTCTGGTGGAGTCCACTGATACTGTGAGGTCTATTGACACAGTGGGTTCCACAGAGGAAAGGGATTCCACAGAGAAAAGGGATAAATACATTGTGATTTATCTTTGGGAACTCAACTTATTAAGGGGACAAAAAGAATCTACACCTAATTTTCACAATTGCCCCTAATCATTACAATAACTTTTTTAGTTTTGTCTTGGTGTAGATTTCAAGGAGGGATAGTTTTGGAAAGTAAGTAAAAATTGTACATCAATTTAAGGAAAGTGGACACTATTTTGGGACATCCCAAAATAGAATAATGGACTCTCAAAATGGGACGGAGGGAGTATTAGTTTTTATAATATTATATTATTATACATTTTTGCTCACCAAAAAATTGCTCGCTCATTGCTAATCAAACTCTTCTATTGGTTAATGCAATAGGATCCAAGATTAAATAAGTATTAATTAACGGTAAAAAAATCATGGTTCCCACTGTATTAGCCAATGGAAAAGTTGGGTGAGCAATTTTGGGGTGAGCAAATCTGCACTCTATTAAGAAACTAACATAAAAGACCAGAGCGAATATACGTTATAAAAAGTACTTTTGAGGAAAATTTTAATTATGAGAAAATTTTGGACGAGGGCCTTAACTGATTCTTTGTTTTAGCATGGTTTTTTTTTTTTTTTTTTTCCGTTTCCCAAAGCAGGGTTTAGCAAGGAAACTATTTCCTTGCAGAAGGTATTTTTCTCAATTTTTTTTTATATTTTACACATAACTTTAGGCAAGGACAAAATGTTTCCTTGCTAAAACCCACTTTAGCAAGGAACAATAGTTTTCTGGCTAAAAGTAAATTTTAGCAAGGAAACTGTTTCCTTGCAAAAACATACTTTTAGCAAGGAAATTAATTTTTCTTGCCAAAGCAATCCTTTTAGCAAGGAATTTGATATTTCGTTGCAAAAGACTTTACTTTTAGCAAGGAAATATGATTTTCGTTGCTAAATGTGTATGTCTTTCAGCCCTTTAGCAACAAATTACAATTTCCTTGCTAATACTATATGTTAGATCTTTAATCTATAAAATTGTAGAACCCTAGAGTAGTAAAACCACAGCCCTAGGATCATATCATGTTAGATTATCAAGAATATAATATAGTAGCATACATACCTGTATCCATGGAAGCAATTAGCAAACCTTAGAAGAACGATGATGATCAGTTATGTCTTCCTCAGTCAAATCTCCTTAGATCTGTAATGGGTTCCTTCTCTTGATGGGATGGAGGAGGAAGTAGTATATATGATTTGACATATTGGGGACCATAACCTATATGTCTTTATATACTGATATGTCAGGGTTCCCATTATTCCTAATATGATCAGTATTTGGTATCCACTCATTAAACCCATACCCAGTAGGAGTCCATTGGCTTCCTACAATTAGACCACATAATATAAGCTCATTTAATTAATAGCCCTATAATATAATTGATATTAATATGTTGCCCACTCTTATAGGAAATATAATTTCCTAACAATCTCCCACTTGGGCTACATATGATTCCTGAAACAATTATATTACATATTCCTTAGACGCGCATCTGTGCTATTTATCTTTGGACTTCACTTTAGTTTCAATCTGGTCCATTTCCTATATTAGTATGGGATCAAGGCGGCCTTCGTCACACATAAACGTAACTAGACCTTCAATGGTCACCATACCAACACATTCAATGACATAGATCAAGTATGGATGAGTAGCATGGAAATTACATACAATGTGATCTCAAATATGTCTATTTTCAACTGGTCCTACTTTAGTCTTTAGTGAGATCAATCCGAAATATTGCAAAACCGCATAATTAGATTCAGAGATAAATCATAAACCATCAACTTTATTCTGCAGAAAATAAAATCATAAATGTCAAAAATAGAACATCCAAAGTTAACTCCCACTAAACCAAAGTATCGTTAGACAACCTAACACCCATATGAGCAGTGAGCTCGTGAAAGATCTTGGGAGGTAATCCCTTGGTCAGCGGATCCGCAATCATGGAGTTTGTCCCTATATGTTCTGTCAAAATTTGACCACTCTGAATTCTATCCTTAACAACCAGAAACTTTTATTGTCACAGTATATCTTTAGGCCTTTCAATGCCATCTACCACACGCAATCTAGTGACAAAGTTTCGCAATCATATCCCATGATTGGATGCCTCATAACAGGCTATGAACTCCGCAGCCATGGTTGAAGAAGCTATGAGTGTCTGTTTAGCACTCTTCCAAGATATAGCTCCTCTAGCCAGCATATAAACATAGCCTAACGTGGATTGCTTACTATCTTGGCATCCAACAAAATCGGAATCAGAATACCCGACGATCTCCAAAAGATCTGATCTCCGATACGTGAACATGTAGTCCTTTATTCTCTGTAAATACCGCATAACCCGTTTGGCTGCTTTCCAATGATCCATTCGTGGGTTACTCAAATATCTGCCCAATACTCCGACTGAACTTGTGATATACACAGTCACCAACCACATTCGCCTCAAAACCATACGAGATGATTACTTGATGAAACTTGTGATACCATTGATGGGAAGCCTGCTTGAGACCATTAATAGAACTTTGTTTGACTTGGTGAAAGTTGATTGGATCATCTTCCACTATCCCTATGTCAAACTCATGTTCTTGGAAGAATACAATATAATCATCTGAAATTTTATTTCTCCTTTCCCTAGTGGATCTTCTTAATGGCATCTCCTCTTGAGGTTGTTGAGTTTGCACTTCAGGTATAATTTGTTCATTTTGCACAGGGAGCTCTTGTACATTGTCTCGTATATCCGGATTTGCATCTTGAACAATGTCAGGAATAGGAATCTGAACATTTTCAATAGCAATATGATTAGGAATAAATTCCTCTTCAAAGACAATGTCTCTAACCTTATCTCCCCCCACAAACTCAACTTCCTCAAGAAATCTTGCATTTCCCGTCTCAAAAAAGGGTCCTAGAAGTGGGATTATAAAACTTAAAGCCCCGAGAGCGTTCAGCGTATCCAATAAAGTAGCAACTGACTGTTCTTGAGTCCAATTTCTTTTCATGTGGCCTATAAGGTCGTGCCTCAGCTGGACAACCCCAAATGTGTAAATGCCTAATGCTAGGCTTCTTTCCAGTCCATAATTCCTAAGGGGTTTTGGTTACTACTTTACTTGGAACCTTGTTGAGTATATATGCTGCAGTCTTTAGAGCTTCTCCCCAGAGTGATTTTGGTAAAGAAGAATGACTAATCATACTTCTTACCATGTCCTTAAGCGTTCTGTTTCGTCTCTTAGCTACACCATTCATGCTAGGTTTGCCTGGCATTGTGTATTGAGGGACGATACCGCATTCCTCTAGGAGTTTAGCAAATGGTCCTGGACATTGTTTACCTGATCCGTCATATCTACCATAGTACTCACCACCACGGTCAGATTTGACAGCCTTAATTTTCTTGCCAAGTTGAAGTCTTCGGCTTTAAATGACTTGAAAACATCCAGGGACTGTGACTTCTCATGTATCAAATATAGGTACCCATATCTTCAGTAGTCGTCTATGAACGTAATGAAATATTGTTGTCCATTCCAAGAGGCTGTAGGGAATGGACCACATATATCAGTGTGAACGAGTTCTAAGACGTCTGTACACCTGTTGGCACCTAATTTCTTTATGTTTGTCTGTTTCCCCTTAATGCACTCAATGCTGACTTGAAAGTCTGCCAAATCTAAGGGGCCAAGAATCTCGTCACGCACAAGTCTCTTAATTCTCTGTTTAGAGATGTGACCTAATCACTTGTGCCATAAGGTGGCGGAATTCTTACTTAATTTCGCTTTGTACCTCGTGAATAAGTATGCAGAATTTCATTATAGGAAGTAACAGTGTTCAGTATATAAAGATTATCAATCAAAGAACCGGTACCAATAAGTTTTGAATCTTGAAATAGACTAACTTTATTATTTTCAAAAGAACAAGCACAACCAGATTTGTCCAAATTAGAAATAGAAACTAAATTCCGTATAAAAGACGGTGCAACAAAAGTCTTAATCAAATCGAAATAAACACCAGTCTGTAATAATAATCTAAAATTTCCTGAAGCTTCCACTATAACTTTCTTGCCATCACCCACAAAGATGAATCTTTCAGCATCAATTGGCGGCAGGCTCCACAGGCAACCCTGCATAGACATACTTATGTGAGTAGTAGTACCAAAATCTACCCACCAAGTATCTTTAGGTACAGAAGCTAAATTAACTTCAGAACAAACCAAAATGAGAAGCTTACCCTTCTTTGCACGCCAAGCGGCATATTTGGGACAGTCTATCTTCATGTGGCCTCTCTTCTTGCAGAAAGAGCAAAGGAATTCCTCATTTTGCTTCTTTAGTTCCTTCTGCTGAGGTGTCACATCTGCAGCATCCTTCGCTCTTTTCCTTTTATTATTCTGAGAGGTTGATGCTAAATGAGCACTTTCAGTCTTGTCTCGCTGAATTCTTTCCTCTTCTTGCACACAGTGAGATATGAGCTCATTAAGAGTCCATTTGTCCTTTTGGGTGTTATAACTCACTTTAAATTGACTGAATTGTGCAGGAAGAGATATGAGAACCAAATGCATGAGCAAGTCCTCAGACAGCTCTAACTTTAGTGCCTTGAGTTTCCCACTGAGATGAGACATTTCCATAATGTACTCCCTTATGTTCCCCTTTCCTTTATACCTCATGGAAATCAGAGTAGCCAAAATGGTACTCGTTTCCGACTTTTCATTTTGAGCAAAATATTGTTGTAATTCAGAGAGGAACTTCTTAGCATTTGTGCTCTCAGTGATCGAGCCCCGAAATGCTTCCGGAATGGAACGCTTCACAATCATTAGACTCATGCGATTCGAGCGATCTCACTTCTCAACTTTACCCTCATTCGGGTTTTCCGTAGTCGAAGTGGGTCGTTCGGTCCTTAGCGCAAGGTCCAAATCCATACATCCAAGAACGATTTCCACGTTCTCTTTCCAGACCTTAAAGTTTCCCCCATTCAGCATTGGGATAGCACTAATTTGAGCAGAAACATTTATAGTTGTAGCAGAAACTGAATAGAGAACAAAATAAAATAAAATAATATGCTCATAATTAATAACATGTCATGACATAAACATATTATGAATACTTTATATATATGCATGCATGACACATTAAATAATTTACTTAATGGTGGGTCCATCACAGGATACCTAGAACAACATTGATATTTAGTCTTTGGACAGAAATATCAACTGTAAGTGGTACTCCCCGTGTAGTGATCAAATATTGACAATAAGTCCTGTCAGACAGTAGCCTTCCTTTGGACTGACTTACTGCCCACATGAAAAAGTAACTTGATAATTGACACATATTTACCACCACATGTACACCTATTATTCGGCCAATTAAGAATCTTCCTTTGGGCCGATTGTTAATCGCATGAATAACAAATATACCGTCTTAATATTTCAAAATAAATAAATTTACACAACAGAGGTTACTTTGGCAACATATTATTTCAATTTATTTATTTAAAATAATAGACATATATATTGGAGCCTAAAATAGACCCCAAAATCTTAAATTTTCATATAATTTAATTCATAATATAAATTACCCAATATTCTGTAGCACAATAAAAAAACACCTTAATTCATATTATGAACAATTAAGATTTAATAATACTATAAAAAATCATTCATATCACGAATGAATCTAAAAATTCTAAAGTGCTATAAAATATTTAATATTATATTATGAATTAAAATAGCATCATGAACAAACCTACTATATACTGCCAACCACATACATGAATAAACCATCACATTCATGTAAAATGAATATCACATTAAATCAAGTCACAGACTCACACTAGATAATTTCTCCGTTGTATAGGAAGGTAATCATCAGTATAATAATTCTGATGCTTTTAAGAACCAAAATATTAATTCCATACTTAATCAGTCACTTTTATATTTCAAACACCCTAGCCAATAGTATAAAATTAGTTTCTGGTGAAAAATACGATCCTCTGGAAAAAGCAGAAATTCCCAATTGTTACAGATCTTTGTTAAACTGATTTGCTATTTTTACAGCTTCAGTGGCTTTGTCAGCAAATAATGTTAGAATCTTTAATTATTTGTACAATATTACCAAAATATATTATTTTAATAACCGACCAATGAAAGTGTAGCAATCCGAATGACAGAATATATTATGTTCATAAATCGGGGCCGAAACTGTATCCATGTCAATCAATATGAATATCATATCAACAAGCTTAATAATTAATCAACATGATAACTGCTCTGATACCACTTGTTAGATCTTTAATCTATAAAATTGTAGAACCCTAGAGTAGTAAAACCACAGCCCTAGGATCATATCATGTTAGATTATCAAGAATATAATATAGTAGCATACATACCTGTATCCATGGAAGCAATTAGCAAACCTTAGAAGAACGATGATGATCAGTTATGTCTTCCTCAGTCAAATCTCCTTAGATCTGTAATGGGTTCCTTCTCTTGATGGGATGGAGGAGGAAGTAGTATATATGATTTGACATATTGGGGACCATAACCTATATGTCTTTATATACTGATATGTTAGGGTTCCCATTATTCCTAATATGATCAGTATTTGGTATCCACTCATTAAACCCATACCCAGTAGGAGTCCATTGGCTTCCTACAATTAGACCACATAATATAAGCTCATTTAATTAATAGCCCTATAATATAATTGATATTAATATGTTGCCCACTCTTATAGAAAATATAATTTCCTAACACTATACTTTTAGCAAGAAAATTTATCTTTCCTTGCCAAGTTTTGTTGCAAAAACTCATTTTTGTTGTAGTGTTTTGTGTAACTCTTATGTGCCCAAAGAGTTCCTCTGTTTAGAAATTGGATTTGCTAGCCTCAAATACTTGTTTTGATCATTCAACCTAGGTTAAAAAATTTACTAGTTTTATTCTCATGTTAATGGAAAATTATTTGAGCAGTGGAAAAGTCACAAAAGAGTCACAAAGAGATGTTCACAAAAGAATGTGGCACTTATGTGGCAGAGTTAAGTGTGGTGGGTGCCACATAGGATGCCACATCTTTTTGTGAGTATCTCTTTATGTCTCTTTTGTGATTCTAGTATTATCCAAATTATTTTATATAACTAAGCACGGAGCCAGAATTTTTATTTGGGGTTGGGATTAATTCGATGGACATATATACAATGACAAATCCATATAGAGTTAGGGGCAGTGTCTTACGTAAATATTTTGGATCTATTTATCCATATTATTGGGTTGAATTGTGTGAATATCACTACTAATTCTTCTTCTTCTATTTATGAATATCACTTCTTCTACTTTGTTTGGGGTGTCAAGAAAGTAGGGGGGGGGGGGGGGGGGTGTGTGTGTGTGTGTGTGTGTGTGTGTGTGTGTGTATGAAGATGGAAGTAAAAAAAAAAAAAAAAAAATTTGTGGAAAACAAAGTAAAAAAATTTGAAGTTGAAAGAGTCAATTATCATTTTTTAGTTGAATTTTAAAGTTGAATGCCTGTTATACAATTTCTAATTTTATATTATAACTAAATTTTTTGAAAAATAAATCTTATTCCCTTTTTCATTCACCAAATTCGCAAATCAAATGAAAGCTAATTATTCATGTTATGTTTCGGATCCATATATATATATATATATATGAATAACTTCACATTGGATTTGTATCACATGCAATGTGGAGGTACATAGAGTATTATATGAAAAACAAAGAAATTATAATATGGTTCTCAACTTAATCTTAAATTTAGTTTCAAAATATTTGAATGGGACCTGCTGTCACAATTATTGTTTGTGAACTAATTTAGAAAGAAAAAAAAAAAATGAGTAATTTTTGGGACACAATTTTTATATAATTTTCACACAATCTTTTTAAAAGATATGTCTATCTCTCTCCTGTGATGTTAGTGGATCCCACAGTAACATAGGAGAGAGATAGATACATCTTTTAAAAAGTTATGTGAAAGTTGTATAAAAATTGTGTCCCAAAAATTAACCAAAAAAACTTAAGAGTTATAGCATTACTATTATTTTTTATTTTTGAAAAACAAGAGAGTTTAACTACGCCATGAAAGGATTCGTCCACGTAAGATTTCATTCTCTCCTCTAAGTGAACCCCATTCAACTGTATCCCTCATGGGGTCCATGCTCCACGTGGGTACGGCCCTAGCTTTCCCTATACATCCTTTCAAGATCCAACACGTGTATGTTCCAATCAGTGGGTCCCGCTCATACAGGTCAATGTTCATGCCACGAGGATGAACAGTTACCCGTTAAATTTTTAAACGAAAAAAGTGTGTGATATGGAAAGCCCCGATAATGATGGCGATAAGAAGTTAGCTATCATAATAAGCATAAAATTTTACACTCAATTTTCACACAATTTTATGAATTTACAAAAAATTTTGTTGACAATTTATAAAATGGTGTCTATCGCTCTCCTATTTTATCATGTGATGTCAGTATATCACATAATGACACATAAAAAAGATAAATACAATTTTATAAATTATAAATAAAAAGTTATGAAAAAGTCATGAGTAAAGTATTACTCTAGCTCATAATAATGAGTAATCCGATACTTGTCAATTTTTGTGTTCCAAATGTTTCTTAGGGGTGACAGTCGGGTCATAATCGTGTCGAATCATAATCGTGTCATTCTTAATTAGTCATAATCGTGCCGGGTCATACACGGGTCATTCGTTTAACCCGTCTAATCTGTGTAGGGTGTCATCGGTTCGGTTCGGATTGGATTTTTATTTTTATTTTTTATTTTTGGATTTTTTTTCTTCATGTTTTTAAAACCAACCGAAATGGTCAATTCGATCGATTTTTTTTAACTTTTGGTCGATTTTGCCAATTCAGGCGGTCGAATTGGTTTTTCAGTTGTAAGTAATTTTAATAAAACCGATTGGTTAGCTCCGTTCGGTTATTCAAATAAAGCTTACAGCCTTACTAAAAATACAAACAAGTATGCTCATCAAATGTATCAATTATTAACACGTATTATATATCACCTTAAATGCCAAAATACTGCAAATATAACAATATCCAACTATTATAAACTTATTAGTTATTAGTTATTTTTTAATTATATTAGTTATTAATTATTGTATATATATTTACTTGTTTGGTAAGTGGGTAATTACTCTTTTTTTTTTGGAGCAAAAAAAAATTTAGTTTATATTTTTTTAAAAAAAAATAAATGTTTTTTAATTCTCATTTATATTATTTGTATTGTAAATTTTCAGATTATTAAAAAATATTTTTAGAACTAAAGAAAATGCATTAACTGCACTTAAATACTTAATCGGATCAAACAGGTTAGATGAGTTGATCCGCTTAAACCCGTTTATTAATTTTGTCAAACAGGTCAGCTCCTTTAAAACCCGTGCCCTTATACGGGTCACCTAAATTCGTTTATTTTCGTGTCGGGTTGAAAATTGTCACCCCTAATGTTTCTCAAATAGAAATAAAATAAACCTACTTAATTTTATTCAAAAATATTAAAGTAATCACATCATAATCAAATGTGAAATCATTATCACATATATTTAAGAATCATTTGACAAGCATAGTTAGCGATGACTCATTCATGATTGATTGCTAATTTGTTAGCGAGTAAATAGTCATGGTCCTGTCAGGAACCTATTTGTTTCTAAAATCCAAAATAAATTTATTAAACTTCTTGGATAAATTAAGAAGCATTTTAGAGTATCCAACGTATGTTTTGACAGAATTAGATTCAATGGTGTTTTAGTTTTTAATAGCTTAAATATGTTTTAATTGCTTTAATATTCCCAAAAAAATGTGAAAAATTAATTTTTTATTTTTCCTATCTTATGGACATTGTGTGGGACCAGAAATAATTTTATGGTAAATTGTTTCATTGATTTTGGTATTTTAGAGCATAAAATATGTGTTTTATATACGTTTTTAATTGCTTAAAATATCCAAAATTACATGTTAATTTTTGAAATTAATATATAGTGTCTAGTACATTGTAAGGGACTTGTAACGACCCTGGTGCTGTGGGCGGGCTGCTGTAGGTGCTTTTGTGACTGCAGTAAGTGCTGGCAGGCTACACACTATGGGAAGTTCGTCCCACATCGTCTGGGTGTGGAAAAGTAATGTGCTATATATGTGTGGTTTCAAGTCTCCCTAGTAAGAGGCCTTTTGGGTAGTGACCCAAAAATAAATCCGTGCGGGCTTGGGCCCAAAGCGGATAATATCTTACTGAGCGAGACTTGGGTCATGACAGGACTCTAAGATAATTTTTTTGTGTAAATTATCATGTATTTATGGTATTTTAGAGCATATAATTAATGTTTATGGATGTTTATTTAATTGCTTAACATGGTCATAATACATTATTAATTTTTGTAATTAATAAGGGACATAAGGGATACTGTTTTGAGACCATGTAAAATTTTGTGAGACCCATAGATAATATTTGGTAAATTATCTGAATCATATTAATACTTTAGAGCATATAATTGTGTGTTTTTGTACACATATTAAATTGCTTAAAATATTTTTATTGATTATTAGTTCAGAGAATTAACACAATGTGTTTAGAACACAAGTGGTAGCTTGAGAAAATTATTTTAGTGTATTTTCTCGCTCTTTGGGACGTATTTTAGAGCATATATGTTGTGTTGAGTATGCAATATTAATTGCTTAAAATATAACCAATTAAAGTTGTTAATTCTTGAATTTAATGTCTAGTGTGTTTTGTACACTAATTGGAGACTTGAAAATTTTTTATGAATTATCTCATTTTTTTGGTATTTTAGAGCATAAAATTTATGCATATGGGCATTTATTTAATTGCTTAAAATAGCCAAAATAGATTATTAATTTTTGAAATTAATATGGGGTGTTTGGAACACCATATTAGACCACTTAAAATCCTTGGAGAACAAATTCTTGAAATTTTTTGTATTTTTAGGAATTTTGTTGCTCATAGTTAATTTTGTTTAACTAAGATCAATTTATTATGTTAAATTGATTCAAAATATTTTTGGGCCTTGGTGATATTCCGGAAATTTTTATTTATAATGAAAAATTTGTTTTTCAATTAATTAAATTTTCTATAAGGTTTTAAATTAATTGTTAATTTAAAGGGCCCTTAATAAATTGGTTATAAATTATATTTTAAGACCTAAAATTGGGTTAAAATTAATGAAAAATTTAGGATTTTTTCATTGATTTTACCTAGCTTATGGGAGCTATTCGGGCTGTGCAATAATCATTTTATTGCACATTTTATTATTTTTAGAGACTCATTGCATTGTTGGTCACGTTTAATTACTGTTGTTTGTGATTGATTGACCCTATGACCTCTAATTCCTCCTCCTTAAGTGGAGTGACGGATGAGTCCATTCATTTTTTAAATAAGACCACATGAGTGCTTGATGTGTGTGATTAATACATTTTAATCTGGCTTAAATGAATGGACAATAATTGACAATTTATAGAGCTTGTGTCCTCACGATGTATGTTTAAGGCTGTTCTTCTATATGTTTATGAACAAAGCATCCCTATTTTTATGGGCTATAAATGTAATGTGAGGACGAGAGTTTTATTTCTTGTATTGGAAAAGCCTACTTGTAAAGGGATGGTTTTCTTTGTTCATAAATCATACACTTGAATTACCTTAACATGAGCTCTAAGTTGTCAATTCGGACCCACGTGGGGGTCCATGCGCACTTTTGTTGTATGGCGCACTTTACATTTTGTGGACGATCTTAGATAGGTAATTGTACCATCTAATTGATGTTTGTTTAGAAAAATCAATTATAAAAGGTTTTTCTTGATTTACAAAATTAAGATTTGATTAATGAGCAATAGCGAATTTTTTGGTCTTAAATTGTAGAAAGGGAAAAACTTATTTGTAATTAAATTTTAAAACAAACCTTATGAAATGTGCAAATAATAATGTCAATCCCTTGCGCATGTTCTCAAATATTATTCTTCCAATTTTTTGGATTCACAAAAACAAATGTTTTTCCAAATCACACTTTGTCGATCTTTATAAAAGTAACAAGTTTAAAAGGGACTAATTTTTTGTAATATGGCACTGCAAAGTAACACACCGATAGAATGAGTAAGAGCTTATGGGCTTTAGGCTTATTCTATAGTCCAACCCATTAAACCGAATAATGGGCCTTCGGCCCAATATCATTATAACCTTAATAGCCTATAATACTTGCCTTAGAAGGATCATAGCACGCGTTTTGTGATAAGCAGCATGCACCATGATCTTGTTGGAAAGTATATGTACTACCCAATAGCCAAAGTAATATTAGATCAGCTCAAATGTGTTTTCGATGGCACATTCACTACTAGATTAAGCATCTAGTTATGAAGTTCGGGAAAGTAAAGGAAACGTTCCAAGTACACGATGACTGGACATCTAAGGTCGATGACAGGTATGATTCGTGATTTCAGAATACTCGGAACATCTTTACTGGCGAACTGCAGTTTCAGGCTATGATTAGTTCTTTGCCTGATTCGCGGGTCCATAGAAAACAAATCATGATCCACAACGAAAATGTTAAATTTTGGTTTTGACATTTTCTGACATGTTGAGCTGAATACGGAGCGCCAAAAGGTGAGGCGAACCGTATAGCTACACTCTTGACCACTACTTCCATAAGTGGAAGTAGGCGTAAGGCCAGTGGGCCTAAACGCAATGGTAAGGGTAAACCCGCCTAGAGGCAGGGTGGGGCCAGCAAGTTTGCGCCCAAGGCTAACAAGGTGAAAGAGCGCAATCGAGGACGTTTTTCAGTTCGGTGGTAATAGGATGGACATTTTTGTGTGGTAGTGTTACTAGGACATGGTTATCTAAGGATAACTGCTTAAGAATTGTTTTCATAAATCCTAGTTTTCTCTGTTAATTCATTTATTCTGGGATATGTCATACTAGACTTGAACGCATAGGATGTGATAGGATGACTTGATTAGCTCGAGAAACCCTTTTGGGCCCACTCGCTAAGGTTGACCTACCTATGTGTGAGTCTTGCTTAGTTGGCAAAGCATGCCGAAAGCCTTTTAGATAGGCTATTAGAGCTACTCAAGCATTAGAGCTAGTTCACTCAAATATCTGTGGCCCTATGGTTGTAAAGGCACGTCATGGCGCCTCTTATTTTCTCACTTTTATAGATGATTTCGCGCGATGTGAGGATCGCGAGTATTTATCTAATCAGTTCTGGGAACTATGTGAGGAAAAAGGGGAAACGCAGACAACTTTCTGTTCCGGAAACTCCGCAACAATATGGTATTGCAGAAAGAAGGAATAGGACATTCCTAGATATGGATAGGACTATGATGGCGCAAGTCAACCTCCCAAAGTTGTTTTGGTATGATGTACTCTTGATTGCTGCCTACATATGAGAGCGTCTCTCCTCAGTCAGTTCCTTTTACCCCCTTATGAGCTATGGAAAGGCGGAAAGCTTATTTTGGAGCATTTACGCCCGTGGAGCTCAGGAGGTTATGTTCACTATACCTCGTATAAGTGCGAGAAACTACGCTCGAGAGCTAGAAAGCATACCTTTAAAAGGTATTCTAATAGCTCGACAGCCTATGTTTCGTATAATGAACAAACGGGTATAGGAATGACAGAAATGGTGTCACATGATATTGAGGATGACTTCCCCAGATTTGTATTACTAAGAGAAATCTTGACCTCCATGAGTTGGAGGATGTTGAAGACAACATACCATCTTTAAGCGAGGGTGGGGAGATTGAGATTCCACATCCAGTAATCGCTATAAAATGGTACTAGTCTCCACCTGAGTGGGAGTACACCGCTAGACGCTAGTGGGAGTGTACCAGATAGTGGGAGTGCACCGCTAGGCACTCAAGATTCTCAGGGAGTACACTGTATGGTGATGAGGAAAAAGTTCCCTATCGCTGTTTTGAAATTGAGGAAGACATTTTCATATGTGTGCAAATGTGTGCACAAGTGGATGAGGATGAGCCTGCTTCTTTTGTTGAAGCGTTTTTCTTCGTCTGCTGAAGCTAAGTGGATAGTTGCCATGCCAGATGAGATGAGCTCTATGGACGCGAATAAGGTCTGAGAGTTAATTGACATTCCGCTTGTGCGTAGGACTATTGGAACCAAGTGTGTTTTTTTTTTTCAAAATCTAACGCAAGGCAGATGGTTCAATTGACAAGTATTAGGCGCGCCTTGTGGCGATAGTTTGTACCCAGAGAGGGTATAGACCATGGAAACATATTCTCCCAAAGGGTGAGATTTGACTCCATTCGCCTTATCCTAGCAATTGTCGCATATTTAGTTTTTGAACCTTTTTAGTTGGATGTTTAAACTGCTATTTTCTTAATGGAGAACAAGACGACGAGATAAATATGGATCATCCCATTGGTGTTGTGACCAAAGGGGATGAGCGCAAAAGTGTGCTGTCTCAAACGATCTATTTATTATCTCAAGTTAACAATCGTCTAGGCAGTGGTACAATGTGTGTACATTAAACGGTCCAAGAAAAGTGTTCTAACTCTTTGTATGTTGATAGCTGGGAACGAGATGAGTTCCATTGTCGTCGCTTGAGAGTGGTAGTCCTCTCTGTTTGAGATTGAGGATATGGGTGATGCCAACCACGTGTTGGGAGTTTAGATTGTGAGAGATCGTTCTCTGAAGCTTCTCTCGAGGTTTCTTGAACATTTTTCACATGAAAAGCTGTAAACCCATAGACATCTCATTTTTTGGGGACTCACCTTGACCGTAGATCAATGTCTTAAGAATAATGAGAAGAGGAAACAAATGTCCAGTTTGCCATATGCGTTCGCAATAGGGAATTTGAAGTATGCTAATGTGTGTACTCGGTCAGATGCCTGCTATGCGGTTGGTTTAATTAGTCGTTGCCGTAGCAACCCTGGTCCTACCACTAGAGAGTAGTGAAGAGTATCTTGCGATATGTTCGTAGGACTGTGGACCTTGCCTTATGCTATCCGCAATGGAAGCATAATATGTGGTGTGCTCTACGGCAGTTTGAGGAGCTATTTTGGTTGAGGAGTTTTTGCAGTGGCTAGGCTCTTCACCTCATAGTGATGAGGTTGTGCTCATCTACAGTGATAGCACGTAAGTCTGAGCATATGCGAAAGATTTCAAAAACCATTCTAGCACGTGCCACATTTGAGATGTGGTTTGCGCAAAGGGAAGTTGTCTTAAGGCACATCTCCATTGGAGGATTTGATGTGCTTAGACATTTTATTATGGTATTGACATTATTATTCAAGTTTTTTATAAACTAGTTGGTTTCTATATATATATTTGTTATAAGTGGAACGGATGCACATTTCTTAAATGTCACCGGGCTTGAATCGACCTGCTCACACGGGTGATTCACCTTACTGCCGAGATAGCGAAGTAGGACATGCGTGTCTACGGCACTTAGATGGCGAGCAAGATGAGACATTTGTGTTCATGGCGCTTAGATAGCTAGCTAGGACATGTGTGTCCATAGCGCTTAGAAAGCGAACTTGAACACTTATATCTACGCAGTATAAGAACAGCGAGCTAGATATAAACCCTATTATTTCTATATGTCGCCTTAGATGGATCTAAGATGAGACCTTATACTTGGTCGAACATAGAGATATCCCACGACTCTATGTAGCCTGTTAATAGCCGAATGTGAGTTTTCAGACGGGCGCTAAGAGAAGCGACTGTGCTGGGAGACTCAGGTTAGACGTTTTGTGTAACGTCTAGACTAAGATTCATATGCCGTTACTTGTTTTTCCAAACACAGAGTGACATGCCCATTTTTATGGAAGAACGCCATAGCATACATTTCATACTGTATGTGCTTTTACGATCGATTGTGGAGCAGTGAATGGATTCCTCTTCATTGTTGTGTGAGCCATGTAGCATATCCAAGACATTGGTTATCCTACAAACTGGTTGCCTTCACGACTTGAGACTATGTCATGAAGAGGACGCTTGATGACAGCTACTTTAGCATGCTATCCTAGGACGACGAGACAATTCCGTTCTATGGGGTGTGTCTGGGCAAGCGGTCAAGTTAGTCGGATTGACATGTGGGCTCAGGGAAGACCATTTAATAACACACCATGTTTTTGTGACTCATTAGCAGGCCTGCAACAATCGTATTTTGTTACTGATATGTCATGAGTACATTACATTGAGGTGGTGCAGCACTTCTTTTCACCGAGGGATTGAGAATGTTGTGTCCGGTGTGGTTGAATCGTCTAAGGCATACACGAGAAGCTTCCGAGTGATGTGTCTTGCTGGTTATGGTGATGATTTAGCATTACACGCCTGTCGCTGTACTTTCTTTTCGTAAGGTCACACGTTCTATTTCCCTGTATGAAGAGATGAGAAGTTCTGTTTTGAGAGATTGGTTTTAGTACTAGCCCTATGTGGGTGAGTGGGAGATGTAAGAAATGTGTGGGCCATACGGGCACCCACATACATTGGACCGGGTCCAATGGGCCATGGCTCTTGGAGCCCTAGGGTTTGGATATTATGTGTGTGTATATATATATGATATAAACACAACATATTGATCTATCCCTAACATCACAGTAGCCTCTCTATCTCTCTCTCCCTACATTTCTCTCTCTAGCTAATCACCAAGGAGCTTGGGATTTAGAACGTGGTATCATCGGGGATTGCTCAAGAAGCGGTCTTCTATGACCTATGTGGAGCACAAGAGGGTACACGGAGGCAACATGGAGCAGTAGTTCATGGGTGAAGACACCGGGCTCGTACCAACACCGTTCGGCGATCTGTCGGGTTATTCCGCTAGGTAAGTGACCTAAACTCGACTCGTATGCTTGTATGCATATTATCTACAAGTTCAAACATAATGCATGATGAGATTTGAGTTAAAATAAAGAGTTAATTAGTAATAAATCCAATCTACTCTAAGCTTGTTGTAATTGACCAAATCCATACAACATTTTAATAATAGGTCCATATGTTTATTTAGTGACCAAACTACCCCTATGACTCATCAAAAGAATCATTCCATTTAAACTCACCCAAAATCAAGGGTTTTTAAATTTTAAACACTAAATATAGATAATAAATATATATTTCATCTTCTCCAACGTTTCATACTCTCTCTCTCTCTCTCTCTCTAAAAAAATGTACTACATATCAGTTGATTGTCCACTTCCTTTCAAAAACATATAGGGTTCTATATTCAATTGCAAGCTAAAAAACTTCCTAGGCGTCCAAAAAGCGTGACGGTGAGGCTCCGACGAGTAACGACAATGGGGAGAAAATGTGAGATTTTTTTTTTTCAGTCATGTGAAATTTTGGTACTACATGTTGATGTATGATTTTAATGGATCAATCATTGTGGGATTGAAGACAAGATTTGGAAAAAAAAAAAATAGTTTTTGCATATGACTGCAGTCTGGAATTTAGCACTCACTATTGCATGTTTGAAAAATTTGTAAAATTCCACAAGAATTTTCGGTGGTGTGAAAATTCCCCAACAATAATTGACTTTGATGGATCTTTCATTCCGTAGTGCAAAATTTAACACTGCAAAGGTATTAATATCACACTATTGCTCTTTCGCAGTATGGTTTTGATGAAGACCAAAAAAGAAGCAGCTATCTTGGAGAAGATCACCAACACAAATATGTCAACTTTTTTCGACAGAGCCTTGTTTTTTACTTTTCTTTATTGGACGTGTTGGAGGCTTTCACAACCTTCGTAGGGGTGTGATGGCTTCATAGTAGTGCTTTTGAAATGAAGTTATCTGCTGTAGTTTCATTGTGGGATTGATGGTTTTTTCTTTTCTTTAAATTTGTTTGCCTTTGTATTGGTTTTATTTTTGAATGTGGTTGGGGTGGATTAGCATGGTCCTGTTGGATGCATGCAAGGTGTTTTGTCGAATAGTTTGTCTTGTGCTCTTAACTGATATTTGAGAGTGGCTCTTGGGTTAATTTATTCTTAATCTATTTTAGAGAAATAAATTTGATTTGTGGCAGTATGTAAAACATTTTTGATCTTAATAGGGTTTTCGTAATATCAGTTTGAAATTTCATACTAGTCGCAGTGAAAAATTTACCCTAAACATTATTCAGCAGTGTGAAATTTCACACTACTCTCAGTGAAAAATTCATTCATTTATCCAATTAAGTTGATATCTTCTCCTCGATCTATTGTTATCTCCTTCAATCTTAAAACTCTCACGAATACAATATAATACATACTGTCATGCATGATTATTGGTAGAACAGAAAACCCATGGATGAATGATTATTGGTAGAACAGAAAACCCATGGATGGCATTAGCAAGATGTGACAAACCCATAATGTAGATATATAAAATCCTGGGATTTTATTTTCATTTATCAGATATCCAAAAATAAAGGGATAGGAGATCAGATTTTTCAACAAAATTTTTTTTTTCAAAACCTAACGTGATTTATGGCACAAACACAAAAAACGGAAAGCACTATAATTATGGGATATTAATTCAAAATGAGATATTAGCAAGTCAAAATCCTACCATAACTAACAGAATTAATGTGTATATATGGCAAGCCAAAATCAGATTTAATGAAAGCAGTGAAATTTTGCAATGTAAAATTTCACTAATAAAACCTGTTGCAGTGTAAAATTTCACACTAATAAACCAGTTACAGTATAACAATGAACTATTTGCAGTGTAAAATTCAATACCCGTAGAAAGACACTTTTATGATGTGATATTTAGATTGAATATCCAATACACTGTGAATTAGAAATGGTGAAACAATTTTTTTTTTCAAAACCTAACGTGATTTATGGCACAAACACAAAAAACGGAAAGCACTATAATTATGAGACATTAATTCAAATGAGATATTGGCAAGTCAAAATGCTATCATAACTACTAGAATTAATGCGTATATATGGCAAGTCAAAATCGGATTTATTGAAAGCAGTGAAATTTTGCAGTGTAAAATTTCAATAATAAACCGGTTGTAGTGTAAAATTTCACACTAATAAACCAGTTACAGTATAAAAATGATCTATTTGCAGTGTAAAATTCAATACCCACAGAAAAACTCGTTTATGATGTGATATCTAGATTGAATATGCAATACACTGTGAAATAGAAAATGGTGAAATTCGTTTGTAACCGTTTTGTAAAGTAATATCCTAAAATATTAGGATAAAACTTCTATATATATTGTAACCAATATCAATTGGGATTTGATAAGATTTGGTCAGATTTGGTAACTGATTCAATCATTAAATCTGAATTAAATATATGCATATATGTACATATATACGGTTTTGTATATATAGGTTAGGGGTAGAAAAGACATCTAATAATTCTATAATAGAAAAATTTGGACTAATCTCTAACAGGATTTATAATTATAGGGTCTATCATTGGGAAGTACCAATTGGTGGGTCTATTACAACAAACATAGGTAGAATGAGATTTTCCACTAAATTTTTCTAAAATAAATTCTTGAAATTTTCGGTGTTGAAATTGATAATCCTTTTTTTTTTCTATTCCTACTAGGGTAGCAACACGTGCGATGTACGTGCTAATCCACTCTTATTAGCTTCTTTGTCTAAATCTATATTATTGGTAATTTTTTCCCATTTGGATTGTGTTATGGCATTAAAATAATATACAAAATTATTAAATATTATGATACATATTAGAACTAAAAGAGCAACATATAAGCATACAAGGCAATGAGGTTGTTTGTCTGTGTTTATGTTTATGCGATTGTGGCTATTCCCCTTGTATTAGCTTCGTTCAATTCTTTCTGCAATTTTTAATCTTTTTATCAAGTGTGTAATAATTTCATTATTATTTGTATTAATTTATCTCTGTTCGTAAATTCAGTATGATTATACAAATTATAACTAAAAGATCATAATATTATAGCATATGTTGTGTGTATCAATTCAATTTATAGGTATTTGTGTATGTAATATTAACATATGCAATTGTATGAAATCAAATTCTTAAAAATTAAAACACCACATGAAATTGTTAATTATTATGATACAAATTATAACTAAAAAAGTAAAATATGAGCATACAAGGCAATGAGGTTGTTTGTCTGTACTTATGTTTATGCGATTGTGCTTATTTCCCTTGTATTAGCTTCGATGACTTCTTTCTATAATTTTTAATCTTCTTATCAAGTGTGTAATAATTTAATAAATTAATGAAAAGACACTATCTTATTTTGAATTATATGACAATGTGGCTACTTCTCTATTATTGTTATTTTCCCCCTTGTCGATGTCCGGTACTTGTTGTATGTGTCCATTTTTGAAGTGTAGTGCTTCCTAGGTTGTAGCAATTTTAAAGCAAGTTATAAGATTTTAGTACTAAAATATTATTATCGACACGTGCTTCGCACTTGCCTATCCCCTTTGATTAGCTACTTTGTCTTTTTTTTTTTTTTTTTTTTTTGCCATTTTTAATCTTGATATCAATGGTGTAAAAATGTATTAAACTAATGAAACACATTATATTCTCTCGAATTATCTTCATTGGCTTTTAAAATGTGAGTACTTCTATATTATTCAGTTGTGTTATAACTTTGTTGTTTTTTATTTTTTGGCAATTTAGAATGTTATGAAAAATATTATATTCTCTCGAGTTATCTTGATTGGCTTTTAAAATGTGGGTGCTTCTATATTATTCAATTGTGTTATAACTTCGTTGTCTTTTTTTTTTTTTTGGCAATTTATAATTTTGTTTACAATTGTGTAATAATTTAATAAATTAATGGAAAATACTATCTTATGTCGAATTATCTTCCAAGGAAAAATGTGCTCATATTTTTATGAGTTAATTTAATCTTCATATATTTAAAGTCCAAAAATTAATGGAAAAGCCACAGTATGTGTAAAAAAAAACTCAATATATTTTAATCCTAAATTTCAGGACAAAAGTTAGCCAAATGTAATACTACAAACCAATACGTAATTAGCCAATATTATTGATTTTTTGTTCAAGTGAATGATAAATATGTAAATAGCCACTAAAATAATCACTTTTGTTGACTTTATTTGAAGCAAATAATAAACATCCCAAAACTTGTTGACGTAAATGTAATTATGCATATTACAATATATAAATCCTAAATTTGGGGGAAGAAGTTGACCGAAATGTAAATATTACTGACCAATTCATAAATAGCCACTAAATTAGCCACTTTTGTTGGCTTTATTTGAACCAAATAATAAATATCCCAAAACTTGTTGACCTAAATGTAATTAGACATAATATTGTTGATTGAAACCTCGTTATTATATTAAATGAAATTTCAAAAGCTGACCTAAATGTGATATTTCATTTGAAACGATAGAATTTCCCCCACACAAATCAATATATCATTATGATGAATATCACGATGTACGCGTATTAATGGTATAGTGAAGGGGTATTATGGTGTTCAGACACAAGGGCAATTTGGTATTTAACTAACTCAAATTTTTTTTTTTGCCTCCTTTATAGGTAAGTGATATAAATGCAACAACAAAAAGGAGAAGTTATGTAGTGAGGCCATCCAGGGACAGATGTAAGAAATTGGAGTAAAAGGAGGACTACGTAGGACGAAGGATGAAACATCCGTAATTGGGAAAGGGTTAATTAATTAATATGTTAAAATGCATTAATTGTCAAAATTAGTGTATGAAATGGATTAAGGGGAGGCTTGGACTCGCCCGTGGGAAGTGTTCAGCAAAGGACACGACTGGAAAGTCCCCAGTGAGGTAGGACAGGTAATGAATGGGACCCAGTGGATGGTCCGGATAAAAATTAACTACATTTAAATAAATAGATGCATTTTAGATGATTAATTGGATATATGTGTTTAATAGCTTTTATATCATATTGCTTATATGTTAGCTATTAATATTAGTTTGATTACCCAAATAAGGGTATAATTAAAAAGATTCATAATTAGTAGGGCGATAGCAATTTCATAAAAAATTTCGAACCACGTTTGGGGCCCATACGGAATGTAGACAAATACTCATTTAGATAATTGGGTAGTTAATGAAATGTTTGGGGGTTCCATAATAAGGAATTAGAACCTTGGAGGAGCTAAACTTAAATTGTGGCATGAATCATACATGCTTGGGCTTAGGAGAAGACACCTATTGTCTTCATTAATTAAACAAAAGAGATTTACAAAAATTTGGTAAGAGAGAGAGAGAGAGAGAGAGAGAGAGACTCCAAGAGAAAAGAGAAGACAAAGGTCTCCGACGTCGTAATCCCGCCGCTCCGTCACCGTTCGTCATCTAATTTGCGAACTGAAGCCGTATTTGAACTTGTGGAGGTGAGACGGTCATTTTTATACCTTTTATTTACATTTTAATCATCGGATTTTGGTAGTTCATTATAATCGGTGACACGCGATTGCCGAAAACTTGTAAGATTTATTTCGGAGTAGGATTTGGACAAGAATTGTTAAGGATTTCTACATTTCTTAGCTTATTTGGGGTAGAAGTCATATAAGGTGAGTTTTCTAATTAAAAAGTGATTACGGTTTAACTTGTTAAGTGTTTGAATATGAGTAGAATTAATAAATTCATGCTTGGTAGTCATGGAAATGCTAGAATTGTGATTAACATGTCAATATATGAATTTGCCATACTTATATACTTGTGTGCTTATGTGGTGATCAAAGAACGCTGGGGAAATGATTCATTGTTGGGAGTAATAAGGTTGGTGAAGGAGAAGAATTCATTGAAAATGGAAGTCCAAGGAATAGAAGTGACCATGGGTTAAGGGAAGGTCTTTGGGTCTGAATGAATCATTGAACCGGTGGTTCGGCGATCACGAATATGAGTTTTGTGTTTATTTGTGCACGTTAACCATTCATCAGGTTTAGATTACTCACTAAGTGTGATGCTTAAGAAAGCCGTTTTCCTTTTCTGTTGTGGTGAATAACAACCACCGCAGGTTCGGAGTAATACTCGGAGAGAAAGTGACGTGCGTTTGGGAATGGGTTGGAATCATTGAACTTGTAGTTATGTTTATAACTTGTAATATAGCATAACTCTTAGCTTGAAATTCTTGGCCTATGTTGTAATATGTGAGGTTAGTGGATTTGGAGTCACACTTGGGAGTTCTATGTATATCCTTTTGTGTTGAACTATGGGATTGTGTTAATAGTCGAGTTGGACTCTTCCGACAAGTTCTGGTTAGTGTCGCCACTATGTTGGATAAGTTTGGGTTGTAATCAAGTTGGTTGTTGTGTTTACAAACTTTCTTTCGATAAGTATTCTATGTTTGGACAAACTTGGCAACATTTGAGGTTTAATGGGCTGTCATGATCCGATTGATGTTATAGTAAGTCTTTGCATGTTTGGTTAATGTTTGTAGAGATGTTTTGGAATGTTCTCTTAAAGTCTCATGAGATTTGGTTTAGAGTTGGGATGATTTTAAATTTGTAAAGTTGAGTTTTTTTTAGCAGCGGCAAAATTTGTTTCTATGGAAAGTTGAATTCAGCACAAATACTTGTGCTTGAGTGAACTCTTGGTAGAGCTTGTTTCTGCAGAGAGTTGGATTGAGCACAAATATATGTGCTTGGGAGAACTCTTAGCAGAATACTTGAGCATCTGGGCAATCAAATTCAAGATTTAAGTGAACATAATTTGATCTAGGAAGTTCGTATTCACGCCCCATTTTCAACGTTAGATTCCTTATTTCAAGAGTTATATTTTGAGATGAATCTTAACAAAAATTTTAAAATGACCATTTGACCATTGGGGTTAGTTTCATGCAAATGAGTTTCATAAAAAGTTTAAAAGGGAATTTAAATGCGCTTTATGTTATATCCATTGGGACGTGCCTTGGTGGCATTGTTACACCTGTCCTAATCCGCTCATGGCGAGTTGAGGTGTGACAAAGGGATAGCGAGTTTTCGGGGGTTCAGGGCCACCATCCCCGAAAAGATTTTTTTGGGTTTATTTATACATTTTTTTTTGGACAGATGAATGAATTAGAAAGCTTAATGCTAATTAAATGTTTCATACTTGAGAGGTGGATTGACTTAAGTGTAAAACAGAGAATTTTTTAATTTGAAACGGGGCTTAAATATAAAAATATATTTTTTTAGAGTGTATATTGTTTTCCAAAATCAGGCAACTTGAATCCCCCTTGCCCCCATTGTTGTCAAGCTGAAGTGTGTAACGCCCCATATGTGGCCATGTGACTCTTGAAAAATAGGAGCACATGACAAATACTAGAGGCATGATATATTAATTAAGGTTTTGTTTGGTTCATGAATTTCGTAAAGGAAAAGAAAAGGGAAAGGAAAATAAATTCCATCGTATTTTCCTTCTCGATTAAATAATATCAAAAATTAAAATTTTTTAAAATATAATGATAATTTTTAAGTAAAGGAAGAGAAATGACTCTCTAACATCCAACATGTTCAATTTAATTATCAAATGATTATATCTTTCTTTTTTTTTTTCTATTTTCTTGATCGTAATTTTTATTAACTAAACAGAAACAAATGTTTTCCTTTATATTTTTCTTTCTTTTTTCCTCACTAAATTCAAGAAGCAAATAAAGCCTAAAGTCAGAAAATACTTGTTATATTTACCAGAAAATAGATGTTGTTATAATAAAGAGAGAATAAGAGGAAGAAGAAAAGTAATACTAGAATCAAGTAAGTTTTCTCATTGATATGCTCCCTATTTATAGGGTAAGGTAGGGGTGTGTGAATAAATATTACTTTACAATTAGATCCCTAACCTAATACAAAATGTGGACAGCCACACATAAATATGTAATATTTACAACACTCCCCCTTGGATGTCCACCATTAAATGATTGTTGCCTCATTAAAACCTTGCAAAGGAAAATCCAGTGGGAAAAACCGAAGCTAAGGAAAAAGAGTACAACGTTCTTCAGGAACTTGGTAGATGCGCATAATGCTGCCTCATTAAAACCTTGATAAGAGAAAACCCTGTGGGAAAAAACTCTAATCGAAGGAAAAAGAGTACAACGCGCCTAAAATTCAAATATTGCATACTTCAGGATGCTTACTTTATGATCACTCCCCCTCATTTAGAGAAAACTTTAGTTGGTCTGATGATTGAGACGACGCATGCCAATTCCGTACACCAATTTCTGAAAAGTTGACTTGGGTAATGCCTTAGTAAAGAGATCAGCAAGGTTATCGCTTGATCGAATCTGCTTGACTTCAATTTCACGATTCTCTTGAAGTTCATGTGTAAAGAAAAATTTGGGTGAAATGTGCTTGATCCGATCTCCTTTGATGAAACCTCCTTGAATTTGAGCAATACATGCAGCGTTGTCTTCATAGATTATTGTCGGCTCATCAAAGACTGGAGTTAATTGACAACTACTCCGTATATGTTGGACTAATGATCTTAGCCAGACACACTCTCGACTTGCTTCATGGAGTGCTAGAATTTCAGAATGGTTGGAGGATGTAGCTACTAAAGCTTGTTTAGTAGAGCGCCAAGAAATAGCCGCATTATTGTTCAGAAATACATAACCTGTTTGTGAGCGACCCTTATGAGGGTCGGACATATAACCTGAATCTGCATAACCAACTAAATGGGAATGATTAGATAAATCAGATGAATAAAACAAACCCATATCAATGGTCCCACGAAGGTATCTAAAAATGTGTTTTATTCCAGTCCAATGCCTATAGGTGGGTGCAGAACTAAATCTTGCAAGCAGATTCACAGAAAATGCAATGTCTGGTCTTGTACTTTGAGCCAAGTACAATAGTGAACCAATAGCACTCATGTATGGTACTTCAGGACCAAGAATTTCTTCATTTTCTTCTTTTGGTCGATATGGATCTCTCTTGACATCTAGGGACCTGACGACCATGGGTGTACTTAGTGGATAAGATTTGTCCATATTAAAGCGCTTCAACATCTTTTCAGTATAGCTTGATTGATGAACTAATATTCCACTAGTACTTCTCTCGAGCTGCAGGCCGAGACAAAATTTTGTTTCCCCAAGGTCCTTCATTTCAAACTCTTTCTTTAAATAGCTAGCAGTTTTCTCAAGTTCTTCTGGAGACCCAATTAGATTTATATCATCCACATAAACTGCTACTATGGCAAATCCATTTGCAAATTTCTTTATGAAGACACATGGACAAATGGGATTATTTTCATACCCTTCCTTAGACAGATATTCACTAAGACGGTTGTACCACATTCTTCCGGATTGTTTCAAACCGTACAATGCACGTCTTAGTTTGATCGAGTACGTACTTCTTGGTTTTGCTTCAGGCAAAGCCAATCCTTC
Organism: Hydrangea macrophylla; assembly: GCA_033977485.1. Classification (NCBI taxonomy): domain Eukaryota; kingdom Viridiplantae; phylum Streptophyta; class Magnoliopsida; order Cornales; family Hydrangeaceae; genus Hydrangea; species Hydrangea macrophylla. The sequence goes on along the minus strand of CM066988.1, from coordinate 108,644,889 downwards.
AGGGATCTTCATGTAAATATCTATGTCTAAGTCCCCATATAGGTATGCAGTTACTACATCCATGAGTCTCATGTCTAGTTTTTCAGAAACTGCGAGACTTATTAAATATCTGAATGTGATTGCATCCATAACCGGGGAGTATGTCTCTTCATAATCAATCCCAGGTTTCTGCAGGAAACCTTGTGCTACAAGACGTGCCTTATATCTTGCAATATCATTTTTCTCATTTCTTTTTCTTACAAACACCCATTTAAAACCTACCGGGTTTACATTCTTTGGTGTTTGTGCTATAGGTCCAAATACACCACGTTTTTCAAGAGATTCCAATTCTGCTTGAATTGCTTCTTTCCATTTTGGCCAATCATTTCTTTGTCGACATTCATTTATACTACGTGGTTCAGTATCATCATTTTTATCATTGCCCTTGGATATTTCAGTAGCTACTGCATAAGTAAAGATGTCATCGATGACTAACTTCTTTCGCTCCCACATTTCTCCTGAAAATATATGGAATATTGAGATCTCACTATTATCAGGTACCTGAGTTATAGTCTCTTCAAGGACTAGTGCCTTGTCTAAGGCATTATCTTCCGCGGAGATTTCAGGGAAAGTGGGCTTTTGATACATAACCTCTTCTAGAGTGCTATGAACATCTTCTTTGGGAACCATATTAGGGCATGATTTCTCATTCACTCTCCGCTTTCGGGGAGCTGAATCTTTGGAACCTATAGGTCTGCCACGCTTCTGGCGTGTAACAGATTCATTTGTTGCCGTATTCGAAGTTCGTCCTACAGGGACACTAATTCGAGCAGGTGCATTCATAGCTGGCACATGTGACTTTGTCACCTTAGCTGCATCATTGAATGAATCAGGTAATTGATTTGCAATTTCCTGTAAATGCAATATTCTCCTTACCTCATAATCACATTGAGAAGTTCTTGGATCTAGATGAGACAAAGTGGAAGTAGTCCACGATAATTCACGCCGTTCTTCAGGAACAAGTTGTTTGCTATTAATTTCATTTTCTCCCCCTAACGGCGGGAAGACTGTCTCATCAAATTGGCAATCTGCAAACCTGGCAGTAAATACATCACCTGTTAATGGTTCTAGAAAACGAATCATAGAAGGTGAGTTAAAACCAACATAAATTCCCAACCGCCGTTGGGGACCCATCTTAGTACGTTTTGGGGGTGGTATAGGAACATGTACTGCACAACCAAATTTTCGCAAGTGTGAAATGTTAGGCTGACGACCTGTCACAAGTTGGGCAGGTGAAAATTGATTATAAGAAGTGGGTCTAACTTTAAGTAACATTTCAGCATGCAAGATAGCATGTCCCCATGCACTAACAGGAAGTCTAGATTGCATAAGCAAAGGCCTTGCAACAAGTTGAAGGCGTTTAATTAGGGATTCTGCTAAACCATTTTGTGTGTGTACATGCGGGACAGGATGTTCAACATCAATTCCTATGGATAAACAATAGTCATCAAAAACTTGAGAGGTAAATTCGGCTGCATTGTCGAGTCGAATAGACTTAATTGGTTGGTCCGGAAAGTGTGCCTTAAGTTTGATAATTTGACCAAGTAATCTGGCAAATGCAAGATTACGTGTAGAGAGTAGGCATACATGTGACCATCTAGTGGAAGCATCTAATAAGACCATGTAATATCTAAATGGGCCACTAGCAGGGTGAATTGGACCACAAATGTCACCTTGTATCCTTTGTAAGAAGGATGGTGACTCAAAAGCAATTTTAAGAAATGAAGGTCTAGTAATAAGTTTTCCTTGTGAACAAGGAATACAAAGGTGTCCACTAGGGAAAATCAAATGTTGGTTTGCTAGAGTATGCCCATTTGAGTTATCTACTATCTTCTTCAACATTGTAGATCCAGGATGACCCAAACGATCATGCCAAAGAATTAAATTACTTGGGTCTTTGAGCTTCTGGCTCCCTTTAAGCTTCTGGCTCATAATAGCATGTGATTCAACAATCTCAATTGTTGTGTAATATAATCCCAATGAGAAAATAGAGAATTTTTCTAATGTAAGCTTCTGGCTTCCAACATAAGAAATTATGCATAAAAATTCTTTGTTACCTTCATTTTTAGTTTCAATATGATACCCATTGATGCGTATATCTTTAAAACTTAACAAGTTTCTTCGGGAACTACTTGAATATAACGCATTTTGAATAAATAGGTGAGTACCATTTGGTAACAAAATATGGGCTCTTCCGGAGCCTTCAATAATTTGTGCAGATCCAGCTATAGTGGACACATTTTGTTTATTAAGTTCTAGTGTAGAGAAGAACTTTTGACATTTAAGTATGGTGTGGGTTGTCCCACTATCGACCAGGCATATATCATCCTCGCATTTTTGCATCCCAAGATCCATACCTTGAAAAATAAAATAAAAAATATTTAACTAAGCAATAAACTATATTAAATATTATTCAACGCATAATTATTCAAATATCCCAAACAAAATTCATCTCATGCAAATAAGCAAAATAAAAATAGTTCCAACTAAAGAAATTATCCAGCTAGCTAGACTGAGGCTGGTGGATCTCCTAACATTATATTGAATGCCTCATTAGTGACAGGCTCTCCATCTTCATCCTGAAAAAAATCTGAACAATCCAAGTGGGTGTTGCCAATTGTGTATCCAGATGGGATATCACTATTTTCCCATTCTTCCAATAAGTTTGTCTCCGCGGTTCTAATAGAGGCTTGGTACTGCTCCACTTCTTGCTTGGACGCACGACAATTGCGCGACCAGTGTCCGCTTTTTCCACATCTGTAACAAACATCATTGGGCGCATTTGTATTATTAGGTGTGCCCTTGTTACCTTTGGCAGGAGTTGCAGACCATTTCTTGTGGTTCTTGAAATTAACATTCTTTTGTGGAACAAAATTATTGTAGCCACCTTTCTTAGAATGATTATTATGACCACCTCTTCTGGGGTTGCCACCTCTTCCAAAGTTAATATTTCTACCACGTCCCCTGCCTCGGCCTCTTTGGTAGCCAAAGTTTGCATTTGCTTCAGGAAATGCCACGGCTCCAGTTGGTCTAGCATTATGATTTTTCATTAGAACCTTACTATTTTCCTCTGCAACAAGGAGACAAGTTACCAATTCTGAATACTTGGCAAAGTTACGCTCTCGATATTGTTGCTGCAGGAGCACATTCGAGACATGGAAGGTTGAGAGTGTCTTTTAGAATCATTTGAGCATCTGTCACTTTTTCACCACATAATTTAAGACGAGAAACAATATTGAATAATGTGGAGTTATATTCTGAAACCGTCTTAAAATCTTGATACCTCAAGTTCAAAAACTCGCTATGTGCATTGGGAAGTATGACCATCTTCTGGTGGTTATACCTGTCCTTCAGGGACTTCCATAGACTCAAGGGATCTTCCTCAGTTAAATATTCATTCTTGAGGTCATCATGAATATGGTGACGTAAGAAAATAAGTGCTGATGCTTTCTCTTCAAGAGACATTTTATTTCCTTCTTCAATAGCATCACCCAACTTTTTAGACTGCAAGTGAAGTTTGGCATCAAGCTGCCAAGACAAATAGTTCCCTCCATTGACAGCAAGAGCATTAAATTCAAGTTTTGTAAGACTCGACATCTGAAGGGAGAAAATAAATAAATGAATAAACAATTAAAGAAGATATACAATCTGGGCATGATAAAAATTAGAATACTTGAGGATTTTAGATTTTATCATGTAAAACTTCTAGTTTCAATTAACCATTTTATATGAATAATAAAACATAAATAAAAAAAAATAACTTCCAATAACTGGAATAGTAGAACTTCAAGTTCTAAAACATATATCACAGATCTTCAGGTCTGGATTATTATGTTCATATGGAACTTCAGGTTCCAAAATTTACATCACAGATCTTCGGGTCTGGACGATTATTTAATAAGGAACTTCAGGTTCTCATGTATGTCACAGATCTTCAGGTCTGAATTATTATTTTATATAGAACTTCAAGTTCTAATATACATGTATGTATATATCAGTCTATATATAAATTTGAGCCATATCAGAATTTACATAATGAACGGAGTAAATCACAATAATCATCAACTAGTAAAATAATATAGAATTGAAACAAAAATAATAATAATAATAAAATAAAATAAATAAAAATCTACACTTTTAAAACAGTCCGTGGACTCATTGGTTAATTGTTGGGCTCAAAAAAATAGTTCGTGGCTTAATTGATAAAACCAAAAATTTTTTATTTTATTTTTTCAAAATAGATCGTGGCTTTAGATCATGTGAACAAAGAGAAAATTTACTTTGATCTATGTGAACAAATCGTGAATAGGGCAAAATATAGGACTTACACACATAAAGTTGCAAAAGACATCTGTTAGAATAACCTACACACATAATATAGGGCTTACAGTGGTTGGGTTTGACAAACATGTATCTATATCTCTAGATAGAACATGTAATGAATTAAATAATAATAAAATAATTGAAAATGATAGCTTTTTTTTTCTTCCTTTCTTCACCATCAGACCCGTATGCCAAAGGTAAGATGGATTAGTTCGAAGAAGAGAATATAGTATTACTTACACACACATCTCGTACGACCATACCTGTGTTTTCTTTATAGTTGGTTGACTCTCTTTTCAATAACTAGGGTTTTAAGAGGCTATCGTGCTGATAACGTGTTATAATAAAGAAAGAATAAGAGGAAGAAGAAAAGTAATACTAGAATCAAGTAAGTTTTCTCATTGATATGCTCCCTATTTATAGGGTAAGGTAGGGGTGTGTGAATAAATATTACTTTACAATTAGATCCCTAACCTAATACAAAATGTGGACAGCCACACATAAATATGTAATATTTACAACAGATGTCACCTAGTCTCATATTATTAAACGTCACACTATGTCAATGTAATGTAATAACATTGTGCGACGGTCTCGTTAGATAATTCTCGGAAGGCTCAAAGTCTTTGATGGGCACATTTGACGGTTGTGAATGGTTAACAGTCTTACGGACAAAGTGGGTCCCACGTGCAATTGTCCTGAATGTAGTTTAAAGAAGAATCTTATCACCATTCACCAAAAAAAAAAGTCCAAAATTGCTTAATCTAACTGTTGAAGTTTTGGGAGTGTTGGTTATTGTTTTTCTACTGGCTATGTTTGGTAGTTTATGATACTGTAAATGCGGTTCAATTATAAAATATATTTTTGAAGTTTGATTTATGTCTTATTTTAATTTCTATATTTTTAATTTAATCTTTGAATATTTTAAATTAAAATAAAATGATTCAAATGTTTAATTTCATGACAAAAGTTGACGGAAACTTGCTCACAATCACATGCTATACACTTTCACTTTTTGTAGGGGTAAAAATGAAACTCTACTAATCTCCACACCCACTTATCAGCATAACTGTGTATAGCAGTTAGTGAATTCCATCAAATTTTTTGATAGATTGAAATATTTTGACCATATTACTTCTATTTAAAAATATCAGTGATCAAATTGATATAATTAAAACTACACAAACTAAAACAAGACAAAAATCAAACTTTAAGCATACATTTTGTATTTAGACCCTGTAAATGCTATTGGTTGAAGTATTATGGAGGATCGTCCATCACTGGCCTCTCTTGGATGGGGTGGGACCCCATGGTGTAGTGACCGGACTCTTTGGGACCCACTTCCAATGGTTGGGTCTGGCAGTTGTGGGCCCTTTGCATTGCTCCAACTCTGCTCCAGTGTCTGGACATATCATTGAAATCAAAGTATCCTATGCTAGCTGGTTAATCGGACGGCTATAAATTTTTTGATCACTTTTTTAATTTGTTACCCATCTGACTTGTATAGGTTTTGCATTCACTCATGTTGGGAAACCAGCAAAACTAGGAGTGATAATTTTTGACACGATAATTTATTTTATTGAGATAATTTGAACACGACACGATATGACATGATTAATTTAAAATAGTTTGTATTATAGATGAAGAGCACACGAAACTAAAAATCAAACCTAAAGTACACAACCTAATTAATGACACGATTATGACACGAGAACCCGAATTGCCACCCCTAAGCAAAACCAACGGTTGCTATTGAGAAGTTATTCAGTGTGCCTGCCATACCACGTCACAGTTTAATTGTATGGCGATATCAACATGTGACCTTTTCTAAAAAGGAGATGATATGTGTGGAAGTTGTACCCTTATAAGTAAAAGCTGCTACATGCACTCACATCTAAATCAAGACCCAATTCTACACCCAACACATCCTGACCTTTGATTCATATGGGTAACGTGTGGGGCCCACTGGAATCAAGGGCCGGGATTACTGGGTGTGGATTTAGATGTGGGTGGAGCATTACTCTCTAGAAATAGAAATAGGAGGCATGATTATTTGAAAAATTTATAAAGACATATGTCATCTGCATATTCTTTCAAATGCCACATAATGACGTGGTATGAAGGACTCACGAAATTATTTCTCCTTGTGGTTATAATTATTATTATCTTAGATCATTCACAAATGCAGAACTTAAACTTAACACAAACTTAAGCTAAGTTGTGGTACAGGTTCGAGGACACAAGTAGTGGTATAGATAATGAGACGGTTCAGGGAATGTCGTGGAGGCATCACACGACACAAGCAATGTCGTGTGGATATAGGCGGCACACACTGGGTCGTATGCCTTGAGGTAGCACTCCTTGGGCCATGTGGGTTGGACGGCACTTTTTATGTCGCTTGGAGTGTCTCACGGCATACTTTGTGCCATCTAATGTCTCCTGCGCGACTTTGGATGTGCCATATCTCTGTACATTGGCTCGAACTTTGCCATATATACCACAAACTTAAGTTCCGTTAAGTTTAACTATCCTATACATTAGTTAAAGTTACACCATTATATTGTTAATGATTTTGTGCTAAGTTGTTCTAAGTTCCTTGCCTATTAATGCTGATGCTCCTAATGAAAATTTTAGTTAAAAGTTTTAAAGCTTTTTTTGTTTTGTTTTGTGTCTTAGATCCAAACCCTTACTAAATTTTGTTGTTAGCAAATGGACCCTCAATAAAAAAAAATTTACAAATTTTGTAACATCAGGATTTTGTTTGATTAAGTTTTACTAATCAGTAGAGACTTTTGATCGAATAAAATTGAAAACGGGTTATACTTCAAACTCTAATAATCCAATTGTAGATACATTTTGCCAAAATTCTATGTTATATTTTTTATATTTTAATTATGCCAATATATATATACACAGCCATGCTCTTAAGTGAACATGGGTTGTGTCATGACCCATCTCGCTACGCATAGAAATAGGACACGTGGCACGCCATGAAGGCTTATCCAGTTCCTTTAAAGTAAATAACAGCAAAAAACATAAATAAAATCCTTTAAAATCAGAGTTAGAAAAAAAGTTTGGCCAATTGGAACGCGTCCAAAAGAATTCATTTTGAAATACAGAGATTCAGTCGACTGATAGAGGGTCCGGTCGACTGGAGGTTCAAAATAGAATGTAAGAAAAGTTTTTCCCAGCCTGTCCAGTCATCTGTGTCAGGGACTCAGTCGACTGGGACCTCAATTTTTCAGTCGACTGGTGCCTTGTCCAGTCGACTGGACACTATGCATGCAGAATGTCCTCTTTTCGTGCAGAAACCAGTCGACTGAAATCATCCTCAGTCGACTGAAGCCTTTCGAAACTGAAGGGATTCTTGCTGAAACACAAGGGTCCAGTCGACTAAACCAGGGATCAGTCGACTGATTTATGGCAGAAAAGCCCAATCTGCATCAATTCCAAACTAAGGTTCTTCCAACCAATTCCCAACATGAACACAACTATGATTCACGATTCCAAACATAAAACAAGAGTTTAAACATATTACAATACTACCATATCTTCCAAGATTTCAACTAAACATGTTACGAATCCAAAAGTATAAACAACTGTGATTTCCCCAGCATTCTTCGCCCTCACTCTTCTCGCTTCTTCTTTCCTTTTTTCTTTTCACCTGCAATGGATGAAGTCTCCACTACTCAGCTATATGCTAAGTGTACAATTCTAAACAAATGCATATGAGGCACACTACACCATATGGTCAAATTTCTAACAGACAACTTTTAAGATTTCTAACGGATATATCTGTTACTAATTAGTAACAGAAATATCCGTTAGAAATATTAAAAATTCGTTAGTATTTTCTTTTTAGTGAATTTTTATCCATAAAAAATGATAACCGGTGGCATTTTTGGAAATAAAATATAAAAAATGAAAACAAGGTGGCAATTTTGTAAATAAATACTACAAAATTTTCACAAAAAATTTTGCCCCCAAATTTTCCTCCTAAACTAGCGAATTACTCCCCTTAAAGACATCTTCCCTCCTCTGGTTATCATCTCAGTTGTAGACACCCCATTTTTGCCCAACCCCATCATTTTAAAATAGAAAATACTTTTGCTCACCCAAAATTTGGTACACCAATGCTCACCCATGTTGGGTTTGTGCCCTCAAACCATTACTTTCTGTATGAGACATTGACATTTTAATATATGGATATCAGTTTTACATTTTATTGTGTATGTTCTTTTCATGAGATGATTGTTAATCCTTAAGTATTATAGTAAGTAATTCGTGTGTGTATGAGATGCACACAAGTGAGATACGAATTACTATTCTTTAATACTTAGAATGTGTCACAGTGGATGATGAGACTGGATACCTCATCAAGTCTACACTGTAGCATAATTAACTACCATTGGATGGAGTGATTAATCTCAATCACTAGAGTGTAGCTCTTAGTTGATATGCTAGTGCTTATAGTGCATTGACGGACCTGAGTTTCCTATTGACGCTTAAGGCTGTCAAACAGTCAATAGGAACTCATAACTTGTATAAGGTACGTGTTCTCAATCTTGAGACGATTATGAACACAGACTGTGGATATGACTGCTTTGACTTACCAATCAGTGAGGTCTATAAAAGATCAACACCTGGGTATCTTGGGTATGTCATATTCATAGGGTTGTGAACATATATTGTCAAGATAGAATCTACTCTCTGTTTCAGAGTAAGCATTCCCTTGAGAATGTCACCAAGTCGATTACTGAGTACTGCAGTCTTGTTGATAAGAGTTATCAACATGTTTGGTAATCATGAAGGGTGAATGGGACTCAAGGAATACAAGAAGTAATCATGATTCAGGTTGACAGTAACAGTTATCCGATTACCTGAATATGATTACGAATGCTGACGGTAGAGGGACATTAGTACAACATACAAGTCTAGTTATCGCTTCGGATATGTTCTTTTGCGTTGGAGTTCAGTTATCGTTTTATAGTGGAGTAAACTTTAACTGACCAGTTAGTTAGTTTGCTGATCAAAGAGTTTGGTCATGGTGATTAACAAACTGGTCTGAGCCAACAATAAAGAGCCTAGGAGGTCCCACTCTTAGCTCCGCAAGGATGCTTGGAAAGATGCTTGAGGATGATGTCCAGACAGGTTCGATCGATCGAAGATGTCTCGATCGATTGAAGTCTGCATGTTCGATCGATCGAAGATGGTTCGATCGATCTAATGTTCGATCGATCGAAGGCACTTCGATCGCTCGAAGTCTAGGTCGGTTCTGGGAATCTATAAATAGGGCAGCTGCGTTCTGGAAAAGGTGGTTCGTCGTTTTGAACGTCAGAAGCTGCAGAAACTGTTTTGGAGCCCCAAAACCTTCTCTATCCTCTCCATTAGGGTTCCCACCAACCCTAGTCTTTCTGGCAGGCATCCGCAGGAGTCATAAGGGTGAAGATCATCTAGTGGAGGCTGCTGGAAGCTGAAGATCAGAATTGGGTTCAAGACACTAAGGTATAACTCGTGTCCCCTCTTGTGCGCATCTGTAGAATTGACGAGTAGTAGATCCGGGCATGCCAATAAAGTTTCATAACTTGATTTTTCCGCTGCGTGTTTAAACTTTCCATTTAAACCTGTTTTTCCAACAATTGGTATCAGAGCCACGCTCGTTTGGATCTATAGATGCGTTTTTTGGAACACTATTTTGATTTGCATGTTGATTTTAGAACTGTTTTCGAAACTGCATCGTCACAGATCTGTTTCTGCAGTGTTATCACAGCAGTATACAAATCTGTGATTGCATTGGATGCAAGATGGGTTCGATCGATCGAAGTAGTCTCGATCGATCGAACGCTCTGTACTCGAGCGATCGAACAGGTTTCGATCGATCGAAACCTTCTGTTGTTCGAGCGATCGAATAGAGTTCGATCGATCGACACAGACTCTTTGTCAGGTTTTCTGTTTCACAGTTTTAAAAGTATTTTGAAATTAAAAGTTTAATTTTAACGTATTCTGCAAAATTTTTAATCATTCTGTGAAATAGAATGTTCAAGCGATTGAACAGTGTTCAATCGATCGAAGGTTCGAGCGATCGAACGGTCTTCGATCGATCGAACTATGACAGAGAAGTTAGATGCTGTTTTGAGTTCTAATTCAGTATGTAAAGAGTTTATATACTGTGTGAATCAATTAAGGGTTCCAATAGTTATATTTTGTTATATATATGAGTGGATGTGTGTTCAACTAACCTTTTGCAGCAAAAGATTAGTCGCTATCTCCCATGGCGCCAAGAGCATTTAATTTTGTGTTTGAATGTTTTTAGATTGGTGTGTTATTTTAAGTTTGGTTTGGTTTTAAGGCATATGTAAAGGGCGCTGCGACTTCAATCCTACGAAAAGGAAAGTCGCACCGGTTTCCCTAGCCTTTTATTTTGTTGTTGCTATTTCTATTTCTAGATAAATTGTAAGCTTCAAAAGAGGCATAGGTTCAATGTAATAGAATTAGAATATCCATGAAGATGGAGCAAGGAGCCGTTGTCCATGAAGATGGAGCTGGAGGCGATCAAACCAAAAGCAGGTTCTATGGAGATAGAGCCATGGGAGATAGAGGCATCGTTTGGATGTCTTTTATTTCATTTTAGTTTTTTGTTTTATGTGCTTTGTTTGTGATTGGCGTACAATACATTGTTGCATGCACGCAAAACAAGTTTTCTAAAATAAAATTCAAAAACCGTTTTCAACACATTAGTAAACATTAGATGTTTATGGGAAGTGTGTAGAAACAGATTTTCTCAAAAAGCAAAATCCTTTTTTACTAAATCTAGTGGGAGAGGGTCTTATTAATTACACCCACGATCTTCCATTAACGGTTCACTGTAAGATGAGTGATGCATTCTGTGTCACCTCGCCAGGGGTGATCATTCCATACGGAGGATGCATTACTCATTGGTTACTAGATGTGAACTTCTTTTGATAAGGATCAATCAGACGTGTTAGAGGGTGACCACCATACGGAGGCACTACTTGAGACGGTTGTGATTGGATCCTAGTTAATGGTACACACTAGCTAAGCTATGGATAAGGGATCCCACACGGGGCATTATTCAGAAACTTAGAGATCAAATAGGTTCGGAAGTCATAACTTGTTTTGCAAGAGTTGCATAGCGGATAAGTTATGATAAATTGAAAGATCGAACATTGACCACCACACGGAGGCTTTATTCTTTCGTTTCGATATTCCGGCGACTTAGTTTTAAAATAAGAGTTTTAAAAGGATTCTTTTATTTCAAACTGTCAAATTCTGATATCCATATTTATTTTGTTTTGATTTTTTCAGTAAATCATAATGTCTGGATCTGCATTTAGTCCACTTGCCACCATACTCACTCAAAACAAGTTAACTGGAAATAACTACACTGAATGGAAACGTAATCTTGACATCGTGTTAACTGCGGAGGATCACATATATGTCCTCACCACCCCATGCCCCGAAGAACCCGCTGCAAATGCTTCGGCTGCTGCTAGACGCGAGTTCGATAAATGGAAAAAGTCGAATGGGATGGCTCGTTGTTACATATTGGCTTCTATGGCTAATGTGTTACAACACCAATACCAGTCGAACAGTTCCGCCAGTGACATTATCGAATCCCTGAAAAAGATGTTTGGGGAGCATGGCAGGCCTGCCAGACAGGTAGCTATGCAGAAGATAATGAGTGCTAAGATGTCGGAAGGGACTCCAGTCAAAGAACATGTTTTGAAAATGATTGGTTATTTAAACGAGCTGGAGACCCTAGGTGCCAACATCGATGCACAGACCCAAGTTGATATGATCCTCAATACGCTGTCGCCATCATTCGCTCAATTTAAACTGAATTATAATATGAATAAAATGGATTTTTCAATGAGCGAATTGATGAGCTCTTTATTGGCAGCGGAAGGGGTGATCAAACCTGGGGGCAGCGTTTTAAACGTTGAGAAAAGCGCTTCCTCTTCCCGATCTATGCCGAAAGGAAAGAAAGGGAAGAAGAAGGCTAGCACTGGTGGTTCAAGTGTTGGACCAGTCCCTAAGATTGCAAAATCTAAGGGAAAAGGTAAGGGCAAAGGGAAGGTGGGTGGCCAAGGCAAAGGAAAGTGTTTCCAATGCGGTGAGAAGGGCCACTGGAAGAGGAACTGTCCAGAATTCTTAGCTACAAGAGTTCAAGGTATGATTGAATCACATGTGATTGAAGTAAGTTTTATAACGGATACTTCAAACACTTGGTGCATTGATTCTGGTGCGACTAACCATATCTGTAATTCATTGCAGGGGTTCAGATCAACCAGGAAGTGCAGTGATGGGGAAATCGTACTTACTCTAGGTTCTAGCGCAACCGTTTCTGCGGTTGCTATAGGAGTCGTAGTTTTAGAATTTCTAGACAATAAAGTTTTGATTTTATCAGATGTACTTTACGTCCCTTCAATGAGACGTAATTTAATTTCAGTTTCTAATTTATCGAATAATGGTTATTCTTTTAATTTTGGAACTGAAGTTGTGATTAAAAGAAATAGTTCTTTTATATGTTCTGGTGTTAAATCAAATGGTTTGTATGTGATTACTCCCAATATTTCTAAAGATTCTTGTATGGAACTTAATAACTCAGTGGTAACTGTACCATCTAAAAGAAAGAGACCTTCCACTAATCCAACAAAGCTTTGGCATATGAGGCTTGGTCATATCAATCTAAATAGGATTGGCAGACTAGTCAAAGAAGGGGTCTTAGGCGATTTGGTTCTCGAACCAATAGAAGTCTGCGAGTCTTGTTTAGAGGGTAAGATGACCAAAAGGTCCTTTCCTGCAAAGGGCAATAGAACCAATGCATTGTTGGAATTAGTTCATACTGATGTGTGTGGACCAATAAATATTAGAGCAAGGGGTGGTTATGAGTATTTCATAACATTTACTGATGACCACTCTAGGTATGGATATGTGTACCTAATGCAGCACAAGTCTGAAGCCTTTGAAAAGTTCAAAGAGTTTAGGGCTGAAGTGGAGAAGCAATTGGGCACACATATCAAGGCCATTCGATCTGATCGAGGTGGCGAGTACCTCTCTAATGAATTTATTGATCACCTCGTACAGAATGGGATTCTGTCACAGTTGACTGCACCTGGCACGCCTCAGCAAAATGGTGTAGCGGAGAGAAGGAATCGGACTTTTTTAGACATGACTAGGTCAATGATGAGTTATTCTGAGTTACCTTTATTTCTTTGGGGTTATGCTTTGGAAACCGCTGCTTACATACTAAATCTAGTACCAAGCAAATCTGTTCCCAGGACACCACGAGAGATGTGGATTGGGCGCAAGCCTTCTTTGCAACATCTCAGGATATGGGGATGTCCGGCACATGTGCTAAAAGGAAAGATGAGCAAGTTGGATTCTAGATCGGAAGTATGTTACTTCGTGGGGTATCCAAAGGGTACTTATGGATGGTATTTTTATGATCCAAGAGAACAGAAGGTGTTCGTCAGTACGAATGCTATTTTCTTGGAGGATGATTATATCATGAACCATAAACCTAAGGGAAGGATAGATCTTAGAGAGATAGAAGGAGAGCCCTCAGTCCAACCCGTAGTTAATAACGATGTAAATCAGGAAAACACCACTTCTTCACCTATTTCCGCACCAGTACCTCGTCGTAGTGGGAGGATTATCAGCCAGCCTGATAGATACATGTTCTTAGGAGAAGTTTTTGAAGCTGTCTCCATAGAATCTGAATCTGATCCTACCACATACGAAGAGGCAATGGCTGATGTTGATTCAGCTCATTGGGTTAAAGCTATGAAGGCTGAATTGGAATCTATGGATTCTAATCAGGTCTGGGATCTTGTAGAACTTCCAGCCAATATTAAACCCATTGGCTGTAAGTGGGTCTACAAGAGGAAAAGAGGATCTGATGGAAAGGTTGAGACCTTTAAGGCAAGGCTTGTTGCGAAAGGTTATACTCAGAGGGAGGGCATTGACTATGAGGAAACCTTCTCGCCGGTGGCCATGCTCAAGTCCATCAGAATACTCTTATCCGTTGCTGCATGCCTAGATTTTGAGATCTGGCAGATGGACGTCAAGACTGCATTCTTGAATGGCAATCTTGAGGAGGACATCTATATGCAACAACCAGAAGGGTTCATAGCTGGTCGGAAAGATAACTTGGTATGCAAGTTGCAAAAGTCCATTTATGGGCTTAAGCAGGCATCCAGAAGTTGGAACATACGATTTGACCAAGCGGTCAAATCGTTTGGTTTCATACAGAATCTGGATGAACCTTGTGTATACAAGAAGAGTGAAGGGAAAGTGGTGGCTTTTCTTGTGCTTTACGTTGACGACATTCTACTCATTGGAAATGATGTAGCGGCATTGTCAACGGTCAAGGTTTGGCTAGCTAGTACTTTCGATATGAAGGATCTAGGAGAGGCGAGCTATATTCTTGGGATAAAGCTCTTTCGAGATCGCAAGCGAAAGATAATGGGATTATCTCAAGCTGGTTATATCGATAAGGTGCTAACTAGGTTTTCAATGGATAATTCGAAGAAAGGTTTGTTACCTTTCAGGCATGGTTTAGCGTTCTCCAAGGACCAGTGTCCAAAGACACAGGAGGAGAGGAATCGCATGACAGGAGTTCCCTATGCTTCTGCAGTGGGAAGTCTCATGTATGCGATGTTATGCACTAGACCAGATATCTGCTTTGCTGTTGGCATGGTTAGCAGATATCAGTCGAATCCGGGTCCAGAGCACTGGACAGCCGTTAAGCACATTCTTAAGTACTTGAGAAGAACTAAAGATTACATGCTTATGTACGGTGGTAGTGAGTTAATTCCAGTGGGATACACTGACTCGGACTTTATGTCAGATAAAGATTCGAGGAAGTCGACGTCCGGTCATCTCTTTACCTTGGGAGGTGGTGCTGTCAGTTGGAGGAGCATTAAGCAGAAATGCATTGCAGACTCAACTACAGAAGCTGAGTATGTGGCTGCTTGTGAAGCCGCAAAGGAAGCTGTTTGGCTCAAGAAGTTCCTTATGGAACTCGAGGTGGTACCAGCGTCGCTGTCGCCTATTACGCTTTATTGTGATAATAGTGGGGCAGTGGCTCAGTCCAAGGAGCCAAGGAACCACGGAAAGGGAAAGCACGTAGAGCGGAAATATCATCTTATCCGAGATATTGTTCAACGTGGAGATGTGACTGTTACCAAGATTGCCACAGCTGACAATCTTGCTGATCCGTTTACAAAGGCCTTGCCACAGAAGGTCTTTGATCGTCATCTAGATAGTCTAGGTCTTAGATGTAGTTCTGAATGGTTATGAGTGCAAGTGGGAGTTTGTTGGGTTTGTGCCCTCAAACCATTACTTTCTGTATGAGACATTGACATTTTAATATATGGATATCAGTTTTACATTTTATTGTGTATGTTCTTTTCATGAGATGATTGTTAATCCTTAAGTATTATAGTAAGTAATTCGTGTGTGTATGAGATGCACACAAGTGAGATACGAATTACTATTCTTTAATACTTAGAATGTGTCACAGTGGATGATGAGACTGGATACCTCATCAAGTCTACACTGTAGCATAATTAACTACCATTGGATGGAGTGATTAATCTCAATCACTAGAGTGTAGCTCTTAGTTGATATGCTAGTGCTTATAGTGCATTGACGAACCTGAGTTTCCTATTGACGCTTAAGGCTGTCAAACAGTCAATAGGAACTCATAACTTGTATAAGGTACGTGTTCTCAATCTTGAGACGATTATGAACACAGACTGTGGATATGACTGCTTTGACTTACCAATCAGTGAGGTCTATAAAAGATCAACACCTGGGTATCTTGGGTATGTCATATTCATAGGGTTGTGAACATATATTGTCAAGATAGAATCTACCCTCTGTTTCAGAGTAAGCATTCCCTTGAGAATGTCACCAAGTCGATTACTGAGTACTGCAGTCTTGTTGATAAGAGTTATCAACATGTTTGGTAATCATGAAGGGTGAATGGGACTCAAGGAATACAAGAAGTAATCATGATTCAGGTTGACAGTAACAGTTATCCGATTACCTGAATATGATTACGAATGCTGACGGTAGAGGGACATTAGTACAACATACAAGTCTAGTTATCGCTTCGGATATGTTCTTTTGCGTTGGAGTTCAGTTATCGTTTTATAGTGGAGTAAACTTTAACTGACCAGTTAGTTAGTTTGCTGATCAAAGAGTTTGGTCATGGTGATTAACAAACTGGTCTGAGCCAACAATAAAGAGCCTAGGAGGTCCCACTCTTAGCTCCGCAAGGATGCTTGGAAAGATGCTTGAGGATGATGTCCAGACAGGTTCGATCGATCGAAGATGTCTCGATCGATTGAAGTCTGCATGTTCGATCGATCGAAGATGGTTCGATCGATCTAATGTTCGATCGATCGAAGGCACTTCGATCGCTCGAAGTCTAGGTCGGTTCTGGGAATCTATAAATAGGGCAGCTGCGTTCTGGAAAAGGTGGTTCGTCGTTTTGAACGTCAGAAGCTGCAGAAACTGTTTTGGAGCCCCAAAACCTTCTCTATCCTCTCCATTAGGGTTCCCACCAACCCTAGTCTTTCTGGCAGGCATCCGCAGGAGTCATAAGGGTGAAGATCATCTAGTGGAGGCTGCTGGAAGCTGAAGATCAGAATTGGGTTCAAGACACTAAGGTATAACTCGTGTCCCCTCTTGTGCGCATCTGTAGAATTGACGAGTAGTAGATCCGGGCATGCCAATAAAGTTTCATAACTTGATTTTTCCGCTGCGTGTTTAAACTTTCCATTTAAACCTGTTTTTCCAACAACCCAAGCATCCCATTGGCCAATGCAGTGGGGCCCAGAATTAAACAAATGTTGTTTAATATTGTTTAATCCTGGGCCCCACTGCATTGACCAATGGGATGCTTGGGTGAGCATTGGTGTACCAAATTTTGGGTGAGCAAAAATGCTCTCTTTAAAATAAAGTGCTTGTTAGTACGAGCCTGCCACTTTTTGAACCATCCCAATCTGACCTTGAAGGGAAAAGATACTGAGAGTCAAAAGCTATGAAGTCAAAAAGGTCAAGAATTCTGCATACACCCTACCACACCCAATTTTTTTTTTCTCCTCCACAAACTCATTGTGGAGACATCTCGGTGGAAAAAAAAGGGGCAAGACCATCTTAGTGGAGCAAAAAGTTGGCAAAAGCTAAGCACCAAACAAAAAAAAAAAAAAAAAAAAAAAAGAAGGAAAAAAACAAAAGAAAATAATAAAATAAAAATGAAATGACGAGGTTTTGCCTATAAAATAGCAATGCATTCATTCATTTTAGAATGGGGGGAGCAGCAGCCTCTCTTCTCTCAAGGCCTTGTTTGGCCCTCCTTCCAATGTCCTTTCTCCATCTTCATCCTCCTCATTACACCATTGAAGCACCAAATAGTCCATGTTGCTAAAGACCACTGCTGTGATGATAATCAAAATATCACCATGAATTCATTTTTGATTCAAATCAAATGAAACCAATTGGAGAGTATTCCTAACTCAATGATAGTTTCCCATGATTTTTCTCAGAATTTACAAAAATTGTATGACCCATTTTTAAAGCACAAACACACAAGGCATACAATCTGCAAGAAACATCACAGCAGTGATACCAGATCACGTTCACTGTTTGGAGTACTTCAAGATTTTTTATTCACTCCATTTTTTTTGTCCATTAACTACAGCATCTTACCTACACCTGTGAATTTTTTTGATTTTTTTTGGATCAGTTTAATTTTTGTAAAAAAATCATCCAATTTCAGTCGACAGTGCAGTCCCTAATTTTGAGTAAGGGTGCTTCTAAATTCAATTTCTCCCAATTTACAAAAGATATTGCAAAACGGTTTTCTTCCATGGAAACTAGACTCATTTGGGAGCCTTCCCTCAAAATTTCATAAAATTAGAAGCATCGAGACCCCCCCCCCCCCCCCCCCCCCCCCGTTCCATTTTTGGAATACTCTACTCAAATCTGCCAAAAAGGCTGAAAGAAAATAAATTTTTTTTCTTTTACTGAATACTCCTAACTTATCAAGTTTCTCAATAACTTTGATAAAAAGGAAATTCGAATATCACACTTTTCAATAAACTTAGGCACCGTCCCTATCTTCCGGTACAAAATCAAAAATACAAAAAAAAGAAGGCAAAAAGAAAATTATAAAAAAGTAGACTTTCTCAAAATAAAACTTCAATGCCACCTTTGCTTGGAATCTGCAAACAGCACAGGTAAGATAGGTAAGTCTTCTCATTCTTAATGGGCACCAACCCTTACTTTCGGCACTTTTTCACTCACTGGGCACCGACCCTTACTTCTGTCACGACCCATCCCACTACGCGTGGAAATAGGACACGTGGCACGCCATCAAGGCTTATCCAGTTCCATTAAAGTAAAATAGCAGCGAAAAACATTATTAAGATCCATGAAAATCAGAGTTATATAAAAAAAAAGTTTTGGCCATTTGAATCCTTTCAAAAGAAAACATTTTTGAAAACAGAGGTCCAGTCAACTGATCGAGGGTCCAGTCGACTGATCGAGGGTCCAGTCGACTGGTGATCTCAAACAGATAGGTGTCAAAATATAATAACCCATCCAGTCGACTGTGTTGGGGACCCAGTCGACTGGTGCCTAAAATTATCAGTCGACTGAAAATGTCCAGTCGACTGGTGCCCTACTCCAGCAGAATGTCATGGTCTGGGGCTCCATCCAGTCGACTGTTTTCTCAACCCAGTCGACTGAACCTCAGACGAAACAAAGCAGTAACCAATTCAACACAGTGATCCAGTCGACTGATCCAGGGTCCAGTCGACTGATCCCCTGTTGGGCAGCCCTGTTGTACTATTACAACTCATGCTTCTCCACAATCAACACCAACACAACCCCAACTGAAATTCAACATTCAAAACATAATTACAAACGTTCAATTTACAAGATTACAATACTACGAAACTAATCCATGGTTCTATTACAACATATTGCAAAAACCCAAATCCTTATACAAGTTTTAGGATTTAAACAAAAACATATACAAGTGATTCCCCCGGCGTTCTTTAAAGGCCTCACTCATCACGCTTCTTCTTGTCTTTCGTCTTACCTGTAATGGAGTACATCTCCACTGCTCAGCTATATGCTGAGCGTACAAGTCTAACATATGCAATATATGACAAAACATGCTTTAATCTCATAAATCATATCAATAGTCTCTAGGGAGAAAAATACGCCTTCATCCAGTAGCGGCAAGTCCAAGCCTTAAACCGCGATGTCAATGGCAAGTCCAAGCCTACAACCATTACATCCCCACAAGTGCCATGGCAAGTCCAAGCCTACAACCATGCACAGTAGCCGTCGCTACTAAAATTCTCAAACAACGTGAAGCTTACTCCAGCATGAATTTGTATAAGACTCCCCTTTGACCCACATAGACAACTCAACGTGCTCGCGTAAATTTAGACATGCTTTTCACTATTTAGCGCGTGCATAATTAACGGGCCTACAATTAACACATGGATTTCGCCCAGATCTCAATTTCGTCGTCGAAATATAAAACATGTATTTCTCTATATCTCACAAGTTAGAACTTCATAACTCGTGCGATTTCCCCCAAACTTTGAAGGATCGACTAGGAGGCTAATTAATCGTCGGATTTCGAATTTAAGAAAATTCCTACAAGTTTATACCTATTTTTCCCAAAAGTCTAGAATTAAAATTTTTACAAAAGTTAGCTAAACACGGCCTAAGTAGTATCAAAACGTAGGTCTTGCCTCCACGAGTTCAAATCTTGAATCTGGAGAAAATCTGACGGACGAATGGTCGTCGATCGGCGTCACAAAGCCTGTTGGCTCAATCTCCCTTTCTCTCTCCTCTCTCTAGATATTTTTAGAAGTTTTGGATGAGAATGAAATCTCATTCACCTCTATATATAGACCAACGTTATGGAAATTACGTTCACCTCCCCGCAAGTTTCTCAAACTTCTAATTAACCCATGAAACTTCGCACACGTCCATTTTATAACTTTACAAGTGAAAACTATAAATTTCAAAAGTTTTCGACTAGGTTTCGTTTGGGTCCAAAATAACGTCCAAAAACTATATTCTGTGGAATCTCTACACAACCTACCTTTTTAATTAACGTATCACTCACGTTCTCACCACAGTTCTCAAAATGATATAACAATATCAAAGATTACCAGAATTCCCACAACACAAATAAAATTACTATTCATTAAATACCAGATAAAGTCAAATAACATTTAAATCATATAAATGTCATTTAGTCATGTCTATGCAATATGAACTGCCATGTTCCCGTGTCCTCACTGACACTTTACCGTTGACTCACAGTCAATCTCAACTCAAATTATTAATAACATTAATAATTAAAGAAAAAAAACTCAAATGATGCATTTTCAAAATCATAAATTTCTGGAACGGGTGTGACAACTCTCCCCTCCAAAAAGGAAGTTTGTCCCCAAACTTTACCTCATGCGTCGAATAAGTACGGATACTCATTCCTCATTTCTTCCTCACTTTCCCACGTAGCCTCTTCCACCGTGTGACTACGCCACAATACCTTCACCATTGGAATCGTCTTGGTTCTCAAGACTTGTTCCTTTCGATCTAGAATCTCGACCGGTTGTTCCACATAAGTCAAGTCTCCCTGAATTTGCAGCGGTTCAGGTACAATGATCTTACTTATATCAGTCATACATTGTCTCAACATCGATACGTGAAATACGTTATGCATAAAGGATAACTCAGTTGATAAAGCCAAACGGTAAGCCACCGGCCCTACTCTTTCTAGAATCTCAAACGGTCCTATGAATCTTGGGTTGAGCTTTCCCCTCTTTCCGAATCGTACAATGCCTTTCAAAGGCGATACTCGCAAGTATACGAAATCTCCCACTTCAAAATTCATCGGTCGTCGTTTAGAGTCCGCATAGCTCTTGTATCGACTCTGGGCTACCTTAAGACGTTCCTGAATCAATTTCACCTTTTCGGTAGTCATTTGTACTATCTCAGGTCCTAACAACCTTCTTTCTCCAATCTCGGTCCAACAAACCGGTGATCGACACTTACGGCCATACAAAGCTTCATACAGTGCCATACCAATACTTGACTGAAATCCATTGTTGTACGCAAATTCAATTAACGGTAGATGCTTCTCCCAATCACTCCCAAAATCTAATACGCAAAGTCTCAACATATCCTCTAGCGTCTGAATCATGCGCTCTGACTGTCCATCGGTCTGAGGATGAAATGCAGTACTGAAACTCAATTTCGTACCCATAGCTTTTTGTAAACTTCCCCAAAACCTTGACGTAAAACTACTATCACGATCGGATAGAATCACCGCTGGTACCCCATGTAGTCTTACAATCTCTCTCACATACAATTCTGCCAACTTGGACGGTTTAGTCATCTTGATCGGTAGAAAATGAGCTGACTTGGTTAGTCGGTCAACTATAACCCAAATCTTATCATTCTTATTGAATGATCGGGGAAATCCTGAAACAAAATCCATCGTAATCTCGTCCCACTTCCATTCCGACACTAGCAATGGCTGTAGTAACCCCGCAGGTACTTGTCTCTCTGCTTTGACCTGTTGATATGCCGAACATTCAGATACAAATTTAGCGACTTCACGCTTCATACCCTTCCACCAGAAGTTTTCTCTCAAGTTTCTGTACATCTTATTACTTCCCGGGTGCACTGAATATCTAGTACTATGTGCTTCCTTTAAAAGTCGTTCTTTCAAATCTTTCACATTCGGTACGCATAATCGGTTCCCAAGCATCAACGCCCCTTGTAGCAAGATAAATCCCGGTCGTTTTTCCAAAGGTATCTCGTCCTTCATTTTGCACAAATAGACATCATTAAATTGTTCTTTCTTGATCTCATCAATATTAATATCTGGGTGTGCTACAATCGCCATCATCAAACCATCATTGGTCCCTAGAATCACATCCAATTCTAAGCGTTCCATCTCGTTTATCAACTCTTTTTGTTGTGTTAGCTCGTCGACTAAATTCATGGCGTCTTTCGGCTTAATACATCGGCCACTACATTCGCCTTTCCCGGATGGTACTCAATCAAAAGATCGTAATCCTTCATCAACTCCAACCATCTTCGCTGTCTCATATTCAAGTCCCGTTGGGTGAAAATGTATTTCAAACTCTTGTGGTCCGTGAATATCTCACATTTTTCCCCGTACAAGTAGTGTCTCCAAATCTTCAAAGCATGAATTACTACGGCTAATTCTAGATCGTGAGTCGGATAATTTACCTCGTGTGTCTTCAACTGTCTAGAAGCATATGCAATTACTTTAGCACCTTGCATAAGCACACATCCCAACCCTTGATGCGACGCATCACTATAGATTACAAACACTTCAGTTCCTGATGGTATTGTCAATATCGGTGCTCTCGTCAAACGTGACTTCAACTCTTGGAAACTGTCTTCACATTCTTGACTCCATTCAAAGATAATCCCTTTCCTCATCAACTTGGTCATTGGCAACGAAATCTTTGAGAAGTGCTCAATAAAACGGCGGTAATATCCTGCTAATCCTAAGAAACTTTGAATTTTAGATACGGATGTCGGCCTCTGCCAATTAGATACAGCTTCTACTTTGTGAGGATCAACTGAAACTCCCTTCTTGTCAATCACATGACCAAGAAAAGTAATACTAGACAACCAAAATTCACATTTCTTGAATTTACCAAATAATTGTTTCTCTCGCAATCTCTGAAGTATCAACCTCAAGTGGTTCTCGTGTTCT
Source organism: Hydrangea macrophylla (assembly GCA_033977485.1). Lineage (NCBI taxonomy): Eukaryota > Viridiplantae > Streptophyta > Magnoliopsida > Cornales > Hydrangeaceae > Hydrangea > Hydrangea macrophylla. Next base: position 108,621,704 of record CM066988.1, on the reverse strand, counting down.
ATCGCACTCGGTGAATAGATAAGGATATCGTCAATGAAGACAATCACAAAGTCATCCAAATAATCCTTGAATACTCGATTCATAAGATCCATGAACGCGGCTGGTGCATTCGTAACCCCAAACGGCATGACTAAGAACTCATAATGTCCGTAGTGCGTTCTGAAAGCTGTTTTCTCAACATCTTCGACCTTCACTTTCAACTGATGGTAACCTGATCTCAAATCTATCTTCAAAAATACTTGAGCCCCACGAAGTTGATCAAATAGGTCATCGATTCTCGACAGTGGATACTTGTTCTTAATCATTAACTTGTTCAGTTCCCGGTAATCAACACACATACGCATGGAGCCATCTTTCTTCTTTACAAACAATACTGGAGCTCCCCACGGCGAAATACTTAGTTGAATGAAACCCTTGTCAAGTAATTCTTGTAGTTGGATTTTCAGCTCTTTCAATTCCATAGGTGTCATTCTATACGGTGCCTTTGATACGGGTCTTGCGTCTGGTATAACCTCAATGGTGAACCCAACCTCTCTCTCAATAAGAACACTTTGTAGGTCGTTAGGAAATACATCTAGATATTCTCGTACTATCGGAATGCCATCTACTTTTAATTCAGTCGCTGAGACATCGGTTACTGAACATAGGAATCCTTGACATCCCTTTTTCAATATCCTTCCCGCTCAGATAGCTGAAATCAAATACGGTGGCGGTATAACTCCACTCCCTTGGAAACAAAAGTTCCCATGCACCGGTGATCGAAAATTAACCTCTTTCCGTTCACAGTCTATTGTGGCTTGGTTAAAAGCTAACCAATCCATTCCCAGTATCACATCGAAATGGTTCACTGCAATCGGTATAAGGCCTACGGTCATCAACTTCTCGTCTAGTTTGATCTCACAGTTCTTATATATAGTAGACGTCATTATCGATTTACTAAATGGCACAGAAATAGACAATTCATATCCTAACGGTACTGATTCAATATTCAAATGTTCAACAAAAGCATGCGATACAAATGAATGCGTAGATCCCGAGTCGACAAGTATGCGTGCTAAATGTGAACATACAAGCACCATACATGAGACTACTGTCTCTGAAGCAGTCATATCCCCTGGGTTCATCTGATATGCTCTTCCTTGACTTTGTTCCATCCTTTGTCCCCCGTCGTTGGATTGTCTAGGCTTCGACCCACTGGAAGCCATAGAACTAGCTCCTTGCTGAGGATACTTCCTCGGGCAATCCTTGGCTTGGTGTCCAAAAACTCCACAATCATAACACTTACCTCTCATATCAGGAGTTGAATTAGCACTACCTCCTCCCTGATTCCTATTATGGGGTTTGGTCATGAAACATCGACCTGAGTGTGGTCGGTTGCAAAGTGAACACAACGGTATGTTACTTGGCGTTCTCCTTAAATCATTAAAACTAGAACCAGAGCCTCTCTGAAACGGCATCTTAAAAGATCCGCCTTGGTTCCTATCTCCACTCTCATTGCCTCGTTTACCGTGCTGATTCTGCCTCAACCTTTCCATTCCACTCTCAGCCACTAGCGCCGTTTGTTGTACTGCTGCCATAGTCGAATGTTCGTAGGTTTCCACCCTTAGACGAATATTTTCCCTTAAACCCTCTTCAAATTTCCTTGCTCTATCTTCCTCTTCTGGCACTGAACCCTTTCCAAATCTCAACAAAGCGTTGTACTTGGAAGTATATTCGGTTACAGTCATATCTCCCTGCTTCAAGTTATCAAATTCTCGCTTCTTTGCATTGTAGGCGGCTTGCGGAAAGATCCGGCGATTGAATTCTGCCTTGAATCCTTCCCAAGTAATCGGTGCCCCTTGATCTAGTACATTTACCCACCAGTTCTGGGCTTCACCCTTCAGTACATCACTTGCATTTTCCATCTTCTCCCTATCAGTCATCGGAATAGATCGGAAGATTCGTTCTATGTCCATTATCCAATGTTCTGCGAGCGTTGGATCGGGTGTCCCATAGAATTCCATTGGTTTCTTTCGAGCAAACTGTTCAGATATTGATCTCATACCCTATTTTCGGGTGCATGTACTACAGTTATTGGTTCCACTTCGATGTGGGGTGTGGGAGGCAGTCGCTCCGCTATATTCCGTATCATTTTCCCCATATTCCCCATCATCTCTGCCATTTCATTCATTCGTCGGGTCTGGGGTGATAAGTCTCGGTCATCCATGATTACAATCCTGTAGTTCTCAATGCATAAACACTATGCATGTACAACAATAACAATAGCATGTATGTAAAACAACACACATATGCATCAAACATCTCTAATATGTATCGATGGAATTGAGAACATGTGTTAAATCACTCAACACTCCACTCGTTGTCGAACGTTCCCAAAGTTTTGTTACCTATAGCTCTGATACCACTAAATGTCACGACCCATCCCACTACGCGTGGAAATAGGACACGTGGCACGCCATCAAGTCTTGTCCAGTTCCATTAAAGTAAAATAGCAGCAGAAAACATTATTAAGATCCATGAAAATCAGAGTTATATATAAAAAAAAAAAGTTTTGGCCATTTGAATCCTTTCAAAAGAAAACATTTTTGAAAACAGAGGTCCAGTCGACTGATCGAGGGTCCGGTCGACTGGTGATCTCAAACAGATAGGTTTCAAAATATAACAGCCCATCCAGTCGACTATGTTGGGGACCCAGTCGACTGGTGCCTAAAATTATCAGTCGACTGAAAATGTCCAGCCGACTGGTGCCCTACTCCAGCAGAATGTCATGGTCTGGGGCTCCATCCAGTCGACTGTTTTCTCAACCCAGTCGACTGAACCTCAGACGAAACAAAGCAGTAACCAATTCAACACAGTGATCCAGTCGACTGATCCAGGGTCCAGTCGACTGATCCCCTGCTGGGCAGCCCTGTTGTACTATTACAACTCATGCTTCTCCACAATCAACACCAACACAACCCCAACTGAAATTCAACATTCAAAACATAATTACAAACGTTCAATTTACAAGATTACAATACTACGAAACTAATCCATGGTTCTATTACAACATATTACAAAAACCCAAATCCTTATACAAGTTTTAGGATTTAAACAAAAACATATACAAGTGATTCCCCCGGCGTTCTTTAAAGGCCTCACTCATCACGCTTCTTCTTGTCTTTCTTCTTACCTGCAATGGAGTACATCTCCACTGCTCAGCTATATGCTGAGCGTACAAGTCTAACATATGCAATATATGACAAAACATGCTTTAATCTCATAAATCATATCAATAGTCTCTAGGGAGAAAAATACGCCTTCATCCAGTAGCGGCAAGTCCAAGCCTTAAACCGCGATGTCAATGGCAAGTCCAAGCCTACAACCATTACATCCCCACAAGTGCCATGGCAAGTCCAAGCCTACAACCATGCACAGTAGCCGTCGCTACTAAAATTCTCAAACAACGTGAAGCTTACTCCGGCATGAATTTGTATAAGACTCCCCTTTGACCCACATAGACAACTCAACGTGCTCGCGTAAATTTAGACATGCTTTTCACAATTTAGCGCATGCATAATTAACGGGCCTACAATTAACACATGGATTTCGCCCAGATCTCAATTTCGTCGTCGAAATATAAAACATGTATTTCTCTATATCTCACAAGTTAGAACTTCATACCTCGTGCGATTTCCCCCAAACTTTGAAGGATTGACTAGGAGGCTAATTAATCGTCGGATTTTGAATTTGAGAAAATTCCTACAAGTTTATACCTGTTTTTCCCAAAAGTCTAGAATTAAGATTTTTACAAAAGTTGGCCAAACACGGCCTAAGTAGTATCAAAACGTAGCTCTTACCTCTACGAGTTCAAATCTTGAATCTAGAGAAATCTGACGGACGAATGGTCGTCGATCGGCGTCACAAAGCCCGTTGGCTCAATCTCCCTTTCTCTCTCCTCTCTCTAGATATTTTTAGAAGTTTTGGATGAGAATGAAATCTCATCCACCTCTATATATAGACCAACGTTATGGAAATTACGTTCACCTCCCCGCAAGTTTCTCAAACTTCTAATTAACCCATGAAACTTCGCACACGTCCATTTTATAACTTTACAAGTGAAAACTATAAATTTTAAAAGTTTTCGACTAGGTTTCGTTTGAGTCCAAAATAACGTCCGAAAACTATATTCTGTGGAATCTCTACACAACCTACCTTTTAATTAACGTATCACTCACGTTCTCACCACAGTTCTCAAAATGATATAACAATATCAAAGATTACCAGAATTCCCACAACACAGATAAAATTACTATTCATTAAATACCAGATAAAGTCAAATAACATTTAAATCATATAAATGTCATTTAGTCATGTCTATGCAATATGAACTGCCATGTTCCCGTGTCCTCACTGACACCTTACCGTTGACTCACAGTCAACCTCAACTCAAATTATTAATAACATTAATAATTAAAGAATTAAAAACTCAAATGATGCATTTTTAAAATCATAAATTTCTGGAACGGGTGTGACAACTTCCGGCATAAAAATAAAAATACAAGCAAAAAAAATTCTTTTCTTTTATTTCTTTTGGGCACCGACCCTTACTTCCGGCATAGGAATAAAAGAACAGAAAAAAAAAATACAAAAATATGTTTCTTAAAGTTGGGCATCGACCCTTACTTCCGGTACACTTTTTCAGTCACTGGGGCACAGATCCTTACTTCCAGTATTGGATTAAAAGGACTGAAAAAAAAAGTAAAAAATAAAAAATAATAAAAATACAAAAAAAAAAAAATCATTTCTCAGTTATTTGGGCACCGACCCTTACTTCCGGTACACTTTTCAATCACTTGGGCATAGATCCTTACTTCCAGTATTGGAATAAAAGGACTGAAAAAAAATATAAAAAATACAAAAATACAAAAAAAAAATACATCATTCTCCAATCACTTGCATAGTCTCATTTCAATCTCAATCACTTTCCAAAGGTTAAAATCTAGGACTATACCACGTGGGTTAAAGTTCCTAGTTACACCGACTCTTTCTCAAATCACTATATCACACGTGCACGGTCAAACGGGACCACTTTTCTTTCTCTAAAAAATATCATGCATACACTTGCACACACAAAAGTCAAAACTACGTTTGGCCTGATTCCCGTCTTGGGATACGTAAGCACCTCTCAAAGAGTGCGGCCATACCTATCACCATTTTTCGTCTATTCACTTTCTCCAAAAAAAAAAAAAGAATGTTCCATTTTAATAAAAATCACTAAAATTGGCAACCGTGTTCGCACGGATGTTTGAGGGTGCCTAATACCTTCCCTCGACATAATTGAGTCCCCGAACCGATCTCAAAATCTCTGGTTTCGCATGGCTATTCAGAGTCATACTTTTAAAGGGCCCACTTTTCTCAAAACTATTTTTCAAAAGTCAAAGATGAATTACTTTAATTGTCTTTGCAGGGTCCTAACACCCCAAATGTTAGGTGATGACTCTGAACTTTTTCAAATAGGCCCTACTGTACTCTTTTCACCCTTCCCAATAAAAATCAAGTCGCAATTCACCCACTCTCAGGAAGCCAGGCCCACACCGACAGCCTGGCGCTCCGAAAACGCGGGCGTGACATCAGTCTTATTGAGAGAGATCCTCATCTCTCATCTTCTTCTTCTCTCTCCATCAGTCTAAGAACCCTAACCTTAATCACCAACCCTAACCCCTGGTTTTCCCAACATATCTCTCCACCTACCCTCTCTCTCTCTCTCCCTCACTGTCGCCGCCGCCGCTGTTTGTCACCGCCGGAACTGGTTAGCTCTCTCTCTCACATACACATACATACACATACTAGATATCGTACGAGATGCACACACGCACATACCCCAGATCTGTATCGGATCTATTTGACACACATACACACTCACTATTCCAGCACACACACACACACATACACACACTCCTGATTATTTGATTTTTTTTTCTTTTTGCAGATCTTGAGGGCAGTGATAGCGAATCGACTTCTCATGTATCATCATCGTCAAGATCATAGAAAGATGCTGTAGTTTTCACTTCATCGAGGTTATAATTCCAAATTTCCAAGTTTTACATATCTAAAACTCAATTAGTTTAAGTCAAAACCTTCAATTTTGATCCTACTACTGTGTATATTTGTATATATATATATATATATATGTGTGTGTGTGTTTTTATTGCAGTCAAAAGCTTATATATGTTGTGTTTTTATAGGTACAACTACCCATGCTAGTATAGTTTCTTGTTCACATTTTTTTTTTCATTGAGTTGAGTTCTTGATGAATTAAAGGGGAACTTGTTTTAATTAGCAGACTAAAGGTTAGATTCATGTAACCTAAATCCTGGTTATGACTGTTCTTATCAGATTGTGGTGTTTCATGGCCAAGAGTACTCAACTTTAAAGTCTTATGTCTTTATTGCTAGAATCCTTGTGTGGATTTGGTGCTTGTGTTCACTGACTTTGATGATAATCATATATTGGTGGAAGAGACAACTTAGAATCTGGGTTGTCAAGAATTTATTTATGACATTTCAGAACAAGCCCCAAATTTGTGTTGGCAAAATTAGGAGTAGTTGATCTTGAGGAGTAATGTTATATGTCCTAAATTTGAATTTTGAACCTTTTAAAATTTTATCCACATACAGTGGTAGCGGTCGATAGCAACGGTAAAACATTTGAGAAATAAATTTATTCTTGATTCTTTGAGGAAGCAAGGCTCTCTCAATTTAGAAAAACAAATTGTGATTTTGAAGCATATTTCTATCTCATCTTAAAGCAACGACATTCTCACTAGAACATATCTTTAAGGGCTTCTTTAAAATGCTAAAAATAGAATGTCGTTCAGTTCAAGTCTTGTTTTCTTTCTGATTTTTGTAAGAACCTAGATTGTCGTTGAAGAAATTATTATATTTTGGCACATTGCCTTGTGCAAGATACGTATATTCACCCAATGTTTAGTTTATATGATCAATTCACTTATGAAACTAAAACCAGTTCTTTGTTTTTTTTCTTCCAAATAGTCCCTAATTGTGGATGAAGTTATCTGTATTACAAGAGAATCATTTCTATTTGGGGGTAGGTAAACATTGTAGTGCTACTTTTGGAACATATTTGACCCTTTTCATTGGTTTGTAAAAACATGTTTTAATTAATACTAATATAGAGAGAAACAACAAAATAAAAAAGGTGCATATTTAATAAAAACTTGATCATGGATTTCAACCTTTTTGTATGAGTGCCGTGAAAAAGGGAGGGCACTCATGAAGTGATCTCTGCTGCCTATGAGCTTGTACAAAAATTAAAAAAGTCAACAGGGAGGAAAAAGGTCAGACAATCCAACTTACTTTCTTAGTTTGAGAACAACTGTAGTACTTCTTCTTTGTCCTTGGCACCACATTCTTTGTGTACTCATATCTGTCTATCTATTTCTGTTTGAGCACGTACATAAGCACCAAAATCATTGCATTACCTTTTCTTTTCTGAAGGTAAAATTTATGTGTTTTATTCTATACTAAAAAAAAAGCTACAGAATTGGTTGAAAGTCTAGTATTCTATACTAAAAAAAGCTATAAAGTTGGTTGGAATTTTTCTTGAATTTAGCTCCTAATACTTCTAGATATTTGGTTGAAAGTCTAGTATTTCAAACGTGCATATACAATCATGAACATGTGACAATGAACTGATACCAGATTATTTCAATGTGTAGAAGAAAGTTTCTCCAATAATAAGTAAGAAAGAGGGCTTTATTGGGATTGTTAAGTCAAGCCTTGCATTAAGCTCCTAGTTCTCAAGTAACTCAAATTTGTCCATTCTCAAAGACTTAGATATGGGTTAATATTTTTGAGAAATCTCTTCGAGTCCTTTGAAAATGTTTTCTCAAATTTAATTTGGTTTGAGTTTGATATTTTACTTGAAGATATCCTTATTCAAATTTTTGCCTTGTTATGGGAAAGTTGTATCTTACAAGATCATTTGAGTAAATCCATAGAGATTTTTCATATCAAATAAAACTTTTACTCAAATTGACACTAAAACTTCAGAGCCAAGTATTGAGGATGGCCTAAAGAAGGACCTAAGTCCATCTCCACCCAACATTTATTCTCTGTAAAAGAGTCATTTTAATTTTTTCCACTTTTTATTTTTTGGTTTATGTAACATACAGATTGTATTTCCCAACTTGGAGGAGTTGACCATTTGCGAAAAGTTCCAAGAGACATGGCCCCAAAAAATTCCTGGCAACAGCTTTTGCAGATTAAGAGTTTTGCGCATTAATTATTTTCACAAAATCCCCCATATGGTACATCGACTACAAAATTTAGAATAGCTCACTGTTTATAGATGTGATGGTGTAGAAGAGGTAGTTGAAGAAGAAGTACCACGCAAGCTTAATCAGATATCAGTTTGGTGTTGTGAGGGTTTGAGACGTCTTTTCTCTGCTTCCCAAGCTAGAGATTTAAATAAGCTCAAAGAAATTGATATTGATGATTGTAGGATGATGAAACAGATAATTGGCAGTAGCGAAGAAACAGGTGATATGAAGATTAATGTGTTGCCTCAGTTAGAAAAAAAATTACAATTAAATTATCTTAAGAAACTCACGTACGTTTCTGCCATTTCTCACGGAATTGCACTTTAGAGCTTCCATTGCTCGAGAAACTGACAATTAGACGTTGTCCCAAGTTGGACACTTTTTTTGGTGGTGGCTCTGGATGTCAAGGCAAAGAAAGTCAAAAAAGCATCATCATCCAACAACAATGCTGCAGCAAACTTGAGAGAGAGCTTTAACCGTGAAGAAGATGATTTTGTAATACAATCACTTTTCAATGAAAAGGTATTTATTAGAGCTCCATCAGCTTAAGTTTTTCTCATTTTTTTGGATCAATTATACTTGGTACAGCTAGGCCACCAATACATCCATGTGGGACCAAGTGGTAGATGTTGGTCTATTGACTCTATTGTGAGAGGGTGATCATACCTTGATGTTCATCCTACCACATGGGATCAATGTCACCCCATTCTAGTGGTGGCTTTTCCAACACATAGATTATTAATGTTGGTTTAGCATTGAAGATGAGCAATGTGGAATCCGCTGGATACCCCACATGCACAGTAGCTCAAAGGATATTTGTGTCCCACGTGCACAACACACTACACAGCCCACGTGCACAGAAGCCCGCTAGATAGCACACAACACACGTGCACAGAAGCACAACACAGCACGCACACAGCAGGGCATGTGCACAGCAGCCCACGTGCACAGTAGTACAACATCCCACTAGCACAGCACGCGCACAGCTCACTTGTACAGTAGCCCGCTGGACAGCACACGTGCACATGTGCACAGCAGTACAACATAGCACGCATACAGCAATGCATTGTCCAATTCTCGTTACATTATTTGCCTAACGTGGCCATTTTGAAAACTATCAGCATTATATTTTCATATTTATTCTTTAAACACTTAGAGAATTGTAAAAATCTTCTGGTGATCTTCCCGCAAAATATCTTTCAGGGGAATGTTAGTATGGTTAAGAGCTTCATTAGTTCTAGTTTTTTTTTGTTTTTATTTTTGTTTTCAGTGTAAAAATTCAGGACATACAACTTTTTATTAATCATCTTGCTGTGTATGAGCGTGAAAAAGGTCTGCCCAGAGTAATTGTATATTCCCCTCCAGCCGTCGGGGAACCCATTGAAGGCCTTCAACGTGGCCGATTTGTTGAATTTGTCGATCCAATTTATTCAGTGAATCCATTAGAATCCGAATTTTTTTCTAGCAGTTTACGGTTTTCTTATAGCTCAATGAGGACACCCCCATCCGTCTTCTGTTCTTGATGTTAGCCTTAAGGTATATTAAGGCATATTTAATTATGTTTTGATGATGTCAATTATGCTATGATAATTACATGATTCATATTGTTTCAATCTTTGTTATTATCATAGTCATTTTTATGCTCATATATAATCTCATGTATTAATTTTGTATCAATGTTTTAACATCTTTGTGTGCATGAGATTTAATTGATGTAGATCAAGATTGCAAGGAGCTCAACAAGGATCAAGCTTGAAGAGTTGAAGATATTTTATCCTTGGTTGAAGTCTAGGACCATCATTGTAAGGCATCTTGATCTCACACTCATAGGGGCTCAAACAAATTCTAAAAGTTAAAGTTTTGAAAATAAATTTGAAGTGGGTCATCTTGAAAGCAATGTCCCAACCAATTGGAAAATAATTAAACGTTGAATCTTATATGGTTGGAAAGGTATTTGAATCTAGTTTCCAAAACATCAAACGGATCACAAATTCGATTTTTGTAGAGGGGGTTATGGCCATTTAGTGGAGATGTGTCAGGCTGTCAAAACAGGGAGGGGCAGTCGACTAAAGGCATGATGTAGTCGACCGAAGTGAGCAGAGTTCAAGCAGAACCTTCTATAAACACATCTCAGTCGACTGCTTCAAGGCTCAGTCGACTGCTTCAAGGCCCAGTCGACTAAAGCGACCTGAAAGGCAATAACGGCTAGTTTTTAAAGGGGTTTTTAATTACCAAACTTGCCACCAACGGCTATAATCCTCCAAGGCCTATAAATACACGTTTTCCCAAGCTATTTGGGGTTGAGATTTTTATTGGAAAACATAGTATTGATCACACATCTCTTTGATCTTTAAACATTATCATTTGAGCCCTAATTGTGTGAGTTTATCAATTTGCTCAAATCTTTTATTTGTATTTCTTGAGAGAGCAAAATTGTAGTGAGCTTTATTTATACTATCCACTCTATATAGAGAGTTTCAATTTGTATTCAAATCAATTTGTAAAGGTTGAGGGTTAGTAACCCTTGTGTGCAAAGAAGAGGTGTTCTTCTTTGGGAGAGATTGAAGGCTCTTGTAAAGGTTTGGTGCACACCCGTAAGTGCTCTGGGAATGGTTTGGTCTACACCCGTGAAGTAGATTGGATTAAAGGAATCCTCAAGAGGTGTTCTTGAGGGGTGAACGTAGGCCGCGGGGTGTGATTGCCGAACCACTTGAAAAATTGGTTTGCAAGTATCTCTTCCCTTATCTCTTTAGATAATTGTTTGTGATTGTGTTTAATTTGTAATTTTGTTTTTAAAAGGTTAATTTCCGCTAAAACCTTATTCATCCCCCCTCTAAGGTTTCCACATTTGGGCCAACAATTGGTATCAGAGCCTCGACTCTTCTTTTTCAAAAGACTTTTGAAAATCTAGAGATAAGATCCAATGGAAACCGACTCTTCTTGCATTTATTATTGTGAGGATCAATCGGAATTAAGACCACCATGTTTTAATGGCTCAAACTATGCCTATTGGAAAAATAGAATGAGAATCTATATGATTTCTCAAGATTTTGATTTATGGCAAATCGTGGTCAAAGGGCCTCATCTACCTACAAAAATTGAAAATGATTTTTCTATTCCAAAGACGGTAGATGAATATAATAATGCCAATAAGAAACTCATAAAAATAAAGGCTATGGCCATGAATTTATTCTATTGTGGTTTAGACCCAAATGAATACAATAGAATTTCATCTTGCGAATCCGCAAAAGAAATTTGGGATAAACTTGAAAATGCTCATGAGGGAACAAGCCAAGTTAAAAAGTCTAAAATCAATTTTGCTTGTTCAAACTTATGAAATGTTTAAAATGTTGCCATATGAATCTATTGGAGATATGTTTTGTCGTTTTACCATTCTTATTAATAACTTGAAAAACCTTGGTAAAGTTTATACTAATGAAGAAATGATTGAGAAAGTGCTTAGGTCTTTACCAAATGATTGGTAACCAAAGGTCACGGCGGTTCGTGAAGCAAAGGAGCTTTCAACACTCTCCTTGGAACAACTCATGGGTTCTCTCATAACTCATGAAATGGAATTGGCCGTCCTCGAAAGTGAAGACAAGAAATTGCAAGTGAAAGAGGCCAAAAGGGGAGACATGGCTTTAAAATCCTCAAGCTCAAAAGAGAAAAGATGTTGAGAGTGATGAGGATGAGGAAATAACAAAGATCACCCGAAAATTTGCAAAGTTTCTAAAGAAAGAAAAATCGGGAAAGAAGTCACCCAAGGAAGAAAAACACAAAAAGAAGACAATCAAGGCCACTAATAGTAGTTCTGAGAGCGAATCATCGGACGACGACTCAAATGGTGAAGAGATTGTCAATCTTTGCCTCATGACATTGGAAAGGGCCTCTCCTACCACCTCCGCAAATGGAGCATCCAAGAAATGCTTGGACAAAGGTTAAGTATTGATTTGGTAATGGTAGGTTAGTAGGTAATTTTGTTGTGATTTGTTTTCATCATCCTACTTAAGTTTATCTTATTTTTTTTGATTGATTTTATATCATACTCTTATTTGTTTCAAATTGCTTTGTTTTTGTTTAGATATGCATACTTGATTTTTTATGCATAATCTTGTTTCATCCACTTGTGATTTGGATATGTCTTTATATAAATCATCATGCTCTTGATATTGCTTTTTTGAAAAATGATATGCTTTTGTTTGATCAGACAAAGTTTTAAGAATGGTTAGACCAAATGATGTTTTGTGAATCATTTAAATTTTTGCTGCTAAACTGTCATTTTTTTTGGACTGCTAAACAAAGCAATTGACTGGTACCCCGACACAGTTGACTGATGTCTTTTTGTTTTCGTCGACTGAGGCTTATTTTAATTTTATTTCAAAATTTCTCTTTGGTTCAGTCGACTGACAAGTCGACCCAATCGACTATTTTGATAATTTTTATCATTCTTCCTAGTCACGTCGACCCAAGCGTCGACTGCATTGATTTTTTTTTCTCTTTGCCTAGGGACGTCGACTAAAGGAGTTCTCCAGTCGACTGATTTGACTGAATTTTTGTTTATTTTAGATTTTGAGTTCACCAACTTTTTTATTGGTATCTTTTGGGAGAATATGCTCTCTATTCATATCATTTGCTATCTTTTATCATTGCACATGCTTAGGGGGAGCACCTTCATGTATCATTTGCTCACATGTGGTTATATTTGTTTATTTTTTTTGGCCTTTTGATTTGTATGCCTATTGTGAGGGGGAGCTTTGTGTTTTATCCCCAAATCTTTTTGATAATGTCAAAGGGGGAGAAATATGAGAAGTATTGGGGAGAAGTAATTGGGTAGTTATCATTCATGTTGTTTAACATATGATATCCATTATGAATGATAATATGAAAATGACCAAATGTGCTTATTTTGGCATATCCTTCATTGGTTGTTTGCCATCATAAAAAAGGGGGAGATTGTTAGCCTTAAGGTATATTAAGGCATATTTAATTATGTTTTGATGATGTCAAATATGCTATGATAATTACATGATTCATATTGTTTCATTCCTTGTTATTATCATAGTCATTTTTATGCTCATGTATAATCTCATGTATTAATTTTGTATCAATGTTTTAACATCTTTGTGTGCATGAGATTTAATTGATGTAGATCAAGATTACAAGGAGCTCAACAAGGATCAAGCTTGAAGACTTGAAGATATTTTATCCTTGGTTGAAGTCTAGGACCATCATAGTAAGGCATCTTGATCTCACACTCATAGGGGCTCAAACAAATTCTAAAAGTTAAAGTTTTGGAAATAAATTTTAAGTGGGTCATCTTTAAAGCAATGTCCCAACCAATTGGAAAATAATTAAACGTTGAATCTTATGTGGTTGGAAAGGTATTTGAATCTAGTTTCCAAAACATCAAACGGATCGCAAATCCGATTTTTGTAGAGGGAGTTATGGCTATTTAGTGGAGATGTGTCAGGCTGTCAAAACAGGGAGGGGTAGTCGACTGAAGGCCCGATACAGTCGACCGAAGTGAGCAGAGTTCAAGCAGAACTTTCTGTAAACACATCTCAGTCGACTGCTTCAAGGCTCAGTCGACTGCTTCAAGGTCCAGTCGACTGAAGCGACCTGAAAGGCAATAACGGCTAGTTTTTAAAGGGGCTTTTAATTACCAAACTTGCCACCAACGGCTATAATCCTCCAAGGCCTATAAATACATGTTTTCCCAAGCTATTTGGGGTTGAGATTTTTATTGGAAAACATAGTATTGATCACACATCTCTTTGATATTTAAACATTATCATTTGAGCCCTAATTGTGTGAGTTTATTAATTTGCTCAAATCTTTCATTTGTATTTCTTGAGAGAGCAAAATTGTAGTGAGCTTTATTTATACTATCCACTCTATATAGAGAGTTTCAATTTGTATTCAAATCAATTTGTAAAGGTTGAGGGTTTTAGTAACCCTTGTGTGCAAAGAAGAGGTGTTCTTCTTTGGGTGAGATTGAAGCTCTTGTAAAGGTTTGGTGCACACCCGTAAGTGCTCTGGGAAGGTTTGGTCTACACCCGTGAAGTAAATTGGATTAAAGGAATCCTCAAGAGGTGTTCTTGAGGGGTGGACGTAGGCCGCGGGGTGTGATTGCCGAACCACTTGAAAATTTGGTTTGCAAGTATCTCTTCCCTTATCTCTTTAGATAATTGTTTGTGATTGTGTTTAATTTGTAATTTTGTTTTTAAAAGGTTAATTTCCGCTAAAACCTTATTCACCCCCCTCTAAGGTTTTCACATTTGGGCCAACACTTGACATTGCTTCCTGGTGCTAAAACATCTGTGTACTTATTGTAACATAATGAACTTCAGTTGCTTCTTTCTATTATATGCTTCTACATGTGTTCTGGTACATATTTGTTTTTAATGAATCTTCTCTAACCAGTCAATGAATAACAATTTCTTTGTGTGTTCTACTTTGTTAGCCAACAGTGGCTGCAATAGAAGCTGGCAAAGACATAGCATTGTCCAATAAAGAGACCTTAATTGCTGGGGGGGTCCTTTTGTCCTTCCTCTTACTCACAAGCATAACGCAAAGATTCTTCCTGCTGATTCAGAACATTCTGCTATATTCAGGTACAAAATCAATTTTGAATAGATAAGTAAGCCTAGAATTTTGCTTTGACGGCCTAAACTTCCCATGCTTTCTTTTAAGCTGTTAATACAATTGGCCATGCATTACTATGTGAATCTTATTTCTCACTTTTATATTATGCATCTCCCTTTACAGTCCTTTCAATTGAATAGAATTGTAACATGGAACTGTCGCAAATTAATGATTAAAGTTCATATAAACTGAAGTAACTTTTCTTTTTAGAGTTTGATTTTTGGTCAATTTCAGGGCATAGTAATATCCCACTAAATTACGATGCAGTTTGCATAGATCCGGAGTTTTCCTTGTAGGCATGCGTCAAAACGTTGATAAGCAACAAAAAAACATTACCTTACAAAAATCTTAAGATATTTAAAAATTTCAGATCAAAATCAATATCAAGATTAAAAAGAAAGAATACCAAAAAACCAATAAGAAAAATAGGGACCTAAAGTGCCGACGTAATAAGAAGGAATGTTTGCATTAAAGTCTTTTCTAGTCATCTAGTAGTCTTCATCAATTTTCATTTGACAGAGTTATGTATCATGTGAAGACCAATTCCATTATCACAAAGTACTAACCATATCTTGGAAATAGGGACCCATAATATTGGTATCATTACTTGGGAGTAATATTGCTATGTTTCCTAAATTTGTATCCCAAATGTGGTTCCCAATACATGTGGTAGTGGGCTATGTTGAAGTGGTGCCACCATCGTTAAAGGTGGTCCCTCTGCCACATGTGTCGGGAATCACATTTGGGATACAAAATTTGGGAAGCATAGCATTACTCATTGGAATTAGAAATTCTATTTTTTTTTAGTCCTAGTATTTCCCAAAATATTGAATGTTAATTTTTGGTTACACAAATTGAAGCTTTCTTTTAAGTTAATGTATTGTTTGGTTGTAAAACTTTACAATACTAAATGGTTAACACTTTATCAACAAATGTGTCAGTATAACAAGGTGATACGCATTCACCCAGTATATCGGCAAGTCTTAAATCTTAAACCGCAATGCCAATGGTTAGCCAAGAATCATTCAACCATTGCATCCAACTGCTCTGGTTGGCCACTTCCCACACCAAGTAAGTAGTCGTCACTACTATAAACTCTCAAACATCGAGAGGCGTGCACCGGCGTGAAATTATACCAAACTTCCCTTTGACCCACATAGACATTTAGCATACTCACATAACCGTATCACCATGCTTTTCGATACGTACTCGCTAAAATTAACGGGCCTACTTTAACAAAGTAATTTTGCCTGGATCACAATTCATACAAAATATCTAAAACATCCAAAATTGTCTATATTACAAAGGTTCGGAATTCATACCTTGAGTTATATCTCTCAAACTTCAGGAGAAGTACTAGGAGACAAAATAAACGTCAGATCTCTGATCTTAAACGATTCCTACAAGTATAGACATATTTTTTCCAAATTATTAAAATTAACTTTTCGGAAAAACTTTATCAAATGAGGCCTAAGAGATATCAAAATGAAGCACTTACCTCGAGGAGTCCAAATATGAAATCTGGTGAAAAACTGACAGACAAATGGTTGCCGTTTGTCGTCGACAAGCTCGAAATATCAAATCTCCTTTCTCTCTCCTCTCTCTAGATATTTTGAAGTTTAGATAATAATGAAATCTCATCCACTACTATTTATAAGCACAACTCTCGAAAATTACACTTAACTCCCCACAAGTTCTCAAAAACTTTTAATTAAGTCCTGAAACGTCGCACGCGTCCATTTTATAACTTCACGAGGGTAAACTAAAATTTATAAAAATTTTCGTCTAGGTTCCGTTTGGGTCCAAAATATACATCCGAAAACTAAATTCCGTAAAAGTTATACACCACCTACCTTTTATATAACGTGTCACTCACATTCTCACCACAGTGTTCAAAATGCTCTACAGTGATATCAAAAATTACCAGAACTTACTCTACACAGGTAAATTTACTATTTATGAAAATACCAGATTACTCAAATAACATTTAATCACATAAATGTCATTTAAATCGCGTTGATGTCACATGATATCTTATTACCGTGTCCTCAACTTACACCACCACCGTTGACCTTGTTAACTCCATTCTCAATTATCAAATAAGATTGGTAATTTACAAATTTCGAATATGCATGTTAAAAATCATGATTTTCCCGGAGCGGGTGTGACAGGTTGAATGAACATACACAGTGACTATGTTTTTTAGTCTAACTCGCGGGCCGACAGGATAGCCCGGAGATTTTTTTAGACTAAAAAATATATTCACTGGGTATGTTCACTCAACCATGTTTACTTAAGAGCCTTTCCATATATATATATACATGTACATATATATGTGCAAATATATTGGCCAAATGAACTATGCATTGATGTATAAGTTTAAAGTTATCCATTTTCACCATAGTATATTGTCGTATCTACACAATAAAATCATGTGTCATAAGTTTTGATATTATTACTTAGCAATAATGAGTAAATTCCAAAACGAAAACACTTGTTTTTTCAAATAATTAACTCAGAAAATGTAGATAATATTAATGCATCTGTTTCAGTTGTCATGCACGTGGTATATAGAAGGATATAATTATTTAACTTATCTTTCAAATCTCAAAACTTAATACACAAAATTTGTTTTCGTTTTTCTCTTAATATGCATGAATAACGAATGAAAGCCAAATCAAAGAAGTAGATCCACCCATGATATTCGTAGAACAAATCTCCGAGAATATCATATACAATTTCTGACATGACCAAAATATATGAAGGTTAGCAGCTCCAATATAGTATATATCATATATGCTCTCCTGCATTGGTTGGTATAGCTCAAGTGGCAAAGAGCTTGACATATATAAGTCCCTTGCAATGCATAAGTTCGATGTTCGAATCTCATCCTCCTTTCCCATATCAAAAAATAATATATATATATATATATATGCTCTCCTAGAGAATGAGTACTGTGTGTGTATATATATATTAATTTATCTCTGCACAAACTGAAGAAGAAGGAGTTGATTAATGAATTAGAGATAGTTGCAACTTGTAACGCACAGTTCAAGAGATGCAATACTCCACATCCAGATGATCGATATTTTTGAAATCATTGATTACACTGCATGTGGACATTTCACTAAATGTCCACATACACGCTTGACGCTTGTATATGTACATATTAATTTTACATACACGACTTGCTATATATATCTTACTAGCTTTTTTAACTCGTGTAATGCACCGGAAGAAATTTTAAGGATGAATTACAAATTGAATTGAGTGATATTATAATTGATAAGGAGAGAAAATGTATAACGAGCCTAATTAACGGTGAAATTAAGAATAAATAAAATGTATGGAATAAATTTGGAAAGCCTTAATATACATTTATCTTGGTTGCCCATTAATTTGACATAGTGACATTTTGAGGCTTCCATATTATAATAATATTATAAGATTACATTAAGCTAATAAAATAGCATTGTGTTCAAATCTAAATAAACAAGAAAAGTTCATCTCACATCGATAATTAATTTGAAGTAGTCCAGTATTAATAAACGTGTAGGAAAAAAAAATAAGAGCTATTTTTTTCCCCTTTTCAATATTTAATTATGCTATAAAAAAACAACATAATTTTATAATAATTTAGTTTAGATACGCTGTCAAATGACTTCATCGTAAAATTATTTTGTCCAAAATTAATAATTGCACCTACATAGTTTTAAATATGCATTAGGTTTTTTTTTTCGGTAATCGGGGGTGTCTGGGCCAGTTTGCGGGCACCTCGACTAATCCTTCGAGACCATGGAGTCGCCAGGTAAATTCTTCAATGGCTACACTCCCCATGACTCGAACATTAGACCTCTTAGATAGTATACCCAAAAAACTTATCACTCTACCACAAAAAAATGTGATTTGCATTAGGTTAACATTTCACTCTTTTCATAAACATCATAATATCTGTACTATGAAATTGTACACACATCATATCTTTTGCTTTGATATACGTATATCTAGGGAAAAAAAAAGATTATTAAAAATCAGTTTACTTTTATTTAATATTTTAAAAGATAGTCACCTACTTTTTAAAAATGAAAAGAAAATTAAGTTAAAACTAAAAATTTAAAAACACATCAATTTTTTGATTTTCTAAATAAAAAAATAAATAAATTACATTTACCCCATCTTCGATCTTCATCACCACCACCTCCACCAGCTGCCACCACCATGACTGGTCACCACACCACACCACGACCACCACCACCACCACCAGCCACCCCCACTACCCCCATCACAATCTC
Source organism: Hydrangea macrophylla (assembly GCA_033977485.1). Lineage (NCBI taxonomy): Eukaryota > Viridiplantae > Streptophyta > Magnoliopsida > Cornales > Hydrangeaceae > Hydrangea > Hydrangea macrophylla. Next base: position 108,602,444 of record CM066988.1, on the reverse strand, counting down.
TCTCTCTCTCTATATATATATACACACATAAGTATATATATATCTTATATATAGTCACCACCACCCTCAATCTCTCTCTATCTCTTCTCTCTTCTCACCATCACCATCACCACCACGACTCTCCTCCCTCATCCACTCCTGCTATTGCAGAAAATGAAAAAAAAAAAAAAAAAAAAGTTGCAAGTTGGAGCAACTGTCCAAACGGTAGGAGTAGCTCACCAAATTTATTGGGAGCAACTCACCAAACGGCAGGAGCAACTCACCAAACGGAAAGAATAACGTTACTCCTTACGTTTGGTGAGTTACTCCCAATACGTTTGGTGAGTTGCTCCTTTTTTTTTGGACAATTGCTCTAAAAGCCTACACTTTTTTTTTTTTAGTGGCGATGGTGGATGAGCGAGGTGGCATAGCGGTGGCTATGAGAAGAGAGAAAGAAGAGATAGAGAGGTTGGGGTTGGGGTTGGGGTGGGGGTGGGGGTGGTGGTGGTGGAGTAAAGCGTAGATTTTTGGAGCAATTGTCCAAACAAAAAGAGCAACTTAATAAACGTATCAGCAAACGTATGGAGCAACTTTACTCTTTCCGTTTGGTGAGTTGCTGCTAATAAGTTTGGTAAGTTGCTGCTGCTGTTTGGACAATTGCTCCAACCTGCAACTTTTATTTATTTATTTATTTATTATTTTTTCATTTTCTGCAGAGGCAGGGGTGGATGAGGGAGGAGACACTGGTGATGGTCAGAAGAAAGAAGAGATAGAGAGATGTTGGAGGTGGTAGTTGTCACACCCCGATTTTTGGAAAGCCAAATAATCAGCATAGAACTAAATCTAGACTACTATTCGACTGCCCAACTATCGGAGTGATTACCACGAAGCCCATCCTAATAAAACTTTTAAATGGAAATAGATGTTCTTAAAAATCTGGTTAAAACATTTGTAATAAATCTCCATTTATGTTTTTAAAACAAAACCACCACATTTTCATTTTTAAAAAAACACTCATGCGGTTCCGAAAATACTCAAATATATTTGATTAAAGGTACAACTACTAAATCACTTATATTGAAAAACAGAAGCTGAATAAATATTTCTCAATTCTCATTAAGAATAAAAATCTTTTCATTTACAATTAAAGCTTTGAAAGAATAACCTCTATTACAACCTTTAGTCAGAGCTACTAAACGTCCTAATACCAACTACAATAATGGCCCACAATTCCAAATAAATGAAAATAGCAAATGAACAGTAAAGGTCTTCATGCCCTCAAGCAAATCCATGCAATCCAATAGTCATACCGGCCTACTCCTTAATCTGCAAAACGGCTGCGTTTCCCGAGAAATGCCCCCGCATAATAAACATCACACGGGTCAGCATTGCATAACAACACTGGTATGAGTAAACACGCCCCAGTCTCAAGGATCACTCGTGGTCCCCTCGACTCCAACCCAACAATAATCAATTAACATAATAATACCCAATAAATTTCTCTGAGGTTGGGAATCCGCTGGACTCCCTCCCTTTCTTGACCACAAACACATATAGAGTTGTAGGCAGAACTGTAGTTACGCACGTGAGTGAGGACAAGCGGTAGTTTCCTCGAGTCACGGCGGCAGTTTGTTCCACCCACAAAGTAAAAGAAACACTTACTCTTAAATAACATGGTGAGCTAAAGCCTGCATACAATGGTTAGTGGGCCCACCATCCTGCAACTCGAGAGTTAGCACAAATCCTTAGTATTAGAATAAGAAATTCTCCAATATCGAATCATTATATCAATTTCCTTCGCATTATACCACGGTAACCATTTCGGATTTTCAATTTCATGTTTCGCAACAGTTTATCCATTTGCATTTAAAGCTCTACAATCACTGTCATTTTTTTCTTGCCCTAGGTTCACCACTAAGGTCACCCTACTCATGGCCAACTTACTTTTTTTTTTATGAATGATTCATTATTCAATTTCCTAGGTTCACCACTTGGTCACTCTCCATGGTACGCCCACACATATATCCCATGTGTGCCCGGACATACTACTAACATCCACTCTGGTGCTAGTTTGATTGGGGTATCAACCAAACCAGGTATACACACAGAAGGCCAGTCAATATGCTTAGACGTCTAACAAATAAGCCGGGCATAAGGCTTAGACCAGCTTGATCACGAAGCTACTGGCAAAAGGGTACACTCAGCAAGTCGAGCTACCAAAAAAAACATACCACACAACGGGGAGCGGTGAACACTAAGGAACTTGAAACCACTTTTTTTTTTTTTACCATCTACGTTAATACACACAAGTACCATTCATGAGGATTTAATCACATCATTAACCACTTGGGAAATTTATCATTTGTTACATGGATTATCATTATCCGATTATTCACAATAAGACCCTTGCGCCAAACTTCTTTTCACGTCTCTAACGTAGTATTTCCACAATCATCATTTAATACCGCACATAGCATAAGTTATAGCATTTAAATCAGCATTCAACAGCACTATTTAAAATTGTCCCAAACAAATCTTATATTAAACAGCCCCAAAACTAGCATGGGTTGAAATTGTTCTTCATAATAATACCGTACAAAGAAACATCTCTAACAATTTTCATAAACATAATTCAAAATTCGGAGTTAACATTTACTGTTATTGTAATATGAATTTTCTGCCCAAATGGTGCAGAATTGAGAAAAATACCATTAGACAAAAAACGTGCAGAATCGCGTTTTACATTGACTAACGCGAACAGTTTTACCAAAAACAAAATGTATGAATTAATACGAATTATTTTCTAAAACAGAACTGAGAGTTTTCTTCAATTTTACCCAAATCCGAATTTGTGTTAGTCTTCTTTTTTTTTTTCTTCAATTTTCTAAATAACTTATATCTAACCTTTGATATATATATATATATATATATAAATGTATATGTATATATCACTATAGATCCGTATTATATAAACACACATCCATACGATTTATTCAAACTATAATGAACACAAATCGAAAATCAATCAAACTACGAATCAACCCTACAAATCTAATTGTTTACTCACCGAATTGGGAAAAGAAAGATGATGATGATGATGATGATGATGATGGTGAACTCCCTTCTTTTCTCTTCTCTTCTCTTTTTCTTCAACTTCTAGGTGGCTAGGGTTGCCTCTTCTCTCTTTGTCTCTTGTTCTCTCTCTCTCTCTCTATCTCTCTCTTGAGGCTGCTCTTTTTTTTTTCTAACCCTAGGATATATTATCTATCTATATACATATAATACACACACAATACATATATTACTCACACAAATATTAATAATCTCGTTTTTCTTCTTATGGGCTCACTAAAGAGACTCATATGAGCCCGAAATATAACACAAACCATTAAAATGGCTAGCCCAAAGGATACTCATACCCCGGGTACTTAATTTCAATACCAGATACACTATTTGACACATTCGCGGGCCTGTAAACACTATATTAAAAAAAATACATATCAACACTTCATTTTTTTTTAAATAAATTTAAATTAATAAAATGTAGCATTCAAACTAAAGGGCTCACTAATGATTTTATTTATATGTCCTGCAAACTTAAAATTTTTAAAGACGTGTCTTATATAGGCACACTCATATAATATTGCTAACTAAAAATTATAATTAAAATAATTATTTATACACTTAGAAATTTTATGGTTGTTACAGTAGTGGCCATATATAAGATTTATATACTCATGTGTATATATATATATAGAGAGAGAGAGGGAGAGAGAGGTTGTGGTGGTGGTCGTGGTCGTGGGGTGGTGGTGGTGGTCATGGTGTGGTGTGGTGTGGTGGCCAGCCATGGTGGTGGCAACTGGTGGAGGTGGTGGTGAGGAAGAAGATGTGGGTAAATATAATTTTTTTTATTTTTTTATTTAAAAACTTAAAAAATTAATATGTTTTAAATTTTTGGTTTTAACTTAATTTCTTTTTTATTTTAAAAAAGTAAGTGATTGTCCTTTAATATTTCAAATAAAATTGATTGAATTTTTATAATCCCAAAATAAAGTGGCCATATATCCCACAATTCGTGACCTGGCATAAAACATATATGACAACCCAAACCAAATGAACGTACAATTCCAAAACAGTAGCCTGATTTCATCATGCATGAGAGAGAGGACTTCCAATGGCCATTGTTGCAAAGACGGAGAAGATTTTGGTGGCGTTCCTTACTTCCTTGTCCGGAATCAGAATCTTACCTGCTAATCCACCGGCCCATTGATTTACATGTGATCTCATTTTTTTTGGTTTCCAGCTAGAAAACAAATTTTTTTTTTTTTTTTTTTTTTAATATGGTTTGGCTCATCGTACCATATCATTATTTTATTCACTTTTTATAATGCATGCAGAATAATATTAATTATGCATTCACATACTGTAAGATGTTATTCACACTCTAAAAATTATTAAATGTATTTTATGGTACTACTCCAAAAACATGTGGTACATATTGTCATTATTAAGCACTCCAAAAATACATTTAGTAATTCAAGGAGTGCAAATAGTAGTTCTCATACTATATTTTATGAGTAATACTTGTGACACAACATTTACATAACTTTTTTTTACACAACCTAAAAGATGTGTCTATCTCTCTCTCTTGTCTATCTCTCTCTCTCTCTTGTGATGTCACTGACACATGAGCTCTCTCTTGTCTATCTCTCTCTCTCTCTTGTGATGTCACCGACACATGAGAGAGATAGACACATCTTTTAGGAAGGTTATGTGAAAATTATATAAAGATTGTGTCTCAAATATTATTCTTATTTTATATATATATAATATAACATAATGGGAGAAAGAGCTAATGAGGCCGACCTCATTGAGGATACATGAGCCCTCAGATGGGTTGTAATGAGTAATGCTATATTTATCTCAAATTTTACCTTCAAGCGATCATGTTACAAAATAAAAGACATTAATAAATTCAAATGGTCCCACTATTATTAAATGTGATGAGTTAGAGCATCTACAGTGGTGGAGCACGTACAATTTAGCTTAAACTTATGCTAAATTATTGTATAGGTTTTGTGCCTCTCGCAATATATCAAAGAGTAATGATTCGTGCACATAAAATGTGCACATAAAGATGTAAGTCATTCATTTTGATAGGTCTTATGTGTGTAGGAATGGACCCTACCAAAATGAATGGCCCAAATCTTTATGTGCACATAACATTACCCTATATCAAATGATAATTCCAAAGTCGTTTGGGACGAAATGGCACTCCCAAACTATTTGGGACTAAATGGAAGCTTTTCAAACTGTCTACTGTGGATGCTCTTACAGTAGCCACATTGTGAGGTCCCAACTATAGAAATTGTAGCATTGTTCTTTTGTAAAGTAAGCCTTACAATGTAAGAGGAAGAGATTTGCAAAATAATTGAGCATCTAATGTTGATCAAAGTTGTAAAATAAAAATTATATTAAAAAATTTTTATGAGGGAACATATTAGGTAATGGACCACTTATCTTCTTTAAATCATATATATATATATATATAATATAAAGTGCAATCAAACGCCTGCCACGTGGCGACTCTGTGGTTTTTTTTTTCTTCACTTTTCTACATATTTCTTTATTTATTTATATATATATATACTATTTTTCTGTCTCTAGAATTAATACAGATCTATATAAATATTGCATAATCTCTTTCTTTTTTCTTTTTTCTATCTCTTTCCTTATCTCTGACCTCTCTCTCTAAAACACACACATATACATCTAGAGAGCATTTTTGCTCACCCAAAAAATGGTACACCAATGTTCACCCAAGCATCCCATTGACCAATGTAGTGGGACCCAGGATTAAACAACATTAAACAACATTTGTTTAATCCGGTGTCCCACTGCATTGGTGTACCATATTTTGGGTGAGCAAAAGTATTTACATACATCTAAAGTCATCAATATCCAATCTATCTAATATGTTTTAATATAGGCTTAAAAACATTTTAGTACCCTGTACTTTACCCAAATTTCGCTTTGGGCCCTGCACGGCTGCACTTTTGATTGCAACACTTTGGGTCTTCTATTTTCAGTCTCGTTTCAATTAAGGACAATCGATCACGCCGTTAGCTAAAATGGACGGAAATCATCGCGTGGGGGCCACATGATTGCTTTTTTGCATCACCTCACGTGATTTTTCCCCTTTCTCCCTTAAAACCTAACATTTTCTCATGTGTTTCTTCAAGCTCTCTGTAATGGATTTTCTCAATATCTACTTAGATCTGTTAGGTTTTAAGGGAGAAATGGGAAAAATCACGTGAGATGATGCATAAAAGCATGCACGTGGCCCCCACGTGATGATTTTCGTCCATTTTAGCTTACGGCATGATCAATTGTCCTTAATTGAAACGAGACTGAAAATAGGGGGCCCAAAGTGTTGCAATCGAAAGTGCAGGGTCTAAAGTGAAATTTCAGTATAAGTGCAGGGTACTAAAGTGTTTTTAAGCGTTTAATATATATATATATATATATACTTATATCATCAAAGACTAAACCAATTAACTAAAATAATTTAATTATATTATATTACATTATATATATAAAATAACAACACATCTGACAAATTTACTTACATAAATTTTGTTAGCAAAAACAAAAAATATGTGCATTAAATTTAGAAACATTTTACCACAGGGATATTGATTCTAGTTTGATTGAGAAGTTGATAGTCTGTTGTTTTTTAAAAAATTTAAATATACTAACCGCAAGAGATGCATATTCGCAGGAGGAATGAGCATCTAAACATCAAAATTGAAAAAAAAACATCAATCTATAATAGAACATATTAGTTGATGGACGTCCACTTATCTTCTCTTTCTTTTATCAACAAGTCAACATTATGTCGTACGTTTTTATAATTTAAAAAAATAAAAACAACTAAAACATGCTAACTCAGAGGCCAGACCAAAACTCTGTGGCAATTATATGGGATTTTAGCGTTGAGAGTTCGAAAAAAAAGTTGATCATATGAGTTCACTAACCAATTATCTTTTTCATCTTTTCACAGAGTTTGAATAATTTAAAATGAAAAAAAAAAAAAAAAAAAAAAAAAATGGAGTTTTAGTGATACATATTTGATCTCGCTCTCTGACATTAGATCTAGACATTTGATCTGTGTTTATTTATCTGATTTTTTTTCATTCCTTCGCGGTGCTTTGATAATGGAGGTGCTGAAATATTTGTTAATCAGGAGTAAATAGCCATTTTTGGGAGGTGAATAGGAAGAGATCCCATCATTGCTACTACGTGGATGTTCTGATCAACATTTATCATTTTTGGAAATAACATATTATTATCTTGAGTACAAATTTTATTACCTAAGCAAAATTACTATAACAAAATTATGTACACAAAATAATATGTTATTTTCAAAATAACAAAAATTATTTAAAAAAAAAAAAAAAAAAAAGTTGATCGTATAACACAACCGATTTCATAAATTAGATCCACTAATAAATCACAGGTTCAATGATGATTGATTGTACTATGTTTGGTTCAACCATATATATTAGTTTATTGTGTGAAAATTCACACAGCATCATTTAGTATAAACTATAAAAAAAAAAAAAATATTAATATTAATAATAATTGGGTACAATTTAGTTGTTTTTTTTGGCTTTGTATCGGACTATTAAATTATTAATAAGAAAGTATCAGAAGGAGGCTTCGTCGCCTAGTGGAAAGGCCAGCCAATAGGATTCCAACACAGCGGGTGCTCGGCACACGTGTGTGTCTCTATGTGGGATCCACGCACTCCACCACCAATAGGGAGTAGTCTTATTATTTTTTGGGTTGATAGATCTTATTTTTATGATTTTAAAACATTAAATTTTATGAATAAGCGGACTTGTAAAACAAAAATTATAGCAATTTGAGCATAAAAAAGACCTCCAGTCTTTGACAAAAAAATGAACATGTGTTCACTTTTTGCACTTCCGTGAGAAAGCCGTGAGCATTTGACGGTGAGCAAATTTGCTCCCGCTTCCTAACTGAGAGGAGAGAAATATTCCTCAAGGGTGGGTTCTACAGCTTTTTAAGTATTATCACTTTATTTTAAGTCACTTTTAATTTTAATTTTTGTTATATAGAGTAATATGTTTTGAACAGCTTTTTAATACTCCCCTCTGTCTATATTAAGAGTTCTTGATACTATTTTTTGATATCCCATTTTAATAGTCCTCTTTAAAAAGTCAAAGAACTTTAATACACACTTTCCAAATTTGCCATTTATTATATCCAACTTTTCTTTTTTTTTTTTGATGTGACACTATAATTTTGAATTTCAAAAGGGGCAATATTAGAAAGTTAAAAATTTCAGCAAAATTAAGGTTGTCTTCTTAATAAGTTAGAATTCTCAAAAGAGAATTCTAACTTTTTATTTATTTATTTAATTTTTTTTTTAAACTTTAGTTAGTTCTACGTAGTAATATGTTTTGAATCATGTTTACTTAGTACTCCTATAAAAAAAAAATCATGTTTATTTACTTACTTGAGTTTATAAATTTTGGCATGGACATATCACAATCTTAGTCTTAATAACACGAGACGTTTATATTTGTAATGTTTTGAGGTGTGATTGATCTGTGTGTGTAAATTAATCTGCAATTTCATATAACACAATCACTACTATCGAACTTGAAATAGTACTACAAAATGCACATAAAAATGTATTACAAAAATGATACACACACACACACACACCAAACCACCCACTAAAGACTCAATTAATTTGACCATGTTCTTTACAATATGCTATATATGACCATTCTGAGTGAAAGAACCATTGAAAGACTCTAATAGTTCATTAGAGAGAGACACATAGCTACGAAGTTTACTAATTAGCACATTTCTTCTACTGAAACACAAAATATTAGTCTATACTTTTCAGAGAGACACAAAGAATGAGAGATAGAGAGGGAGAGAGAGAGAGATAGAGATAGAGAGAAGACTTACCAAGAAGCAGTGGACGGCGACGACATGCAGTGGACGGCGCTTCGGCGACGGTCCGGTCCCGGCGTCGACGGTCGTGAGGGGAAGGGGGCAGGGGTTTGCGGGTGGGGGGGCGCTGGGCTCTGGGGGGACTGATTTGGACATGGAGGGAAAACATTTGGGTATTAGGGATTTTGGGTGTGGGTCCCACAGAGATTTTAAAAAATTTGCTTAAAAGGGCCTGAGGGTGTTTTAGTGGGTGGTTTGGTGTGTGTGTGTATCATTTTTGTTTATATTTTCACCAACACCGATTTAGGAATGTCCACACACACACACACACAAATTACGCTTAGGTTATCAAGGAAAACTAATTTGATTGAATAATTTATGATAATTAGTCGACAAACCCGTGCTATGCACGAGCTATTTTTAAACATTTTACAATTCATCTAACTAATTATTGGGCTAATTAGTTAAATAATTTTCATCTGGCTAATCAGTTGAACCGTTTTTACTGGACCAACCATTTAAATCATTCTTAAAAATCACACAACAAATGTCATACCCAATTATCATTCATGGGAAAAAAATCTTTCATATGTAGAGAATAACTTACAGTAATTGCAAATTCTTACCAATAGAAAATGTGCATTGGTTGTTCCTTCCAAGCCACATCCTCAAATTAACACATAGAAAAAGAATCGAAAGCTATTGTAAAGACAAAACTGCAGGAAGAAAGAATGAGTGAGAACATATATCAAATTTGCAATATTTATGTAAAAATCAATTATACATTGAAGTTAGAGAGAGCCATTTCAAATAAGGACTGCATTTTGATGTATGCATGCATGAATACATCTATATATGTATGTATGTAAGTATATATGTATTGAAGCTCATTCACATAAAGATTAGAAAGAAAGAAAAAAAAAATTTTGAATTCTCAAAGAAGGATGCCAAGTAGGATCCACATGGGAAAAGAGAAAATTAGAGAAAAAATCAAGTGATTTAATGAGAGAAGGCTTTTGTCCTTGAGTTGTATATAGATATAATAGATAGATATAATAGATGTGTTGTTGTCATTTTAGATTAATCGTAGAAGAGTACGTATTGGTGAGCCACCGTTCTAACTTCCAATTACAATGCACTCTCAAACTTACAAAAATCCATCAGAATTAAAAAAAATAAAAAATAAAAAATAGTACTGAAGGAGTTACTTAATTGAATATTAGACATGGTTGGTATTGTTGTTGACACGATTTTATTATCTCAAAATTATTGAAATGACAACAACAAACAAAAATATGTTTTTGAAGCATTTCCACAAAACTTTATTTTGAAAACGTTTCCGCAGAAAAAATGCATGATAAGGAATTGTCCAAGTAGCTTCTTTCATTATTTTGAATTTTTATTTTTTTCAACAACTCTAACTATTTCAAAGATTAAAAAAAAAATAATAAATAATAAATAAATTTGACTCTTCATCGAGGTCTCACTATTTTCGTTGTTAAACATATTCAAAGTACCGAAACAAAACCAATATCAAACAATCCCCAAATTTCTTAAACTTGGGAATTAAAATGAATGCTTGAAAATTTTTGTGGTTATACACGAGTGTACAACTATATTTCATGGGTAACAAAAGGACTTTAACATTGTAACGCAAACTTTCCTTTGAACCAAACAGGACTTAAGACCACGGGCGGATCTAGATAATCAATCCAAGGGGTTGATAGAAGCGGAAGTGTACGGGATTGTCCCGAAATTTTTTTTGGACCTTTTTATACATATTCTGTGTATATTTTGAATAAATGATATAAACTAATGCTATAAAAATTATCACAAAAATATAAGAGGGAGGAGGGACTTTCATAATTAACACAAAAGCATAAGATAGACGAAGCTTATTATGATAATTTTATAATATCAGGAGGGGGCTTTTATAATTTTTAGGAGACTTAACTGTAAAAATTATTTTTTTTTCAAAGCTAATCTATAATTTTCAAAAGAAGCCCCCTTTGACCCTTATTGGATCTGCCCCTATTTAAGACTAGTCCCTATTGGTGGTGGTCTGCTAGCTTGTAACTTTCCTTTCAACCAAACAGGACTTAAGACTAGTCCCTATACCAAACAGGACTTAAGACTAGTCCCTATTGGTGGTGGTCTGCTAGGTAGAGTCCACCAATACCACAGCACCACCGTTGAAGGAACATTGTTGACACCACTAGTGGTGGGCTCAAATTTTTATCTAATTTTTTTTATTTTTTTTGTATCTATAGGTATGATAAGTTTAGGTACGGAACAACGGTCACACAGTTCATTCCTGTTTTGAAGTGTTTGATCATATGTGAATGTGGTTATTCAAGTAGGTCCAACCAAACGCTGCCTACATGTGCACAGTCTCATCTACCAGAGGACTGATGTTGTCATAACAAGATGTTTGTCCATGTGAGCACAGTAAAATTTGGTTCGCACATTGTAGTAGCTTTTAACTTTTAAGTCGAACATGTATGTATTGTTGGATTTGGGTTACTCGAAAAATGGATAAGAAATAATGAAATATAGAAAAAGATTTTTAAAGATCGAACACGTATTTAATACGTTGTCTGAAAAACAAAGTCACGCCTCACACACGGTTGCAAGTGGACTATGACGTCTTTGTCTTGAGGATACTACGATCTAAGTTAATAGAGGCAACAATCTCTATTAACTTCTGCAGAAATAGTGTATATAAATTGCTCTCAAAAGACTCAAAAAATTAGATAGAAGAAAAGACAATAACTCTGGACAAAAAACTCAAAAATCAACTATGTCTCTAACTAACTAACATACATGTATATATATATGTGTGTGTGTGTGTGTGTGTGTGTGTGTCTATAGGATAAGAGACATGTCTCTACACAAACGGTTGTCTATGTATGTATATGCACGTTTAGAAACCAATAGAGCAGATATACATCGTTCAAATTCGAAGTTGAGACATGAAAAATTACAACTTTTTAGTTCTGGACCCGCTCGACCGGTCGAAATGACCCAGTCAACCGGTCGAAAGCCCCTCTGAAACTTTCTAAAAACTAAAGCTAAAAAATTCTCGGCGCATTTGACTAAACGCCGTTAATTTCCGGCGCTTCAAGACAAACGCCGTTAAAACGATGTCTCCTCATTCACACCTCAATTTTCTAATAATCCCCCACATGTGATTGGCATGGTTTTCTAAACTTGACTCAATGGACGATAAAAACAACGAGAGCAATTAACGGACTTGTGATACGTTAGAGAATGTCTTTTGAACTTGAACTTTCCCTTAGTGGATACTTAATGAACTTATTCGGTAAAGCGGTGTACATTAACGTATTGAACCGACTAACCTTTTTAGTGTAAATCAACATTAGATACCACACACCACTTATCCTTATACACTTTAATTCATTCGATTGTGTTCATTTTGGTCCTGAACAAAATCCTATGTTCATGAGAGCTCTTAGAGAACTAAGCCTTTGAAATTCTCATAGAAACGACCCACTTCTTTTCTCATATAGGTGATATCAATTTAGAGTACTAACACTTACTCATCAACATCATTAAACGTAACAACAAAACCTCAACAATTTTATTACACACCAATTCAATATACAAGAATGAAACCATTTATTACAAATGCGTGTTTACAATCATGAACTTCCCCAACTAGTTTGCGTGTTGAACCTAGATCTTGGGATTTTCAGTCAACTAGGTTAGGTTTCTGCCCGGGATGTTCAAAGTATTGGCTTTAGGCCCATTCCTTTTGTAGTATATTGAACTTGATCTCTATGCAATCCTTTCATTAGAGGATCCGCAATGTTCTCTTTGGACTTGACATAGTCAATCGTTATAACACCACTAGACAACAACTGCTTGTCGTATTGTGTCGTCTCCTTATATGCCTTGACTTGCCGTTATAAACGGCATTCTTAGCCACGGATGATGCCGGATTGCAATCACAATGCACAACTATAGCCGTTACCGGGTTTGGCTACAGTGGAATATCTTCTAGGAAGTTCCGAAGCCACTCGGCTTCCTCGTCTGCCTTATCCAAGGCAATGAATTCCGATTCCATCATTGAATGTGATATACACGTTTGCTTTGTTGATCTCCAAGAAATTGCAGCTCCACCTAAAGTGAATACATACCCACTTGTGGACTTGGTTTCTTGACTGTCCGAGATCCAATTAGCATTGGAGTATCCCTCTACCACGGGTGGATACAGTGTGTAGTGCAAACCATAGCTCATAGTATGCTTTAGATACCTTAACACTCTAATAAGAGCATCACAATGTTCTTTTCCCATATTGCTAGTGTATCTAGCAAGTCTCCCCACCGAATAAGCAATATCTTGTACAATTCATAATGTGCATCAAACTTCTAATAACTTGAGAATATTCAAGTTGAGATATGGCAACCCCCACATTTTTCCTCAACTTGCCGTTTGCATCAAACGACGTTAAAGCCGCTTTACAATCAAATTGTCCAAACTTCTTTAATATTTTCTCAACATAATGTGATTGTGTGATAAGATATCCATCGGAAGTTGATTTCACTTGCACACCAAGAATAACATCGGTTTTACGCAAGTCTTTTATGTCAAAGCTTGAGTTTAACAACTTCTTAGTTTCATTGATAACCTTCTTGTTGGCACCGGTTATCAATATGTCATTAACATATAAACACATGATGACATAAGAATCTTCAAATTCTTTAACATATACATACTTATCGTATTCATTGATTTTAAAACCATTTGCGATCATGATGTGATCAAACTTCTCGTGCCATTGCTTTGGCACTTGTTTCAAGCCATAAAGAGACTTAACAAGTCGACACACTTTGTGTTCTTGTCTCTTTATGTAATACCCCGTATTTTCAATAAATATTTAATGCAGAGAGATTCTATATACTTCCTTTGACCATTCATGAAATTTAATCTTCGATCGATCGAAGCTCGTTCGAGCGATCGAGCATTCAAAGTTCAAGCGATCGAACCTTTTTCGAGCGATCGAGCATCTTCATAGTCAAGCGATCGAACCTTTTTCGAGCGATCGAAACCCTACCGACATAAATTTAATACGTGGTCCCCACTTCAATCGATCAAACCCTTTTTCAATCGATCTAACCTGACTGATCTGAGTTCGAGTGATCGAACTACTCTCGATCGATCGAACCTGTAATCATTGAATTCTCAGGTTTCCCGCAAACAATGCCATCTGCACCTCTTCCACCTCTATATATACACTGCATTCGTGTGTGTGGTGGGTTTGATGAACTCTTGTGACTTGGGAGAGATTATGAGTGTGTGTTTATATATATACACATACATCCTCATATATATATCTATACACACATACATATATATACATACTAAGAGAAGAGAAGAGAGAAGAGAAGAGAAGAGAGAAGAGAAGAGAAGAGAAGAGAGAAGAGAAGAAGAAGAAGAAGAAGAAGGAAAACAAGAGAGAGAAGGAGACAGAAGAGACAAAGGCGAGAGAGAGAGGCCGCCATTAAAGCTTGGAAGCTTTCAACCGAGCCAAACGCGCCCTTACGACTTTCGGTGAGTTCCAAACTCACTCGGTAACTTAGTTATGATGTTTTACATATTCTGGACGTATAAATTATAACCCAAACACCCCTAGCACATTCTGCACGTTCACAGGCAGAATCTGTGGAAGACGAAGTTCGACCGATCGAACTGAGTTCAATCGATCGAACATCACTGAGTCCCAATCGATCGAACTGAGTTCAATCGATCGAACATCCCTGAGTTCAATCGATCGAGAATACTTCAATCGATCGAGACTACCTTCACTTCGATCGATCGAGAAGACTTCAATCGATCGAACATCACTTTTCCTCAATCGATCGAGAGGACCTCAATCGATCGAACCCGAGCAGAACATGAATGTATTCCTTTCAGTTTATAATGCATAGTGCGTAGTTGTTTAATTGTTGTTTCATGTTCCTATTATGCGATATTATGGATTACGGAGGTAATGGGATACGATAACGAGATTGAGATAATATGGTGAGTAACGTAGTCGGGTTCGGAACGCTAGAAATAGTACGACGCGATAACGTAGTAAGTTTGAGATGATAATACTGGGTAGTATTGGATAAGTAAGAAGTGAGTCAGTAAGAGGAATTGTATGTTCAAAGTTGTGTGTGTCGAGCTGATGATTCGCTCAGGTTGAATCCGATAAGTGTATGTCAAGGATTTGATCAGGATCATGAGAATTATGGGTGCACAGTACTCGCAAGAGTTCTTTAAAGCGGTGAACAGTAAGAGTTCTTAAAAGCGGTGAACAAGAGTAGATGTGGCACGCCCATGATTTGAATTACCAGAGCTGTGTATGTATCGTACTCGCAAGCGTTCTTAAAAGTGGTGAACAGTAAGAGTTCTTAAAAGCGGTGAACAAGAGTATGGGTACATCCATGGACCAGTCGTTATATGAGAACAATGTATGGGTGCTCGCAAGAGTTCTTAAAAGCGGTATAGCGGTGAACAAGAGCACTGGTATGTTGTGCTGATATAATCAGTTCGAGATAGTCAGTTGGGTATTGTGAAATCAGTCTTAGAGTGGGAGTTGATAAGAATCGATTAATGATATGTCTGAATAATGAATAAGGATTATACATTTAGTATCACTGTCATATATTGTTCATAATGGTAATTATGTCATTTCTATGAGACTGTGTTAGTTAGTGCTCACTCAGCTTTCAACAAGCTGACGGCCTTTATTGCCTGGACATTCCCCGTCCAAACTACCCTGTCCTTTACAATGCAGATGATGGAACTTATGGCGATAATGATTACCCTGAAGGGAGTTGCGTGGAGAATGGCCCCACTGATGCCAGTTATGCTGACGCCTATCCGTACGCTAGCTGAAGACCTGAAGATAGATAGTAGTTATATTACTACTTTTCCTTTTACTGTTGTACTTTGTAGTTAACGGGTACTTGGACATATATTGTCTCCAGACCTGTTGTGATCCTGTGGACCGTACTCTGATGTTTGTAATAGATAGAACCGTGTTTATATTTCAGTTGTTTTACTGTTCCTGTTGTTCTTGTGGACTAGTACTGTGTGGTGTGGATTATCAGTGACTTTCACTTGTCATTCCCTATGGACCCATAAAGGAAATTTATTTTTCTCTATTTATGCTGCTCCGGGGCATGACAGGGTTTTTGGTATCAGAGCTCCTGGTTATATTACGGTTAGGTTCTGATATTGTCATTCACCGATGGATCCCACACCATCTGGTCCTAGTATGTTAAGATTTTCTGAGATGAGATATGAGTTTAAGATAAGTTCGTCTTCCTGACGATAGATAGTTTTCCTTTGCAGGATAGCATGGATCCAGAGTTCCATCAGTTTGTTACCGATGCTTATGGAGGACACGTGATCCACGGGGATACCGTGGAGCCAGCTGACCCAGAGTTTTATCGTGAGCGTGTGTGCCAGATAGCTAGTAGACATTTGGAGGAGGACATGTGGAGAGCACTTTATGTGACAGAGAGGACTCACCCGACGCAGATGCGTATGGATGCTTACCACACTGCGAGGATTGGTAGAGACATTTGCCAGGAGATATTACGGTTAGTTCAGAGTAAGCCCGAGATGGATGAGATTGAGTTGAGAGCTATTGTAGCCGATCCACCAGAGCCTGTAGTTGTAGCAGTACCACCATCACCGGTACCCGATATACTAGTTCCAGAGCCTGAGCCGATTCAGGAGGATGAGGACCTGGAGCCTAAGGATGAGCATGCCGATGAGAACATAGATGAAGATGGAGAGGAGGAGCCGATAGATGACGAGGACCCAGTAGAGGATGAGCATGCAGACGATGCAGATGATGATGAGCCTGAGGATGACCCCGAGGAGCCAGAGTTTGAGCCAGAGGATCCAGTACCAGACCCAGAGGCTATTGAGGCAGACATAGTAGTAGATGAGGATGCAGTCGATGAGGAGGTAGTTGTACCAGAGGTACCAGTTGTGCTTCAGATACCAGCTGGACCCATTATGCATATGGCAGCTATGGCCGATATGGCAGTAGGATGGATAGCTCAGATGGTCGCACAGCCAGCAGATTTTGTTATGGGAGAGGCCGCGATAGCAGGAGCTCTTGATATAGCCGATGGATTCGCCGCAGTAGCAGTCGATGTCGCCAACCAGGCAATAGCAGACGGTATAGAGGATGATGATGCAGAGATAGTAGAGGATTGGGATATAGGAGTTGTAGTCGGAGATCTTGTTGCACCAGTTGAGGATGACCCACTCGAGGAGATGGAGATTGATTCAGAGGACGAGGCACCACCAGTAGGATCAGATGCTGACGACTATTGAGTCAGGACCTGCAAGACTTAGTTTTTGTTAGTTTTATCAGGACATGTTGTCCACTAGATTTTTGGGAGCTTGAGAGATAGCTATTTGACCATAGCTTTGTATAGATAGTAGTAGTTGACCTTAGTACTGTTTTAGCCTTGTCCCACGTGGTACATGATATGGTTATTGTGTACTCCATGGTACATCTTTTGATATATATATACGAGCAGTACTTTTGATATTGATTGTTGGTTGTTTGATGTGTTGTTTTGTAGAACTGTTAGTTCTTGTTGCTTCTCGTTCTATCTCGGTTTCGTTTCTGTAAGAAGACTTTCAGCTAATCGATATGTCTCTTATAGGCGATACTCGTTATTATCATGGTAGGACCCTTGAGAAATCACCAAGCACGTAATGGAGCACCTATTTCGGAAGGGATGGATCCGACGGGAATTTTCGAAGCATTTATGCAAAGGATGGAGCATGTGGGGGATACCTATAATCACTCCACCCACCAGAGACCTTTTGCACCCCCGCCACCAAGACAGACTGGAGATAAGTTGTTAGCAAATTTTCGTGGGTTACGTCCAGAGAAGTTCGATGGACTAACAGAACCATGGAAAGCAGAACAATGGATAAGAGAGATGGAGTTGATATTTGAAGCATTGGAATGCAGCGAACAAGAGAAACGTCGTCTTGCTACGTTTCAGCTTACTTATGCCGCCGCAGATTGGTGGGAAGCCGAGCGAGCAATTATTGGGATCGATACTGCTAAAGCTATGCCATGGGAGACATTCAAAGGATGATTTTTGGAAAAGTATTTCCCAGAGGATGAGAGAGATCAACAGGAAAGTAACTTTCTCAATCTAGTCCAAGGAGGATGGAATGTCAGGGAATATACAACACAGTTTGAGCGCCTATCCAGATTTGCTCAGCATATGATAGACACTCCACAGAAGAAGGTGAAGAGATTTCACCAAGGATTGAATCCCCATCTCAGACATATGATGGTTGGTCATCTGAATCAATCATTTGAAGAGATTGTCAGATTTGCAGCAGGGTTGGAAAAGGATGCTTATCCAGCACAACAACCACAGATGAATCGACCTCAGGCGTCTAGAAGTTTTCAACAGAGGAATTTCCATAACCTGCCACCAAGGAATACTCAAGGTTGGAGACCTCAGAGTAATTTCCAAGGGAATAAGAGAACCTGGGAAGGAACCAGAAAGCCACAACAGGGCTATACTCGACCCCAACAATATCGCCAGCAAGGATCACAACCGCAGGCACTACTGACAGCGCCGCCAAGCAATAGCGGAGGATGTTTTAATTGCGGAAAGCCAGGGCATGTTGCCAGATTCTGTACAGCCCCTAGAGTTAATCGCAGAATGGATATTGTCTGTCGGAATTGCAACAAGCCAGGGCACTTGAGCAAGGATTGTCGTGCACCACAAGGAGGATACTATGGATCATCAATTCAAGGGATACAAGGACCTCCAGATCAGACAAGGATGAATGCTATCATTCCAGGAGAAGCAGGCTTTAACGCTGATGAGCAGCAACATTTGAAAGGTACGCTTGTACTCTTTCATAGCCCAGTTAAAGTTTTATTTGATACTGGAGCCGCACGCTCATTTATTGCTGTTAAGATTGTGCGTCAATTGGGTTTAGAACCCCAGACACTTGAGTCAACACTGAATGTTGTGTCACCTTTGGGAGTGACAGTTAAGTTGAGTAAAGTGTGTAAAGATTGCCCATTGACTTTGGGAGATAGGAATCTTCCTGCAGACTTGGTAGTTCTGTCAATGTCAGGATTTGATATTATCCTAGGGATGGATTGGTTAACTAAGTATGGTGCCAATTTGGATTGCCCTACTAAGACGATTGTATTTCCGAGACAAGGAAGGCCGACGATTAGATTTCAGTGTCAGCCGACGAGCGACATGTTTCTTACGAGTAGTTTGGCTACGATTGGGAGTACAAGTACAGAGCTCACAATGGATCAGATTCCTATTGTGCAAGATTTTCAGGATGTATTTCAGGATATTAAAGGACTTCCACCGAAAAGAGAAATAGACTTTGGTGTGGAATTAGTACCTGGTACATTGCCGATTTCTAAGACTCCATATAGGATGGCACCAACTGAGATGTTGGAACTAAAGAAGCAAGTTCAAGAGCTTGAAGATTTAGGTTTCGTTCGCCCGAGTACGTCACCTTGGGGAGCACCAGTTTTGTTTGTAAAGAAGAAGGATGGAACACTTCGACTCTATATAGACTACAGGGAGTTGAACAAGGTTACAATCAAGAATAGATATCCACTTCCTCGGATAGATGACCTATTCGATCAGTTACAAGGATCTAGGATCTTTTTCAAGATCGATTTCCGTTCTGGATATCACCAACTGTTAGTTCGACCAGAGGATGTATCGAAGACTGCATTCAGGACAAGATACGGGCATTATGAGTTTCTAGTTATGCCTTTTGGATTGACGAATGCGCCAGCGGTATTTATGGACTTGATGAATAGAGTATTCAGACTATATCTGGATCAATTCATTATAGTGTTCATTGATGATATACTGATCTACTCAAAGACAGAAGAGGATCACAAGGAGCATTTACAGATTGCCTTACAGACACTTCGAGATAGTAAGTTGTATGCAAAATTCAGCAAGTGTGAGTTTTGGCTACAGGAAGTCAAATTCTTGGGACATATTATATCTCAGGACGGTATTTCTGTGGACTCATCTAAGATTGATGCAGTCTTAAGCTGGAATAGACCGACCAATGCGACAGAGGTCAGAAGTTTTCTTGGATTAGCAGGATATTACAGAAGATTCGTAGAAGGATTTTCCAAGATAGCAGGACCTCTAACAAATTTAACAAGGAAGGAGACGAAGTACACATGGACAGACAAGCATGAGGGTGCATTTCAAGAGTTAAAAGAGAGATTGACTTCTGCGCCGGTACTTGCAATACCTAAGAGTGGAGAAAGGTATGTGATCTACAGTGATGCATCGCACCAAGGACTTGGTTGTGTGCTTATGCAAGACGGGAATGTCATTGCATATGGATCAAGACAATTGAAGGTACACGAGAAGAATTATCCGACGCATGATTTGGAATTGGCAGCAATAGTGTTTGCCTTGAAGCTTTGGAGACACTATCTCTATGGAGAAAAGTTTGATCTGTTTTCCAATCATAAGAGCTTGAAATATTTGTTCTCTCAAAAGGAGTTGAACATGCGATAACGGAGATGGATGGAGTTACTCAAGGACTATGACTTTTCATTACAATACCATCCGGGTAAAGCAAATGTCGTAGCAGATGCTTTGAGTCGTAAACCTCGACTAGTGATCGCTGCATTATTAATTCGAGAATGGCAAGCATTGGAGGTGTTAACTGAATTCGAGCTCCAGCCAGTGGAACCAATGGAAAGACGACATTTTGGATGTCTGATGGTACAACCAACTTTGATCAGCCGTATCATAGAAGCTCAGCAGACAGCAGAAGATTTCAAGTTATGGTTCGCCAAGATGTCAGCTAAAGAACCAGAAATCTGGAATGTTAGTACAGACGGAGCCTTACGATGTAAAGGTAGACTCTGTGTACCTGACAACGAAAAACTTCGGAAAGAAATATTGGATGAAGCTCATAAGTCACGGATGACGATTCATCCAGGAGGTACAAAGATGTACAAGGACTTGAAGAGAAATTTCTGGTGGGAAGGAATGAAGCGAGACGTGGCTGAATATGTTTCTCAGTGTCTTACTTGTAAACAAGTAAAGGCAGAACATCAGAAACCACCTGGACTTCTACAGCCGTTACCAATTCCTCAATGGAAATGGGAACACATCACCATGGATTTTGTGGTAGGATTACCGAAATCGCAGCAGAACCACGATGCTATTTGGGTAATCGTGGATCGACTTACGAAGACAGTGCATTTTATCGCCTACAGTATGACGTATCCAGTGGAACGTTTGAGCCGAATGTATCTACAACACATAGTACGGTTACATGGAGTACCTGTTTCTATCGTGTCAGATCGAGATTCACGCTTTACTGCAGAGTTTTGGAAGAGTCTCCAGACAGCGATGGGAACAACTTTGAACTTGAGTTCAGCTTTTCATCCACAGACCGATGGACAGACGGAGAGAGTTAATAAAGTAATGGAGGACATGTTACGTGCTTGTGTCATTGATTTTGAGAATTCTTGGGAGACACACTTACCTCTGATAGAGTTTGCTTACAACAACAGTTATCATTCGAGCATAGAAATGGCGCCGTTCGAAGCTTTGTATGGAAGACCTTGCCGATCACCTTTATGTTGGACTGAAGTCGGAGATACTCAATTTCTTGGGCCAGAAATGATACGAGAGACTAGTGAGAAGATTCAGATTGTACGTGAGAAGATGAAGACAGCTCAGACCCGACACAAAAGTTATGCTGACAAGCGACGCAAAGATTTAGAGTTTGCCGTTGGAGATCATGTGCTACTCAAAGTTTCGCCTGTTCGAGGCATCGTCAGATTTGGTCAGAAGAGAGGCAAATTATCGCCACGATTCATCGGACCGTTCGAGATTCTAGAGCGTGTGGGAAAAGTTGCTTATCGCCTTGCGTTGCCCCCGAAAAATGTCAGGAGTGCACAACGTTTTCCACATCAGTATGCTAAGGAAATGTGTTCATAACCCAGCGCATGAGATCAACTTTGAGGATATTGAAGTCAACGACAATATTACGTTCAACGAAGGACCAGTTCGCATTTTAGATCGTGGAGTCAAGAAGCTCAGGAATAAAGAGATTCCATTAGTCAAGATTCAGTGGAAGCATCATGATGAAGGAGAAGCTTCATGGGAACTAGAGTCAGAGATGCGTGAGAAGTTTCCGTTTTTGTTTTAACTCTGTATGTTTCCGATTTCGAGGACGAAATCTTTTGTTGGGTGGTGGATGATGTAATACCCCGTATTTTCAATAAATATTTAATGCAGAGAGATTCTATATACTTCCTTTGACCATTCATGAAATTTAATCTTCGATCGATCGAAGCTCGTTCAAGCGATCGAGCATTCAAAGTTCAAGCGATCGAGCATCTTCATAGTCAAGCGATCGAACCTTTTTCGAGCGATCGAAACCCTACCGACATAAATTTAATACGTGGTCCCCACTTCAATCGATCAAACCCTTTTTCAATCGATCTAACCTGACCGATCTGAGTTCGAGCGATCGAACTACTCTCGATCGATCGAACCTGTAATCATTGAATTCTCAGGTTTCCCGCAAACAATGCCATCTGCACCTCTTCCACCTCTATATATACACTGCATTCGTGTGTGTGGTGGGTTTGATGAACTCTTGTGACTTGGGAGAGATTATGAGTGTGTGTTTATATATATATACACATACATCCTCATATATATATCTATACACACATACATATATATACATACTAAGAGAAGAGAAGAGAGAAGAGAAGAGAAGAGAGAAGAGAAGAGAAGAGAAGAGAGAAGAGAAGAAGAAGAAGAAGAAGAAGGAAAACAAGAGAGAGAAGGAGACAGAAGAGACAAAGGCGAGAGAGAGAGGCCGCCATTAAAGCTTGGAAGCTTTTAACCGAGCCAAACGCGCCCTTACGACTTTCGGTGAGTTCCAAACTCACTCGGTAACTTAGTTATGATGTTTTACATATTCTGGACGTATAAATTATAACCCAAACACCCCTAGCACATTCTGCACGTTCACAGGCAGAATCTGTGGAAGACGAAGTTCGACCGATCGAACTGAGTTCAATCGATCGAACATCACTGAGTCCCAATCGATCGAACTGAGTTCAATCGATCGAACATCCCTGAGTTCAATCGATCGAGAATACTCCAATCGATCGAGACTACCTTCACTTCGATCGATCGAGAAGACTTCAATCGATCGAACATCACTTTTCCTCAATCGATCGAGAGGACCTCAATCGATCGAACCCGAGCAGAACATGAATGTATTCCTTTCAGTTTATAATGCATAGTGCGTAGTTGTTTAATTGTTGTTTCATGTTCCTATTATGCGATATTATGGATTACGGAGGTAATGGGATACGATAACGAGATTGAGATAATATGGTGAGTAACGTAGTCGGGTTCGGAACGCTAGAAATAGTACGACGCGATAACGTAGTAAGTTTGAGATGATAATACTGGGTAGTATTGGATAAGTGAGAAGTGAGTCAGTAAGAGGAATTGTATGTTCAAAGTTGTGTGTGTCGAGCTGATGATTCGCTCAGGTTGAATCCGATAAGTGTATGTCAAGGATTTGATCAGGATCGTGAGAATTATGGGTGCACAGTACTCGCAAGAGTTCTTAAAAGCGGTGAACAGTAAGAGTTCTTAAAAGCGGTGAACAAGAGTAGATGTGGCACGCCCATGATTTGAATTACCAGAGCTGTGTATGTATCGTACTCGCAAGCGTTCTTAAAAGCGGTGAACAGTAAGAGTTCTTAAAAGCGGTGAACAAGAGTATGGGTACATCCATGGACCAGTCGTTATATGAGAACAATGTATGGGTGCTCGCAAGAGTTCTTAAAAGCGGTATAGCGGTGAACAAGAGCACTGGTATGTTGTGCTGATATAATCAGTTCGAGATAGTCAGTTGGGTATTGTGAAATCAGTCTTAGAGTGGGAGTTGATAAGAATCGATTAATGATATGTCTGAATAATGAATGAGGATTATACATTTAGTATCACTGTCATATATTGTTCATAATGGTAATTATGTCATTTCTATGAGACTGTGTTAGTTAGTGCTCACTCATCTTTCAACAAGCTGACGGCCTTTATTGCCAGGACATTCCCCGTCCAGACTACCCTGTCCTTTACAATGCAGATGATGGAACTTATGGCGATAATGATTACCCTGAAGGGAGTTACGTGGAGAATGGCCCCACTAATGCCAGTTATGCTGACGCCTATCCGTACGCTAGCTGAAGACCTGAAGATAGATAGTAGTTATATTACTACTTTTCCTTTTACTGTTGTACTTTGTAGTTAACGGGTACTTGGACATATATTGTCTCCAGACCTGTTGTGATCCTGTGGACCGTACTCTGATGTTTGTAATAGATAGAACCGTGTATATATTTCAGTTGTTTTATTGTTCCTGTTGTTCTCGTGGACTAGTACTGTGTGGTGTGGATTATCAGTGACTTTCACTTGTCATTCCCTATGGACCCATAAAGGAAATTTATTTTTCTCTATTTATGCTGCTCCGGGGCGTGACAGGGTTTTTGGTATCAGAGCTCCTGGTTATATTACGGTTAGGTTCTGATATTGTCATTCACCGATGGATCCCACACCATCTGGTCCTAGTATGTTAAGATTTTCTGAGATGAGATATGAGTTTAAGATAAGTTCGTCTTCCTGACGATAGATAGTTTTCCTTTGCAGGATAGCATGGATCCAGAGTTCCATCAGTTTGTTACCGATGCTTATGGAGGACACGTGATCCATGGGGATACCGTGGAGCCAGCTGACCCAGAGTTTTATCGTGAGCGTGTGTGCCAGATAGCTAGTAGACATTTGGAGGAGGACATGTGGAGAGCACTTTATGTGACAGAGAGGACTCACCCGACGCAGATGCGTATGGATGCTCACAAAATTCGGTACAAAAGAAGTAGCTTTTCTAGCTCTCTTGCTCTTTCTAGGAGCGACATCGGTTTCTTCTTCATCATGAGGATTAAACGAAACCTCTTCAACACTTCTTTTAGGAGTTAAATTTTGTCTTCCTTCTTTAAAAGGAAATATGTCCTCAAAGAATTTGACATCCACCGATTCTATAAACGTATTAGCATGAATGTCTACATTATTGGATTTAACCACAAGGAATTGATACGCAGTGCTATTAACGGCATATCCAATAAATACACAATCCACGGTTTTAGGTCCAAGCTTAGTTCGTTTTGGAAGCGAAACTTATACCTTAGCTAGACACCCCCACACTTTCAACTTTTTATAGGAGAGTTCTCTACCTTTCCACACTTCATAAGGAGACTTGTTAGTCTTCTTATGTGGAATCCGATTTAGGATCACATTTGCTGTGAGAATGGCATCCCCCCACAAGTTATGTGGCACTCCCGAGCTATTTAACATTTCCCTGAGAGTTCTGTTTTTCCTCTCCGCTACACCATTTTGTTGCGGTGTATACGATGCCGTAGTTTGGTGAATTATGCCATTAAGTGCACAATATTCGGCCAATGGAGTTGACTCGTATTCACCTCTCCTATTCGACCTCACCATTTTAATTATGTTTGAAAGTTGATTTTCAACCTCGGCCTTATATATATGTCTTAAACATATCTATGGTCTCATCCTTTAAGTGCAATAAATAAACATAACATATCTACTTTTATCATCTATGAACGTAACGAGATATTTTCTTCCACCTCTTGTTGGAGTTAATTTTAAATCACATAAGTCCGTATAAATTAAATCTAATAATTCACTTGTTCTACCTATGGATTTAAATGGTCTTCTTGCAAACTTAGATTCAACACATATTTCACATTTATGAGTTTTATCAATTTCAAATTTTGGTAATAATCCTAAATTCATCATCTTATGCATATATTTGAAATTAACATGTCCAAGCCTAGAATGCCATAAACTACATAACTCAACAATATAAGAAGAACTTATTTCATTCTCATTAATATTAATTTTAGAAGCATAATTGACTTTGAAGAGCCCATCACACATATAGCCCTTCCTTACATACATTCCACCCTTAGTTAATACAAATTTATCAGATTCGAAGACTAGCTTGAATCCTTTCTTGCTAAGCATAGGACCCGACATCAAATTCTTTCAATTTTTGGGTACATGTAGCACATCTAGGAGAGTCATCTCTTTGTCGGATGTGAATTTCATTAACACATTCCCTTTGCCTTCAACGGTTACAGCCGCAGCATTTCCCATATAAAGTCTTTCACCACCTTCTACCTTTGTGTAGGTAGAAAACATGTTTCGATCTCCACAAATGTGCTTAATGGCCCCGGTGTCTATCCACCAACCCTTTGAGTCGATCACAATACAAGTTTCCATGATTGCCGCCGCAAGATCGTCGATCTCCATCATGTTTTCTTGGTTAGGATTTTTGTTCCCTCCATTAGATCCCTTCTTATTTCGACAATCGCTTGCGCAATGCCCGGGTATCCCACAAACCCAACAATTCCCTTTGATTTCCTTAGATTTGTGGTCCTTGGAATTATTGTATGTAGACTTCCTTTTTGCTTCCTTAGTATTACTTTTATTTTTAACCTTTGAAGACTCACCTTTAACAAGATTTACCTTAGTGTAATACCCCGTATTTTTCTAATATAAAATATTCTATTTTAAAATATGATAAGGTATCATTTTATTTTTTTTAGCAGTGTTTATAGGCCCTATATGTATTTAGTGATATATTAACATAGGAATTAAGTACTCGGGTCATGCATACCCATTGGGCTAGTGTTTTAAGCACTTGGGAATGTGTTTCGGGCCCATATAAAGCCTTTTGTGAGACCTAAAACTAAAAAATGGGAATTAGTATTTATTTTGGTATTTTTAGTTTTTTAAACTTCATCTAACCCTAGCCACCTCTCTTTCTCCCTACTCACATTACACACACATAATCTACATCCAAGAAGAAGAAGAAGAAGAAGAAGAAGAAGGTCAAGAAGAAGAAGAAGGTGGAGAAGGAGAAGAAGAAGGAGAATGAAGATTGAGGCTTTCAAGCACTTTCAACTCCAAAAGTTTTATTATTTTCTTTCTCTTGTTTTGGTGAGTAAATCATACCCATTATTTTGTATAGTGTTTCATTATCTTCTATATTATTTTACTTCTTTTTATGAGTTTTGAAGTTGTCAATTGATTAATTGAATTAGGTTTACAAAAACTCATGATCATGCTCCGGTTTGGTCTAGAATAGTAAAAATTAGGTTTCTCTTTACTCCGACCATTTTAAGATCTGAATTTTTAAAGGTAGACTCCTAAAATGCCCATACAACTATCCTTAAAACAGTTTTTGATTTTCTTGCACAAAGGGTAAATTGGTCATTTAACATTCTGTGATTTGAATATGGTAAAATCGACTCTTGATTTGGATTCTATGCAAAATTTCACACAAGATAGGCTCTTGAATCACTTAAAAAGGTTAAGGAATGAGAGAGTTATGACCTTTCGAAGTTGGACATAGTAGGCTGTCCAAATAGTGCATTCTGCCCAGATTTTATTTTTGAAAATTTCATTTACACCCCTAAAACTTTAAACGGAGGTATAGAGGTATACCGACATCGGATTTGGTCACGGTTTCGAGCATGGTACTTGTAATTCTGTTTATTATAGTCTGAAATATTTATTTTACAGTTTTTGGATTTTTTATAAAATCACTTTATTCTAGTATAATTACATAGTTGCCCCAAAACTTTTAAAAAGGCTATTTTGGACATTCTGAAATTTCGCTCAATCATTATAAATTATTTTATATTATTCTGTAAAATGTCATACTTTTATGATGATGGTATTTATTTATTTTAATTATATCACCTTTGAAATGTTTGTTCGTTATAGAAATGAGCAGTAAATGCTTGAAGATTTTGTAAATGTTAGAAAATTCCTATAAATATATTACTGGTATGGACACACTGTTTTAAAATTTATGAAATTATAAAACCTTATATTAGTATTTTAGTTGCTATTTGGGATTGAACTTAAAGGAATGTTTAATCATTTTAGAGATTACGTACACTGTTAAACCTTTGGTGAAATACAACTTTATTTCTATGGAATTTTGTACCTCTTAAAGATTGTTTCATGTGTGATTTCTTATATTTGAGCATGGTTATGGAATTACGGTTCTATTACTACTATTGTCAAAATAGTATTTTTAAAGATGCGTAATTAATTATTGGTATTTTTGAAAAATACGTCGTCAGTGCCTAAAGTCTTAGAATAATGTTTAGAATAGTTTTCCTAAGTTTGCAGACATTTCTACACCGTCTAAAATATATCGTATTTCTAGACTCCCGTTGTTATAGAAAACCTCTGTTTTCACATAGAAAATAGTGGCAGTCTCCATATTGAATCTCATCAATGTTGTTAAACTTAGAATAATGTGAGGATCATCATATTGATTTTCGGACATACTTTTGCTGAAATTATGAAAATGCCATTGTAGGAGAATAAATTATTGTTTTGTCCCTACATTTAGAATATAGATTTAATTGCTATTCTATCATGATATGAATTGTAGAGATTGTGATATAACTTATATTTTGAGAAAAACTATCATATTGTGAAGCTAGCCACGTGTGTAAAGCTTTTTCCTTGATTAATGTGAATCGTTGTGTCGCTCTCATAGTTTGAGAATGATGAATTTATGATATTCTATATTGTTGTGAGAAAAAGCTTCACCCTTGCAAATGTTAATTGTGGTGTTGATCTCATATGTTGAGGATTATGAATCCGTTGGTATTTTATATGGAAATGTGAGTGAAGCTTTACCTTGTGGATATAATTGTGGTATTGCTCTCGTATTGAGGAATATCATTCATTTGAGATGATTATAATTGATTTATTACTTACTCTCCTATGGTGGAGAATTGTGAATTTAATGTTGTAAGTGAAATTTACTTCGTTGAATTAAAGAGATGGATACGCAATTGAAAATACTTGTACAATATTGTGTTACTCTCTTATGGTGGAGACTTGTGAATATCTGAATATAAGATATGTGAAATTTGCAATACTTGATTTACCCAAAGATGAGTTTGGAATTTGTTATGATGATTTCATATGAAATATTTATATTTGTGATAATGAACCTAAAGGAAAAATCCAAAGCCACCGCCACAACCCTTTTGTTTTTATTTGAATCTACTGCTTACAGAGAAACTAACCCTTATGTCTTGTGGCAAGTGGTACTCATGTCCAATCAGAGGTACAAGCCTTGAGGAATGGGTTTGGGTTGATGCCCTTTTTTGTTTTGTTCACCGAATAGTGGTGTTTTATCCCGTCTCAATATGTGATGTTGGATCTTATGCGCATTTTAGCCGAATAGTGGCTGATTATTATTTTCTCATACGTCGTAGCTATTTGGGATTGGGGCACACTCGATACTCGATACGCCCGATTGGAGTAAGTGTCAAACCCGGAGAAGTGGCTAGAGTATGAGGGGGACCTATGGGTATGTAGGTTTTGGCACGATGTGAGGTGCAATTGTGGTAGTAAGTGTGGATTTGGTACAAACTAAAAAAAATTGTATGCGCTTTTACGGTGTAATGTTCTAACATGTTTTCCTGGAACAGGGTGGTAGCCCACACACACTATTTTGCAGGGTAGCCTACTACAAAGTGATATTTATATGCTTTGAAAATCGTGAATAAGAAACTAACTGCCTGAATCTCTTTTAGGAAGGGATGACGGAACTTCTGTCTTGATACGATATTGTACATTATTTTTGTTGTTCATGGATATGATAATGGGTTGCTTATATGTTGATCGTGAATAAGAAACTAACTGCCAGAGTCTCTTGTTGGAAGGGATGATGGAACTTATGTCTTATCATGATATTTCGTATTGTTGATCTGTTGTTTGATATGCGTGAATATGTTATACTATGATGATTTACTATAAAGTACTATCCGCACATTTTCTTTATTTGATATTAATGTAATTGAGGTCATTTATTGCATTTAAATACTTATTTGTAGATATACGAATAATCTATCTCACACAGGCAGTAGAGTTTTATATTCTTTAAAAATAGTAAATGAACTGGTATAATCGAGGCATTTGGCATCTTAAAGAGAAATTTTAGTTATTTGGACATTTTTCTTGTTTTATATTTTTCCTGAAAATGCCGTTTAGAGTTTCAAAATTGGACTTTACAGTCAGGTGAGCGAGTGGACAAATTGTGCAGTTTTTCTTTTTCGTATGTTTAGTCTTAGGAATAAGAATATCTTTATTCTTAAGTCTTCTACATGTTTGTAAATGATGTGATAGAGCTATTTTATATTTTTGGGTGGTTCGAGATAAGGTCATAATGAAGGACTTTTAGTCTATTCAAGTTTAGCATTTATATCATTATTTTGTGTTAATCTCTTTGATTGCAGGAGGGTGGGTCCACTAACACTTTTGTGCAGGTTAGACCTCCCCTATGTAAGGTAAGTAGAGTTGATATTTAGTATGAGCACGAGAAACTAAACTGTCATCCCTTGATTTAGATCTTGTGGGTGAACCTAAAGTCTTGTGTCTCATTATGTTATTATTATAGAAGTTCAGAACCTGTTTCTATTTGGAGCATATTAAAAATAGTTAACGACCTCAGAAAATTATAAAGAGTTGTATGGACATGTAAAACTTAATTTCAGATAGTTGGCGTGTTTGAGTTTTTACTAAAAACGTAGTTAATGATTTGGTATTGGTCTATTTCAGCAGAGGTACTCACGTTTTGACATGACATATTATTTTGATTTCTTTTTGTTTGTTCATGGATTATTTCGGGTCTCATGTTTTACTCATACCAGTTTATACTGACCCGGATGTCTCCATGCATCTCGGGTGTGTTCAATTTATGAACGTAGCCGGAGAATGTTTTCAGGTTATGATCGTTGTATCCAGTAGTGGCTTGGATCATGTTGGGATTAGCAAGCTTGGAGTTCTAGACCTTGGAGTTTAGTGAGGTTTTGTACCTTTGGGATTTTTTGGCGTATGTGCCAATTGTTATAAAAACTGATATTTAAGAGTTAGAATCATTTGTATTTTGGTTTAAATTTATCCTAATTTCGGAGTTATGTCTACTTTGGTTTTAGATTGACAATTACCGTTTAAGCTTCTAGTTTATTTTATTGTTGTTAGGTAGTGTTCTGATTTTATGTTAGAAAATCGGGGCGCTACACTTAGACTTGATAGATCCTTGTAGCCCACTCTTATCTCCTTTCTGATTGTCTTCCTCTAACCTTAAATGCACTACCAAGTCTTCCAATGGAAATTCCGTGCGCTTGTGTTTTAGATAGCTCTTGAATTCCTTCCACAACGGTGGTAACTTCTCAATGACTGATGCAACTTGGAATGGTTGATGATGACTTGTATCTCTTCCAATTGCTTAACCACTGAAATAGAACCCACCATTTTGAAGTCTAGAAACCTTCCCATAATGAACTTCTTAGTCCCCGCATCTTCTATTTTGTACTTCTCATCTAGAGACTCCCAACGTTCCTTTGCACTTTCAAAGATAGAATAAACATTATAGAGAATATCCTCCAGCCCATTTCAGATATAATTGCGGCATAAGAAATCGGAGTGATTCCATGCTTCCAAAGAGGCTTATTGTTCTTTGGTGGCATTTTCTGTAGGAATCACCGATTTTACCTCACGTAGAATGTGTGCGAGGTTGAGAGTAGTAAGATAAAATATCATCTTCATTTGCCATCTTTTGAAGTCTTCCCCCTTAAACTTTTCAGGCTTCTCGGCATGGGTGTTCTTGACAATGGTTGCTACTATAGTTGATGTTTTTCCAGCCATCTTTCAAGTATATATAACTTTGTTTTCGATTGTTGGATTTGAGGTACTCAAAAAATGGATAAGAAATAATGAAATACAGAAAAAGAACTTCAAAGATCGAGCACGTATTAAATACGCTGTCCGAACCAAAGTTACACCCCGCACACGGTTGCAAGTGGACTATGACATCCTTGTCTTGAGGATACTACGATCTAAGTTAATAGAGGCAACAATCTCTATTAACTTCTGCAGAATTTGTGTATATAAATTGTTCTTAAAAGACTCAAGAAATTAGATAGAAGAAAAGACAAAAACTCTGGACAAAAAACTCAAAATTGAACTATGTCTCTAACTAACTAACATACATGTGTATTTATATATAGGTGTCTATAGGGTAAGAGACATGTCTATACACAAACGGTTGTGTCCCAACACCCTTAGAACATGTCTATGTATGTATATGCACGTTTAGAAACCAATAGAATAGATATACATCGTTCAAATTCGAAGTTAAGACATAAAAAATCACAACTTTTTAGTTCTGGGCCCGCTCGACCAGTCAAAGTGACCTGGTTGACCGGTCGAAAGCCCCTATGAAACTTTTTAAAAACTGAAGCTAAAAAATACCCGGCGCTTTTGAATAACTTGCATTGACGGACCTTAGCTTTCCTATTGACACTCAAGACTGTCAATCCGTCGATAGGAACTCATAACTTGTATAAGGTACGTGTTCTCAATCTTGAGACGATTATGAACACAGACTGTGGATATGGCTGCTTTGACTTACCAATCAGTGAGGTCTATTGAAGATCAACACCTAAGTATCTTGGGTATGTCATGTTCATAGGGTTGTGAACATATATTGTCAATATAGAATCTACCCTCTGATTCAGAGTAAGCATTCCCTTGAGAATGTCACCAAGTCGATTACTGAGTATTACAGTCTTGTTGATAAGAGTTATCAACATGTTTGGTAATCATGAGAGGTGAATGGGACTCAAGGAATACAAGAAGTAATCGTGATTCAGGTTGACAGTAACAGTTATCCGACTACCTGAATATGATTACGAATGCTGAAGGTAGAGGGACATTAGTACAACATACAAGTCTAGTTATCGCTTCGGATATGTTCTTTTGTGTTGGAGTTCAGTTATCGTTTTATAGTGGAGTAAACGTTAACTGACCAGTTAGTTAGTTTGCTGATCAAAGAGTTTGGTCACGGTAATTAACAAACTGGTCTAAGCCAACAATAAAGAGCCTAGGAGGTCCCACTCTTAGCTCCGCCAGGATACTTGGAAAGACACATGAGGGAGTTGTCAAGACAAGTTCGATCGATTGAAGTATGTTCGATCGATTGAAGTCTTGGCAGTCTCGATCGATCGAGAATGGTTCGATCGATCGTGGTTCGATTGATCGAAGATCTTCGATCGCTCGAAGTCTAGGTCGGTTATGGAAATCTATAAATAGGGCAGCTGCGTTCTGGAAAGAGAGTTCGTCGTTTTTATTAACCAGATACTGCAGAAACTGTTTTAGTCTTCCTAAACCTTCCTATCCTCTATATTAGAGATCCCACCATCTCTAGTCTTTCCAGCAGGCATCCGCATGAGACATAAGGGTGAAGACAACCTAGTGGAGGCTGCTACATCACCAAGGTTGAAGATATCAGAATTGGGTTCAAGACACAAAGGTATAATCTTGTCCCCTCTTGTGCGCATCTATAGAATTAGCGAGTAGTAGATCCTGGAATACCAATCAGTTATTATAACTGAATCTTTTCCGCTGCGCGTTTAAAATAATTTTTAAACCGGTTTTTCCTACAATTGGTATCAGAGCCACGCTTGTTTGGATCTATAGATGCGTTTTGGAACACTAATTTTGATTTGCATGTTGATTTTAGAACTATTTTCGAAACGGCATTGTCACAGATCTGTTTCTGCAGTGTTATCGCAGCAGAATACAAATCTGTGATTGCATTGGATGCATGTTGGATACGATCGATCGAAGTAGGTTCGATCGATCGAAGATGCTCTGTGCTCAAGCGATCGAACAGGTTTCGATCGATCGAACATTGGATATGTTCGATCGATCGAATGGAATTCGATCGATCGAGACAGATTCTTTGTCAGGTTGTTCTTTCACAGTTTTAAATGTTTTAAAAATTATTTGATTTAATTTTAAATTATTCTGTAAATTTTTTCAAAGCATTCTGTGAAATAGAGTGTTCAAGCGATTGAACAGTGTTCAATCGATCGAAGGTTCGAGCGATCGAACGGTCTTCGATCGATCGAACTGTGACAGCGAAGTTAGATGCAGTTTTAAGTTCTAATTCTGTATATAAAGTGTTTATGTACTGTGTGAATCAATTAGCGGTTCCAATTGTTATATATGCATGGATGTATGTTCGACTAACCCTTTTGCAGCAAGTTTAGTCGCTATCTCTCATGGCACCAAGATCTATTTAAAATTTGGTATTTGAATGTTTTGAGATTGGTGTATATCATGTTTTATTATTGGTTTGGTTTTAAGGCATATGTAAAGGGCGCTGCGACTTCAATCCTACGAAAAGGAAAGTCGCACCGGTTTCCCTAGCCTTTTTATTTTATTGTTGCTGCTTTAATTTCTATTTCTAGATAAATTGTAAGCTTCAAAAGAAGTATAGGACCAATGTAATAGAATTAGAAAATCCATGAAGATGGAAGAGCAAGCCGTTGTCCATGAAGATGGAGCTGGAGGCGACCAAACCAAGAGAAGGTTCTATGGAGATAGAGCCATGGGAGATAGAGGCATCGTTAGGATGTCTTTATTTTCATTTTAGTTTTTTTTGTTTTATGTGCTTGGTTTGTGATTGACATGTTACTACTTGCATGCACGTAAAACAAGTTTTCTAAAATAAAATTCAAAAACCGTTTTTAACGCATTAGTAAACATTGGATGTTTATGGGTAATGTGTAAAAACAAATTTTTTCTTTAAAAGCAAAATCCGCAATTTACCAAATCTAGTAGGAGAGGGTCTTATTTATTGACACCCACGATCTTCCATTAACGGTTCACTGTAAGATGAGTAGTGCATTCTGTGTCACCTCGCCAGGGGTGATCATTCCATACGGAGGGTGCATTACTCATTGGTTACTAGATGTGAACTTCTTTTGATAGGATCAATCAGACGTGTTAGAGGGTGACCACCACACGGAGGCGCTACTTGAGACGGTTGTGATTGGATACTAGTTAATGGTACACATTAGCTAAGCTATGGATAAGGGATCCCACACGAGACATTATTCAGAAACTTAGAGATCAAAAGGGATTGGGAGTCATAACTTGTTTTGCAAAGACACTCTAGCCGCCATCTCAAAAACATCACACTTTGGTACACAATTACCAGGGAGTGTCCAAACAAAATCTCAACCACATACTCTTTTCCACACTGACCACCACTCACCATGAATGCACAACTGACTCCACATGTATGCCATATGACTTAATATAGAAATATAAAGTACTGAAAACGATAACTATGAATGTACAAGAAGAAATCAAATCTTATATAAAACAACCAGTGAATTCATCAAAGAATGCTTTAATATGTTTTTATAGCTACTAGAACACAAGTGGGTCTACTTTGAAGCAATGCCCTAAACAATGAGTTATAATTTTTGTCCATGAATTTCATATCAAAAGAAAGGTCTTTGAGTCTAGTTTCCAACACTTCAAACGGTGCGCGTTTTTGAGCTTTCTAGAGGAAGTTATGGCCGTTTTACTAAAAGTCGTCAGTGCTGAAAAATGCCAATCGATTGGCAAAAGTGCCAATCGATTGGTATACATGCCAATCGATTGGAACACATACCAATCGATTAGCATCAGCAGTTTCTCCCCTGTTACGAATTTGAAGCCTATTTTTGACCCATTTTGAAATCCGAATGTAACCATGACTTGTAATATATGGTTCTCTCCGTTTTTCTGCAAGGATCGCGAATACACGATTGGTTTTAACTAATTTCAATTGTAGCTCTCAGATTTTACGAAAAACCGAGGGGTGACAAAACTTAAATTCTAATATACTTTCATATACGAATGAATTAAGCTCCAATACTTTAAATACAACCTCTAGGGATTGTAATATTTCATTTTTATCTATCAAAATCGATTTTGGTTAAGTTTGAAAACTCCACTTTTTCAAGCTTGAAGCTCCATGGATGAACACAACCATGGTGATTCACAATTACATATATATAAATAGTAATTAGAGCATGGATTACATTCTGAGTGAGTTCAAAATACTCACTGTGAATGAAGATTAACTGATTGTTGAGAAAGAATGATAAATAAGCAAATATAGCTTTCAAGCTCCAGGCTATGGAGGTTGTACTCTCTCTCTCTCTCTCTCTCTCTCTAAAATTTTTAGTAAAATGAACTCTCAACTCTCTCTTTTCTTCTGTATAACAGTTTGCAGAAAGTGTGTGTAATGAAGAGATGTGAGTTGTATATATATAGAAAATTAATTCTCTTGAACTTGGAGACCAAGTTCTCTCAACTTCACTCAACAATTGAATTTGTTTTTCAATTACATAAATGCATATAATTACACAGCACACTCATACGTATATACATAATATACATTGATAATAAACCACACACACTTACCAATTTGGTTATAGGAGCCAAATAGAGCACTAGGGGTCAACTTTGTGTGTTTGGGTATTCTAGCTTTTGGCCCAACATTGATACACTCAAAGTAAGCATAGCCAAACAAGGTATATAAAAGTTGCCTAGGAATCTCTTAGGGTGTTTGGGAAAATAACTTATGGCACTACAATGACACTGTCACGCCCCAAAATCCAAATTGGTGGATTTAAGGCACGTGACCGGCCACCTGGGCCTCATAACTTGTTCAGAGACTAGCGGAAGCAACATAATTAAATTTTATTACAAATACAGGTCATGAAGACCATAACATTACAAGTCATTCCATATTTGTTACATGATATTCTGATTAGCTAACTTGAGCCTTTAAATATTGCCTTTGAGAATTCCATTGGAATTACTCATGTTATTTAACTAGGTAGCTAGTATTTTAAGTTCTTCTTCTTCTTCTATAGGTCTTCCTCAACCAGGTTATCTCCCACCTTCTTATACTTCAATTACCTGAAAGGGGTTAGAAAGATTTGGAGAGTGTGAGTAGAAGACTCAGTGAATAATCGTAATCCTGGATGATGAACATAAAGATAAATCTGTATATCAACGGTAAATGAGATAAACATAACAATCGATATATCAAGAGAGTATAATATCATCAAGACATGTATAACAAATACATATTTAGAAGGTCAGATTACCAACCACCCATTCACGTACACATATATATACATATTCATATACTGCAATAGCTAGCTGATCAGAAGCACTCGTAGACCCAATAAGGAGGGTCGGCCAATTTTGGGCCATTCGTAGATCCAATATGGATCATCCCACATAGGGGCTCGTAGTTTCTTAATAGAATCAATATAAAATCATGTAGAATGGTGGTAATTAACACTGGAATCAAAGAAATATGGAACTTACAATAATTTCAAATACAATAACCTCTTTCAGTGGAACGAATCGAAGTGTTCTAGAACAAATGTAAGAATAGCGATTTCATAATTAAAATAAAACTTGTTCAAGTAATAGGACAAGATTCACCCGTGAGGAGTTGAATCTATAAAAGGAAATACGATCACTCACCTTGGTAGTTTAGGTTATTAAAGAACTTCTTTTGTAGGTAAGTTGTCCTCAAGCCCTATGCAATGCATTTGATAAAAACGGGAATATGTTTAGTCTAAGTTCAAGTATAGGGGTAAAGTTGTAAATATAACTTCTTAGGGGTATTTAGGAAATTTATGAA
Organism: Hydrangea macrophylla; assembly: GCA_033977485.1. NCBI lineage: Eukaryota > Viridiplantae > Streptophyta > Magnoliopsida > Cornales > Hydrangeaceae > Hydrangea > Hydrangea macrophylla. Next base: position 108,564,724 of record CM066988.1, on the reverse strand, counting down.
AATAGAGTTTTTCTTTCACTAAATTGATTCTTATATTATTATAATACTAATACCATTGACTAGGGTCGATTCCGACTTTGTTACAATATTCAATGAGAAATATATAGCTTTTATTTAGCAATTTGGGCTCTAAAATTATTGGTAAAAGTTCATTTCTTCAAAATTTACAAAATTAGTATCTAAATACTGTAAATATTCTATTGGTCACAACGGTACTGACCATTTATTTTTCTTTGGAGTTGTACAAGATTTTACAAGTAATTTTACAGTTAATAACTCATATTCTTTAGTTATAAACTTGGAATTCAATTAAATGCTAAATGATGCTCATAGCACACCAAATTTTAGGAAATGACAGAAAATAATTTACAAGTAATTTACAAACTTTTGAAATACCAAAAATGCTCTTTGTACATATCCTATATTTAAATCAACTTTAAAACTTGAATCCGACATTAATGATGATTCGGGGTCTATTTGGCCTTGCTCAAGCTTTAAGCTTAGGGAAGGTCTTTTAAGGATCTAATGCAGATGATAAAAATACATATAGAATGTACATATTATAAAATGCATGAGAAAATTTTGGAAAAGAAATTTACCCACTGATTGACGATAGAGTTTGGAATTTGTAGTTTGGCTCAAACTTCCTTCGCCAATGGATACTAGTCTCGTAGTTTATGCCAAACGACCCTCTGAGAGAGTAGACAATAACATATCCCAACACTTTCTCTAACTCTCTGGCTCCCTTTCTCTCTCTCCTAAAACTCTCTCTTTCTCTTTATTGAACTATTCTTTCCCTTTTTTTTTTTTTTTTTTCTTTTTCTTAATGAGTTAGTGTATGTACGTATTTCTTTTATAGGTGAAGTAAAATGAGTTTCTTTTGTATTTAATTACAATAGTCTTAAATGGGGGTGTTAGAAACTAAAAGAAAGTAAAAACCTACATGCACGTGATAGAGAGAGAATAGAGTTTTGCGTAGGAATTTTCATCGGAAAAGAAGTAATGAGAGTGAATACGGTAACTGTGGATATCGCATTTTTCTTACCCACAGCTTTTCTTTTAAAATCTTTTTTGATTTAAAACACAAAACAATGAGTCGCCACTTAATTTTTAAAAGGAAAAATTAAGAAACCATTTTTAAAGCAAACTGATCTTTTTAGAAACCAGAGATTAACTAGGTCCGGGGATTATGGAATGCGAGAGGAAGGAGCCCGTCGGACTAAAACACCCTCTCTCATCCTATCTTGCGATAGGCCTCTACTCAACATCCTTTTAATCGAATTATTAATTTAAATGTGCCCTCAACTATTACACATGTGTAAATATACATTACAAAAGCATGTCTAAAGGATGTAAGATTGCAAGTGATAAAATATCATTCAAAAGCCACGTAATTCAGGTAGCAAGCAATATGATATGCAAATAGGGAACTAGAGAACTTACCCGGGATTCGGCCGCGAATATTTAAACTTGCAAATGCATGCAAATAGATAAAACCTAGGAAAAGAGTCTCTAATCCATATATACAAGTAAAGCAAAACCTATTTTTAAGGTGTCGCGCATTAAGTTGAAAAATTGATAAAATTAAAATAAACTAAAGAGGAGTTCAAGAAATCATACCTTAATAGCGCTACAAAACAAAGGGTTAGTCCACATGATATACAATATATAAAGTTGGATCTTAAATAACAATCCTAGACTTCTAGCTTAAATCTATCAAATGTAATTAAATCTAAAGCAAACAAGTCCTAATTACAAGCATCAAGCCACAAGGATGAATATGTTCATGAACAAGAATAAATTATGAAATAATCAGTGATTTAGATCACTTAAATTTTGAATTCAAGCTTAATTAATCATTATTAAAACATGGTTTGAGCCCTAGGTCATAGAAAAGTCATTTGGACCATTATTTACAAAGTTGGTCAAATCTGTTATAAAATTATGAGAATTGCAGAGAGTAGACCAGAACTTTAACAAAATAAAAAGCATGCTTCTCACGGTTTGATCTTGATGCATTTTGGACACAAGATGCCTCTGTGAGTCTAGTTTCCAAATCAAAAAGAAAATCAAAGTTTCAACGGTTAGATCTCTGGGAAAAGGACAAACACCAGACATCACTCAGAGATGTACAACTCTCTGTCCAGAGATTTTGTTTGATTTTTTAAAAATAGTACAAAAATCAGAAATACTTTGTTCTTTTTAGAGTATCTTCCTAACACATTAAACCTCATATAAAAAAATATTTGAAGTCAAAGAAACTTTGTTAAGGTTCTAATCTATTAATTTTAAAACGGATTTGCTGTTCTGAAATTCTGGACAGATTATTGTTACTTCACAAAACTCATGACCAAACCACTTTAAAAATGAAATTTCCTTAAAACAAAAATTACAGTGGTAGAACTTTGAGTTATAGACATTTTCCCGTTGGTTTCATTCAGTTCCAACGGTTCGATGTTGAACTAAAAATATTTGATCAAAAACAGTTTGTGAACTCACTGTTTTCATTTGTCAAGTTCAACTTTTATTTGTTAACCCCAACTATTAAACCATGAAGTTGGGTTTAAACCAAACCACTTCTCCTACCATTTGATGGTCATTGGAGATCAAAACATGACTAAAACTCATGAGTTTTCAAGGAATATAAGGAGACTCCATGAAAACTCAAGCTTAGAGGACCCAAACCATGGTAGGGGTTTGGATTCATCTACTTGTTCTTAATAAAATGATGATCAACTTTAAATCTCATGTAAATCATAAGCTTACATGAGACTAAAAGATCAAACTCATGAGATTCAAGTGAGATATGGAAGATCCCCAAGAGTCTCAAGAGAAGAGCATAAACAAGAAAAAGAGGAGGAATCAAAGAACTAGCTCATGAACTTCAAGATGATATAAAGAAGATCCCATGAAATTCCAAGTTAGAGAATCCAAGTCATGAATATGGACTTGGATCCATCTATTTGTTTACAAAGTGAAGTGATGATCAAACTTTGACTCCCATGTGAAGCATAAGCTTACATTAGATTCAAAAGATCAAACTCAAGAGCTTTCAAGAGAGAAATTGAAGATCTCCAAGAATCTCAAGAGAAAAGTATAAACAAAAAGAAGAAATGAAATCAAGAAAACTAAGAGAGCAAGTGCTCTAAATCCATAAAAGAAAACTAACAAGAGTATAGTATCACCTCCAACTATCCTCAAACTTCTATATTTTGAAGATCTTCCAAGCTCTTCTTTCAAGTTCTAAAAAAAAACTTTCTTTACCCCAAAATTCTTTTTGTTTCTTGATCTCCCAATATTCTTTCCTCTCCCAAATGTTCTTCTCCCAAAAGTTCTCCTAAATTCCTCTCAAATTCCCCCAATATTGTTTTTTTTCTCTTGGTCCCCCTTTTCCAATGGAGATACCTATCCTTATATAGACAAAAATACCTAGGTAATTTTAGTGAATTCGGAGTAAAAGATAGGTGTAAATGTCTCATTTGGTGGTACAATACGTACTTCCTGAAAATAGACAGACTGCTGCACAGGGCGGCAGTCAAAAATCTCTTGCGGCAGTCAGTGGATGCCGCTGCGGCACTCCGTGAAAGCCGCGGTGGCATTCCATGACTGCCGCGCGGCTCTCAGTAAGTGCCGCGCCAAATTATTGATTGTCGCATTTTTGTCAACCTTACTTTATCAGTTTTTTTTTTATTTTTATCCGCATACATATACGTATTGTACCACAAAATACGGACTTTAAAAGCAAACGGCAGTCAGAAAATGTCAGCGGCACTCAGTAAATGCCGGGCCGGCATTCCGTGACTGCCGTTCAGCACTCACCTAATGTCGTTCGGCACTCACTGAGTGCCGCAAAATACTTCCGTATGCCGGTTTTTGTTGAACTTTCCTCTTTTTCACCTTTTCTTTTCCTCTTTTTCTTCTAAAAAGTTTATTTTTCCGAAAATAGTGTCTTATACCCGAATTTTCTTGAACACCCGATATTTCTCTTTTCTTGTGAAAATTTTACTGCGATTGGAGAACTTTCTGAAGAGCTTGGAATACTTCAAATCTTTCGGTCATTATCATCATCGGACTTGGAGGTGACACTCTCCTAAATTCGACGTTTGGTCAAAAATTGGGGTGTCTACAGTTTGCCCCTCTTCGACAGAGCTTGTGGAGCAACGCGTTTCACAAGTGAATGTCAAAGCTTGTGTGAAGACAAGCCTTTGACCAAACTGTCGGATTTAGGTAAAAACAAAATGCGTTGCAAAAGGAAGCGAGCGCGCAGAGGAATTCTAATTGGTCGTGCTCCATGATGAGCTGCCTACGTATCCCATCAGGAATCAGACCAAAGCGTAGTTCGGGCACGGGGTCAAACACACACAAACGCAAGTAGTCACACGGATGGATGCACCTATCCTATCGTGATGCGCATGCCATGCAATGTTGATTCCTGAATAGACTTGGTTATGTAAGCGTCATGCTTATCATGTCTTTTCTACGCATGACGCACATTACGTGACACCTTAGTCAGAGAAGATTACTTGATTCTTGACTGATGCAAAACCTGTTACGGGGGTCATGAAGATGCTTCTGCTGGGGATCGGATCCAGATTCTCTTGTATCCATAATCTGTCTCATTTGGTGGTACAATACGTACTTCCTGAAAATAGACAGACTGCTGCACAGGGCGACAGTCAAAAATCTCTTGCGGCAGTCAGTGGATGTCGCTGCGGCACTCCGTGAAAGCCGTGGTGGCATTCCGTGACTGCCGCGCAGCTCTCAGTAAGTGCCGCGTCAAATTATTGATTGCCGCATTTTTGTCAACCTTACTTTATCAGTTTTTTTGTTTTTATCCGCATACATATACGTATTGTACCACAAAATACGGACTTTAAAAGCAAACGACAGTCAGAAAATGTCGGCGGCACTCAGTAAATGCCGGGCCGGCATTCCGTGACTGCCGTTCGGCACTCACCTAATGCCGTTCGGCACTCACTGAGTGCCGCAAAATACTTCCGTGTGCCGGTTTTTGTTGAACTTTCCTCTTTTTTACCTTTTCTTTTCCTCTTTTTCTTCTAAAAAGTTTATTTTTCCGAAAATAGTGTCTTATACCCGAATTTTCCTGAACACCCGGTATTTCTCTTTTCCTGTGAAAAATTTACCGCGATTGGAGAACTTTCTGAAGAGCTTGGAATACTTCAAATCTTTCGGTCATTATCATCATCGGACTTGGAGGTGACACTCTCCTCAATTCGATGTTTGGTCAAAATTGGGGTGTCTACAGTAACTCTAAAGTGTTTTTATTTATGTATGTGTATTTACTGTGTTTGAAACATTTGTATCCAAAGGAAGAAATGTTTATGTTAACATGTAGTAATTGTGTATCATATTAACTTAGTTTATTATGCAAGTGTGTGTTAACACGTTATGAGTTATATGTAAAATGGGTAGGTTCAACAATATTCTTTGGGTGATAAATTTGGTACATTTGTGTTAGGTAGAAGTCTCAGAATTAGGTGATTTGCTAAGGTTACACATATGTTAGTTTGTTAGGTGAAATACCAATAGAGTTTTAACACGTGTCCAGAGTTGATTCGTTAAAGCTAAAAATATGATGATATTTTACGAATTTTTAATACTGAAAATTTGGGTCTTGACAGACACACTCCACATTGCACTATCCAAAAAAGTCCAATACAAGTACTACTGAATTTATACAAAATTATAGTTTGACCCCAACAAAAGTTTCGATATGAACTAAAACATGTAATAAAATTTAAAACTTGAGAATAGTAAATTAAAAAAACACCAGCAATACAGATTAAATATGGAAATAAAATTAGAATTAAATAAAATGCAGGTTGTTACATCCTTCCTCCCTTAAACAAGATTTCGTCCCCAAAATCAAGACTAACTAGTCATGAAACAACTCCGGATACTTCTTCCTCATATCGCCTTCGACTTCCCACGAGGCTTCATTCTCGTTATGGTGATTCCAATGTACCTTCACCAACAGAATATCTTTATTCCTCAACTTTTTGATACTCTAATCTAAAATTTTCACAGGCCTCTCCTTGTAAGAAACGTTATGACTCGTCTCAATATCATCAAAGCTAACCACATGTGAGGGGTCTCGTATGTACTTTCTCAGCGTACTCACATGGAATATGTTGTGAACCCCAGACATCTTTGGTGGCAGTGCGAGTCGATAAGCTACTTTCCCGAGACGCTTCAATATCTCGAATGGTTTGATGAAATGCGGGGCTAACTTCCCTCTCTTGAGACCAAAACGTATTACTCCTCGGGTCGATGAAATCTTAAGAAGTATGTGATCTTTAACGCTGAATTCTAAATCCTTTCAGCGTCGATCAGCATAACTTTTATACCTACTCTGTGCGGTTTTTATCCTTTCCTTGACCAAAGAAATCTTATCGTCGGTTTTTCTAACCAAATCTGGTTCCAACAACTCTGTGTCTCCGACTTCTGCCCAACATAACGGAGAACGACACGGTCATCCGTACCATGATTTGAACGGAGCCATCCTGATACTCGTGTGATAACAATCGTTATAGGCGAGTTCGACCAAAGACAAGTGCGTCTCCCAAGATTCTTCAAAATCGATGACACAAGCCCTAAGCATATCCTCTAGGATCTGATGAACACGCTCAGTTTGCCCGTCTGTCTGAGGGTGAAAAGCAGTACTCATTTTTAACGAGGTTCCCATAGCTTCTTGTAAACTTTCCCAAAATCCAAAGTAAAACGTGCGTCGCGATCTGACACAATTGGCACAAGTGCACCATGAAGTCGTACAACTTGTTGTATGTGCATTCGGCTCATCTTCTCTACCGGGTATGTCATACTGTAAGCAATGAAGTGAGCCGGCTTTGTCAGTCAATCCACAATTACCCAAATAATATCATGATTTTGTTGTGATCGAGCCAATCCCACTACAAAATCCATGATGATGTCCTCTCACTTCCAATCGGGAACAGGTAGCGGTTGCAACAATCCCGAGGGTCTCTGATGTTCGGCTTTGACTTGTTGACACGTCCAACATTTACATATGAATTCGACCACGTCCTTTTTCATATCTTACCACCAGAAATTCTCTTCCAGTCCTTATACATTTTTGTCCCTCCCAGGTGAATTGTAGATTTGGACTTATGTGCTTCTTCCAGAATATCCTTTCTTAGATCCTCACAGTTTGGTACTCATAATCTGTCTCTGCATCTGTACCCTCCATCTCTTGCCACTTTCCATTCTATTGGATCATTTTCTGACATCTTCATAAACCATGTCTGAAACTTCTCATCTTCTTTTTGAGCTTCAATAATGCGGTCGATAAGGATAGGCTATAGGATAAGACATCCAAAAAGTTGTCCTTCTTCTTCCTCAATACTCTGCACATCGAACTCAGCCAATGTCTCCAACGCCTGCCATTCTCTAATCATTAGGGAGGCGATTGTTTTACGAGTTTGCCGACTCAAAGTATCAGCAACCACATTAGCTTTACCAGGGTGGTATTCTAACGTAAAGTCGTAATCTTTAATCAACTCCATCCATCTGCGCTGCCTCATGTTCAACTCTTTTTGTGTAAACAAATATTTCAGACTCTTGTGATCGGAGAACAAATCAAACTTCTCACCGTAGAGATATTGTCTCCAAATCTTGAGTGCAAATACCACTGTCGCCAATTCCAAATCATGAATGAGGTAGTTCAACTCATTCAGTTTTAGCTGTCTAGATCCATAGGCGATGACTCTACCATATTGCATAAGTACACACCCCAATCCTTGATATTATGCGTCACTAAAGATAGTGAACTTTTCATCAGGCTTGGGTATAGCTAGTATCGGCGCGGTAGTGAGTCTCTCTTTCAATTCTAGAAAGGCGCGCTCATGCTTCACTGTTCAGTTAAACTTCTGAGTTTTCTTAGTCAATCCGGTCAATGGTGCGGCTATCTTAGAAAATCCCTCGACAAATCTCCAATACTAACCTGCGAGTCTAAGGAAACTCCTAACCTCCGTAGGGTTGCTCGGTCTAACCCAATTTTATACAACATCTATCTTGGATGAATCCACAGAAATTTCTTAAGACGATACCTTGTATCCCAAAAATTTCACTTCTTGTAACCAGAACTCGCACTTACTGAATTTGGCATATAAGCGATGATCCTTGAGTGTCTGCATCCTAATTCGTAGATGTTGCTCGTGCTCTTCTTATGACTTAGACTAGATCAAAATATCATCTATGAAGACGATGACAAACTGATCCAAATAAGGCCTGAACACTCTATTCAACTCTTGATAGTCGATACATAGCCGAAGTGTCCCGTCCTTCTTCTTCACGAACAACACTGGTGCTCCCCAAGGTGATGTACTTGGACGTAGAAAACCCAAGTTCTCGAGCTCTTGAACTTGTTCTTTCAATTCTAACAGTTTAGATGGGGCCATTCTGTAGGGAACCTTAGTGCCTAGTATAAGTTTGATACAGAACTCTGTATTCCTCTCGGGCGATAAACCAGAAATGTCTTGAAATAGTTCTTCGAAGTCCTTGACTATAGGTATAGATGACACTGTCAACTCTGTACTAACGACTTTGATGTTCTCTAAGTGCCTTGTGAGGAACATATCTCCCAAAGGGTTACATTAAAAATCAAAGGATTGATTTCCATTGTCAGAGAATGTAATTCTCTTCCTTGAACAATCCAAGGTCGCTTGGTTCTGAGAGAGCCAATCCATTCCTAGGATTATGTCAAACTCCTTCATTAATAGGGCAACCAACCTTGTAGGGATTTCACGATCTCCCAGCCGTAAGAGACAATCCTTGCACACATGCCCTAACTTGACGGAGGCTCCTAAGTGTGAGGTAGGATACCCAATCTCCGAATAGTCTTAGCAGATATGAATGAAGGGGTGACACTTGTATCAAATAAAACTTTAACATGGGAGTTAAACATAGTTAATGTACCTTCCACCGCTTGCTGGTCGGGCTGAGCTCTTCATAGTTTTTCCTTTTCATAAACAGTTTCATCATATCCAGCGGCATTAGGAAAAACAACATTCAAACGAGTCTGACCCTGCTGACCATACGTCACTCTTTTAGGAGTAGTGGAGTATTTGCTGATGCGACCGGGTTTACGACAGTTATAACAGACTATATTCTGATGAGCGATGCGCTTAGGTGCCTTGTAGTCTCGAGCTAAATGACTGGGGGTGCCATAGTTAAAGCATTGCATTATCCTCTCGGGTAAAACACATCCTTTGGCAAAATGCCCAGGCATCTGGTAGTTAAAACAGACTTGAGGTTTTGTTTTCCATTTCATCTTCTCCGCTTTCGGTGCACACATTTTCTTACGTAGGTGACGCAGACTGCCATGTTCCATCCATTGAGTTCCACTGCAATTATACCAAATGTGACCTGGTAGGTTGCAATTAGCACAGAGGCAGCTTGGTCTGCTTGTACCCTTGTTCTCAATTGGAGTCACCATCTCTTGCAACTTCCTTTTGCCTGGCTGTAGTTCGGATGATTTCGTAAGGAAACTCTCGTATAGACAATCTCCTAACTGACCTACGGTGACCTTACCTCCCATCTACCATAACCTCAGAATAATCGATCTGACCAAGCCAGTGGGATCGACTTCTGGGGATAACAGCTGGGATAGTCCGCTTGATTGGTTCTTGGTTCTCTGAGACGTCTCGATCATCTATCCTCCTACACGTAGGTCTAGCCTAATGGGTTAATATCATTATATAATATACTCGTACTATAATATAAGTATACAATAAATCCAAGTATACACAATATAATTCAAGTATGCATAATATATGAAACACATGTTCGACTTTGGAAAGTTTAATAGCAAAGGGATCGCATTTTTATTCTCCTTCCAAACTCTAGGTTGCAGGCTATGCTGACTGTTCCGAGATTCGACTCAGGAAGTTTGTCAGTGCCTAAGCTATTCATGAGAGCTATGGCTTACCTTAACTTCTTAGGAACTTGGCTACTATCTGCCTATATGGACTTCATATGTCATGACTAACTTGGCTAATTTCTAAATGGATACGTCCGAGGATATTTGGCGACTGCTAACATTCCTGTCGATGTGACCAAAACATGTACAATCGTCCCTACGATGAAACCAACCTGGAATTCAAGTTCTGAGCTAAGGACAATCGGTACTAACCAACTAAAGACTAGATTCTGGTTGTTCGGTAAACCTAAGTTTGGCAACTCAGACTTAGACTTAGAGAAACTTGGTTGCATAGCTTAGTAAAACCTAAAGTTAACCTATCTCACTAACCTGTGGCGTGAATAACCGAGCCTGGTCAAACTAGAGACAACCTGGCTCTGATACCACTAAATCCTGTCACGCCCCGACGTAGCATAAATATGGAAAGCGTTTAATTTCCTTTATGGACTCGTAGGTCGCGACAGTTTGAAGGATCGATTCCTTCCCAAACGTCGAACAACATAAAACCATAATCAGAGAAGAGCAATCAAGGCTTATAAAACTTTCTAACTTAATAAATATTACAGCACGGGATCAACTAAGGCACACTCCGCCTGGAAACAAAATAATATCTATTGTCTATTACAGTCATCCTATTACAATAACAGTTCATAACCAAAGACATGTAATGATAATAAATTCCTCGTCAGTATTGATTCAGATCGCGTAGTCGTAAGGTCTAGCCTGATCATAACCTGAAAAGCCTAGACACGAATCTCCAGGATGCATCAACGTCGTCAGCTTCAAGAAGCTGGTGAGGATTAAAAACATGAACTCGAATGTAAAATATACTCATTTACAATTTTCCCTTTTTTAGTTTCATAAATCAACGGTTTAACCATAGAAATAAATTCAATTTATAAAACGGTGAGGATAATATTAAATCTTCAATTCATAAAACATATGACCGTGTATGAGACCAATGTAACCATTCTCGTCTTACTGACTCTTTTCTCTCGATAACACAATACCCAACACTCTCACTTCAGTATCTTTGAAATACTCCGATAGCCACACTTTAGCACAGGGGTACCAGGGAGTGTCCAGTTTGCCTCACACTTTAGTACGGGGTACCAGGGAGTGTCCAATGCCTCACAGTTTAGTACTTAGTCCGCCTCGCAAATACCGGAGGAAACCTCACGCAGTATCCAGACTCGGGTACCAGGGAGTGTCTGTAGGCCACACTTTAGCACTACCATGGGTACCAGGGAATGTCCAAGTTCGGCGTCACACTTTAGCGCTACCATGGGTGCCAGGGAGTGTCCAATTTTTCCACCGTCACATTTCAAAGACACTCTAGCCGCCATCTCAAAAACATCACACTTTGGTACATAATTACCAGGGTGTGTCCAAACAAAATCTCAACCACATACTCTTTTCTACACTGACCACCACTCACCATGAATGCACAACTGACTCCACATGTATGCCATATGACTTAATACAGAAATATAAAGTACTGAAAAAGATAACTATGGATGTACGAGAAGAAATCAAATCTTATATAAAACAACCGGTGAATTCATGAAAGAATGCTTTAATATGCTTTTATAACTACTAGAACACAAGTGGGTCTACTTTGAAGCAATGCCCTAAAAAATGAATTATAATTTTTGTGCATGAATTACATATCAAAAGAAAGGTCTTTGAGTCTAGTTTCCAACGCTTCAAACGGTGCGCGTTTTCGAGCTTTCTAGAAGAAGTTATGGCCGTTTTACTAAAAGTCGTCAGTGCTAAAAAATGCCAATCGATTGGCAAAAGTGCCAATCGATTGGAACACATGCCAATCGATTGGAACATATACCAATCGATTGGCATCAACAGTTTCTCCCTTGTTACGAATTTAAAGTCTATTTTTGACTCATTTTGAAATCCGAATGTAACCATGACTTGTAATATATGGTTCTCTCCATTTTTCCGCAAGGATCGCGAATACGCGATCGGTTTTAACTAATTTCAATCGTAGCTCTTGGATTTTATGAAAAACCGAGGGGTGACAAAACTTCAATTCTAATATACTTTCATATGAATGAATTAAGCTCCAATACTTTAAATACAACCTCTAGGGATTGTAATATTTCATTTTTATCTATCAAAATCGATTTTAGTTAAGTTTGAAAAATCCACTTTTTCAAGCTTGAAGCTCCATGTATGAACGCAACCATGGTGATTAACAATTACATATATATAAACAGTAATTAGAGCATGGATTACATTCTGAGTGAGTTCAAAATACTCACTGTGAATGAAGATTAACTGATTGTTGAGAAAGAATGATAAATAAGCAAATATAGCTTTCAAGCTCCAAGCTATGGAGGTTGTACTCTCTCTCTCTCTAAAATTTTTAGTAAAATGAACTCTCAACTCTCTCTTTTCTTCTGTATAACAGTTTGCAGAAAGTGTGTGTAATGAAGATATGTGAGTTGTATATATATAGAAATCAATTCTCTTGAACTTGGAGACCAAGTTCTCTCAACTTCACTCAACAATTGAATTTGTTTTTCAATTACATAAATGCATATAATTACACAGCACACTCATACGTATGTACATAATATACATTGATAATAAACCACACACACTTACCAATTTGGTTGTAGGAGCCAAATAGAGCACTAGGGGTCAACTTTGTGTGTTTGGGTATTCTAGCTTTTGGCCCAACATTGATACACTCAAAGTAAGCGTAGCCAAACAAGGTATATAAAAGTTGCCTAGTAATCTCTTAGGGTGTTTGGGAAAATAACTTATGGCACTACAATGACACACTCCACATTGCACTATCCAAACAAGTCCAATACAAGTACTACTGAATTTATACAATATTATAGTTTGACACCAACAAAAGTTTCGATATGAACTAAAACATGTAATAAAATTTAAAACTTGAGAATAGTAAATTAAAATAACACCAGCAATACAGATTAAATATGGAAATAAAATTAGAATTAAATAAAATGCAGGTTGTTACATTATACAACTATAAACCTCAAGGGAGATCTGTGTAATTAGATCATAGCTCAGGGAATGTGAGTGTAATATACCCAATTGACGATAAACATGTACTTTTGCATAAATTTTAATGACGTTAATCTACTGCTGCAAAGAAGGGAGGTCAGTGTAATTATAAAAATTACAAGAGAAATCTGTGTAATTAGGCCAAACCTCAAGCGAAGTCAGAGTAGTTATCTCAAAAAATAAGGTGAAAACATTTCGAATTACATGTGACTATCTAATAGTTAATATTCATTAAGTTAAGAAGTTTATTATAAAATGATTTTTGGAGGAAGCCACTAGGTATTTATGGTGAATCATTGAAAATTCTGTTGGAAAATATTTTTAAACAACTTTTAGGAAAACCCTATTGAATTATTAATTACCAAAATGCAAAAAAATACATTACATCAGATGTTTATATAAATCAAATATTTTATGCCATGTTTTGACTCAATGTTATCACTTTGGGGGTTCAAGTTTGGGTTCCTCGATATTAATTTTCGTGTGTTCCTTTAGTATTAGTTATTAGAGAATCAGTTGTATAATAATTTTTTTTTTTTTACTCTGCAACACCATAAAGCATAACTACCTCACGGACAAGATTTTAGTAAAGTTGTTTTAGTACAATTTGTTTTGTTCCTCTCAGATAGATGCACAAATCTAAAAAATATAGTTTTAAAAAATATCTAATGTTAAAGAAGCTGTTTTAAAAACTGTGAGAGTAATATAATGAATTATCCTAAAGCAACTTTACTGAAGTCTTATCACATAACCATCTTGCAAAACGTTCTCACTTTAATTATTATGAAGTTAGCATTTTAAAAAATTCAAAAGAGACAAGGGGAAATGATTTAAGGGTGAAATTCGGTTGGTTTTTTCATGTTTTAAAAATCGATTGATTTGACAGTTTCGATTTGGTCAAATTTTGTCAATTTTGAATGCTTTTTTTTTTTTTTTTAAATCCACTGAACCATTGGGTTCAATCTTCGGGTTTAGACTTTCACCTCTAAAAATGATTCATCAATTCACAAAATTCCTTTTCTGTATTAATCCATCCTATTTAAGTAAAAGTAATTAATGATGTTTAAAATGGCCATCTCTCCTCCATCCAGATGGCAAAAGCTATTTGGAGGGTCAATGCACAATCTTCAATGTCTCCATTATAGTTGATGAATCTTTTCAATTACAATAAAGTACATGAAAATCAGATTATATATTATAAGTTGTAATCATATAAAACGAATACTTAACATTATTGAAAATAGTAATCATACCTACTAATAGATTCTAGGCGTCTAGCTAGTATTATAAATCATACGACAAGCTCCACTTCAACCATTTTCACGATGATTTAACATTCTTACGATGATTTAACAGGACTTTTAAGATTTGCTGTATATATCCTCGCCCCTTGACAAAACTCTCCTAGTCTATTTCTAAGTCCAATCATTAAAAGTTTTAAGTAGACATATACCTAATTGTAAACACAATTCTACAACTTGGGGGTATGGGTTGTCACTATAGGAGAGTCACTAAAGCAAACATGTCAACTTCATAGGTTGGATTTTTTTTTTAAAACCTCTTTACAGGCAAGTGTTGGCTCATATTATTTGATCTAATTTTGTAGCATCTGAGTCTTTGCTGTCACTTGAACTGTGTTTAATGCTAGTCCAGTTGGTCAGGATTCATACTCTCTAATAGGGAGGTTGTGGGTTTGAGTCTCCCTAACTCGGAGATGATCAAGGGAGCCAATTGCTTTAAAGTGGGGTATGCCCCTCCCCCTCTTTGCTGTGCGTGAGTTACTAACATCTAGAATACTAACCCCGTTAATATAAGAGAGATGGTTAGATGTCTGAGACACAGCCCAAAAAAGAAAAAAAAAAAAAAAAGAACTGTGTTTGCTGTTAATTCCAGCTACAATGACAGTTAACCGAAAGTTATTGGTGATGCCTTATCAACTTGTGGTATTAGAGTTTTCCTCAAAAAAATAATAAAATAAATAAATAAATTGTGGTATTTGTGCTAGTGGCAAGTTCAATTCTTTGTTAAGTGGGGTATATAGTTCACTTCAATCATTAAGTGCTGCACTATAGGTCATTTTTTGATAGAAAATTAAGAATGATTGATTTGCTTGGCATCTCAATACATTTGATTAACAAAGTACCAATTGGGGCCTCATATATCATATTGGGATTATACAATTTCTAGTTTTTTTTTTTTTATAATTATATTTATGGATTACAATTTCTAGTACTTTTTTTTTATATTTTCTAATCTGATTTGGGTTCCTCAATGGATTTGGAAGCAATACATTTGCATTTTTTGAATAGGGAATGTGAGAGACCCTATATAAGGATTCTTTTAGGACATCGGGAGCAGTCACATCAGTAAACCACATCCACAGACACCACAGACACCGTCGTTACCTTCTGTCTCCTCTGACCACTGTTCCACCCATAATCGTACAATGCCACCAACCCTGCCGTGATTGTCTGTGTCAGACAAGCCGCCGCCGCCGCCGACCCGACCCGACCTCCAAAGCCACCGGGAAGCGCCACAATGTGCCTCATGCGCCACCGGCAGTTCGTGCCTTGTCCACGCGCAGCTCACACATAAATTGCAAGGTTTATTATTTTTGGTTATTGGAGAACCGTTGATTTCATTAGGATCTCTTAGTTTAGCCTTTTGGAGTGATTTGTGAGACTTTGTTTTGAGAGATAAATTTGATTTATTTGTGAGTTCTTTGAGGGAACTTCTAGTGAGGGTTGTGAACTCTCTTTGATACACTGTAATCATCTGTTTGAATGAGTGAATTGTTCCTTTTCTCTGACGTAAGTTTATGTTGAACCATACATTAAATCTCGTGTTTCTTATGTGATTGATTTTTTATTCTTCTATTCTTGTTTGTTATATTGTCTTTGCGGGTGCTACTGCAGATTCCGCACAATAGTTACTACTACTACTACTACTCCCCCCTCTCTCTCTCTCTAGAAATATTCTAGAATTGAGATGATGAATTTCTACATAGATATGTTTTGAAATATGTGAATGGGACAATTCAGCTCAAGGGGACAGTCAAACGCGCCCTTAGTGGTTTTGTGAATGTTAGCACCACTTGTAAAACCGAGTAATGCTATGCTTTCTAAATTCTAATCTCAAATCTCAATCTCAAATGATGTGACAGTGAGCCACTGGATTTTGATTGAATGATGTTTAAATGGTCTCATCATAATTGCCAGTAGACCCACTGCCACATCATTTGAGGTTAGAATTTGGGTTTAGAAATTTGGAAGTATAGCAATACTCTTTGAAATCTAACCTCACAATGCCAAACCTCTTTTTCCAAATGCAAGGTTCATAATTTGCCCAAACAATGAATTTGGAATCACACTCAACTTCTATACGTTGGCTTCTTTTTTCTTTATTTTCCCCCCTCCAGTCAATTAATGTGCATTTGGAGTCATGAGAATGGAATTGAAATTAAGATTACCCATCTAATTCAATTACTATAATACTATTTGAGAGAGAGAGCCTCCACAACAATGCTAATGAATGAGAAAGAATCTAGTCCACAACCTAATCCACTTTTGTGAGCCTCAAGTATGAGCCCATGAATTAGGACCGTTAGAACAATGCTCTCGAGATCAAGGCCCACTAACATTGGGAATGTAGAGTGAGATAAGATAACGGCCCATGACTCTCTCTCCTCAAAGTGTGCATAGCCTAATAAACACACACACACACACACACCCACACACCCACACAACCCCCCCCCCCCCCCCCCCCCCCCCCCCCCCCTATACACACACACACACACACACACAAAAAAAACCATATGGCCTCGTTGGACAGGACAGATAAAACTGTCAGATAGCACAACATAAGAAATCTAAAAATAAAATAGAAAAGAAAAAAAATGGATTTAAAAAAACAAAAAAAAAATTATCCCAAAAAGCTATCACAAATTCCTAATCTCACCGTACTCTTCATGAGATAAAAACCTAATTTAAGACTATTTTATTCTATCCGATGACGCCACCAAACAAGGGTTGTGTTTGATAGTTGATAATTATTTTATCCTATCATATCCTGGCCACCAAACGAAACTGTATGGGCTCATATTTTCCCAAACGGGAACTTGAGGCCCACATAGTCGACTAGGTTGTTTTTTCTCATTCATGAGCAGTTGAGCACTGTTTTTCAACATCTCTCTCTCTCTCTCTCTCTCTCTCTCTCTCTCTCTCTCCTCAAAATGTGCATAACCTAATGCCCCCTATATATGACTTATGTTATTCAATTATGCTTTCTGGAGCTTAATTAAGCTATCATCTAGATTGTAAATTTGTTACGTTGCTACAAAAACGTGAAAAAACAAAAAAGAGCTCCCTACGAAGAAAGGTGAGATAAATCACAAGTACATTTGCCTACAGTCGTAGACAAAATAGGACAGTCTAAAATTAGGTCCTTGATCTTTAGCAGCAGCTAAACCAGCTCGACTAGTGGAGTTGGTCAGGACTCATATTTTTTAATGAAGAGATTGTGGGTTTGAGCCTCTTTAATACGGAGGTGATCAAGAGAGTCAATTGCTTTAAAGCGGGGTATGGCCACCCCTTGCGTGTGCGTGCGTTACTAACATCTAGGATACTAACCCCGTTAATGTCACACAGACGATTAGTAGATGTCTGAGACACCGACAAAAAAAAAAAAAAAAACTTTAGAAGCAGCTCCATTGTTTAATTTGTTTACGTTTACACTGTTTAGCAGAATTAAACAGTTGTTGCATTTCTGAGCTACACAATTGCCCGAATTTTGGGCCTTATGCTACCCCCAAACCAAAATTCAACATCTTTTAGATATTCGAGGTAGACACTGTTCGTCCTGGAATTGTGATAGTTGTTAGACACCAAGAATCATAGGTTTGGTTGATTCTTCTTCAAGTTTGAACTACTTGTCTTTGGTCCTCTCTCTCTCTCTCTCTCTCTCTCTCTCTCTCTCTCTCTCTCAAGTTAGTTAACATCTATAAATAAAACAGCTAACAGGTCTGGCTATGAAATTCCAGGACGAACTAACGGAATAGAAAATCAGTTGGAGATCACGCCTGATGAAAAAGAGATCACTAGTTCGACTCTCCACTTAGGACCAGCCTCGTACAACATTTGCTAATGGAGTTTGGAGAGAATAGAACAAAGAGAGGGGAAAGCTAAAAGGATATATATAGAATGAAAGACTCTGAAACAATAACACTCTTTATTCTTTTCCTATCTGAAAATGTCCTATTAATATTAGTTTGTTTGTGGCGAAAAACAATGGGAAAATACAACAAATGGGTCTTTTGCCAAATCTTATCTCACTTCTATTTTTGTCTCTTATAATGTTACCACTTTGTGGAAAGTCCTTCACAATTTTTACTTCCTTACCAAATATATTGTGCTTAGTCTCCGATTTGGATGATATATGTACAGACAGCTTGCAAATGTAAGATTTATGCCTCTGGGTTGACTTGGGTTCAAATGGGCCACTCTAACTCCAGCTCAAGCCACCTACATACAGTCCACTAAATCATTAGCGGTTAGCTTATACAGACCCCTGGCAGGCCCAGCCCAAAGGTGTACATGCCATATAATTTCCATATCTTACCTTCTCAAATTTTTGTATGGGGAATATAGTTATCCTACACATGTGATAGGGGCAACTTTAATTATAGTGGGATTATTTTAACATCTTTTAATAAGAATTAAGTACACTATGTCTGAGAGTATTTTTGCTCACTCAAGGCGTTCACTGTATGACATGTGTCATATTCTATTTTCTTTTTGCCCAAGTATTATCAACAGTAATCCCATTTTATCCCTCTATTATCAACATAATTATTAGAATAGGACACAAGTCATTCAATGAAGACGAGTGTGAAAGTGGATGAACAAAATTGCTCTCCACTTGGGTTGTTGTGTTGGTACCACAGATGAGATCCATGGAAGCATAGATAGAGATTGGAACTTTTTTTTTTTTTGGAATACACAATTCTCCCGATTGTCCTCTACGACTTCGAGATCGATATCTATTATCGTTTTTATTAGAGTAGAACAAAGGGCAAACCACGTGCACGTGCATCGACCCCACAACACACATACCGATGAAATCAGAGAGGCAAGCTAGCGGTAGAATCTGAACTCACACCATAGTAGACAATTTTTTTTTTAAATGTCTATCTTTGAGTTCATTCCTCCAATTATCTTACAAGGCTATGGAGATTTTCTTCGAATCCCTAACCTCTCTTAAGAGGTTAAGAATTCTGTCTTCCACGTATGCTAGGTGGTCATGCATACATATATGACATATCCATATACAGGCTGTGGATTGTGATATCTTAGTCTCACGTGCCGCTCGTGTGAGACTTGAGGGGGGAGACAAACACACCCACACACACAGAGACACAGGTGTAGAGAGAAAAAGGGCATTGATGGATTTTAATGCGGGAGTGATGTTTGAAACTGATGAGTTTCCAACGCTTCAATTTATCCTCTCTCTCTTTCTCTCTCTCTCCTGTGGGGTCGGTGGTTTCTAATGCTGACAGCTATTTCTCATTACTGCTTTTGTCCCCACACACTTAAGCACCTCATTCATGGCGTCCCCCAACACACACACTCTCTCTCTCTCTCTACACCACTGTGTTCTTTCTTCACATCCCCACCATTACTCTGAATCTCAAGTATAATACTTCTTAACCAATCTGTCCTTTTGGTTCTTTCTTCACTTTGAGCATTTTTTCTTTTGGACATTGAGCAGTAAAGCAGTCATGAAACGAGGGGTGCCTCACATTCTGAGTCTCAATCTTCCCAGTGTGTTTCTGCTGTTTCTTCGTGAGTATTCATGGCTTATCTGTTCTTTCTACATTTGGGTTTGTCAATTTTTGGCATGATCTCTGGATTTTATCACCAGGTTTATAATGAAATTGCTTTATCTTCAAGAATGGCAGCTGGGTTTTGTTTGATTGATTTCGTGCTCTATTGGGGATTTGGGGAAATGGGTTTTGTAGAACTTGATGATTATGATTGTCCTTATGCGTTGATTTCAATTGGTTTAGCTTTGATTTTGGTTTCTCTCCTGTTTAATTTGCTACAATTTTGAACTTCTACTGTCTTCAACATTTTTGACACATTTTGAATGTGTTTTTGTGTCAAGGATTCATTATATCTTTGCTTGTTTAAGGTTTCTTTAGCATGGTCTCAAAAGTCAAAGAGTGATGTGACACTGATTTGGGACCAATTTTAGGGTTTTGTTTGTGGGTTTACGGACTAGGAGGGAATTTTGATTTAATCTTACTCTTACCATTTTCGTTCGAAATTTGCATATGCATATTTTGGTTCATAACTTGCCATCACATACATCAGAGTTTATCTCCTTATCAGTGAGTCTTAATTGTATACTAAACATCATGAATGCGACGAATGGTGGCTGCTCTGAGAATGTAAGCTTATGGACATGAATTAATTGAATAAAATTGTCTGAATAAAATGAAGTGGTATTATTCAAAGTAGTCTCATTACAATGGAATAGAATTGACCGAAATGAAAAATAATGCTGTGTGGAACATAATCTTGCTCTAGTCATGCAAGATTGCTGATCTGGATCCTATTCTAAATCTGGGTCAAAATCAAAACTCTGCAAAGAACATTCTGTTAAAAAAAATGAAATGATGTTCATTCTAGGTGGTTGTGGGTTAACTCATGTCGAAAACCATTAGAACTAGGATTGTATCCATAAGTCTTAGAATAATTGAAATGTTATCTTACTTCTTCTTCCATCTTTCGCATTGGTATAAAATTAGTATAACTCCCACATCACTGCTTTGCTGTTTTTCATGAATGTGAAAGCATGCAGTCACTGGCTGGCGTGTATTAGTTTCACTTGGAGTTGTGATCTATAATTCACTTCTTGTCAATGTTATAACTTATACTAGAGGTTACAGAACTATCATTTTCTCTTCCTGAGGTTGTGTGGTTATGTGCATATATTTGTCGTTTCTGCGATGAATACAGTGAATGTGCTTTTCATGAGTATTGCCTCCGATGTGCATTAAGGATACACATCGTGATGTCTTTCTGTTATACATATATGGAGCCTATACAAGCTTATTGACTGCTTGTTTTTGTTCTAGATATTCAATAATCTGCATAGTTGTTATCTCTCACTGATCCATGCTATTGGCAGTCCTCCATGATTCTTGTAGCAGCCCATTGAATTATTTGCCAAATACTGTGATAATGGAAGAAAAAGCGAGTCCCCTTTTGCCCCAGATCTCTCCAACTGCATCTCCTCAGCCCTTTCTTCCTCTTCTTGCACCCTCACCATTGACACCATTCACAAACAACACAGTCCCAAAATTATCAGGTTTGCTACACACTCTTAAGCTTTGTTTGGTTTGCAGATTTAAGAAGGAAATGCAAACTATTTCTCTAGTGTTTTCCCTAATGTTTTCCTCCCTGATCACAACACAATAAGAAGGGAAATGATTAACAAAATTATATTATTTTAATTTTATTTTCACCCTATTTTATTTTCTTTCCTATTTCTTTATTGTTTTCTTTATTATCCAAATAAATAAAAAAAATTAAATGTTTTCCGAACTGCTTTCTTTTCTTTTCTGTAGCTAAATCCGTGACCCAAACAAAGCCTTATTACAATAGATTGCTAGACATTTCAGTTGTAAATAGAAACGAAAGTTTGTACTTAATTCTGCTTCTTTTTTTTCTTCTTTTGGCAGGACTCTGTATGCTAAACTTTGATGCTGTTGAAAGTATGCTGAGCGTGACTTCAATTGATTGTATGGCTGTATTTGCACCATTTCTTGCTAATGTTGTATGTTGTCCACAGTTAGAAGCCACTCTAGTCATTCTCATTGGTCAATCTAGTAAAAATACCAATCTGCTTGCTTTAAATGGGACGCACGCAAAGCACTGCCTTTCCGATGTTCAGCAAATTCTGGCGGGCCAGGGTGCTAATGATGATCTTCAGAATATTTGCTCTATCCACCCATCAAACCTCACCGAAGCTTCTTGCCCGGTTAAGGATGTTAACGAGTTCGAGAGTATGGTGGATTCTTCTAAACTTCTCACTGCCTGTGGAAAGATTGATCTTGTGAATGAATGTTGTGAACAAACTTGTCAGAATGCCATATCAGAAGCTTCTAGAGAGCTTGCGTTAAAAGCTTACGATCTTTCGAGTGTGGATGGATCTCATGTATTATCAGACCATTCGAGTAGGATCAATGATTGTAAAAGTATTGTACACAGGTGGCTGGCAAGTAAACTTGACCCTTCTCGTGCAAAAGTAGTTCTTAGAGGAATCTCTAATTGCAAGATTAACAATGGTGAGCTAAGAATAAAACACTGCTTCTATCATAGTCTGGTATATGTAAGACTGCTTTGACAATTTGGGTTTGCTCGAGTGAGGTGATCCTCTGTGGTAGGCCCATGTTGGTCCTCGACAAATGAAGCACGGACACGTCAACAAGGCAAATCCTGCAAAAGTTGCACGTCGAGACAGCAGGAAAATTGTCCACCAAGTGTCGTGTCCGTGTGTCGGACACTACATGACATGCGACATGTTACCTTCTTAGAAGTGTCCATGCTTCCTAGGTCTTCGTCATTATTCAGAAGAGTTTATCATGGAAAGCTTGTTATGTAAAACTAATCATATTGCAAATCGAGCCAAACTTTAAGTGTGCATTTATTTATTTATTTATTTTTATTTTGCTGGTTGTTGGGATCTTTTCGGATGGAGGGCCATGTGAGGTGGTGATGGTGGTAGAGCTCAGTTGATAGAACTAAATCTCATCGTTTGTTGCATAGAGCTACAAGTTACGACTGGGAAAAAAAAGGTCTAGTGGACAGTACAGTTGAAAAAATAACATAGTCACATACATAAGGATGTGTAGGACCCGTCTGGCTTTTCTTTGAAATTGGAAGTCCCTTCGATTGCGTCATTCCTGTTCTATTAATTTTTCTGATTTGTAACATTTGTTGTTCTATTTTTATTTGTCATTCAGTTTGCCCTCTGGTTTTCCCCAACATGAGCCATGTCATTAAGGACTGCGGGAATGTCCTAAGCAACCATACTGTGTGCTGTAATGCTATGGATACCTATGTTTCTCACTTGCAAAAGCAGAGTTTCATAACGAACTTGCAAGCTCTGGATTGTGCTGCATCACTTGGAATGAAACTACAAAAAGCAAATATTACCAAAAATGTCTATGACCTCTGTCATATTAGCCTCAAGGATTTTTCTCTCCAAGGTTTTTTTTTACATTATTATTTTTTATTTTATTTTTATTTTTTTATAATCCAAATGCCACTTTGATGAGCAACAAGAATCATTTCAAAGACAATAGAAGCTAATACTGGTAAAGTTTTGTTCTGTCATTTTCCGGTGTGGACTTGTCATGCGAATCTACAAATTGAATGCACCAGTTGGAATCCAAGGTAAATTGCTTACTTTTCATAGTTCTACTTACTTCATCCTTTTTGGTATTCTTGAACCATGTTAAACTCAATTTTTTTTTAATGTTCCGTCTTTTATACACGCATAAAATTGTGATTTTAGAGTTGAAAAGAAAGTTTTGGAAATATCTCAGTGGTCGCCTTTTGTTTCGTTTAAAGAGGAGTGAGGAGAAGAAAAGTGCAGGGATTAGAGGAGAAAGAAGTTTCCTTGGGTTGAGTAATTCTATCACCCAAAGTGAGGCTGTTTGAGGCAATCGGAGAATAGTCCAACATTTCCGAACAATTCACTAGTACTACAAGGAAACATAAAAAAGGGCAGCCCAGTGCACGAGGCTCCCGCCATTGCGGGGTCTGGGGAGGGTGAGATGTACGCAGCCTTACCCCTGCAAGCAGAGAGGCTGTTTCCAGATTCGAACCCGTGACCTCCAGATCACAATGGAGCAACCTTACCGTTGCGCCAAGGCTCCCCTCTACTACAAGGAAACATAGAAAGTAAAATTGGGAGAGCTCATCTTTTCCTTTCTCTTGCTTCCTCACTTTTCCTCCATTAAGAAAAATGGTTTCTGCTATTTACTTCTCCTTCTCCCCCTTGTTTCCTCTTATTTATTTGACAAACCAAACAATTTGTAAAAAGGTTTTAGAATTGTCCTATGTTATGATCGATATCTGTGGTTATGAACTGCCAGAACTATTGTGGACAATTCACGAATCGATTTGTGAATTGGTTTACCTTAATTATGGATGCTAGTTATATCGAATTGCGAATCGTCATATTGGCTTCTTGTTAAAAAAAAATTATTTAAAATAAACGACAACATATACGTATACAATGTATGTATAAACATACACATGTAAGGTACTGGTAACGAACAAAATAACAAATTAACAAAAGGTCATGCAATATCAAGACCTAAAAGTAATAGCAAGTCTTCCTCCTAAAACTTGAGAGTTCAATATTGAATCATGGATGTACGAAACTCGAATCGACTCGTGAACTGACAGATACAAACAATCATGGTTGAAACGTATTTGTTATTTCCTGTTTGTAACTTGGCTTATGCGACATTGTATTTAAGTTTCTGTGTTTGTTTATGGACTAGTGTCTGGATGCCTCTTGCCTAGCCTGCCGACAGATGCAATATTTGACAAATCTTCAGGGGTCAGTTTCCTTTGTGATTTGAATGATAACATTCCAGCTCCTTGGCCCTCTACTTTTCAGTTACCATCTCCATCCTGCAATAAAAGTATGTGTGTCGTTTTAACTCCATTACTTAGCACTGTCATTCTTTCTTTCTTTTTTTTCCCCACGTTTGAATGATCATTGTTCTGAGTTTTTGTTATTTGTTTTGTTATGTGATATTCTTTCTGATTTATATCTGCATTTTTTCTTTTGAAACCCAGCGGTCAAAATCCCTGCACTTCCGGCAGCAGCATCTGGGCAAAGCGGTAAGCACGTCAGTTCAAACAAACATATATATATATATGTGTGTGTGTGTGTGTGTGTGTGTATCTTTTAACGGTTGGACCATTAGTTCAGTGCTTTGTTTGCTATACTTAAAAAGAATGGCTGAAAAGTGGAAATATAGTCTTGGTAGTTCTAAGTGCAGCTATTACTAATCACTATATTTTGTTTTCAACTCATATTCACGTAAAACAAGTAGTTATTTCGGGATTGGAAAATGTACATTATGCGCTTCAACCATAAAGGGGCGGTTTGTATTATTCCTACAGGTTCTTTTCAAACTGTGGTTCAGATCATGAATTAACATGTAAGATAGATCATTTAGACATTTATTTTGAACGACCACAATATATTGAGTGAATTACTTACTAGTCACAAGCATCATTTTCCTCGGACACTTATAAGCTGTAGACAACCAAGATTGCTTGTGTAAATTGCCTTGCCTTACCAGCCATTGCGACCTCTCGGTATTTCCACATTGGAATTCTGAGTCAAGTGTTAGGTAAAAATCGATGAACACACACAACACAAGATACACGAAAACAAAGAAACAACACAAGATATTACGTGGTTCACACAATCAGGATGATCGTGCTACTCCACGGCGGAAAGAGAGATATTTTATTAATCCGCTGCTGCCAAGGGTTTACAAATGACGGAGAGAAGGTATTTATACAAGTAATCATTGACCTAAATCTGCCAAACGGGACCCATTATGCGCAGGGGCATCAAGGTCAAAAGGTGATCAGTCTCCACAACTTAACATCAAGTACTTCATAATGAACTTAGAGCAGGCATTTTAAGTGTGAAGAGAGGGAAACCTAAAAAAAATGAATAAGATAATGGTTTACCTAACAATAAGATGCTAAGCTTATGTTTCAGTTTCATGGAAAACGTCACAATCTCATTCTCGTGAGTCATCTCCATCTGAATACATAGATGATAATTGTTCTATTGGCTGTTGCTGTTCTCATAGTTCTATTGTGAGTATTGCTCCAAATTTAGAACCTTTTCCCATAATATGATACTTGACATACTAAGAAGGCTGTAACTAAACAGCCAATAACATCATTGACCTAACATAGTGTACCCGTGGACCACTACTATAATTCCCATGTTGGAGAAATACGAATAATTACCAAAATACCCTGGATTCTCAAAATGTAAGCTAACATAAAGTAAACTATGCTATGTTCGAACTAGCTTGCATTAAACATAAAGTGACACTTACTCGTACACAAGGCTACTTAGTATCGGCAATAGGTCTGAAAAATGAAATTTTTAGTTTTTTCATTTGCCTTACTTGCATTTTTTGCTTCAACTTGATTTCAAAGCTTGTTGGGTGCCAGCACTACTCCAGAGGATCGGTAAACCAGTTATTAGCGGACAGCTCTCACTTAGAACTTTTCAGCCGATGTGCAATATGTAGCACATACACTTCCTTTAGGCCGCAGTATCGTGTCAGACACCAACACACCTTGGACAGTTGTCCGACACGCCTAGAAACGTGTCTTATTTATTTTTTAAAATCGGACATGTTTGAGACACAGCGCGGGAGTTTTTTGCCAAATTCTTTGAAAATTTTGGGTCAAATTTCGAGATTTCTTACTCTTTAAAAATAGGAAGCAATTTCTCAAAATATTTTAATTCTCTAACACCATTAACCATTCCTACTAGTAAATAATTAGCGACTTTTCGTTTTTATACTTATGGTCATTGTAGATGATTTGGTGATGGTAAAATAATCTTGTATTGCAAGACTTTGTAATGTTGGTCTTTGATCCTTTTCTTGTTGATAATTTGATTCTATTGAACGACATCATAAAGTGACAATTGATGGAGGATTAATAAGATTCATTGATTTATGATTCTATATATGTTATTTGTCGCTATGTAATCTTATTTGCTATTTGTACTGTGTAATAAATCTGAAAAATTAATTTTTATTCGCCGTATCCTAGCCGTACCTGTATCCTATATTTGTCGACTTTGCCGTGTCGTTGTGTCCATGTCGTGTTCGTATCCGTGCTACATAGTGTGTAATCACTGTGGGAACTACCACTCAAGAGCTTGAATAATTTCTTGACTTTATCATTATAACGCTTTTGAACCTTTCAATCTGCAACCAAGGTGGACTGTTAAAAAAAGAAAAGAAAAAAGAAACTTCCGGTGATTGTCCCTCTGATATAACTCATTCCCTCCCACTCAGAAACCCGTCAACCCTTTCTTTTCATACCCCAAATCAACTCTGTCAATGCATAGGGATGAAAAATTAGAAAGAAAGGAAAGTAAGAGCGAAGGAAAAGATATATCCTTTGGAAAAGGGAGGGGTGATTCTTATTTTGAATTAGACACAACTTGTGATTCTTACTTCGAATTAGACTAAATATTCCATGTTCCGCAGGTCTTTACGGTGAAGATGTAATGTTTCTTCTGCTCTTGGTGGCGTCGATCGTTGTCATGATTCTCGTGTAAATCTGAATAGGCCACTCTCGCACCTTGGTAGCTCTTCCACGAACATGATGAACTTAAAAGTGCCATGTCCGGAGAAAAAAGAAAAGTCAGATGATAGTGTATCAATGGTTCAGGTATGACGTGTAAATCCAGCGAAGTTTTATACTTGTGAGAGAATATCAATCTCCGGTAATTTCTAGTTTAAATTAAGATCAATATTTATTCATCATTCTTGTACGCTTGTCTAATAAAATATTTGTAAGATAATGGAGGTATTCGAGTAAAGTATAAGCCTTAAATTTCCATGTAAATTTGTGAGTGCAGAGAAAGCACGAGTGTTTTAAGTATTAGATATTCCCCTTAGTTTCAGATAATGTATGCATTACGGCCTCTTTTTTTTTTTTTTTTTTGTCCATGTTGAAATGCCTTTTATAAACTCGAACACTCAGAAAAATCCGTGAGATCTTTTAGGATTGCCGATGGATGGTTCTTCAGAAATGATGATTCTATTATATTTATATAGACAAAGTATGTGGGGGTAAAGAAGTTGTGTGAGTGGCGGATCGCTTTGACATTTTTTTTTGGGACTCTTTTGCCACCAAGACCTTCAATTTGCCTAAAACGGTTCTTATACGCTCTCGGTGTTACTGATTTAAAGTCGCCAAAACATAGATTATTGATTTGCTCTTATCAACAATCTGGTTGGTTGATTAGCATTGATCTGACTATAATATGGATTAGTGGGGTGTTTGCTGACCTGACAAATATTCCCAAAATGCCTAATAAATTCCAGTATTCTTATATGCATTTGAGACTTTGGATTTTTTCTAAATAAAAGATCAGTCAAATAATATTCACCTCAGATGATATAAAGAAGATTTACAGATGCTACTATTGATCTTAAAATGGCTGTTCATAAAGAGCTGGTAAAACTTCAGTTCAGTTCGTCGTGTGCCTCTCACAGTGAGGTGTAGTTTTTGAAAAAAACAATTTTTACGGATACAGTTTTGAAAAGACAATTTTTAAAACTGTACGTGAGAGGCACATGACGAACTTGACTCAATGAACTTAAATGAACTTATTTATTTATTTGTTTATAATTTATGAGTAATATTTGGAGCACAATCAAAGTCACAACTTTTTTTTGCACAATCTTCATTTTGTGTCTCTCTCTTTTGATGGGTCCCACACTGCCAGTGATCTCACAGTGCCCACTAGGAGAGAGATAGATACAAAATGGAGGTTGTGCAAAAAAGGTTGTGGCTTTGGTTGTGCCCCAAGTATTACCCATAATTTATTGAGCCAATGTGCTTTGCTATACTAAGGAACCTTGTGGCCCAATGGTACAATAAATCATTTTTTAATTAAATTAAGCCCCGAGTACCAAAAAAAAAAAAAAGGGAATGGGATATTTAGTAGCCCATTCTCCGGCTTATTTAGTATAGTCTTGACTATTAGTTCATTTTACTTGAAAGAGTACAATCCACCTTTATCCCCCTTTAGTCCTAGGAAAAAACAGTAGCCCAAAAATTTTCTAATACCCCTTTACATCTCCCCTGTCCTTTCTATATTACCACTTGGATTAAAAGATGAACGTTAAAACCCAAAGGAGGAGTCCAAATAGCATTTTTAGTTTCAAATGCTAAAAAATTCATCAAAGAAATATATAAATGCAAAAAACGCATCTTAACTCTCTTGTGAGGCTTTGGTTTTCGGACAGATTTCTATCCTCTCCATTTAGGGGAATAAACGAAAGATTTTACATTTATCTTCATACGAATTTCAATTCCAACTATACATGGATGATTGGAACTTAAGTTCAATGAAAGGAAGATTTTTCATTTACCTTCCAAAACAGAGAGGAGTCAAATTTGTTTTTCAATAGGACAACACTTCCATATATTTACTTAGATCCTGTTAGTGTTGTTCTCTCTCACAGAAGTGAATCGCAATATTTACAAATTGTTTGTTCAAAAACTGGTTTTTTAATTGTGGGGCTTCCTTTTGTTAGAGAGAACGGAACCAAAATGACCTAAAATATTGAATGGAAGTGGTGTCCTTTCCAATATTACTTGCATTGCTCATCAAAATTAAAAAGAGCCAAGATATAACTTGTTAAGTACTATTAGAATACAAAATAATTGTATTTCCTTTTCAAGATCAAAATCATAAGTTGAAATTCTTTCTCTTATTGTCTAGTTAGTTCACTTTCAAAATATAAACGTAAAAATGGAAAGAAAAACAGAACATTGTACAATAAAGAGTAATGATTGGTGCACATAAAATGTGCACATAAAAATTTGGGCCATTAATTTCGGTGGATTCCATGTATGCAGGCATAGACGCTACCAAAATAAATATCCAACTAGCAGTCTAAAAATTTAAATATCCAAATGGAAACAAGTCTTGATGTTCTCTCAACGTTAATTTCCCACCACTGCTAAATATCACAAATATTGCATCACATTTGGGATAAATTATTCTATGGTCCTAGACCATATGTCATGTGGTGGTCCCGGCCAGTAGCGGACTGTCATGTGGCCAAGTGTAAACTTTTGTCACCTAAAAGGCAGACATCATTGTCACATGACAGTTTGTTACTGGCCGGGGCCACCATTTGGCAATAATCCCGGACCATACTATGAACAATAATGATACACACATTATTCCACACATTTTTCTACACCCAACAATCTTGACTCATGATTCCAATGGACTCCATGTAAATCCCACAGGTCCCACGTGAGAGCACATGAGGTCTACTGCAATCAAAAGCAAAAATTGTTGGGTGTGAAAAAGTGTGTATCATTACACTACAATAACTTCTCCACATTTGGGTTTTGTTTTGAATGGTAGGTTATATCGGACTTTGTTAGAAAGGAAGCAATCAATTAAAATGACCAAACCCAAAGTAGGAACATTTAAAGGCCCCAGGCCCCCAAACTCTCTTCTAACTTCCAAGTACGAATGGTTGTTTTGACTATTAGATAAAGTTCACACGAGAGAATCAACAAAATTAACACATGCTGTGACAAAAGTGCCCTCAAATAAATCTCATAATGAAGAGTGTACAGGGATGAGAAGCTATTCAATGGTCGGATCGTTGTCCTTTGGTGATTCTTTTTTTTTTTTTTTAGTAATCGGGGGTGTCCGGGCCAGCTTGCGCGCACCTCGACTAATCCTCCGAGGCCTGGAGGCGCCGGGTGAATACTCCAGTGGCTACGCTCTCCATGACTCGAACACTAAACCTCTTGGGTAGTGCACTCAAGAAGCTTACCACTCGGCCACAAGGGACTTGATTTCCTTTGGTGATTCTTGTCAAGTAGTGAACTGGTCGAAACTTCAACATAACATATGGTCCAAAATTACAGAATAATTTCTGGTAGAGGGAAAACACTGACAGGTAGGAGTACAGCTGCTGTGAGTGAATTGCGTCCAAGTTGAAAGAGGGGTAGAATGGTCTTTCAATTAATCAGTATGAACACTGGCTCAGGCCTTAGCCTCTATTAAGGTATAAAAAATATAGATAGATATAGATACACGTACAATGGGCTAAAAAACACACACATATTTGTCCCAGTTCTTTCTAATTGCTTTTTATCTTCTTCTGGGGCATGGCCTGTGGTCGTGTTGAGATTAACACAAATAACAAGTGTTCCATAAATCCATTGTTGACATTTAGTTGATACAAGCTTTTGACAATTAGTCAACAGGGAGGGTACCACATTAAGTGTAGGTGTTTTAAGTGGAACACTATCTCGGGACCCACAAATTATAAGACATGTTTGGCATAGGCGGAATCCATTATTCAAAATATTGGGTTCTTTGGATAAATTAAAAATTAAATATTGAAAATTAAATGGTGAATTTTAAGTACTAAAAATTTTAAACTATTGAGTTTGCAATATTGAAAATAGGGTTTCAAGTATTTAAATTTATTGCATTTAGTGATTATTTTAATAGAATTTTTTCACTTAAAGTTTTTAGTAAATTTTTGACTGTTTTTTCAATTAATTGGTACATTATTAAACTCACTGAAAAAGAATATCTACTAAAAATTTTGATTTTCATCACTTAATTAAATTATCAAATACACCCTAACTCTATTGATTAGAGAGTTTGGATAGACATAAGACTTGCCACACGAATAGTACTCTCAGAGTATATATCTAAAAATTTCTCGATCTAAAGATTTCAAAAAAATGCGTTGGAAAATCCTGTTACATTTGCTTGATCTCAACAAATGCAAGACCAAGCAAAGCCTTATCATCATCGAATATTACCTCATTCACATTTAAAGGATCATCGTGATTCGTGATGTTGGCCTTAGAGCTTCCACAGTGGTGTAGTTGAGGTAGCAGAACTTAGCTAAATTTAAGATTTTCGCTACAGCTTATTCTACAGTGGTGTAGATAAACTTAATGTTTACATTAGTTAAACTTAAGAAAACCTAACTTTGTGGTACGCCTAAGTTCCACTAAGTTCAGCGAAACGGCACAATATGTGCCGTCTACCATTTTATGACAAAACCTCACGGCACAGTGTATGCCGGCCACCATCTCACGGCACACACTGTGCCTTCTACCTCTTTATATACAAAACTTCACGGCACAGTGTGTGCCGACCACCATCCTCATGGCACACACTGTGCCGTCTACCATTCTCACGGTTTTGTGAGTACCGTCCCCCATTTTACACCACTACAATGTGTACCAAACCTATACAAGAACTTAGCTTAAGTTTAACTAAGTTTTTCATACACCACTACAGATGCTCTTAGTACTCCATCATCATTTGAAATATAGACTAGACTCCCTAGTTGTACATAAAAAAAAAAAAAAAAAAAAAACCATGCAGAGTCATTTCACCAAATACAAAACATATATTTAAACAGTGAGTATTCAAAACATTTGGAAACAATAGCCTCCGATTATAAATTCGTATAAATTGAAAATATAATTATATTTTGAAACGAATGAATTTATGTTGAAAAGGGTCCTAAAGGTACCCTAAGAACCAATAAAAATATTTAAATAATTTTTCGGAAGGGGTAGAAATTTTTTTTTATGCAGGAGTCATTTCAACCGGTCGAGCGTTCCCCTTCGACCAGTTGAATGACCCTTGGGCATAAGTCCTTCAAAGCAGAGGGTACTTCGACCGGTCGAATCGACCCCTTCGACTGGTCGAATGAACCCTTGTCAGACTCTTGTCTAGAAGTCATCCAACCTTCACTCTTTAGCAGCTCTTAAAAACATACTTACATTAATTCAAACTTCACAAGTTATATAAAGATTTCAAGAACCTTATTGAGTCATACCAATCCACGAAAAGAAACGATAATGGAACAAGCTAAGGCTTTTTTGGCTCGATTTACAAAATATCAACAATACTCATCCAAAATATGAATTTGACAAGTGAAACTTCCAAAATATGGATCCACGAGTTCGAATTCATTCCAAACTAACTATAAGAAGTAAGGTGACATATTACAATACTTCTAAATTCATTATGAGGTTCCAAGTTAAATAGCGTAGTCTTAACTACTCAAATTTCTCATTATTACAACGTTGACATTGAAAACAAAAATATGTACAAGAGGATGATCTCTGTCGTTCCCACGGCCTCACTCCTCACGCTTTTTCTTCCTTTCTTTTTGTCACCTGCACTGGAGTAACTCTCTACTGCTAAGCTATATGCTGAGTGTACAATTCTAAACATATGCATTTATGGCAATTCATGCTTTAAACATCCAAATCACATAATTTAGTCTCTAGAGAGAGACACACACATTCATCCGGTATATCGGCAAGCACAAAGTCTATCAACTGCGATGCCAATGGCAAGCCCAAAGTTTATCAACCATTGCACCCAATTGCTTTAGTAGGGCCGGTTCCCAAACCAAGTAAGTAGTCGTCATTACTAAACTCTCAAACATCGAGAGGCGTACCCCTGGCATGAAATTGTATCAAACTCCCCTTTGACACACAAATCCATTTAGTATGCTCACATCACCATATCACCATACTTTTCATACGTACTCGCAGTAAAATTAACCGACCTAAATTACTACAGTTTTGCCCGGATCACAATTCCTTATATGTCATAAGTCCAAAATTCATACCTTGAGCTACGGTTCTATAATTTTAAGGGAAGTACACGTCGGATCTCGATTAAAAGCGATTCCTACAAGGTATTTACACGTTTTCCCCAAATTTCTAGAATTAGAATTTTCGTAAAACTTAACTAAACAAGACCTAAGTGGTATCAAAATGAATCCCTTGCCACCTCAAGGAGTTCGAATATATAATTTGGAGAAAAACTGACAAACAATGAACGTCGATTTGAGTCTTGAAGCTCTAAGCCACCAAATCTCCTCTCTTAATTTCAATTTAGGTTTTGAGACAAATGAAAATATCTCATGAGTTTCTATATAGGCATGACTCTTGAGAATTATGTTTACCTCCCCACGAGTTCTCAAAACTTCTAATTATTCCCCGAAACGTCTCACACGTCAAATTCATTGCTTCACGAGTGAAAACTATAGTTTATGAAAATTTTCGTCTAAGTTCCGTTTGTCGCCGTAATTACGTAAAAAAAACTAATTTCGTGGAATTTCTAGATAACCTACATTTTATGCAACGTATCACATTGGTTATCTCTAATTCGTTCAAATTGATCTTTATCAAGATCAAACTAACAGAATTACACTACACAGGTAAATTTACTATTCACAATTTGCCAGATAAGTCAAATAACATTTAAATCATATAAATGTCATTTAATCACACGAATGCCTCAATGGTTATCGAATCACCGTGTCCTCACTTGACACCTTCCGTTGATTACAGTCAACCACTTTCACAATTATCAAATAACATTGATAATTCTCAAAATTCCAAATACGCATTTAAAAGAATATATCTTACCGAGATGGGAATTACAACTCTCCCCTCCAAAAAGGAAGTTTGTCCCCAAACTTATACCTCATGAGTCGAAAAGATACGGGTACTCATTCCTTATCTCTTTCTCATTCTCCTACGTAGCTTCCTTGACTGTATGACTATGCCATAACACCTTCACCATCAAAATCATCTTTGTTCGCAACACTTGTTCTTTTGGATTCAAGATCTCTAGTGGATGTTCTGCATAAGTCAAGTTAGATCTATAATGGTTTCGGTACGATGATCTTGCTCATATCTGTCATACACCTTCTCAACATAGATACGTGAAATACGTTGTGCACAAATGCTAACTCAGATGATAAGGCTAGTCGATAAGCTATTGATCCTACTTGCTCTAAGATCTCAAATGGTCCTACAAATCTTGGGTTAAGCTTTCCCCGTTTCCCAAATCGTACAATGCCTTTCGAATGCGATACTCTCAAGTATACAAAGTCTCCTACCTCGAATGTCATCGATCGTTGCTTAGAATCGACATAACTCTTATAACGACTCTGAGCTACCTGAAGTCACTCCTGAATTAACTTCACCTTCTCAGTAGTCAACTGTATTATCTCGGGTCCTATTAATCTTCTTTCTCCGACCTTGGTCTAACAAACTGGTGAACAACATTTATGCCCATACAAAGTTTTATACGGTGCCATACCAATACTCGATTGAAATCCGTAAAGAATATGAACGTTAGTTAAAAATTTGTGCAGAAAAATATAGAGAGACAATAAAAAACAGAAATTTTTTTGTTCAGTGAAAGATGTGTAAAGATAAAAGGATATAATAATTTAGTTTAGTGGGAGTCTTATAATAATAAGAATTCATAATATATATGAAGTTAATATTTGAGTTTTATTTTTGCTAGAGTTGGATAGTTGATATCTATTGCTAATTCATAGAGTCTACCCACACAAAACACAATCAACAATTAGAGAAAATCCAACTGAGTCGGCATTAGGAGTTTTCATGAACTGATCATGTTTCTTATTTATCATTTAAGAGCCAAATCCTAGTCTTTATTTCTTATAGGAGTAATCATTTTGGATCCAAAATCTGGACTTTTGGATTTAATTGTGAATTTCTTAATAAAATCCCTATGCAATATTAGAAGAATATATATATAATTAAATAACTCCTAGAACTAATTAAAATACTTGTTGAAATATTTTGTTTTCTTCATTAGCCTATACAAATTGCCGCCCAATTACCTTTCAATTATTCATGCCTTTCAATTATTCATACCAACTAACTATAACCTAATGAGAAATGCTATGCTTCCTGAATTTGAATCCCAAATATTGGTTCTCAAGTGTCTTGTAATTTGTACTAGGGGTGGATCTAATATAGGGCAAGGAGGGGGGGCTCAAGCCCTCCTTGATTTTTGGAAAATTTCACATATACCTTAAAAACAAAATATTTTACACTTAAGGCCCTCCTCCAAATTCAAAATTTCCCTATTTTATTAGTATATTCAATTTCTTATTCTCAATTTGTAGTAACAATGTGTCATTTTATTATACATTAAATACCAAACAGTATCAAGTTTTCTAATGTGTCAGTTGATAGTAACTATTAGGTGTCATTTGTTAAATTTTATATTTAGTAATAAAATGTCCCTTAAGTGTTGTAACTGAGATGTATGTATCATATAATGTAGAAGATTTCTTGAGTTTTTGTATTAATTTTTGAGTAATATTTGGGGCACACCTTTACACACCCAAAAAATATCTACACCCTGAGGACCTGAGGTAGACCAATAAAATGAGAGATAGAGACTACGAGATCCACTGTCAGTTTCTTCTCATTGGTCCACCTCAGGGTGTGGATATAATACCATGTATTTCTGTAATATATTATATGAACAAGGCCTTGTATTCTTCTTTTAAATACTTGTATGAGTTTAGCTTTTCCTTTGGTGTAATATGTATCCCAATCGATTGGACTAGTTTCCCAATCGATTGCCTTATCTTGGATGCTAATCGATTGGCATCCTATACTAATCGATTAGAGCATTTAATACCTAATCCCAATCGATTGCCACCCTTGCCAATCAATTGGCAGCAACTGTTTTGATTCCTTTGCTTTGGCTAGGGATTGACCAAGTGAACATTTCCTCTATATATATTAGCTCATTTTCTGCGTATTTCTGGTTACAGAAATCAGAGAGAGAGAGAGAGAGAGAGAGAGATAGATAGATAGATAGATAGATAGATAGATAGATAGAGAGATAGATAGAGAGAGAGAGAGTGTGTGTGTGTGTGTCTTGTGTGTTTATATATATATACAATCATACATATATATATACACACATACATATGATTAGAGAGAGGAGAAAAGGGAAACCAGAAGAAGAAAGAAAGAAAGAAGAAAAGAGAAAAAAAAGCGAGAAGAGATAGACAGAGAAGAAGAGAGAAGAAGAGGACCTCCATTGAAGCTTCCAAAGCTTCAGTCTCACACCCAAACAACCCCTAGACATATAAGGTGAGTTCTAAACTCACTTGGTAACATTTTATTGATGTGAGGACCTGCTTGAATGAATAAGAGAACCTTAAATCATATATTACCCATTTTATATATGTTGGATTGTCTTCACTATGAAGAAGACGAAGTTCCAATCGATTAAACTTTTTCCCAATCGATTGCCATTTTATACAATCGATTAGCATGGATTGTGATCCGATCGGACTTTTTCCCAATCGATTGTTACTATTTTTATACCAATCGATTGGACCTCTGTCCCAATCAATTGGCAGTTTAGAATGTTAATATTTTGTTTAGTTTATATTATAACGGTTTAGTTGTTTATTAAACTGTTCAGTAATCACTGTATGCTATTCTATTGTAATACAGACATGATAATGAGATAATGCGACATAGGATCGTAGTGACGATAAGATTAACGGATAATGGTTGTGACATTAGATAACGTAATAGTTGTGGATCCTTTGGAGTTAACGTTCATTTCATTCAATGTAGTCAGGCCACATGGGACTGCCATGTATTAATGTTAGAGTTGGACTTAAGTAGGTTTGTTATGATTCGGGAATTTTGCGTGGGCGGGCCTTGGTCGATCATATGTTCTTAAAAGCGATAGACAGACGAAGGTGTCTATAACTTGTGGTGGACTGAACCAAGTAGCCTTAAGATAGCCAGATGATCTAATAATTTTTCTTAAAAAGCGGTAGACAGACGAAAGTGTCTATGATATGCGGTGGACCCTAATCACTTGTAGACGTCACTAAGTCATGGCATTATAACGACGTGCTATTACTTAAAGTGTTATATCCCTGTAGTGTAGTGAACTGGGCATATGTTCTTAAAAGCTGGGGATGGACTAATGTGATGTTCACGACATGTGGTGGACTGTACATATGTTCTTAAAAGCGGTGGACAAAATAATGGTGTATCTATAGAAGTGAACTACTGCCAAATCTGCTCTTCTATTAGAATGTGTTGTCGGTCTTGATTTAGTAAGACGTTAGTAATTTGATAATCTTCTTGATTAAAGAGAAGGTACACTTAATGGAATCTAATTGTTATTATTCATAACTTGTAATAACTTTAATAATTGATACCCTGTTAGTATCTAACTCACTCAGCTTTCATTAAGCTGACGACATTTATGCCGATAGACATTTCTACGTTCCAGCACCCCCTGGTTATGATTACATAGGTAAAGGACTTGCGGGCGAGGACTACTATGCTGGTGACATGCTCAGGATTTCCCCAACGGAGGTCAAATAGAAGAGGACTATTATGCCAAGGACTACCTCTACTCCAATTGAAGATTAGGCTAGATAGTAGTTTAATTATCCTTATTATTTTCAGACCTTTTTGTATCAGGCATTCGTTGCCTTAACAATTATGTTCCATTATGTTTTATTTTGATTTGAGACTCTAATTATAATAGCTAGTATCTTCCTTTTGATATTAAGTTATGTTTTAGCCAGAACCTAGATTATATTATGCTATTTCTTTATTCTTTTCTGTTGCTTAGTACTGTGTGGTGTGGACAATCATGTGACTTTACCAGTTGCTGCCTTTGGACCCAAAAAGGAAATTTATTTTTCTCTATTTTGTTGTTCCGGGGCGTGATAGTGGATGTTTTTTGGTATCAGAGCTTGTTTATACCTTTTTGCTCACAGATTGTCCCACACTATCTGGTCCTAGAACTTTGAGA
This sequence comes from Hydrangea macrophylla, assembly GCA_033977485.1. Classification (NCBI taxonomy): domain Eukaryota; kingdom Viridiplantae; phylum Streptophyta; class Magnoliopsida; order Cornales; family Hydrangeaceae; genus Hydrangea; species Hydrangea macrophylla. The sequence continues at coordinate 108,526,191 of CM066988.1, read as the reverse complement.
TTCGGAGATTCCTATAAATGAGTATTAAGATTAGTTCTGACTTAAGGTAGTCTCTTTTGCAGGTAGCATAGCACCACCGATGTTTGTTCCAGATGAGTTTGGAGGACACTATGTGTATGAGGGCAATATTTATCTAGTAGATCTCCAATACTATGCCTGGAAGGTAAGGCAGAGAGCCATCATAGAGACAGTGTGAGATATGCAGATTGAGTAGTAGAGATTGACCCAGGACCCAGAGGTGATACGTCAAGAAATGATCTACCGCAAGGACACCTTTAGACGCATTGAGGAGGATTCCCTATAGATGTTGCAAGTTCGTTTTTCATATCAGGTTTTACTTACAGAGATTAGAACAGTGCCTCCACCTCCCTCGACAGAGCCACCACCACAAACACCTCTACCCCCACTCGAGAAAGACATGGTTGATGCACTCCCAGCAGATGAGGACCCAAAGGATGAAGATCCGGATGACGATGAGGGCGATGACGATGATGAGCCAGAGGAGGACGACGAGGAGATGAAGGATGAGGAGGACGAGGATATCGACGACGAGGAGCCTAAGTATGATCTGGAAGAGGAACCCGAGGACCCAGCTGTCATAGATGTTCTAGTTAGTGTTGATATTATAGTAGCAGAGGGTTATCCGATAGAGTAGGAGGCTATAATAGAGGATGAGGCAAGTGATGACGTTGTGGTACCAGTCTTACCAGGTGGCATGATAGCACAACTGGCAGCAGAGTGGGCTGCAGAGATGGCTGCACATCCCCATGGATTTGAGATGGGAGTAGCAAAGTTGGCACATGCTATGGCTGAGGTCGAGGCACTTGCAGTTGCATTCGATATAGCCTAGGCCGATATGGCCGATGTGGGAGACTTGGGAGTTGTTGTGGAGCATGATGGACCTGAGTTACGCGAGGAGGATTTGATGGAGGATGATGATATGATGGATGATGATGACATGGATGAGGATGATGTTTTGTCTGAGATTGCCTTAGAGGATGAGGTTTCTATCTATGGATCTGTCGTGGATAACTTTTGAGTCTAGTACCTTTAGGGCATAGACTTTTGCTTTTGACTTTATGACATGTTGCCCACTTACTTTTGATGCTCACATAGACATCTATTGACCATAGCCTTTTTGTATAGGTAGCCACCATTGGTGGTCTTTTTTTTATATCTTTTGCTAGACCTTGTATAGGATCATGTACTACGCAGTACACAGATGATCTATTGTGTACTCCGCTGTACATCGTTTGGATGTATATATGTGGCAGATCATTTCTTTTGATTATTTCTGTTGTCATTTCATTATTTATGTTACGTTGTGATTTAGATTCGTGCTATGCTTCTCATTGTTTTATTTATGGTTGTTTTCCCGAGAAGATTGTCAGCTAATCGTTAGATCTTTCATAGGTACACCTCACACGAAACACTATGGTTGGGAACACAAGATATCAAGCACGACTAGGAGCACCCATTCCTGAGGGTATGGACCCAACCGGAGTCTTCAAAGCATTCATGTAATGGATGGAACATATTCGTGACACCTACAACAATGCCACCCACCGAGCTAACAATGGAAACAACCATATTGCTCCTCCGAGACAGACATGCGATAAGCTATTGGAACGATTTCATGGCCTGCGACCCAAGAAATTCAACGGTATGGTAGAATTATAGAAGGCCGAACAATGGATATGAAAGTTGGAACTAATTTTCGAATCCTTGGAATGCAACGAGCTTAACAAGAAACGTTTAGTTGTATTTTAACTGACTTACTCCGTCGTAAACTGGTGGGAGGCTGAGAGCCACAAATGGGATCGATGCTATAAGGAGAATGCCTTGGGGAAGCATTCAAGACTCGATTTCTCGAGAAGTATTTCTCCGAGGATGAAAAAGATCAACAAGAGAGGAAATTCCTGAGTCTAACCCAAGGGAGCTGGACGGTCAGGAGTATACCACACAATTCGATCGACTTTCCCGTTTCGCTCCACACATGATAGTTACGCCCACCAACAAGGTCAAGTGATTCCATCAAGGACTCAACCCACACCTCTGACGCATGATGATAGGCCATCTGGGCCAGTCGTTTGAAGGGATTGTCCATCTTGCTTCAAGTTTGGAAAATGATGCTTACCCTATACAAGGACCACAAGTGAATCGACCTCCACCCAGGACCTTCCAATCGAGGAACTTTTTTGCACAACCATCGATGAACATCAGGGATGAAAACCCCAGATTAACAACTACCAGGGAACAAAACGCACTTGGGATAGGACGAAGCAGCCGGAAGCTAACTTTCATCGACAGCAGAATCAATAGCGAGGATGACAGAGCACTAATGGATGTTTCAACTGCGGAGTGCCCGGACATATTGCAAGGTATTGCACAGCCCCCAAGGCCAACCTCCATAATGACTTTATCTATCACAATTGTAACAAGCCTGGTCACATGAGCAAGGATTGTCGAGCATCTCGTGGAGGCTACTATGGAGTGCCTGCTCAGGGACAACAAGGATAGCAAGGACAGATTAGGGTGAATGCCATTATCCCTGATAATGCAGGATACAATGATGATGAACAACAGAACTTGGAAGGTATACTCATTTTATTTCACAATTAAGTTAGAGCTTTATTTCATACCGGTTCTGCCCATTCTTTCATAGCTATTAGGATTGTGCATGATTTGTGTTTGGTACCCCTAGCACTTGAGCCAACCCTTAATGTTGTTTCGCCTTTCGGAGTAACTGTTAAGTTAGGTAAGGTGTGCAAGAATTGTCCCTTGGCACTAGAGGATAGAATCTCCTGGAAGACTTGATAGTCTTGTCAATGTCTGAGTTCGACGTGATCCTAGTAATGAATTGGCTTACTAAGTATGGTGCCAATCTGGATTGTGTTAGTCGGACCATTGTCTTTCGACACTTGGTTGTCTGCAGATCAGATTTCAGTGCCAACTGTTGAGCGATATATTTCTTACGAGCTGCTTAGCCACGATCGAGACTTCAAGCACGGAGCTTACTATCAACCAGATCCCTGTTATCCAAGACTTTAAGGACGTATTTAAAAATATCTCAGAACTTTTGCCGAAGAGGGAGATAGATTTCTGCATTGAGCTAGCACCTAGACCGTTGCCGATTTCTAAGACCCCATACCGAATGGCACCAACAAAGATGCTAGAGTTAAAAAAAAAGTTCAGGAACTTGAAGACTTAGGTTTTGTTCGCCTGAGTACTTCACCTTGGGGAGCACCAGTTCTATTTGTGAAGAAGAAGGACGGAGAGCTACAACTTTGTATCAATTACAGGGAGCTGAATAAGGTCACGACCAAGAATAGATATCCACTTCCCCGGATATACGACTTGTTCGACCAATTACAAGGATCAAGGATATTCTCGAAGATTGAATTGCATTCAGGTTATCATCAGTTGCTAGTTCGACCAGAAGATATACCGAACACTACCTTCAGGACAAGGTATGGGCACTATGAGTTTTTAGTGATGTCTTTTGGATTGACCAATGCCCCGATAGTATTCATGGACTTAATGAATAGAGTATTCAGACCATATCTAGAATAATTCATTATAGTGTTCATCGATGACATTTTGATTTACTCAAAGACAGAAGAAGAGCATAAGAAGCATCTACAAGTTCCTTTACAGACTCTCAAAGACAACAGTCTGTACACAAAGTTCAGCAAGTGTGAATTCTAGCTTCAGGAAGTCAAATTCCTAGGACATGTGATATTGCATGGTGAAATTTCTGTAGACTCATCTAAGATCGATGCAGTCTTGAGCTGGAATAGACCGACCAATGCGATCGAAGTTAGGAGTTATCTTGGATTGGCTGGATATTACTAGAGATTTGTTGAAGGATTCTCCAAGATTGCAGGACTATTGACGAGCTTGATAAGGAAAAAAATGAAGCATGAATGGACTAACAAGCATGAGGATGGATATCGGGAGTTGAAAGAGAAACTAACCTCAGCACCGGTACTTGTGATACCCAAGAGTGGCGAACGATTCATAATCTACAGTGATGCATCGCACCAAGGACTTGGTTATGTGCTATGCAAGATGGAAATGTTATTACATACGGATCAAGACAATTGAAGCCGTATGAGAAGAACTATCTAACACATGACTTAGAACTAGCTGCGATCATGTTTGGTTTGAAGGTTTAGAGATACTACTTGTATGGAGAGAAGTTCAATCTGCTCTCGGATCACAAGAGTTTAAGGTACTTGTTCTCTCAGAAAGAGTTAAACATGCGACAACGAAGATGGATGGAGCTACTCAAGGACTACGATTTCTCTTTGCAATACCATCCGGGTAAAACAAATGTTGTAGTTGACGTATTAAGCTGAATGCCCCGCCTTTTGATTGCTTCGATTTTGATAAGAGAATGGTGAGCATTGGAGATGTTAGTTGGATTTGACCTCCAACCAGTGGAATCGGGAGAAGGACAACACCTTCGAAGCTTAACAGTTAAACGAGGATTTGAAGCTATGGTTTGCTAAGATGTCCACAAAGGAACCAGAAGTATGGAGTATTAGTACGGACGGAGCATTGAGATGCAAAGGTAGACTTTGTGTGCCAAATGACGGTAGTCTCAGAAAGGACATTTTGGACAAGGTGTACAAGTCAAGGATGACTATCCATCCTGGAAGAAACAAGATGTATAAGGATTTGAAAAGGAACTTTTATTGGGAAGGAATGAAGCGAGAAGTGGTCGAGTACGTATCGTAATGTCTTGTTTGCAAACAAGTGAAGGCAGAACATCAGAAACTACTTGGACTTCTACAGCCACTACCAATTCCCTAATGGAAATGGGAACACATCACCATGAATTTTGTGGTTGGTTTGGCAAGATCTCAACAAAACCATGACGTTATTTGGGTAATAGTGGATACACTCACCAAGTCAGCGCATTTCATTGCTTATAGCATGATGAATCTAGTGGAGCAACTGAGCCAGATGTATCTACAAGAAGTTGTATGACTGCACTGGTGTACCTGTCTCAATAATATCGGATTGAGATTCTCACTTCACCGTAGAATTCTAGAAGACCCTTCAAACATCGATGGGAACTTTACTAAACTTGAGTTTAGCCTTTCATCCACAGACAGACGGTCAGACAAAACGAGTCAACCAAGTGATAGAGGATATGCTGCGAGCCTATGTCATTGAATTTGAGAGTTCATAGGAGACGCACCTACCTTTGATCGAGTTCGCCTACAACAACAGCTATCATATGAGCATAGGCATGGCATCGTTTGAGGCTTTATACAAAAGACCTTGCCGATCGCCACTATGTTGGGCCAAAGTCGGTGATACTCAACTACTTGGGCCAGAGATGATTCGAGAAACCAGCGAGAAGATCCAAGTTGTACGAGAGAATATGGAGGCAGTGCAATCCTGACACAAGAGTTATGCTGACAAGCGACGGAAAGATATAGAGTTCAGGGTTGGAGATCATGTACTACTCAAAGTTTCGCCAGTTTGAGGTATCATCAGATTTGGACAGAAAAGAGGCAAGCTATCACCACGATTCATCAGTCTGTTCGAGATCCTAGAACGTGTTGGAAAAATAGCCTATAGACTTGAATTACCACCGAAGATGTCAAGAGTGTACAACATTTTTCACATCAGCATGTTGAAGAAGTGTGCTCACAACCTAGAGCATGAGATCAATTTTGAAGATATCGAGGTAAATGAGAACGTGACATTCAACGAAGGACCAGTGCATATTCTAGACCGAGTAGTGAAGAGGCTCAGAAATAAGGATATTCTGCTAATAAAGATTCAGTGGAGGCACCACGACGAGGGAGAAGCGTCATAGGAAGTGGAGTCAGAGATGTGAGAGAAGTTTCAATTTTTGTTTTGACCCTACTTACTTCAGATTTAGGGGACGAAATCTTTTGATAAGCGGTGGATGATGTAATACCCTGTATTTCTGTAATGTATTATATGAATAAGACCTTGTATTCTTCTTTTAAATACTTGTATGAATTTAGCTTTACCTTTGGTATAATCTATATCCCAATCGATTGGACTAGTTTCCCAATTGATTGCCTTATCTTGGATACTAATCGATTGGCATCCGATACCATTCGATTAGAGCATTCAATACCTAACCCCAATCGATTTCCACCCTTGCCAATCAATTGGTAGTAGCTGTTTTGATTCCTTTGCTTTGGCTGGGGATTGGCCACGTGAATATTTCTCCTCTATATACATTAGCTCATTTTCTGTGTATTTCTGGTTATAGAAATCAGAGAGAGAGAGAGAGAGAGAGAGAGAGAGAGAGAGAGAGTGTGTGTGTGTGTATGTGTGTCTAGTGTGTTTATATATATATACACATCCATACACCCACACATACACTGTGATTAGAGAGAGGAGAAGAAGAAGACCAGAAGAAGAAAGAAAGAAAGAAGAAAAGAGAAGGAAAGAGTGAAGAGTTGGACATAGAAGAAGAGAGAAGAAGAGAGAAGAAGAGGACCTCCATTGAAGCTTCCAAAACTTCAATCTCACACCCAAAGACCCCCTAGACACCTAAGGTGAGTTATAAACTCACTTGGTAACATTTTATTGATGTTAGGACCTACTTAAATGAATAAGAGAAGCTTAAATCATATATTACCCGTTTTATATATGCTAGACTATCTTCACTGTGAGGAAGATGATATTCCAATCGATTGGACTTTTTCCCAATCTATAAAAGTCCAATCGATTGATATTATTGTTTTTCCAATCGATTGCCATTTTATACAATCGATTGGCATGGAGTGTGATCCAATCGATTGAACTTTTTTCCAATCGATTGTTACTATTTTATACCAATCGATTGGACCTCTATCCCAATCGATTGGACCTCTATCCCAATCGATTGGCAGTTTCAGAATGTTGATATTTTGTTTAGTTTATATTATAACAGTTTAGTTGTTTATTTAACTATTCAGTAATCACTGTATGCTATTTTATTGTAATATAGACATGATAGTGAGATAATGCGACGTAGGATCATAGTGACGATAAGATTAATGGATAATGGTTGTGACGTTAGATAACGTAACAGTTGTGGATCCTTTGGAGTTAACGTTCATTTTATTCAATATAGCCAGGCCACATGGGACTGTCATGTATAAATGTTAGAGTTAAACTTAAGTAGGTTTATTAAGATTTGGGAATCTTGCGTGGGCGGGCCTTGGTCTATCATATGTTCTTAAAAGCAGTAGATAGACGAAGGTATCTATGACTTGCGATGGACTGAACTAAGTAGCCTTAAGATAGCTAGATGATCTAATCATATGTTCTTAAAACCGGTAGACAGACGAAGGTGTCTATGACATGCGGTGGACCATGATCACTGGTAGATGTCACTAAGTCGTGGCTTTAGAATGATGTGCTGTTGCTTAAAGCAATATATCCTTGTAGTTCGGTGAACTGCGCATATGTTCTTAAAAGCTGGGGATGGACTGACGTGATGTCCATGACATACGGTGGACTGTGCATATGTTCTTAAAAGCACTAGACGAAGCAATGGTGTATCTATAGAAGTGAACTACTGTCGAGTCTGTTCTTCTATCAGAATGTGTTGTCAGTCTTGATTTAGTTAGACGTTAGTAATCGAATAATCAGCTTGATTAAAGAGAAGGTACACTCAATGGAATCTATTTGTTATCATTCATAACTTGTAATAACTTCAATAATTGATACCCGTGAGTATCTAAATCACCCAGCTTTCATTAAGCTAATGGCATTTATGTTGCTGGACATTTCTACGTTTCAGCGCCAGGGTTAAGATTATATAGGTGAAGGACTTACGGGCGAGGACTATTATGTTGGTGACAATGTTCCTGTGGAGGATTTCCCCAACGGAGGTCAGACAGAAGAGGACTATTACGCCGAGGACTACCTTTATGTCAATTGAAGATTAGGCTAGATAGTAGTTTAATTTATCCTTATTACTTTCAGGCCTTTTTGTATCAGGCATATTGATTCGTGTCCAATATTGCATTCTTGAGTTCTTAATTTCACTCTTATTAGGCGTGAATCTGAAGGAAAAATTGGGTTTAAAGTGAAATTTAAACGCGCAGCAGAAAGATTAAGTTTCAAAAACTTATTGGTAGCCCAGTGTCTACTACTTGTCAATTCCTTAGATGCGTACAAGAGGGGACAAGAGTTATACCTTAGTGTCTTGAATCCAATTCCAATTTTCTTCTTCCTTGGTGTTGTAGCAGTCTCCACTAGGTTGTCTTCACCCTTATGTCTCCTGCGGATGCTTCCCGGAGAGACTAGAGATGGTGGGATCTCTAATAGAGAGGAAGGAGAAGGTTTGGTGCTCTAAAACAGTTTCTGTAGCGTCTGATTAATAAAAACGACGAACAACAACTCCAGAATGCTGCTGCCCTATTTATAGATTCCCAAAACCGACCTAACCTTCAATCGATCGATCGAACATTCGATTGATCGAACCACTCTCGATCGATCGAACCTGCCATGACTTCAATCGATCGAACTAACTTCAATCGATCGAACCTGTCTTGACAGCTTCCTCAAGTGTCTTTCCAAGTATCCTGGTGGAGCTAAGAGGTGGGACCTCCTAGGCTCTTTATTTTTGGCTCAGACCAGTTGATTAATTCCCATGACCAAACTCTTTGATCAGCAAATTAATTGACTGATCAGTTAACGTTTACTCCACTATAAAACGATAACTGAACTCCAACACAAAAGAACATATCTGAAGCGATAACTAGACTTGTATGTTGTACTAATGTCCCTCTACCTTCAGCTTCACAATTATATTTAGGTAGTCGGATAACTATTACTGTCAACTTGAATCATGATTACTTCTTGTATTCCTTGAGTCTCATTCACCTCTCGTGATTACCAAACATGTTTATAACTACTTATCAACAAGACTGCAATTCTCAGTAATCAACTTGGTGACATTCTCAAGGGAATGCTCACTCTGAATCAGAGGGTAGATTCTATCTTGACAATATATGTTCACAACCCTATGAACATGACATACCCAAGATACCCAGGTGTTGATCTTCTATAGACCTCACTGATTGGTAAGTCAAAACAGCCATATCAACAGTCTGTGTTCATAATCGTCTCAAGATTAAGCACACGTACCTTACACAAGTTATGAGTTCCTATCGACTGATTGACAATCTTGAGTGTCAATAGGAAAGCTCAGGTCCGTCAATGCACTATAAGCACTAGCATATTAACTAAGAGTTATACTCTAGTGATCGAGATTAATCATTCCATGCAATGGTAGTTAATCATGCTACAGTGTAAACCTGATGAGATATTCAGTCTCATCATCCACTGTGACAAGTTCTAAGTAATGAAGAATAGTAATTCGTATCTCACTTGTATGTATCTCATACATACACGAATTACTTACTATGATACTTAAGGATAACAATCATCTCATGAAAGAAACATACATAACTAAATGTAAAGCTGATATCCATATATTAAATTGTCAATGTCTCATATATAAAGTAATGGTTTGAGGGCACAAACCCAACAGAATCACCAAGTGAACCGGGAGAGTTAATGGATAAATTGTGCTTGTGTTATTTGGTTATTGTTGTTTGTTGTTAATAAAAATTTCTTTCTTGTAGTGTTTGGGAACTTGTTCAAAGTGAGAACCAACTCTGTTTGGTTCTTATCTCATAAAAAGGGGAAGGAATGAACTTCAGCAAAGGCGGATCGATCCACCCCTATGAGCGGATCGATCCGTGTGTTTTAGAGGAGCTTGGTATCAGTTTCAAAAGAAGCGGATTGATCCAGCCTTTTGAGCAAATTAATCTGCGATTCTAAAGAAACATTCTGCCAGAAAAATCCCAAGATGGATCGATCCGCCCCAAAGAAGGGATCGATCCGCGATTTTTTGAAGAGATATCAACTGCCCAAATGGAAGGTGGATCGATCTGGCCTTTAAAATGGATCGATCCGCGGCTGCAGTTTTCTCCCTTTTTTATTTACAAGTTTTCCATTCTTATGGTTTTGTACAAATAGATAGAGTTGTCTTTTTTTGGGGGATAGTTAGTTTTTAGGGGTTCTTTGCTCTCGTTTTGGAACCCAATTGGATTCCCTTCCATTTTTTCTCCATTTTTGTAAGCTTGAAGTAATCAATTGAAGTTCTAATGGCTAGGTACATTTTCTATCTCTTTTTCTTTGATGATATTGTTATATTTTTCATTATAAGTTAGATTTACTTAGGTTGTGGATCATGAGCTCTTGGATTTAATGTTGTAGCATTTCTAGGGTTCATTTGTGTAGGATTCAAAACTAAGGGCTTCATCTTAGTTGTATTGCATTTTTTATTGTCAAAACTTAGACTTTGAATCCTACTCGATGTCTTTCATATGGAATATTACCTAAGCTTTGTTATGCACTCCATGTATTTGATAATGTTGTATGTGGGATTTAAAACTTAAAGTCTTCATCTTTGATGTCAAGCATCTTTGATTGTCCAAACTCTTGGGTTTTAAATACTACCTTTTGAAGGCTTCATAGGTGATTTGTCCACCAAGTAGATTAGTTAGTGTAAGGTGGACAAATCATTCGGATTAGAAGCCATGGAGGCTTCATCTTGTATGTTATGCATCCTTGATAGTTAAACGTTAGCTTCAAATCCGTTTCTATAGAAATCTTAAAGCTCCTTTTATCTATCACATAGATGGACTCTTTGTGTTTGATATATGCCACAATGAAGTATTACCTTAGGATGTTCTTAAAACATTAGTCCATTTCATCTTGTTATGACCCAAGAGGGGGGGAATGATCCCAACCTATTGCTTTTTAGATTAGTATTTATTTACCCTTTTTATCCTCTAAAAACCAAATAAAAATCCGCAAGACTCAAGGTCATTATTTTCCCTTTTTATCATCTTTTCTTATTTCTTCCTTTTAGCATTATTATTAGTTTCTAAACTTTCCAAACATTGTTCTTGTATCAATCCCTGTGGACTCGACACCGATCTTGTCAGAATCAAGATATAAAAAGTGTACTTTACTTTTCCAAAGATTTGCAGTAGTGAAAGTAAAGGTCGAACCCACAGGGATTGTTAATTTTTATCCTTTAATTAATAAAATCTAATCTATTTAGTTATAAGAAAATCAGAAGTTTGATCGATTTATAATTTGATTATTACTACTTCTTAAACTATGAAATTATGGAAATAAAGTCTAGAATTAAATTTAAGTAAACTTGTATGCTAAATTGAAAATTGGTTTAAATATGAATAGATGAGGTCTAGGATTACAAATCCACCACTAACCATGCATCGGGGGTCTACACTTTCTATTCTAAGTTCTATGTTTAGATAGTTATGATCTATCGTGGCTACAAGCCCAATAGTATCGTCAAGAGGATATTGTTAGTTCAATCTAAGCATAATCTATCTATGGTTCACATGAATTATCTACCTATAACTAGAGTGTAGCATAACTCATCTCTTCCTAAGAATGAATTATAAAAGATGTAAACATCACAATCACATAAGCACTATTGTATGTAAATACTCCTATCAATCACAGAAATCAAGGACTATTGAGTTCAATAAGCATAAGGAAAATCTAAGACAAGAATAGATCCAAAATACTCTTGATTATTAACATTAAAAATTGATTATAAATAAATAATCCACCAACATACAATTACTATCCAATCTATAAAATCCTAAAATAGAAAAGCATAGAATTCCCCCTTTACATAGCTAGGGTTTCATTAAAACCCTAGATTAGGAGTTTAGTTGCTCATGGTGGGTGAAAGCATGAAGATTGAGTTGATGGTAGCCATTAGAGACCTTCAAGCTTGCTTTTCTCCTTCCTCTTGCCTTCCAAAGCCCTTAATGAATGAATGTGTAACCCTTAAAAATGATAAAAACTAAGTATATATAGAGTTTACAAGAAGTTTTTGGAAGCTTTCCTATCCCGAAACGAACTAAAACAGCTGTTATTTACAATCTAGACGTCATTAAGCAGTTTCGTTTGCACAGGGCTCTTCAGTATAGCAAAATACGCAACTTCAGTTTTTGTACGGATCGCGCGAGCGGGCCGCGCGAGCACGTAATTGGGAGGTCGCGCGCGCGGACCGCGCGAGCGATGTCTGGGATCTCGCGCGAGCGGATCGCGCGAACGAAGGGCTTTTTTCAGCTTCTTTCTTCTTGCTTTTTCTCCTTATTTAACCTGGAATCCATTTTTTCTTCTAAAACCTGACAGAAAATAGAAAATAAAGTAAAACTACACCAAAACAGGATAAAAATGACTAACAAATGTGAATTAAGGCGTATAATTGGGATTTGTTCTCTCCCGATCAGACACCCTACTTCCAACATACTACGTTTTTAATAGGGTCAAATAAGAACTTGATTTTGATAACATCACATATGTTGCCTTAACAATTATGTTCCGTTATGTTTTATTTTGATTCGAGACTCTGATTGAAATAGCTAGTAACTTTCTATTGATATTAAGTTATGTTTTAACCAGAACCTAGATTATATTATGTTATTTCTTTATTCCTTTCTATTGCTTATACTACATGGTGTGGATAATCATGTGACTTCACCAGTCGCTGTCTTTGGACCCAAAAAGGAAATTTATTTTTATCTATTTTTGTCGTTTCGGGGTGTGACAGTTGATGCTTTTTGGGTGTCTAAGGGTGTACCCCTAGCACTATTGTTAATTTTTATAGCATTAGCTTAGGTATATCATGAACACGAAAAATATGTATAAATAGACCCAAAAAAAATCGCCTCAGGGCGCTACGGCCCCCCAAACCCTGTAAACTTAGCTACCTAGCTACCCCCAAGTATAACTTCTTGGTTTTGCCTTATCAAACCCCCCACCCCCACCTTCAAGTTTTTGCATCTGCCCCTGATTTGTACCATATGTAGTGACATATGCTACTATTATCACTGCCACAACATGTGACGCGCCTGCCCCAAAAGTGAGGGGCAGTCCCTTCGAGAGTCACGATCGTTTATGTCGAGATGCATGCAGAAGTGTGTGTGAAAGTACGTGAAAGTGGGAGTATGACTAAGTAAAAGTTTAGAGTCACCACCTAACATGTTTCGGGAGTTAGGACCCTTGCAAAGACAATCGACGAAATCATCTTTGACTTTTGAAAATGGTTTGAAAAAGTAAGGCCATTTAAAAGTGTGACTCTTGATAGTAATGTGAAACCAGAGTTCTTGAAGTAGGTTCGGGGACTCGGTTATGTCGAGGGAAGGTGTTAGACACCCTCGAGCATACGTGACACTTACCGATTTAAGTGGTTTTCATAGTAGTGGGGGCATAAGTAATAAATAGTAGATTATAGAGATACAAGAAATTAAATTTAAGCATCCATGACACACGGTTGCCAATATATGTATCTCGACTCGAGATAAGTGAAAGATATTTAGACTGTGAGAAAGTATAGGAAATTGGCTTGAGTATCCGTGACACGCGTTTGCCGATATACATATCTCGACTCGAGATAAGTGAAATATATTTAGAATGTGAAAAAGTATAAGAAATGGACTCGAGCATCCGTGACACGCGGTTAACGATTATGTATCTCGACTCGACATATATTAAGAGATGAATGGTCATGGTCATATGACTCATATCCCTAATAAAGGTCGCATACGTATTTCAACACGAGCTATGCGAAAAAGAATAGTTTACGTATGTATCTTGACACGAGATAGTTTGAAAGAGAATAGTTGTGGCCGCACCCAAGTAAGGGTTGCATGCGTATCTTGACTCGAGAATCAAGCCATACGTAGTTCTGTGCACGTATGTGTGTATGTGTGTATGTTTTGAAAGTTGATCGATCTAGATCATAAGTATATGAATTAGTATTTTGAATAAAGTCGATGTAGCTAGGAACTTTAACCTGTACGGTGTAGTCCTAGACTTTAAACTTATGAAAAGAGTAACAAGTTTTTAGAAAAATGATTTGAGTAAAGTCGGAGTAGATCGACCGTGCGATGAGTGTTGTGCCCGAATTTCCTTTCGTCAAGCTATCAATTAGCTTGACAGAAAAGGCTAGTTCGAGGTAAATGAGGAAAGTATTTTTGTGTTTTATGATCTTTTTTGTCTATTGTTTTATGTGCCAGAAGTAAGGGTCGGTGCCGAAGTGAGTAAACGTGTATCGAAAGTATGGGTCGGTGCCCAGTGATTTGAGAAAGTACCGAAAGTAAGGGTCGATGCGCAGTGAGTGAAAAGTGTGCCGGAAGTACGGGTTGGTGCCCACTTTTGTCCTATTGCAAGGAAAAAGGGTCGTTTTGGTAATGGAGCAAGACGATGAGCTGGTTGCGTCCTAGGGAGGTCATTCCTGGCATACAGGCCAGTTTTTTGACTTTTTATGTACAAGTAAAGAATTGAAGATTTTGTCATTTGATTAGTGAAGCAAGACAATGAGCTGGTTGCGTCTAGGGAGGTCATCCCTGGGATACATGTCAACTTATCAACTTTTGAATGTTCTTTATTATTATTATTATTTGTGTCAGAAGTAAGGGTTGGTGTCCTCTTAAAAAGAATCGTAAAATAATAAATGAATTCAGTTAGGAGTGAGTAACTTAGTATAGTTATGAGTCAATACAGTAATAGGGCAGTATAGTAACGATCGAGTTAGTACAGTCATGTATTAGTACAGTAATGATTTTACACAATAATGAGTTAGAAGTCGGAATACACAAGTAAGTGGTTACTGGTTTGTTTTTTTTTTTTTTTTAGAAAGATGTAAAAAAAAAAAAAAAAAGAATATATGTATATATGTGTGTGTGTCTACATCTATACCGTCTGGATCTTAAGCGGACCTTAAAAAACGAACTTTAAAGACGGACTGTGTAAAAGATGAGAATTTTTCACTTTGTTGTGAGAAAATTCAAAAGTAAGAAATTTAAAAATATGAGAAATTCTCACCTATTACACAATCCGTCTTTTAAGTCTATTTTTAAAGTCCTCTTAAGACCTGGATTATACATCTATACATATGTACAACAAAACAAACGAACAATAAAGAAAAAGGATTTAACCAAAAATTATGAACATGAGTACCTATGTAAAATGGGTAAGTGGACTGAGAGTGATAAGGAATCCCTGTGAAAGTGTCAGTGGTGAGAGAGAGAAGACTGCTTGGATATAGAGAGAGAGGATGACATCTTTTTTTGGTTTGACAGATGGAGAGTTGGTATGTAGTGTGTGGTAGTGATCAATAGAGGTCAAGAAAATGGGTGTAGACACCCCATTTTGACCTACCAAAACAAGAAATAACTGTTACAAGGGGGCCCACTGGGCACGCAAATCGAGGAAGAAAAAGCTTGAGTCCTAATCAAAATATCTGGAGGTCAAATCAAATGTCAAATCAAGTTATTGTCAATTTGAATACCCACTAGCATAGTTTCAAAAGCATGTCGGGTCAGCCGTAGACACCCGTTTTTTGCCCACCTACAAAGAGGCGGACAGATAAGGTACATCGAGTCTGACAGGTAGGAAGAGCTCATAAATACAAGGTCCCTAGACTTCGAATCGTCAAAATCCAACCACGGGCGAAGAAATACTCATTGTTTAAAGTTTGGACGAATCTGCTATTTGCCAGAGAGGGATCGGGATTACTTTTTTAGCTTTTAGGATGTCAGAACAAGCATTTTTCATGACAGAATGGAAGTGCGCGTGACATTACCGAGGAATCCCTAAAATTTCATCTCAATCCGATACCGGATTCCGAAAAAGTACATTTTAATTAACGGATTTGTCAAGACAGATGCTTAATACGAGTCATATAGTGTTTCAAGAATTTTATTTTTGCACTAATATTTCGCGTTTGTCGAGAGGATCACGGAAGTCCAAGTTTTCGTCGCACTGCCTTCCAGAAAATTTGGAAGCGCGGCACGTGTACAAATATCTAGATATTTTCTTTGCTTCACGACTAAGAAATCCAGATTTGGGTCAATCGTGCGATAGGAGTCACTTTCTGATTTGAGGAAAATACTCTTCACATCGAGACGGAGAAATTCCTAAAATTTCATCTCAATCCGACACCAGATTCTGAAAAAGTACATTTTAATTAACGGATTTGTCAAGACATATGCTTAATACGAGTCATATAGTGTTTCAACAATTTCATTTTTGCGCTAATATTTCGCGTTTGTCAAGAGGATCGCGAATGTCCAAGTTTTCGTCGCACTGCCTTCCAGAAAATTTGAAAGCACGACACTTGTACAGATATCTAGATATTTTCTTTGCTTCACGACTAAGTAATCCAGATTTGAGCCGATCGCGCCATAGAAGTCACTTTCTGACTGGAGGAAAATACTCCTCACATTAAAATAAAGGGATCCATGAAATTTCGTTTCATTCCGACACCGGATTTCGGAAAGTGCACCTCGATTGGCGTGTTTTGTCATAACTGGTGCCGAATATGGGCCAAACAACGTTTTAAAAATCCAATTCCGACTTCAAAATTCTATGTTAGTCGCGAGTACCCAACGGTCCAATTTTCAACCACGTAGCTTTCTGAAAAATCCCATATAACGCTGCGCACAAACACAATATCTAGATATTTTATTACTTTATTATTATTATTTTTATTTTTAATTAATTTTTTAAATCAAAAATTTTCCTATAAATAGGAGGTCCCCTCCTTCCAAAAAATTGGCTAATTCACTCTCCCCCTTAGGCTTTGTTTGGGAATCCCTAACTTTTCTCCTCTCCTAAGCCCTGTTTGGCTACATTAACCAAATAAAATTCAAACTCCATCATAAGCACCTCTAATGTCATACATACAGTATACGTACAGGTACTATTCAATACATACGGGTACTATTCATACATACGATACTATTCATACATACGGGTACTATTCATACGTACGATACTATTCATACATACGGGTACTATTCATACATACAGTATACGTACGAAAACTGACTCTTCCGGCCCTTCCGGACCCAACCATGACGTCTATTTAAGTCGATTTTGTGTCGAAATACGACTTAGGCCTCCTCGGATTATTTCTGCAACGCTTTTCGGATTTCTTTCATCATTTCTCAACAAACATCGACTGAACTTCAATAGTCGCCTCTGCACAGGTAACATGCTAAAACTCATACTCTTAGTAGTGCGGCCTCCCTATAAATCCATTGGTTGGATATTTCGCCTTTACTGCTTTATTTACTTACTGTTGTAAATACTTATTATATGTAACAAATCTATGAACTTATCAATTATTTCACGACTACTTTCAAACCTCTTCCACAGGGCACCGACCCATACTTCCGGTATACATTTTTACCACTGGGCACCAACCCGTACTTCCGGCAAAACTTTCACATCACCTTTTTTACATCACTGGGCACCGACCCTTACTTCCGGCACTTTTTACAAAACAGGGCACTGACCCGTACTTCCGGTAAAACTTTTACATCACCCTTTTTACATCACCGGGCACCGACCCATACTTCCGGTACACTCTTTTTTCACTGGGCACCGACCCGTACTTTCGACACCTTTTCAAAGCACTGGGCACTGACCCTTACTTTCAGAACACTTTTTCACTCACATGGGCATCGATCCATACTTCCGGTAAAACCTTTTTCAAAACTACTGGGCACCGACCCATACTTCCGGTACACATTTCCCAAACTTCATGGGCACCGACCCGTACTTCCGGTACTTTGCTTGGAATCTGCAAACAGCACAGGTAAGACAGGTATGTCTTCACACTCTTCATGGGCACCGACCCTTACCTCCGGCACATAAAACAAAAAGACAAAAAAAATCATAAAAACAAAAATACAAAAAACCCGTCGCACGGTCGATCTACCCCGATTTTTTACTCAAAAACACTTTCTCACAACTCACTACTTTCTCAAAGGTTAAAGTTCCTAGCTACACCGACTTTACTCAAAATACTATTTTACACACTCACGGTCTAGATCGACCAAAACACTCACGCCCATACACAGCACAGAACTACGTACGGCCTGATTCTCAAGTCGAGATACGTATGCAACCCACACTTGGGTGCGGCCATAACCACATACTTTCAAACTATCTCATATCGAAATAACTATACTTTCAAACTATCTCATGTCGAGATACGTATACATACTTTCAAACTAATACATACTTACAAAACTATCTCGTGTTGAGATACGTAAATCGACAACCGCGTGTCACGGATGCTCGCGTTTTAATTTCTTATATATGTATTCTACTAGTCCTTACTTACGCCCCGTTACTATGAAAACCACTAAACGGCAACCGTGTGTCACGGATGTTCGAGGGTGCCTAATACCTTCCCTCGACATAATCCAGTCCCCGAACCCACTTTGAGAACTCTGGTTTCGCATGACTATCAAGAGTCACACTTTTAAAAGGGCCCCACTCTTCTCAGAATGTTTTCTCAAAAGTCAAAGATGATCACTCTAATCGTCTTTGCAGGGATCCTAACTCCCGATAAACGTTAGGTGGCGACTCTGAAAACTTTTACTGGCCGTACTCCCACTTGTACATACTTTCACACATTTCCTTTCCCGCTTTGGTTCGCTGCTTTGAGCCTTTTACCCTATTTTATTTTATTTCCTTTTAAAACGGTCGCGATCCCACGAGGGGACCGCCCCCCGCCTTTGGGACGGGCGCGACAGCTGGCGACTCTGCTGGGGATTAAGCTTAAGAGGACTCTGGCCATCACTTTGGTGGTTTTCATATTCTAAAGGGGCATTTCTTTCACTATCTACTCTATACTTCTATAATTCTTTTTTAGGTTATAAACTTGTTTGCACAGGTACCTGCGACTCAAAAGATACTGCAAGGCCAACGCCATACTGAAACTACAAGGCCAATGTCGTACTTTACCGCTATACACACTACACACTTGCATCAAGCATGACATAACCCGTTTCTGAAACTAAAAACTTTTAAGATTAGATAGGAGGATCAGTAAGTGGCATGGCCGTTGCGGTAGTACCGTCGGTACCAGCACCGAAAGTTCCTCCGCTCGAAACCACCAACCTGAGAAGGTGTTACGGCACCGGAGGTTTGAAGGTTCGGGAACCGGACCTAAATAAGTCTACATTAGATGTCAACCTCTCCATATAGTCACATTCTGCACATGTGTATTCAAAACTTTTCAAAATATGAAACGGTGCCGATAGGCTGTCTGATTCTTTTCTATCATCCCCTTATATAAACCAAGGGTGGAAAAACTTTTCAAAAAACATAATACGACATCGTTAGGCTGCCCAATTCTTTTCCATCCTCCCCTTATATAAACTGGGGATGGAAAACTTTTCAAAAACAATAAACGGAGCCGACGAGCTACCAGATCCTTCTCTGTCTTCCCCCTGTGCTTTTACAAACAAGGGGGGAAAAACTTTTCAAACTCAAAACGACACCGAAAGGCTGCGCATTCTTACTCATCATATCCTTACATTTTAACAAGGATGGATACACTCTCTCAAATTCATAAAATGGCGCCGAAAGGCTACCCGATTCCTCTTTATCTTCCCCTTGCACCTGTAGACCAGTGTTGGATAAACTTTTAAAAAAATACTCATAAACGGCGCCGGAAGGCTGCCAGACTTTTTTCAAAGCTCATTCTCACCTTTCAAAAACAAAAATAAAACTCCCCAAGGATAAATCCACTTTTGAAAGACATTTGGTGACGCCGAAAGGCTACCCAGATGCATCTCATACCTTGGGAACACAAATTATACTGGGGCAGTACTCTCTCATCTCTAACAAGTCACTGGGAGAAGAATCCCCATTTCTTTTCTTTGAAGCGACTTACTAACTTTACGTCTACCTCTACTTCTTCTGACCTCCGCTGCAGGTACATTTTTGATAGAGGTCAACATGGGAAGCTTCTACACGCTCAGCCTACTCCCGACATCACGGAATTCTCCATGGATTGAGAAAGTCTGAATGGACAACCAGTCCAAACAGCTCTGATTTTCAAATCCAACTTCCAAATCCAAACATTTAGCCTGAGCAGGGCAGATGACAAAATCCGCGGAGGTCAAATCCGAGCAGTACCAACGCATTCGCGATTGTTCGAACCTTCAAGCCGCTGAACCAATAGGCCTACTTCTACCCATATACATCCACAAGCTCTGTCCATGCCCGAGACGACTCTCGTAAGAGACCCAATACTCGGCCCACCGTCTTGAAACATTACTCCTCATTATCTGCCATACAGGGGCAGTTTCTCCATACTATTGAATTTATGCTTTGTCTGCTTTGCATAAGCGCATACTTTCAAACGAAAAACAAAAACAAAACTCATTCTTTGCATCATTCAATAACTGTCATCTGCTCTCATTCCTTAAATCTCATAAGTATGTTGGATATGACTGTCTTACTACTTGTTGAATACGAATTAGACATTGTACTAGACTTCCGGACGTAACAAAGCTATGTTCGGTTCTACCTGAAAGTATGATCAACACAAGGTCATGCCGAGAAACGACTCAAGTTCACAAATCAGCCATTTCATCCTCTAACGATGCTCACATCTTAACAAGAATTAGATGACAAAAGCATACTTCTCTATGACAGCTTGATGTCATCTGAGGACACAAGAACGGAGCAGACAGCCGACGGGCATTCAAGAACAGTCCTTGGTCCATTCTCAGGATCATGACATACATAGACTAGGGCAATCTTTGCCCCCTACATCTCAGCAAAAGAGGTCATCACGATCACTGCTGGCCCACATTGGGCCCCTCAATCCTGGTCAGGAAAGTAAATACTCATTCTCAGGATCTCTAACTTCAATGTTGCATATATGTGATCTCTGAACCCGACTTGACTTGTGTCAAAATGATTAGAGGCAATCATTTTAGCTATCTATACACTACTTTCCCTCGTTAGCCCACTTGAGCCATACGATGATTTCTTTTTAAACTTAAACCCCTGAGGATCACCTCCTATACTGGGGCAATGCCAAAAGGAAAAAGAAAGAGAAAACAAATAAAATAGAACTCAATGCAAAGCTGGAGCAAATACACAAAAGATACGATCTGACTCGGATACATACTTCAAAATGGGGCAATTCTCCCCAGTACATACTTTACTCGGCAATAACGTACCCTACACTAGATTGGGACGAATACAAAAACAAAAAGAAAAAGAACAAAATCAAAAGAAGGAAAAAAGCAGGGCATAAGGTGATCTCAAGAATCTCATCCGACTTTTCAAAATATACTTTGAGCCTTCATGCGATCCTTTCATTTCTCAGCCCATGACCCTGGCCTACGTTACAACCCAGTAAAGTCCACTTTGATTGATACAAGCCTTGTTGGGTTCACAAGATCACATACTTGCATCATTCCAAACGATGGGAGTGCCACATACTTTCAAAATCATAAGATACACTGAAGCACAACGATCACATGACTGGATTCGGTGAAAACCCGTGAGGGCGCCAAAGGTAAAAATGGTTTCAGAGAGAATGAGAGATCAAGAGAAATCAAATACTGAAAAACTGGGTCCTTCTGAAGGATGATCACTGGGGCACTGAGCCCACACAGTCAAATACTTTGTCTTCTAGTACTTAACAGGCGATAAGACATTCAATAACCACTAACTCATGAGCATTCTTTCACAGATGATAGATTCATGCATCATACTCTTGTAAATACGTATACTTAGCATGACATAACTTTTAAAATGCATTCATATCTTTCAGCATAGCAGACAATGCATACTTTTATAGCAGGGGTAACTGGTTCCGGCAAACCTCTCAAATAGCCCAAAAGCTCACCACTAATTGAGCCACGATATCAACCCTTGCTCAGACTCGCCAACTTCACATTGATCCATCTGCTTGGATCCACATATCAAACCGATCTTCTTCTCGGTAGATTGTCAAGAAATCTATCCCTCACTCAGGTCTAACCGTTCATGCTCAAATCAGGAATAAGGTATGAGACCCTCAAGCGGCATCCTGTTCACTCATCATCAGAATCCATAATCAAAATCAACATCAGGTATAAGACCCCCAGTGGCGTCCTGTCCACTATTCACTTCCGGCATCAGGTATAAGACCCTCCAGCGGCATCCTATTCACTACTCGGCATCAGAATTCATCATCAGAACTGGGAATGAATCCATCAAGAGGCATCCCGTTCACAATCTCACTACCGGGAATGAGTCCGTCAAGAGGCTTTCCAATCACATCTTCAAGCTTAGGAGTAAGTCCATCAAGTGGTATCCTATTCACACTACCTATGTCCAGAATCAAGAGTGAGTCCGTCAAGTGGCATCCTATTCACACTATCAACCACTGGAATCGGGAGTAAGTCCGTCAAGAGGCGTCGTATTCACAGTATTTGTCACCGAAATCAGGAGTACGGCCATCAAGCGGCATCTTATTCACATCATCTATTATTGGAATCAGGAGTAAGTCTATCAAGTGGCATCCTATTCACAACCGCACTACTAGGAAACGAGTCCGTCAGAGACATCCTGTTCACATATCTCGATCACCAGGAATTGAATCCGTTAGAGACATCTTGTTATTCTCGATCGTCGGGTATAAGCCCGTCAAGGGGCATCTCGTTCATAACTTCAACAAACAAGTAAGGCCGTCGAGTGGCATCCCAATCAATCATCATAATCAAAAGTGAGTCCGTCAAGGGGCATACTATTCACGTCATCGTCTATCATTCAATATCAGGAGTGAGTCCGTCAAGTGGCGTCCTGTTCATATCACCTACCATCAGGTATAAGTCCCTCAACAGTATCCAACTTACATCGGCATCAAGCATCAGGTATTTCTCTTACCCTCTCGCACTCTATAACAATCACGCGCATCGCATTTTGCTATCCCCACATTTTCACGGTGATCACGCATACCGCATTTCGCTAATTTCATCACTCTTCACAGCAATCACGCCCCACGTGGCATTTTGCTCACAAATCTCACTGCAATCATGCCTCACGTGGCATTTTACTCTCTCATACTCCCAGCAGTCACGCGTATTGCATTCTGTTGGACCTTATCTCCACGGCAAT
The DNA here is from genome assembly GCA_033977485.1 of Hydrangea macrophylla. NCBI lineage: Eukaryota > Viridiplantae > Streptophyta > Magnoliopsida > Cornales > Hydrangeaceae > Hydrangea > Hydrangea macrophylla. Next base: position 108,503,157 of record CM066988.1, on the reverse strand, counting down.
TACCCGTATCGGACTTTGCTATTCTCGTCTCTTATATTCAAGGCAATCACGCGAATCGCATTTTGCCACTCTATAACTTCACAGCAATCACGCCCCATGTGGCATTTTGCTTCTCTTATCTCAAACTCTTTACAGCAATAACGCCTTACTCGGCATTTTGCTCTTTCATATCTTCAACAGTCACGCGCATCGCATTCTGTTGACCTTATCTCCAAGGCAATTACCCGTATCGGACTTTGCTACTCTCATCTCTTATATTCAAGGCCATCACGCGAATCGCATTTTGCCACTCTATAACTTCACAGCAATCACGCCACGACGCGGCATTTTGCTCTCTTATTTCACAGCGATCACGCCCCATGTGGTATTTCGCTATCTCACACACAGCAATCACGCCCCGACGTGGCATTTTGCTCTCTCGTCTCACACTTTTCATCACTCTTATTCTATCGTAGTACGAACTACGCACGATCTGATTCTTTGATAGGAGATACGTAGGCCTCTAAAGGCTCGACCATACCATCACTTTACTACATTCCTGGTTAAAGTTTGAGATTACGCGACTACGCACTTCTCGACTACACCGTCTCCCACCATCTCTCAGCTACCTAGGTTTGTACAAACTACGCTCAGTTTGATTCTCCCGACGGGAGATACGTAGGCAGCTCTAAGAGCTCAACTACACCCTCACTTTATTACATTTTCGGTTAAAGTTCGAGATTACGCGATTACGCACTTCTTGACTACACCATCCCTCTTTTACTCGATTCTCACATGAATCCTCAACATAGTCGTTCACCCATTCTGGTAACACTCTCAATCCCCAGCGGAGCTATTTGCCCACTCTATCAATACTCCCAATCCCCACTCGCCTACATTGGCACCTCATACTCACTTGCCTACGATGGCATTTCACATTCACATGCCTACATTGGCACCTCATACCCACTTGCCTACGATGGCATTTCACATTCACATGCCTACATTGGCACCTCATACCCACTTGCCTACGATGGCATTTCACATTCACATGCCTACATTGGCACCTCATACCCACTTGCCTACGATGGCATTTCACATTCACTCGCCTACGCTGGCATCTCAAACTCACTTGCCTACGATGACATTTCACATTCACATGCCTACATTGGCACCTCATACCCCACTTGCCTACGATGGCATTTCACATTCACATGCCTACATTGGAACCTCATACCCACTTGCCTACGATGGCATTTCACATTCACACGCCTACATTGGCATCTCATACTCACTTGCCTACGATGGCATTTCACATTCACTTGCCTACATTGGCACCTCATACTCACTTGCCTACGATGGCATTTCACATTCGCTTGCCTACGATGGCATCTCATACTCACTTGCCTACTTTGGCACACCAAACGATGGCATCTCATACTCACTTGCCTACTTTGGCACGTCATTTACTTATTCTCGTCACTTAAAAGAAAAAGGGACAAAATGGGCCGTCTTGTTTCTTTGTCACGATTTGCTTCGCAAAACATGACAAAGAGGGGCAGCTGTAGACACCCCATTTTGACCTACCAAAATAAGAAATAACTGTTACAAGGGGACCCACTGGGCACGCAAATCGAGGAAGAAAAAGCTTGAGTCCTAATCAGAATATTTGGAGGTCAAATCAAATGTCAAATCAAGTTATTGTCAATTTGAATACCCACCAGCATGGTTTCAAAAGCATGTCGGGTCAGCCGTAGACACCCGTTTTTTGCCCACCTACAAAGAGGCGGACAGATAAGGTATATCGAGTTTGACGGGTAGGAAGAGCTCATAAATACAAGGTCCCTAGACTTCGAATCGTCAAAATTCAACCACGGGCGAAGAAATACTCATTATTTAAAGTTTGGACGAATCTGCTATTTGCCAGAGAGTGATCGGGATTACTTTTTTAGCTTTTAGGATGTCAGAACAAGCATTTTTCATGACAGAATGGAAGTGCGTGACATTACCGAGGACTCCTTAAAATTTCATCTCAATCCGATACCGGATTCCGAAAAAGTACATTTTAATTAACGGATTTGTCAAGACAGATGCTTAATACGAGTCATATAGTGTTTCAAGAATTTTATTTTTGCACTAATATTTCGCGTTTGTCGAGAGGACCACGGATGTCCAAGTTTTCGTCGCACTGCCTTCCAGAAAATTCGGAAGCGCGGCACGTGTACAAATATCTAGATATTTTCTTTGCTTCACGACTAAGTAATCCAGATTTGGGCCAATCGTGCTATAGGAGTCACTTTCTGATTTGAGGAAAATACTCTTCACATCGAGACGGAGAAATTCCTAAAATTTCATCTCAATCCGACACCAGATTCTGAAAAAGTACATTTTAATTAACGGATTTGTCAAGACAGATGCTTAATACGAGTCATATAGTGTTTCAAGAATTTCATTTTTGCGCTAATATTTCGCGTTTGTTAAGAGGATCGCGAATGTCCAAGTTTTCGTCGCACTGCCTTCTAGAAAATTCGAAAGCGCGGCGCTTGTACAGATATCTAGATATTTTCTTTGCTTCACGACTAAGTAATCCAGATTTGAGCCAATCGCGCCATAGAAGTCACTTTCTGACTGGAGGAAAATACTCCTCACATTAAAATAAAGGGATCCATGTAATTTCGTCTCATTCCGACACCGGATTTCGGAAAGTGCACCTCGATTGGCGTGTTATGTCATAACTGGTGCCGAATATGGGCCAAACAACGTTTTAAAAATCCAATTCCGACTTCAAAATTCTATGTTAGTCGCGAGTACCCAACGGTCCAATTTTCAACCACGTAGCTTTCTGAAAAATCCCATAGAACGCGGCGCACACACACAATATCTAGATATTTTATTACTTTATTATTTTTATTTTTATTTTTAATTAATTTTTTAAATCAAAAATTTTCCTATAAATAGGAGGTCCCCTCCTTCCAAAAAATTGGCTAATTCACTCTCCCCCTTAGGCTTTGTTTGGGAATCCCTAACCTTTCTGCTCTCCTAAGCCCTGTTTGGCTACATTAACCAAATAAAATCCAAACTCCATCATAAGCACCTCTAATGTCATACATACAGTATACGTACGGGTACTATTCATACATACGGGTACTATTCATACATACGCTACCATTCATACATATGGGTACTATTCATACGTACGGTACTATTCATACATACGGGTACTATTCATACATACAGTATACGTACGAAAACTGACTCTTCCGGCCCTTCCGGACCCAACCATGACGTCTATTTAAGTCGATTTTGTGTCGAAATACGACTTAGGCCTCCTCGGATTATTTCTGCAACGCTTCTCGGATTTCTTTCATCATTTCTCAACAAACATCGACTGAACTTCAATAGTCGCCTCTGCACAGGTAACATGCTAAAACTCATACTCTTAGTAGTGCGGCCTCCCTATAAATCCACTGGTTGGATATTTCGCCTTTACTGCTTTATTTACTTACTGTTGTACATACTTATTATATGTAACAAATCTATGAACTTATCAATTATTTCACGACTACTTTCAAACCTCTTCCACAGGGCACCGACCCATACTTCCGGTATACATTTTTACCACTGGGCACCGACCCGTACTTCCGGCAAAACTTTCACATCACCTTTTTTACATCACTGGGCACCGACCCTTACTTCCGGCACTTTTTACAAAACAGGGCACTGACCCGTACTTCCGGTAAAACTTTCACATCACCCTTTTTACATCAACGGGCACCGACCCATACTTCCGGTACACTCTTTTTTCACTGGACACCGACCTGTACTTCCGGCACCTTTTCAAAGCACTGGGCACTGACCCTTACTTTTAGAACACTTTCTCACTTACATGGGCACCGACCCATACTTCCGGTACACATTTCCCAAACTTCATGGGCACCGACCCGTACTTCCGGTACTTTGCTTGGAATCTGCAAACAGCACAGGTAAGACAGGTATGTCTTCACACTCTTCATGGGCACCGACCCTTACCTCCGGCACATAAAACAAAAAGACAAAAAAAATCATAAAAACAAAAATACAAAAAACCCGTCGCACGGTCGATCTACCCCGATTTTTTACTCAAAAACACTTTCTCACAACTCACTACTTTCTCAAAGGTTAAAGTTCCTAGCTACACCGACTTTACTCAAAATACTATTTTACACACTCACGGTCTAGATCGACCAAAACACTCACGCCCATACACAGCACAGAACTACGTACGGCCTGATTCTCAAGTCGAGATACGTATGCAACCCACACTTGGGTGCGGCCATAACCACATACTTTCAAACTATCTCATATCGAAATAACTATACTTTCAAACTATCTCATGTCGAGATACGTATACATACTTTCAAACTAATACATACTTACAAAACTATCTCGTGTCGAGATACGTAAATCGACAACCGCGTGTCACGGATGCTCGCGTTTTAATTTCTTATATATGTATTCTACTACTCCTTACTTACGCCCCGTTACTATGAAAACCACTACACGGCAACCGTGTGTCACGGATGTTCGAGGGTGCCTAATACCTTCCCTCGACATAATCCAGTCCCCGAACCCACTTTGAGAACTCTGGTTTCGCATGACTATCAAGAGTCACACTTTTAAAAGGGCCCCACTCTTCTCAGACTGTTTTCTCAAAAGTCAAAGATGATCACTCTAATCGTCTTTGCAGGGATCCTAACTCCCGATAAACGTTAGGTGGCGACTCTGAAAACTTTTACTGGCCCTACTCCTACTTGTACATACTTTCACACATTTCCTTTCCCGCTTTGGTTCGCTGCTTTGAGCCTTTTACCCTATTTTATTTCATTTCCTTTTAAAACGGTCGCGATCCCACGAGGGGACCGCCCCCCGCCTTCGGGACGGGCGCGACAATGGGTATGTGCCAAAAAAAAAAAGTTTAAAGTTAAAAGAAAATGAAAATGTGCATTTTGTGTAACATATGATTATAAATGTATTGTAATTGTAAATTATAATTTATCTTTTAAATTTGCAAAGTGTTGCTTATATAGGTATTATATGTATTATATATGTACATATTTATTACGAGTGTGTGTAATATAAAAAATGTAAAATTAGTGTTATTTTATGGGCGTTATTTATAAGCAAGTGTGTGTAATAGCAGCATATGAATATAAAATTAAATTATTATTGTAGATTGCAGATAATATCCAAATATGAAATACAATTTATAGGCATTGTGTGTGATCAAAATATTTTGGGACAACCAGTTATGGATTTTTTGTTTTTATTTATTTTTATTTTTTAGGAATGTGTGTGTAATAAAATCAAATGGTTAAGCATGTGTGTAAGTAAAATTTATAGGCCCACCTCACTTTTTCAACAAAAAAATTACAAAAAAATAAAAATAAAAATAAAATAAAAACCAAAACCGGGCAAAAAGAATGATAAGTTCTTCCAATATATCATGTGTTTAGATATTAAAAATAAGTTATTACTAAAAAAAAAAAGGGTGAGAAGGGCTTACAGAAACAAAAGTGAAAACACCAAGAAAATATCCGGAAAAATAAAGTTTAAAAAAAAAAAAGGAAGAAGAAGAAAAGAAAATATGTTTTGCTTCCATATCGGATTATTGAAGTTTTTACGTTATTTTTGCAGCGATACTTGATCAGCACATTTAGGATTTAATATAGTTTAATTTCAATTTATTTTTTTATTTATTTTTAATTTTATGATTTACTATTTCTTGATTTAAAATTCACGTCATAAAGCTATAAATGTGTCAACGATAAATATATTTAATTATTTTTTTTATTTTGATGGACCCGTGCTACCGTGCCGTGCATTGCACGAGCCTCTCTCCTAGTTTCTTTATAAAAAAAAAAAATTGAAAAGAAAAGAAAAGAAAAGAAAAGATGTAGAACGTATGATTGAAATTGATCTTATTTTATTCAAGACCAAACAAAGCCTTATCATCATCGAGAATTACCTCATTTACATTTAAGGGTAATATTTGGGACACACCCAAAATTCACACAACCTTAGATACACCTAAGGTGGACCAATCATGCAGGATTCACTGTCAGTGTGAGAGCTACCAAAATAATGTGAGCGGAATGTGTATTTAGATATAGGAAAATGCTAGACCCATACAATGAATCACACATTTTTTTCACACACAGCTTTAAATGCATGTACCATGTGCTATATAAGTGGGGTACAAAAAAGTGTAAAAAATTTAAACAGCATTAAGTACAAATATTTAAAAATATGTGTGAAAAAAGTGTATGATTTACTATATAGGTCTAATAGTATTACTCTTAGATATATATTTTGAGTAATGCTAGGTGTACACAACTTTTGTACACACTTTTGCACACAAATGCTTTAAATGCATGTACCTTGTGCTGTTTGAATTTTTCACATTTTTTTGTGCACCACTTATACAACACATGGTATATACATTTAAAGCATTTGTGTACAAAAGTGTGTGCAAATTTGTGTACACCTAGCATTACTCATATATTTTTTGGGTGTATCCATAACATTGCCCCTACATTTAAAGATTCATCGTGATTCGTGAGTTTGGCCTTAGTACTCTATCATCAATTTGACATATATATTTGCTAGTTGTAGATAAAAAATAAAAAATAAAAACAAAACAATCAAACAAACATGTAGAGTCAGGACCAAACAAATGTAAGTACGTTGGTGAGAGAGAGAGAGAGAGTGCACTTCTTTCTGAAAACACCAAATACAAATATATACATATATATAAGTGTTGCTATAAGGTTCATATATAGTACTTCACAACAGAGAGTACAAAAGAAGAGAGAGAGAGCATGGAGTCAATTCATCAGGATGAGCTCAATCAACCCATATTACAGTCCAACCACTCGGGGCGGGAGCCAATAAGTTCCGCCCTCGAAAACGTCCTATCGGACACGAGCTTGTCGTACTTCTGGCGGCTTAAAAGGGCTGTCGGAATTGAACTGAACACTCTGTTCCGACTAGCGGCTCCGGCTATCATCGTATACTTGCTAAACAATGTAACGTCCATGTCAACTCAGATCTTTTGCGGCCATCTTGGCAATCTTCAACTCGCTGCAGCCTCTCTCGGCAACACCGGCATCCAAGTCTTTGCCTATGGTGTCATGGTAATTAAATACCCCGGCCCCTTCTCTCTCTCTCTCTCTCTATATATATATATATATATATCAACAATGATAGGGATACACACCAAAAGTTGACAACTGGTACATGTATACAGTTTCACATTTTTCTGTGCATTACTTATACAGCACAAAGTACATGTATTTAAAACTGGTGTGTCATTTGGTGTGTATCCCTATCATTTTTGTGTGTATATATATATATATTGTTTTGGTGATCAACAGCCTAATCACATATGTGTGGTCATGATATGCACATCTACGTGTACAGATGGGAGATTTGTTTTATCATGGCATGTCTGATTGTCGTTTTATTTGAATTTAGTAGTTTCTTAAAGTAAAATATATTATCAATTAACCCATTTATATTAATAGGAGACCCGAGATTATATCATATTCTTTTACTAGCTTAGACAGGTAGGTACCTGTGTTACTTATGGTACTAAAGTGTCTTTAAACCTACTACTATTATAGTACTTGTATATACATAGCTTGCCTTCTTTTTTACCCCTAAACTACAAGTTACACGCCTTCAACATTCCATCGTTATAACATACTCATACTCAAGCAAGCCTTGACGGATTTAGCTCACCTGAAGACGTATTTCCATATATTATTAGACGATCGAATTGGCTGGCGACTATGCAAACCTTATCCATATATATATATATATATATATATGTATATACCAGTACTTACATCCTTAAAATATCAAAATTTACAATTCTAGATAGGCCTACTTTTTTTTTTTTTTTTTTTGCAAAGAAACCATTAAATATCTCATCTTAATTATATATAAGACTATATAAATCTCCTAATTTTTCACTAAATTGCAGCTTGGTATGGGAAGTGCGGTGGAGACCCTATGTGGCCAGGCCTATGGGGCCCACAAATACGAAATGCTGGGAGTGTACCTACAAAGATCAACGATCCTCCTTATGGCAACAGGGGTCCCACTAACACTCATCTACATATTTTCCAAACCCATGCTGATCGCACTCGGCGAATCAACGGCTATTGCGTCCGCAGGGGCACTGTTTGTCTACGGCCTCATCCCACAGATCTTCGCGTATGCCGCCAACTTTCCAATACAAAAATTCTTGCAAGCGCAGAGCATTGTGAACCCCAGTGCCTACATCGCAGCCGCCACGTTGGTCCTACACATCTTATTAACGTGGCTGGCGGTGTACCAATTTGGGTGGGGATTATTGGGTGCTTCGCTGGTGTTGAGCCTGTCATGGTGGATCGTTGTGGTGGCCCAATTTGTTTACATCTTGATGAGTGACAAGTGTAAGGAAACGTGGACCGGGTTTAGTGTGATGGCATTTTCGGGATTGTGGGATTTCTTGAAATTATCCACTGCATCCGCTGTTATGCTGTGCCTGGAGACTTGGTATGTACAGATATTGGTTTTGATTGCTGGGTTGCTCAAAAATCCTGAGCTGGCATTGGACTCTCTCTCTGTTTGGTAAGAAAATGATAAGTCTTTATTTCTACATTATATTTTATATTTGTTTTTTGCATTCTACTTGAGATTTTTGCTATGATTGTCTAACTTGAAATTTAGTATAATTGCTAAAATGACAATAAGATGTAGAGATGGAGAAATTATCGCATTTAACTGTCACACCAGTGTGATTTTTGCTGTGATTTGGATATTTTATAGGTCCTATATAGATCATACAATAATGAATAAATTATAATAGCCGTCACACAATGTGATAATCATGTAGAATAATTTCTGCTACTCGTGCCTCTCTTCTGAAGCCATTCATTCGATTCTCATAAGACAAGTTTATTTCAAGAGAAAAGATTTGGACACACCCAAAGACACAATATTTGGGATACAACCTAAAAGATGTATTTATATCTCTACTCTGAGGTTACTGGACGCCATAGTGACATAGGAGAGAGATAAAAGACACATCTCTTGAGTTGTGTCCAAAAAATTGTGTCTTTGGGTGTGTCCCAAGTATTACCCTTTCTTCAGTTGCATTTTCTGTAGGTGCTCTAGCTAGGTCATTCATGTTATTCTCATAAATATTGGAGAACTACTCTATTAGTTTAGCAAATTTTTCCAAAATGCACATTTTTTTTTTAATGGAAAATGTTATTGTGAAAAGCTTCTGATATAAGAAAGTATCTTATGATCATTGAATGAGAAAATAGCTATAAATGCATGATAACTACTTTCTCATCCAAATATCATAAAGTGAAGGTCATTAAATACTTTATCATATGAAAAACTTTGTACAATAACATCACCCATCTAATCTAATATATATATATATATATATAAGAAAGCCAAAGACTTTGGTTTTGCCAAGTAACAATTTATGAGATTTTTTCTTATTTACATTTATTTATTTTTACATGTTTGTGTTAATATTTACAATTAAGGATTGACCAAAAATAAACTAATTTAATATAGATTAAATTGACCTATAAAAAAAAGGATTGACCAATTTAATGTAGATTAAATTTATATTATTTATCATATACCTTTGAATTAGAATTTAACATTTTTTTACATGTTTGTGTTAACATTCACAATTAAAGATTGACCAAAAATAAAGAACCAATTTAATGTAGATTAAATTGACCTATAAAAAAAAAGGATTGACCAATTCAATGTAGATTAAATTTGATATATTATTTATCATACACTTTTGAATTAGAATTAAACAAGGATTGACCAATATCCTAGCATTACAATTATTGACCACTTTTTATTTACACAGTCTTTTCTTTTCTTGGTTGGAATCTTCACTATACAATTACTTGATTTTGTTTCTTTAATTCATGTATATGAATCGTTATTTAACTTTTATATTTGACTTGATTGTTTTGAATTTGATAGCTTTTTGACTTCAAATTAAGGAAATAAGAAGAACACTTTAAGGAGATTGAATTTTAGTTTTCTATTATGTGCTTTTTATTTTGGTGTTATGCCTTCTCTGTATGGTTCTTGATAGAGTAGTAATACTTAGTTACAATGCGATCTAACAAGATGTGCAAGACCAAAGTATGGTCTGAATTTTTGAATATAATGTGAATTAGTTAGAGTTTATTAACGAGTAATGCCATGCTTTCCAAGTTCATATCTATATTTAGTTCCTAACACGATATTAAAGTAGTCCCACTATATTTTTTAGAGTGGTACCATCACATGTGTTGGGAATCATATTTGAAATGTAAAAGTTGGGAAGCATAGCATTACTCAATCCAACACAATTACTAATGCTAAGTTTTCAATTCTTTTGATGTTTATGTTACATTATTATTATTTTTTGGTCGTATTGACATTGACAATACAAATCAGATACGAAGTAATTTTTTTAGATTGCTCTTATTACTATTATTTACTCCCTCCGTCCCATTTTATGTGTCCATCTTGGGGAGTTCAACTATTTAAGGGAACAAAAAGAATCTACTCCTACTTTCCACAATTGCCCATAATCATTGCATTTTTTTTTATTATTATTTTATTTTGGTATTGATTGCAAGGAAGGGTAATTGGGGAAACTAAGTAAAATTTATATACTAATTTAGGAAAGTGGACAACAATTTTGGGACATCCCAAAAAGGAAAGATGGACACATAAAATGGGACGGAGGGAGTACATTTTTAGGAAGCTCAAAAATCATTTATTTTTGTTTACTAGATATATAATGTTTACAGAATCTTAAAAAAAAACTAATAAAATTTAAAACAACACCAGAAAAGATGTACTTAATTAAGGGATAATGAGAGTACAGATTATTGTTTAATAACATATATTTATAAATATATGACAGTATATTCTACGACTACCGTACAAATGTGTGTGTGTATATATATTCGTGTTTTTTCACTTATTTATTATATATAATGTAACAATAAAAAGAAATTGTAATGGTAACATTTTTCATTTTATCTAGAGAAAGTCATGAAGATCGTTAATAAAAGATAGATAAACTAATAATTTGATGCATAACTATTTTTTACCACAAAAAAAGAAAAATAAAAGAAATTACAACTCTTATAGAATGTATATAATCTTCTTCTTCTTTTTTTTTTTTTTTAAAGTTTATTTTGTATATAAATTAATGAAACAATATGGTTAAAGTCTTATTATTTATCAAGTGAAAAAAAAAATTATATGAAATGCACACTATAAATTACAGACTTTTATCAAGAGTGATTTTTTTTTTTTTTTTTATTGAAATATGAAGTTCTACGAATTTCAAATTAATACTATAATTTTTTTTTGATTTTCGACTAATTCGTACATTATACAGCACTCATAGCTTATTTTTATTGATTCGGAACACAAATGAGCAGTTGTAGAGAATTTTTGATATTTTAGGGGATAGGCGGCTATAGCATTAATGTGTGTGGGCAAATCATCGCCACCCAAATAATACAACTAGTTTTGTCTCTTTAGGCATGTAGTAAATTACCCACCAACGGTCAATTTCAACGGTCAAATCAAATTGACCTTTCTTCGTTCGAAAGAAAACAAAGAAAAAAAAAACATATATGCTTATTTTTCCCAAGTTAATGATTTACATCCATTAAGAAAATTGGAAAATGACATTATAGGAATACTCCGTATAAGTCACTGGTGATTTTAGTTGCCAGTTGCCACTTAATGTGGGGGAGTGGGTGTGTGCACCATTCAGGTAGCGTGGTGGTGTTATCAGTATTACACAATATATATATATATATATATATCTATATAATAAGTTAGAGCGGTGGGTCCTATCTTTTTTAATCTAACTTTCAATCTCAACCGTTGAGACAAGACTGGATATTTTACTCCGTTGGATGATTTGTCCCACAAAAATTATGTTAAATCTAATCTATAGGGAAATCATCTCACACAAATACTTGATTTGGTAAAATCTAGAGTTAATACTAACCCTTTATAAAACTTACCAGTTTAAAATTTAAATAACTCATCAAAATCTTCAAAAGGAAAGAAAAATGGTAAGTTTGAAATTTAAATAACTCATCAAAATTTCAAAAAGAAAGAAAAATTAATAACATCATTGCAATATTTTAAATTTTTTTTTTTTTTGAATTTTCTTCTTTTTTGTAAAATTATGCAAATAAATTTGTTTTTTTTTTTTTTTTTTAATGTACACATGTATATGCATTTATGATGAAGACAGTGCCCGAGGACACATGTACATGGGCAAATGCACGTTGGGGCTATTGCCCCCCTCAACTTTTCAAAATTACTATTTTACCCTATAAATTTCACATTATTCATTTTTACCCCTTAATTGCCCCCCTCAACTTTTCAAAATCACTCTTTTACCTTATTTAATACATTAGTCATATTCCCAACTTACATATTTCATTTTTGGATTCTGCACCCCCCCGAACAAATCTCCTGGGTCCACCCTGTACATGTATATGCATCGCATAAAAATGTTTTGGGCATCTATACTTGAAGTTCAAAACAAAATTAAGGAAAGAAAAATCACGACCGTCATGGCTATATTTAATCTGTTGGTATGGTCAATTGATTGGATTCGTTGCATTTTCTTGCAAGTCTATTGAGAGGGTGTTTTGTGAATCTTATGATTTTAAATTATATTATTTACACTTTTTGAACTAGAATGATTCCAAATTCCAATGGTCTTTTAAAGGATTAATTTATTTTTATTTTATTTTTTTCGCTTCGTGCCCACGGGCACGGGTTATAACTATCTATATAATAAATTAGAGAGGTGGGTCCTATCCTTTTTAATCTAACTTTCAATCTCAACCGTTGAGACAAGACTGGATATTTTACTCCGTTGGATGATTTGTCCCACAAAAATTATGTTAAATCTAATCTATAGGGAAATCATCTCACACAAATTCTTGATTTGGTAAAATCTAGAGTTAATACTAACCCTTTATAAAACTTACCAGTTTAAAATTTAAATAACTCATCAAAATCTTCAAAAGGAAAGAAAAATGGTAAGTTTGAAATTTAAATAACTCATCAAAATTTCAAAAAGAAAGAAAAATTAATAACATCATTGCAATTTTTTAAATTTTTTTTTTTTAATTTTCTTCTTTTTTGTAAAATTATGCAAATAAATTTGTTTTTTTTTTTTTTTTTTTAATGTACACATGTATATGCATTTATGATGAAGACAGTGCCCGAGGACACATGTACATGGGCAAATGCACGTTGGGGCTATTGCCCCCCTCAACTTTTCAAAATCACTATTTTACCCTATAAATTTCACATTATTCATTTTTACCCCTTAATTGCCCCCCTCAACTTTTCAAAATCACTCTTTTACCTTATTTAATACATTAGTCATACCCCCAACTTACATATTTCATTTTTGGATTCTGCACCCCCCCGAACAAATCTCCTGGGTCCACCCTGTACATGTATATGCATCGCATAAAAATGTTTTGGGCATCTATACTTGAAGTTCAAAACAAAATTAAGGAAAGAAAAATCACGACCGTCATGGCTATATTTAATCTGTTGGTATGGTCAATTGATTGGATTCGTTGCATTTTCTTGCAAGTCTATTGAGAGGGTGTTTTGTGAATCTTATGATTTTAAATTATATTATTTACACTTTTTGAACTAGAATGATTCCAAATTCCAATGGTCTTTTAAAGGATTAATTTATTTTTATTTTATTTTTTTCGCTTCGTGCCCACGGGCACGGGTTATAACTAGTAATATAATAAGTTAGAGCGGTGTAGGTCTTTTTTAAATTATTCTATTCGTCTTATTTTATGTGTCTTCTTTTTCTTTTTAGGATGTTCCAAAATTGTTGTCCACTTTCCTAAATTAGTATGTAAATTTTACTTAGTTTTTCAAATTACACTTCCTTGCAATCAACACCAAAACAAAATAAAAAAGAAAGTGCAATGATTATGAGCAATTATGGAAAGTAGGTGTAGGATCTTTTTATCCCCTTAAATAGTTAGATTCCTTAAAAGAGACACATAAAATGGGACAGAGGGAGTAGTAACTTTCAATCCAAACCATTCAGACAAGTTTAGATATTTTAAACCGTCCGATCATTAGTCCCCCAAAAATGATAACATGCACACACACCAAATAAGTTTTCAATTTAATCTCATACCTTCCAATTCGTCTCTCTCTCTCTCTCTCACTTAATCACCCCCAAACACACACACACACACACTCTCTCTCTCTCTCTCTCTCTCTCTCTCTCTCTCTCTCTCTCACACACACACACACACACACACACACACACACCCACCTCATCCCCATATATCACTCATGTCTCTTAAGCCTTAGGTTTTTTTTTCCCCCTTCTAAAAACTTTAAAAAAGGCCAACAAAGACTAAGTATAGATTGATTATTTATTTATTTATATTTATATTTTATTTTCGGTTCTTTCCAAATCTTAGAAAAGCCTTTTCTTTTCATTTCTTTTTTTTTTTTTTCCCTTCTAAATGCATGAAAAGTATAGTTTTTCAAAAATTTCTAGAAGAAAAAAATAAAATAAAGGCTAAGTATAGATTGGTTAAGTAGTTCAAAAGATATATGGGCCACAACACAACTATCTGAAACTACTGAGTAATATTATGCTTTTTCAGATTTGTATGGTAATGGGACAACTTGATTTTTTTATTAGAGAGTGTTGAAGTAATCCAATAATATCCAAGGTCACTACAACATGTTTTAGAAATAACTAAATTATTAGAATAACTAAATTTGAGAAGCATAGCATAACTAAATTAGAAATAACTAATATTGACATGTAGGTTGCTGCAAACTCAATACGCTAAATAGATTATGACCTGAAACGAAAGAGGTACGCATATGAAATTATGTTTTTTTTTTCCTAATAAATTTACAGCCCATATTTACAGTCATTATACTCCGCATTTTTTTTCCACCCGTGCTACTATATATATACTCACCGTGTGTTCACGCAAGGAAGAAGATAGGTTGGGTTAAGGCATGTTTTGGAAATCAGTTATGAGCGGACTTTTATGTGTTAGGAAGATGGGTTGCCATACAGAGTCTTAGGTCTTAAATAAAAATAAAACATATAAAAGAAACAGTCATATTTGCCTTTTTTCTACGCTTTGGAAGGAAAAAAGGAAAAACAACATGAAAAAAGAGTATCATATATCTAGAACCTTTATACTCAATTTTATAAACATAAAAGAGATATCACCCAATTGCAATGACATGGACAATTTTACGCAAAAAATTTGATCTTTTGAAGTATTGAATTTCTATTTTCTTTTTTTCGCTTCGTACCCACAAGCACGGATCATTACTAGTATATATATAGAATAAAAGATTTGTGTGATTCAGCCAACACCCTATATATAAAGGCTGTCAAGAGTGCTGCCCACACTCGTGCGGCCAACGATCCTTTGACTTTAATGTGACACCATAAATACATACAATCATAAACACACATTTGTGATAAAAATAAATAAATAAACACACATTTGTATGAATGTACATATGTTTATAAATATATTTATACATATAATATAAGGAGGAGACTAGAACACACTTTGGATATTTTATACTTATCATCATTCAATGATCCAAAATTGTTCTCACTATTCGTTACTTTCTTAAATTAAAATTTTAAAATTCCTCATAAAAAACGCCATTGATACGTGTGTCTAAATATTAGTAAATACTATAAAAATTGTTTTTACAACTCTCTTTCTGTCTAATGTAAATATGTGTCTAAATATTAATCCTATAAAAATTACTTTTACGAAGATATGACTAACTTAGGTTTAAACAAACTTTGTTTTTGGGTAATACGCATGGACATGAGCTCAAAACTTCTAGTGCAAGTACAACTTCTAGTGCAGGTACAAATCAGTAACAAACATTAATACCTCAAACAAAAGTGTTGGACCTAGGGGTTAGACCTAGAAGTTTTGAATAATACGTCACATAAAATGATGGAACCATATATATATATATATATTACTCTGAGTAATTTTTTTTTTTTTTTTTTTTTTTTTTGAAACTCGGCAGAGCGAGGAAGATTGTATTGAGATAAAAACCAAAACACCAAAAGAGAGGGGGGCATTAGACTCTGAGTAATTAATATGAGTAATTTACTCATATTGGAGTTCCACTTAATTAATTCAACACACAAAACAGCTTTTCCTTAATTTATAGCCCCACAACAAGCAATAACCCTTATCCTCTTTTTCAGAAACCAAACTCAACCAAACATAGTACAATAGTGTATTATCATGAATTGCTCTATTAATTATTGCAGAAAAGCAGTTTCCGGCTTTGTGCCAAATTAAATTAATGTGAGACATTCTTTGCTCTGCTCATCTATATTCTTCACGGTACCTAAAAGTATTTCATGATTCTCTAGTTTTGTTAACATAATCACAGACTTGCACAAAGACACACGCACAAACACATTCTAATATATACTCCTAGATGGTATATACATATCATGGATGAGCACATATGTGTGTTGTGGTCATCTCATGCAGTGTAACAATCCTCGGATGGGTGTTCATGATTTCTGTAGGGTTCAATGCAGCTGCAAGGTTAGATTCCTAAAGTCCTTACCATTCTTATTAATGTAGAAAATATAAACTTTTCACCCGCTGTTGGGCCAATTTCACTTTAGTCCCTATATTTATAATTCTGTCAATTTAGTTTAATCCTGCAAGTTTGATATAACTATTTTGAGTTTGGTTCAATACCAAACATTTCGTTGTAAATAGTGATCTTTAGTAACTAGAAGTTTTTTGTTTAATTTGTGATGAATTATTTGCTATTGGATCAACTTAAAACACACAAAATTTGGGGGCAAAACTGAAAAAATAAAGAGACTAAAGTGAAATTGACTCTGAAATTGATTCTTATTATGAAGAGTACAACAATACATAAATGTAAAGCATTGACTCCAAAATAGCGGTGATCTTTAGTGACGATATCTTTTCTGTTTTGCGAAGAAATGTTTGTTATTAGACCAAATTTAAACACTTATCAAATTAGGTCAAATTGAAAAATTAAAAAATATAGAGACTAAAGTAAAATTGTCTCTAAAGTTGGAGATGAAAAATACCAGTTACCCTTCTTATTATGAAGAGTACAATATGTACATAAATGTACTTAAGGGTTGTCTTTATACTAAACTAATACTTCTATTCCATTCTCTTAGTATTGGCTTTTTTTTTTCAGAATGACTTAATATTGATCATTTTATCTTTGAAAAAGGAGCCAGTTCTTTTATTCTAAATATGTTGGTGTTTGGGTGGCTACTTAATTTTTTGCTACACCTACAATTCTGTGGCACCATCAAACCAACTCTATAACAACTCTGGTAAATATAAAATAAAAGTGAGATTGTATTCGAACTTGATCTATAAATTAATTGAAGCATTCCAAACCAGCCCATAATCTTTTTATGACTCTCAAAATAGATTTTTTCCTTGATATATATATATATATATATATGTCATAAGATTGGAATTAACATTTTTCATATTTATAACCTAATTAACAGTGTAAGGGTTAGCAATGAGCTTGGCGCTGGACATCCCAAGTCTGCTTCATTTGCTGTTGTGATTGTGACTTTAAGCTCTCTTGTAATTTCTACGATATTGGCCATAGTTGCGCTCATATTCCGCCATAGTTTGAGTTATATCTTCACGGGTGGTGAGACAGTAGCAAATGCAGTTTCAGATCTCACCCCCTTGTTGGCAATCTCTATCATTCTCAACGGCGTTCAACCTGTTTTGTCTGGTAAGAATTTCAGTTCCAAAGATTAATTGTTTAGGCTCTGTATAGATGATTTGCACACTCAGAAAATGGGGAAAAAAAAAATGGAAAGAAAAACACGAAGAAAAATTTGTTCTGTGTTTAATTTAATCCATAGTCTGATAACACTCAACATAGTAATTAAACTATAAGTCAAAAATTAAAATTTATTTCTAACTATATTTTTTTTTTCCTTATTAATTGAAAAAAGAGATGTATTTTCCTTTCTCTTCTCTCACTAGATTCATGAACTAAGTCAAGTCTTAGAAAGTAAGTGCTAAAATAAAAGGTGAATTTTTATACACGCATATGGTATATATAGACTAATGCATGTGTGACTATGAGTCTATGATATAAGTTCTTGTGATAGTCTTTGCAGAAGAGCATCTCTAAAATGTTAGTGCAAGCTATATTATTTGTCATAGCAATGCTACATCTTACAGTATCAAAATGAGAGTATATGTTAATACTTTTTGTATAATTAATAGTGAATTTCAAAATATATTTTATAAAAATTAAATTTTGCAAATTTGCATTAATGCACAAGACCGAGAGTTGCAAAAATTATGTCAAATTATTGCAATGACATCATAAATAGCACCAAGTTGATCCAACATCGGCTGTAGACAAACACACTCGCATATATAAGTATGTATACATACATATAAATCTCTCTCTCTCTCTCTCTCTCTCTCTCTCTCTATATATATATATATATATATATTGCCTATTTTAAAACAAGGTGGATTAGTCATGAATAATTCAATTTGGTTCATGACACGAGGTTAAGCAAGGAGATTAAAAAAGAAAAGAAAAGTGGTCATCTAATAAAAAACAAAATCCAATCAAATTGATTTGGCTGACACTAATGCTAGAGCAGCTTTGGCTAGCCAATTGATTTTCGTGACCTTTTGATAATATAATAATCTTTATCTGAGAAGCAGACAAAGCCCAACTTTAATTTTCAAGGCTGGCGAGCATTAATATTTGTCTTGATCCATTTAAATATCTATATAGTAAATATTATAGATTGAACATAAAATTTGACACTGTCAAAGTACATATTTTTTTACTAGTTCTATCATTGTTGTCACTATCTAATCATGTGTTTCCTTGGAATTTCAATCCTTATTCTTATTGTCGTGGGACGATTTTCATTAATTACGGCTGATCAGTAGCCCCCAACAGATAGATTTATTTACAGTATTTGATTGCTTTGGGATGATTAACAAAACCTAACTACCACATAAATTTAATTCAGAGAGGGCTCAATCATATAAGTTGGCAATTTATGCGTGGAATGTCTCAACTATACTAGTCCCATCCACGTATAGACAAATATAAACAAATGATATATAAAACTTTACTTGTAGAGGTTGACCAGAACCCAAAACTTGTGGTGATAGACATGATACATGAGTTTTTATCAGGACATGGTAATCTCGCCAAGACATTTCAGGTAGTGGGAGCTGGGTCCACCCCCAATGATAAAAAAAATAATAATAAAAAATAAAAATTAAATAAAGAAAAAGAATGACGCTGAATACAATTTTCGTCCTACATGGATCGATCACATTTTCTTGAGCGTGGTGTCATAAAACTAATTTACATAAACCTTTATTAATCAACTCAATAACCCCACGAATGGAGCCCGTTTGCAACATGCATGAGATTAAGAGGGGATTTTTTTTTTTTTTTTTTTTTTGTAACGATTTTTTAAAAATCCATTGATCAGCATTTTGTATTGTAGAAATTAGACTTTTTTTGGAAAAACAATTTATTTTTCAAAAAAGCTTTAATGTTTTTTTTTTTCTTTTTCTCAGGTTTTTGAAAAATCTGAAATTTTGAGATAGCTAGTTGTACAAAGTTAGTTGTCAAACGCACTCAACTTTTTCAAAAATCTCAAAAAAATACGCTATCCCAAATTGATGTTCGGTCTCTCTCTTCTCTCTCCTCGTTTTATTTATATTTATATTTATTTATTTATTATCTCATGTATATATATGCAAGGCCGGCCCTGAGGCTATGCGGCCAAGCAACCGCATGGGGCCTCATTTTTAGGCCTCATTTTTTAGGCCTCTTCCCCCCCCCCCCCCCCCCTACCTAATTTCTTCCTAATTTCTATGAAACTTAGTATAGAGGTTTCCTTTTTTAGGCCTCGTTTCTTCTAATTTCAATGAAACTTAGTATAAATGCATGCCTCATTTTTTAGGCTTATTTTCTTCTAATTTCTATAAAACGTAGTATGGGTCCGCCTTTGAAAATTTGCTTGAGGCCTCGGATAATATTTGTTATCTCAGTGCCGACCATGTGCACATGACAAATGAAAGATTATAAGTATCTATATTGTTATTGTGAAATTGAAGGGGTCGCTGTTGGGTGTGGATGGCAAGCATTTGTTGCGTACGTAAATGTTGGATGCTATTATGTGATTGGCATTCCATTGGGTTCGCTTCTCGGATTTAAATTTGACCTTGGTGCTAAGGTATGTATGGTTTTATTTTCCCTCACTTTAAGAGAGAACAACTTGACCATGTGCATTTCCTTATATCTATTTATATATGTTTAATTATAAGATTATATCATGTATCTATCATATATATATATAATATACATATAGATGTGTGTGTATAAGTGGAGTAGTTGTGCAATAAATGGATTCAAATGTTTATCATGTAGGGAATATGGACAGGGATGATTGGGGGCACAGCTATGCAGACCATCATCTTGTTGTGGGTCACTTTTCGAACGGATTGGGAAAAAGAGGTGAAATTAAAAATAAAAAACAAATAATATGGTTATTATAAAATTTTAATCACTTAAACCAATTTTCAGAATTACTATATCTCACACACACACTACACACACATCGTGGGCTTGGAACCGTTGAAATGATGAATTTTATATGCATTAAAAGTATGGGAGCCTATATGAATCACTACCTGCCTTTACTGGCATTTATGGAGAATATAATTTAGCTCAGTTTTTAGCTATGGAAATGGAGGATCAACCGAGAATAGAAGAATAAGAAAAAGAAAGAAGAGGAAGAGATTTAAAGAGAAACAACAAGAAATTAGTGAGAAAACACAATTCATTCAATACATTTCACTACTTAAACTCAGCCTCTCGGAGGGATTTTAACAAACATCTGGTGAGCCACTCTAATAAAATAACAACCCATCCAATAATAGCCTGCCACGTGTATTAGTCGTTACGCTTTTACTACCCAAATGACATTGCAAGATTTCAATGTATTTGTATTCATCCTCAGTGGGGTGTAAATAATAGATACAACTATATGACAAAAGAAAGTCCCTAACTTAAGCCCAAAGTCAAGCCTGTATAGGAGCTTTACATGCAATATCAATGTTGTGAAAACCGAATCGAACCGGACCGGATTTGACCGGCCGGTTGAACCAGTTTGGACTGATCAGTTGAACCAATTGAATCGCCGACCAGACTAGAAACGGTCCGGGTTAAACCACAAAACCGGATTCAGTTTAAAACCGTTCAAATTTGCTTGAATCGTTCAAACCGGATGATTGAACCGGAAACGCTCACAGTTTTGTCGAACCGACGGTTCACTCACCAATCTTCACTCTGCTCCTCTTCAATCTTCAAGAGGTCCTTCCCACCATGGTCTCCTCACCATGCGACGTGTGCCGCCGTTCGACTCCTCATCGTCATGCGCAGCCGGCCATCTCTTTCCTCTCTCTCTCTCTCTCTCCTTTGACCCATTTGTTCGATTTGTCCGTTTCTATATGCAATACACAAAGAATGGAAGAATATTTATTGATTCTATTTAAATATTGATTCTAATGAATTATTATTATTTATTACATAATTATGACATCGATTCTGGTTTATCCGACAGTTGAACCGGTAACCCGTGATCCGATCTTTTTTCCGATTCGACAAACGGTCTGGTCTTTAAAACATTGCTTTCCATACATATCTATATCATCACATATTTTATTCCTAAATTAAGGAGATGGTTTAACAAGACATCACTTCCTCTGTCTTCAACCTCAAATGAATTGGCAGCTCGACCATTTGCAGTCATCCTCAGATCATGACAATGTTCCCCTCTTGAAAGTGTCTATGTCCTCAAGGATGCAATGGAAACGAGTAGGACCCAACATGTTCCAACTGGGTCTAGTCCCCTTAACCAAACAATGGTCGCTTTGTTTAAATTGTGCTGGATGCATTTTTCTCTGCTCCAGTGAACCCACTTGAGGGTCTCCCTGATGATGACTCTTGTCGTCTTAAAGAAGCACTGTGCTTGAGCCATATTTTTTTAGCACGGTGGGCTTGGATGGATCCATCTCCAACCATTGCACTCTGGAAATACCTTGCAGCTGCTCTGCCGTTTGATTGAATGAAAGACCCTTTGCTACTTGTTTAGTTAATTCCATAATGTTTGGCATGATTATGCCATCACTGAGATTAAATTCAGATGGTTATTCCTTATCCTCGAATGAGACAATCTTTTCATATCTTTCATGGTGTTCTTGGTCTTTTGTAACATTTTGAGAAACCATTACAAGTTCATAATGAACTGCTTCTTGGTCTTCTTGGTCCGTGTTAGAATCATGTTACATTATTAGTCTAGGTTCATGTAGCTTTCGTACCTTACCATACATAATGTCTAAATACATTATACTATACAAGTTGTACTACTAGTGTAGTACATTCTCTTTCCTTTATTGGTTTCTCCCTTAGCCTATATAAAGGCTACCAATTGCAAAGATATTTACACCATTCAATACATAATTCATAGTATTGTCTCACTCTCTCTCCATCTCTCTTATATATTCTAACATGGAATCAGAGCTATAAGCTCCTGGACCTTGGCTACAACTCTATTGTATTCCGCCACCATCGGCGGGTGACAATCATGTCACCCGCCGGACCTTAGTCAAGATAAAAAATCACATATTCCACTCTCTTCGTTGCAATCCAACCAACCAAATAAGACCTTCATCAAATCACCATTTTAACCTCATCAACCGGCCTCTCTATCGGACCTCCCGATCGGCTGGAGCTCTACCTCACCAATCATCTCAACCCTCACTAATTGGCCTCTTTATCGGACCTCTCGATCATCCAGATCTTTACCTCATCAACCGGCCTCTCTATCGGACTTCCTGATCGGCCGGATCTCAACCCTCACCAACCGGCCTCTCTATCGGACCTCCCGATCGGCCGAATCTCTACCTCATCTACCCGACCTCTCTATCGGACCTCCCGATCTGCCGGATCTCAACCTCACCAACCGGCCTCTTTATCGGACCTCTTGATCAGCCAGATCTCTACCTATCTACCCGGTGGTCCCGACCTCTTTATCAGACCTCTCGATCAGCCAGACCTTCGTCTATCATCTCCCGGCCACCACGGAACCTTTGGCCACCACTCCCTCAAGCATCCTCTACAACGTGACCATCAACCGCAACATCGGGCTACCTCCAAGACGACTTCAGGATTTAGTTTCCAAACTCAAGTTGTTTCCATTTTCTACCCTGAGTTTGAGGGGGGCTGTTAGAATCATGTTAGATTATTAGTCTAGGTTCATGTAGCTTTCGTACCTTACCATACATAATGTCTAAATACATTGTACTACACAAGTTGTACTACTAGTGTAGTACATTCTCTTTCCTTTCTTGGTTTCACCCTTAGCCTATATAAAGGATACCAATTGCAAAGATATTTACACCATTCAATACATAATTCATAGTATTGTGTCACTATCTCTCCATCTCTCTTATATATTCTAACAGTCCGTTTCATAGGAAGAGTAGACAGGAAAAAATCCATTTTTCGGTGCCATTCCTTCAATTTCCGCCCAAATAGGTCATATTTTTGCCAAAACTTTGAGGAATAAAACTTGTCACTTGAAGAGGGCACTAACCCATTTTCTTGTTTCCTTCGAATGGACTCAAGGTATCCTTCTTGTAGCTCAGCGTTTGCGGCTCGTACATTTGTACCAAGACCGTGATTTCGTCCTTCAGTCCACTGATGAATGCCGAGACAATATACCCTTCTGAAGATTTCCAACTCCTTAATTGCTAAAGTCACCGACTTCCAATCTTCAAAATTGGCAATGTATTCTTGCATTGAACCGCCCCTTGTGGAACAATTATGGGCATACTATAGCCCTCATTTTTCTTGTAAGCAATCATGCTTTGAAAATATACCAATAGGTTGTCCAATTTGGCTCCTTTGCGAATGCAAGTGTCGTTCCAATCCTTCACCCTTTGTGACAAACTTTCCACTCCAATCTTCCCAAGAAAGAGCTCTGATACCAATTGTAAGGAACTAGGTTCCTTGTTAGGATTTATGGAGAATTTTGTTCGGTTTGGAGCCAAGGAAATGGAGGATAAACGACCATTAAGGGGGAAGAGATGAAGAAGAAGAAGAAGAAGAAGAAGAAGAGGAAGAGATTTAGAGAGAGAAACGACAATAAATTCGAGAGGCTTAACATTGCATTCAATTAGACCCAAAATCACATTCGATCAAATCCAAAATTACATTCATTAATTAGACCCAAAATTACATCATTTTTTCTCTATTCACAATCTCATTTGTTTGTCTTAACCTAATCTGTGACAGGTGAGCATCACGTGCAACTCACATGGCACGTTTCATTAGTATAAGCCAACGGCGTCAGACTTTGGGTATGATGGAATGACGATTTGAAATTCAAGGGCAAGATTGAATATAAAAATAATATATATATATATATACGTATCCAATTGAAAATACAAAATAGTATAAGGGTGTAAAGTGTAATTTGGTCTTTGTGATCAAAAGTCCCTGATCACGTGCAATTTTTGTGAAAAGTTCATGTCACGTGTATGTTGTTTAAGTAGTCCAATTACAACGGAATTTTTTTAGAATTTTTGGCACAAAACTACTCTTGTATAATTTTCTCCTTACTAACTCATAAACCCTAAAATTTAAGGCCATTGAGGTGGCGACGTAAGTTTATAAGAGTAGTTTTGTGAAATTCGTAGGGACATTTTTCTAAGTACATGGACTTTTCACTAAATGATTTTTTGTTGGACCTATGGCTATATAAGTACGTAAATGACCTTTTATCACTAATCCATAAATATAAGGGTTCAGTTGTTTAATGCACATGGGGAATTAAGT
Organism: Hydrangea macrophylla; assembly: GCA_033977485.1. NCBI lineage: Eukaryota > Viridiplantae > Streptophyta > Magnoliopsida > Cornales > Hydrangeaceae > Hydrangea > Hydrangea macrophylla. The sequence goes on along the minus strand of CM066988.1, from coordinate 108,478,089 downwards.
CCTCAGTAATGTGCACATAACGTGTGCACGTCTACTTCTTCTACACCCCAACCCCCCCCCCCCCCCCCCCCCCCACCCCAAAAAAAAAAAAAAACCCTAAAAATCATGGCTCTGCCCTTGTGTGTGTGTGTGTGTGTGTGTGTACATCTTCGTTATTAAATTAAAATGAGGGTAATACAATAATTTTATGGACAACAATTCAGTACAGTTCCTTAGGTCCATTACGTTAGGTTCCTCTCACATTGAGACAGTTTTGAAAAATACACATTTAAAAAAAAAAAAAAAAAAAGATAGTTTTAAAAACTGTGAGAGGAATCTAACAAAATATACCTAAGGAACTTTACTGAAGTCTTATCCTAATTTTGCAATGATGCACTAAAATAACATAAGGAGTTAATAAATACGAAGACCGAATTGCTCTATGCACCCGCTATAGAAGCTAGTGATACTGAATGTACAAGTCCTCAACGAATCTAGAGGAATTAATTTGTAATTTCTAACTTATTTACAAAATTACTTCACTGCCCTGGCTTAAACGAGTTAACGGAGACTTTAGACATGTAGTAAGTTAGCAATTCGCAAATATATAGACATATTCTAGAAGGAAAGGGAAATAGCAAGAGTTGTAAATTTTGGAATTTTCAGGTGGAGAAGGCTAGGACACGATTGAATAAATGGGACGAAAACAAGGATGAAGATCTACTTCTGAACAAGAACTGAGAAATTAAGCAGTCAGTGGATAGCTGTGGATTGGATTTATAGCCTGCAATTAATCAACTTGCATTATATAAATGAGGCCATAGCTGGTGTCGGCAATTTTTGGACCACCGTATGTAGTATACCTGTCTCATTATGATCAACACTTTGGCTCATATAACATAAAGGAAAATACTTCATCACAGTTCTTTAGGAACTGTGTGTTCTGTTCCTCTCACGGGAGGAACAATACTGAAAATATGAATAAAATTGTATTTTCACTGTTTTCATTGTTTCTCCTGTGAGAGGAGCAGGACGCACCGTTCCTAAGGAACTGTGCTGAAGACTTGTCCCAACATAAATACATTGATTATCGCAAGGCTGTTGATGGTTCTACATCTTATTCTATGTTTTATTAAAATTTGGGTGATGTTCTATTTTGTGTTTTGTTTAATTACATGGACATGGCTTGCAGTTTTATATTTTTTTATTTTATATTTTTTTGGTAGAGCAATCACCAAATTAAAAGAGCTAGTTTTTTTGGGAACTTTTTCATTGGTTGTTGTTTCGAGGAAGATCCCACGTAGCTCAAACAAATAGAATAATACCATTATTTGTTTTTAAATTTTCATATCAAATTTGATTTCCAAGATATGTAGGCGGTGTTTGGTGTACCTTTTCTTTACATAACTCCATTTTAGGAATAGACTTTTCAAAATGGACTTTTTTAGATGTGCAAATCTGTTTGATGTCAATGTCTTAAGGCCTCGTTTGTTTGCCAAATATGATAAAGGGGTATCATATAAAAAGTGTAGTTAGTTATCCTATGGTAATTAACCACAGGATAAAACAGTGCTGTATTATTTTTATATTGTGTTTGGTTCGTGTCGGATTATCCTGGGTATAACACTAAAATAGTCCAATATTGTGTTTAGATAACCATGACTAGATTAATCAACAACTTTAACCAAATGCCATTCAAGTGAAGGAAAAAAAACAGTCATCGTGTTGGAAGAAGAAGAAGAAGAACATGTGTGCTGAAATCTTATGACAGATTGTTGAAACACAACAAACCAGATTTCATAGATTTTCGTTTTGCTGAAATCTTATGAAGATTGTTGAAAAACAACAAATCAGATTTCATGGATTTTCGTTTTTCTTTATGAAGATTGTTGAAAAACAACAAACCAGATTTCATTGATTCAAGTGGGAAAAAAAAAATACAAACATGTATAGATCTAGAAGAAGAAGAACAAAAAAAATAAATAAACCAAACCAAACCAAACCAAGCCTTGTGTCCCAATCAATTGGGGTGGGCTGTATGAATCCTTTTTCTCCATTCTACACGATCAAGAGCTATATGCTCATTTAAATTACATATATTCATATCTTGTTGCACTACATATTCCCAAGTCAGTCTAGGTCTGTCTCTCCCTCTAACCATTCCAGGCACTACGATCTTATCACTCTTTCGCATAGGTGCATCTACAGGTCTTCGTTGCACATGGACGAACCATCTAAGTCTATTCTCCCTCAACTTATCCTCAATATGTGTCACTCCTACAGTCTCTCGAATGTACTCATTTCTAATTCTATCTTTCCTAGTCTTACCACACATCCATCTTAGCATCCTCATCTCTGCTACACTCACTTTGCTAATGTGTTGTTTCTTAGTTGCCCAACACTCTGTCCCATAGAGCATAGGGCCTAATAGCTGTCCTATAAAATTTTCCTTTCAATTTTGCTGGTATTCTCCGGTCACATAATACTCCAGAAGCACTCTTCCACTTAAGCCAGTGCACTTTAATTCTATGGGTCACGTCATCACTAATCTCTCCGTCTCTACTGATCATTGAACCTAGATAGCGAAAGTGTTCCCTCTTTGGGATCTCTTGATCTTCGATCTTCACTGTTTCGTTGTCTCTACTTCCACTGTTGCTAAAAGTACATTCCATGTATTTTGTTTTCGTCCTACTTATCTTTAGCCCCTTAGTCTCTAGAGCTTCTCTCCAAGCTTCTAGTTTAGTGTTGAGTCCTCTTTTAGTCTCATCAACCAAGACAATATCATTTGCGAACAACATACACCATGTGACCTCATCTTGAATGTATCTAGTCAATTCATCCATAATTAGGGCGAACAAATAAGGGCTCAAGGCCAACCCCTGGTGCAGGCCTACGGTAATTGGGAATTCGCTTGTTTCTCCGGCTGGTGATCTAATTGTAGTAACCGCTTCATCATACATATCCTTCACCACGTCATCACCAATCTCTAGTGAAGGATATGTATGATAAAGCGGTTACTACAATTAGATCACCAGTCGGAGAAACAAGCGAATTCCCAATTCCCTTAGGCCTGCACCAGGGGTCGGCCTTGAGCCCTTATTTGTTCGCCCTAATTATGAATGAATTGACTAGACACATTCAAGATGAGGTCCCATGGTGTATGTTGTTCGCAAATGATATTGTCAAGCTTTCTCTAAATTAATAAAAACCATATATAGATCTTTTTTCTTCTCTCTATACTTTTCCATTAGTCTTCTAAGTAAATAAATTGCTTCCATAGTTGATCTCCCAGGCATAAATCCAAACTGATTTTCTGACACTGATGTTGCGTCTCTTAAGCGATGCTCCATCACTCTCTCCCATAGCTTCATAGTATGGCTCATCAACTTAATACCTCTATAGTTGTTGCATTGTTGTACATCTCCTTTACTCCTATATTTAGGCACTAGGATGCTCTTCCTTCACTCATCAGGCATTTTTCTAGTCATTAGAATCCTATTAAAAACTTTTGTAAGCCAAGATGCCCCCACATCTCCCAAGCATTTCCAAACCTCAATGGGGATCCCATCTGGTCCTAAGGCCTTGTTGGGTTTCATCTTCTTCAAAGAAAATTCCACCTCAAACTTCCTTATTCTCCGATAGAATCTGTATTCTCTAGTTTCATCGTAACTTCCAGTTTCTTCTTCAATTGTGTTATCCATATGTTTTTCATTCAACAACTTCTCAAAATAGCTTTTCCACCTTTCCTTAATCTCTTCGTCGTTCACTAATACCCTATAGTCATCGCTTTTATACACATAACCAGATTAATGTCTCTTGTTTTCCTTTCTCTCGACTTAACAAGCTTATAAATACATTTTTCTCCCTCTCTAGTGCCTAGTTTGGTGTATAAGGCGTCATAGGCTTCCATTTTAGCAACTCTAACTGTCCTTTTAACCTCCTTATTTGCACATTTATAGCTTTTGAATTGTTCCTCACTTCTATCATTTTGCCACTTCTTAAAGCAATCTTTTTTGGTTTTTATTGCAGCTTGTACCTCTTCATTCCACCACCAAGTATCTTTAGATGTTAACCCTCTTCCCTTCGACTCTCCGAGGACCTCCTTCGATATTCTCGTGATGCACCCTGCCATTCTATCCCACATAGTATTGCTTCTATCTTCCAAATTCCAAGGTGCTTCCGTATACATTCTCTCTTGGAATATTGCTAGTTTCTCGCCTTTAAGGTTCCACCACCTAGTTCGTGGGTTTATAGGGTCTTTTCTAGTAAAACATTGTCCTTTTATATGGATATCTAAAATAGTAAGTCTATGTTGAGATGTTAAACTCTCTCCTGGGATGACCTTACAGTCTTTACATGCTAAGCGGTCTGCCTTTCTCACAAAGAACAAATCGATCTAGCAAATTTCATAGATTTTTGTTTCCTTTTTTCACTTTCTCAGCTTTTCTTAGCATCCAAACACATGTAAAAAAAGAAGAAGATGAAAATGAAAAACCTAGAAATCGAATCTGGTTGTAGAAATCATCTTCGATCTTCTCTCTTCTCTTCAATTTGGTCACCTCTCTCTCTCTTTCTTTTTTTTGCATCTGGTCCTAGAAATCATCTTCGTCTTTGTCTTCGTTTCTTCGTCTTCGATCTACTCTCTTCGCCTTCGATCTGGTCATCTATCTCTCTCTCTCTCTCTCTCTTCGATGATGATGTGGTCCTCTCTCTCTCTTTTCGTCGAACTGCTTCCTCTTCTCTATCTTAAAATGACGATCTGATCAATAAGAATTAATGGCCAGAGATCTTTGGGGGTATTAAATAGAAGGGGTAAATTATTTCATGTTTTAATACTACTAACCCCTTATACCCGCGTTTCTAATACCATCCCCCACCTGGTATTATTTAATCTCCCTAACCAGTACTATTCTTAACTCAAGGACCTCTTATCCCTAGTCAATTTAATCCCTAAAGTGTGCAAACAAACACCGTATAAACCCAGATTGGACTAAAATAGTCCAATCTACCCCAATAATCCAGCAAGCAAACGAGCACTAAAAGTACAAAGTGATACCTACTTACTAATATTATCCTTAACCATAAATTTAAAATTAAATGCATAAAATATATAATAATATATTACTTTAGAGTGTGAAATAGTTAATTGAAAAAAAAAAACACATCCATCCATAACTACCATGCTAAATGAATTGAAAATGGACACATACAAAATGTTTAAAGGAAAAAAAAACCTTTTAATTGCCCATCGAAGCGTGTGTATACATATATATATATATGTGTGTGTGTGTGTGTGTATGTATTGGCTAGGGTATGTAATTCTGTTATGAGATTTGGATAAAAATGACATTAATTTATAAATCAGAGATATATGTGTAATTGTGAGTAGCTTCTTGCCTTCTAGAAAAGTGTAAAATCATGTTTTTGAGAAAGTCGTATTTTTGGCTTCTCCAATTGAGCATGTTAAGAAATCAAAAATAAAAATCACCAAACAAATTGGGTAAATTGCAAATTCACCCCTATAGTTTGAGGGTTGTGACAGTTTGGTCCTTGTTGTTTGAATTTTGGCAATTTGCACCCTATAGTTTAAAAATTGTGCAAAGTTCACCCAATTACAAAAAAAGCAAGGGCACAAATGGGAATGTCACATTATTTCTAGCCAAAAATGACCCCATGTGTAGGGGCAGATCCAGGAGTGTAGTTTAGTGGGAGTAGAAGCTTATACAGGATTTCTAAGGAATATCACTTTATTTATTTAATTTTTTTTATGGATAGAATTATAGAAATAGTATAATTCTATGTGATTTTTTGTACAAACTTATCTATGCCATGAATAACTTATAATCTTTTAAACAATTTGATACACTTAAAACTCATAATATGATAATATATTACATTCTATTAATTGAGTTGGGGTGTTGCTCCCGAAACCCCATATAAGCTCCTGCTTTCACCAAACTACACTCCTGAGTCTTCCCCTTGCATATGTAGTCATTTTTTGCTGAAAATAATGTGATAATCCAATTGTGCCCTTGATTTTTTGTAATTGGGTGAATTTTGCACAATTTTCAAACTACAGGGTGTAAATTGCCAAAGTTGAAACCACATGGACTAAATTGTCACAACCCTTGAACTATAGGGGTGTAATTTGTAATTTACCCAAACAAATTTTACTTCTATTAATGGACTTCTTCTTTTAGAAGTCGATTCCCAAAGGTTCCAAACATCCTTGTATTAACAAGGTTAATTTGATTTCATCTCAAATTTGGGAAAATTTGATTTAGGGATAACAAATTTTATCACCCAATCCCACTCCTAATATAGAGCAAATTTGAGAGATAAGTATTATAGAGAAGGGCTAGTTTAGTGCACTAATATTTGTTAGGAATAGGTCCACAATCACAGCTAGAAAACCACACCCATAAAGATGGAGATAAATATAACAAGAACGCCACAACCACGAAAGAAAAATCAAGCAAACTACCACGACAAGATTTAAATGTGATTCGGCCCAGCAATGCGTATGTCCACGTATAAAGGCAATCACCTTGATTAATATAAAGATTACAAGCATTCAAGACCTCACAAGTATAACTCTGCAACCAAATTATATGGCACGCACAATTGCTAGAAACTAATCTTTTTCACTAGTTTGCAGTCCTCTCTTGTGTATGCCGAAGATTTCCAACCAATTTTATCAATCCCTTGAGTAAGCCTATATTTATAGATTGTAGAGTTTCAATCTTAGTTATAGTAGGTGATACATCCAAATTGGCTCTACTATATGATCGAGCAGTTCTACTCCGTGACCGGCCCTCATCTTGTCCAGTCCCGACTACTTGAGACTTCCTAGCCATGTAACAGGAAGCTGTCAGGGAATCCCAGAGTTTGGGGTGGCATCCTCCGATCATAATATAGCTCGGTAACAATTCAGCTAGCCCAGAGGTACATCCCAAACCGTTCAGCTCCAACAATTTTCTAAACAGTCCAGGATAGGTCAGCAGACTCGTCCCAACCGGTAGATCCGGCTTCCCGAGGCTCGACCAAACAGGACGGGATCGTAACGCTGGCCTAGCCCGTTAGGGATACAACACGGCCCAACGGCAGGACGTGATCTAGAATGTCCAGACAGTTTCCTATACAAATTAGAAGACTAATGGAAAGTGCAAATTATTTCCTAATCCAATTAGAAAACCCCCACGATTGATGCCAACTAGGGGTGCATATGAGCCGAGCCGCTCAACAAGGGCTCGAAGCTCGGCTTGATAAAGGCTAGGCTTGGCTCGCTCATTTGAGCTCGTGAGCAGGCTCGTGAAAAAGTTCGTTAATAAGTTTGATAAGGAGCTTGTAGAGTGACTTTTATATATATATATATATTTATTATAAAACTATATTATTTTTAAAAAAATATGACATATCTTGTAAATACGCTTGATAAATGATTATTTTATTATTAAACTATATAGATTAAAAGGGTGCATGAAAAAGTTCGTTAAAACGCTCACGAGAAAACTCGCGAACACTTGAAAGCTCGGCTCGTTTGAGCTCGTGAGCAAGCTTGCTCACTTGCTCATGAGAAAGCTCGTGTGAGCAAGCTCGTGAGAAAGTTCATGAGCATGCTCGGCTCGGCTTGTATGCACCCCTAATGCCAACCAATCCTAAATCAGATTGTATTTCCTAACCTATATAATTTCCTTGTATGAGTAGGTCTCTTGCATCTATAAAAGAGAGTACTCACCTTCTTTAGAGGGGATCAACTTTTCAGTCTATACATCACCTCTATAGCAATCATAATCGTGCCCGACCGATCTCTGGTATCTCTAAACTGTTAATGGTTCACCAAAGGTCCCCAGTTTTTTAACAGTATAGTGAACGTGCTCAGACACACACGTGGACGTAGGTCTCTTCATGAATAGGGCCGAACCACATACAAATCAAGTCTCTCGCTGTTTCTCTCTCTTTAATCTGCTCTAATTTATCTTGCTCAAAAATTGCATCATCAGCTTGGCACCGTCTATGGAAAACGACAGATTTATCAAAATACAAATCTCTTGGCTAATAGTTATGTCTCCGAAGAAGGGTAAAAAGGCTGCGTAACAGGCTAACCGAGAAGTTCCACCGGTCCCGGTGCCGGCCACAGCAGTCCTGACACCTGAGCAGATGACCGCAACTCCAGTACAGCTCCTGGAGGGCCAGCATCAAACCCAGCAGTAGATCGAAGCCCTGCTGGGCCAACAGAATAATCCACCACCGGCCGGGTCACAGTCCGAGAGCGCAGTGCGTGGTCGGGAGCCCATCTGGACCCGAGAGCATGCCTGAACAAACCCTAATCGTTTTGGAGGTGCAAGATAAATCATCAACAAAAGGTGTGCTGTTCGAGCGGAGAGGCAGGAGCATATGACCCCGGAATCGGTCCAAGACCGCTTGGTTAAGAGTCGAAGTGATCCTAGGCACACGATTAACCAGACTCATAACCGAGCCCAATCTGAGGAAATAGTACACCGCGAGGAGGAAGCGTCTTCCACTAACCAGATCTACATCTCAAATACCAATCGGGAAGGTATAGTGGCCCGCATCAAGGATTTAAAGAGACAGATTGACGGAATGGACAAAAAGTTGGCCAAACCCTACTCAAAATCACGCCAACACCAGGACCAAGTCACCGCTCTCCAACCAGATCATGAGGTTTGCCATCTTGCGTAAATTTAAACAGCCTCATCTAGATTCTTATAACGGCTCAGGAAGCCCAGTCGACCACGTCTGGACCTATAAGGCTTAGATGGTCCTGGCCACCAATGCTGACGAAATGTATTGCCTAGCCTTTCTCAACACTTTGAAAGGCCCAGCCACCCAATGGTTTCACTCCTTGAAGCCCCGATCAGTCAAAGATTTCAAGGAGCTCAACAAATAATTCATTTGCCAATTCATAGGCATGCTTGACTGACGCAACCCGACACCCGGCTACTCACTGTCAGACAACGGAGGGGAGAGTCGTTGAAGGATTACACCGATTGGTTCAACCAATAGAAGATTCAAGTTCACAACCTGAACGAGACAGTCACCATGACAGCCATCTGCTCAGGAGTTCAACACACTAAGTGTGCCACTTTGTTTCACAGAAACCGACCGGCAAACTTGGTTGAACTCATAGAAAGGGTTGGAAAATACATTGACACTGAAGAATTTCTGAAGACCAAAGACCCCAGGCAAGAAAGCAACGAACCTACAAGAAGAAAGCGGAAGTGGGATCATCCTGAGAAGAATAACGTAAAGAAGCCCGGTGGTTCTGGCAGTTCCTTCAGTGTCCAATAATGGTCTAATTCTGGCAGCGCCGACCTGACCTCCAGTTCACAGCAGTCTAGGTCTGGCAGCCCTTACAAGACCTCCAGTTTATAGCAGTCAGGATCCAGTGATGCCGACCTTACCTCCAACTTAGAGTTACCAGGAGCTCAGTGATCCCTACTGACATCCTGTCTCCAACAGTCTAGACGAGTCCAACTATAGTGGTACTTTTGCCTGATCATAGCATGAGGCTCTACAGACTTTCAGAAAGATCCTGCAAAGACCTCAGGATCATATCAGAGGCATCCAGAAGACCTCGGGATCACCCCCGAGGCATCAAAAGACCCTAAAACTACCAAGGTTCAAGGACAGCTCCCTACAGTAATTGTTTCCGTAACACTTACCTCAACAAAAGCTTGGGGAGCAAGAGGGAATAAAGACTACAGGAAGTCACCCTGAGTACTTACAGGCCTTGGGGTTAACTAAGTAAGAACCTTAGACAACCGGGGAGCCTATAGTACTCAGAGGCACTAACTCCACTTTGGCCCAAATCGACGATAAAGGTAACTAAAACCTCTTAGGTTGACCCATGATAGAGGAATAAAAAAAGGACCTTAAAGCAACACGCTTTAGGTCGTCTCCACCAACATGGTTAAACTCTTCTCCCAACAGTCTTGATAAAGGCTCATTGGGCAGGAGATAACCATCCTGGGGAGTTAGCATAAAAAGGACCCTAAAGCAACATGCTTTAGGTCGGCTTTTCCAACATAGTAAAATTCTTTTACCCACAACCTTGACGAAGGTTTACGGGCAGAAGATAACCATCTTGGGAGCTAACTTAAGCAAAAGACTCCGAATTAGGCTGAGTCTCAACTCTTTTCCAATTCCCGAGCACGTAAAGATACTGAATTAGACTAAGTCTCAACTCTTAGCCAGTTCCCGCGAGTTCACCAAACTCAGAAGCTTCGAGAAAACTTTATCGAGCAATCAACAGATTTCCAAACTTGACTCAACATAGCATCAAGCCAACCTTGGAAATAGGGGGTAGCTAATACACCCAAAATTGGCTCTACTATGTAACCGAGCAGTTCTACTTAGTAACTGGCCCCATCCTATCTGGTCTCGACTACCTGAGACTTCCCAGCCATGTAATTGGAAGCTGTCAGGGAATCCTGACCTACAAGTCGGGTTGGCATCATTCGATCACAGTACAGATCGGGAACAGCTCGGCTACCCCAAAGGTACATTCCAAACCATTCAGCTCCACAGTTTCTTAACATTCCAGGACAGGTCAGCAGACTCGTCCCGAGCGGTAGACCCGACTTCCCGAGGTCCGACCAAACAGGTCAGGATATAACGCTGGCACGGCCCGTCAGGGATACAGTACAGCCCAGTCCCAGGACGTGATCCAGAATGTTCCAGACAGTTTTCTATACAAATTAGAAGACTAATGAAAAGTGAAAATTGTTTCCTAATCCAATTAGGAAGCCCCCACGATTGATGCCAACCAATCCTAAATCAGATTGTATTACCTAACCTATATAATTTCCTTATTTGAGTAGGTCTCTTGCATCTGAAAGTGACCACTCACCTCCTTTAAAAGGGATCAACTTTTCAGTCTATACAACACCTCTATAGTAATCATAATCGTGCCCGGCCGACCTCTGGTAGCTCTAAACTGTTATTGGTTCACCAAAGGTCCCCGACTTTTTAACAGTATAGTGAACGTGCTCAGATGCACAAGTGGATGTAGGTTTCTTCATTAACAGGGCTGAACCATATACAAATTGAGTCTCTCGTTGTTTCTCTCTCCTTAATCTATTCTAATTTATCTTGCCCAAAAGTAGCATCATCAGTAGATTTACCACTATGGTAAGTCTTGTACATCAAGGAATACTCTCACAAATATTCCTCTAAAATGGGAAACTTCCACCATCAAAGGAAACTTTATTGGATAAGGAAATCACTTTATAAGGAACAAAATCAAAGATTAGGAAACAATTCCACTAATGGAATTTTAGGCACCATCCTAACAATCTTCACCTTGCCTCAAATTCCTTTTTATCAGTCCTCAGAGTTATCCTCTTATAATCTTCATGTAACACACGTACCCGAAAAGAAGATTAGTGTGATATTAGTATGTGTTAGTTAATGATAACTAATATATGCATAAAATGATTTAATGTGGGGTTATGAACCCACAAGTAAAAAGGTGTACAAATGTGGACACGAATATAAGTCCTGTGATAAGTAGGACTGGTATAAATGAGGGGCCCAATGAGAGTCTAATTAAAATAATTTGTATTTTGATGTCATTATATGTTTATATGAGTACTTGTTTAAATGTTTAAAGATATTATTATGTCTTATGATAGGTTAAAGGGACCAGTTTGGATATCCATGTGAGGGCGTATTTGAATACAATTCATTATTGGTAGGTTTAATAGCAACCTCATATCCCATGCGGGACTTAGATTAAATCCATTTAGAAAAGGTGGATAGTTAACATAATTAACATAGGATTTCAAAATAAAGATTAAAGAAAGTTAGGGAAGGTAAACAGAAATAATGTAAACTAGTGTCAACATGTATATGTGTCTCATGGTCATAATGCTCAGCTAGAAATTCACAAAAAAATAGAGAACCAAGAGCTCTCGACGAAGATGACAACGACGACGCACTGACGACGTTTCTTGTCGTTCCTTCGTCATTCGACGTCAGATTTACGATCCGAGACCATATTTGGACTCGTGGAGGTAAGAGGATTGCATGCATGCCCTTTATTTTCATTTTTAGTAACGTATTTCCAACAACCATTCTTGATAGATGATGTTTAATGTACCAAAATTATATAGGATTTACACTGGTAGGATTTAAGTTGGAAATTTGCAAGAGGTTTGGATTTCTAGGCTTAATTTGCTAACAATTCAAAGAGGTGGGTGTTCTAATCCAAAAATTGGGTATTCAGATGTCTTCCTATGATAATTGTTGCTAATAGTTGTTAAATCCATGCTTATGTATATGTAAGTTGTTGAATTTAGGTAAAAAAACATGTCAATAATGTGAAATTGCTATGCTTATATGCTAAGTTGCTTAAATGCTTATATGGATCAAAGGAAAGTCAAGTAGCAATCACTATTTATAAGTCCTATATGTAAGAGATAGTAAGTCCTCAAGAGAAAGGGCATGGTCACGACCACAATGAAATGCCGGTGACGCCTTTGAGTCAGAAGAGAGTGTGTGTTACGCTATGTACATCCAAAAGTGAAAAAGATCTGGGATGAGAAGGACCTGGGGGTGGTGACTAGAATTACTTGACTTTCCAGAGATCATTTTGTGGATGTTTTTAATGATTGTTGTATTTTCATATTGAACATTCCAATAGCATAATTAGTTCTCTCACTAAGCAAAAGCTTAAACAAAAATATATTTTTTGTTGTGGTTGTTGAAAAACCATTGCAGTTACTGAACGGGAGAATGAGAGGAAATGATCCGCACGACGGGTTAGGCGTGGGAGTGGTGTCTATGTGAATATGCTCATATGCCTAGATAGTTTATGCTTAAATGGTACATTTTGTTTGACAATGTATAAGTACCTTGGGTTGGAAAATCCTTGTAATAAGTCAAGTATGGTTTTGATGGGGGATGAGTTTGTAATAAGTGTTGAATTTGCTAGTTTTAAGTTACTCATGGTTGGAAGTGAACTTGGGAAAGGGATTGAGTAGTTTTGTTGTAAATTGAGCTTGGTTCTTCCTTTGGATTAAATGCCCAGGTATATGTTGGGAAAAATGTAGTTTTGATGCAAATCATGATCCATGTAAGGAATTTCTATGTTTTAACTTTTGTATCACACTTAGAGTTAGCTTGTGTTGATGCTTAGAAATACTTAGAAAAGATTTTGGAATTAGTTTTGAAGTTCCCATAAAGTTTGGTTAAGTTTGGCATTGATTTGAACTTGTAAAATGATGTTTTTAGCAGTAGGGTGTAGGGAACTGTTCTGTAGAAGCTGAATTGATCCGGCCTTTTTGCGGATTGATTCGCCCCTTTCTAGGACATTCTGCTATAAAATGGCAATTTGAATCGATTCAGCCTCAAAGGGCGGATCGATCCGCCCTTGTTTTACTCAGCTATCCACTTTTACGGAAACAAGCATATTTCTTTCTAGAAAACTCAGATTCGTGCGCCATTTTTTGCGTTAGAATCAGGACTCAAAGACCTATCTTTTGGTATAAAATTTAGCTATATTTTATTAATGACCATTTTTCCCTTGGGTCTATTTTGTGTCAAGAAAGTTCTTTTATGGAGTCTAAATCATGTTTTTCTTAATGATTAGTGTAATTTTTGGTGTGTGGGCTTTGTTACACATGTCCTAACTCGCCCGAGGCGAGTTGGGGTGTGACACTTCAACTTCCACATTGATAGTGCATCGACTTTTTCATCCTCCAAGCTATTCAATTATCTCATTACTCAAGTTCATATCCCCAATGAACTTGAGATCACCAACGTCATCAAACACGAAATGCATGAGCTTCACTATGCTATTGTGCTCGTCTTCACCTTGAGTAGAAGTTGTCATCACCGAAGTTGTTGGAGCCTTGTCATCTATTCCCTCAATAAATTTTCCCATCGGCTTCCATAGCCCATATTCTTCATGATATCCCCAAAATCTGCACTCCCCAATAAAACGTATTTCTAGGCTTCTTCCCCAAAAATATTATACGAGATTCCCACTTCACCTTCATGAGGCCTTTTTTCAAGACAAACTAGCACCCTTTAGAATCCAACATTCCCAAGAAAATTACGTTTCTCCTCAAACCCAGAACATGAAGAACATCCGTCAATATCCTTGTCAACCCATTTGAAGTCTTGATTTGAATGGTTTCAACACCCTTGATTCTCCAACTATGTTGTTTGCTATATAGATTTTTTCCTCCATCGATTTATAGGACGAGAACCAATCTACATGCGAACATAAGTGAGCAAAAAAACCTGAATCAGGAACCCAATCCGCGATTTCCTTCTCCTCCTCTATAATTGTCATGACTTCTACGACATCTTCATCTGAATGTTCTAAGACGTTTGCAGCGGCACCTCTATTATCCTTCTTCTCTGGGCAATCTCATATAAAGTGACCATTCTCTCCATAAAAGTAACACTCGTTTTCTTGCATAAGAGTTTTATGTCATGCTCTTCCACTATCGCTAGTGGCGAACCCAAGAATATGCATTTAGGGGGGAGGGGGGGGGGAGGGTGTGTTGGGCAGTTTACTAGCTTGGGTCTGTTAGGAAATAGGTTTAATCAGGTAGCATCCTCGAGGAAAATTTTTTTGGGTATAAATATTTTTATGTAAAATGTTTTATACCAAAAAATTTACTTTTTGCTCTGTGAGAAATTTTTTTTTTGAGTTAAGAGATTTTGTGCTAGCAATTCCTATATTGTATAAGAGGTTTTGACTTCCTGTCTCCCAACTCTTTTTATAATTACGCCCCAGCCTGCATATTATCACTTTTTTATTCAATAATAATTGATGATCATTGATTTTAATTTGTAAAGGTTGTGTTGATGTTAAAATAATTTGGGTTGGGCTAAACTTAGAGTTGAAAAGAAAAAGGTGTTTAGCCAAATATTTTAGGTGTGATTGATAACACATGACAAATTTATTTCAACTTTTCTTTCTTTAGATATCATGACTCAACTGATAGTTTAGGATGTGTTAGATTACAATTCGTGTTGCATATGTATAAGAAAAAGATAAATTTCGAGGAGTCTATTTATAAATTCATTTTAAATTTGTACAATTACATATATATATATATAACTAATAGTTTCAAAATTTTGTAGGGGCCAGTATGCATAATATTTATAATTTTTAAAATTTGTGTAGGCTAAATCATAATTTTTAAAAACTTTGCAGGGGACCGTCCTCTTACGGTCCGCCCCTGACTACCGCCTCCGCTAGAGTTCTTCTTCCCATGCCTTGGCCTCTTTTGTGTAACACGTGCTTGTACATCTTTCGACTTTCCCTCTTTGTTATCCATCTTCTGGCTAGAGAATAGAGCTTCCTTCACATGTTCCACCATTATGGTATTTCTCCCATACAACTGTATTGAATAATTAATTATGGGTAGATTTTACCGACGTAAGGAGAATGATAGCTTTGTCCTCGTCGTCCATTTTGAAGCCAACGTTGGATAACTCGCACAATAACTTGTTAAACTCACCTATATGGGCTTGAAGATCAACTCATTCTTTTTGCCTAAAGGAGTACAACTCTTGTTTCAACATCAGACGGTTGGTGAAGTACTTCCCCAAATAGAAATTCTCAAGTTCCCACAAAGCTTTTGCGGATGTCTCTCCTATGACATCGTACACCACATCATCCACCAAACTCAGTCGCATGGTGCTAACGGCTTTAGAGTTAATCATCTTTCACATATTGTCGAACATCCCTTCTGGCTTGTTATCTTCACCACTTGTTGCACTAGGGCCTCCTTCACACGCACTTGCCACATGCTGAAATTCTTCTTGCCATTGAACTTTTTTATTGCCATTTATGTCTCCCCAAGCAAACTATCTCTAGTTGCCATGGATTCTCAACTAAGCGCTGATACCACTTGTTGGAAATGGGCCCACAATCATAACAAGAAAACCATACCCACAAAGGTGGAGATAAATAGAACAAGAATGATATAACCACGAAAGAAAATCAAGCACACCAACACAACAAGATTTATATATGGTTCGGCCCAACAACATGCCTACGTTCACGTGCAAAGGTAATCACCTCGATTAATATGAAAATTACAAGCACTCAAGACCTCATATGTATAACTGTCACAACCCATCCCGCTACGGCAGAAGTAGGACACGTGGTATGCCACAAAGGCTTACCCAATTCAATTAAAAGATAATAGCAGCGGAATATCATAAGTAAAATCCATAAAATTTGGAGTTATAAAAAGTTTTCCCCATTTAAAACCTCAAAGAAACAATTCATTTTAAAATATGCAATCCAGTCGATTGTGTCGGGGACCCAGTCGACTGATTTGAAGCCCACAGAGAGTAATGGAGCTCTCAGCCACACAATCCAGCCAATTGGAACTTGGTCCAGTCGACTGGGGTATCGAATTCCAAGTCGACTAGAGATCGTCCAGTCGACTGGACTCAACTCTCCAGTAGCTCCCTCTTCTTGCAACTCAATCCAGTCGACTATTTTTACACCTCTGGTCGACTGGACACTATTCTAGCAGAACTGTCCATTTTGGGACACAAATCAGTCGACTGCTTCGGGGTACTCAGTTGACTGCTTTTACAAATATGAGGCAGTGCCTCGTTTAAAATTTGAATCCAATCGACCGTTTTTAAACCTGTCGACTGGTTTCCCTATATATCATAATATTCTGCAGAAATTCCCATCCAAGCTTAGCAACTCTCATCCATGAGCTCATTTACCAATTCCAAACTATCAAGAAACATACAAAAATATATATTATACCCATTCAAACATGTCCCAAGCTTCTAATCTCCAAATCCTATTACAGTACCAAGTCACAAAAAGTGAATAAAACAACCGTTCTATTACAAAACTACAACAAAAATTGATCTTGTCAGAATCAAGATATAAAAGTATTCTTTACTTTTCAATAGATTTGCAGTGTGGAAGTAAAGGTCGAACCCACAGAGATTGATTACTACAACGACTTAATTTTAAAACCTAAGTCTAATTAATTAGGAAAAGCGGATTTTGATTTGGATTTAATTAAACTAATAACAATAAAAGTAAATCTAACTTATGAAAGCAATTAAAAGTGTTTTTAAATAATATTTAAAGGAAACCTAGGATTGCAAATCCACCACTAGTTTCACAATAGGAATATTTATGAATTACTTTAGCTTATTACATTGGATGATAATGGGGAATTGTAGCTACAAGCCCAATTCCTCCGACAAGAAGATATTCATGGTTCAAGCACCAACATAATCCATCTTCGGTTAGCACGAATTATCCCACACTAAACTAGGGTTGTGACATAATTCGTCTAATCTAGGCATGGATTATTCGGATACTTGATAGCACAAATCAATAAAGCACCATCACATGTAAACAATCTAAACAAGCACAGCAAGAATAGATCGTTGAGCACATCACAGTCAAAATAGATCTAAGACAAGAATAAATTCTGAAAGCAATGATTTAATCAATAATAGTACGATTTATTTATAAAAATCCTCTAAACATGTGACTGTCATCCATACATAATAAAACTAAAATAAGAGCATAAATAAAACCCTATTACTCATCTAGGGCTTCATTGAAACCCTAGATCGATGATCTAAGCTGCCATAGGAGTAGAGATCGGCAAGAGGTTGATGGAGGAGGCCATGGAAATCCTTGGTCTTCTTCTTCTTCTCCTTGCTTCTCCCTCTTCAAGGGCTGGAAGTGTGTGTGTATATGGTTGTATATGAATGTGTATAATGGTTGCCAACCCCCTAATTGAAGTAAAATAGAGTTTATATAGATTTACAACATGTTTTGGAAGCCTTTACAACTCGAAACGGACTGAAACTGATGTAATTTACAGTCTGGACGTCGTTTAGCAGTCTCGTTTGCACAGGAGTCTTCAGTATACTGAAATACGCAACTTTGGTTTTTGGGCATATCGCGCGAGCGGGTCGCGCGAGCGCGACTTTTGGTCCTTCGCGCGCGCGGATCGCGCGAGCGAGTTATTGGGGGTCTCGCGCGAGCGGGTCGCGCGCGCGACTTCTGGATTTTCGCGCCCGCGGATCGCGCGCGCGACATTGGTTTTTCAGCTTCTTTCTTGATGCTTTTTCACCCTGTTTAACCTGGTTTAGTTGATTTCTTCCAAAACCTGTCAGAAACTAGAAAACAGAGTAAAAATATACAAAAACAGGATAAAATGGTCTAACAAATGCGCGTTAAAGCGTATAATTAGGATTAGTTCTCTCCCGATCACACCCCCAAACCTACATTTTGCTAGTCCTCGAGCAAAACTAAAATAAAAACTACTAATAAAAATCTATTCCATTTTCGTATGGATCACGATTGCATTTAGCGTATGCAACAAGCCTTTTAAACCCCTAGGTGTCCCTAGTCGGACGAGTGAAGTCTCGTGAGGGTTCTCGTCACAAGTTACCCACAACCATCTTTATTAACTTATTAATTTAAAAACTTTTATTAAAAACAAAGAACATAATATTCAATACTCCTTATTATACAACAAAGATTTGAAATAGAATAACGAACAAAAAGAAATAGAATCAAACGTTCACCTATATCATGAAGAACAATCTCAAGCACATGCATCGTATAAATCAATAGAGTTTCTCATAAAATCGCACGTGTGTGATATGGTAGTCAAATGAACACGCGCATGTTATGAACTTGGAATATACTTCGGATGACCATCTAACTATGTCTTGACTACGAATCTCACAATGTCAATTACACTCTCAAATGAAACACTCATAAACATGTGTAATTTCTCTAAACTATGTATATATGTGAGCTAAAGGAAATATATTTTCAAAACGAAAAATGCTCACATATGACTCGAAAAAGACGCATGACACGAAAGAACAGTAGTCTCATGGATAGGATGCCAATAATCAAGAAAAATTAATCAGTACCATGTTTTAATCCCCCTCCCATCGTTTTCATATCCAAATCATGTTCACTAGGATCAAATAGGACTTTTCAAAGGTTGTATTGTGGCTCAGGCTATGAAAAAGGATAAAATGGATATATGGGTAGATTTAGAATGGCATTGTAAGGCATGTTCGATCTCTTTCATTCTTCTTCTACAAACTTTTCATTCATATATTTTTCTTTCCTTTCATTCTTTTTTTCAACCTTCTCTTCTTTATTTTGTTTCTTTTCCTTTTTCTTTTCTCGCTTCTCAAATGAATATGCATTGAATAACAAGGCACCCACCCCAAACATCATCTTATTTTCTTCTTCTCAATCAACACATCGCCTTAATACTACTAAAAGTTGATCACTCTTCCAGTGGTATACTCCAAGTTGATCAGGTTGGAGCTTTTAAAGAGGATAATGGTGAACAAAGAAAAAGAGGCATTTTAACGGCTCAAGGGGCAAACTAAGGAAATTTTATCTTTTATCGGCCGGCAGTAAACAAAGAAGGCCTAAAATCATGTCCTAGGGTTATATGGTTCTTCAACGTTTACGACAGAAGATTATTTAGCATGGTAACAACTATTTTAACTTGATTATCAACCAAAACAAGAATACTGAGACTAAACAACAAGTAAATGCGCTATTTCAATGAAATTCGACAAACACAATGTATTTATAACCCTCAAAATAGAAAAGATAGGCTCAAAAGCTCACCGGGCTTAGTCTCCACCATGTGTTATCTAGAAATCCGAATCATATTATAGTTCACAACCAACATGTATTCAAACGACTACGTGCAGTGCATATGTTTATGTGCAAATCTATGATATAAAACTACGATTCAAACGATACATGACCTAAAACATTACATCATGACTTTATTAAATGTTTAATCACCTATTTCCTTGTTTACCATTCTATAACAAATCACATTACATACTAAGAAGTATCGGATTAAAATTGCAAAAACCGTAGGTAACATCGTTTATTTAAACACACTTATTGAAAATTTTAAAATTTTAGTGCATAATAACGTGCATGTGTGTGCATACCCCCAAACCTAAACCTTTCATTGTCCCCAATGAAACAATAAAACGAAAGAAAGGAGAGTACAGAAGAAAGGAACGATAGTACCTCGATCTTGACAAGCATAGAACAGGTGAACACAAATGAATATGGCAATAAAGTTCAATGTTACCTGTTACTACTAGATAAACGAAAAGAAACTAACAAAATAATATTTAAAAGGAAAAGAAACAGAAATATAAAATAGAAATTGAAAAACTAATCGACATTAAACTAAACTATCAAATGGAAAAGAAATACAACGAAAAAGTATAAATGTAATAAGGAAAACAACAACTAACTCGATCTATAATGGCAAAAAAAAACAAAAACAGAAACGAAAACATTATCAGAACAAGTAAGGGGGAAGGATACAGAAAACAAAAGAGAAAAACAGGAATTGGGGAAATCGCGCGAGCGGTCCGCGCGAGCGGCCGTCGCGCGCGCGAATTCCCAAAATTTTTTTTTTTTTTTTTTTTTTTTTTTTTTGCAAGTCGCGCCAGCGAGGTACCTCGCGCCCGCGAAATGAGGCGCGAGGAAAACCTGAGGCTCATAATAAAGAAAACGAACGGAAAAACACTAAGGGCCAATCTCGCACCAGCGGGCCGCGCGAGCGAGCCGCGCGCGCGAGATTGGTTTTCTTCATTGTGTGGCTACAATTATGTATGTACTATTAAAATAACTTAATTCCAACCCCCAAACCTATCCAGAATGTCTAAAACAGACACAAACAGACCCAAAAACAACCAAAAATAAGAAAAACGAATGAAATAAAGCTTGGGTTGCCTCCCAAGAAGCGCTAACTTTTACGTCTTTAGCTAGACCTTTCTAGCATAAGACTTTATGGAGGCCGTATATCGGACTGTGTACCCCTAAGGATGTCAGGTAGAGCTCGGTGGTAAGCAGAAATTACGTCGCTTTGAATTAATTCGATTGACGGTTTGTCATTATGTTCGAATCGATTTCTTACCTTCCGAGTAGATTCCGCATTAGGGTCTACAGGATTAAGATTCATCCACTCTTCATCGTCCGCTATATTGTTTTCTTCGCTCACCTTTATTTCTTTAGTAGGCTCACTATTCCGTGTTACCTCACCTTCCACCTCACATAGGAAATCGTCGTTTTTAGGAGGTTGATCCATAGCATTAAAAACGTTTAATTTTAGATTCATGTTCCCAAATGACACTTTCATTACCCCCGTCCGACAGTTAACACGTGCGTTAGCGGTTGCTAAGAATGGACGGCCTAAGATGACAGAGTATGTTTCCTAACATCTAGCACGGGTTCAGTGTCAAGGACCATGAAGTCGACAGGATAATAGCATTTATCAACTTTAACCAAGACGTCCTTGACGATTCCTCTAGGAATTTTAATAGAACGATCCGCTAATTATATAGTAGCGGCCGTAGGTTTCAGTTCACCTAATCCTAGTTGTTGATAGACGTGATAAGGTATGAGATTAACACTAGCTCCTAAGTCAAGGAGAGCCCTATGAATGATAGTGTCACCTATGACACATGAAATCGTAGGCGTACCTGGATCTTTATATTTTGGAGGAGCGTGTTGGAATATAGAGCTTACTTTTTCCGTGAGAAAGACCTTTTTAGGAGTATGACTGCGTATTTTGCGCTTTTGAGTACATAGGTCTTTTAAACATTTAGCATAAGCGGGAATTTGTTTAATAGCATCGAGGAAAGGAATATTGATTTTAACTTGTTTAAACACCTAGAGTATATCCTCAACCCTAGACTTTTTATTTGTAAGATTAGACGGTTCCTCAACGTTAGGTGGATATGGCATTCTCGGAGCATAATTCGTTGGGACCGATTCTTTTTCTTTCTTATTTTGGCTCATGTCCTCACCCGTCTCTTTATTAGAGTTAATATTCATACCTTTCACATTCTCATTCGGAATTTCTATTACCTCCTCCTCTCGGGTAGTCAACCTAGTTAAGACGGCGTTCACTTGTTCATTCGACCCCTTAACCTCATATTGTCCCTTAGGATTTTGGATTGTTTGACTAGGCAACGTCCCCTCGTTTCTACGACTTACTACAGTAGCTAGTTGTCCCATTTGGGATTCAAGCTTCGCAATGGATTGCGTATGAGAGTGCACTATTTGTGCTTGTGCCTGAACTTGCGTTTCAATAGTCTTAAGGGACGCCAACACCTTTTCCTCAAAAATATTTCCCCTTGAAGGATTAGCATTAGGAGGCGGTTGTTGGTATTGGTTAGGTTGAAACTGAGGTCGATACGCATTTGGAAAGTTAGTCGCCTCATTAGGATTATTATTATTATTTTTCCACGAGAAGTTAGGATGGTTTCTCCATGGCGCATCCGGATTATTAGTAGGTGCATTATAGTTATTTCGTGGGTATTGTTGAATAGAATTAATGTGTTGCTCCACGAATTCCGGAAATTGACTCGCTGATGGACATGCAAGTATCGAATGTGAAGGATCAGAACATAATGCACAAATTTCACGAGCGGGTGGGGCTGTCGTTTTGTTCATTGTTAAAAGTCGGTCAAGTTTGTTAGATAGTTCTTTTATTTCAATTGATTGACTTGACTCGAATTTTACATCCCTCTTAGGTTGATTAAGATATCCTTCCGAACGGACAGACACCGTTTGGTGCATCGAATTCTCGCTTAACGTTTCAAACATTTTCCAGGCCTCGTCGGCGCTTTTGTGTAGGAAAGTTCCCGCACAAACGGCATCGACGGTATTCCTAACAGAGGGAATAAGCCCCTCATAAAAGACCTGAACAAGTTGCCACTTAGGGACTTGATGATGTGGACACGAGCGTAATAATTCTTTAAATTTTTCCCACGTGTCGTAAAGTGATTCCCCATCTTGCATTACAAAATTGGTTATTGATTTTCTTATCTGGTTTGTACGCATAATCGGGAAAAACTTTTGTAAAAATGCGGTGTGTAAGTCTTCCCATGTTCTAATTGTGTTTGGCTCCAAAGATTGGAGCCAATATTTAGCTTTGTCCTTTAATGAGAATGGAAAGAGCCGCATTTTTAGTTCATCATCAGTAAGATTTTGGATTTTCAACGTAGAGCATATGTCCTGAAAATCTCCTAAGTGTTTATAAGGGTCTTCATTTAGACGGCCATGGAATGATGGAAGTAGCGAGATGGTAGACGACTTTATCTCAAAGTGAGATGCCGTCGCCTCCGGTAATTCAATACACGTTTGTGGCGTGTAAGTCGTCGGAATAAAATAATCTTTAAGTGGAGGAGGTGGAGGGATATTAGGGTTATTCATATTAGCTCCGTTGTTATTTTGGTTATTTTCGTTATTGTTGCCAATGTCTGCCATTTTAATCGGTTCTATGTTATTAAAGCGTGTTTTCTTTAGTTTTTGAAGAGTACTACGTATTTCAGATTCAAATAAAGACGTTGGTCTTGGTGTCAAATCGTCGTCTATTACAAACCTAGTTCCAGAAGTTAAATTTGAAGACTTGTTAAGTCTTAATGTACGTTCAAGTTCAGAGTCTAAAGGTTGTAATTCCGGTTTGTTTGAACGTGTACCTAACATAAACTAAAAGAAAAGAAACTAAAAACAAAGACTGACTCAACTAAAAAAAATAGCAAGCAATCACGCAACTAGGTTAACAAGCACACAATTACTATGATGCATGCAAATTATCCTGTAATGCAATGACCGCGTCAAGCCCAGCGCCCCGGGTTTCCTAGCTAATGCAGTGCAATTAACCTTAAACTAATGCAAATAGTGCGTCACAGCGCCCTGACTTACAGCGGTTTAAAGCGAATTCCAAAGGAAGCAACTTATTTTATTTATTTATTTTATTTGCGTAAGCTCCTTTGATGTAATTAGCTACTCCACTCGGAAACGTTGACTACAAAATAAAAGAAAAAGTTAGTAACTAAAAACAAAAACAGAAAATAAGAAAAATAAACAATAATCTAATATTTACGAATTAACTAAACTACGATTATAAAACTAAGAGTAGTAATGCAATCCCCGGCAACGACGCCAAAAATTGATCTTGTCAGAATCAAGATATAAAAGTATTCTTTACTTTTCAATAGATTTGCAGTGTGGAAGTAAAGGTCGAACCCACAGAGATTGATTACTACAACGACTTAATTTTAAAACCTAAGTCTAATTAATTAGGAAAAGCGGATTTTGA
Source organism: Hydrangea macrophylla (assembly GCA_033977485.1). Taxonomy (NCBI): domain Eukaryota; kingdom Viridiplantae; phylum Streptophyta; class Magnoliopsida; order Cornales; family Hydrangeaceae; genus Hydrangea; species Hydrangea macrophylla. The sequence goes on along the minus strand of CM066988.1, from coordinate 108,453,946 downwards.
TTTGGATTTAATTAAACTAATAACAATAAAAGTAAATCTAACTTATGAAAGCAATTAAAAGTGTTTTTAAATAATATTTAAAGGAAACCTAGGATTGCAAATCCACCACTAGTTTCATAATAGGAATATTTATGAATTACTTTAGCTTATTACATTGGATGATAATGGGGAATTGTAGCTACAAGCCCAATTCCTCCGACAAGAAGATATTCATGGTTCAAGCACCAACATAATCCATCTTCGGTTAGCACGAATTATCCCACACTAAACTAGGGTTGTGACATAATTCGTCTAATCTAGGCATGGATTATTCGGATACTTGATAGCACAAATCAATAAAGCACCATCACATGTAAACAATCTAAACAAGCACAGCAAGAATAGATCGTTGAGCACATCACAGTCAAAATAGATCTAAGACAAGAATAAATTCTGAAAGCAATGATTTAATCAATAATAGTACGATTTATTTATAAAAATCCTCTAAACATGTGACTGTCATCCATACATAATAAAACTAAAATAAGAGCATAAATAAAACCCTATTACTCATCTAGGGCTTCATTGAAACCCTATATCGATGATCTAAGCTGCCATAGGAGTAGAGATCGGCAAGAGGTTGATGGAGGAGGCCATGGAAATCCTTGGTCTTCTTCTTCTTCTCCTTGCTTCTCCCTCTTCAAGGGCTGGAAGTGTGTGTGTATATGGTTGTATATGAATGTGTATAATGGTTGCCAACCCCCTAATTGAAGTAAAATAGAGTTTATATAGATTTACAACATGTTTTGGAAGCCTTTACAACTCGAAACGGACTGAAACTGATGTAATTTACAGTCTGGACGTCGTTTAGCAGTCTCGTTTGCACAGGAGTCTTCAGTATACTGAAATACGCAACTTTGGTTTTTGGGCATATCGCGCGAGCGCGACTTTTGGTCCTTCGCGCACGCGGATCGCGCGAGCGAGTTATTGGGGGTCTCGCGCGAGCGGGTCGCGCGCGCGACTTCTGGATTTTCGCGCCCGCGGATCGCGCGCGCGACATTGGTTTTTCAGCTTCTTTCTTGATGCTTTTTCACCCTGTTTAACCTGGTTTAGTTGATTTCTTCCAAAACCTGTCAGAAACTAGAAAACAGAGTAAAAATATACAAAAACAGGATAAAATGGTCTAACAAATGCGCGTTAAAGCGTATAATTAGGATTAGTTCTCTCCCGATCAACTATCAAGATGCCTTCTAAGTAAACTCTCAATCCTACGTACCCACTTCTCCGATTCCTTGCCGACATTAACACCTAACGTTTAGTGAATAATACAAAGATGCACATGAATGATAAACATGCACGCATTCACGTTCTCTACATTTCATACTAGTCTCCGGAGTTTCACGTGTACAGTCTACACGCCTAGTCCGTGACTCCTTGCCAATAAGTCCATGCGACCAGGTAAGATCCACGTTTCTTTTCTTCAAATGTGCAACCTTATGCCTAGAACAGCTCTACAATAATGGCTTGGTACCGTGCACTCCTTTGACCCAAATAGCAACTAAACATGCTCAAAACACAGTTCACCGTGCTTTCGACATAAATCAAACATTTCACCGTACAATTGGGCCTACTTATTAATATAATCGATCAATATGAACTACAAAATATATGCCCATTTGAACATGCCTTCCATACAAAACTTCAATACATGTCAAGGAATCATTCCCAAACACATAGTATAATCACTCACCTTCGATTAACACTCCTATATCCCATTCCAAGGAAAACTCGAGCACAAGGAATGTGTAGAAGTCCGTCTCATACGATTCTTATGGATCAAAAGTTAATTCAATTATCATCTTTTTATGAAAATTCCCAAAAATGAGTTTTCAAAAAACTTATCCAAACAAGACCTAGTTGTCATATCCCATCCCGCTACGCGTGAAAATAGAACACGTGGCACACCACCAAGGCTCATCCAAGTCCATTAAAGTAAATAGCAGCGGAAAACATAAGTTAAACATAAGTAAAGTCCATGAAAATTTGAGTTATAAAAAGTTTGGTGCATTTGAAAACACTTTAAGAAACATCCTGTATGAAAACAACAATCCAGTCGACTGATTTGGGATCCAGTTGACTGGAAATGCAAGATACAGAGAGCTTGGAAACCCAGCCAATTGTCCAGTCGACTGTGTCGGGGACCCAGTTGACTGGGGTCTCAATTTCTCAATCAATTGAATCTCTCAGTCGACAAAACCAAAATTTCTCAATTTTAAAATACAATCCAGTCAACTGTGGACCTCCACCCAATCGACTTTTTTTTTCATGGAACAAAAAATAACATTTCAACCCAAAAGTCTAGTCGATTGTGTCGAAGACCTAATCGACTGTTTTTCACTATTCTGGGACAGTGGCTGGATCAAAACAACCCCACAGTCGACTGTTTTCATAAACCAGTCGACTAGTTTACCTCAGATTACGAAGCATTCTACAGGTTAAGACTATTGCTGTCCAAACTCAAATCCAACGCATATGCTAACATGTTACAACGATTCTAAACATAGTTACAAGAGTTCTAATACAGATTGCAATACTACTAATCCTTTCTAAGAGTCTATTACAACATATTACAACTTTTAAAATCCTTATTACTACTCTAGAAATGGAACAAAAGTATGAACAAGGTGATCCGTCGCTTCCTTAGCCTTACTCCTCATGCTTCTTCTTGCCTTTCTTTTTGTCACCTGCAATGGAGTAAAGCTCCACTACTCAGCTATATGCTGAGTGCACAAACTCTAATATATGCATATTTGATAAAACATACTTTAACCTCATAAATCACATCAAAAGTCTCTGGGGAAAAAACACGCATTCATCTAGTAGCGGCAAGTCCAAGTCTTAAATCGCGATGCCAATGGCTAGTCCAAGTCTACAACCACTGCATCCCAAGTACCCTAGCAAGTCCAAGTCTTAAACCATGCACAGTAGCCATCACTAATAAATTCTCAAACATCGAGGAGCTTACTCCAGCATAAAATTGTATAAGTCCCTCCTTTGACCCACATAATCACTTAACATGCTCGCGTAAAAGTTAGACATGCTTTTCACATTAAAATGTGTGCATAATTAACAGGCCTACTATTAACACATGAATTTTTCCTGGATCACAATTTTATCATCGAAAATCAAAACATGTATATTTCCTATATAACATAGGTTAGAATTCCATACCTCGTCCGATTTCTCCCTAACTTTGAAGGATGTACTAGGGGATGATTAAATGTTGGATCTCCGATTGTACGTGATTCCTACAAGTTATACATGGTTTTTCCCAAATTTCTAGAAAGTAGATTTTTGTAAAAAGTTTCCAAACAAGTCCTAAAAGACATCAAAACGTAGCTCTTGCCTCGAGGAGTTCAAATAAAATATTTGGAGAAAAACTAACGGTCAAAAGTTCGTCGTTAGGCGTCGTGAAGCTCGGAGTCGAAAATCTCCCTTTCTCTCTCTCTCTCTCTCTCTCTCTCTCTTTAGATATTTTAGACTTTGGATATTTAAGAAAATATCTTGAGTTTGTCTATTTATAGGCATAACTCTCGAGAATTACATTTAACTCCCCACGAGTTCTCCAAACTTCTAATTAATTCCTGAAACGTCGCACAAGTCCATTTTATTACTTCACGAGCAAAAACTATAAATTATGAAAGTTTTTGTCTAAGTTCCGCTTGGGTCCATAATTACATCCGAAAACTATATTCCGTGGAATCTCTAGATAACCTATCCTTTTATACAATGTATCACTCCCATTCTGACCACAGTATTCAAATCGATCTAACACAAGATCAAAACTACCAGAAATTATACAAAACATGTATAATTACTATTCATCACAATACCAGATAACTCAAATAACATTCAATGCACATAAATGTCATTTAGCCATGTCAATGCCTCATGGATTAGCAACTTCTCGTGTCCTCACTTGACACCTTCCGTTGACCACAATCAACCACTCAACACAATTTCTATATACCATTGAAAATCTTGAAATTCAATTATGCAATTTAAAACAAATGATTTTCCCTGGAACGGGTGTGACACTAGTGGATATCAAAACAACGTCCTTACCTCGAGGAGTTTGAATATGAAATCTGGAGAAAAACAAACAGACAGAAGTTCGTCGATTTGTGTCTTGAAGCTCTAAGCCAAGAAATCCCCAATCTCTCATCTCTTGATTTCTAATTTAGGTTATAACTTATGAAAATATCTAAGATCTTTCTATAAATAGCCACGACTCTAAAAAATTATGGTTACCTCCCCATGAGTTTTCAAAACTTCTATTTATTCTCTGAAACATCTTACACGTCTAATTCATTGTTTCACGTGTGAAAACTATAAATTATAAAAGTTTTTGTCTAAGTTCTGTTTGGTTTCTAAAACGCGGTTCCACATGATTTTATGAAATTGCTAATTAGCCTACCAATTATGTAGCGTGTTAATTTGTCCTCCCAAGGAAACTAGAATTAACGAAAGAAATATATTCTAAACCATATAATAATACGAAAAGTGAAATGCACAGGTAAACATTTTTTTTTATAGAAACATTTAGGGTATTCCACAATGAACGTCTCAATCTCGGAGAGACTTCACAACATCAAAACATCCATTTCACACAGTATCAAAGAGTACTCTTACACAGACACCCAATTCAACTCGTGAGTCACAACTCACTCACACATGTGTCATCACATCACATTATCATGCATGACAAATGTAATGAACTACTATAAACTCGTACACGGGTGTTATAATAACTCACCCACCAAGTTAGATAACACACAATTGCTAGAAACTAATCTCTCTTACTAGTTTGCAGCCCCCTCTTGTGTACGTAGAAGATTTCCAACCAATTTTATCAATCCCTTGACTAAGCTCAATATTTGTAGATTTTAGAGTTCCAATCCTAGTTGTAGTAGGATTTACCTTAATGGTAAGTCTTGTACATCAAGGAATACTCTCACAAACATTCCTATAAAATAGGAAACTTCCACCATCAAAGGAAACCTTATGTGACAAGGAAAGTGTTGGGAATTTGAAAACGAGGAATCAAATTCCCCCAATAAACACACAGGAATACATAAACAATAATAAACACGTACACCAAAGAATGCACAGATTTCTACGTGCTTTGGCAAAACCATGCCTGCATCCATACCCGAGAGACCAGTTCTTTTACTATTGAGAATAAATAATTGGTACAAGACACTTTGGATTAAATCCCATAACCCAACTGATGTTGTCAAAATCAAGTTCTTATTTAACCCTATTAAAAACGTAGTATGTTGGAAGTAGGGTGTCGAGTCCACAGGGATTGCAATGCAACAAAGCTTGTTGGGCGCTTAATAACCAATTATAATGCTAGGAGCAATTAACAAACTAAGAAATAAATTGAGTCTATACGACTTTGAGATTGGTTCAATTTGTATAAGATTATACTACAATGACTATTTAGAAAAAGAGAAAATAAACTTTGAATAAAGCTAAGTTTAATTGACAATTGGGGGTTTTGTAAATGGAGAAATTGAGGTTGAGGAGCATTCCCCCACCTTGGACCAAATAACACATGGCTTTCATACTTGTAGGACATTCTAGAGTAGAAAATTCCATTGTGACAAACTATCAAACATGTGGTAGTCAACCAACATGCTAGATAGATGTTCTAATGCAATACATAGGTATATGGTTAGAGTTTAGAGATTTAACAACTTTCAATGCTTGACATTGGAGGTGGGGTCTCAAAACATCAAACCATACACCCATGAACTCTAGAAATGCTACAAAATGTGAGAGTCCTACAATAAAACACACTTGGGTCCAATGGTGGGTTTATGATCCCCAAGCTACATGATTTAGCTACTCATAATCATAATGACAACAATATTAAAGAGAGGGGAAGAGTAAGTATACCAACTATAGAAATCCATAATAAATGCTATATAAATTCCAAGATATTCTTTAACCAAAAGCTTCCAAGTATCTAATACATTCACACTCTCTTCTCTCTAATACTAAATGGAAGGAAATGTGGTAGATGAGGAGTAATGAGGGAGAGGGATGAGAGGAGTTAGGGAGAGAGAGCTTACAACCTAAGAAAAACTAAGTAAAATACAAGCTAATCCTAAAATAAAAATCATCTCTAACTATAAATACTATATACAAATAATGGCAATCTTGTAAATACAAGAGGGAAAAAAACTGTAGCAGCGGATCGATCCAAGGCAAAAAGCCGGATCGATCCTATTCTTCAATTGGGAAGCAGAATGCTCAGCGGATCTCACAGATCGATCCACATGTAAAATCCGGATCGATCCGCACTGCATTTTCTGGTCAACAAATTCCTTTCGAACGAGCGGATCGATCCGCCTGATGTGCTTGGATAGATCCGCTTGGGCAAATCCTGAAATTTTCTTTTCCTTTGAAGCACAATCTCCCAATTTTAGTCCCAATCTTCTACCTAGTCTCGAACATCTACAAGAAAGAGCTTTTATTAATAAAAAGTTAACAACAACAAGAACAACAACAATACAATTTATCCATTAAATCTCCCAATATAAGTGATAATTCGTGTCCACTAAGGGTAAAATTATGAAGTGAAGAATGCAATACTGGACACGAATCATACCCCACAACTAGCATGTTGCTAGTCTCTTAGCAACAAAGCTAAATACTAAGAGATTTCATAATAACCTTGCACAACACTTTATTTAAAATAAAAGATAAACTGTTTTCGTGGGGAACACGATTGCATTGAGCATATGCAACAAGCCGTTAAACCTCTAGGTTACCCGTAGAGGCGGAGTGTTGTCTCCGGAGGGTTCTTGGAATGATACCCACAAACATTTTGTTTTCTCATGAAAGTTGCCCACTATCTAACGCCAATACCCGACATAGTCCCAAAAAAATTTCAAAAGATTTAAGCACATGACACGTAAATCCAAAAAGTTCTCAAACTATCAAGATCATTAGATAAACTTTATTAAGATCAACCTTGGATGCGTGTGTAGAGTGAAGTGCATAACTACAACTATCAAGAAGATGGAAATGCTTTCATAATCCAAATTTAATTCAAAACGCACTTCAACTCAATTCTCACCGGTATTACACTCTAAAAATGAACCACTTGAAATGGGTAATACACTCGGGGCATGCGGGCAAACAGAGTAATGGAAATGGATATCAAAGCCACGCACATGCCAATGATGAAAAAACGTAAGCGTGAAAAATGAGTAAAAATTAATCTCATGAAAAATACTATTCACTAGAGGATGTGGAATAACTCAAACTACTTGTCACATCCGTTTCAAACTCCGAATCACACATCTTCAGGATCAATTAGGACCTTGAGAGGGTTGTAGAATGGGAAAGTGATATTAGGTGAAGGATAAGGGGAAATGAAGTGAGATGTTTGTGTACAAACTTGGGATTTATTAAAATGCATGGATACAGATGACCATAAGAGATGAATCATCCACAAATATTTCTTTGAAGCTCAAAAAGAGAAGTAAAATTGACTATGAAGCTTTTTTTTAGCTTCTTTTCTTTTCTTTTTCTTTGTACTCTCACAACCACACGATTCAATCTTTTTTGCAACCTTACAAACACAATCTCATGCCAAGATATCCCAAAAATGTATTTCAAACGCGGATATGGAAGATGTATGGTTAAGTGAAGGAAGGGTATATGTGGTTGAGGTTAGAAATGGTGAAAAGATCCTAAAATAATTTCCTCGGACAATGTGATTCTTTGTTCTCCACTATAATGACAAGCAAACAAGAATTTTACATTCCACCAAAGAGTTCCTCTAATGAACAATCAAAGTAAGAAGATGAGTTTTTCTACGACTTATGTATGTTTTTCAAAAAGAGAGAATTGAAGTATGTAATGCTCAACAATGGAGAAAATGATCTAAAGCTCACAAGGGTAAAGTCTCCACAAATGTTTTAAACGATTTAAAGGTAACAATTGCATTAAACATCATTCTAATACAAGTAGTCAAATAACGTGCTCGATAATCCAAGATTTGAACTTCATGGAATTTACTATAATCAGGATAGTAATAGAACTAATGTGATTAACAAGTGTCACATACTAAAATTGGAAGAAAACTTCAAGGCGAGCGTCATCGCTCAGCATTAGAATGGAGAAACTATACTAAAGTCATTGGAAACACGGGATGAGGCAAATTATTATTATTATTATTTTTTGCGATGAGAAGAGCTAGTTAGCTTACACACCCCCCAACTAGGACCAAACATTTTGTCCTCAATGAACTATAAAGTGCAAGGGAAGGAACAATACTACTTGAATCAAGCAACGAGAGCATGCGGTAATGAACTGTGACTGCAACATTAGACTTCACAAAGGAGGAAAAAGAAAAGAGAAAGTAGAAGTTGACATGGCACAATAATAAAGAAATAAAAAAAAGCCAAATAGTCAACAAAACTAAAAATGCAAATCCTCCACATTGTACATAACGAGAGAAAAGAAGTTAAACACATCCACAAACATCAAGTATCCACAAATCTCAAAACATCCAAACACAAAGCTAAACCCACACACAACTATCAAACTCCAATCGCAACACGGGAATTCCTAACAACAAGAGCAACCTATAAATTCTTAACTCACTAAGAACAATGCTAATGCACTACAACTAGACCCTATAGAGTTAGAATTTTAGGAAGTCCCTTCTAATCATCCGTTCCATCAACACCATCGCCTTGGCCGCTAGCTCTACCATAAGCCCCAGAGCCATCGGTGCCACTATAAGGATTCTGAAAGTAGTAGGGGACGTCCGCTCCGGGGAACTGCATCTGGTAGAAGTCACTCTGGAAGCGCATCATCATGCCAATGTTGCGTTGATAATCCCCACGGAAATCCTGAACCTCACCTCGTAGTCCTTGCAAATCCCAGCCTTGCCTCTGTTGCTCCTCGCCCAAGCTATCGAGGCGATGGTACACTTCAGACATGTCATAAGCGGGGCCAACCTCCTCCTTACGTGTACCACTGGGGCCGTCTTCGGTCCTAGCCCTCTTAGAATACGAATAAATTTGTGTGTCACTCTTAGCGATGGTAGTAGAATTAATTGGTGAAGGTGCAGGCTTTAGAATGTCAGTGGCTAATGCATTGCCATGGTGAGTGCAAAGGCGGGTGATAAGTGTAGGGAAGGGGAGGCTTCCAAAAGTGGTGGTGTCTAGAGAAGCGATAATCATATGAAGAATGACGAGCATCGCAAAATCCACCGAGATTTAGGTGTCAGCCACCGCATACAACAAGGCGGCATGGTCCCTTCGTACAGTCTTATGCTTGGTGGGCGACACTGGCACCGTCAAAATGAGGTTAACTAAGCAAAAAAAATTTGGTGAAGGTAGAAGAAGGTAACAGATCCAAAATCCACTGGGTAGTTTGGTTGACAAAGCGGAAGGCCATAGCATGGGTGGTGGGTCCTTGGTTAATCATCCGCGTGTGATTTTGGACGTGCAGAATGCCCCGCACATAAGACTCGAACGAGTATGGCCCCGTGGTGACCACACTAGAATAGAAAATCCTCACCCACGTCTCATTATACCCCCTGTGTACTCGAGTTGGGGTATCTAACGGCGATTTCGGAAGATAACTTTGACATCTACAGGGAAGTCGTCAAAAACAATTCGTCGCTCAGGCAAGATGGGTTTTTTCTTCATAAAATAGGTCTCATACCATTTTTTTTTCCGTCTTTGCCCTAAAACCCTCAAATCCCCGATTTGCCGGGGTGAGTTGGGTCCGATTGTACTTAAGTGCACTTGTCATTGTTCTTGTAAAATTGAAGAGCATCCATAGCAAATATAAGAAAATGATGAATACTAGACACATATGACATGCTCGAAACATAAAAGTAAGCAAATGAGGGATCAATGAATGCAAACTAAGTGGATGCAAAAGGAAGTGCTAATCCTAGTCTAGGACTCTCATCCATTCAAAAATATGTGAAAATTACAAAAGTGAAGCAAGCATGATGGACAAATGCCTAGACTAAAGAGAAACATTCAAATGAGATTGGATCAAACACCTAGTGTGCACAGTGAAAGGGTGTGTGAAAATAACAAGATGGGAAGTGCAATCTTCCCCCAATATCATCACATTAAGAAGAGCATACAAGAATTTGATAATACATTGCCCTCAATCACCAATCATGTAAACAAAAGTGGAAGAGATCAAAGCCCTATGGGTGATGTGTAAAAAGTGTGAACAAAATAAAGAGAAGTCCCAACCTAGGGTGAGAATCCAACTCAAACAAGTGAAATGAGAAGAGATTAGAGAGGAGAGATTACCTTGAATGGATGTGTGTGTGGATCTTGGGTGTGAGTGCTTGAAAAGGATGCTCTAGGAGGATTTTTTAACTTTTGTGGAAAGAGGGTTCTCAAGAGAATTGTGAAATGTCTTGAACAAATGAGCCCTAACTTAACATTTAAAAGCAGTTTTGGCCTCGCAGATCGATCCGTGGGTAATGGCCGGATCGATCTGTCCCTAGGAAATGACGTTATAACGCTTCCTAAATGTCGCGGATCAATCTGAGGAAAACAAGCGGATTGATCCAATTTCCAAATATTCAAGAAGAGAGTTTGCTGAACAGGGTGGATCGATCCAAGGGATATTTGCAAATCGATCCGCAACACCCAACCTGGACACTAATTTTAAGGGGAACATGCGGATCGATCCAAAATAAAAATTTTGAGGCAGAGAATTCCCTAAAAACAACGGATCGATCCAGGCGAAACATGCGGATCGATCCGAAATAAAAATTTTGAGGCAGTGAACCCCTTGAATGAGCCGTATCGATCCATGTGATCCAGGCAGATCGATCCGACCTAACCCTGCAGCTCTAGAAACTCAATGATGGATGTGGATAACAAGAAGATGCCAATGTGGATGAATTGCACGAGTAAGAGAACAAAAATTATGCCATGAATGCAACATGGGGCATACAAAAAAGGGATATAGCTCACGAGAGCCTACTCAACCCCAATATTGGGGTCTTCCAAAGGAATTGACACCATCTCGGTGTCAAAACCTTCAAGGAAAGGTTTGAGCCGTTGCCCATTAACCTTAGAAATGGTCCCATCCTTGGGATCTTTGATTTCCACAGCTCCGTGGGGATAAACTTTATGTACCATGTAAGGGCCAATCCAACGGGATTGCAACTTACTCGGGAAAATATGGAGCCGTGAATCATACAATAGCACTTTGTTATCGACAACGAATTGTTTTCGAACAATCCATTTATCGTGAAAAGCTTCGACACGTGCTTTGTACAATTTAGAACTCTCGTAGAGTTCTCCTCAAATTTCCTCCAACTCATTGAGTTGAAGCTTCCGCCTCCCACCACTCTCTTCAATATTGAAGTTGAGCTTCTTAATAGCCCAATAAGCACAGTGCTCAAGCTCGACGGGTAAGTGGCATGCTTTCTCGTAAACTAGCCGGTAGGGAGGACATACCTAGATTCCTCTTATAGGCCGTCCTATACGTCCAAAGTGCATCGGTTAGTCTAGAAGACCAATCCTTTTCTGACGGATTGACCATCTTCTCAATAATCCCCTTAATTTCACGATTAGCCATTTCGGCTTGGCCATTTGTTTGCAGGTGATAAGTGGTGGAAATCTTATGGGTGACGCCATATTGCTCCATTAACCGGGCGAATGGGGAGTTGCAAAAGTGCACTCCTTGATCTCTAATCAAGGCCTTGGGAGTCCCAAATCACGATAAGATATGTTCTTTTAAAAAATTTAAAACCACTTTGTGGTCATTGGTTCGGGTTGCTATGGCTTCCACCCACTTGGAGACGTAATCAATCGCCACCAAGATGTACTCACAGCTATTGGATTCAGGGAAGGGACCCATGAAATCTATCCTCCAACAGTCAAAAACTACAATGATAAGAATGGGGTTTAGAGGCATGGAGTTCCTCTTAGTGACTCGACCAAGTAATTGGCATCGAGGGCATGCCTTGCAATAGGCATGTGCATCTTTGAAGATTGTGGGCCAATAAAAACCACTATGGAGGACTTTGAACGCGGTTTTCTGTGAAGAGAAATGACCCCCACATGCTTGGTCATGGCAAAAAGACAATATACTTGGTATCTCATCATTAGGCACACATCGCCTAACAATTTGATTGGCACAATATTTGAAAACATAAGAATCATCGTAGAAGAACGATCGTGCCATCGATATTAGCCTCTCTCGGTCTTGAGTAGACCAATCTTGAGGTAACTCTCCAGTGACAAGGAAATTCACCACGTCTGCATACCACGGGAGAGTAGAGACCTTGAGTAATTGCTCATCCAGAAAGCATTCTTGGATAGGAATGGGATCTATATGATTGTGATCAAACGTCAAACGTGACAAATGATCGGCGACAACGTTTTCTACCCCTTTCTTGTCCTTTATGGAAAGGTCAAATTCTTGTAGTAGTAAAATCCAACGAATAAGTTGCGCTTTAGCATCCTTCTTAGAAAAAAGATACTTTAGAGCGGCATGATCGGTAAAACAAGTAATCGGTGATCCCACTACATAAGACCGGAATTTCTCGAGGGCAAATACTATGGCGAGCAACTCTTTTTCCGTCGTAGAGTAGTTGGATTGTGCGTTATCTAATGTGTGGCTCGCATAGTAAATGACTTGGGGCTTTTTGTCTTTCCTTTGCCCCAAAACGGCTCCGATGGCGTAGTCACTCGCATCGCACATCAATTCAAATAGAAGACTCCAATCGGGAGATTGCATAATTGGTGCAGAAGTGAGTAATGCCTTGAGCTTCTCAAATGCCTCTTGGCAATCTTGGGACCACTCAAATAGGACATCTTTAGCTAAGACGAGACACAATGGTTTAGAGATCGAGCTAAAGTCCTTTATAAATCTATGATAGAAGCCTGTGTGGCCCAAAAATGACCTAATGTCTTTGAGGTTCCTTGGAGGGGGGAGGTTGGAAATGACATCTATTTTGGCTTTGTCGACTTGTATTCCCTCGCTAGACACAATGTGGCCTAGCACAATCCCTTGTGTCACCATGAAGTGGCACTTCTCCCAGTTAAGAACGAGATTCTTTTCTATACATCTCTTGAGAACCTTTTCAAGATTCCCCAGGCATTCATTGAATGAATCTCCAAAGAATGTGAAGTCATCCATAAACACTTCCAAAAACTTCTCCACCATATCACTGAAGATACTAAGCATGCACCTTTGAAAGGTCGCCGGTGCATTACAAAGTCCGAACGGCATCCTCCGATAGGCAAACATGCCAAAGGGGCAAGTGAAGGTGGTTTTCTCTTGGTCCTCGGGGGCTATTTTTATTTGATTGTACCCCGAGTAACCATCTAGGAAGCAGTAGTTCTTATGACCCACTACTCTTTCTAGGACTTGATCAAGGAAGGGTAAGCAGAAATGGTCCTTTCTAGTGATCGAATTTAACTTCTTATAATCAATACAAACACGCTACCCCGTGGTGGCTCTAGTGGGTACCAACTCTTCACTCTCATTCTCAATGACGGTGATCCCCGACTTCTTAGGGACCACTTGGGTAGGGCTCACCCAATCACTATCAGAAATGGGATAGATTATCCCCACATCCAACAACTTGATGACCTCGGTCATCACCACCTCTTTCATATTAGGATTGAGTCTCCTTTACGTTTGACGTGAAGGCTTGGCTTCATCCTCTAGATAAATTTTGTGAATGCCCCTTAAGTTCACTACACACCACCCAATAGCACTTTTGTGCTCCTTCAAAACCTTCATCAATATCCCTTTTTGACAAGGGTCAACCTGGGAAGATACTACTACTGGAAAACTCTCGTTCTCTCCCAAAAAGGCATACTTGAGCTCACTTGGCAAGGTTTTGAGCTCAAGTTTTGGTGTGACTATATTGGATGGAAGAGGAAAAGTATCCCTCAGAGGTAGTCTTTCAAAATTAGAGGTCCACATGGCCTCTCCTAAGATTCTTTCAACATCCAAATCATCCTCAACCACAACTTCCCCCTCACTCATCTCTGTTTCCCTCCTCCCAAACTCATGATCACACTCAAAAGGGTGTTATCAATAGCTAAGCATTTTTCAACATGTTCAAGAATAGTTATATTATCATTACTACTATAAGCATGATTAAGGGAAAGAATGATGTAAGAATCATTAGCACTTATAATACCAGAAATATTGAAAAAATCCTGCACCAAAGAGTCAACAAGAGAGATTTCATAAATATCATCACCATTTTTCTCGTCAAGATCCAGTTGCTTAAAGAGTGAGAAGATGTTCACATCCACAGTCATATTTCCAAAAGTTAAGCGCATGAGACCATTCCTATAATTAATTAATGCATTAACAGTAGCAAGGAACGGCCGCCCTACGATGATTGGAATTTGTGATTGCTTGACAACGGGTTGCGTGTTAAGCACGATAAAGTCCACCGGATAGTAGAAATTACCCACTTGGACTATAACATCTTCTATAATGCCCCGTGGCATCTTAACGGACCTATCGGCCATTTGTAAGGTGAAACGGGTCTCCTTGAGCTCTCCTAAGCCTAGTTGTACATACACCGAATATGGGAGAAGATTCACACTAGCACCCAAATCAAAGAGTGCTCTATCTATGTGGTGTTGTCCAATCACACATGCTATAGTAGGACAACCGGGGTCCTTGTATTCGGTTGGAACCTCGTTAAGGATGATGGAGCTCGCATGTGCGGCCATGTAGGCACTTTTTTTTTACATTAAGCTTTCTTTTAATTGTGCAAAGATCTTTGAGGAATTTGGCATAGGCCGGAACTTATTTAATTGCCTCTAAAAGGGGGATATTAATTTCAACTTTATTAAACAATTCCAAAAACTCATTATTCTTGGTGTTCTCGACCTTCTTTGTTAACCTTTGAGGAAATGGTGGGGCGGGGTTCAAAAATTCTTGGTTCATGAAGTCGGGGGCTTTAGAGAAGTCCCCATCCAAGTCGACCACATTTGGGATCAAAGTGTCCCCACTATCAAGTTCGGCCTCCTCCCCAACCGGATTGTTGCTAACTGGTGGTTCTTGAGGAGGCTTTTGGACCTTGTTGTCCACGACCTCACCACTTCAAAGAGTGGTGATTCCTTTTAAGTGCTCAATGGGGCCATTGGGGTTTGAGGCCCACCATTCGTTTGTCCCTTGGGATTTTGGAATGGTTGTGCGGGAAGTTTTCCCTTGTCCACGACTTGTTGATTTTGAATCAATTGGGCCAACTGAGCTTGTAAAGTGTGCATTGATTGAGCATGCGATGATTGCATTGCTTGTATGGATTGCTCAAGTTGGCTCATTCTCTGGGCCAAGCTATGGTTAGGGTCCTTAAAGTATTTCTTGTAAGGAGGCACATAAGGAGGAGGTGGATGTTGCACTCCTTGATTTTGGCTGAAAGGAGGACCTTGAGATTGAGGTGTGGGTGGACCAAAATTTTGAGTAGCATAAGGTGGTGGGGGTGGTTAATGCGGGCAATTGGGGAACATGGGGAGCTACAATCACCCCCTTGTTACTATGGTAGTTAAGTCCTGGTGCACTCCACCTCCCAGGAGGATTGTAGGCATCATTTTGGGAAGGATTATACCTAGGCCTGATGTTCATTCCAAGAGCACAAGCTTGCTCCAAGGCTTGTTTTTGGAGGATAGGAAGAGCGGGTTACTCGTTGGTTGAGTGCTCCAGGTCATAACCAAGGTAACAATGAGATGGATTGTTCGGGGCAATAATCGGAGGAGGAGTGATAGAGATGGTGCTCTTTTGTGATTCCAAAGCTTCCACTTTTCTAGTGAGTTCGGAAATGGGATCGGCCTCACTTGACACTTAATAGAGATTATGATTCAATAGAGCTACAGTGGCCGGCAAGGTTCAGTCATGGGGGTTAGATGTACCCCACCCGCAAGAAGTTTCATAACATATTCAAGATGAGCTTCAACTTGCTCTGCCTCAAGAGTCAAGAAACTCCCGGCACACATAATTGTTTGGTGTTGGGTTATAACCCCCCACAACAAATGGAAATTTGACGAAATTTGTCAAAACGATGGTGCGGGCATTTCCTAAGGAGATCCTTGAATCTCAACCAACACTCAGCAAAGGTCTCGTGTTCTCCTTGGGAGAAATTTTGAATTTGTTTGACCAATGCTTATGTTTTGTACATGGGGAAAAACTCCTTATAGAATTGCTTTTGGAGTTCCGGCCATGAGCCTATGGAATTTGGAGGTAGGGTCACTAACCAATCTTTAGCCCTATCCTTGAGTGAGAACGTGAACAATTTGAGCCTTATGACCTCGGGTGTGCATCTTTGTCGTTCAAAAATTCCACATATGTCCTCGTACTCCCTAATATGCTTATAGGGATCCTCATTCTCTTGCCCATGGAAGTTAGGCAAGAGATTGATCATTCCAGGCTTGAAACGGAACACTCCCGCATTGTACGGGAATGTTATTCAAGATGGGGATGATACGGTCTCGAGTTGGAGATAGTTCCCGATTGTTCTCCCAAAATGTTGATCCATGGGAGGCGGTGGATAGTGTTGTTGGAACGGAGGTGGTGGATGCAGCGGGTAAGCTGGACGCATGGGAGGAGGTGCGGGGTTATGTTGACCCTATTATTCCTGACGAGATGCATCGGGATTCACACTAAAGGTGGCGAAAGTCGCATGATCTGTGGGTGTGTCCCAATCAAGGTCTTGGTGACCAAACATGGAGGAATGTGGAGAATTCAAGGGTGAGAGGTCATGCGGGTAAGGGCTTGCTTGGGACGACGGAGGCCGCCAAAATGAACCACTACCACTACCACTCAAACTTGAACTAGCATTATTTGGATTAGAGAATGGATTAGTCTACCTTGGTTGCTCGGGTTGGACATTGTAGTAGATTGTTGATTCGCACTTAAAAGTTACTCCTACAAAGGCAATCAACAAGAAAACAAACAAGATTAAAAGCAAAAGCACGATAATTAGAAACTAAGTGACCGAATGTTGTTGCCAATTTCAATCCCCGACAACGGTGCCATTTTGATGTTGTCAAAATCAAGTTCTTATTTAACCCTATTAAAAACGTAGTATGTTGGAAGTAGGGTGTCGAGTCCACAGGGATTGCAATGCAACAAAACTTGTTGGGCGCTTAATAACCAATTATAATACGAGGAGCAATTAACAAACTAAGAAATAAAATTAAGTCTTTACGACTTTGAGATTGGTTCAATTTGTATAAGATTATACTACAATGACTATTTAGAAAAAGAGAAAATAAACTTTGAATAAAGCTAAGTTTAATTGACAATTTGGGGTTTTGTAAATGGAGAAATTGAGGTTGGGGAGCATTCCCCCACCTTGGACCAAACAACACATGGCTTTCATACTTGTAGGACATTCTAGAGTAGAAAATTCCATTGTGACAAATTATCAAACATGTGGTAGTCAACCAACATGCTAGATAGATGTTCTAATGCAATACATAGGTATATGGTTAGAGTTTAGAGATTTAACAACTTTCAATGCTTGACATTGGAGGTGGGGTCTCAAAACATCAAACCATACACCCATGAACTCTAGAAATGCTACAAAATGTGAGAGTCCTACAATAAAACACACTTGGGTCCAATGGTGGGTTTATGATCCCCAACCTACATGATTTAGCTACTCATAATCATAATGACAACAATATTAAAGAGAGGGGAAGAGTAAGTATACCAACTAGAGAAATCCACAATAAATGCCATATAAATTCCAAGATATTCTTTAACCAAAATCTTCCAAGTATTTAATACATTCACACTCTCTTCTCTCTAATACTAAATGGAATGAAATATGGTAGATGAGGAGTAATGAGGGAGAGGGATGAGAGGATTTAGGGAGAGAGAGCTTACAACCTAAGAAAAACTAAGTAAAATACAAGCGAACCCTAAAATAAAAACCATCTCTAACTATGAATACTATATACAAATAATGGCAATCTTGTAAATACAAGAGGGAAAAAAAACTGTAGCAGCGGATCGATCCAAGGTAAAAAGCCGGATCGATCTTATTCTTCAATTGGGAAGCAGAATGCTCAGCGGATCTCGCTGATCGATCCGCATTGCATTTTCTGGGCAACAAATTCATTTCGAACGAGCGGATCGATCCGCCTGATGTGCTTGGATCGATCCGCTTGGGCAAATCCTGAAATTTTCTTTTCCTTTGAAGCACAAGCTCCCAATTTTGGTCCTAATCTTCTACCTAGTCTCAAACATCTACAAGAAAGAGCTTTTATTAATAAAAAGTGAATAACAAAAATACAATTTATTCATTAAATCTCCCAGTATAAGCGATAATTCGTGTCTACTAAGGGTAAAATTATGAAGTGAAGAATGCAATATTAGATATGAATCACCACACCCTTTTATATACCTACTCTCAATACCCAAAGAAACCTCACTCTCTCACCCTAGACCATGCACTCCCATGAGGAGAGACCCCCAACTTCGTACACCATGGGCTTCCTAAATTCCTGTACAACATCCCCTTATATAGAGTTTGCAACCTATTACTTATTGGACAAATAATGCAACTCTATCACAAAGGAAACTAAATTACAATAGGAATCTAGCCAAGTCATAATCCCTAAATTGGTGGAATTATCTCACATGTGATATAACCCCAACAGAAAGCACTAGATAAGGAACCAAATCAAAGATTTGAAACAATTTCACTAATGAAATTTTAGGCACAATCCTAACAATATTAATACCCTACAAGATTAGTGTTGGCGTTGACAAGAGGTCCTCTAATCCGCTCTGCCCCAATTATGAGGTTAACTTACAAGTATACCCTCATTATTTTGACATGTTTACATAAATATCTGTTAAATATGCAGCTAATGTGCTTCCATCCTATCCTGTTATAAATGTTGGGTTCTATCATTCTAAAACCCTGGTTGCATATATGTGTTGTGCTCAACACATATTTTAGACATTGTATTCTTTTGAAAACCTCAAAAACTCTTTGTCATATAATTGTATATGAAAGTGAAAAATAATTTAATCGAAGCCGGAAGGAATGGAGTAAAAATAATTAATATTAACAGCGTAGAGTTAGTATAACCAAATAAAAAGTTACTGTCCCACTCTTTGGATTTGTAAACCTTTGCTCTTCAAACTCATTTAATACTATTTTAATAAAATAGAGGAGCCTCATTATGCAAAAGAAATTTGTTTGAATAGTATCTTGCATAAGCTTTAAACTTTTGAACTCCCCCTTTAAAGTGCCACATAAGGCACTACCATGTAAGTATGGAGAAAATTTTTGAAGAGCTTATTGAAGATGCTCTACTTCTTCATAGAATCTGGGTAACAAATGCTTTACTTGACCACATACATTGTTATGCAATAACGGAACCATGAATATCTGTGGGGGGTGGGCTGGGATGGACTAACATTGATAACTATTAAGAGAGCGGGCTGTGAATAGGCTAAAGTATGTGGGCGTTGTAAAGGACATCTGGTCTAAAATTGCTAACAGAACAAGTTGAAATGACCAAATCTCCCCCCAAATGTTCACAATAGTGTTAAGATCAGAAGGGAAAAACCTATGATTGGAAAAACTCACGGTTACACTTTAGTCTGAACTACATGGAGTATTACTACCAAAATTTAAAGCGCTAGGGTAAGTGAAAATTTGTGAACCACAAGAGATGTAAGTATATTTAACCCTTTATTATAAGACTGCGTGACATCTGTCTGAAAGGATGCCCTGTGACCACCCCCAATGTCATGCTACATGTTTATTGAGCAACAATAATATACCCAGAGTCACTCATGGATTCTTAGAGTAGATTTTGATTCCACCGTAACATTACCTGTAATGTTAATTTATGTTTTCTCTTGTTTGGTTCATGGATTATTTATACACAATAGTGGGCCCCACTTGATTTAGAATTCACCTTAAGGTGGATAATAGGGTGGATTCTAAATCCTAAGTTGGAGGTGGTATTATATATTAAATATTATTGGGGTTTTGATTTTATATTTTTTATACTAGCCTTTAAAGTTGTGAAGATATGTTAGGTTAAGAAATAATTTGGCGTGTCTCTCTTATGTGCTTTGTTGAATTGGTTACTGACCTCAGTTAGGCTTTGTTTGGTTACTGACCTTAATCACTCTTGCATATCCCATGGATTGAATAATCTACATTGTCTAAAAAACATAAAACTGGCCTAAATTGAGAATTTCCATATAATTTTAAGTGAAAAAGTTCTTACATTAGTAGCAGTCTTGCAAAATGAGTAAAGATTGGACTTTTGATATAGCCGTAATTTTGCTACATTTTGAGTGAATAATTAACCAGTTTATATTCGATGTAAAGTAGAGGTGGATACTTTTTTATGGGTTAACTAGTATTAAATCCTATTAGGTGTATCTTTGTGTCAATAGGTCCAACCCAAAAAACTATTTAGTGATAAGTCCACAATTTAATTTTGGACTACACTACCCCTTCTATATCTAGATTATTGCTAAAATTATGGATTTTTAAAATTCAAATCCAGCCCATTATATATATATATATATAGAGAGAGAGAGAGAGAGAGAGTACGTTATTTCTACCAAAACTCATTTCAGTACCCCACTAGCCCTCCAATATTCCTTCCACCACCACAGTCTTCCCCACCCCTTCTCTACCTCGCCATGGTGCACAATGTCATCGCGTTAATGGTGTCGACTCGAATCTTTAACGTTGTTCATGTCGAATCTATAGTACACCTGCTCAATCCCAATTGCAAGTTAAGCCTTCTACCACTCCAATGGGTTCAATAGCTCAATTCCACACACACACACACACACACACACTCTCTCTCTCTCTCTCAATGCTCTCTCCTACACGTCATTTATCTATAGTACAACTCATTTTTTGGCCACCTACCGACTTGATTTTGTGTGATTTTTTGTTCCAAGATTTGGTCAATCATTCAATGATGTGAAATTTTACACTAGTGAAAATTCTTATATATTTCTTTGCTTGTTATGAGATAGTGAGAAATTATACACTGATGCTAATTCTTGTAAATTTATAATGGCAATCATCAACTCTTTTGGTATAATGCAGTGTAAAATTATACACTGATGCTATTTCTTGTACACTAATATCATTAGTCTTTTTCAAATATTGAATTTGTGTAACAAAAAATATTGAAACTTGTATACTGTAATTCTTGTAAAACACATTATTGTGTTAAATTTTACACTCCCTCAAGTAATTAAAAATATAAGGGGTCGATAAATTTGACACTGGTTTTGGGGGGTATAGTTTGAGAATGTTTGTGTTGTGGAATGATTTGTAGGGAATTAGGATGATGAATTTGTGTATGAATCAAATTGAAAAACTCCACATGGATATTTCCAAAGATTATGCTCTTTTCAGTGCAAAAATTTACACTGATATCACCCATATTTACCTAAAACTGATTTAAATATCTCCATATATAACTTCTGTACAAATATAAAACATGTTTATCCAAACAAAATACTATGAGATATAATAACATGTTTGAATGCGTGTGAGAGAGAGAGAGAGAGAAGAGAGAAATTTAAGTAACTAATTTAGCTAGCCTAAAATTTTGGATTTAAGTTACCTATAATTGTTGTGTTATCTTAATTGATGTGTATATACATATGTGTATATATATAAATATATAAATCACCATATATAATGATGTATATTTGTACTCAGCATAATTACCTAAAAAAAAAAGTGATTTAATCCCTCCATTAAATATGTTGACTAAGGGTGTGTTTGATAAAATTGAAAATTAAGTACTGAAAATTTTAAGTAATTTGTATTTGCAATATTGAAAACAGTGTTTCAAGAACTAAAATAGAATGCATTCAGTGATTATTTTCAGTACAAAATTTTCACTTAATGTTTTCAGTGGATTTTTGGTTACTTTTTCAATTAAGTGGTACATTATCAAACGCACGGAAAAAAATTAAGTGCTGAAAATTTTCATTTTCACCACTTAATTGGGTTATCAAATACACTCTAAGTTGTATAATGTCCATAAAGTGTGTGTGTGTGTGTGTGTGTGTGTGTGTGTGTGTGTGAGGGTTTGTATTCAGCCTAATTACCTAAAAAAAAAAAAGGGATTTAATTCTTCCATTAAATATGTTGACTAGTTGTTTTAAAAAGGGATTTAATCCCTCTATTAAATCTGTTGACATATGTATATACATTATTACGTGTATATATATATATATCTAGGGGTAAAATTGTAACATTATTTACAATAAATTGGGGGAGATGGACAAATCACAATAAACTTTCTGTAACTATGGACCTAACAATATAATTAAATCTTGAGTGGACCAAATAAAAAAAACTTGGATAAATAGGGATTTTTGGGGAGATTTCAATTTTTTTTATTCGACGTTTCGAAAGATAATTAAGCTTGTATTATGATTCAAAAATATTTATATGCATATAAAACCATTGACTCATATTTATGCCTTTCTTCTTATTTTTATTTTTTTGTTGCTAATGTCTATTCAACTTTTAGACTTAAGCCATTATTTTTGACATTTTCATTTTAGCTCATCATTTGTTTTGGCCCCCAAGAGTATCTTAGGAATTTAATCATATTCTTATTTCATTTTCCTTGCCCCAAGCCTCCAGCCAAATACTATATTCTAAATCTAACTAAGATTCCACGGGTGGATCCACTTTGCAGATATTCAAATTCCTAGTAAAGTAATTCTCAATATAATAATTCTTGATAATTAAAATCACCTAAAATAATCCATAAGCCAAACGGGTCATCACGATCCAGTAGAACAGGACTTCGCCATGAGTATTAAACAAATCAACCATAATTTTTATTGCTGTAGTAGTTGCAAAATATAGATTGGATGGATCATAACATGAGTCATGATTCCTCCGAGAAAAAAAAAAAGATATCTAGAAGGGTAATATTTGTGACACATTTAAAGACATAATTTTTGGGTTATAATTCAAGAGATATCTCTATCTCTCTCTTTTGTCATTGTGGGGTCCAGTAACATTACAGGAGAGATACAGACATATTTTTTGGATTGAGTCCCAATAGTTTTTTTTTTTTTTTAGGTAATCTGGGGTGTCTAGGCCAGCTTGCGCGCACCTCGATTAATCCCCCGAGGCCCTGGAGTCGCCAGGTGAATTTCTTAGTGACGCTCCCCATGATTTGAACATTAAACCTCGTGAGTAGTACATCCAAAAAACTTACCACTCAACTACAAAAAAAATGTAATTTAAAATTGTGTCACAATCGTTACTCTATCTAGAATATTGGAAATTAAAATCTGACTCAACTAGTTGTGTTTCTAATGAGCATGTGGACAACGAGACATTCAAACTCGTGTGAAGAGTCAGAAGTCAAAGTAAAGAATGTGAGAACCAACATGTCATACAAGTTGAACTAATCCAAATCTTGATTATCAATTATTAGAACCCCATAGAATCCAAAAGAGGTTACACTAGTAATGTGAATAGATTTCAAAAAATAATAATAATTAATTGTTATTATTATCAAAGCAATATTACTTATTATCAAAATATAAAGAACAAATATATAAGATTTTTTAAGAGTTATTTTTTTATGACAACTTTTATACAACTTCTAAAAAAGATGTGTTTGTATAAAAATTGTCACCAAATAATTACTCTTTTTAATATTAAGGACAACTTAAATATATTATTAAGGATAAGTTATTTCCTTATTTCTTAAACTAAAATGATCTCATTTCATCATCTAACTCTAACCACCATTACCACCACCCGTACCACCCCTACCACGTCCGACCACCACCCCACCATCTCCGGTGACCATCCCGGTCACCCCATTAAGTCACTATTCGCTAAAAAAAACAAGTGAAATTTTAATTATTATAGTCAAAGTTAAGTGAAATTTCACTTAATATTTGTAAAATCTGCAACTAACATGGAGATGGCCGGATCTGGTTCGAGCTCGTCGGAAATGGCCAAATCTAGTTCGAGCTCGTTGGATATTATCGGATCTAATTCGAGCTCGTCGGAGATGGGCGGATGTGGTGACTGCAACAATGACGGTCACTACAAGGAAAAATGCTTTTTATGTCACTTTAAGTGACATAAATAAATATTTATGTCACTTTTTTTCCAGTAAAAAGTGACATAAATGGAGGCGACATAAATATTAAAAGTGACATAAATGTTTTATAAAAGTGACATAAATGTTTCATAATACCAGCACATGTTAATAAAAAGTGACATAAACACCATTTTATTTACGTCACTTTTAATCATAAAAGTATAAAAGTGACATAAATACTATTTTATTTATGTCACTTTTAACCTAAAGTGACATAAAAGTATAAAAGTGACATAAATACCAAACAAAATTATTACATCAAAGTCTTAAAAGTGACATAAATATTGTGAAAGTGACAAAAACTTTAAAAGTGACATAAATACTTGATAAAAGTGACATAAATGTGTAATTAGTTATGTCACTTTTTTTAAAAACGACATAAATATTTTAAATAATAATGATTCAATACCACCCTGTAAAAACAATATATACCACCCTGTACATATATACAATTAATGACACCCTGTACGAAATTAAATCCAACTAAATGATCTTTTCAACTACTAAGTTTCATCTATTCATCTCAATATCAACCAATTAATTGGAATGAACAAAAAAATATACAATCGATCCGAGTCAAGTGCTAAACTAATAACATATACATATATATTACATATTCATCAAAAAGTACTAAGAAAACTATGAAAGTAACAAAAAAAAATTAACCCAACAAAAAAAGTGGTTTCACTTGTTAGAACTTTCCATCAAAATGTGAAACTTTGTACCTACAAAAAAGATAAAGTTTTCATTAATTAGTTGTATATATAAAATAAAAAATAAATAAAACTATGTTTGGGGGTTTTGAGAGACCAAAATTCATGTGTTCGGGGACTCGGAATGATGAAAGAGTCATTTTTTCGCATTATTTGTTAACCATGATTCCGTTATGCATTTTGTTTGTTCCCACAAGTTTCTTTAGGCATGTTTGAGGTGTGAGTAAGGTTACGTGACGTTTGGTTAAGCGCTTTACTGTTTCACTACTCAAAACCCCAAAAACTAAGCCTTTTCAAGTCTAAGTGATGAAAAAGACATTTTTTCGCATTATTTGTGAATCATGATTCTGTTATGCATTCAGTTACTTCCCACAAGGTTCTTTAGGCATGTTTGAGGTGGGAGTAAGGTTTCGTTACGTTCGGATACACGCTTTATCGTTTCACTACTCAAAACCCCCAAAACTAAGTTTTTTCAAGCCTAAGTGATGAAAAAGTCATTTTTTCGCATTATTTGTGAACCGTGATTCCGTTATGCATTCCGTTAGTTCCCACAAATTTACTTATGCATGTTTGAGGTACGAGTAAGGTTTCATGGTATTCGGATACATTCTTTACCGTTTCACTACTCGAAACCTCAAAAACTAAGTTTTTTCAAGTCTGAGAAGAAAACCCAGACGAAGTAGATAAGAAGAAAATGGAAAAGAAGCCACTATTTGATAATTGCTATGATGGCGAGTTTGATATGTAATAAATACTGATCTTGAGTTGAATTTATTAAGTAATATTTACATACTAAGTGTTAGTTAAAGCACAACATGTGCATTGAAATGCCCATTTGGTTTTCCTAAAAATAAACCAATAAAAGGATTGGATATGATTATATGTAGAGACCACTAAAATAAGACTTTCCTATAGCAGTTTATGAGAGGAAATTATTAGGTGATCGAAAAGAAACCTGAATAAGATTAAGCATCTTGCACGTCTGAGAGAAGATAAGAACGTTATGCCCTTCCGAAAGTAATTTGTCTTGTTACAAAGCATCATATACGTACAGGTATTGCCACGTTAGAATAAAGCAATAAAATTGTACATTTAAGTGTATCCATCCAACATGGAGCTAGCGAATTTTACCAGTAAAGATTGTATGAAAGATATCTTGCAGGAAACATCGTCATGCTTCTCTCACTGACATCTGCTATATGCTTTGCCAGTTTCTCAGCGACGCCATGGTCTTCCAGGTTTAGCATTGAGTCCATCCCTTCCTGTAAATCTTCAGTAGCTCTTTTTGTTAAAAGAAGTGGATGATCACATATTTTTTTCAAGATCTGCAAGAAAACAAATGACCTTTCATTACCATCTTTTTTTCCCAAGAAAAAGACAACCTAAACTCGTGAATAACCAAGGCAGCAAGAGTGCATGAGAAAGGTATGAGCCCAAAAATATTATTGAACCAGTGAACACTTGATTTGCCCCAATTCAAGGTAGAAGTAGAACAATTCAGTCTTGACACCTCTCATTGCCAGTTTCTAGACATTCATCAATCATCATGCTTTCATTGCTCTCTCTCTCTCTCTCCCTCTCTCTCTCTCTCTCTCTCTCTCTCTCTATATATATATATATATCCATATATATATATTCCTACGACCAAACACACCCTAATTTTAAAAGTAACAAAAATGATCTATTCTGGACCTGGTACAATGAGGTAACAGTCATGCAAATCAACTCTGCAATCCTCTAGTAACAATAGTAGCAAGAGAATGCACCCCCACCCTGTCTTTCCCTCCCTCAAAATTATAAATAATACATGGAATGAGAAAAAAAATTTCAGCTATTTAGAAAATGAGAACTAAGATTCCTTGAGAGTAAACCCTTGTATATTGCACAGATTCTTAGCAGGTTCAATATAAATCCTCCAGTCAAACAACTACCTCAGATAGCGGCAAAGATCTTGCGAATTTATGCATGCATCAAGCAGCATATATGAAAAAAAAAAACTTAGCAGGTTAAATTCGTATTGAAAGAATTAATCGATTAAACATAAACTACAAACACCATCTTGGGATGTTTACATTCTTGCTCACAAAAACCTCACAAAAAACTCCTAATAGTAATATGTACACTCAGAGAACAAGAAAACGTTAAGTTCTAGCTTCGGACAGTACAGACAAAGTGAAGGAATAAATAACATTTACAACTGGTGAAATCTTAAGGGTAGCATGATGAAGGGTTTACTTCTAAGCAGTCATCGGGGCTCCCTTGGGCATTAATTCTGACCCTCGACCTTCGCTAATCATGTTTGAAGCCAAGTCAATCATACCAGCCGTTTCAAGAAGAGTAGCTATGTATTCCCGGTCACTAATTGGAGCCTAAACAACCCAATCAACATTATATGACCAAAGCTGCAAATTATTGCATACTTCTAGGAATTAACAAGAATTAAAATGTCTCCATCCTTCAGAAGAAGAGTTATGCATGTCAATTATCATATACGATTTAATCTGAAGAGCTTTAACGAGTTTGATGGGATGTATATTAACTTCCTCATTCTAATATCTGTAATATGTCGATCTATGTGTACATATATTATTTATTTTCTAGCTTCTGGCACAACAGTTACTTAAATGAGAACTAGGAACTGTTTATACATTCACTGGGTCCTCTTGTAGTTTTATGTAGTAAAATAGTAAACTGGTGGGTTTCTTAAACATAAAGATAATTAGGTTACTTCCATATCAAGCTGATGTAAGATCTTAATAACCACAGCACCAAATAGTGAACAACCTGGGTTAGGAAAAAAGGTAGATTACAAAAGAAAGCTTAAGAGGTTGAAGAGAGAGAAAGCAAATAGAGAATAAGAGGGAAAACCTCAAATTACATCTAGGTTCATGAGCAATCATTCCTAAGGTAAGATGCATCATACATTATGAATACAAGTTGCACATTAGTTCCCATTCTATAGGCTCAAAATAAAGCCAATACAACCTTTATATAGCAAACTAGAACTTAGAGACCAAGCAAACGTGTGTGGCCAAGTTTGACTAAAGTGCCTTGGGCCCAAATTTATTACATAGATATTTGCATACTCAAAGGCCCAACATGACATATAAAAATATGATATGCAGGTAAATTTACACTGAAGCCTTAGCCGCCAATTAATGTATCTACATTTGTTTACACATATATGAACATGAATGCCCAAAAGCCAATCACAGAATTAATGTATATGAATCTTTTTGTACCATGTCCATGTAGACTGAAATTCTTTTATATATTTTCGAGTAAAATAGTTACATAATATTTCTATGATTTTCATTTGGCTTAGTAAAATTTAGAAAAACTACATGGGAAAAGTAAATTACTTGTTTTCAAGCTCGAGATGCCATATTTGCTGTAAGAAGACAAGAGCAGAAACTGAACAAGGGACCATTTTTCTTTCGCAATTTACAAAACATTTCAATCTGGAAAATCATCTTGAATTAGCGCTCCGTTTGTTTCGATGTAAAATATTTTCCGGAAAACATTCCGGAAAATATTCTGGAAAAAATTTTACATCAAAACAAACGGAGCATAGGTCATTTGGAAATATGGTAGTTAATATAAAAAGTAATGCGTAGACTCATCAATAATATCATCCTAAGAGAACCATAGAAAGACCACAAGTGAAGGAACATGATAAAGCTTTTCCATTTTTCATAATGAATAAATTCAAGATGATGGGTTCTTACATTTAAAAGCTTTACAGTTTACAGATTGTCAATGACGTAATTCAAATTTATGGAAGCATTAGCACTCATTCAGAGGAAAATTACGTTGTTACCCAATTTTAAGGTAGTGAGGCACTGATGTTAACAAGCACAATGCACACCAAATAAATGCCTTTTTAGCTTTCAGACTTTGCATGAGATTTGGACTCCTTCCAATATTAGAGAAGTAAAATATACATTAACCCCTACAAAAGTGGAACTTGATTTACTTTTTGCAACTCCAAAGCCCTAAATATATATATATATATATATATATATATTCTAGTGTGAGTCACGCGTATTATGCTTGAGTTTGTTGTTTGTCTATATAATATGGAGAAACACAAACATGAACAAAGTATTGTATATCTGGAAGTAGATATTGCTATTATATGAGTGTAGAATAATTGTTTTAAGAGTTGAAAGGAAAATATATCCTTAGAATGTCCAAAATTCATTGGACCCAAAGTATTGTTATTGTTTTTCATGTCAATGTTGCATAAATTGGTAACTATTCACTAAAAAGGGAATTGTTATTCACACTATAACCATAGGGGGGTTATGAGAAAATGGGGATAATCATAGGGGGGGTAAAAGGTATTTTTTCCTAAAGAGTATGTATAGGGGCTTGAGGGTATTAACGTCATTTCCTTTTCTCCGTTAGAAAAGTTAATAGTACTACTTCAATCATTAACATATGAATTTCCTTGAAGGGGCTACTAAACTCTATACTGTCCAATAAAATCTTAAAATCGTACCAGATCACTTCAAGAGAGCTGTAGTGCCAAAGAAACATGACTTCCTTGATAAAGAGCAGCTAGCTGGTAGAATTCGTGCACCAAACAGATTCCAGAACATAAATGTGGCAGCAGAGAGTGCCTTGACTCTATAAGTGAAGTGGCCAGCCACCTAGTACAACAATAGTAGTGTTATTAAGCAAGGAATAGCCATTTCTAGACAAAGCAATACTACATAAACAAAGTCTACTCTAAATAAAGGAGGTAAGTGATCGTTAAAGCAATTCTTCCTTTCAAATATTTGTCTCAAAGATTGTTCTATAAACATTCCGCAGAGAAAACGTAGCGAACTTTAAATGCAACAAAACCATCAGGAAAAACACAACACAATACAAATTGAAAATGAAAAAGACCCAGATTCAAAACCAGTAATTGATTTACAAATATCTTACCTAGAATTGGTGCAACTCTTAACATTTCACGGATATAGTCATTTATGTTGTACCCTTTTCTTGTTTTACCCCACACATATATCTTAGCATATGCATTTCTGCTACACTCATTTTATTAATACATTGCTACTTAGTTATAAAAGCAAATTCGACCTAATAGTTGTCTGTCATACCAGCTCCTGCGGTATTTATTTATATCATTTTAGCATGCATAGCATGCTTACGGTTGTGTTAATTAACGTGTGTGAAGTGAGTGATGACTCACTAGTTGTTGGAGGGTGTCTTTTGAGAACCCAGTATTTGGCCTTAAAGGCAGTCTGGAAGGTGTCAAGAGAGGACACGGGAACATGGAAAATCATGTTGTATTGGCATAGCTAAATGACATTTATGTGATTTAAATATTATTTGACTTTTTTGGTATTTTTATGAATAGTAATTATACCTGTGTAGTATAATTTCTGATAGTTTGATCTAGTTTTAGATCGTTTGAACACTGTGGTGAGAACGTGAGTGATACGTTGCTTAAAAGGTAGGTTGTGTAGAGATTTCACGGAAAATAGTTTTTGGAACGTAATTACGGCGACAAACGGGACTTAATCAAAAACTTCTAAAATTTATAGTTTTCACTCGTAAAGTTATAAAATGGACGTGTAAGACGTTTCGAGGAATAATTAGAAGTTTTGAAAACTCACGGGGAGGTAAACGTAATTTCTAGAAAGTTTGTCTATAAATAGCAAGGGTGAGAATTTCATTAGTTGTAAACTTCTAAAAATATCTTGAAAGAGGATAGAGAAAGGGAGATTTAGTTCTCCGGGCTTTGCGACGACGGTCGGCGACCTTTCGTCCGTCTGAACTTCACCAAAATTCATATTTGAACTCTCCAAGGTAAGGGCTACGTTTTGATAGTCTTTAGGCCACGTTTGACTAAGTTTTTATAAATTTCTAAATCTAGGAATTTCGGAAAAACACGTGTAAACTTGTAGGTTTCTCGTAGGATCGGAGATTTAGCGTTTAATCGGGCTTCTAGTCGTTCCCTCAAAGTTATACGACGATAGCTCGAGGTATGAATTTCTAGCCTATGTTATATAGATGAAATACATGTTTTATATTTTGGTGACGAAATTGAGATCCGGGCAAAATCCATGTGTTAATCTTAGGCCCGTTAATTATGCATGCGCTTGAATATAGAAAGCATGTCAAATTTTATGCGAGCACGTATATGTGATGATTTGCTAGTTGAGCATGTTTACGTGCCTATGTGGGTTAAAGGGGGATTTGTGTTAATTCACCGTGAGTCGTCCTCTCGAGAATGGGGAGGATTAGTAGTGATGACGATCACTTGCCGAGAAAGGCATTAACGTGACATGTCGAAGGGGCATGGGTCATGGTTGAGTCTTAAGACTTTGGATCGGTGAATGTGCACTTATTCCCTAGAGACCAATAGTTATGTGTTATGATGAGATTAAAGCATGATTTGTCATATATGCATATGTTAGAAATTGTGCACTCAGCATATAGCTGAGCAATGGAAATTTACTCCATTGCAGATTTGAAGAAAGAAATGAGAAGCGTAAAGGGTGAGGCCGGGGGAATGCAGGGGATCACCTTTTGTTTCTGTTTTGGTTTCCTTCCCAATGTTGTAATAATGGAATTGGAGGTAGGATCATGTTTTGTTTGAATTGAGTACCTTGGAAGGATTTTGGGAAATGTTTTATTGTGTAAGAAAACTTCTTATAGTTAGTTTTGAATTCGTCCGAACGCTTAAGTTCGTGTTTTGTAAACTTAACTTGTCAAATTCGGATTTTGAAGGAATGTGGTTAGTGTTTTGTGAATCGAACCAAACAAGTCTTAGCTCGTTTCGCTATTGTTTCTTTTCATGGATTAGTGAGATTAAATTTTGTTTTTGAAAGCTTGTTATAGCTTGTGACGTTTAGATTAATGTAAGTGTGTTTGGAGTATTGGTATTGGTGGTGGTTGTTTGACGCCTTAAGCAAATTCTGCAACTTTGGGCAGGTTCTGCTAAAGGGTCATTCGACCGGTCGAAGGGGGTCATTCGACCGGTCGAAATACCCCCTGCCAGAAATCTTCTTCTACCTCTTCCGAAAATTTTAAAAGGGTTTTGATTGGTTCTTAGGGTGCCTTTGGGACCCCTTTCAACATAAAATCATTCGCTTTGAAGTATAATTACGTTTTCAATTTTATACAGATTTTAAAACTTGGAGGGTAATGTTTTCAAAGTTTTATATACTCAAGATTGTTTTAAAGTTCTTTTTCCGCTGCGTATAGTTGTTGTTGAGCCTTGGTGGTGTGCCACGTGTCCTGTTTCTGCACATTAGCGGGATGGGTCGTGACATTTAGTGGTATCAGAGCAGTAGGTAACAAAACTTTGGAAACATTCGACGTTGAGTGGAGTGTTGAGTTAATTGACACATATTCTAGAATGCATTCACACATGGTAGAGATGTTTGATGCATATGGTATATTGTTATACATACATGATTATGTTATTGTCATACATGCATACTATTTATGCATCTGTGAATTGGTGGAATCATATAGACGTAGAACTGTGTGATGAAATGAAGGTTACCATGAGCTATCATAGGCCTGGTGTGGTGACACGAGAGATAGATGATATCTTGGTGGTGATGAACCATTGAATTTCTAAATGGAAATAAAATAATTTTTGATCGAATTGGTGGATGTTTTCAACGATAGTGACAAGTGTCCTTTGGGGGATCTAATCGAGAACGGAGTTTGAATAGTGAGTGTCAGGAGAAAGATTCCTTATGGTTCACATAGAGAATGAAAAGTGATTGTTTGTAGTGGAGTCTTGGGATTGAGATCAATTGGTAAGAGTTTTACTTCAGACATGGGTTAGATTTCGTGACGTCAGAGAATAGAGAGGTATAGTTGGGGTCTATGACAGAAAGAGGGTCCAGTAACATGTATCACTCGTGTTTGGGATGGGTGAGGAATCTCTCACCTTATCTTACAGTGTTAACCTACGGTGTGATCATACGGGGTTATATATGGTATTACCTTACGGTATAAACGGTGTATATTAAGTAGTTGAAGAATCTTTCAACTTATTGTATGGTATTGAGGTGTTTGGATGGTTGAGGAATCTCTCAACCTATCTTATGGCATGTATTGGATGGTTGAGGAATCTCTCAACCTATCTTACGGTATGTATGGGGGTTGAAGAATATCTCAACGTATTGTGAATATTGTGGTTATTGAGGAATCTCTCAACTTAACCTGGTTTCGGGTGGTCATAGTACCATGGTGGATTGAAATGCGATAGGAGGACTAGTAGCGAAAGTTATCGGTTGATTGGGTGCGTGGAAAGTTGGTATCTTAGGATTGATTTGAACGAAGGGTTAACAATGGAAATGATAGAGTGTGCTTGGATAGTGAAACTATAGTTGGTAGAAGCTTAGTTTGGGATGTACCTCTGAACCAGTTGCTTAGATTTGATGATTATGTGTATGTGAATGTAACGACAAGGACGACATAGGTCGAAAGAGATATGGTAGGACTTCTTGATGGAGATTAAAGGAATGAAAATGAATATGAATAAGAGTTTCTTAGTATTTTGAGGTGTGGCTTGACAAAGGAAGTAGAACAAAGGATGTAGGAATACAGGACTTGAGGTGAAAAATAAGTGTGAGTGATTAAACATGATAAGAGATTCGGAGGAATCAAATGAATATCGGATATCATGAGGATAAGGAGATCTTGGTAGGAAATGCTATAGAGAATGTCTTTATTACAGTGAGTTATAGTGTGGATAACCAGGAACCGTGTGTAGTTCGATGAGTTTTCAATGTTCTCGAGCACTTTTTAGTGATTCCAAAGTGGTTGGGAAGTGGCCCCAAATGCCTTGCAAGTTTGGAGACTTTTAAGGATGTTAAATGGAGGAAAAATATGGTCCAGGGGGTACTGGACCGGTCGAAAGGGGTGGTTCGACCGGTCGAACACCCCTCTGATCCAAACAGTGTTTTCGAAAATATTTTTCGTCGACTTTTACGGAAACAGGCATAACTCTTTGTAGAAAATTCGGATTCGCGCGCCGTTTCTTGAGTTGGAACCGGAACTCAAAGAGTTATCTTTTGGTGTAAAATTTTACCATACTTTATGATACGCCCAAAATATGACCGAGCGGTTCAAAATCAACAGCCCATCCGGGCCCACAAACATGATCCCGAGCATCACGGGCGTAATCCCGAGTATTACGTCCAGTTTCCTACTCAAGCTAGAAGACTAATGGCAAGTGCACACTATTTCCTAATCCAACTAGGAAACCCCCACAATTAATGCCAATCTATATTAATTGGATTATATTTCCTTATCTATGTATGAGTAGGTCTCTTACATCTATAAAAGAGACCTCTCACCCCCAATTAAAGGGGCCACCAATTCTGTAGTCTACACAGCACCTCTACAAAATTCACCATTATATGCATACACCCGGCCGGTATTACTGGTAGTGCCGCCCCTCTTTGTTGGTTCACCAGGCCCGCCGGTGATCTGCTAGTGAACGTGCTCAGACACACACGTGGACGTAGGTACCTTCATTAACAGGGCCGAACCACATACAAAAAAATAGTCTCTCACTTTCTCTCTCTCTCCCCTAAATTGCTTTACTTTACTGTTACCAATCTTTGGCATCATCACTTTATAAATGACCATTTTTCCCTTGGTCTATTTTGTCAGAGAAAAGTCTTTTTAAGAGGTCGAATTCATGCTTTCTTTGCTAATTATCGTATTTCAAATAAAGTGAAGAATCTTTTAATGATTGTAAAACCTCGTTAAGTATTTGTAATGAGTGGTTGTCAACGGGAGGTTGGAGTATGACAAGTAGTACGATACTGAACAAGAGCAACTGTGGAAATGGATAGAGTAAAGAGATTTTGGGTAAGTTAGATCACAAGAGCGAAAGTGTAGATTGGGAAAATGAATCTCTTATGAGAAAGTGAACAAGAACGGTAGAAATGGGATGAAGACTTGGGAGTACGTTGAGTACATTATCAGATATGATAGAAAGAATGTAAAATGGGCAGAGGATAATGGTAAATGTAGTGGAATGCTATCTCGATCGTCCTGGATTCCAACAAGGTTGGAGAATTTTGAGAAGAATAATGATTGGGGCACAAAAGGATACAAAAAACTTCCACAAAATGAGTGGAAAGTCTATGTGGCACAGTGGGACCTGCCAGCAATTAATGGAAACAATGCTTAATTACTGGCGGGTCCCACTGTGCCACACAGACTTTCCACTCATTTTGTGGAAGTTTTTTGTATCCTTTTGTGCCCCTAGCATTGTTGTTTTGAGAATGTCAGATTCCATCCCAAGAAAATTTGAAAGTGTTTAAAATGTTTTAAAAATCAAACTTTTGTTTGAGTAAGAAAATTTTGTTAAATACTTGCAATAAGGTATCAAGTAGACTTTGGAGGACGAGTATCGTGGAAGTATATGGTATGCTTAGTACTTGGGACACAACAGTGTTGGTCAAATGAATGAGTTCTACGTGAGCATGTCATAAAGTTAGAAATTCTAAAGTAATGGATTAGTAAAATGTTGTACACTTGGACTTAGTAAGCTGGAGGTAGTACCACTAAACGAGTTGACTTGGGTATTTTTTAAAGGGAACTTGATCTTGGTTTAAGTATTTTTTAAAGGGAACTTGATCTTGGTTATGAATGATTTGAAGTTTGGAACGTTTATGAACTTGATGAGATTTGTAAAGTGTGAAGCACGTAAAACAATAGTTATGAATGGGTGATCTTGAGTATGGACACGAAAGGTATGTGAATTGGGAGTTGATAGGGAATTTATTGAACACAGTGAGACTATAGTACTTCATTGGGAAGATTAAATTACTGAGTTGTCTTCAGATGGTTACAAGAATAGTATGAATACTTGAACAACTGGTTCTTCGAGAATAATGAATTTGGGATCAGAATAGCAAAGATAAAGGATTAGAGAAATCTGAATTGGAGTTTAAGTCAGGTTGACTGGAGTTATGAAATATTAAATCATTAAATAAGGTATGAAGCCTTGAGATGTTATACAAGGAATATATGTTCAGTGTAAAGGGCTATCAGAAATTCGGTAAGAGTTGAGATACATGAGTACGATTGGTATGGGCTTGTGTAAAGGTGAAAGTGATATATCATAAACTTATGGGGTTGTGATCTTCAACAGAAAAGTAATTGACTCAGGGTGTGTGTACACTATATGAATAGAATAGATTGTGAAGGGTCAAAGATTTGGGACAGGAACAAGGTATGGTCTGAGTATGGGAATGCGTCATGATGGACGTTGTGGTACATGTATGATTGACTAAGTCAATTTGGGTTAACCACGTTAATGGTTACGATGAACATTGGGGTTATTATGTTGGGAAAGTATTGTGCAAAATTTTAAAATGATTTATTTTAAAAACAAAAAGGAAGAATATGTATTTGACCTTGTTAAAAGTTTTAAATTGAAGGTGTAAAGTGAAATCTTCTATGTTAGTCGACAGCAGTTCGAGTACAGAAGTGGGAGAGAAATGACAAGTGTGTTGACCTCACCGAGAGTGGTTCGGGATAGTAGGTAACCTCGGACAAGTAAAACGATGTAAAATTTTCAATTGAGAATCTGAATGGTGTCTTACAAATCATGTACGATTGGACTTAAAATACGAGATTGGATTAAATCGAACTGGAATTTGATAAGGAATGAGAGTTGTTTGAAAACGTGTTATCGTTCTACGGGTATTCCACGATTAATAGGATAAGAGATGGAATTCATAGTATATGAAATAGTTGATTGAGGTATTGACTTACCGACAGTGTATGAATGTATGATAGTATTCAATTTTGATTACTTCGAGATGAAGAATTGTGTATGGTTGTTAACCAGTTGAGACGTGTTGGAAACGACAGTTAGTCGAAAAGAAAGATGGGTGAAAATGAGGTGAGTTATTGATTTTGTTTTGGCTATTGGGATGAACTTTAAAGTTCGAAAAAGATGTGACAAGTACAATGAAGGTATGTGTGGGTTGACGTGTGACGTCGTGATATGATTTAATGTCAAGATTGACTATTGATTATGTTTTACTCAGGCATTGATGTTCTTATTTATCGAGATGTTTCTGCGTTGTTAGTATTCGAAGAGAATCTTCAATCGGGTTGAGACGAGGCTTCAAGGATTTATTTTCCTTAAGAGCCTGAGGATTTATTTTCCTCGTGAGATTGTAATATCTTGGAGGAGATGTATAGGTTGTAATGAGACCAACGTTGGAAGTACTTGTGAGAAGTCTTGTAGCTTGATGAGATGGTATTGAAAGTTTGGGAACAAACTTCTTTTAAGGGGGAGAGGATGTCATACCCGCTCCTGCGGTATTTATTTATATCATTTTAGCATGCATAGCATGCTTACGGTTGTGTCAATTAACATGTGTGAAGTGAGTGATGACTCACTAGTTGTTGGAGGGTGTCTTTTGAGAACCCAGTATTTGGCCTTAAAGGCAGTCTAGAAGGTGTCAAGAGAGGACACGGGAACATGGAAAATCATGTTGTATTGGCATAGCTAAATGACATTTATGTGATTTAAATGTTATTTGACTTATTTGGTATTTTCATGAATAGTAATTATACCTGTGTATTATAATTTCTGATAGTTTTGATCTAGTTTTAGATCGTTTGAACACTGTGGTGAGAACGTGAGTGATACGTTGCTTAAAAGGTAGGTTGTGTAGAGATTTCACGGAAAATAGTTTTCAGAACGTAATTACGGCGACAAACGGGACTTAATCAAAAACTTCTGAAATTTATAGTTTTCACTTGTAAAGTTATAAAATGGACGTGTAAGACATTTCGAGGAATAATTAGAAGTTTTGAGAACTCACGGGGAGGTAAACGTAATTTCTAGAAAGTTTGTCTATAAATAGCAAGGGTGAGAATTTCATTAGTTGTAAACTTCTAAAAATATCTTGAAAGAGGAGAGAGAAAGAGATATTTAGTTCTCCGGGCTTTGCGACGACGGTCGGCGACCTTCCGTCCGTCTGAACTTCGCCAAAATTCATATTTGAACTCCCCAAGGTAAGGGCTATGTTTTGATAGTCTTTAGGCCACGTTTGGCTAAGTTTTTATAAATTTCTAAATCTAGGAATTTGGGGAAAACACGTGTAAACTTGTAGGTTTCGCGTAGGATCGGAGATTTGGGGTTTAATCGGGCTTCTAGTCGTTCCCTCAAAGTTATACGACGATAGCTCGAGGTATGAATTTCTAGCCTATGTTACATAGGTGAAATACATGTTTTATATTTCGGTGACGAAATTGAGATCCGGGCAAAATTCATGTGTTAATCTTAGGCCCGTTAATTATGCACGTGCTTGAATATAGAAAGCATGTCAAATTTTATGCGAGCACGTATATATGATGATTTGCTAGTTGAGCATGTTTACGTGCCTATGTGGGTTAAAGGGGGATTTGTGTTAATTCACCGTGCGACGTCCTCTCGAGAATGGGGAGGATTAGTAGTGATAACGATCACTTGCCGAGAAAGGCATTAACGTGACATGTCGAAGGGGCATGGGTCATGGTTGAGTCTTAAGACTTTGGATCGGTGAATGTGCACTTATTCCCTAGAGACCAATAGTTATGTGTTATGATGAGATTAAAGCATGATTTGTCATATATGTATATGTTAGAAATTTTGCACTCAGCATATAGCTGAGCAATGGAGATTTACTCCATTGCAGGTTTGAAGAAAGAAAAGAGAAGCTTGAAGGGTGAGGCCGGGGGAATGCAGGGGATCACCTTTTGTTTATGTTTTGGTTTCCTTTCCAATGTTGTAATAATGGAATTGGAGGTAGGATCATGTTTTGTTTGAATTGAGTACCTTGGAAGGATTTTGGGAAATGTTCTATTATGTAAGAAAACTTCTTATAGTTAGTTTTGAATTCGTCCGAACTCTTAAGTTCGTGTTTTGTAAACTTAACTTGTCAAATTCAAAATTTGAAGGAATGTGGTTAGTGTTTTGTGAATCGAACCAAACAAGTCTTAGCTTGTTCTGCTATTGTTTCTTTTCATGGATTAGTGAGATTAAACTTTGTTTTTGAAAGCTTGTTATAGCTTGTGACGTTTGGATTAATGTAAGTGTGTTTGGAGTATTGGTATTGGTGGTGGTTGTTTGACGCCTTAAGCAAATTCTGCAACTTTGGGTAGGATTCTGCTAAAGGGTCATTCGACCGGTCGAAATACCCCCTGCCAGAAATCTTCTTCTACCCCTTCCGAAAATTTTAAAAGGGTTTTGATTGGTTCTTGGGGTGCCTTTGGGACCCCTTTCAACATAAAATCATTCGCTTTGAAGTATAATTACGTTTTCAATTTTATACAGATTTTACTACTCGGAGGGTAATGTTTTCAAAGTTTTATATACTCAAGATTGTTTTAAAGTTCTTTTCCGCTGCGTATAGTTGTTGTTGAGCCTTGGTGGCGTGCCACGTGTCCTGTTTCCGCACATTAGCGGGATGGGTCGTGACATTGTCCTACAAAATTTTTATGCCAAAAACACACTACAACTTGAACCATACAGCTTTAATTATGAACAATATCATCTCCAATCTAGCCATCCTTGTGTACAATTGAAGCTAAATACCAAAAGCTATTACTTTATAGTAAAAGGAATCTATAACAAACTCAAAGCAAGTTGTAGAATTACTATAAAAGCATTACATGCATGCACCAATGAATTGTTTATAATTTTTTCAATATAAGCTGGTTAAACCAAATAACAATACTATTTGGACCTTAGAATACATGTGAGAATTAACCTGAATAAGATTAAGGAAAGGCATTTGGAGGGGACATAACTCACCTCCTCGCAAAGTGTCTGAGGTGCCTGAGAAAGGAAATCAATGTCAATTTGGGTATAGATGAGCTCCGTAATTTTCATGTCCTTAATATTTCCCCAAAGAACAGTATAATACAAAAACTACTGATCAGAATAACACCTTTCTCGAAGCCTGAAATATGAAAAATAAAACCAACAAATGAATTCAATATACACAACAAATGAGGATATTGGAGACGAAAAAATTCGTCCCAAAAAAAAACAATTCGACCCAAAATAAGTATTTTAGCATGTAAATTTTTCGTCCCAAATTCACCCCTACAAGCTCGACGCTAAAGGTTTAATGAGACGAAAAAAAGAATCGTCCCTAAAAATAGTACTTTTGGGGACGAAAACATATTCCATCCCAAATATACACTATAATGGTATCTGCATAAGTAAAAGAGAACTAGGAATTTGCAACAACTCACAATGCAAATCTCAATTTGGATTTTACATTTATTTGGATAAGTAAGGCTTTGTTTG
This sequence comes from Hydrangea macrophylla, assembly GCA_033977485.1. Classification (NCBI taxonomy): domain Eukaryota; kingdom Viridiplantae; phylum Streptophyta; class Magnoliopsida; order Cornales; family Hydrangeaceae; genus Hydrangea; species Hydrangea macrophylla. The sequence continues at coordinate 108,413,744 of CM066988.1, read as the reverse complement.
ATTAAACCTATAGATGTATCTAATGTTTAATCAAGAAGCCCCATACTAGATAATCAACATCTCTTTACACAGTCTAATGTCACAGTTAGCTCTTTTCAGTGGTTGGCAACTTAGTTCTAACAATATGTTGTTAAAGGCTGTCATAGCTTCACTTCTCAAGATCACATCGTTCATCTATCACCATTCCTACAATATACCAATTCAATGCATTAGATCCATAGTCAAACCAGAATTTGCCATTCTTCGAACACAAAACTAACAAAAACTTTACTAGAGCAAGTAATAAAATTAAATATGTAGAAGGAATATCCAAGTATGATGTTGTTCATACTCCATACCAACAGAGAGAGGGTAATAGATCAAATAGAAATCGTACATACACATGAGCAGATAAGAACAACTGTTTGATTCAATCAACCCTCACAGAAGATAGAGATCACCTATTTGAGCAACCACACTGTCTTCAACTAAAACCATTGAAACATTAGACAACATCCAAAAGCACATTCAGAATCATCCTTAATAACTGAATTTAGTGGATTCCAAACACTTCCATCAAAACTTCGATCTTAAAACTAGCAATTCATCAAATAAATCGTATTAACTGCCTACTCCATGAAACATTATTATGTAACTCTAGAACCATGCAGCAGACCACACATGACACTTTAAAATTAAGGCCAAACTTAATTATACCAAAGATACCAAAGTCTTGTGCTACCTGTTGAATTCAATTATTATTTTTGGTTTTGCCAATGGTGAATTCAGGAGACCAACTATATCTTGCTCCGTTTCGAAATAGCACGTTCATGAATATTAGTTTAATCTACAAGAAAACAGTTTTCTCTACATATCCATCATGTCAAATTCTTTTGATAAAGATCTTGGGAACCTTCAAAGTGACCTCTAATGGATACGCAACTACATAACTTTTACATAGTATTATATAAACTCAACTTTTCCTTACACTAGCAGTGTGTATATTAGAATGCCCCTTAACATCCTTGAGAAAAAAACATAGTTGTAGATTGTGAGGCTAGTCAAGTACTGCAATAAAAGGTTATAGTAAAGATGGACGGGAAGCAGAATGTCACATGCCAATATATCCAATAAATGCATGGTTCATATGTCTCTCCACATCTATATGTATGTCTATACGTACTTAGATGAACAAATATTGTTAATGGAAGTATTATATATATTCGGGGGCATGTGAAGGCACATTAGCATATAATGCATGATGCCTAAAACACCAAAGTTGTAGTAAAAATTAATGTAAATACAAGAAGCAGCTCTTGTATCAATATACATAATATAAGAATGCGGAGCCATAGAAAATACAGGTTTAAGACAGAGATGAATACCCCAGGCAACAATGCATTCCTCGCTTGTGGCACTAGCTTGGTTAGCTTGGCACTCAATGCCAGAACAAACCACCCAAATAAAAGCGAAAAAAAAAATTTGTATGCCATAAAGCAATCAAATCAGATGAAATAATAATTAAAGATATTAAAAGGAAGGCATGAACAACCAAAATGAGATCAGATGAAGCTCACAGAGATCCATGATATGGTTCCTACAAATTGCAATCTGTAATCCAAAATCAATCAATCAAGCAATCAATCAAGACACCAAAATAATCACATGATTCACGGAAAACAAAGAGAGACACATATGAACACATAGTAGTAGTAGTAGTATTGAAAATTGAAAAGTGGTAGTAGTGCTAGTAGGGTTGAGTTTTTGTTGAATTATTATTACTCACCCCAAGCCCAAAGAGCGACGGCGTTCCACTTTTTTGATCTCGAATCGCTTAGCCTTCTTGGATGTAGATGTAGATGTAGATGTAGATGTAGATGCAGAGGAAGAAGACGGTCCAGCACTGCTCGAACCCTCACCTGGAGGATCCATATTCACATCGGAGTCGAGAGAAGCCATGGCTGAAGAATGAAAAGCTAGGGCACGGCTTCCTCGGGTTTGGTATGCGTATTGTATATGCCTCCTCCGAGACTCTTCGAGCACTAGAATTGGTGGCGGACTGGTTAGGACTTTGGAGAAGACAGGAGATTGTAGAGTGAGAAAGTGAAATCCAGGGGAGGATGGGGGAGAGAGAGAGAGAGAGAGAGAGATGAACAATGGAGTATGAGGTTAGGGTTTGTTGTTGTTGGGGTTAGAGAGGGTCTGTAACCCTTGTTGGATGAAGAGACGAGGGAGGCTAGGTTAGAAATAACATTTTGTTTTATTTACAAAATTGCCACCGCATGTTTATTTATGTCACTTTTGTTATACTAACATATTTATGTCGCTTGTTGAGAAACCGACATAAAAAAGTGCCATTATTTGTCATTTTTTCAAAATGCCGACTTAAAAACTAATGCACTCATGTCACTTCTTCAAAACTGACATAAAAGCAGTGTTATTTATGTCACTTTTTTACAAAGTGACATAACTACTTAAAAAACGACATAAAAAGCCTACACAAAAAAAAAATTTGTCACTAAAAATAAAGTGACATAAAAACGATTTTAAAAGTGACAAATAGCATTTTTCCTTGTAGTGGGTAGTGTAGCAACCTTAGTTTTTTTATATGTTATTTATTTATTGAATTGATTTATTTATTTTCTTGTTCTAGTGTTTAGGTGATAATGTTTTATATATAGGGTGTGGGGCCGTGTGTGTGTGTAGTAGTGGTAGTAGTGTGCGGGTGTGTGTGTGTAGTATAGTTATATTGTGTGTGTGTGTGTGTGTGTGTGTGTGCGCGCGCGCGCGCATCATACATATAAACATATAATATAATAATAGGTTACATATTACTCAAAGGAAACATTAGTTCCTATACATAGCCGCTGAGAGAGAGAGAGAGAGAGAGAGAGAGAGAGAAGAAGAAGAAGAAGAAGAAGAAAAAGAAGAATATTAAGAAAAGGGAAGAGAAAGGAGAAGGGTCCCGGCTTTGTGATCTCGTGTGGAATCGCGGAACGTCGTTATTGTCGATTTCTTTGATCGAACGAGGTGAGGTAAATTTTGTGTATCCGAGTATATATAAATATACACGTATGCATATATGTATACGGCAGTAATTAAATTAGTACATGTTTAATTTAATTGTTAGGGTTAAATCTTTGTAATGGATACACATTGTTATTGTTGAAGTAATCTAGATATTTTCTTTCCCCTTCGTGTGACTTTGCGATCATGACATTAGGGTATTCGAAAGGGTTAGGTGAATAGTTAGTTTGATAAAAACCATATGTGAAATATTCATGGTTATTAAGAAATATATGTGAAATTCGTTTTTTTGTAATTCACACAGTTGCAGAAACTTTAGAAAATTATTAAAAAATCGTGGCTTTGAATTTGAACATTCAGTCTTCGTGACTTATGTAAAACGTGATTCTGTACATTTTTCGTCTAATGGTGTTTTTCCTGATTTTGGACCGTTTGGGCAGAAATTAAAGATTTCAGCAGCAATTTTTAGTGTATTAAAATGTACGAAATTGGGGAAATATGATTCGTTGTGGTTTTTTTTTATTCGTTCGTATGACTTAACGGAGATTACTTGGAGATACATGAATTCTCATATAATGTTGAGCTACAAAAAAATAGGTAATAGTCATTAACGTTGAGTCGATTAAATTTTATAATTCCAAGAATGCAAAATGGTTTCAAGTTCCTTAGTGTTCACCGCTCTCAGTTGTGATATGTTTTTTTTTTGTAGGTTGGCTTGCTGAGTGTACCTTTTTTCCAGTAGCTTCGTGATCAAGCTGGCCTAAACCTTATGCCCGGCTTATTTGTTAGACGTCTAGACATATTGACCGGCCTTCCATTGTGTATACCTGGTTTGGTTGATACCCCAACCAAACTGGCACCGGAGTGGATGTTGGTAGTATGTTCGGGCACACATAGGATATATGTGTGGGTGTACCATGGAGGGTAGCCAAGTGGTGAACCTAGGAAATTGAAAAATGAATTGTTCATAAAAGTAAGAAGATTAGTGTCAATAAAATTTCCGATGAGTTATAGGATCTAAAATGTTGATTTCCTCGACTACTGTTCTTTTCTTATATATTTATTTTGGGCGTGTAATGAGTAAATGGTGATGATAATTCTTGCGATATATTAGTACAAGTAGATCTGCATAATCTTGTGGTATTTTGTTGTTATTAATCTTTGTGGTTGCAGGATGGTGGGTCTACTAACATTATGCAGGTATTGACTCACCATGAGACGGAAGGTAGTATTTTTTTATATTTTTTATTTAAATTCGGACGAGAACTGCATGGCCTCCACATAAAGGGAAACTATCGCTCGTCCCGATATGTGAAGTGGAACTATTCTCTTGCCCGAGTTAATGTTGTGAGTGGTAATTAAAGGGTCAACGTGTGATCCCAAAGTTGTATGTGTGGTTTAACTCATACCAGTCATGTGACTGACCCGTTGAGTTTTTCTCGCGGGTGTATTCTTGTTGGAGCGTAGCCGATCAAAATTTGCAGGGCTAGTAGGGAGTTCATGGCACCTGACACCTAGCAGTAGGAGGCATGTGGAGTCTTTGTGTCGTTTCTCCTTATTTGCTTTTATTTCATTTTAGAAAGTTCAGTAATAAATTTCTGACATTGTGGGCCATTTGACAATTTAAGTTATTTTTAGTGAAGTGTTCTTTTTAGATATTTATTATGTTTTAGAGTTGGATTTTAAATCTAGGTTTGACTTTTATGGTTGGATGTTGACCGTTGATATAGCTCATGTGAGTGATGATTTATTTCGGGACAGACTGTGTGATGTTTTTATATTACAAGCACCTTTGATGATTGGACAGCTGGATATTGGTTGAGGGTTCTCCCTTGATTAATACTTGGTTGTCTGAAAATTGGGGTGTGACAGGTAGTGGTGGCGGCGGCTGGGGATAGTGGTGGTGGTTGGCGATGGCTCACGATCGTCGTGGTGGTGGTGGTGGCAGGGTGCGGTGGCTCTATGGTGGTGACGGCAGATCGATCGTAATGGAGGCAAACCCAGATCTCAGAGAGAGAGAGAGAGAGAGAGAGAGAGAGAATGTTTAGTCTAGGGATATTTACCAAATATAAGTTTCAACTAAAGGGATTTTTTAACAAACCAAAAAAATTTAACTAGACCCTAAATTTTAAGAGTCACTTTGAGGGATTTTCTACTAATTTTCCCATATTTTAATTTGTTATATAATCAGTTTACTTTAGTACACTCTTCGTCCTATTTTATGTGTCTATCTTTCCTATTTTGAATGTCCCAAAACTAATGTCCACTATGATAATTTTTTAGCTACTTTCCAAATTTATCCTTGTTGATTTTGCAAATACCCAACAAAGGGAACAAAAAACAAGTATGAGCAATTTTGGGACAACATTTGGGTTTTTTGCACTTTTTTTTTTTTTTTTTTTTGTACTGTTCCCTCTCATAGAAGTGGGTACCTAGTATAGTTTTTAATAGGGTGTCAAACGGAGCGAATTGGCTCGCCCCGCCCCGCCCCAATTCGCCATTTGGCGAGTCGCAACTCGTCTCGCCCCGTGGTCGAACCCACCTCGTGACTCAATTCATTGGGTATGAGTCCGGGTCGACTTCCATTTTTGCAACCCACAACTCGCCCCGTGACCCAACTCGTCTAACCCACCGACTCGCCACCAACTCGCCCTGTCTCGTAACCCGCCTCGCGGACCCACCCCGCCCCGCCTCACCAACCCATGAATAAAATATTTTTATTTAATTGTTATCAAATAAACTATTTATTAATAAACAATTTTATTAAACTTTTAAGTAGAAAAATTTTTTTTTAAAAAAAATAGTTTCCAAATACTTTTTTCAACAAACTATTTTTAAATAAAGTATTTTATTAAACAATTTTTTAGAAATTTTTTTTATTAAAATTAAAAATACGTTTTTGCAAGCAACTCGCGGGCTAATTCGCCAACCAACCCGCGAGTTAGTCGCCCTGCCTCGCCTCGCCCCGTTGACCCACGAACTAGTGGGTTGGGGCGAATCACCCTATATCTCTTACCGAGTCAATTCGCCCCGCCCCGTCTATTTCGCCGACCCGCCCCGTGACTCGCCAAAATTCACCCAATTCGTTAAGGTGGCGGGGCGGGCCACCCCGTTTGACACCTCTAGTTTTTAAGAAACTGTTTTTAAAGTGTGTGGGTCCCACTTATGTGAGAGGGGAACAGTACGAAAAGCACTGAATGAAAAGCACCCAAGTATTGTCTACTTGGAACAATTGCATTTATTTCAAGTAGTCATTATGTTCCCTTACAGGGCCGGTCTTGAGTATTTGGAGGTTTAGGACAAACTAATCAAAGGGAGGCCCTTATATAAGGGGCAGCGCACCCGATGCGATTTTTTTAGGCTCTACTTATACATAATTGGCAGATTTTTTAGGGTTTACTTATACATAATTGATAATTTTTTTGGGATCTACTTATAATATGAGTCTATTTGTGAAACTTAATTATTGTATGATGTCTTTCAAAATTCTAGAAGGGCCTATTTCTAAAACTCAAAAAAATCTTACACTAAAAATGCTATATTAATATATATGTAGTTGATGACACTAAATTGGGCATTGGAGAGGTCTAAATGTAAAATACTAAAAATTCTCAAGGTGAAAATGTAATTATTAAAATTTTACAGAGACTCTCAAAATTTTATAAACATTAGTAGCCTGTGGCGATTGTTCCCTTTTTTGCCCCCTTTGAATCGGTTATGTTCCTTTAAAAAGTTCAAGCTTAAAAAATGAATACATAAAGAGTTATACTTGGGGCATAACCAAAGTCACAACCTTTTGTCCACAATCTCCGTTTTGTGTTTATCTCTCTCTTGATGGGTCCCACAGTGCCAGTGACCCCACAGTGCCCACTAGGAGAGAGATAGACACAAAATAGAGGTTGTGGACAAAAGATTGTAGCTTTGGTTGTGCCCCAAGTATTACTTATACATAAAATGATATGGAGTGAGTAATAATTAATAATTGGACAATAACCGTAGAGGAAAAAGTAATGTGAATTTTTTTTTTAATATATTTATGGGCAAAATAATGTGAGTGGAAGAGAGTCAGTCTGCTGTTCCGAACAAAGAAGAGAGAGTCAGTCTGACGCCTGTGTTTTTTTCTTTAGTTGTCACATCACATGACTCATATCCCATTATTATTTGGCATGATGCATTCACGAGAGTACACCAATTGTGAATTTTAAAAAGACGACTGATGGTCAATTGGTGGAGAATTTGTGTGCCAATAATAAGGTCCTACAGTGGAAAGGTGAGGTGAACCTTCAACCAATTAAAAGATGACATATGTTACTTTGGCAGAAAAATTTACAGTAACAATAAAGCTACACACTCTTTGAAAACGACATTAAAAGGACATTAGTGATTAGTGTTTTTTATTTAATGTCGTTATTACTAAAAACGACATTAATGTCGTGATTCCTAAAAACGACATTAGTATCGTCTTTACTAACCACGACATTAATAAAAGTTTACCGCAGTCCGTGCACTGCAGCTGCACTGCATACTGCAATGGCAGGGATTTTCAGACTGTACTAATGTCGTTTTTAGCAATAACGCCATTAAAAAAAGTAACTTTACAGTCATCAGATACATCACTTTAGCGTCAAATTTTATGTAGCGTCAAATTTTATGTTTCTTCTTCTGCTTTTAATGTCATTTTTTGTAAAAACGTCATTTAATGGCGGTCTTTGTAATCACGACACTAATGGCGTTTTTTGCAATAACGACATTAAATGTCGTTTTTTGTAACCACGATATTAAATGTCGTTTTTTGCAATCACGACATTTAATGTCGTTTTTTGTAACCACGACATTTAATTAAAAAAAACAAATTTCGTTTTTTCCAGAAAATAAATTAAAAGCGGTTAATGTCGTTTTTAGCAACAACGACACTCATTTGAGTGTCGTTTTTCGTAAAAACGGCATTGTAGTGTCGTTTTTTGTAAAAATGTTTTACCCTACTTCTGTCATTAAGTTAAAACTAACATTGGTTTAATAATTAAGTTTTTAATTTCCATTTATTATGGAAACAGCTCCAGTTTAACCCCCTTTTTCCTCTTTCTTGGTCTTCATTAAATAAACACCGTTCACACTTTTTGCCCCTTTTTTGACCTCCTTTTTCCACTTTCTCTCTCTTCACACTTTTTCCCCCTTTTACCACTTTCTCTTCTCATCAATTGATAATAAGTTAAGCTATCTCTTGTTACTTTAACTTACTAGACATCCAATAAAAATACTTAGGGACATAAATCGGTAAATTGTTAATACAAAATACTTTCTTCGTTCCATAATAAGTGTTCATATTTCTTTTTTGGATGTTCCACAATAAGTGTTCAGTATCCTAAATTGGTATATAGCCTTTACTTACTTTCCAAAACTACCCTTATAATAAAGACAAAGTAGCATTTATTTGTGGTCCCAAAACAACCAAAAAGTCAAACACCCATCACATCTAAGGGGAAAATTGGAAAGTGACTCTTTAATGAACCCAAAAAATTAATATAATACAACTTTCTTAAACATTGTACAAAATGGAAGTGGACACTTATTATGGGACAGAGGGAGTAATAAAATTTCATTATCCTAAACTTTAGTAGTTACAGTCAATACATAATTTCATTCAATATATTTCTCAACATATTCACCCATATTATACATATTAGGAGAACTTTGACTTTCAACATCTCCGCTCGAAGACCCCTGTTAAAAAAAATGTTAATATTTTTCTTAGACTGCATACTAAATTAAAAATGAAAATAATTTTTTAATGAGCTGCTAAATACAAAAATATTTCCAGACTTAAATGTGGAGAAATAATGTTAGACTGTAGCAAACTTGTAATTGACATGTTTAAGTGTCCAAACATCTACATTTACATAAAGCAACAATTAAATATTATGAACTAAAAAAAAACATAGGTACTTTGTTTTACACTACTGAAAAAAAAAATACCAGATTTGCAGCGAGAATATTTGGCGGTGACACGTAAAACCTTGAAGGCCTTGGAGTAGCCATTTGCATGAAAATGTCTAGCACAGAAGTAAAATGACAAATAATATGTTAGTAACACATTTTGCATATTGAATCTGTATAATATAATCTAATTTATATCTGTCACAATAGCTGGTGGCGTTTGAGAATTACTTCCACCCACATTTCCTACTTTCTTTCTCTTTTTCTCTAAACTTCTTTCATTCTACCATAAGTTTGACCTTTCTATCTCAATCGAACAGAATCCCTTATTGGAGTATCAGAAATTGATAAAAAAAAATAAATAAATAAATAAATAAATAAAATAATGACTATCATCTTCAACAGTATCTCTAAAACCAAAAGTTGCATTGTAAATCCAACATTTCATAACCCTCCCGCTTCATTTACTAAGTATGCAAAAGTTTTATTCACTCTAATACCATCATCAGCCATGGATTGAATTACACCTTTACTAGTGTTATGTATTTTACGAGCTAACCTTATTAAATGTCTTTGACCTGATTCAATCAATGGATGATTGTGCTCAGCGATTAATTGACTAATTTCATAGATACCATTTTCCACTTTAAAAACAACCCGAGCCTGACACCCACATCTAGTGTCTAACCTGTCATATTTATGATCTTCAGAAGGGTCATAATCTAATTGACAACCTCTCTTGAACACACAAAGCTCTGCCAAATAAGTTCACTTGTACCTTTTTTGAAATACTTTTCATCTTTACCAACATTGAAACCTTTGTGATATGTGTATGTATTGTACACGACTCATCACTATTTGCAACCATTCCAATTTTTAATTCATTAGAATCATTTTGACTAGTTATAAAATTATCACGATCACTAGTATCTACATGTGTAAAAAATAAAAAAAAAAAAATTAGTTAGAAAAACTATTTATTAAAGGGGCGCTCAGCCATAGCACCCTAAAATTAATACAATACTACAAAAAGTCCAATGCTCAAATATCTAACTCAATAACCCCTTCCTCAATCAAAAAGACCAAAATGACCTAATTTACTAAGAAACCAAAAATGACCTCTCCTCTTAAACGAGACAGAAAATCAAAATCAGGATGGAGGTCACGTAGTAGTAGAAGTGCTGTGATTATAGATGGAGGTAGCGATAGTGATGAAGATGACGATGGCGGTGGTGTTGTTGCGATAGTGATAAGGGTGACATGGTGGTAGAGGTGCTGCAATTGTAAATGGAGGTGACGATGGTGGTGGTGGTGGTGGTGGTGGTGGTGCGATGGTAGTAGTGGTAGTGCTGCGATGGTAGTGGTGGTGTTGTGATGGTGGTGGTGATGACGATGGTAATGGAGGTGACGATGGTGTGATGTCAACGATAACGGTAACGGTGATGACAACGATGACAACTGTCACGCCCCGACGTAGCATAAATAAGGAAAGCATTTAATTTCCTTTATAGACCTGTAGGTCGCGACAGTTTGATGGATCGATTCCGTCCCAAACGTCGAACAACAAAACATAATAATCAGAGTAAAGCAATCAAGGCTTACAAAAATTTTCTAACTTATTACATCTTATGATACGGGGTCAACTAAGGCACAGACCGCCTTAAAATAAAACAATAACTTAGTGTCTGTTACAGTCATCCTTATAAAACAAAACAGTTCATAACTTAAAACATATAATCAATAAACGATTTTCTCATTCCAAAAGCAGCCATTCTCAATTAGCGTAGTCGTACGACTCCTCCTGGTTATAACCTGAAAAGCATGAACACGAATGTCCAGGACGCATCAACGTCGTCAGCTTCAAGAAGCTGGTGAGTATTAAAAACATGACTTTGAATGTAAAACATACCCATTTACCTTTTTCCATTTTTCAATTTGTATAAATCAATAGTTAAACCGCAGGAAGAATTCATTAATAAAACAACAAGGAATATATTAAAGGTCGTTCATTCATAAAAACAGATACTCGTGTAATGAGACAATGCACCACACTCATCTTGCCGACTCTTTTCTCTCGACAGCCACAACAACCCACTATCCTACTCCTGGTGTCTTTGAAACACTAAGATAGCCACACTTTAGCAACGGGGCGCCAGGGAGTGTCCAGTTTGCCTCACACTTTGGTCCGGGGTACCAGGGAGTGTCCAATGCCTCACACTTTGAATACCCTAACCGCCATGCAAATACCGGGGCAACCCCTCGCACAGTATCCAGACTCGAGTATCAGGGAGTGTTCGTAGGCCACACTTTAGCACTACCATGGGTGCCAGGGAATGTCCGAGTTCGGCGTCACACACTTTAACGCTTCCATGGGCGTCAGGGAGTGTCCATATTTTCCACCGTCGCATTTCAAAGATACCCTCACCACCATCTCAACCACAACCACAACCACAACCACAACCACAACCACAACCACAACCACAATCTCAACCACAAACTCAAACTCAACCACACTACCATTACTCTTTCCCACACAGACTGACACCCACATGCATCTACCACTGACCCCACATGTATGTCATGACCCTTAACATGCGGCAATTTACTGGAATATAAATACAACATGCGTATGGGGATTAATAACTTGCAATACCATGTTTTAGTCATTCAAACATAACCAATAGAGTTCTGGTTAACTAAATATCCCTAACAGAACCTTAACAGTACTAACAGGTTGAACCAAACAGTCCCTTAACAGAAAACAGACAAAAAAATAGAAACTGCCTGACTTCGCGCGCGCGGGCCGCTCGCGCGATAAGTCGCTCGCGCGGGCCGCTCGCGCGATATGCCCAAATTTTCATTTATATATAAACTTTTCTGTCTGCCTGAAAAAGCCAGGGTCGCGCGCGCGGATCGCTCGCGCGAAGGGATTCTCGCGCGACCCCCGCTCGCGCGACCTGCATAGATTTCACTTTTTATATATAAACTCTTCTGTCTGCCTGTGGAAACGAGGATCGCGCGCGTGGGCCGCTCGCGCGAAAGATCGCTCGCGCGATCTTCGCGCGCGCGATCGTGGCGCGAGTTTTTACTGAGGCTTCTTCTTCCCCGCAGAAACTGCTCTGTTTCAGCCTAAGGGGTCCAAATTGACCCATTTTCAATTCTGTAAGTATATAGGTCATATAGTATATGGTTCTCTTCGGTTTTTCACAAGGATTAAGAATCCATAATCAATTAAACATGATTTAAACTATAGCTCTCCAATTTTATGAAAAACTAAAACATGTCAAAACTTAATTTCTAATATACTTTGTGGTATGAACAAATTAGGCTCTATAACTTCAAACATGGCATGTAGGACGTATAATCTTCCATATTCATCTCTAAAAACGAATTTTGATTGAGTTTAGAAATTCATGGTTTTCATGCTATGAACTTCATACGTAAAATCATCAATGGAGGTTGACAAAATTAAACCAATACACAGCAAATAAGTATGAGATTACATTCTTAGTGAGTTAGAAATACTCACTGATTTGAAGCCTTAGAGATTAAGTTGAGAAAGATAAGAAATCAAGAAAGCCAATAGAAGCTTGCAAGCTATGGTGATTGAGTCTACTCTCTCTGAAATTTTGCTGAAGAAAAACTCTCTAACTCTCTGTGTGTTAATGCAGAATGAGTGAGTGTGTAGTGTATGTATATATATATAGAGGACACAAAACTTGGGGGCCAAGATCATTGTTGATCACTCAACAATTGATTTTGTTTTTCAATTAACTAAAGAGCCACAAATATCACTGATTTGTGTGTGTGTGATATACATACGTATGATATATATTCACAGATGAGTATTAACTCATCTGTTATTCCAAGAGGCAAGTATAGGTTTGAATAGGGGTCAATTAAGATTGATGTTGTTTGGCAATTTAGCTTATGGCACTAGTAAATACACATGCCCAAATGTAATATCCAAACAAGGCCTATGCTAATGATCACTTGCCATAAATGGCAATAATGCAATTGTCCAAATCAGTCACTTCCAAAATCTGTGGAAGTTCACACAGCGTGGACAATTTTGGACACTAACTGGTATTTTCGGGGCGCGGTGGTCACCACAAAAATACCGAAAATTTCATTTTAACTTAAGAATTGATTTTCTGGTTTTATAAAAATACTGATTGAGTCAATAGAAGTTATTTTTACCGTTTTGAAATACAGACTTTGAAATCCACACAGGTATTACTAATTTTGTAAAATTGCAGTTTGGCCCCCAATAAAATTTAAATGTGAATTAGATAAGAAATTAATATTCCAAACATGTGACTGAAATTAAAATAAAAGCAGACAATGCTAATTGAATTTAAATATGCCAATGCAAATACAAATAAATTAAATATGGACATGAATTTTAAATTAAATGGAAATGCAGGTTGTTACAACAACAATGGTGATTGCAGTAGTGGTGGTGGTGGTGGTGGTGGTGGTGCAGTGGTGGTGGTGCTCTGATGGTGGAGGTTGTGCTGAAAAATTCACAGTTTTTGAAAACAGATAATATTATCTGTTTGCAAAAAATCGAGAATATTGTGGTGTTCTGGTGGTGGTCATGGTGGTACTATGATGGCTGTGGTTATGAACTATACTGTTAAGGGGGAGGAGGTGGTGGTGGTGGTGCAGTGGTGGAGGTTGTGGTGAAAAATTATCAGTTTTTGAAAACAGATAATATTATCTGTTTGCAAACAGATAATATTATCTGTTTACAAAAACTGATAATATTGTGGTGCTCTAGTGGTGGTCATGGTGGTGCTGTGATGGATGTGATTATGAACTGTGCTGTTAAGGGGGGGTGGTGGTGGTGGTGTGGGAGGTGGTGGTGGTGCTCCGATGGTGGAGGTTGTGGTGAAAAATTCTTAGTTTTTGAAAACAGATAATATTATCTGTTTGCAAAAACTGAGAAAATTGTGGTGCTCTGGTAGTGGTCATGGTGGTGCTGTGATTGCTGTGGTTATGAACTGTGCTGTTAAGGGGGAGGAGGTGGTGGTGGTGGTACGGTGGTAGTGGTGGTGCAGTGGTGGAGGTTGTGGTGAAAAATTATCAGTTTTTGAAAACAGATAATATTATCTGTTTGCAAAAACTGATAATATTGTGGTGCTCTAGTGGTGGTCATGGTGGTGCTGTGATGGATGTGGTTATGAACTGTGCTGTTAAGGGTAAGGTAATGGTGGTGGTGGTGGTGGTGCAGTGGTGGTGGTGCTCCGATGGTGGAGGTTGTGGTGAAAATTCTCAGTTTTTGAAAACAGATAATATTATCTGTTTGCAAAAATAGATAATATTGTTGTGCTCTGGTGGTGGTCATGGTAGTGATGTGATGATGGTGGTTATGAACTGTGCTGTTAAGGGGGAGGTGGTGGTGGTGGTGGTGGTGCTCCGATGGTGGAGGTTGTGGTGAAAAATTCTCAGTTTTTGAAAACAGATAATATTATCTGTTTGCAAAAACTGAGAATATTGTGATGCTCTGGTGGTGGTCATGGTGGTGCTGTGATGGCTGTGGTTATGAACTGTGTTGTTAAGGGGGAGGAGGTAGTGGTGGTGGTTGTGGTGGTGCAGTGGTGGTGGTGGTGGTGCAGTGGTGGAAGTTGTGGTGAAAAATTCTCAGTTTTTGAAAACAGATAATATTATCTGTTTGCAAACAGATAATATTATCTGTTTGCAAAAACTGATAACATTGTGGTGCTCTAGTGGTGGTCATGGTGGTGCTGTGATGGATGTGGCGATGAACTGTGCTGTTAAGGGGGAGGTGGTGGTGGTGATGGTGGTGGTGCAATGGTGGTGGTGCTCCAATTAATGGTGGAGGTTGTGGTGAAAAATTCTCAGTTTTTGAAAATAGATAATATTATCTGTTTGCAAAAACAGATAATATTGTGGTGCTCTGGTGGTGGTCATGGTAATGCTGTGATAATGGTGGTTATGAACTGTGTTGTTAAGGGGAAAGGTGGTGGTGGTGGTGGTGGTGGTGATGGCATTGACAATGGTGGTGGTGGTGATGGCGATGGTGATGGTGATGGTGACGACGATGGTAGTGGTGCTGTTATGATGGTGCTGGTGCTGGTGCTAAATGCTGCGATGGTAGACGTGGTGGCGATAGTGGTGGTGCTGCACTGGTGGACACGGTGGGGTGGTGGTGCTATGATGGTGGTGGTATTGCAATGGTGGACACTGTGACGATGGTGGTAGTGCTTCGATGGTGGCGATGGTGGTGCTGCGATGGTGGTGATAATGGTGCTGTGATGGCAGTGGTGGTGGCGCGGTGGCGATGGAATGGCGTGGTGGCGGCGACGGTGGCGATCGTGCTGGTGATGAAGATGACGATTGTGGTAGTGGTGGGGGTAGATTTGTCATAAAAACAAAAAAAAAAATTTAAAAAGAAGGGGTTTAGCTTTATCACAAATAAGCACTTTGAGTTTATATTAAAAAATAACTTTTGTTGAGTTTTACAAACTATACACTAATTTTAAGGGGTTTATCACAAAATTTCCCTTTATTAAAAAGCAAGGAAAATAGTCATTTGCATATTTGTAAGACATACCTCCATCTTCATTCTCTTTTTCCCCATTCGAAACCATTTACGTGCTTGAGAGACCAAAAAGAGATCAAGCAACAAAAAATTTCAAAAATACAAGCTTCTTGTTTTGAAAGTGATCATGTGACTTTTTTTTAACGAGTTGATTTAGAGGAAATATGATAGAAAGAAACTAAAGTATCTTCAAAAATAAAATTTTCAACTACCAAAATTACTTTTAGAAACAAATAATTAGGGGTGATCACAAAACCGAAAAATCGAAAAACGACAGAAATCGATTGGCCAAAAAATTGATTGGTCGGTTTATAAAATGTATATACAAGTTAAAACCGATCGAAAAATCGACCAAAACAGAAAAACCGACCAAAACCGAACCTATTGGTCGGTTTTAAAAAAATACAAAACCCGAAAAAACCTACCGTTAACACCCCTACAAATAATTAATGTATACATAGTATATGTAGACATTTATATTCTTATATTACCAAACAGTCTAAAACTTTTGATTGATCGTATATTGAAAAGTCATTTAATGAAGAGAGAGAAAGTGAAAAAAGGAGGCCAAAAAGGGGGCAGTGTATATTTAATGAAGAGAGAGAAAGTGAAAAAAGGGTAGGGGTGGGCAAACAGTTCGGTTAACCGAACAAACCAAACCAACCGAACCGAATTTTCAATTTCAGTTCGGTTATTTCAGTTAAAAATTTCAGTTCGGTTAAAAACCGAACCGAATTAAAAATTTTAGTTCGGTTATCAGTTGCCTATAGGCTAATCGAACCGAATCGAAAAACCGAAATTTTATTTTTTATTTTTATTTTCTATATTATTAATATACTTATACATAACTATAGATAATAAAATATAAGTATTTTTACAATTGAAAACAAATAAAAGTATGCTTTCTTTGCAATATGAAAGAGAAGGGAAAAAAACATTAAAAAGTTGAGAAAAATGAAAAAAATTAAAAATAAATTGGGTTTTTTACAATTCAGTTAACCGAATAAACAAACCAAACCGAATTTGTAATTCAGTTAACCGAACCGAACCAACCGAATTATATTTCAATCAGTTAACAGTTGATAATCCTCCAAACCAAACCGAACTCAAATCGAACCGAATAGTGTTAACCGAACCGAACCGACCGAATGCCCACCCCTAAAAAAGGGGGCCTGTCACACCCCAATTTTTAGACAACCAATTATTAGTCAAGGGAGAACCCTCAACCAATATCCAGCTGTCCAATCATCAAGGTGCTTGCAATATAATAACATCACACAGTCTGTACCGAAATAAATTATTACTCACATGAGCTAAAGCAACGGTCAACATCCAACCATAAAAGTCAAACCAAGATTCAACTCCAACTCCAAATCATAATAAAAATCTAAAAAGAACACGTTACTAAAACAATATCTTAAATTGTTAACTGGCCCACAATGCCAGAAATTATTTCTAAACTCTCTAGGATTGAATAAAAAAAAACCGAATAAGGAAAACAGCACAAGACTCCGCATGCCTCCTGCTGCCAGATGCCACGACCTCCCTACTAGCCCTGCAAATTTTGATCGGCTACGCTCCAATAAGAACGCACCCGCGAGAAAAACTCAACGGATCAGTCACGTGACTGGTATGAGTTAACACACACAAAGCTAGGAATCACACGGTGACTCTTACTACCACACCCAACAAGTAATTCGAGCAAGAGGATAGTTCCACTTCACATGTCGGGACAAGCGGTAGTTTCCCTCTATGTGGTGGCCATGCAGTTCTCGCCCGAATTTAAATAAAATAATCCTTACCTTCCGCCATATGGTAAGTCAATACCTGCAAAATGTTAGTGGACCCACCATCCTGCAACCACGAAGATTTATAATAACAAAATACCACAAATTATGCGGAACTACTAGTACTAAAAACTCGTAAGAATTAACTTCATAATTTACTCACTACACGTCCAAAATAAATATATAAGTAAAGAACAGAAGTCCAGGAAATCAACATTTTAGATCCATTGACTCGTCGAGAAATTTATTGACAATAATCCTCTTACTTATATAAACGATTTATTATTCAGTTTCCTAGGTTCACCACTTGGCTACCCTCCATGGTACACCCACACATGTATCCCATGTGTGCCCGGACATACTACCAACATCCACTCTGGTGCCAGTTTGGTTGGGGTATCAACCAAACCAGGTATACACACAGAAGGCTAGTCAATATGCCTAGACGTCTAACAAATAAGTCGGGCATAAGGCTTAGGCCAGCTTGATCACGAAGCCACTGGCAAAAAGGTACACTCAGCAAGTCGAGCTACCAAAAACAATATCACAACTGGGAGCGGTGAACACTAAGGAACTTGAAACTATTTTGCATTTTTGGAATTATACAATTTAATCGGACTCAACGTTAATGACTATCACCTATTTCTTTTCATAGCTCAACATTATAGGAGAATTCATGTATCTCCAAGTAATCTTCGTTAATTCATACGAACAATAAAAAAAACACACAACGAATCATATTTTCCCAATTTCGTACATTTTAATATACGAAAAACTGCTACTGAAATCTTCAATTTATGCCCAAACGGTGCAGAATCAGGAAAAATACCATTAGACGAAAAACGTGCAGAATCACGTTTTACATAAGTCTCGCGGACAGAATGTTCAAATTCAAAGCCACGATTTTCTAATAATTTTCTAAATTTTCTGCAACTGTGTAAATTACAAAAAAAAAAAAAAAAAAAAAAAAAAAAAAAACGAATTTCACATATCTTTCTTAATTGCCATGAATATTTCACATATGGTTTTATCAAACTAACTCTTCACCCAACCCTTTCGAATACCCTAATGTCATAATCACAAAGTCACAAGAAGGGGAAAGAATATATCTAAATTACTTCAACCATAACAACGTGTATCGATCTATTACAAAGATTTAACCCTAACAATTAAATTTTAACATACACTAATTTAATTTACTCCCGTATACATGCATATATACATACGTGTATATATATACTCGGGTACACAAAATTTAACTCACCAAGTTTGGGTAAAAATCGATAACAACGAGCGCCCGCGATTCTACACGAGCCCACGAACTCGAGGCCGTTCTCCTTCTTCTCCCTTTTCTTCTTCTTCTTCCCTCTCTCCCTCTCTCTCTCTCTCTCTCCCTCTCTCTCTCTCGGCGGCTGTGTAAAAGGGGGGGGGGGGGGGTTTACCTAACCTATTTTAATATTATAGATATATTATATTATGATACCTAGGCTACCTAGTTAACTAATACACACACATATACTAACACACACACACTTCCCCATGACACACCACAGCACACACACACGTTCCCTTTTTTTTAGCACATGGAATTGTTAGTGTGTAAAACACTCACACCGGTTTTTCATATACTAACCACATTAATATTTCAAATAAAATCTTAAAAATACTAAATAAAATACTGTAAATTATTTTTAAAAAAATCGGGATTTTACATTATACACACCTCAAAGAAAATCTCGTCCCGAGATTTGCAACACGTACGAACACTACTCGAATAGCTCGGGATGCGATTTTCGAATCTTCTCCTCAAGTTCCCACGTAACATCGTTAATTTTCTCACTCCATTGCACCTTCACAAGGTTTACTATTTTCCTCCGCAAATACTTCACATCTCGATCAACGATCGTGATAGGTCGAACAATATATGTGAGGTCATCGTTAATCTCAAGCTCTGTCGGACGGACAATTTGTATAGGATCTTTCACACACTTCCTCAACATCGATACATGGAACACGTTATGGATTGTCGCCAATGTCGGAGGCAGCAATACTCTAAAGGCCAACTTTCCAACCTTTCCTATGATCTCATAAGGTCCTACAAACCTCGGAGCAAGCTTCCCTTTCTTCCCAAAACGCATCACACCCTTCATCGGAGATACTTTCAAGAACACGAAATCTCCCACTTTGAGTTCTACACCCTTGCGCTTCCTATCAGCATAACTCTTTTGCCGACTCTGAGCAGTCTTAATCCTCTCTCTAATAACACTCACCTTCTCAGTAGTTTCCCGAACCATCTCCGGACCCAAAATAGGTACGTCACCCACTTCTGTCCAACACACTGGAGATCTACAAGGCCTCCCATACAACGCTTCGAAAGGTGCCATTCCTATGCTAGAATGGTAACTGTTATTGTAAGCAAACTCTACCAATGACAAGTGTTCTTCCCAACTACCACCGAGATCGAGAACACAAGCCCGCAACATATCCTCAAGAATCTGGTTAACCCTCTCAGTCTGCCCATCGGTCTGAGGGTGATAAGCAGTACTAAGGTTTAACCAGGTCCCCATCGCCCTCTGAAAGCTCTCCCAAAACTCTGCCACAAACAACGAATCTCTATCTGACACAATCGAGACCGGAGTCCCATGCAAACATACTATCTCCCGAATATACAACTGTGCCAACTTGTCTGCCGTCCTATGCACACTCACTGGAATAAAGTGCGCCGACTTAGTTAGTCTATCCACAATCACCCAAATTGACTCATTTCCCTTCTTGGATCTCGGCAACCCATCCACAAAATCCATAGAGATACACTCTCATTTCCACACAGGTATTTCTAAAGGTTTCAACAAGCCAGACGGTCTCTGATGTTCCGCCTTAACCTGCTGACACACCATACACTTAGAAACATATTCTTCAACATCTCTCTTCATACCTTCCCACCAAAAGGTTCGTTTCAGGTCATGATACATCTTAGTCCCGCCAGGATGTATAGTGTATCGAGACCGATGTGCCTCATCAAGGATTTCCCTCTTCAACTCTTCACTATCCGGTACACAGAGTCTTCCTTGAAAACATAAACTTCCCTCTGTATCCACGGACCAATCCGTCGGACACTCATCAAGCAAATCCACTACCAAGTCACTGAGACGGTTAACTAAAATTGTATCTAACCTCTGCATCTGTCGAACTTTCCCTATTAAAGTCGGTTGGACAACCAAACTCCCAATATATGCTTTCTCACCTTCATGCCCTGGCTGAATATCATGAGAAGCTAACACTTCAAGGGACTTCCACTCCCTAACCATCAAAGAAGCTATCACACTGTGTTTCCGACTCAGGGCATCGGCCACTACATTACCCTTACCCGGATGGTAAAGAATCTCAAAGTCGTAACTACTAATGAACTCAACCCATCTCTGTTGTCTCATATTCAGTTCCTTTTGTGAAAACAAGTACTTGAGACTCTTATGATCTGTATACAACTCAAATCTCTCCCCAAACAAATAATGCCTCCACACTTTCAGTGCAAACACAACAGCTGCCAACTCTAAGTCATGAGTGGGATACCTCCTCTCATGTGGCCTCAACTGTCTAGAAGCATACGAAACAACCTTCCCTTCTTGCATCAAGACACAACCCAAACCAGTCCCACTAGCATCTGTGAACACTACAAGCTTCCCTTCTTCCGTCGGGATAGTCAACACTGGCGCGGTGGTCAACCGCTGCTTCAACTCCTGAAATGCTTGCTCACACTCATCTGTCCACACAAACTTCAAATTTTTACGAGTCAACTTCGTCATTGGAGCTGCTATGAGAGAAAACTTCTCAATGAACCTCCTGTAATAACCTGCTAAACCCAAGAAACTCCTCACCTCTGTCAGATTAGAAGGTTGTGCCCAGTCTTGCACTGCTGTGACTTTTTCAGGATCTACTGATATTCCCTCAGCTGAAATAACATGACCTAGAAATCTCACTGCGGTCTCCCAAAAATGACACTTACTGAACTTGGCATACAACTGATGCTCCTGAAGTATCTGCAACACCACTTTCAAATGCTCTCTATGCTCCTCCTGAGTCCGTGAATAAACCAAAATGTCATCTATGAAGACAATGACAAAACGGTCCAAATACGGCCTGAACACCCTATTCATCAAATCCATACAGAACGCTAGAGCGTTGGTTAAACCAAATGGCATCACTGGAAATTCATACAACCCATACCGAGTACGGAAAGCTGTACTGGGAATGCTCTCTTCCACCACTCCCATCTGGTGATACCCGGTCCTCAAATCAAGCTGTGAAAACACCGCTGCTCCCTTCAATTGGTCAAGAAGGTCGTCAATCCTGGGCAAAGGATACTTGTTCTTGATTGTCACCTTATTCAACTCCCTGTAGTCTATACACATACGAAGACTACCGTCCTTCTTAGATACAAATATCGCCGGAGCTCCCCACGGTGAGTTACTAGGATGTATGAACCTGATTCATACACACCTCAAAAGAATTACACTACTAGAAATAAAGATCAACTAAGAAGAAAAATGAATCTACCAGAAAAAAATAATTAACGCACCCTTTCTGAAGCATTTCATCCAATTGCTTCATCATTTCTCCCAACTCCTTGGGCGCCATACGATATGCTGCCTTAGAAATTGGCGTGGACCCCGGTACAAGATCAATCCGAAATTCCACCTCTCTCTTAGGCGGCAGTCCAAGGATCTCCTGAAAAACATCCTCAAAATCGCATACCACTTCCACATCACTAATATTCTTCTTCGGTATCTCCACCGAATATAGAAAACTAGACATAACCAATTCTCCACTATCTGGATACGTATAAGAGAAACGAGGTAATCCTGGGGTATCTATATGAATGGTCCTCTTAGCACAATCAAGGACAACATGGTTCGCCCTAAGCCAATCCATCCCCAAAATAATGGAAAACCCTTCAAACCCTAATACAATCAAATTAACAAGGAAAGTCCTATCCCCAAAGTCTATCACAAAATCTTTACAATGCTCAAATAGAGTAACTGAACCCCCTAGAGGTGTTCCTACGCTCACAGGAACAAGTAAAGGCGTAACAGGAATACTCTCTCTCAAAACAAACTGACGAGAACTAAAAGAGTGGGATGCACCCGAATCAAACAAGACACGAACATCGGAATGAAAAAGTTTGAGGCTACCTTGCACATTCTCATTGCCTGGCATCACTGCAAATGCCCTGGCTGGAGCTGCTTGACCCTGTCTCGCGGCCTGCTTATTCCTAGGAGGGTGGAGACATTCCCTAGCAATATGTCCTGGTAACTGGCAATTGAAACACACTTTAGGAGCTACAACCATCTCTCCCCTTACCGGTGGTGCTCCAATCTGAGGCACTGGTGGACGGAAACCAATCTGTGGCTGCAGGGCCTGCTGACGTTGACCCTAGAAACCCTGATTACGCTGACCACCCTGACCATTCCACTGCTGGTTCTGCTGCCTGAAGTTCCCCTGATTTCCTGGGAACCGCTGACCGCCATATCATTGTCTTTGATACTGCTGACCTCTCCACCCCTGATCATAAGGCTTAAATCTGTTCCCACTATGTCCTGTATCTTTTTGCTGACTTTGAGGCCGAGTGTCTCTAGAATTCTCATTGATCTTCGCCCTTGTTGACCTCTCAGCCTGAAATTTCTGCTCCTTTCGCTCGAACTTCAAAGCCAAATCCACCACTTTGTTGAAAGGTTCATTCTCTGCAGATAGCACTTCCTTGGACAAGTGATGTCCCAATCCGTCAATAAATTTTTCGTTCTTCTTCTCCTCCGTATCAATCAGATGAAGAGCATACTGAGATAGCTCATTGAACTTCTTCACATACTCCCACACAGTCATGGTACCTTGAGTGAGGTCTTGGAATTCCCTAGCCAATTGTGACTTCACTGCACTGGGAATGAAATTTTCCTCAAATAAAACTTTGAACTCTTCCCACGTCATCTCCGCCACGTCATAAGTAGCCCTCAATGATTCCCACCAAAGCAAAGCTGCACCCTCAAGCTGTTGAGATGCCAACTCCTATTTCTGCACCTCTGTGACCTGTCTCCTCTCGAACACGAACTCACACTTTCGTATCCAAGCATCTCCTGCTAACGGACCCTTTTCCCCATCGAATGTTCGGCCGCCAATAGAAACAAAATCCTTGTTCCTTTTAGCGAACGGGTCACCTTGGTTTCCTTGCTGATTGTTCTGCACAGCTTGGAGAATCTGGTTCATCATAGCCCCCACGTCAACCTGAACTAAGTTGGGATTTCCTGCCCCAGCTCCTCCAGAACTCTCACCACCTTCAGTCTGAGCTCCATGACGGGTATTGTAGCCTCCAGCCATAACCTTCATAAGACAACCACACATACATAAATATCTGAAACAAACTCGTTCATTGTAATTAACAACCCATTCACCACATTCCGAAGATCACCTAGACACTCTCTAGTCTAGGGCAACCATGAGCTCTGATACCAAACTGTCACACCCCAATTTTTAGACAACCAATTATTAGTCAAGGGAGAACCCTCAACCAATAACCAGTTGTCCAATCATCAAGGTGCTTGCAATATAATAACATCACACAGTCTGTACTGAAATAAATCATTACTCACATGAGCTAAAGCAACGGTCAACATCCAACCATAAAAGTCAAACCAAGATTTAACTCCAACTCCAAATCATAATAAAAATCTAAAAAAAACACGTCACTAAAACAATATCTTAAATTGTTAACTGGCCCACAATGCCAGAAATTATTTCTAAACTCTCTAGGATTGAATAAAAAAAAACGAATAAGGAAAACAGCACAAGACTCCGCATGCCTCCTGCTGCCAGGTGCCACGACCTCCCTACTAGCCCTGCAAATTTTGATCGGCTACGCTCCAATAAGAACGCACCCGCGAGAAAAACTCAACGGATCAGTCACGTGACTGGTATGAGTTAAACCACACACACACAAAGCTAGGAATCACATGGTGACTCTTACTACCACACCCAACAAGTAATTCGGGCAAGAGGATAGTTCCACTTCACATGTCGGGACAAGTGGTTGTTTCCCTCTATGTGGTGGCCATGCAGTTCTCGCCCGAATTTAAATAAAATAATCCTTACCTTCCGTCACATGGTGAGTCAATACCTGCAAAATGTTAGTGGACCCACCATCCTGCAACCACGAAGATTTATAATAACAAAATACCACAAATTATGCGGAACTACTAGTACTAAAAACTCGTAAGAATTAAATTCATAATTTACTCACTACACGTCCAAAATAAATATATAAGTAAAGAACAGAAGTCCAGGAAATCAACATTTTAGATCCATTGACTCGTCGAGAAATTTATTGACAATAATCCTCTTACTTATATAAACGATTTATTATTCAATTTCCTAGGTTCACCACTTGGCTGCCCTCCATGGTACACCCACACATATATCCCATGTGTGCCCGGACATACTACCAACATCCACTCTGGTGCCAGTTTGGTTGGGGTATCAACCAAACCAGGTATACACACAGAAGGCTAGTCAATATGCCTAGACGTCTAACAAATAAGTCGGGCATAAGGCTTAGGCCAACTTGATCACGAAGCCACTGGCAAAAAGGTACACTCAGCAAGTCGAGCTACCAAAAACAATATCACAACTGGGAGCGGTGAACACTAAGGAACTTGAAACTATTTTGCATTTTTGGAATTATACAATTTAATCGGACTCAACGTTAATGACTATCACCTATTTCTTTTCATAGCTCAACATTATAGGAGAATTCATGTATCTCCAAGTAATCTTCGTTAATTCATACGAACAATAAAAAAAACACACAACGAATCATATTTTCCCAATTTCGTACATTTTAATATACTAAAAACTGCTACTGAAATCTTCAATTTCTGCCCAAACGGTGCAGAATCAGGAAAAATACCATTAGACGAAAAACGTGCAGAATCACGTTTTACATAAGTCTCGCGGACAGAATGTTCAAATTCAAAGCCACGATTTTCTAATAATTTTCTAAATTTTCTGCAACTGTGTAAATTACAAAAAAAAAAAAAAAAAAAACGAATTTCACATATCTTTCTTAATTGCCATGAATATTTCACATATGGTTTTATCAAACTAACTCTTCACCCAACCCTTTCGAATACCCTAATGTCATAATCACAAAGTCACAAGAAGGGGAAAGAATATATCTAAATTACTTCAACCATAACAACGTGTATCGATCCATTACAAAGATTTAACCCTAACAATTAAATTTTAACATACACTAATTTAATTTACTCCCGTATACATGCATATATACATACGTGTATATATATACTCGGGTACACAAAATTTAACTCACCAAGTTTGGGTAAAAATCGATAACAACGAGCGCCCGCGATTCTACACGTGCCCATGAACTCGAGGCCGTTCTCCTTCTTCTCCCTTTTCTTCTTCTTCTTCTTCTTCCCTCTCTCTCTCTCTCTCTCTCTCTCGGCAGCTGTGTAGAAGGGGGGGGTTTACTTAACTTATTTTAATATTATAGATATATTATATTATGATACCTAGGCTACCTAGTTAACTAATACACACACATATACTAACACACACACACACACTTCCCCATGACACACCACAGCACACACACTCGTTCCCTTTTTTTTTAGCACATGGAATTGTTAGTGTGTAAAACACTCACACCGGTTTTTCATATACTAACCACATTAATATTTCAAATAAAATCATAAAAATACTAAATAAAATACTGTAAATTATTTTTAAAAAAATCGGGATATTACATGGCCAAATTTTGCAGAAAGTGTAAAGTGTGAACTATGTATATACCACACTATTGGCATTCAATGGAGCTCTTAAATGCTCTAATTTTTCTGCCAAATTGACACATGTTTCACCTTGTACCTTAATGGCACACAAAAATTTCTCCAATTGGTGGGTGAAGGAATTAAAGTGTTTTCCAAAATTATATTGAGATGTTAAGAGTCCGTTTGGTTTAGCTGAAAATTAAAAATTAAGTGATTAGTTAAGTATTTGTTAAATTTATTTGTTTTTTTTTCTATGAAATGAAAATATTTGAGTTAGCTTAAAATGTAGCACTTAAACAAATTAACTGAAAAATTAAGCTAAAAAAAAGTTGATTTTTCAAATAATCACTTAATTTCACTTTTATATTGTTAAAAATATAAAATTGCCTTTAAATAAGAACTTTAAGTATTTGCATGTTATCCTTTTTAATCATTTTATACAAATAATTACTTTTTTCAGTTTGTTTGCTAAACACTATTATTTTTTAAGTGAGAAAACATTTCAGCTAACCCAAACAACAAACAGCTTAATATTTTATCACTTAAAAAATAATCACTAAATATTTTAGCAACAAGCTAACCCAAATGGGCTCTAAATGTGGAAATCATATGCATGTGAAAAAAAAAACAATTTGTAAGGCACATGAAGATAAGTTTTAACTTTGGTAACATAAGGCTAGAGTAAAAATTGATCTAACTACATGGGTAAATATATTTAATCCAAAATAAAATTACAATGAGATTTTTTTTTGGAGAAGTAAAAATTTTCCAAAATTGGTGAGACACTATTTATCACCATTCTTATATATATATATATATATATACATACATATACACACAAATAATTGCCTGCCTGAGGGCAGGGTGGCAAAAAAAAAGGATGTTACGATAATTAAATAATATGAGTGTTTTCGGCACTAACTCCGAATGCCTTCGGCTCTAATATCCAAACAGCTCTTAAGCCAAAAATTAATTTTTTTTTTACTTTTTGAAAAGATCAAAAAGTAATTTTTCAAAAAGGATATGTAAATAAGTTCAACAATTAAATCAATTAGGACCATTAAATTAAAGACTTGGGCTGGATTTGTTGGGTTGAGCTAAGTTTGTTTGGGCTGGATTTGTTTGACCTATTGGAGATAGAGAGAGATAGGAAAGTCCTAAGTGATTGTCAATCCTTGGATTAAGATCCGAGGGTTGAAAATGTCCCTTTATGTGTCTAAGGGGTGGGTTATTTAAGTTTTTTATGAGTCTAAGGGGTTATTTGGGAATGCACATAATCAATTTTATGATTTATAACTGAACTAGTTCTATACATTTAAGCCTTTAATAAGTGTCTATTTTTAACAGAGGAGTCCATGCATACTCTAGTAATACGCTTAAATTTGATTCGTTGTTAAACCACATTACTTTGGTTCCAAAAGAACAAAAATAAAAAGAGTTATGCTAGGTACACCTAAACGGAATACCTAAACTATTCACATGTTGATGTGTCATGTCATTTTAGAAAATAATTCAAATTTTTTCTGATAACTGATGAATGATTTTAGAAATCCACATCAGCATATGGATAGTTTAGGTGTTCTATTTAGGTGTTCTGTTTAGGTGTACCTAGCATTAAACCTAAACGGAATACCTAAACTATTCACATGTTGATGTGTCATGTCATTTTAGAAAATAATTCAAATTTTTGTTGATAACTGATGAATGATTTTAGAAATCCACATCAGAATATGGATAGTTTAGGTGTTCTGTTTAGGTGTACCTAGCATTACTATATGATACGTACAAAAATATCAGGTCAATGCCTGACTGCCACCTCATCAAATAATGCCAGGTCATCTGGAGTAGGCATCTGTTACTTAACTACCCCGGGCTATTTGACCTATGACCACCCGGTCTGGACCACAGCGGGCTCGCAAAAGCAGGCCCGTCTCCCAATGGCCATGACACGAGCTTGTTTCGTGGCTTGCCCTGCAAGCGTCCAAGCAGTTCCCTAAATCAGCTAGAAGATTATCGAAAGAGGTAGTTTCCTAATCAGATTAGGAAACTCCCATGATTGATGTAAATCAGTTGTAATTAGATTGAGCTTCCCAATCTATTAACTTACCTTGTAAGGGTAGTCTCTTACACTTATAAAAGGGATCACTCACCCCCATTAGGGGGGACAACATTCTGACTCCATAAAAATAGCAAAACGCATACATATTCACATATATCCGGCAGGTTTACTGCTAGTGTCGCTCTCTCTGTTGGCTCACCAAACACCGCCGGTGATTTGTTAGTGAACGTGCCCTGGCACACACGTGGACGTAGGTCACCTCTTTAACGGGGCCGAACCACATACAACTCATTGTGTCACATCTTCTCTCTAAATCACTCACAAAACTCTCCTACTAATTTTCGGCACCATCACTATATATATATATATAAGAAGAAGAACTGGAGTGAACCAAATCATATTTTAAACATTCTTAAAAATGCCTTTATTGAGTAAGTTCATTGCATTCTATAAACCGTAAAAACACATAATAAAATGCGTGTTGCGAACATATTCTAACCAATGTAAAGGCTAGATGATCCAAATAATGCAGAAAAAAAAATTGAAGAACCAAATAATCAAGTTAAACGATAAATTTGTGTATGCATATATGATTTATTCCATCAAAAACTTAGTGCATATATGATTGGTGCTAGCAAGATTTGATACGAACTTGCTATGCTTGGTAGGAAGAATGGAAAACTGGAAGGAATGTATGAGAGGAATGATTTTTTTTTTAACAACAGCAATATTGTTAAAGAGCCTCCAAGGCTAAGGAAGAAACAGCACCCAAAAACAAGGACACCAAACAGAGCAAAATAGAAAACCTGAACAGAGAGCAAAAATAGCACCAAAAAACAACCCCATAAACCTGAAGGACACAACCAAGGAACGAGGAAAAAAACCCAACACTACCCTAGCAGCAACCTGAGAAACAACATATCAAGCACGCCACACAGAAGCACCAAAACCTCATGACTGAACAACGACAAAAGGAAGCCAACGCAGAGCAGCACCAAAACAATCTCAAAAGAACATCCTCAAACCAAAAAAGAAGAGCAAACAACCACAAAGAAACCAAGTAAGCCAACAAAGCACATTCAAGGAGATCACCAACACCCACAGACTTAAAAAACTGTTCCAGCCCCAAATTAGACAGCAAAAAAACAGCAGTAAGAAAAAAACCCAAGGAAGCACCTGACAAAATCACAAAAAGAAACCTCACGAGACTAAATCTCAAAGAACCCAAAACCAAGAGGACAGTAACAAACCCAAAACAAAGACTTAGACCCAACTGAAAAAAGCAACAAAATGATTAGAGCCAATATGAAGATACAAGCTATAAAAAAAACTCAGCTAAAAACCCAGCCACACATTCTGACTAGGAGCCCATCTGGCATTGCTGAAATTCATCCCAATCCCTATTTTTCAGCTCTTGCAGCCTAGAGACTATTTCCCCATCCTCACCATCAAAAGACAATCCGAAAGCTTGCCCAATCTTCCACGTTTCAAGAGCCTCCTCACGAATCAACTCATTACGCTTACGGATACCTCCCTCTGAGATCGAGCCCACTGTACTGGACTCTAACAAAGAACAAGCCTCTTTCATCGACAGACCACCTCTTCTCTTAGTCAAAAGCTTTTCAGAACAACCCAATTTAGGCCTATAGTTGTTCTTCCATCGAATACCTTCCCCACAATTGTCAAAAATTAAGTCAAGAGCTTTTCTTCGCCCAACTCGGTTTTTGAGTCTGGCCTCCTCAATCCGATTTTGAATATCTATATGATTGATTTTCTCCAACTCAACGTCTACTTCCCATTCAGACTCTCCATAATCTGACAGTTCCTCCTCTACATCAAAAATATTTCCTGTCTTATCCGTAGCAGACTCTCTGAATTCCCTCTCGAACTCATCTCCTTTGAACACTGACCTTAGGGTCTCAGGGACGAAAAGGATGAATCTTGATAGATTGGACGAAATAGGTTGCAAATCTTTGGCCTCCATTCCTTGACATTCACTCCGCACCTCCAAACTAACCTCATCTTCTAATATCAATCCAACCCCTTTACAAACGCCAAAATCAATCTCTATCCTCACATCATCATCCCTTTTAGATTTCACCAAACTCAACTCTGCATCTCCACCAGACAAAGATGCAGAGACATTAGGCTTTGGCTCCCAATCAAAATCAGCTAAAGCACGAATTATGGTCCCCATCCAATTCCTTAACTTTGACACAACAAGAAACCCCATTCACGACAACTTCAATCGATTCATCCACACGATCCGCAGTGCCAATGGCCACCAGAATATATCCATGCTGTAATTGGATACATTTTAAAGTCTCATTCGCGGTGCAAATAACATTACCCTAGAGCCCACCAATACTGGTAAAAGTATCTTCTAACCAGCCTACCACTGGTACACCAGAACACTGCAGTCACGCGCATCGTGGAAGATTTAGAACATCCTCAATTCAAAGTTTGATATTGATGAACCAAGTTCCTAGCCAAAGCCATCCATCCTTTTCCATAGATTTAAGAACATCACAATCATCAAAGGACAGCAAAAAAACTCTCTCATAAATTGCTCTAATCTCGATGTCGAAAATGCCTTCCCTAATGAAGCATTCTTCAAATAACCCCCTTCCATCCTCTTCATTGTGATTCCCTCGACACTTTTCTTAAGAATCTCAAAAATTTTCCCATTGACAGAACCCGTAACAAATTTGGTTGTGAAATGAAATTTAGTCTCCACCCCTTATCCCTAATAGGTATAGAGCCCATTAGTTGTCACGACCTATCTTGCTACGCGCAGAAATAGGACACGTGGCATGCCACCAAGGCTCATCCAATTCCATTAAAGTAAATAGAAGTGGAAAACATGCGTAAAAACCATAAAATTTAGAGTGATAAAAAGTTTTTCGCACTTGAAATTACTTAAAGAAACATCCTTTTTGAAAACAACAATCCAGGCGACTAATCTCAGGTCCAGTCCACTGGAAATGCAAGATATAGAGAGCCCAAAACTCAGCAGCCAATCCAGTCGACTATGTCGAGGGACCCAGTCGACTAGGCCTCAAATTCTTAGTCGACTGATTTTCCTAGTCGACAAAATCAGAAATTTCCAATTTTGAAAATACAATCCAGTCGACTATGGTCTTCTACACAGTCGACTGTTTTCAATGTTATAGAGTAGTAATTGGTTCAAACATGTCACGCCCCGACGTAGCATAAATAAGGAAAGCGTTTAATTTCCTTTATGGACCCGTAGGTCACAACAGTTTGAAGGATCGATTCCGTCCCAAACGTCGAACAACAATAAACAATAATCAGAGTAGAGCAGTCAAATCTTACAAATATTTTTCTAACTTAATAAATATTACAGCACGGGTCATCTAAAGGCACAGACAGCCTTAAATTAAAACAATAACTTAGTGTCTATTACAGTCATCCTTATTACAAAACAGATTAAAACTTAAAGCACATAACGGAAATTTTTCTTTCCAGCAGGGGTTCTCAATTCGCATAGTCATAAGATTCCTCCTGGTTATAACCTGAAAAGCCTAAACACGAATGTCCAGGACGCATCAACGTCGTCAGCTTCAAGAAGCTGGTGAGTATTAAAAACATAACTTTGAATGTAAAACATACCCCTTTACAAATTTTCTCTTTTTAAGTTTGTAAAATCAATGGTTAAATCATGGGAAGAATTCAATTACAAAAATAACAGGGAATATATTTAAAAGTCGTTCATTCATTAAAGCATATGACCATGTATGAGACGATGCACCACACTCATCTTACCGACTCTTTTCTCTCGACAAACACAATAACCCACTATCTCACACCAGTATCTTTGAAATACTCCGATAGCCACACTTTAGCACAAGGGTGCCAGGGAATGTCCAGTTTGCCTCACACTTTGGTCCGGGGTACCAGGGAGTGTCCAATGCCTCACACTTTGAATACCTAAACCGCCATGCAAATACCGGAGGAACCCTCACGCAGTATCCAGACTCGGGTATCAGGGAGTGTCCGTTGGCCACACTTTAGCACTTCCATGGGTGCCAGGGAATGTCCAAGTTCGGCTTCACACACTTTGACGCTACCATGGTCGTCAGGAAGTGTCCAGTTTTGCCACCGTCGCATTTCAAAGACACTCTCACCGAAATCTCAACACGTCACACTTTGGTACACAACAACCAGGGAGTGTCCACAACACAATCTCAATCTCAATCTCAATCTCATACTCTTTTCCACACTGACCATTACTCTTTTTCACACTGACTGACACCCACATGCATGTATAACAGACTCCACATGTATGTCATGAACCTTAAACATAAGGGAATTTAATGAATTAAAGAAACACGTACGTACTGGGATTGATAGGTCACAATTCATTGTTTTAATCATCTACACATAATCAAATAGGATTCTGCTTTAATACATTTCCCAAATAGAGCTTTAACAGTTCATAAAATACCACCCAAATAGTTCCTTAACACAAAATAAGCAAGAACTAGAAACTGCCAGAAGTCGCGCGCGCGGGCCGCTCGCGTGACAGGTCGCTCGCGCGATCTGCCTAATTTTCATTTTATTTTAAAAACATTTTCTTTCTGCCTGAAATCAGCCACCTCGCGTGCGCGGGTCGCTCGCGCGGAAGGTCTCTCGCGCTACCCTCGCTCGCGCGACCTGCCTATTTTTCATTTTTCTTTATAAACTTTTCTGTCTGTTTGGGAACCCAAACCTCGCGCGCGCGGTTCGCTCGCGTGAGGGGTCGCTCGCGCGATCGCGCGCGCGAGATGATGCAGAGGCTTCGTCTTCTTCGTGGAGAATGCCCTGTTTCAGAAATTCAGGGTCTTTTTTGACCCATTTCCAAATCTGTTAGTATGTATATCATGTTATATATGGATCTCTTTAGTTTTTCACAAGGATTAAGAATCTACAACTAATTTAACATGAATCAAACCACATTTCTCTAATTTTATGAAAAACTAAAAGTTGTCAAAACTTAATTTCTTATATACTTTTTCATGTGGATGAATTAGACTTCAATACTAGAACAGTAGCTTGTAAGAACTGTAATCTCCCTAAATCATCTCTAAAAACTTGTTTTGATTAAGTTTGTAAAATCACTCTTTTTCTAATTTCAAGCTTTCATGAAAATCAACAATGGTGATTAATAGATACATACATACAACATGAATTTAAGTACGAATTACATTTGGGAGTGAGTTTAAAATACTCACTTGATCAAAAGCAAAAATGTTGTTGAGAAAGAAATAAGAGATAAGCAATCTCAACTCAAGCTTGGTTATGGAGGATTAATAGCACAACTTGTTGTATGTACATCCGGCTCATCCTCTCTACCGGGTATGTCATACTATGAGCAATAAAATGAGCAGATTTCATCAATTGATCCACAATTACCCAAACGGCGTCATGATTCTACTGCGACCGGGGCAATCCCACTACAAAATCCATGGTTATGTGCTCCCACTTCCAACCAGGAATAGGTAGTGGTTGCAACAATCCTGACGGCCTCTGATGTTCGGCCTTGACTTGCTGACACGTCAAACACTTGGATACAAATTCGGCCACGTCCTTCTTCATACCTTCCCACCAAAAAAATTTCTCCAAATCTTTGTACATCTTTGTCCCTCCCGGGTGAACTGTATATATTGACTTATGTGCTTCTTCCAGGATATCATTTCTTAGCCCTTCATCACTTGGCACACATAATCGATCTCTACATCGATATCCTCCGTCAATCCCCACTTTCCATTCTATCGGGTCTTTCTCTGACATCTTTACGAACCACGCCCGAAACTTCTCTTCTTCTTTCTGAGCTCCAATAATGCGGTCAATGAGAACAAGCTGTAGGATAAGACATCCGAACAATTGTCCTTCTCCTTCTTCAGCACTCTGTACATCGAACTCCGCCAACGTCTCCAATGCTCGCCATTCTATAACCATTAAGGAGGCGATTATCTCACGAGTCTGTCGACTCAAAGCATCAGCGACCACATTAGCTTTACCGGAGTGGTATTCTAACATGAAGTCGTAATCTTTGATCAGCTCCATCCATCTGCGCTG
Source organism: Hydrangea macrophylla (assembly GCA_033977485.1). Lineage (NCBI taxonomy): Eukaryota > Viridiplantae > Streptophyta > Magnoliopsida > Cornales > Hydrangeaceae > Hydrangea > Hydrangea macrophylla. Next base: position 108,379,475 of record CM066988.1, on the reverse strand, counting down.
CCTCATGTTCAACTCTTTCTGTGTGAACAAATATTTTAGGCTCTTGTGGTCGGAGAATAAATCAAACTTCTCACCGTAGAGATAATGTCTCCAAATCTTGAGTGCAAATACTACTGCCGCCAACTCCAAATCATGAATAGGATAGTTCAACTCATTCGGCTTCAGATGTCTAGATCCATAGGCGATAACTCTGCCCTCTTGCATAAGTACACACCCTAGTCCCTGATATGATGCGTCACTAAAGATAGTGAACTTCTCATCAGGCTTGGGTATAGCCAGTACTGGTGCGGTAGTGAGTCTCTCTTTCAATTCTAGAAAGGCACGCTCATGCTTCTCTGTCCACTCGAACTTCAAATTCTTCTTCGTCAATCCAGTCAAAGATGCAGCTATTTTAGAGAATCCCTCAACAAATCTTCTGTAATAGCCGGTGAGTCCAAGAAAACTCCGAACTTCCGTAGGGTTGCTCGGCCTAACCCAGTTTGACACAGCATCGATCTTGGATGAATCCACAGAAATTCCTTGAGATGACACCACAGAAATTCCTTGAGATGACACCTTGTGTCCCAAAAATTTCACTTCTTGTAGCCAGAACTCACACTTACTGAACTTGGCATACAATTGATGATCCTTGAGCGTCTGCATCGCAATCCGTAGGTGTTGTTCGTGTTCTTCTCCTGACTTAGAATAGATCAAAATATCATCTATAAAGACGATGACAAACTGATCCAAATAAGGCTTGAACACTCTGTTCATCAGATCCATAAACACTGCCGGGGCGTTCGTCATTCCAAATGGCATCACCAGAAATTCATAATGACCATATCGGGTTCTGAAAGCAGTCTTAGGTATATCTTCTTTCCGTACCCTCAACTGATGATATCCCAACCTTAGCTCTATCTTGGAAAATGTCGTAGCTCCTTGTTGTTGATCAAACAGATTGTCAATCCGAGGCAAGGGATACTTGTTCTTGATAGTTACACGGTTCAGTTCTCTATAGTCGATATACAACCTGAGCGTTCCGTCCTTCTTCTTCACAAATAACACCGGTGCTCCCCAAGGCGATGCACTTAGACATACAAAACCTAGGTTCTCGAGCTCTTGTACTTGTTCCTTCAATTCTGATAGTTCGGCGGGGGCCATTCTGTAGGGAACCTTGGTGATTGGTACGGTACCCGGTATAAGCTCAATACAGAACTCTATACTTCTCTCGGGCGACAATCCAGAAATGTCTTGAAATACTTCTTCGAAGTCCTTGACTACAGGTATAGACGACGCTGTCGCTTCTGTACTGACGACTTCAATGTTAGCCAAACATCTAGTGAGGAACATATCTCCCGAAGGGGTACATTGAAAATCAAAAGGTTGATTCTCATTGTCGGAGAATGTAATTCCCTTCCTCGCACAATCCAACTTCACTTGATTCTGAGAACCAATCCATTCCTAGGATTATGTCGAACTCCTTCATCGATAGGACAATCAACCTCGCAGGGATTTCACGATCTCCTAGCCGTAGAGGACAATCCTTGTACACGTGTCCTAATCTGACTGCAGCTCCGAATGGCGAAGTAGCCCATAAAGCTTTCTCTAAATAATGAGGTAGGATACCCAATCTCTGAATTGTATTAACAGATATGAACGAAAGAGCAGTACCCGTATCAAATAACACTTTAACATGGGAGTTAAACAGAGTTAATGTACCTTCCACTGCTTGCTGATCAGGTTGAGCTTCTCCATAATCTCCTTCTTCGTACACAGTTCCATCATATCCTACTGCATCAGGGATAACAGCATTCAAGCGAGTCTGACCCTGTGGACCATAAGTCACCTGCTTAGGGGCAGTGCAGAACCTACTGATGTGACCTGGTTCACCACAGTTGAAGCAGACTATTCCTTGCTGAGCAGCACGCCTTAGTGCCTTGCAATCTCGAGCCAGATGACCAGGGTTGCCACAGTTGAAGCATTTTCCACCACTACTTCCTTCTCCTACTCGGGGTTGAGTCGGATAGGTAATAGCCTGGGTCTTCTTGATTCTGTCGAAATTCCTCTTCTGCCCTTAGGTACGATTCATTGGTGGTCTATTCCTAAAATTACCCCTTTGAGGCGGTCGGAATTCAAATTGCTTCCGGTTCACTCGAGCGTCTTCTTCTAGATCAGTAGCCAAGCCAACCAACCCCTCAAACGACTTATCTAGGTGACCGAGAGTTAGGCGGCGAATTTGCGGTGTCAGCCCTTGGTTATACTTCTGAATCTTCTTCTCTTCAGTATCAACCATGTGAGGAGCGAACCGAGACAGTCTCTCGAACTGTGTGGTGTACTCTTGCACCGACTTGGTTCCTTGCGTCAGGTCTATGAATTCCTTCTCTCTTCTGTGCCTCTCCGTAGCTGGGAAATACTTTTCCAGAAACCTTCCCTTAAATGCAGTCCACGTCATTCCTGTAGCAGATGTGTTCCCGATAGTGGCTATCACCGAGTCCCACCAATCTGCGGCTGCGTCGGTCAATTGAAAAGTAGCCAATCTCATCTTATCCATCTCGTTGCATTGGACAGCCTCGAACATACGGTCCATTTGCCTTAACCATTGTTCGGCCTTCCATGGTTCTACGGTACCCGCAAACTGCTCGGGCCTTAGTGTACGGAATCTCTCTAGCAGCTTATCCCCAGTTTGGCGGTCTCGTCGGTTGTCATTCGTATTACTGATTCTTTCCAAACATCTGACAAATGCTTCGAACATCCCCGTAGGATTGGCAGCCTCAGGTGCTCCATCAATCAAATTCTGATTCCTTCTCGGTCTCCTAGCCATTCTATGCATGATAGTGATGAAGGGATGAGAAACATGCATGAAGCAGAAATGTAACAAAATTTAAGCGATGCCAACAACATTCAAAAGAGTATATTTTATATATATAACTTCTTGTCAAGTTGATACAAAAAGCATGTATGATCAGATCAATGCCTACCCTATCTGTATGGGTTAGGACGCATGCAAGAGTTAATGTTACAAAAATAGGGTCATTGCCCTACACTCTAATGCATGTAATTACAATTTGCAAAAAGAGATAGGGCTAATAGTCAAAAGTAGTTAATATGTACAAAGTCATAACTAGAACGTCAATCGTCTCCATAAGCAGCTATCAGGAGATCTAGCGAGTCGACGGGGCAAAATCGCTGCACCAAGAACGGACCAACCCCGTCATAGCCGTGAGAGGTCGTCGACGAAGCAGGCACAGGGGCATCTGCCTCAACTACCATCTCCTCAGGTAAGACTAGCTCAAGTGCTAACTCAGCCTCTAGGTCAGCGGCTAAGTCGCCTAGACCTATGCCATCCTCTACATCCTTTCCACCTACCGGAACCAAATGAACAGCCTCAACATCGTCCTCGGTAATGGGGACCACTGGCAGAGGCATCTCTAGCTGAGCCAGATGGGCATGCACAATCTGGATCTCGAGGGGGAGATAGAAAGCATCGCTATCGACCAACCTCAACCAAAATCAAGCGCTGAGCCTCTGTAAAGTAACGAAGCTCTAGGCGGATACGAGTCAAGTCAACTAAGCCTACCACGTGAACCTGGTGCCATAAATCAGATACTACGGTCGCTACGGCCAACTGCTCAACGGCCGCATGATACAAGTCGAGGAAGGCTGGGACCACTGCCCCAGGTGTCACAAAGTGTCCCCCAAATCCGTCTGGTACATATGGTGGATGAGCTGGGTCCATACCTGATAAAAAGGTACTACTTAAATCAGGAAAGAGATAATCTTAGGCGTCTGGGTTCTGAGTCTATCCTCCCTGTCGTATCATCGGGTGTGTAATACTTAATGGAATGTGGAATCGGGTCTATACTGGTAAACCCTAACCTGGCTAAACTATCTTGAGATAAATAATAACCTGGCTCTGATACCACTAAATCCTGTCACGCCCCGACGTAGCATAAATAAGGAAAGCGTTTAATTTCCTTTATAGACCCGTAGGTCGCGACAGTTTGAAGGATCGATTCCGTCCCAAACGTCGAACAACAATAAACAATAATCAGAGTAGAGCAATCAAAGCTTACAAAATATTTTTCTAACTTAATAAATATTACAGCACGGGTCATCTATAGGCACAGACCGCCTTAAATTAAAACAATAACTTAGTGTCTATTACAATCATCCTTATTACAAAACAGATTAAAACTTAAAGCACATAACGGAAATTTCTCTTTCCAGCAGGGGTTCTCAATTCGCATAGTCATAAGATTCCTCCTGGTTAAAACCTGAAAAGCCTGAACACGAATGTCCAGGACGCATCAACGTCGTCAGCTTCAAGAAGCTGGTGAGTATTAAAAACATAACTTTGATTGTAAAACATACCCCTTTACAAATTTTCTCTTTTTAAGTTTGTAAAATCAATGGTTAAATCATGGGAAGAATTCAATTACAAAAATAACAGGGAATATATTTAAAAGTCGTTCATTCATTAAAGCATATGACCATGTATGAGACGATGCACCACACTCATCTTACCGACTCTTTTCTCTCGACAAATACAACAACCCACTATCTCACACCAGTATCTTTGAAATACTCCGATATCCACACTTTAGCACAGGGGTGCCAGGGAATGTCCAGTTTGCCTCACACTTTGGTCCGGGGTACCAGGGAGTGTCTAATGCCTCACACTTTGAATACCTAAACCGCCATGTAAATACAGGAGGAACCCTCACGCAGTATCCAGACTCGGGTATCAGGGAGTGTCCGTAGGCCACACTTTAGCACTTCCATGAGTGCCAGGGAATGTCCAAGTTCGGCTTCACACACTTTGACGCTACCATGGTCGTCAGGGAGTGTCCAGTTTTGCCACCGTCGCATTTCAAAGACACTCTCACCGAAATCTCAACACGTCACACTTTGGTACACAACAACCAGGGAGTGTCCACAACACAATCTCAATCTCAATCTCATACTCTTTTCCACACTGATTTTATTTTAAAAACCTTTTCTTTCTGCCTGAAATCAGCCACCTCGCGTGCGCGGGTCGCTCGCGCGGAAGGTCTCTCGCGCGACCCTCGCTCGTGCGACCTGCCTATTTTTCATTTTTCTTTATAAACTTTTCTGTCTGTCTGGGAATGCAAACCTCGTGCGAGGGGTCACTCGCGCGGCCCTCGCTTGCACGATCGCGCGCGCGAGATGATGCAGAGGCTTCGTCTTCTTCGTGGAGAATGCCCTGTTTCAGAAATTCAGGGTCCTTTTTGACCCATTTCCAAATCTGTTAGTATGTATATCATGTTATATATGGATCTCGTTAGTTTTTCACAAGGATTAAGAATCTACAACTAATTTAACATGAATCAAACCACATCTCTCTAATTTTATGAAAAGCTAAAAGTTGTCAAAACTTAATTTCTTATATACTTTTTCATGTGGATGAATTAGACTTCAATACTAGAACAGTAGCTTGTAAGAACTATAATCTCCCTAAATCATCTCTAAAAACTTGTTTTGATTAAGTTTGTAAAATCACTCTTTTTCTAATTTCAAGCTTTCATGCAAATCAACAATGGTGATTAATAGATACATACATACAACATGAATTTAAGTACGAATTACATTTGGGAGTGAGTTTAAAATACTCACTTGATCAAAAGCAAAAACGTTGTTGAGAAAGAAATAAGAGATAAGCAATCCCAACTCAAGCTTGGTTATGGAGGATTGAGCTTTCTCTCTCTATATAATTTCTGTACAAGTCTCTGTGATTCTCTCTAACTCTCTGTGTATTCCCAAAATGTGAGAATATGTGTGTGATAGTGTAGTGTGTATGAGTTTAAATAGAGTTCACATTCTTGGGCCCCAAGTTGTGAGTTATAATCCTTACTTAACAACTAAGTTGATTAACCATTCTAATTTTATAAGCAAACTGCAGATTAAGAGGGTTAATCCATGCTGAATTATACATACGTATGTATACATATTAGCTGCAGGAGGTTTGAAAGGGTGCTATAGGTTAGTAGGGGCCAAGATGAAGTGTTTGGGAAAGTTTGGCTTAAGGCACAAACTAAAGCACATCATATAAGCATAACCAAACAAAGCTTTAACAAGTTGCCCAAGAATCACTCAACATGTTTGGCAAAATAGCTTATGGCATTAAATTAACATACACACAAAATGCCTTCCCAAACAAGGCCCTCTCAATCATTACTTGCCATAAATGGCAATAAAGCTCTAGTCATGTCTTTGCTTTACGTCAATTCAAAAATCTGTGAAATTTTAACGCGGCACGGACAGTTTTGAACCTAAACTGATATTTTCGTGGCGCGGTGTTCGTCACAAAAATATAGAAAATTCATTTTAACGTAGGAAATGATTTTTTGGTTTTATAAAAATACTGATTGAGTTGAAAGAAGGTATTTCCACCGTTTTGGAATACAGACTTTGAAATTCAACACAGGTATTGCTAAATTTTATAAAATCGCATTTTGACCCCAAAAGAATTAAAATATACAATAGGATAGGCTATAAGGTTACAAAACACAACCATTGAAATAAAATGAACATAGATAATACAAATTAAATATGGAAATGCAAATTAAATTTACATGAAATGCAGGTTGCTACAAAACAGGCCTCCAGTCAACTGTTTTCATAAACCAGTCGATTGTTTTACCTCAAATTTCAAAGCATTATGCATATTCTAACTATGAACATCCAAACACAAACACTACTATAATTCAACGATCATAACCATACTTACAATAATTTTACTACAGATTACAATACTACAATTCCTTCCTGATATTCTAAACTAAAATATGGTTATAACTTCTCAAATATCTTTATTATAACATTGAAAAATAAACAAAAACATAAACAAGAGCGATCCCGTCGTCTTATCGGCCTCACTCCTCGCATTTCTTCTTTCCTCTCTTCTGATCACTTGTAATGGAATAAAGCTCCACTGCTCAGTTATATGCTGAGTGCACAATTCTAAATATATGATTATATGACAATTCTGTTAGGGATATATACTAAAAGCCATGCTTTATGTAGTTGATTTATTATTCATTTAATAAAATCAGTTAATCCATTTTTTTATGAGAATCTCTGTGGGCAATGTTTGTATTATATTATTTATTTAATATTATACATGTGTGTCTCTCATTCTATATAGTAGGTGGTTTGGTGTGTAGAGTTCGGCTTACACACGGAAGATCAGGCCATCAGATATTATAGAATGTAAGATTTTGGTTTACAGTCTTAGATGGGATTGGACACACCATCGGTAGGACTGCAGCATGGTGTTGTAGTAGGTTTGTCTTGACTACGGAAAACGGTATAGTTTCAACTCACTATGCTGGTACACTTTGTGTATTAAACGGGACTGACTTGGGGTAATTATCTTTATACTGACTTATAAGATAATTAATACCTCATGGCTATTATGAGTGCTTATGCTCTAAATCCTAAGTTAATTTGTAGACACGTACATTTGATATTTACACTTTGATCCCTAAAAGGGTAAGATCCTTAAATGGGTCAATATCTCATTGGATTGGGTGGCAATATTAATTGTGTGGTGGATATTAATTAATGATGGAATCCATGTCTCAATTTTGGGATTGATGATGTCCCCTTGAGAAAGGTTATAAGTTTTGATTATGTCAAACCCTACAGGTGGATTTTGTATCCGACATATTAGATAAGTTAAGCAGAGGATCTCAAGGAATTTTAAGAAATTAATTAAATATGATTGTCAGTAATTATATTTAATTAATGGATATCTGTAATCTTAACATGGGGAGATAATAAGCATTTAATAACATGGAGCTCGAAATATATTTTTGAGATAAGGGTAGGAGTGCAATTATAATTCTTTAGTGGTATGAATTATAATTTATGAAAATAGGAATCTGATTCAGTTCGAATTAGGGTTTCCTAATTCCATAAGGAAGCCTATTCCTTATTGACTTCTTATGGTCCCTATCGTAGCCTATATATATGCTGCTTTGGCTCTCTCTTCAGTTTGCGTTTTTCCATCAAGAGTATTATAACTCGGAATAGAAAAGAGAGCGTAAAAAGAGAGAGCAGAAACATAAAGGATTTCGAAGGAGCCCACACTCAGTTCGATATTCTGGCAGCAAAGGAATACGGTAGAAGATTGTGAGCTGTTATCGAGCCCGTGTTCTCGATTCGTCTACTACAGCAATCCGTTTTAGCAGTTTAAGGTAACCCTAGTTCTGCCCTTGTAGGGTTATTGTAGTTTTCACGTAATTTTTTTTTGCAGTACCAACTTATACGCGCTGTCAATGGATTCTGGGAACACAGTTTCCTAACAAATTCATGCTTTAAAACATCTAAAACACATCAAAATAGTCTCTAGGAAGAGTGGTACGCTTCCATCCGGTAAATAAGATTGATGTCGTGGAAGGCCTTCTTCTTCCACACACCCTATGCTCTAGTTGGGCCTTCCTTCATATCATGCACCGTGTTCTGGCTGTGACTTCCTCTAAACAAGACACAACGACTATCGATGTCACAATCCTCAAACTTCGAAGAGCTTATCCCCAGATGGAATTGCACCAAACCCGCCTTTGACCCAAGTAGATAATAGCATGCTCACATAACATTTATACGTGCTTTTATCACATTTTCATGTGCATAAATAGCAGGCTTAATTAATACATGAATTTCGCCCGGATCCAAAACATCAAGTTCGATATTTAAAACATGTAAATTTCTAATAAAACACAGATCTAGAATTCATACCTTAATCTATAATATTAAGATTTCATGTGGAGTAGCAGGGTACTAAATCTACACCGGATCTCTTTTTATACGCAAAACCTATGAGTTTTGACACGTTTTTCAAGAAAATATAGAGTTAAGATTTTTACAAAACTTTGCCAAACGCGGCCTAAGAGGTATCAAAACGTAGATCTTACCTTAAGGAGTTCAAATACGAAATCTGGTTGAAAAGTAACAGACGAACGGTTGTCGATCGGCGTCGCAAAGCTCGTGGAAATACATCTCATTCTCTCTCTCTCTCTCTCTCTCTCTCTCTCTCTCTCTCTAAGATATTTATGTTTTGAACAAAATGTCTCACGTTTCTATTTATAGCCACGACTCTTAGAAATTATGTTTACCTCTCCACGAGTTCTCAAAACTTTTAATTATCTCCCGAAACGTCTTAAACATCTAATCCCTTGATTCACGAGTGAAAATCTATAAATTATAAAAGTTTACGTCTCGGTTCCGTTTGGGTCTGAAATCACGTTCCAAAAACTATTTCCATGGAATCTCTATATAACCTACCTTTTATGCAACATATCACCTACGTTCTCACTATAGTATTCACAATGATCCAAAACAAAATCAACATTTTCAGAAATAATTACAGGTGAAATCTACTATTCACAAAATACCAGATAATTCAGTAACAATTAAATCATATAAATGTCATTTAATCGTATCAATTCCTCATGAATTACCAAATTCTCGTGTCCTCACTTGACAGTCACCGTTGACTCACAGCCAACCTCATCGCAATTATTAATCAACATTAATAATTCCAGAATTCAAATATGCATTTAAAAATAAAAGGTTTTCTGGGACGGGTGTGACACTAGTACCTCCACAAAAGAACGACCATTGACCCTCCCATTTTGTCATCCGTATCCAAAGGTTGAACATGGATGCTGCTATTCACCTTGTTACGTATGTTCTTGCTGATAGAGTCATGTACAGGAACCCTATCCTTACTGAATCTTACCATGTTGACCCTTAAGCGATGATGCATAAACCATACCCCACTAACGAATTGACAGCTTCAATATCTGATTTTTCCTCAAGGAACCTAATGAAACCAAATTCCCCCCCCCCCCCCCCCCCCCCCCCCCTCCTGTTCTTTTTGTTAGGAATGAAAGCCTCTGAAACTCTACTACATTTCTCAAAAATCTTGAACAACCATTTCGAGTTGACTCCATTTGGAATATTATTCACGAAAATTGAATGCTCCTTAAGCATCACCAACCTTTGATTCCAAGCACACAAATGCTCGAAAAACCCCAAAACACTGAAGTTGAAAAAATGACAGACTCAACTCTTGAATCAAGGAAGGAAAAATCAAAACAAACTCAGAACTCCTTAAAACAACACTTGAAAAAGGCACTAAACAAAGAGAAGGGGTTATGACAGGAAAGCAAGATGGGGGGGAAAGGAAGCAGATTGGATGAGATGAGGGACGAGGACCAGAACAGAGGTAAAAAAAACTAAGGCAGCAGAGCAGAAGGGATTATGAAGAGGATCGCTCGGAGGGGGAAGAGAAATGGAAAAAGGAATTTGGAGAGGATGAAGCGTCGGGTTATGGAGAGGGAGAATCGAAGGAAAAATAGAGATGGAAGAACGAGGGAGCAAAAAGTTGTCGGCCACCACAGAGGCAGCGGCGGCGAAATGGAGAGGTATATATCCTTAGAAAAAGGAATGGAGTATTCCATCATCCTATTAATTTAATGAAACAAAAAGGAAGTAGGATAGGAAATAATTGATTGGTGTTTATTTTCCTGTTATACCCTCTCATTAAATTCAATGTCATTTTTTTAAGAACAAAAAAGTCAACAGATAAGAGAAGCATTTTCTTTCTCCTGATCTATCCACTTTTGGAGGTTAGAATCCTGAGCACCCATGTGACCTTTGATAGGACCATAAGGTGTTTTTTTTTTTTTTTGACTTTTTCTTATAAGTCAGCATGGTCGAGGATCCCCACTCCACTTTTTGATAGATTGAAATTTGTGGACTCGGATGAGAATAGTAGTATCCCTCCCCTTTTCCCTTCTCTCCTCTCTTTCCTCCACCTCTCTCCTTCCTCTCTTTCCTCAAATCAAACACTACAAGAAAAAAGGGTTTTTATGTCACTTTTAAAATTGTTGTTATGTCACTCAAAATATGAGTGACATAAATATTTCTCACATGTGCTTTTTATATCACTTTTAAGTAGTTATGTCACTTTTCTAAATAAGTGACATAAAAATGTTATTATTTATGTCACTTTTCATAACAGTGACATAAATAATAAAGTTTTTATGTCACTTTTTTAAAAAGTGACATAAATAATCAGGTTTTTATGTCACTTTTTAAAAACCGACATAAATAAAAACGCGGTGGCAATTTTGTAAATAAAACATTTTATTTTTATGTAATTTTTGTAAAAAGTGACATAAAAACCTGATTATTTATGTCACTTTAAAAAAAAGTGACATAAAAACCTTATTTTTAGAAAAATTAGAAAAAAGTGACATAAAAAAAATTTTGGGCGCGCAGGAAACCACGGGGTGCAAACCCTTTTTAAGTCCTTCTCTAGCTCTTCTCCTCATCTCCTCTCATCGATCTTCTTCTCATCTTCCTCCCACCTCCTCTCAGTCTCCTGCCGGCAGAAAAGATCTGCCATCACCACCAGCATCATCACGCGGGAAAGGGCCGGGGGAATAAAAGTGCAGGAAGCTCCTTCTAGCTCCCTCTAGGTTTCCATTCCCAAACCCAAACCCAAATCCTCTCCACTCTCTCCGTCGCAACCACCACGCCGCCGCCTCCTTCTCTCAGCGCCGTTGCCGCTTGCCGCCTTCTCCTCCTGGAGCTCCAGGTTTCTCTCTCTCTCTCTCTCACTCTTTCTCTCTCTCTCTCTCTCACACATACACACACACATTTATATATGTACGGGGCATTAGAATGAGAAAAGGCTGTGTTTTTTCATGAATGAGAGTTGGGACATTTGTTTGCTTCTTGTAGATTCTGATTGGCCATTTGTTTGGTTAGAGGTTACTATGTTATAGCGACACCATGATTGCCCAAGCTTGTGCTTGGATATACTAGCAAAGTTGGAATACTGTTATACGAGTACACGGTTATTGCGATTTATATATGTTAAAAAATCTGACTTTTGATTGGTTTTGGATGTGACACTCATTTTACTGCATTTCATTTTAAGCTTTCTTTTATATTCCTATTTGTTCTTCAAATGATATATTCATTTTCATCTAGGTTAGTGATTATACATGCCTTTTAGGGTTCTGATTCAACTGAAATATAATTAAATTAGCTACTTAAACATAACATAATTAAGGATGATAATATGTTGCAATCCATTATTAATACACATTAATTCAAGATACAATATGCTTTTCAATTAGTAATGCCCTACTTGGTTCATGAATTTATATACTAAAGGAAAAAACCAAGGAAATGAACTAGCTTCCTCGCTCGTGTTCTCTCATATATTTTCCTTCATGCTAAAATAATATTCAAAGTTAAGAATTTGTCAAATGTAATTGTAATATAAGGAAAAAAAAATGGAAATAACTCACTAACATTAAAATGTTTAATATATATATATATATCACTTATTCTCTTCTTCTTCTTCTTTTTCCTATTTTTATCATCGTTTTCTTATTAACCAAACAAATTAATAAAAAAAAAATTCTCTATGCTTTCTTTTCTTTTTCCTCACTAAATACACAAACCAAACAGGCCGGCACAACATATTGGGACTACTTTACAATCATCTGGGGTCTCATTATACCTTGTAGGGATTTCATTACAACATGTGACCCCAAAATATATATAGAGTAATACTTGGGACACAACCAAAAGACACAACCTTTGGACACAACCTCCATTTTGTGTCTATTTCTCTCCTAGTGGTCCTAGTGGGTACTGTGGGGTCCACTGGCACTGTGGGGCCCATCAAGAGAGAGATAGACACAAAATGGAGGTTGTGTCCCAAGATTGTATCTTTGGTTGTGTCCCAAGTATTACTCATATACTCCCTCCGTCCCATAATAAGTGTCCACTTCCTTTTTGCACATTGTTTAAGAAAGTTGTATTATATTAGTTTTTTTGGTTTATTAAAGGGTCACTTTCCAATTTTACCCTTAGATGTGATGTGTGTTTGACTTTTTGCTTGTTTTGAGATCACAAATAAATGCTACTTTGTCTTTATTATAAAGGTAGTTTTGGAAAGTAAGTAAAAGCTATATGCCAATTCAGAAAAGTGGACACTTATTGTGGGACATCTAAAAAAGAAAATATGAACACTTATTATGGGACGGAGAGGGTATATAATAGCACTTGTGAACTACAAAAACACTTTGTTTTCAAAAAGTGAGGATAACAAGTTGGAACCTTATTACAACACATTGGGGCCTCATTTGCTTACAACACATTGGGACTACATAACAACACATGATTGGGACCGCATTAAAATATTTTAGGACAAAAAATATTACTACTTCCGTCTCATTTTATGTGTTCATCTTGGGGAATCCAACTATTTAAGGGGACAAAAAGAATCTACACCTACTTTCCACAATTGCCCATAATCATTGCACTTCTTTTTTTGTTTAGTTTTGTTTTGGTGTTGATTGTAAGGAAGGGTAGTTTAGAAAACTAAGCACATTTTGCATACTAATATAGGAAAGTGGACAACAATTTTGGAACATCCCAAAAAAAAAGATGAACACATAAAATAGGACGGAGGGAGTACCTTTTATAGAAAGTTACCATTAGGTCAACTTTGAGATAACATCTCAATCCCCCTAAAACTACTAGGATGTAATGTAGAAATTTCCATTTTGTTAACTCATCATCACATGGCTTAACTAATTTGTCACGTAGAGCATAAAACATAAGGGGACAAAAGCAATTAATATTTTATTTTGACCCAAAAAGTAATATTTAATTCAGTTTTCAAACCAAAAAAAACATATTGAAATTTGATTTGTTGAACACATGTGGTCACTGTGATCTGGCATATATAAACAAAAATATAATGAGACTGATGCGGTTGGCTAGTCTCACATGTCCACATCTATGTAAGTCATGTGATATATGTAGACACGCATGTACAGAGATAAATATATGAACACGTACCCTAAGTAGAAAGAAAAAAAAAAAAAAAAAATAGGCATGGGAACCCATGATGAAGTGCTCGGCCAACCCATGTTGGAGTCACTGTCTGAATCGCCGGCGAAGGCCGTTGAAACATTGGATGAACTCGAAAGGGTACTTTCGGACATAAAAATACCGTATTTTAAGCGTCTCCGATTGGCCAGCTGGATAGAATTCAAGCTTCTGTTTTATCTAGCTGCGCCGGCAGTTTTCGTGTACTTGATCAACAACGCCATGTACATGTCTACTCAAACATTTGCCGGCCACCTTGGCAATCTTGAGCTCGCCGCCGCCTCTCTCGGCAACAATGGCATTCAATTGTTTGGTTACGGCCTCATGGTACTTCTCCCATATATATATATATATATATATATAGAGAGAGAGAGAGAGAGAGAGGGAGATGTTCATAAATGAACTAGTAGAGTCAATTTGTCCAGTGAACTGAATTTTAAATTTAAAAGAACATGTGGTCGAGCGGAGCGCGGGATGGGACGCGGGTTAACGGGGCAGCCCAAAACTTCTTTTAGGTTTAAAATTCAATTAATTGGGTAAATTTACTCTACCCAGTTCACTTAAGAGCCTCTCCCTATATATATATATATATATAGTTAAAAAATATATATATATATATATATGCATTTCTTGATCTATGAAAATTGATTTATATACGTATTCATGTATTTGTACAAATCGGCATATGTTTGGGTCCGTTAATTTGATGAAACTGAAAATTAAGTGTGTTTTAAGTTCTGAAAATTTTAAGCGATTGATTTTGCAATACTGAAAATAATGTTTCAAGTACTGAAATAGACTACATCTAATAATAGTTTTCAATAGTAAATTTTCACTTAAACCTTTCAGTAAAATTTTAACTTTTTTTTTTTTTCAAATTAAGTGGTATGGTATTAATGCACTGAAGGAAAAAAAAAATTAAAAATAAAATTTTCATTTTCATTACTTAAATCGTATTATCAAACACACTCTTTGTTTTCCTAAATATTTTTGGAAAGAAATCATTTACTTGTGTATGTGTATAGACAGATATACACAATCTTGACATACATTTGACCACAAATTTGTAAATGTATTCTTTGTGATACACCCGGGCGCAGCTGGATCATGACAAATATGAAGTTGCTGTCTTTTCTGATTTTAATTTTTTAATGATTTGTTTTTTATTTAGTTGATTTCATAAGAGTAATGAATCTAATGATATATTAAGTAGAAGTTTTCCTACGAGAAAGTAGATTTTAACTGTTAGAAAAAGATTTTGTAATTATTTAATTATATTCTTAATTACTATCTTAAGAATAAATTTTCATCTAACAATTCAAAGTTATTTTCTTAATTGAGAAACATGCAGTTTATTATATCATTACCCTTTCTTAAATCTGAAATAAAAAATACATTTTGTGTATATGTTCAATGATACATACTTTTGGATTATATTTTGGGCAAATCATCGATCATCCTAATCAAACTTATTTCATTATTTTGTGAGTTTCGCATTAGTGGTTTCAAAGTAAAGGAAAAATCACTATGACCATCACACCGTTTGATGTTGACATGAGATACTTTTTCAATATTTGATCTTGATTTTGTATCTGAATTAGAATCAATACCCGTGCGATGCACGAGAAAATGTTTATTACTTTTATTTAGTATTATTTTGTTAAGCAAATTTTATATACGTAAATTTTTAGTTGTATTGTTCTTTTATATATAATATAAATATATCATTTTAATTAATTAATTTAATTCATATTATGTATGTATATTTGGAGATATCTACAATACTATAAGAGAGAATAAGCTAGCACGTCAAAAAATATAAACTTTATCTTCTATCCTTCACTACACCATAATTACTCATACATCTATCTACACGTCCTAAGGATTTATTGATTTATATGAGGGTAATCTGTAATTTTAGACATTACATTAAAGTCAGCTTTTGAAATTTTATTTAATATAATAATGAGGTTTCAATCAACAATCTTGTGTCTAATTACATTCGGGTCAACAATTTTTGGGATATTTATTATTCACTTAAAAAAAAGTCAAAGAAGTGGCTATTTAGAAATTAATCACTAATATTACAATTTGGTCAACTTCTTTTCTCAAATGAAATTTCAATCAACAATCTTGTGTCTAATTACATTTGGGTCAACAATTTTTGGGATATTTATTATTCACTTAAAAAAAAGAAAAAAAAAGTGACTATTTTAGTGGCTATTTAGAAATTGGTCACTAATGTTTATAATTTGGTCAATTTCTTCTCTCAAATTTAGGATTCACATATTGTAATATGTGTAATTGCATTTTGGTCAGCAAGTTTGGGATATTTATTATTCACTTACAAAAAGTAAAAAAAATGGCTATTTTAGTGGCTATTTAGGAATTGGTTACTAATATTTACATTTTTGTCAAACTTCTTCTCTAAAATTTAGGATTCATATATTGTAACATGTGTAATTACGTTTGGGTCAGCAAGTTTTGAGATATTTATACTTCACTTCAAAAAAGTCAAAATATGTGGTTATTTTAGTGGCTATTTATGAATTGGCAACAAATATTTATATTTTGATAAACTTCTTCCCTCAAATTTAAGATTTAATAGATTGTAATATGTATAATTACATTTGAATCAGCATTCTATTGTATCTTTATGATTCACATATTTGCTTTGAATATCAATTAAGGTCTACAAACACATCCATGTCTTTTTTTAGGGAAAGTACCCTACTTTTGTCATATTTTTAGTGGTGATTTATTAGGTACCTTCACTACTCATTTGCAAGATAGTCAAAATTATCAACTTTTTCGGTAGAAAGAGTTTTAGATAAAATAGTTACATTTACAATTTTCTATTAAACCGTTTTAACATATTATTATACATTTTTAACAACCACTTAACCACACGAAACGACACAATTAAATTTCCCGTGCAACGCGTGGGACTGATTTATAAATTTAGAAAGATTATATATTAATCAGATTTGATATGATTTAAAAAAATATATTATAGCTAATCTTGAATTGATACAATTTTGGTATATAAATACTATAGCTATTATACATATGCGGTCAGGATCTTAAGTAAATTGGTCGTGTGAACTTACCCAATGAACTGACTTTTAAACTAAAAAGATTAGGTATACACACATAAACACACATATATATATATATATATATATATAAGAGATGCTGAAAAATAAGGAAAAAGAGAGAGATTATATATATATATATATATATGTATGTATTAATTCTAAAGAAATGAAATAATAATAATAATAATATTAAAAAGTGGAAAAAATCATGAACTGCTATGTCGCAAGCCGCTGATTTCAATTTATATAATATATATATATATATATATATATATGTGTATGATGATTTGTATATGTACATGTATTGTTTCAGCTTGGAATGGGTAGTGCAGTAGAGACTCTATGTGGGCAAGCTTATGGGGCCCAGAGGCACGAAATGTTAGGGGTCTACCTCCAAAGATCAACGATCGTCCTCACTATAACCGCAATCCCAGTAACGGTGATCTACCTCTTATCAAAGCAAATCTTAATCGTACTCGGCGAATCAACGGCTGTGGCCAACAGTGCGGCAGTGTTCGTCTACGGCCTCATCCCACAGCTATTCGCCTACGCCATCAACTTCCCCATACAGAAATTCCTACAAGCACAGAGCATTGTGGCCCCCAGCGCCTACATATCAGCGGTTACGCTCGTGGTCCACATTTTGATAAGCTGGGTCGCGGTGTACAAGATTGGATTGGGGTTGATTGGTGCGTCACTCGTGTTGAGCTTCTCTTGGTGGGTCATAGTGGGGGCCCAGTTTGTGTACATAGTGAGGAGCGAGAGGTGCAAGGCCACGTGGACAGGGTTCAGAGTGGAGGCGTTTGCGGGTATAAGAGAGTTTGTGAATTTATCGGCTGCATCGGCGGTGATGCTGTGCTTGGAGACGTGGTACTATCAGATACTAGTGTTGATTGCTGGGTTGCTTGAGAACCCTGAGCTGGCTCTAGATTCTATCTCTGTGTGGTAAGAAAACTTAAAAAAGCATCTTTTTTTTTGTTTTTTTATTCTTGCCTCTGAGTGTTTTTCTTTGGGTCTAGTTTTAAAAGTTAAAATAATGCTACGTTTCAAACTAATGTGATAAACTTGGAGAATGCTAAGGTTCTCTTTGGTTGTCCTTGAATACAATAATTGTATTCTATCGTTTGTATAGAATTTTAGAAAAAAAGATGGTGAGTTTGAATGGTTTTATTTAAAAACATGATGCTCGCCTTACAAATATTGGTTGTAATCATAAATTTTGGCATTCTAGAAAAAATGTAAAAATGACCACATTAGATGAAATATGGTGGAGTTTCCTACTTTTATAAATGCAGTCATTCATGGTCATGAATTTTGCTTAAAGATTTAACATGAAAACTGAATCAATTCAAATTCAAGTGACAACCAAACAAGCCTTAAGTATATCGATTTTGTGCACCTAATCTGTCCATCTACTTATGTGTCGCGGCAGTTTTGAAATTAATTCGAACTTTGCTTGATAACTGATGAATAATTTTGAAAATTCACATCAGCAGATGTAATATTTAGGTGTTTTATTTAGATGTACCTAGTATTACTCGATAAACTTTATTTAAAAATTGATCAATGTTAGGTACACCAATTTGAGACGCAACAAACTGTTTACTTGCGGATGTGTACTTGTTGAATTAGAAAATAAAGGAACTTCAAGTTTTCAAATTTTCCATCAATCGTTAGCAGGTAAACAGTTTAGGTGTCTCAAATTGGAAGCTAATTTGGCCCAATTTATGTTTCTTTAGATTAGTCGCAAAATAAATTGACTCTGATTAAAAGTTATCTAAAATAATTTTTAATCAATCGTAATCTTAGAAGCAGGAATCGCCTACATGACATTCGAATATCGTCAAAAATGCGGAGATTCTCGACTCTCTCTCTCTAAAGATTCGTTTCCACCCAAGTGAGGACTAGAGAAAGAAAAAAGAGAAGACACAGACCTTAAATCAGTCGCAGGCGTCGGATGCTAGATCCATCGCCATGGATATCGAGAGAAGAGAATAGAGACAGAACAGGGTGACAGACCCATTTTTTTTTTTTATGTCGACAAGAGAGAACAGAGACAGAGAGAGTGATTGACCCATTTTTATAAGAAAGAGATAGAGGGACCACAGTTTAACTTTAACTCTCACGTAGTCACGTGAATTCTTTTAACTCCTACAGTTAGCTTTTCTTTTGTCTGAGGAAAGTCCTTTGTCTTTTTACTCCATTTTTTACTTTTTAGCTTTGTCCTCATCTTTCATATGTTGTTGCTAAACTTTGTCTGACAACTTCTCTGTTTTACCCATATGGAACTCTACTATTTTGAAAAGAAATATATTACGGAGTATATATATATATTAGGAAATTGTTATTTACACCGTTAATTTTGTTATATACACCGCTTATTTTTATAAAAGTAAGAATTTTTTAGAAGAAAAATTATTAGAATAAAAGAATTTGAGTGTACATAGCAAATACCTGGGTATACATAGCAATTCCTATATATTATTACATACTGACATTTTTTTGGACTGATACGTTATCTAAAATATTAAAGCTGATTAAAATAAGAAAAATGTTACACCCACTCTTTCAATCACACTCACTGTTTAAATACATGTATCATGTGTTGTGGTACACAAAAAAGTGTGAAAAATATAAATAGGACAAGGTATATGCATTTATAGCAAGAGTGTCAGAGTGTGATTTGAGATATGATTTGAGATGTGGATGTAACATTGTTCTTAAAATAACCCACATATGGAGTACTATAAAGCTGATTACAAAAAGCCCACATGGCTTGTATATTTTCTAATACAACATTACAACCCCAAATGTATGATTATTTATGAAAGTGTACGTCACATTATTTTTATTTTTATTTTTTCACATACCCCTTGAACTTAGTTCAATATAACTTAGTATTAAAAACTATAACATATAAAATTAACATAAACACTTCCTAGACGTCCCAAACATCAGATTCTTTTATACATTTCCGCTTCCTCACTCTTGCCCCCGCCCCCGCTTCCGCTTCGCCCTTCCAAGATCGTAATCCACGAATGACTCATATTTTATTGTGATTGAATCATAAAATCTAATTTGTCAACAATTACTGCCAAACACAATATAGATAAATATCAATGTCCCATGAACCTATGTCTAGAAGTATATATTATGCCATTTTTGGTTTGATCCTCTTCCAACATGCTCAAGCAATTTCATTTAGGCCTTAAATTCCTATAGTGGCGCTTTGTTATTAGTGCATTTTACTGGTGGCTCAACCCTTGCAAGTTTTTGTCAAAAATGTTAGGCACCCAACACATTCTACAACAGGATTTTAAATGCATGTACTATGTGATGTGTAAGTGATGCATAGAAAAGTATAAAAAAAAATTCAAACAGCACAAAATACAATACATTTAAAATCCTATTGTAAAATGTGTCGTGTGCATAGCATTTCTCAATTTTTCCATCTTGACCCTTTTCTTATTTGGACAAACTTTCTGGATATTCAAAGAGATTGGTCGGTCGATTGCATCAAATCCCCATGTTAAATCACTTTTTGCGGGCGTTTTTGTCCTTTTTGTTTTTGTTCTTTCTTATGTTATGTATTTATACATATTAATTACAAATAAATGACAAAGGATAGGCCGAATCAAACTAATGAACTTCCTTCCAAATGTATAACCATGGTTTCATACGTACTATCGTTTTCGGTACACTCTAGCACATGAATTAGATTCGTCTTCCATTAAATAATATACTTGACACCTATATATCTTAGAAGATATAAGACCAAATATATATATATATATATATTCACAATATATAGATAAATTTAGATGTCTTAGTAGATATATACTAATAAATATTTTTATCTTTATAATTATTTAGGGCTCGCATGGTAACGTTGTGGTTTTTGGTTTTCAGTTTTTGTTTTCATTTTTTGTATTAATCACTGTCAACTCTCAATACAAAAAATGGACACAAAAACTGAAAACCAAAAACCACAACGTTACCATACGAGGCCTTAATTTTTAAGTAGATGATGCGAGTGTTTACAACAATGCTAACTTTTTTTATATATAGTATCTCAGTGCATATATATAGAGAGATATATAATATCACATTGTTTATGTTTTTTACAAAAGTGAAAAACAAGATGAAAAATTAGTTCTATTTTTTTATCTTATGGATGTGATTACTCTTTTATCTTGTTTTCCATTCTCTTTTCTTCTACCTCAAAAAATTCATAAACCAAACAAACCCTACCAGTTTAACAATGTTTCTGATTCACTGCAGCATGGCAGTTAGTGGACTTCTTTTCATGGTTTCAGTGGGATTCAATGCAGCTGCCAGGTCAGTTATTTATCATGCTCAAACCCAAAATTTACTAGTCCTCTTCATTCACAATATATTACTAAAAGTATAAATTTGGTTTTTACTTGAAGATTAGTTCTCTGGTTGAGAGTGCTAAAGATAGGATCAGGCTCGGATCAAGTATCACGTTGATATGGGTTTTGTTAACAAGTGTCATTAGCGCGCATATGTAAAGGTTTTAAAAATGAAAATAACTAAGGGGTACAATGTGGGTTTTTGTGTCCGGTGTGGAATTCAGTGTTTATCTCCTTTATTTATTTCCACTATTAAAATCTTAACATATGCCCTACAGACACATGTTAACAAAACCCATGTTATATTGGTTAAAGAACCTATTTTTGGGAATTCAAAAGTGATGAGGCACGGACTCTGTGTATCCAAAAAGCAACTAAACAAACACCAAAGTATTTACAACTTAGGGTGTATTTGATAATCTCATTAAGTGCTGAAAATGAAAAGATTTAGCACTTATTCTTTTTCAGTGCGTTTGATAACATACCACTTAATTGAAAAAATAGCTCCAAAACCACTGAAAACTTTAAGTGAAAAATTTCTACTGAAAATAATCACTGAATGCAGTCTACTTCAATAGTTGAAACACCATTTTAAGGAATAAAACTTCAAGCACTTAAAATTTTCAGTACTTAAAATTCAGCACTTAATTTTTAGCACTTAATTTTTAATTTTATCAAACGCACCCTTAGTTCTTTTTCCGAACTACAAAACAGCTTGCTATTTCTTATAGTACCCAATTAAACAACCTCTAATACTTTGATATGTATAATCACAAGTTTATAATTTCATTTTTATTTAAATCGAATTATGAAATTTGTTGATATAGTGTAAGAGTTGGGAATGAGCTTGGATCAGGGCACCCAAAGGCAGCGGCATTCTCGGTAATCATGGTGACTTTCGTTTCATTTATAATTTCTGTAGTGGAAGCCATAGTTGTGCTCTCGTTGCGCCACGTCATCAGTTACGCTTTCACCAATGGCGAGACGGTGGCCGAAGCCGTCTCTGACCTCTGTCCATACTTGGCTGCCACTCTCATACTTAATGGGGTCCAACCAGTCTTGTCAGGCAAGTCCCTCTCTCCAAGTTTCCAACTAAACATATACGGAGTACAGTATATAATTAATCAATATGTATAGGTATATAAATATGTGTGTGTAATTGACTAATTGTGTATATATACAAATGAAAAAATGTTAACATACGTGTGTGAAAGAACCTATTCTTTTTTCTTTCTTTTTTTTTTTTTGATGGCGAAAGAACCTATTCTCAATTAGTGAGGAAAAAAAAAAGACTTTTAACACCTCATTATCATTATAATCAGAGTATTAAAGTAATTGGGAGCTAGTTAAGTACATTCACTTAATTATTTTCTACAGCCACTTAAAGAAAATAATTGTGCTGAATAATTCATCAATAGAGTTTTTATTTTTATTTATTTATTTATTATTATTATTTTTTTTTGGGTGGACAAAACTCACCAATTAATGGATCTAGAGGAAATTTTCTTATCAGCTTATTAGAATCAAAGTACATGAGTAAAAAATTACTTAAGTTTCCGCACTTTAATGATTAGGAAAAAAAAACCCAATTAAAATTGAATTCAGTGCTATCTTGGCATCTTCGTGTAGCAGGGTAGCTATACCATATATTATACACATGTATACATATAGCATATACACATATAATATCATGTTAGGTTGTTGCAGTGGTTGCGCATGGATAATTAGGAAATTTTATGCAAATCTAAGATGCTAGCTGCCCTTTAATTTAATTGTCTTAGAGTGAGAGTGGGTGATCAATGGATTAATTATTGTCTCTCTAATTCCTTTTTGTTTGACAAAATCTCTAACTAAATATTTGAAATGGCTAGCGTATCAGTAGTGCTAATATTGTTTGTCCGGCGCATAGAAAAATTGTAATAATCATTACCTTTCAGTAGAAATCGAAATGGGCAATTATAGTATATGAAGACCAATGTGAGATTTTTTTTCGTTGTTATTAAGGCTCAGTATGAAAATAAAAAGTAATTTCTTGTGTTTTTTTTCTACTTGAATTACATAAAAAAAACTCGAAAAAAAAAATTGTACATTTAATTGTAAGATAAGGAGAAAAAGAGGGAAGTATGACTGACAAAAAATTCAGAATTTTTAAAACTATTTGTCACTATGTATATATAATTTTTTTTTTCTAATTATTTTTCTCATTAATTTTTTTATTGATCAAATAAAGGGTTTTTTTTTTTTTTTTTTTCGTTGTCCGGACAACGTTTCACATCACGATAAACGGAGCTTTAGATTCAAATATTTTCTCGGCCGTTAAATTGGACATATTAGAAGTGTTGTACTGATCTTTATTTTATTTTGAATTGAAAATTTGTAGGAGTGGCTGTTGGGTGTGGATGGCAAGCATTTGTAGCCTATGTAAATGTTGCATGTTATTATGTGGTCGGAATTCCTCTTGGTTGTCTTCTTGGCTTTAAGTTTAACCTTGGTGCTAAGGTATAATTGCTCTCTCTCTCTCTCTCTCTCTCTTCTCCTTGGTGCTAAGGTATAATTGCGCTCTCTCTCTCTCACATTCATTTAGACTTCTATCTCCCTAAAGTCTTTCAACGATTGAAAAGCACAACTTGGGTTGCCTAATATTTCATTTTAGCTTCTGGAGTTGCATAATGATTTGCCGACTCCAAAAAAGTATTACCAAACAACAATGCCGGTCTTGATTTTTGGGGGTTCTAAACGAATTTTTAAAATGGGATCCTCTATAAATTTTCGTATAAAAAAATGACATTACTAAAGAAAACTTTATTTCCAAAAGAAATAGACTTATATTAATAAGTAAAACTAACTTACATCAATAATAGCATTACTTAAATATTGCCCTTCTTGCATTTTTAGCTACAAAATCACCAATTATACTTGTATAATCAATCTCCTTCACCATATCTCTTTCAATAGATAACGTAGCTAACTCGTTTAATCTTTCTTGTAACATAGTCGATCGAAGATAAGACTTGATCAACTTCACCTTTTAAATGTACACACATAGGCTTAAATACTTAATTTGAATTGGGGGCCCTTTAAAATTAGGACCCCCGTACGACCGCTTGTCTTGCTTGGCCTTAGGCCGGCCCTGCCAAACAATGCGATATAATTAGTTCAGTAAATGTGGTGATTATGTGTGTGCATGTGTTGTGTGGAAGGAACGTAAGACCTTATTAAAATGGTGCTCCAACATGTAAAATAATCCAATTTCTGAAATGCAGTGAATTACACAAATAGGTTATTAATAACTAGTAGTAGATTAATATTATCAAAATCTATATTATTTATACTGAACTATAAAAAAGCCTAAAATATAATATTTTTTAGATGCTAAATTTATTTGGCTTTAATTGTCATTTTGCCTAAAATAGAATATTTCCTAGATGCCAAATTGGTTGATTGGTATTACCTCAAGTTACTATGAATAGTAACTTGAGTGTTGTTTGACAAAATTTGTTTAAACTTTAAGGCATCTTTCAAGGAACTTTTGCATTACCAAACAAGTCTTAAAATAATTTTTTAGATTAAAGTTTGTTTGACCTTTAAGACATCTTTTAATTAATCTTAAAATCATCAAACAAGCCTTAAGTTATTTTGTAAATTACCCTTTTGTATATATGTATACAAACATATTATAATTTATAAGTATTCTTAATGTATTTAAAGTGTGTACAATTATAAATTTAATTATTAAATTACCATTTTGCCTTTAGTTATTACCCTTGTGTGCATATATATATATATATATATATATACATATATACTATTATATTATATATACACACTCTATTTTATTGTATTATTAAAACTACTATTTTGCCTTTTGTAATTTGGTAAAGTTTAAAGGGCATACAATTATAAATTGAATAAGCAAATTACCATTTTGTTATTGAATTACCAGATTACCCTTTTGCCTTCTGTAAATTACCCGTTTGTATGTATGTATACTAGCATTGGCCCGTGCTATGCACGGGTATTATTGAATATATAAATATTTTTAATTTACTTAGGAAGTCTGGAAAAAAAATTAATTAAAAAAATGTGAAAAAAATACTATGTATAGTGGAAAAGATGCTATTACAGTGAGTGTAAGAGAAGTTACTACAAAAATGTAAGAGTGTAGCAGACACACACACATATATATATATATATATATTTTTGAATCCCAACAATACGGGGCACCTACATTGATATTTATAGATATATAGATCTATAGATATACATATAATATATAGATATATAGATATACATATAATAATTTCTTATTATTTATGTATTTAAAATGTGTATTATTATAAATTAAATTATAATATTACCATTAATCCTTTTTGTATATTACCCTTGTATGTATAAATACAAATATATATATTGTTTTATTATATTATCACATATATAAATTGAATTACCAAATTTTAATTTATGCATTTAAAGTGTATAAAATTATAATTAAATTATCAAATTATCATTTTATCTTTTTGTAAACTACCCTTGTGTGTATAAATATACATATATTATTTTATTATATCATTATTATATATATATATATATATATATAAATTGAAAATATTATTATATACATAAAATTGAATAAAAGTGTGTACAATTATAATTTAAATAAATTACACCTATGTCTTATGCAAATTACCTTTTTGTTTCTATACCTTAAAGAAAAGAGCCTTAAAGTTTAAAACGTTTTACAATTATGAATTCCCTTTTATTAAATTGAACTACCAAAAACTCTTTTGCATTCTGTAAATTACTCTTATATGTGTGTGTATATATACATATATATTATTTTATTATATTATAATATATGTGTATATATATATATATATGGAGAGGCTCTGAAGTGAACTGGGTAGAGAGAACTTACCCAGTGAACTGGATTTTAAGTCTACAAGAACACGCGGACTGCCCCGCTGACCCGCGCTCCATCCTGCGCCCTGCTGGCCCGCGAGTTCTTTTAGGCTTAAAATCCACTTCACTAGGTAAATTCACTCTATCCAGTTCACTCAAGAACCCCTCCCTATATATATATATATTGAATAACCAAATTACCCTTCTGTCTTTTGCAAATTACCCTTTTGTATATATATATTTTTTGTGTGTGTGTGTGTGTGTGTATACATTAAAGAAAAGAGCCTAAAAGTTTAAAGTGTGTATAATTATAAACTGATTAACCAAATTACCTTTATGCTTTTTACAAATTACCCTTTTGTTAAGTTGAATTACCAAATTACTATTTTGCATTTTATAAATTATCATTTTTGTATATATGTATAGAGTAATACTTGGTTGTGCAAAAAAGGTTGTGGCTTTGGTTGTGCCCCAAGTATTACCCGTATGTATATACACACACACATATATACATATATATGTACTAGCGTTGGCTTGTTCTATGCACGGGTATTATTATTATTTTTTTTTAAAGTATAAATATATATTTATATATCTACCCAAGAAATCTACAGAAAAAATAGTAATAATAATTAAAAATTAAACATGAAAAAATAGGATACATAGTGAGAGAGAAGCAGTTACAATGAGTGTGAGAGGAGTTACTGAAAAAATGTAGGAGCGTAGGAAGCATGTGCGTTTTTTTTTGGATTTATTTTTTTTCTTTTAAATCTATATATACAATTGTATATCTATATCATAGTATGTAGCAATGTCAGGTGGCATCTCAACTACATAGAGAGTGCCACATCACACCTACATTGCTATTTATATACATATATATATATATATATATAGATATAGATATAGATATCACCTAGACATTTAAAAAAAAACCTTAAATTGTAGGTTGAACGTCAATTAATATAGTTCAAGCATATTTTTTCTAACACCATCTTAATAATTAATAGAACATATTTCTTTTTCTTATGCACAAAAAAAAAATAAAAAATTGCAATGCATTTTTTCTACCAAATCAAATATCCGTCCGTGCCTTGTGGGGGTCGGCCTAGTGATTTAAGAAATTTACTATGCTAAATTACTAATTTGGTGCAGGGAATATGGAGCGGGATGCTAGGAGGAGCAGTTATTCAGACTCTGATTTTACTCTGGGTTACTTTTCGTACGGACTGGAATGAAGAGGTAATTTCATTTTGCAAATATACCTCTATATATGTACACTCACGCACTTACACATTAATTTTTTTTTTTGCTAGAAATAACAATCACATTAAAATCAAAAGGAAAACAATCAAAAGGCACCTACAATCTATTGAGTTCCTTCCTCAAACATGGGAGGAAAGTGATATTGTGATATTGTATATATAGATGTGATTTGACTTGTATTTTACAAAAATTTTCTAAAGAGGGCGCCCTCTCTTTATTAAAGAGGGGGCCTCTGTTTTTGCCGTTGTATCGTGTTTTTATTAAAGACAGTGTTATCATTTCATAGTTTTTTTAAACATGATCTGACGGCCAAAACAGAAGCCCTCTCTATAATAAAGGGAGGACACCCTTCTTAGAACCTGATTGTTAATGAGAAACTTGGATCATATATAGCATGTGAGCCCATGTGAGAGCTATATGATCAGCAAAGTTCAGTGAGATTTTCATTTGACCTTTCAGTCCAATCTAGGCTTTGTTTTAGTTTATAAATTAGTCGACACCCGATGCACGGGCTGTTTTCACATGTAAAACGGTTCTTTTGAATAACTATACATTACCATGAACATATATAATACGTATAATCTCAAGTCAGCAACACCCTTGCGATTTTTCAAAACTTTTTCACCTAATTAGAAATGAAGTCTTTGGGTGACTTTTTGTTAATGAGAAAGCAGCCTCCCAACAGCCCCTAGATAGCCCCAGGCAGCCCCTTATAAGTCCCCACCCAGTCCCTAAACAGCCCTCCCACAAGCCATATTCACGTAGTTATTTCAAGCTAGAAACTTGAAACACAGCTAGAACGACGACTTGCTTGAAGAATATATTGATAAATTTTTTTTTTCTTTTCTGGAACAACAATAATAGCGAAGATCATAATGATAAAGTTTATTCTATTTTGAACAACGGAAATTTTCATTACTGATGAATCAAAATAGCTGAAAAGTGGAACAAAGCCGACAACCAAAACAGTCCCAAATACACCCCTGCCCAAAACAAAACAAACCAAACCAAACAGTCCTACTTAGGACATTTAACAAACAACTAAAATACAATGCATACACCCAGAACCATATACCATGACCCTTGTAAAGGAACAACTAATTCAAACAAACTAAAACATGGAACATTATTCATTTTTCTTTCACTTCTATCCTGGCCACAGTACATGGTCCTAAAATAGAGCAAATAGAAATTGATTTAGATTGAAATGCTTTATGAGAGAGCTCAAGATTAAGCGAGACATTCAATCCATATGTTTATGGAAAATGAGCACTTGATCAAGAGACCCAAATTCAATATTCTGGAAACCCCTATTCCCAAATCACAGTAAAATCCACATCAAGCATACGTCACGTAATAGAAGTGAGATAATATTTAGCAGTTAGCATCAACCTAGTGGGTAGAGAAGAAATGCAGAGCAATTTGATACTACTTCAAAATCTGCATAAAGATATTAAAAAAGGAATAATATGATACCTTGCCACTATCTTATCAAGATTATTAGTTATGAATTCAAAGTCCATGTTGGTGAGATTTTGTTGGGATATACAAATGTCATTAAAGTCCAAATCTGTGGAGGTACTTAAAAACCACTGGCCGTTTCAAAGAGAGGGGGGTAAATTATATGTGAAAGACTTTGTAACTCATAAGATAAATGAAAATGGTTTCTTTGTGTCTCAGATATCAATGATTCAATATGGCTCTTATTAAAAAAGAAGCCATCAGCATCACCATTGCTTAAATGTGAATTCAAGCTCCTATCTTTGGAAAGAAATATTTGCATTTTTCGCTCTCTATGAAAGACTTTCAACATTCTGAAATTTTGGAAAAATTGAGTTCACATAAGCTAATGTCAAGAATTGATTTGTAGACTCAACGAAGGAAATGAGAAGGAAATGTTAAGGAAAACACACTGCATTTTTGGTCCCAAAACTAAAATGGAATTTTAAAACCAAGTCGCAGAGAGATTTCCCTAAAATTCAAAACCCAAAATGGAGATTAAAAAACAAAAAATAAAAATTAATCAGGGCTGTTTGGCATGCCCAACACTAACTGTGGAGCTCGAACAGCCTAGGAAACAACAATCCTAAACTCCACCACATATTTAACTAGATAGAAGCAATCATTTTTACTAAAAAATGCGGAAAAAAGCAAGCAGTACACATTAACAGTGGGGTTCAGGAATGTAAACATTAAGCAACCTCCAGACCCCAGTAGCAAAACTCACATTGCAACTCAAATAATTCCCAAATTGGAAGAAATGATAGGAACGAAGTTTCAAGGAAGTTTCTCACCCAAATAAAGATATGCCAAAAGGAAGAAAATTAAAACCTTTCTTCAATTTCCTTAACAATCAAAATCCCAAAATGCACACTATATCTGAAAAAATTGAGAGCGCTAAAACGCTATATCCATATGACTCTAAGATTTTTCCCTACTCTTTCTCACTCAATGTAACTTAAAACCTATGATTATTCATTTTGCTTTTTGTTTATAAAAGTTTAGTATTTAAAGAATAAGTTGAAGTCTTTACACTAATAAAAGGATAGGAAAAAAAGGTCGTTAGTTCAAGAGCCCACATGTAATAATTAAGGTTTATGTTTGACAACTTTGTTTTAAACTAACGAACTTATTATCAATAAACTGAAAATCAGCCATCTATCATGAATTAAAATCAGTTGATGTAGAGCATTTGTAGTACTAAACAGTTAGAATTAGAATGGAATGAAGAACGGTATAAACATTATTCTCTTAGAGGAAATTTACCAAACACTTCTAAGACACTATGGTGAGGAACTACCATCCACCAATTTTGACCTATGTCCAACATGTACTCAATTAAAACTCCCTATTCTTGACAAAGAGGTTGGATAAAAGTAGAGAAAATTAGAGAAAAAGGAATAAGCAATCAAATCAAAAGCTATACCTAATGAAGCAAACATCTCGGTCCATGAGTCTTCCTGAACATCGAATTGCGAATGAGAAGACGAAGGCATCAACAAACTACATAGAGATAGAAAAAAATGAGTAATATTTGTTAATGCCCCTACCATTGTCCAGAAAAAAATTATGTTAAGTGTCCAATTATGAAGAGAAAACTATATAGAAATAGAAATTGCACTAAGAAAATGACAATTCGCATAGCAAATTACCAAAATCGCAGAGAAAAGAATGAACAATCAACACCCAACAAAATTCAGATCTATTGGTAGTCTTTAGTATCTCAACTAAGACTACGTTGTCCATCACTGCAAATGTTTCAAGTAACAAATTAATATCAATAATTAATGTACTTCTTTGCTACACCATTTTTTGAAAAAGTCCAAAGGGAAAATAATTATCAATGAACTTACCGAAAGAGAGAGAAACTGCATCGACCCAGATGGTTAGCTGCCAAAGGAAAGCCAAAAAATCAACAGGTTTGAGGATATTAGTGTAAGACCCATCTCAACACCATGCCCATCATAACTCAATATTACCCAGTAATCAAAATAAGCAGAAAAAAGATGCTGTAGAGGGAGAGGGAGAGGGAGAGGGAGGATTTATTCGGCCTGTATTTCAGAAACCAAGTTCAAGGACGAATAGAAATTTAATGATTGGAAGAAATAATACCTGTACTCAATACCACCCCTCTCTTTCCTCTAATGTGCCATGTGGCACTCCTCTCTTCTGTTCTATCTATTTTTCAAGTGTGAAAAATTCAAACAGCACAGAGTACATGCATTTAAAGCATATAGTGTGATTTGGGAGGTGTGCCTAGCACTTCTCTTCCCATTTACTATATCTATATCTAAAGAAAAAGTTATTTCCCTTCCTCTCACCTATGCCACTTGGCATTTTCTATGTTTTTCTTTTTTCCCCTTATGTGGCATTTCATTTTTCTTTTCAATATTTCCTATTTGATAAATTTGAAAAACTTCAAAAAGATATTCAAAAGTCAGTCAACAATGTGACTTTCAGTTTTCCCATGTCAGCAACATCTCCAAAGTGGTACATCGAAATGAGAAGCCATTTTACAACAAAGACTTATTCATCCAGCCATGATATGTGACACTGAATAAATCTAGACCAATAAGCATATCAATTCCTTTATTTCCAAGTCATATCTTTCACAATCCTAATTTGTTATATTTATTGCTAGCACTGTAAATGTCTTACAGTTTTCCAAAAAAAAACTGTAAATGTCTTACAAATATCCATTGGTGTATATGCATCTCTTGAATGGATTACACTTTGATGGCTTCAAGTTAATGGTCTTTTCTCCACCTCAAAGATCAATACAAGCCTATATCCAAGCTTTCCATCTACGTAATACACATACATCTATATATGTATATATCTGACCTTTATTTACAACTTTATTTTTGTTTAAATTTGGGACTGGTACACTGTATTTTTTTTGGTTTGCAATTATGTATTCTGTTATACTTGTACTTTTAATTCAAGATTTTTTTTTTGTTTCTCTGTTTTAGCATATGTATAAGTTGAGTAATGGTTACATGGCAAGCCTAACATGTCAAAACCTAGTGGAAAAAATTGTAGTACATAAGGGTAAACTGTCAATTGTACACAAACAGCAAAACTAAAACCATAAACAAAAGGAAAACTATTCCAGAAATAATGGTTTACCTATGAAGCACACCACACAATCACTACGTATGAAGGTATGAACACAATAGAAAGGATATCAAAGATGAAGATGATGAAGTAAAGAATAGAAAGTGTTAAAAGTTTCTCATATGTTAATATACGTATTAAGCGAAACCATAGACAACTTCAACTCTGGCAATCAAGTTTTTTTTTTTTTTTTTTTTATAGTAAGGATAGAACAACAAAAGCTTTATTGATGATAAGCAAGATACAAATATAGGGAACTAAGCTGAAAAAAAAATCCCCATAAGACACCCCCGAACTAAATGAGGATAAATACTACAAACTCTCTTAGGAATTTTTTCAAACATCTAGCATCCAAAGCCTCCCAAATGCCATAGCACCATACCCTGGTAAATGCAACCTCCAATACAAACTCATGAACATGTAAACAGAGAAGTTACAAATTATAGAATGAAGTTTGAATGCTAGTACAGACAAATTACCTGGAAGAAGTTCGAGTTACAGGTGTATAGATCACATATTTGATGTAAGAAATCTGAGAGATTATATTATGATATTATGGGAGCAAAATGTGAAATACTGATGAGGAAAGATGAGAGGAGGAGGTGTTTCGGATTTGTAGGATTGGAGTCTATGTTGATGATTCAATGTCCGGGGAGAGTTGGAGGCGAGAAGAGAATAGAGGAGGATAAGTTGATGAGGGTTTGTTTGACAGAAGCTTCAAGGTGTGGGGCTGGAATAAGTATAAACCAATTCAGAGAGAGAGACACGAAGTGGTAGAGAGAGAGTGTATGTTGGGCTGTTGCCACGTTGGCTTTTTTAGGATGCTATTGTGGGTGAATGCGGAGGTAAGGTTTGTCTCAGCCTTTATATATACTAGCATGTATCCCGTGCAATGCGCGGATACATTGTACTTTTAACAAATCAAAAATAGTGGTGATGAATATTGTTATCATCAGAAGTTCAATTAAAAATACACACTTGTAATTGTCGTTGTAAAATGTTTCGCATAGCTTATACAAAGTTTTACCCAAAATCGATTCGTTTATACAAATTAATAGTGTTTTTCTTCAAATTGTGAGTACTTCGTTTCATGAAAACTTAGAAATCACCATATAGGTTGAAAAAAAAATAAAATTTGTAAGCTTATACAAACTATGGAAGATGTAATACAAATTCACGTGATGGGCCGAAAAAAAATAAAAATAAAATAAAAAAAGAAATAACAGCTTTTCAAAATGATCATAATAAAATATTTAATTGAATTGAATACAGTACACGATTTAAATATAGGAAGAGTCCTCATGTACCAATTAAATGGTAGTATGTGCCCATTAACACCCACTGCTATATATGTGTAAAAAAAAATCGGGTCCGATGGGTGGCCAGAAGCCCAGCTCGAAAAATGGGCCTTAAGTCTGGTCCAAGCCCGAGGTTGGGCTAGCCTGGCCCTACCATCCTGGGTAGGGCCTGTGTCTATCTTCTGAAGCCCAAGCTCGGCTCGAGGCCCACATAAAAGCCCGATTAGAAGCTTCCCAGTAATAAAAATATTGATCGTTTTCAAGTATTAAAATATAAAATTTGCAAGTTGCTTTATTAAAAATTATTTCCAACCTATAAAAAAAATGGTTACCTATATAGTAGTGTATTTATACCATTTTAGGATAAATTTAAAGCGATCATTAGGCTCTACCTAGGGCATATGACCGAGCCTGGATTGTAAACTCTTAAGTTCGACCCGAGCATAATTCGGCCCGTAAAGAGACATGAGACCGTGGGCCAAAGCCCAAACCTGTCCAAGCCCGATCAATGTCGGGCCAGGCCGTGCCTGATGGGTCATTTTGATATCCCTACTGCTATAGTAGTCCATTGGTGTGGAGAGAATGATTAAGAATTGATAAAATGGTTAAATAGTTAACATAAATGAGTTGTGACACGTGTCGCTCTCAGATGACTTTTGTCCTACACTCTCAGCTTTTATATATAACTAGCATGCATTCCCGCGCGATGCGCGGTAAGTTATTTGTATGATAAGTTTTAGGCTTTTTTTTTGGCACACAACAAATGTAAATTATTGAGGGTTAATATTCGTAAAGGTTCAAAATGATTGTTAAAATGGTAAAGTGGAATTTTTTTACCAAAGGCATCTTATTGACCAGACCATCAACTTTCAGAGTCGTATTTTAAAAACACTACTTCAGAAGAATATTTTTAGGTGAAGTAGGGGTTTTTTTTAATACACTATTTTAATTTGACGCAAATGGCAAGTCTTTTCAGTGTAAAAATATGGAGGAGAGAAGAAGCAGGATAGAAAATTCACCCAAAAAAAACCTATGACTTCTGAACGTTGATTAGTTTGAAAAATAAGTCTAAAAATTAATGGGTCTTGTCAATAAAACCACCAATTTAATATGCCTTTGATAAATACATTCTGGTGAATTGGTCTGGTCAGAATATACTTCATCAGGAAAAAGAGTAATGTCAGGAAAAAAAATTGACCATAAATAAGATGGCTACCATTATTAATCCCAATTTTCCAAACTGCTATTTTCTAAGGTCCTATCCAAGGTGTCATCAAAATTCGATTGGGTTTATAATTTGGAGGTTTCAAAACCAACCAAATGGTTTCGATTGAGAGTTTTTCTGTTTGATTCAGTTTTCTCACGGCACTATTTTGATGAAAATCGATCGAACCGGTTGGATCGATCCAAACAGTTTTGTTGACACCCCTAATTCTATCACAAGTTTTAAGACAAAGTTGAACCAAAAACAAAATGAAAAGAGCTCCATCTCTCTCTCTCTCTCTCTCTCTCTCTCTCTCTCTCTCTCTCTCTCTCTCTCTCTTATAAGTGTGTGCCTTCCCTAAGTTCCCTTGCTTGACTATAATTTGGGTTTCTAAACAAATTTGTTCCACAATTCATATCCCACATACCACTATCCAGTCTACTCCCAATCGCCAAATCAAAATTCAACTTACGAATTCCAACAACATTCACCAAATTAACCCAACATAAATTGGAACCATAACCATTCAAATCAAAATTTTGTTGTACTTTAATAGATAATTTGGCAAACAAAAAACATAAAATAATAATTGTCATGGAAACATGAAGGTTAACAAACCTTTTAATAACCACTTCTCTTGTGGTCGGATGGCAAGGCCTCTGGGTGTTATACCCAGAGGTCTCAAGTTCGAATCTCAAGGGGGTGGCCACGGGTGATTCACCCGGACGCCCTAGCCTCGTGGGATTAGTCGAGGTGCGCGCAAGCTGGCCCGGACACCCACGGTTATCAAAAAAAAAAAAACAAACCTTTTAATATGATTAACTGTTTATCACAATTTTCATGTGTAGTAAACTCATTAAACCTTCTAGATACAATTTATCCTTTGTGGAAAGAAAGCAATGTAAAAACAGAAACCACAAAAGAGGAAAAGAATAAAATAATACAGATAGACAGGTTTTTTTTGTGATCTACTCATATATAATTGGTAATTTTTTTTATGGTCTATTTATACATAATTGGCGATTTTTTTTTGTATCTACTTATAATATGAGTCTACTTGGTAACGCGTATATATTGTACGGTGTCTTTCAAAATTCTAGAGGGCCTATTTCTAAAATTCATAAAATTCTTACACTAAAAGCGTAATTTTCAAAATTTTAAGGGCCTTCGCTTTTGAGTTGTATATACATGTATATCAATATATATCATATATGTAGTTGATGACACTAAATTGAACTTTGGGCATCTTTGGGGGCCAAAACACGAGTTGAGGGGGCCTAAACATAAGTTGAGGGGGTGCGCTAAATGTAAAATACTTAAAAATCTCACAATAAAAATGTAATTTCTAAAACTAACGTGGGTTACATGAGGGACCTAATTTCAAATATGTAATTTTTTATAGGGTAAAATTTTTATTTTGAAAAATCCAAGGCCTAAGCCCACACTCAGGCTCCGCCCCTGCATCAAAGGGACCTGATCTTGCCAGGAGACTTTCTTCTTGTCGAAATTTATTTTTATTTTTTTTGGCCGGACTTGAAGTCCAATTAAAAGTCACCGATAAAATAACTATCACACTACTTCTCTAATCTGAATGGATAAAGATCATACTTTTCAACAGATGTGTACGTCTTGACTCAAGAATCTGAAAGAATCACTTGCCAAAACCTCAAATCCACCCTTTTGAATACTCTCAAATCCACTCTTTTGACCATTTGAATGTTCCAAGCAGCCCCTATAGATGAAAAAGCAAAACCAATATCAGTAAATGGATTAAAGAACTAAGCAGACCATCAAACAATAGGACAAACACTTACCACCAAAATCAAGGAAACCATACATCACAATATATATATATATATATACACACACAAATATGATCTAATGATTTAGAGAGAAAAGACACGTAAGAGGTGAACATGAATAACATGCGCCATAATTTGCAACTCCAAAACAAAACTCATTTACCCAAATCTGTATCAACATACAAATAAAATAATATTAAGATAAATGAGTTCAAATGTATTAATGGTTTCCACAGTAGTGAAAAGTTGAGACGCGCAAAAGCTCAATCGATGATACTCACAGAGAAGGGTTGTGAAAATATAAAGAATTATGGTATACAAAAGCTCAACAATAGTTTTTCATGTGATCAACTCATTTTTGCCGGTTGATTTCTATCCAGTGTATAGAGAAATATGGAGAGACATACGGCTTGGGAAGTGGAAGAGATGAGACATTACGTACTGCCCTCTGTGAGATAATGGTCTGTTTGGGAAGTGATGCCGCAATTTCTCTTGCCTAATGGTTTATTAGAAAGTAAAGCAATAATTGCTTTTGCCACGTGTTGCCCTCTCAGATAAAATTGGTAACACTCTCCGCTATTAGATATAATATATAATATAATATAATATAATATAATATAATATATATATATATATATATATATAATATATAATAGAAAGTAAAGCAATAATTGCTTTTGCCACTTGTTGTCCTCTCAGATAAAATTGGTAACACTCTCCGCTATTAGATAATAGATAATAGATAGATAGATAATAGATAATAAATAGATAATAGATAGATAGATAGATAGATATACATAATATAATAGATTTAGGAGATTTGCAACTTGAATGGACCAACCGAATCTAACCCTGATTTTACTTGCCGGTTGGTAACAAAGTTCAGTGGGACCCGTAAGAATCGAACCAGGCTGGGCCCTAAAGCCAAGCAGCCCAAGTTTGGGCTTGGGGCCTCCTATTATAAAAAACTCATGTATGCTTATATATAGGCCCAACAGGTTTTTTGATATATATAAAAACCCATGTATGATTATATATATATATATATATATAGGCTCAACAGTTTTTTTGAGTTGTTAAGAGCCAACGAGCCCAATCATCATGACAACATTTCTTTCTAAAAAAAGGCCCAATCCGGAAATTGTATTTTTTTCTTCTTCTATTTTTGAATAATTTTTATTCATTGTTTTGATACATGGGAAGTTGTTGTTTTAGGATATTAGTGACTCCTAAAATTTAGAATTTTATGATATTATTTTTATTTTAAAGCTTGAACCAAAAATTCTTGGAATTTAAATGGATAAATTGTGAGATTGGTGCTCTTGCTCAGTGCTCTCATCTCTTATAGCCATTACCCATTGGCATTGTGTACATTAGGCGACTCAGGTATTATTCCCTCAACACATTTCTCTTTCACATAAGTCTTTAGTTATGCGTTATAAAGAATAAAATAAAATAAAATAAAAATTCTTAAGTTATGCCGCAAGATGTGACATAAAACCAATTCTAAGTATAATTATGTATAAATAAACAAAATAAAAATAAATAAAAAATTTTTGGGGGCAGCTGTGCCCCTAAAAACTCAGGACCAATCCTGAATCAAACCCAAAAACTCATTGGGGGATGGATCCTAGCCAACTCAGCTAGCGAGCTAGTTAATGTACAATGTACTTGGTGAGCTAGGTGTTCTGTGGGACTTTTCATTTCAGCTAAATGTTGATTACTTTTTACTTTTTAGTTTGGACACACAGTAGCAACTAGAAGATGAAAGTTGAGACAAATTTCAAAGGGTAGTTTTGCTCACACTGTTATTCGTTGGGTGATGATACATGTCCCATTCTAGTAATTATATTGATAATACAGGAGTAAAATTGAAATTGAATGGGACACATATCAACCCAATGAAGGTCTTGAGTGAGAAATATGTTCTTAACTCCAAAAGAGGTAGCAAATATGACATTTGGTCAAATTTGTTGCATAAAATGAAAAAAAAAATTGTCAAACCCGCGTAGGAAAAGGGCAGTAAAATTTGAGGGAAATTTTATAGTGGGGCGAAGTGGTTTCACCCTAGATAAAGCAAAAAATCCTCAGTCATTTGGATGAGTTAGAATTTTGATCCTGGTGCAACACATGGCGAAATGTGATTTTTGAAGTGGTTTCAAATATTGGTTTTTACCTTCATTACGAACCTTTGGACTTTATTAACCAACATTTGTTATTAAGCAGTTTTTGGACTTTATTAAAGAACTATTTGTACTTTAATAACCAACCTAGGCATTTTTTTTAAAATAAAAATAGATACAAACAATACTTTTAAAGTACAAACAAACCAAGTCTATCAAGGTACAAATAAAAATCTTATCAAAGTACAAATCAAGCTTATCAAGATACAACTGATAGACATATTAATGGCGCGTCAGCCTATTGCCTCTTGCCCAACCACATCGCGCTATGTGAATGGCAGTTTGACTTCACGTGAGGACAAACCACCTAGTCCTACTATAAAATTACCTTAAATTTGATAGGTTATTGTGGCAAGTAGCAAATTTTTACACCCATTATTTAATTTGTTTTAAGAGTAATGTAATGCTCTGCTTCTCAAACCCAAATCTCAATCTCAAATAGTGTGAAACCAATCAAAATCTAATTTTCATTCTAACTAATATTAGAAAACATTCAATTTTAATTTTTGGAATCAAAATTTGAGAAGCATATATTAATCATCAATAATAGAATACATACAACCACATAAACCCAAAAGCTACATTGTCATTATCATTATCACTATCAGTCCACTATGACTAATATTTTAATAATCTAATTGCTACTTCGGATTGGAGTGCAGAAGAGTGAGGAACAAATTTGACTTTGAGGTAGAAAATCTGGAATTTAATTTCTTGGTTGGAGATGGTAACTAATGTTGCTTTATTTGATTTGGTCTCACTTGTAGGATGTTGGGACACTAATTGTTAAATATATTTCTTGAAATCTTTCGTACTCCTCTCTCTCTCTCTCCTTTTTTTATGTGCAATAACACTTCAACCAATTAGAAAGTGGAACTTTAGAAAATGGTTCTATAAGTGTACTTTTTAATACCTGTTTATTATTATTATTATTAGGATTTTTTTTTTTTTTTAACTTGTTGGGGTCAAAACTTCGCAAATTTGGCTTGCAAATTGAAATTTAAATCAATATGTGTTCATTAGGGGCAATTGGGATTATAAGTTTTGAGGTTTTGGATTTTCAGGTGGAGAAAGCAAGGAAGCGTTTGGACAAATGGGAAGATGTGAAAGAGCCACTTCTGATAAATGCTTCAAAATAGTTGACACCAAATTATTGCTGCTACAATCTTGGAGCATCTGGTAGTGGGATTTAACTCATCACAGCAGGCCAAATACCATTCTCATGATCTGTAGTGTTGGGTGTCTGACTTTGTGCGTTTGTGCTTTGATTTTTCATTATGGGACTGTTCTTCTTTCTTTTTTTTCTTTTTTTTTTGGGTCTGTCAGCAAAACAAGAGTCAAGTTCTAGAATTTCAATTCTTCCATATGTGTTATCGTTTGCTGTGATGACCAAGAGCCAATACTTCTGAGGCAGGATGGCCAAGACGGATGAGGTGAGGTCGGGTGTGGGGACTTATTCCACATCGCCTGGGGTGAAGTTCCTGGACTAGTTTATAAGGATTAATCGCCCCTCTATATGCAACAAGGCCTTTTAAAACCGTGAGGGAGCAAAACATGAAAAGAACTTCACAGTTAAGCGTGCTACTGCCAGAGCAGTACCAGGGATGGGTGACCTCCTGGGAAGTTCTTTGTGTTTAGACCCAAAGCGGACAATATTACTACTAGACGGGGAGGTGGGTCGTTACAAATAGTATCAGAGCGGAAACCCAGCCAGAAGTGTGGGGCGGGTCCCACACGAGGACGTGTGGCCCTTAAGGAGGGTGGATTGTGATGACCAAGAGCCAATACTCCTGAGGTAGGATGGCCAAGACGTATGAGGTGAGGTCGTGTCACGCCCCGGAGCAGCATAAATAGAGAAAAATAAATTTCCTTTATGGGTCCATAAGGAATGACAGGTGAAGGTCACTAATAATCCACACCACGCAATACTAGTCCAAAAGAAAAGTAACAGTAAACAACTGAGAATAACACACAGTGCTAACTATTACAAAATATCAGAGTATGGTCCACAGGATCACAACAGGTCTGAAGAAAACAAATGCCCAAGTACCAGCTAACAAAAGGTTCAACAGAACAACCGAAATGTAATCTAACTATAACATCTTCAGTCTTCAACTGGCATAAGGATAATCCTCCCTGGCGTAACCATCATCGGTGGGGCCTTCCTCTGGATAATAGTCATTAGTGTACTGGTCATTACCTGCAGAATAAGGGGCAGGATATTCTGGACGGGAAAAGTCCAGGCAATAAAAGGTCGTCAGCTTACTGAGAGCTGAGTGAGCATAAACTAACGAGGTACCAGTTATCTGAAGTAAACACGAGCTTATGAAAATGCGGGTTAACATCTTATTATAAAGATAACATTATCTTGTTCCTTTATCTATCCTTGTAAACCGACCCTTATCGTCTTGTTACTCAAATCACGACATTTAACAAACTCTGATTTCATGAACTGACTCAATCGTTTAACTCTAGGGATACACCTCCATTTCGTCCACCACTTTTAAGAGCATATGCACAGCTCACCGCATGTCGTGGACTCCACGTCAGTCCGTCCCCCAGCTTTTAAGAGCATATGCACAGCTCACCGCTTATTAGGGACACAACGTTTCCAATAAGGCATATCATTCTATTGCCATGACTTAACGTCATCTACTAGTGATCCCAGCTCACCGCTTTTAAGAGCATATTCACAGCTCACCGCTTTTAAGAGCATATCATAGATCATCCAGTCTATCTTAGGACTTATTTGGTCCAGCTCACCGCTTTTAAGAGCATATGCACAGCTCACCGCTTTTAAGAGCATATCATGACCGAACGTCCATCCCCGTACTATTCCCAGAACTTATCAAACCTACTTACGTTCCATTCTAACATCGACACATGACAATTCACAATGTGGCCTGACTACTCTGAATGAAAAAAAACGGACATCGAACTCATACAAGAATTTCATAGTATCTAACGTTGTCAGATTTATACATATGCTATTAATCATACTTATCTGTGTTGTCACATTATCCCTGATAACCCCCGAATCGTAAAAAGGAAGTCCGTATTGGAAATCGAACAACAAAACCTCTTATAAAATAAATGGGCAAAGAAGATCATGTTCTGATCATGCCAATCGATTGGGACTAAGTCCAATCGATTGGTATAAAATCATATCAATCGATTGAGAAAACAGGCAATCGATTGGGTCTTAAATAGTGGCAATCGATTGCTAACATTTTCAATCGATTGGGATGTCAATCGATTGGATTTCTATCCAATCGATTGGATCCAGACTGATGGCAATCGATTGAGATTTATGTCAATCGATTGACACTTCGTCCTCACCAGCAGATTGTAAAAACAGCTTATATAAACGTACACTACATGCATTTAACCCATCTAAACTTCATAATAACTTATATAAACTTCATATAGAGAGACCAAGTGAGTTAGAACTCACCTAGGGTGCGTTTGGCTTGGTGTTAAAGCTTGAAATCTCCAAGCTCTCTCTCTCTTCCTTCTTGCTCTTCTCTTTCTGCCCAGCTCTCTCTCTGTCTCTCCTTCTTCTTCCTTTCTTCTTCTTGTCCTCCCCTTCGTCTTCTTCCAGCTGCCAAGGCAGTGTGTGTGTGTGTGTATAGATATAGATATATAGATAGATATATGTATATCTCTCAAGAGGTAAGTCTCTCTCTCTCTCTCAATGGTCTGAAAACAGCCCCAAGGCCAATAAATGAGACATATATATAGAGATATGGGAGTGCCACACGTCCAAAGCTAAGGGAAAGAAGAAAACTTGTCTCAGGTTATGCCAATCGATTGGTACTTATGTCAATCGATTGGAGACAGATATTTGTAGTCAATCGATTGGAAACAATGGCAATCGATTGGGATGAATGGCAATCGATTGGGATGTTGACAC
This sequence comes from Hydrangea macrophylla, assembly GCA_033977485.1. Taxonomy (NCBI): domain Eukaryota; kingdom Viridiplantae; phylum Streptophyta; class Magnoliopsida; order Cornales; family Hydrangeaceae; genus Hydrangea; species Hydrangea macrophylla. Next base: position 108,336,899 of record CM066988.1, on the reverse strand, counting down.
GTCATGAATTCAGGTCGGTCTGATGGCAATCGATTGGATTGATGTCAATCGATTGGTATCCGAAAAGTGGCAATCGATTGGTAACCAAATTTCACTAAAGGAAAGAGAAAGTTTATACGAGTATAGAAATGAAATACCAGGTCTTATTAATATACCAAAATACAGGGTATTACAGGTCGGGTGTGGGGACTTGTCCCACATCGCCTGGGGTGAAGTTCCTGGACTAGTTTATAAGGATCAATCGCCCCTCTATACGCAACAAGGCCTTTTAAAACCGTGAGGGAGCTAAAACATGAAAAGAACTTCACAGTTAAGCGTGCTGCTGCTAGAGCAGTACCAGGGATGGGTGACCCCCTGGGAAGTTCTTTGTGTTTAGACCCAAAACGGACAATATTGTTGCTAGACGGGGAGGTGGGTCGTTACATTTGCTGTAGTTTTGCGCGGACGTGTTAGAATCAAAAGTGGTTCGAGAGTGCAAATTAATTTCCTAAATACTTGTGTGAGGTGATACATAAGATTCTAAGATCTGACTTTTATTAGGTGATTGTGATGGCCAAGTAGAAAGGTACCTTGGCCTGAGATCCCTAGACAGTACTGAAATGCACTAGCAAGTGATGAAAAAGATTAAGGGACATTAAATAAAATGATGAATTTTTATTTAATTGAAATAAGCAAAATTACAAGTAAGGTAAAGTTGTTAACAAACTAGAATGCTAGGAATGCTAGAGAAATAAAAAGAATGTTGACGAGCACCTTTTGAATGCGATGTAGCATAGTGATGCAGAGCGAGTTGGTAGTCTGGTCGGCCTGTCTATTTATAGCTATCATGGAGGTAGAGATAAGGCAAGTAGAAATCATCTTAAAAAATAATCTGGAAAAAAATACCAGATTTATCTCCCAAAATCTGATCTTGAACCTGGACCGCATTGTAGCTTCATTCGACTGACTTCACTTGCAAGCAAATATATATATGTATATATACATATTCCATATATTCTGTATTATCTTCCCAAAAATGATAATGTTTACTTCCCAAATCAGATAATGTCTTGAAATATTATCTTCCCTATTATAATAATGTTTCTCATATCTTGAAATATAATCTTGATAATATAATGCCCTTATCACAATGATACTATCAATCACCAATATTTAGGAATGATAATATTTCCATTTTATATATAAATATATATTCCAAAATTGGCCAACCATATGACGAATAAAATGGCCCACCAAAGTGGTGGCCGACCATATCAGTTGGCTGAAATTGTAAGTGTCAAGTGACCATATTATTAAAGTGAGGTGGCCCACCAAATTACCCATGTCAACAGTCCGATGCACACTGATTGAAGTAGTGCTTGTAATCGGGCTATGATTCCATATATTAGCCAGTCCGAATAGATGTGAATAGTTCGATTCTGAAACTGTTGAAAAAGTGTATATTTAAAATTGGAGGGAAAGGTTGAGGGAAAAACTTTGAAATTTGGTTTTGAATTTTGTCTTATTCACAAACTAACCCAAAAGATATTTTGCTTGTCCCACATAGGAAAATTAGAGGAAGTGGGAAGGACATATATAAGTGGAGGTTGGAGTAAGGGTTGGGCCCCTTGGGGGTACCAAGTTTTGTGAAGGGGGAAGACCTAGGCCCAATTGGGTTTACCACAAAACACACACACACGCGCGCGCCGCTGCCCCGCCCCGTTCCGTTCCGGGCCGGATTTGGGTGTGGGTGTGGTCCTATATATCTTTTTATACGAAATTTATTTGGAAAATAATTTTTTAAATCATAAAGAGTTTTATTTTCAGTTGGAGACCAAGTCTCCCCAACAACTCCTCCACGTTTTTTACATCTGCCATGGAATCTTCAATGCTCTCTGTTACCCATGACCTCAACAAACCTTTCAAATTTGAGGGCCTTCACTTTAAACGGTGGAGGATAAAAATGATGTTTTTCTTAACTACAAAAAAATTGCAATCTGTTTGTCTTTCTAAAAAACCCACTGTTTCTGAAAATCCCACTGTTGCTCAAATCAGAGAGTCTGACATATGGAATGAAAATGATTTTCTTTGCAAAAACTATATTTTGAATGGATTCTCTGATAGTCTTTATGACTATTATGCAAAATGTGATTCTGTAAAAAAAAGTTTGGGATGCCCTCCAGAAAAAATATGACACTGAAGAAGCTGGAGCAAAGAAATTTGCAGTCAGCCATTATTTGAAATACCAAATGACGGATGATAAATCTGTTGAAGCTCAATCCCATGAGCTGCAACAAATTGCTCATGAGATAATTTCTGAGGGCATGGATTTAAATGATCAGTTTCAAGTTGCTGTCATTATTGACAAGCTTCCCCCAAGTTGGAAAGATTTCAAAAATATTTTGAGACACAAAACCAAAGAATTTTCATTGGAAAGTTTGATTACTCGCCTTCGTATTGAGGAGGAGGCAAGAAAACAAGATTTAAAAGAACAGGTTCTTGTTGTTTCCAACAACAAGAAACCTCAAAATTTTTCTAAAAACAAAACTTCTGTTGTTCTGAAACCACCTGCAAAAACCATGAAGTTTCAAAATCGAAATCAGAACAAGAACCGTAACAACAACAAGAATCAGAATCCGAAGCCAAATCAGAATAGGAATATACCCCCCCTCAGGAATAAATGAAGCTGGACTGTTTGTTTGCTACAATTGTGGTAAACCAGGTCATATGGCTCGAAACTGTAGGAATCAACGACGAGTTGCTCCCCAAGCAAATCTTGCCGAAGAGCAGCTCGTTGCTATGATTTCCGAGGTCAATATTGTTGGTGGATCCGAGGGGTGGTGGGTAGACACTGGCGCCTCTCGCCATGTTTGCTATGACCGTGACATGTTCAAATCTTATTCTGAAGCTAAGGATAAGAAAGTGTTGTTGGGTGATTCCTACACCACTACTGTTGCTGGTATTGGAGAGGTTGAATTGAAGTTTACTTCTGGAAAGACTTTCATCTTAAAGGATGTCTTGCACACTCCAGAAATGAGGAAAAATCTTATTTCAGGCTATCTTTTCAACAAGGCTGGATTTACTCAAACTATTGGGGCTGATCTTTTTACTTTGACTAAGAGTGGAGTGTTTGTTGGAAAGGGTTATGCAACTGAGGGCATGTTTAAATTAAATGTTGATTTTAATAAAGTTTCTTCTTCTGCTTACATGTGTTCTTTTAATATTTGGCATGCTAGATTATGTCATGTGAATAAAAGGCTTGTGAAAAATATGAGTAGTCTAGGATATATTCCACAATTGTCTTTAAATGAATTTGAAAAATGTGAATTTTGTAGCCAAGCAAAAATCACTAAAACACCACATAAATCTGTCACTAGGGAATCTGAACCTCTTGAATTAATTCATTCAGATAGTCGTGAATATGAAGGAATTTTAACTAGAAATGGAAAAAGGTATTTTATTACTTTTATTGATGATAGTTCAAATTATTCATTTGTTTATCTTATGAAAAATAAAAGTGAAGCTATTGACATGTTCAAAATTTTCCTAAATGAGATTGAAAATCAATTTAATAGGAAAATTAAAAGATTTCGTAGTGACAGAGGTCATGAATATGATTCTGATGAATTTATTACTTTATATAAAATTCATGGAATCATTCATGAGAAAACTGCCCCTTATTCCCCTGAAATGAATGGAAAAGCTGAAAGAAAAAATAGGACTTTTACTGAATTAGTAGTTGCTATTTTATTAAATTCAGGGGCAACTTCTCATTGGTGGGGGAAAATATTATTAACTGTTTGCCATGTATTAAATAGAGTTCCTAGCTCTAAAACTAATATTTCCCCTTATGAAATTTGGAAAAGAAGAAAACCAAATGTGGATTATTTTAGAACATGGGGTTGTTTGGCATATGTTAGAATTCCAGACCCTAAAAGGTCCAAATTAGCTAGTAGAGCTTATGAATGTGTTTTTATTGGTTATGCTATTAATATTAAAGCTTACAGATTTTATGACTTAAAGAATCATGTTATAATTGAATCAAGTGATGTTGATTTTTTCGAAAATAAATTTCCTTTTAAACTTAAAAATAGTGGGGGTTCAACATCATATGATATGCCTAGATTAGTAGAACCAAATGAATATGAACTTGAACCTAGAAAAAGTAAAAGAGCCCGAATCGCGAAAGATTTTGGGACCGACTTTTATACCTACAACTTAGAGGAGGATCCTAACACCCTCCAAGAAGCCTTGATTTCTATAGATGCTGATTTATGGCAAGAAGCTATAAAATGATGAAATGGAATCATTGGAATCAAATAAGACTTGGCACTTAGTAGATCTTCCACCTGGTTGTAAGACAATAGGTTGCAAATGGATTCTTAAAAAGAAATTGAAACCCGATGGCACGATAGATAAATATAAGGCACGTCTTGTAGCTAAAGGTTATAGACAAAGAGAAAATATTGATTTCTTTAATACTTATTCACCTGTCACAAGAATTACTTCTATTCGTGTACTGTTTGCTTTAGCTGCTATTCATGATTTAGTAGTACACCAAATGGATGTTAAAATAGCTTTTTTAAATGGTGAATTAGAAGAAGAAATTAACATGGACCAACCTGAAGGTTTTATTATTTTTGGTCAAGATAATAAAGTTTGCAAATTGGATAAATCTCTTTATGGTTTGAAACAAGCTCCTAAACAATGGCATGATAAATTTGATAGTTTAGTCATCTCAAATGGTTTTAAAATAAATGAAAGTGACAAGTGTATTTATTACAAATTTGAAAACAATACTTGCACTATTATTTGCTTATATGTGGATGACTTACTTATTTTTGGATCAAATATTCATGTCATTAATGAAGTTAAATCTTTCTTATGTGCCAACTTTAATATGAAAGATTTAGGAGAAGCTAGTGTAATTCTTGGAATTAATATTACTAGGTCAGAAAAGGGACTTTCTTTAGATCAATCTCATTACATTGAGAAGATTCTATATAAAGAAATACAATTACTTTAACTGTAAACCAGCATGTACTCCATATGACACTAGTGTAAAATTGTTCAAGAACACTGGTGACAGTGTTAAACAAACTAAGTATGCGAGCATCATTGGTAGCCTCCGTTATGCTACTGATTGCACTAGGCCAGATATAGCTTATGCTGTTGGAGTACTATGTAGGTTTACTAGTAGACCTAGTATGGAGCATTGGCATGCTATTGAAAGGATCATGCGTTACCTAAAAAGGACGATGGACCTAAAATTACACTATCAGAAGTTTCCCGCTGTTCTTGAAGGATATAGCGATGCTGATTGGAATACCCTATCAGATGACTCCAAGGACACTAGTGGATACATTTTTTGTATTGCTAGAGGCGCAGTTTCATGGAAGTCTAAGAAACAGACTATATTGGCTCAGTCCACTATGGAGTCAGAGATGATAGCACTAGCTACAGCTAGTGAAGAGGCAGGTTGGCTGAGAATCTGCTATCAGATACCCCTTTATGGGAGAGACCGATACCAGCTGTCCTAATCCACTGTGATAGTACCGCGGCTATTGCAAAAGTTGAGAACCGTTACTATAACGGCAAGAAGCGACAAATACTTCGCAAGCACAGCACTATTAGAGAGTTTCTCTCTTCTGGAGCTGTAAGAGTGGATTATGTACGGTCTGAGGAGAACTTGGCTGATCCTTTGACGAAAGGACTAGCACGAGAGAAGGTTTGTAAAACCTTGAAAGGGATGGGACTAAAGCCCGTAGATAGTTGAGTCACTTGTGATAGTAACCCAACCTGTAGACTGGAGATCCCAAGAAATAGGTTCAAAGGGTAATAACAAGTCATGAAGTGATATGAGTAGAATCATGCTAATATCTATATATGGGGGTAATACTCCAAGTCCATCCCTACGAAGCATGACATCCTGAAGGACAGAAGGTTGAGTTATTTATAACTCTTAATGAGATCTAATATAATACCCACAAATTTATATATATATTTAATGGATCCCTGGATTTATGCCTATACTTCTGAGTTATTTTTGTAATTATTTCTGTAGCCTGTACTAATATACATATATATATATATATATTCGATGGTATTCAAGATTTTTATACTCATAGAATTTGTATCGCTTTGTTAATATGATTTGTAATTGCTAAGCCCGGCCCTGTATATTAATATCATATTTTAATATTGGTTATTGTTATATTATAACTATAGGTTATAATATATTTTGTAGTCGTTGGATAATAATAAATATAAATTATTTTAATATTCATAGCTGCTAAGTTTTATAACTATAGAATTTCGTATATTCGCTGTCACTTGATTTATAACTATAGGTTATATTATATTGGACCCGATATCGCTTTGTTTGCTGTAAATGTAAATGTAAATTATAATTATGATATTTTATCGACGCTGGATCATTATTTATATTTTTTATTATTTTGTTATAAACGTATTTTATTTTAACACCGGTTGTTAAATTAGACCCGGACTGTAATCCTTAGACTCGGCCTGAAGTTCACGCGAAACCGTAAAATCTGTATCGAACTTGGACTGTATGGCACGTAGATTTAAGATCAAGATAAGATCAAACATATATGGAAGTGGGAATATTTCCTATAATAGCCATTGTACTACCCAACAACCTATTATCTATTGGGTAATCTTTTTACCCAAATACACCCTATACCCATTGGATTACCCCCCAACCGCCGGATCCCCCCATCCAATTCACACAGATATGTAAGTCTATTCATGTGTATATGTATACTTTGTAGTTGTGTTATATATGGGACCTTAGAGAGAGAGAGAGTTGATCACGAGAAAAACAAGAAGAAAGCAAAGCTAAACCCAAAGACCATCACTCTCATACCCTCTCCACTCTCAGCAACACTAACTCGCTGCCCCTGCTCCAAACACACACCCACAGACCACATCCATACGCAGAGTGAGAAAGAGAGAAACTGAGAGCTGAGAAGGGAGAGATCCGAGAGAGAGAGAGAAGCCCAGAAGAATGATGAAGGAAGCCATAGTCACCATTAAAGCTTGAAGCTCAACGCTTTTCTACATTTCCTACATCTTTCCACATTTTTGAATTTTATAGTGAGTGCTCTTACTTCACATTGTGAGTCTTATCAACCCATTTATAATGCATTTAGAGAACATTAGAAAGATCAATTTGATGTTAGGTAGCCCAATTTCATAATTTACAAAAAGAGCTTCAAAAATGGGTCTAGAACAAAAGTGTTTAGAGACTGAAATTGGAAATGCAAAACTCTTCTTTAATGTTCCAACAACCTATACTTGAAGTTTTAGAGGCCAATTCATTAATATGAGGATGTACCATGGTTTTAAAGTTTGGACCACCTTGACATTTTCACATTTTTAGAACGATATGTTGAGTTTGGACTTAAGGTAATCACATATTCATGACCCTCATGAAAAATGGAGTGGAAAGGACTCTTGAATGACTTGATTTGGTTAAGTTTCAGAAAAACTAGAAATCACCATTTTTGTTCCTACGGTTGGAAGGTTGAAGAAGATGATGTTGAGATTTCTTAAGGTGTAATACAGTAGTAAATATGTACGGTACAAGTAGTTAATTAGTTTTATTTTTTGTTGATGTTTAAATCATGTTTAATTAGTATTAAATATATAATTAGTGATTTTATATTACAATTTATTAGCTAATGCTGTTTAATTAGATTATTGACTAGTTTCGTAAATAATTAATGGAACTTAGTATTTATTGAACAAATGTCGATGTTTAATAAATAGCTATTATATATAATTTAAATGTTAGAAATGGTTTAAAATAGCTTAAAGTATTATTAAAGGGATTTTAAATCCTGGAATATTACACTTTAATATTTATTATATGCTAAAATTGTATTTTATTATTTATGTATTACTCATTATTTATTTAGTTTAAATAAATAATAAGAATTAGTCTAAAGTATGATAATTAGGTAATAAATTCCTAATGACCATTTTTAAATGTAGAAAATTATATTGTTTGTCCCGAGGCCTAATACCCTCATTTTATAAATAATTTATTTATAAAATCTCAAACTTTAGTATTGATGTATTATGGTCATTATTTATTTGGATTTGAATAAATAACAAATGTTAGTTTTAAATTATGATAAATAGATAATAAATATCTATTGGCCTATTTTAAAATCCGAGAAATTTTATATTATGTCCTAAGGACATAAAGGACTGTTTCATAGTTTAATAAATTATAAAACTAAACTTTGTTATTTTAATAAATTATATGGAGTCGTTATCATTGTTTTAAATTATTTTAAATACTAAATGAACTCTGAAAATTTTGAGAAAAATGCCACTAACCTATTTTAAGGTCTAGTATCTAATAAAAATATTTTCAAACACCGCTCGTACTCTTAAGATATATATTTTGTAATTATAGGACCCCGTAGACTATAACTATGTAATTAAGACTTCAATAATTTGTAATAAATCAACCGTAGCTCAGAAAAATACGCGGTGAATTCCTAGAGTCTTAGAATAATGTCTAGAACATCCCCTCAAAATTTGGTGACCTTTAGACATGGTAAAAAATACAGCTTATCTCTAGGGCCCAAACTGGTATAAAAAAAATCCAGCCTTTTATGCGATGGACTCCGATTTGAGTCTAGTCAATGGCGTTAGACTCAGAATGATGCCTAGATCCTCATGTTGAGGTTTAGGAACACATCCAGCATAATTACCATTATGCCCTCACTTTTAGTACGCTTATTAACTGCCGTTCTATGGATTTACATACTTTGTAGGAACCACCGCTACGTTTGTTTCTACGCAACCGCATCGAGGTGAGTCGTCCTAACTCACTTGGTATATTATAGAATTATTCTTTGATCATATATGTATGCCCAGTGCGTCCTGTGCGGACGATACTGATAAATATTAGTATTGTAAATGTTGAGATTATTTCTTATATAATGAACGCATGTTAGTTAACTATACTACATGCTTAGTTAATAATCGCTGATATTCTTGTTTATCTTGATTTCTGTTTCTATAGTCACATGAACATTCATATGAACATGGTCGAGTATTGATGTCAACATTGACGTCTGCATGGTTAGTCACGGGGACTAACCCAGTCATATCAATATATACATTGAATGGACCGCGGTGGTCCGAGTGGTAAAGTCAAGTAAATGGGAACAACGATGAAAACTGCTATAGGGCCCTGCTAGGCGACGATAGCCAGAGTTTCCCATTGAAAACATTGAAGTTATGTATGAGTTAATAGTTGATACGCTATAGGGCCATGCTAGGCGACGATAGCAATGTATCCATCAGAATGCAATAGTTACCTTTCAAATATTATAGGGCCCTGCTAGGCGACGTGTAATACCCGTACCCGAAAAAGGGAAGTAATATTTAATTTATATGCATTAATTAATATAAACAATTGCATGTGATGATTTGGGTAAGTTCCAGTTACCCCATGTGATAAGTACTTGATAAAGGGCACAGTTGAAAGTTCCACTAGAGGTGAGACATATATGAAAGTGTGACCCAAGAGAGGTTTGGATAATATAAATTGCATAAATGTGCATTTATGTGATTAAGTGGTAGACATGTAAATGTAAATGTGTGCTTTATAATAGTTATTGATGCCATATGATTGTTTAATTGATAAAATGTTAAGTGTTTTAATATTCCATTATTGTTCATGTTTATTTATGAGACGAGTTTGGGTACTCTTATGAGGGCGTAATTGGAAACGTGGTATAATTAGTAGGTTAATTAGTGCCTTCATATAATATTTGGGACCACATTTGGGGTCCATACGTGATATAGATATAGATTCATTTAGATATTGGGATAGTATTACAATTAGTTTGGGTATTATAATAAAACTTAAGAATGTGTGGGGGTGTAGGTGGAAATAGGACTAAGTTGAAGAATATTCTTAGAATATTCCATATGACTCATTAAAAAAAAAAAATCGTGAATGTGGGTATGTGAATGGCGGCGCCGGGCGGTATATACTATATTTATATATTATATTAGTAGGTAATCCATATGAAAAAAAAAAAATCAAAAGGAAGGAAAAAAAAAAATAAAGAAGCAGAGAGCTGCGAAAGAAGAGAGGGTTTTGACCCTTTTAAAGCCATAGCTTTGTCGTATGTTGTCTAAATCACGATACGAAGTCATATTTGGACTCGTGGGGGTAAGCCTAACCTTTTGGTATAATTTATTTTCAATTTAATTGATAGATTTTTCGTGACCCACTTGGGTTGGTAATATTTAGTTTACCAAAATTGTATAGGATAATCATTGGAATCATTAGGAGCTAGTTTTGCGTAGGATTTGGGAATTCTAAGCTTAATTGGGACCTATTTGTGAGGTGAGTGTCCTAATCCCAAAATTGGATGTTTAATGTTTTTTTTATTATTATTAATTGTTTTTAAATGCTTAATTATGATTAAGTAGAAAAGCATGTGATTAATTAGCAATTAACATATTAGAAATGTTGAAATTGCCATGTTGACATGTTGAACTGCTTATGTGCTTATGTGGGTCAAAGGGTCTCAAGTGATAATCACCATTATTTAGCCCGTATATAAGGGACGTCCATTCCTCAGAGATAAGGGGGATGATGATGAAGTCCTCAGAGAAAAGGGGACGGTGGTGACGACCACAACGAATTGGCTACATGAGAGTGAGTGATATCGCTTTAAAAGCGACGACAAGTGAGAATGGCCCGGAATCAGGGGTCCAGAACGATGGTGGTTGATTACTTGACACGCCGGCGACCATTTATTGTTGTGAATGTTTAATTGGTGTTATAAATCATTGAATACTCCAATTGCATGATTAGCACCACGTACTCACTAAGCGAAAGCTTATTAGATTTTGTGGCTAATGACCACGCAGGTTCAGATGAGCATCACAGTGAGAAGCGTTGAACCACGGGGTTCTGGACAACTTGGGAGTATGTTTCTTTTGTTGTATATGTTAATACGTTGTTTGTGGGCGTACTCAGTTGGGTTGGGAGTTGGTTGTAAAATTTGTAATTAGAAACTCATATTGTATGCTTTAGAATTGAGACCAATTAGTGTAAAGATTTTGTAATAATCTAGTTTAACTTCTTCTTAGTTTCTAAGTGTCATGGACATTTTAGTGGATCAGTTGGGAATGAATGATAATGGGTTTGCATGAGTAATTTGATTTTGGTTATGTTTTAACTCTTAAAAAGGAAAATTGGTGTGGAAATTTGTTGTGCAAAATTCGCAGGTTTATTTTTAGCCTGTCGAGTTTTACGGAAACAGACATAACTCTTTCTAAAAAAATTCGGATTCGAGCGCCATTTTTTGCGTTGGAACCGAGACTCAGAGGGCTATCCTTTGATATAAAATTTGGCTATAAAATGTTAAATGACCTTTCTACCCTTGGGGTTTATTTCAAGCATTTTGATTTAAAAAGGGTTTTATAATGAGTTTTAACTTGTTTAGACACTTAAATCATTGTTATTCTTCCTTGTTACACGTCCTAATCCGTGTGGGGGCGAGTTGGGGTGTGACAATTTTTGGTATCAGAGCAATAGGTTAGAGCCTTTGGGGACGAGAGACGAATACGACGCGTAAAAAAAATGTATGTATATAATAATCATGACACGTAGTTACATGTAGAAGCATACATGTTTATAGCACGTGATTTAAATATTGTTGAGCATGCATATCATATTGCATGCATTCTACATATTATAATATGTGGAGAGATGGTTGGAAACTTCATTGTGGAAAAAGTGAAGTACAAAGGGGAAATGTTTTCCCATATGTCGAATTAATTGAGTTTGAAATGGGGATTGAAATTTTAGTAAGGAATCCGAGTTTGAGAATATTTGTGGAATTTGGGTTCAGAAATCAAGAGCTGAGTTAGTCATTCTGAAATGATTTGGTTGATATTATTTTATCAAGGATATTGACTTGATGAAGGGTTATTGAGTATTGAGTTATGATTGCGGGTATGGATTTCATTCCGAATATTATCGGGTATTATTATTTGTGAAGATTATTTCTTATTTTCTATCAAGAAAATGGATATCTGGATTTCTTTATTTACGGTGGGTCTTCTAGTGTTCAGATATTATTGTTTGGGGAATTCTGGATTTCTTATGATTTATATGGGCCTCATGAACAAATATGGTATTATTGTTATATCTTATTTCTCTACTTATTCGGTAATGATCTTTGGGAGTATTTATCGAGCTCCTTATATATTCTCTTGAGATTGAGGCCGATGGTGAAATACTGAGTTTGTGGAGGTGATATGATGTTTGGGGATTTATCCAGTAGTTTGAGTTATCTTGGGTTGTTGAGGAATCTCTCAACTCTATTTGGGTTATATCGGCTTGTTGAGGAATCTCTCAACATAAAACTATTTATTTCTATTCCTTGGGATATCTCTCTTATTATCGAATAATGATTGGTTCTCTAACGCATCAGTATGAATAGTAGAGTTGGGGTCAAGTAAAAGTAACAGATTTTCCTATTGTGTTTATATCGATCGGGTATCACTACGGTTATAAATGATTCTTTTCTGCTTAAGGATTTGGTTGATTGGGATCAAGACTAAATGGTTGTGTTGTACGAATAACCAATTGGGCTGATTGGCTCTATGGAGTATCGGAATTTTCTATCAGAATTTGAATTTGGAAATAGGTTTACTAGTTTAATTAGTAGTAATCACTTCGATGTTCAAACCACTCCAAGATCCATTCAACCACTATGTGCATCAGGTAATAGTATTTTTATTATTTCTTTCTACTTTATATGTAAGCAATCGAGATCTGACTATTGCACTGCACTATAGCAATTGTCAAGTATCCTAGTATATCACTAGAAACTTTCAGACTTTGAATTTAGCTACTTATAATGTATTCAAAATTTCAGAGATATTTGAATGACATTAAGTGAGTTTATATATATTTAAATGAGTAGAAAATATTTTGAAATCATCTCTTGTGGAAAAAAAAAACTGATTATTTGTGAATCAGAAAGTACTTAAAAATATTTGATAAAAGAAGATAATTGGATTTGATCCAAATTCGGTAGAAGGAGGAAACTAGTGAAAAGAGCTTTAATCAAATATGGGTATTTCAATTGTTGTCTAAATGAGTTATTAATGGAAAATAATTTGATTATATGATAGTTGTGTAAATGCATTTATTCTATGGAGTAAGATTTTAAATGAGTACTATTGGGCAGCTAGGAAGCTCAGCTGAACACACTACCTTTACCTTGATTTTAAATTGGAATATTATATTTTGAAATGAATTCCAAATAACCTTGATAAGAAAAAGGGTCTGGAAGTAACTCGTGATATTCTACCTATTATTCTTAATACTATCAGCTGCGAATACATGATTTTGGTCGATGGGTTATAAGAATCATCAGTTTGGTTCTTGGGAATTCAGTTGGGATATTCTTGGTTACAAGGTGAGTATGACAGGGCAATGAAGCCATTCGAACATATGATGGTGTAGAATTCTAACATTGAAAAAAAATGGTAGTTTATCGCTTGTTGCTTGGGATTACAGTTGGAGATTAACGAGCGATCTTATTTACATACAAGTGACGCATTTTAAAAAGCATTGTACACTCGGGTAAATAGAAGAGAATTCGAGATTGAGGAGCGTTGTATCATATTCAAGTTTTATCACGACAAAATCAATTGCTTATTGATGGTAAGTGCTACAGGGAAGGGACAAATGTGTATTGATTTCTATACATTAGGGCTTAGACAGCGTAAACCGAAAGACAAGTGAGTTCTACGATCTGAATAGTTTAAGAATTGTGAAGTTTTGCCGTATGTTGAACACCTGGTGGATGAGTTATATATCGGGAATATGTGATTTAAAAGGGATAAAGATTTCGTGGGTGTTATTAGAAATTAATCAATCAGGATTTATGAAGTTGACATGAATTTGAAGTTACGGAATTGACCGGGTATTATTGATATATATTGAAGATTTCTTCTCTGAACGAGGACGCGTGTGAAATTTATATCGATTATAGTGAAATTTTCAATAATCCAAGAAAATCAATCTATGATGATACTTATATTATTATTGCAAATATTCATGTTGGGATTGGGTCATATGTTGATGCAATAGTAATTTATACTGCATATGGTTGAAATTGCATAGAATGAATTATCTGGTACAATATTTAGAATCCATGGTATTCCTTCTATATTGAGCATTTGGTAGTAATTTCTCATGAGCTGGAAGTTTATATTAATTGTCGTGACTTTAATATTTAGTTATACAACGACAATTGAGTACATGGTACGGAAGACAGTTGGAACTCATGATGGCTACAGTGTGAAAGTTTGTATTAATCGGGTGAAGATAAAATGATTGTTGCTGCTCGAATCAGATATCAACAGGGGTTTGGTTTGCGTGTTGACTATTCAGAAAGAATTTGAGTCAAGATTCAAAATTTATTAGAAACTGCATTTGTTCCGAAAATTGGGGAAGGAATGATGATAATAAATTGAGGTCAACCAGCATTACTATAACAGATGAGCGGAAGTTGACTTAAAGTTCGGTTTGGGTTTCAGTTTTAGAAATTTGTGATAAAGTATTGAAAGGAAAGTGATTGAGCTCTGCTCTACAGTAAAATGTGTTAGAATCTCAAAGTCAAGTATGTACTTAGAGTGAAGATAGCTCAAGGGAATGAGTTCAGAAGAAATATTGAAGTATATAATGAGATTTGAGTATCTAATACGTTAGTAATTGGGTATGCGACACTACTAATTGCATTTCATTGATATGATGACTTCGTAATTAGTTACAGGGGTACGTATAAGTCTTCTTGAAGATTGAGATGTCGAGAAGCTGCCTTCAGATGGGAATGTGAAGTATTCTTTGCAATGTGAGGTATAAGGGCAGAAACAATGACGATTCATGGGGTTAATATAATTGATATTATTGACAATCTGAGTTGAATGTTTAACGTATTAAATTTCATAACGTGATTGCCAAAGTCAACGAGAATTAGCTGTTGTTATATACATGATTGTGGACAGATTGACCCACGCAGATTGTGGTTAGTGATTGAAACTGCAGACTTGTTGGGATTAAACGACCTATATGTGAAAAGAATTTGTGAAATTATGTGGATACTAGCACTTGTCATTCTAGAAGGAAATAGTCGATTATGAAGAAGTTCTGGAATCTTACAAGAAGCAATGAAAGTGAAACTGAACTGTTGCGAGACGTTTTATCACCCGCTGATACTTGGTGTTCTAGAATAATTGGGGAAATGACTACTATGGGGAAAGAAATATTCTAGAAGATTTATCTTCAGAAAATGGTATAATTTTACAAACCAAGTGGGATTGAAATTCTAGTGTGCCAATTGAGAGTATTGAAAGAATGGGAACAGGTCAGTAGTGATTGTGGTCAAACCAGTGGGTGTAACATATTTTATCATCATATTGCCGCAGATGAACCAATAAAGGGTTGAGAAGAATTACTTATATCTATTTGTTTCGTGAAGATGAGAAAAGTTTGGGGACAAACTTCCTTAAAGGGAGGGAGAGATGTAATACCCGTACCCGGAAAAGGGAAGTAATATTTAATTTATATGCATTAATTAATATAAACAATTGCATGTGATGATTTGGGTAAGTTCCAGTTACCCCATGTGATAAGTACTTGATAAAGGGCACAGTTGAAAGTTCCACTAGAGGTGAGACATATATGAAAGTGTGACCCAAGAGAGGTTTGGATAATATAAATTGCATAAATGTGCATTTATGTGATTAAGTGGTAGACATGTAAATGTAAATGTGTGCTTTATAATAGTTATTGATGCCATATGATTGTTTAATTGATAAAATGTTAAGTGTTTTAATATTCCATTATTGTTCATGTTTATTTATGAGACGAGTTTGGGTACTCTTATGAGGGCGTAATTGGAAACGTGGTATAATTAGTAGGTTAATTAGTGCCTTCATATAATATTTGGGACCACATTTGGGGTCCATACGTGATATAGATATAGATTCATTTAGATATTGGGATAGTATTACAATTAGTTTGGGTATTATAATAAAACTTAAGAATGTGTGGGGGTGTAGGTGGAAATAGGACTAAGTTGAAGAATATTCTTAGAATATTCCATATGACTCATTAAAAAAAAAGAAATCGTGAATGTGGGTATGTGAATGGCGGCGCCGGACGGTATATACTATATTTATATATTATATTAGTAGGTAATCCATATGAAAAAAAAAAAAACCAAAAGGAAGGAAAAAAAAAAAAAATAAAGCAGCAGAGAGCTGCGAAAGAAGAGAGGGTTTTGACCCTTTTAAAGCCATAGCTTTGTCGTATGTTGTCTAAATCACGATACGAAGTCATATTTGGACTCGTGGGGGTAAGCCTAACCTTTTGGTATAATTTATTTTCAATTTAATTGATAGATTTTTCGTGACCCACTTGGGTTGGTAATATTTAGTTTACCAAAATTGTATAGGATAATCATTGGAATCATTAGGAGCTAGTTTTGCGAAGGATTTGGGAATTCTAAGCTTAATTGGGACCTATTTGTGAGGTGAGTGTCCTAATCCCAAAATTGGATGTTTAATGTTTTTATTATTATTAATTGTTTTTAAATGCTTAATTATGATTAAGTAGAAAAACATGTGATTAATTAGCAATTAACATATTAGAAATGTTGAAATTGCCATGTTGACATGTTGAACTGCTTATGTGCTTATGTGGGTCAAAGGGTCTCAAGTGATAATCACCATTATTTAGCCCGTATATAAGGTACGCCCATTCCTCAGAGATAAGGGGGATGATGATGAAGTCCTCAGAGAAAAGGGGACGGTGGTGACTGTAATACCCTGTATTTCCAATAAATATTTATGCACAGAGATTCTATATACTTTCCTTGACCATTCATGAAATTTCATCTTCGATCGAGCGAAGCTCTTTCGAGCGATCGAGCATCCCAGTAGTTCAAGCGATCGAACCTTGTTCAATCGATCGAAACCCTACCGACATAAATTTAATACATGGTCCCCATTTCAATCGATCAAACTTTCTTCAATCGATCAAACCTGACCGACCTGAGTTCGATCGATCGATCATCCTTCGATCGATCGAGAATGTAATTATCAGAATTCCTAGGTTTCCCGCAAACAATGCCATCTGCACCTCTCCCACCTCTATATATACACTGCATTCGTGTGTGTTGTGTGTTTGCTGAACTTAAGAGTTTGAGAGAGAGAGAGAGTGGTGAATTTTGTGTGTGTTTATATATATATACACAAATTATATACACACACATACATATATATATATCCGGGAGACCGAGAGAAGAAGAAAGATCCGAAGAAGAAGAAGAACAAGAAGAAGGAGAGAAAGAGAGAAGGATACAGGGAGAGACAGAGGCAGAGAGAGAGAAAGAGGAAGCCATTAGAAAAGCTTCGAAGCTTTCAACCGAGCCAAACGCGCCCTTAACGACTTTCGGTGAGTTCCAAACTCACTCGGTAACTTAGTTATGATGTTTTACATATTCTGGACGTATTAAATTATAACCCAAACACCCCTAACACATTCTGCACGTTCACAAGCAGAATCTGTGGAAGACGAAGTTCGATCGATCGAACTGAATTCAATCGATCGAACATCACTAAGTCTCAATCGATCGAAATAAGTTCAATCGATCGAGATCACATTTCGTCGATCGATCGAGAAGACTTCAATCGATCGAACATCACCTTTCCTCAATCGATCGAGAGGACCTCAATCGATCGAACCCGAGCAGAACATGAATGTATTCTTTTCAGTTATTATAAATGCGTAGTTGTTAAATCTTTGTTCCATTTTCCTATTATGCGATAATATGGATTACGGAGGTAATGGGATACGATAACGAGATTGAGATAACATGGTGAGTAACGTAGTCGGGTTCGGAATGCTAGTAATAGTACGACGCAATAACGGAGTAAGTTGAGATGATGATACTGGGTAGTATTGGATAAGTGAGAAGTGAGTCAGTAAGAGGATTTGTATGTTCAAAGTTGTGTAAGTCGAGCTGATGATTCGCTCAGGTTGAATCCGATAAGTGTATGTCAAGGATTTGATCAGGATCGTGAGAATTATGGGTGCACAGTACTCGCAAGCGTTCTTAAAAGCGGTGAACAGTAAGAGTTCTTAAAAGCGGTGAACAAGAGTAATTGTGGCACATCCATGATTTGTATTTACCAGAGCTGTGTATGTATCGTACTCGCAAGCGTTCTTAAAAGCGGTGAACAGTAAGAGTTCTTAAAAGCGGTGAACAAGAGTATGGGTACATCCATAGACTAGTCGTTATATGAGAACAATGTATGGGTGCTCGCAAGAGTTCTTAAAAGCGGTGAACAGTAAGAATTCTTAAAAGCGGTGAACAAGAGCACTGGTATGTTGTGCTGATATAATCAGTTCGAGAGAGAGAGTCAGTTGGGAATTGTGAGATCAGTCTTAGAGTGGGAATTAATAAGAATCGATTAATGATATGTCTGAATAAAAGAGGAAGAGATATATTTCGTATCACTTTCATCTATTGTTCATAACTGTAAATATGTTATTTCTATGAGACTGCGTTAGTTAGTGCTCACTCAGCTTTCAACAAGCTGACGGCCTTTATTGCCTGGACATTCTCCATCCAGACTATCCTGTCCTTTACAATGCAGATGACGGAACTTATGGCGATAACGATTACCCTGAAGGGAGTTACGTAGAGAATGGCCCCACTGATGCCAGTTATGCTGACGCCTATCCGTACGCCAACTGAAGACCTGAAGATAGATAGTAGTTTATATTACTACTTTTCTTTTACTGTTGTACTTTGTAGTTTAACGGGTACTTGGGCATATGTTGTCTCCAGACCTGTTGTGATCTTGTGGACCATACGCTGATGATTGTAATAGATAGAATCGTGTTTATATTTCAGTGGTTTACTGTTCCTGTTGTGCTTGTGGACTAGTACTGTGTGGTGTGGATTATCAGTGACTTTCACTTGTCATTCCCTATGGACCCATAAAGGAAATTTATTTTTCTCTATTTATGCTGCTCTGGGATGTGACAGGGTTTTTGGTATCAGAGCCCTGGTTATATTATGGTTAGGTTCTGATATTGTCGTTCACTAACGTTTCCACACCATCTGGTCCTAGTATGTTAAGATTTTCTGAGATGAGATATGTGTTTAAGATAAGTTCGTCTGTCTGACGATAGATAGTTTTTCCTTTGCAGGATAGCATAGATCCAGAGTTCCATCAGTTTGTTACCGATGCTTATGGAGGACACGTGATCCATGGGGATACCGTGGAGCCAGCTGACCCAGAGTTTTATCGTGAGCGCGTGTGCCAGATAGCTAGTCGACATTTAGAGGAGGATATGTGGAGAGCTCTTTATGTGACCGAGAGGACTCAACCGACGCAGATGCGTATGGATGCTTACCATTCTGCGAGAGTTGGTAGAGACATTTGTCAGGAGATGTTACGGTTAGTTCGGAGTAAGCCAGAGATGGATGAGATCGAGTTGAGAGCTATTGTAGCCGGTCCACCAGAGCCTGTAGTTGTACCAGCCATCACCAGTGCTCGACGTACCAGTTCCAGAGCTTGAGCCGATTCAGGGAGATGAGGACCCAGACCCAGACCCAGAGGATGAGCATCCCGATGAGGACATGGACGGAAATGGAGAGGAGGAGCCTATAGATGATGAGCCAGAGGATGACCCCGAGGAGCCAGAGTTTGAGCCAGAGGATCCAGTACAGGACCCGGAGGCTATTGAGGCAGACATGGTCGTAGACGAGGATGTGCCCGATGAGGAGATAGTTGTGCCAGAGGTATCCGTCGTGCTTCAGATACCAGCCGGACCCATTATGCATATGGCAGTCATGGCCGATATGGCAGTAGGATGGATAGCAGAGATGATCGCTCAGCCAGCAGGTTTTGTTATAGGAGAGGCCACGATAGCAAGAGCTCTTGATATAGCCGACGGATTCGTCGCAGTAGCAGTCGATGTCACTAACCAGGCGATAGTGGACCTGATGGAGGACGATGATGCAGAGATGATAGAGGATTGGGATATAGGGGTAGTAGTTGGAGATCTTGTTGCACCAGTCGAGGATAATCCACTCGAGGAGATGGATCTTGATTCAGAGGACGAGGCACCACCAGCAGGATCAGATGCTGATGACTTTTGAGTCAGGACCTGCAAGGCTTAGTTTTGTTAGTTTTACCAAGACATGTTGTCCACTAGATTTTTGGGAGCTTGAGTGTAACGCCCTGTATTTTATTTATCATTAATAAATAAATACGGCATTTCATTTCCATGAGCATCTGTTTTAATTTCTATTTATAAATATTTATCTGGGGCCAAACCGTAATTTCCAAAATGTTTTCTGTGGTTTCAAAATCGATATCTATATTTTTGTATAACCGGGAATTTAATTCCTATGTTAATATAATTTTCTGTATTTTATTTTAAACCAGAAAATACCAGTTCAGGTTTTAAAACTGCGTCTTTACCGCGTTTTGGTGTGGGAGCACGTGAGCTCAACCACACCGGGCGAAATCCGTTGATTGCTTGGAGCCCAAAACTAGCAGTTTATATATATGTGTTGCTATCTCTCTCATTCACTCTCACTGTTACTCTCAATCTCCCTCTAAACTCTCTCTAATTCTCTCTATCACTCTCTTGTTCTCAAGAACACTACACACACATATACAGATTATATATGGTATATATATATACTCATACACATACATAGTTATATATATATATATCAAGAACGGAGGAAGAATTATTCGAACGATGGAATTCTCGGCGGAATTAGCATTCTCAAATTCTCAGTATTAAACACCTCAGTGAGTAATTTAAACTCACTCTCAATGTCTATATATGTGTATTTCAGTGTATATATGTGTGTATATGTGTATATATATCAATACACCATTAAAGCTTGGAAATTGAAGTTTTAGAAATCGTAACCAAAATCGATTCTGTAAATTGGGAATGGAAGATATTGATCCCGATAAGCTGTGGTTCGAATCCTACACAGTAATTTACCCGTATCGCGACGAACCGTTGATTTTAAGTTTTGACACCCTCCCTTTAATCGCGAATAACTAGTGATATAATCCGTATTAGTTAAAATTGATCGCGTATTCTTAATCTACGCGGAAAACCGAGGAGAACCATATATCACATGTCTTAGTACGAATAGATTCTGAAAATGGGTAAATTTCAGTTTTAAAACCAGAAACAGGGGAGAAGACGAAGAAGATGGCATTCTGCAAGAACTCGCGCGCGCGACCCGCTCGCGCGAGGTTCGCTCGCGCGGCCCGCTCGCGCGGACCTTTCCTCCCCTTCGCTCGCGCGGTCCGCTCGCGCGACCTGTCCAGCCCCTTCGCTCGCGCGACCCGCTTGCGCGATCTGGCCTTCCCCTTCGCTCGCGTGACCCGCGCGCGCGATATCACCTCTCTCCCGCTCGCGCGACCCGCTCGCGCGATCTGGCAGTTTGAGCAGTTTCTATGTTTCCTTAGTAGGGACTGTTTGGAAAATGTTTTAAAAGTTTTTTTAAAGAACTGTTTGGCAAATATATTGTTTTAAAGGTCTATGTTTAAAGAATTGTACGAAACAGAACAACTTAGGTCGAAATTTATGCTCGTACGATTATCCGGCTTTGTGATTTATTAATGGTGTTATTTATGAAACATTGACATACATATTAGGGTTGAGGTTGTGTCAACATGCATGTGTGTGAGAAAGCGTGAAAAGAGTAAAGAGTAGCGGTCTGGTGTGCGACCTCAATATCGATCGGATAGTATTCCTGGTATTGGAGGCGACAGTGTCGTGTACGACTTAGATATCGATCGGATAGTATTCCTGGTATCTAAGGCGCGCGTTTCGGATATTGATCGGATAGTATTCCTGATATCCGAAGCGATGGTGGTAGTGTTGTGTACGGCTTAGATATCGATCGGATATTATTCCTGGTATCTAAGGCGCTTGTTTCGGATATTGATCGGATATTATTCCTGGTATCCGAAATGATGGTATTGAGTGTGGCTTAGATATCGATCGGATATTATTCCTGGTATCTGAAGCGATAGTTTGGTGTGTTGTTTTGGATATCGATCGGATAGTATTCCTGGTATCTGAGATAATGGTTTGGTTGTGTTGAGTTTTGTTGAGAGAAAAGAGTCAGAAAGATGAGATATTACATTGCTCATGCATGGTCGCTTATTTATTGCTTTCTTTATTTTTCCCCCGTGGCTTATGTTGGAATTGGAACCTTGAATTTATTGCTTTTAAAAGTTAAATTGCACCATTGTTTATATGCTTATATATACATTGCGAGCACTTGTTTATTTTGCTCACCAGCTTTCATAAGCTGACGGCGTTGATGCGTCCTGGACTGTATGTCCAGATTTTCAGGGTCAGGAGCAGCCAGGGTATTTTGACTATGCTACTTAGAGTCAGGAGACTTTCCAGGAGGCTGCTTTATATTTCCTATGTCTTTTAATTTGGGTTTTGTAATAAACTAGTTTAGACTTTTGAATAAGGCGTTTTGTGCCTAAGACTATGACTGCTGTAATAGTTTAGTAAGTTTTTATTTCGGAGCTTATGTTTTTGTTAGTATCCTTTGCTCTAGAAATGTTTGTTAAGTTATTTGTTGCAGGGACAATTGGTCATACTCACTTGTCACGACCTACGAGTCCATAAAGGAAATTAAATGCTTTCCTGAATTATGCTACGTCGGGGCGTGACATTGAGAGATAGCTATTTGACCATAGCTTTGTATAGATGTTAGCAGTAGTATTAGTAGTTGACCTTAGTGCTATTTTTGCTTATGTCCCACGTGGTACATGGTATGGTTACTGTGTACTCCATGGTATATCTTTTGATATCTATATATATATTCGAGCAGTACTTTTGATATTGATTGTTGGTTGTTTGATGTGTTGTTTGTAGAACTGTTAGTTCTTGTTGTTTCTCGTTCTATCTCGGTTTCGTTTCTGCGAGAAGACTTTCAGCTAATCGATATGTCTCTTGTAGGCGATACTCGTTATTATCATGGTAGGACCCTTGAGAAATCACCAAGCGCGAATTGGAGCACCTATTCCGGAAGGGATGGATCCGACAGGAATTTTTGAAGCCTTTATGCAAAGGATGGAGCATGTGGGAGACACGTACAATCACTCCACTCACCAGAGAACCATTGCACCACTGCCACCAAGACAGACTGGAGATAAGTTGTTAGCAAACTTTCGTGGGTTACGTCCAGAGAAGTTCGATGGACTAACAGAACCATGGAAAGCAGAACAATGGATAAGAGAAATGGAGTTAATATTTTTGAAGCTTTGGAATGCAGTGAACAAGAGAAGCGCCGTCTTGCTACATTCCAGCTCACTTATGCCGCGGCAGATTGGTGGGAAGCTGAACGAGCCACTATCGGGACCGATGCTGCTAGAGCTATGTCGTGGGAGACATTCAAAGGTAGGTTTTTGGAGAAGTATTTTCCCGAAGATGAGAGAGATCAACAAGAGAAGAATTTTCTCAATCTAGTTCAAGGAGGATGGACTGTACGAGAATACACAACACAGTTTGAGCGTCTATCCAGATTTGCTCAACATATGATAGACACTCCACAGAAGAAGGTGAAGAGATTTCACCAAGGATTGAACCCCCATCTCAGACATATGATGGTTGGTCATCTGAATCAATCATTCGAAGGGATCGTCAGATTTGCTGCAGGATTGGAAAAGGATGCTTATCCAGCACAGCAACCACAGGTGAATCGACCCCAGCCGTCAAGAGGGTTTCAACAGAGGAATTTCCAAAACCAGCTGCCAAGAAATACCCAAGGTTGGAGACCACAGAGTAATTTCCAAAGGAACAAGAGAACCTGGGAAGGAACCAGAAAGCCACCATAGGGCTATACTCGACCCCAGCAATATCACCAGCAGGGACCACAGCCTCAGGCACTGCTAACAGCCCCGCCAAGCAATAGCGGAGGATGTTTTAATTGCGGAAAGCCAGGGCACATTGCCAGATTCTATACAGCCCCTAGAGGTAATCGCATAATGGATATTGTCTGTCGGAATTGCAACAAGCCAGGGCACTTGAGCAAGGATTGTCGTGCACCACAAGGAGGGTACTATGGAGCATCGATTCAAGGAATTCAAGGACCTCCAGATCAGACAAGGATGAATGCTATTATCCCAGGAGAAGTAGGCTTTAATGCTGACAAGCAGCAACATTTGGAAGGTACGCTGGTACTCTTTCATAGTCCAGTTAAAGTTTTATTTGATACTGGAGCTGCATGCTCATTTATTGCTATTAAGATTGTGCGTCAATTGGGTTTAGAACCCCAGACACTTGAGCCAGCACTTAATGTTGTGTCACCATTAGGAGTGACTGTCAAGTTGGGTAAAGTATGTAAAGATTGCCCATTGACTTTGGGAGATAGGAATCTTCCAGCAGACTTGGTAGTTCTGTCAATGTCCGAGTTCGACATTATCCTAGGAATGGATTGGTTGACTAAGTATAGTGCCAATCTGGATTGCCCTACTAAGACAATTGTATTTTCGATACAAGGAAAGCCGACGATCAGATTTCAGTGTCAGTCAACGAGCGACATGTTCCTTACGAGTAGTTTGGCTACAATCGGGAGTACGAATACAGAACTCACGATGGATCAGATTCCTACTGTACAAGATTTTCAGGATGTATTTCAGGATATTAAAGGACTTCCACCGAAAAGAGAAATAGACTTTCGTGTGGAATTAATACCCAAAACATTGCCTATTTCCAAGACACCATATAGGATGGCGCCAACTGAGATGTTGGAACTGAAGAAGCAAATTCAGGAACTTGAAGATTTAGGATTTATTCGCCCGAGTACGTCACCTTGGGGAGCACCAGTTCTGTTTGTGAAGAAGAAAGACGGAACACTTCGACTCTGTATAGACTACAGGGAGTTGAACAAGGTTACGACCAAGAATAGATATCCACTTCCTCGGATAGATGACCTATTCGATCAGTTACAAGGATCTAAGATCTTTTCAAAGATCGATCTTCGTTCTGGATATCATCAGTTATTAGTTCGACCGGAAGATGTTTCGAAGACAGCATTCAGGACAAGATACGGGCATTATGAGTTTTTAGTTATGCCTTTTGGATTGACGAATGCGCCAGCAGTATTTATGGACTTGATGAAGAGAGTATTCAGACCATATCTGGATAAATTCATCATAGTATTCATCGACGACATTTTGATTTATTCAAAGATGGAGGAAGATCATAAGGAGCATTTACAGATTGCTTTACAGACACTTCGAGATAGTAAGTTATATGCAAAATTCAGCAAGTGTGAATTTTGGCTACAAGAGGTCAAATTCTTGGGACATGTTATATCTCAGGATGGTATCTCTGTGGACTCATCTAAGATCGATGCAGTCTTAAACTGGAACCAACCAACCAATGCAACAGAGGTTAGAAGTTTTCTGGGTTTAGCAGGATACTACAGAAGATTCGTTGAAGGATTTTCCAAGCTAGCAGGACCTTTAACAGATTTGACAAGGAATGAGACGAAGTATGAATGGACGAACACGCATGAGGGTGCATTTCAGGAGTTAAAAGAGAGATTGACTTCTACACCAGTACTCGCAATACCTAAGAGTGGAGAAAGGTATGTGATCTACAGTGATGCATCGCACCAAGGACTTGGTTGTGTGCTTATGCAAAACGGGAATGTGATTGCATATGGATCAAGACAACTGAAGGTACATGAGAAGAATTACCCTACGCATGATTTGGAATTGGCAGCAATAGTGTTTGCCTTAAAGATTTGGAGACACTATCTGTAAGGAGAAAAGTTTGATCTGTTTTCCGATCATAAGAGCTTGAAGTATTTGTTCTCTCAGAAGGAGTTGAACATGCGACAACGAAGATGGATGGAGCTACTCAAGGACTATGACTTTTCATTGCAATACCATCCAGGTAAAGTAAATGTCGTAGCGGATGCTTTGAGTCGTAAACCTCGACTAGTGATCGCTGCATTATTAATTCGAGAATGGCAAGCATTGGAGGTGTTAACTGAATTCGAACTTCAGCCAGTGGAACCAATGGAAGGACAGCATTTTGGATGTCTTATGGTACAACCAACTTTGATTAGCCGTATCATAGCAGCTCAGCAGATAGCAGAAGATTTGAAGTTATGGTTCGCCAAGATGTCAGCTAAAGAACCAGAAATCTAGAATGTTAGTACAGACGGAGCCTTACGATGTAAAGGTAGACTCTGTGTACCTAATAAGGAAAATCTTCGGAAAGACATATTGGATGAAGCTCATAAGTCACGAATGACGATTCATCCTGGAGGTACAAAGATGTACAAGGATCTGAAAAGGAATTTCTGGTGGGAGGGAATGAAGCGAGAAGTGGCTGAGTATGTTTCTCAGTGTCTTACTTGTAAACAAGTAAAGGCAGAACATCAGAAACCATCTGGACTTTTACAGTCGTTACCAATTCCTCAATGGAAATGGGAACATATCACCATGGATTTTGTGGTAGGATTGCCAAAGTCACAGCAAAACCACGACGCTATTTGGGTAATCGTGGATCGACTTACGAAGACGGCACATTTTATTGCCTATAGTATGACGTATCCAGTAGAACGGTTAAGCCGGATGTATCTACAGCACGTGATACGGTTACACGGGGTACCTGTATCTATTGTGTCAGATCGAGATTCACGCTTTACTGCAGAGTTTTGGAAGAGTCTCCAAACAGCGATGGGAACAACATTGAACTTGAGTTCAGCTTTTCATCCACAGACCAGTGAGCAAACTGAACGAGTTAACCAAGTAATGGAAGATATGTTACGTGCTTGTGTTATTGATTTTGAGAATTCTTGGGAGACGCACTTACCTTTGATAGAGTTTGCTTACAACAACAGTTATCATTCGAGCATAAGAATGGCGCCGTTCGAAGCTTTGTACGGAAGACCTTGTCGATCGCCGCTATGTTGGACTGAAGTCGGAGATACTCAACTTCTTGGGCCAGAGATGGTACGAGAAACCAATGAGAAGATTCAGATTGTACGTGAGAAGATGAAGACAGCCCAGACTAGACACAAGAGTTATGCTGACAAGCGACGCAAAGATTTAGAGTTTGCCGTTGGAGATCACGTGCTACTCAAAATTTCGCCAGTTCGAGGAATCGTCAGATTCGGTCAGAAGGGAGGCAAGTTATCGCCGCGATTCATCGGACCATTCGAGATTCTAGAACGTGTTGGGAAAGTTGCTTATCGACTTGCATTGCCGCCAAAGATGTCAGGAGTGCACAACGTTTTCCACATCAGTATGTTGAGGAAATGTGTTCACAATCCAGCACACGAGATCAACTTCGAAGATATTGAAGTCAACGACAACGTTATATTCAACGAAGGACCTGTTCGTATTTTAGATCGTGGGATCAAGAAGCTTAGAAACAAAGAAATTTCGTTAGTCAAGATCCAGTGGAAGCATCATGATGAAGGAGAAGCTTCATGGAAGCTAGAGTCAGAAATGAGTGAGAAGTTTCCATTTTTGTTTTAGACCTTGTGTGTTTCCGATTTCGAGGACGAAATCTTTTGTTGAGTGGTGGATGATGTAATACCCTGTATTTCCAATAAATATTTATGCACAGAGATTCTATATACTTTCCTTGACCATTCATGAAATTTCATCTTCGATCGATCGAAGCTCTTTCGAGCGATCGAGCATCCCAGTAGTTCAAGCGATCGAACCTTGTTCAATCGATCGAAACCCTATTGACATAAATTTAATACGTGGTCCCCATTTCAATCGATCAAACTTTCTTCAATCGATCAAACCTGACCGACCTGAGTTCGATCGATCGATCATCCTTCGATCGATCGAGAATGTAATTATCAGAATTCCCAGGTTTCCCGCAAACAATGCCATCTGCACCTCTCCCACCTCTATATATACACTGCATTCGTGTGTGTTGTGTGTTTGCTGAACTTAAGAGTTTGAGAGAGAGAGAGTGGTGAGTTTTGTGTGTGTTTATATATATATACACAAATTATATACACACACATACATATATATATATATATATCCGGGAGACCGAGAGAAGAAGAAAGATCCGAAGAAGAAGAAGAACAAGAAGAAGGAGAGAAAGAGAGAATGAGACAGGGAGAGACAGAGGCAGAGAGAGAGAAAGAGGAAGCCATTAGAAAAGCTTCGAAGCTTTCAACCGAGCCAAACGCGCCCTTAACGACTTTCGGTGAGTTCCAAACTCACTCGGTAACTTAGTTATGATGTTTTACATATTCTGGACGTATTAAATTATAACCCAAACACCCCTAACACATTCTGTACGTTCACAAGCAGAATCTGTGGAAGACGAAGTTCGATCGATCGAACTGAATTCAATCGATCGAACATCACTAAGTCTCAATCGATCGAAATAAGTTCAATCGATCGAGATCACATTTCGTCGATCGATCGAGAAGACTTCAATCGATCGAACATCACCTTTCCTCAATCGATCGAGAGGACCTCAATCGATCGAACCCGAGCAGAACATGAATGTATTCTTTTCAGTTATTATAAATGCGTAGTTGTTAAATCTTTGTTCCATTTTCCTATTATGCGATATTATGGATTACGGAGGTAATGGGATACGATAACGAGATTGAGATAACATGGTGAGTAACGTAGTCGGGTTGGGAATGCTAGTAATAGTACGATGCGATAACGGAGTAAGTTGAGATGATGATACTGGGTAGTATTGGATAAGTGAGAAGTGAGTCATTAAGAGGATTTGTATGTTCAAAGTTGTGTAAGTCGAGCTGATGATTCGCTCAGGTTGAATCTGATAAGTGTATGTCAAGGATTTGATCAGGATCGTGAGAATTATGGGTGCACAGTACTCGCAAGCGTTCTTAAAAGCGGTGAACAGTAAGAGTCCTTAAAAGCGGTGAACAAGAGTAATTGTGGCACATCCATGATTTATATTTACCAGAGCTGTGTATGTATCGTACTCGCAAGCGTTCTTAAAAGCGGTGAACAGTAAGAGTTCTTAAAAGCGGTGAACAAGAGTATGGGTACATCCATAGACTAGTCGTTATATGAGAACAATGTATGGGTGCTCGCAAGAGTTCTTAAAAGCGGTGAACAGTAAGAGTTCTTAAAAGCGGTGAACAAGAGCACTGGTATGTTGTGCTGATATAATCAGTTCGAGAGAGAGAGTCAGTTGGGAATTGTGAGATCAGTCTTAGAGTGGGAATTAATAAGAATCGATTAATGATATGTCTGAATAAAAGAGGAAGAGATATATTTCGTATCACTTTCATCTATTGTTCATAACTGTAAATATGTTATTTCTATGAGACTGCGTTAGTTAGTGCTCACTCAGCTTTCAACAAGCTGACGGCCTTTATTGCCTGGACATTCCCCGTCCAGACTATCCTGTCCTTTACAATGCAGATGACGGAACTTATGGCGATAACGATTACCCTGAAGGGAGTTACGTAGAGAATGGCCCCACTGATGCCAGTTATGCTGACGCCTATCCGTACGCCAGCTGAAGACCTGAAGATAGATAGTAGTTTATATTACTACTTTTCTTTTACTGTTGTACTTTGTAGTTAAACGGGTACTTGGGCATATGTTGTCTCCAGACCTGTTGTGATCCTGTGGACCATACGCTGATGATTGTAATAGATAGAATCGTGTTTATATTTCAGTGGTTTACTGTTCCTGTTGTGCTTGTGGACTAGTACTGTGTGGTGTGGATTATCAGTGACTTTCACTTGTCATTCCCTATGGACCCATAAAGGAAATTTATTTTTCTCTATTTATGTTGCTTCGGGGCGTGACAGTGACGACCACAACGAATTGGCTACATGAGAGTGAGTGATATCGCTTTAAAAGCGACGACAAGTGAGAATGGCCCGGAATCAGGGGTCCAGAACGATGGTGGTTGATTACTTGACACGCCGGCGACCATTTATTGTTGTGAATGTTTAATTGGTGTTATAAATCATTGAATACTCCAATTGCATGATTAGCACCACGTACTCACTAAGCGAAAGCTTATTAGATTTTGTGGCTAATGACCACGCAGGTTCAGATGAGCATCACAGTGAGAAGCGTTGAACCACGGGGTTTTGGACAACTTGGGAGTATGTTTCTTTTGTTGTATTTGTTAATACGTTGTTTGTGGGCGTACTCAGTTGGGTTGGGAGTTGGTTGTAAAATTTGTAATTAGAAACTCATATTGTATGCTTTAGAATTGAGACCAATTAGTGTAAAGATTTTGTAATAATCTAGTTTAATTTCTTCTTAGTTTCTAAGTGTCATGGACATTTTAGTGGATCGGTTGGGAATGAATGATAATGGGTTTGCATGAGTAATTTGATTTTGGTTATGTTTTAACTCTTAAAAAGGGAAATTGATGTGGAAATTTGTTGTGCAAAATTTGCAGGTTTATTTTTAGCCTGTCGAGTTTTACGGAAACAGACATAACTCTTTCTAAAAAAATTGGGATTCGAGCGCCGTTTTTTGCGTTGGAACCGAGACTCAGAGGGCTATCCTTTGATATAAAATTTGGCTATAAAATGTTAAATGACCTTTCTACCCTTGGGGTTTATTTCAAGCATTTTGATTTAAAAAGGGTTTTATAATGAGTTTTAACTTGTTTAGACACTTAAATCATTGTTATTCTTCATTGTTACACGTCCTAATCCGTGTGGGGGCGGGTTGGGGTGTGACACAATGATAGCGCTGTAACTATTCTATTCTCCCGGCAAGGTCACGAGGACCTAAGAGTCCAATGATTACACTCTTTTTAAAATCAAAACTGCTATAGGGCCCTGCTAGGCGACGATAGCAACGTAATCATTCTACTCTGAGCTAACGGCGTTACACTGGTAATGTAACAAGTCACATGAGTCAGTTGTGGTGTCTGTGGTCGAGTAAAGTCGAACATATCAATGGTGCATCGTGTCTTATCTCATTCATATTACTGTCATAAATCATATGTATAGAGATAATGCTTATCAAATGTTTAAGTTTGAGATATCTGTTGTGCTTGTATATTATTGTTTGTATTAGGAGTGATCAATTAGGTCAACTCACTTAGGTTCAAAAGCTAACGGCTCTCCTTCCTTCCCTGGACATATCACGTCTAGATTTCACAGGTGACGACTCTCAAGACGAGGTCTACCTAAAGGGACGCGGCATATGCACAAGTTGAAGAGAAGGACTCCGATATAGTCTTATTTAGAATTACTTAATTTGCTTTATTGTCTTCTATATGAGGTAATGCTTTAGATATGTATTGTGATCAGAATAGATAGCCCTGGACTGCCTTTTTAGATCTTTTATTTAGACTCGTGATGTAATATCCAGATCCCAGACCTTTGAGTTCTATTGAAGAATAATAATAGGTGTTTTTATGCTTCCGCTTACTCTGTTAACCATGTGTAGAATGTACAAAAGACAATTAGTTAATGTAACTCGTCATTCCCTATGGGTCCAAAAAGGAAATTTTAAATTTTCCCTATTTTTGGCTACTCCGGGGCGTGACATCTAAACTCCATTTGGAGTGGGATACCTAGCTACAGGAGTATCCTTGTTGGACTCACCTAGGCGAATGTGGAAGTGAGGCCGCTTCCTATGAAATTTTGGGCAAATTCTCTAGATCATTCGCTATACTGGGATATAAGCACACGGCCGTAAAGTGCTGGTTTTTGAACTTCACCCTAGTAGGACTGTGTGTGTGGTGTTGTTTGAGATAGAGTTCAAAACTACGGTTACTCTAGTATAATCGGAAGCACTATCACTACGTAAAGGTTCAAGTTGAAAAACACCTTTACTTATGCACAGTCTTATGATACGTTGCTCAATGATCTTAAATCAATTTTTAAAATACAAGTGGGGGATTGTTGAAAAAGTGTATATTTAAAATTGGAGGGAAAGGTTGAGGGAAAAACTTTGAAACTTGGTTTTGAGTTTTGTCTTATTCACAAACTAACCCAAATGATATTTTGCTTGTCCCACATAGGAAAATTAGAGGAAGTGGGAAGGACATATATAAGTGGAGGTTGGAGTAAGGGTTGGGCCCCTTAGGGGTACCAAGTTTTGTGAAGGGGGAGGACCTAGGCCCAATTGGATTTACCACAAAACACACACGCGCGCCGCCGCCGCCGCCCCGCTCTGTTCCGTTCCGGGCCGGGCTTAGGCTTGGGTTTGGGTTTGGGTTTGGGTTTGGGTTTGGGTGTGGATGTGGTCCTATATATCTTTTTATACAAAATTTATTTGGAAAATAATTTTTTAAATCATAAAGAGTTTTATTTTCAGTTGGAGACCAAGTCTCCCCAACAACTCCTCCACATTTTTTACTCCAGTTTTTTTCTCCAACGTTCCCAGAGTTCTCCCAACGTTCAAAAATATTCTTTATATATATACAAACTGCTCTCATAAAATACAGACAGTTTTACAGAGAGAAAAAGAGTTAAAGAAATAATTTTATACACACTTTCTATATACAATTTCTAAGCAACAATTTCTGAAAGGGTGTGGGTTTTCAGATCTTCCTCCGTGCAAGGATTTTCGAGACAGAGGCGATTTCTGGGCTGCTTTATCCTGGGGACGTCGTGGCCTTCATCCGAACTGCTTGCACAACTTGGGCAGAGCCGCGAAGTGTCTTAAAGAGAGCGACTAAGTCCGCGACTTATCCCAAGAAACACGACAAAGGCTACTGCTATTGGTAAAATTGTTCCTTTTAGTTTCTGCAGCAACAGAAACTCATTTGGTCCTACTAACTTTGAACCAGTTATTTGGTCCCTAATTTATATAATCGGTCTATAAATCCGAATAAAAACCACAATCGGCCTATGCTAATTTTTAACTTTAAAATGTATTTTTTGGGTGCAAACAATGCCCCTCTGACTCTTTAAAAATGAAATCAATATAATTTTTGGAGAGTCAAATAAATCTGACCGATTACCTTTTAGGCTGACATCGGTCTTGAGACCGACTATAATTGTTGCAGCTGGCTCATGTAAATTATGTAATGCCCCTTTTACAAAAATTCCCATTGACTAGCCCACTACTATATACCAATTTTGCCTTTATACATAGACTGAATGAGGACAAAAGAAAGGTGATGTGTCTTTCCTTTCATTGGGCCCATTGTATTTAACCATGTATCAATGTCCATATTGAGGGATTATGAATGCTGAAGAAAAATTAGCCCCAAAACTAATAAAATATGACTCACTGTTCTCAATACTTTCTTGGGCCCACCATATAAATACTTCAAAGGATGAAGCTCCTACAATATTGGGTATGGTAAGTTTGAATGACAAGCATAGAATCATTACTTGAATCCAGCATTGTAATACCCATTATACATATGTACATATATATAATCCCATATTAGTTAAACAAATTTGGTGTAATGATGTTACTATCCAAACACAACTTAAGGGAATCTCGTGATGAAATAGATAGATAAATACATATCTGTATGCTTACCTAATCATATCTCAAAGAACCCACTTTAAAAACTTACAAGTGTCAATGTTTATAATAAAATAAACTACATCCTCATCTAAAATCTCCTGTAGATCTCCCCTCTATTAGTTTATTGTAAAAATGTTCTTGGCTTATCAAGGAAAGCAATTACACTTATCACCACACCCCCTATATAAACACCCCTAGCTTCCACTTTAGGAAGCACAAAAAAAAAACCAACAACCTGATAGAGATGGAGAGCAAGGCAGATTCGGTGCTTTAAAAAAAAAAAATTCCCAACTAGTTGGAGCTGGAAGCAGTGGAAAGGGAGGGTCTCTTTCAAATTAATTTGGACCCATAAACAGTGAGGACCTACATATCTTTCTTTTTTTTCTTTTTTTTTTATTTATGATGATTTATGTATATATATGTACATACAACCGTATATATATACATATATATATATATATATCTATGGAAGTGTCTTTCCAATTTCTACCTTTACGTTGTTGTGCTGTGAAATGAGTCAAAGTGTGAAATTTTAAAGATCTGCTGCAAGTATGATACTGGAAATTGTGCTTTACTAAATGGGTGTTAGTTAGGAGGTGCTAAGTATTAATTTTGGAGAAAAATTAACTATCACGGCAGAATGGTTGGAAGAAGCAACTTACCTTCCTAAGGTTTCAAGATCAAGTCATATGTGTTACAAGCCATTCTTTTTCTTTTTCTTTTTTTTTTTTCCCAACCATGAACCTGGCCGTTGGGCCAACTCTTCATTGGGCCAACTATGGGCCCATTAAAGGGACTAATGAATTAATCAACCGTAGCTTAGCATAGTTAGGGGCTATTTGTTTAGGGTAATACTGATACTTTAAATCTAAAAAAAAAAAACTTCACATATGAAAGGTCAAAGTAATTATATATATACAGTCAGGCTATAAAGAGGTCGCCCTTTTTTTATTAAAGAGAGGACCTCTATTTTGGCCGTCGGATCGTGTTTTCATTAATGGCAGTTTTGTCATTTCACTGTTTTTTAACACAATCCAACGGCCAAAACAGAGGTCCTCTCTTTAATAAAGAGAGGTGGCCCTCTTTAGAGAATCTTTGTATATATATATATTTATTTATATATGTGAACGTTTATTTTTATATGAACAATTAAGCACTGACTTCGTTATATTTTATCTTTAGGTATTGATCAACTTCGCCTACTAAGTTGTAGGAAATCTAGTTTATGGTATAAGCTTAAATTGATAAATCTTTCTTATATTAACTCCGCAAGGGTGCCAACTCCCATGTGTGAAGATTACAAACTTGACTCTGTCTTGAATAGCCAAGATAAATGGAAATTCTTAAGATTATATACGTTTTAAAATTTGCCTCGTTAAAATAAATTTTGACATTTATTTTTGTTTGATTAATTACAGTGAACCCCTTAAACATCCAACTGATCCTGGTAAAGTGCTTTGGATTGTAAATGATTAATTATAATTAGAATAGGGTGTTCATAATCATTATCAAATATTGTTCCCTCTATGTACAATGTGTTGATATTAAATAAAATGTTGGAATTGTTAGCTGAGTATGGCTGATTTTATCAATAATATCATGGTTCTATTTTATATTAATGATAATGAGACAGGGTAGATAGTTAAGACTTTTGTCAAGAGACTTGAACCTGGTGGGACTAAGATAGTCCATAAGTGACCAGGACGGAGAGTGTCCTATAGTGAGTACTCATATATCATTCGTTTCGAGCAAGAAGGCTGGCGAATGTTATACACCTTCCGAGCAAGTAGGCTGGGGTGTTGTGGTCATTATTTTTATTCAGTTGAATTAAGAGCGTAAAAGCCCGCAAATGTATGCAGTATAACACCTCTTGTGCAGGTAGCCAGTGAGAGGCTTATTCATTATTAATAAAGATAAGTACTAGTTAGCATAAAAAGAAAGGAAAAAAAAAAAGAAAAAAAAGGAAGCTAATGTGTGTCACTCACCAGTATTCATTACCGACCCTCGTTAAAAATTCATGGTTGTGTTGTATTTCAGGAATTGACGAGCAAAAATAAATAGCAAGGAATGGAGGAGTCCTAATATTGGAAAATGAAGACTTTAGTTTTAAACTACTTTGTATAATTACCAATAAGCTCTTGGATTGTAATATTACTATTATAGATACCTTAGATGGGATTGAGACTTTTTATTGACTATTAATAAGTTTATTTAATGCTACTCTGCTGACAAATTTTAAATTTGTCACTACCTACGATTTAATTATAAATGAATAAGTAGTACATATTCAAATTATTTGGTAAATCGGGGCGTGACAAGCATGTACGGCCAAATTGATTTGGCATTGCGCAGCAACGCTTAAATAGAGAATCCCACCACAAAATCGAATTTTTTAATAACAAAGCATCCAATTTCTTCACTTTTTGGTCACATTCTTTCTTTTTTTGCTTTTTTATTTTTCTATTCTCCTCCGGTCCGATATTTCAATTCGAAACATTATTTTGACCAAACTAGTACCTCAGTTCGGCCTTCAATACTTTTTCAATGCACTTTGAAAGTAGTAATGGTGCAAGAAAAGTATAACACCCTTGTACGGGTTTGTTGCTTTTCATTATATTGTCATGTATGATAATATAATGTGATTTGCATTTGTGGCACATGTGTGTGCGAGTTGTGACTCACGAGTTGAATTGGATGTCTGTGTAAGAGAACCCTTTGAGACTGTGTAGAATGAGTGTTTGGATGTTGTGACGGCTCTCCGAGATTGAGATGGTCATTGTAGAATACCCTAAATGTTTATGATCTGAAAATAAATGTTTATATGTGTATATCACTCTCTGTATTATTATCTGGTTTAAAATATGTTTCTGTTGTTAATTTTAGTATCCTGGTGAGGTCGAATTAACACGCTACATAATTAGTAGGCTAATTAGTAATTTTCTAAAATTATGTGAAATTGCGTTTTAGTAACCAAACGGAACTTAGACGAAAACTTTTGTGATTTTTAGTTGTTACCCGTGAAGCAATGAATTAGGTGTGTAAGAAGTTTCGGAGAAAAATTAGAAGTTTTGAGAACTCGTGGGGAGGTAAACACAATTTCTGAGAGTTGTGGTTGTATATAGAAAGAGGTGAGATATTTTCATTTTCATAAGTTTTCTAAACCTAAATCAAAAAGGGAAAAATAGAGATTTTAATTCTTCGAGCTTTACGTCAACAATCGACGGACTTCTGCCCGTTTGTTTTCTCCTAAATTTCATATTTTTAACTCCTTGAGGTAAGGCCATCATTTTGATATCCGTTAAGTCTTGTTTGGATAAGTTTTCTGAAAACTTATTTTCTAGAATTTCATAAAAAGTTGTTAATCGGACTTTTGATCGATAGGAATTGTACTAGGCAGACTTATGCACGATCTTTATGCTCGGGTTTTCTTTGGAATGAATTTTGAAAGTGTTAATCGGAGGTGAGTAATTCAACTATGTGTTTTGGAATGATTTCTTGACATGTATTCATGTTTTGTATGAAATGAATGTGTTAGTTCATAGATATATATTGTGTAGTTCATATTGGGCAACTATATTGATAAATAGGCCCAATTGCATGGTGAAATGTTTGGATTATGTCGAAAGCATGGTGAAGTGTATTTGAGCATGTTTAGTTGCTATTTGGATTATGTCATACGTTTAAAGAAAAGAAACGTGGGTCTTACCTAGTCGCGTGGACTTATTAGCGAAGAGTCGTGGACTAGGAGTGTGGAATGTACACATGAGACTCTGGAGACTAGTATGAAATGTAAAGAATGTGAATGCGAGCATGTTTATCATTCATCTTCATTGTTGTTTTATTCACTAAGCGTTAGCTTAAACGAATCGAAATATGTGTGGTTATTCAAATAACCATTTCACGTGTTAATGCCGGCAAGGAATCGGGAAAATGATCGCGGGGTGTTGGGAATTCAATTGGAAGGCGAAGGAGTATGTTCACCTCGTAGTTTTGTAATAGAAATGTTGTAATAAGAATCTCATGACTTTTAAGCCATGTTTAACTTGGTACTTTATAACGAATCCTTGATGTTGTAATAGTCAGTAATCGTTTGTAATTATGTTTTGGGACATGTTGTTATACCATAGAACCATTTCAGAATGAGTTGGAGTGTGTAATTAGACCCTGGTCGAGTTTAGAAAGCCTTTAACTTAGAGATTCTACAGAGTGTGCTGCTGCAAAGAAACCAGTTGACTAGTTTATGAAAACAGTCGACCGGACCCTTTGTTGAGCAATTCACTGCATCAGTTTTGTGAAAAACAGTCGACTGGGTCACCGACATAGTTGACTGAGTGGTATTTTCAAAATCAGATTTTTTTTGCTTGAATTGGACTTCAGTCGACTGGATGTATCAGTCGACTGATAATTTTTTACCCTAATCAACTGGGCTTGGGAACAGTCGACTGGACAGGCAGCAGAGTTCTTGAGCTCTCTATATCTTGCATTTCCAGTCGATCGGACCTCTGATCAATCGATTGGATTGCTGTTTTAAAAATAGAATGCTTTCTTTTTCGTTGCGTATTCTTAAACTAAGTCTTTTGGGGAACGTCAATGAATTGGCTTAGCTTCGGTGGCGTGCCACAAGTTTCGGTTCTGCTATTGTTGGACCGGGCAGTGATATAAAGCCACCAAATTAAAGAGATTTTTTGGTGACATCAACACAAGTATTGTGGATGTAAATTAACATAAGCTAAATAATTAATTGGCTTAGAATAGAAAAGGTAATCGGTCACTATAATAAGTCTGAAAAAATGAACTCCTTAAGGGTGAGTGTCCTCAAAGAAGTTGTTCAAAAAATTTATGGATAGAATTAATATCATTCGGTCTCGATAAAGCTTACCCCCTGAGCACTTCGTCATCGCCGATTTCTTATGGCCGAAATAAGATCATTCGGTCTATCAAACTCTTCATTTTCGGCCTCAACAATATTGTAAGGCTCGTTTAGTGTTTGCCTGTCGAGCGTTTCTTCGCCGTCTTCTTCATCATCGGTGATGGGCTCTTTAGCTGAATTAAAATTTTAATTTTTTGCCATCTTGTTCCCCGAGCAGGTCGAACGGTATGACATCAAGATGATCAGAGACATCAGTTTCTTGATTTAGAGAGATAACCCCAGCCTTCCATTATTGTAACTTCAATTCTTGTTCAAGTCGGAATTCTCTTAGCACGCGAGATACACGCTGATGATCCTCTATAATTTCATGGAGGCAGTTCACAATGTTATTCCATTCTGCAATACTGAGATTGAAGGGATGTTCCATCACCACATAGTAGTCCCACCGGGCGTGCCAAAATGTTTGCTATAGTTTTGTGCGGGCGTGCCAGAACCAAAAGTGGTTCGAGAGTGCAAACTAATTTCCTAAATACTTGTGTGAGTGATACACAAGGCTCTAAGATGACTTCTATTAGGTGATTGTAATAGCCAAGTAGGAAAGTACCATTGGCCTGATATCCCTAAACAATACTGAAGTGCATAAATCTAGCAAGTGATGAAAGAGATTAAGAGACATTAAATAAAGAGATAAATTTTTATTTAATTGAAATAAGCAAAATTATAAGGAAGGTAAAATTGCTAACTAACTAGAATGCTAGAGAAATAAAAAGAATGTTGAATAGCACCTTTTGAATGTTTTTTGAACGCCGGTGTATCGAGAGTGACGCGGAATGAGTTAGTAGCCTAGCCGACCTGCCTATTTATAGCAGCCGTGGAGGCAGAGATAAGGCAAGTAGAAATTATCTTCAAAAATAATCTGGTAAAAAATACCAGATTTATCTCACAAAATTTGATCTTGAACCTGGACAGCATTGTAGCTTCATTCAGTTGACTCGACTTGCAAGCAAAATATATATATTCCATATATTCTGTATTATCTTTCCAAAAGTGATAATGTTTACTTCCCAAATCAGATAATATCTTAAAATATTTTTCCTATAATGATAATATTTCTCATATCTTGAAATAAAATCTTAATAATCTGATGAAAAATTACCTTTATCACAATGTGATAACACCAATCAGCAATTGATATGCCCAAAATTATGGGCAGTTTCCTACTCAAGCTAGATGACTAATGGAAAGTGCATCTATTTCCTAATCCAATTGGGAAACCCCCACAATTAATGTCAATCACTCCTAATACAATTAGGAAACTTACTTGATTAGTGTCAATCACACCCTAATATGATTATATTTCCTTATCCATGTAAGAGTAGGTCTCTTGCATCTATAAAAGAGACCACTCACCCCCCATTGAAGGGGCCGCCAACTCTTTAGTCTACACAGCACCTCTACAAAATTCACCATTATATGCATACACCCGACCGGTATTACTGGTAGTGCCGCCCCTCTTTGTTGGCTCACCAGGCCCGCCGATGATCTGCTAGTGAACGTGCTCAGACACACCCGTGGACGTAGGTACCTTCATTAACAGGGCCGAACCACATACAAAAAATAGTCTCTCACTCCCTCTCTCTCTCCTAAAATTACTCTTACCAATTTTTGACATTATCAGCAATATTTAGGAATGATAATATTTTCAATATATATATATATATAATATTCCAAAATTGGTCAACCATATGATGAATTAAATGGCACACCAAAGCGGTAGACGACCATATCAGTTGGCTGAAATTGTAAGTGTCAAAGACTTATGCCCGGATCGAATGTACAGTCAATCAAGATGGTATATTGGTATATAAAAGTCAATTTAGGTGATAAGATTGAATGGGGCCCACCTATCCCAAGTGACAAAATCGTACGATGCTACCCAAAGTGGCATCGGGCTGATTCATAGCAACAGAGTTTAGCCCAATTTAACATGTAACTATTGAATGAACCAAAATTACAAAATGGTCAAGTGACCATATTATAAAACTGAGGTGGCCCACCGGATTACCCATGCTCCAATAGTCTGATGCCCACTGATTGAAGTAGTGCTTGTAATCGTGCTACGATTCCATACATTAGCCAGTCTGAATAGGCATGAGTAGTTTAATTCTAAAACTCATTCGGTCCTATCAACTTTGAACCAGTTACATGACCCATAATTTATATAATTGGTCAATAAGTCCGAATAAAAAATCACAATTAACATATGCTAATTTTTAACTTAAAAAATGCATTTTTTTAGATACAAACAGTTATCAATAACGCAACACCTTAAAATAGTTGTCTAAATAAGATTTTATGCTACAATGAGAACAGAACATATGGATTAGATCCACCAGGATATAGCCAAGTTGGGTTGAAGCGAAGGGGAATAGGAGGGTATCGGGATGCACTCTCAGACTGTAATTGCATTATTCTGTTCAATTTGAACTTATTTCAAAGGGTTTAAATTTTAGACGGCTTAACCGTACATAATGTTATTAACCACACCAAATGATACTGCTCCACGTATGATTGTTGCAGAGTAGCCATAATGCATTAGACACCCTTGATAAAAAAAATCTCTGCCAATAGGAGTCTTTTCGTTTGTCTTTTTTACGTTTGTAATCATTTCAGTCTTTTCGTTTTGTTGTCCTAAAGTAATGGCATAATTATATTTCAGTCAATATTTTGTATGAAATTTAAAAGTCAATCAATTACTTTCAAAAATTGAAAGTTATTACAACAATAATTAAGAAATTAAAAATTCATCAATAAAATTTAAAAAAAAAATCAATTTTTGAGTAGCTATTTTGTGTTTTAGCTTACTTTATGATTTAAACTTTAAAAAAAATCCTTTTGTAAGCGTCTCTATATCCCACACATTGCTCAAATCAACTTCGACCTTTTTATAAGCTTAAGTTACACCAAACATGTTTTAGCTTATAGTTTATTTGAAACAGAAAACAACTTAAAAGTGAAAAATAAATTGACTCGTCAAAAGCAGAGGGTTTAAATGCTTTTGAGATTATAGCTTTGTAACTTAATTAAAGCTGCAACAAAAGAGGCCTTTTTATTTTTATTTTTTTTAAACCACAATCAGCTGGGTAACCCCAGTTCAAGCACAAAGAAGCTTCATTCTAGTGACAAAATAATATAATAATATAATTATAAAAAAGTGTACGACTTTAAATTAACAAAAATAAATTAAACTATGGACAACTGACACTAACTTCCCAATCGTTAACCATGGGATTTACTAAAACTTCCCAACTGGATGCATCTTCAGATCGAATTTTATACCACCATGGCACAACCTTTGGAATTTGTGCATCTTGTTTCAGAAATATCTTCATGAAGTGGGAATCATCATATAAAATAATAGAAATTATCTGGAAATCAGCTAGTAATTCCGTTCTCAAAAGTAAGTACGTGTAAGATTGTAAGGGCGAGAGAACACAAAAAACACAATTGAATGTGCTAGCAAATAGTAGTCCCATTTTAGGGAGTTGCATCTAATACTTTTTTCCACATCCATGTTCGGAAAAATAATCTAACCCTTTTTCTACCGCCGTGTAGTTTTTTCACCACCCAACTGATAACTGTAAGATTCTCTATGCTCCTTTAGTTCATCCAACATAGACTTTCTAACATCCTTCCATTCGTCACTGTTACTCCTACCCAATAATTCAACGCAAACTCTGAATCCACAATGGTCATCAGGTGCAACATCTTCCAATTTATACACAACATGTTCTTTAATTTTTGGATTAAAGAGAGCTAAAACTTGTTCAATAAACTGCTCATCGGTTAAATCTTTCAATGCTACCTTCTTTTTCTTAGATTGTTTATTTTTTGTCAATTTTTCAGGTCGCCCCTTCATAGCCCACAACATCAAATCCTATTAGTGAAAGACAAATCATGTTGCTTTAAGTAATAAAAAAATCACATGATAAACAAAAGATAATAAAATCACATACCATAAAAGTTGAATGTTTAGGAACTTCCGACATAGAATACGTAGAAGATGAAGGATCATGTGCTTTTGGTGAAAATGCCTAGAATAAACAATGTGAACAATAGAAAATAACACAATCTAAGTAACCCAATATATATATATATATAAAGAGCAAATGAAAAGTCATTACCTCATTAAAATTAGGATGGTAAGATGCACCTAAGTTTGTAGGTGACAAGCTTGTACTATTATTATTTCTGAATTCGGGGAAAAAAAAGTATTGCATGTGAGAATAACAATAATAGAAATGAAAATATGCTAAATTGAAAAGTTATTTTAGTTACCTCATTTTTTTCTCTGATGGACAACTGCTTTTGAAGTGCCATATTTCCCTGCAATTGTTACACTTCCTTTTTCTTTTTCTTTTTCTTTTTCTTTTTCTTTTTCTTTTTTTAGCCTCATTTTCTATCGAATGCTTTTGTCTTAGTGATTTTGGACGTTCCCGTGAAGGAACATGAAGAGGGTCTGCCGGAGTAAACTCCAAACTTGATTGTACTTGGTTACTAGGCTCGTGTATTGTTTTACTTCCTAGATCACTTTCATTTCCATCACCCTCACTCTCGTCATCCATTAACAAAAGATCGTTATGTACCTTTTCTAAAGCGACTCCAAGGTGCTTGTATTTATTTTGTGACTTTTGCCCTTCTTTAGCAACTTGTAAAAATTGTACCATAAGACTCCTTCTTCTTATAGTGGAACAAATTTGTGTATCTTCTTGTATCACATCATTAGATATTTCATGTATAAACCGTCGCTTGGCGTTCATTGTCCACCTTTCTAGAACATACTGTTGGGGAAGAGAGTTAACGAGGGACTTTTTTATAAATACATGTGACATGTACAAATGGCTTTGTTCTCAAGAAAATAAAGTATAACCTCATATACTGGACCATGATTCTCGTAGGACAACATTGTGTATGTCTTTGTTAGGTTATCTTCACGATCCTTGCATGCTTTATATTTCTGACTTGAGAATAGTTCTTTTTGAAACAAGTTAAATAACTTTCTCATATAACCTTCAGCTGCCTCTGCTTCTATTCTATAACATGTCTTCAAAATTGCACAAGAATTCTTTGTTTTAACATCTTTATCTTTTTCTTTAAGATATCTAGCATTCATTGCTTTTTCATATTGAAAGACAAAGTCACTTACCAATGTACTAGAACGTACAAAATCCTTAAAAAAAACTTGTTCATACTCTCACTTCTTTGTGTTGTTGACATCCTAGCACAAAATGTTGTGCTCAAGTAAGCGGGAATCTATTTCTCACGCCTTGCATGTAGATCTTGTAGCCAACCATTTTCCCCTAACTCATATCTTAAAATCAATTCATTCCATGCCATTTCAAATTTTGCATTTGTGATAGTGTCATGAATGCATTGGTGAAATACTCCTCGAAAAGAAGGGTATGTGTTAAACACATGAGCCAAGTGCTCTGGAATCTTCTGTAAAATATGCCACATACACAAACGATGAGTAGTGTTGGGTAGCGCTTCGGTAATTGCCTTTACCATGGCTTTGTCATCATCTGTAATGATTGTAGATGGAGCATGTCCAAGCATGGCCTCAAGCCAAGTTTGTAATAACCATATGTAAGAATTTGTTGTTTCATTCACTCGTAAAGCACATCCAAACATGATTGACTGATGGTGGTGGTTGACCCCGGTAAATGGAAC
Source organism: Hydrangea macrophylla (assembly GCA_033977485.1). NCBI lineage: Eukaryota > Viridiplantae > Streptophyta > Magnoliopsida > Cornales > Hydrangeaceae > Hydrangea > Hydrangea macrophylla. Next base: position 108,292,717 of record CM066988.1, on the reverse strand, counting down.
AAAAGGCATGCTATAAAAATTAGTCAAGTACGCAGCATCAAATAAAACAACATCTCTAAATTATTGATATGATAATATTGACCTAGCATCTGCCCAAAAATAATTCCCCATACAGTTATTTTTGTCTACTTGAATGGCATAAACGAAGCCTGGATTTTTTGCTTGACACTCTTTAAAGTAATTGTACATTCTTTGTGCATCTCCACATCTAAAAGTTTTCTCCTTCTGCTTCCTAAGTAGTTTTGAATATCAACTGCTACACAACCGACATTGTAATCACCACCAGATTCTTGACTCAACATTGACATTATCTTTCTAGTAGGAACGCCAACCTCGTTAAGCACATTAACAAGATTCTTTTGAGCTGATATTATTCTTGTATGTCCACAAAGTAAACACGTACTTTGTGGAGAGCATAAGTCATGATTATGCCCTATTACAAACTTGCTAACAATCTATTTTGTTTTATCTCTTTTCAAACACATCATTGCTCTACATCCAATCCTTGTCCATCTTCTAGTAACTTTGACGACGATGTTCTTCCCTTGAATAAGCATACTCTACTCCAATTAGTGACTTATCTTTGCGTGATAAACATGTATGACTTTTCTTAATACTGAAACCTTTTTCAATGCGTATGCCTTATAACATGTCTCAGCATCTTCGAGTTCATCAAAAATCATCCCTTCACATGGTTCAGAAGGACCACTATATGTACATGATTTGACAAAATCCTGCTGCAAGTTTTTATTTGGCAAATTTGAACCATTCAAATCATCCACCACTGTTGATTGAACATAAGATACTTCGTCTAATTGGTCATAAGATAGTTCCATTTTCAGGACTTTCATTAGATGTGATTGACATAGTGATTCTATAACACAAAATGAACGATTTTCAAAGCTATAATAAAATTACACTAAAATACAAATAACATAACATAACATTACAGACATATGCACTAAGTGTCAATTATATTGCAAGTGGATTTTATTTCATTGTAAAATTTTTGAAATTGACAAACTAGAAATTTAACAAATTTTATTTTATTATAAAAATTAAAGTAATGTAGTTTTTCCAAAAACTTGAAATATCCCAGGTCAAGATAGAAAAATCTCTTCGTCTAAGCTATATAGAACTAACCAAATGATTTTGTATCAAATGGTCTAAGGATTTGCAAATTTAGAATCAGTAATTAAAAACGAATAACTCATAAGTTGAACAATTCCTGCAATCAATTTCACACTAACAGAATTATAGCACAATTATTATATGTGAATTGTAAATCACGTACACACATATAAACATAGGTGTATATGCAATTAATCATATAGATACATGCAGGGCCGGTCTCGAGTATTTGGAGGTCCAGGATGAACTACTAAAAAGAAGGCCCTTATATGGGGGTTTGGGGGCGCTGCCCCCCAAGACAATTTTTTTGGGTCTACTTATACATAATTGGCAGTTTTTTTTGGTTTTACTTATACATAATTGGCAATTTTTTCAAGGTTTAATTATACATAAATGGTGATTTTTTCAGGGTCCACTTATAGTATGAGTCTGTTTATAAAACTTAAACATTGTATGGTATCTTTCAAAAATCTAGAGGGACCTATTTCTAAAACTCAAAAAATTCTCATACTAAAAGTGTACTTTTTAAAATTCTAAGACCTTTGCTTTTGAGTTTTATATACATGTATATCAATATATATGTAGTTGATGACACTAAATTGGGCCTTGGTGGAGGCCTAAATGTAAAATACTAAAAAATCTCAAGATAAAAATGTAATTATGAGAATTTCATGGAGGCCCTCAAAATTTTGTGAACTTTGGTGGCCCGGGGCGGTTGCCCCTTTTGCCCCCCCTTTGGGTCGGCCATGGATACATGCTATACATTTATATATACATTTACATAAATGAATACTAGCGTTGGCTCATGCTGTGCACGAGTATCATTGATTTTTTTTTTTTTAAATATGTATATATCAACCTGGGAATTTTTAAATTATATGTGGCATATATATATAGCATTTAAATTATATGTAGGGTATATATTATATGTGGGGAGAGTCGGTTATAGTGAGGGAAGTTATTATATATAAATTTATAAGAGGCATGTTCTTTATATATATTTTTTAAAATTTCAATTCTTATGATATTTTTATACAGTTGTATATGTATAACACTATTATATGGCAATGTCATGTGGCATTCCAACTACATGGGGAGTGCCAAATGACACACACATTGCTATTTATATATATAGATGTGTAATGTCACACTTCTTAAATTTTGAATCCCAAATTGGTCCCCAATAAATTTTGAAAAAGAAAAAAAAAGAAAGAAGACGTTATGTGTAATATTTTGTCTCAAGTGTAATATTGCCCTTCTTTTATATTTGTCCAATTACCTATTTCTTATCACTTTTCAATTTAGCCGAACGCAAATAGTTTACCATCGGTCAAGCTAACAAATTATATTAAGTTATCAATCCATACGATCGAACAATGGTGATATAAAATCAATTCTACCCATGAATATGTATAACTAAACTAAAAAAAAAATCATCTCAGGGGCGTTGCCCCAAGAACCCCTGTATAACTTTGCTACTATATGCATGCCTCGCAAATCCTAGACCCCTCCCCCCCTATAAAATCCTGGCTACGCTCTTGCTTGGGAACTAATTTGGAATTCGAAATTTGGGAAACAAATCATCATTCACGTGAGAGAGAGAAAGGAATGTACTTACCAGATTTCAATGATATGTCTTGAGACACTTTGGAGTTTGGACCACAAAACCTTGGAATGTCAATTCTTAGATGGCATCATTATGCTTTTAACGTATGATTTGAATGTTTTTGTTTTTTTAATAGACTACAAGCTTTTTTATTTTCATATCTCAGTTATCTACTAGAAGTATGATTATAGATGAAAACGAAAAGGAAACAAAAAGAGACGTACAGTGCATTTAGTGGGACCCAATTTTTTCAAGAGACGTGTACTGTTGGGTTGCAGTCTGTTTTAACTTTTATTAATCTAACATCATTTCCTGTAAAGGGACAATCGTGGAGCTTCACTATTGGCTCAAATTTAAAAAAGCAAAAACGAAAAGACTTTAAAGGGACAAACGTAGTAGAGATTGTTTATCAAGGATTCAAGGGTGTCTAATGCATTATGGCTACTCTGTACCAATCATACGTGGAGCAGTGTCATTCGGTGCCGTTAGTGACACTATGTGTGGCTAAGCCGTCTAAAATTTAAACCCTATTTCAAATAAACATTCTAATACAATTTATGTCACTTTTTCAACAAAAAGAAAGAAAAAAATAAGTCTTACTAGCGTTCTCTGTTAAGTTATATTTTTTGGACTGACTCTCTCTTTTAGTTTAGATTAGAGAGGATGTTTTTGAGGATTTGACTCCATACTGAACCTCAATAGCAGATAGCTTATGTTTGTGTCACCATCTCTACACTACTTTGTTTTAAATTTGTTTTAATTTTTCCTTTATGACATTATATATATATATATATATATATATACAGCGAGGATCAAATGCGGGTGTGAAGGAGCGGACTTTGGGACCGACCACTTTTAATGACGAAAATGTTGCTTTTAGTGATAAAATTTTTCGTCGCTAAAAACAGTGACTTTTAGCGACGAAAAATTGCGTCGCTAAAAGCAATATTTTCGTCGCTAAAAGTGGTCCATTCCAAAGTTCGTCTTTTGACACCCGCTTAAGATCCGGATTGATGTATGTATATATATATATATATATATATCTCAATCTGGACCATGCACCAAGAAAAAGGAAAGATTGGGTAGCCAATCACACAGGTAAATATCAAATTAAAAATAAAGAGCTACAATTGAGAAGCCAGTCATTTTAACCACTAGAATGGAAAAAGTAATTTTATACAATTATCACTACCACAACAAACTAAAAAGACACGCCCAACTTGACAACAACATTTGGAGCCCACAAAACGATATCTATTAATATCTTTTCTTATAATCTTGCTAAATACATTTCTATCTATCTATATCATAAACTATCGAATCGGGTATTACTTAGATGTGAAACTTGCAGACCTCATTGGTTGTGCTATGTATCTTACGGGGGACGAAATCAAAGAATATATAGACTTGTAGAGACCCTCTATGTAGTTGTCTATCTCGCGAAGACGAAGATTTTCTGACACAGTGCGAGCACTGGATGGAAAAGACAGATAAGGGAACAGCCCACCGCAAGAATGATATCAATAGTAAGAATTTGCGATTGCCCAAATACAGTTTTCTGCAATTGAATAACAGAAAGCATAAGCTGTTGCCAAACGGGCCCATATAAAGGAACCAACCTGTAACTCACTAAGAATTTAGTTCCAGAAAGCAGAGCCTATCAAAGTTGTGTTCAACCATAGTAGTGGAAACCAAAAACCAAAACTAAGAACGACACAAAATGATAAAAAAAAAAAAAAAAAACTACAGTTCAGTAACCAATCCTTTTTTAATTTGATCAACAAGAATGAGAAAACTGTAAATAATGCTCTCAGCTCATTACACAATCAACTAAAGCCAGCTACTTGTAAAGACTAAATCCTCATGTAATACTTTTATACATCCATGCGTTAAAAACCAGTCAACACAACACTTCAATTACAATAGAGTGATTTTTCTTTTTCCCTAATCCTCCCAAGTAGATCAGAGAACAACTCTAAGATTTCATAAAAAAAAAAGGAATATAAAATATCTATAAAAAAAAATTTATACAACATCAAAACACCTGTTAACCTCGGTCTTGGCATACGTCGTCTATTGCAGCCTATGAATCACCGATAAAAATCCTCGGTCTTGGTACAAGTCGTCCATCGCAGCCTGTGAGTTACCGATCAAAACGAAAAAAGAGATAAGTCTTAATTTAGAAATTCTAGAAAATGAATTTTTCGAGTCTGCTCGACTCCCGATCTTTGAAAAATAGAAAATGATTTTTTTTAGTCCGTGCAACTCCTGATCTTTGAAATAGTAAATAATTTTTGAGTCTGCGCGACTCCAGATCTTTTTGAAAATAAAAAAAAATGAATTGTTAAGTCTGCGCGACTATTCTGAAAAGAAAGAAAAAAAAAGAGAGAAAGATTTACCCTTACAATACCAAGCATCTTTTTCGCGATTTGAGGTCATTGAATCTGGAGTGATTATGACTTTTTTGTTATTCTGGGGTCATTGAATCTGAAGCGATTCTGACCTTTCTGCAATCTAGGGTCATTGAATCTGGAGCGATTCTGTAATACCCTATTTTTTCAATAATTATTTATGCACAGAGATTCCATATATTTCCGTTGTCAATACTTGAAATTTCACCTTCAACCGATCGAGCTTCCTTTGAGCGATCGAATATGTCAAAAGTTCAAGCGATCGAACCCTGTTCAATCGATCAAAAACCTACTGACATAAATTTAATACGTGGTCCCTACTTTAATCGATCAAAACCTTTTCGATCGATCAAACCTGACCGATCTGCTTTCGAGCGATCGAACATCCTTCGATCGATCGAACCTGTAATCATCAGGATTCCCAGGTTTCACGCAAAACCAGCCACCTGCACCGCCTTTCCTCTATATATACCTTATATTCGTGTATGTGGAGTGGTTGCTGAACTTGAGAGAGTTAGAAAGAGAGTGTGTATTCTTATGTTATTTATATACACACGCACATATATATATATATAAAGGGTCAGAGAAGGAGAGATAGACAGACACAGAAAAGAAGAAGAAGAGGAAAAGAGAAAGAGACAGAGAGAGACAAAGACAAGGCAGAGGAGAGAGAGAGGGACTATTAAAGCTCAAAGTTGAGATTCAAGTCAAACGCGCCCTTAACGGCGTTCGGTGAGTTCCAAACTCACCCATTAGCTTAGTTATGATGTTTTACATATTCTATACGTTTAGTATTAATCCAAAAACTCCCTAACGGATTCTAGAAGTTCACTGCCAGAATCTGTAGAAGACGAAGGTCGAGCGATCAAACTGAGTTCAATCGATCGAACAACCCTGAGTCTCAATCAATTGAAATGACTTCAATCGATCGAGAGTATCTCAAGCGATCGAACTTCACTTTCTTCAAGCGATTGAGAGGACTTCAATCGATCAAACCTTAACAGAACTTGGTTGTGTTCCTTTAGTTTATATAATTCATAATGCTTCGCTGTTTAATCAATGTGTCATGTTTCTATTATGCGATATTATGGATTATGGAGGTAATGGGATGCGATAATATGATTGAGATTATGTGGTAAGAAACATAATAAGGTTCAGAACGTTAGTAACATTATGACGCAATAATGAGATAAGGTTTGAGTCATAATGGTGGGTAACATTGGTTAATCCTAGTGAGTGAGTCAGTGAGATTTACTTATGACCATCAGTAGAAGTATGTCGGTATCATGAGTTGGTCGTTAACATATCTGCGTGGGATGTGAGCGTTATGAATTGTGTTAGCAAGAAGTACTGATGTATATGAATTATGAACGGACGATACTCGTAAGCGTTCTTAAAAGCGGTGAACAGTAAGAGTTCTTAAAAGTGGTGAACAAGAGTATTGGTGCATCTATAGACTAGTCGTTATATGAGAGAGAGATGTATAGTGCTCGCAAGCGTTCTTAAATTGGTGAACAATAAGAGTTCTTAAAAGAGATGATATAAGACTAATGATTACGTTATTGCTATGAGACTGTGTTAGTTAGTTCTCATCCAGCTTTCAGTAACCTGACATCCTTTATTGCCTGGACATTCCTTGTCCAGACTACCATGTCCCTAACAATGCAGGTGATGGAACCTATGGTGATGGTTACTACTCGGAGTTGGATTATGCAGAGGCTAGCCCCACTGATGCTTGTTATACTGGAGAGGACTATTATGCTGACAACTATCCTTACGCCAGTTGAAGATCTGAAGATAGTTATATCTAGTTTATCTTCTGTCGAACTATGTTTTGTTTTAGTTAACGGGTACTTGGGCATATGTTGTCTCTAGACCTGTTGTGATCCTAAGGACAACTCTGATGTTTGTAATAGTACTACTTCTTTTATGTTTTAGTTGTTTACTGTTCCTGTTTATCTTGTGGACTAGTACTGTGTGGTGTGGATAATTAGTGAATTTCACTTGTCATTCCCTATGGACCGAATAAGAAAATTTAGTTTTCTCTATTTTTGCTGCTACAGGGTATGACAGATTCTGGATTTTTTGAGATCATTGGGGTCATTGAATCTGGACCGATTCTGGCTTTTCTGCGATTATTGGGGTCATTGAATCTGGAGCAATTCTGACTTTTCTGCGATCATTTGGGGTCATTAAATCTGGAGCGATTCTGACTTTTCTGCGATCATTGGGTTCATTGAATCTGGAGTGATTTTGGCTTTTCTGCGATCATTGGGGTCATTGAATCTGGAGCGATTTTGACTTTTTTGCTATCATTTGGGGTCATTAAATCTGGAGCAATTATGAGTTTTCTATGAATCTCATTTCTTGTAAGACACCAGAGTATAAGGCGCGAAGCGCATCTCAGTCTTTCGAACAACTCACTTCTTAAAAAGACACCGGAGTATAAGGCGCGAAGTGCATCTCAGTCTTTTAAACATCTTAGTTGCTGATACGACACTAGAGTATAAGGCGCGAAGTGCATCCTAGTCAATCAGATGATTCTTAGAAGACACCGAAGTATAAGGTGCAAATCGCATCTCAGCTCAATCCATTTTGGAGTATAAGGCGCGAAGCTCATCTCAGTTTAATCACATGATTCTCAGAAAGCATTAGAGAATTAAGCGACGAAAGTGCATCTATGACAAACATTTCATTGAAAATCAATGAAATCATCTTGTCAATCGATAAGCAGTGTAAGACATAGAACGCATTTTGGTCACTAGAGAAGGACAGTATAATTTTTAATCGTCGCGCTTAAGAGCATAGGGCATGAGATTGTTTGGGCACGTGCATCACAATAGGATAGGTGCATTCATCTGTATGACTATTTGTGCTTGTGTGTGATCCCTTGCCCGAACTACGCTCTGGTCTGATTCCTATAAGGATATATAGGCAACTCACTGTTGAGTACGACCAGTACCGACCTTCTTTGTGCCTGTTTTTGCAATGCACTTTGTTTTTACCTGAATTCAATAGTTCGGTTAAAGGCTTGTCTTCACACAGGCTTCGATCTTTACTTGTGATACGCGTTGCTTCACAAGCTCTGCCAAAGAGGGGAAAACTGTAGGCATCCCAATTTTGACCGACCGTCGAATTCAAGGGATGATTATTCTAAAACCAATGACGACAATCTCCAACGGAATTCAAAGATCTTCAAAGTAATTTAGGCACTTCGGAAGGGTCTTCAGACTCGATAAAATTTTCAAAAGAGAGGAAGACTGGGTGTCCAGGGAAATTCGGGTGTAAAAATACCAGTTTGAAAGATTCGGTTTAAAACGTTTTAAGAAAACCCTTTTGAAAGAAAGAAAATGAAAAAGAAAAGGAATTTTGAAAAACAAAAGAAGAGAAAAAGAAAAGAAAGTCCATATATAAGTTACAAATGAAGAAATAAATTAAAAGGTGGGAATTCTGTTCGAAGCGGCTCGCGGCGCAGCCGGTGGTAGTCACTGAATGCCGCGCGACAGTCACTGAGTGCCAGAACGGCACTCGCTGAATGCCGCAAACAACTCACCGAATGCTGCGGCCTGTAACAGCCTATTTTTCTTATATATTCTAGAAGATACCATGGCACATGGATTAACACCCGAATCAACTGAATTAACCCCTGGGAATTGGTCTATATAAGGAGATTCATATCTCCATTACAAGGGAGGAGAGGGCGATACAAGAATTCTATATAGATTATACATACAATGGGAGAGATTAAGAGGATTTTTTGAAGAAAAACTCACAAGATTGAAGAAGAATTTGAAGAGCTTGAAGAAAGTTTGGAAGAACTTCAACAAACAAGAAGCAAACCTGAGGTTGTCGGAGGTAATCCTCTAATCCTATCTAGAATTAGGCTAGAATTCAATCATAATTCATAATTTTCTAGGATCTTTTACACATTTTCTACCTCATTTCATCACACTACTAGAATTGTGATTGAATTCTCATTTGTTTCATTAATTTGGATCTAGATAGTCTTGGGTTTAAGATCAAATAAGTCTTCAAAGTGAACTTGATTTAGATCATCAATTAAGTTTTGATTTCATCATTTTTTGTTCATACTTTCCTTTTTTTAGTCATCAACTTTGCTTAATCTCCAAGGACCATTAATTTGGGAGGAGAATTAAAAAAAGTGAATCCATATTCCTCAAGGATCATGTGTTTGAGAGAGCAATTAGATGTAGGTCTAGTTTAGTTTCATAGTTTAATTATTCAAAGTTCATAGGATTGAGTAAGACCTAGAGGTTCTCTTGCTAGATCTTCAACATGAGGTCTATGATGGAGATCCTCTAAGGCTAAATCCATGAATCTCTTTATGTCAAGCCCCGACGTAGCATAAATATGGAAAGCGTTTAATTTCATTTATGGACCCGTAGGTCGCGACAGTTTGAAGGATCGATTCCGTCCCAAACGTCGAACAACATAAAACCATAATCAGAGTAGAGCAATCAAAGCTTACAAATATTTTTCTAACTTATTACATATTTCAGCACGGGGTCTTTAAAGGCACAAACCGCCTTAAATCAAAACAATAACTTAATATCTATTACAGTCATCCTTATTACAAAACGGTTTATAACTTAAAACATGGAGTATAGATAACAGTCTTTCTTCCAAGCAGTCGTTGTCAATTAGCATAATCATAATGTTCAGCCTGATCATAACCTGAAAAACCTGAACACGAATGTCCAGGGCGCATTAACGCCGCCAGCTTCAAGAAGCTGGTGAGTATTAAAAACATAACTTTGAATGTAAAACATACCCATATACCTCTTTCCATTTCTCGATTAATTCAACAAGTTTATATTAAAGCAAGGAGTTCATTTTAGGAACAAGCACAATATTATTTAAAAGATATGATTCACATATATGTGACCGTGTATGAGAACAATGCACCATCTCATCTTACCAACTCTTTTCTCTCGACAAAATCCAACAATCCACTATCACACACCAGTATCTTTGAAATACTCCGATAGTCACACTTTAGCACAGGGGTGCCAGGGAATGTCCAGTTTGCCTCACACTTTGGTCCAGGGTACTAGGGAGTGTCCATTGCCTCACACTTTGACTACCTAATCCGCCATGCAAATACCGGAGGAACCCTCACGCAGTATCCAGACTCGAGTATCAAGGAGTGTCCGTAGGCCACACTTTAGCACTACCATGGGTGCCAGGGAATGTCCAAGTTCGGCTTCACACACTTTGACTCTACCATGGTCGTCAGGGAGTGTCCAGTTTTGCCACCATCGTATTTCAAAGACACCCTCGCCGCATTCTCAATCACAACACACTTTGATACTCACTTACCAGGGAGTGTCCACAACACAATCTCAACCGCACTCACTATGCCACACTGACCATTACTCTTTTCCATACTGACCAACATTCACACTCACCATGCATGTACAACTGACTCCACATGTATGTCATGAAACTTTAAAACATGAGGCAAATCACTGAATTATATAAACGATGTACATACGGAGATTGATAAGTCGTAATACAACATTTTAATCGTCCAAATATTCCCAGATAGGATTCTGATTAAGTAAATTTTCCAAACGGAGCTTTAACAGTTCATAAAATATCACCCAAACAGTTCCTTAACACAAAACAAGCATAAACTAGAAACTGCCCAAAGTCGCGCGCGCGGGCCAGTCGCGCGCTCGGGCCGCTCGCGCGATATGCCCATTTTTTTATTTTATTTATAAAAAAATTTCTATCTGCCGGAATTCACACAGCTCGCGGGCCGCTTGCGCGAAGGGTCGCTCGCGCGATATGCCCAATTTTCATTTTTTTTCTTTTAAAACCTTTTCTGTCTGCTTGGAACCAGCCACCTCGCGCACGCGGCTCGCTCGTGCGAGGGGTCGCTCGTGCGGGCCGCTCGCGCGATTGCGCGTGCGAGTTTTTGCAGAGTCTTCATCTTCTTCGTCAGAACTGCTCTGTTTCAGTTTTAAGGGGTCTTTTTGACCCATTTTCAAATCCGGAAGCAAATAGGGCATGTAATATATGAAATTCTTTGTTTTTCAACAAAGATTAAGAATATGAAATCAATTTAACATAATTCAAACCATAGCTCTCAAATTTTATGAAAAATTAAAAGTTGTCAAACCTTAAATTCTTATATACTTCCTTATATTAACAAACTAGGCTCTAAAACTTTAAACATAGCAACTACGATGTATAATCTTTCATAATTATCTATAAGAACAAATTTTGATTGAGTTTGGAAGATCATGATTTTTCAAGCCATGGATAGCAACGTAAGATCATCAATGGTGAAATACCATTACACTTATAATAATAGCAAACAAACATGAATTTACATTCAGAGTGAGTTAAAAATACTCACTGATTGAAACTTTAGAGATTTAGTTGAGAAAGATAAGCACAATAAGAAATACTCCAAGCTTTTGGCTATGGAGGATTGAAGTTCCTCTCTCTCTAAAAATGTTCTGTGTTTCTCTCTAATGCTCTGAAATTCAGTTTGTAAAGGCAATTGTGCAGCTTGTGAATGAGAGTGTGAGTTATAAATAACAAAGGTACAACTTGGTGCCTAAGTTGTTTCAAGTTTACTCTACAAAAGGATTTGTTTTTCAATTTTAATACACAGCATATAAACACATACGTATGTATACTCTCCAGATGAGAAGGGCCAAGTTTAGAGTAGTAGGGGGCAAGTTCAGGTTGTTTGGCAATTCCAGCTTATGACACAACAATACACACACACACAAAGCATTGCCAAACAAGGCCTAAATTGTCACGCCCCGGAACCACCCAGATGATCCTAGGACACGTGGCACGACACCAAGGCCTTACACAAGTTATTAAAGTTCCAAAAATAAATTTAAAGTAAACTTAAACCAAAGAAGCTCAACAATAATAAATAATATAATAATAAAAAAAAACAAAATCCGGTCTTTGCAATTAGCCAAAATAACCTTGTTTTAACAAATAGTAACTTCTCAAATAATACTACCAAATCATAGTCATGAGCTCCCAAAGTCCAAGCAAGAGTTTTTAAATACTTTAAGAGGAATACTAAATATAACAATTTACAACCAACCCAATAAATAAATCTCCAAGTTCAAACGTCCCAATCTAATAACATTAGCCATAGTAACACTACGATCAAACAATCCCAACTAAAGTATACAGCTTAACTAGAAATATTACATAAGCTTAAACCAACCAAAGTATGACTCGTACTACAGTCCATATTAAAACCGATTAATAACAACTATATTACAAGCTTTAAACTAGAAAAAAAAAACAGGTAACTATTAACAAAATTTACAACAACTTCCCAAAACCTCGCCAAACCACTCCCCAGCTCACTTCCCCGATTCCTCGCCACGATCACCTACGATGGTTATTCAATAACCATTACAATATATAAGCTATATGCTTAGTGAGTAATGCTAATCATGATTATGGATAATAAACATGCTCAATTCAACATATTACAAATAACTATAGTCTCTGGCAATTACTAGTTCACTCCCACCACTACCGGCTAGCCCGCGGCTCCACTCCCCAAGCCCACGTGACTAGTCATGACCCACGCCCTCACACGTGCGGTCCCATAGGCCTCTGGCGGCCGTGGTCGTCACCACAAAGATTACCTCATGGTGGAATAGAACTAGAAATTTCCATTGACCCAAATAGGCAACTCAACATGCTCATTTAGTCATTACACCATGCTTTCACAAATAAATTGGGCCTAATTTAGCCACATGAATTTTGCCCAATTACAAACTAAATAAATTAAATTAAACAAATTAGGCATGCTTTGACATCACAATTGAACTCAACATGAAAATCATCCAAATATCAAAATTAACATCACTCACCTCTTGGGTTTCGCTCCTAATCTTGAAATTAAAGACCTACTATGAACCAGGTACAAATCCTATATAAAAATTACAAGTTATGAGCTAAAACCCCAAAATGGGTCGCAGAAAAACTATCACAGAACTCAATAAAATTAGTACCAATAGGTTAGACTCACCCCCAGGAGTCCGAATATGTGATCATAATTAAAAACCAACGTCGTTCGACTCGACAATCGTCGTCGTGAACGTCGACGGAATCCCGTGCTCGTATTCTCCTGTTTAGGTCGGCTCACTATTGTAAAGAAGATATGATCTTCTTTTCTTACTCTTTACTTTTATATTAAACCCACTTTGCATTTTAATTATGAGATCCACCATAGTTTGCTAGTTTTGCGATTACGCCCCTACTAATTATGAAACTGTATTAAAACTATCCCAAACCTAAATGGGTATTTGTCTATGTCTCGCATGGGTCCCATAAGTGGTCCCATATAATTAAATAAAGTTGCTAATTAGCCTACTAATTATACAACGTGTTCAATTCGTGCTCACAAAGGTACACCTAATTGACCCCAAAAGTGGTCACCACCTAATAACATGATATTATTAGCAATAAAATAATAAATCATTTAAGCCTTAATAAACATTTAGGCACATAGGGTGTTCCACATATTGCTGCCCCATCTCAACTGGGACCTACCAACACATATCCCAACTTGGGATTGCCATATTGGCCACAACTGGGTTCCTAACTGGACACCCATAAACAACTTAGTGGGTTAATCCCACCTCCAATAAGTGTCACATAACACATCACTTTAACATTAACTCATGATTATGCATGCTAAAGCAATATTAAATATAAACCGCGGGAGCGGGTGTCACATAAGTCAATGATCACTTGCCATAAATAGCAATAAAGCAAATGTCATGTCTTTGCTTTACATCACTTCCAAATCTGTGGAAGTTTAGCACAGCGCGGACAGTTTTGAACATAAACTGGTATTTTCGTGGCGCGGTGTTCGTCACAAAAATACAGAAAATTCATTTTAATGTAGGAAATGATTTTCTGGTTTTGTAAAAATACTGCTTTGAGTTAAAAGAAAATATTTCCACCGTTTTGAAATACATATTTAAAATCCAACACAGGTATTGCTAAATTTTATAAATTGCAGTTCGACCCCAAAAGAATTTTAATTAAAACAAGAGCTAAAGTTTAACACATGGAAATTGAAATAAAAATGAAAGCAAACAATGTATATTAAATATGACAATTGCAAAAATACGAATTAATTATGGAAATGTCAGATTAAAATTAATGCAGATTGTTACACTTTATACTTTGTTGCTACTTTGATGATCACAATCATATTTGATCTAGATTCTCTCTAGAGTCATAGATCAAGCTTGATTCAAACTATGAACACCAATTCAACAATGGTGCAGTGAATCCATTAACCAACTGTGATCAAAGATTTTTAATTAAATCATGGTCAATTAGAATTGGATGAGATCAATTGGAATGTGTTCATAACACAAAGATCTACCACTGTAATTTTTATTTTGATGGAATTTCATAGATAGGATGGTTTGATTATGATTTGTAAACTACATACTCTCTGTCCAAACTTTCAGAACAGTAAGTCAGTTTTGATTTGAATAGATCAAAATCTTAATCAAGTACTTTTTACTTCAAATTTTTTTTTTCTACGTATTATAATGTGTTAATAAGATCTCCTAAAAATATTGAAGTCATTCTGATTTATTTACTATTTTTAGAAAATCATACAAAATCTTTGGACAGAGAGTTGTTAAATCTTGAGTGATATCTGGTCTTGGTCCAATTCCCAAAGATTGGACTGTTTGATCTTCGATTTTCTTTTTGAGTTAGAAACTAGACTCACAGAGGCACATCATATCAAAAAAAAAAAAAAAAACACTAAGATCAAACCATGGGAAGTATAATTTTCCTATTTTTGAAAGTTTTACTTATTATCTGTAAATTCTAAAACTCTGTTACAGTTTTGATAAACTTCATAAATGGTGATCCAAATGACCCTTCTATGACCTAGTACCTAAAATATGTTTTGATTATGAATAATTGAACTCATATCCAGAGGCTAAATGATCCAAATCAATGAATAGTTCATAACTTGTTCTTATTCATGTTCATACATTCATTCATGTGCATTGATTCTTGTAATTAGGACATTTGTTTGTATCATGCTATGTCATAATTGGTTGATCAATCTAATTATGAGTTCCTTGTAATTATGTTGGGATTGTGCCACCTCTATATGGACATTACATTGGCTCCTAGTTGAGACTTATATATCTATAGAGGCGTTGTAATTTCAATTAGTTAAAAGGAATTCATGATTATGTCAACTCTTTCCATGATTGATAGATTTAAGCTAAAAGTTTGAGATGTTATTTAGGATTCGATATTATATCTTGTTCAAGGCATGTGGACTAACTTTTGTTTTGTAGCGCTATCGAGGTACGATTTCTTGACTTTTCTCTAGTTTATTTTATTTCTTAATTTTATTGATTTTCGACTCCATGCGCGACACCATAGACTAGGTCTTGCCGTATGTGTATATATATATATTAGAGACTCTTTTTCTAGGACCTTCTTTTATTTGTGTGCATTGCACGTTTCCTTCCGCAGTTGGACCCTAGGTAAGTTCTTTTGTTCTCAATTGCATATCATTTTGCTAGCTATTTGAATTATGTGGTTTTGTATGCCATTTTATCATTAGCAATCTTACACCTCTTTCCAACATGCTTTTGTAATGTATATTTATATCTATGTATTAGTTGAGGGCTCCCTTAGATAATTAATTCGATTAAAAGGATGTCAAATAGAGGCTTATCACGAGATAGGATGGGAGGAGGTGCTTTAGTCCGACGGGCTCCTTCCCCTCTCATTCTATAATCCCCGGACCTAGAAATCTCTGATTTCCACAAGATCAGTTTGTATTTAAAACGGTTTCTTAATTTTCCTTTTAAAAATTAAGTGGCAACTCATATTTGAATTTGAAAAGTTTTTATATAAAAAAACCGTGGGAAGCTGCGATATCCACAGGGTCCTATTTCACATTTGTTCAACTGTGCCATTATCAATGCACTTATCACATCAGGGTAACTGGAACTTACCCAAATATCACATGCAATTAATTATACTAATTCATGCATAAAAAATAAACATTACTTCCATTTTCTGAGTACAAGAATTACAATGTATATATATATATATATATATATTTAAGTTATTCTCTTATTTTTTTCTCCTATTTTTCTCATCGTTTTCTTATTAACCAAAAAAATGAAAATATTTTCCTACATGTTTTATTTTCTTTTTCTTCACCAAATGCAAAAACCAAACAAAGCACAATATATTGGGACTGCTTTACAATCATTTGGGATCTCGTTATAGCTCGTTGGGACTTCATTACAACATGTTGTGACCCCATAATACTCCCTCCGTCACATTTTATGTGTCCATCTTTTCTTTTTGGGATGTCCCAAAATTGTTGTCCACTTTCCTATATTAGTATGCAAATTTTACTTAGTTTTCCAAACTACCCTTCCTTGCAATCAACATCAAAACAAAATAAAAAAAGAAAGTGCATTGATTATGGGCAATTGTGAAAAGTAGTGGTACATTCTTTTTGTCCCCTTAAATAGTTGGATTCCCCAAGATGGACACATAAAATGGGACGGAGGGAGTATATAATAGCACTTGTGGACTACAAAAACACTTTGTTTTCAAAAAGTGAGGATAACAGATTGGAAGCTTATTACAACACATTGGGACCTCATTTGCTTATGTAAAAAATTCATGCACACAAGCATGGAGTCGGGTTTAGGTCACTTACCTAGCGGAATATAACCCGACGGGATCGATGAGTCAGCATTGTTACGAGCCCCGAACAAGAACCACAAACATGCTGCCTCCGTGTGCTTTCTTGTGCTTTGAGTAGGTCGTAGAAGACGCTACTGGAGCAATCCCATGACAGTTACGCGCTAAATCCCATGGCGCAATGGTGATGGCCAAGAGAGAGAATCCATGAGAGAGAGGAGAGATAGAGAGAGGCCGGTTGTTTCATTGTATATTAGAGATCCTCATATGTGTGTTTATATCATATATATATACACACATATCACCAAACTCTAGGACTCCAAGAGCAAATACCCATTAAATCCGATCTAATAATATGTTACGGGTTTCGTCACATTGTTGACGGGGTTCGTATCAGTAGTGCCCATATAGTCCACAATATCTATTATATATATATAATGGCTGAAGCAAATCCTGCCTCCAGGATTGCCCACATCAGCACTTCAATATCTCACCTTAAAATCCTACGTGGCAACCACCCACCTCTCTTGATCTCTCTTTGTCTCTCGAAATGCAGCTCTCACTCTTTCTCTCTCTCAGTCATCTTTGTTTATGTCAAGCATTACTCTCTCTTTCTCTCTTTCTGTGCATGTTCCTCCACCCGCGGCCTCTTCTTCTTCCTCACTAATTCCTGCCTCTTCCACTCCCTAATTCATTGCACAATGCCAATTTACATATACCTCTTCCTGTCTATATATTTTCCCCTTATGGTTATATATTATTATGACTGCAAACTTTGTTTGGAGAAGCATTTCCAACAACTCAATTCTGTTAGAAGCTCTTCAATTTCTGCCCATCAAAGTATGTTTACTTTCCTCTCTTTAGATTTCTTTGATTCTGCAATTTCATGCTTCCAATTGCATTGCATGTTGTTGTTTCGTTAGTTATTCTTGGTATGCTGAAACCCATTTGGCCAGAAACAACCTTAGCTGTGAATGTGTTGTCTAATTGCATGTGTATTGAAATAATGGCTGAAGCATGGTAAGAAAAAATTGAAGACTCTAGCATTTCCCATAACTTACAACATTTCTGCCTACTTATTGATACCAGTTTGTTCCCTCTAAAGTTAGCTTTTAAATTTTCTTCCACACAAATATGACTGTTAAGTGTTTGATCATTTGCCTCTTTGATTTTTACCCTTTTCCCAATTTGAAGGTTTATCCTGCGAAATGACATCTGCCTCTTTAATTTTTTCCTCTTTTGGCAATTTCAAGGTTTCTCCTGCACAATTATATCCAATTGCTGTTTTAAATTTCTTCTTTTAAATTTTGTTTGCTGTCTCCTTCTTTTAAATTTTGCTCCCAAAAATGTGACTGCTAACTATTTGCTCATTTGCCTCTTTGTTTTTAAGCTTTGATTTTCCATGTCATTAGGTGTCTTTCTTATGTGATTTTGAGCTTTTGTTTCCTAATTAAAGCATAGTTTTGATTTTCCATGTCATTAGGTGGCTTTCTTATGTGAATCTAAGTATGTTTTCTTTCTCCTTTTTAGTTTTCTGCCATTCTGCTCTATTTACTTTTGTTTAAGTACATTATATGTGGTTGTTCTGTTATTTATTATTCATAGTATGTTGACACCCCTTTACCCACATATAAGCTTGCATGTCAATGTGTTGTACAGAATTGCAACTATGTTGAAATTAGACTCCAAGCATGGCCCACTAATAACTCACACTCCACCATTTGCTACAACATCCAATATTGCATGCATGTTCAACTTGGAACTAAAGCAGGAAAAAAATGAGAACTGAACTATACTTTTATTTATTTTTCAGGATTACAACATCAACTTACTTGGAAATCCCCACATACACATTTCCAGGGTCATACTGTACCATTTAATACAACATACAACATTGCAACTGTCTTAAAATTAGAACTGACACAAGCAAAATTTATGAGTGAACAGTTTGGAGATAATCAGAGCAACTTCACAGCAAATTCCCCCATATAAATTCACATGTAAAAAAGAGTGTACCTTGGTTGAATTTATTAGGTGTCCTGTATACTAGAGCATCAGTTGATTTAAGAACAATGTATATATATTTGTGTATATTTGGACCCCATCCAAAATCATAGTATAGATCTAATTTTTACAGTGACATGAATTTCTTTTTCTCCACTTTTCTTAAATATGTTGAAAAAGCTGTTAACAAATCTATGTCATGATAATAAATTTTCCCCCAGGAAAAAAACTTGAAACATTACCGGGCTAGAGCTTAACATCACAGCCACAGCAGGCAAAAAACCAATCACAACGACAAAAAAAACTGCACAAAAAGATAGTCTACAATTGTATACGACATATACAATTGGTATTATGTAGTGAGTACAACTTTAGTAGCTAATAATGACAATTGAACAGTGCACAATTAGATGTAGCTTTGGCGCAAACACATGATTTGTTTTCTGCGACTCCCTAACATAAGTGTGTATGAGTCTTTCTTTTAAGCATTTGTAGCCTGTACATAGCTGCATTTCAGCTGCTGCCTTCACAGCTGAATATTTTCATTTTCGCTGCTGCCTTTGGTCTAATCTCCTTTGGGTCGACCACCAGCATGGACTATAAATTATTGCCTGAGCTAAACAGCCAAACGGACGTATGGACGATAAAGGTACGAGTCATTCGAATGTGGGATGCTGTCAATTTCAACAATAAGCAAGCCATCAGCTTAGATTTTATTTTATTGGATGAACAGGTGCGTTAGTAGTAATCTGCACTAATACTCTCCAATCAAAGCAATTCAACAGCTAACAAATTGTATTTTTGCCCAATATACTAGAACAATGACATTCACGCCACCGTATGGCACAATATGGCGCCTAAGTTCAGGACAGGTATCAAGGAAGGGAAGATATATTACATATCCAACCTCAGAATGGGGTCCTGTCAAGATAAATTCCGGCCAGTTCCAACGGCCAAAAAACTGTTCTTCCGCTACAACACAGATGTAAAAGAAGCAGAAGATAGCCCACCAACATTCCCGCTGCACAAATTCCATTTTGTCGCCTATGACCTCCTTGCTGAAAGAGTTAACGACAACACCCACCTAAGTGGTATGTTACAAATCTGAAATGCCTGCTACCAAACTCCTTGTGCGTAATTATTGACATGTACATTTCTGTCCATTGCGCAGATATTATTGGCAAGGTCATTGGCATTGGCCCCATTGAAGAAATCCACTCTAACAGAGGTCCTGCTCAAATAAAGAATGTAAAATTGGCTTTATCCAAGTAAGACACCCTTCTGCCACCTCCATATGTTCACACAATACGTAACTATAAATACTTCCTAACTCACAGATTGCAATTGCAATTTAGCGGCCTTCTAATAAGACTTACATTGTGGAGCGCTGCTGCGACTGATCTAGACGACAACGCTTTTGCTGAAACTGACGGACCTGTCATTATGGTTGTCACAGCAACAATTGTGAAGCAATTCCAAGGTAAAATATATCCTCAACTGAACCATTACACAATTCACAACTTCAACAAACTGATTCTTTTCTTAAACTAGAAGAAATGGTTATATCCTCAACAGAATCATTACACAATTCACAACTTCAACAAACTGATTCTTTTTGTAAAACTAGAAGAAATGGACATGAAGGCATGCCTCCAGCCCGCAAACTTGCTGCCTTCTAAATATTCACATCACATGTTAGACTGATAATTTAAAAAGAAACTCTAAAAGGTTTGATTGTCACAATCAACTACACGATGCTTCTGTTATAGCAGAAGAGCAAGTTCGATTTGCAAGTGTTCCTATTCCAAAAAAAAATTCCATTCAATGCAGGCACCTACACACTGTCAACCACAACAGCTTCGAAAGTATATGTGAACTTGAAAATCCCTGAAGCCGAAGAATTCCTTGAGAGGTGCTGAAAATTCTATATATGCTGATAGAAATTAATTTCCGCTTTTACAGCACCAACTTTGATAAACTTACATTACTGCAGTAGTCATAACCATGGAAATGAAATTGAACAACTCCAAATCCAGAGATCAAGTCAATTACCGATTGAAGAGCAAATTCAACACAACAGGAAGTCAATTCAGGGGTTAAAAGAATTGCAGTGGGAATCTGAGGAACAGGTAAACCATGACAATCCTTCATGCATCTTTACATAAACACTTTTGTAAATGAGAATTATAAAGTTTCGTACTTTACACCACAGGACAAGACATTCACCTGCAAAGCAACTGTGGCCGACATTGCAGCAAAGCCCAATTGGTACTACAACTCATGTCAGCTGTGTCCAAGGAAGATGAAGTTCAAAGATGACACTCTCTGGTGTGAAGAATGCGACTTTGTGCCGCAATTCCCAATACAAAGGTAGCATGCGCCAACTTTCCATAAAACTATTGTGACCAACCTTTGTATTTGTGTTTAAATGGACGCACAGTGATATGCTTACAAAATATTGTTGACACACCCAGTTTGAAAATGTGCTGCTATTTGTTATCACCCAACTGACGACATAAACCCAGACATGAATCAATTCACGAAAATGCTAAAACAAATCACCAACTGATCTATTTTAGATGGACATTACATTTGAAAAGAAAATTGAAAAACCAACAACACAACATACATGAACACTACAGGACGACCACCTTCTCTCTTACTTCATCATTTACAACTATTGTGATCATAAAAGCTTATCGGCATTGATGGAAGAACAGTGATATGGTCACAAAATATAGGTGCCACAACCAGTTTGAAAATGTGACATATAATTTGTTATTGCACAACTCCGCAAAAGAACCCATAGAAGAAGCACCATATACAATTTACGCCAAAAAACAACAAACATCCACCAATGTATTACATATGGACATTACGTTCACAACAAAACCCGAAAAACCCAGAACAAAATATACATGGACACTACATGACCACCACCTTTTGTCCCATTTGAACATTTAAAATGCGTTGACGTTTACACATTTCAGCTGTATGGGTTAGTTAAAGGCTTTTACACATACAGAGAGAGTATACTTGGGTAACGGCTTTCCAAATTTTAAATGCCTGTGGTACTCTCTTATAGTTAAGGGGATAGCAGCACCTAGCGTAAATGAGATCTCCTCTCCGTAAGATCGTTTCATGGTAAAGAAAATTGTATTTGAAAATGTGACATATAATTAGATCTTTGGTAAAAGTGGTGCATATTGAAAGCTTTATAAGCATAAATGGATTTGTAATGGCAGCAAGAAATTCTGCACCCCATTAACACCTATCTATCATCATAATCCTTATAAAAAGAGTAGATCTGAGCTGACCAACATATACAGGAGAAGGCGAATCACACAACCATGGCTTGACTTGCTTAATAAAAAGTAAATGTCTGTAGTCCTACCTTCGATTATCTAAGACGATAATGTTTATCTCTTTTTGATCATGCGGTGGTAGTTGCTTCGTATTTCTCTTTTTCGAATTATAACGATGTTCTTTTGGGGGTAAAATTGACTGACTTCCCATCAAGCTAAATTGCGTGCGAAACTTTCCTAAAACTTATCTGCCACCAACTAAACAGATGTTTAAGAAAAAGGAAAATCAAAGGTCTCATGAATAATTTCAAAACAAAACCATGGAAAAAAAATTATAATGAATCCCAGAAAATAGGAATGAAAGCGTAAACTACAAATTGAATGTGACGCGGTGCAAGAAATTTTTGAGAGTACATGAAAATAGAATTGACATTACACAAAAGGGTTGCCAGAAAACAACAAATTCAACAGAATTGCCCCATTACCAAATACATAATCAACCCACATACAAGTCAAAAAATACCGCCAACAACCTCCAATTGTTGGTGTAAGAATCTTCTGAAAGTAGTTGCAAATTTGGAGTACTACCAAGAATCTGAAACATATATAATTGCAATTAGAATTCCAAAGCAAAGCCTTTAATAGACACAGAAGGAATATAGTTGGGTAAATGTTTTCCAATTTATAATGCATACGTGGTACTCTGTATTAACAATGTAATTCTATTAATACAAGAAAAATTTTTGTGGCCTAACGTACAAGAAGATATAATTTCTACCTTATTTCTTTACACAGATACAGGCTACAACTACAAGTTACAGACTCCACAGGACATTGTTCATTTGTCGTTTTCGACCGAGAAGGTGAGAAGCTAATTGGAATTCCGGCAAGAGAGTTAGCAAATCAAGAAATAGTTGTAAGCACTCACACCCACTGTTGCAAATACATCGCCTAAGACCACAACCTGATTGAACATTTACTATTACTGCTTGCAACTCTTAATTTGTGAACGATAGGTGGATGCAAACAATACTGCTACAATTCCATATGCTATTAGGCACATCATTGGAAATACTTACATCTTCCAACTGAAGTTGAATGATTTCAATCTGAAAGAAGGATGGCAGAATTACACAGTCAGCAAAGTCTTCGATCCAAATCTTGAGCTCCTAGCTGAAAAGAACAACGCAGAAAAATCCGAGGTAGTTATTCATTTTTATACTTTACTAAAACAAACAACTATACGTCAAGCAACCTTTTCAGCTCATACGACAAATTACCAAAACTAATCTATACTATGATTTTCGTGCACGCGCTACAGGCTGTCCCCAATAAACAACTTCCAGCGAGTACATCAAATTCAAAGAAGAGATTTCCAACTGAGTTAGAAGAAGATCACATTTACAGCATTGCGACTCAAGAGGAAACACCCAAACCATATGCCATAAAGAAGAGGGTTTCCAACAAAAATCCAAAATGATGCAAGGAAATCTTAATGCCAGTTATATACCAGAATAAGTGTCGAAGCTACATTCTTACATTTAATTGTCAAGGCTACATTCTTAGTTTACTGTTTAGACTACTTTTGGGGTTTTTGAATGGCTTCTTAGTAGGTTACTTTACATACAATTTGAATTTATAATTTGCATGTAATATTGCGTCTTTCTTGAAATTTATAAGTTTGACTTAATTAATTCATCTCTCTCTAAGGTTTTTTTTTTTCCCTTTTCTTTTCTTCTATTTTCTCTTTTTTTGTGTTTGTGTGTATTTCTGTTAGTATTTCTGATCTGATTTATTCACAATTACTTGCCTGTTTGATGAACCTTCAAAAACCACAACTTTTTGTACAAGTTAATTTCAAAAATTCACCCGACTCCTTTTCTTCAATTACACCATTGATTTCAATGTTGACAAAAGGTTTATGGCAACTACTGGCTGCAAACATTTAGGAACCCAATAACATAACTTCATAGCTCATAAGAAGTTGTGCAAAGTGTTCAAGAATGCTCATAGCTGCGTACAGACAAAATTCATGCATAAGCAGAGTCACAGTTCCAGTAATTGTGCTAACTACTAATGCTTCATGATGAAAAATAGTTTACAATTGAATTTTTTTAATGGATAAGCAATTTTTTTTTTGTAAGAACTGAAAACTATTTGGTTTTTATACAACAAAAGAAAAACAGCTTTGTTTTAAAAGAGTGTGGAAAAATCTTTTTTTAATGGAATTAATCTGTTTGCTTCGAAAGAAATAACAGCTATTAGCAAACAGCCCCACACCATTCAATAACAGCCCCCCTAGCAGTTGACACACAGCCAAAAAATCATGTTCAGAATTATGTGGTTCTATCATATTTTCCTTCTACACCTTTTCAATACCTCATTTATTATTGCCTCCTCCACTTCCTAATTCACTCAACAATGTATATTTACACATACTCTTGATATCTACATAGCTACCTCTTATGATTATTATATAATCTTCTCCCTCATTTATTGCTGCCTCTTCCACTCCCTTATTCCTTGAACATTATTCATTGAACAATGCCTCTTTTTCCATATACCTCTTAGTATCTACATATCTTCCTCTTAATATGATAATTACATTTAACTATTACTGCAAACTTTGTTTAGTAAAGAATTTGCAACAACTACATTCTACAGCACTTCAACTGTGGCCCATCAAAGTATGTTTACATTATCCTCCTTAAGTTTCCGTGATTCTGCAGTTTCATTCTTTCCATTCCATAGTATGTGGTTGTTTATTCAGTTATACATTATATCTCCAAAACTTGGTTGCCTGTCAATGTTTTGTACATGTGTAGCATCTCTCTCCCCCCAAAAATGACAATACAACTTTATTTCAATCTGAAACATACAGTATTGCAAATATGCTAAAATTAAACACCCAAAGTAAAACCACACTAACAATTCAATCACGTTGCTAACAATCAACTACCAATGTATCCAAAGCAGCTATAAATTTGGCGACTTCCAACAGCAATGCCAACAACTACTAATCTTAGATTAAATTTGCTAAACAACCTTATTTCAGTTCAGACATGATACACTTAGATTTACACTAGACATGAACGCAAAAACGAATCTTAATCATATGGTGACCAGGGAACGCAAAAGATACAGTAATTTGTAATACTGACTCTACTAAACTAAAATAAAGCTTCCAGCCATGAAACACTGCTTTGCACCTTTTGTAAACAAAAAGTCATGCGTAGATAGAAGACCTACAGACAATAACAAAAACAAATATGTCCATCCAAAGTCACACCTAAGGGAACAAAATCAACTTGTAACATAACTAATAATTGAAAGAAACATCCATTCTGCTCTTGGATTTTACACATCTGATTTGAATGCTGTTTTGGTTTGGCTCTTGGCAAACTGCAAGAAATCAGCTCTAACAAATCCTAAAGAGAAAATAAGTGATCTCAACTTTCTAATTATGAGTTTCTCACAAATGTAAATGGTTACACTGTTGCAACATGATGATTTGAAGACCTCCTTTTCAAGGTAGCTGAGTAATATATATATAAAAAAGTAGTACCTTTTTTTTTTGATATTTTAAATGATAGCTAGGTTGGTTTACATAAACACAGGAGTTAGGATTAATCTTATTAGGCTTTTTATTGAGTTCTAATTTATGTACCTTTTTATCGTGCCTGCACCACCATCACCCTCGAACCCTTGGCATTTTTATTTTTGGGGCAAATAATATGCGAGCCCTTAGTTTTATAAATTTTTATTGTGAACTTAACAAAAGTTTTACTGTTTATCTATCTTAGATTACTATGCTGCACTTCACTTCACTTCACTTCACTGGTTGATGACATGGCTGTATAAATTTATCTAATGTTCATAGTTTCCTGCGTTGTACATCCAATCCATACTTCTACTTTAATATACTAATAATAAGTTGTGTTATTAGTTTGTACTTTGTATCAATGCCTGCTTCCAGTTCACTTATACAGTTATACCCATGAAACTGACAATTTCTGTCATTGAAAAAAAATTAAAATTCATACCACTTTGTTTGACACTTTATTATTTATCAAATTATAGAAGCATTCAGAATTTATGACCTGAAGGCAATTTTTTTTTTTTATAACGCCTCACGACCTCAACTACTGTTCTTCATTCCTTTTCCAGCAGCACTTTAAGTGCTTTTATAGTGATCCACCCAACATTATTGAAAATATTTGCACTGACAATTTTGGATATATATTTGCCTACTTAGTTTTAACACAGGTTGTTGGTACTTTAACAACTAACATTACTGTTAACTGATATATGTAATTAATCTACAATTACATATGAACTCTTACACTTCTTTCGAATAAACCACATTCTGATTCCATCTTCAAAAGTTGATTACAATGTCTTAAATGACATTACAAATATTTAATCAACTATAAAGCAGATATTACAATGCTTATTTCCAAAAGTAAATCGTTTATTATTCGTTTCAGCAATGGAATCAGCTAGAATCGCGAGATTTAGGAGGAGGATGCTAAGAGCAAAAAAAAGAGACTCCACCCGTCAAGTAAGGATTCGTTGTGTAACAGATGGACTGAATGACGCTGAAAATAATTGGGAGCAACAATTTACACTGCAAAATCCAGCTAACATATGTATTGAACAAGTTGTACAGTTTTACTCAAGAAATAAAATCACTCTGAACAATACACCTGGTTTCAGCTATTTATCACAACCATTCAATCATTTAAGTCCGGACATCGTTCAAAGAAGGAAAAAAGAAGCATATTGGACAAGACTAATAAGGAGATTGATTATGGCTGAAAAAAGAAAGATGTTACTGAATAGAAGAACAAGTGCCCCTCTAAATTGTCAAGTGCACACCACACAAGAAAGCAAAAATTTAGCACACCAGGTCGCAACTGAAAATCTATCTATTGTAAATCCATCTATTGTAGGTCAGGTTCGAAATAGAAATCCTTCAACAACAGGTCCTCTCAATATTATTTCTCATTCAGTAGTAAATCTAGATGGGACTCTAACTACAACAACCAGCATTTGTGAACAACATACCAATGTCAGAGGTAAGTTTTATTAAGTATATAGTTATTAATCATGCATACAAACATTCATTAACTGACAATTCAGTTTTGTTATTAGATTACCCAAGATCGATCATAATTAATGACGCACGACAACAAGAAGCAGCAAGTAGGCGTCTGCGTAGAAGATTGATTCAGCAGTCAACCACAAGCCCAAATGAAAGACTCCGCACTGCACGTAAGTAATTAAAAAGCATATACAGCAAAAAAAAAAAACAAAAAAAAAAAACCCAAAAAAAAAAAACTTAAAAAAAACCCCCCAAAAAAAAGACTTGCACAAAAATTGATAATTGTGTGGTTTGTTGAAATGTATAGGGAAATTTGTGAAAGCTTGGAACTTTGGACCTCCCACCTATACATGTGTGCATTGTGGTGCAATTTTATGGTATCAAGAAAGAACAATCAAGTCAAGGCAAACCAGAAGGCCGACATTTTCAATCTGTTGCTCTGTGGGTCAAATTACAATTCCACTATTGAAGGCCACACCAACTTTACTTGACAATTTGCTTTCATACGAGGGAGGACAAGCAGCAAAACTTTTTCGCAAGAACATAAGGGCTTACAATATGAACTTTGCTATGACATCAATGGGTGGTACTGTGGATAAAGGCATTAACAATGGGACTGCACCATATGTTTTTAGGTTAGGTGGTCAAAACTACCATAAAATTGGCTCATTACTTCCACCAGAGGGTTGCCAACCACAATTTGCCCAATTGTATATTTATGACACCGACAATGAAGTTTCAAACAGGATTTCGACAATGCGCAACAACAGTGAGAACAGTACCATGGAAAGAAATGTTGTTAGTGGCCTATTGACAATGTTGGATGATTGTAATGTGTTGGTAAAATCATTTCGAATGGCACGTGATAGGTTTCAACAAGATGATATGACAAATGTTATGCTTCGATTGATTGGTAGCAGAAACAATGAAATTTCAGAATATAGTATCCCCAATCTGACAGAAGTTGCAGCACTTATTGTAGGCGACTTTGATCCTCAGTCCACAGGACGTGATATAATTGTGCATAACAAGAAATTGGGATTACAACGAATTTATGAAACACATCCAAGTTTCATGGCACTCCAATATCCTTTATTATTTCCATATGGAGAAGATGGATATCGACGTGGAATTCGTAAGAGAAGTAAAGGTGGTGAGGGCATTATAGATAAAAATTGCACGATGAGAGAATACAATGCATATAGATTGCAACAAAGATGTACAGAAGGAAAGACATTATTGCGTGGTGGAAGATTATACCAACAATATATTGTGGACTCTTACACATGTATAGAACAAGATCGATTGCATTGGCTAAGAAGAAATCAAGGCCAACTTCGAACAGACCTATACAATGGTTTAAAAGATGCGGTCTGCAGAGGAGATACAGATGAGGGTACTTGTGGGAAACGTATCATTCTGCCTTCTTCTTTCACAGGAAGTCGAAGATACATGATTCAAAACTACCAAGATGCAATGGCAATATGCAGATGGGCAGGATACCCAGACTTATTCATCACCTTCACTTGCAATCCAAAGTGGCCCGAAGTAGCAGCCTTCTTACAACAAATTCCAGGACAAAAGCCTGAAGACAGACCAGATATTGTTGCAAGAGTTTTCAAAATCAAGCTCGATGAATTGCTATATGATATAAAACATGGAAAACACTTCGGCACTGTTACTGCAGGTACGCAAAATAATTTAACAAAATATGCATCTACCATACATAATATAGTCCTTACAAAAGAGTGTTAACTAGTACATAAAACTATTACCACCACAAATGCAGAAAAATAACGTGTTGAATTCTATTAAATTGCAGTCATATACACTATTGAGTTCCAAAAAAGAGGACTTCCACATGCACACATACTCATTTTCCTTCATCCAGCAGACAAGAATCCAACAGCCGATCATATTGACAAAATCATATCAGCTGAAATACCAGATGCAGAAAATGATAAACATGGGTATGAAGCAGTAAAGCAGTTTATGGTTCATGGGCCATGCGGGTCTGCAAATCCCCACTCACCGTGCATGTTCAATAAGAAATGTAGTAAACATTTTCCAAAAAAAGATTGTTCCAGAACAACAATAGATGAAACAGGCTTCCCGGTTTATAGACGGCGAGAAGATGGGAGAACTATAGAAAAAGCTGGTATTCATTTGGACAATCGTTTTGTAGTTCCATACAATATAGACTTGCTGGTGAAATACCAAGCACATATGAATGTAGAATGGTGCAACCGCTCTCGATCCATAAAATATTTATTCAAGTATGTAACAAAGGGACCCGATAGAGCAACAATATCAATTGAACAAAATGTACGCGGAGCTGTTGGTGAAGATACCCAATCATCAAATGAAAATGATGAAATAAAGAGCTACTTAGAATGCAGATATTTATCAGCATCAGAGGCGTGTTGGAGGATCTTCGAATTTGACATACACTACCGGCAACCAGCTGTGGAGAGGTTGAATTTCCACTTAATAGATGAAGAATCAGTAACATTCAAAGATAATGATGATTTGGAAACTGTTATAAATAGACCTGATATACAAAAAACAATGTTCAATGAGTGGATGAAAATGAATGAGAGATATGAAGATGCACGGCAGCTAACTTACGCCGAATTTCCAAGAGAATGGGTATGGCATACAGATGGAAAAAATTGGAGTAGAAGAAAGGCAGGAAATTGTATTGGAAGACTTTTTTATGCTCACCCATCAAGTGGAGAAAAGTTTTATATGAGAATGTTGTTGAATATTGTTAAAGGCCCAACAAGTCATCAAGATATTAAAAAAGTCAACAATGAATGTCATCCTACATATAAGTCAGCATGTTACGCTTTGGGACTTTTAGAAGACGATGGTGTGTGGCATGAGGCCATAACAGAAGCATCAAATTGGGCTACAGCTTCACAACTTAGAGAACTCTTTGCAACTATTTTGACACAATGTGAAGTAGCTGATCCATTACAATTATGGGAGAGAAACTGGATGCTTTTAACAGATGATATCGAGTATAGGCAAAGACGTGCTCTATCCCTGGAAAATTTAAAGCTAACTGAGGACCAAATTCGAAATTATGGTCTACATGAGATTGATCAGGTTCTAATCAAAATGGGACGTACTCTAAAAGACTTCCCACCTTTGCCAGTACCAGATGCAAATATATTCAGACAAACTGGCAATAGATTGATACAAGAAGAAATGTCATACAATGCAGAACAATTGAGAAGTGAACACAACATTCTATTTTCAGGCTTGAATGATGATAAAAGGAGAATATATGATGCAGTAATTAAGGCAGTGAATGATGAAGCAGGAGGTTTCTTCTTTATTTATGGGCATGGAGGAACAGGTAAAACATATTTGTACAAGACCATTCTATCAGCAATACGTTCCGAACGAAAAATTGCATTGGCTGTAGCCTCATCTGGAATTGCTGCTTTGTTGCTACCTGGAGGTAGAACTGCCCATTCACGATTTCATATTCCAATAAAAATAACAGAAGAGTCCACTTGTGAGGTTAAAATAGGCACTCATGCAGCTGAATTGTTATCAAAAGCTAGCATAATAATATGGGATGAAGCACCTATGGCACATAAACATTGCTTTGAAGCAGTTGATAGAACACTGAAAGATATAATGCGGCTTTCGAATTCTGAAAATGAAAAAAAGCCATTTGGAGGAAAAGTAATTGTAATGGGTGGAGACTTCCGTCAAATTCTACCAGTAATACCAAAGGGTGGGAGAGAAGAGATAGTCCAATCAGCAATAAATAGATCGACTTTATGGCAACACTGCAAGGTATTCATGCTACAAAGAAATATGCGATTAGGAACATCATCCACAGAAACAAACACAACAAGATCACTTGCAGAATTTTCAAAATGGATACTAAGAGTTGGTGATGGAAAAATTGGTGAAGGAGACGGAGAAAATGAAATTAAACTTCTACAAGATTTGATAATTCCTTCAACTGGAGAGGCAGTCAATGACATTATTGAAAGCACTTATCCTAATTTGGATGAAAAAATGCAAGATCGAAAGTACTTGGAAGAGAGAGCAATACTTGCACCAACAAATGAGATTGTAGAAGAAATTAATAACAGGGTGGTAAGTATGATATATGGAGAAGAAAGAACATACTTAAGTGCAGACTCCATTTGTAAGGCATCATCTTATTCAGAGGATCAAGATACTCTATACCCAATAGAATTCTTAAATACTTTGAAGTTTCCAGGCCTACCCAACCACAAGCTCACTTTAAAAGTAGGTTTGCCAATAATGCTGCTGAGGAATTTAAACCAAACTGCAGGACTTTGCAATGGCACAAGATTAATCATCACCCAACTTGGAGCTCGAATAATAGAAGCTGAAATCATTACTGGTATAAACATTGGCACAAAAGTCTTTATTCCTAGAATTGGGTTATCTCCAAGCGATACAAAATGGCCTTTCCTACTAAAAAGAAGACAATTCCCAATCACAGTATGCTTCGCAATGACAATCAAAGAATCAAGGGCAATCACTGAAAAATGTTGGTCTATTCCTGCCAAAACCGGTTTTTAGTCATGGTCAATTCTACGTGGCAATTTCAAGGGTAACTTCAAGAAGTGGTCTAAAGGTGTTAATTAAAAATGACACTTCAGACACCACTACAACAACAAAGAATATTGTATACACAGAAGTATTCAATAATCTACCAAAAGGTACTACATATGCATACTTAAGATTTAACTCATATTTGCAGGTGGTATTTAATGCTGCATATGCAACAAAATTATGCTAACTTACTAATGACTGTCAAAAATGCAGCACAGTGAGAAAAAAACTTGGATACAAGATTTGGTCTGGGATTCTAAATAGATACATCAACTCACTATGGTATACTCTATTTAACACTTTTCAGATATTGCTGATATTATTGCATTTCAGTTACTCTATGTATATATGACTTGCCCTAAATGCCCTTTCCAATAACAGGAGTTTCACTACTGCAAGAAGATGCATATATCTGAGTTACACAGGTATGATCTTATTCCTTTATTCAAACTCACTTTGAAAAGTTAGTTAAGAACTCCACCGTTTCACATTACTTTGCTACAAAGCCCACTGTTATCTAAAAAAAAAAAATTTCTCCAGCTTATCGCATTACTTTGGCACAAAACCCACTGTTATAAAAAAACAAATAGAAGATAGATTAAGGTTTGTTTGCCTAAATCCTGTTATTGAAGACCAAAAAGAAATTGGTTTCTCATCATCCTATAATGGAAAGAGATTTTATGGATCACAATCTGAGGCGAACACAACGTTCTAAATTTCACCCAGTATTCATTTCATAAACTCTCAACTAACACCAATTGGTGTCGACATGCATCTTCAAACCATTTGGGCCGTGTTTGGAAGGGGATCAGTGTAGCGTCAGGTTATTTGCTTTTCATTGTAAATCTACTTATGCATTACTAGAATATCTTTTATTATGTCCTGAAATATCTAACAAATTAATTACTAATCATATTCGAATTGGAAAATTAAAATTACCCCACTCTTCCATTCAGCGTGGCCAATTAATGTTGAAGCTTTTTCATTACGCAGAAGTTGGGTTGTTAAACTTTTTGGTATCTCAAAATTTAATTTATGATTTCATTGTTTTCCAAAAGAAGATCATCCATTTATAGTCAAGGAGTATTGGATGGAGATATTGGGTTAATTCGGTTCGTCCAGGTAGAAGTTATGCCTCAAGGTGAAATTGCTTTAATTCAAAGCTTCTAATTTCATACTATTCTGACTAATGATCAATAGAATGTTATCGTTTAATTGAACCAAATAAATGTACATATATGCTTGAACACATATGTTAACAAGAACTTCAAAATATGCTTTCGATAAGTTCAACTGATCATTTAAGATACTTCTTAGGTTTTTCGGTCGTTTAATTGACGAATTTGTATCTTGGAGATTAAAAAACATTGCATGAATGCAAATTTTTAGGCATCAGATTATTTGCTGAAGCATATTTCATTGTATAACATTCTAAATGTTTCCTACGAACGCTGGAACATATCTTACGCTTCCAAAATAAAATTGTAATGGAATTTTTATTTTATAACAAAATCAATATCTTTTCTAATCAGTTCATCTGTTTGCATTAGTTGAAACTTGGTACGTCAGAACCTAGGCTATTACTACAATGACTCTCTGGAAAGATAGACTATTGGAAGCAGATTTTAACAAACAATACTTCTCAAAAGTGCAAAACACATCCACAGTGTGTTTTAAACAAACAACAAAAAATGAAAGACACTTTTTACAAGATTAGTATCAACATGTTTCCTGTAAATGCAGCGAAAGAAAACTGCAGACGAAAACAGTTTGGCCGGAAACTAGAAAAACAAAATAATTTTACTTCAAATAGTAGTGCTACAAAAACTGTTTTTTATTTACACTTAAAAAAATTTATTGCAAGTTTTTTTTCCCTAAAAAAAAAAACCACAGTTTTGAAGCAGAGTAACTGAATGCAGCTTCCAACATATCAAACAAAAGTTTGCAACTTTAAAGTTATTTTACTTCTCAAATTTGAAGGAGTTTGGGAGAGAAGGTTGAGAGACAAATTCAATGTTGATTTGGATAAAGAAAGGTCATGTAATGCCATTAAAGTCAAGGGTTTGTGTACTTATCAGAGCCAAAAAGGTCCAGACCTTCTTTAAGTACATAAATGCTTCAATACGTTGAATTACACTTGAAGATTACCACACACGCATATTACAGGTTTGGTACTAAACAATTTACTGATGTATTTGCAGATTGAAATCAGGGGATGTATTATTAATAGACGAGGAGAAATGGCTCATGCAGATTTTGGATATGTTGGTGGTGCTCTGGGAAAGCTTCATCTTTATGTCAGAATTTAATCTTTCTATGTTTCAGATAAATTGTGACATGGAAGAATGAAACTCAAACCAATATTTGGTTTAAATTATCGTACATTTCAGTCCACAACAAATTGTCTTTATCCTTTTCAATAATGATGCACTTAATTTTCAATTCACTCAAATCATGCATAGTAGCCTTTATAATCACAATCACATCGCCAGTTTACTTGGCTGACACACTCGCTTAAAACAAATTATACTTTACTGAAAACATAAAAGAACACATCAATTACATAACATTTCAAATGATTTCTCAGAAAGTAAAATTATATGTTCTTTTCTATTCACATTAACATAAAATACAATATTACACTAAGAAAATCTTACGAGTAATGGTTATACTCCTGATGTTGATCTTACAACTGATTTCAGAGCCATGATACTGTTATATTTATCCTCTTTTCACCAACATACAAAATCAACTTGAATAGAACTACCTACGCTGAATTCAGAGCATTGGGGTTACAACTTCAGTTACAGAATTGACAGAGAAATGGCAACCACACCTCCCTTCAAACACCTTCAAATTGCACTTGATATCCGACTACAGCAATCAACTTCTCTACAAATTAAAATTTAATTGTCCTCAAATTGTCAACTATAAGATAATAAATGTCTGGTGTTTAATTCTTTCCAGCCTTTGTTCGGTTATCATCAATTTAACATACCTGAAAAAAAAAAAAAAACAAATTCTCTTCAAACAATGTCTACAAACCTTACCTACAAAAAAACCCGTGCACAATACAAAGAAACCCGTGCAGGGCACGGATTAACGACTAGTTTCTTACAGTTTCGAACACATTGGGACTAAATAACAACACATGATTGAAACCGGATTACAACATTGTAAGACCGAAAATGATGACCTTTTATAGAAAGTTACCATTAGGTCAACTTTGAGATGTATCATACA
Source organism: Hydrangea macrophylla (assembly GCA_033977485.1). Classification (NCBI taxonomy): domain Eukaryota; kingdom Viridiplantae; phylum Streptophyta; class Magnoliopsida; order Cornales; family Hydrangeaceae; genus Hydrangea; species Hydrangea macrophylla. The sequence continues at coordinate 108,257,569 of CM066988.1, read as the reverse complement.
TCTCAAACCCCCAAGGATACAATGTAGAATTTTCCATTTTATTAACTCATCATCACATGGTGGGTTAGCTAATTTGTCACGTAGAGCATAAAACATAAGGGGACAAAAGCAATTAATATTTTATTTTGACCCAAAAAGTAATATTTAATTCAGTTTTCAAACCAAAAATAGATATTGAAATTTTGACTTGTTGAACACATGTGGTCACTGTGATCTGGCATATATAAACAAAAATATAATGAGACTCATGTGGTTGGCTAGCCTCACAAGTCACATGTCCACATCTATGTAAGTCGTGTGATATATGTAGACACACATGTTACAGAGATAAATATATGAACCCCCTAAGTCGAAAGGAGAAGAAAAAAAAAATGGGCATGGGGACCCATGATGAAGTGCTCGGCCAACCCATGTTGGAGTCACTACTGGAATCGCCGGCCACGGCCGTTGAAGCATCGGATGAACTCGAAAGGGTACTTTCGGACACAAAATTACCGTACTTTAAGCGTCTCCGATTGGCCAGCTGGATCGAATTCAAGCTTCTGTTTAATTTAGCTGCGCCGGCGGTTTTCGTGTACTTAGTCAACAACGCCATGTACATATCTACTCAAACCTTTGCCGGCCACCTTGGCAATCTTGAGCTCGCCGCCGCCTCTCTCGGCAACAATGGCATTCAATTGTTTGGTTACGGCCTCATGGTACTTCTTCCCCCTTATATATATATATATATATATATACAATTAAAATATGTATATGCACCTCTTGATCTATGAAAACTGATTTATGTACGTATTCATGTATTTGCACAAATCCGCATATGTTTGGGTCCGTTTAATAAAATTAAAAATTAAAGTATATTTTAAGTACTTGAAATTTTAAGCGATATATTAATTTTGCAATATTGAAAATAATGTTTCAAGTACTGAAATAGGCTATATTTAGTGATAATTTTCAGTAGAAAATTTAGAGTATGTTTGGTTGTCCTTGAATGAAATAATTTCATTCATGTTTTCGTACACAATTTTATATAAAAAGATGAAGAGCTTGAATGATTTCATTTAGAAAACGGATGATCGTCTCAAAAATGATGCTTGCAATCACAAATTTTGGTATTCTAGAAAAATGAACAAATTGTCTCATAAGAAGAAATATGGTGAAATCTCCCATATTTATAAATGGATTCATTCATGGTGATGAATTTTGCCTTTAACTTCTATACAAAATTTGAATGGAACCATTCAATTTGAAGGGACAACCAAACATGCCATTAGTAAATTTTTTACCATATTTTCAATTAAGTAGTATATTATCCAACAGACTGGAAAAAAAAAAAGTGCTGACAGTTTTTCATTTTCATCACTTAATTGTATTATCAAACACAATCTTTATTTTAAATATTTATGGGAATAAATCATGATTACTTATGTATGTGTATAGAGAGATATACACAATCTTGACAAATATTTGACCTTAAAAAATTTGTAAATGCATTCTTTGTGTATACCCCAGGCGCAGCTGGATCCTGACAAATATCAAAGCCGCTGTCTTTTCTCATTTTAATTTTTTATTGATTCGTTTTTTTATTTAGTTGATTTCACAAGGGTTGAAAGTAGAAATTCATATGAGAAAGTAGATTTTAACTGTTAAATAAAAAATTTATAATTATATAATTATATTCTTAATTAACATCTTTGCATCAAATCTTCATCTAATGGTTAAAAATTACTTTCTCATATGAAAAACAACTTACTATATCAATACCCTTTCATAAATCAGAAACAAAAATGCATTTCATGTATATGTTCAATAATATACACACTTTTGGATTATATTTTGGTGAAATTGTCAATTGTCCCAATATAGCTTATTTCATTATTTTGTGAGTTTCGCGTTGGTGGTTTCAAAATAATAGAGAAATCATTATGACCATCACACCTTGTGACGTTGACTTGAGATAGTTTCTCACTATTTGATCATGATTTTATATCTAAATTTGAATCAACAACCGTGCGATGCACGAGAAAATGTTTGTTAATTTTATTTAGTATTTTTTTTGTTAAGTATATTTTATCTACATAAATTTTTTAGTAGTATTGTTATTTTATATATAATATAGATATATCATTTTAATTAATTAGTTTAGTTTGTATTATGTATGTATATTTGGAGATATCTATTTATATATTTAGATAGAATATATATTGATCAGATTTGATATGATTTAAATATGTATTATTGCTAATCTTGGATTGCTACAATTTTAGTATATATATAATAGTCACTCTCCGGAATAACAAAAATAAAGAAAAATAAATTTTCTTTTTGGGTCCATAGGAAATGACGGGTGAATGTCACTAATTATCCACACCACACAGTTTTAGTCCAAAAAATAAACAGGAACAGTAAACAACTGCAAAATAATAATAATTGTATCTATTACAAACATTAGAGTAGTCCACAAATCACAATAGGTCTGGAGACAACATATGCCCAAGTACCCGTTAACTAGTAAATTTAAACAGAAATATAAAACTAAATATAACATATTCATCTCTAGCTGGCGTATGGGTTAAACGTCAGCATAGTGATCTCCTCCGACATAATCGTCATTAGTGGGGCCAACCCCTGCATAATCCATCCCTGGATAGTAGCCATCGTTATAAGCTCCGCTACCTGCAGCAATAGGGACAGGATAGTCTGGACGGGGAATGTCCAGGCATAAACACCGTCAGCTTACTTCAGCGAAGTGAATAGCAACTCCCACAGTATTATAGGTACAAAGATCTTAACCGTTATGCACGATATAAAGTAGTAATACTAATGATATCTTTGCCTCTTTTAATCCCATTGTTATTGTCCAATCTATATCGTCTTCTGACTCTAAGACTGACTATATCAATCCCCACTGACTTTATCGAACTGATTATATCATCACGACATACTAGTGTTCTTGTTCACCGCTTTTAAGAACTCTTACTGTTTACCGCTTTTAAGAACTCTTGCGAACACTATACATCATTATCATATAACGACTAGTTTATGGACGCACCAATACTCTTGTTCACCGCTTTTAAGAACGCTTGCGAATATCATCCGTTCATAATCAATATGCATTAATACTTCTTGCTAGCACAGTACATAACGCTCACATCCTACGTAGATGTATTCACGACCAACTTATGATACTGACGTACCTGTACTGACGGTCACCAATACCCCATTGACTCAGTCACTTGGCTAACCAATGATACCACCGTTATACCTCAAATCTTATCTCGTTAATTCGTCGTACCATTTCTAACATTCCAAACCCGACTACATTACTCACCATATTATCTCAATCTCATTATCATATCCTATTATCCTCGTAACCCATAATATTGCGTAATAGGGAACATGAAACAACAATCATATGACTAGGCATTTAAATTATAAACTTCAAAGGAAACATTCATATTCTGTTAAGGTTCGATCGATTGAGGTCATCTCAATCGATTCAACAAAGTAAAGTTAGATCGATTGAAGTCTGCTCGATCGATTGAAGCAAAGGTGGTCTCGATCGATTGAAGCAAAGGTGGTCTCGATCGATTGAAGTCATTTCGATCGACTGAGACTCAGTACAGTTCGATCGATTGACCCTAGTTCGATCGCTCGAACGTTGTCTTCTCTAGCAATTCTAGACAGTGAACGTCCAGAGGTGCTAGGGGGTGTTTGGGGTCATTCTAACATGTCTAAAACATGTAAAACATCATAAATAAACTATTGAGTGAGTTTGAAACTCACCGAAAGCTGCTAAGGACGCGTTTGGCTTGGCCTGAGCTTCAAGCTTCAATGGTGGCCTCCTCTTCTCTTTGCTTCTCTCTCTGTCTCTCTCTCTCTGATCTTCTTCTTCTTCTTCTCCTTCTCCTTCTTCTCTGTCCATCTGTCTCTCTCTCCTCTGACTGAATATATATAGATATATGTGTATATATATAGATATGTGTGTATATATATATCAACACAAATATACACTCTCTTTCTAAGATCTCTCTGCTCAGCAAACACACACCTCACACAAGCACAAGGTATATATAGAGGGGATGGGGGTGCATTAAAGGAAAAATAGGTTTAAAATGATTTTTAAACATACAGCGGAAAGATTAAGTTACAAAAACTTATTGGTAGCCCGAATCTACTAGTCGTTAACTCTATAGATGCACATAACAAGGGACAAGAGTTATACCTTTGTGTCTTGAACCCAATTATGAAATCTTCAACCTTCTTGATGATGCAGCAGCCTCCACTAGGTTGTCTTCACCCTTATGACTCTTGCGGATGCTACTGGATAGGCTGGAGTTGGTGGGAACTCTAACGGGGAGGATAAGAAGGCTAAGGAAACCCTAAAACAATCTCTACAGCTCTCGTATAGAAAAACGACAATTATTAAAACCCTGTACGTAGCTGGCCTATTTATAGATTTCCAAAACCGACTTTAAGCCTTTGACTAATCGAAGTTTATCCAATCGATCGAACCTTCCATCGATCGAATACCTTTCGAACCTTCGATCAATCGAACCTGCCTAGATTTTAATCGATCGAGACTCTTCGATCGATCGAACTTGTCTTGACAAGATCCTTATGTGCCTTTTCCAAGCATCCTAGTAGAGCTAAGAGTAGGACCTCCTAGGCTCTTTATTGTTGGCTCAGACCAGTTGTTAATTTCAATGACCAAACTCTTTGATCAGCAAACTAACCAGCTGGCCAGTTAATGTTTACTCCATTATAAAACGATAACTGAACTCCAACGCAAAAGAACAAATTTGAAGCAATAACTAGACTTGTATGGCGTAATAATATCCCTCTACCTTCAACATTCGTAATCATATTCAGGTAATTGGATAACTATTACTGTCAACCTGAATCATGATTACTTCTTGTATTCCTTGAGTTCCATTCACCCCTTATGATTACCAAACATGTTGATAACCACTTATCAACAAGACTGCAGTTCTCAGTAATCAACTTGATGACATTCTCAAGGGAATGCTTACTCTTTAACAGAGGGTTGATTCTATATTCACAACCCTGTGAACATGACATACCCAAGATACCCAGGTGTTGTTCTTTTATAGATCTCCCTGATTGGTAAGTCAAAGCAGTCATATCCATAGTTTGTGTTCATAATCGTCTCAAGATTGAGAACACGTACATTATATAAGTTATGATTTTCATCAACTGTTGACAGTCTTTAGTGTCAATAGGAAAGCTCAGGTCCGTCAATGCACTATAAGCGCTAGCATATTAACTAAGAGTCATACTCCAGTGATTGAGATTCATCACTCCATCCAATGGTAGTTAATCATGCTATAGTATAAACTTGATGAGATATCCAGTCTCATCATCCACTGTGACAAGTTCTAAGTATCAAACTATAGTAATTCATATCTTACTTGTATGTATCTCATACATACACGAATTGCTTACTATGATACTTAAGGATTAACAATCATCTCATGAAAGAAACATACACAATGAAATGTAAAACTGATATCTATATATTAAAATGTCAATGTCTCATACATAAAGTAATGGTTTGAGGGCACAAACCCAACATGCAGATGGCAAGCTTTACGGGAACCTGGAAATTCTGATCATTACATATTCGATCGATTGAAAATAGTTTGATCGCTCGAACGCAGATCGATCAAGTTTTGATAGATTGAAAAGGGTTTGATCGATTGAAGTGGGGACCACGTATTAAATTCAGGTCAGTAGGGTTTCGATCGCTTGAACTCTGAAATGCTTGACTCCTCGACAGGACTTCGATCGATCGAAATTGAAATTACAAGTATGGTTCAGGGAGGTATATAGAATCTCTGTATATTAATAAAATATTAAAAATACAAGGTATTACATTATCCACCACTCAATAAGGATTTCGTTCTCGAAATCAGAAACAAACAAAGTCTAAAATAAGAACGAAAGCTTCTCATACATCTCTAACTCTAATTCCCATGAAGCCTCTCCTTCATCATAATGCCTTCAATGGATCTTGACTAACGGAATCTCCTTATTCCTGAGCTTCTTGATTCCTCGATCTAGGGTGCGAACCGGTCCTTCGTTGAACGTAACGTTGTCGTTGACTTCAATATCTTTAAAGTTGATCTCGTGCGCTGGGTTGTGGGCACACTTCCTCAGCATACTGATGTGGAAAACGTTGTGCATTCCTGACATCTTCGGCAGCAACGCAAGTCGATAAGCAACTTTTCCAACACGTTCTAGAATCTCGAACGATCTGATGAATCGTGGCGACAACTTGCCTCTGTTCTGACCAAACCTGACAATGACTCAAATAGGTGAAATCTTGAGTATAACATGGTCTCTAATGGTAAACTCCAAGTCTTTGCGTCGCTTATCAGCATAACTCTTGTGTCGGGTCTGAGCTGTTTTCATCTTCTTACACAACTTGAATCTTCTCACTGGTCTCTCGTACCATCTCAGGCCCAAGAAGTTGAGTATCTCCAACCTCAGCCCAACACAATGCCGATCGACAAGGCCTTCCGTACAAAGCTTCAAATGGCGTCATCCCTATGCTTGTATGGTAGCTATTGTTGTAACCAAACTCGATCAACGGCAGATGCGTCTCCCAAGAACTCTCGAAATCAATAACGCAAGCACGTAGCATGTCTTCCATCACTTGATTGACACGTTCCGTCTGACCATCAGTCTGTGGATGAAAAGTTGAACTCAAGTTTAGTGTCGTTCCCATCGCTATTTGGAGAGTCTTCCAAAATTCTGCGGTAAAGCTCGAATCTCGATATGACACGATTGAAATAGGTACACCGTGTAACCGTACAACGTGTTGTAGATACATTTGGCTCAAACGTTCCACTGGATACATCATATTGTAGGCGATAAAATGTGTTGTCTTAGTAAGTCGGTCCACGATTACCCAAATAACATCGTGGTTCTGCTGTGACTTCGGAAATCCTACCACAAAATCCATATTTTTATGTTCCCATTTCCATTAGGGAATCAACAACGGTTGTAGAAGTCCAGGTGGTTTCTGATGTTCTGCCTTCACCTGCTGTGGATACCGGCATATGGGCCCACTTTTGTTTTTAAAACAATTTTCAAATTCAAATTCAAAAACGAGTCGCCACTTAATTTTTAAAGGGAAATTAAGAAACCATTTTTTAGAAGCAACCGATCTTTTGCGAAACCAAAGATAATATGGGTCCGGGGATTATGGAATGAAAGGGGTAGGAGCACGGCGGACTAAAACACCCGCCTTCATCCTATCTCGTGATAGGCCTCTACTCATCATCCTATTTAATTGAATTAATAATCTAAGCATGCCCTCAACTAATACATAGATATAAGTATACATATCACAAGCATGTCAAAAGGGTGCAAAATTTCTAACGATAAAATATCATTCATAAGCCACATAATTCAAATAGCAAGCAAAATGAAGTGCAAGTAGAGAACTAGAGAACTTTCCCGGGATCTAGCCACAAAATGGGAAACGTGCAATGCATACAAAGAATAGAAATCCTAAAAAAAATGTCTCTAATCACATATACACATAAGGAAAGGCCTAAGCTAAGGTGTCGCGCATGGAGTCGAAAATCAATAAAATCAACAAATGAAATAAACTAGAGAAGAGATGAGAAGTCATACCTCCAAAGCACTACAAAATAAAGGTTAGTCCACATGCTTCACACAATAATATGACATTAAATAATCAATCCTAAATCTCTAGCTTAGATCTATCAAGTAGAGGAAAAAATGATAAAACTATGAATTTCTTTTGATTAGTTGGAGTCATAGCACCTTTATAGATATACAAGCCTCAATTAGAAGCCAATGTAATGACTATATAGGGGTGCTATAATCCCGACATGATTATAAGGAATCCATGGTTATATTCAAATAGGTTCAACCAAGTCCAACTTTATCCAATAACTAGTTCTAATCATAAGCATCATCATACATGAATGAATGAATGATTATGAACAAGAATGAGATATGAATTTATTCACTAATTTGGACCACTTAGCCTCTGGATTTAAGCTAAATTATCATTATTTAAAACATGATTTGGGTCCCAAGACATTAGGAAACCATTTAAGTTAAAATCAATGAGACTAGACAAAAAATAGTGACTATTTTTTCTAAATTACAAAGAGCGGACCAGATTTTAAAAGGTCGAAAAACCATAATTCCAACGGTTGGATCTTAACGATTTTTGGATATTATATGCCTCTGTGAGTCTAGTTTCTAACCCAAAAAGATAATCAAGGTTTGAATGGTTAGATCTCTGGGAATATGGAAAATACTAGACATCACTCAGGAATCTGCAACTCTCTGTCCAGAGATCTTGTACGATTTTCTAAAAATAGTAAAAAAAAAATGAGAAATACTTAGATATTTTTAGGGTATCTTCCTAACACATTAAGGGACTTAGAAAAAATTATTAGAGGCCAAGGAAGTTCGATTAAGGTTCTGATTTATTAATTTAGAAAACGGACTTACTGTTCTGAAATTTTGGACAGAGAATTGCTTGTTTTGAAATCATAAGACCAAACCATTTCAAGCATGGAATTTCATCAAAACAAAAATTACAGAGGTGCTTAAATGAGTTATGAACATCCTCCAATTGGTCTCATCCAATTTCAAATGAACCATGATTTTATAAAAATCTTTGATCACGGATGGTTTATGGATTCACTGCACCTTTATTAAATTAATGTTCATGTTTCGAATCAAATTTGATCCATGATTCTAGAGAGAACTAGGATCACGTATGATTATGATCATTGGAGTAAATAATGAAATATGAAGATGTTCATGGATTTAACCTTAATGAATTGTCATCATAGATCTCATAGCAAGAGAATCCTAAGGTCTTACTTAACCTCATGAATTTTGAATATAAACTATAAAAATCCACATCTAATTCCTCTCTCAAACATATGATCCTTGAGGAATATAGAGTCATGACATCCTAATCCCCTCTCAAATTAATGATTCTCAGAAACTAAATGAAATCAAAAATCATACATAAACCTCTATGGAATATAGCATGAATCCCATAAGATTCTTAGTAAGGGGATTCCAATCATGAGTTGAGACGTGAATTCAACCATGTATATGTAGATATGACCATGATCCACTTTAATCTCCATATGGATCATAGGATCATAGGAAACTAAAGATTCAAACTCAAAGAGACTCAATAAGATATATAAAATCTCATGAATCTTAAGAGAAAAAAATAGAAATAAAGAATCAAAGTTTACTTAGAGAAATTAGAACACAAATTCTTCAAAATCAAACTTATCTTAAACCCAAGGCATCAATTGGATCCAAATTAATGAAACGTTATGAGATTCAATCACAAGCTCTAAGTGGTGTGTGATGAAATGAGATAGGAAGAGAGGTTTTGAAAATGTGTAAATATCCTAGAACTATGAACTTGTGATTGAATTTTCCTAATTCTACCAAGGATTGAGAGGTTACCTCTATGACCTCAAGGATTTCTTCTATTTCTTGTGAAGCTCTTCCAAAAATCTTCGAATTCTTCTCCAAAACTCTCTTTTTCTTCTCAATTCTCTCTTCTCTTCTCTATATATCGCTTGTATATCTCCCTTTGATTCAAAGAATAATCAAAAAAGCCCCCATAATGGAGATGAAGGTCTGTTTATATAGACCAATATGACAAGGTTAAATGGGTAAATTCGGGTGAAAACCCATGTGCAAAGTTTTCTTCTAGAACATGTGAGAAAAGCAGTCTGTTACAGTGCGCGGCACTTGCTGACTTGCCTGCGGCACTCGTTGAGTGTCGGGCGGCACTCAGTGAATGCCGGCGCGGCACTCAGTGAGTACCGCCGGCTTCGCCGCGTGCCGCGGCTAACAGAATTTTGCCTTCTTTTTAATTTTCAACATATATATTAACATAAACTTAATTTTTTTGTAAAGTATATACTAATGTACTTATATTTGTAATGTACTTTATTAGAATATACCCATATGCATAGTATATATTCCCATATATCAATTTATTTCTTTTTTTCCTTCTTTTTTTTTTCTTTTCTTTTCAAGACTTCTTTTTCAAAATTCCTTTTCACTTTCTCCTTCTATTTTTTTTTTCTTTTCAGAACTCTTTCTTTTCTTCTCTTTTTTTTTTATATCTCATTATCATTACTATATATATATATTTGAATGTATTCTCATACTGATTTCCTCACACGTTCTTCAACGTTCAGGTTTCTCTCAAATACCCAATTTCTCCTTGTTTTATTTTAAATTTTGAAATTTTATTTGAAGAATCTTTGAAGGATTTGAATTTTCTGGAAAATCGCTGAATTTCATCGGTCATTATCATCATCGGTCTTAAGAGGTAACCAATCCCTGGATTTGACGTTTGATCAAAATCGGGGTGTCTACACCTGCTTACAAGTAAGACATTGAGCTACATACTCAACTACTTCTCTCTTCATTCCTTCCCACATGAAATTCCTCTTCAAATCCTTGTACATCTTCGTACCTCCCGGATGAATAGTCATTCATGATATATGTGCTTCATCCAATATTTCTTTCCGGAGATTTTCTTCATCAGGTACACAGTCTACTTTTACATCATAAGGCTCCGTCTGTACCAATACTCCAAACCTCTAGTTCCTTGGCTGACATCTTGGCGAACCATAACTTTAAATCTTCCGTTGTCTGTTGAGCTTCTATGATATGGCTGATCAAAGTTGGTTGTACCATAATACATCCAAGGTGTTATCCTTCGGTTATTTCTACTGGCTGAAGATTGAATTCAACTAACATCTCCAATACTTGCCATTCTCGAATTAATAATGCAGCGATCCCTAATCGAGGTTTACGACTCAAAGCATCGACTACGACATTTGCTTTATCCGAATGATATTGCAATGAAAAGTCTTAGTCCTTGAGTAACTCTTATGATCGAAAAACAAATCAAACTTCTCCCCATAGAGATAGTGTCTCCAAATTTTCAATGCAAACACTATTGCAACCAATTCCAGATCATGCGTCGGATAGTTCTTCTCATATACCTTCACAATTACTTGATCTATATGCATTGACATTCCCGTCTTACATAAGAACACAACCAAGTCCTTGGTGCAATGCATCACTGTAGATGATATATCTTTCTCCACTTTTAGGTATCGTGGGTACTGGGGTAGAAGTCAATCTTTCCTTTAACTCTTGAAATGCATGCTCATGCTTGTCCGTCCATTCGTACTTCATCTCCTTGTTAAATTTGTCAAAGGTTCTGATATCTTGGAAAATCTTTCTACAAATCTCCAATAATATCCTGTTAGGCCAAGAAAACTCCTAACCTCTATCGCATTGGTTGGTCTGTTCCAGCTTAAGACTACATCGATCTTAGATGAGTCCACAGAGATACCTTCTTGATATATAACATGTCCCAAGAATTTGACCCCCTGTAGCCAAAACTCACACTTACTGAACTTAGCGTACAACTTGCTATCTTGCAGTGTTTGTAAAGCGATCTATAAGTGCTCCTTGTGATCTTCTTCCGTCTTTGAGTAGATCAAGATGTCGTCGATGAATACGATAATGAATTGATCCAGATATGGTCTGAATACTCTATTCATTAAGTTCATGAATACAGTTGGCACATTCGTCAGTCCAAAAGGCATTACTAGAAACTCATAATGCTCGTATCTCGTCCTAAATACGGTCTTCGACACATCCTCCGGTCGAACCAACAACTGATGATATCCGGATCGTAGATCGATCTTTGAAAAGATCTTTGATCCTTGCAACTGATTGAATAGGTCATCTATCCGAGGTAGTGGATATCTATTCTTGATCGTAACCTTGTTCAACTCCTTGTAGTCTATACAGAGTCGAAGTATTCTGTCCTTCTTCTTTACAAACAGAACGGGTGCTCCCCAAGGTGATGTACTCGGGCGAACAAATCCCAGATCTTCAAGTTCTTAAACTTGCTTCTTCAGTTCCAACATCTCAATTGGCGCCATCCGATATGGAGTCTTAGATATCGACAATGTACCAGGTATTAGTTCCACACAAAAGTCTATCTATCTCTTTGGTGGAAGTCCTTTAATATTCTAGAATATATCCTGAAAGTCTTATAAGGTAGGAATCTGATCTATCGTTGGTTCCGTACTCATGTTCCCGATTATAGCCACACAACTTGTGAGAAACAGGTCGCTTGTCGGCTGACACTGAAATCTGATAGTCGGACATCCTGGTATCGAAAATACAATATTCTGAGTACGACAATCAACATTGGCCTCATACTTAGTCAACCAATCCATCCCTAGGATAATGTCAAATTCTGACATCGGCAGAACTACTAATTCTGCTGGAAGATTCCTATCCTCCAAGGTCAATGGGCAATCTTTACACACTTTACCCAACTTAAACAGTCATTCCCAATGGTGACACAACATTAAGTGCTGGCTCAAGTGTATGAGGTTCTAAACCCAACTAACGCACAATCTTAATAGCAACAAATGAACGTGCAGCTCTAGTATCAAATAAAGCTTTAACTGGACTATTAAAGAGTACAAGTGTACCTTCTAAATGTTGCTGCTCATCAGCATTAAAGCCTGCTTCTGCTGGGATGATAGTATTCATTCTAATCTTATCTGGGGATCCTTGAATTCCTTGAACTAGTGCCCCATAGTACCCTCCGTGTGGTGCACGACAATCCTTACTCAAATGGCCCGGCTTGTTGCAATTCTGACATATTGTATCCATTCGGCGGTTACCTCTGGGGGTTGTATAGAACTTGGCAATGTGCCCAGGCTTTCCGCAATTAAAACATCCTTCATTATTACTTGGCAGGGTTGTTAGCAGCGCTTGAGGCTGTGGTCCCTGCTGGCGATATTGCTGGGGTCGAAAATAACTTGACTGAAACCTCCTGGTTCCCTCCTAGGATCTCTTGTCCCGGAAATTACCCTGAGGACTCCAACTCTGGGTATTCCTTGATGGTTGATTCTGGAAATTCCTCTATTGCTGAAAACTTCTCGACAGTTAGGGTCGATTCATTTGTGGTCGTTGTACGGGATAAGCATCCTTTTCCAACCCTGCAGCGAATCTGACGATCCCTTCAAAAGACTAACTCAGATGACCAACAATCATATGGCTGAGGTGGGGGTTCAATCTTTGGTGAAATCTCTTCACCTTCTTCTGTGAGGTGTCTATCATATGTGGAGTGAATTGAGACAATCGCTCAAATTATGTAGTATATTCCCGTACACTCCATCCTCCTTGGACCAGATTGAGAAAGTTCCTCTCCTGTTGAAGTCTCTTATCTTCTGGGAAGTCTTTTTCCAGAAATCTTTCCCGAAATGTCCTCCAAGGTATTGCTCTTGTAGTGTCCATCCAATAATGGCTCGCTCAGCTTCCCACCAATCTGCGACAGCATAGGTAAGCTGGAACGTAGCAAGACGATACTTTTCTTGTTCACTACATTCTAATGCTTCAAAGATCAATTCCATCACTCTTATCCTCTGTTCAACCTTCCATAGTTCCGCTAGCCCATCAAATTTTTTGGGACGTAAACCATAAAAATTTGCTAGTAGTTTGTCTCCAGTTTGTCTTTGCTGAAACGGTACAGCTGGGGGTTAAATAGGTCATTGATTTGTAGCATGGTTGTAGGTATCCCCTACATGCTGCATTCTCTGCATAAACGCTTCAAAAACTCCTGATGGATCCATTCCCTCTGGAATAGGTGCTCCAATTCGCGCTTGATGATTTCTCAAGAGTCCTACCATAATGTGTTAGGGAAATGCACCTACAAAAGATCTATCGATAAGCTAAATATCTTCTCGTAGAAATGAAAACAAGATAGAGCAAGAAACAATAAGAACTAACAGTTTTATGAATCAGCAGATAACAACTCAAGCATACAATCAATAACAAAAGTACTGCTCATATATATACATATATCCAAAGATGTACCAGGGAGTACACAGTAACCGTACCATGTACCACGTGGGATATAGGCTAAAACAACACTAAAGTCATCTAGTTACAATACTACTACTATTGATAATATCTATACAAAGCTATGGTCAAATAGCTATCTCTCAAGATCCCAAAAATCATATGGACAACATGTCCTGATAGAAAACTAACAAAAACTAAACCCGGCGGATCCTGACTCAAAAGTCGTCAGCATCTGATCCTGCTGGTGGTGCCTCATCCTCAGGTGCAATGTCCATCTCAACCGGTGGATCATCCTCAGTTGGTGCAGCTGCTCCTCCTACTACCACTCCTCGACAATCATGTCGTCAATATCCATATTCTCAACACTGAAAGCTGGCTCGGCAATGTCAACGATCAGTTGAGCAAAATCCCTGACTATAGCCAAAGCCTCTCCTATTGCAACCTCTCCCATTAGAAGTCCGTCTGGCTGTGCAATCATCGTTGCTGCCTACTTGGCTGCCATATGTAAAATAGGCCCTGCTGGTAATGTTGGCATCAAAGGTATCTCAGGTACTATAATCTCCTCAGGCTCGACTATAACATCCTCTATACCCTCATTGCCTACTACCCCAATGTCGTCTCCTCCAGCCACAATTGTCACGCCCCAGAACAACAAAAATAGAGAAAAATAAATTTCCTTTTTGGATCCATAGGGAATGACAAGTGAAAGTCACTAATTATCCACACCACACAGTACTAGTCCAAAAGATAAACAGGGATAATAATAAAATCCAATGAATATAAAACAGTTCTAACTATTACAAACATCAGAGTGTGGTCCTCAGGATCACAATAGGTCTGAAGACAACATATGCCCAAGTACCCGTCAAACTAACACAAGTACAACAGTAATGTAAACTAGATATAACTATCTTCAAATCTTCAGCTGGTGTAAGGATAATCATCAGCGTAACATCCTTCTCCAGCGTAACCAGCATCGCATATTCCCCCTCAGGGTAGTAACCATCATCGTAAGCTCCATTATCTGCATTAAAAGGGATAGGGTAATCTGGACGGGGAATGTCCAGGCAATAACGACCGTCAGCTTACTGAGAGCTGAGTGAATAGAAACTCACAAGGTATCAATGATGTAACATATATCAAGTTATTGATGTCATAAGATATAGTTCTACTAAATGATATCTTCTCTGTATTTCAAACGTCGTTACTCAACCCTTATCGCCTAATTATCCCAAGACCGATAACCAACATGCTCTGCCTGAAAAGAACAGACTCAATCGTTTCACATATATAGACATACCATCATTCTGTCCACTGCTCATTAAGGATATATACCATCCACCGCAATCATGAACACCACGTCAATTCATCCCCCTCTCGTTAAGGATATAAACCATCCATCGCATGTCAGGGATACAACGCTTTGAATAACAGCATATCAAATCTATTGCTACGACTCATCGTATTATACCAGTGATCCCCATCCACCGCTCGTTAAGGATATAACATGGATCATCTGGCTATCTTAGGACAACATGGTCCTTCCCACTGCTCGTTAAGGATATAAACCATCTACCGCATGTGAAAGCATATCATGACCAGGCATCCACCCACTTACCATTTCCAGAACTTATCAAACCTACTTAAACTCAGTACTAATACCAATATATGACTTCCCAGGTGACCTAGTTACTTTGATTAAAATGAACGGATATCGAACTCATACATGAACCGCATAGTATCTAACGTCATTACATTTATCCATTATTCTTAATCGTCCTTATCTGTGTTGTCACATTCTCCCTGATTATCCCATGATCGCATAATAGAAGTCTAAATAAAAAATCGGACAATCAAACCTCATATAAAATAAACTACAGAAACAATCCATGTTCTATAAAGTTCGATCGATTGAGGAAGAGAAATGTTTGAGCTATCGAAGTTGCTTTGATTGATTGAATCTTCGATCGATTGAACTTAGTTCAATCGCTCGAGAATCGCCTTCTCCAACAAATTTGTAAACAGAAACATATAAACGTCTTAAGAACGTATTTAATACGTCTAAAAGTACCAAAAACTTGTAAAAACATTATATAAACAAGACTAAGTGAGTAAAGATTCACTAAACATTGTAAGGGCGCATTTGGCTTGAGCTTTAAGCTTCAATGGTCTCCAATGGTGATCTTTTCTCTCTCTCTGCTCCTCTGCATTCTCTCTCTGTCTCTATCTCCTCTCAGTCCCCTTCTCTTCTTCTTCTCCTTTGCTTCTCTCTCTCTCACAAAAAATATATATATATATATATGTATATATGTGGATGTGTGTATATAAATGTATATGTGTAAACACAATCACACCCTCTCTCAAACTTACAAAGGTTCAGCAACCCTCACACACACGAAGCTAATGTACATATATAGGGGGAAGGGGTCCAGGTGGCAATGTTTGCGCAGGAACTGGAATTCTAGTAATTACACGTTCGATCGCTCAAAAGCAGATCGGTCAGGTTTGATCGATTGAAAAAGTTTTGATTGATTGAAGTGGGGACCACGTCATAAATTTATGTCGGTAGAGTTTCAATCGATTGAACAAGGTTCAATAGCTTGAACTTTTGAAATGTTCGATCGCTCGAAAGAGCTTTGATCGATTGAAAGTAGAAATTTCAAGTATGAACAAAGGAAATATATAGAATCTCTCTGTATAAATATTTATTGAAAATACAGGGTATTATAGCAATACCCTTATCAACTAACTCTGGGTTCTCCTCTAGCTCCTCGTTATCCTCGATAGGCTCGATGTCCTCTATGAGGTCCTCCTCTGGGTCAACATTTACTATCGGCTTGGCCTCTGGTAATTCTGGCTCCTCAGGCTGTTCCTGTGGCTCTGGAATAGGTACCTCAAGTACCGGTGATGGTAGGGCAGCTACTGGTGCTGCCTCAATAGGTCCTCCAAGAATGGCTTGTAGCTCTATAGCGCCCATCTCAAGCTTACTCTGAACCAACCATAAAATCTCCTAAAAAATATCCCTACCAATCTTCGCAGAATGGTAGACATCCATACGCATCTCTATAGGGTGAGTCTTCTCAGTCACATAGAGAGCTTTCCACATATCCTCCTCTAGATATCGACTAGATATCTGGTATATTCGATCATGATAAAGCTCCGGGTCAGCTGGCTCCATGGTATCCACATGGATCACGTGTCCTCCATACGAATCAATCACAAACATATGGAACTTTGGATCCATAATGCTAACCTGTAAAGGAAAACTAACTATCGTTAGAAGGACGAACTTATCTTAAACTTATATCTCATCTTAAAGATCTTAAACTACTAGGACCAGATGGTGTGGAATCGTTAGTAAACGAAAGTATCACAACCTAAAGCTCTGATACCAAAAACCTATCACGCCATGGAACAACAAAAATAGAGAAAAATAAATTTCCTTTTTGGGTCCATAGGGAATGACGGGTGAATGTCACTAATTATCCACACCACACAGTTCTAGTCCTAAAGATAAACAAGAACAGTAAAAAACTGCAAAATAATAATAAATGTATCTATTACAAACATCATAGTGGTCCACAAGATCACAACAGGTCTGGAGACAACATATGTCCAAGTACCCGTTAACTAGTAAAGTTTAACAAAAATATAAACTTTATACAACATCTTCATCTCTAGCTACCGTATGGATAAACGTCAGCATAGTGATCTCCTCCGGCATAATCGTCATTATTAGGGCCAACCACTGCATAATCTATCCCTGGATAGTAGCCATCATTATAAGCTCCGTTACCTGCAACAATAGGGACAGGATAATCTGGACGGGGAATGTCCAGGCATAAACGCCGTCAGCTTACTTCAGCTGAGTGAATAGCAACTCCCACAGTATTATAGGTACAAAGATCTTAACCGTTATACACAATATAAAGTAGTGATACTAATGATATCTTTGTCTCTTTTAATCCGACTGTTATTATCCAATCTATATCGTTTTTTGACTCTAAGACTGACTATATCAATTCTGACTGACTTTATCGAACTGATTATATCATAACGACATACTAGTGTTATTGTTCACTGCTTTAAGAACTCTTACTGTTCACCGCTTTTAAGAACTCTTGCGAACACTATACATCGTTCTCATATAACGACTAATTTATGGATGTACCAATACCCTTGTTCACTGCTTTTAAGAACTCTTACTGTTCACCGCTTTTAAGAACACTTGCAAGTATCGTCCGTTCATAATCAATATGCATTATTACTTCTTGCTAGCACAATACATAACGCTCACATCCTACGTAGTTGTGTTCACGGCCAACTCATGATATGACATACTTGTACTGACAGTCACCAATACCCACTGACTCAGTCACTTGGCTAACGAATAAAACCACCATTATACCTCAATCTTATCTCGTTAATTCGTCGTACTATTTCTAATGTTCCAAACCCGACTACATTACTCACCTTATTATCTCAATCTCGTATCCTATTATCCTTGTAACCCATAATATTGCGTAATAGGGAAAATGAAATAGTAATCATATGACTAGGCATTTGAATTATAAACTTCAAAGGATACATCCATGTTCTACTAAGGTTCGATCGATTGAGGTCATCTCGATCGATTGAACAAAATAAAGTTAGATCGATTGAAGTCTGCTCGATCAATTGAAGTCATTTCGATCGATTGAGACTCAGTGTAGTTTGATCGATTAACCCTAGTTCGATCGTTCGAACGTTGTCTTCTTTATCAGTTCTAGATAGTGAACGTCCAGAGGTGCTAGGCGGTGTTTGGGGTCATTCTAACATGTCTAAAACATGTAAAACATCATAAATAAACTATTGATTGAGTTTGAAACTCATCGAAAGCTGCTAAGGTCGCGTTTGGCTTGGCTTGGCTTAAGCTTCAAGCTTTAATGGTGGCCTCATCTTCTCTCTGCTCCTGTCTTCGTTTTTTTTTCTCTCTCTCTCTCTCTGTCTCTGTCTCTTTGATCTTCTTCTTCTTCTTCTTCTTCTCCTTCTTCTCTGTCAGTCTATCTCTCTCTCTCTCCTCTGACTGAATATATATAGATATATGTGTATATATATATATGGATGTATGTGTATATATATATATATATGTAAACATAAACACACACACTCTCTCTATGATCTCTCTGCTCAGCAAGCACACACCTCACACGAGCACAAGATATATATAGAGGGGATGGTGGTGCATATGGCAAGGTTTGCAGGAAACCTGGAAATTCTAATCATAACATGTTCGATCGATCGAAAGTAGTTCGATCGCTCGAACGCAGTCGGTCAAGTTTTAATCGATTGAAAAGGATTTGATCGATTGAAGTGGGATCACGTATTAAATTTAGGTCAATAGGGTTTCGATCGATTGAATAGGGTTCAATCACTTGAACTCTGAAATGCTCAATCACTCGACAGGACTTCGATCGATCGAAAGTGAAATTACAAGCAATGTTTTTAAAACCGGACCGGTCCTTGAACCGGAAAGGTGACCGGTTCACGGGTTGACCGGTTCAACCGGCCGGTCCGGACGGTTGAACCATGACGTCATAAATATTAATAATAATTAAAAAAATTAAAAAATATATATATAAAAACAAAAAATGACCGGTTCCCGGTTCAACTACCGGTTTTACCGGTTCAACCGCCGGTTCAACCGTATATTCTACCGGTTTTCAAAAATTCGAACGGTTTAACCATTATCCCCGGTTCCCGGTTCAAACCGGTTCGTTCGCGGTTCCGGTCGACGGTTCAACCGGTTCGACCGGCCGGTTCGGTCCGGTTTTTAAAACAGTGATTACAAGTATGGTTCAGGGAGGTATATAGAATCTCTGTATATTACTCCCTCCGTCCCATAATAAGTGTCCATATTTCCTTTTTTGGATGTACCACAATAAGTGTCCACTTTTCTAAATTGGTATATAGCTTTTACTTACTTTCCAAAACTACCCTTATAATAAAGACAAAGTGGCATTTATTTGTGGTCCCATAACAAGCAAAAAGTCAAACACCCATCACATCCAAGGGTAAAATTGGAAAGTGACTCTTTAATCAACCAAAAAAAATAATATAATACAACTTTCTTAAACAATGTGCAAAATGAAAGTGGACACTTATTATGGGACGGAGGGAGTAATAAAATATTAAAAATACAGGGTATTACAATTATACTATGCGGCCAGGATCTTAAGTAAACTGAGTCGAGTAAATTGACTTTTAAACATAAAAGATTAGGTATACATACACACACACACACACACACATATATATATATATATATATATGTGTATGTGTGTATGAGAGTTAGAGAGACGGTGAAAGATAAGAAAATAGAGAGAGATTATACATATATATATCTGTATTAATTTTAAAGATATGAAGAAAAAAAAAAAAAAAAAGAATAATATTGAAAAATGAAAAAAATCATAGAGTTACCACGTGGCAAACGTCATATTTTAATTTATATTATGTACTAGTTTTATAACCCGTGCAATGCATAATAAGATGAAGTCAATTAAAAAGGGTACTAATAATTTTTCAAATATAAAAAGAGACTTCTAACCTTAATGAAATGATCAACCGTGTGAGCGTAGTCGGAATGTATGAATATGATACTAAGTTTGATACAGATTTGTTCATGTATTGAATTTAATAAAACATATTGTAAAAATAAGACATATTAAGAGTCCCTTGTTTTTAATGAATAAGAGAGAGAATATGATTTGCTTTGGTTGTCAATTAATTTGACACATGGCACTTTGAGACTTCCATATTATAATAATATAATAACAATAATACTAGGTATACATACTTTTTTTACACACTATGCATTAAATGCATATATCTTGTGCTGTTGAATTTTTCACACTTTTTTGTACACCACTTACACAATACAGGGTATATACATTAATTTAAAACTGAGTGTCAAAAAGTGTGTAGAAAAGTGTGTGAGTGTACTAGTGTTCATATTAAGGGTGTGTTTCGGCCGGAACGGATCGAAAACACCTCTTTCGGAAAAAATTCCAAACTTTTTTGGAAGCCAAAAATGTATTTCGAATTCCGTTCCGAAATTTCGGAAATTCCAAAATTATTTCCGATTATGAAATTTCGAAAATTTCGGAATTTTTGGAATTTCATCAGATTCGGAATTTTTCGGAATATTCGGAATGTTTTCGGAATATTCGGAATTCAAGCTTAATGGGATTTCACTTGAGACTTGTAGGCCTTTTATAGAAGCACATTACATCCCATTTTTTTTTTTGTGTGTTTTTTCAATGTGGGATGAATACAATTTTCGGAATATTTCGGAATATTTTCGGAAAAGTTTCGGAAAATACAATTTCGGAATATATTCGGAAAATACAATTTCGGAATATTTTCGGAAATTTTTCGGAATTCTAAAAACAATTCCGATTTTGATCCGATTTTTTTCGGAATTTTCAGAATTCGGAATTCGGAATACATATTTAGTTGTCAAAATCGAAATTTTTCGGATCGAAATCAGTCGAAATCGAAATTTCCGTTCCAAATGACACCCCTAGTTCATATAATAAACAAACAAGGCCTGTTAGAGAATAGGCGGCCCCGGCCCGACATTATACATCGAGCTTCAACACTAACCAACATATATGATATATATATATATATATATATATGTATACGCTGATTTGTACATGAATATGTATGGTTTCAGCTTGGAATGGGTAGTGCTGTAGAGACCCTATGTGGGCAAGCTTATGGGGCCCAGAGGCACCAAATGCTAGGGGTCTACCTCCAAAGATCAACGATTGTCCTCACTATAACCGCAATCCCAGTAACGGTGATCTACCTCTTATCAAAGCAAATCTTACTCGTACTCGGCGAATCAACGGCTGTGGCCAACAGTGCGGCAGTATTCGTCTACGGCCTCATCCCACAGCTCTTCGCCTACGCCATCAACTTCCCCATACAGAAATTCCTACAAGCGCAGAGCATTGTGGGCCCCAGCGCCTACATATCGGCGGTTGCGCTCGTGGTCCACATTTTGATAAGCTGGGTCGCGGTGTACAAGATTGGATTGGGGTTGATTGGTGCGTCACTCGTGTTGAGCTTCTCTTGGTGGGTCTTAGTGGGGGCCCAGTTTGTGTACATAGTGAGGAGCGAGAGGTGCAAGGCCACGTGGACAGGGTTCAGAGTGGAGGCGTTTGCGGGTATAAGAGAGTTTGTGAATTTATCGGCTGCATCGGCGGTGATGCTGTGCTTGGAGACGTGGTACTATCAGATACTAGTGTTGATTGCTGGGTTGCTTGAGAACCCTGAGCTGGCTCTAGATTCTCTCTCTGTGTGGTAAGAAAACTTTAAAAAGCATCTTTGTTTTTTTTTTTTTTTATTCTTGCCTGAAAGTGTTTTCCTTTGGGTCTAGTGTTAAAAGTTAAAAAAAATAATGCTATGTTTCAAACTAATGTGATAAACTTGGAAAATGCAATGGGCCTGTAACCTGTTTGGTTATTACATTCTATCGTTTGTATAAAATTTTATAAAAAAATATAGTGAGTTTGAATATTTCCATTTAAAAACATAGTGCTTGTCTCACAATTGTTGCTTGCAATTGTAAATTTTGGCATTTTAGAAAATATATAGAAATAATCACGTAAGAAGAAATATGGTGGAGTTTCCTATTTTTAAAAATGCAGAGTTATTCATGGTGATGAATTTTTTGCTTTAAGATTCAACATTAAATCTGAAGAAACTATTCAAATTCAAGTGACAACCAAACAGGCCCTAAGTATACCGGTTTTGTGCACCTAAACTGTCCATCTACTGATGTGTCGTGACAGTTTTGAAATTAATTCAAATTTTGCTTGGTAACTTATGAATAATTTTAGAAACTCACATCAACAAATGTATTATTTAGGTGTTCTACTTAGATGTACCTAGCATTATTCGATAAACTTTATTTAAAAATTGAGAAATATTAGGTACACCAGTTGGGGACACACAAACTGTTTACTTGCTGATGTGGATTTGTTCAATTAGAAAACAAAATAACTTCAAGTTTTCAAAATTGCCATTGACACTTTAACAAGTAAACAGTTTAGGTGTCCCAAATTGGGAGCCAGTTTGGCACAATTTATGTTTCGTTATATTAGGGGCAAAACAAATTGATTTTGTGTAAGGTAGTTTTTTATCAATCGTAATCTTAGAAGCAGGAATCGCCTACATGGCCTTTCGAATCTCGCCAAAAATCACGGTTCTGCGATTCTTAGTGAGAATCGTCTAAAGAACCGTGATCCTATCAGCTGAAATTCGCGACTTTCTCTCACTGAATATTCGTTTCCACCCAAGTGAAGACTAGAGAAAGAAGAGAGAAGACACAGACCTTAGATCAGTCGCAGGGTCGGATGTGAGATGTATCGCCATGGATGTCGAGAGGAGAGAATAGAGACAGAGTGACAGACCCATTTTTTTTTTTTTCAAAAATGATAGGGATACACACCAAACGACACACTAAATGACACACCAGCTTTAAATGCATGTACCATGTGCTGTGTAAGTGGTGCATAGAAAAATGTGAAAAGTTCAAACAACACAGAATACATACATTTAAAGCACAGTATATCGTTTAGTGTGTATCCCTATCATTGTTATTTTTTTTTAGAGAGAGATAGAGAGACCACATTTTAACTTTAACTCTCACACATGGTTTAGAAAACCGGACCGGACCGGCCGGTTCGACCGGTTGAACCGTCGACCGGTCGGAGTTCCGGTCCGGATAGCACCGGTAACCGTTAGTAAGCTTCTGGCCGGGAAAAACCGGCGGGTGAACCGGTTCAACCGAAAAACCGGAAAACCGGTGACGGTTTTTAGCACAACCGGTTCGTAAAAAATTAGAAAAGTAAAGGGTAAAAAAGATTTTTTGCATCTTCTTTTTATTAGGTTTGACTCTGAATTGATCTCTATCATCTCTTATTTCTCTCATTCCTCTTATTCTTCTTCACTCCATAGTCCAATGTCTATA
The DNA here is from genome assembly GCA_033977485.1 of Hydrangea macrophylla. Classification (NCBI taxonomy): domain Eukaryota; kingdom Viridiplantae; phylum Streptophyta; class Magnoliopsida; order Cornales; family Hydrangeaceae; genus Hydrangea; species Hydrangea macrophylla. The sequence goes on along the minus strand of CM066988.1, from coordinate 108,233,586 downwards.
CTCCATAGTATACTCCATAGAAGATCAAGAGACCTCCTACTCCAAGAGAGACAGATCGGTCGCTGGGAGGCCTCGCCTGGACTTGGAGCCGTCGCCTTGGAGTTGCCGCTGCTTGGAGTCGCGCTCCCTGAAGTCGCCGCCGCCTGGAGTCGCCGCCTCTGCTGCCATTCCCGATCTATAATTTTTAACAAGGTAGTGAAGGTACTGTTTATCTCATACCCTCTTTTAACTTTTAAGATTTAGATTTTTAATTTAGTATTTCTGAGTGATTTGGCTTTATAGTATTTTTTAGGTAGTTAATCTCTTTCCCTGTTTATTTCTTTCCGTCTTTATAGTGATTTTTATATATTTGTTATTTTATACAGTTTCTCTCTTTCCTTGTTTATAGTGATTTGTATATATTTGGGAGTATTTTAGATAGCTTATCTCTTTCCCTGACTATCTCTTTCCCTTGTAGTGATTTCTATATATATATATATATATATATTATTTTATGTAAATATTAATTTATATAAATAAATATATATATATATAAATAAATATAAATATTAGGTAATTATGACGTCACGGTTCGATTCCGGTTCACCCGACGGTTGAACCATTAACCCTTGACCCGGTCATTTTTCCGGTTCGATGAACGGTCCGGTTTTTAAAACATTGCTCTCACATTAACTCTTTAACTCCCACAATTAACTTTTCTTTTGTCTGAGAAAAGTCCTTTGTCTTTTTACTCCATTTTTTGCTAGCTTTGTCCTCATCTCTGATATATTGTTACGAAATACTTTTATTCACCAAAAAAAAGTTTAATAATGCTCACTTAAGTATTTTATTGGTCAATGTAGTAGGATTCATGATTAAATATTATTTAATCATAAATTTTACTATATTGGCAATAAAATACTTAAATTAACATTAATGAACTATTTTTTAGGTGAACAAAAATGCTATCGTATTGATACTACTTTAAAGTTTAAAATAGATTTTTTTTAATTTTGCCTGACAACTTCTCTGTTTTACCCACGTGGAACTCCACTATTTCTAAAAGAAATATATTATATATTATTACATCAATAATGCTAGGGACACTCCACAAAGCACACCCCAAAGCACATCATGCTTTAAATGCATGTACCTTGGGCTGTGGAACTTTTTTACACAGGGCTCACATTTTTTTGGAAACCGCTAGAGAAGCCCAAGATACATGCACACACAGGGCCGGCCCTGAGATGCCAAAATTTGGCCGAGGCCTCAAGCGAACTTTCAAAAGGACCTAAAAAATGAGGCCCCTATGATAAGTTTCATAGAAATTAGGAAGAAATTAGAAGAAAATAGGCTTAAAAAGGATAAGTTTCATAGAAATTGTGAAGAAAATAGGCCTAAAAATGATAAGTTTCATAGAAATTGGGAAGAAATTTGAAGAAAATAGGCCTAAAAATGATAAGTTTCATAAAAAATAGGAAAAAATTAGAAGAAAATAAGCCTAAAAATGAGGCCTAAAAATAAGGCCCCATGCGGCGGCTTGGCCGCTTTGCCTCAGGGCCGACCCTGTGCACACAAAGCATGAAGTGTGCTTTGAGATGTGCTTTGTGGTGTGTCTCTAGCACCACTCTTATTACATACTGACATTTTTTGGATTGGTTATCTAAAATATTAAAACTGATTAAAAAAATCCACATGTGACTACTATAAAGTTGATTACAAAAAGCCCACATGTCTTATATACTCCGTATTTTCTATTACAACATTACAATCCCAAATGTATGATTATTTATGAAATTTTACGTCCCATTATTTTTATTTTTATTTTTATTTTTTCACATGCCCCTTGAACTTAATTCAATATAACATAGTATTAAAAACTATAACATATAAAATTAACATAGATACTTCATAGATGCCCCAAACATCAGACTTTGCTATATATTTTCGCTTCCCCGCTTCCGCCCCCGCCCTTGCTCGTGTTTCTAAGATCGTAATCCATGAATGACTCATATTTTATTGCGATTGAATCATAAAATCTTATTTGTCAACAATTACTGCCAAACACAGTATAGATAATATCAATCATTAATGTCCCATGAACCTATGTCTAGAATTATATAGTATTATGCCATTGTTGGTTTGATCCTCATCCAACATTCTTTAATCAATTTCATTTAGGCCTTATATTCCTATAGTGGCGGTTTGTTATTAGTGCATTTTACTTGTGACTCAACCCTTGCAATTTTTTTTAATATTTTTTCCAAAATATTAGACACACAACACATTTTATAACAGAGCTTTAAATGTATGTATCATGTACTGTGTAAGAGGTGCATAGAAAAATGTGAAAAATTCAAACAACACAGGGTACAACACATTCAAAGTCCTGTTATAGTATGTGTTGTAAAATGTGTTGTGTGCTTAACATTTTTCAATTTTTCCATCTTGACCCTTTTTCTTATTTGGACCATTTTTTAGATATTCAAAGAGATTGGTCAGTAGATTGCATCAACTCCCCATGTTAAATGACTTCATTTTGCAGGGTGTTTTTGTCCCTTGTTTTTTTTTAATATGGGGGAGGGGAACGAGACTCGAACACCGAACTTATGTATTGGAGGGAACTTATATATGCCAAACTCTTTACTAATTGAGCTATACCAGCTTATACATGTCTTTTTTGTTTTTGTTCTTTCTTATGTTTTGTATTTATATATATTAATTAAAAATAAATGACAAAGGGATAGGCCGAATCAAACTTCCAAATGTATAACAATGGTTTCATACTATCGTTTTTGGTACACTTTAGCACATGAATTAGATTCCTCTTCCATTAAATAATATACGTATACACCTATATATCTTAGTAGATATAAAACCAAATATACATATATATATATACGAGTTAGGCTCCAGTGCGCATTGAGTGAACGCACTAGGCTTTTAAGTCTAAAAAATCCGCAAAGTGCTCTACTGGCCCACGCTCCACCCACCGCCCTGTTGACCCACGGATTTTTTAGGCTTAAAAGCTCAGAGCATTTACCCAATGCGCATTGAAGCCTAACTATATATATATATTCACAATATATAAATAAATTTAGATGTCTCAGTAAATATACACTACTAAATATTTTTATCTTTAAATTACTTAATTTATAAGTAGATGATGCAAGTATTTACAACAATGCTAACTTTTTTATATAATAGTATCTCCGAGCGTGTATATATATATATATATATATATGAGTAATATTTGGAATACAAACAACTTTCACAAACACTTATAAATACTTTCTATTTCTATCTCTCTCCTACACAGTGCCACCCAGGAGAAAGATAGAGTGTGTTTAAAAAGTTATTTGTACCCTAGTATTGTTGTATATATATATATATATATCACATTGTTTATGTTTTTAACAAAAGTGAAAAACAAGATGAAAAATTAGTTATTTTTATCTTACGGATGTGACTGTTTTTCATCTTGTTTTCCTCATGACCGGCCCTGAGATGACAAAAATTGTCCGAAGCCTCAAGCGAACTTTCAAAAGGGCCTAAAAAACGAGGCCTCTGTACTAAGTTTCATAGAAATTAAGAAGAAATTAAAATTAAATAAACTTTAAAATAATAAATTTTGAGGCCTAAAGCATCCACTTGGGCCGCTTGACCCACGAGCCAGCCTTGGTTTTCCTTTCTCCTCATCTTCTCCTTCACAAAAATTCATAAACCAAACAAAGCCTCCCATGTTAACAATGTTTCTGATTCACTGCAGCACGGGAGTTAGTGAACTTCTTTTCATGGTTTCAGTGGGGTTCAATGCAGCTGCCAGGTCAGTTATTTATCATGCTGAAAACCAAAATTTACTAGTCCTCTTCATTGACAATATATTACAAAGTATAAATTTGGTTGTTACTTCAACAATATTAGTTCTCTGGTTGAGAATGTTAAAAATAGGATCAGGTTTGGAACAAGTATCACATTGATTATATATATACAAAGATTCTCTAAGGAGGGCCACCTCTTTTTATTAAAGATTGTGAAATGACAAAACTGTCATTAATGAAAACACGATATGACGGCCAAAACAGAGGTCCTCTCTTTAAAAAAAAAGGGCGCCCTCTTTAGAGCCTGACTCTATATATATATATATATATGAAAACTAATGTTATATTAGTCCAATTTTGGGATTTCATAAGTGATCATGCACGGACTCTGTGTATTCAAAAAGTAACTACACAAATACCAAAGTATTTACAACTTCTTTCTTTTTTTTTTTTGAACTGTAAAACTTGTTATTTCTTATATTACCCAATTAAACAACTTCTAATTCTTTGATATATATAATCACAAGTTTATAATTTCATTGTTATTCAAATCTAATTATGAAATTTGTTGATAATATGATATAGTGTAAGAGTTGGGAATGAGCTTGGAGCAGGTCACCCAAAGGCAGCAGCATTCTCGGTATTCATGGTGAATTTCGTTTCATTTATAATTTCTGTAGTGGAAGCCATAGTTGTGCTCTCATTGCGCCACGTCATCAGTTACGCCTTCACCGATGGCGAGACGGTGGCCGAAGCCGTCTCTGACCTCTGCCCATACTTGGCAGCCACTATCATACTTAATGGGGTCCAACCAGTCTTGTCAGGCAAGCCCCTCTCCCCACCTAAACATATACTCCGCATGTAAATAATCAATATGTATAGGCAGTCATGTTGTAAAGAGGGCGACATGTTTTTATTAAAGAGAGTACCTCTGTTTTGACCGTCGGATCGTGTTTTCATTAATGGCAGTTTTATCATTTCACAGTTTTTAAACACAATCCGACGGCCAAAACAAAGACCCTCTCTTTAATAAAGAGAGGTGACCCTCCTTAGAGAATCTTTGATGTATAGGTATATAAATATGTGTGTGTAATTGACTAATTGTGTACTAACAAATGAAAAAGAGTAAAGATGGGAGCACCGGAAAAATGCACCGAAATGGTGCACTGAATGATCGGTATCCTCCATTTCGCATGATTTTTTATCGAAATAGACGACACCAATCATTCGGTGCACCATTTTGGTGCATTTTTTCGATGACTCTAATAAGATTGAATGACAAAATGTTAACATACGTGTCTGAAAGAAACGATTCATTTCTTTTTTGTTTTTTTTGGATAGCGAAAGAACCTATTCGCAAGTGAGAGGAAAAAAAAAAAGACTTTAAACACCATATTATCATTATAATAAGAGTATTAAAGTAATTGGGAGCTAGTTAAGTACACTCACTTATTTTCTACACCCCACTTAAAGAAAATGAGTAATGTTAGAGTCACAAAGAGATGCGCACGAAAGGATGTGGCATCCCAAGTGGAACCCATGTGGTAGTAGGATCCACAACACTTAACTCTGTAACATAAGATGTTACATCTTTTTGTGAGCATATCTTTGTGACTAGCATTACTCAAAGAAAATAATTGTGCTGAATAACTCATCAAATGTAGCTTTTGTTTTTATTTTTGTTTTTTGTCTCTTTTTTTCGCTTTTTTTTTTGGGTTGGGTTGGGGGGTTTAGTTGGACAGAGCTCACCAACTAATGCATCTAGAGGAAATTTTCTTATCAGCGTATTAGAATAAAAGTACTTTAGTATACTTAAGTTCCCATATTTTAATGACTAGAAAAAAAAAAAAAAAAAAAAAAACAACACCCACTATCCCAATTAAAATTGAATTGAGTGCTATTTTCGCACCTTTGTGTAGCAGGGTAGCTGGACCATATATTATACATATAGCATATAAACATATAATATCATGTTAGGTTGCAGTGGTTGCCCATGGATGATAAGGAAATTTTATGCAAATCTAAGATGCTAGCTGCCCTTTAATTTAATTGTCTTAGGGTGAGATCGAGTGGGTGATCAATGGATTAATTGTTGTCTCTCCAACTTTTTTTTTTTGGTTCAAAATCCTCTAACTAAATATTGAAATGGTTAGCATATCAGTAGTCAGTACTGCTAATAGTGTTTGTCCCGCGTATAGATAATACTGTAATAATCATTACCTTTCAGTACTTCCAAGAGTAGAAATCAATATCAACAATCATATATGAAGACCAATGTGTGATTTTTTCCTTGTTATTAAGGCTCAGTGTGAAAATAAATAGTAATTTCCTTGTGTTTTTCTTCTACTTGAATTACATTAAAAACTAAAAAAAATTGTACATTTCATTGTAAGATAAGGAGACAAGAGGGAAGTGTGACTCACAAGAAATTCAGAATTTTTAAGACTATTTGTCACTATATATATATATATATTTATTTTTTTTCTTTCTTATTTTTCTCATTATTTTCCTCATTTACCAATTTTTTTTTTTTTTTTTCTGTCTTGTCCGGATAAGGTAAGCGCATTTTCCCGAAAACGTTTTACATCAAAACAAATGGAGTACTGTTAAGATTCAAATCTTTTCTCTGGCTGTTAAATTGGAAGTATTAAAAGTGTTGTACTGATATCTATTTTATTTTGGTTGGGAAAATTGTAGGAGTGGCTGTTGGGTGTGGATGGCAGGCATTTGTGGCTTATGTAAATGTTGCATGTTATTATGTGGTTGGAATTCCTCTTGGTTGTCTTCTTGGCTTTAAGTTTCACCTTGGTGCTAAGGTACAATTGTTTTATCCGTCTTTCATTTAGACTTCTATCTATATAGGGCCTGTTTGGCAAACCCTAAATTTTTTCAATGATTGAAAAGCACAACTTGCCTTGCCTAAATATTTCATTTTAACTTCTGAAGTTAAATAATGACTTACGGACTCCAAAAAAGTGTTAACAAACAATGCCATATAATTAGTTCAGTAAATGTGGTGATTATGTGTGCATGTGTGTTGTGAGGAAGGTACACAAGACCTTAAAAAATGGTGCTTCAACTGTAAAATAATCCAACTTTTGAAATGCAGTGAATTATCAAATTAGGATATTAATAACTAGTGGAGTAGTAGATTAATATTATCAAAATGATTTAAGAAATATACTTTGCTAAATTACTAATTGGTGCAGGGAATATGGAGCGGGATGCTAGGAGGAACAGTTATTCAGACTCTGATTTTACTCTGGGTTACTTTTCGTACGGACTGGAATAAAGAGGTAATTTCATTTTGCAAATATATATATATATCTCTCTCTATATATATACACTCACGCACTTACACATTAATTAATTAATATGTGTGTGTGATATTGTGATATTATGTACACTCACGCACATTAATTTTATTTATTTATTTTTTTTTTACAATGTGTACTATCAAGTAGCATTTTGTCCTCTGCAAGTTAATGAGAACTTGGTTCATATGGAGCATGTGAGCCCATGTGAGAGCTTTGTGATCATCAAAGTTCAGTGGGATTTTCATTTGACCTTTCAGTCCAATTTTGATGTTAGGCTTTGTTTTAGTTTATAAATTTAGGAGGTTTGCAACTTGGATGGACCAACCGAATCTAACCCTGATATTTTGCTCGAGGGGAGAGGGGTTGGTAACAAAGTTCAGTGGGATTCAGAGTTCTTGGAAACTAGTGGGTGTAATATGATTGTTGAATGTATAGTGTAATTTTTTTTCCCAATAATATTAGGGGCACAAACAAATCTTACAAACACTTATACTCACAGTCTATCTCTCTCCTGGGTGGCACTGTGGGGTCCACTGAAATTATTTAGACCCCACAATGCCATCCAGGAGAGAGATAGACTGTGGGTGTAAGTATTTGTGAGATTTATTTGTGCCCTAGGTTAGAGTTAAAAATATACGCACACACAAGGAGGCCCATACTCCACTTTAAAGAAATTGTCTCTCTTGTAAGAATAAACTCACAACCTCCCCATTAGAGAATAGATCTGGCCAACTGGGCTTGCGAGGTGGTTAATGTACACCATACTTGGTGAGGTAGGTGTTCCGTGAGACTTTTCATTTCAGCTAAATGTTGATTTACTTTTTAGTGTGGATCCACAGTAGCATCTAGAAGATGAAAGTTTACACAAATTCCAGAGGGTGTCTTTGCTCACACAAGTATTCGCCGAGTGATATATATGTCCCATTCTAGAAATTATGTTGATAATATAAGAGCAAAATTGAAATATAATGAGACACATATCAACCCAATAAAAGTCTGGGTGAAAAAAATATTACATAAAAAAAATTAATAAAAAAACCTATCAACCCGTGTAGGAAAAGCAGAGTCAAATTTGAGGGAAATTTTACAGTGGGGCGAAGTGGTTTCACCCAGATGAAGCGGAAAATCCCCAATCATTGGATGAGTTAGAGCTTTGATCCTGATGCAACACATGGCGAATGTGTTTTATGAAGTGGTTTTAAACATTGGTTTGTTCCTTCATTACAAACCTTTGTATTTTATTAAACAACGTTTGGACTTTTATTAACCAACATTTGTTATTAAGTAGTTTTTGAACTTTATTAACAAACTATTTGTACTTTGATAACCAACCTTGGCATTTGTTTTTAAATAAAAATAGATACAAACAATACTTTTAAGGTACAAACAAACCAACCTTATCAAGGTACAAACAAAAATCTTATCAAAGTACAAATCAAGCTTATCAAGGTACAACCGATAGACATATTAATGGCGCGTCAGTCTTTTGTCTCTTGCCCAACCACATCGCGCCACGTGGATGGTGGTTTGGCTTCACATGAGGACAAACTGCCTTGTTCCCACCGTAAAATTACCCCGAATTTGATAGGTTATTGTAGCAAGTAGCAATTGTTAACACCCATTATTTAATTTGTTTTAAGAGTAATGTAATGCTATGCATCCCAAACCAAAATCTCAGATCTCAATTCTAAATAATGTGACACTAATGAAAATTCAGTTTCCGCTCTGACTAACAATAGAATACATCCAATTTTAATTTTTAGGATGTGAATTTGAAAAACATGACATTACTCTTGTTTTAATCATCAATAATAGAATACATATGACCACATAAACCCTTCAGCTACAGTATCAGTTTCAGTCCACTCTGACTAATATTTCAATAATCGAATTGCTACTTCGGATTGGAGTGCAGAAGTGTGCTGTAACAAATTTGACTTTGAGGTAGAAAACTTGGAATTTAATTTCTTGGTTGGAGATGGTAATTAATGTTGCTTTATTTCATTTGGTCTCACTTGTAGGATGTTGGGACACTAATTGTTAAATGAGTAATACTTGGAACACACTCAAACACATAATTTTTGGAATATAACTTAATTAATGTGTTTATCTATTTTCTGTGATGTCATTGGATGATACAAGAGAGAAATATACACATTTGTTAAATTGTGTCCTAAAAATTGTATATTTGAGTATGTCCCAAGTATTACTCTTATTAAATATTTTTATTGAAATCTTTTGTACTAGTCTCTTTGTTGATTCATTTGTGCAATAACAATTCAACCAATTAGAAAGCGGAAATTTAGAAAATGGCTCTAAGTGTACTTTTTAACAAATGTTTGTAATTATTATCATTAGTTATTTTGAACTTGTTGGGGTCAAAACTTCGCAAATTTGGCTTGCAAATTGAAATTTAAATCAATACGTGTTCATTAGGGGCAATTGGAATTACAAGTTTTGAGGTTTTGGATTTTCAGGTAGAGAAAGCAAGCAAGCGTTTGGACAAATGGGAAGATGTGAAAGAGCCACTTATGATAAATGCTTCATAATAGTGAGATTATCTGCTATTGTTACCCGTTTCCAGGGAAATGAGATAATATCTATTTTGCGAGCATTAATTAGTAAAATTAATAACATGTGATAATTGGGTAAGTTCCAGTTACCCCGATCGATGTGATAAGTGTTCTAAAAGGGACACACAGATATGAAGTGGGACTCACAGGAGGTCCAGATTAGATAAATTACTTTTAATTGCATTTATGTGATTAAATGAATATTTGTTTAGTTGTAATATTTTATTGCTAGTTATGATCTTTTATGGTGCCAATTTGAATACCCGTGCGAGAGCGAATTAGAAAATGATTCATAACTGGTAGGCTAATTAGTAATTTCACAAAATACGTGGGACCACGTTTGGGACCTACACATAACATAGACATATATCCACTTAGATATTGGGTAGTTAATATAATTGTTTAGGGGATTTCATAATAAAGCTTTAAGAAATATTGGGAGTGTAAGTCTAATAAAACAAAGTTTGAGCTAGCAAGCTTAAGAGGTTGACACCTCTTGAGTGACTCACCTTCTTCTTCAATATATCAAAATAAAGAAAAGAGATACAGGAGAAGAAAATTCAGCCATTAGAGAAACTCCGCCGACTCTATGTCGTTTTGCGTCGTTTCTTCGCCATAGGTACACCGTTTCGCGAACCGAAACCGTATTCGGAATCGTGGAGGTGAGAGGTGTAATAAATTTTCACGATAAAATTCAATCATACATGACAGATCATAAAATACTATGTCAATCAGGATCTTAAATCTTCATGGTTCACATACCTTGTTTAAGGCTTAGTTTGGCCCCCACGTGGTGCTTCTCCTTTTTTAAAGCACAATTTAATGTTAATTCATTTGGTAACTAGTTTATGAGCTTTGCAAAAATTGAACTTAGGGCTTTTTTGGAGGGAGCTTTTAAAAGCTCTAAAATGGAGCTTTTAAAAGCCCACGGTTGCTTTTTGGTTTCATGATGTCTTTTTGAAGAGTAGTGTGCCACTTGTATAAAATTATCAAAGAACTTAGTAATAAATTTCATAAGCTCCTTTTAAAAAGCCACATGAGGGCCAAACTAAGCCTAAGTTAATTGGCCAAGAATACATACCTTGATCCATTGCTAGTATTGTGTGCGGAAAGATACTTCTAATGTAATCTGCAGATTGTTCTTGATGCCTCCCTTGGTTGCAGAATGACCAACTCCTTTGATCAAAATGACTTTGAAAATTCGAGTTTCTCTCTCTTGCCTCTATAAACCTTAATCTGTTATATTGTGTGTGACAGTGAATGATGGAAATTCGTCTGTCAATATATAGGGAGAGAGAGGACTGAATTTCCTTATTAGAACTTTAATCTCTACCGTCCATCATAGTAGATATTGATTATGAAACTAGCCCATATCCCTTAACCAATTGTGACTCATTCAATTAGAGATCCTAATCAAATCTGGACTATTATATGGACCACATCAAGTAGGAAACTAATTAATAGAATATAATTAATTCCAAAAATGAAATTAAGTTTACTATTAATTAATTCCAACAGTCTCCCACTTGGTCCATATGATAATCCTTTCCATTATGATCAAATTGAGGGAACATAAGGCGCGCAATAAACATTAGATTATTCATTCTAACGGTTTACCTTAATTAAATAAACCAAGAGTGTGAGTCATAGAGGTTTTACACTAATTTAATGGCATAATCCCTTCCATGTACTACAACACCAATGATTTATCCAACTAGGCCTATAAATTGGGTTTTTTTTCATTGATGGTCCCATAATGTCTTAAGAGACTATTTATGTCATATTCATTCACATATATATATATATATATGTACTCAATAATGCAAGACAGAAATTTAAGAATTCAAACACTTAACTGATATCAAATGTATAATGTCAAATTATGAGCATTAGCAGTCCACAATTAAATCATTCTATTAGCTACACTCAAAACCCATTTCTTTAGCATGCTTTACAAACATCTTTGGTGATAGCCCTTTTATGAGTGGATCTACTATATTAACACTCGTACTAATGTGTTCGATTGACACTCTTGTTTCAGAACTTCTTCTTTGACTGATAGGTATTTCATCTCAATGTGCTTGGTTGCTTTAGAATACCTATCATTCTTCGAAAAGAACACTGCTGCGACATTATCACAATAAATTTTCAGCGGTCTAGAGATTGAATCAATAACTCTAAGTCCTGAATTCGCAGCCATAATCCATGATTTGTAGCTTCAAAACATCCTACGAACTCAGCTTCCATAGTAGATGAAGCAATGATACTTTACTTAGCACTTTTCCAAGAAACCGTTCCTCCTGCGAGAAGGAACACATAACCAGAAGTGCTCTTTCTGCTATCTACACATCCTCCAAAACCTGAGTCTGTATAACCAACCACCTCTAGGTGATCAGTCTTCCGAAATGTGAGCATGTAATCCTTTGTCCCTTGCAAATACCTTAACACTTTCTTTGCAGCTTTCCACTGATCTAACCCCGGATTGTTTAGGTATCTTCCTAACATCCCAATAGCAAAACTAATGTCTAGCCTGGTACAAACCTGTGCATACATCAAACTCCCTACAAAAGAAGCATAAGGAATGCCCTTCATATGTTCGCGTTCTAATTCATTTTGAGGACATTGACTTAAGTTGAACTTGTCCCCCTTTTTGAATTGGAACAATAGTGGAACCACAATCCTTCATGTTAAACTTTTCCAAAACTTTGTTAATGTAAGCTTTTTGAGACAATCCTAACAATCCACGTATCCTATCCCGGAATATTTCTATCCTTATTACGAAGGATGCCTCTCCCATATCTTTCATTTCAAAGTTTTTTGAAAGAAAATCCTTGGTTTCTTGCAGTAAACCAAGATCACTGCTATCTATAAGTAAGTCGTCAACATATAGAACCAAAAACATGAACTTACTCCCACTGATTTTCAGGTATATACACCTATCAACGGTGTTTTCTTTAAATCCAAAAGAAGTAATGGTATCATGGAACTTAAGATACCATTGTCGGGAAGCTTGCTTAAGTCCATATATTGACTTCTTCAACAGAAAGACCATATCTTCCTTTCCTTCTTCTATGAAGCCTCCTGGCTGTGCCATATAGACTTCCTCTTCCAAACTCCCATTCAAAAATGTCGTTTTCACATCCATCTGATGTAACTCTAAATCAAAATGAGCCACCAACGCTAAAATGATTCTTAGAGAATCATTCTTTGAAACAGGAGAGAAGGTCTCATTATAATCAATGCCTTCTTGCTGATTAAATCCTTTGGCAACAAGTCTAGCTTTATGCCATTCGATATTGCCCTTTGAATCACGTTTTGTCTTAAAGACCCATTTACACACGACTCTCTTATGTCCTTCTGGCAACTCGACCAACTCCCAGACTTTGTTGTAATCTATAGATTCAATCTCATCATTCATGGCATCATTCCATTTAGTAGAATCATTACAGCTAATGGCTTGTGAATACGTAACCGGATCATTAACATCCCCTAAGTTATATTCAGATTCTTGCAAATACACAACATAATCGTCTGAAATAGCTGATCTCCTATTTCTTTGGGATCTTCTTAATGCTACTTCCTGTGGTGCCTCTATAATCAGTTCATTGGTGATAGTCTCATCATGGGGCTGTTCAAGTTGTTCATCATTCACTCGTTGTTCGTTATTGTCAATTTCAACAATGTTAGGAACAATAGGGTCATTATGAACTCGGGGCAATGGTAATTGCACCCTGACTTCTTGAATGATAATATCCCTAATTTCTTTATTTCTACTTTCTTCACCATTCTTAATGAATCTAGCATTCCCGGTTTCAACAATTTGTGTATTATGCATAGGACAGTAAAACCTATACCCTTTTGATTTTTCTGGATACCCAATAAAAAAACAAGTAATAGTTCTTGGGTCCAACTTCTTTTCTTGTGGATTATAAATTCTTGCTTCCACTGGGCAGCCCCAAACATGTAGGTGCTTTATACTGGGTTTCCAACCTTTCCACAGTTCAAAAGGTGTCTTTGGAAGTGCCTTACTAGGAACCCTATTTAAGATATACACAGCAGTTTTAAGAGCATGCATCCACAGGGATATAAACAAATCATTGTTACTCAACATACTCCTAACCATATCCATAAGGGTACGATTGTGCCTTTTAGCTACTCCATTCTGCCAGGGTGTACCAGGCATTGTGTATTCGGCACAAATATCTAAACGTTCAAGGAGTTTAGCAAAAGGGCCAGGGTATTGCCCTTTTTTATCATATCTACCATAAAATTCACCACCTCTATCAAACCTAATGATTTTTACTTTTCTACCAAATTGTCTTTCAACCTCAGTTATATAAATCTCAGCAGCATTCACAGACTGAGATTTATCGTGCAATAGATATAGGTAGCAGTAACGTGAAAAATCATCAATAAAGGTAATAAAATATTTTTCTCCACCAAAAGATGGAATATCAAAAGGTCCACATATGTCTGTATGAATTATTTCAAGGAGTTGTGTGCTTCTTGTGGCTCCTTTAATTGGGTGTTTGGTCTGTTTGCCTTTAATACAGTCTACACACACACCAAAATCAGTCCAATCTAGATTTGGCAAGATCCCTTCTTTTACTAATCTTTCCATTCTATTCTTGGATATATGACCTAATCTTTTATGCCACAAGTGAGACGAATGCTCATTTGATGAGCCTTGTTAGTTCCAACATTATAATGTAGAGCAAGAAGAGTTTCAGAAAAAGAGGATTCAAGATTAATTTGATATAAGCCATTCACCAAAATCCCATAACCAACATCACAATAATTTTTAACTAAACTGAAACCTTTATTATTAAATTTAAAAGTGAAGCCATTATTAGCAAGCTTTGACAAAGAAACTAAATTACGAGAAACTGAAGGAACATAAAAAGTGTCATGTAAGTCTAAATAAAAACCAGAATCCAAAACTAAACTAAAAGTTCATATGGCTTCAACTTGAGCTTTAGCTCGATTTCCCATGTAAAGAAAAGCTTCATTTGGTCCTATGGTTCCGGTCGTAAGGTATCCCTGCATCGTATTTGAAACGTGAGTAGTAGTACCCAAATCAATCCACCAAGTATTAGAAGAAACTTCAATCAAATTTGATTCGAAACATACAAAAGCCACAGGCTTACCCTTCTTTTCGAACCATGCCTTTCGTTTCAGGCAATCCTTCTGAAAGTGTCCACTTTTTCCATAGGAGTGGCACTTATCACTCTTCTTTCCCTTCTTTGTTGCAGCTTGATCAGATTCCATTGGCTTGGGTTGGCTACGCTTTATGCCCTTTTCTTTCCAACTCCTTGTATCATAAAATTAGCCACATGACTATTTTGCTGCTTAAGCCTCCCCTCTTCTTGAACCAACATACTTTGCAGTTCATTCACATTCCACTTGTCCTTATTAGTGTTATAGTGAATCTGAAAAGGTCCAAATTACGGGGGCAGAGAGTTTAAGATAAATTGGACGAGAAAAGAGTCATCCACTTTCATGCCCAAAGTGCTCAATTTTGTAGCCAAATTAGTCATATCAATAATGTGGTCATTCATGGTAAGAGTACCATCAAAACGCATAATGGTAAGTTCAGCCATAAGTTTCCCAGCAAGGGATTTATCAGCAGTGCAAAAACGGTCCTTCACATTGTTCATATATTCTTTGGCATTCGACATTTCAGGTAATGATGTTTTGATATTTGCAGCTATAGTCATTCGCAGCAGCATTAGGCTTAATCGATTGGACCTAGTCCATGCTTCATGAATGACCCTCTCATCCTCACTACTTTCATCAGTAAGTGCAGCGGGCTCGTCAATGAGAAGGGACATGTCAAGGGCTAGGACTCCTAGAGTAAACTAAACTTGCTCATTCCAATCCGAAAAGTTAGTTCCATCAAACTTAGGGATGGATGAGGCATGCGAATGAAGGGTAATGGGGAGAGAAACTGCAATAGAATACATATGCTCACAATATTACAATAATACACAATTTGATAATAAGTTTTTTTTTAAGAAAAAAAAAAGAGGACTGTTGATATAAACAGATGGTGATATGTTAACCAATCAAAGAAGATACAGCATCTGTGGATGTTCTATATTTTCGAAGCCAAAACATATCACCTCTAGTGTTTAACTACTCATCATAAACAAATATAAACTATACCAACAGACTTTAATTCATTGTCATATTTGGACCCGTGGGCAACCAAAACATACATAATATGAATGTAAACGTTACTATTTAATATTTATTATTATAGATTAGGGCACTGTGGTGAACACCTAATCTTTCATTACATAAATATCAAAATTAATAAATAAACATAGCCATGGATTGAGACACTATGGTGACATCAAACCATGCATAACATGAACATTGGGATCAATACTGAAAGGCAAAACAACACAAAATTGAAAACTAAAAACAATATGTGCATGTGTAGGCTCTTTAAGAAGGTTTCGTCAATGGAAAAAACATGAGATTATAAACCTTATGCTCTGATACCACATGTAATAAATTTTCACGATAAAATTCAATCATACATGACAGATCATAAAATACTATGTCAATCAAGATCTTAAATCTTCATGGTTTCATATACCTTGTTTAAGTTAATTGGCCAAGAACACATACCTTGATCCATTGCTAGTATTGTGTGCAGAAAGATACTTCTAATGTTATCTGCAGATTGTTCTTGATGCCTCCCTTGGTTGTAGAATGACCACCTCCTTTGATCAAAATGACTTTGAAAATTCGAGTTTCTCTCTCTTGCCTCTATAAACCTTAATCTGTTATATTGTGCATGACAGTGAATGATGGAAATTCGTCTGTCAATTTATAGGGAGAGAGAGGACCGAATTTCCTTATTAGAACTTTAATCTCTACCGTCCATCATAGTAGATATTGATTAGGAAACTAACCCATATCCCTTAACCAATTGTGACTCATCCAATTAGAAATCCTAATCAAATCTGGATTGTTATATGGACCACATCAAGTGGGAAACTAATTAATAGAATATAATTAATTCCAAAAACGAAATTAAGTTTACTATTAATTAATTCCAACAAGAGGATCATTTCTATATCTTTCTTTTTCAGTTTCGGTAACATTTTTTCGTGACCCTTTTTGAGGTGACGATACATATATGTGATATTTACATGTAGGATTATCTCCGGATACAACTAGAACTAAAATTTACGAGGAATTCGGGATTTCTAGACTTTAATCAGAGTAATTCGTGAGGTGAGTGCTCTAATCTTAAATTGGGTGTAAGATGACGCTTATACGATATTCGTTATGGTAGTATGCTTAATTTTTGAATTAGTAGAAAAACATGTGTTAATTAGAGCTCAACATGTCAAGTTTGTTAAAGTTGCCATGTTAATATGATGATGTGCTTATGTGTTTATATGGGTCAATGGATATCAAGTGATGATCACCATTATTTAGCCCGAATTAAAGGGACTCCTCAAGAAAAAGGGGACGGTGGTGATGACCACAATGATTTGACTACGGTCACATGAAAGTATGTGAATTCACTACATGCGTCATTAAATTGAGAAAAGGCTCGGAATCGTGGATCTGTTGCGATGGTGATTAGTTACTTGACTTATTAGCGACTAGTTTTATCGTTGTGTTGCTTAAATACTGCACATGCTGCATTTCATACTCCAATGGCCCGGTTAAAGTATTCACTAAGTGTAAACTTAAAATAAAACTATTTTCTGTGTGATTAATGAATAACCACCGCAGATACGGATCATGAAGGGGAAAGGAAGTGATCGGAAATCTGGGCGGAGTGTCATCGTGTTTATATGTTTATAAGTTTGTAAGGGTGGGGTTGAAACTCATGTTTGTAAGATTTTAGTTTGGGATTTTGGTTGTAAATGGTTTTGTTGGGAGAGCAAGTTATGTTTGGAGTTTGTATTTTGGTAGTGGATAGTTGTTAAATCCATGAATCATGTTTAAAACTTGTTTCTCACCTTCTTAAAGTGCTTTAAATGTTATGAGTATGTTTGGATTTCATTTGAAACCTTCATTGGTCAAGTTTGACAAAAATTTAGACTCATGTTGAGTCAAGAGTTAAGGATGAATGCAAGTTTGTATTTCCTAATGTGATTGCGTGGATTTTGGATGAATGAGTAGACTTATAAATGCTTTTGAATTAGTTTTGGAAGTGCTTATGAGGTTTGGTAATGTTTTTGTTATGTTTGGAACTTTTAAAACAGGGAAAATTGATGCAAAATCTTGTTCTGCCAAATCCCAATCTATCCGGGTCTGATGCAAATCGATCTGCAGCAGTTTGAGGAGCCAAAAATCACTACACCATATGGCCTCATTACTAACAGATATATCTGTTGGAAAAAATGCTTCTAATGGATATATCCGTTAGTATTTTAGTGTTAGTAATATTACTAACAGATATATCCGTTAGTAAAATTACTTTTTCTTACGGATATGTCCGTTAGTGAAGCCGTTAGTAAGTCAAAGGATTTCTAACGGATATATCCGTTAGAAACCTACTTATTAACGGTTGTTGTCCAGCTGATTTTAAAAGTTTTAGACTAAATACTAACGGTTTGCCAACAATTGATAACGAATATATCCGATAGTAATTTCCAAAAAAAATTTAAATAAATACTAATGGATATATCCATTAGAAATATGCATAAATCTAAAAAATATATATATGTTTTTATGCTTTCCAATTAAATTTTTTTTTGCACCTAGTTAACAAGCATATTAATCTATACCAAACACAAAAAATAACAGGATTAATCTATATGTCCGACACAACAAAAATAATCTGAAGTAATCATAACAAGTAAAATATTAATTTACTTTTTAGATCCCATGAAAATATTAATTTTCATGAAATGATTCGAGCTTTATGTTGTCCCAAATGTGGAAATCTTAGAGGGGGGGTGAATAAGGTTTTAGCGGAATTTTAACCTTTTTAAAACTTAATAGCAAATTAACACAATCACAAGCAATTATGTAAAAGAGAGAAGGGAAGAGAAATTTGCAAACCGATTTTTCAAGTGGTTCGGCAATCGCACCCCGCGGCCTACGTCCACCCCTCAAGAACACCTCTTGAGGATTCCTTAATCCGATCTACTTACGGGTGTAGACCAAACCGTTTCCCGGAGCACTTACGGGTGTGCACCAAACCGTTACAAGAGCCTATGATATCTCCCAAAGAAGAACTCCTCTTCTTTGCACACAAGGGTTACTAACCCTCAACCTTTACAATTGATTTGATACAAATTGAACTCTCTTTATAGAGTGGATAATACAATTGAAGTTCACTACAATTCACTCTCTCAAGGATTACAATTGAAAGCTAGAGCAAATTGATAAACTCACACAACTAGGGCTCAATTGTGAATGATTAAGAATTAACAAGTTGTGTGATTGAAATAGATGTTTTCCAATTGATTGATCAACATGAAATGGTGTGGGAAAACATGTATTTATAGGCCAAGAAAGATTATAGCCGTTGGTGGCAAGTTTGGTAATTAAAAGCCCCTTTAAAAACTAGCCGTTATGCCTTTTCAGGTCGCTTCAGTCGACTGGAACATGAAGCAGTCGACTGGTCCTTGAAGCAGTCGACTGAGATGTGTTTACAGGGGGTTCTGTTTGCATTCTGCTCACTTCAGTCGACTGAATCGGGCCTTCAGTCGACTGCCCCTCCCTGTTTGGCAGCCTGACACATCTCCACTAAAATGGCCATAACTTCCTCTACAAAAATCGGATTTACGATCTGTTTGATGTTTTGGAAACTAGATTCAAATACCTTTCCAACCATATAAAACTTAACATCTAATTATTCTCCAATTGGTTGGGGCATTGCTTTAAAGATGACCCATTTAAAATTTGTTTCCAAAACTTTAACTTTTAGAATTTGTTTGACCCCCTAAGAGTGTGAGATCAAGATGCCTTACAATGATGGTCCTAGACTTCAACAGCGAGCGAGACTGCCAGCCCTGAAGGATGAAATATCTTCAAGTCTTCAAGCTTGATCCTTGTTGAGCTCCTTGTAATCTTGATCTACATCAATTAAATCTCATGCACACAAGATGTTAAAACATTGATACAAAATTAATACATGAGGTTATATATGAGCATGAAAATGACTATGATAATAACAAAGAATGAATTAATATGAATCATGTAATTATCATAGCATATTTGACATCATCAAAACATAATTAAATATGCCTTAATATACCTTAAGGCTAACACTTTACTTTTTAGATCCCATGAAAATATTAATTTTCATGATACGATTCCTAAAATAACCATCTTTGTAAACCACGAAGAATGGTTTTATGAAGACATCCAATGGGGAATAGCTAATCAAGTTATTTTTCAAATTCTTGAATCACATAGTTGGATTCATTTCCCAGCTATATGTGGAATAGCTAATCAAGTGTATGCTTTCCTATATAGTTCAAACCTATATGTGGAATAAATATTTTACTTTTTGGATAGCAAGCACCGTAAGAGAAAGAGAAAAATTCTTTCAACCCTATCAAATTTGGTATCTTAAACCAATGTTCTAAAAATCGCTAGGCGCTAGTCGGGCGGCGAAGGGGGGCCTAGCGCCTAGGGGCCTAGGCGGACGCCTAGGCGGATTTGTTTTATAAATAAAATTAATTATATAATAGATATATATACCAGTTATGTGGTGTTAATTAAAATAAATTATAGATTTGTGGTTCAAATAATAGATACATATATATATAAAGGTTATGTGGTGTTTTTTTTAAAATAAGTAAAGATTATTAGAAGGTTTTAGTATTTAAAAAACTATTAGGGATCTCTCCATAATTAACTTAAACCTTAAGTGTATATATATATACTAATGTTAGGGTTTTTTTTTCAAAGAGTTGGAACCAAATAAGACTCTCTAGCATTCTCACCCTAGCCCGCCTAGGCGCCGCCTAGCACCGCCTAGCCCGCCTAGCACCGCCTAGGCCCCGCCTAGAGGCCGACTAATCCACTGGCCGATTTTCTCAAACGCCTAGCGAAAATCTCGGCGGCCGGGCACCGCCTAGGCGGCCGCCTAGGCCGATTTTTAGAACACTGTCTTAAACCAACAGGAGAATGGGAATTTGAAATGATTTAATTAAGACCGATTCATCGGATGTGGTCAGAAATTAGATCCAGCACAATATTGGGTAGATAGCCTTTTATCTATCTCCTCAAATGCTGCAGACATTAATGGATCAGCAACACTCCCATTTATGGTAACAGATGGAAGAATACTATTTGTTACTTACCATGCTATGGCCTATACAAGGTCAGATGAACAAATCAAAGAAGCGGAAGAACTACTACAAAGACTAAGAAAGAGAGATCAATTAGATCTTCCTATAGATCTGTCTATGACAGCAGATGACGTGGAGCAATTTCATACACAACAGTTCAGCTAGGACCCAGATGACGAAAGCACTCACGACTTTGAAGACGAAGCATACCAAAACCTGGTAAATGCAATGGAAGCATAGTGGGACCCAGACAAGGGTAAATTATTGTAGAAGACTCCGGAACGACTCCAACCTTATCCAGGACACGTGCAGGTTTCTGCAATAAGAAGAAAAAGTTATCCAGACAGGGTCACTTTCTAAAAACGCGGGAAAGAGGACACATGGACTCTTGCAATAAATGTATTAATAAAATAAATGTAAAAGATGTAAAAGAGAAGTCTTCTCTTGTAATTAATGTTGGAAGGTTGTATTGACTATCAGATGTAAAAATTTCATTTTGAAATCCGAATAGTGTTTGTCTTTAGTAAGCTTGAAAGTCTATTTAAGAGAACCCATCCCAAGAGAATGGGGCATGAAAAAGTCTTGTAACTTTTACTATCAATAAAATACTTTTTCTTTTCCTCTACGTCTTCTTCTTTTGGTATAACTGGTATCAGAGCATAAGTGTTGAAGATCTATCAGTGTTCATAAGTGTTCTATCTGTAAGATATATTGAAGATCTATATATCATCTTTGTAAGTATTCTCTTTTTTATATTTTCTCTATATACTACTTACTTGCTTATATTATTCTGATTTATGGTTGTTATTTCTTTTGATTCTTAGTTGTCAGAGCCCATATACCCGTCTGTTCATGACCTTTTGTTGCCATAGTTAGGCTTGTTCAGGTCTTTTGTGAACTATTGGGAGGTTTTAGGCACCAGACAATTAATAAGCTTGAGAAAGAAATTTCCATAATGACAGATAAGTATAAGACAGTAATGTGTGTAGGAAATACTGTAGAATGTATAAATAACTCGTATGATCATGCACTTCGTATAGAAAAAGAGTCAGCTACTATAGGTAGTATGTGTTCAAGTTTAAATAGTATAACAGATATTATGTGTTATTATTTTTCTAAACTAGAAAAAACCTAACAAATAAACCACAACTATCTAGAGTCAGTAGTAAATTCCATAGATCATAAGATAAATAATCTTGGATCTATTACCAGTATTGATCTGGAAAAAGAAACCAAAAAACATATTAGTCTTTTAGTCAAAAGTTTGGAAAAACCAACTAATGAAAAAATAGATAATGGTATGAATAATCCAGGTGATAATAAAATCCCTCGATTATACTATGGATCCGAAGATATTCTGATGTTACAAGAAAAATCCTATAATAAGACTGAGTATGAGAATATCCTAGAAATCCTAGATTACTGGCGTCAACTATATAAAGACCCAAATTTAACTGTTGAAGAAAGAAATAAGATAATAAAGCAGATAAGAGACACTTCTCTGCAATATGAAGAATTATTAAGGCATTTTGAATATTCTATAAATGTCTTATCAGATGATGATAATCAATCATCCTCTTCAGAAGAAGCCTCAGAGGAAACCCATGAGGAAGAAACCCCAATTCCTAAGGGAAAAAGAAAAGCTAGTGAACCCTTAGATCCAGAATATTTTGGTGATTTTGGAACAAATGAGTTCAATCAAGACGAATTTATTCAAGCAGGGGAGGATGGAAAAGCTAAAGTAGAAAAACCCTCTACTTCATAATCAACTCCTGAACCAGTAGCAGCCAGGAGAGATGATAACCATAAGTACCCAATAGCCCAGAATGGTACTTATTTAAATCTTACTAATGTACCTTTTAGAGACCAAATAGCCGCTATTGAAGATTGGGCACAATCACTTTCCATCATTATTACAAATTATGGTACTGTATGGACTAAAGCAAAGTTCCTAGATTATATTGCAGCCACCCTACAAGGTGATGCAATATAATGGTTAAAGCAATGGGAAAAAAGTGAGTTAGGACAAGCCCAAAAAAAGGAATTGTTAGAATATGACTCCTTTGATAAAATCCTAGCCAAATTTGCCCTTCTTTTAAAAACTAATTTATGTGGCTTTGTAGGTGACAGTAATTTGCAAGAAGATGCAAATTATATTCTCGCTAAGATAGAATTGTGTAATATATGTCTTTATGAAGAATATGTTACAACTTTTAAAAAGTATTATTATCAACTTGATCCATCAGCCACAACATATTGGCTTGATCAATTTTTTCATAAACTCCCTAATCCATGGGATCTAAAAAGTAAAGCTCGAATCATTTCTTGATGGTCTTCCACCATTTCTTTAATTTGAATAAAAATATCTCTTGGTAGAAGATGTCTTGCTTTTTCAAAGAGACAAATTCTCTTAATTTTTTCAAAAATTGGATCTGAGAACTCATGGCTTATGAGATCAGATATTTGAAGAAAATTGTTTATTTTCTCAAAATTAAAGTCTTCTGCCCAATTCATTTGTTTAATGATATTGAAACAAAGATTTTGAAGGTTAGATAATTTTGCTGTTTTTTCAGCTATTTTATCGGCCAAAGCACTCATATGCTTTCTAAATCTAGATCTTTCATTGGCACAATGGGTTTTCCATGCACCATTGAGTTCCTCATAAATTTCCAGGGGTAGTCCAGGATTATAAAAATTAGAACTCCCAGATTCATCATTTTTTGATGTCTGGGTATTTTCAAATATTAGCATATGCTCAAATTGCTTGTTTGGCAATGGCATAGGAATAGTAGAGTAGTAGGCTTTTCTAGCCTTTGTCATGCTTTCATAAGATTGATAGCATGCTCCAGCAAACTAATTAATCTGCTAATGACATTCTGGCCATGATTGATAAATGCCTGGTTTTCTTCCAGTAAAAACTACATAAATTTTCTTTTGGGGTTCATTTACCTTTTTGACAATACTAACCCAATCTCGTTGTGAGGATTGTTTACCCTTATTCATGCTCCTTGGAGTAGCAGTTTCTGCTAAGCAAATCTACAAGCAAATTATTAGTACCTTTAAGATGTTCTACCTCAAAAGTATATTCAGAAATTTTATTATACCAAGCTAATCTTCTTCCTTGTTCAATAGATTTTTTATTTACAAGGAAATCTTTGACAGCTTTATTGTCTGTTCTGACAATAAAGTTTTCTGGTGCTGAGTAAATATGAAATCTTTTAATTGCTAATTTAATAGCAAGTAATTCTTTTTCAAAAATGATATATTTCTGTTCGTTAGGTTTAAACGTTCCAGAATTATATCCACAAATAAGTTCTTCTTTTTGAAGATACAAAAGGAATTGATTTCTTTCTTGGGTTATAATATTAACCGAAAGAGGTGGTTCCTCTTCTGGCCATAAAGAAGCAGGAATAGCTTTTAATACACATCCCCAGCATGTATCAGAAGCATCTGTTTCTAAAATTAACTTATCTCCATTTTTTGGAAGATAGACATCTGGTAATTGTGAGATATTATCCTTAATCTGTTTGAGTAAGGTAACATCCTTATCAGTCCAATCAAAAATAATATCTTTCCTTAGTTTGGCTAACCAAGGAATTTCTATTTTTGATAAATTATGAATAAAATTTCGTCCATAATTTAAAATACCTAATAAACTTTGTAATTGAGTTTTATTTTTCAGAATATCAGGAAAATCACGAACTTTTGATAAAATATGTTCTTGTAATTTCAAACCATTTTGATTTAAAATTATTCCCAAAAATTCAATTGATTCGTTTTCTAGCTCAATCTTTTTTGGGGACAAGATGATTCCGTGTTTTTGAAATCGTTCACAATGAATTTTTAAATGTTGTTTATGCTCCTCTCTGGTTTTGAAGAAGATGAGTACGTCATCAATGTATACAACACAAAAATCTTTTAGATCTTTGAAAATTGTATCCATCCATCGCTGATAAACTTGAGGTGCGATGTTTAATCCAAAGGGCATAACCTTCCATCGGTAATGACCTCTAGGTGTGCTAAATGCTTTCAAGGGTTTTGACTCTTCAATTAATTGGATTTGCCAAAATCCACTTTTACAATCAAATTTACTAAAGTATTTTGATCCTAGGGTTAAGGAAATCAAAACATCTTTTCGGGGTATAAAATATCCGTCAAATTCTAATTGCTCATTTAGCCTTTTATAATTTACTACCATTCTAGCTTTTCCTCTCTTAATCTCTGCATGGTTTCTTACCATGAAAGCTGGACTAGAGTGAGGGCTAGTGGTTTCTTCTATAAGTTTTTTGTCTAGAAGTTCTTGAGTTTGAATACTAAATTTACCTATATCCTGTCTAGTATAGATCATAGGTTTTACTCTAATGATGACATTAGGATCTCTTAATTTTAAAGTGCAAAATTTAGGACTTCGAGACCATAATTTTAATGGATCTTCACTAAAATTTTCTTCTAAAATTTTATAAATCCAATGTGATTCATCAATGGTTTTGATGATAGGTGTTATTTCACTACGTGGAACGGGCACAAACTCTGTATTACATATATATTTATGTTGTTCAAGCAAAGGTATCTGAATCAAAGAATTTTTAGTACTTAAGGCAATATCTTTGTCATAGATATGCATAGGTAAATATTTATAGATAAAATTATTTCCTAAAAGGAAATCACCATGCATATAAGGAAAACATAAAATTTTTGGTATGATGAATTTGTTTTCACCTAACCAGACTGCTACATCTTTAGCTTTGAACTGAATTGAGGTATGGTTACCATCAATTCCAGTGACAAGGATAGGGTGTTTCATTAAAGTCCATTTTTTCTTAGGAATTGCATTCCATTTACAAGAACTAATAGTAGCTCCTGTGTCTATTAGAACACAAAGGTTATATGGTTTATAACCTGCAAAATTAAATGTTCCTTGAACATATGTATATCTCTTTTTTCCTTGACTAGGAGAAAAAAATGATAAAATCATTTTTGGTTTGAAGATGATAAATAGAAGCAGATTTAACTTCATCTTCCTTTTGAAATATTGTTCCTGGTAAAATTGGAACTTGAACATTTTTGAATCCAATACTTTTTTATGTACTGGATTCTCCTTTTTCTGACTGTTTATTAGAAAAATCTCTTTCAAAGACGGAGGTAGGAGTTATTCTTTTTTGGTTTTGAATATACAAGTTTTTTCCTGAAGCTTGTAGATTCATCATAGGAGTTGTATTTCCCCTATTTTCCTCTTCTACAAGATATGAAATTAACCATTGTCTAGGAATTTCTAGATCACTCCAGTTAATCAATCTAGATTGAATAACTGTGTCAAAGGGTCTAGGTTCAAAAATTTCTACTAATTTATTTTCTGTTTGTTTGACCCTAGTTTCAGTAAACCTTGTTAATTCATGGATTGTTTTCCATTTTATTGTCAAGTCATGGAAATTTGCTTTCATAGCAATTCCTTTGGTCTTGATCCTTATTCTAACTGTGTCTTCAATATTAGGATCATTTACTGAAATAAAGAAATTTGGTCTAATGTTAAACCAAATTACTCCATTAGCCATATTAGACTGAATTCCTCCAATGATTGCTTTCATTGGGTCTGAGAATCTTTTGTCAAAAATTACTGCTAAAATTGGGGTGTCTAGCCCTTGTCTAAATAAAGCAGTAATGGTAACTTGAATAACACCAATATGAATATATTGGATATGAGGATATTTTACCTTCCATCTAGCGACTTTTCTTTTATCAAAAAGAGGAATATCAATTTTTCCTTCGCTGGAAAATTGAGCTTTTGTGTTTCCACTATATTGTTCAAACACTCGAGCTGAGAAAAAATTAAATCTAGAAATTTTGTAGATTTCTGGTACAGCAAGAGTTTGAAGTTTTTCAAATCGTGTTTATTCAGATTCAGTGAGAGTGATTTCCTCTCCTACAATATCTTTAAGGCGAATATTTTCTAATTCGTCTTGCGGAACTTTTTGAATGTTACCTTGCATCATGAAGATATATTCATTAATTTCTTCATCTGAAGAACTGTAGTCTTCGCTAGAAATTTCATAGAGAGTTTCTTCCTTATTTGAAATTTCTTCTCCGAAGAGTACTTCATATTCTTGTTCTTCAAGAACTTTAATCATTTTATTTGCACTTTTCCCTTTTTTAGGGCAATCAGGTGCATAATGACCTTCTTCATTACATATGAAGCACCTACAGGTTTTCTTTTTGAAAGTACCTATATTTTTTTGGCTTTTTTCTACGAACATATTTTTTCTTTTTAGAAAATTTTTTATTTTTATTCCATGGTTTGCACTTGAACTTTCGTTTCTTAAATCCTTTCTTTTTCCTATAGGATTGAGTTGAACATCCTATCTTTAGATTTTCCCTTAAAATTTTGTCACAACATTGTTGACCATATTTATTATTGGGAATCTGGTTTTTTACCTGTTTTTTCGCTTTTAGTTCTAAACAGGGATGAGTTAGCTATTAAAGGCTATCCTGACTTTCTTAAGAAAATAGGAAAGGAAGATTTTGATAACTTAGGTTTTTGGATACAATTTGTTCTTCGGTTGTATCTATGCCTAACCAACATCTCTATACCCAAGAAAACATAGAAACAACTAAGGAGACAAGCATTGAAAAAGAAAAGCATAGATAGTGCCATTAATATTGAACCATTTCTTTGTATTTGTTTCTAAGCCTAGACAGTCTCCTCTGAAAGGAAATTTATCATCCTTAACACCCATTTTGTCCAAGTAAAATACAATTTTTTTTTTTCAGAGTCTCCAGAACCTCTTCAATCCTGTAGCCGAACACACTCTCTTGAATGCTTAAATCCTCTTGAGCAACTCTAGTAACTCACCATCATCCTTGCCCAATCTGGTCTGAATGGACACTAAGCAGTCAAGAGCCTCCCCTACAATACATCAAAAATAATTCCATCATATTTATAAATAAAAAAAGAAAAAAAATGAATAAATTGGATACTTTTAACAAAGAGACTTGCTTGTGTACCGAAAATGAAGAAGCTTACTGTAACAGTTATATCAAATAAAATACAGGTCATCGGGCCAAAATCTTGATCATGATCCACAACTTGCTAGAAGCAAGCGTTCCTCGAATAGGAGGTTGCAAGATTTAGATGTTTACTGAGCTGGGATGTTCTTTCCCTTTATACTTATCTGTGATCAACAAACATTCCTCGAGTATCCATGATCTTTTTTTCCTCTAAAAAAAACCAAAATTACAAATTATAAGATAACAGCGGGTCTTACTGTCTTACCAAAACCGTATACAAAATAATTTAAGACTACTATCTCTTTAATGTGCTGCAAATTCACATGCATAAATTCTCCAAAGTTGGGTAACTAATCGAAGGTATCTGTCACAACCCATCCCGCTAACGTGCGAAAACAGGACACGTGGCACGCCACCAAGGCTCATCCAATCATCAAATAACTATACGCAACGGAAAAGAACTTTAAAACAACCTTGAGTATATAAAACTTTAGGAAACATTACCCTTCGAGTTGTAAAATCTGCATAAAATTGAAAACGTAATCATATTTCGAATCGGATGAATTTATATTAAAATGGGTCCTAAAGGTACCCTAAGAACCAATCAAAATATTTAAATTATTTCTGGAAGGTATAGAAAATGATTTCTAGCAGGGGGCATTTTGATCGGTCGAACGACCCCTTAGCAGAACTCTGCCCAAAGCTGCAGTATTTGCCAAAGTATCACCCAACCTCAAGCCTTTCATTCCTCCAAACAAGTTATCATTATTCTCCACTTCACAAGCAATACTAAGCTTACAAGAACATCATTGAAAAAATCTAATCCAAGAAAACAACAATAAGGGAATAAGTTAAGGCTTGTTTGGATTGAATCACAAAAGCACTATATATCCTTCCGTAACCAAATTTGACAAGTTAAGAGAACAAAACACAAAACCTTGAGTTCGGATTCATTACAACATAAATAAAAAGAGTTTTAGTACTTATTACAACATCATAAAACCATACTACACATTTCAAGTCAATTACATAGTTCTAGCTATTCGAAATGCTCACTATTACAAGACTTGGAAAGGAAAGCAAAAACATATAGAAGAAGATCCCCGGCATTCATCGGCCTCACTCCTCATGCTTCTTTTTCCCAATCTTCTTGTCACCTGCAATGGGGCAAATCTCCACTGCTCAGCTATATGCTGAGTGTACAATTTCTAACATATGCATATATGATAAATCATGCCTTAACCTCATAATTCATATCAAAATAGTCTCTAGGGAGGAAATACACGTTCATCCGGTAGCAGCAAGTCCAAGCTTTAAACCGCGATGCCAACGGCTAGTCCAAGCCTACAACCACTGCATCCCCAAGTGCCATGGTAAGTCCACGCCTTAAACCTTGCACAGTAGTCATCACCACTACAATTCTCTAACATCAAGAAGCTTACCCCGGCATGAATTTGTATAAACTCCCCTTTGACCCACATAAGCAACTCAACGTGCTCGTGTAAAAGTAGACATACTTTTCATATTTAAGCGCATGCATAATTAACGGACCTATGATTAACACATAGATTTTGCTCGGATCACAATTTCGTTATCGAAATTTAAAACATGAAATTTTCCTATATAACATAGGCTAGAAATTCTTACCTCGAGCTATCATCGTGTAACTTTGAGGAAACGACTAGAAGCCCGATTAAACGCCAAATCTGTAGTTAAAATTTAAAACGTATTTTAAATTTAAAACATATATTTATTTTCATTAGAAAATATACCAGTTTTGAGATTTTTGCAGTATTATTTTTAACTGTGTGTATATCATCGCGTGAGCTCAACACATACAATGATTTCTCATGGTAACTTAGAGCCCAAATTATTTTTGTGCACTATAGTGTGTAGTGTGTGATTTATGTCTATGTGCGTGTGAATTTATATGTGTGTGCTTGAAGCCACATGGTGGCCAAGCAATGTTATTGCTATATATAAGCATCATCCCCCATCTCAACTCACAGTTCTCTTATAACTCTTAACTCTCTGTCTCACCAACTTTCTGCCATCTCTCTCTCTCTCTCTCTCTCTCTCTCTCTCTCTCTCGGCAACTCTCACACACACACATATAGTTATGTATATTCACACATATACATATATATATTCAAAGAGTGGAGAAATTGATCAACATTATTTTTTTGAGGTACGGGGTTGTGTACAATATGCTCTTAAATCTGCGGAGTATTTTCTTATCATCCCTATTTGTACTCTCTTTGCTTATGTTGTCTTTCTATTGAAATCCATGTCTTTTTGGTTAAATGTTATTAAAAAATTATTTTGGTTAATGCTATGGAACTGAAGGGTACATGAGCAATGAGCACCTACCAAGATCCAACAGGCCTCAGGGACCGAGGAATGGTGACGGGTGAGGTGAGGTTGGTGTCTCTTATTTCTATGTTACCAAGAGGAACCTAGTATGATGCTCTTGTGCGTGAACGGGTAAATTGTGAGAACGGGTGGGTTGTATGGTTGGTCTATTTTATTTGATCATAGCAATTCTTATGTCATCGCGGTTGTTCATTATACTATTGAGCCTTTATTATTCCTGTCATATTGTATACTTCCCCGTGTGTTATTTTAGATGCAGGTATAATTGGTAGCAGTCAAATTGGAGCACATTAGAGTACCGTCTGGGTTCGAGTTATTTGGGTCCTAACTGTGTAAATGAATTTATTTGTAATTTTGGGCACTCAAGTGTAATTATTTTTGTTATTTTAAAATACACTTGACTATTTGCAAATTTTAATGCAATTCTTTATATTATTTTTGCAAGTGAATTTTTGAGGAGTGACAATTTGGTATCAGAGCCTGTACCCAACCGGAAATGTAGGACTTAGTTCCACATCGCCTGGGGGAATCAATGAGGGTAGTACTATTTATTTGTACTACTTGGATTTTTGTCTCTACAAAAAAAAATATTAAAAATTTTGAAATTTTCAAGTTGTTTGTCAAAATTTTTATACTTTAATTTCGTGGACGAAATTCTTTTAAGGGGGGGAGAGTGTAGTGACCCGGAAATTTAAAACATATTTTAAATTTAAAACATATATTTATTTTCATTAGAAAATATACCAGTTTTGAAATTTTTGTAGTATTATTTTTAACTCTGTGTGTATTATCGCGTGAGTTCAACACACACAATTATTTCTCATGTTAACTTGGAGCCCAAATTATTTTTGTGCATTGTAGTGTGCAGTGTGTGATTTATGTGTGTGTGCGTGTGAATTTATGTATGTGTGCTTGAAGCCACTTGGTGGCCAACCAATGTTATCGCTATATGAGCATCATCCCCCATCTCAACTCACAATTCTCTTATAACTCTCAACTCTCTGTCTCACCAACTTTCTGCCATCTCTCTCTCTCTCTCTCTCTCTCTCTCTCTCTCTCTCTCTCGGCAACTCATACACACACATATATATTGATACACATACATATATATAGTTATGTATATTCACACATATACATATATATTCAGAGAGTGGAGAAATTGATCAACATTATTTTTTTGAGGTACGGGGTTGTGTACAATATGCTCTTAAATCTCCGGAGTATTTTCTTGTCATTCCTATTTGTACTCTCTTTGCTTATGTTGTCTTTCTATTGGAATCCATGTCTTTTTGGTTAAATGTTAAAAAATTATTTTGGTTAATGCTATGGAAATGAAGGGTACATGAGCAATGAGCACCTACCAAGATCCAACAGGCCTCAGGGACCGAGGAATGGTGACGGGTGAGGTGAGGTTGGTGTATCTTATTGCTATGTTACCAAGAGGAACTAAGGGGAAAAAAACTTTAGGGTTGAGATAGAAAAGAGGACATGAAAATTGGAATATGGCCACCATTTGGTTGCTGATAAAAGTAGTCAGAGGAAAAGAAAATTGAAAAACAGTAAGCATAAATTTTCTTTTCTGTACTGTCTGCACATCTAGAAATCAAAAGAATCAGATTGAGTTTTTTTTTTATTTTCTAAACAAAGTCTTATGCTATTGGATTAATGAGGAGTGTGTGTGTGTGTGTATGTGTGTGTATGGAATAGGGTATGTGTATTTGTGCCAACAAAGCTGGTACAGATCTAGGGTGTGTGTGTGTATGTTTCGTACCAGATCTGGTATGTGTGTATGTGTATGTATATGTGTGTGTGTGAAAGAGAGAGAGAGAGAGAGAGAGAGAGAGAGAGAGCTAATCAGTTCCAGCGGTGACGAACAGCGATGGCTGCGACAGTGAGAGGGAGACGAAGACAGAGACGGAGACAAGGAGGGAGAGAGGGAGAGAGAGGTGTGGTTGGAAAAGGTGGAGACGCCAAGGTTCGTGATTAAGGTTGGGGTTCATGGATTGAGGGAGAGAGAAGAAGAAGATGAAGAAGAAGATTAGAACTAAAGGAAGGGAGAGAACCCAACAGATAGAGAGAGAGGGAGAGGGAGAGGGAGAGAACCACTGAACCCCTTGCAACGTGAAAACTTGGGGGAAATTTTGCTGGTTCAGGCCCTTTGGGGGGGAAATTTGAGGAAAAATTTTGTGTGAAAATTTTATAGTGTTT
Organism: Hydrangea macrophylla; assembly: GCA_033977485.1. Taxonomy (NCBI): domain Eukaryota; kingdom Viridiplantae; phylum Streptophyta; class Magnoliopsida; order Cornales; family Hydrangeaceae; genus Hydrangea; species Hydrangea macrophylla. Next base: position 108,201,034 of record CM066988.1, on the reverse strand, counting down.
AATTACAAAACTGCCACTGTGTTTTTATTTTTTGAATTTTATTTACAAAAATGCCACTGGCTCTCATTTTTTATTGAAAATAATTCAATAAAAGGAAAATACTAACGGATTTTTAATATTTTTAACAGATATATCCGTTACGACTTAGTAACTAGGACTATACTCGAGCTGAGCTTTTCGAACTCGAGCTGAGCTTTAAGAGTTGGCATCGTGTTCAAGCTTGAGCTTGGTTTGTTTATTATCGAGTCGAGCTGAGCCGAGCCGAGTTGTTATCGAGCTGAGCCTCGAGCCCTTGTCGAGCGGCTCAACTCGTGTACACCCCTAGTAGCAAGTTTAAATTGCCAACCAAAACTCACAGACCAAGCTCAATGCTTGACAGTTGGCATATATATATGTATATACCTAAAACAATTGCTTGTCACGTGAATTTAGGACTACGCATATTATACTATGACAATATTCTTTCAATTTTAAATACTTTACATTATACATATATTATATTTCTGTAATTATCATATATATATATTTATATAACATTCTTTCAATTTTAAATATTTTATATTATACACATATTTTATTTTTATAATTATCATATATATATAATTAAACAAGCCCTTATCAAACCTATTAAAGAGATTTTTCACGAGCCTACAATACGAGCCTTAATTGAACTGTTCGTGAGCCTTATTGAGCCGAGCTCATGTGTGCTCAAGCTTGGCTTGTTTATTAAATGAGCTTTGTATTCAAGCTCGAGCTTGGCTTGTTTATTATACGAGCCGAGTTTTTGTCGAGCCGAGCCACGAGCCCTTATTGAGCGGCTTAGCTCGTGTACACCCCTATTAGTAACGGATATATCAGTTAGAAATCTTAAAAGTTGTCAGTTAGAAATTTGGCCATATGGTGTAGTGAATTACATTCTGCTAAAACCGGATGGTGTAGTGAATTACATTCTGCTAAAACCGGATCGATCCGCAAATCTGTTTTCAGCCTGTCGAATTTTACGAAAATAGATATAACTCTTTCTAGAAAATTCAGATTCGCACGCCGTTTTTTGCATTGGAATCGGGACTCGAAGGGCTATCTTTTGATATAAAATTTAGGCATATTTTCTAAATTATCATTTTACCCTTGGTTGGTTTAGGCTAATGAATTCCTTTTTCTATGTTTATCTCTTGTTTATTCTATTAAGGGGTGTTTTGGTTTGGGTAATCTTCATTGTTTGTCTCACCCCAACCCGTCTCGGTGGATTAGGACATGTGTAACAAGACTATACGCATCTCAAACTACACTAATTAGGAAGAAAACGTGAATTTAGCCATTTTTAAGAACTTTATTGTGACAAAACAGCCCCAAGGGAAAAATGGTCATTAATAAAGTATAGCCAAATTTTATATTAAAAGGTAGGTCTTTGAGTCCCAATTTCAATGCAAAAAACGGCGTACGAATTCGAGTTTTTGGAAAGAGATATGCTTGTTTCTGTAAAAATGGACAGCTGTTGGAAACAGGGGCGGATCGATCCGCCCACAAAACTCGGATTGATCCGACTTTACCATTTCATGAAGAATATCCCCAGGAAGTGTCGGATCGATCCACGTTAAAGAGTCGGATCGATCCGGTTCTACAGGGCAGTCTCCTGGTGCTTAAAAACACTAGATTTTCAAGTTTAAAACATACCAAAACATATTCAAACCTCATGGAAACTTCAAGAAACATTCCAAACATACTCCTAAACATGTTTTAACATTAACCAAGCATGTAGAACATACATACACTCACAGTTGAATAAACCAACCATGAACTCATTCTTTTTGAATCAAAACAAGTTTTAACATTCAACATTTGACAAAACCCAACATCTCATGAAATCTTATTAGAAATAAACCCAAAGCTATAATCAACACTATGAATACAAAAGAAACTTGTCCAAGACACTAACGACACGATCCGAACTTGCCGGATCGGCTCAACCCAACAACTTACATAAAACCAACTTTAACATGGAAATATACATAAGTTTTCTAAAATCAACACCAAAGCTTCCAAACACTTGCTACAAAATGAGACTTGTTTGAAATGGTTGCGACACATACTCGGACTTGCCGGAATGGTCCAACTCAAGAAATTTACACAACCCAACTAATATGTCAAGGAAACACATGGAATTATCAAAATAAAACTCCAAAACTACCACTACCCATATTACAACTTATGTTCCAGAAATTCCAAAACAGCAAGTTACATAATTAAACAAGATTATAAACATATCACACAAGGTCCATTTCTCTCCCATTCCCCCGTTGGACACGTCACCTCTTCTCCGGTCCTTGTTCTGAACCTGTGGTGGTTGTTATTTACCACAACAGAAATAGGAAAATAGTTTTCTTAAGCATTACGCGTAGTGAATAAACTAACGTGCATTGAATTTCATGAACATGTATAATGCAACAATTAAGCACATAAGCATACGTAATCGCAGAATTCATGGGTTAATGGTTTATTCAGACTGGAAGACCATCTCCTTGGCCGTGCGGTCACTTCTATTCCTTCGACTTTCGTATTTATCATATTCTTCCTCTTCTCATTCCTTTTTACTCCCAATAATGAACCATTACTCCCAATTATTCATTGACCACTTAACATATAAGCACATAGCCAAATAAACATGATAATTTCATACCAAATTAACATAAAGTTCTAGTATTTAGCATGAATTCAACTATAACTTCAAGAATTGTCACTTCCTAACTATCAATTGAAGCATAAGACATGTACCACATCAAAGCTTAAGTTAGAAAACTCACCTCCTACAGATTTTACCCCAAATAAGCTAGAAATGCAGAATTTCCTTAACAATTCTTGTTCAATTCTCTCTTCGGAGTAAATCCTATGCGAATTCGGCAATCGCGTGTCACCGATTAGTGTAAGCTACCAAAATTACAACGATTAAAACGTAAATTAAGGTATAGAAATGATCGTCTCACTTCCACGAGTCCGAATATGGCTTCGATTCACAAATTGGACGAACGGTGGCGACTGAACGGTAAAATTACGGCGTCGGTGAAGGTTTCTCCAAGCTCTCTCCTTCTTTTCCTTTTAATTTCTGTAAATTATGAGGATCCTAACCTCTTGAAACACATGCAATGCATGTTGTATGTTGTCACTCTCTAATTTTTCTCACTTTTCATTTACACCCCCAAAATTCTTAAGTTCTCATTATAAAATCCCTCAAACATGACATTAACTACCCAATTATCTAAGTGGGTGTTTGTCTAAGTCCTGTATGGGTCCCAACGTGGGTCCCAAATATTTTGTGAAGTTACTATCGCGCCTAGTAATTATGAATCTTTTCAGTTATGCCCTTATTTCGGTATCCAAACTAATGCCAAACGCTAACACATATAGCAGTATAATTTAAGGGCATCTTTAAACAAATATCCATGTAATCATATAAATGCACTTAACATATAAATGCAAATTTATTTTATCCGGGCCCTTCACTGGGTCCCACTTCATTACCTGTCCCACCTAACTGAGGACTTTTCCAACTGTGTCCTTCCCTGAACACTTTTCACGGGCGAGTCCAAAGCCTCCCCTTAATCCATTTTATACACTAATTATATTAATTAATGCATATTAAAGTGATAATTAACCCTTTTCCCGGGGACGGGTGTTACATTGTTACACGTCCTAACCTGTGTGGGCAGGTTGGGGTGTGACAATTTTTGGTATCAACGTAATAGGTTAGAGCCTTTAGGGATGAGAGACGACGAATATGACGTGTGAATTGAATAAAATGACACGTAGTTACACGATCATGTATACATGTTTACTTAACATGCTTAAAATGTTGTTTAGCATGCACCTTGATTTATTTAAAAGTAACATGTATGTAAATACTTTATCGTGGTTGCCAGGCAAGGATGTCTGGAAGTGAGAAACCATCTTCGACTCGTATGGATAGAATGGAGGTAGTTATGGAAAAGTTGGTAAGAGTGGCCGAAACTCGAGTTACCGAGGAGGAACCGAGCTCGTCAAACCCATGACTGAGGGTGGAACCGACAACCATTGTCATGTTCTGCAAGCAACAGCCAGGACAGTTCGAAGGAGAATCCGATTCGATGAAGGCCAACCATTGGTTGATTGACATGAAGAGAATTTTCCATGCTTTGCCATGTGTAAAGGAATAGAAAGTCTTGTTTGCCTCTGATACCTTGAAAGAGGAAGCATAAAACTGGTGGACATTAGTATTAAGGCAAGAAGCGCCAACTGCCTGGAATGGATTTATGAAGGCGTTCTCAAAATAATACATTCCTCGGTCTTTCAGTGATTTGAAGTCCCGAGAGTTTTCTTATCTCAGTCAAGGTAATATGACAGTTAGAGATTATGCCGCCAAGTTCACATGTTTGGCCTGATTTGCGATGGATTAATTCCGAACAAGTTGGGTAAGAAGTTTTGAAGAAGGGCTCCATGATGAAATCAGGGAAAAAATGGATACACATCGGCTATCGACATATTCAAAAGTGCTAAACGTAGACTTGATTGATGAACGAGGTGTGTTACCATTGGGGCAAGGTTAAACAATCAAGACGCCGGGAGGTAGTCAATTTCAAGGGCAGGGCAACTCAAAAAGACAAAGTTCTGGCAGTTCATCAAAAGTGGGGGTAACAAACCCAGGTGTCAGACTTTGTGGTTAATATCACTAGGGAGTATGTAATATATCTCCTATCATTTGTAATATTTGTCAATGACCGGGACATGTGGCAAAGGATTATCCCAACCTTCCAAGACAAATTACTACTCCGAGACAAGGTATAGATGACAGTGGGATAAGGTATTGATACGCCTGAAATTGGCTCTATTCAATTACCGAGTAGTAGATGCATGAGACCCGACCAACAAGTCAGGAAGATCGCGCGGGCACGGCTCGTCAGAGGGACATCTTACGCAGGACCCGAGGCATGATCCATGACGTTCCAACCAGATTCCTACTCAAGTTAGAAGACTAATGGAATGTGTAGAGAGTTTCCTAATCTAATTAGGAAACTCACTTGATTTGTGTTAATCACATCCTAATCAGATTGTATTACTTAATCTGAATAACTTCCTTGTATGGGTAGGTCTCTTGCATCTATAAAAAAGACCACTCACCCCCACAGAAGAGGATCAACTTTCAGTCTATACAGCACCTCTATAGCAACCATAATCGTGCCCGACTAACCTCCGATAGCTCCAAACTATTGTTGGTTCACCAAAGGTCCTCGACTTTTTAATAATATAGTCAACGTGCTCAGACTCACACGTGGACATAGGTTCCTTAATTAACAGAGCCGAACCACATACGAAAATTGGTCTCTCTCTCAGTATCTCTCTCTCTCTCTCCTTAAACTACTTTAATTTACCTTGCCCAAAAATTACATCATCAGGTATTATTCATGTGGTTACCTGGGGCATCAAGAGCATCATTGTCCTAAGAGGAGACAATGAGGTTTTAGCTCATCCGTTAGTAGTGCACCAAGTTAGAGGCCATCTCAGCAGTAATCCCAAAGAAGGGAGCAACGACAAGGAAGATTTTTTCAACTCAAGCTCGGAGAGACCATTGTGGCTGACACAGTGGTTCCAGGTATACTCTCTATTTGCATGCAACCTGCAAATGTGTTGTTAGATTCGGGGTCAACCCATTCTTTTGTATCACATCAATTTGCTAGGAATTTAGACAAACCCTTAGAATTATTAGATTTTGATTTATCTATTGCACTTCCATTGGGAGCGCCACTAGTAAGCTCGAGTGTCTTTAAAGCTTGTGGGATTGATATGAATGGTAGAAGTTTGTTTGTTGATCTCGTACCATTGGTCATTCAACACTTTGACGTTATTTTGGGGATGGATTGGTTATCGACGAATCACGCTATTATTGATTGTGAGAAAAAGATAGTAACATTTCAATTACCGAATTGAGACATATTTTGTTTCTAAGGGACAGGTGTAGTATCACCGCTTGATTTGGTGTCAGTTGTTAAGGCTTGGCGTTTACTGAAAAAGGGTTGTCAAGTCTTCTTGTATAGGATACTCAGTATTAGAAGTACTGAATTGAAATTAGAAGATATACCTGTGGTCAAGGAATGTTTGGATGTCTTCCCAAAAGATTTACCGAGCGTGTTGATTGAGAGAGAAATTGAGTTTGGGATAGATGTGATGCTGGGAACTCAACCGATTTCAAGGGCACATATAGAATGGCTCTGGTAGAGTTGAAAGAGTTAAAGACGCAGCTGCACGAATTGTTCAATAAGGGGTTTATTCAGCCTAGTATATCATTGTGGGTTCACCGATTTTATTTGTGAAGAAGAAATACACCATTTGACCACAGATGATTTTGGTTTTCTAACGGTAATTTACCGTTGCTAATTTCCAACGGTAAATTTCCGTTAGAAAAGAACAAAATCTGTTAGTAATATTTAACAAGATGTATTTTAAATTTTGTAACGGTTGTAAAAAAGAATAGTAACATACAATTACCGTTACAAATTTTGGGTAAAATAAATAAAACAATAACAAAAATAACAAAAATGAAAAAAAAAAAAAGGGGTAAAATATTTTGGCTGAAATTAAAGGGGGGGAAATCTCTCTTTTGTTGAGCAGGAGAAGAGAAAGAAAAAGGGGAGGAGAAGAGAGAGAGAGAGAAAGAGAGAGAGAGAGAGGGAGAGAGGGGGGAAGAGAACAGCGGGAGACTCCATCCGTCGCTGCCGTCCACCACCACTCTACCACCGGCGCCGTCCATTACCACTCCACCCCCGCCACTCATCACCACTCCAAGCTTCAATCGCCATCGATATGTAGCAGATTAGGTTAGCACACACCCACACACACACACACAAACACCCAGAACAGATTTATACCAGATATGTTTCACACACACACACATACACACACACAAAGAGAGATCACATTTGTACCAGATCTCTCTCTTCCCCCCCCCCCCTCCCCGTCTCTCTCTCTCTCTCTCTCTCTCTCTCTCTCTCTCTCTCTCTCTCTCTGCGCTCGTGTGTGTTTGATTGGCGGTTTCAGATTCAAGGTTGGGGTCTATCCCGTTTTCTCTTAATTTGTTCTTAGCATGGTTCATTCGGTAATGGGGTTGTTTCAGTTGTCTTGCTAGAGATAAGGTATGGTCTCATTACAGAGTATAATTTCAGAACAATTTCATTGTGCTGAGGATGAGGTATGAACTTTCGAATAATGTTAATCTGAGATTCATGTTTACGAACTATTTATGTCTATAATCTAGGTCATATCAAATGCATTTTACCTACTTCAAGTTTGAAGAAGCTCACAGTCACAGAGATCTCTCGTGAATTGAAATCTGAAAATCTTGCTCAATAATCACTTCTTGTCATGTTTTTCCCCCTCAATTATTCTCACTGTTTGAAGAGGTAGTGTAACATGGAATATAACATACAATTTGTGATGATTTTAGCTCTAAGATGTTCTTGAATTTTAGTGTTTAGTTTGTCTGCAAAATTGTGCAAGAAACCCATGATGTTATTGAAAACTAGGCATTGTTTGATTTTGAAAGAAACCTCTGACATTTTATATCTTTTAATTCATGTATGGTTGTAAATTATGTAAACACTTAGTTTTTTATATCTTTTAATTCATGTACGATTGTAAATTATGTAAACACTTAGTTTTTGTGTGCGGTTGTGAATAATGTAAGCACTTAGTTTTCCACTTTCATGTAAAATGCTCCATAGTTGTATACAACCACCTTTGCCATCATGGATCTTTAGTTAAGATTGCTTTAACTCTTCCAGAACACTTGTTTTCTTGAGAGCATTTTTTCGTCGAAAAGTAACTTGATAACATTTTGAAATACTGCATTGTATACTCAAATTTCTTGACTTTCTTTTAACTTTATCTTCACAATTACATCGGGATTGTAGTCAATGTAGAGCAAAATAGCTAATGATAGAAACTTTAGGGGTTATAATATGGTTTTGGCTTCTTGTTTCTAGTTCCTGAGAGTAACATTTTTTTTTTTAAATTCTCTTTTCTATTTTCTGTTTGAATTACAGGAGCTTGATCCACCTCCTTGGCTTAACAGAATGACAGAAATAGGATATCCACCAGGATATCTAGGTAATTGAATTTGTTACTTAAATTTACAGTAGCCAACATAATGTATTGTCCAAACATATCTGCTAATGCTATTAATTTTTGTCCTTATATATTCTTGGTTTTGGGGTCCCACTTTTTAGACAGTGGAAATACACATGCTACATTTAGCAGCATGGAATTGGAACTATGTGCAATCAAAGAAATTAATTCAATGTTGTATTAATATTTGTCCAATTCCTCACAATCCAAAGTACTTTTTTTTTTTACAATTTTGAATTGTCATTGGTCTGCGTGTACAGAATACAAAAATCATTCATTCTCAGTCCTTACTTTTATAGTCTCCCCATAGCTAAACATTTAAGCATCTCTATTGCAATCCTAATTAGTAGATCATTCATTCATTCTCAGTCATTACTTTTATTGGTGCTCAGTTTTTAGTAGGAAAAGGAAAAAGGGGCTGCTTGGAAGCTAATGAAAGTTTGTAAAGTGGACTACCAAAAGTTAATGAAAATTTTTGGTCGTTTCCATAGCCTCGTTCACATCTCTTATTGGGAGTTTTGAAGACTACCATAAGTTGTTTGAGTAACTCTTTAATTAGCTAACATAGTTTTTTTTTCTTTCTTTGAATCCGCAGTCCATGGGATGGTTGTCACTAACATTTCCTAGATTTAGCAAGAAAGTCATTGGGTTTTTTGCTGGTTTTTTGGGCTGCTGCAATTTCAGTATGCTGCAATTTTTTGGGCTGCTGTAGTTTCAGTTTTTTGCTGGTTTTTTGGATTTTGTCTTACTGCAGTTCTTTTTCTTTTCTCTCTTTTATATATATATATACCACATATTCATGGATTTTGAGTATTTAGAATTATTTAAGCACAAAGGAAAACACGAACACAAATACAAAGGAATAGTTTCTCTAATTTTCCTCTCCCTCATGTTGTCTTCTTCTAAATCCACAAACCAAAAATAGAGTCTTAAGCTCAGCAAAGAATCCATTTGTAAAATAAATGTTTAGAAACTTAGAATGTTTATGTACAATAAATCATGTAAGTGCTGAATTACATCGACTTAACAACTCCGAAGCAACAATAAATTGCTGTTAACTATCATTTTACTTTTGGAGGTGGTATTCTTTCTTCAAACACTACTTCTCTTTCTTTCTTTTTCTTTTTTCTTTTTTCTTTTTTGGAAATAGAACACTGATTTTCTTGCTCCACCTTTTTCTTGCTTATACTAAAATGACCATCATGACTCTCAATTTTGCTTTTCCTAGCTAATGTAATATTCAGTGTTGGAATACGAAGCTAGTAGAAGAAGAATGACAGCCAATGGTTTCCACTGGAACGAAATATTGTCTCCATTTATTAACAGCCAATCACGGATAGCCGTTCGTACAATGTTTAACTTTGGCTTCTTCTTCTTCTTTTTTCTTAGATGCTCAAGCTAGTTTATTAACATATGTATCATCACCAGGTATTGTTCAAGAGATATCTAGGCATCATTCAGATTTGATGGCCCTTCAGTCTGACCTAGAAAAATTCACTCCCCGAGGACAGAAATAGGTGCATCAATGAGCTGTAAGTTACCCTCCAGTTCAATCAAATTATTTCTTCTGTCATAGTGCTTTAAATATGTGCTATATGGAAATAATATTTAGGACCTACAATATATTCGAATGTGTCATTGGCAACACATAATTGTATGCATTCATTTTATGTTAAATGCAGAGAACTTATCATCTCATTCTTCTTTGCTTGATGAGTGTCAGGTGCACTCTAATTCAAAGTTTGCTGCAACTATCATTTGCGTCATCGACAACTGCACAACCAATACTCTCACCTCAGGTATACCTTTAACCATTACACTTGCATCCTACTGTTAGTTTTCATGCATTGGATATTTCCATAGCATTCTTTTTTCTTCCTGTTTTCTTATTTGGTTCCATAGCATTCTTTTTTCTTCATGTTTTCTTATTTGGTGTGCTCGAGAAGGATTTCCATTTTGTTTCTCCTTCTGATTTTGCTATGAAGCATCGGTTTTATGATTACTATTCTTAGATGTCTGTTTACTATCAGCAGCAGAGCTTGATTCTGATCCACTTCTCATATCTCTTCAGCAGCTTGTGCAGGAAATTTTTCTCAATAAGATCTTCCCAGTTTTTGGCTACGGTGCTGACTGATTGTTTCTTTGATTCAACTACTATATCATTCACAGCCTCCTCTAGTTTATTCAGCCTCACTTTTACCTCCAAAAACTCTGGATTGGATTCATCTTCTTTTTCTTCAGAGGTTTTTAATTCCAACTCTTTTGCTTTCGTTTCTTGTTCAGCTTTCTTTTTTTGCTCTAGATCCTGAGATTGTGATTAAAAAAAATAATAATAATAATAAATAAAATGAAAAACCTCAATCAAATGCCCATACAACATACAAAGCTGCAGATTCATAATCTACAGGAACCAAAAAGAACTTCCCATGTCTTAATCTACATAATAACTTAGGAATGCCTTTATGGCCAAAAAGAAAATCTAAGGGTCTTAGTTTTACGTATCTGATTTATGCATTATTATAGGATTTAGAGGTCGAGGCATAGATATTCAATTTTGAAGGAAGGTTTTTGCAGATGCGTTGATGTCTGCAAATATTTTAGATCACACCATGTTCACCATGAGTTTCTTTTATGCTTAGTCCTCATATTGGTTTAGAACCATAAAACAAAAGTAATTTAGCTTCTTTTCTGTTCGTACACTGGAGTTTGCAAATAGATAACTGCTGCAGTATTAGACCTGTAATTCATTTAAAAAAGAAATGACATTTTTAGTTCTTTTTTTGGTAGCTTGACAATGGGAGTAGTAAGGAATGAACAATTTAGGATTTCAGCATGATATCTCACTATTTGTGGATTCCATTATTTCCTTTTATGTTCTTTTTGCTTACTGCATTAGTATGTAATGTTTGCTTCTGTGTTTCTCTTTTCTTTGATTATACTTCTCCTCAGCTTTTGATCTTTAACTTGAGTAAAGGAGCTTATACTTTCCCCCCTAATACCCAAGTCATTATCTGCAGAAGGACGGTCACATCAATACAAGAGTATCCTCATTTTGGTTCTTTATCAAACTAATAACATGATCTTAGTTTTTATATAAAAAAAACCAGTATAAATAGGAATGGGACAATGATTTTGTATCTCAAAGAAAAAAATTTATTTTCCTTACTATTTTCTCCTTACAGAAATTTGCAAAATGTCAGAAGCATCCACAGTAGCTAGAGAACCTGACTTTGATGGCACAATGTGAGTCCAACTTATTGTGCTTTCATCCACAGGAGCTTCCCATATAAAAATTGAAAGTTGAGGCCTCTCCCTCTGTCAAGTAACTTACTGCATTTTTTTTTTATGGATCTTACTCTGATTGTTGTTTATCTGTTGCAAAGAAAATGCTTTTCTTTTTTCAAACTAGAATTTGTAGTTGAACATTTCAAATTAGCAAGTGATTGTATAGGTGACAATCATGTGTTTTTACCTTTTATGTTGATTATTTTACAGGCTTGTAAAAGTAGTTGCACGATTTCTTTTCCCCAACTCAAATAAGTCCTTATGCGCGTGTGCTATGTGAATAGCTTTGCTTGACAATCTATTAGGATCTTGACTAGATTGAAAACTAATGCATGCATTTTTGATAGGGATTCATAAAGTCCGAGATTAAAGAAACTATGAAATTCTTATTTCAAGATAGTAATGGTGCTTAACTTCTTATTCTAGTTCTTAAAAATGTAGGATATGTACACGTCTAAGATACTTTGACTAACATAATGAAATTCTTGTTTGTTTCAGCTCAATTTTCTTGCTAATATGTTCAGAATGGGTAAAGAAAAGGTTCACATCAATATTGTGGCCATTGTTCGAAGTCAACCACCACTGGTCATCATATCTCAAGCTTGGAGGTCATTGGGCATGTCGACTTTGTAAAATTTCTCATTTGTTTGTTTGTTATTTTAGTTTAGTTTGAGTTTGGATGGATGAACTCTTTAAATTTTAGACATGGTTTGTTAGTTTTGGTTTGGATGGAAAGACATTTTGGATTTTACTTGTTATGTTTATTATGGATTATTTTGTCATGTTGATTATAGATTGAGCTTGTTATATGTTACTTTTAGATTAATTATTCTTGTAAATTCGATGTGATTGTAATGTTATTGGAGATCATTCGATGTGGTTGCGTTTATTAGGTGCAAATAAAAACTGGAGAGAGATGTGACTGTGTTTAGATTACTAACAGGTTTTTTTCGTTAAACACGTTATTTCTAACGGATTATAACCGTTAGTATTATTTGTTTCTTGTAATAACCTGCATTTTCATTTAATTTCTTGTAATTGCATTGGCATATTTAAATTCAATTAGCATTGTCTGCTTTTATTTTAATTTCAGTCACATGTTTGGAATATTAATTTCTTATCTAAATTCACATTTAAATTCTTTTGGTGCCAAACTGCAATTTTACAAAGTTAGTAATACCGGTGTGGATTTCAAAATCTGTATTTCAAAATGGTGGAAATATTTCCTTTTGACCCAATCAGTATTTTTATGAAACCAGGAAATCAATTCTTAAGTTAAAATGAATTTCCTGTATTTTTGTGGTGACCACCGCGCCCCGAAAATACCAGTTTATGTTCAAAACTGTCCACGCTGTGCTAAACTTCCACAAATTTTGGAAGTGACTGATTGGACATTTGCTTTATTTCCATTTATGGCAACTCATCATTGGATGTGCTTTGTTTGGTTGTGCTTGTAGTGTGTGTGTAATTGCCATGCCATAAGCTAAATTCCCAAACAACACTATTTGACCCCTATAACCCTATGCTTGGCTCTTGGTCTATTGGAGAGTTTATTATCATCTGTGTTTATATGCTATATACGTATGTAATTGTGTGTATATTCTCCAGCTCAATCAATTGGAAAACAAAGCAATTTGTAGTGTGTATGTGAAGAGACTTGGAGCCCAAGTCCATGAAATTCTATTTAACCAACACTCTCACAAACATATTCTCACAATCTGTAAAACACAGAGAGAAAAGAGAAAGAGCACTGAGAGTTAATACAGAGAATTTCTGGAGAGAGAGAGACTTTACAAACTCCATAACCAAAGCTTGGAGTATTTTATTTTTGTGCTTATCTTTCTCAACAAACACACATCTCCTTATCACAGTGAGTATTATTAACTCACTCCCAATGTAATTCTATGCTTGATTTCTGATTTTGTGTATGTATAGTTGGAACACCATTGCTAAATTCGTCCATGGAAGCTTGAGCTTCAAAAATCACAAATTTTCAAACTTAACCAAAATCTGTTTTTAGAGATGATTATGAACGATTATACATCACATATGCTATGTTTGAAGTTTTAGAGCTTAATTTATTCATAGGGCAAAGTATATTAGAAATTAAGTTTTGACACATTTTAGTTCCTCATGAAATTAGAGAGTTATAGTTAGAATCATGTTAAATTAATCATAGATTCTTAATCCTTGTGAGAAAAGGAAGAGATTCATATATTGTAAGACATATATAGTCGCAGAATCGAAATGGGTCAAAAAGACCCTTGTTTTACTGAAACAGAGCAGTTTCTGCGGAGAAGATGAAGCCTCTGATTCATCTCGCGCCCCGATCGCGCGCGCGAGAATCGCGCGAACTGCCCGCGCGAGCGACTTTTCGCGCGAGCGGCCCGCGCGCGCGATCCTCGTTTCCATAGGCAGACAGAAGAGTTTATATATATAAAGTGAAATTAGGCTGGTCGCGCGAGCGAGGGTCGCGCGAGAATCCCTTCACGCGAGCAATCCGCGCGCGCGACCTTGGCTGATTCAAGCAGATAGAAAAGTTATATATAAATGAAAATTTGGGCATATCGCGCGAACGGCCCGCGCGAGCGACTTTTCGCGCGAGCGGCCCGCGCGCGCGATATCTGGCAGGTTCTGATTTTGTTTGTTTTATGTTAAGGGACTGTTCGGTTCAACTTTTAAGTACTGTTAAGGTTCTGTTTGGGAAATTTAGTTAATCAGAACTCTATTTGGTTATGTTTGAAAGATTAAAACATTGTATTATGACTTATCAATCCCCGTACGCGCGTTGTTCCTTCAATTCAGCATTTTTGCTTTTGTTTAAGTGCATATCATTCATGTGGGGTCAGTGGTACATGCATGTGGGTGTCAGTCTATGTGGGAAAGAGTAATGATAGTGTGAAAGAGTATGAGTTTGTGTTTGTGGTTGTGGTTGTGATTGAGTTTGAGTTTGTGGTTGTGGTCGTGGTTGTGGTAGTGGTTGTGGTTGAGTTTGTGGAGAGGGTATCTTTGAAATGCGACGGTGGCAAATATGGACACTCCCTGACGCCCATGGAAGCGTTAAAGTGTGTGACGCCGAACTTAGACACTCACTGGCACCCATGGTAGTGCTAAAGTGTGGCCTACGGACACTCCCTGATACTCGAGTCTGGATACTGCGTGAGGGGTTGCCCCGGTATTTGCATGGCGGTTAGGGTATTCAAAGTGTGAGGCATTGGACACTCCCTGGTACCCCGGACCAAAGTGTGAGGCAAACTGGACACTCCCTGGCGCCCCATTGCTAAAGTGTGGCTATCTTAGTGTTTCAAAGATACCAGGAGTAAGATAGTGGGTTGTTGTGGCTGTCGAGAGAAAAGAGTCGGCAAGATGAGCGTGGTGCATTGTCTCATACACGAGTATCTGTCTTTATGAATGAACGACTTTTAATACATTCCTTGTTTTATAAAATGAATTCTTTCTGCGGTTTAACTATTAATTTATACAAATTGAAAAATGGAAAAAGGTAAATGGGTATGTTTTACATTCAAAGTCATGTTTTTAATACTCACCAGCTTCTTGAAGCTGACGACGTTGATGCGTCCTGGACATTCGTGTTCAGGCTTTTCAGGTTATAACCAGGAGGAATCATACGACTATGCGAATTGAGAATGGCTGCTTCTGGAATAAGAGAACTGTTCATTAAATATATGCTTTAAGTTTACATGTTTAAGTTTTAAACTGTTTTGTGTTAAGGATGACTGTAACAGACACTAGGTTATTGTTTTGTTTTAAGGCGGTATGTGCCTTAGTTGACCCCGGATTTATAAGATGTAATAAGTTAGAAAATTTTTGTAAGCCTTGATTGCTTTACTCTGATTATTATGTGTTGTTGTTCGACGTTTGGGACGGAATCGATCCTTCAAACTGTCGCGACCTACGGGTCCATAAAGGAAATTAAACGCTTTCCTTATTTATGCTACGTCGGGGCGTGACATTTCTTAATTGATATTTACCGTTAGAAATGAGATTCCTAATGGCAATTTACCGTTAGTAATTCTTTTTTGCTAATGGATATTTTCCGTTAGTATTTTTACAAAAGTGTTACAAAATTGCTATATGGTTAACATATTTTAATCCGTTAGAAATGTTATTCCTAACGGCAATTTACCGTTAGTAAATTTAACAAAACTATTACAAAATTGTTGGATTACTAACCACATTTTACCGTTAGAAAGAATATTCCTAACGGTAATTTACCGTTAGTAAATATATTTTCCTAACGGTAATTTACCGTTAGAAAATGCTTTAGAAATATTCTCCACACTTTATTTCTAACGGTAAATTACCATTAGAAATAATTTTCCTAACGGTAAATTACTGTTAGGAAAGTGGCCTTTTGGTGTAGAAGATAATGTGTATCGACAACCAAGAGATCAACAAAGTAACCATAAAGTACAAGTACCCACTACCATGTATTGATGATTTATTTGATCAATTTTAAGGGGCACAAGTCTTTCCTAAGATTGACTTGAGATCTGGGTATCATCAGCTGAAAGTTAAGGCAAAAGAAGATAGCTTTTAGGACTCGGTACGGGCATTATGAATTTCTTGTTATGCCGATTGGGGTCACAAATGCACCAGTCGCTTTATGGATTTGATGAATCGAGTGTTCAAGACATATCTAGACAAATTTGTGATTGTATTTATTGATGACATCTTAATATATTCTAAAAGTCCAGAAGAACACGAGTGATATTTGAGATTGGTTTTGCAATGACTTCGAGAAAAGCCATTATTTGGGAAGTTAAAGAAAAGTGAATTATGGTTGACAAATGTTACATTTCTCGGACACGTGATCTCTAAGGATGGTATCTCCGTGGATCCACAGAAAATAGAAGTCGTTAAGAATTGGTCAAGACCAACCAATGTTTTCGAAGTTTGAAGCTTCTTGGGGTTAGCCGGTTATTATAGAAGGTTCTTTCAAGACTTTTATAGAATCGCAACTTCAATGACCCAATTATTGAGAAAGGATATGGTTTGTGTGGAATAAAGAATGTCAAGACTGTTTCCAAAATTGAAGGATAAGTTGACTTCGGTGCCAATATTGGATATTCCATCAGGTACTAGAGGTTTTAGTATATACAGTGATGCTTCTCATCAGGGCCTAGGATGTGTTCTAATGCAAGAGGGTAAGGTGATAGCTTATGCTTTGAGGCAATTGAGGACACACGAGAAAAATTATCTGACCTACGAGTTGGAGTTAGCAGATGTAATCTTCACATTAAAGATTTGGCGTCACTACTTGTATGGGGAAACGTGTGAGATATTCACCGATCACAAAAGTCTGAAATATTTATTTACCCAGAGGGAGCTAAACATGAGGTGGAGAAGATGGTTTGAATTGATGAAAGACTATGATTTGAAAATTCAGTACAATCCGGGTAAAGCTAACGTGGTTGCCGATGCTATAAGTTAGAAGTTGTCAGAAAACTTGGTTTATTCTTTTACGACCCATGAGAGGTTAGTACAAGAATTTGAGCAGTTAGAACTTGAATTGGTTCCCAGAATTCAAGGTGGTTTAATGGCAGCTATTATGGCACAACCGAGCTTGATTGAGGAAATCAAGGTAAGTCAACTCTTAGACCCAAATTTTAAGAAAATAGTTGAAGAGTTTCCTGAGGGTAGACAGCCAGAATTCAGTTTTTAGAAGAATGTGTTAAGGTATATTAATCGTTTATGTGTTCCTAATATCCAAGAGTTAAAAGATAAGATTATGGAAGAAGGTCACAATATGAGGTATTCCGTGCATCCGGATAGTACCAAGATGTATAAGGATTTACGAGAGGTGTATTGGTGGAATGGTATGAAGCGGGAAGTTACTAAGTTTGTGGCTAAGTGTATAACTTGTCAACGAGTAAAAGTAGAACACCAACGACCCGCCAGAGAGTTGTAACTGTTAGAGATACCAAAATGGAAATGGGAGCATATCACTATGGATTTTATAATAGGTTTTCCATGGCCTCCTAAGTCTAATGATAGTATTTGGGTGATCGTTGACTAGTTGACTAAGTCAGCCCATTTATTGGCGATCAAGACTCGTGATCCGACAAAGTTAGCAGAGCTTTATGTTAAAGAAGTGATCAGGTTACATGGGGCACTGGTATCCATTGTGTCAGATCGAGACACACGGTTTGTGTCTAGGTTTTGGAAAAGCTTGCAAAGGGCGATGGGGACAGCCTTGCACTTTAGCACGTCGTTTCATCCTCAGACAGAAGTCAGTTCGAGAGAGCTACTCAGATTTTGGAAGATATGGTTCGAGGACTTATTATGGAATTCAAGTTAGATTGGGAAACTCACTTACCATTGGTGGAATTATCTTATAATAATAGCTTTCAGATGAGTATTGGGATGGCGCTTTACGAGGCATTGTATGGACAAAAATGTAGATCACGGTGTGTTGGACAGAAGTTGTGGAAAAGCAACTTATAAGGACCAAGATTGTGCAAATCACTACCGACAAAATCAAGTTAATTAAGCAAAGGCTACAAATAGCACAGAGTCGTTACAAGAGCTATGCGGATACTGGTAGAAGACTGTTGGAATTTGAGGTTGGTGATTATGTATTCTTAAAAGTATCACCTTTAAAAGACATAGCACGATTCAGAAAGCGGGGCAAGTTGAGTCCGAGAGTAGGACCTTATTTAATTTTGGATAGAGTAGGTCCTGTTGCATATCGGTTAGAATTACCACAAGAGTTGGCTAACGTTCATAATGTATTTCATGTTTCTATGTTACGACATTGCTTATCATATTCAAGTCACCGTATTACTTCAGAACTGTTGATGGTTCAAGAAGACTTAACTTATGTTAAACATCTAGTTCGGATCCTAGATAGGAAAGATCAGGTGTTGAGAACCAAAGTCATTCCTCTTGTTATGGTGTTGTGGCGTAATCACTCGGTAGAGGAAGCGACTTGCGAGCGTGAGGATGAGATCCGAGAGAAGTTTCCTCACTTATTCAATTCTGAAGGTAAAAAAAGTTCAGGGACAAACTTTCTAAAAGGGAGAGAGAAATATAATACCTGTTCCCGGGGAAATGAGATAATATCTATTTTGCGAGCATTAACTAGTAAAATTAATAGCATGTGATAATTGTGTAAGTTCCAGTTACCCCGATTGATGTGATAAGTGTTCTGAAAGGGACACAGTTGGACAGATATGAAGTGGAACCCATGGGAGGTCTGGATTGGATAAAATAAATTTCGTTGCATTTATGTGACTAAATGAATATGTGTTTTTTTGTTGTTATATTTTATAGCTAGTTATGATCTTTTATGGTGCCAGTTTGGGTATCCGTGTAAGAGTGAATTGGAAAATGATTCATAACTAGTAAGTTAATTAGTAACTTCACAAAATATGTGGAACCACGTTTGGGACCTACACATAATATAGACATATACCCACTTAGATATTGGGTAACATATCATTGTTTAGGGGATTTTATAATAAAGCTTTAAGAAATATTGGGGGTGTAAGTCTAATAAAACAAAGTTTGAGCTAGGAAGCTCAAGAGGTTGACACATCTTAAGTGACTCACATTCATCTTCAATATATCAAAACAAGAAAAGAGATATATGAGAGGAAAGTTGAGCCATTAGAGAAACTCCCTCGACTTTATGTCGTTTTGCGTCGTTTCTTTACTATCGGCACACCGTTTCGCGAACCGAAGCCGTTTTTGGAATCGTGGAGGTGAGAAGATCGTTTCTCTACCTTCCTTTTTCAGTTTCGGAAACATTTTTCCACAACCCTTTTTGAGGTGACTATACATGTACGTGATATTTACATGTAGGATTATCTCTGGATACAACTAGAGCTAAAATTTACAAGGAATTCGGGATTTCTAGGCTTTAATCGGAGTAATTCGTGAAGTGAGTGCTCTAATCCTAAATTGGGTGTAAGATGACGCTTATGCGATATTGGTTATGGTAGTATGCATAATTCTTAAATTATTAGAAAAGCATGTGTTAATTAAAGCTCAACATGTCAAATTTGTTAAAGTTGCCATGTTAATATGGTGATGTACTTATGTGCTTATATGAGTCAATGGATGTCAAGTGATGATCACCATTATTTAGCCTGTATTAAAGGGACGATATTCCTCAAGAAAAAGGGGACGGTGGTGACGACCACAACGATTTGACTACGGTCACGTAAGAGTGTGTGAAGTCGCTATATGCGACGTTAGAGTGAGAAAATGCCTGGAATCTTGGGTCCGTTGCGATGGTGATTAGTTACTTGACATACCAGCGACTAGTTTTATCATTGTGTTGCTTAAATATTGCATATGCCGCATTTCATACTCCAATGGCACGGTTAAAGTATTCACTAAGCGTAAGCTTAAGACAAAACTGTTTTTTGTGTGGTTATTGAATAACCACCACAGGTACGGATCGTGAAGGGGAAATGAAGTGATCGAAAATCCAGGCAGAGTATCATCGTGTTTATATGTTTATAAGTTTGTAATGGTGGGGTTAAAACTCATGTTTGTAAGGTTGTAGTTTGGGATTTTGGTTGTAAATGGTTTTGTTGGGAGAACAAGTTATGTTTGGAGTTTGTATTTTGGTAGTGGATAGTTGTTAAACCCATGAATCTTGTTTAAAACTTGTTTCTCACCTTCTTTGAGTACTTCAAATGTTATAAGTGTATATTTGGATTTCATTTGAAACCTTTATTGGTCAAGTTTGGCAGAAATTTGGACTCATATTGAGTCAAGAGTTAAGGCTGAATGCAAGTTTGTATTTCCTAATGTGATTTCATGGATTTTGGATGAATGAGTATACATACTAATGCTTTTGAATTAGTTTTGGAAGTGCCTATGAGGTTTGGTAATATTTTGGTTATGCTTGGAACTTTTAAAACAGGGAAAACTGATGCAAAATCGTGTTCTTCCAAAATCGGATTGATCTGGGTCTGATGCGAATCGATCCGCAGTAGTTCGAGGAGCCAAAAATTACATTATGCTAAAACCGGATCAATCCGCAGGTCTGTTTTCAGCCTGTCGACTTTTACGGAAACGGACATAACTCTTTCTAGAAAATTTGGATTCGTGCGCCGTTTTTTTGCGTTGGAACCAAAACTCAAAGAACTATCTTTTGATATAAAACTTGGGCATATTTTCTAAATTACCATTTTACCCTTGGTTGGTTTAGGTTAATGAATTCATTTTTCTATGTTTATCTCTTGTTTATTCACTATTAAGGGGTGTTTTCGTTTTGGTAATCGTCATTGTTACACGTCCTAATCTGTGTGGGCAGGTTAGGGTGTGACAATTGTTGACACCAAATTATTGCTGCTACAATCTTGGAGCATTTGGTAATGGGATTTAACTCATCACAACACCAATCAAATGATTGGCCAAATACCATTCTCATCTGTACTATTGGGTGTCTGATTTTGAGGTTTTGTGCTTTGATTTTTCATTGTGGAACTGTCTTTTCGTTTTTTTTTTTTGGGTCTGTCAGCAAAACAAGAATCAAGGTTCTAGAATTTCAATTCTTCCATATATGTTATCAATAACCCAACAACTTAGTTGGCTAAATCAGATTGTGTGCGACAATGAGAACAGAACATGTGGATTAGATCCACCAGGATAAAGCCAAGTTGGGTTGAAGCAAAGGGGAATGGAAGCGCATGTTTGGATGACATTTTCGGGATGCACTCACAGACTGTAATTGCATTATTCTGTTCAATTTGAACTTATTTCAAATAAACATTCTCATACAATTTATGCCACTTTTTCAACAAAAAGAAAGAAAAAATAAGTCTTACTTGCGTTCTCTGTTAAGTTTTGTTTGTTGAACTGACTCTCTCTTTTAGTTTAGATTAGAGAGGATGTTTTTGAGGATTTGACTCCATACTGAACTTCAATAGCAGATAGCTCATGTTTGTGTCTCCATCTCTACACTACTTTGTTTTTATTTTTTTATTTTTCCTTTTTATATCTTTTATATATATATATATATATATACAGTCAGGCTCTAAAGAGGGTGCCCTCTTTTTATTAAAGAGAAGACTTTTTTTTGGCCGTGTAAAAAGTGAGAATTTCTCACTTTATTTAAGATGTGAGAAATTCTCACCTTTTTTGTGAGAAATTCTCACTTTTAATACAGCAAAAAAAAAAAGGTCCTCTCTTTAATAAAAAAAGGGCGCCCTCTTTAGAAAATCTCTCTCTCTCTCTCTCTCTCTCTATATATATATATATGTATATCAATCTTGACCATGCACCAAGAAAAAGGGAAAGATTGAGTAGCTAGTCACACGGGTAAATATCAAACTAAAAATAAAGAGCTACAATTGAGTAGCCAGTCATTTTAACCACCAGAATGGAAAAAGGTAATTTTATATAACTATCACAACCATAACAAACTAAAAAGACAACATTTTGAGCCCACATGTGACTAAAAATGAAACTATTTGACAAATTAACTTCTACGATTCAATTCCAACAAAATGAGATCAATCGCAGGAATTTGCGATTGCCCAAATACAGTTTGCTGCCACTGAAAAACAGAAAGCATAAACTGTTGCTAAACGGGCCCACATAAAGGAACCAACCACCTTGTCACTAACAATTCAGTTCCAGAAAGCATGGCCTGTCAAAGTAGTGTTCAACCATAGTAGTGGAAACCAAAAACCAAAACTAAGAACGACACTAAATGATAAAAACAAATCAAAAACTACAGTTCAGTAACCAATCCTTTTGAATTTGGTTAACAAGAATGCGAAAACTTTAAAAAATGCTCTCAGCTCATTACACAATTAACTGAAGCCAGTTACTTGTAAAGACCAGATCCTCATGTAATACTTTTATACATCCATGCATTAAAATCCAGTCAACAAAACACTTCAATTACAATAGCGTGATTTTTCTTTTTCCTTAATCCTCCAAATAGAACAAGTAGATCAGAGAACAATTCTAAGATCTCGTAAAAAAAAAATTAAAAAAAAAAAGGTATATAAAGGAGAGAACAAAGAAAATACAGGTTCTGGATCTTTGAGGAACTAAAACAAGGTCATTGTCAGCTTACAAGCATTGTATAGAAGAATCAATATACCGGAAAGGCGACTCATAGTAATGAGCAAAATTTGGTGATTGTGACTGATGATGATTCCGATCCCACTTCACCAAAAGAATGGTGGCATTTTACATTTGTATATGAGCGGCGGAGAAGTCTAATTAATTCGTTCCTGATCAGATTGATTCTCAGGTTGGGCTCGTTGGTATCGCAGATCTGTGTGGAGGATGTATATCAATCTACTCGCATGTCGTCCTGTTTACTTCTAATGGTTGAGTCGGTGCTGTTCTCTGGTCTTTGGGGCGAAACCTTAGATCTCATTATATGTTTGCACATCCTGAAAATACGATTCATGAAGCCTCATAAGTTTGTGAGTAAGAAATGAGAAAGTAACAATGTGAAAAAACGGAGCGCAGGTTAGATAGGCCACTGCCACAAAATGCTATATGCCAGATCTCAGCAATCATCAATGGGGTTTAACTGAGAAGGATTAAACAGCAATCCTGCTCCAAACATTGGAATGAGCATGGCTCTGCTATTGAAACTTAGGAGCTGATTGGAAAGGCAAAGAACTGGTTCTGTGGTTCATAAGTGAACAGGATCTATAAGTTCATCCATTGGGTATATACTAGTCCGTGCCCAGTCTAATATCTCCCTTAAAACTGGTTCTTTGTCAAACAAACATAACCTTGGCACTCATACAAACTTGATGGAAAGTGAGACTGGGATGAACTAAATCCTATTCTAAGCCTTCCCAAACAGGCCCTTAGACCTGGGACTCGACTTGACAAAATTTTAAATCGATGTGAAAATTGGGGAGATGACCCGTACGCATCAAGTGCCTCTGTTTTTCTCTTAATATCATTTGACCGTAATATTGGATCAGCATTTTTGGGGAGTGAATCTTGCTGCTGTGTTTTCTCTCGCAGCCACTGCTCTGCTTTATTGCATTCATTAGTAACCTGCAAAGAGAAAGGTCCAAATAGTTGACTGATTGATTGATCACCAAATCATACCAAAATCCAATAATACATGTCATTATATTATACGACTGTATAAAAATATCATACTGCATCTCTTTCAGCAGCAAGAAGTGATCCCACAGTCATCCGATTATCCACAATGCAATTTAATAGAACCCTTGTTGCTTGTGCTCGGGACTCTTCGTCCTTATATCGATTCTCAATAGGATCCACCAACTAGTCAAAAGTCAAAACCAGAAGATATTGTATGTATCAGCCAAAAAACAATACAAACAAGCCAAAATAAAAATTAGTAAAGTGATAAGCACCTGTTTTAGATCCTCCAGTTTCTTGGTATAGACATGTTCGGATTCATCATCTCCATCCTCGTAAAGCCAATCCTCTGTTTTTTGTAGACTCCTAGAAATACCTTCCATCTCTGATTCAGTGGCAAAGCTCCGATACGTGCTTAGTATCTGTTCAATTACTTCTGTCATTCTCATATCCAAATCATAAAATTCGAAAGAAATGGGAAATATAATAGTGTCAAGTCAACTGCAATTAAAGTTGAGCAAATAAAAATTTAGACAGGCAAAAGATGAAGCTGACCGTGTGCAGCAGGACCAGAATTCAATGAACTGGCTTATGAGCGCACACATACATAACTATGGATTCAACAATTATAAAAGTAACAGTACACAGAATGTTGAGAAAATGAAATACTAAAACCCAATGACATTTCAAAAAGATTCCATTGAGCGCAGATATCCATATGTAATAGAATTACTTCATCCTACTCAGATCTTCACTACAACATAGCTCTCAAAGATTTCATAAATCAATTAAATAAGCAAAACAGTGAACACAAAATCAAAGGAAAAGGAAAATTGTCAGCATAGATATAATTAAGTGAAACTTCTTTTGGCAACATATATGGTACAAGTTGCAAAACAAAGATATACCCAATAAGGGAAGGTTTAAGGGTACAGCCAGTGTCATTCTCCTTGAATTTAGCTTTGATTATGCCGAAAAGCCACACTCATGCCATTTTTGTACACTTGTTGCAGCTTCCATGCGGAAGTATAGCATACCAAAATACGGGTATTGAAGTCATGTTTTTGAGCCAAGTTCATAGGGTATAGAACTAAGGATTTGGAACCAGATTGATCTTGAGCTAGTTTTTAAACCTGGGGATGGGGTAACAATGGTTTTAATAGTCGTCAATTCACAAGTCGATTCGAGTTCCATAAAACCCATTTTACAAGCTGATTTGATTCACTATTCATGATTTTGAACGTTGAAATTTAAGCTTTACGCGGGTGTTGCAGGAAATTTTTGCTAAACCGTTATTTTGTTCATTTTAAGCATTGTACATGTGTATCTATATGTATCCGATATACATATACAAAGACATCATTTCTATTTTGTTTATAAAATAAAAAATAAAAATAAATAAAGGGAATCTTACATTTCACAATCTTATACTATTCACAGTTCATAACTTGGCAAACCGATTCACATCTTGACAACAACGTTTGTAGTGATCATATCTACAATTTGAACTTATACCTTACTGCGTGTCTCATAAACATAGGACTCCAAGGTGTTTTTCTTATCTTTAGTCTGCTCTGTCTTTATGTCTTGCCGGGTCAATTGAAGTTCTCTCTCTTGCGCTTGTGAGAGCTCAGCCTGTGTCATTCCACCACACACACTCTCGCTGACTGGTATATTCTGCCTCTGAATGGCCTTTCCCTTTCTCATTTCATCACCCTACACAAGGAATGTACCATGTCATCCACATTTCCAACTTCCGACCTTTATATAGCATCAATTTGACTGAAACGTATAATTTATCATATCAGTTTTAGTGGACCACATGGGAAATGGCTTTCGTCATTACAAAGACAGTATTAACGTATAGTATACTAGAAATTGTCAGTTTCAATATGCAAATTGTGAAGGAATCTTGAGCCAGTTCTATAATGAGGTCAGACATGATTTTGACAAGAACTGTCTTTTTACTATGTATCATTTATGTTCTTGCCATGGAGCACATGCCATGTGGGACAATTAGGCGGTCCACGTCCGAGTCTGTGCAACCACTTATCAATAGAAGCATGAATTATGCTCCTTCTTGTACAAGGAAAGAAACTAACGAAAAAATAAAATAAAATAAAAACATGAACAGATAACAATTAAGTCACTCCTGGCAAATCAACTGGGCATTGTCTCAGGTGACTATCCAAATGCAAACGTGAGTTTAGAAGTACTAGTGCTAACAGAAAATTATATAACTTACAGGATGATTATCAGCTTCAGCATGATTTGATACATCATTAATTTTATCAGCTTCTGCTTTCTCTGGAGACAAACGAGCATTACCCCTCGAAATGCAATCATCCTTGCGATCTTCTAAAAGCTGGTGAAATGACAGAAATTCAGGAAAAAATGGTGTCAATGTTTGCAAAATTGCAAGATGACTAAAACGAAGAGTATGTTCGCAATATCAAACAAGAAGAACCTGTACTTACCGAGGCTGACTCC
The DNA here is from genome assembly GCA_033977485.1 of Hydrangea macrophylla. NCBI lineage: Eukaryota > Viridiplantae > Streptophyta > Magnoliopsida > Cornales > Hydrangeaceae > Hydrangea > Hydrangea macrophylla. Next base: position 108,175,042 of record CM066988.1, on the reverse strand, counting down.
ACAGTAACAATTCCATGGAGGTTTAGCTGAATTCTAACCTTAACCTTTACTTTTTCTGTACGGTTCATGTGGAATGGACCAATCTACAGAAACAATTTCAAATCAATTTAAATAAAGAATACTCTGAACACTCGCAAGATTACAAAATATATATAAACAAAAAAAAAGGGCAACCAGTGCCGAGGCTCCCGCCATTGCGGGGTCTGGGGAGGGTGAGATATTTTTATTACAAAATATCTATAAAAAAAAAATTATACTACATCAAAACACCTGTTAACATAAGGTCAAATGAAGGATAAACAATAAATAGTTTTGTTAGATTCAAAATTTAGATGTAAACTTCAGTCTCGTAGCATCATTATAACTTTTGTTCATGAACATGAACATGAACATAAGAAAAAGGTGTAGCATTATGCATACAAACTTCTCTTCCAACTATTGCAAAGGCCAGAATGAAAGCAAAGAAATAACTCTAGTCTCATTCTCATTTAATTGTTTCGCACCACAAACATGCATCTTTTAATCTGGAAACAAGTTTTACATACACGTGACAGAAAGAGGCATATATAAATGGCCCATACCGTATAATCACTGATCTTAGGTGATATGCCTGAAGGCAATTCATTCTGATCAGCATAAAAGGCTACCATATGGAATGTATTATTTCTATGTAATGTAAGCATCTTAACGCTTGGAAATGGGTGGCCTCTTGGAAACAACATTTCTTTCGAAAGCGTACAAATTGGACCTTCATCTGATGAAAATCCTAGGGAGAAAGGAAATGAATCCTGAACCTGAGATTCACAAGAACTATAACCATTAGAATTGTCAAATAACATAAAGTGACGTGCATATAGATAGATGCCAAAAAGTGCAAAATGCAAACAAACTCCGGTTATCCTCAACCCTGCATTGGAGAAAGAAAAGAACTCAAAACACTTCTCAAAACTATGTTTGAGTTGAGTTGTCCAAAGTAAAGAGTTTTTCTTCACTGTATAAGTTCAGAACTTCACAAGCAACACGGACTTGCACACAATCGCTCACATTCTGACATTCTCAGAACGATGTTACATGGACTGGAATACGGGTGTCGGTTGCAGGAACGTGTCTAAGCGTCAGAGTTCCTAAATTCGTGAATCGAAGGATACGGGAGCATGGCAATAAATCTACATTTTTTTTCTTCTTACATTTCTAAGAAAGAACAGTGTTTTATGCAATAATAAGACTTTAAACATGAAGTTTGTAGCTAAAGAAATATAATTTGAGACTTTAATGTGCCATTATGCTAGTAGCTAACATGCTTCTTGGTGTGTGTCCAACCAGGAGTGTCAGACACATATTCCATACGGACCATACCCTTGTTTGAGTGTCTAGTGTCAGACACCGGTACTTTAACCTATAAAGAAGACTCAATGTGGGTTCCATTTTGACCCAAATATTCTGTTTTTCTGTCACAACAGCTTTAGTAGACTTTCAACTTGTTTTCCAGAAAACTTTTCCAATAAGAGTGGTCCCAACTTATTTTTCCCCTCCGTGTGTTAGGGAACTTTCTGTATATTATGAGCTTTCAAATGTTTTGTTTTCATTTTAAAAGATTTTTCTACATTCCAGTCGGCAACACGGATTCTGTTTCTGAGTAACCTCTCTTGTTTATATGATTTCTCTCGATCTATAACTTCAATCTTGGTTTGGCTTTTTCCTATGTGTTCTAGACACAGTAGGGATGATCTCCATAAAATCTCAAGAATTTAAAGGATTTCTAACCTCAGTTTTCCATTTTTACAAGATGATCCAAACATTCTGTCCACTATTCACAGCAAGCTTGTTTTGATTTCTACTCTTTGATTAGATGTATACATGCATTCTAAATTAGCCCATATCTCAAGAAGTTGTTCATACCACTTTTGTACATATCCTACAATGACATTCTTCATGCATTCATTCATATTCCATACTTCCAAATCTCTTTAGAGAAATTTATGAACACAAGCACACCACAACCTTGCATATTCTAGAATCATACATTGCATCCATGCAAGATTTGAGATCTTGGAGACTCCTAATCCAAGAGGATTATTGTAACAACCTTATTCCCACTGACCTTGAGCTTATTGGCTAAGTAAGAAACTCATTTGAATCATGTCCTTCCACTGAAGGGACTAGAAAGGAACATAGAAATATGCACTACAAAGAAATTAGCCAATGACCCACAAACGGGTTTGAAATTACTGGCAACATAGCCTCATCTGGTGATACAATAATAAAACTGATACCAGAGTATTCTAAGAAAATCTCTAAAACAAGGTTACATGCTAGTTGGTACTTGGGTATGCTTGAGGTGCGGTGGAGAATCTTAGCAGTGAGTTTGTCAGAATGTTAGGTTCCTAATACTAAGATATGAAGAAATAAGTTAAGGAGAGCAAATCACTAGTATGAGAACAACGGGAAGAAAGAAGAGTAAATGTCTAATAACCATGACCACATCTAGCCCGTTTATTTTTGCCCTGGCTGCTACTCACGGAGGAATGTGCTGGGAATATTTAGGAAAGTGCATTTTACTTTAGGCATAAAGCCAAAATACATAGCTGGAAAAAAACTGATGGCCAAGCAATACCCAAAGGTGACCATGTTCTCTCAGATATCAATTGTCCATATGAAATGGGGATTGAGCAGGAACAAAGTTAGATGAGGAGGACGAAGCCTCTAGAGTTCTGTAAGATGTCTAATGGTAGCAAAACCTACACTAAACATTTAGCGACATGGCTATAGGATGATGCTGGATGTTAATTAGTTAAGATTGATATTCAAAACAATGGAACATAGAAAATTGAAAGCTTGATGGGTAGCAATACAAAAGACAATAAGATACGCATGTATAAGTCAAGTAAAAAATGTGGCACCATATAGAGCTGGATGAATAATTAATCACAAGGTTAACCCAAAGATGCTGGGTAACACTTCCTACAATCGAGGAGGCATAATTCCTCAATATACACAAACTTGATACATCATAAAGGATCTAACTTCAATGCATGTGTCCATTGTTATGCACTAGATGGCAACATGACTCTGCCTAATTTAGTCCCAATTTATGAAAATACTAGTATAGGCACACAACAGCATGCACTTATGAACATAATTTTCTAAAGTTGATAATTAACAAACCTCATACTCCCTAACACGGAAAATTGGGCTAAGCATTGCGCATTGAAGGGCACACCCACGAGCCACACACTCACTTGCATTCAGTTTTCGGCCAGGTTCTCTCCCAAAAAGAGTAGCTAAAATTCTTGCAATAGCTGGTATCCGAGATCCTGACCCAACAAGTTCAACATCGTGAATCTTGTCCACAGATAGACCAGAGTCGATCAAAGCCTTTTGACAAGGAATGCTGATCCTCTCCAACAAGTCCGATGACAGTTTCTCAAAATCCTCCCTCTTAATAAAACCCTTCACATCTTTCTCATCCATCAAGCACTCAATATTAAGGGGCGCCTCTGCGTTTGCACTCAGTACTTTCTTCAATTTTTCACAAGATGCTCTCAGTCTAACAGAAGCCCTCGTGTTAGAATACACATCAATACAGTACTGTTCCTTGAACTGTGTTGCAAAGTATCTGAACAAAACTTCATCAAAGTCTCTCCCGCCCAAGTTCCTATCAAAAGCATGGGATAGTATCTTCAAGTGTCCATATTCAAATGATGCAACGGTAACTTGAGTATCACAATGACCAATATCAACAAACACAACATAAGTTGGGCCGGAATTGGAAAAGTCAGTCTTGTAAATACCATAACCAAGCGCCGTAGCAGTACAATCATGCAGCAATCTCAATGGCTTAAGCCCAGCAATCTCCGCGGCGTGCAAATACATACGTCTTTGCAAGTCCATGAAGTACGATGGTATCCCAATCACGCAATCTGAAATGGGCATCTCAAGACTTTTCTCGGTTATTTGCTTTAAATGTGCAAACAACATTGCCAAAATTTGAACAGGGCTAAAAGAATGTTTATCATTCAAGTACTGTAAATGAATCAAAATGCCACCATTAGGGTCCTCAGAGGTCTCGAATGGGAACCACCTAAGATCATCCTGAACCTCGGGTTCCTTAAATTTCCTACCAACCAATCTCTTCACCTGAGAGATTGTTGATTTTGGGTTCATGGTTGCAGATGCAGCCCCAGCTGATCCCAAGAACCTTTGCTTCTCCCCAAAAGACACCACGGCCGGAGTTTCACGATTTGATTCATCATTCAATAAAACATCAATCCCCCTTTGCTTCACCACCGCAATGACGCAGTTTTCATTCCCGATATCAAATCCTACCACACTCATTTCAGCTAGACACCAAAATTAAACCTCACAATTTTGAACAAAACAACAGAATGGGTGGCAAATTGTTGAGAACAACACCTATAATTGAAGCATTTTATAGCTATGATCAGCTCATAAATTAGAGAAGAAAAAAAAAAAAGCAATTATATTATACAACTCAAGTGTAGCCACTAGAGCATTTAAATCTGCGGCAATTCAACAATGAACAAACAACTGAAGCATTTGATCAAAATTAATAAGAATTGCTTAAAGAAACAATCGGTTTAACCCGTTTCGAAGTCAAACAAATTAGATATATGATGCGCGCACAGATATACATATCAATTTACGACTACAAATTGCACCAATGTTGCGAGAATTGAAACGTACCGGGTCAAGTTGAGAGAGAGAAACCCTAGGAACGGTGAGGCAGCGGAGACAAAGAGTGGTGGATGAGAGAAAAACTCCGAATTGACTGCGAATTGGAAGGGGACAAACTTCGAAGATCTATATATATGCATATATGTCTACAGATACATCAATATATATGGGTAAATATCACTTAGACCCCCTGAGGTTTGCTCTAATCACACTTAGACCCCCTCATGTTTCAGTAATATCGCCTACACCCCTTGAAGTTTGAAGCGCGTATCACCTAGACTCCCTCCGTTAGTTCACCGTTAAAAAAGTTATGAACTGACGTAATTAAATACAAAAAAAATACCCTTAAAAGTTTGGTCCTTGTGTCATTTTAGTCCCTGTAGTTGCAATTGAGTTAATATCCTGATATTTTAAATTGAAGAAACTTGATCCAAATGTTCAATTCTATAAGAAAAGTTGACAAAATTTACTCACATACTATGCATTGCCACACTTTTTGAGGGCAAAAATGCAACACCACCAATCTCCCAACCCGCTTATTAACGTAATTATACATAATGATGATGTCGAAAATTGGTAAGCAAGACTTATGCAGGAAAATAAAGCGAAAAGAAGTTTGTATGTGGTTTGGTCCCGTTAACGAGGTGACCTACGTCCACTGTTGCGTCTGGGCGCTTCTCACTAGCAGATCACTGGCAGGCCTGGTGAGCCAACAAGGACGGGTGGCACTCCCAGTAATACCGGCCGGGTATATGCGTGCAGATGGTGTGTTCTCTCAGTGCTTGTATGCTCAGAGAGTATATATGGTCCTCCCATTTGACAGGGGATGTGGGCTCTTTTATAGATGCAAGAGTCCACCCTTACATGGTAAGTTAGTAAGATTAGGAAACCTAACCTAATTACAATAGATTAGCATGATCTTTGAAGAGTTTCCTAAGTGATTTGGGAAGCTACTCATCTTTCCTTAATAGAGTCCTGGCCACATAAGGAAACTGCCCAGAGAGCTTCACCCGAGCTGCACCTCCTGAGGAGTCGCCGCTTCTTACGCCCGGGCCAGCTGATGATCCCGAGCGATAGCATCTGATGCGGGGCGCGGGCCCCAGGCTCTCTTCTCGTGACGGTTGAGCTTTAGTAGGATATTTCCGGACGTATCAGCTGCCCCGCATTTTCGGAACTGACTGGATGCGTCATCGGGTGAGGATTCGAAAATCTGCATTGCCTCGGAAGCCACCCGGGTGCCGCTCGGGTGTGCGGCACGAGATGGGGTCCATACTCCAAGTCGCTCGGTGGATTTACCGACCGGTTCAGGTTAGAGCCCGGATGTGAGTATTGCCACATGTCAGGGATCAATTAGCCTGGTCATGGTCCAGCGGAATCAGTTCAGATGTAATCAACCAGTCGCGTGGCAACCAGACCGTTATGTCACGTATTTAATGCGCACGCTGTTTTAGACAACCCTTCACGTGCCCAAGATGACAGCTGGCGACTACTTTTGGCGGGAGAGCGTCTGATCCGTCAGATCATCTTCCATCCGAGCCGTTCATGACTTCTATATAAGGTGTACTTGCTCATTCAAAATATTCCCACTGCTTAAGATCGAGTATACCGAGCGATCCCCGAGAACACAGCTTTCCCGAGCTCTCCTCCCAATACTTTCTCACAATCCAAACTGCTCACCAATGGCCTCTCATGTTGATCTGACCTCCGACGACGGACTTGGAGTTTTTCGGAGGGACTGCGAGATCCCTGACGATGTCGGGGTCCGTCCTCACATCGAAGGGGAGGAGGTGGCCTTTCCCTCAATCATCATCAGCAGCTACCTGCTGCTTATAGTGGGGCTACGCTTCCCTTTACCTGCCCTCTTCTGCGACTTATTACAGGGGTTGCGCATTCCGCTGTCCCGGTGCCGTCCGAACGTTGCCTGCCTCCTCTGGGGTGTTTCGGCACTGAACCAGGGGCTTGGGCTACTCCTCCACTCGGCTGACATCGCCAAGTGCTACGTCTTAGGGATTGATCGCGGGGACCCTTACCTACGCATTGGTGCAGAGGAGAAACACCTTATCCGTGGGCTGGAGTTTGATAACAAGCACTGGCGCCAGTATCCTTGGGTCGTTGTCTCTGGCAATTGGCTGACAGATACTTCCCTCTGCCCCCCTGCGAACTTCAATCTCGAGCTTTGCAAGATGTCCTTCACCGCTTTTCGTGACATCGCTTCTTCTGTGGCCGATATTGAAGCGATCAACCGAGTGGTAGAAGCCGGCTTAAGCTTTTCCGATTTGATCGGGGAACCTGCTGGTCAGGCCGGCGGTGAAGCTCCCCTCGCAGCTCCTGATACGTCCGCCTCAGGATCGCGCCGTTATACTCAGTCTATGGCCTCCGACCCGCGCACCATGGGGGGGGGGCCTCCAAGCCTGAAGGACCTATCGCTCTGTCCACCAGCTCAGGTTCATCCTCATCCGAGGACACGGATCCGCAACCGGGCCCGACCAGGAAGGGCAAAGAAAAAGTGGTCGGGGAAGGGTCTCAACCCCCACCGAAGAGGAGTCGGTTGGAAACACCCGCCGATCTGCATGTGCCCAGCTCATGGACAGGCCTTACCAATTTGGAGGGTCGCCTACAGGAGGTGGAGAAACAGAGCGCCCAACTGCAGACGGACTCCATTATGCGGGAGGTGGATTTTCACGCCTTGGAGCTCACCATCAAAGAGCTGGTGGCCAAGGTGACTGTCCTGGAGGAGGAGATCCGGTCCTTGAAGAGCAAGGGGACCTGAAGAATTTTTTCCTTTCTTTTTTTTTTTTTTGCCGTGGAGGCTATTAGAACTGCCTCCCGTTGTACAAAATGCTATTATTAATAAAAAGGTCCTTGGAGGCCACCTTTCCTTTATCGTCGATTGTGTCGTTTGTGATTGCCAATGCCTGGCTCATGATGGCTCGTTACTTATACGATGGTTTGGCGCTTCATCCGATGCGAATTTAAAAATTAAAACCGCCCATGATGGGCCATTCGGCACTAGGCTGGAACCCCTGCCGTATGGAACAGGTCGGGATGATCAACCGGGTTACAAACCGAGTAGTGACCTGCGGCCCGGGTCCTAGCTATGCCACGTGTCGACTGGCCATTGATCTGGTCAGGATCCAACGATGCCAACTTGGGGATAACCGAATCATCTTCGTGGTAACTGAAACGTCTCCGTCATGCATTCAATTCACGCGCCTTTTGAGGTAGTGGTTTGCATGCCCGAAGTGACAACTGTCTGCCACTTTGGGCGGGAAAACGCGCGAGCTGTTGGATTCCCTTTGATCCGGGCCATCCCTGGGTTCTATATAAAGGACTTTTACCCATTTCTTCAACCCTTTACTGTAGAGATTTAGACCACCGAGCGCCTTAAGAGTCAGAGCAATCCCGAACAAGATTCCCGAGCCCCCTATTCTGCACCTAACCTTGTAAGTTCTTCTTTTTCTTTTTTCCTGTCCCCTTCTTTCCTCTTTTCTGAGCGAGACTGGAGAGAGCGAACCTTCTTAAGTTGGAACATGAGTGGGATTTCTTCTTCCTCAGGTTCTGTTTCTTCCTTAGAGCAGGGGGCTCCTTAGGGTTGTTAGAGCGCTCGAGTGTCTCCGGAGTAGTTCTGAGAGAGTGCCACTTTAGTGTTGAGGACGCTTTATTTTCTACCATTTAAGTCGGTGGTCCTTCTCTTCTTATACGTCCGACTCGGAGTCCCTGACCCGTACTCAGGCCGTGTCCTTCTTCTTCTCCCTCCCACGGGGACACGTGAGATGGAACATTCCGATTTCAACTCTGCTTCCCGGTCAGAGAGTGAGATGTTCCGGTCGGGCTCGCCCGACACCAGCTTAGACCTACCTTCAGGTTCCCCCTCCGATCATCACAGCGAGGGCCGAATCCCAGTCCGAGTATCCAGTGACGAGGCCGACCAAGAGGCCCTCGTTGCCTCGGTGTCGCGGGGTTCAGGTGATGAGGCGCCTGAGGAATCTGCTTCCTCGGTAGCATTCGCCTGCGAGTTCATCCCATTGGCTCTGCGTGCCAGGGACCTTGATCGGATCAGGGGTAAGTACGCCATCCCCGACAATAGTTCTTTGTCTGTCCACCCCGGCGGGGCTCACATTTACCGCCGGGGTTTTATTACCTTATACGAGGACACCCTCATAGCTGGCCTTCGAGTTCCCCTCCATCCTGTCGCTCGGGACGTCTTAATCTTCCTGGGGATAGCTCCCGGGCAGCTAGCCCCGAACGGATAGAGGTATCTTATGGGGTCCATCTCCTTGTGGCCCCAGATCTTCGGGTACGAACTCACCCTCCAAGAGTTCTTCTGGATTTATTGACCGTTCCCAGTTCACGGGGAGGCCGGGTTCTTTTCCCTGGGGGCTCGGCAGGGGAAGAAGGTCATAGTCAACTGCCCGAGCAACAACAAAGGGTGGAAGAACAAATTCTTCCAAGTGTCCGCTCCTGGGTTTTGTGAGCCAGCCCATGGGAGTCAATTGAGGACCTCCTGGGCAGAGGAGTTGAGGGGTAAGCCCATCCCGAGTCTTCTCTAGCCTTTTGTTTTTTTAGGCTTTTGTTTTACGGCTTCGAACTAATCATCTTGGTTTGTTTTCGTAGCAGGGCCCGTCAATCTCCCAAACATCCCGGAGGATTGTAAGGACAGAATCAGGGGCTTGATTGAGCAGCCTGTCAACGTCTGGGATGTGTTGACCCGGTCGGGAGACCAGAAAGGCGACCGCCGACCCCGTCGTCCCGCCGTAGCGCCGATCCTCCCTAGCATCATCCCGGGTACGAGTTTTGCCACTTAGTTGGACTTTGGCTAACTTTTGACGCCTTGTTATTCTGGATGTTGACATCACAGCTGTTTCTCTTTTGCAGAGATGGCCCCCAGAAGAGATCTCGAGCGGTTGAGGGCTCTGCAGGCTGCAACTGCCGAGCGGATGGCGGCAACCGGGAAGAGGCCGGCCATTGAAGCCTCTGGCAGCGCGCGCCAGTTTAGACGACTTAGGCATGGCCCATCGGCGGCCCAGGCTCCTGGGGAGACAATAACCCCCCGGGTGATAGCAGTGGGGGAAACATCCGCCGCTCGAGCCGAGGTTCCCACCAGGACGTCCCTGGATGAATCTAGGGAGTCCCGAGAGAGGGTCAGACCATGCCTACTCCCCAGTCAGGTGGAAAGGTACGCCGATCTGTCTCCCCCAGTTTTTCAGGCTTGGCTATACAGCATCTCTCACCTGGTAAGTAACTTTTCTGCTTTTTTCGCATTCTTTGCTTTGCTGGTACTATTGACCGACCATTTTCCTTTTTACTTCGGTTGCAGGTCGGCTGTCTGGCTGTCGGAGCTGAGTCCTTCATGCCCGCCCTTGCTGGGAGGGCCACCGCTGCCAAGACTGTCCTGGCCGAGAAAGAAGTTGCCCTGGCCGAGAAAGAAGTTGCCCTGGAGACCAAAGAGAAGGCCTTGACCATGGAGAAAAATAGGGTCAAGGGCCTGGCTTTGAGCCTCGGGGCAGCCCAGGAAGAACTGGCGGTGGCTCTAGCGGAGCTGGAGGCTGAACGGGCATGCCGCACGGTAGCCGAAGCGCGGGAGAGAACACTCTTGGAGGCGACAACAGCCGATCCCCCAGGGGAAACTTTCGATGACGGCTTCTTCCTCGGGTACGAGGACTTGAAGAGGAGGCTGGCCCGGGACCACCCGGAGTTGGACACCACTCCCTACCAGGGTGTGGATTCTGACTACTGGGACATGATACCTGAGGCCACTGAGGGTGCTGCTGCCGAGGCTCGTTGGATCGCTGTCGCGGCTGAGGGTGCCACTGCCCCGGCTGACCAAGAAGGAGATGTTGCGCCGGAGGGGCAGGCCGGGGGAGGAGTCGATGAGAATGTAGACATTGTTGATGTAAACGACCACTAGGCTCCCTTCTTAAGGACTTTTCTAGTTTTTGTTTTGGTGAGGAGGCTACTACAACAGCCCCCCAGGCTTTGTACATTTTGTTTCAATTAATGAAAAAGGCCTTTGAGGTCAGATTTCCCCTTCACTAACTGTTTTCTTTTTCTGTACTATGCCTTTGTAATTGCTAGTACCCGTTCGGTTTTGGCCGACCTAACACCTGCCTTAGCAAATGTTTTAGGACCGTAACCAACAGAACACCTAGTCTTACCGACCTTTCTAAAAGGTGCTCGCCCGGAGCGCAGTAGAGACTAGCCCTACTTAGCATCTGAGATCGTCCGGTGTATTATAGGAATACCCTGTACTACCGTTCGGGTTGTCCCAGTGTATCATAGGTGTATCCTGTTTTACGACCCGGGATATATCTCTGATCACTGTAAGCGCGTAGGAAGATCATCCAAGCTCTTGTAGCGACCGGTGTGATTCCCTGTTTTGGCCTAATATTCCCCTGCCCCCCAAGCATTTTGCTAAGGTGGGAGTACGAAAATAGGTGATCGTAGGGAACCGACTTGGGACATGGGTGGTCGCAGGGGCATTTGAAGCTCGCCATCGTCGGCCACCTAGGGGTTTGGCCCCGTTGTCGGCCGGCCTAAGCAAAGCTTGAAGTAATTTCCTGTTTAGGTCTACAATCTCCTTACCCTAGGCATCCTGTTAAGGCGAGGGCGTGTTGGGGAGTGGCCATAGGAAACTGGCCTGGAACATGGGTGGTTACAGGGTCCTTTTGTGCCTGGGTTCAGAGCCCGAGGTCTTTTCTGCCTTGGGGTTAGGCCCAAGGTCTTTGTTGCCTCGGGGTTATGTCCGAGGTCTTTGGTGCCTCGGGGTTAGGCCCGAGGTCTTTTCTTTCTATGTTTTGCATGGCACGGGGTACCGACAAGAATAAATTTTCAAAACAAACTAGTCAATTTTATTTCAAAAGTGGTAATCTGTAATGGTTGCCCCCTCAGAGCTACAAGAAAAAATTTCCCTATAGTACTAAATTCCCCTGATCAGGTGCTACTGATAATACTTGCGGAGGTGTTGCACATTCCAAGGATGAGTAAGATCATGCCCGTCCATGCTCTATAACCAGTAGGTTCCCGGACGGTTGACCCGAGTCACTTTATACGGGCCTTCCCAGATTGCCCCCAACTTGCCATGGCTTGGGATTCGAGTAGACTAGTTCACTGCTTTGAGGACGGGGTCTCCAACTTGAAAGCTACGGTGCTTCACCTTGCTATTGTAATATTGCGAGACTCTTTGCTTGTAGGCGGCCACCTTCATATAGGCCTGGTCTCTTTTTTCTTCCACTAGGTCCAATTCTATCCTGAGGGCTTCCCCGTTGTCCGGATCACTGAAGTTGGCCACCCGGTATGTTGGCAGCCCGAGCTCTGTGGGGACCATTGCCTCGAACCCGTAAGTTAAGGAGAACGTGGTCTCACCAGTAGCCGCTCGAGGTATAGTGCGGTATGCCCATAGAAGGGTTGGTAGCTCGTCAGCCCACAGACCCTTGGCGCCTTCAAGCCTTATCTTGATTGATTGCAAGATCGTCCGGTTGGTTACCTCGGCTTGACCATTGGCTTGTGGGTGCTCGGGAGAAGAGTAATGATTTAGTATCCCATAGCCCAAGCAGAACTGCCTGAAGATGGGTGTGTCGAATTGTCTGCCATTATCGCTGATCAAGACTCGGGGAATACCGAACCTGCTGAGGATATTTCTTTCCACAAAGCTTTCCATTTTCCGCTCGGTTATCGTTGCCAAGGGCTCGACCTCCGCCCATTTGGTGAAGTAGTCAACCGCTATCACTGCAAATCTAACTTGCCCTTTCCCCGTCGGTAAGGGACCAACAATGTTAATTCCCCACTGGGCAAATGGTTTGGGACTGTGGATCGGCGTCTGGAGTTCTCCCGGTTGGTTGATCATGGGAGAGTAGTTCTGGCACTTGTCACACCTTCGCACATATTCCTGCGAATCTCGAGCCATGGTCGGCCAATAGTAACCCTATAGGAGGGCCTTTCTGGAAAGCACCCGACCTCCGATGTGGTTCCCGCACACACCTTCATGGATTTCAAACAGTATTGCTTGCACTTGCGCAGGGTGAACGCAGCGGAGGTATGGGATAGTGAATCCCCTCTTGTAGATAATGCCGTCAAGGAGGTGATATCGCGCCGCCCAATACTTGACCCGGAGCTCCTCATCCTTGTCATCTGGTAGCCTTCCTGTCGTCAGGAATGTCACAAACGGGTCCATCCAACTGGGTCCCAAAGTGACCGGGTCAACCTCCATGCCCTCTGAGTTGATCACGCTCGGCTCGGGTAAGAATTGTATCCTTATCCCGGGCAAGTCTGACTCAGAAGACGAGGCAAGGCGAGCCAGCCGGTCTGCTCTGGTATTTTCTTCTCTAGGTATCTGGGTGATGGAGAATCCCTGGAGCTTCTTGGAGACTGCCCGGACAAGGGCCAAGTAGGCTACCATGTTGTCCTCCCGCGCTTCGTATTCTTGGTTTACTTGGTTGACCACGAGCTGGGAGTTGTTGTAGCCCTGTACCTGTTGCGCACTCATCGAGGTGGCTAACTGTAATCCGACCAAGAGGGCTTCGTACTCGGCCTCGTTGTTGGAGGCACGAAATCCAAACCTTAAAGCATATTCAAGCTGGATACCGTCGGGGGTAGTCAGGATGATTCTAGCTCCACTACCTTGCTGATTTGAGGAATCGTCCACGTGCAGCACCCAAGTTGGGACATCGGGACTTAATCCGGGCGGTAAGACCGGAGGCTCGGACTCTTCGACTGGGTCTTCGAGGTACGTAAACTCGACCAGAAAGTCTGCTACAGCTTGCCCCTTGATGGCTGTCCGGGGTCGGTAAATTACTTCGAACTCTTCCAACTCCAAGGCCCACTTGACGAGCCTCCCGGATGTGTCTGGCCGACTGAGAATTCTACGTAGAGGCTGATCGGTTAGGACTACAATGGCATGGGCCTGAAAATACGGGCGGAGCCTTCGGGCTGAGGTGATGAGGGCGAAGGCCAGTTTCTCGATGCGAGAGTATCTGCTCTCCGCGCCTTGCAACGCCCGACTGGTGTAGTACACTGGGAACTATATCCTGTGCTCTTCCCGAATAAGTGCCGAACTCACCGCCGATGGTGACACTGCCAGGTATAGAAATAATTCTTCCCCGGGTACGGGTGCCTAGAGCAAAGGAGGGGATGCCAGGTACTTCTTGAGTTCCTGGAATGCCTCCTCACACTCTTCTGACCACTAAAACGCTTGGCGGAGGATTTTAAAGAACGAAAAACACCGGTCGGTAGCTCGGGATACGAATCTGTTCAGTGCGGCCACCCGCCCGGCTAGGCTTTGCACTTCCTTCGTTGACTTGGGTGACCGCATGTTGATGATAGCTTTGATCTTCTCGGGGTTTGCCTCAATTCCCCGTCTGCTGACTAGATAGCCGAGGAACTTCCCGGATGAGACACCAAATGTACATTTGGCCGGGTTCAACCTCATCTTGAACTTTCTCAAAATGCTGAAGGCCCCGGCCAGATGCTCTAGGTGGTCGGACTCGTCCCGGCTCTTAACCAGAAGATCGTCCACATACACTTCCATAGATTTTCCGATGAGGTCCTTAAACATGTAGTTAACCAGGCGCTGGTAGGTAGCCCCAGCATTCTTGAGGCCGAACGACATGACTTTGTAGTAGTACGTGCCTTGGTCGGTGATGAACGCTGTCTTCTCTTCATCCCCGGGGTACATGCTGATCTGATTATACCCCGAGTAAGCGTCCATGAATGAGAGGAATGAGTGACCTGCTGTTGAATCGACAAGGAGGTCTATCCTGGGTAGCGGGTAGCAGTCCTTTGGGCAGGCCTTGTTGAGGTCGGTGAAGTCTACGCACATTCTCCACTTTCCGTTGCTTTTCTTAACAAGAACGACGTTGGCTAGCCAATCGGGATAGTGGACTTCTCGGATTGACTTTGCCCTTTGGAGCTTCTCGATCTCCTCGCTCACTGCCTTCTATCTCTCGGGGGCCATGCCCCTTCTTTTTTGCTTAACCGGACAGCAGTCCGGGCTGACATTGAGACGATGGGTCATGACCTGGGGGGTCAATCCTGGGCATATCCTCATGACTCCAAGCAAAAACGTCTTGATTTTGCCTTAGGAATTGAGTCAGTTTTTTCTTCAGGGCGGGTTCCAGTAGGGACCCTATGCTGACTGCGCGGTCTGGGTATTCAGGGTTTAGCATGATTTGTTCCAGTTCTTCCACCGGTCCTATCATGTCGCTCTGGTCCCGAGGGTTCATTTCCTGGACGTTTAACGTTTCTGTTATTACCCCCCGGCGCAATGAGCTAACATAACAACTGCGGGCGGTGCTTTGATCTCCGCGCAAGGATCCAGGCCCCTGTGGAGTTGGGAACTTCACTGTCAGGCTGTAGGTGGAGACAATTGCCCTGGCCCTGTTGAGAGTCGGCCTGCCAAGGATGATGTTGTATGCCGATGGGGCCTCTACGATCACAAAATTGGTGAGCATGGAGGCCTACTGAGGGTAGGTCCCCATGAAAACTGGAAGCTCGATTGTCTAAAGCGGTTGTGTACTAGAGCCGTTGAATCCGACAAGGGGAGTAGCGGCCGGTCGGAGCCGATCCCTAGAGATCCCTAGTTGGTCAAACGCCGATGTGAACATGATGTCGGACGAGCTGCCCGTGTCCACTAGTACCCTCTGGACCATGTAGTTGGCTATAGAGAGTGTTACTACTAGCGGGTCATCGTGGGGGCAGTGAATCCCCTGCAGATCATGGGACGTGAATGTTAGGACATCGATTGGGGAGGAGCTGGTGGATTGGACCTGTTGGACATCCGCTCGGGAAGCCCATGCATGCCTCTTCCATGCCAATTGTGAATCGCCTCCGCCTGATGTTCCTCCAGAAATCACATAGATGTGGCCGAGTGGCGGTGGCGGTAGCTGGTTAGGAGCTCGGATGTCCTGCCGAGGCTGTCCTTCTGTGACAAACTCGGCGAGGTGTCCCTGCTCAATCAGCTTCTCGATTGCTATCTCTGTTTCATGGCCGTGATCCCTGTGGTAGCGGCAAAACTTATCTCGGTTCCTCTTACCGGGCGGGGCTCTGAGTTTAGCTGGCTGCGGAAGCAGCCTCTGGGCCTCAGCGGCGGCCATAACTTCATGGATCGGGCGGAAAAGAGGTGTGAAAGCAGTCTGGGGCTGACCCCTTGTATCTCTCTGATCTTGCTTCGGCTTCTTTCCCGAACTCTTCTTAAGCCCTTCGCGCTTGCACTTGGCTTTGGGGGATTCGTCCCCCGCTTGGCCAGCGCGCTTTGCCTTCAAGAACTCCTCGGTGTCTATGTATTTTTTGACCCTCTCTGAGAGTTCCACCAGGGTCGCCGGTCGGTCGCGATGGAACGACGTGGCGACCTTGGTGTGCTGAACTCCCGAACAGAAGGCCATAATGGCGGCCGTTTCATTGGGGTTGCGGATCAGGAGCCTTTGCTGATTGAACCGGTCCACATATTCCCTCAAGGATTCCCCTTTGCGCTGCTTGATGGTTAGCAGCTGGGTGTCCGGCTGTGATCGGTCGAGCATCCCGACAAACTGACTGATGAAGAGTTTGCCGAGGGCTTTGAAGCTGACAACCGTCTGGGGCTTCAATTCGTGGAACCACTGTGTGGCTGACCCCTTTAGGGTACTGGGGAAAGCCAGGCACAACAACTCATCTATCGTGGTGACCAGTGCCATCTGCGCCTTGTAGGTACGGATGTGGTCTACTGGACTCCCTGTACCGTCGTATGAGCTGAGCTGAGGGGGTTTGAACTTTCGCGGAATAGGAAATTGGGTCACCCGAGCGGTATAGGGTGATTTTGTCTCCGTGTCAGTGAGGTCGTGACCGGACTTGCGGTTCAGCCTTTCGATCTGCTGCTGCAGTTCCTCGACCTGGGCTTTGACGTCCCTCCGCCCTGCTCTCATATCCGTGTCTGAACTATAGGTGGGGTCAGATGATGAGGCCTCCTCCTCAAAGTGTGTCGACCTTGGGGATAGTACCCGATTATGGGTCCGGGAAAGCCTGTGCCTAAGGTCCCCCCGGCTCAGGACGGGAGGGTCGTCGACCGATTCCTGGATTTTCTGTCCGGACTCTTCTGCCCTTGCTGCGCGCCGCCGATCAATGATGATTCTGGCGTCCTCCGCTCGGCGCGCTCGACGAGGGATGTACCGAGGTACTCTTTGCAAGCGCTTGGTGGCCTGACTGCGCTCTCCGTCCGCGGGACGTTCCTGGTCTGGTGGGGACACCGGAGCTGATCGAGCTTGCCTACGCACCCGAGCGGGCCTGCGGACAGGAATGCTTTCCTCAGGCTGATTTTCTGACGCGGGGCGCTTCTCGTGTTGGGCCATAAGCGCGTCTATCTGTTGCTGTGTTCGACGTTGGCCCTCCAAGAGTTGCTCCAGCGCCTCTGTGACCTGTTCGGTGGTCATGGAAGCAGCCCGCGACTCGATTTGCAAGTTTTCCTGACCGGCTGAGTCGGCGGTCTTCTTACCCTTCTTTGGCGGCATGACGATCAGTCAAGAGATTTGTTGATGAGAAGATTTGTCGTTTCCCACAGACGGCGCCAAACTGATGATGCCGAAAATTGGTAAGCAAGACTTATGCAGGAAAATAAAGCGAAAAGAAGTTTGTATGTGGTT
The DNA here is from genome assembly GCA_033977485.1 of Hydrangea macrophylla. Lineage (NCBI taxonomy): Eukaryota > Viridiplantae > Streptophyta > Magnoliopsida > Cornales > Hydrangeaceae > Hydrangea > Hydrangea macrophylla. The sequence goes on along the minus strand of CM066988.1, from coordinate 108,157,742 downwards.
CGGTCCCGTTAACGAGGTGTCCTATGTCCATGGTTGCGTCTGGGCGCTTCTCACTAGCAGATCACCGGCAGGCCTGGTGAGCCAACAAGGACGGGTGGCACTCCCAGTAATACCGGCCGGGTATATGCGTGCAGATGGTGTGTTCTCTCAGTGCTTGTATGCTCAGAGAGTATATATGGTCCTCCCATTTGACAGGGGAGGTGGGCTCTTTTTATAGATGCAAGAGTCCACCCTTACATGGTAAGTTAGTAAGATTAGGAAACCTAACCTAATTACAATAGATTGGCATGATCTTAGGAGAGTTTCCTAAGTGATTTGGGAAGCTACTCATCTTTCCTTAATAGAGTCCTGGCCACATAAGGAAACTGCCCGGAGAGCTTCACCCGAGCTGCACCTCCTGAGGAGTCGCCGCTTCTTACGCCCGGGCCAGCTGATGATCCCGAGCGATGGCGTCTGATGCGGGGCGAGGGCCCCAAGCTCTCTTCTCGTGACGGTTGAGCTTTAGTAGGATATTTCCGGACGTATCACATAACAATGGATAAATTCTGTCAATTTTTCTCACAGAATGGGGCATTTGGATCAAATTGCTTCAATCTAAAACTGTAAGGACCAAATTGACCCAATTGAAACTACATGGACTAAAATGACACAAGGACTAAACTTTTAGGGTATGTTTTGTATTTATTTATATCAGTCCGTCGCTTTATTAACGGTGAATTGACGAGAAGGTCTAGATGATACGCGTTTCAAACCTCAGGGAGTGTAGGTGATATTACTGAAATATTATGGGGTCTAAGTGTGATTAGACTAAACCTCAAGAGGTCTAAGTGATATTTACCCCTTTTCTTTTTGGGAGTTTTTTTGGCTTGATTTGTGATAGGTGATGTTGGTGGTGGTGGAGAAGGGCAAGGGTCTAAGGAATGGATGGAATTAGTGATGGCAGTAGTTAAGGGCAGATTTAGGAATTTTGTTCAGGGGGAGTAGAAGCTTATATAGGGGTTCGAGGGCAGCGCCTCCGATCTGATTTTTTTTAAGCTTAAAAGGGACAAATTACATTTTTTTAAGCTTAAAAAGGACAAATTAGAAATTTAAGGGGCAAAAATGAATAAAATATGCAATTTATAAGGTAATAGAATTATTTTGAAAGTTGAGGGGTGCAAAAATGAATAATATATGAAATATAGGATAAAAGAATAATTTTAAAAAATTGAGGAGAGCAGGGCAAATAAGGACAGAATGAATAACATATAAAATATATAAGATAAAATAATTATTTTTAAAAGTTAAAGAGAGACAAATAAAGAGCAAACATGAATAATGTATAAAATATATAGAGGAGAAGCCTAATGCCTTCCTCTATCCACCCCTGGTGGTAGTGGAGGTCACGAGGACAAGGGATGGGGTTGAGTGGGATCGTGGGTAGACTAGTTAGAGGAGAAACCTATATTGAACAAAATTATTGTATTTTTATTCTAATGAGAGTAAAACAGTCATTTTCAAAAAACTTAATAGAAGAAATGCCTTTTTCTTTGAGTCCACTAACGTTTGTCTAATGGAGGGGAGGTGGTTGTTATCCAATTCCAAATCTCAAGGGTGGTCAGTGTAATTTTTAATTATAGAAGTGAGATCCGTGTAATTAGACAATATCTCAGGGGAGGTGAGTGTGATTTACCTATATATATATATATGTATATATGATATTTTGTTAGAGTGAACTTTGAAGGGTATTTGTGGGAACGAAAAACAAAACTCTATGACATAAGCAAAACCCATTTTTTTCTTACACGTTCGGCCCAAACATTGCCTAAAGACACTTTATTCAACAATGCTACACATACTCTTAAAAGCGCACTAAAATGTACAATCTTGTTTAAAATGATTGGACTTTGTGCTGAAAGCATAATTTTATGTTAATTCATTTGGTAACTAGTTTATGAGTTTTGCAAAAATTGAATTTAGGGCGTTTTTGGGGGGAGTTTTTAAAAGCTCTGGAATGAAGCTTTTAAAAGACCAAGGTTGCTTTTTGGGAGAGGTCCCCACTTCGGTGCCGGACAGTACCTCGGAGGATTAGTCCTAGGCAGAAGGTCTGGGAATACCTTGGGAAACCAAAAAAAAAGATCAAGGTTGCTTTTTGGTTTCATGAAGTTTTTTCGAAGAGTAATATGTCACTTGTACAAAATTAACAAACGACTTAATAATAAATTTCATAAGCTACTTTTAAAAAGCCGCATAGGAGCCAAACTAAGCCTAAATTATTTTTTAATCAACTTTTTATAATAAGTTGCTTTTCACGAAGAAAAAAAAAATTGGGTTATAAACATAAAAACTTATTAAACTGTTTTTTTATTTTTTTATTTTTTTAAATTTTAGAGTTTTAAAAGTAAACCCGCAAATCACCCTGTGGACCAACTCGTCAACTCTGCCCCCACGAATTCAACCCCTAAGTTTCTTGACCCGCTTTGTCCGCCTTGTATGCCTGGTTTTTGGGCTCCGTAAGAATTCGCCCAACTAGCTAGCTTGCCGGATCAGGGTACCCGTCCGTACTCATAAGTCGTAACTCTAGAGGAAGAGTAGTACACCCCTACTCATAACTAGGGGTGTCCAAATAGCTCGCTCGGCTCGGCCTATCCCGACATTGATCGGGCTTAAGCAAGTTTGGACTTTCACGGATAACATCATGTTTCGGGTCGATCAGGCTGGGTTCAAGCTTTACTGCCCTAGTCCTAAGCCCTAGGGGTAGGGCTTAGGTGTATTTTTTTTAATTTATTATATTAAGGTATAAAAACTATTATGCAAGTAACTATTTTTAAAAATAGAAATAAAATAAAATAAAATAAAAATTAAAGACTCAAAGGACTAGAATATACTTGGATAGACAAAAATAAAAAACTTTTATTATATGCAATTTACAATTTTGCACATTTTGAATTCTTAAAAATAAATTAAATTTTTTTTTAATTGTTGGGAAGCTTCTAGTTGGCCCTCGAGCCATTCGGCCTTCAAGAGACAGGCTCAGATCGTACCCGAAAATGCTAAAGCTTAGGATTGGACTGATTCTTACTAGGACTTAGGCCGAGGTTAAGACTCGTTTTTCCAAGTTGGGAGGCCATTACTCATAACTAGGGGTGTCATTCGGATGGAACGGAACGGAATAGGCTATTTCGGAAAAAATTTCAAAATTTTCGGAATCTACTTATGCTTTCCGAATTTCATTCCGAAATTTCGGAATTCTAAAAAGCATTTCCAATTCGGAATTTTCGGAATTTTCGGAATCGGAAATTTTCGGATATTTTCGGAATTTTTCGGAATATTTCGGAATTTTCGAAATTTTCCAACCACTGCCTACACAATAAAAATAATCCATACAGCTATTATAAATTTTCAACATAAAATACAACACATTTTTTTTAAAACAACAACTAACACTTAAAACACATTAAGTCCATAATTTCAACACCTAAAAAAATATCAAACATGGTTACATAGTATATATGTATTACATATTTACATTGTATAATATAAGAACTCAGAATATTATCGGAATATTTTTGGAAATTCTATTCGGAATTCTTTCGGAATATTTTTGGAATTTTCGGATCGAAAATTCGGAATTTTCGGAATTCTAAAAACAATTCCAATTCCGTTCCAATTTTTTTCGGAATTCGGAATTTCAGAATTCGGAATACAAATTTTGTTTCCAAAATCAGAATTTTTCGGCTCGGAATCGGTCGGAATTGAAAATTCCGTTCCAAATGACACCCCTACTCATAACTCATGGGACAAGAGGAGTACATTGTTTGGTTATGCAAGCAAATTAACACCTACGTTATTTGGATCGAGATAGAATTCAACTTTGAAATTTTTATAGCACAACGATTAATGTTATGGTGGTAAAATGAAATTGGAGTTTAGAAGTATAAATGCACATGGAATGGCTTTGAATTGATTGATATTTGTCCCACAAATGCATAATAGGCTGATTTTAAAAAGAGTAATACTTGGGGCACAACTAAAGCCACAACCTTTTTTGCACAATCTTCATTTTGTGTCTATCTCTCTCTTGATGGGTCCCACAGTGCCAGTGACCCCACAGTGCCCACTAGGACACAAATGCATAATAGGTTGATTTTAAAAAGAGTAATACTTGGGGCACAACTAAAGCCACAACCTTTTTTGCACAATCTTCATTTTGTGTCTATCTCTCTCTTGATGGGTCCCACAGTGCCAGTGACCCCACAGTGCCCACTAGGAGAGAGATAGACACAAAATAAAGATTGTGTAAAAAAAATTGTGACTTTAATTGTGCCCCAAGTATTACCCAACTTTTAAAAACCAAGCATGTGGTTATGTAAGAAGTATATGTAGTACTAGTAGAAGATAGAAAGACTCCAAAAATACATGTTTCCATGGGCGTTATTTTTCTATTTGGAAATTAAATGATGGCTTAAATTCAAAACATACCCCTTAAGTTTGGTTTGTATCTCATTTTAGCGCTTGTAGTTTTTTTTTTATCACCTAGTGCATGTAGTTTCAATTACATCAATTTGATCTCAAAAGTTTTTAAATAAAAGTAATATGGTCCAAATGTCCCATTTTGTTATAATTTTTTACAGAAGTCACCCACTGCTATGCACAATTACACTGATAAGAGAATGGGGAGATTGGTGACATTCCATTTTTGCCCTTAAAAGCGTGTCTGTGCATAGTATGTGAGTAAATTCCCTCAATTTTTTTTCACAGAATTGGACATTTGAATTATGTTACTTCTACGTAAAAATTTCAAAGGCCAAATTGATTCAAATAAAAGTTAAGGCAAATGACTTACAGGCCTCTCGGGCCCGGCCCCTAGGAGCAAGCCACACAGCACCCGCTTTGAGCCCCCAGAATTTTACCTAATTTAAGGCCCCTCTTAAGTCCAAACTAACTATATGTATGTTTGGGCCTAAAATAATAATAAAAAATTTAGTCTGATATAGGGCCCAATTCAAACCAAAATGGCCCAATTCTTCACAAATAAAACTCCACAAAAACATATATATATATATATACAGTCAGGCTATGGAGAGGGCGCCCTCTCTTTATTAAAGAGAGGGCCTATGTTTTGACCGTCGGATCGTGTCTTCATTAAGGACAGTTTTGTCACTTCACAGTTTTTAAACACGATCTGAAGGTTAAAACAGAAGCCCTCTCTTTATTAGAAGAGAGGGCGCCCTCTCCATAGAATTTTTGTATATATATATATATATATATACATACACATATATATTGGCTTTCAAAAAAAAATTTCCACAGAAACTAAGCTCAAATATCTCAAAAAAAAAGAAAAAAAGTCTGCATATATAACTCATATATATTTGGGCTTCTAGTAGCTAACAATTTCTGACGGCTAGAAAATTGAGGTATGGCACAATTGTAAGTTGTTTTGAAGATTTGACATAAAACCAATTTTACACATAATTATGTATTAGTAGATCCCTTAAAAATTGCCTATGTGGAATTCATATGTGGCAAGTGGGTACTAACAACTTTAACCCAAGAATTAACTCAACAACATAACCCACCTTGGTTTGTGACTTAACCCCACCCTCCCCCCTAGGGGTGTAAGTAAAAAACCGAAAATCGAAAATCGACCGAAACAGATCGCCCAAAAAACCGATTGGTCGGTTTTATAAATTTATGATCAAGCCAAAATTGACCGAAAAACCGACCAAAGACCTCGAAAACCGACCAACCGCGACTATTGGTCGGTTTTTTCTTCATAAAACCGAAAAAAAAAACGACCGAAACCGACCGCTTACACCCCTACTCCCCCCCCTCTCTCTCTCTCTCTCTCTCTCTCTCTTTCCCCCCTTCCCCTCGCCGGAGCCAAAAACCACCCCCTTTTGGAGCTCTCTCTCTCCCCCTCCCAACTGCTCTCTATCTCTCTCTCTCTCTCCCAAAACGCTTTTTTGGATCAATAATGAGATGTGAATCATATGAACACATAAATTCTTGTTTTTTGCGAACTTGACAGCAAGTAATGAATTAGGAAAATATTTTGGCATGTACCAATCCATGTGACTCGGCTTTTATATTGCTTTGATGAATGAATTAGAAAAATTCTGGACTAGGTTCTCTACACTTATTTTGTGCTTTGCTATGGTGGAAATTGACAGAGAGAAGAAGTCAATCATGGGATTATTTTACTAGGAGTACACACAATTCTTCTTCATCTTTGATCTTTTTCTTCTTCTTTTTCTTTTTTCATTCTGGATCGCCAGTATTTATTCATCGTATTCAGTGACCCAAATTCAATTGAGTTGGTAAGTTTGCGAGTATTTTTTACTTTTTGAATTTTAATAAGGACGATGGAAGAGAGAGAGAGAGAGAGACTCCAAGAGGCCGGAATTCTGGTGGCCAGTGAGGTGAGGTGAGGGGAGGGGAGGGGAGGGAGTCCGATGAGAGAGATAGGGCTGATGCTGTGAGAATATTGAGTATCACGGGGATACATGTATGATTTTATAACCTCTCACATATTTTAAATTTCTGTTGAGGTTGAGATTTTTTAAGCTGAGTTGGAGAATGATTCTCTTGGAAATACGGGACTAAAAGGATTCATACAGACTCCTTATTGGCTTGTGTACCATGTAGGATTATATAACCGTTGTAACGAATTTTTTCTCGTGAGACAGAGAGAAGGGCTGAACCTTAGTGTTAGAGAGAGAAATAGGGCTGGGTTAAGTGATAAACCATGGTGGGTTAGTTTGTTGGGTTTAATCTTGGTTAAAATTCTGAGATCTATTTGTCACATAGATATTACACTATTATGATTGTAGAATTTATTTGTAAGTCTTCGTGCCCAAAGACGTATTGTTATAATAGTAAACAAAATGTATTAAAAGTTCAAAAAGGTTAGATTTTTTTTTAGATACTTATTTGGATACACGCACACGCGCGCACACACACAACCCAAATTCAAGTAAACAAACCCAAAAAATTTCACAAACGGACAAACGAGGGACACTTTTAGAATCTTCAATGAACAAGGACGGAAAAATCCCCTACCCAACCCTCCCTTCCTCCGAAAGAGAAAAGAGGTGATACTACTAAGCCCAAAGACCCTGGCGCAGTCTTCGGTACCTTAAGGCTGTTTTATTGTATATACAATAAAACCATTTCAACCATTGGATGATAGATCCTCCATCATCCCAACCATCCATGTGTATCCCCCAATTTAAATGAAAACCATGTGTGGTATTGTACCAAAATCACACCCAAAAGTGTCCTTACCCTTTCAGCCGGTTACCAAGTAAACACACCTTTCTCCTATTTGTAAGATGAGAGCATTTTTGCTCACCCAAAATTTGGTACACCAATGCTCACCCAAGCATCCCATTGGCTAATGCAGTGGGGCCCAGGATTAAACAAATGTTGTTTAATATTGTTTAATCCTGGGCTCCACTGCATTGGCCAATGGGATGCTTGTGTGAGCATTGGTGTACCAAATTTTGGGTGAGCAAAAGTATTTTCTTGTAAGATAGTAATATTCATTTATTTCTATGTCCCACATTATATGTATCTCATATATATATATATATATGTATATATATATATATTTTTAAGTATGTTTTCCATTTGAGTAATGCTATGTTTTCCAAATTCAAATCTCAAATTTTCATTTTAAATGATGTGGTTCCATTTAAAAAACGAGAGCATTTTTGCTCACCCCAAATTTGGTACACCAATGCTCACCCAAGCATCCCATTGGCCAATGCAGTGGAGCCCAGGATTAAACAAATGTTGTTTAATATTGTTTAATCCTGGGCCCCACTGCATTGGCCAATGGGATGCTTGGGTGAGCATTGGTGTACCAAATTTGGGGTGAGCAAAAGTATTTTCTTAAAAAACAGTGAGTCTAATGATGGCCACTTTAACATCCTTCAATCAAAATCCAATAGATCCATTTGGATTTGGAAAGCACAACATTACTCTTTCAATTTAAACTTGAATAATGATATGCTCCCCAAAATTAAATTTTTTTTTTTTCCAAATTAGTTGATGTTGAAGTGGTCTTACCATTATTGAAGAGGGTCCTGCTACCACATATGTTAGGAAACACTTTTTTTTCAAGAAAAAAAATTAAATGGGAAGCGTAGTGTTACTCTTTAAAATTTTATCTCATTGGTCAAATAAGAGTAACTGATTTCCTAAAATAATTCTACTTTGATGGTGTGACGCCCCGGAGCAGCAAAAATAGAGAAAAATAAATTTTCTTTTTGGGTCCATAGGGAATGATGGGTGAAAGTCACTAACAGTCCATACCACACAGTACTAGTCCACAAGAAAAACAGGAACATCAATATAAACAACTGAAATATATAAACACAATATTATTATTACAAACGTCAGAGTATGGTGCTTAGGATCACAACAGGTATGGAGATAACATATGCCCAAGTACCCATTAAACTAAAGTTCAACAGAAATATAAAATTAAATATAACATTTTCAGCTGGTGTAAGGGTAATCGTCAGCGTAGTGACCTTCTCCGGCATAACCAGCATTAGTGGGGCCACCTTCTGCATAATCAAACTCCGGATAGTAGCCATCACCGTAAGTTCCATCATCTGCATAGTCTAGACGGGGAATGTCCAGGCAATAAAGGCCGTCAGCTTACTGAAAACTGAGTGAGAACTAACTAACACAGTTTCATAGAAATAACATAATTACCAATTATGAACGATATATAGCAGTGATATTAATTATATCTTGCTCTCTAATTCAGACACATCATTAACCGATTTCCATCATCCTCCAATTTTAAAGGCTAACTGTAACAATCTCGACTGACTACACCGAACTGATTATATCACCCCGATATGTTAGTGCTCTTGTTCACCGCTGCACCGCTTTTAAGAACTCTTGCGAGCATCACACATCGTTCTCATATAACCAAGTTTATGGACGCACCAATACTCTTACTCACCGCTATACCGCTTTTAAGAACACTTGCGAGTATCGTCCGTTCACAATCAATATGTATTCGTACTCTTGTTCACCGCTTTTAAGAACTCTTACTGTTCACCGCTTTTAAGAACTCTTGCGAGTACCATACATAACGCTCACATCCCATGCAGACCGACTCATGATACTAACACACTGGCACTAACGGTCACCAACATCCCAAACGACTAAATCTCCTGAATTAACTAATGTTACCCACCATTATAATTCCAACCTTATCTTGTTATCGTGTCGTATTACTATTAATGTCTGAACTCGACTACGTTACTCACCATGTTATCTCAATCTCATTATCGTATCCCATTACTTCTGTAACCCATAATATCGCATAATAGGAACACGGAACATGAATTAAACAGCTAAGTTTTATGAATAATAAAGTCAAAGGAACAATCATATTCTGCTTAGGTTTGATCGATTAAGGTCCTCTCAATCGCTTGAAGAAAAGTGACGTTCGATCGATCGAAGTACGTTCAATCGCTCGAAGTGAAGATAGTCTCGATCGATTGAAGTCATTTCGATCAATTGAGACCCTGGGTTGTTCGATTGATTGAACTTAGTTCGATCGCTCGAACTTCGTCTTCTACAGATTCTGCAGTGAACGTCCAGAATTTGGTAGGGTGTGTTTGGGTCATTATTAATACGTCCAGAATACGTAAAACATCTCAACTAAGCTACTGAGTGAGTTTGAAACTCACCGAAAGTTACTAAGGGCGCGTTTGGCTTGAGCTTAAGCTTCCGAAGCTTTAATGGCGGCTCTTCCTTTCTTTCTCTCTGCTCCTCTGTCTCTCTCTGGTTCTCCTTCTCTTCTTCTTCTTTTTCTTCTCCCGGACTGTGTGTGTATATATATAGATATAGGTGTGTGTATGTATATATGGATGTATATATATACATATAAACACACAAAACTCACAACTCTCTCTCTAACTCTCTCAAGTGTTCAGCAAACACTCACAGCACACGAGCACAATGCATATATAGAGGGGAGGGGTGGGCAAGTGGCCATGTTTGATCGATCGAAGATAGAATTTAAGCTATGAACAAGGGAAGTATATAGAATCTCTGTGTATAAATAATTATTGAAAATACAGGGTATTACATCATCCACCACTCATTACGAATTTCGTCCTCGAAATAGAAAACAAACAAGGTCTAAAACAAAAACGAAAACTTCTCACACATCTCTGACTCTATTTCCCATGAAGCTTCTCCTTCATCATGATGCTTCCACTGGATAAATCGTGGCGATAGCTTACCCCTCTTCTGAGCGAGCCGAGCTTAGCATTTATCGAGCTGAGCTTCGAGTCCTTGTTGAGCGGCTCAGCTCATATACACCCCTAGCGTTGTGGTTCTGCTGTGACTTCGGCAATCCTACCACAAAATCCATGGTTACATGTTCCCATTTCGGTAACGGCTGTAGAAGTCTAGGTGGTTTATGATGTTCTGCCTTTACTTGCTTACAAGTAAGACATTGAGATACATACAATTTTTGGAACAAACGTTTATGGTCAGGGAACAACTTATGATGATGGAAAACAAATTTTCAGAAGTATGTTCATAACAATAATATTTGTTTCATAATGATAATATTTGTTTCATAATCATAAATTTTTGTTTCAGAATCTAAGAGTACCTATAATTTATGGAACAAACATTTATGGTCCGGAAACAACTTATACTGTTGAAGAAACAAAAACTCAGAAGTAAGTACTTAATTTTAAATTTTGTTTCATAACCATAAATATTTGTTTCATAATCATAAATATTTGTTTCAGAATCTAAGAGTACCTATAATTTATGGAACAAATATTTATGGTCCGGAAACAACTTATACTGATGAAGAAACAAAAATTCAGAAGTAAGTACTTAATTTAAAATTTTGTTTCATAACCATAAATATTTGTTTCATGATCTTAAATTTTTTGTTTCAGAATCTAAGAGTACCTATAATTTATGGAACAAACATTTATGGTTCGGAAATAACTTATACTGATGAAGAAACAAAAATTCAGAAGTAAATACTTAATTTAAAATTTTGTTTCATAACCTTAAATATTTGTTTCTTAATCATAGAATATTTGTTTCAGAATCGAAGAGAACCTGCAATTTTTGGAACAAACCATTGTAGTCATGAAACAACTTATGAAGATGAAGAAACAGAGTTTCAGAAGTAAGTTCTTAATTCAAAATTTTGTAGTCAGGAAACCAACATTTTCATACCCGCCCGACTAGCATACCATTATGTCCATAATCTTGCTTGGTTTGATTCCAACGGCACGCATCAAACTCACTTGCGCTTTATCGGGAGAATTTACTTTGCGATATGACCACAGGAAGGGCACGCAAGGCACTGCTACTAGAGAATGATTATGATTTTTAACAAAATCTACCACCTCATATTCTGACCCATTCTTCATCAATCGGATACGGAGTGTGGCAGTACATCCAACTCTAGTAAGTACCCGTGGCTCTCTCAGTCTGTCTTTGCCTCTGTAAATGATATTGTTGTCTGAAACCCGCTTTAGAACAATACCAATGTTGTTTTCAACTCCACCTACAGAGTAATGAAACCAACCAAATGAGTCTTCTGTGTTATTAGTGTTACTCGTTGCACCAATGTTGTGTTCAACTCCACCTACAGAGCAATGAAACCCACCAAATGAGTCTTCTGTGTTATTAGTGTTACTCGTTGCACCAATGTTGTTTGCAACTCCGCCTATGGAGCATTGAAACTCACCCAATGAGTTTTCTATTTCTTCATCTGTAGTTGTATAGATTCCACCATTAATATCGAAGTCCTCATCATTCGTTAAATCAACATACACACCCTTGCCTTTGGAACATGAACCACCCGCAATTGTCCCCTAGAAATAAGAAATTTCATGTAGTTGAAATTTTGTTCCATAATCATAAATGATCGTTTCATAATCGTGAAATATATGTTTTAGAATCTAAGAGAACCTACAATTTTTGGAACGAACGTTTATGGTCAGGGAACAACTTATGATGATGAAGAAACAAATTTTTAGAAGTATGTTCGAAATTTAAATTTTTGTTTCATAACAAAAATATTTGTTTCATAATCATAAAATATTTGTTTCAGAATCTAAGGGAACCTACAAATTTTGAAACAAACGTTTATGGTCCGGGAACAACTTATGATGATGAAGAAACAAATTTTCAGAAGTAAGTTCTGAATTTAAAATTTTGTTTCATGACCATAAATATTTGTTTCATAATCATAAAATATTTGTTTCAGAATCTAAGAGAACCTACAATTTATGGAACAAACGTTTATGGTCCCAGAACAACTTATGATGATGAAGAAACAAATTTTCATAAGTAAGTTCTGAATTTAAAATTTTGTTTCATAACCATAAATATTTGTTTCATAATCATAAAATATTTGTTTCAGAATCTAAGAGAACCTACAATTTATAGAACAAACGTTTATGGTCCGAGAACTACTTATGATGACGAAGAAACAAATATTCAGAAATTTTGTTTCATAACCGTAAATGATTGTTTCGTAATCATAAAATATTTGTTTCAAAATCTAACAGAACCTACAATTTTTTTAACAAACTTTTATGGTCACGAAACAACTTATAATGATGAAGAATCAAAGTTTCAGAAGTAAGTTCTTAATTCAAAATTTTGTTCCATAACCATATATAATTGTTTCATAATCATAAAATATTTGTTTCAGAATCTAAGATAACCTACAATTTTTGGAACAAACATTTATGGTCAGAAACAACTTATGATGATGATGGAACAAAGTTTTAGAAGTAAGTTCCAAACATACAAATTTGTTTCATAACCATAAATGATTGTTTCGTAATCATGAAATATTTGTTTCAGAATCTAACAGAACCTACAATTTTTGGAACAAACTTTTATGGTCATGAAACAACTTCTGGTGATGAAGAAACAAAGTTTCAGAAGTAAGTTCGTAATTCAAAATTTTGTTCCATAACCATATATGATTGTTTCGTAATCGTAAATATTTGTTTCTGAATCTAACAGAACCTACATTTTTGGAATAAACATTTGAGGTCATGAAATTACTTATGATGATGATGGAATAACGTTTCAGGAGTAAGCTCAGATTTACAAATTTGTTTCATAACCATATATGATTGTTTCGTCATCATATAATATTTGTTTCATAATGTAACAGAACCCACAATTTTTGAACAAACTTTTATGGTCACCAAACAACTTATGGTGATGAAGAAATAAAGTTTCAGAAGTAAGTTCTTAATTCAAAATTTTGTTCCATAACCATATATGATTGTTTCATAATCATAAAATATTTATTTCAGAATCTAACAGAACCTAAATTTTTTGGAACAAACGTTTGTGGTCATGAAACAACTTATGAAGATGAATAAACAAAGTTTTAGAAGTAAGTTCTTAATTCAAAATTTTGTTACATAACCATATATGATTGTTTGTAATCATTAAATATTTGTTTCAGAATCTAACAAAACCTCCAATTTTTTGAATAAACTTTATTGTCACGAAACAACTTATGAGAATGAAGAAACGAAGTAGGCTCTTAATTCAAAATTTTGTTCCATAACCATATATGATTGTTTCGTAATCTTAAAATATTTGTTTCTGAATCTAACTGAACCTACAATTTTTGGAACAAACATTTGTGGTCATGAAACAATCTATGATGATGAAGAAACAATATTTCAGAAGTAAGTTCTTTCTTACAAATTCTGTTCCATAACCATATATAATTGTTTCGTAATCATAAAATATTTGTTTCACAATGTAACAGAACCTACAATTTTTTTAACAAACTTTTATGGTAACGAAACAACTTATGAAAATGAAGAAACAAAGTTTCAGAAGTAAGTTCTTAATTCAAAATTTTGTTCCATAACCATATATGATTGTTTCATAATCGCAAAATATTTGTTTCAGAATCTAAGAGAGCATACAATTTTTGGAACAAACATTTATGGTCATGAAACAACTTATGATGATGATGGAACAAACATTTAAGACCACGGAACAATAATCTGTGGTCAAGGAACAAACACATTGTGTAGTACATGACCAACCTGTGATAACCGGTTGCCCCCATTTAATGCATGTCAGTAAGCATTAAATACCCATCACCATTTGACTTTTGTACACTTATCCTCCAATCAATGGTTGACAAGTGTCTTAGTGGTATGTTGTATATACAACAAAACCACCATTGGGTACCCAAGTGAACTCCAAAGACCCTTGGTAAAGGGGTCAGATTTAATTCAGTTGGTTTATAGCTTAATTGAACTGACACCCACAGAGGTTTAAACTGGAAGTCTGGAACCTTAAAAGGAAAAGGAAAAAAAAAAAACCAGCTGTTTAAAATGTAGTCAGATAGTTCTGATATGTTATACGTGGATTGAGGCTATGCCCAACATGTACGGCTGTACCCAATAGACAACCATAATGAACCATTGATGATCAGGAGGAGGTTAGGAGTTAATGGGTGAAGTTATACAACCACCTAACTTGGTACAAAAAAGGATGGTACAACTAGTACCAATTAAAGTTGGGAAATTGTCTAACTTTGACGTATGGTTTGTTGGGACCTACATGGGACACTCATTAACGGAGACATCACAATGGTTATCATATGGTAGAATCGTCACATAGGAAAGTTTCTCTAAGGGGTTAATATACTAAACATCCTTTATATTATGCCAAATTTTGCTTCTAATTGAACATATGAGATCATTAATCAATTGATCTACTCAGGACCCGCCCTCAGGTAGGCCCAGAGCCGGTCAGGGAGCGGCTATCTAGGCTTCATATTGGCTAATGCCCAAAATAAAAACTTTGTATAATATGTTGGTTGGATCCATTGTAATTCATCTCACATTTAATATTTGGCCCACAAATTTTCATCTTGCTTCCTTAGTTTTTCCAATCCAAATTATTTTACCTCACTCCAAACTTTACTAACTACAATCAACGATCAACCCTTATTAGTTGTTATAGTAACATTGAGAGCTGAGCATTTGGATGTAGAGGTGAAACTACAAAGGAACGGGGAGAAGAATGTCAAAATTTACTATCGGCCCGTTTGGTTCATGGATTCTTAGGGTGGATTTTGATTCCACCCGAAGATTACTAGTAATCATAAAATATGTCTTTGTTTGGTTCATGGAATATTCAATGAATTGTGGGTCCTATTGGATTTAGAATCCACCCAAAGGTGAAAAATATGGTGGATTCTAAATCCTAACTTGGAGGTAGTATTCCTAAGGATTACTGGGGTTTTGATTTACTATTTTCATAATACCTAAACTAGCCTTTATTAGACTATTAAACAAACATATAATGTGATCAGAAGAAATTTATGATTAAAATTATTATTATTTTCTAAAATGGAGATATTGGTAGATGAGATTGTTTATGATGATTTCTTATGCTTGAAACATTATATTTAATATTAGTTTAATGACTGAATTCAAACTTTGGTTGCTAAATGTTAATGATTGAAAAGTCTATGATATTACACTAACTACATATTTGGCATATTGTGATTTTGTACGTTAGATCTATACATGTTTTATGCTTAAAAATATAATATATCTTTTGTTTATTATTCAAATATATTTTAACTACATGTAATAATTTCGACTCATGTTCATGTCTTAAACGAAAATTCTCTAAAGAGGGCACTCTCTCTTTATTAAAGAGAGGGCCTCTGTTTTGACCGTATGATCGTATTTTCATTAAGGACGCTGTTGTCATTTTATAGCTTTTAAACACAATCTGACTGCCAAAACAGAGGCCCTCTCTTTAATAAAGAGAGGGCGCCCTCTTTAGAGCCTGACAGTTACTCTATTTATCTAATTTTTATGTGTCATTGATTTTTAGATTTATACCATTATTTTTTTTAATCACCATCCATTTTTAGAGGGTTGACAATTTAATTTTAACCCATACATTCTTTTAGCTTTCAATGGTAGCTTAGGTATTTAACAATATTTCTATTTTATTTTCCTTGACCCAACCAAACATTGGATTCTAAATCCAGCTAGAATTCTATTGGTGAACCAAACATTCTGCAGGGATTCAGATTCCTGGTAAAGTGATTACTAGTATTATGATTTCTAGTAATTAGAATCCACCTAAAATAATCCGTGAACCAAACGAACCGTATATGTAATAAGGGCTTCAAGCGCTAAATCTCTCAACCCTCAAAATGGAGGGGGGGAAATCAATGAGCAAAATTTTTATATGCATATATAGACATAACCCTTTTTACTCTGAGCAAACTTGTTCACAGGTCTGTCTTTAAAATTTTGCCCAATCTCCTAAAATTAACAAGGCTAGCATGGATCTACTAAGTGGGTTTGATAAAGGGTCGGTCCTAAGTTTATTGGGACCCAAAGTGAACTCCCAAATTGGAACCCCCTAAATATACTTAAATATATTTGAACAATTTTTATTTCGTATTTTTTTCTTTCATTTTAGAACCTATATTAAAATTACCAGAATAAAGAACAAAATTTTGCTAATGGATGGACAGTCACTTCATTAACTAGTCTTCTCCATCCCAAGGTGAGAGACCAGCTGGCAAAATATGGGCTGTCCTATCTCTTTTTCTCTGCTTGTTTTTCTATGGTGGGGAATGTTAATGTTATGACTTAAGAAGGGCCCCCGTGGAGACCTTCTAGCTTTTTGGCTTTTTGCACCTAAACATTCAAATCATGCTTCCCTCTAAATCTAATATACACATATAAAGATTATATATATATATATGATGCACAGTGCACACACACATAGTTATACTTAATTTTAAACTGGCTTAAATATAAAATATACCCTTGAAGTTTTGTCCCTATCTCATTTTAGTTCTTATAGTTCTAATTGTGTCAATTTGGTTCCTGAAGTTTTTAAATAGAAGTAACGTAGTCCAAATATTCAATTCTGTGAGAAAAAATGACATAATTTACCCACTGCTATACACAATTATGTTGATAAATAGGTGAGGAGATTGATGATTTTTCATTTGTGCCTCTGAAAAGTGTGAAAGTGCATAGCATATGAGTATTTATCAATATTTCTCACAGAATTGGACATTTAAACCCACATTATTTTTATTTAAAAACTTCAAGGACTAAATTTATACAATCCAAGTATAGCGATTAAAATAAAACAGAGACCAAACTTCAAGAATATATTTTATAATTAAGCTTTTAAAAATACAGATTTTAATTCTTGGTAAGGCAGAAGGTCAATATGGAGAACACTTCTAAGTTTGCTAGAATCACATCAAGCATCTCTCTTTCTCCAATGTAGGCCACCTTAATTTTTGGCCACTTCATAATCATGCGGGTTTTATTCTTAAGGCGGCCTCCATATTGGCTAATGCCCAAAATAAAAAGTTTGTATAATATGTTGGTCGGCTCCATTATAATTCATCTCCAATTCAATATTTGGTCTAATATTTTTCTTCTCACTTCCTTGGTTTTTCCCAACCTAAACTGTTTTACCTCACTCCAAACTTTAAAAACTACAATCAACCATCGATCCTTATTAATAATTATAGTAAGAGTGAGAACTGATAATATTGATGTAGAGGTGGAATAACTAGGAGAAGAAAGTCAAAATTCACTATATTTAATAAGGGTATCAAGCGCTAAATCTCTCAACTCTCAAAATAGAGGGAAAAAAAAACCCTCAATGAGCAAAACTTTAATATGCATATATAGACATAACCCATTTTGATTTTGAGCAAATTTGTTCGAGGGCCTGACTTTAAAAATTTGCCTAGTCCCCTAAAATTGTCACTGCTAGCATAGATCTAGTGGGTTTGTTATAGGGCCGGTCCTATGTTTATCGATGCCCAAAGCGAACTCCCAAAATAGGACCCCCTAAATATACTTGAACAATTTTTTTCTTTCTTTTTAGAACCTATATTAAAATTACCAGAATAAACAATAAAAATTTGCTCATATAGATTAAGGAAAAAATTCATTACATAAACCCGTAAAGATAAATCTCATCTCGTTGCTTCGAAAACTCAATAAATATCAGTTTACAATAAGAAAAAAAAAAAGAGACTATTATACAAAATCTAATAGAGAGTGAATAGTAGGTTTGATGTACTTACTAGAGTATAAGCAATAATGATAAATCCACTCCCTCAACCACACCCCCAACCACATTCAACACATCCCGCCCCTTGATTTTAGTGGGTCCTATGTGGAATTCATGTGGAACCCACCAAAATTAAAGGCAATCAGGGGTCAAGATGTGCTGAATGTGGTTAGGGGTTTGGATGAGAGTGTGAGTGTATCTGTTATCCACGTGACTTTGAGTCACATGAAAGTGGTCCATTAGTCTCCTTAGTTGGTTGGACTCCACTACCATTTTATTAGCCAATAGAAAATATGCCTAATTAATAAAATCTAATATATAAAATAAATAACTACTTTGGAGGTTACATAATACTAACGATGGAACAATTTTCTAAAGCAGTTGTTTTAGGGCCCTCTTCTCTCCTCTATAAAATATACAAACTTCTCCTTTCAAAATATCCATCAATTATAGTAAGTTTGTGAAGATTGAGAGACAGAGAGAAGAAGGAGAAATCTTATATCAAGTCTTCAATTAAGGAGTTTTCAATCATCTCTATCAATTGACAATGGCAGACAACAGTAGGCATTTAATTTTAGTAATAGATAGATCTTGAGATGTATTAGATTCAAGATCCATAAGTTTTCCGCATAATAGTATGATTACTTTATCAATTTTAGACTTATAGTTGGTATCAGAGCCATCGTTTAAAATCAATATATCTTGGAATAAAAGATATTATCGACAATAATTTTGTGACGTGAATATATTTGTTTTCTCTGTACACTGTCGGAGTAGTTTCCCATCTGATAGATATGCACATTTCCGATCTATGCACCGCCGATTCAATCCGTTGTGTAGTGTTTGATATACATATTATATGTGCCATGTTGGAGTCAAATTTTGAAACTGCATCTACTTGATTAAGAGTTTGCCACATGTAAAAGACAGTTGTAAAGTTAAAATCTTAACTTTACCACATTCTTTGGGTTTTCATGAATATCCCTAGTACATAATACTCATGTTTATTATTTTGCTTTGGAAACCACGACAATGTGTTAGACCATCTTCAAAGGAGAATGTAAAAATTTGACATCAAATGACTCATTTGCTGCTTAAAGTCACATTTGCTGCACCTGTACTCCAAAGGTTACATCAAATATAGATTATTTTAATGTATTTTTAACTTTTTCCTTCTTTTTATATTCAAACTTATTTTTATCACTTTTATGCCCAATATTTATGGTTATTTGCAGTTTTTGAAAATATTTTATTTTATTTATAAAAAATTAAATATTAATTTGTATTTTAATATTTGATTTTATTTCCCGCTTTAAATTCAAAATGTTAAATTTCCGCCAAAAGTCAATTTCCCCCTTAATTTCAAATTTTAATTCCCGCCTAAAATCAAATTCCTTCTTACTTTCAAAATTTTAAATTTCCGCCTAAAGTCAAATTCCTTTTTACTTTCAAAATTTAAATTCCGGCTTGAATTTAAATTTCCCACTTACTTTAGAAATCAAATTAAATTTATGTCTCTCTAAATTCAACCACTCCATCCCTCAATCTCACACACTATTCTTCCAATCTGATAAATTCTCAGCCCCATATCTTCTTCACCTTCTTTTTTCTTTACAATGGATCGGGGGTTTTTATGGAGTTGTATGACTCTGATTTCGACTCCGATGTTCCGCCACCTCCGGACTAAGATGCAGAAATATTAGCATTAGTAGCTCTACACAAAGATCTATGTCAGCAAGAGCGTAGAAGGAGTCGACGTCGCGGTTCAGTTCAAGGCCATGCAACTGTACGGTGTGGTCGACGTGAAGGACACAAAAGACTCTATAAGGATTATTTTGCTGAAAACCCAGTGTACAATGATACTCAGTTTCGACGAAGGTTTCGAATGGGCAAGCCATTATTTATTCGAATCCAAAATACAGTGGAGGCTCACGACTCATACTTTTTCCAGCAACGAGATTGCACGGGACGTCTTGGTTTGTCATCACTTCAAAAGGTCACAGCTACAATGAGGATGCTTGCATATGGCGTGGCAATGGATGCTATTGATGACTATGTGCGGATTGGTGAAAGTACATCAATCGAAAGTCTCCGACAATTTGTTAGGGCCATTGTAGAAGTTTTTGGAGATGAGTACTTGCGAGCTCCAAACAACGAGGATGTTCAACGTTTGCTAGCTGAAAACGAAGCCCGTGGATTTCTTAGGATGTTGGGGAGTATAGATTGTATGCATTGGAAGTGGAAGAATTGTCTTGTGGCATGGAAAGGTCAGTATGAACGTGGTAGGCAACATGATCCATCGATCATACTTGAAGCCGTCGCTTCATATGATTTGTGGATATGGCATGCTTTCTTTGGTGTTGTAGGATCTCACAATGATATTAATGTGTTGGACAGATCTCTGTTGCTTGCCAATTTTGTCCAAGGTAGGACACCGCCAATGAATTACTCAATTAACGGGCATGCCTACACAAGTGGGTATTATCTGGCAGACAGTATTTATCCTCAATGGTCGACTTTTGTAAAAATAATTCACATTCCAGGGATATTAAGGGAAAAAATTTTTGTAGTAGCTCAAGAACCGGTAAGGAAGGACGTCGAGCGGGCATTTGGAGTACTCCAATCTCAGTGGGCAATTGTTCGTGAACCATCTCGTTTCTGGGATATTCCAACTATGAGTGATATCATGAAGGCCTGTATTATAATGCATAACATGATTATTGAATATGAACGTGAAGTATACATACCCGACCTTAACAATGATTTAGTTGGGAAAAATGTTGAGGTCGCGGAACAGCGTAATATGCATCTATCCCAAATCATTCAAATGATTTGTCACATTCAAGATAAAGGATGGCATTGTCAACTACAAGCTGATCTTGTGGAGCACGTGTTGCAATTTCATGGATCTCATGTGAACGCCAACAACTAGTGTTGTGCTATCTTCTATGTTCGTTGTGTTAGTTTTCAACTACGTTTGTTGTGTTGTTACTTTCATTTTAAGTATGTTTGTTATCTTTGTTGTTATGTTTTGAACTATGTTTGTTGACTAATGGGTTATGAAGTATGAGTAGTAATAGTGCATTTGATGTTCAAGCATGTTTGTATTTGGAAAAGTAAATAATGCATTTCATTAATATTAAATAAAAGTCTTCACCACTACATCATAATTTTCATGCATCATAATTATCTCCTTGGAGAATTTTCATCTTCAACTAATTATAATATTGTTGGGCATCAGGAGGCAATACACTCGTATCCATCATCATAACTCTCTCCTCATAAGCAAATATCGAGTTGTTTTTGCATAATCGCCAATTTTTTATCACTTGCAATTTTTTTCATTTTAAGCGAATCAATGTAGGCACTTTCGGCTTTCTTTCTCCCTTCTACCATTTCTTTAATGAGATCTGCCACAACATGTGATGAGGTTTCCTTCTCCTCATTTGCCCGCTGCTTTCTTTTCTCAGCACTGCGACCAGGTGGCCTCTGGACAAAACCAGTGTTGGGGACGTCATCCGTGCCAAGATCAATCGGAGTACCGGGTGTGGACAGCGTTGTCGGTGATGACACACCGGGAGAGGAATGTAATCCCTTTTCCTCGTGGTGGTGGCTTTTGCTTGTTAACTTCTTCAAACCATTTTGGATGGCGCCTCAGTATTTTCCAACAATGTTCCATCGCGAATTTTTTCTTCATTTCTGCTTCATAAAATACTTTTGCACCTTCAATCTGTATTAATACAATTATTATTATTTTTTTAATGGAAAAAAATTATAAAGAAATTCAAATTGAGAATAGCAATGAACATTACCATATCACTTTCATTCGCTTCGCTTGAATTCAAAGCGTCCATTTCAGCAATGCAACCACCAAATTTGTTAGTAGAATGTTGAATAATCGCCCACCGTTATTGTAGTGACCTTTCATCTCTTACACTAGCAAACGTCATGTATTGGTAGTAGTACGCCCTTACATGCCCCCAGAATGTGCTCCTATTTTGGTCGTTCCCGTGAATGCTGTCCATACTAGTGTTGAGCCATGCTTGCACAAGAAGAACGTCTTCTTTATTAGTAAAACTAGTACCTCATTTCTTTTTTCCAGTCTCGGGTTGGACACTTGCTTAAGATGAATTCTCAGGGAATTGAGAAAATTGAGTATTAAAAATTTGATTGGGAAAACTAGGATTCTTGTTGGGAAAAACTGATACTGATCAATTGTAAACAAACTAATACACAATAAACTCTTTGAGGGAATAGCTGATACACTGCCCAGTAAATTTTTTTTTTTGAATGGAATAACCGATACTTGTAAACAAACTGTTTTTATTTTATAGGAAAAACATTGCCAATCAAATTGTTACCGTTGCTGACCATTGTCAATCAAATTGTTACCGTTGCAATAAACGGTAACAAAAGGAAGGGTCAAGATTTGGCATTACCATATCCAAGGGCTATCCGGCCTTTATTAAATTTATGGACTTTTACCCACTCTGTACCCAATTTATGGTCTTCCCAGCAAGTTAATAATTTTAAGCTATTCCATGGTTATCTTTTCCAGAGAGGAACTTTAGGAAAGGGGATTTCTGGGTAAAGTGGATCAGGGTCGTTATTCGGATTTTGGGTCTCTTCTTCGTGAACTTCATCTTCAAATAGATCAGCAGAACGAGGTCCATTCAGAGCTTCCGAGTACGATTTTGCTCTAGGGGGGTTTCTAGGGTTTTCTAGTTTGCTTTGATCCAGGTTTTCCTTGTGTTTTTCAGACATGGTAACATCTGAGGAATCAGCAATATCATGGTTATTCTTACTCTTCTTTTAGTACTTCTTTGAAGATGATCAAGCTCTTCAGTGGATAGAGGTTCTGTATCAGGGTTAGCGATAGTGGAGGTAAGTTGTTGAGAAGCCGGAGAATCATTGATCGCCGGAGCAGCAGAGATCGTGTTCATCATCAAAGCATGAGCAAATTTCACGCGTTGGTGGTGGGGCTGGTTGGAGCAACAGCGGTGGGGTTTGTATTCTGATTTTTTTCATCTTCTTGATTGGGGGGTTTTTGTAAATAAAATTTGTAAAGTGTGAAATTGATTTTGAAGTTTGATTGTATCAGATTCATTTTTTATTCTTAAAAATTTGATTTGCTGCAAGTATCAAAGGTAGCAACTTTGCCTTAGATGAGGAAGGCATCAACTTTGCCTTGTTTGTTTGCCTTCTCCTTTGGAGCTGAAAATGGTGACATGGAGCACCAAACTAAGTTGCTGCAAGGGTTTGCTGACCTTGTTGGGGATGGTCTTAGACACCAAATGCATCCACTTTTAAATTTCACAGATGTATATGTGAGAATTTGTGCTACTTCCAAATTACTGAATGAATCTTTATCCTATATAGTCATGACATGTGTTGATGTGAAACATTAAAGATTAAGGTCCATATTGTATTACTGGAATTATAAATTTTGGATATCATAAATCTAATATATATCAAATTTGAGTGTACTTGTAAATTCTGGATATTATTGTGCAAAACTGTACCTATGTGGTTATATTATATAGTTACATTATGTTGTTAGAATAAATTCATGTTTATTAATTATATGTATATATATAATTGAGTGATAGTGGTAATTGTTGTCATTGTACAGAAAACTCAACCACATAAAAGAAAAATTGATTTTTTTAAATTTATTATTATTAAAATGGTGAATGAATTATTAAATGACCACTTTAGTAATTAGATAATAAATCTAATTAAATGTTAGAGAATATTGTTGGTTAATTTTATATTCATAGGGTTTATTAATTTAGTCGTCAACAAAGTGACCTAGGTTAGTGAGCCTTATGAATATAGAATTACATTAAAGATTAGTCAAATAAGGGTGACATAAAAGACAATAATATTCTCAATGGCAGTCATAGTTAGGAGATTGGAACTAGTCCAAAGGAGAGTCACTTTCAATTGATTATGAACTGGATAGGGTAATGTAATTTGTGTCATTTAGTAGTGTATAATTGGATACCCAAAGGTAACATAACTAACTAGTAGGTGACATAAATTACATTAGACCTATATAGGTGATAATATTTTACACCTATAGAATGGACACTAGATATGCTAAGGTTTCGCCCAAAGGTGGAACCAATGTGATATCAATAGTTCATCTATTTAGAATTTATAATTCTATATTATGGATAGACTCAAGGCCTTAACGTGAGCATTGTCCTATTTTATTTCAGTGACTATTCATACTTCGTTGCACTCTCATGCATCTAGCATTCCGACTCTCAATGGGTCAAACTTCTCAGAATGGTATGAACAAGTCCAATTCACACTAGGTGTGTTAGATCTCGACATGGCACTTTTGGCTGAAAAACCTGAGGAAGTTACTGCTGATAGTATTGCAGAACAAGTTGATACTTTGAAAGCCTGGGAGAGATCGAACAGACTTAGTCTTATATTTATGAGGATGACCATGGCTAATAACATCAAGACCTCACTTCCTCAGACTAATAGCTCATTGGAACTATTTACTGCTGTCAAAGAACGTTTTAAATCAGCAGATAATTCACTTGCAGGCACACTTATGGCAGAGTTAACTTCTGTCAAATATGATGGTAATCTATATGACTGACAAAGTTGCAAGACTTCGAACACTATGAATGCAAGTGGATGAATCCTTCTTAGTACAGTTTATTCTCAACTCACTCCCTCCTCAGTTCGGCCCATTCAAAATTCATTATAACACTCACAAAGACAAGTGAATTTGAATAAGCTGACTGGTAGGTATATTCAAGAGAAAGTGAGATTGAGGCAAGAAGGACCCCACTCTGTGCTGGTTGTAAATCAAGGACCTAAAAAGAAAGGAAAGTTTGTGAAAGGAAAGAGATTTCCACCAAAGAAAGGAGATGAACCTAGGGAAAGTAGCCAGGGCCGTGGAAAGTTCACTGTCAAATGTTACTTCTGTGGCAAGAAAGGACATGTAAAGAAAGACTGCAGCAAGCATAGAGCTTGGTTCAAAAGGAGATGTATAAATCTTTCTTTTGTATATTATGAATCAAATCTTTTTGAAGTTCCTTCTAATACTTGGTGGATTGACTCTGGGGCCGCGACTCACATAACAAATTCGATGCAGGGATTCCTTACCACCCAGAAGGCGAACGACAGTGAAAGATTCGTCTATATGGAGAACCGTCTCAAAGCGAAAATGGTAGCTGTTGGAACATACCGCCTACTCTTAGAGACAGGTCATCAGATGGATCTTATGGACACTTTATACGTACCTTCAATTTCTAGAAATTTAGTTTATTTGTCTAAGTTGGATGTTACTGGATATTCAGCTTTATTTCGTTGTGCAAAACTCAGTTTGTTGTTTAACTCTGTTGTAGTTGGTTATGGTCTTTTATGTGATGGTTTGTATAAAATTTCCTTGAATCATGAGTTTGCACAATCTTTAATAGCCCTGCATTCGAATGTTGGTTCAAAACGTGGCCTAATTAATGAAAAGTCTTCAATCTTGTGGCATAGGCGACTGGGGCATATCTCCAGGGATAGAATTGAGAGATTGGTGAAGACTGGGATTTTAGATAACCTAGACTTCACTGATTTTGAAGTATGTATAGATTGCATTAAGGGAAAGCAAACCAAACACACTAAGAAAGGTGCCACAAGAAGTACAAAGCTTCTTGAGATAATTCATATAGATATTTGTAGACCACTCTCCATTCCATGTTTTGCTGGAGAGAGATACTTTATCACATTTATAGATGATTTTTCTCGATATGGTTATGTATATCTAATCCATGAAAAGTCTCAGGCCGTTGACATCCTTGAGGTGTTCATTACTGAGGTCGAGATACAGTTAGATAGAAAGGTTAAAATAGTGAGGTCTGATAGAGGTGGTGAGTTCTATGGTAGATATGATGAAACGGGCCAAAATCCTAGCCCATTTGCCAAATTTCTTGAAAAGTGTGGCATTTGTGCTCAATACGCAATGCCATGTACGCCACAGCAGAATGGAGTTGCTGAAAGGTATAACCGTACTCTTTTGGATATGGTTAGGAGCATGATGAGTTTTTCAACTGTACCCGATTCAATGTGGGGTAAAGCATTAAAGACTGCAATGTATAACTTGAATAGGATTCTTAGTAAGGCAGTCCCAACAACTCATTTCGAGTAGTTTGAGACATTTACATGTTTACGGTTATCTAGCAGAAGTAAGGATCTTCAATCCATATGAGAAAAAGTTAGATTCAAGGACAATATCTGGATATCTCATTGGTTATCCAAATAAGTCCAAAGGGTATAAATTTTATTGTCCTAACCACAGTAAGAGGATAGTTGTAGACACCCCATTTTGTCGGCTATCAGATTTAGGAGACTCATAGCTTGGTGGTTCACAATGATCGAAAAGACTCAAAAGGACTCCTGGAAGTTAGTTCTATTTCTCAAAATGCTCAAAATGACCAAAATGCCCCTGAAAGCCCGAAAACTCCCAGATTTGGTCCAAAAGTTCTGGAAACATGCTATGCAATAAAAAAAGTAAGAAAATGAGTTTTTAAGCAAAATCAGATGAAATCGTCAGCTCCCAGAGACCCCGGAAGTCCCGGAAGTTCCCGGAAAGTCCCCGTTGATCGGTTTGACTAGGTTTGACCAAGTTTGACCGAAATTGTCCAAATTCACCGGGATCATTCTAGATCATGTGGAAAGTATTAAAATGAGTTTTAAAAGAAAAACGAGCGAAAACGTCAGCTCCTGGGGGCTCCCAGAGGTTTTCAGAACTTCCCGGGAATCCCAGGTTTGACTGGTTTGACCAAAATTTGACTTTAGAACCGAAGCATCGTAACAATTTTCAAATATTTTTCATGGATACTAGAGGTCAATAGCTTTCCAACGGTATATCACACATAATTTTGGATTTAAAACGAGTTTATTGTGAATTTCCGAAGGCGAAAAAGGAGATCAAATCGACTTTTATCGCAAATATCGCAAAACTTTTCAAAGTGACCTATCCCCGAATTATTTTTTATGGAAAATAGACTCCATTACCTTTCCAACAGTATATCACAACCTCACTTTGGAGTTCGTATGCATTTTTTGTGAATTTCGGACGAAATAGGGCCTTTTCGCGAATACTAGAATCTCTGGGGGCCTAAATACAATTATCTGGACGAAGGAGGAGCAGTGCCGCCGCGGCACTGGCCCATTTCCGCCGCGGCACAGGCCCAGTGCCGCCGCGGCACTCTCCTCCAGAACAGTATGTTTTTGTAATTTCTTTTGGGGGGTCCAATTTGATTAATTAAAAACCAAAACGATGTAGTTTTATGTTTTCAGTTGTTTTGGACCAATGGGAGTACTTCTAAAACCCCAAAACCAACCCAAATTAGCCTATGTAAACCCACCACTGCTCTTCATTTTGGGGGGGCCAAGTGCAAAGTCCATAGAAGTTGTAGAGAGAAAGAGAGATAGAGATAGATTTAGAAGAGAGAAAGGAGCTTCCTTCTACTATTTTTCTATAGAAAGTGAGTTCCAATCTTGTTTTCATCTACCATTATTCAATATACTTCATCATCAATACACCCAATCACCATTTCTCTAAGTATTTTTGAGTTAGGAAGCTACTTCCATGTCCAAATGTCTATATCTATGAGTGAAACATCAAGCTACAAGTCCAATATCACATTGATTATCATCTATTGATTGTTATTTACTTACTTGTTCATATTATGTTCATCTCTTCTTACCTCATTTCTTTTTGATTTTTCTTTATTTACTTACTAGTTCATCATCCTCTAAATGATGACATGAAGTTTGAGGTGAGTGAATACTTATGGATAGTAGCTCTTGACCTCAAAAACATGTTTGATAGATGATGATTATAACTTCAATACCTCCAAGGTATCCTTGAAGTTATGTTCAAAATAAAAATAAATCTCTCCAATAATATTGGGGGTTCTTGATGATGAGTTTGATGTTGATATTCCAAGAGGTTATAATCTCTATTTGATGTTGAAAATATACTTTCAAAACCTCTATTTCAAAACCCCTCTCAATCCCTCTCATTTTGATTTCAAGAAAGAAAATTCAAGTTTTTCCCAAAATCTTCAAAGCAGTGAGTCAAAACAGTGAGTGATCTGAGTTCAAAGATTTCTCTAGAACTTAATACTCAATATACGGATGCAAGACCACTTGGAAAATCTTCCTAACTCATTAGGGAACACCCATGATATTTGGTTTTTCTTGAAAATACTTGAAAATGGTCCATTTGGACCCAAACATTCTCTCCAGATATTCTGTTTTTGCTGTCACAGCAGTTTGGTTTACTTTCAACTTGTTTTATAGAAAAGTTTTCCAAAAAGAGTGGTCCTAACTTATTTTTCTCTTGAACTTCAATGTCTTAGGGAACTTTTTGTATAAAATGGGCCTCTAGATCATTCGTTTTCATTTTCTAAGATTTTTCAACATATCAAGTCGACAGTACGGACTCTGTTTCTGAGTGACCTCCATTTTTCATATGATTTCTCTCAATCTGTAATATTTATTAAAGATTGGCTTTTTGGGCTGTGTTCTAGACACAATAAGGAAGATCTCTATAACAAATCATGCATTAAAAACATTCCTAACCCCTCTTTTCAATTTCTAAAAGATCATGTTACTGTTCTGTCCACTATTCACAGCAAGCACACTTTTACTTCCCCCCTTTGATTTGATGCCTACATGTACTCCAAATTAGCTCATGTCTTAGGAAGTAGTTTGTAGATAGAGTAGTAGTCCGCTCATACAGCTTGACCAGTACACGTCACCAACGACTCCACGTGTACCAATATGGGCTCCACCAACAACAATTGCTACAAACAAGACCCACTCTACGGAGCCCACTGTGAAGCTCCACGACTGAGAAACTCGCCCCGAGGCCCACCTCAATCAGCCCACTCCAAAGCCTTACTTCGGATAAGCCCATTCCGTTCCACTCCGAAGCCTTATTCTCTGAAGGCCCAAAGTAGCCCATTCTGAAGCCCCCACTACGGATGACTCCACTCCGAAGCCTTATTCAAACAAAGCCCATCTCAAGTAGCCCATAAAGGAAGCACACTTCAAATATACACACAGTCACCTCTCGGACACTCACCCTTGGTTCGGAAGCAGTACCTAAGGGTGGTCAAGTCCGCTGGGATCTCGGAAACTCATGGTTAGGTGGCTAGAACCCGAAGGCATCTCCCTAACCTGCGCCCCATGGGTAAGGTTAGGGTTGGTCCCAAAGAGAGAGAGAGACACGTGACTTTCACACGTGCCTTACCCCAACTAACCCACGACCAATAAGCAAAACTCATTACTGCAAAGCTCGTCGGAACCTTTGACCATCGGTGCTTAGTCATATCAAGATTGCTTAACCGACTGCACCAATAGAAAAATACCTCGGTTCCCTCCCTCGCTGAAGCCATCTGTATGCCTCGACACTCGCCCTCGCTTAACCTTTCGGAGCCAATAACAAAAGCCTTGGTACCTCCACTCGCTTAAATCTCTGTACCAGTAGCATCCCTTCCCTCTCTTAACCAACCAATGATATCGATTCACAGCCAAATGACAAACATTTCTCTCTCACTTGTCTCCACCAGCTCAATATATGCTTTGTGTACATCCCATTTAATGATCTCAACCACCCTAAATAGGAGCATTTAAGCCACCCAGCTACCTTAAACAAACAACCCACTCAGAGGATGCCAACTCAGCTTCCCTCCACCACATCAAAACTTCGCAGCCTCACATGACTTTTTGTATAAATAGTAGTCTCATTTACTACATCCAACGCGGATAGAACAACACAACCACACAGAATTCTTTACTACCGCAAAAGAACAACACTAACTACTCCTCCGACCCATTAACAAAATATTCCCATTGTCCCGAGCACAATTAGACCCTTCGGACCGCAGGGCCCCTCGCCTTACTTGGCCCTTCGCCTTACCTTGACCCTTCGTCTCTACCAACAACCTCGGTTTTCCAGACTCTTCGTTTCACCCTACACTTCACCCCATTTTAAATATTTGTGTACTGTCCTTTGAACGTACTCCAGCATATGTAACTCCCAGACACTTACTGCTTTCTTTCTCTCTCACTTGGGGCTACTTCGGTTCTCATCCGATTTGAGTCTCTCCGAATCCCATTACTCTGCTATATATTTACATATTTATTATTCCACACTTTTTGCATTATTTATAATATTTTATTCGTTGTTCCACCTGTACTAACATGCTTACGTGTTATACCTATCCGCATCTCTTACACACATCACAAAAGAACTCACACATAGTTTATACTACATTTGTACATATCCCATGATGATTTCATTCATTTATTCATACACATTCTAGACTTCTAAGTCATTCTAGGAATCCATGAACACAAAGCACACTACAACCTTGGCACATTATAGATACATACATTGCATTCATGCAAGATTTGGGATTTTTGTAACTCCTATAATCTAAGAAGATTATAAGGAATGAATTTGATCACACGTTCATGCTTCCCCGTCGATCTAATCTTTCTTTCTCATCCGTCCCGAGGATTGAGAGATCTTCTTTTCTCAAAGATTAACATGCATCATACTAGCTTGCTAAGCATATTTTGATTTCTTTGATTATTTTGTTTCAAGAACAATTCATGTCCCCTTTAGACTAGGAAAACTTTATTACTTGATACATGATTAGACGATTTTTCCTAGGTTTATTTGTGTGATTTTTCACTTTACATTGTATGATATTTGGCTTAGATCTTATGAATGATATCTTTATCTTTTGATTTTCTATTTCAAATTTCCTTATGTGATGTAATATACTATCATAGTATTAATTGTCGAACCATACATAGTATAAGATGATTATTTGGATGCTAATTGAGGCCTGTCGAAAGACGGGGTGAGTTGAGGGTGTTTTCGTCACGACAAAGGCTCCTTCCTCTCTCGTACCAAAACCCCGAGACAAGTTCTTTGGTTATGAAGGGCCGGTGCCCTTTATCAATTTGGGTGAGTCAAAATTAGGTTTCTTGGTTCTTTAAAGACCAAGTGGCGACTCCGTATCTGTTTTCAACAGATCATTTTCTTTCTTTGATCCAAATCAAATTTCAAACAAAAACAAGTGGATAGTGGCGGAATCCCGCGTGTCCACAATCTGGCAACTCTGTTGGGGATTTTTATTTTAAAACAAAATAATACAGAGGTTTGACTCATAAGAAGCATCCTTAAAATCATCTTTTTACTGTGTTTGGTTCACCGCATTGCACTCTTGCATTTCCCCCCTCCGACTGTGTCTGAAACACGGCGCTGACATTATTCAGGTCTTGCTGTGCCAGGGCACAAGTCACCGTTGATACTGTACCTTCCAAGGTATATCAAAAAGAGTAAACACTTCCGTACTGTTTCTCTGACGGTATATTGGAACTCTCGTCAACGGACCCTCTTTGACTAAACCCAGCCTTTGCATATAGATTCCTGTAGAACCTTTCATAGGACTGTTGATTTATCTTTTCAGATAGGACAATGTGATATAATTGCTGTATGCCCTGACGGGATTACCTGCGCAGTGTAGACGCTTATGTGACATGAGGCAGAACCTCTTTCTTATGATCCCTAAGGTAATCACTCACATGTGATCACATTGAGTTGACCTGCCTAGGCACCATGACAAGGATGTCTGCTCCATATTCACAAAGATATACACCGCAAACCTTGTTTGTTGGTCCAAAGACATAGGAGTATGAAAACCTACTAGACAGTATGATCACCATCATCACCTGCTCCTGTCATACATCCCAATTTCCCTCGAAAACTTCGTCCAATTTACCTAGATCTCCTAGAAGTCCCTGTTTCTCCCCAGATTACCCAGAAATCTCAGTTTCTCCTAGGAACTCCGATATACCTATTTCTAAAAATTCTGTCTAACTCACCCATATATGCCAGTTTCGCTCATAAACTCCATCCGATTTAACCAGATATTCCTATTTCCTAGAAACTCTACCAAAATCCATCTAAACTTTCTAGAAATTCCCGTTTCCCAAAAACTCTACTAGAAATCTCTGCTCCCCGAAAACTCTGCCAAAATCCACCAGATTTCCCAGAAATCCCATTTCTCCTAGAAACCCTAACAAGATCTCCCAGATTTCCTCAAAAATACTTGTCCGAATCACCCAGATATTCCCGCTTCTCCCAGAAGTCCTATTCGAACTCCTAGGTATCTATGTTTCACCTAAAATTCTAGAAAATCCATATTTCTCCGGAACCTCTACCCAAGCTTCCCAGAAATTCCAACTTCTCAGAAACTCACCCAAATATACCCGTTTTTACATAAACTCTGTCTAATCAGCCTAGATTTCCCAAAAATCCATGTTTCTCCCAGAAACCTTGAAATCCCTGCTTTTCCCAGAAGCTTCTCCCATAAACTCGGATTTTCCAGTCTTCCCCCAAAAACTCTGTCCAACTCGCCTGGATATACTTGTTTCTTCCAGAAAATCTAAATTCTCAGAAATCATTGTTTCTCCCATCTCCCGAGTATCCCAGAAAATCCATCTTTCTTCCAAAAAATTCTAATTCTCTTCTGTTAGTAATCATACTAGAAAGAAAGGTTAGCACACTCTGTATGACTAGGACCTTACTTGTTTAACTGCTATATGTTAGAAGTAGAGGGTCATATAGATTAGGGCTTATATCCGCATGCTTGTCTCATATGCATACACAATTTGTGTCAGTCTACATGCACGCACATCTTGTCAGTCTCACATGTGTCAGTTTCTACACATCAAATGCATACGTATCATCATCCCCACCCATCTCAATCGTTGTATAGAAGTCGTATACTTACTATAACCGTCCTCGATTTGCATCGTTAAATCCTTCAAAACTCTGATCATCTCTTCCTGATAGGAGTCCATAAGAAGTGTTTCGCGCCTCTGCTAATTTGGACTTTTACTTCTATTTACAGAAAACCGTAGCCCCGGGTAAGGACACTATTGTACCTCCCCAAATTCATTATCGTGATCACGGGCTAGCACAGACCATCATCGATCCACCAATGGCCTACAAAGCTCTGGAAGAGAAAGTGAACAAGCTACAAACCACTATTGAGCAGTTGAGTTTAAGGGTTAGTCGATTTGATAAAATGGCACGGAGCAATAGCAAAGAGCTGCTTGAAATGGGGACCAGAATGGAGGATGCCATCATAGAAGAAAAGTTCAAGAAGGATGAACCCCAATACCAGTCCAAGTGGCCTAAATACTCCCGACACTCCCCGGCTGTCAACGTTCTGTGCAGCCAACCCATGGCATACCCTCATCGGCCATACCAATCCTCCAACCAAACCACTAGTTGCCCTTACCAGAAAAAGTAACCCCGTACCTTTGCCAAACTAGATATCTCCCCCTCCATAGCCTTAGGCCGTCAGCGAAAAAAGGGACACCTCCAACTTCTTCAGCCTCGTGCCGATTCCCCACCACCTAACTGTGACCTGTCCAAGCGATGCGCATATCACCAAGGCCCAGGCCATGACACCGACCAGTGCATACGTCTCCGCCATGATATCCAGGACCTCATCGACCAAAACATCATTGAGCCACCACCCATTCACCCCCATGTCACCTAAGCCCCTGGCTTACCTATTTGAATGATCCCCTTCGCTGAGGCCCATGAATGTTGAACCTGTGTCGGTGAAGTGATGGTATTTGGGACTCTTGCTAGAAAACCAAATGAAGATGCTCTTTAGAAAGAAAAAAAAAAGAAATAAAAAGAATAAGTGAGTCACTGTGACATTCCATTTGAGACCGGGTCGAGTCTAGTCGAGTCTGTTGTATGTTTTGTCTATTTTAAGTTTAGTCTTGTGGTCGAGTCTGTCTGTCATCGAGTTGTTAATGATTCTGTAATCCTTCTCTACTGATGGAATGA
The DNA here is from genome assembly GCA_033977485.1 of Hydrangea macrophylla. Lineage (NCBI taxonomy): Eukaryota > Viridiplantae > Streptophyta > Magnoliopsida > Cornales > Hydrangeaceae > Hydrangea > Hydrangea macrophylla. Next base: position 108,123,700 of record CM066988.1, on the reverse strand, counting down.
AGTCTCATTTTGCCTAATCTGATGTGCCTAGTCATAGATGCATGAATCGCTGAACTGAAGTGCCACTTTTCAAATTACCATGGATATTACTGTGCTAAAAAGAGGTAATTTTTTAAAAACAAAAAAAATCCTGAAAGGTTAAAGTCAATTTTGCGCTGACACCGATGAAGAGCCGAGAATTGAATAGTCTTACTTTAAGAATTCAAAGATGCTTTTGCTCAAATCTCGAAAAGACATACTTGGAACTGATTTGGGGCTTGCCCAACACCCTTTTCAACCATTTTAAAGCCTTGAGCCCAGTCCAATCAAGAGCCATGCAAACCTGTCCAATGCAGACTTAGTCATTGTTGGTAGCCAAACATTTCAATGAGTTTCTTCCCCCTTCAAAAAAAAAAAAAAAAAGCTCGCTAGGTTGAAAATCCGAAAGGACACCTAGGCAAAAGTTAGAACTGAAAAGGTATTGATTTCCAAGATCTGACCTTAGCCAGTCAAAATGATGGAGAAAATGAAAGAAATTTTTGATGAAACAAATGAGAGAATCGTATGCTTCAAGGTACATCATAAGAACGTGCCTAGATCACATTTTAAAAGGCTCGAAACGACCACAAATAAATCCCGAGAGCTGACGTGCACATTCTGGAATTTCGAGATTATGATCGGAAGATCTCACATGAATCCACTATGTGAAAAGGAAAATTGACTGGCTAGGCGAAAGTGAAAAGGATCAATCATCGAAAGAAAAAGAAGAAGAAAAGAAAAAAGAAAAAAGAAAAAGAAAAGAAAAAGAAAAGAAAAGAAAAGAAAAGAAAAGAAAGGGAGATGGAAACTGAATCCTCCTCTTCAAGGCTACCATAAGTAACCCAAGTTTGAATTTCTTTGACAATTGGTTTGAAAAACTCTCACACCTCAACCTTTTCAAAAAGACCTTTCCTTGAACTACGCTCGACCTGATTCCCACTCGGGGATACGTAGGCAACCACATCGGTTCGGTCGACACCATCATAATCAAATCAATTTCCTTCAAGCCTTGCCTTGAACTACGCTCGACCTGATTCCCACTCGGGGATACGTAGGCAACCACATCGGTTCGGTCGACACCACCATAATCAAACCAATTTCCTTCAAGCCTTGCCTTGAACTACGCTTGACCTGATTCCCACTCGAGGATACGTAGGTAACCGTATCGGTTCGGTCGACACTATCATAATCACCCCCCTTTTCTTTCAAAACTTTGGCCCGAACTACGTTGGACCTGATCCCCGCTCGGGGGTACGTAGGCAGACTTTCAAAAAGAAAAGAAGGATGACTCGCTAGGTCAAAAATTCGAAAGGACGCCTAGGCAAAAATTAGAGCTAAATCCAAGGTGAGCAATAACAAAAGAGAGAAAAGAGCTCGCTAGGTCACCTCACTGGTGCCTAGGCAAAAATTATGAGCATTTGAGAGATTAAAGTCACGGTCCTTGTCTCAAGCCAGAAATCACCTTCCACACTAGGGGCAATTTCGGCCCCCCGCCTCGTTTGTCTGAATTTTACTATCTACCCTTCATACAAGGGGAAAACTTCGGTCACCTACCTCGTTTGCCCAAAACCTTCAAACAACCATCTTCCAAACTAGGGGCAAACTTCAGTCACCTACCTCGTTTGCCTATGAACTAGGGGCAAACTCCGTTTGCCTAACACGATCCCTTCACACCAAAGGGTGAGTTTTCAAGTCACCAAGTTGTTTTGAAAATTTTGAAATAGAGCATCTTTTATTCTAAAAGCTAAGGCACTAATCCAAAGCACAGCTCGGGAGAAGCAAAGAATTGATTAGATCAATAAGGAAGAACCTTCAAAATGAGATTTATCATCAAAATTATGCGGAGTGAAATGGTACATCATTTATGATGAAAGCACATCAAGTTTTGGCAAGTCGAGCTTGTTTCATTTTGGTGTCAAATGTGTCACCCTCGCGTGTCGGTATCTGGTTTTGAGTCTGTCATAGTCTTTTTCAGGAAAAGAGTCGGTCGTAGTCTCAAATGTGTAAGTCAACAGTGACGAATAATGAATTTTTTAAATCAAGTTATAAAGAGCATTCCAATGACAATACAAGCAGGAGTACCAAACATCATTACTGCACTAGTCAAGGCGTCAGCATGAGAAGTGTCCAAGCTTGGCAAATTTCATCCCTTTCCAAACCGCCAAAAGTTAACCATCATCTTCATGCAACATAAGTTCATGAGTGGCTGTTGATGATCTTCCTTAGTCCATGCAACATAAGTCCATGAGTGGCTGTTGATGATCTTTTTTTTTCCTAGCAACATAAGTCCATGAGTGGCTGTTGATGATCTTTCTTTTTCCTAGCAACATAAGTCCATAAGTGGCTGTTGATCTTTCATCTTTCTTCATGCAACATAAGTCCACGAATGGCTGTTGACGATCTTCCTTCATCCTAGCAACATAAGTCCATAAGTGGCTGCTGACCATCTTGCTTCGTTCATGCAACATAAGTCCATGAGTGGCTGTTGATGATCTTCTTTCATCCTAGCGACATAAGTCCATAAGTTGCTATTGATTATCACCCTCCATCAGTGTCAAACCACCGCAAATCATCTCTATGACAAATAGAATGATACCTTTACTCCCATTTAATGGACGTATTTCCTTCTTCCTAACAGAGTACATTATCCTTTAGCTCTCGAAGGCCCTAACCGGCTCTTTTGGATTGAGCATTGCAGAATCTGACCAACCATGAGAGATTCAGAGATGAATCCTGGTTCTAGGTCAAGAATTGAAGAGAGATTCTCAGAGAGTCCATCAGCTCCCGAAGGCCCTAACCGGCTCTTTTGGATTGAGCATTACAAAATCTGACAAACCACGAGAGATTCAGAGATGGATCCTGGTTCTAGGTCAAGAATTGAAGAGAGATTCTCAGAGAGTCCCATACCATCCCCAGCAGAAGATAACAGAAGTCCGAACTGATTCTCCGGACTTGCCATCATAAGGATCGGCCAACGATTGAAAACATCACTCGCAGTCAAATCACCCCGATTCCCAGGGCAAGCACTGTCTATTCACAAATCCGTGTCCACTGATTATCATGAGCTTTCTCACCTGTCAGTCATTATGAGTTTCCTCACTTATCGTGAGTTTCTTCGCTCCGGTTATCTCACCTGTCAATTATCGTGAGCTACCCAACTTATTATGAGCCTCCTCACTTTGGTTATTATAAAACTGTCGGTTATCATGAACTCCCTCACCTTTGGGTTATCCTTAGTTGTCATTCTCAAAGACCCACATCTGATCCCATTCGCTTGTAAAGCACACTTCCCGTAATTTGAGAAGTTTGCCCCGAAACCCAGAGTCTTTTTAGACCGTGGTCGGCCACTGCATCGTAGTCAGAAGCACTAGCACAACACAAGTCCACTCGAAATGGCACACACCCCCACAGCACCTGCTCATACTAGGGTCATAACATTAGACATGATAAGACTCATGACACAACTCATATTACTTCCATGCATGGCATATCACTCATATAGCATAGCATCCGCCTGATTGTTGTGTACATGCGTATGTGATTTATTCCTCTATGTCCTGAACTACGTCCTGGTCTGATTCCCCTTAGGGTACGTAGGCAGCTCACGCAGAGCACGACCAGCACTAGACCTCAGCATCATTGCATCTTTTGCAACGTTTTTTTTTATCCTAAATCTATAGCCTCAAAAAAGTCCTGTCTCTTCAAAAGCTTTGGCACTCGCTTGCGACATGCGTTGCCTCGCAAGTTCATGCCAAAGAGGGGCAAACTGTAGTTTGTCGGCTATCAGATTTAGGAGAACCATAGCTTGGTGGTTCACAATGATCGAAAAGACTCAAAAGGACTCCTAGAAGTTAGTTCTATTTCTCAAAATGCTCAGCATGACCAAAATGCCCCTAAAAGCCCGAAAACTCCCAGATTGTCCAAAAGTTCCGAAAACATGCTATGTCGTAAGAAAAGTAAGAAAATGAGTTTTTAAGCAAAATCAGATGAAATCGTCAGCTCCCAGAGACCCCCGGAAGTTCCGGAAGTTCCCGAAAAGTCCCCGTTGATCGGTTTGACCAAGGTGTGACCAGGTTTGACCAATGTTTGACCAGGTTTGACCAAGTTTGACCAAAATTGTCCAAATTCACCGGGATCATTCTAGATCATGTGGAAAGTATTAAAATGAGTTTTAAAAGAAAATCGAGCGAAAACGTCAGCTCCTGGGGGCTCCTAGAGGTTTCCAGAACTTCCCGGGAATCCCAGGTTTGACTGGTTTGACCAAAATTTGACTTTAGAACCGAAGCATCGTAACAATTTTCAAATATTTTTCATGGATACTAGAGTTCAATAGCTTTCCAACGTTATATCACACATAATTTTGGATTTAAAACGAGTTTATTGTGAATTTTCGAAGGCAAAAAAGAAGATCAAATCGGCTTTTATCGCAAATATCGCAAAAATTTTCAAAGTGACCTATCTACGAATTATTTTTTATGTAAAATAGACTCCATTACCTTTCCAACGGTATATCACAACCTCAATTTGGAGTTCGTATGCATTTTCTGTGAATTTCGGACGAAATAGGGCCTTTTCGCGAATACTGGGGGCCTAAATACAATTATCTGGACGAAGGAGGAGCAGTGCCGCCGCGGCACAGGCCCAGTGCCGCCGCGACACTCTCCTCCAGAATAGTATGTTTTTGTAATTTCTTTTGGGGGTCTAATTTGATTAATTAAAAATCAGAACGATGTAGTTTTATGTTTTCAGTTGTTTTGGACCAATGGGAGTACTTCTAAAACCCCAAAACCAACCCAAATTAGCCTATATAAACCCCCCATTGCTCTTCATTTTAGGGGAGCCAAGTGCAAAGTCCATAGAAGTTGTAGAGAGAAAGAGAGATAGAGATAGATTTAGAAGAGAGAAAGGAGCTTCCTTCTACTATTTTCTATAGAAAGTGAGTTCCAATCTTGTTTTCCTCCACCATTCTTCAATATACTTCATCATCAATACACCCAATCACCATTTCTCTAAGCATTTTTGAGTTAGGAAGCTACTTCCATGTCCAAATGTCTATATCTATGAGTGAAACACCAAGCTACAAGTCCAGTATCACATTGATTATCATCTATTGATTGTTATTTACTTACTTGTTCATATTATGTTCATATCTTCTTACCTCATTTCTTTTTGATTTTTCTTTATTTACTTACTAGTTCATCATCCTCTAAATGATGACATGAAGTTTAAGGTGAGTGAATACTTATGGATAGTAGCTCTTGACCTCAAAAACATGTTTGATAGATGATGATTATAACTTCAATACCTCCAAGGTATCCTTGAAGTTATGTTCAAAATAAAAATAAATCTCTCTAATAATATTGGGGGTTCTTGATGATGAGTTTGATATTGATATTCTAAGAGGTTATAATCTCTATTAGATGTTGAAAATATACTTTCAAAACCTCTATTTCAAAACCCCTCTCAATCCCTCTCATTTTGATTTCAAGAAAGAAAACTCAAGTTTTTCCCAAAATCTTCAAAGCAGTGAGTCAAAACAGTGAGTGATCTGAGTTCAAAAATTTCTCTAGAACTTAATACTCAATATACGGATGCAAGACCACTTGGAAAATCTTCCTAACTCATTAGGGAACACCCATGATATTTGGTTTGACTTGAAAATACTTGAAAATGGTCTATTTGGACCCAAACATTCTCTCCAGATATTCTGTTTTTGCTGTCACAGCAGCTTGGTCTACTTTCAACTTGTTTTACAGAAAACTGTTCCAAAATGAGTGGTCCTAACTTATTTTTCCCTTGAACTTCAATGTCTTAGGGAACTTTTTGTATAAAATGGGCCTCTAGATCATTCGTTTTCATTTTCTAAGATTTTTCAACATATCAAGTCGACAGTACAGACTCTGTTTCTGAGTGACCTCCATTTTTCATATGATTTCTCTCAATCTGTAATATTTATTAAAGATTGGCTTTTTGGGCTGTGTTCTCGACACAATAAGGAAGATCTCTATAACAAATCATGCATTAAAAACATTCCTAACCCCTCTTTTCAATTTCTAAAAGATCATGTTACTGTTCTGTCCACTATTCACAGCAAGCACACTTTTACTTCCCCCCTTTGATTTGATGCCTACATGTACTCCAAATTAGCTCATGTCTTAGGAAGTAGTTTGTAGATAGAGTAGTAGACCGCTCATACAGCTTGACCAGTACACGTCACCAACGACTCCACGTGTACCAATATGGGCTCCACCAACAACAATTGCTACAAACAAGACCCACTCTACGGAGCCCACTGTGAAGCTCCACGACTGAGAAACTCGCCCCGAGGCCCACCTCAATCAGCCCACTCCAAAGCCTTATTCTCTGAAGGCCCAAAGTAGCCCACTCCGAAGCCCCCACTACGGATGACTCCACTCCGAAGCCTTATTCAAACAAAGCCCATCTCAAGTAGCCCACAAAGGAAGCACACTTCAAACATACACACAGTCACCTCTCGGACACTCACCCTTGGTTCGGAAGCAGTACCTAAGGGTGGTCAAGTCCGCTGGGATCTCAGAAACTCATAGTTAGGTTGCTAGAACCCGAAGGCATCTCCCTAACCTGCGCCCCATGGGTAAGGTTAGGGTTGGTCCCAAAGAGAGAGAGAGAACTAAGTTTGAGATTTAAATTTAAGAATCATAGCATTAATGTAGTATTTTGGAACAAAATTTCATATTCAAATTTAATATTATGGTTCCTAAATTTGAATCCCAAATTTTGGTTTTCAAATGCTTTGACAGTTTTACTATATTTAATAACAATAGAGACCACTGAATTCTCATGGGAATTTCTTTTAGGTGCATAACTATCAAAACATTTGGGAGCAAAATTAAGTAGGAACCATAACATTATAGTACTATTTTTTAAAAAGTAGGTTTTGGGGCCATTGAATTTGGGTTGGGACCCTCTTTTTAAATAAGTGCGCAAATAATTTTTTATTTTTTTGGAATATAAACAAATGGACATAGGGCTAAAAATGTTGGATTGAAAATTGGGCCTTTAAAATACCAAAAAATTTGGAAGTCCAAAGTGGTTACTTTGCCCGCCTACCCCAGGACCGGCCATGGTTTGATACACTTTGACATGTAAATTGTTTTTTCTTTCTTTTTTTTTTTAGCCAAAAAAAGAAAAGTGGGTTCTATGATACACTTTGACATGTAATTTCCTTCATTTTTTAAAAATATTTTTTTCTCCGTAATGGATGGACAGTCACTTCATTAACTAGTCTTCTTCATCCCAAGGTGAGAGACCAGCTGGTCAAAAATATGGGCTGTCCTTTCTCTTTTTCTCTGCTTGTTTTTCTATGGTGGGGAATGTTAATGTTATGGAGACCTTCACCTAAACATACAAATCATGCTTCCCTCTAATATGCACACACATACACACACACATATATATATATATATATACATACCCTTGGAATATATATGATGCACCCGCACATAATTATACTTAATTTTAAAATGGCTTAATTATAAAATATACCCTTGAAGCTTTGTCCTGTTTCAGTTTAATCCCTATAGTTCGATTGTGTCAATTTGGTCTTTAAAGTTTTAAATAGAAGCAATGTGGTCCAGATATCCAATTCTGTGAGAAAAATTGACTTAATTTGCCCACTACTGTACACAATTACGCTAATAAAGATTGGTGATTTTCCATTTGTTTGTGCCCCTGAAAAGTGTAAAAGTGCATAGTATATGAGTAAATTTTATCAATTTTTCTTACAGAATTGGATATTTAGATCACATTACTTCTATTTTATAACTTCAAAGTCCAAGTTGACACAACAGAACTATAAGAACTAAAATGAAACATGGATCAAACTTCAAGGGTATATTTTATAATTCAGCCTTTAAAAATACAGATTGTAATTCTTGGTAGTGCAGGAGGTCACTATGGAGAACACTTCAAAGTGTGCCAGAATCATGTGAAGCATCTCTCTCTCTCTCTCTCCAATGTAGGCTGCCTTAATTTTGGGCCACTTCATAATCATGCGGGCATTTTTATTTTTATTTTTTTATTTTGGGCAAATTACACTTTAGTCTATTAAATTATACACATGTTTTTAATTGGATCCCTAAACTTATATTTTTTTCAATTGAGTTCTTAAACTTCAAAAATTCATTTAATCAGACCTAAACTCTGACACGGTTAGCATAAATTATTATAAATTGTCATGTACGTTGCACGTAATGTTTATCTGTCATATGTTAGGTTAAGACAAACACAGGAGATTGTGAATAGTGCGAAAAATTGCTTTCAATCAGATCTGAAATCGCGTTCAATCAAATTCGAAAATACATTTGACTAGATCCAAAATCGCATTCAATCATACCCAAAATCGCATAATTTTAAAGTCATTTACAATCTTCTATGTTTGTCTTAACTTAACATGTGACAGGTAAGTGATAATTTCTAATAATTTAACCTAACAGTGTCAGAATTTGGGTCTAATTGATTAAATTTTTTAAGTTTAAGGATCCAATTAAAAAAAATATAATTTATAAACCCAATTAAAAATATGTGTATAATTTGATGGACTAAAGTGTAATTTGTCCTTTTATTTTTTCTGTTTTGTTGGGTTGGGAAGCTCATGAGTCATGGGCCCATGGCCAATATAGTTCTCTACTTTCTGTTTTGCGTGATGCCCTCTTCATTTATTGTTTTCCGGCTTGAAATGTGCTTAAAAAAAGAATTACAATTTTTTTTAATCCTTTCAGATTTCTTCATTTACTGTTCCGTTCATCACTACTGCTTGATTTCTTGATTCTGTTAGAGTATTAATTTTGCTTCCTTTCTATTGTAAAGAAGTGAGTCTAACCAAACAAGAACTTAAGACAATTTGTTGTTATAAAATAAAAATAAAAATAAAGAACTTGAGACAATTTGCAAAAAAAAAAAATGTGAAATTAAATTCACAAAAATTCATGTCAAGGCCATCAATCAACATATGGATCCAAATTATGAAACTTTTATAGATTTTTAACTAGTATTCATGTATTAAACCAAGCCAATCCCAACAAATGTTGGTCCAAACTAGACTCAAATTTCTCACAACTCCAAATTTTGTACCTTTTCTTCTATGAGAAACACTGCCAAGAAAATTTCTTGGACAAAGAAAAAAAAAAAAAAGCATTGCCAAGAAAATACCAAAAACCTTTATAGAAAACATGATTGAGCAAAAGGGTGAATCTCATGACTAAACTTGAAGACACCCCCCTTAGGTAAAAAGTCCCAATTTTCTCGAGAAACAAAAGGAAAAACAAGAGAGAAAATTTAGCTGAACTTGGGACCAAGACTGGTCAATCGCTTCAAAGTCTTCAATTGGCTAGAAAGTTGTTTACGGATAGGAATTTTGGATGTAGACATGGTTAATACTAACATGGTCTTCCTCAGACTCATCAACCTCTTCCCAATCTTAATCTTCAACTTGCACATTCTAACTCTCACACTAGATGGTTTTCTTCTATAGTTGGCTTTCTCTAGTGACTTGTAGATCAAGAACTGTGCTTTTCTGTGCTTTGTCTCTTCTGGGTCCTCAAAGTCTAACTTTGAGTAAGCATATGGTTTACTAAGAAGAGTCATTTTTATGTGAGAGAGAGAGAGAGAGAGAGAGAGAGAGAGAGAGAGAGAGAGAGAGAGAGAGAGAGAGATGTATAGAGAGAAAAAGAGGGAGAGGGGGATATGAGTAGAAGTAATGAGAGATGTTGAGTTAGGGGCAATATTTATAGGGAAGTGATATTGTTGGGGTCCTTGGGGGGGGGGGGGGGGGGGTTCAGAGATTCATAGAATAGGTCATTTGGTGATGAAACAGGGCATGTGCACCCTGATAGGTAGTATAATAGTGGGATTTGTGAAGCAGACTGAGCTGGACTAACATCACGAGATGTGGAAATTGATTGTAATTGTTTTGGTGAAGAAAAAACACTAGAAAAATTTACTTCATTTCATGGAGAAAAGAAATATAGTGAATTTTTTAAAAGAAATTTGATTTTCAATATCATTTAAATATGAAGAAAAGTACTAGAAAAATACAAAGAAAATAGTTTATTTTTAATTTTCCTCATCATTCTTCCATAAAATCCGCAAACTAAACATAACTTGTATAATTGTAGGCTTTGTAGTGAAAAGTACATTATTGAGGTTTATGTACGGAAATATTGCAATTAGATAATGGAAGTAAACACACCACCAAATTTGAAATTACTAGATGTTTGAAATCAGAGTGTAATGTTTAATGTGCTGGCCCAGTGTGAGAACTCCAAAGTCAAAGGGGGGAGACATGGGGAGCTTCAAGCTTGCCTAGGGGTGGCCAGCGGTCCGATGACCTGCTCGGCTCTACTTTTTTTAAACTTGGGTAAAGAAGTTGGTCCGTACAAGTGAGTTTGACTCTTATATTAAAGGCTTGCTCAATTTTAAGACCGGGTTTGGACATAACAAATGAGGCCTGATTTGGCCCAGCCCGACCCGAGCATTAGTGTTATATATATATTTTTGTATTTTATGTTAAATTATATACAGATTAATACAATTATACATAAGATATTCAATATATATATTCTTATAAAAGTTTTTGTTAAATTTTTTGTTAATAATGTTGTGTTAACAATATTTCTAAACATTATTAATGATAAAATATTTTTTTTTTAGTTTAAGTCCTTTAAAAAAATGTAAAATAAAATAAAATAATAGCAATGGACCGGGCCGGCCGGGCTTGAGATTTGAGATGTTATTTAGGGTCGGACTTGGGACAATCATCTCTAGATCCACCATAGGGCCGGGCCGGATTTGGGCAAGGATAACTACACTTAGTATCTAATGAAGCCCCGGCCCGAATCCGGCCCTGCCCGGCCTATGACCACCCCTAAATTCTTGCCACATGTATACATACGTATGTATAGATACACATAAACATAAAACATAGATATATGTATAATATGATCAAAATTCCACCGGCATAAGAAACTGAAATTAGAAATTTAGAATACGAAGTTTCGTCTGTCGACAAGTGTCAACAGAAAGTGAATGGGTTACAAGATCAACCCCTCTCATTTCTGATTTTAGTTGCTGTGACAATAGCTTTTCTGTTCAGACCAATTTTAAAATAAATAATAAAAAAGAAAAAAATAAAATAAAAGAGAAGAAGAAAAAGGAAGAAAAGAATAGCTTTCTTAAGAGTCAACTGCCTATAGCTGCTACCCATCTTTCTGACAATTTGTTCTCTCTTTAAATGTCTCTCACCCCTTTTTTTTTATGGGTAATGTTATATAAAAATAGAGATTTGAGTCATTTATTTTGGTGAAATTCATTCTTACATATATAAGATTCATCAAAATAAACGGTCTAAGAGTATGTTTGATAACTCAATTAAGTGATAAAAATGAAAAGATTCAACACTTATTCTTTTTCAGTGCGTTTGATAACTTACCACTTAATTGGAAAAACGGCCAAAAAAATCACTGAAAACTTTAAGTGAATAATTTTTACTGAAAATAGTCACTGAATGCATTCTATTTCAGTAGTTGAAGCACTGTTTTCAGTATTACAAATTCAATCACTCAAAATTTTTAGAACTTAAAATTCAACACTTAATTTTTAGCACTTAATTTACAATTTTATCAAACACATCCTAAATCTTTATGTGCAGACTTTATGTGCACGAATCATTACTCTTTTTTTATTTAACAAAAAAAGTGGGAGAGAGCCCAATTTTTCAGTGGTGACTCTTATTTGGGCGTGACTGACTAGAGTAGCTAACATCCGTTTTCTGAATAGATGATAGAAGTGGCCTTCTATAGCGTTGCTTCAAATCGATCGAGCCATATTTTTGACTCAATCACACGAGAAATTATTCAGTGAGGCCGTCACGCCACCTTAGCATACTAACGTGGTTGTGACCATTCATTCTTAACCATACACTTTTCCCCTTTTTTCAGGGGATTATGACAAATGGTTGTCAACTTTCAAATTTTAAATTCTACTAATCACTTATCATGATTTCTTTAAAAGGAAGGAACAAGTGAGTGATTAAGATTAAATGGTCACATCACGTCTGACGTGACGTGACTGACTCACTGAATAACTTCTCCAATCACACCAAAATTACTGCTAAGTACGTGACACCTAGTAATAATTCTTTGTGACTCTCACTGCTAGATTCCAATCCACAAGCTAGTAGCTAGCAAATTACTTGGGAGTAAACCAAGTGAGACACTAGATCACCACCCTCGGGTCTTGTCTCTCTCTCTCGATTGATGTTTTTTTTTTTTTTGTTTGTTTCTCCAAATTTTGATAGCATAAAAAAAATAAACAATTTTTACTTTCCTTATCCATGAGGACTTTGACACACCATTCTAACATCTTACCACAGTGCTAGTACTATAACTTTAGCCAAATCTGCATATGCTATAAATATTATTTTAGAACTAAAGTACTTATAAAGGTTTTAATAGATGTATTTATATGATAATGGTCCCTTGGACAAAGGGTACAGTTTATACAAGGCAGAAGCAAAACATGATAATTTTGGTAACGCTTTTTTCACGGTTACAAATCGCTATTTATTTGGTTTTAAAAAAAAAAAAAAAAAATTGGTTCACAGAAAAGCAAAGAAACCATGTATGTTGTATACAAATGTATCGATGATATCACATTTGTTTATACTTACTTGTAACTTTGTAAGGATTAGATATTTAGCTTTTATATTTTTATGTACATAATGGGTTGACTAATATTTGAAATAAACAATTCAATTATTGTTTTTTAACAAATAAAAAAATTGAATTATTGTTACCAACTCTTTTAAGTGCACTCTAGTTTGACATTGGAGGAAAAAAAAAAAAGTGTCCATGGCCTCTAGGTTGACATTTAAAGAAAGAAGTGCCGTCTATGCATGTCTTCTCTTTTCCTTTTTTGGTTTTTACTTGAGTATTTTAATGCAGCAAGTCCATGTTAGTTAACAAGTCCAGTACACGAAATTTAAGAATAAAAATTAAAGAAAATAAAAGGTGAAATGTAGAAGCTTGTATAGGTCACATTTTCCTGAATGAGGATCCTCGGCAGCGAGGATGGGTGCTGCTGAATAGGCACAACACTCACGTGGCACTTAAAGGATTATAAATATATATATATATATATATATACAGTCCGGATCTTAAATGGATCTTAAAAAACGAACCTAAAAGACGAACTGTGTAAAAAGTGAGAATTAAAAAACGGACTGTGGAAAAAGTGAGAATTAAAATTTTGTTAAGTTACTTAATTTCCTCCCCTTTTTAGTTAAGTTACTTTGTTATTTTTAAAATTTTGTATTTAATGTTTTCTAAACACAGAAGAAGACACAAAGAAACTAGTTTTCCTTTTACTTTTCTTTTCTATCAATAAATTTTCATATCAAACATAGCCTTAATGAATCTTACAATGACCGTACATATGTGAGCTACAGAGCACAAGCACAACTTCAATTTGGGTTGCATTTGGGCAATGACATCAACAACCCGAGCATAAGCCAAACAATTAAAATCGAATTCGGCATAAAGTTGTGCATGGAATGATTGGGTTTAGGTCGGAGTTCAGCAGACTCTGTTATTATGTTTCTTTGATTCATGGATTTGTTAGGGGCAGAAAAAATAAATAGGAAAATCAGTTTCAGTGTTTTTCTTGATGCTTAAATAACATAAAAAAATTATGAATTTTTCTTTAAAAAAATTGTAATATATGAATAAAGGAACTGAAATGATACACAATTTTTTTTTATAATTATTTCTCATCTAATTCTCTGTTTTTTTTTTGCACAATTTACTTATCGTTTTCCTTATCAGTCACACAAATTAAGCAAAAAGTTTACCTTCTTTTCCTCACCAATTAACTCCAATATAACAACCAAACAAAGCCTTAAGTTCCGGATAAGCTTGAGCATACCTAAATTCTAAACCTGCCGGAGTTGCAGCCTTACATATTAATAGGTGTATGTGTATCCAAAAACTCATTCTAGTAGTACATGCACCACATTGATATTAAAAAACACACATTTACCTACTCAGTTGGATCAGAAACCACGCCCTCAACGGATCTCATGCACTGAATAATCAATTATTAATAATCAATAATTAATAAGTGTGAGTGTAACATGTGCTCTTAGGGCATATGTTATTCTAAAAGTGGAAATAAATAAGGGAGACAAACACTGAACCCGGCACCGGACACCTATGTAGCACGGACACTTCACTTTGGGTGCCGTCTCCGTATCGTGTCCGTGTCAGACACCGACACTTGTCGGACACTCGTCACCACGTGTCAGACACGTTGTACTTGTCTTAAATATTTTAACATCGAGCATACCTTGATCACGTGTCGAACACGCAGTTGACATGGCCGGATACACAAGTGAATGCAGTATAGTGGCCTCTCATTAGAAATGCGTTTTAAAACTTTGAGGCAATAGTCTTAATATCGTAAAATTGGGGATAAGCAGTTGGTTTATTTGACAACTATGGAAACATGAGTGGACATGGAATTGCAAATTGTATATTTAATTCAAAGATATAATGATTTAATCGTTGTATGAATGTATCCTACTATGTCTGTATCTTATTAAATTGTTATGTTTTGTAATCATTTTATGAGTATATGTTGTAAGTTGCTATTTGCCAAGTTTCTATGGGTGAATATCAGAATATGCAATGTAATGTTGATATTTAATCCTCTATTCTTCTTCTTTTACTTCAAGCTAAATTATATTTTTTAGAAATATTTTTTTATTCAGAGGGGAGCCTTGGCGCAACGGTAAGGTTGCTCCATTGTGACCTGGATGTCATGGGTTCGAATCTGGAAACAGCCTCTCTGGTTGCAGGGGTAAGGCTGCGTACATCTCACCCTCTCCAGACCCGGCAATGGCGGGAGCCTCGTGCACTGGGCTGCCCTTTTAGAAATATTTTTTTATTCGACGTAGTCTAGTCGTCTCCGTATCCTACATTTTTTGAATTTGTCGTATCGCCGTCTCCGTGTCGTGTCGACTCCGTGCCACGTATCTGTATCCGTGCTACATAGCCGGACACCCACACTTTATCCCTTGTTTATTTTCATATTTAGAATCTTAACATATGTGTAAATGTTAACAAAACCCTTATATATATATATATATACACACACACACATGTATCCAGAATTATAAATACTAGTTGAAAGCTCTGTGTTTGCAAACACCAAACGGTTGGATTTTTAGATTATCCCATCCCAAGCCGCAACTCTAGAAGATCGATAATAAATAAATGTACATCGGTTCACCCGTTTGCAGGGCCGGCCTGGGGCAATTTCATGAAGCAATCGCATGGGGCCTCAATTTTAGGCCTATTTTTTTTCCTAATTTTTTTTCTAATTTTTATGAAACATATCATTTTTAGACCTCGGACAATTTTTATCATCTTAGGGTCGGCCTTGCCCGTTTGGATCCGTCCTATGATTCTATGAATCCTCCTCCAAATTCGGTATGTATTTACCAACTCAATTGGAAAAGCCCAAAAAAAAAAAAAAAAAAGGAAAAGTTCACCAATAGTTAGAACCTATTTAATGGGATCTCCCGTGAGGTGAGGATCCCGATGCATTTTCAATATGGCATTGGGTTTTGTGAAGTCTAATAATTACATCAGCGTTTAGAGCAAACAGATTCGCTCAAGCGAATGAAAGTTTGTTCAAGCGAATGTAGCAATTTGCTGGGTTGAACTCCCTCAAGCGTGCAAGAGAAAGCCTTGGTTTGAAAACCCATCAAGTAAACTTTTAAACTCAGAGAAACCTAATAATTAATCAAAACAGGCAATCCAGAGCCAAATCCTGTTTTCCAAAAACAAACAAAAGTTAACAAAGCGAAAATAAAAAAAGATAGGTGTAGAGACTTAATGGAAGCTATTCTAACAAATGGAATTGACTACGTTGCGTTTGCGTTTGTAGAGAAATCCTTTCAGCGAAACTTCGGAAAGGATGAAGATAAACCTATATACATACATATAAGTACTTAAATTTGATATCAAATGATTAAAGATGAGCCGAATCTGATGTGTCGCTCGAGTGAGCTCAAACACAAAGTGCACATACTCGCTTGAGCAAGGGAACAACTAATGATTGTTGTCTAATCCATTTTGCACACCTCTTTTGGTGTTATATCTTGCTTGCTTTTCATTGTATTCTATATCATTCTTCAGCCCTGGAATATCATAAACCTCCAAACATTGTGGACGTAACCATAAGAATGGTTTTTTCAAACAAAAAATTCAAAATAATTCATCATAATTTCAATGTTCAAATTAACTCACACAAATCTAAGATTTTAACCTTGTTCATTGAATGAATATTTCCTATCTTATTATTTGTTCTATCTTTTGGAGACCGCTTTGGGGTTTGACTAGAAGTTTGTTGTGGGCTAACTTTTTATCTTTATTGTGTAATTTGAAAAAGATTTACTGACCCACGCCTGGAAATTGCACTTAGTAAAATTACTAATTGGGCAGCGTAGGCTTGGAGCTAATTTCTTTTGTGGACATTTTGGTTCATGCAGAAGAGGCACAAACACAATCATAGAGATTTTCCAAGATGCTGGAAAATTTTTGGTGGTTGTAGGCTTGGAGAGTTACTATAGAACCTTCACAGTCATATTATTGACATTCTTGAGGAAGTATTTAGGATTCAAGATAAAGGTTTTGTGTAACACCCGTATCCGGAAAAGAAGATTAGTGTGATATTAGTATGTGTTAATTAATGATAATTAATGCATAAAATGACTTAAGATGGGGTTATGAACCCACATGTGAAAAGGTGTTCAAATACGGACACGGATAAAAGTCCTGTGAAAGGCAGGACTGGTAAAAAAGTGGGACCTAATGAGGGTCTAGTTGATAAAATTTGCATGTAGATACTATTATATGTTGATTTGCATATTTATTTAAATGTTTAAAGATATTGTTATGATGATAGGTAAAGACAACCAGTTTGGGTACCCATGTGAGGGCGTATTTGAATATAATTTATAATTGGTAGGTTTAATAGCAATCTCATAATATATGTGGGACCACATTTAGGACTTACGCGGGACATAGAGTAAATCCATTTAAAAAATGTGGGTAGTTAATGTAATTAACTTGTGGGTTTTATAATAAAGCTTAAAAAAAAGTTGGGAGAGGTAAATGGGAAGAAGGGAAAATTGTGCCAACATATATGCATGTATAGCATATATGTCTCAAGCACAATTGTTTTGCGATCCAAGACCATTTTTGGATTCGTGGAAGTAAGGGGATCACATGCATGTCTTTTATTTTCAGTTTCGGTAAAGTTTTTCAAACGACCATTTTTGATAGACCACTCTTGATATGTAAAACCTATGTAGGATTATCACCAGTTAGGAATTGAGGTGGAAATTTATAAGAGGTTGGGCATTCTAGGCTTAAATTGCTAGTAAATCGAAGAGGTGCGTGTTTTAATCCCAAAATTGGATGTTTAGACATGTTTATGTGATAATTGTTATCAAAGAGTCCTTAGTTCATATATTTGTGATTATATGTTGATGAATTTAGAGTAAAGCATGTCAATTACGTGTAAATTGCTATGTTATATGCTTAAGTTGCTTATGTGCTTATATGGATCAAAGGGAAGTCAAATAGTGATAACCATTTATAGGTCTCATATGTAAGGGATAGGAAGTCCTCAATGAGTGGGGCGTGATGACGACCACAATGAAATGCCGGTGACGCCTTCGGGGTCACAAAGGAGAGATACGCTATATGCATCCAAAAGTGAGAAAGATCTGGGGTGAGAAGGACCCGGGGGTGATGGCTAGAGTTACTTGACTTTCCAAAAATCAATTTGTTGATGTCAATGATAATTGTTGCATTTACATGTTGAACATTCCAATAGAATGATTAGTTCTCTCACTATATAAGCGGAAGCTTAAAAGAAAATGTTTTCAGTTGTGGTTATTGAATAAGCACCTCAGGTATGGAACGGAAAGAGGAGAAGAAACAATTCACACGACGGGTTGGGCGTGGGGGTTGTAGATATGTGAGTATGCCTATTTTGCTAGGTGTGGAGTTCCTAGTATAATTCATGTTTTTATTGGGTTGAAACAATCCACGTTGGGAACAATTTGTGTTTTGGAAAACTTTATAATATGTCAAGTACAATTTAGTGTTGGCTGTGTCTTATGATTTGAGTTGCACTTGTAAGTCACAAGTCATGTTTGTTGGAAGAGACTTGGGGAGTTAAGTAACTCTTGATGTAAATTAAACGTGGTTTCTTTTGTTTGAGTGTTCATGCTTACGTCGGGAGCTCGGAGCAAAAGGGTTTTGATGCATGCTTGAGATCCTAGCTGGAACATTATGGGTTTTGTGGGTGTTAATAGCTAATCAATGGTTGAAAATGATTTTGAAAACTCTCATGGAGTTTGGGTTGAAGGTTGGACACACTTGGTGTAACTTTGGAACACTTGGGAATGTTTTGAAGTGGTCTTGAGAGGTTCTATGAATTTGTATGAGGGAACATCTTTTCAAATGTTTAGAAGTGATTTTAGAAATTCTTATGATGATTAGTTATTAATTAGAGACGCTTATAAATATTCTTCAAATGATTTTTGATGTTCCTATAAAGTTTGGTTTGGTTTGGTTTGGAATGGTTTTGGAACTTGAAAAATAGAGTTTTTAGCAGCAGAAAACTGTTCTGCAGAACCCGGATCGATCCAAGTTAAAGGGCGGATCAATCCGGACTTCTAGGAGGACATTCTGCAGAAGAAATTCTGAGATGGATCGATCCGGCCTAAAGTGCGGTTCGACCCGCTTACAATTTTCACAGCACGTCAACTTTTACGGAAACGTGCATAACTCTTTCTAGAAAACTCGGATTCTCGCGCCATTTTTTGCGTTAGAATTGGGACTCAAAGATCTATCTTTTGGTATAAAATTTGGTTATACTTTATTAAGACCATTTTACCCTTGGGGCTATTTTGTGTCAACAACGTTGTGTTATGAGGTCTAAATCGTGTTTTTTCTTAATGATTAGTATAGGTTTTGCTGTGTGAGCTTTGTTACACGTGTCCTAACTCGCCCGAGGCGGGTCAGGGTATGACAATTTTTGGTATCAGTGCAATAGGTTAGTGCCTTGGGGCGAGTGACGAAGACGACATATAAAAAGCACAAACGAATGTGTAGCTATGACGATCATGCATACACGTTTATTTAGCATGCATAGCATGTTATTTATGTTAACATGCATGTAAATGAATATAAGGATGCCATACTTAATTGTCTGGTAGTAATGGAATCGGGAAAAGACAAATATCATAATCAAGAATGAAACGGGTAAAAAAGAGTTGTGAAGATTATAGTAAGAGCAGTAGGAAAAGCGTAGGAAACTCTGAATTCAAAGGTAAAAAAAAATGAAACCATCGCTCATAGAAAAGTTTCTGAAGGAGTTTCAACAATGACATGAGGGTAACAGATTGGGGAAAAGCTAAAGTGAAAGTTAAAGTGGGCTTAAAAGAACAAATGGGGGGAGTTCATCGGTAAGTGGTGTTTCAAAGGTAAAGAATCCTTGTTGTACAATGTGTAAGAAGCGACATTGGGGTATACTACTTGATATGCTATGCTTGTAGACAACTTGGGCACCATGTGAAGTCTTGTCCAAATAAGGGTACATGGTGCAGGGGTAATTATTATGAATATGGTCAACGGGACTACTGGGTATATGACTGTTTTAATAAACAACAAGAGGGTCCAAGCTTTTCGATATAGACTACTTCGAAATTCATTCAATCACCAATAGGGAGAGAACCACGAGAAGGTAGAAGTTTTTAATTTATGTTTGAGTCACCATGAATATCAGGTAATGTGTAAGGATATTTAATTATTTGTTTAAAATCAATGCAAGTATTTTTTATTTCGAAATAATTATGTATTGGTTGTATCGTAATGATCGTTGAATGATCAAGTGTACTATTGGAGATCTTGGGCAGTTGGCTTTCGTTAGTGATATTTTAATCGGGGGCATATGTGATTGGTTTTGTTATACTAGGAGTGAATGATGTGAGGGTAATACAAGACCGTTAGCAATGGTTATAGTAATATTCTTTGATTGCACAACAAGGTATGGAGAGGTCGCAAGGAAGAACTATAGAGTTGACTATGAAATGATTGGGTACTGAGAGAATTTTATTTTCAAGATATAGTCAATATAAAGTTGTCATTCGATATCGTGAAAACCGTTAGAATTTGTCGGCTAACTTAGAGGAAATTCTTAGAAGTTTCTACGACTGATTCACATGCACCAAGAAAATGTGGCGTAAGGGTAATATAACGTTGTTAATTGTGGGATGGTGTCGATATCTACTCTACGTCTAAGATGGTACTGGGTATGATATGATTGTAAGTACAGTATAAAGTATAATAGATAAGCATTAAACCGAACAAGCTTCTATTTTTCTAAAAAATTGATATAATGTAATTATTTCATATTGTGCCATCATGAAAGTTTATTGTATAGTGAGGAAGGAATGCTAGAAGTTTGCATCTATCCGAGTATGAGTAGACATTAAATTGAATTTGAAACTATTTTGATAGTGAATGAAATCTTGAATGCATTACGAGGAGACTTATTGAATAACTTGCTTAGTAGAGGATAACTGAACTACAAAACGTTAGAACTATAATCAACGCTTTCGGTAGTGTCACGCCCCTGAACCGCACAAACGATTCTAGGACACGTGGCACGCCACCAAGGCACGTTCCAAGTCATTAGAGTTTCGTAAAAACATAGTAATAAAGGTTTTGACTCAAGAATCTAACACTTTTAAGACATTTTTCAAAGAATTTTACAAACATGCATCCAAACATACCTTAACGAAGTTCATTTCCAAAACATGCAAAAACGTTTAAGAATCGAAGACTTGGACTCCATCATTCCCACCGTTTAAACAAGTTAAGGAAAGTATACATACTAAATCCAATTTGTATCAAATTCTTTGAGTATAACTCCGATTCATCGTCCCAACCCAACTCAAGCAAGGTACAAAAAGTATAACCCCAACCCAAAATCAACCAATATAATACGTCTCCCATATTACAATAATTTAAGCTGCTACCTTTTTATTACACAAACCCAAATAAATAACTGATTACAATATTTCACCATTTCCACTTATTAAGCATAAGTCTATTAAATAAGAATGTATTTACAATCCCACACCTACGAGTACTCGCCAATTCCATTTCTTTTCCTTCTGGGCTCCACCTTGAACACCTACGATGGTTATTCAATAACCACTACAATATATTAGCTATATACTTATGAGCAATGTCAACCATGAACATGGATAATAAACACGCTCAATTCAACATATTACAAAGAACTATAGTCTCTGGCAATTACTAGTTCACTCATACCACTACCGGCTAGCCCGCGGCTCCACTCCCCAAGCCCACGTGACTAGTCATGACCCACGCCCTCACACGTGCGGTCCCATAGGCCTCTGGCAGCCATGGTCGTCACCACAAAGATTACCTCATGGTGGTATAGAATTAGCAATTTCCATTGACCCAAATAGGAAACTCAACATGCTCATTTAATCATTACACCGTGCTTTCACAAATAAATTGGGCCTAATTTAGCCACATAAATTCTGCCCAATAATAAACTAAATAAGTTAAATTAAGTAAATTAGGCATGCTTTGGCATCACAAATGAGCCCAACATGAAAATCATCCAATTATCAAAATTAACATCACTCACCTCTTGGGTTTCACTCCTAATCTTGAAATTAAAGTCTTACTAGGAACTAGGTACAAATCCTATGAAAGAACTACAAGTTATGAGTTAAAACCCCAAAATGGGTCGCAGAAAAACTATCACGGAACTCAATAAATTTGGTACCAACAGATTAGACTCACCTCTAGGAGTCCGAATATATAGCCTGTTTTGAAAACCAAAGTCGAACGACACGTCAATCGACGTCGAAACGGTGACGAAACCCCCGTCACCTCACTTGGTCCATACGGTTTTCTCTCTCCCTCATTTGGCGCCGAATGATATACTAATGAATATATTGAGAGTTTGACTCTCAATTGCTAACTCAAGTTTATAAGGAATATTCCATGGAATATTCCCTTTGGCCCATATTTATTACTACCCCCACTGGTTCTAGTTCATTACAATTAAGTCCCTACAAGTTATGAATCATATTAAAAATTGTCCCAAACGTAAATGAGTATTTGTCTATGTCTCGCATGGGTTCCGTAAGTGGTCTCATATAATTATATAAAGTTGCTAATTAGCCTACTAGTTATGTAACGTGTTCAATTCGCGCTCACAAAGGTACCCCTAACTGACCACAAAAGTGATCTCCAACTAAAACATGATATTATTAGCAATAAAATAATAAATTATTTAAGCCTTAATAAACATTTAGGCACTTAGGGTATTCCACATATTACTGTCCCATCACAAAATGGAACATCTTAACACATGTCCCAATTGAGATTGCCACTTTGGCCATATCTGGGTTCCCACTAGACACCCATAATCAACATAGTGGGTCAAGGCCCACATCTCACATATACTCAGATCATCATTAAATGTTTAATAATACATGATAAATATGATTAAAATAATCCGCAAAAGCGGGTGTTATAGGTAGTGAATTGAAGAGGTTATTGGTATTACTATGAAAAGATAGATGGAACAACTAGATTGGGTTTTGAGAATTGAGATTGAATGAAGCTATAGTTGAGAATAGATGTTAAACAACGAATAAATAGATTGTTGACTACTCTCAGATGTGTCAGTACTTTTTGACCAAGATAATGAAAGATTAAGGTAAGAGAGATTACGAGGATTTTGATAGAAGATTAGAGCGGACAATGATGGAAATGATATTTAAGTCAACCCGAGTACCCTTCATGACCATTGATGCTATGAACTGAATATTTGGGATATATTGAAATAAACTTGTGATGAAATTATATATTAGCTATTCTAATGGAACTGGGGGATTTTGTTAAAGGTGAAAGCTTATACTAAAGACTAGGTAATATTCCGATAAACAGTGATAATGAGATTTTTGATGTGTAAAGGTTAAAACTCTATAGAAAAGATATAAAATGATAGAAGTAAGAGGTTGATGATATTTATAATCGTAGAACAGGTTTGGTGCTTGATTCGAGATATGTGTGAATGTTTTTGAGGAATAAAGAATTGATTTAAGAAGAAAATAACCTTAACTAGATTGATTAGCATTGAGAAGTTTGCTAGTTATAGTGAAGTACCATGTCAAAGATTGGGCTATATGGTGTTGTAACGAATACATATGCTTCACAGAAATTTGAAACTTGATGGGTATGTTGTTAACATAAGGTTCGGAATAGGCAGTGATATCTCTAAATGCATAGAATTTATAAGGGCTGCTAAGATTCGAAATATGGTCTATGTAACAGAAATTGAGTACGTAGTAAAGGAAATAATTGAAATTCATTGTAAGCAATGATATGAAAACCTAACACTGGAAAAGTAAAGTCAAATGGTTATTGAAGCTGCCAGTTAATGATTGATGATGGAAATATAGTGTGTGAACTAATTGTTCGAGGTTAATTGATGGAGATTTGAATTGCTAGAAGCTGAAAGTACTCTGGAAATTATGAAAGGAAGAGATGGTCCTGTAGACACCCCAATTTTGACTGAACTATTAAACTTAGTGGAATTTACCTCTGGAGATCAATGATGAATATGTCTCGTCAGAATCAAGACTCTTACAAGCAATCTGATTCTCTTCCAAGAAGAATTTCGATCCAAAATTGCCCTTTTCTAGCAAAAAAGACCAAAATTCTCATTTACCCGTCACCTTGTAGACCATGAGTTTTGAACATGTATAGAAACACGACATTGTTCTCGGAGCATCTTAAAACTATTTTCAAAAGGAGAGGAATTCAGCATGAACCCCGAAAAGGTCATCAAAAATCAACAGTTGACCCAGTAAAAAGTCAACGGGTCAAAATGAGATCAATCGTAAAATTTTCGAATTTTAAGATGAAAAGTCCTGGTAATTGTTCATTGGGTCTCCTTCATGCTAGAAAAGATTTTTCAGAATTTTAAATGAAAGGGAGCATTGAGAAATCGAAAGGTCTTTAAAAAGAATTGTGCAGGAAATTTTAAATTTTGCCTTCGGAGGGAGAGTTGACCTTTTTTTCCTTAAGGATTTTGATTTTTTAGATATTTTATTGAATCCAAATGAGGGGTATTTCCGTAATTGCATTTAATATCTTAAATAAATATGTAAATTATATGTATTTACTTAAATGACATGAAATAAAATTAAGGTGCTGAATTGCTGTGAATAGTGCTGAACTGCTGTGCAGCGGCACTCAAAGTGCCCGAACGGCAGTCAGTGAGTGTCGGCCTGGGCTAATTTGCATTTTTAAGTCAAAATTCTTTTTCAATCTTTGATAAAATGAAAGCACCAAATGATGCCGTTTTTTGTGTACATGTTTACTACTCCTAGGTCATGCAAACCATGGTCCCACCATCCCTAATTAACATATCTACCCTTATCTTAGCCCCTAAGATAATGAAAGTCTATAAAAAAAAAAACCCCCCATTTTCTCTCCTTTTAGAGGTTGGAGACTTGAATCTTGAGAGAGAGACGTGAACCTTAAATATGAGACTTGAATTTTAGGAAGAGAGGCTAAATTTTGAAGATGAAGTTTGTTCTTAGAGAAATATAGAGAGAGAGAGAAACCTAAAACCCCATAGAAATCCTACCCAATTTACCTAATTCCTCAAGTCTCTATTGAAGAACCTTGAAGCTTCAAGGAAGAAGAAGAAGAGTATTGCTTGTCAGACTTGGATCTCTCCAAATCAATCAAATCCTGAGAAGATCTAGAGGTTAAATCCTTATTCCTATACTTATTCTACATAATTCAATCACAAATTCATAGATCTAGGGTTTTTACACATTTTCAAAACTTCTCTTCTTGCCTTATTTCACCACACACCACATAAAATTTGTGATTGAATGATCATGTATTATTTTCATTGATTTGGGTCTAAATAGAGCTTTGGATTTAAGATTAAAAGAGTTTTTGACTTGATTTTTTCAAATAACCTTTGATTTCATTTCTTTTGTTTATATTCTTCTCATATGATCTATAAGATCTTCAATATCTCATTAGATCTCTTTGAGTTTGATCCTCTAGTCCCTTATGATCCTATGATTTATATGGGGATTAAGATTGGTCAAAGTCATAGCCACCCATGTTTGGTTGGGTTCAAGTCTTAGTCTATGATTTGGATCCTCCTACTAAGAATCTCATATAATCCAATCCATATTCCATAGAGGCTCATGTGGATTTAGTCTTGTTTAGTCTCCAATGACCATTAATTTGAGAGGAAAATAGGATATAATAAGTTAACATCTCTCAAGGACCATCAACTATGAGAGAAGGATTTGACTTAATAATTTCTTATGAATATCAAGTCAATATTGGTGCAGTGAATCCATTAACCAACTGTGATCAAATTTTTTTTTATTAAATCATGGTCCATTGGAATTGGATGAGACCTTGTGATTTATGAGTAGGTTGCTCACTGTCCAAAATTTCAGAACAGTAAGTTTGTTTTTAAAGGAGTAAATCAGAGCCTTAATCAAGTGTTTTTAACCTAAAATAATTTTTTCTAGGTAGTTCAATATGTTAGGAAAATACCCTAAAAAGATCAAAGTGTTTCTGATTTTTCTACTATTTTTAGAAAATCATACAAACACTCTGGACAGAGAGTTGCAGATTCATGAGTGCAGTCTAGTATTTTTCCTATTTCTAGAGATTCAACTGTTGGATTTTTGATTTTCTTTTTGAGTTAGAAATTAGACAGAGGAATAACATTCTCAAAAATCATTAAGATCCAACCATTGGAAGTATTTTATTTCTATTTTTGAAAGTCTGGTCTGCTCTCTGTAATTTTTACAATCCAGTCATTGTTTTGATAAAGTTTGAATAACTCTAATCTAATGGATTCCTAATGTCCTAAGATTTAAACCATGTCTTAAATAATGTCAATTAAGCTGAGATTCAGAGGCTAAATGATACAAATCAATGAATAAGTTCATATCTCATTCTTGTTCATGCCCATGCATTCATTTATGTATGTTGATGCTTATGATTAGAACTAGTTCTTGGATAAAGTTGAATTTAGTTGAACCTAATTGAACATAACCATGGGTTCCTTATGATCATGTTGGGATTATAGCATCCCTATATAGATAGTACATTGCCTCCTAGTTAAGACTTGTATATCTAAAGAGGTGCTATGTTTCCAACTAGTTAAAAGGAACTCATAGTTATGTCAATTCTTTTTCTACTTGATAGATTTAAGCTAGACGTTTTTAGGAATGATTATTTGATATTATATATCTTATCTAAAGCATTATTTTGTAGCGCTTTGGAGGTATGACTTATCATCTCTTCTCTAGTTTATATCACTTCTTTGATTTTCGACTCCATGTGCGGCACCTTAGACTAGGTCTTGTCTTATGTATATATATGCGTTAGAGACCTTTTCTTAGGACTTCTACTTTTTGTGTGCATTGCACCTTTTCAATTTTGCGGTTGGATCCCGGGTAAGTTCTCTTGTCCTTATTGCATATCATTTTGCTTGCTAATTGAACTATGTGATTTTGTACACCTTTTATAGTTAGCAAATTTGCACCCTTTTGACATGCTTGTGCTATGTATACTTATATATATGTATTAGTTGAGGGAATGCTTAGATTAATAATTCGATGTTGAGTAGAGGTCTATCGCGAGATAGGATGAGAGGGGGTATTTTAGTCCGCCGGACTCCTTCCCCTTTCATTCCATAATCCCCGGACCCAGTTTATCTTTGGTTTCGCAAAAGATTGGTTTGCTTTTAAAATGGTTTCTTAATTTTTCTTTAAAAATTAAGTGGTGACTCTTTGTATTTGTATTTGAAATTTGAAAAATTATTTTAAAATTAAAAGAAGTGGGCCCAAATGCCAGTATCCCCAGGTCCTAGTTTGAAATCAACTGACAATATTAGATTATCAAAAGTTGACCTAAAAATCCGTGTTGTTTGTTTGCTCCATAAAGGGGATGTAATGAGTTGTTGACGAACAATGATTAAACTTTATATTACAATAAAACGTGTTGAATCTAGAAGTTATATATAAATATTTCGAATGAAGATAGCTCAAGAATGATATTCAGAAAAAATATTGAAGTCATAAATGAGATTGTGAAGACTAAGTTGTTAATGATTGAGTATGGAATGGTATTAACCGCATTTTACTAGTATGTGATGACATGATAATCGATTATAAGGGGTACAAGTCTTCTTGAAGATTGACTCAGAATCTGAGTATTATTAATTAAAAGCTGAAATATTGTGACGATTGGTTTAGATGAGAATTGTACAACACTTTATGTGACGTGTGGTATAATGGGAAGATAAGGCAAAAATATCGAGGTTAGCAGGGTTATTGCAAATGATATTGATGGCCAATAAAAAAGAACATGCGTCGTGATGAATTTCATAGTGAGATTGTCAAGTTGATGTGATTTGGATGATATATAAATGATTGTGAACAGATTGATCGAGTCAATTAACGGTTATTGGTTAAAGCTACATATTTGCAATTTAATCAAATTATATGTGAAAAGAAGTTGTAAGATTATGTAGGCATTGATACCTACCATTCTAGAATGATGCATTTGAATGCATTGAAATTCTGAAATTTTACGAAAAGCAACAAAAATGAAATTGAGTTGTAGTAGAATAATTTACTGCAAGCTGATGATTAACACGAAAAATATATTACAGGTAATCGAGTTCATTTTCAGAATGATTGAGGAAAACTATCTGTAGTGGGAAAAAATGTTCTTAAAAGTGTTATCTTTGGTAAGTAATATGATTTGAAGGAATAAAAAAGGCTACAAATCCAATTCATGGGATTGGTTGAAGTATTGGAAATGAATGCGAACTGGTAACTTATCGATTAAGATTGCAGTCAAAATCAACCAAAGGGGTATGATGTGTTCCAAGTCATCGCGTTACAATGTTAATTGTCAGATTTGAATCAGGACAATGTTTATAAGCTCTTAGAAGTTCGAGAAAGAAATGTACATTTCTTTGATCCTACAAGATAAGGAAAAATATGTATACTTCTTTGATACTACGAGATGGGGAAAGTTTGAGGACAAACTACTTAAAAGGGAGGGAAAAATGTAACACCCTTACTCGAAAGAGAAGATTAGTGTGATATTAGTATGTATTAATTAATGGTTATTAATGCATTATATTATTTAAGGTGGTGTTATGAACCCACATGTGAAAAGGTGTTCAAATGCGGACACAGATGAAATTTTGTGAAAGGCAGGACTGGTATAAAGTGGGGCCCGACAAGGGTCTAGTTGATAAAATTTGCATGTAGATACTATTATATGTTGATATGCATATTTATTTAAATGTTTAAAGCAATGTTTTCAAAACCGGACCGGACCAGCCGGTCTAACCGGTTGAACCGCCACCCGGACCCTAAACCGGTTCAGTTAGCACCGGTAACCGCCACTGAACATAAAACTGGAAAAAACCGGCGGTCCAACCGGTTAAACCGCTAAACCGAAAAACCGGTGGCCGGTTTTTAATCAACCCGCAAGAAAATTTTAAACGGGAATACTGGAATAGGGGGATATTGGGATTGGGAAAATTTTAAGATAAGTCAAGACTTCATATAATAATATAATATATATATATATATATGTTTTGTCTTTTATCTTTTATAATTATTAATTGATTAGGTTAGGTTAAGAGTTTTTAAGACTTAAGACTCAAGAGTCTCTCATCTGTATTATCTCACTGTCTCAAGTCTCTCATTCCTTTCTCTCCAGATCCAGACTCAAGTACTCAACTCAAGACTCAAGACTCAAGAGGCCAACAGACACTCCAACTCCAAGAGAGTCAACAGACCAAGAGCCTCCAGATCGGGCTGCCCCCTGTGCTTAGAACTGCGCCGCTGCTGCTCCACCGTCGCCGCCTGGAGCCGCCGCCGCTTGCTGCTGGAGTGCTGGCTGCCATTTCCGATCAAGTTATTTGTGAGTGATTTCTTGATTTATTTGATAGTTTATTTTTAATTTACTATTTGTGAGTGCTTTCTTTGGTAGTTTATTTTTAATTTAGTATTTTGTGAGTGATTTCTTTGATAGTTTATTTGTAGATAGTTTATTTTGTTCCATCTCTTTGTTGTTCTTAATAAAAATTTGACACATAAACTAAAATTTTAAAGAGTTTGTAATAAATTAATAAAATAATAAAATGTATAAACACTTAATAAGAGTTTTAATTGTTCTTAAGTTGTAACTGTTCTTAAGTTTTAATTGTTCTTAAGCATTCGTCGTCCATTTCCGTTTTCTCTACATCCTCAACATTTGGACCACTTATGCAGTGAAGAGAATTTATATGTAAATGCTATGTTTTAGATAACTTATAATTTCCAAGATGTCTTCGTCCGGTCAAAACTCAGCTGCACATTCAATGTATATAAATACAAATTTTAGATATTTTTTATGTGATATATATATTTTATGTTAATATTAATTTATATAAATTAATATAAATATTAGGTAATTATGATGTCACGGTTCGATTCCGGTTCACCCGACGGTTGAACCATTAACCCTTGACCCGGTCATTTTTCCGGTTCGAAGTCCGGTCCGGTTTTGAAAACATCGGTTTAAAGATATTGTTATGTCTTATGATAGGTAAAAAGGACCAGTTTGGGTACTCATGTGAAGGTGTATTTGAATGCAATTTGTAATTGGTAGGTTTAATAGCAATCTCATAATATACGTGGGACCACATTTGGGACCCACGCAGGACATAGAGTAAATCCATTTAGAAAATGTGGGTAGTTAATGTAATTAACTTGGGGGTTTCATAATAAAGCTTAAAGAAAGTTGGGAGAGGTAAATGGGAATAAGGAAAAATTGTGCCAACACATAAGCATGTATAGCATATGTGTCTCAAGCACAATTACAAGCTGAAATTTACAGAAATTGAGAAAACCAAGAGCTCTTGACGAAGACGACGGGTTTTCGACGCCGATTTCTTGTCGTATCTTCGCCATCCGATGATTGTTTTGCGATTTGAGAACATATTTGAACCCGTGGAGGTAAGGGGGTCACATGCATGTCTTTTACTTTCAGTTTCGGTAACGTTTTTCCAGAGACCGTTCTTGATAGACCACTCTTGATATGTAAAACCTATGTAGGATTATCATCGGTTAGGATTTGAGGTAAAAATTTGCAAGAGGTTGGGCAATCTAGACTTAAATTGCTAGTAAATTGAAGAGGTGAGTGTTCTAATCCCAAAATTAGGTGTTTAGACATGTTTGTGGGATAATTGTTATCAAAGAGTGCTTAGTTCATATATTTGTGATTATATGTTGATGAATTTGAAGTAAAGCATGTTAATTTTGTGTAAATTGCCATGTTATATGCTTAAGTTGCTTATGTGCTTATATGGATCAAAAGAAAGTCAAGTGGTGGTCACCATTTATATGTCCCATATGTAAGAGACAGGAAGCCCTCAATGAGTGGCGCGCTGTGACGACTACAATGAAATATCAGTGACGCATTCGAGGTCACACAGGAGAGATACGCTCTATGCGTCCAAAAGTGAGAAAGATCTGGGGTGAGAAGGACCCAGGGGTGGTGGCTGGAGTTACTTAACTTTCCAGAGATCAATTTATTGATGTTAATGATAATTGTTGCATTTACATGTTGAACATTTCAATAGCATGATTAGTTCTCTCACTTAGCGAAAGCTTAAAAGAAAATGTTTTCTGTTGTGGTTATTGAATAACCACCGCAGGACGGAATGGAAAGAGGAGAAGAAATGATTCGCATGACGGGTTGGGTGTGGGGGTTGTAGATATGTGAGTATTCCTATTTTGCTAGGTCTGGTGTTCCTAGTGTAATTCATGTTTTTGTTGGGTTGAAATAGTCCATGTTGGGAACAATTTGTGTTTCTTTGTAATATGTCAAGTACAATTTAGTGTTGGTCATCAAAAACTTGAACCCAAAGGAGAGAAGTCACCTTTGGATTCTTAAGTCTTATGATGTGAGTTGCACTTGTAAGTCATAAGTCATGTGTGTTGGAAGAGACTTGGGGAGTTAAGTTACTCTTGATGTAAATTAAACTTGGTTTCTCTTGTTTGAATGTTCATGCTTACGTCGGGAGCCGAGAGCAAAAGGGTTTTGATGCATGCTTGAGCTCCTAGCTGGAACATTATGGGTTTTGTGGGTGTTAATAGCTAATCAATGGTTGAAAATGATTTTGAAAACTCTCATGTAGTTTGGGTTGAGGGTTGGGTACACTTGGTGTAACTTTGGAACACTTGGGAATGTTTTGAAATGGTTTTGAGAGGTTCTATGAATTTGTATGAGGGAACATCTTTTCAAATGTTTAGAAGTAATTTTGGAAACTCTTATGATGATTAGTTATGAATTGGATACACTTAGAAATATTCTTGAAATGATTTTTGATGTTCCTATAAAGTTTGGTTTGGTTTGGTTTGGTTTGGAGTGGGTTTGGGACTTGAAAAACAGAGTTTTTAGCAGCAGAAAACTGTTCTGCAGAACTTGGATCGATCCGGGTTAAAGGACGGATCAATCTGGACTTCTGGGAGGACATTCTGTAGAAGAAATCCTGAGATGGATCAATCCGGCCTAAAGGGCGGATCGATCCGCTTACAATTTTCACAGCACGTCGACTTTTACGGAAACGTGCATAACTCTTTCTAGAAAACTCAGATTCACGCACCATTTTTTTTGCATTGGAACCGGGACTCAAAGATCTATCTTTTGGTATAAAATTTGGCTATACTTTATTAATGACCATTTTACCCTTGGGGTTGTTTTGCGTCAACAACGTTGCGTTATGAGGTCTAAATCGTGTTTTTTCTTAATAATTAGTGTAAGTTTTGGTGTGTGGGCTTTGTTACACGTGTCCTAACTCACCCAAGACCCAAGGCGGGTTGGAGTGTGACATTTTGGTTGTATAGGCAGTGTAGTGTGCAATTCTTAGTATATTTCTCGTGTATAGGCATTCCTTTTTCTTCTTAATATGCATGATTTACCTACAAGAAAGGAAAGCTATTGTTTGTGTCTACATCTATATTTATATATTTTGAGTTTGTTTTGGATTCTTTGCAGGTAACGATCGAGTCCTTCTATTAAGTTCAACTGTTCTTCTCATCGTACCTTTCAAATACGTTCTCACTTTTGTTCTCTTTGATCTCTTCACGCGGGAGCTCGAGTTCAAGAGGGAAATGGTTATGAAGTTCAGGAGCTTTGTGAAGGAGCATTGGGACACTTATACCTGCAGCCCCTTTGGTGGTTTTACCATACGAGGGTAACAAGACGGATGTTGTGAGCCAAAGGAAGGAAATCGATGACTCACAAAATTAGAAAGGTTTAGTAGTAAGATTGGATAGCTATTTTTGACATGTAATTTAGCACTGTTATTGCAAACAAAAGATCTTTATTGCCTCACTTTCAAGAGAAAAAAGAAAAAGAAAAAAGAAAAGCCTTGCACAGCAATTGTTTGATGTTTAACCTATTAGAATTTTTTGTTAGGCCAATCCCATCTCTCTTCCCCTTTTTTATCCATGAAATCTTGCTTTGGTAAAATAAAGAAAAACTAGATTCTTTTTTAAATTTATTAGAGAGAGAGAGTCAAATAGGAATTTTCTTTATAATACGCTATAATTTCCAAATTTCAATCCCAAATTTGATTCAAAATTTTCTGGTCAGTTTGGATGTTGTTTTTTCATTTTTTATATAAATATACCACACCTATTTTGAATTGTATGAAGTCCAAGTGCTTTGACATTTATGATGCTTCTTTATCATTGGTAAAATTTTTAATGTTCTTTCTGCTTTCAGTTGTGCACTTCAAGATACGCGGAATTTGTGCAGTCATTTCCTTCTGGTACTTACTTTTGTAAACTTGGGCACATTTAATTTTGTTAAAATGCACAAAAAAAATTTATATAAAACTCATCTTGTCTCAAAGCAGGAGTAAGATGGGCTATCATTTTGTTTTGCCTGGAACTAATTTCAGTTGAAATGATTCCACTTCAATGCGTGGCCCCATTTTACGTCAGTGATTTTGTTTATGTCAGAAGCATTTGTCCTTACATTTTCAATGGCATATCATGCTAACATTCGCTTGCTTTCCAATTCCTAATTATAGTTCACCATTTTATGCAAATCCACAAGATTCCTTGCTATTTTCTTCATGGATCAATTCTTTTGCATTTCTTATATACTGTGGGAGGCAAGTAGTCCAATTTTATACCCTTTCGTATGCCTAAAATATGCTTACATAAGATTGAAAAGGGAATAAAGCTAATTGTTTGCATATTCTGAATTTTCATGTTTGGCTAAATTGTTATAGAAAATAGATTTTATGAGTTTCAAGCCAAATAAAATAAAATAAAATAGAGTAATGCTAGATGCACTCTCAAATGCACAATTAAATGTACAACTTTGCTTAAAAATATTGGACCTTGTGCTGAAAAGTTTGTACACAAAAAAGGGGATGTGCAGGGTGTGCAAGCTTTTCAGTACAAGGTCCAACATTTTGAAGCAGAGTTGTACATTTTATTGTGCATTTTGGAGTGCATATAGCATTACTCAATAAAATAAAATAACATAAAATAAAACCAAACTAGTTCATAATACTATAAATAGCTCCAAAGTACAGCTTTGGCTTTTCTTTTTCACTATTTTTTTGTTCCTTTTCTCTTATGTCCAGGTTTGCATGGTTGCAGGCAATTAAAACAAGACTCGGACCCTTCTTCTGAAAGTGATATGTAGATTCTTCGCTTTACGAATACTTTTTTTTTTTAAGTTAGAAGTAGGCATTTGAACATATGTATTAGTTATGGGTGGTTTTATTTTCTTTGAAGTGCACTTTGTAATGATGTGATTGATCGATTTATCATGATACTTAGAATGAAGTTACAATAAAATTTTTATATTTATAAATTAGTCCCCAAATGTTGAATGAAATCTCGTTATTTCATAGAGTTTAATTGTTAGAGTCCAGTTTAGCAATTTGGCAATTGATTCATATACCGTACAACTCGTGCGTAGCACGGGATATCGACTAGTTTTTCTATGATTCCCAAACTTGAATCTCAAATGTTTAAATAGTTGTAATATTTCTTAATATTTCTTAATATATATATATACATATATATATATAATGTGGCATTAGTAAGAGCCCGTTTGGGTTAGCTAAAATATTAAGTGATTATTTTTTAAGTGATGAAATACTATGATGTTTGGTGTTTGGATTAACTGAAATTAACAAGTGATTGTTCTAAACAAGAGTGTTTGGTAAATAAGCTAAAAAAGTGATTGTATAAAATGATCAAAAAGACAATATTTAAAATTAAAATTTAAAGGCATTTTTAGTCTTTTAACAACTTAAAAATGAAATTAAGTGATTGTTTGAAAAATAAGCTACTTTTTGCAGCTTAATTTTTCAACATAATTTTTTAACTGATTTATTTAAGTGCAATAATTTTAAGGGTAAAGTAATAATAAGTCCTATTAGGCCCATATTATTCATAATAGACCCGCGTACCTAAAGTATTGTCATATAAGTCCACTAAAAAATATATGGCCATAATACCCCTCTTAGAATACCGCGCGCAAATGAAAGCTTCCTTCTCAAAATAAAACCCAAATTGGGTAATATATCTGTCACCGCGCTACGGTTACTGCATCAACACCGGACTGGTTGCATAATCGGTGATTGCAGCGAGATATTGGGAGATTTCAAATTTGAAACACTAAAATCTAGTAATGCAGTCATTAAATGGTTCCCAAGGTTATTTCGTTTGTCCATCCGACGTCATTTGCACTCTCGTCTGGTGATCATCTTTCTGTGTAGAAGCCATAATCTCCGGTGCTGTTAACAATCCGAGTAATGGGGAAAAAAGGTAAGAACAAGATCAGTGTATCGTTATTCATTATTTTTGAATCCATCACTACATTTTTTACCCCCGCACCTTCCATCGTTTTATGAATACATATCATTACGAACGGAAAACAGGGGAAAAAAGGGTTTATCGAACTGAAAAATTTCAGGGTTTCTAGTTGTGTACCGACAGTGATAATTTGTTCACTGTTTTAGGAGTATAAATGTGAGTGTTGAAACAGTAGTTTCATTCGATTCGTATGAAAATACGATTACAACTTGATTAGATGGCAGTTATTGTTTTTTTTTTCCTGATATGTGGAATGGGAGTGGAGTGCAAAATATGGACTCTGCAAACATGGGGTGATTAATGAATTTTTTGTATTGTACTAACGCATGATTCGTTGATGAAAAAATTGTCACCCTCTACAGTTTTGGAAGCAACGGTAAACATAGGGTAAAGTACTAATTTGTACAGTAACTAGATTCAGATAGTGTAATTTCATTTGTGATGATCATTAAATTCATTCGTTTACGTGTGGAGAAAAATTAGTCTGGGGAAAATGTAAAACCAGTGCTAAATTGTTCACTGACAAAGGATGGTGGAAAACAAATTAGTCTATGATGAACACAAGGCTTCGTTATTGTTAGTTTGTTGTGTACAAGTACATTACACAGAACATGTTTCACACACACTACCATTTTTACTAAGGAAATTGAAACAATAACTTGTTCTTCTCGCAATGCAGCAACTGTGTCGAAATCGCCCTCGAAAAAAAAATGGACCCAACGTGGTAGTTCGAGTAAGCGGTTCAGGAGCACACTTGTAGGCATTCATGCACTCTTTGATCAAATAAGGTTTACAAGGAGGCACTTGCAATTGTTGCAGAAAATGCCATTTTGGTTGCTTTTCAAGGCCCTTATTGAGAAACGTCTAAAGTTCGTAAAGAAAAATGACGAGCCTTCTAAACGAGTCATTGGACAATATGATAAGAGTGATAGGACATTCACAATCGGTCCACATCGGATTAGACTTCTAAAGTCTGATATTCAGTTGACATTTGGAATTGTGGATGGGCAACAAATCATTAACACACACTACACAAGCAAGGAGTTAAAGATTGAAGAAAAATCATATTTCATTTTGCGGAGATTCCCCGATGTTGAAAGTCTTAGGACCCCAATTATCAAGGCGGCATTCCTGGATGCGTTGGCTGGTCGTACACATCAAGATGCAGTGGATTCGGTCAGACTATTATGCTTGTACTTGTTTTCAACTTTACTGTTCTCAGCTGGAAGTGATTATCTTAGATGGGGCTTTGTTAAGTATGTTGAAAACATCAAATCAATGTCCCGATATGATTGGTGTGATGCGATATTGGATGAGTTGTTCAGTTCGATTGACAAGTGCCAAGGGGACCCAGAGAAAGTTACTGGCTGCATACTTGCTCTGCAGGCAATACTCTAACTTCTTGAACATTGATTATGTGTGTTTAAATCATACCCTGTGGTTTCCAAGTCATATATTAGAATTACTCCAAAGATTGACAACTGATTGGTAAACATCTTTTGTATACAGTATTGGCTCTGTGAGCATACCACTTTACTCAAATCAGATGACCAGCCGACGCTAACAAAGAGAAAGGATGTTAAGATACCACGACTCCTAAAGTGGGATCTGGTGAAGTTGCATAGGATATTGCTGAACAGGGGACTATCCACATTGAGTGCCAAAGAGGTAAATGTCAAATTCTATTAACAATTGAGTCTATATGGACTCCCATTCAATGCCTTGAAAAATGCTAGTTTCATAGTAGTGATTAATTTATCTCTTTCACATTTTTTGTATAAGATAAACAAATATCGCATAAAAGCACGGGTCGCTTCAAAAACCAAAATACATGGCAATATTACAGTGCTTTAAAAAAAAAAAAAATTTGCAGGTGGTACCTGATGAGTTGCCCATGACCGTTAACAAGATAGTTCTTTTTGACGCATTAACAAACAAAGGGTTGTGTGTGGGGAAGGGTGTTTGGAAGTGATAAAAGCTCAACAAATAGTTCAGAATATGTCAGCGAAGCTGATATGGGCAATGACAGCAGCGAAAACACAGAGTACGACACAGATTGTATCAGATGTGAAAACAGTAACGCAAAAGTTGGTGGTGATGACAGTAATGGAGTTGCTTGTGAGGATGCCACATCAGGCGACCAGCCTCAAACTGAGTGCGTAGAGGATACAAACACAACTAAGGATGCTAAAAAAGCGAACTGTGCTGAGAAGGAATGTGCTGATGAAATTTTCACATTGGACGTTGACAATCTATGGAGACCGGAACTATTTTATACACCCACTCAACACACTCGAACATGGGATGACATTGATGCGCATGCAAGGGCGCAACCTACAAAGCTAATTTTCATAGACGACAGCACTACAACAAATGCACCTGTTTCTGAAATACAAGTTGTCAGCAGTGGGACAGTGGGTGAAAAAGGTGCATCATTCAAGGAACAATTGAATGAAAATGTTGAACCTGTATTACTTGATTCTGAACCACCAATTGTAGATAATAAGGCTGTCAACAGCAATATAGCATCTGATGGCGCACAAATGGGTGCTGCCAATCTTGTGATCGAACAAATTTATGAACATGAGGATGCAATTCAGAGTCCTGTGGTGCCCAACGTTTAATCAACAAATACGCTGATTCACGGATCAAAGCAGGTTCAAGATTTGGTTAGAGACAAGGCATTCTTGTCCATCCAGGTTGAAGCCCTGGAAAAGGACCTTGCTTCACTTCAACAGGCCCATGACATCATGCAATTTGAGTACGACTGTCAAATTACAAAGCTTCAACTTGATGATGTGACATTGGGGGCGGAGGTTGTTATACTTGCTGAAGAGCTAGACAACACAAGGAAAAAAAATGATGAGGTTATGTCTGCTCTGGAATGCCAGATATCAACAAAGGATGATGAGATACAAAGATTGCATATTGAAGTGAACAAGCAGAAGGCAATCAACAAGAAGCTTAGGATAGAAATGCTTGTGGCCCAGACGCACAAGTTTACAGAAAAGGTATTTACATATGCAGACATGGGTGACAAAATTTACATCTACTATACTATTTACATGAAAAAATACTGAAACTAATATCTCGTAAAATTCAGGACACGACTCCTGCCAGAGACGCACCTGTCACGCTGAAGCGAAAAGTTGATGTCTCCCCCCCAATTGGATCCAGCAACGGTTAGGGAAGATGTTAAAAGGGTACGAACAAGTACCCAACCGGCCATACGAAATAAGGAGAGTTCTTATGTCCGAGACATTAAGAAGAGGAGGAGGAAGCGGTTGCGTAAGGAAGGCTTTCGATACGGTAGTGAAAAATTTGATAAAAAAACTCGTCGTAAAGAAAAGACCTCCGACCTTGTACATGATGAGATTACAGTTAACCTGGCTGATGACGAGGCTGACCATAACATTCAACATTCTGATGATGCCTTCATAGATGTGGATGAGATATACTGTGAAACTTGTAAGGACCCATCTATCATCAAGTTGCTTTTATTGAGGTCACCAGTTAATGCACTATTGTCCGATGATGATAGGAAATTGATGAACTCAATTCAAGAAACTGGTCAAAGCCTGTAAGTATTACTGCATAAAACTGCTTCAAATCATATATGAGATGTTTTAAAATATC
This sequence comes from Hydrangea macrophylla, assembly GCA_033977485.1. Lineage (NCBI taxonomy): Eukaryota > Viridiplantae > Streptophyta > Magnoliopsida > Cornales > Hydrangeaceae > Hydrangea > Hydrangea macrophylla. The sequence continues at coordinate 108,084,912 of CM066988.1, read as the reverse complement.
TAATAACTAGAGTTTGCTAAAAACAGGACGCCTGTGTTTACAAGGGCAAAGGGGGAGGACTATGTTAGTATGGCTGACATCTACAACGTTGTAATGGGGAAGCAGATAACTAGCAATGTAAGGCCTTGTGTAACACACTCCGAACATTATATAAAGAGAACACATTTTTTGTACAAAATTTGTCACCACTATTTGACATTGTCAGACACTTCATTCAGGTAATTGACTGCTACGCGGAGATTTTAATGTCAAAACAAAGCGATGGTGTACTCGCATCAAACACAGATGACATATCAACTATGTCATTTGTATTCCACAGTCATACTTTGGTATGTTAAAAACACATGGGTTTTGCTAAACAAATTATCGTACAATCCATAAAATCCATGATACTTGAAAACAACAAACAATGTGTGGCATTTCCTTTTCTGAATAGGATTGGGTGAAGGGCAGACACCGTTCATACTTAAAAAAGTTTGTTGACGACAATTTTGGGGATCCAATATCAACATTTAGATATCACATATACCCATTGTTCTCACAAGGATACAAACAGTCGGGAAATCATTGGACCCTTGCTGTGTTTGACTCGGTTGAGCGTGTGTGGAGATTTTTTAATTCTTTGCGACCAAGGACTTCTGGCACTAAGGACCAGTATCGCAATGACATGAATTTACTGGTAATTCCAGACATCCAATGAACACAAAGTGTGAACTTATTATTATTACTTGATCCTAATAATAGAAGCGTCTAACACATGTGTCATTGTTTTTTCAGAAGCATTACATTGAAGCTTATCACAGAAGATGTAGGCTTGACCGTAGCCTATTGTCAACCATGTGCTATCTGGGAGCATCAGTTGAGGATATTCTCGACTCACCACAACAAGGTCCTGGGACAGTTGACTGTGGTATTATAGTGTGTCAACTGATGACCCAAATATTCAACCAACATCCAATTACCGCATCCTGCGATCCATCCCAATCCCGTGCAGACTTGATCCACGAGCTAATGAACACGGATGGTAGGTCGTTGACACTGGATGCATACAATGTAATACGGCGTGCACAGGATTCAACTTAGCATCATAAGGAGTGTTCGCTGGAAATCTTATTATAGTTGTTTTGGGTTTAGATATGACATCTCTAACAAACAATATGTTTTTGAATATGGTTATTACTTTTGATAACTACATCCATCAACTTGTTTATACAGTTTTGTCTGCTACTTAGACGTACAAATAAAAAAGTTACTTGGAATATGGATCCATCCATCATGTGTATTCACTGACAACAAGTTTATCTACATTTTGTGCTATAGATAATGTTTGGTATGATGCGGTATAGAATGTTGATTGCATTTCTTTTTTTAATATGTGTAAATTGCTATCATTCCACAATCTGCATATCCAGACATTGTAACATGAACATTGCAGTGTTATGTTTAACACTTCCATTTAATGATATAAACGTATTTTATTGGGTGAATAATTTAACACTTCAGTGTTATTTTAACTGCTTAGCCAGAGTATACTGTTATAGGTCCATCCAGTGTAAAACTAGCATAGAATGTTGTTTGCAATCCAGTGTTATGTTTACTGCTTAGCCAGAGTATACTGTTATCGGTCCATCCAGTGTAAAACTAGCATAGAATGTTGTTTGCATTCCACAATCTGCATATCCAGGCATTGTAACATGAACATTGCAGTGTTATGTTTAACACTTCCATCTAATGATATAAATGTATTTCATTGGGTGAATAATTTAACACTTCAGTGTTATGTTTACTGCTTAGCCAGAGTATACTGTTATCGGTCCATCCAGTGTAAAACTAGCATAGAATGTTGTTTGCATTTTAGTTACATGTGTATATTTTTACCATTCTTCAATCTGCATCTAAAGCCTTGTTACATTAATTCTTGAGGAACAATCCAGACATGCAATTGATTATAGCAAAAAATCTGCCAATGTGGGTCAAATTTTACACTGGGTGGTACAGCAAAAAATAAACATGTATCCATCACAGTGAACAAATTAAAACAAATCAAACAAAGTCAAAATAGATGTTCCATGTATCCATCACAGTAAATAAGTGGTAACAACTTATGAACATCAAACAAATTAAAAAAGATGTTGCATGTATCCATCACATTCAATAATGAAACACAACTTATTGAAAAAACAAACAGAATTTCTTATTCCCTTATGATCTCTCTGCACGATTTTCTGTTGTGACCTGCCTTCTTTCCACACCTACTGCACCTAAGCATTCTGACTTTCTCTCCCTTTGACGGAATTCTCTTGTTTTTGGGCCTTCCTGGAAGTTTCCTTGTTATTGGTGGCAATATTTCTAGATCGGTAACGCCGTTATTGATCCTTCCATGAGTTGTGACGGGATGAATCGCCATACCCACAGCTTTCCTATGGAAGCTTACATAGTAATACGGATCAATATACTCCATTAGGTCCTTCCCAGTTATATGGCTACTATTATGGAGCACAGCCGCTGTGTGAGGGCATGGAAACCCTTGATGCTGCCACATGCCACATGAACACTGTCTTAGATTTGTGTCAACGTACACTGACGGATTGCTATGTACCTCATACAAATTCTCATGTGCTGAGCTAATACTCCAAGTCATGCCTTTATCCAACACCTCTTGCAAACGATCATGCATCACTGGGCATAGAACACCATTCCAGTTCTTGCATTGGGTCCTTTTTTCTGCTAAACCTTCCATTGCTTGAACCCTTATGCTGTCTACCATACTAGTTATGGGCATGTGTCTAGCCTCATCAATCATCCTGTTCCATGATTCAGCCACACTAGAAGACATCTCCCCATACCTTTGACCAATAAAAAATGCATTGCACCAGTGTTGGAGTGGTATATCATCCACAAAATCTTTCACCCTGTTCCCTCCCTCCTTAAATAACTCATCCAACCTTGCACAACATTCCTCATAATCTGCTGTATACGCACATTGATTGAACTTATACACGAGCCGACTCCGGAAACTTGGATGAACTCCCTTTAGCTTGTCTATTAGGTTATACTTCAAATGGAACATGCAGAAGCTATGGAAACAATCAGGGAACACACTTTTGATGCCTTCTATAATACCAATATGCCTGTCAGAGATGAATGTTATCTTACGATCAAACTCCAATATTGAACGAAGTTCATTCAGGAACCATGACCAATTGTCTTTGTCTTCTGCACCAACAACTGCAAACGCAAGATGGAATACTTCTGCAGCAATAAAACACATGTAAGCCCCCCCAAAAAATCAGTCCCAAAACAGTGGCAAAACTAACACCCACGACTGCAGAAGTATGTCGAATATATCAAATTTATTATCTAAGTTAAAAACCACAAAAGAGGAGGGGAAAAATTACACTACGTATTGATATAAATGATTGAAGTTGGGGAAAATTTATTTATATTTGTAAACAATGCATGAACGTGTTGAAAAGAGCGTATAAATTTCATAGTATGAAAACAACTCACCTTGGTTTCCAGTTTTACAAGTAGCACCTAGGACAACCCCCTTGTGCCTTCCTTTAAGAAATGTGCCATCTAGAAATATCAAAGGCCTAAGGAATCGGAAACCTTGTATACAAGCTGCAAATGATACGAAACAACGTCTAAATCTTTTTGAGTTGTGGTCAACATCTAATACAAGGTGGCTCCCAGGGTTAACTCTACGCGCCTCGTCAAAGTACCATCTTAGTTTGTCGAATGAGTTTGCGGCATCCCCGTATACACCTCTCCTTGCATTCTCAACACCTAGCCACGCATGGTGATATTTAATGTCAAGCCCATAACTTCTTTTTATTTTCCCAATAACATCAATTGGTCTATAAAGTGGTTGCCAACGAATTGTTTCCTCCATCAGATCACCAACAAGCTGTGAGTTAACACGCGGGTGTTTCGACGAGCGTATAACTGAACCACATGTGTGTGTCTTCTCAAAAGATCTAATGTAAAAGAATCCATTCAGATTAAACATGGATGCATGAATTCGCCATTTGCATCATTTCTCTGTATGTAGACTACACTCCGCCGTGATACGTTTGGATTCATTTTTTAAATATTTAAAGTTGAAACCAGACTGGATAGCATACTTGCATAGGGCTCGTCGAAACTCTTCCGCACCACCTTCGAACTTTTGCCCAACCTCACGGATCTCTTCAACCCATGAGGAGCTTTGCAGTACCTTTTGTCGTACACCCGTGAAATTGGGTTCCAAATCAGTATATTCAACCAATCTCCTATCCAACATATGCACAGGGGTCGAATAACCTTCATCACTGCTACTGTCCGTTTCCATCCCCATGTCAGCCACACATAAATTGACCCGGTTGATCCCCAACAGTTTGATTAATTCAATCATGTTAACATAGTCCGCCTCGTTTTTCACCATACACTTCTGCCGGCCATCAAACTTATATGATATCGCCATAGTATCCTGCTTAATGCTAGGCCACCTCCCCAAAATAAAATCCTTCAAATCGTTGAAACTACTGCTCTCTGTTATCCTTCTAATTGCAGTTTCTCCAACGTAACTACACACAATAATCCCAGCGCAATCCATCATCTGCAACACATACTGCACGAACAAAAAATTATATGCACACTGTTACATACGTTTGGTGATAATTGTAACACCGTAAATGTGATATGCACATTGTTACATACGTTAGCTGATAATTTTAACACCGAAAAGATTATATGTACTGTTACATACATACGTTTGGTGATAATTATATGCACACTGTTGAATACATTAGGTGATAATTTTAACACTGAAAAAAATGCATAAGCACACTGTTGCATACGATAGGTGATAATTTTATCACCGGAAAAATGTGTGTGGTGACAAATTTAAACCTACACTGGTGATAACTATAGCACCTAAAATTATTGACCATGAAATACACATGAAGATCAACCATTGTGTGTGGTAACGCATTTATAACCTACAGTGTGCTGAGATTTGGCACCAACAGTAGTATAAACAAACCACGGGTTTTAACTAGTTATAACCCCAACAAAGACCTTTTAGTGCATCAATTCTCGATAAAACATATTACCAATGCAAAAATCTTTTTCACAGATCAAAGTCGAATCAAACCTGTTGCGTTGCAGAAACTTGTGGAGGCATCGCTTCAATCGCTGCTCAAAATCTCTGATCTTGGAATCACCAGATATGTTGAGATTAATCGGTCAGTCGTTCGTGTATACCTTGTTCATACACTGATAAACAAGCAAAAAAATATGGGCTATTAATGCACTGTTACATTAGGCAAACAGATTTCCTATATTTATGGCACATTACATTAATCAGATTAATTGTGTGAGGTAAATATGGGATTACAGGTAATCAGATTAATTGTGTGCGAAAAAAATGGGATTACATGATATCCACTTAAATGTGAAAAGTCATCACAATCAATTCAAACTTCATTACAAAATTAAACTGATACATATCATCTCGTATATACCCACACACACACACACACACACATATATATATATATATATATGAATGGGTAAAGTCGTCACTTACAATCTACTAATTAGGGGATATGGGCTATTAATGCATTACTTCACTAGAATTAGGGTCTATTGGTGTAAACTTAAATAAGATGGGTCTTGAGCAAAAAACATTGGTAGTTATGGATTTTCGAGTAGATTTCTATCATTTTAATCTAACTTAAACACTTTTATCTTATAAAATAATCATTTTATTTCTGATAATTCGCAATTCATCAATTAATTTTTAATTTCCAATTTTTAGCTAACCCAAAACGGACTCTAAATCATATAAAAGCATATACTCAAACTTTTAAGCAAAAAAAAAAAATATATACTCAAACTAAAATTGGAATTCCAAAATTTAGTAAGAATAGCAATACAGCATTTATTACTCATTCAAAAATCACATTCCCAAAAAAGGCTTTTTGATTCCAAAAACACAGTATCAAGGTAACGCTTCTTTATCCTTCCTTAAAACAGGGGGTCGTTTTCGTAATAAATAGGCTTTCCCACCAATTTTCTCTCCTTAGATTTTATTATCAACAAACTGTTTTATTTGTCAGATCTCTTATGGGTATATCCTCAATGCTCTTCGTATTTCTGTCTTGATGATGATTGGATTTCTTTGAAGCCCCCCAGATAAGTGAGTTCTTCAAATCCTTGCAGTTGATACATTATATATATATATATATTATATCGACATGATTACATAGTGGTGTTTTGTTTGGGGCATTGTTCATGCAATGTTACAAAATACCCATTAAAGATCCGGAAGAATCAACCAAAATAAATTATTTTGGTGATTCAATGCAATTATGAACAGTGTGTATATGCATATAGGTGCTTCCAGTTTTACCTAGTGAATGTCTCTCTGGATCTAATGGTTTTAGGGCTTTGTATCTGTGTGTGTGTGTGTGTGTGTGTGTGTGTGTGTGTGTGTGTGTGTTTGTGTGTGTTTTTCTTCTTTTTCATGAAAATGGTTGGATAGAAATGTATGTGAAAAAGGGAGTTTGATCATTAAGTGTGGATCTTAATTATCAATTTGATTCTGAAATTTGGTTTAATGCTTATTTGACTTTGTACAAGCATAAACTCACAGAAACTATCACAATGGCAGATTTTTAACGCGTCAAAGATTTCCAACAATGTTTGCACTTTTGGGATTGGTGTTTAAGGATTTCAATCTTTGATTTGAGTTTTTGCAATTCAACATGATTATTAATGTCATATTCTCCTGTTCAGTAAATCTCTTGCTTTCATATCATCTAAGATTTTCGTCAAGGAGAAAAGGCGAATAATATCAAGCAATTATGTTAATGCCAAGTTAGGGAAATAATTCTATTGGTGACATTTAGAATAGGGCCTACGGGATTGATAATGTGAAGAAGTGAGAAAGGGTTTTGTCTTGGACAGCAGCGTTTTGGAACTGTGAATCTTCAGTAGTTCTTTTCTGCATGTTTTTATCAACAGATTAGTCTTGCTTAAGGAAGCTTCGTTTTTCTATCATCTTCGTTTTGATGGAAGTAAGGTCTTATGCTATATTCACCATAAACAATGGTTTGGTTGAAAAAGTTGATTTTTCATCGGCAATTAACTTATGTAACCTTCAATAAAGAGCAATAATGCGAAAGCCCATTGACAAAAATGGGATAGATTTGTATCAAGTAGAAACCCGGTTGATCTATCTCTAAAATGATAGTTTCTCACTGAAGTTATTGATGTTGCTATTCTCTTCGTTGTATCAACTGCAAATGACCGACTTGCATCCCTTTATTTTTTGCTGTGCTTTTATGTTCTTCAAGTGTTAGTGATATGTGCACTGGGGTAGGAGTATGCCTTACCTGGTAATCATAGTTTACCTTGTCTCTTTGCACTCACTACCCATCCCATCTTTCTTTAAAATATCAATCACACCATTCTGCACTTGTCGTAAGTTTAAGATCTATTTTAACATGAAGTGAAAATTACAGCTACCTATCCTCAATTGCAACGTGCTCTAGCTTCTCCCTAAAAATTTCATTTCTAACTGAGGTATCTTTTCTGTTATTACTCTTATCTTTATTTTTATTTTTTTCAAAATATCTTTATATCCTTATTGTTAGGCATTTCCATCTTTTGGACAGTCTGTTCCATAACTGCCAAATACAGTGTACCACTAATTGCTGTTTCCCATATTTTGTCTCTTTCACTTTTAAGTCCACATTGTCCTAAATTGTATTTTCTACAACTACAAGTGATCAAATTGGGTGACTAAAATGGTCAAACTTCAGTTTCTCATGGCTTGATAATTTCATTCAGTATATTATTGGAAATGATTGCAGATACATTGTCTTACCAATTTTACTTACCCCAGATGAAGTTTTATTGTTGCGCTTCTATAGCTTGTGGAATGATGTTGATCTTAATGGATAAAAGATGAGCCTTTGTTTGCAGTGAAACTTTTTGCATCAAGTTGTCCAAGATGAGTCAGCAAAATAAGAGGACGAACACATCCGCGTCAGCGGACCCACCAGTGAAGCGGAGACGTGGTCGTCCACGTAAGGATGAGAATCTTGTAACGATAGACACCCCACAAAACTCACACTTGCCTGTAACTCCTGTATCTGATGGCATGAAGAGAAATCAATATGTTGAAGTTGATCGAAGTAATGATATCGATAATGACATGGTGGGCCAAGCGGTGTCTGGTGTGATTGAGGGTTCTTTTGATGCTGGATTTCTCATTTCTGTCAAGGCTGGCAATTCCGAAACTCTCCTACGTGGTGTCGTATTCCAACAAGGGCTATTCATTCCAATTACTGCGGCCAATGATGTTGCACCACACGCTAAGGTATGCGAAAGAAGAGAAATTCCTCTTCCGGGTGTCAACCCACAAAGTCAGGTTAATGGTTCTATCACCCAACCAAAACAAAACGACAGACAGCCTGTCCAGTTAGATAACCAGGCAACCATGGCTCCAAACCACTCTGCGTTTGTCACTGCATCTCAGGTTGCTGACTTGCCAAAAAATAACCCTGGTGCTTCCTCGGTATTACCAATCATGCCACAACATTCAGAGTTGGGACTGGAAAACCTATCTGCCCCTCGGGACAATGAGGTGATAAAAGTTTTGGAAGCTACAACTACACTTGAAGGGCCGAAGATTGATGTACAAGCAACTAAAGATGTAATATTGGAATCCGCATCTGAACCTATTTTACCCACTGAATCTAATGATCAGGTGGCTCAAGTTGAACCTCAGGTTGTGGATTCTGAAGTCAGGCAAAGTGGGTTGTTTCAAATTGAAATTAAGAGCTCAAATCTTGAGGTCCCCCAAAATTTGCCAATGGACATCATAATGGAAAAGCCAATTTCTCCAAAGGATAATAACATACTACAAGGGTTACAGCCCGAGATTTCACCCGAGGTCTTAAGGAAGGATGAAACTTCTCCTTCCCATAAGCCAGTGAGTGATGCGGGTGGTATAACTCTAGAAGGTTCCACACTAAAGACCGACGAATATGATCCATCTAAACCAGTTTCTTCAGAGAATGATATAACACAAGATACAGAGATGGAGCTTGTGGCCGGGGATAATGAAACTTCTTATGATAAAAATCCAGTGAGTGATGTTGATGACATTACTGAAGGAGGTTTTTCACAGTCCACACCGAATACCGGAGAAGCCACTCCATGTAAAGCTGAGGTTGAACCTGAACAATCTGTTCTTCGAGGAATGCTCGAAACTCAAATTCCCAACTCGGCTGGTCACAGCGATGGTGTGGATTAAATTCTTGAAGATGCTATCGCACCAACACAATCTCAGAGCAACCTGACCAATCTAACTTAACTTGAAGAGGAATAAAACCTCCAACAGATGAGGCATGCAGGAAAAGAGCCGGTAACACCACTTTCTATTGCCAATAGGTAAAGAGGATGGGGTACACGAGCATTGGTTGATTTAGATTATCTATGAGGCAGCAGCTTTATATTGTTTAATTTTCTTGGAACAGTTTTGTAGTGATAATTACCAAACAATATCTCCAATTTTGATTCGATGCACTTTTGGAGTGCTCTTGCAGTCGAAAACATATTAGGTTCTTGTCCGGTATCCAGTTTTCTACTAATTTGATGAGCTTTTCTTGGTTAAATATCAGTGGTGTCTCTTTTCAATTTTTCGTATTGCACGAATCAATTATTGCAGGGTGACTTGTGGGTAGATTAGTTAGTGAGAATTAGAGGTATTTAACGGACAATATTGCCTCAGGTAGATCCGAATGATGAACTCGTCGTATCTGTTTGAAAGCATTTTGCAACTCTTGTATAAATGAGAGAAGAATGATTTTGTTTCATATTAATCCTAGCAATGATCTCATGGGCTAACTACTGCTCTCTTTTTTCCTTATTGGGTTAAGACCTCGTGGGCAGTGTACACTTGGGTAATTTTATATTTTGATCTGTATTTGGTCTGAACTCAATGAAGTCGACAAGGACAGTAGAAAAAGTAGCCAAAGTAATGTAAAAATATACATAAATTAAGAGAAATTTAGGTACTCTCACGCCAGGCCACCACATGGCAATCCTACGTAGTACCCTGGCAGTTGTCGTGGTTCCTTTGGTGATGGGATTTATCTATATGCAAGAGGTGTCTCACTTTTTGTGGGTTGGATGTGTGAATCCGACCCGAAAGACTCGTTCTTTGACACCTCTCTTTTTTTTTTGGGGTGCCAAACTGAGGGTAGGACAAACCCTTTATAATTGAAACTATCCCCCATCAGAGGTACTATTTAATCCCAGGAGATAAGGTATTAGTTCTAGAACTATTCGATTAAAATGGATTAATAGCCTAACCTAGCTCTCCTCTCGGCAGCGAAAGGTAGCCTCACTAGTACACTGTCGGGAGATTAACATGTAGGACTGTCACGTAGTATTGTAGTACCGGAAAAAATTCTCATAAAATAGTTTCCTACTGTTAAGAGAGCGTAAAGCTAACCAAACGGTGTAAGGGGCAGTAATGACATTTCACAATAGAGAAATCAGAGGGAAAACTCTCTCTCTCTCTCTCTCTCCAAGGAAAAATATTGGATGCAATGGCAAAAGGTCGAATTTTGTGGGGAACTTGATCAAAACAGGTAGTTTAGTAGTGTCTCCCTCGTCTCTTCTTCTCTGCCTTTGCCTACATAAGGTTGAACTGATTAGGGTTTCTTGAAAAGTCTAAACTTTTCAGATAAAATGATCGAACCATTTTTAAAATTAAGATTCGATTGAACTAAAAAAATCGCAAGCGCTTCGATTGAAAACTCACAGTGTATATATAGCCTTTTGGTTTAGTTTTCCTGCCTCAATTTGTGATTAAGTTAAGCTGTTTACCACTTTGAATTCATCATTTCTGCTGCTGATCAAATCATGTTTTTTTTAAGCATTCTGCTCTGACTATGAATCACTCAGGGTATTTTTTTTATTTATTTTTCTTGAATTAATCATAACATGTAGGATACTAATGTCCATTATTTGATTTCTTCTATTGCATTTGGAGATGGATTCAAACTTATTTGCTATTGATTGTGCTCTAAATTAGCTCAACAACTTTTAAGAATTACTACATATGCACGAAATTATTATTATTATTACGGAGTATTATTGTTATTATTATTATTATTTCTGTTCTGGGGCCAATGTATTGCAGCTCCCAAATGCTCGAGTTAAAGTAGGGAGCAGACTCGTGGGAACGTGAGATAAATTTTTGGGTGATGAAACATTTGCTTTGGACCCCCAATTTCATAGGGGGCCGAGGTGAATATTGCAGACCAGCGGATCTGGTGGTCGACAATCGTTCGGACTAGGTAAAGGTTGTCGCGGCACCTGTAGTAGGACGGAGGACTTATCGCGATGCCCTCGGACCAATTTATGATGTCTCCGTCACTGACGTTCGTCAAGCAGGCCACGTGGATTGGGCAGGGTCTTCTTTGGCTAATGATACCTCGATCCCGAAGCCTTCGGAGTATCTTTTTTATAGGCGCCTCTATTTGTATGGGGAATTTGCTGCTGATAGATCTCGCCCAGTGTCTCCCTCCTTCCCCCGCCACCTTCTGACCCGTGGGAGTATACAATGAAAACTTCCGAACACTCATGCCCGATCGTGAGACTGCTTGTTGAACGTCCGATGGCACCTTGCTCTGACCTGAGCTGTGCAAGAACTCGATCCCCTTTGATCATTGCCGGATGTGCAATCATATAATGTATAGTGTGTGTATATATATATTCTAGATCTTAAGCGGACTAAAGTAACCGACTAAGGGTTAGATCACTTTTAGCGACGAAAATTTTCATCGCTAAAAATCATTGTTTTAGTGACGAAAATTTTCATCACTAACAATCAGTTTGGTTTGCCACATGTTTGTGGCAAATCATGTGTTTGGTTTGACACAAAAATTAGAAATGAAATGATTTCCAATTCTTGCCAATTCTTAAGAATTGAAGTTTTAGGCCAAAGTGAAATCCGACCAAAATCGGTCGGTTTCGGTGAGAATACAGTCTGAAATGTGTTCTTCCCAAAATACCCTTTGTCTGCGTGTTCTTCTTCTTCTTCATCTGCATCTTCTTCGTCTGCAACTTCTTCTTCCTCTGTGTCGTCTTCTTCTTCTTCTTCTTCTTCATTTCCGTCTGCATCTTCTTGTTCTTAGGTTTTCTAGGTCTTCTTCTTATACCCTGTTTGGGTAATGCTGTAAGGTATGGGGGTATTTTAGGAAATGGCAATAATTCTTTTTAATTCTTTTCAATTCTATTCTTTTCATTTCTGTTTTAAACCAAACAAGAGAATTAGAATTGCAAATTAATTCTATTTTGTTCAATTCTATTCTATTCTATTTTATAATCAAACCAAACGGAGAATAAAAGTGGTCCGTCCCTTTGAGTCCACACTTGATCCTTGTCGTGTGTATATATATACACTGTTGTCAAAATCGTACGATTCGCAATACGAATCTTACGATTCAATACGATTCATCATGAAAATGATACGTATCGATACACGAATCGAACATGTACAAGAATCGAAGATGAATCTTAGGATTCGACTCACGATTCTTACGATTCACTTGACTGCTAGGCACAAAATGTAATTTTTCCTCTTTTTTTTTGTTTTGTTTTGTTGTATTATTATTATTATTTTATTTTTTCATTTTTCTTGAAAATTTTGATTAACAACCCTCTTTTAAACCATTTAGGATACAGTAAGGCACTAGAGTGCACCGGGATTTTAAGCCTAAAAAACGCTGGTCAGCGAGACGGGACGCAGGTCAGCGGGTCGGCCCGCAGTTTTTTTAGGCTTAAAATTCCAGAGCGCAAATCCATTGTGTATACCCAATGCGCTTTAGAGTCTGACTAACTTAGGATAAGTTTATACAAGAATAGAAAAAATAAGAATATGTTAATACAAGCCTAGAAAAGGGAATGACATGTATATAGGGTTTTTTTTAATTTGTTACCGAATCTTACGATTCACGAATCCTGATTCGATTCACATGTATTATTTTGATTCACGATACGAATCCCGATTTGACAACTATGTATAAACATATAAGTATATGAGGAATGCTATGCTTCTCAAATTTCTGTACCAAAAGTGTTTCCTAAATGATGTGGCAGTGGTGACAGGTCTAATTCAGTGAGACCAGTTCAATTTTGATTGGCAGTTGTTTACCTGTACTGCCACATCATTTGGGAAGCACTTTTGAGATAGAAATTTAGGAAGCATAATAGTTTGGAAAATTATTTCGGGAAGGATAATCATTTGGGAAGCACTTTGTTAAAATGGTTGAACCATTCGAAATGTTCGACAACACTAACTCATGCTTGACTAGCCAAGCAGGTAAATAACTTCCAATCAAAATTCAACTGGTCCACTGTATTAGACTTGGGCCCACTACCATAATATTTAGGAAGCACTTTTGAAATAAAAATTTGAAAAACATAGGCATTACTCAATTTACTCTATTGTCAAACAGTCTATGATGCCAATACATTCCCCTCTCCCTCTGTACTTTTCTCAAATTGCCAGTATGTTTTTTCCAAAACTATGGTGCCAATATTAAACAGAGGTCAATAAAGAGAGGACACCCTCTTTAAAGAATTTTCGTATATATATTATAAATGTTATCGGCGTGCCAAAGAATGAATTAAGGCTTAATTTGGTCCCGATTGTGGTGCTTCTCCCTTTTTAAAGCACAATTTAATGTTAATTCATTTGGTAACTAGTTTATGAGCATTGCAAAAATTGAACTTAGGGCTTTTTTGGGGGAGCTTTTAAAAGCTCAAGGTTACTTTTTGGTTTCATGATATCTTTTTGAAAAGTAGTGTGTCACTTGTATAAAATTATCAAACAATTTAGTAATAAATTTCATAAGCTCCTTTTAAAAAGCCACTTAGGAGCCAAACTCAGCGTAAAGCAGGTGCAGAAGTTGTTCAGCCAAGCAGCAGATAACTGAAGCAACCAGATTGAATATACCAGTTAGCGTTCATTTTCTTTCTTTTGTTAAATGCAGTTTTTTTTTTGTTCCTTCGCATCTTGAGATCTCAATCAAAGGTCTCATTTTGTTTGTCAATACCACAATCATGTCGCTTTGATAAATTGCCAACTATCACCAAAAAGGCTCATAGGCGACTATGTCAGTGAGCTAGATTCTTAAGCTCTATGTATATAACAAGGAATGCATGCTTTTTCCTTCAAAAACTATACAATATTCCAAAGTTTTTAACTTAATTGTAATTTTGCATCATATTTTAAACCCTTGATTTGTTCCACTCAAAAGAAATAGGATCCAAATTTGTTCTCACTTTTCAAGTTATGACCATTTTGAATTTTAAAAACATAAGGGGACTGTCACCGCCCCCACCAGCCCAGTTGACGCCATGACAAATCCTTTTGTTGTGTATTGTCCCCTGGCAAGGGCAAAAAGACAGGCCCCATTCCTGAGGAAGTTATTCAATGGTCTGAGATCATTACACGTGATTGTCCTGACCAATAGGAGATTGTCATGTGCCATAATTGTCTTAGCTTTTGGGAGACAAAAAAATTACATTTGACTACATGGCAGTTGGCTACTAGTGGGGACCATCACGTGACAAATGCTCTAGTACCATAGAATAATTTTTTTTTTCCCTGTTTTGCCAAGGCCTGAGGAGTGCACTCCCAATGCATCCACATCTTAACAAACATAGAGATTCATTTCATGTCGCCGCAAAAATCATAGATAAACAATTTTCAGGGAGCATTATAGAATGCAACAATTATTTTAGCTACAGCAGTTTTACTCAGCATGGTGAAACATTAGGAAGTAAGAGATCAAATATAAATGTAGAAATACATCAAAAACCATTACCAAGTGTCAATGTGCATAATCCTTGAGTAGGGCTGGCCAATGGTACTCACAGATCTAAATAACACTTGAGCCCCACAATAATTTAGAAGAGAAAGGAAGAATATTGGGGGAAAAAAAAATATCAGAAAATAAGCAAGCATGCATACCAAAAACTTAAAAACATGAACTATCAGCTTAACAGAATCACAGAGAGAGTCCTCGAAAGACAGACTCGAGGTGAATAACAAAAGAAACAACTAATTAATAGCTGGATACTCCATCGTGGAGCAAGGATAACTTCCGAATGCTCTCTCCTCCACAAAGATAACCCGCCAAGATGTCTCCCGAAGCCAACTATATCTCTCGAAGCAACAGACCATCAAATCACTGCAGAACAGAACACAATGGTGTTACATCTCATAATCTATACGATCAACCAAAATGAAACTATACATCCAAATAATTCAAGATGAACCCAATGAAGAACCCATCCCCAACCCCCAACCAGGCGGGCCGAAAAACTAAGGAAAAAGAGAAGAAAAGAAAAAAGATGTCACCACATATTGTATGTTCAGTATGCATTTGACGTTCATAGGAAGATCAAAAAAATCGTGCAGCAATCAATTAACTTGTGGCTTGTGTAACAGCTTCGTGTGCCATCAGCTTCTTCACCAATTATAATCAATACGTGGTAACTACAAAAACTAATCTCATTCTACGAATGTGTCAACCTCCAATATAAAATTCAATAAACTATATTTCATATTACAAAGATTTACAGTGCATAGCAGCAGTGTCCCTGAACAGGTGTTAAGCACCTTCTGTGGCAGCCGTCCATGGAAAAAAAAAAAAAAAAACAATGTCTTTTCATGAAAAGGACCTTTAATACCCTAACTACACCAGGTTGGAGCTCATAGCTAAAATAAACTCCCAGACTCCTTGGAATCTTCCAAAGAAAGGAAATACGAGTAATAGTTTATCAAAAGAAGCGAAACTATTCTTTTATAGCCCACCTGAAGTAGCTGCTACTGCTGCTGTGGGGGTTGAGCGTAGTTCCCATATCCAGGGAAGCCCCCATAGTACATATTAGGATTTTGGGCAGCTTGGGCATATCCATACGCATCGTATCCTTGTGCATATCCATAATATCCACCATTCAACTGGTTAGGGTCCACCTGGGCCTGAACAACTCGAATAGATGAGTCCTGTATCGTTTCAGCCATTTGGACAAAAGTAAACTGAAAGTAAAACAGCACAAGTTACAGAGTATTAGGTGAATTAAAATTACCTGTTTGTTTGAGGGACCACGGCCCCATGAAAGTCGCATACTTTGTCCACCCAACGGGGTTCCATTTAACATCCGTAGAGCTTCCTCAGCACAACTTCTGCAATCATTTTTTCGTTGAACCAAACAAAGCTCCATATATTAATTTTTTGTTGGTAGTACATGAATCAATATCTATATACTTAGATGCATATAGAGGTAAAAAAACCATTTTTTGTTGGTAGTACATGAATCAATATCTATATACTTAGATGCATATAGAGGTAAAAAAAACAAAAGAGGGATAGAAACTGAGATAGAAACATAATAGGTATTTGGTATAGTTATGGAGCATGGGGTTCCATCAGCCCTCAACTCATGTCCTCCTATGCAAAACATCATCTTTGACTTAAAAACAAAAGCAATCAAGACTTGCTTTTTCGGAAAAGTAAAAATTGTATTAGAACGCATCTTTAACATTAGTTGAAAATGAAGAGGATAGTACAATTGGAATGGGCGAGAATGCATTCCTAGAATGTCATTCCAAACACAACCTTAGATGTGCAAGTATATCCACCAGAGAAAATTATCTTGAGCAGGTTGACTGTACCTGTCAGCAAATTGAACAAACGCACATCGCTTGCCTACTGGTATTTTCACATGAACTAACTGCCCGTACTGGCTGAAAACTTGCCTCAGATGGTCATCCGTGACACTAGGGTCCAAACCACCAACAAAGATCTGCAATGAAATTTAGTTAGTCACATACATATTAAAAAAGATAAGCACTTTATCCACTCATCATAAAAGTTACTGACAGTTGTATTATTTGGATCATCCCCATTCTGAGTTCCTTGAGTATTTTGGTATGAAGCTGTGAATAGAAAAAAAAATATACAGGTGAGTAAAAGGGAAGAAGTAGCAGAGACTCAAAGAGATGTACTTATAGTTCAATCTAAAGGAGGACAATATGAATTCATGCAAGTAGAAACCATGCGGAAAGTTTATCCAACAAAGTACCTAAATTGTTGCAGCCAAAGTACCATCATAATAAAATAAAATAAAAAGCCAGGGCACCAGCGATGTAAACAAGCTACAAAACTTGTGATAGATGAAACTGAGTGAATTATTATCACGTCATCAAGAGAGTGATACTTAGAATACAATCTTTCCAGAGACGAATATATATAGTCAACTTTACAGATTTCATATAAAAGCAACAAGTTTTGATGGGTAAACTTTAATAAAAGCAATATTGCACAGCAAATGTTCTTTATCTAGCAGGAAAAGGATTGAGACAACACAAGCACACATAAAGAGACAAATAGACCACCACCATATGACAATAAAGGAACACACCTACATAATTATGTCAAAGGTTAATTGCATATATAGAAACACTAGCAACTTCTACATTGCATCCAATGAATGCCCACCGAGTAACAAAAGCCACACAAAATTTCTGCTAGTTGCCCATGAACTGGCCAAAGTGATATAATTCTTACGGGAAAAAAATAACATTAGGTTTTGCGAAAAAAATCCTACCCTAAGACTTGAAAATACTAATATCCATCAAGCTAAACAAACACCAAAGTAGAAACAGAGAAGAAAAAATATTATATAATAGGTTAAACCAAATTTTACATAAGGGATAACAATGTCCATACCTCGTAAGTGCCAATCATTTGGGCAAGCATTGGATTAATCATTACTATTTCTGCCAACTGCTTCACCATATTAAGAGCTAAAACAGAAAAGGAAATAAAGGATGATTTATGCATAGCTAAACTATCTGACTTCAACTTCAAGTTCACCTTGAATGCTACCTTCTTGATTACAAAACAATTGCATGCCCAGAATTTTTGAAATATTTTCTTATATAGCAGAGTTTTAAAATTCCTTAAAGGAACAGATAAATACAACTTCAATGCCTTGCTAGTTTCTTATGATTTAAAAATAAATCGTCTACCAATTATTTCCGTTGGTATTTTATCTAATTTAGTGGTCTATTTGGCTGCCAAGGAGACAGTGCCACCTGTTTAATATTATTTTTTGCATTATCATCTTCCTGACCTAGATCCCGTAACTCTAGATGGTTGATTAACAAGTTGGTGGGAATATCAACCGTGTTTGAGCATCAATATCACTCAGTGCCAAATACATGTAATGGAAATAAAAATAAACTTAAAACCTTTGAACACTGACAACTTTTCTAACGAGTAAGAAGTTAAAATTCAGTGTACCAATAGACACTTTTTAGATGGAACAAAACATTACAAACTTTGTGGACAAATAAAACCTACTACAAACTCAAAATCTATTTTTTGCTAAAAAAAAATAAACAGCCTTGATGCTATACAGAAACAATGAGGCCTATCATATCCCTGCTTGACAAAGAGAATATGACAAGCACATACATAATGTAATAGAAGCTGCAATTATACACAAGGAACTCCAAGTGAAGGAAAAAACCGAGGAAGAAGAGCTAAGGTATAAACTAAGGAACAGTACTGCCTGCAGAAACGGGCTAAATTAGGAATGGCAAAAACAACCTATGCCTACAAGATGCAGATTTAAGCAACGGATGTTTCACCTGTTGTCCAGAGTGAGCTTTTTTAAACTGAATAAGTGTGAACACAAAAACAAGAATCAAGCTTGGGAAATAACAGAAGGGAAAAAAAAAACTCCAATCCAACAAGAATATAAATGGCAAAGGAGTGGTAAACAGGAAATTAAGTAGTGATCGCTGTGGCTGATATTAAAAGGAAAACCAAAAGAACAACTTGAATGGTAAAAGAAATGTAACTTGACTGACATCATAAGTAAAGGAACTGAGAAAAAAAAAATTTTTCCACAAAGTGTAGCAAAATTAATGCCACAGGGAACTGAATGAAGGGCGAATTAATCGCATAAAAAGGAAAACTGACCTAAGTGAGGCCATGAACTAAAGGGGTAACCATTTCAGCCAAACTCAGTTCCGGACCCCTAAATGATGGAGTATCTTGACGCCCTGCTTTAAGACAATAGTAATTGTATAAGATTTTGGAAGCTTTAACAATTCAACCAATTAAATTTTCGAAGTACGGGAAGGAAAATGACTTTGTAAGCTGCTGTTTATCTTCACAATGAAAGCACAACTGAAAGAAAGGAAACTCAAGAACATCAATTAGTATTAAGAAACCTGCACATCAACAAGAAATGACCCATTCTACTGCTCAAACCAGTAAAATCAAGAATCAAAGCACATCATAATAAATGAACACTGCCAAGAAAGATGGGAATCTGAGCTATATTGTCATACACAAATCTGAAATGTACTCAAAGCTATCACAAAACGCTGGTAAAGGTAGGTAGCCAATGACAAACATACCTTGAGGGTATTGCTGACTGCCTGCATTCTTTTTTGTAGCAGCTGGACCTATACGCATGGGCCTGGTTGAGCAGAACCTCCCATTCATCTCAGTCATAGCACGTAGTTGTTCGCTTTCATCTCCAAACCTAACAAAACCATAACCCTTTGTGCGACCAGTGGTCCTATCAGTTACAACCTTTGCACCTTTAACGGAAGAAAAGTGGGCCCTGAATGTCTCTAATAGCATGTAATCCGTAACATCAGCTGCCAAGTCTCCAACAAAAACTGTGAAGTCAGGAGTATCATCTGGACGCTTTTCGCTCACACCAAAAGATGCCCAATTCAGTCTGAAATTCTGCTCCACATTCGGCATCAGCGTACCATTGTATGCCTGCAAATTTCTTTCTGCAGCAGCATGACTTGCAAACTCAACGAAGCCATAGCCCTCGGATTGACCAGTTTGCTTGTTAATAATAACTTTTGCAGTGACTACCTGGAATAGGACAAAAAAGTTAAATAACCACACAGGAAGATTCACACACACACACACACACACACACACACACCAAAACAAAAACAAAAATAAAAAATAAAAACGTTTCCTTTACATGTACATATATGCTAAAAATGTCCCTTCACAGGTGTACATTTGTTGTGAACGCCCTTGGTAGAACTCACACTTACAAACCGGCTTGCAAGGGGAGGGTGCCTAAGGGGTTAATAAAACCCCAACCAATCATAGTTGATGTGGGACAGAATCCTAACATCATTGCGTACAAAAGTCAATTGCATAGGTTTAGTTAGTTCCTTAATACCATACCCGTCTAATGAAAAAGGATCGAATTTTCGAATCTAATAAAACCCACAAACATAGATAAAAACAAGCAATACACATAAACCCATATAAATATCTATCACAAAATACATATAATCAATGTAAATTATCAACCTAATGCCATTAACAGAGTGACATGAGAGAGCATTACCTCGCCGGCTTGGGCAAAACAGCTGGTGAGATAACTCTCATCCATCCAGTACTGGAGATCCCCAATCCAAAGGGTTCGGATCTCATCAGCGCTTGCTGGTTGGGCGGCGGCGACGGCTGAGTACTGCTGCTGTTGTGGTTGTGGCTGAACCTGGTACTGCTGCTGCGGTGGCGCCTGAGGCTGCTGCGGTTGCTGGTGGTAATACATCGCCGCCGCAGACGGTTGTTGTTGTGGGTGAGGCTGGATGGCCTGCGGCTGCTGCTGCTGTTGTTGTTGCTGATTCATCATCATCCATTGTTGATGTTGCAGGTATTGGAGGTTTTGTTGAGCGGCCATGGACGGTGGGACAACGGTTGTTGCAGGTTGCATAAGCTTCAAAAACTGAAGATCAGAGAGAGAGAGAGAGAGAGAGTTTTTTTACAGTGTGTTGTAAACTTGTAACCCTAGAGATCTAATAGGTAATAATTTCTAGCGAGAGAGAGAAGGGTTTGGATTGGATTGGATTGGATTAGACTTTAAAGGAGAAAGGAGAGAGAGTCCATAAATATATAATATATATATATATATAATCTATATATATGCACGCGCGGCATTTCACCGTGTATTGTCTCGCTTAAAATTAGGTAAATTGCCATAAAGTTTTTTCCTTTTTTAGTTTTTTTAATAATAGGGCAAATTACACTCACCTCTTGACGTATCTGATATTTATAAAGACATTTAATGTATTTTCAAAAATTATACTCACTTCCCTTTTATTTTAAAAATGATTGTTATATTTTTGGACAAATCATTAAAAAAATTATCTAATGTCTTTTAAAATAAAAAAATAATATTAACAATTATAAAAAAAAAAAAAAAATTAAAAACCATCGACAAAAGTTCAGTATATACCAAATTAAGCTTTTACTAAGAGTAATTTTTAAAAAAAATATATATCAATAATAAATTTAAAAATATATATAAATCATCAGCAAAATTATCTACTACCACTTTAAAATGAAAAAAATAATAACAATAATGAAGAGAAAAAAAAAAACATCAATAGTTTTTTTTTAATAAAAAAATGAATAGTTATATGGGTCAATTTGATATAAGGACAATCTAATGTAAAAATGTTGATTTAAGGATAAATAAAAAAATATATATATTAATTTAAGTCCCTCAATTTTCTTTTTGGACGAACACGCCCTATCACACACCATATAATATCTCTTTAGTTTGCCCTCTCTCTTGGGCTTAAAAGTGCAAAGCGGCAAAAACAAGCCACATGTGAGCGCTACGCGCAAATCATTACCACCAGTCACTCATTCGGTGTGAGCGATTGTACCATATAAAATTCAATTTCAAAAATATTTTTTTAACTTTAAGCCTCTATAACTTTTGATATACAATTTCATTTTTTGCAAAATTTATACCGTTGGAATTGTATCGACGAGAGCTATAAAACTAGTACCATTGTTGATATATTTTGAGCAAATTATTATTATTGTTATTTTTTTACCTTGACAACTTTGTTTTTGAAAAGTGGTGAAATTTAACTACTGTTTCACCACATTTTAAAAAATGGTAAAATTTCATCACTGTTTTGAGCACATTTTAAAATAGTACTGTAATTTCATCACAATTTCAAAAGTGATGAATTTCACCACTATTTCACATTGTGAATTTTATGAAATTTCTCCACATTGAAAGTGGTGAAATATCACCACTTTTAATTATGTTTGTCAAAAATTGTGAAATTTATGAAATTTCTCCACATTCAAAGTGGTGAAATTTCACCAGTGTTTTGAGGAAAAACCGTCAAGGCATGTAAAATTTTCACATAATTGTGTGAAATTTCACATAAATTTTATCACAGTTTTACCATATGCTCAAAGTGGTGAAATTTTACCATGCTAATTTCTCCACATTTAAAGTGGTGAAATTTCACCAATTTTTTTAAGGAACAAGGCAGTCAATGCATGTAAAAAAAATTCTTTTTGCTCAAAGCATATCAACAATGGTACTAGTTTTGTAGATCTCATCGACACGATTCTAACGGTATAAAATTTGTAAAAATTAGAGTTGTAAATCAAAAATTACCAATGTTTAAATTTAAAAATCAATTTTGAAATAGGTTTTACTATGGTGTGTGCACTTACACGGTGTGAGTGGCATGTGAGAGGGTGGTAAGTTACAGGCGCTGAAGCTTTGTGTATTTTTTTGGGACAGTTAGAAATATATCCCTTGTCAACTAAAAATTTAACAAAAAGTACCTTCAATATCTGTATTTAATCAAAAGTCTATGATCTTTGTCAAAAGGACAAAACTGACATGCACCCAAATATTTCTCACATTTTTTCCACTCTTGCCCAATTTCCACACGCCATGCTTTTGCAGCCACTCATACAGTATGAGCACTATACCGTATGATATTTTAAATTAAAAAAATACTCCGTATTTTGCAACTTTAAATCTCCATAACTTTTGACATACAACTCCATTTTTCTCAAATTTTATACCGTTGAAATCGTGTCGACGAGAACTACAAAACTAGTACTATTGTTGATATGTTTTGAGCAAAAAAAAAAATCAAAATTTTACATTACTTGTGTAACTGTGTGAAAATTGTTTTGTGAAATTTCACAAAAGTAGTTTTGTGAAATTTCACAAAACTTTATTTTTTTCAAAATTTCTTCAAAATTGTAAAAAAAAAAAAAAAAAAAAAAAAAAAATTGCTCAAAACATATCAACAATGGTACTAGTTTGTTAGCTCTCGTCGACACGATTCCAACAGTATAAAATTTGTAAAAAATGGAGTTGTAGATTAAAAGTTATGGAGGGTTAAAGTTTTGAAATATTTATGGAAATAAGAAATACTATAGTACAGCCACTCACACGGTGTGAGTGGTTGTGATGTTTGGGCTCCTGCTAGGCCACGCGCGCGTGAGCTTGTTCAGCAAAATTGCTGACAGTGATGACAGGGACTTTAGAACAAATTGCCAAAAGTACGGCCACTTTATACTTTTGGCACTTTAGTTAAGGATTGAAGTCTAATTTTTCCTATTTTTTTTAGAAATGTTGGGGCACGTGCACTCACATGGTGTTTACTTTTAGGGATTTTTAGGGTGTGTTTGGCACATGTGACAAGGGTAATGTTGGATTTTTAATTTTATTTTGTCATTTTGTCTAGGATATTTATTTAGTAAGGGACCTAAATCAAAGTGAAATAATTAGTTATCCTTAAACCACTATATTTCCCTAATTAGGGATCCCCATCAATTTTTTTTAGTTATATTGTATTTTTATCTGCTTCATATTTTTAAAATTGTGAACTTACTCCCAACATTGTGAATGAGCTGCTCCAATGAAACTTAATTAGTACACTTGCACGGGCATTGCCTTAGCATATATATATATATATATATAAAACTCCAGTGAGCATGTTTTTTTTTTTAAATAAAGCAGACAAAATGCAATATAACTATTCATTTTTCTTTTCATTTTAAAGTGGTAGAAGATAATTTTGTTGATGATTTTTTATATTTTTAAATTATTATTGATATTTATAAATAAAAGAGCAATGCTACGCTTCCCAAATTTCTTTCCCAAAAGTGTTTCTCAATACATGTGACAGTGAACCTAGTTGATTTTGATTGGTTGTGATCTTAAAGTAGTTCAACTGCAGTCTCACTTCAACATTATTTTGGATAAAAATTTGGGAAGCATAATATTACTCTAAATAAATGTTTTAATATCTTTCACCTACTACTAGGACAAGAAAGTTAATGGCTTAATATTAAAAAAAACTAAATCTGTAAACTATTGTAAATTGGACTAAAGATTCTAAAACATAAATTTGAAATTTCTATAAATACACACACACGTACATATATATATACAGTCAGGCTATAAAGAGGGCGCCCTCTCTTTATTAAAGAGAGGACCTCTGTTTTGGCCGTCGGATCGTGTTTTCATTAATGGCAGTTTTGTCATTTCACAGTTTTTAAACACAATCCAACGGCCAAAATAGAGGTCCTCTCTTTAATAAAAAGAGGTGGCCCTCTTTAGAAAATCTTTGTATATATATATATATATATATAATGAGATAAGAGGCAAATTGGTAATCTTACATTCAAAATGTAGGTAGAGGGGAGGTGAGTGTTATTTTCTAAACTAGAGAGGAGGTCTCTATATTTGTTATATACCTTAAGGGAAGTCAGTGTAATTTGCCCTTAATAATAATATGAAGAACGGCCCTTCCGCACGAGTCTTGTCAAAAGAGAAATGCTAGGCATACATTCTAAACCACACCCCAAATCACACCCTTGCTTTAAATGTATGTACCCTGTGCTGAGTAAGAAGTGCACAGGAAAGTGTGAAAAATTCAAATAGCACAAGGTACTTGCATTTAAAGCAAAGGGTGTGGTTTGGGGTGTGGTTTGGGATGTGTGTCTAGCATTTCTCCTTGTCAAAATGAGAAAATTTGAGTTATTTTTGGATGTGACCTGACACGCTAATATGGTATTTTACATTGCAGAGAGTAATTTTTTTTGTAATGGAGTTTATGTTGCGAGTCTCAATTAAATAACCTGTTTGCATTAGACCATTTTTAATGGGCATACTATACTTCATGTTATTGCTAAATTATAGCATGACCTTGAAAAATCTCTCTCTAATGGCATGTCAAAGTTCATGACAAATTATAGCAATGTTATATCCTGTAAAATTTGGCATAACCTTTGGCATTACTATAATTTGACATAATATTTGGCACACTATTAGAGATGTGTTTTTGAAGGGTCATGTTATAATTTGGCATGCCAACAAGGCAATATCTTTAACTTTTTCCAATACAAGAAAATGAATAGCATTTTATTTAGCATGTACCATTGGAGCACATATGCTAAAACATAGCATTTTAGCACTATAGCAATGTCAAAATATAGGTTTGGCATAAAGAAAATAGCATTTACCATGCATTAGAGATGCTCTTAAGTACCTCTAAGGTTAATAAAAATATCACAATCTAAAGATTCGCTTGTTTGGATCCAATAATCAAAGAGTAATGCTAGAATTATAAAAGAGTCACAAAGAGATGCTCATAACAGGATGTGGCATCCCATGTGGCACCCATGTGACAGTAGTACCTACCACACTTAACTCCACCATATGGGATGTCACATACTTTTATGAACATCTCTCTGTGATTCTTTTGTGACTCTAGCATTATTCATAATTAAATATGGAAAATAAATTTATACATTTGTAAAATTCAATAATATAGGTATATCAAATCTAGTAATTACGTTTGTATTTTTATTCTCATAAATTTTGGGTAACAAATGAGAGAAAATCGTTCATTTATATACGTCCGTTCCAACTAGGGATGGGCATTTGTTTGGTTTGATTTTGTTCTGTTCGGTTCGGTTCGGTTGGGGAACTAACGAACTGAAAATCGACCGAAATATAATTTGATTATTTCAATTCGATTCAGTTTGGTAATTCAGTTATCTGAATTATAAAAAAAAAAAATAGCACTCACAGATAAGGACAGTACCACAAGTTTTCTTGTTAATAAATACAACTTGAATCTTAGTTTAATCAAAACTCTTTAACAAAAAAACACATCTTTGACAAAAAGGACAAAAAAATTTTGAAAAGTCCAAAACTACACATGCGCCAAACGTTCCCCATGCGCTCACATGCGCCCCCCTCAATGAACAAATTTAAAAAAATTATATGGTGTGGCGCTCACACCGTATGAGTGGCCACACCATAGCAGCTCCCATTTCAAAAAAAAATTTAAAACTTAAAATTTCCATAACTTTTTATCTACAACTCCAATTTTTTAAAAATTTTATACCGTTGGAATCATGTTGACGAGAGCTATAAAACTAGTATTATTGTTGATATGTATTGAGAAAAATAAAATAATACTTGAAATACATTTCACTTAATATTCGTAGACGTGGTGTGGATGTCGCCAGAGATCAAGCGAGGTATGGAGTGGTCGTCAGAGGTCCGACAAGGCAAGGGTAGGTCACCAGAGGTAGTGGAGTGGTCGCCGGGGATGGAGGGGATGGTGGTCGCAGGTGGCAAGGGTAGTGGTAATGGTGGTTGAACACGTCTACGAATATTAAGTGAAATTTCACTTAATATTTCACTTAATATTCATGATTTCAAATGAAATTTCACTCCTTTTTTTTTTTTTTTTTTGCTCAAAACATATCAACAATGGTACTAGTTGTTGGGATTATGCCCTCAAACCCTGGTCTTCATGTATTTGACATTTGGCATTTTTTATATGGATATCATATTTACATTTTCTTAATGTATGTGTCATGAGATAAGATGATTGATGTAATCCATAAGTATCATAGTAGGTAATTTTTATATGTATGAGATTCATATAAGTGAGATACGAATTACTATTCTTTGATACTTAAAACTTTTCACAGTGGATGATGAGACTGGATATCTCATCAGGTAGACACTGTAGCATGATTAACTCCCATTAGATGTAGTGATGAATCTCAATCACTAGAGTGTGACTCTTAATTAATATGCTAGTACTTACACTATGTTTGGGAGTTTAGGAGAGAAAAGAAAAGAAGAGAAAGTCATAAGTGAGGAGAGAAAAGAAAAGAAGAGAAATGATGATAGTTTTCTTTCATGTTGTTTGGGAGTCTAGGAGAGAAGAGAAAGTTGCTTTCTTTCCTCTTGTTTGGGAATTGTAAAGAAAAGAAAAGAAAAGAATAAAAAATTACCATTCTATCCATTAATTGTACCTTTTTGTTTTTGCAAAGAGAGGATGAGAGATGCCAATGAAGAAGAGACGGAGAGTACCCAGAAGCATGTAGGAGACGTGCTTGTGATTAAAGTGAGGGTTTTTTTTTGCAGCAGTTGTGGCTGACGTATATAACAGTGTATTATATTAGCCCTTGGACTTGGCTGGAATTTAAATTTGGTATGAATTAAATAAAGGGTGTTATGGGCATTAATAAAATATTATTAATCCTCACTTTCTTTTCTCTCCATTTCTTCCCAATTTGGAGAGAAAGAAATAGAAAGAAAGTGAGGGTTATTTTTCTCTCCTTTTCTCTCCCTTTCTCTCCTCACTAAAACTCCCAAACGAGAGAAAGTGAGAGAAAGTGAGGTACTTTCTCTTCTTTTCTCTTCTTTTCTCTCCATTTTAAAACTCCCAAACATAGTGTTATAGTGCATTGACAGACCATGAGATTCTATTGATATATAAAATTGTCAACAGTCGATAAGAACTCAGAACCTGTATAAGGTACGTGTTCTCAATTTTGAGACGATTATGGGCACAAACTATGGATGTAACTGCTTTGACTTACCACTCAGTGAGGTCTTACAAGATCAACACATGGGTATCTTGGGCATGTCATATTCATAGGATTGTGAACATATATTGTCAAGATGGAATTTACCCTCTGACAAATAGTAAACATTCCCTTGAGAATATCACCAAGCTGATTACTGAGAACTGCAGTCTTGTTAATAAGTAGTTATCAACATGTTTGGTAATTATGAGAGTTGAATGAGACTCAAAGAATGGAAAATGTAATCATCATTCAGGTTGACAGTAATAGTTATCCGACTATCTGAATATGATTATGAATGCTGACGGTAGAGGGACATTAGTACACCATACAAGTATAGTTATCACTTCGGATTTGTTCTTTTACGTTGGAATGCAGTTATCGTTTTATAGTGGCATAAACGTTAACTGACCAGTTAGTTAATTTGTTGATTAAAGAGTTTGATCATGTGAATTAATAACTGGTTTGAGCTAACAATAAAGAACCTAGGAGGTCCCACTCTTAACTCCGCTAGAATGCTTAGAAGGCATATGAGGATTGGAGTCTCGATCGATTGAACTAAGTTTGATCGACTTAAGTCTGGCACAGTTCGATCGATCGAAAAGCTTCGATCGATTGAAGGTTCAATCGATTGAACGAGTTTCGATCGATCAAAGGTAAAAGTTGGTTTGGAAATCTATAAATAGGACAATTGCATACAGAATGTTTTAATCGTCATTTTTACTATCCCAGAGCTGCAGAAACTATTTTTAGGGTTACCCAAACCTTCTATATCCTCTCTATTAGGGGTTCCACCAACCCTAGCCTCTCCGGGAGCATTCATAGGAGACGTAAGGATGAAGACTATCCAGAGGAGGCTGCTGGAAGTTGCTGCATACTTAAGGAAGATGAGATACCATAATTGGGTTCAAGACATTAAGGCAAAATTCTTATCCCTCTCTTGTACGCATCTATAGAGTTGATGAGTAGCAGATCTGGGCTACCAATAAAGTTTTTTAAACTTGTTTTTCATCTGCGCAGGATATTTAAGTTTTTCGAAACCTAAATCCATCAATAGTTTTGTAGCTCTTGTCAATACGATTCCAACGGTATAAAATTTGCAAAAATTAGAGTTGTAAATCAAAAGTTAAGGAGGTTTAAAGTTTAAAAACATTTTTTGAAATGAGAGTTTCTATGGTGTGGCCACTCATACCGTGCAAGCATCACACCATATAATTCTTTTAATATGTTCAGAGGAGTGGGAAGAACGTGGGTGAGATTCTTTTTGGGCAAATTTGGCATTTCACCTGTTTTGTCCTTTTACAAAATGTTAAAAAAAATATTTTGTCCTTT
Source organism: Hydrangea macrophylla (assembly GCA_033977485.1). NCBI lineage: Eukaryota > Viridiplantae > Streptophyta > Magnoliopsida > Cornales > Hydrangeaceae > Hydrangea > Hydrangea macrophylla. Next base: position 108,055,774 of record CM066988.1, on the reverse strand, counting down.
AAACTTTGGAAGATTACTTTGAGGGATTATTCACTTTTTTCCATTTTTCACAATTTTTTTATGTTTTTTTTTCATTTTCATTCATATTGCAAAGAAAACATATTTTTCATTATTTTCAATTGTAAAAATACTTATTTTTTTATTATACATAGTTATATTGAAAGAATAGAAAATAAAAATAAATAAAATTCGATTTTTCAGCTCAATTCAGTATGCATATAGGCTATCGAAAACTGAACTAAAATTTTTAATTTGGTTCGATTTTTAACCGAGCTGAAATTTGAAATTTGGTTCAGTTTTCGGTTAACCGAACTATTTGCTCACCCCTAGTTTCAACATTAATATGTAGAAAGGATGAAAAATTGGAAAGATGGGAGGAATGATAGGCGTAAGACACATGCAGTACTAGTGTTAGTACCACCAATCACTGTCATAGTTTGTGAGGCGACCGTTAAGGCAACATAGATTCAAAATTGTGAAGTTTAGCAATTTCCAAATGAAAAAGTGGATAAGCAATAAAATTGATGCACCAAATTCTTGACACTGGTGGAAAAAAAATAGGCACAGAAAAACCTAAAGTAAAATGGTTACGCTTACAAAAAAGGTAGAATTAGTGAAAAGGACATTATGATAAGATTTTGGATTTATTAGACTCACCTCCTCTATGCTTTTCCTTAAATACACATGTACGCAAACAAATTTCGATCTACAAAAAAAACAAGAAATATGCAAGCACAAATATTTCAATTTTATTAATCAAGTGAAAATAAGTACAATCTCTTTGTATCCTTTTACAAGGAAAAAAAAAATAAACCTCTGATTCGATCTCCTTTGATACTTTTGCTTCAAGTGCTAAGTCACTTGATCTTGAACGGAACTTGGTGATCTTGTGAACTTGATGAACACAGAATGTTGAATAAGAATCTTTCACAAATTTCTTATGTAAAGCGTAGTTCTTGAGATTGGTGAATACTTTAACGAAGTACAGCACAAGTCTGATGTGCTTGTTATTCTTTAGTTAAGTATTAGAACTTGATTTTGGTGAGTTTGGAATTTGTTTGATGTGCTTTTCTGTCATCTTTCTGAGCTTGGGAGAAAACTTGGGCAGAGTGTTGCCTTGTAATTTGTTTGTCTCCTCTCTCTCTCTCCCCCCCCCATGAGCCTCTATTTATAAGTTTCATGAAAGGTTTGTTTGGAAATATCAAAAGATATTAATATATTTGACTCATTTAATGTGATTGCCATTTCAGAAGATAATGCATCTTCTATAATAATTTAACTTCAAATTATTATATTTTTTTTAAAAAAACTTTCACCTTTATGATTTTTGACACGTGTCAAGGTGGGACCCATCTTTACTGTGTCTTTTGACTTTGACTAACCAAGAATAAATTTGACTATCTTGATTAATTAGACAATAGTAAGACAAATAAAATTTATATGTCTACAAATGCCCCCACTTCAAGTCTTGCATGAGTTGACGTGATACTTGTTACATAGGGAATGTGAGATTTGAAGTAGTCATCTTATACTTGACATGTGGTGAAAGAGGGAAGTTGTAGGTTTTCCATGTACAAAGTGTGAGACATACACCCGGAAGTGTTTATTGTGGTGCACTTTGATACACCACATTAACTCCTTGATTTTTCTTTCCCTTTTTTTTTTTTTTTTTTTTTTTTTTCCTTTTTTCCTTTTTCATTTATTTATTTAATTTTTTTTTTGGGTGATGATGAATGGTAACCATAGTCAGCCAATTTAGAGCCTTGATGAAGGCACAACACCACAGTGGGTATACAAATCACATATGTGTGTAAAGGTATATAAATTGTATAACCATTCAAGTATGTCCGTTGATGCTAGTATCCCAAATCATGTGTCCGTATATCAATTATTTGAATAGAGAAGATCACTACTTGTGATATGATTTTCCAAAACTAAAAATATTAGTTTGCTCAACATTGCTTTTATTTTGTTAACAAACCATTAATCATCACTTTCTCGAAAAGAGAAAGCAAGTAATGATCGACTAGGGATTCTCATACCACAAGTGCATATATAGACACATCTTCTCATGCCAAATTCTTATGCCTATGTATTTGTACCCCCACACTGATCAGTGAGCAAGAGATGAGACATATATTAATTGGCTTTGTGAAGACAACTGTAGAGACGATTTGATTGAGTGGTTGATTGAGACAAATGGGCGTCACCACTTTAACTAGCCGATGACTCGACCGCTTGAGCACCGAGCTTCATGTCTGAACATCTATATGGTATACACTATGTATGTGTAGGTAATCCTTTTTTATATATTAGAGTTATAGCCATGAGATGACTAAAGCTAAAGCATGCCAAGTTCAGTTCATATAATTGACATAGTGTGATCCATCCCATGTGACATTTCATAGGTGTTCTTCCACACTAGGCTTTGATATAATATCAGGCCATATATACTCTTAAACTTTTCTCATCACTTCACATGCACATATATGATATACAACTTTGTTGCCTGACTTGCTTGTAGCTATTTGACATACTAATTTCATAAATGCTTCAACATGATTACTCAAATGATCTGGAGACACCATTTATTATTTATTTATTTATATTATTTTTTTAACTTTTAGTTATTATTATAATTTTTTAATCAATTGACCATATTATCATCTCTCCAGTTGAAACAGTGCTGCCAATTTGTCCTCAAGTCATGCCGCATTTGCTGCTCATCCACCCCAAGTCATGCTTCCACACTTGTTCGTGATGGGGATACGCTTAATCTGTCCAAGTCATGCCGTGTGGGTTGCTCAGAAATGCCATGCATGGGGATCAAGTCACACCGTGCAAGTAACTCAGACACATCCATAAGCGGGGGATGCGCCTAATTTGTCCAAGTCATGCTGCACTATAACTCCGAGACGTCCATGAGCGGGGGATGCGCCTAATTTGTCCAAGTTATGTCGCATTGTAACTCAGACAAGTCCACGAGTGGGAGATGCGCCTAATTTGTCCAAGTTATGTCGTATTGTATGTAGTACCTGTAAAATCCGCCCTTCCTTATTAATGAAATTTTTTAAATTTCCTAGCCTAACCTCGTCTGTTGATATATCATATTTAAATAATTGGTTGCCGTCAATATTATAACTATAAGTTAGATTATAATTGTTGTTGCTTAATTTGTAAATTATAGAATACATTATATATTTTTTTGTCACTAGATATTATAACCGTAAGTTATATATTATTCGGACTCGATAGTTTGTAACTATAAATTAGGATGTTATTATTACGACTTTTATTTTAATGTCGAACAGTCATATAGACCCAGACTGTAATGCTAGACCCGGATTGAGACTTACACGGGAACTCGTATTATTTTCTAGACCTATGTAACACGTATCCCGAGATACGCACGCACAACAGGGCAGTGTCGCGTCACATGTCACTTCCCACGATTTGTGGAAAGCAACCACCAACCACATCACCTTTAGAAAGAACTTTATTGAACGAACACTCTTTGTCTCAATACTTTTGGGCCGAAGCAACTACCACTTCTTGTTATGTTATTAGTCGTGTTGTTATTAGAAATAATCTTGGTAAGACTCCCTATGAACTTTGGAAGGGTAGAAAACCTAACATTGGCTATTTTAGAGTTTTCGGTTGTAAGTGCTTCATCTTGAACAATAAGGATAACTTAGGTAAATTTGATGCTAAGTCGGATGAGGGAATCTTCTTAAGTTATTCACAAATAAGCAAGGCATATAGAGTTTTTAATAAGAAGACATTAGTTGTAGAAGAGTCCATGCATGTAGTTTTTGATGAGGCCAATCCCTTTAGAAGAAAGGATGATGATGATGTTGTTATAGAAAGCCTAGATGGAGCTAGTACTTCAAACTCCCTACCTTTAAAAAAGCCTAAGGAAGATCCTTAGTTGTAGAAGAGTCCATGCATGTAGTTTTTGATGAGGTCAATCCCTTTAGAAGAAAGGATGATGATAATGATGATGTTGTTATAGAAAGCCTAGATGGAGCTAGTACTTCAAACTCCCTACCTTTAAAAAAGCCTAAGGAAGATTTCCCTACTCCTCTAGAACATCCTAGGGACAACATTAGAGATAACCTCCCTGGAGATTGGAAGACCGTTCCTAGTCACCCCATAGATCAAATCATAGGTGACCCCGGTCAAAGAATAGCTACTAGATCCTCTCTTAGAAACATTTGCAGCAACATAGCATTCCTATCTCAAATAGAACCTAAAAATATAGAGGAAGCCGAGCAAGATGATAGTTGGATTATGGCTATGCAAGAAGAGTTGAACCAATTTGAGAGAACCAAGTTTGGACTTTAGTTCCTAGACCCAATGATCATTCAATCATAGGAACCAATTTAGTGTTTAGAATTAAGAAGGATGAATTCAGAATTGTGGTTAAAAATAAGGCTAGATTGGTAGTCCAAGGGTATAACCAAGAAGAAGGAATAGACTATGAGGAAATCTATGCTCTTGTAGCAAGATTAGAAGCCATTAGAATGTTACTTGCGTTTGCTTGCCACAAAGATTTTGAACTTTTTCAAATGGATGTAAAAAGTGCCTTTTTAAATGGTTTTATAACGAAAGAAGTCTATGACAAGCAACCTCCCAGATTTGAGAGTTCACAATTTTTCAATCATGTTTTTAAACTTTCAAAGGCTTTATATGGTTTAAAACAAAGTCCTCGTGCTTGGTATGATCGTCTTAGCAAATACTTGCTTGACCTTGGATTTACCCGAGGAAAGATTGGCACTACTCTTTTTATTAAACATTCACACAAAGATATACTACTTGTTCAAATCTATGTGGATGATATCATCTTTGGTGCTAAAAATGAGAAAATGTGTGAGGAATTTACAAAATGCATGCAAGATGAATTTGAAATGAGCATGATGGGAGAACTAAATTTCTTCTTGGTTTACAAATCAAACAACACAAAGATGGCATTTTCATCAGCTAATCCAAGTACATTAAAGACTTATTGAAAAGATTTGGTTTTGAAAATTGAAAACCTATTGCAACTCCTATGAGTTCTTCTCTCAAGCTTGACAAAGATGAATCCGGAAAACTTGTTGATACTAAAAATTTTCGTGGCATGATAGGTAGTTTGTTGTATCTCACCGGTAGTAAACCAGACATTATGTTTAGTGTGTCTCTTTGTGCTAGATTCCAATCCTCACCTAGAGAGCCTCATGTTGTAGCCGTTAAGCGCATTTTTAGATACTTATTAGGCACTATTGACTTAGGTTTATGGTATCCTAAGAACACTCCCTTTGACTTAGTTAGTTATTCGGATGCGGACTTTGTCGGTTGCAAAGTGGATCGCAAGAGCACAAGTGGCACGTATCACTTCTTAGGACACTTCCTAGTCTCTTGGTTTAGTAAGAAACAAAATTCCACAGCTTTGTCCACGGCAGAAGCTGAATATATAGCCGCCGGTTGTTGTTGTTCTCAAGTTCCCTACATGATACAACAATTAGAAGACTTTGGACTTCACTTTGATCACATCCCACTTAGATGCAATAACACTAGTGTGATTAGTCTCTCTAAGAATTCCCATTCAACATTCTAGAACTAAACACATTGAGATTAGACACCATTTCAATAGAGATCATGCTCAATAGGGTGATGTCGAACTTGTTTTCATCGATACAAATCATCAATGGGCTGACATTTTCACTAAACCTCTTCAAGAAGATTGTTTTTGTATCATTCGTCATGAATTGGGGATGGCTAGTCAAGCCGATGTTGTATAAATTCGTGCTTCTGGATCCCCTTTCCTGTCCTTTCCCCTCCTTCCTCTCCTTTATGATTTTTTTGTTTTTCTGTCCCAAAAGAGTCAATTGATGCCTCGATCAATCGACCAGACGCTATTTTATTTCGTCGACTGAACCATTATCAGTCGACCAGTTTCTGTCCTGAAATCCTTCATTCTGCTTTACCTCTTCTAGTCAATTGAACACTCTCCACAGTCGACTGAATAGTAAATCAGTCGACCGACTACCCGTCTCAGTCGACCGAACTTCTGGGTCAATATAAACTTTCTGCAATTTTTTTTTAAGACTCTACTTCCCTCTTTCTCCAGGCGACTGATCTCTTCCTCTTCCCCTGCTCTGATTCTCTCCTTCTCTTACTCCGACCACCATCTCACCACCATATCTCCTCTCTGATCTTCTAATACACTTTCAACCCCTCCATCGTTCCTCTTTCTCTTGCTGAGATGCCTCCTAAATCCAACAATTATAAGACACTATAGGGCTCCTCTACTCCGGCCTCAGCCCCTTCATCAGCTCCGGCCACTACTCCTCCACATGCTCCGACCTCTACACCGGCACCTCGTCCTTCTACACCTCATCCCCCGGCTCAATTTCTGGACACTGAGCGACGGGACAGTTTCAATAACTCCCTTGTTCACCGCAAGATCATCATAGGTAAAACTCTTCACCTTGATTTCTCTATTTCTTATGGTCTGCGCATTAGCGCATTATTAGATGCCCTAGGATGGACTGATTTCCTCTCCATTTCTCAGCCTTACTACCACACTCTTGTTCGCGAATTCTACACGAATTTGCATCCCTCACCTCAGCACATTTTTTTTACTTCATTTGTTCGCGGGGTAAAATTCAAAGTCACACCTGACTTCATAGTTCAAATCTTTGGTGTTCCAATGGGGAATATTCGTCGTTATGAGGATAATAAATGGAATGCAGGCTATGGGTTTGACCCATTAATTACCTGTCGTCTAATTTGTGGAAACTCCGAATTGGTTGCCCCAATTAAACCCTCTACCTCCCAACTTACCTTTGAATGCCGTTTACTTCACCATATCATTACCTATGCTATCGTTCCTCGGGACAGTGGTCGCGACTATGTCTCCTATTATGATGTCTTTATCCTATGGTGTATTCTTGCGGGAAAGAAATTCGATTTCACCTATCTCTTTTGCAAACACATTTGTGAAACGCAAAAGAAGTCTAAAGCCAGTTCCCTTCCTTTTGGCATGGCTCTCACCACCATCTTCAGTCACTTCAAGGTCCCTCTTGATGATTGTGATTGCCATGATCCAACAGTCCACGAGGTCTATTCTACCACCACTCTCTCGTTGATGGGATATAAGCTTGAAGGTGACAAGTTTGTCCCTAAAGCTCCCCGTCCTACTAATGCTCCTTCATCTTCTGCTATACCTCCCTCCACCTCTATTACCCCCAGGGCCCCACCACCACTGCTCCCATTGGTGCCACTGCTCCACCTTCTGATGCTCCCTACATTTTCACTCCTCTCTCTACCGACATTCCATCTTCTTTAGCTCTTCCTCCCGTTGTTGATCTTTCGGAGCAGTTCTCCATCATCACCGCTTCCATTGACTCCCTTTCTACCACTGTCACTTCACTGCACTCCACTCTATCCTCTAGTGTCTCCACACTCTCCTCTACTATTACTTCTCAGCTTGACACACTCTGGTTTGACATTTTGGAGATTGGCACTGTTGTGACGTTCTACGCACCACCTCTGCTGCCACTCAGGAGCTCGTGGATAGACGTTTATCAGAGATGCAGTCCAGTCTTGATGATACTCGAGACGCTATTCAGGTGATTAAGATTCAGCTTGGGATTTGACAGCCTTTTTTGATCTCTTTTGGATATAGGCTAAGCTTTATAAGCTAACATGGACATCTAAATAGATAGTTCTGGGTTTTGGATTTTGTATAGTTTTCGATTTTTGTATCTATATAATCTCTTTTGTTTTTAAACCGTTTCTATGGATATTATAAGAAATTGTCTCATTTGCTATATGAAGTTTCATTTGCCATTTATGCTTGTCTATGCATTCATGTTTGTATGATAGTTGTATATGCTATTACTTGTCATGATATTGGTATACTTGTCTATTTGTGTACTAACGTGGGAAGATGATGATACTTTTTATTAAGTGATTCCCACCCTTCTCCCCCCCACCTCATCCCATCCATCAACTCACTCAAAGAGGGGGAGATTCTCTCTGCTCTAAGTATTTTTTGTTGATGACAAAAGGGGGAGAATATCCTATTGCTTTTCCACTTTGAATTGACTGCCATTTATTATAAGAAGTTGATTTATATTTTCACATGTTCTTCAAAGTGCATCATTTATCTAAAATTGGACAATTCTTGTTATTCTTTATCTCGGGCAACTATAGTTATCATCATCAAAAAGGGGGAGATTGTTAGCCCCAAGGGTTTTGCCTTAAGTAATTTTGATGATTAACAAACTATCTAGTTGAGTACTTATGGTTTCATTTAGTGTGTTATCCAAACAGAGTTTAATAAAGATGATGGATACTCCATGAAAGCCTTGAGGAACTTTATTTCAATATTGTATTATTCTTATAAGAGTTTATGTAAGGTTAGTAAGGTGGAATCTCAAAAACAAGGGCTTAAAACTGTTTAAACCATTCAAAACAATAAAATTGTTTTTCTGAAGAAAAACAGTCAATAGAACATTCATCCAGTCGACTGGACCCTTTATTTTCAGTCAACTGGAACTGCTCCTCAGTCGACTAGTTTCTGCATCAAAACAAGCATTCTGCTTGACAACATTCAGTCGACTAGACCACCTTTTCTTCGACTATTTTTATGGCGCAAACATTAAGTTCAAAAGTTCAGTCAACTGAATCGCGAGCCCAGTCGACTGGATTACTGCGCAGAAACAGTAACTGCTTTTTCCCTCTATTTTGCTTTAGCATTTAATGCTCCCACCTACCTTAAACGTTCATATTTTCTTAAGAGAGTATACATACTCAATTCAAATTGGTTGTTGGGACATCAATTACTCCTATTGAATACTCACTTATTGCAATCAAAGATTCAAGCCCTAATTATTTGAGATTGAAGCTTCTAGCTCTAGATTTGATTTTGTAATCCCTTGAGAGCTATTATTGTGAGCTTTTAATATTTCCATCTACTCTACAAAGAGAGTGTTATTCATTTATAATCCAACATTATTTAAATCCTTGAAGTTGTAAGAGGGTTGGTGTAACCCTTGCTCTAAGTGAAGGGTTTCTTCATTGAAGGTGTAACAAGGAGTTCAAGAAGAACTTGTAAGGAGTGATTTAATCTTCACCCAAAGAAGATTGGTTAGTGGAATCCTCAAGAGGTGTTCTTGAGGGGTAGACGTAGGCCACAGTTTGCGGATTGCCGAACCACTTGAAAAACTTGGTTTGCAAGTGCCTCTTTCCCTTCTCTCTTTAATTATTATTTTAATTAATTTTGTGATTGCTTTATGTTTTAATTTTCCATTAATTGTTAGTAATCTTATTCACCCCCCCTCTAAGGATTACTTTTGGGCCAACAAAGACTAATGTGTATATCTGCTTATATGATTTGTTTGAGAACTTTGCTATGCCCAGGGAAGGCACATCATTTGATAAGAGATTAATCATATCTTAAGATACTGAACGATGACATGAGTTGAGCGATGTTCATATTGTAGATTATTGTGTGGATATGTTGCTCATTCAGCTTTGTTTCAAAGCTGATGGCAAATTACGTCCTGGACAATCCAATGTCCAGATTCCTTGCAGGTTTGGTTAGATGACAGGTCAAACATGAGAATAAGATGCAAGAAGCAATGGATGCGTAGAACTAGAAGGAAGATCGAAGACAATAATTAGTATTTTGTACTTATAATAGTCTGTTGTATTAGTATTATGACTGGTGATCTGTAATCATTTTAATGTTAAGATTGAAGTTGAGTTATGTGTTACGATTAGCAAATCCCTCTTTTTATTACGTTGTATATAATTGTTAGAGGACATGATGGTTTTCAATCAGTCATTCCCTATGAGTCCAAAAAAGGAAATTAAATTTTCCCTATTTTTGCTACTCCGTGGCGTGACATTGTAACTCAGACACGGCCATGAGTGATGGATGCGCATAATTTGTCTAAGTCATGCCATACTGTAACTCAGACACGTCCATGATTGGGGGATGCGTCTAATTTGTCCACGTCACTTTGTGACTGGTCCCTTAGACACTTCCTTCGTAAATGGAATGCGTTTGACCGATTGGTGTGGCGTGACTGGTCCCTTAGACACTCCCTTCGCAAGTGGAATGCATTTGACCGATCAGTGTGGCGTGACTGATCCCTTAGACACTCCCTCTGCACGTGGAATGCATTTGACAGACTGATGCTACATGACTGATCCATTAGACATTCCCTTCGCAAGTGGAATGCGTTTGAAAAACCGGTGCTGCATGACTTGCCCCTTAGACACTCCCTTCGGAACTAAAATGCGTTTAACAACCGGTACTGTGTGACTGGTCCCTTACACTCCCTTCGCAGTGATTGATCAACTACGTTATATTGCGAGTTCTTTGAAGTTTGCACACTCATTTGGCTCATGTTAGGGATGAAATCTCTCTCTCTCTCTCTCTCTCTCTCTCTCTCTCTCTCTCTTCTTTGATTGGTTGACTGAACTTGGGAAAAACTCCAAGTTGCCTACGTACCCGATGATGGGGTCAAGTCAAAATATAGTTCAAAGGAATTTTTTTTAAGCTTCATGCAGTTTAGGCTCGTGCGGTTAGGAGCATTGATTTTTTTTTTAAATTATCATGCAGTTTAAACTCGTGCGATGAAGAGCCTTGAATATTTTTTGGAGTCTCATGTAGTTTAAGCTCGTGCGATCAGGAGCCTTGAATTTTTTAAAGTATGATGAACTTTAAACTCGTGCTATGGGAAGCCTTGCATTTGGTTTGGTGTTTGGGCATTACAAAATTTATACCCACGTTAAATAAGAGTGACGTGTAGTTTAAGCTCGTGCATCAAGGAGCATTGCATTTAGTTTGGTGTTTGGGCATTATAAAGTTTATACTCACGTTGGTAGGTGTAACGTGCAGTTTAGGCTCGTGCATCGAGGAGCTTAGACTTTTTCTTCGCATTTTAGGAATGAGTAGAAGTTATCCCTATTGTCATGGCTTCATCAAAACTGAAGTATTTTTTAGGCAAGTACTCTTCTAAGGTGATTGCTTTGCGCGGACTTTGTAACATGATGTCTTCCACAAATAAGTCATTGGCTTCAACCCTTTTCTGCTTGTCATTTCTCTTAGGGCACCAGCATGAACTCCTTTCGTGATGGCTCGTACTAGGCTGCGTCACTTGACGTGCTAAGACACATTGATTTTGTGACTTCCTTCTTTCCACAGGAATCCGCCTCATTTCGTTTTCCTTGAAGATTTCTTCTTCTTTGATGTGGAAGCCAAGCCCACATCTTTGTTGTACTTGAATTTCCAGCGGTTCAAAAGATCTAAATTGGATAGCCTTGCGACTTGCCCCCTGTGTTGAGGTAGGAGATGATGACATGTTTGAAAAAGACTATGTACGGGTACGACTTGGAGAAGCAGAGATGATGGTAGTGTGATTTGATGCCACTACATCATCATTGTCCAAGATAATTTTGCCTTGCTTTGCCAAGTTCAGATGATCGATTTGAGAATGAAGCACTTCTCAGTTGGGTGACTAACAATCCGATGGTACTTGCAGTACTTTGGATCATTGTCTTTTCTTATCTCATTTGGACGCTTGCACTCGGGGAGTTTAATTAGATTTTTCTTAAGTAAACACTCCAATATGTCCGGTACATCGGAGTCAGGGAAGGGGTACTCTTTTTTCTCCAACTCTTTGAGGGTTGGACATTGCTTCTGCATTTCATCAGGCTAATATTTCTTGTTTCTTTCGTCCTCTTGCCCTTCATGGGAATCTTCACAGGAACGGTGGTGACAACCATAGACTATGTGGTAGTCATTTTTTCATGCTTATCACTTTTTTTCCATTTCGCCGCATCTCTTCGTCGTCCCACATTGTGAGGGCCTTGATCGCCATGATTAGCAATGCTAATTTTCATATCGTGAGGGCGTGTGGCTAGTTCTTCAAAGGTGCGAGGTTTTATACCTTGCAAGATATAGATATAGAGGAGCCCCCAATGTATTCCTTGCATGCACATCTCCACAGTTGAGGTTTCTGATAGATGATCTTTGTAATCTAAGCTATGTGTCCTCCACCGGTTGATGTAGTCCACCACAAGCTCATCCTTCCACTACCTGGTGTTGGTGAGTTCAGTTATACTCACTGTACGACGAGTGCTGTAGAAGCGGTTTAGAAATTCTCGCTCCATATACTCCCAACTGTCGATAGATTGAGCCTCCAAGTTGGTGTATCAGTCAAAGGAGTTTTCTTTGAGAGAGCGTGCAAACTGCTTAACAAGAAGGTTTCCATCAGTCCTAGTATTGTTGCACGTTTCGACGAAGTAGGCTACATGTTGCTTTGGGTTGCCCTTTCCATCAAACTGCTGGAACTTAGGGGCTGGTACCCCAACAAGCATCCTCAAGTTGTCGATTCTCTTCGTGTATGGTTTCGAGTACATGAAGGAGCTTTGTAGGGGACCTCCAAATAGTGCTTTGATGGTATTCGTTATCATGCCATGGAGTTGTTAAACAGATAGCGAGCCAACAGAAGTGTTGTGAAGAGTTTGGTCAGCCACATGCTTCGAGGAAGATACGTGTTGATCATCATTCTTTGGTGCAATTGGAGGCGTGAAACTAAGAAGGTGCGAATGACCGTGACTTGATTCTCCTATGTTTTACGTCTCCAGCTTGTTCATCAAAGAAGCGATCTGCATATCTTTCTCTTCAACTGTCTTTCTGAGCTAGTCAATAGCACGAGCCATTGTCATCATTTTCTCCTCTAAGGTTGCAAAGTCGATCATCATGACTGGCATAGCCATTGTATATGAGGAGGCGTTTGAGATTGAACAGTTCGGAGAGCTTGATTTGTTTGGAGTTCCAGGGGAAGAACCGGAGTATGAGCCTGAACTTGAATTCGCTCCCGAGATAGAGAGGGACGATGATGAAGACGAGTGCATTTGTGCATATTCTTCTGAGACAAAAAGCGGCTTTTTGGACTCTATTCGATCTTTGACTTTTTCCCCTAAGGTAGCCAAGGTACCATGTGGGCGAGCCTTTGAATGTGTTGACTTTGGTGGAATTGTATGGTCCACTTGAGGAGCAATAGCCTTAGCCCTGCTACGAGTCACGGGACCCGAGGAAGCACTACTACCACTCTTGGGAATGGTGACGCTCTTCCCATTATTTGTCGAAGCGTTGCTATTGCTCTTGGTCACAACCACGGTCTTGCCAGTGATCTTGGCTGCTTAAAAAATCTGGATCTTCTTTGATTCCATTGAACTTGTTGGAGTTGGATTTCAGTAATTGGATTAAAGAGAAAGAGATGAGAGGCAGAGATGGTCCCACCGGGCGTGCCAGAAATTTGTACGCAAACAAATTTCGTATCTACAAAATAAACAAGAAATATGCAAGCACAAATATTTCAATTTTATGAATCAAGTGAAAATGAGTTTGGAATTTGAGAGAGTTTGAGCTTGGAAGAAAACTTAGGCAAAGTGTTGCCTTGTAATTTTTTTGTCTCCTTTCTCTCCCCCATGATCCTCTATTTATAAGTTTCATGAAGGGTTTGTTTACAAATATCAAAAGATATTAATATATTTGACTCATTTAATGTGATTGCCATTTTAGAAGATAATGCATCTTCCATAATAATTTGACTTCAAATTATTATATTTAAAATAAATAAATAAAAACTTTCACCTTTATAATTTTTGACATGTGTCAAGGTGGGACATATCTTTAGTGTGTCTTTTGACTTTGACTAACCAAGAATGAATTTGACCATCTTGATTAATTGGACAACAATAAGACAAATAAAATTTATATGTCTACAACACAGACCTCCCTTTTGCCTAGTTTTTTTTACACTTTAAGTGGAGAAGTGTTACATAATATAAGTTTTAAGGGAGAAAGTGTTATAGAATACTAAAATTAATGGAAGTTAATTGAAATTTCACTTAATTTCATTTATAACTTTAAGCTTAAATTTACAATTATACTGAAATTTGTTATTTCTCTTAAGAAAATAAGTGAAATTCAATTTAAAAATTAAGTGAAATTTTATTTAATATTTTTTAAATTATGTAACTAATTAATCTCATACATGATGATGGTTGAGCGAGGGTCATTAATTAAGTCGCCGGAGTTTGAGGCACTGACGATGACTTTCATATCTAGATATACAAATGATGGATATCTAGATTTTGATTTGGATCTAGATCGACTATGGCGATGGTGTTGGTGATTGGAGACGATGTTGATTTTCAATGGTGGTAGAAGAGGCGATGACAATGAAGTTCATCGACGATAGCAATGGCAGTTGCAAAGACAGAGATGATTGCGATGGCTATGGCGCTGCTCGGTGGTGGTGGTAGTGGTGGTAGTGGCTATGGCAGAGAGAGAGAGAGAGAGAGAGAGAGAGAGAGAGAGAGAGAGTGTGTGTGTGTGTGTGTGTGTGTGTGCGCGCGCGCGCGCGTGCGTGCGCGGGAGGGCGAGGCAGCTATGGTTTCTTAGGGCATTTTGGAGAGAAAAAATTGGAATTTATATGTCCAGGGATGTAGCAGACTTTAGGACTTTAATTCATGCACTTCTATTATATGTATATGTATATATATATATATATGTATATAAAGAGCAAAGCCAAAACCCTTACCACAATGTGTCACATGGGGCACAAAAGAATCTCACATAAATAAGATACATAAACTTTAGGATAACTCTTGGGGTACATAAGAATCTCACATACACTAGGTACATAAACCATAATGTGTCTATCTCTCTCCTGGTGAAGTCAACTGACACTGTGGGGTTTACAGAGACATTGTGGACTCCTTGGTATTTTGAAAAATATACCCCTAATATTGGTCTACACCAAGAGTTTCACCCTCTGTACCTCCGGTGACCTGGCTTGAGCTCCGACAACCACCACCATGATCTCGCCTGAGCTTTGGCGATCTTGTCTGCGCTTGTCTGACCTCCGGCGAGCACAACCACCACCACCACACCAGACCCCTAGCCACCACCACATGCACCAGACCTCTGCCGTTCACCACCACCACCACCACCACATGCACCTGACCTCTACGCGAGCACCACACCACCACATAGACTTTAACTGAAAATAAAAACAACTTTATGAAAATGAAAAAAGTTGTGAAATTTACCGACAAAAAATTTTGAAATTTCACCGAGTTCCTGAAATTTCACGAAACCACCACTGCCACACCAAACCTCTGTCGATCACCACCACGACCTCACATGATCGATCTATTCACAACCAAACCACTACATCAACATGAAATGATCACAAGCAAGTTTCTGAAATTTAATTTCTCATATCAGTACCGAAAAAGTTGTAAAATTTTCAAAAAAAAAAGTTGTGAAATTTCACTTAAAAAGTGTTCTAACAAATATTGCAAAAACTTTTTACAAATTTGAGCATTTATATCGATCTGCAACTTGAATTTTTTGCATAAATTCTATATTTTTTAACCTACTCAACAAGACCTATCAAACAAGAACCATTGTTGATATCAAAATCTGGAAAAAAAAATGTTTAGAAAGTTCATTAATAGTTTTTTGATAAATTTCACAAAAAAATGTATTTAAAAAAATAAATAAATAAAAGGAGCACCACATAGGAGTGGACTACCATGGCGGTGACGTCGTCTACGCCCACACCGATGAAGTGGTTGTGAACGTTCAAAGACTAAGTGTGTCTGTACAATAGTAGTTTTGATTTTAGTTGTATTTGGAACTAGATCTCGCGATTGCTCGGAGATGGTGGTGGTTGGCTCGCGATGGCAGTGGTGTGCGACGGCAGTGGTAAATGATGGCGCCGCTGGTGATGAGGATAACATCGTCGTTGATTGGCGATAGAGATGAGACGTCGATGATAGTGGTGGTGGTGACAACGGTGGTCTCGGTTGGTGGTGGTCAGTGGTGGTTGAGAGAGAGAGAGAGAGAGAGAGAGATCAAAGAGAGAAAGAGATGTTGAGAGAGAAATGAAAGTGACAATACATATAAGGGTAAATATATCCCAAAAATATGTGGATGTAGAGAGAGAAATGAAAGTGACAATACATATAAGGGTAAATATATCCTAAAAATATGTGGTCAAATGACCTATTCCAATTAATTTTTTGAGTAACATCTTTATGTTCAAAACAGTTTGTTTCCTATAACCAAATAATTCTTCTAATATGGTATTTAATACCAAATTTCTAAATTTTTTATTAAAAAAATGTGTAAAAAATTGTGGTTTAAGATTAAAGTCTCTACCATACGCTTTGACCCAAAAACTAAAGCCAACAAACTTGGCCTAACAATGTATATACTGGAGTTGATTTGAATTTGGAAAAAAAAAACAGAAAAGACAATAGGCAAGTGCGACGCTGCACAATCGATTGCATAACATCACTTTGATTGTTCAAAGAGTCAAAAGGCCCTAATATAAAGATTATTAGGGCCCTAATATAAAGATTATTAGACTGTATGTGACAATTATAGGACCATTCAAAATAACTTCTAACAAAATTTTGGTGGCGTGAAGTCAATCCCATCTGCCGAAGATGGACCAATTGGAATTCCAAACAAGGCTTGCAAACACAAAGAAACCTCAGTTTCTATAGTCCAAACCATCACAAAGAATATGACGCCCCGCAAAATAAAGTGTATTTTCGTTGAAAAATAAATGAATTACACTTTAATTCTTTAAAATAAAAGTACAATATTTATTTAAAACTCCCAACAGACCCATATTCTCCACGGATCTCCTATATCATCCTTATCATCCTTAGCCTTATCTCCCTTCCAAGCTTCAGTCATCGGCACTACCTGCATCTAAAAACCACACCGAAAAGTATATAAAATGACAAGAATAATAAAGGCTAAAAAAGATAATGACAAACAAAATAAATAGAACGACATCAAATCAATTGACCAGTCTCAAAATCCAACTGCTCACGCTACCCAAATGCTCATACCAAGAGCATCATACCAGGTTCCTCTTGGTCACACAGCAAAGGCCACCAACCTCACCTCACCCGTCTCCAGTATGTCGGTCCCTAGGGCCTGTTAGCCTATTAGTAGGTGCCCCTGCTCATGAACCATTCAGTTCCATAGCACTTACTCAACCGATAACTTAACCGCTCTCACCAAAGAAGTCACACAGCAAAGAGCCACCTCACCTAACCTCACCCGTCTCCAGTACGTCAGTCCCTGAGGCCTGTTGGACCCGCTCATTACTTATGGACCATTTAGACCAATAAGAACACATTCATAGATTCCAAATGAAAGTACAACAAAACTGCAAAAGAGTACAAATAGAGACAACAAGAAATACTCAGGAAAATTAGAAAGCATATTGTACACAACCCAGTACCTATAGATGATGTTGAGTATGTAATAACCTACATTTTCATTCATTTGTCTTGTCATATTTAAAATTAAATATACATTGTCTGCTTTTATTTTAATTTCAATTCTTATGTGTAAAATTTATTTCTTGACTGATCTCATAATTGAAATTACTTTTGGGGTCAAAATGCAATTTTTATAAAAATTGGCAATACCTGTGTTGAATTTCAAATCTGTATTTCCAAAACGGTAAAAATAAATTCTTTTAACTCAAACTGTATTTTTATAAAACCGAAAAATTGTTTCTTTCAATAAAATGAATTTTTTGTATTTTTGTGATGAACGCCGTGTCACAAAAATACCAGTTTAGGTTTTAAATTGTCCACTCTGTATTAAACTTCCACAGATTTTGAAAGTGATGTAAAGTTGTGAAATGACAATTGCTTTATTTCTAATTATGGCAAGTGATGATTAATCATGCCTTGTTTGGAAGTGCATTTTGAGTGTGTGCAATTTTGGTAACATAAGCTAAGTTTTCCAAACATTTCAACTTTGCCCCCTAGTGCTCTATGTGGCCCTTCAAACAGATTGGGAGACATCTGCAATTGAAGATTTGCATATAGGTGTATACGTATATAATTGTGTATCATGTGTATATAGAAAAAAATAAATAAAACTATTTTGTTGAGTATTAAGCAGTGAACTTGGGGCCCAAGTTCACTCTATGAGAGCTTCTATATATGCACCACTTTCTCCCTCACTCTAACACATTTTTTTTCCTTCTGCACAAGTTCAATTGAGGGAGAGAGATACACAGAGAGACAAGAAAATTGAGAGTTTATCTTATACAATTTCAAGATAGAGAAAGCTTCTCAATTTCTTAGCTATGCTTGGGGATTGGATTCTTGTATTTCTTTTCTTTCTCAACAAACACACATCCTTTCCAATCAGTGAGTATTTTAAACTCACCTAGAATGTAATTCATGTTATATTTACTGTCTTGTGTAGCTTAAGTTGTGATCACCATTGATAAATTTTCGTTTGAAACTCCATACCTCAAAACTTGGATTTTCCAAACTTAATCAAAACTTGTTTTCTGAATGAAATATGAAAGGTTTGGGTATGTAAAGTCTATGGTTAAAGTATTAGACCTTGATTTGTTCACATGAAAAAGTATATCAGAAATTAAGTTTTGATCTCTTTTAGTTTTTCGTAAAATTTGCAATCTACGTTTGGATCCATGTCAAATTAATCGTAGATTCATAATCCTCGTCGAAAAATGAAGAAATTCATATACTACATGTCATGTTTTAATCCGGATTGCAAAATGGGTAAAATTGGGTTTGAAAAACTGGAACAGAGCAGTTCTGACGAAGAAGATGAAGCCTCTGCTTCATCTCGCGCCACGATCGCGCGAGCGGCCCGCGCGCGCGAGCTTCGTGTTTTCAGGCAGACAGAAAAGCTTTATATAGAAAATGAAAAATAGCCAGGTCGCGCGAGGGACCTTTCGCGCGAGCGATCCGCGCGCGCAATCTTCCTGTACTCTGGCAGAAAGGAAAGTTTTAATAAAGAAAAATGAAATTTGGGCAGGTCGCGCGAGCGACCTTTCGCGCGAGCGACCCGCGCGAGCGACTTCTGGCAGTTTCTAGTTTTTGTGTGTTTTCGTATAAGGGACTGTTTGGATTAATTTTAAAGCACTGTTAAGGTTCTGCTTGGGAATTTTATTAAAACAGAATACCATTGGTTATGTTGGAAATATTAAAATAAGGTATTATGCCTTATCAATCCCCCTGCGTACGTTGTTCCTTTAATTTGGCGAATTCCTTTATGTTTAAATTCGTGACATACATGTGGAGTCAGTGGTACATGCATGTGGGTGTCAGTCAGTGTGGAAAAGAGTAATGGTCAGTGTGGGAAGAGTATGAGTATGAGATTGAGATTGAGATTGTGTGGTGGACACTCCCTGGTTATGGTGTACCAAAGTGTGACGTGTTGAGATTGCGGTGAGAGTATCTTTGTAATACGACGGTGGCAAAATTGGACACTCTCTGGCGCCCATGGTAGCGTTAAAGTGTGTGACGCTGAACTCGGACATTCCCTGGCACCCATGGTAGTGCTAAAGTGTGGCCTACAGACACTCCCTGATACCCGAGTCTAGATACTGCGTGAGGGTTCCTCCGGTATTTGCATGGCGGTTTAGGTATTCAAAGTGTGAGGCATTGGACACTCCCTGGTACTCCGGACCAAAGTATGAGGCAACTGGACATTCCCTGGCACCCCGTTGCTAAAGTGTGGCTACCTTAGTGTTTCAAAGATACTGGAGTGAGATAGTGGGTTGTTGTGTTTTGTCGAGAGAAAAGAGTCGGTAAGATGAGTGTGGTACATTGTCTCATACACGATCATTTGTTTTAAATAAATGAACGACTTTTAAATATATTCCCTGTTACTTTTATATTGAAATCTTCCTATGGTTAAACTGTTGAAAAAATGGAAAAAGGAAAATGGGTATGTTTTACATTCAAAGTTATGTTTTTAATACTCACCAGCTTCTTGAAACTGACGACGTTGATGCGTCCTGGACATTCGTGTTCAGGCTTTACAGGTTTTAATCAGGAGGAATTTTATGACTATGCTAATTGAGAACGGCTGCTTTTTGGAGAGAAACTGTTATCATCATTGCATATTTTAAGTTACATGTTTTAAGTTTTAAACTGTATGTTTATAAGGATGACTGTAATAGATGATGATGATGCCAAAAATTGGTAAGAATAAAGTAGAGTAATTTAAGGAGAGAGAGAGAGAGTGTGAGAGACTATTTTTTGTATGTGGTTTGGCCCTGTTAATGAAGGTACCTACGTCCACGGGTGTGTCTGAGCACGTTCACTAGCTGATCACCGCGCGGGCCTGGTGAGCCAACAAAGAGAGGTGACACTACCAGTAATATCGGCCGGGTGTATGCGTATAATGGTGAATTTTTATAAAGGTGCTGTGTAGACTACAGAATTGGCCGCCCCCTCAATGGGGGGTGAGAGGTCTCTTTTATAGATGTAAGAGACCTACTCTTACATGGATAAGGAAATATAATTCCATTAGGATGTGATTGACACCAATCAAGTAAGTTTCCTAATTGTATTAGGATTGATTGACATTAATTGTGGGGGTTTTCCAATTGGATTAGGAAATAGATGCACTTTCCATTAGTCTTCTAGCTTGAGTAGGAAACTGCCCGTAATGATCGGGATCATGCCTGTGGGCCCGGACGGGTTGTTGATTTTGAACTGCTCGGTCATATTTTGGGCGTATCAGCTGCCCCCCATTTCCAAGATTGGTCAGATGCTATATCAGGGCAAGTTTGGAAATCAGTTTGATATTACTTGCCGCTGTCTGAGTGCTTGTGGAAGCTACCTCGGGGCTTCTGAGCCTGGTGAGTCCTCGGGAACTGACTGAGAGTTGAGACCCAGCATAGCTCGGGACCTTTAGGTGCTCGGGAACTGACCGGGAGTTGAGACCCAGTCTAATTCGGAGTCTTTGAATGCTCGGGAAGTGACTGAGAGTTGAGACTCAGCCTACTTCGGAGTCTTTTTTCCTGAGTTAGCTCCCAGTATGGTTATCTTCTGCCTGTAAACCTTCATCAAGGCTGTGGGTAGAAGGATTTTACCATGTTGGACAAGCCGACCTAAAGCGTATTGCTCTAGGGTCCTTTTTTTATGTTAGCTCCCCAGGATGGTTATCTTCCGTCCATCCAGCCTTCGTCAAGACTGTTGGGAGAAGAGTTTGACCATGTTGGTGGAGCCGACCTAAATCACGTTGCTTTAGGGTCCTTTTACTCCTCTATCGTCGGCCAGCCTAAGAGATTTTAGTCACCTCTATCGTCGGTCTGGACCTAAGTGGAGTTAATGTCTCTGAGTACTGTAGGTGCTCGGGTTGTCCAAGATTTTGACTTGGTTATCCGCGAGGCATGTAGATACCCGGTGTGATTACCTGTTTAGTTCACTACGCCATCTTGCCCCCCAAGCTTTCGCTAAGACGAGGGTCTTAAAGAGGCTATGATCTGTAGGTAACCGACCTGGAACATGGTGGTTTCAGGGTCTTTTGAAGCTTGCCATCGTCGGCCACCTAGGGGGTTTTCCCCCATCGTCGGTTGGACCTAAGCGAAGCCGGTGCCTCAAGCGTGACCCCGAGGTCTTTTGTACCTGGGTTCGGAGCTCGAGGTCTTCTTCGTGCCTCGGGGTTAGGCCCGAGGTCTTTGTATGCCTCAGGGTTAGGCCCGAGGTCTTTGGATGCCTCGGGGTTAGGCCCGAGGTCTTTGGATGCCTCGGGGCTAAGCCCGAGGTCTTTGTATGCCTCGGGGTTATGCCCGAGGTCTTTGGAAGGGCTCTTTGACAATTGACGTAGCCTCATGTGGTGATCAGGCAACTGCCACTGTAGTCGGGCTCATCTAGACCGATGGAGACAGGAGGTCGGATCAGGATCGTTGTGCTTCTGACTTCTCTGTGCTGGAGGCAAAATCGGAACTGTTTGATCCTGACCGATGTGAACTGGAGATCGGGTCGGGGCTGCCGGACTTAGACCGCTGCGAACTGGAGGTCGGGTCGGGACTGCCGGACCCTGCCTGCTGTGAGCCGAAGGAACTGTCAGAATTCCCGGGCTGATCTCGCTTCCGCTTATTTCTGGAGGACTCGTTGCTTTCTTGCCCGGTGTCTTTGGTATTCAGAAACTCTTCAGTGTCAATGTATTTTCCAACCCTCTCAGAGAGCTCGACCAAAGTTTCCGATCGGTTTTTGTGGAACGACGCAGCGCACTTGGTGTGTTGAACTCCCGAGCAGAAGGCTATGATGGAGATTGTCTCGTTCAAATTGCGGATTTGAAGCTTCTGTTGGTTGAAACGGTCGGTGAACTCCTTGAGGGACTCCTTATTCCGTTGTCTGACTGTTAGTAGTTGCATGTCTGGCTTTGGCCGCTCATGCATACCGGCGAACTGGTTGATGAACTGCTTGCTGAGTTGTTTGAAACTGCAGACCGATCGGGGCTCCAAGGAGTAGAACCACTGCATGGCCGGGCCTTTCAAAGTGCTGGGGAAGACTAGGCAGTGTAGCTCATCGGAGTTGGTGGCTAGGGCCATCTGAGCCTTATAGGTTCGGACGTGGTCGACCGGGCTTTCCGAACCGTTGTATGAATCTAGCCGAGGCTGCTTAAATTCGCGCGGGATAGAGAACCTCGTGATCTGGCTGGAGAATGGTGACTCTGTCTCGGTATTGGCTTGATTCGGAACACAGTTTTGACCAAGCTTTTTGGCCACTCCGTCGATCTGCTTCTGTAAGTACTTGATTCGGGCTTCCACTACTTCCCGACCGGTATCTGAGGAGCTGGTCGGGTTGGTGGAAGAGGCTTCTTCATGGCAGGGTGTTGTCCTCTGGGATCGGGATCGGCTATGACTCCGGGTAACCGTTCGCCTAGGGACGACTTGGCTCTTGGCCGAGTGACCCTGGACTGATTCCCGGGCCATATGCTCCTGCCTTTCCTCTCGGGCAGCACGCCCACTGTTGATGTCTCTGGCATCCTCAACACGGGACGGGTTGGCTCGGGCACGTTGTCTGGTCAATATCGGTTCCCGACCGTACGCAGCATTCCCGGGTCGTTTTCCGGCCACTAGAGGATTGCTTTGCTGGGCTAGCAGGGCTTCGATCTGCTGCTGGATTTGACGCTGGCCCTCCAAGAGTTGTGTGAGGGTTGCGGTGATTTGCTCAGATGTCGGGACTGCTGCAGTCGACGCCGGGGCCGAAGGAACATCCCGGTCGGACCACTGCACAGCCTTCTTTGGTGGCATATTGATCAGTCAAGAATTTGTTGATGAGAAGAATTGTCGTTTCCCACAGACGGCGCCAAACTGATGATGCCAAAAATTGGTAAGAATAAAGTAGAGTAATTTAAGGAGAGAGAGAGAGAGTGAGAGACTATTTTTTGTATGTGATTCGGCCCTGTTAATAAAGGTACCTACGTCCACGGGTGTGTCTGAGCACGTTCACTAGCTGATCACCGCGCGGGCCTGGTGAGCCAACAAAGAGAGGCGACACTACCAGTAATACCGGCCGGGTGTATGCGTATAATGGTGAATTTTTATAAAGGTGCTGTGTAGACTACAGAATTGGCCGCCCCCTCAATGGGGGGTGAGAGGTCTCTTTTATAGATGTAAGAGACCTACTCTTACATGGATAAGGAAATATAATTCCATTAGGATGTGATTGATACCAATCAAGTAAGTTTCCTAATTGTATTAGGATTGATTGACATTAATTGTGGGGGTTTTCCAATTAGATTAGGAAATAGATGCTCTTTCCGTTAGTCTTCTAGCTTGAGTAGGAAACTGCCCATAATGATCGGGATCATGCCTGTGGGCTCGGACGTCGTGTTGATTTTGAACCGCTCGGTCATATTTTGGGCGTATCAGATGATAAGTTATTGTTTTGTGTTAAGGCGGTCTGTGCCTTAGTTGACCCCGTACCGTAAGATGTAATAAGTTAGTAAAACTTTTGTAAGCCTTAATTGCTCTGCTCTGATTATTATTTTTATTATTGTTCGACGTTTGGGACGGAATCGATACTTCAAACTGTCGCGACCTACGGGTCCATAAAGGAAATTAAACGCTTTCCTTATTTATGCTACGTTGGGGCGTGACAGAGTAACTCCCAAAAACTTATCTTCTTCTTCTTCCTTTAACTTTCTCTTAGAAATTCTCTTTGACCTCTATAAAATTTTGGTGTAAAAGTAATGAAACATAACATCCATATATATAGTTTTTCAAAAGGAAATATTTTACATAAAATTCTTTAAGATATTTTCAAAAGAGAATATGTTATAAAATATTCTTAAGATATTTTCAAAAGAAAATATGCTATATAATATTCTTTGACATTTTTGACCAAAAATCGAGATATCTTCCAAACAGAAATTGAAAACTATTAATTTCCAACACGAATACTAAATCATTTAACCTTACGCAACTTTTCCCAAAAATTATATTTTCAGTTCATGACTTATAAAATTGGAAAAATGATCAAAATACCCCTGTGACCAATTTTCGCTAAAATCGCACACGAAATCTAAATGGTCAATTTAAACATGAAAATACGGGTTATTACAAAGAAACCTCACTTTCTGTAGTCCAAAACATGAGTATTTCATTACTTGGTAGTCCAAATCATCACAAAGAAACCTCAGTTTCTGCAGATTAAGCCAACTGGTTTTCCATTCCATCCAACAAATATTTCAATGTTCCTATGAAAATGCATACACATAATCAATTTTAACTGGAAATATTGCACAACAGAAAACAGAATACAGATTGCAACCCAGTTGTACTAACTCTTTGAAATCAATTTCATGAGCTCAACAACTTCCCTTAATCTTCTCTCAGTTTGCTCTCTTCCAACGAGGCCACGAGCATTCCTGAACGCAGCTTTGTACGAGTTAGATTCATAAATACAAATTTATAAGTTTAAAAAATAATCACGAAGTTATGGTCCAACGAGGATGGCAATAGGGTTTAGTTATACCTCTTCTCATTGCCTATTTTCCTTGTAAGTTCATCAACAAGGTTGTGTAACCTCTTTACAAGAGGAGGAAAATTTCTTACAGATTCAACACCTTTTTGGTACAAGCATATCTTATTTAAAATCGCTGAAGCAATGAAATACCCCTCCTCCTTGTTCCTGAAAATAAATTTACAACATTTTAAATAATTCGAAAGGAAAAGTTGATACAGCAGCAATTGAAAAAAAACCATCTGGATGTTAGGTGGAAATTCCTTTCCCGCACCTTAAGAACTCCCAAAGAATCGTTTCTATGCATCCGCGACTATCAATCAGTACATCAGTCAAGTGGGAATGACGCGTAAGGTTTTTGAGAGTAGAAAGTGCATGTTTCAAAACCTCCTGATCAGGTATGCTTCGGCTGACCGAGCGGATTAGCTTTACTAGTATGTCCACTGCCCCCACAGCCACAAGTTCCTCGCAACATTTCTGTGAATATTTCGTAGCCATATCTGTAGAGCATTTGACATCATTGCATAAAAATCCCAACTTGATGGATCAAAACAATTTTCAGCTGGGTCAAAAAAGAATTGTTATGACAATTTTAACAACTATCACCAATTAAGACAGAATTTGTAGTTGGTGACAAATAGACCTTAGTGTAAGGTGTATTTGGGGCACTTGTGCTTGTGACTCTTATGAAGAAATCGAAATGAATCATTACAAGTGTAAGACATCCTTTAAATATGACGAGTAATGCCATGCTTCCCAAAATTCTATACCAAAAGTGCTTCCCAAATGATTTGGCAGTATTCATATGAGCATATAGTATCCATGTAGCATCTTGAGGACCACAACCCAATGCCCAGTCTTGGTTGTAAAAGCACCATAAGAAAAAGAAGACTTTTCGAAATCACTCGTATGGAAAGGAAGTTGGGACACCAGCAAGTATAATAACACCACATAGCCTAGATTAAGGTGAATACAAACAAAACAAAACAAAACTAATATTCTACGATTGCCTGAAAATTGACAAATGTATATCAACTTTAAAAAATTACAACGAATGGCATAAAATGCTCACCCAAAGTTGCACAAGTATGACGAATGGCACTAACACTTTTCATACTCAGGAGTTCTGACAGTGCCGCAACAAGCCTGTTTATAATACGCATGCCATCATCTACATTCGTGGAAGACTTTTGCACTCTCAAGCGTAAATCCAAAAGCTGAGCTGTTGAATCTTTTCGTGCATGGTAACCTCTCCAGTATGACTGTCATTGAAAACGACCAAGCCAGAAAATATTAGAAAAAGAAAGAAAGAAAGAAAAAAAGGCAAGTTCACTCAGCTGCGTTATCTCAGTTTGTTTAACAGATGATTAATAATTTTTATTGGACAAAAGTACATAAATATGATTCGACCAATTTTCTATACCGAATAATCAGTGTTTATTTCCATGCATGAATAATAAAAAAATCTACAATCATGTGTGTTTCACTAGAATTTTTTATAAGTATACTAAATGTGGTCTTCAAAGGCAATAAAATACAGTAACGCGAGGTTCTAGGATGACCATATATGCAAGAGATAGTATTTAGTACATAAGAATAAAATAAACTGCCAGTTGTCACTAAAAACAGAAATAGTTCAAAGTTTTGTTCTGCATCTTAAGATTAAGAAACAAACAATTCAAAATTTAGGTTAATGTAATAAGTAGCGGCAAACAAAGCGCATAAACATTTTGAAGGGAAATGATTACTGCCAAACTACAGTAAAGACAGAGGGGCTTTAAAATGACATGACAGCAGCCAAAATAGATCAAAAGGGCAAAAAGAGGATTTGTAAAGCGAGTGTGAAGTTACTAAAACAATGCCTTGTATTCGATTAATTTAAAACTATCTAAATCACATGCTGACAACCAAGAAACACGAGGAGAAAGAGTGCACTTGATTGATGACAATATTTTCGGGCAATACAAATATTCATTTCATTTTGTTTGTTTGAATGAGAATGCTCCAACTATTGCATCTTTTAAAGTTTTATCAATTTAAAGCCGTAGGTTCTTGAAATAACACCAGATAAAAAGATCCAAATGCACAAGCAGTTTATTCAAGAATCTGTACAAGAACATTGAGAAGGCATATCATACCAAAAGTTAAATATATCTTACTTGGATCACAACAATATGATGCCTCTTTCTTTCAGCTCTTTCCCTAAAAATCCACCCTCGAACGTAAGATTGGATAATTATCACTGACTTTGTTTTTGACTTGAGCAACAAAACATCTCTCCACCACCTTTGCAACTTCACAACTGATCTTAGAAATATCTTCAGTTCTAGACTCTGAAAGCAACCGCTTGAAGGCTCAAAATTGCAATCTACAGGCACAGCTTCGCGAAGGCAAGAAGCCCCTGAGTTAACACATCAGGTATAGTTATATACAAATATACAAATAAAGATCATTATTCAAATAAATATGTACTGAAAATGGATAATACCTAAAAGCCGATTTCTAGTAATCTGCCCCCTGACAAAGCGCTGAATCTCTATAGCAGCGTGCCTATTCTGATTAAACAACTTCGAGCATCTTACACATTGAAAAGCACTTTGGATCATTGTTACCGCATTCTTTTGGAATAAGAGCTCCCTCCTTATTAACCAACCACGGTAATGACTCTGGATTCATGTGTCAAAAACATCATTTACCATCAACACTCTGAATACGAACATGTTCAAAAGGCACATTATACCAAAAATATCTTACTTGGATCACAACAATATCATGCTTCTTTCTTTTAGCTCTTTGCCTAACAATCCACCCTCTAAGGTAAGATTGGATAATGACAGCTGACTTTGTTTTTGACTTTAGCAACAAAACATCTCTCCACCACCTTTGCAACTTCACAACTGATCTTAGAAATATCTTCAGTTCTAGACTCTGAAAGCAACCTCTTGAAGGCTCAAAATTGCAATCTACAGGCACAGCTTCGTGAAGGCAAGACGCCCCTGAGTTAACACATCGGATATAGCTATACACAATTATACAGATAAAGATCATATTTCAAATAAATAGGCACCCCAAATGAATAATACCTAGAAGCTGATTTCTAGCAATCTGCCCCCTGACAAATCGTTGTATTTCTATAGCAGCATGCCTATACTGATGGAACACCTTCAAGCGTCTTCCACATCGAAAAGCACTTTGGATCCTCTTTACCGCCACCATTTGGAAAAAAAGCTCCCTTCTTGTTAACCAACCACGGCAATGACTCTGGATTCATTTGACAAACACTTCAGAAGTGCCACAAGTGTCATTTGCAATCAGGAGGCTTGCATACATTTTGTGGATTAAAAGGTCATCTTATATAACCTAATTACAAATAAAGTACATGTGTCTTGGTAATTCATACCCAAACATCAGTTACTAACCAATACTTGTTCAGACCTTTTCTCAAGATGTAAATAGATGGGGTATGCCAAAAGAACTCACCAATCAACTTCTAGATAGACATTGCAATCAGTGTTCTAAAAATTGGCCTAGATGCTAGGCGGTGCCTCGCTGCCTGGATTTCCTCCTAGGCGTTTGGAAAATCGCCCAACATATTAGGCCGGTGTCTAGGCTGTTAGGCGGGCTAGGGTGAGATTGTAATTTTGTTAAAATAAGAAGGGAAACAAATTATTCTCACAGTTACGTCTAACATTAGTGTGTATATATACACTTAATGTTTAAGTTAATTATTAATAGATCCCTAACAGTTTTTTAAATATTAAAAACCTTTTCATATTGTTTACTTATTTCCAAAAACACCACAAAACCTTTACACTTATCTATTATTTGGACCCCAAATCTATAATTATTCTTAAATAACACCACATAACTGGTATATATATATATATATATATCTATTATATAATTAATTTTATCGAAGAAAAAAATCCGCCTAGGCCCCCCCCCTCAGCCGCCCAACTAGCGCCTACGATTTTTAGAACATGGATTGCAATACATATATAGTATCAGCTCCACATGATAAAATTGAAATACAGAAACAAGACGAAAATCAAGGTTGAAAACTTACAAGATATTTCTTATGGGCTTTTAACTTCTACTAAGAACAAAACTAGTAGGAAAGAAAAGGAAAAAACTGGTAGATAGAGATGCGAAAAAAAACCAGGGTACATTTATCAAGAAATGAGAGTCATAAACAATTGAAATGTACATTCATGACACATGTATCTACCACAGTACTTACTTGAAGGGCTATAATTAGACACCTTTGTCTATAAGCTCTTCTCCGAGCAATCCATCCACGTAAATGAGACTGGATGATGATTGCTGAGAAGGTTGTAAGTGAAGCGTTCTCCTTTTGAGCAACCCTATAACTGTAAACAACAAATCTTTTCCAAGCACGTTGAATGATTGCCACAGACTTTCTCAACTTGACAAAACCATGCCTGTCTACCATGAAGGTCATATATCTGCCAAAAAGTTCTGACTGTGTCAACCTTTCTGCATCGATTAACGAAGAGAGTGGACAAATCAGTAATTAACGCATAAAATACACGGTACACTATAAACTACTGAAGTAGAAAAATTACCAAATTGTGCCTCCTGAACATTGCTGGTAATGGATCTCTTAATGGCTGATTTCTTCTTCACTGTCAACCAGGCCCGTATAACAGTTTGAAGGAAAGAAACTGCCCTCTTTATCCGCAAATAGTTGCGAGATTCCACTGATCGTCTAAAATGGGACTGCATTATTATTGCAGCATTTTCTGGAATAATTACACAAGGACACATCAGTTAGGAAAATAATGTTACAGAAAACAACTCCCAGTAATATAACATGAGTTATATCATACATGACAAGATGGTAATAAAAGTTTATAGTCCCAGTTGTACTTTGGAAGAAAAAGAAGAGAAAACAAAAAATAAAATTCCTCGAACATTGGGTTACTAGAAGATAAGTTCGTAAGAAGATTAAAGATATTAAAACCTACAGGAACGCCTGGTGTGATAATGGAGAAGAAATCAATTTATTAGTAGTCACGAAGTCCCCTTTACAACTGATTGAAAACAACAATCAAATTCATCACCAACAGTTGGTATTAATAATCACAAGTCAATGAATATTTTAGGAAAAAGATATCCTCATAAAAAGAACATATAAGAAGCATCCTTGTAAAGAAAAAGGAAAGAGAAGGTTCATGATGTTACCTTTTTGAATGTCATAGCTCTTTTTGCCAGTTAAGAAGCACTTGAAAGGGGGAGTTGCTGGTTTGAAATCATACTTCTTGTTCCGCTGAGCCATGTCACTCCACCAATCCATGATGTCCTTGAAATTTCTCAAAGCATCTGCACAAATACAGAAAACGTAGAGGGAAGGTAAAAGGCACTGCATAGACCATTTTTCAGTAGAATTGAGGAAATGGACTAATAAAGTTAATAAATTACCACTAACTACTGCAAGAACGCAGCTTATGGAATTTTTTATCGAAGAATAAAACTAATTCAAACATCATACTTTTATTTATTCATTTTCTACGGCACATATGCTTATGCAGAATGCCTTTTGAAAAACCAGACTAACTTTAAAATGTGAGTGAAAGCAGTAAAAATGCTCTTGGGAAAAATGAGTGAATGACACAAATGTCAGCCGAAGAAACAAAACCACACACTTTATGTTATGTATTCACCTTAAACTCGTGGATATGTGAAAAGTTATCCAGACATGGCTACTAGAATCTACATGTTCAATAAAAAGAGGAAATACAGTAAACTAATATCCCCTTTGGGAAAGTTTTATCGAGCCAACAATCACATATAAAAGATTTTTAAAAAAGTTGCGAGCGTTTGAAAAGGCATTTAAAAAGTTGACCGTTTTAATTAGCTTTTTCATAATTCCTTCTTAAAGCTAAGAAACAACTTTTCAAAAAAGCTCTAATTTGTAGCTTTTTCAAAGATCTCTTGTTCCGAGAAGTTATTATTTGAAAAGTTAACCCAAACGGGCTCTAACTGTAGAAACCTTCAGAGCTGTCCCCATGCACTTCTTCCTGGTTCACCAAGGGTTCAGAATGCATAAAACACCGTTCTGTACTTAGCCGTTTCCTCTCTGGACTATGACAACCGAAACCCAGGAGTTTATGAAAGTTCAGCTGGACCTAACAAAAAATTGGTTTAACAAGATGTAAATCAAGTATGATGTTAACGTAATTAAGGTATATAATTCAGCATTGTCTTAAGTCTTACCATATTTTTCTTAACAATAAGTTGAAATGACAGGAACACCAACAAAATGACCACACTTCGATCATTACATGCTCCATTACTTTCGAGTATGTCACTGACTTGCATAACCTGTTGGAGGTGATGTAGTGCATCATCAGTTTGACACATGATAATTCTCAATTTGTTGAAATATCAAATATGTATGTGATAGTTCCATAAAACAAGACATCACCAAACCAAACCAAACCAAACCAAGCCTTGTGTCCCAATCAATCGGGGTCGGCTGCATGAATTTTTTTCTCCATTCTGCACGATCAAGAGCTATATGCTCATTTAAATTATATATATTCATATCTTGTTGCACTACATATTCCCAAGTCAGTCTAGGTCTGCCTCTCCCTCTAACCATTCCAGGCACTACGATCTTATCACTCTTTCGCACAGGTGCATCTACAGGTCTTCGTTGCACATGGCCGAACCATCTAAGTCTATTCTCCCTCAACTTATCCTCAATATGTGTCACTCCTACAGTCTCTCGGATGTACTCATTTCTAATTCTATCTTTCCTAGTATTACCACACACCCATCTTAGCATCCTCAATTCCGCTACACTCACTTTGCTAATGTGTTGTTTCTTAGTTGCCCAACACTCTGTCTCGTAGAGCATAGCTGGCCTAATATGTAATACTTGTAAATTTCTTTCTATTTTATTAATGTAATTTTCGGACTGTATTTATAAACTATAGCTTCTAATTTCAGTATCGTTGACTTTATTATAGTTGTAAATTATATTATAGTTTTAATATCTATGCATTTGTACCCAGACTGTATTTAGAACCCGGACTGGATTAATATACAAACCTGTATTTAATTATACCTGTGTTGCATGTACTCTGAGAGTGCGCACAATTCGAGACGCGTCACATCGGTCAATCCCTTGAATTTGGGAAAGCAACCAACCACCTAAACCCCTTGCACACTCAACCTATCACCTCACCATACCAATCCCTTACATCCCTCAACCAACCCCCTTACATACTTGAGTATACATGTATGTGAGTGTGTTAATGATAGAGAGTGAGTAGTGTGCAATGTGTGTGGCGTGTGAGTGTGCAGTGTGTGAGTGAGGGCCTGCTGTGAGTATGTAGTGTGATCATGAGGGAGTAAGGTGTAGTGAGTGATGTGTGTCATGTGTGTGGCGTGTGGTTTGTGTGTGAGCAGTGTATGTGTGAGTGTAGTGCATGTATGTGGTATAGTGTGTCTGTGTGAATAGTGTGGTGTGTGAGTTAGTATGGCAGTGGAGTGGTGAGTTGAGTGTTGACATTAGCATATCATATATGTATGTGTGTGAATATATTATATATATATTGAGAAACCTAAACCCTCCCCTCTATAAATACACTACCCCTCCCCCTCATTTCTATGGTTACCCCAAAGTCAAGAGAAATAAAAGAAAAGAGTGAAAGAAGGAGGAAGAGTTGGTCGAGAGTGAGAGAAGAAGAGGAAAGAAAGTCCGCCACACTGCGACCTCAACCCTACGGTGAGTTCCTAACTCACTCAGTATACTAATTATAATGCCCAAATTATTTTTCTATTTATTATTCTTAGAAAAAATTATGCTTAACATGTGGTGTCCCTAATCTGGGTCCATATATATTATAATTTCTATTATCATTGTTATTATTACTACTATTATTTATTATTAGAACTATCGTATTAATTAGCCGTTAAACCTCACATTTTAACATGTGGTATCCTTAACCCAGGTCCGTATTATGATTGTTGTCGTTGTTGTTATTATTATCATTATTATTATTATTGTTATTATTATTGTTATTATTATAAGTATTATTATTATTATTATTATTATTCCTGTTGGAACTCAAGCATAATATTGTGTACCAAATTAATGCCCGTGTTATATCTTAACTATTATTATTAATTATTCTGGTTAGACTTCATATTAACATGTTGTACCCCGAACAGATTAATATCTATGTTATTATTCTGTAAAAAATAATGACATTATTATTATTAGTATTGTTACCTTTATTATTATCATTGTTATTATTATTATTATTATCAAATAAACATCGTGCTTTAATATGTTAAACCCCGAACATATTAATGTCTGTATTATTATCCCGTTAATAATGTTATTATTATTATTAATATTATTTATAGGTTTAACCTTACACTAATATGTTGTCCCCCGAGCATAGTATTATGTTATTATTATTATTATTATTATTATTAGTCCAGTTAATACCATGTTTTAACATGTAGTACTACAAGCTTAGAGCCCGTACTATATTTTAAGAATAGCACATGTTTGAGTAACTTATAACTCGTGCATGTCACATGATACACCTCACGCAGGAGTCGGTGTCGTAACGTCAAGTTGACGTGTACGGGTATAGAGTCGGACGGTCGCGGAGACCAAGTCCATATGCATTTGAAAATATGTATAGTCGACCGCGGAGGTCCGAAAGTTGATATGTAGTGAGTCGGTACTACCAAATGGAATTACAGGATCGCATGTCGGCGATAATTGCTACTATGGCCACGGAGAGGCAAACACGATAGCAAAGTAACCATGTTGATAAGGACAAATCGAGAAATGAATAAACACGGTTAGCCTGTAAGGCGAGATTACTGCTGCGGTCGCGACGACCAACGATAGTAAAGTAACCGTTTCGCAAATCGGCGACGATATTCATAAGGCAAGGTCCCGGGGACCTAGAGTACTTGGTTAGCTTGTAAAGCGAGATTACTACTATGGCCACGGAGAGGCAAACAACGATAGTAAAGTAACCATAGCTCGACCCATTGGGCGAGTCACTCTAAGCCAACGGCGTTACACTGGTAATGTAACAAAGTCAAGTGAGTCGGATGTTAAGTCGAGTGAAATCGAATATATCGATGATGCATAGTTCACGCACGGTCTCATTATAATTCATTCAACAGTCATAATTATTCACTATGTACTTTCGGATACGTATTTTAGTAGGAGTGTTCGGTTAGGACTCTCACTTAGCTTTTATTAAAGCTAGCGGCATACTACGCCCTGGACATTCCCACGTCTAGGCTTTACAGGATATGACTACCCGGAGGAGCACTATTCAGAAAGAGCCTATGAAGAGGAAGCCTTCGAAGGGGAAGCCTACAACGATGAAGGTTACGGCTACGCCAATTAGAGGCGCGACTTCAAGGAAGAAGACTTAGTTGTCCTTTATAGATTTTTGTCCAGTTATACTAAGTTGTATAGTGGCGTCCCACGCCTTACCTTAACGATCTTACGCTTTCTTTTGTCCTTACATATAAAGATGTAAACGGCGTCCAATGCCTTAATCTCCTTTGTTATTTTACTTTTTGAAAACACAAACTCTGTTGTAATAGTTAGTAACCTTTTAATGTATATATTTAGTTTATGCTTCCGCTTAAGTCATTCTTTTGTTATCTAGTGTGTTGTGGACAATTAGCTAATGTAACTAGTCATAGCTTACGGACCCAGAAAGGAAAATTTTAATTTCCTCCTAATTTCTGCTACTCCGGGGCGTGACATAATAGTTGTCCTATAAAAGTTTCCTTTCAATTTTGCTGGTATTCTCCGATCACATAATACTCCAGAAGCACTCCTCCACTTAAGCCCACTTTAATTCTATGGGTCACGTCATCACCAATCTCTCCGTCTCTACTGATCATTGAACCTAGATAGCGAAAGTGTTCCCTCTTTGGGATCTCCTGGTCTTCGATCTTCACTGCTTCGTTGTCTCTACTTCCACTGTTGCTAAAAGTACATTCCATGTATTCTGTTTTCGTCCTACTTATCTTTAGCCCCTTAGTCTCCAGTGCTTCTCTCCAAGCTTCTAGTTTAGTGTTGAGTCCCCTTTTAGTCTCATCAATCACGACAATATCATCTGCGAACAACATACACCATGGGACCTCATCTTGAATGTGTTTAGTCAATTCATCCATAATTAGGGCGAACAAATAAGGGCTCAAGGCCGACCCCTGGTGCATGCCTACGATAATTGGGAATTCGCTTGTTTCTCTGGCTGGTGATCTAATTGTAGTAACCGCTTCATCATACATATCCTTCACCACGTCAATATAACCCTTGGTCACTCCTTTCTTCTCTAGCACCCACCAAATTAAATCTCTAGGCACTCTATCATAAGCTTTCTCTAAATCAATAAAAACCATATGTAGATCTTTTTTCTTCTCTCTATACTTTTCCATTAGTCTTCTAAGTAAATAAATTGCTTCCATAGTTGATCTCCCAAGCATAAATCCAAACTGATTTTCTGACACTGATGTTGCGCCTCTTAAGCGATGCTCCATCACTCTCTCCCATACTTCATAGTATGGCTCATCAACTTAATACCTCTATAGTTGTTGCATTGTTGTACATCTCCTTTACTCTTATATATAGGCACTAGGATGCTCTTCCTCCACTCATCAGGCATTTTTGTAGTCATTAAAATCCTATTAAAAATTTTTGTAAGCCAAGATGCCCCCACATCTCCCAAGCATTTCCAAACCTCAATGGGGATCCCATCTGGTCCTAAGGCCTTGTTGGGTTTCATCTTCTTCAAAGCAAATTCCACCTCAAACTTCCTTATTCTCCGATAGAATCTGTATTCTCTAGTTTCATCGTAACTTCCAGTTTCTTCTTCCATTGTGTTATCTATATGTTTTTCATTCAGCAACTTCTCAAAATAACTCTTCCACCTGTGGACACGCGGAATCGGACCACTTCTCTTGTTCGAGATTGCTTTGAAATTGATTTGAATCAAAGAAAGAAAATAGGTCTGTTGAAAACAGATACAGAGTCGCCACTTGGTCTTTAAGGAACCAAGAAACCTAATTTGACTCACCCAAATGGATAAAGGGCACCGGCCCTTCATAACCAAAGAACTTGGCTCGGGGTTTTGGTACGAGAGAGGAAGGAGCCTTTGTCGCGACTAAAACACTCTCAACTCGCCCCGTCTTTCGACGGGCCTCAATTAGCATCCAAATAATCATCTTATACTATGTATGGTTCGGCAATTAATACTATGATAGTATATTACATCACATAAGAAACTTGAAATGGAAGATCTAAAGATAAGATATCATTCATAAGATCTAAGTCAAATATCATACAATGTAAAGTGAAAAATCACACAAATAAACTTAGGAAAAATAGTCTAATCATGTATCAAATAACCAAGACTTCCTAATCTAAAGGGGGACATGAATTGTTCTTGAAACAAATAGTCAAAGAAAACAAGGATGCTTAGCAAGCTAGGATGATGCATGTTAATCTTTGAGAATAGAAGATCTATCAATCCCCGGGACGGAAGAGAAAGGATGATTAGATCGAAGGTGAAGCATGAACGTGTGATCGTGATCATTCCTTATAATCTTCTTAGATTAAGAGTTACAAAAAACCCCAAATCTTGCATGAATGCAATGTATATATCTAAAATGTGCAAAGGTTGTAGTGTGTTTTGTGTACATGGATTTCTAGAATGACTTAGAAGTCTAAAATGTATATGAATGAATGAATGAAATTAACATGGG
This sequence comes from Hydrangea macrophylla, assembly GCA_033977485.1. NCBI lineage: Eukaryota > Viridiplantae > Streptophyta > Magnoliopsida > Cornales > Hydrangeaceae > Hydrangea > Hydrangea macrophylla. The sequence goes on along the minus strand of CM066988.1, from coordinate 108,019,132 downwards.
ATGTGTACAAATGTAGTATGAACTACTTCCTAAGATATGAACTAATTTGGAATGCATATGAGCATCAAATCAAAGAATGAAAGTTGAAATGTACTTGCTGTGAATAGTGGACAGAACAGTAGCATGATCTTTTGGAATTTGAAAATAGGGGTTAGGAATGTTTTCAATGCATGATTTTTTATGGAGATGTTCCTTATTGTGTCTAGAACACAACCCAAAAGGCCAATCTGGAATATCTATCACAGGTTGAGAGAAATCATATAAACAATGAAGGTCACTCAGAAACAGAGTCCGTACCGTCGACTGAAATGTTGAAAAATCTTAGAAAATGAAAACTAATGATCTAGAGGCCCATTTTATACAGAAAGTTTCCTAAGACATTGAAGTTTAAGGGAAAAATAAGTTAGGACCACCCCTTTTGGAAAAGTTTTCTGTAAAAGAGGTTGGAAGTGGACCTAGCTGCTGTGACAGCAAAATCAGAATGTTTGGAAGGAATATTGGGATCCAAATGGACCATTTCCAAGTACTTCCAAGTCAAACCAAAAATCATGGGTGTTCTCCAATGAGTTAGGAAGACTTTCCAAGTGGCCTTGCATCCATATGTTGAGTATTGAGTTCTAGAGAAATCTTTGAACTCAACTCACTCACTGTTTTGACACATTGTTTTGAAGATTTTGGAGAAAACAAAGTTTTGTTTCTTGAAACCAAATGAGAGGGATTGAGAGGGGTTTTGAAATAGATGTTTTGAAAACATATTTTTAATACTCAATAAGGATTATAGCCACTTGAAATGCCAACATCAAACTCATCATCAAGAACCTCCAAGATTGTTGGAGAGATTTATTTTTATTTTTGAACATAACTTCAATACATTTCAAGAATACCTTGGAAGTATTGAGGTTATGATCATCATCTATCAAACATGTTTTTGAGGTCAAGAGCTACTATCCATAAGGATTCACTCACCCCAAACTTCATGTCATCACTTAGATGATGATGAACTAGTAAGTAAATAAAGAAAAGAAAAAAGAAATGAGATAAGGAGAGATGAACATATATATAATCAAAGCAAGTAAATAGCAATCAATAGATGATATTCATGAAGCATGAGACTTGTAGATTGGTATATCACTCATATGTAATGACACTAGACATGGAAGAAGCTTCCACTCTCTTGAATGCTCACTAAAATGGTGGTTGGGAGTATTGAATGTTGAAATAAATGGAAGTAATGAAGTAAAAACAAAGTTAGAACTCACTTTTGTTTTGAAAATCAAAGAAGAAAGCTTCTTTTCTCTCTACTCTAACCTTATCTCTACTACTTTCTCTCCCAAACTTTTCCAAAACTCACATTTGACTCCCTTCAAAATGAGGAGTAATGGGGTGTTTATATAGGCCAATTTGGGGTGGTTTTGGGATTTAGAAAGTGTTCCTATTGGTCCCAAACATCTGAAATCATGAAACTACGTCGTTTTGGCTTTTAATTAATCAAAATGGGACCACCAAATAAATTACAAAAATACACTGTTCTGGAGGGGAGTGCCGCGGCGGCACTGGGCCACTGCCGCGGCGGCAGTGGGCCAGTGCCGCGGCGGCACTGCTCCTCCCTTCGTCCAGATAATGCTGTTTAGGCCCCCCGAAGTTCCGGTATTCGCGAAAAGGCCCTATTTCGTCCGAAATTCACAGAAAATGCGTACGAACTCCAAATTGGGATTGTGATATACCGTTGGAAAGGTAATGGAGTCTACTTTACATAAAAAATAGTTCGGGGATAGGTCATTTTGAAAAGTTTTGCGGTATTTGCGACAAAAGCCGATTTGATCGCCTTTTTCGCCTTTGGAAATTCATAATAAATTCGTTTTAAATCCAGAAATTATGTGCGATATACCGTTGGAAAGCTATTGACCTCTAGTATCTATGAAAAATATTTGAAAATTGTTTCGGTGCCCCGGTCCCAAAGTCAAATTTCGGTCAAACCTGGGATTCCCGGGAAGTTCTGGGAACCTCCGGGAGTTCCCGGGAGCTGATGTTTTCACTCGATTTTCTTTTGGAACTCGTTTTAATACTTTTCTCATGATTTGGAATGATTCCGGTGAACTCGGACGATTTTGGTCAAACTTGGTCAAACTTGGTCAAACCTGGTCAAACCTTGGTCAAACCTTGGTCAAACCGGTCAACGGGGACTTTCCGGGAACTTCCGGGACTTCCGGGGGTCTCTGGGAGCTGACGATTTCTTCCGGTTTTACTTAAAAACTCATTTCATCATTTTTCTTACGACATAGCATGTTTTCAGAACTTCGGGACCAAATCCGGGAGTTTTTGGGCTTTCAGGGGCATTTTGGTCATTCTGAGCATTCTGAGAGATAGCTGACTTCCAGGAGTTCTTTTGAGTCTTTTACGATCATTGTGAATCACCAAGCTATGGGTCTCCTAAATCTGATAGCCGACAAAATGGGGTGTCTACACCACCTTTCCTTAATCTCTTCGTCGTTCACTAATACCCTAGAGTCATCGTTTTTTATACACTTAACCTGATTAATGTCTCTTGTTTTCCTTTCTCTCGACTTAGCAAGTTTATAAATACATTTTTCTCCCTCTCTAGTGTCTAGTTTGGTGTAGAAGGCGTCATAGGCTTCCATTTTAGCAACTCTAACTGTCCTTTTAACCTCCTTATTTCCACATTTATAGCTTCTGAAATGTTCCTCACTTCTATCATTTTGCCACTTCTTAAAGCAATCCTTTGTGGTTTTTACTGCAGCTTGTACCTCTTCATTCCACCATCAAGTATCTTTAGAAGCTAACCCTCTTCCCTTCGACTCTCCGAGGACCTCCTTCGATATTCTCGTGATGCACCCTGCCATTCTATCCCACATAGTATTGCTTCCATCTTCTAAATTCCAAGGTGCTTCTGTATACATTCTCTCTTGGAATATTGCTAGTTTCTCGCCTTTAAGGTTCCACCACCTAGTTCGCGGGTTTATAGGGTCTTTTCTTTTACGACATTGTCCTTTTATATGGATATCTAAAATAGTAAGTCTATGTTTGATGTTAAACTCTCTCCTGGGATGACCTTACAGTCTTTACATGCTAAGTGGTCTGCCTTTCTCACAAGGAACAAATCGATCTGGCTTCTAGTAGATACACTCTTAAAGGTTATCAAGTGTTCTTCCCTCTTTTTGAAAAAGGTGTTTGCTACTACAAGATCATATGCTACGGCGAAATCTAAAATACTCACCCTGCCTCATTCTGATCACCAAAACCATACCCCCCATGCACCCTCTCATATCCAGTTCTATCTTTTGCCTACATGGCCATTAAAATCTCCACCTACAATTATCTTCTCTCATCCCGGTATTTCTTGCATTAAAGCGTCCAACTCATCCCAGCATTGTCTTTTAGTGTGATCATCCAATCCTACTTGGGGCGCGTATGCACTAATCACATTAATTATATCCACTCCAACTACCGGTTTGATAAGCAATATTCTATCTCCTTTCCTCGTGACTGTCACAACTTTATCCTTCAGGTTCTTGTCAACCACAATTCCGACACCATTTCTATGCCTATCTTTCCCTGTATAGAATATCTTATACCCAGTCTTTTCTACCTCCTTAGCTTTCTCTCCAACCCACTTTGTTTCTTGTAAACATACTACATTAACCTTCCTTCTAATCATAGTGTCTACTAGTTCCATAGCTTTACCTGTTAAGGTTCCTATATTCCAAGTTGCTAACCTAAGCCTATAGTTCTGGGCTAGCTTCTTTACCCGCGGTGGCCCAGATGAGCGCGGGAACCCTTGCTTATTTAACACCGCACCGGGGCGTCGATGCGGTGCCCCTTGCACATTTTTCGAAACACCGGAAGGCAGGCGCAACACGTCGCTTAAAGGGAACGCCCTAGCATTTACACGAGTATTCATATTTGGATCATATCATAAGGATCCAACGGTTTTTTTTTTTACGTGCTGGCTGTCGAGCTACCTAACGCACTAACCCTCCTCTTTTATCCGGGCTTGGGACCGGCAGTGTTGAAACAAGACATCACCAAAAAGGAAAAAAGGAAAAAAAAAATAATTAATCTGCAGAAAACAATCACTGCCTTCAACAAAAGCAACGATTAGTCAACTGCTAATTGTTTGCCCAAATGTGTGGCCTTAACTAGGCATATCAGAGGGGGAGGGGGGAGGAGGGGCGAATAATAGCTAAATAAGAATTTATGATCTGAGGCTATATGCATCTAGCCTATGCTACTGTTGAGTCCGAGAACTGAAATAAGAAAATAAATTTTCATAGCAATAAGTGAAGTAAACAAAACACTTAAAACCAAAGGCTAAACTAAATATCTACATTTCCCTTAAATTATCTTCAAATGCAACAAGTTGTAGCTTTATATGAAATGTGCAAGCTAATTGGAGTTTACAGAGCTCCACACATAGGACGCATTTAGATTGGGAGTTTAACTTCATTATACTCTTTTTGTCCATATTTCTTACAACTTTTCTGCAAAATGTCATTTAATTCAAACATCAAAGGCTTGTAATTATCTAACATAGATTTACGCAGCATTTAATACCTCTGGAAAATTTCCTAATAATGTGGTCAATTTCTGTGATAATATGAAATTGTGAACTGCATCTGTATAATCAGTAGCCGACATAATTGATGATTCTCCATTTAGTGCATTTAAATCCTGTGAGATCATAAATTATGCATTAGATGACAAAAAATAGGAGACCTGTACACATAGAAGATAATTATGACAAATAATATAGAAAAGACCTCAGAAGCACAAGAACAATGAAGTTCCTTGCGGAAATAATAATCGAGCAAGCACCACATGGCTTTTCCATCAATTAATGAAGCGAAATTGTCTATCCTGAGACTGTAACTTTCAGAAATTGCCTGCAAAAAAATAATGAGGACTGTCAAGTGTGGAGATGCGTAAATGTAACATAGAGTTGGGTAAAATTGAGGAATAAATCTAACAACGAGCCCAAACATAACAAAGACAAATCCACGAAGGACCAAACAAGTGACCCAGAAAAGACTCCGAGGGGGAGAGGAGGGAAGCTCCAAACCTTGGAATTAAGTTTAATCATGAGTAAAGATTGGGACACACCCAAAGACACAACTTTTGGGACACATCCCAGAAGATGTGTCTATATCTCTCCTGTGATGTCACTGGACCCCATAGTGACACAGGAGAGAGATAGACACATCTCTTGGGTTGTGTCCCAAAAGTTGTCTTTGGGTGTGTCCCAAGTATTACCCTTTAACCATGCAGCAAATTTATGATGCAAACTAGAACCAGTGAACAATAAATAGGAAAACACAGCACAGACCATAGAATCTGTCACCCCTCTCTCTCTCTCTCTCTCTCTCTCTCTCTCTCTCTCTCTCTCTCTCTCTCTCTCTCTCTCTCTCTCTCTCTCACACTGTGCCCCATGTAGGCATGTATCCCTCTTCGACTTAAATAATTTCAGAAATTGTTTTTTTTTTCTTTTACAAGAGCATTTAAGAGAGGAGAAAGAAGAAGGGGCAAGAGTTTTTTCCCACATGGATATAACATATATGATATAGCATTATACCTTACACAAACTCATAGATGAACAAACCTTATCAAAGAAACAACCAGGTGCTTTTTGTGGTTAAGTTTGTGAAATGGAAAAAGAAAGGAAATGAAAGAAACATTTGCATTGCAAAAGACTATCACTATATCAGTCAATTAAATACACCTTATACCAAAATTTAACAAATCGAAAATGTATGCCCTAGCACTATTAGTTGCATATACCTGGATCCAATTCAGAAGCATTTCCAAAAGAGGGGAAGTGTTTAAATGTTCCTGCAAATGGAAGAGACCGATTAGATCTCCAATATGTGTTCAAATATTTTTATTTCCAATAAGCACCATGCAGCATACACCAACCAGGACTTGAACCTTCCCTCCCCATTCTGACGAGAAACCAATCAAGTCAACTGCTTGGTAATATGACTTCAACATCAATTGAAAACATGTACACGTGCAACAAAGAACAGAACAGTGAAATAACAAGTTATTATTCAGCCGCTTGTCGCAAGATTTAGAGGCTTAGTTGGTCTCGAAAGGTAGAATAACTTCCACCTAGTAACTTCTTGATGATTGCATTTCTTTTTCTATCAAGCAGAATTGAAAAGCACCTATCCAAACTGAAGCATACCGTACCAACTCCCCGGATTTTGGATATTTCCTCAGATAAAAGCCTTCTGTTGACTAGAAGTGGCAACTGCAAAATAAATGAGTGGTTTAGTTGATTAACACTAGTTACAACAAGTGCAGCCATAAAACTTCATGAATTCTAGCACCACTGAATCCATCAAGTACAACGCAGTGCCTGGAACAAAATATTCATCACCCAGCGACATCAAATGAAAGGTTCAGAAACTTCTGACAAAAGCTGCAGAGAAAGTGCCTACCGAATAGTATAATGTCCCAATCCCAACTCAACGTTCTGATATTAAAGGATATGTCACACCGATGTAAATCTATATATCGTGTGAGGTACTGAAGATTCCAAAATACCAAGAAGAAGAAAAGATCACAACACACCTGCAAGTGAACAAACATGTTCCAGAGCAACGAAAGTGTCAGCTCCTTATCTCCATTAACAACATCTTCTCCTATAATCTCTGCTCCTTCTTCATCGTGTAAAGGCACACCAGCCTGCGTCAGGTGTTGCAAGGCAACACCACAATTAACCAGATTCTTCTTACGAGTGTCGGACGGAACTACCATTTTCTGTCCACAAAATAGAGCAACAAAATCGATAGCTGAAGTCAATTTCATTAGCCATAAAGAACAGGCCTTATAACAAGTAATTGAGATAAAGGCCAACCGTGAGAATGGATGAGTCATGTTGCAGGAGCTGAATGGCCCTACAAAGTCGCACCCCGTCTTGGAGGTCCGCGAATAAGTCCGTCACCCTGAAGTCATACTCAATGAGATGACTCTGCACCATAAATAAATGTTTCTGCAAATTAACTCTTGGTAAACACTCTCAAAACTCTGCAGTAACATTTTGATTTTACGTATTCCCCCAGCATGATGCATATAGCTTCAACTAAGAACCCAGTTTAGGATAGCTTTTTGGGGCCTAACAATTAGTTATAACTTATAAATGATTGTTTAAAAAGCTGTGACTGTCTGAAATAGCTTTTTCACAGCTTTTTAAACAGTCTGATTCTTTCTAAAATCTACAAAAAAAACTCCAATTTGTAGCTTTTTAAAAAATCTCTTATGCCAGAAAGTGATTATTTCAATATCTAACAGACTCTAAGTCTAAGAAAGCAGACCTAGCGACTAGCACCAGCCACCTACCCTAGAGTGCGCATGCATGCATACGTGCAAATAAGAAATGCACAAGTTGAACTGCTTACCTGTTGGTAAGTCACTTTGTACCCAATAATTGCTAGATGTGCAACAAGGTTACCTTCTCCATGCATCACATCCGATGATAAGAAATCTAAATTAAACCCGAATGAGATATAGAAGTCAAGCTTCTATTGATGAAATAAAATTATAAGCAGCTAGATGAAAATGAGATGAGGGGTGATCACTTTATTAATTACCATGGATCACTTGACGACTAGATTTAATTTGAGATTGGATAGTGAACAGTAGAGGAGAACCACCATCCAATCCATCGATACCATACTTATTAGGAAGACTGCTCTGAGATTTAGCTCTATCAAGTATAAGAACCAGCAAAAAAATTCTCTTCAATATAATTTTTCCCAATGCCTCAAAGTAACCTGGTCTGTATAAGCCTTCAACCAACTTATTATAAGCATAAGCTTTAGCAAGACCAGCATGTGATAAAAACTGCTTCTCAACAACCATGCTCAAGAAGGCAAGTTCTTGTTCAGAGTTGGCGTTTTCGTTAGGCAATAAGGAGTCACCACCGAGAACTATGTACAAAGCAATCCGAAGCCAAATAGGGTTATAACACATAAGGATTTTCAGGCCCTTCTCCTTCATTCCAACATCACTTACTATGGGGCAGTGTGCCTTCATTTTTATTCTTCCATCATCAATATTCTGAAGAAGGAAAAAAATCTATAGAATTCAACAATTCCAACAAAATTCTAGCAGATATGAAATAAGATGATACAAAAAGGTTAATATCTTGAGCTAGCACGGGCACCAATTGATCCAAATCCAAGTTTTTCTCTAGATTTCCAATTCAACTCCAGGTGAAAATTTAATGACTTCTCAAGATGCTATAGACACCCCAGTTAACCAATTTTCCTTCCAATAATTAGTGAACCTCAACGAGCCTGACATTTGCTTTCTGGAACAGCTTTCTGAAAATTACATCTCAACTCAAACACAAATTTTTCAATAACACTATGGGAAATTTCAATAAAAATCCAAATACCGACATACATTAGTACGCTGACCGTTAAAAATCACTACCAATTTGCTAACTCTAGGAAACAACTGTAAGTTACTAGAAGGGTTGAAAGGGAAAATTTTATGATACAGAAGGATGTATCATACATCCATTTTCAGCTCCTTGAAAATGGACTGTACAAGGTGCCAAATTTACGGTCATTTTGGCGCTATTTGGTAATAAAAATGTGTCATTTGGTACAAACTATGTAAGCTGCCATTTGGTAGGAACAATGGTTCCATTTGAGAGTAACTAAGCTCCATTGTGTAGTAACCTTTATCCTATGCATGATGTAACCAAATTACTTGGTTGAATGATAGAAATACCCGGATTGAAATACATACTGAAATTGAATGCTACAAAATTGAAATCTCGAAAAACCATGAAATTCTTCTAAATAATGCATGCTTTGGAGCATTAATCAGCACTCATTCAGAGTGATATTTTCTCAAAACTATACACCTTTTTTTCTCGATAATGCTGGTTGCTGAACAAAAGAAACAGATAGAACGTGAAATATGAGACAATGCCAAATCAAAAAAATAAAAAATAAAAACAAACCTTTGTCACTTGAGTCATCACATTGAATATCTCCTTGCAACTACCCAAGCTCAAGTAAACTCTCATTCGATGCTGCAAATCATCGAAGCTACAAACTTCACTCAGCGAAGACTTCAAACCTGAAAACATCGAATTCGGCAATGTCTGCTGCACATGTGGTTCCGAACCACCACGCCACCACGAATCTCTCTGACGCTTTGGGCTCCGCCACTCCCTATCGACCCCAACCTGAACCCCCCTCGCCCCGCTCTCCCTCTTCCCATTGGCCAATAACACCGTCTCTTCCGACTCACCGCACCAGTCTTCTCCGGTCAATTTGGATAGATCACAGCCGCACGATCTAGGGTTTTGAAACAAGAAATTCAGCCAAACGGCGAGTGATTTTGAGAGTGATTTCAATGACTTCTCTTTGTTGATTTGGGCCTTTCGTGCCGATTTGGACTGTTCGAGTTCGAAGGCTTTGAGACGTCGGGCAACCTTGGAATGTTGGGCGGAGGTGAGAGAAGGTCGGCGGCGCCGGAAAGACGAGGAAGAGGAGCGAGGGGTGTCTTTGGAGGCGGTGAAGAATTTGGGGAATGGGGAGTGGAAATTAGGGTTTTGGGGGTGGTGGTGGTGGTGGTGGTGGTGTTGTTTGGGGGTTTTGAAATTGGAGATGTCTTTGAGGAGGAGTGAAGATGGAGGGTTTGGTGATGGTGATGGAAATGGGTGTTTGTGTTGTTTTTGTTTTTGCTTTTCTGCTTCCATTTTTCATGAATCTCTCTCTCTCTCTCTCTCTCTCTCTCTCTCTCTCTCTCTGAATGGTGAATGGTGATTTGTGAAAGTGTTTTTGTGTTGCAAACGTTTCTGGAAAATTGTCTGAGAGAGGAAGGAAGATGTTGAAGGAAGGGAATGTGGTTTGAATTTGAATGTGAAGAGCTTGGCGGTATTTTCAGGACAAATGGATCTTGGCAATGGCACGTGAGGGCCACACACACATGACACATCATTATTTGTTGGAGTACTTTTTTACTTTTTTCTTTTTTTTTTTTTTTTTTTTGACCCTTTTTCATTTTTGGGGTGTGACCGTGTGTGTGTTTGAATAGGCTCTGATTCTATTTGCTTTTTGAACTTCCCCCTTTAGACAAGTGTTTAGTATTATTTTGGATTTTATTTGTGAATGCCATGTAGGAAGGAGTGAGATGTGGTCCGTTTGCAATGACTTATTGCAAACTCAATAATTGCTAGTTTGTGACACTTTCTATAAACTAGCAAGAGGCTACTCACTGTGTGAGTGGAGAGAAAAAAATAAAAATAAAAATATAAAAATTTGGGAGATTTTTTTTTTTTTAGTAGCAAATTTTTGTAGTAATTTTTGGTAGTTTTTAATTAGTTTTGTTTGATAATTTCTATGACAAATTAGTATCCTTTTATTTATATTTTCTTAATAAAACATACTTGATTTTATTGTAAATATAAGGTGTAGAAAAAATACAATTGGTACTCCTCCCTTTCCCTTTATAATAGTAATAGATTTGCATTCAAAATAATCACCATAAGGATTGGCAAAAACGCCAATTAGTGGAATTTTTTTTTTTTTTTTTTTTTTTGTATTTTTTAAAATGCAAAAAAAAACAAAACAAAACAAAACAAAAACAAAAAAATTGTGGTCTTGCCATTACCATGTGGGTCGCGACCATCTATGCTCCTCTCTATAAATATTTCTCTCTCTATATTGCAAAACTAAAATCCCAATTTGGAGCCTCTACAAGCGAGATTGGACCAAGGCTTAGAGGAGGTTTATTGTTCATCTCATCAAGGGCTTCATCCTAGTGTATTGGTGATCTAGAACTTTAAGGATGGGCTAGGCAAATGAAGGGTTTACTATTTCTCTTTATCAAGGAATCTCTAGTTGGTGTTATTATTTTTCCCCTACTTGGTGTGTTGTTGGGTGTTTCTTTTTCAAGAACACAAAAGGTAGATTACATTGTTTATATATGTTAAGCCTTTAAATTTCTTTAAGGCATAATTTATGTTTGGTTTGATAATGATAAGTCTGTTGATAATAGCATATTCTTATATGTTATATTCTAAACTATTATCAAGTCATTTTCATTGTGTTAATCTCTTAATTTATGCATTTAAATATTCTAACTTTGCTTAAGTTCATGAGATAGCATATGATGAAGCCCAAGAGTGATTGAGCTCAACAAAGATCAAGCTTGAAGATCTTTCATTCTTAGTTGAAGACTAAGTTTTTATTGTAAAGCATTTTGTTTATCACTTATAAGGGCTTAAAAGTTTAAAACTTAGCAAAATCTTTCAAAAACAAGAAAATTATTTTTCACTGGAAAAACAGTCGACTGGATAAGTTTCCCAATCGGATGGACCCTTCAAGTTTCAGTCGACCGAGACTTAAAAGCAGTCGACTAGTTTATGTTCGGAAAACATAGGTTCTGCCTCACTAGGTTTAGTCGGCCGGACCCCTCCTTCAGTCGACTGGATTACTGCACAGAACAGTAGTAATGCCTAGTTTTGAAAGGCCATTTATTTACCATTTTGCCAATAACGGCTATTATCTTTCAAGGCCTATAAATACATGTTTTCTCAAACCATTTAACGTTGATCCATGAATAGGAAAACATCATTTAAATCACACAACTTGTTGATCTTTAATCATTCACATTTGAGCCCTAGTTGTGTGAGTTAATCAATTTGCTCTAGTTCTTCATTTGTATATGTAATACCAAAAAGAAAGTTAAATATTTAATTTGCATTGTTTAGGGTTTATATTAATAAACACTTGTAGTGCATTAAGGTGGGGTAATTAAGGACCTACCAGTATAAAGAAGTGTTCAATGAAAAATACATTTGGATGTTCCAAACGAATGGGACATATATGAAAATATGACCCAATATTGAGGTCAAAGCATATACATTCAATGGATGTGCATTTATGTGCTTAAATGGTATACATGTAAATTTAAGTATTTAACTTTAATACATATTGGTGTCATATGATCATTTTATATATTTAAATGATAAGTTGTTTAGAGGTTTGAATTTTTATTATTATTCATGTTTAGTTATAGGTCAATTTGTGGTACCATTGTGAGATCGTAAATGAACACGCTTGTAGACACCCCAATTTTGACCAAACGTCGAATTTAGGAGAGCGTCACCTCCACGTCCAATGATGATAAGGACCGAAAGATCTGAAGTATTCCAAGCTCTTCAGAAAGTTCTCCAAACGCAATAAAATTTCACAGGAAGGAGGAAATACCAGGTATTTAGGAGAATTCGGGGATAAAACATCATTTTTGGAAAAGACCTTCGAAAATAAGTTTCCTTAAGAAAAAGGAGGAAAGAAAAGACCTAAAAAGGGAAGTTCAACAAAAACCGACACACGGCAGGATTTTGCGGCACTCAGTGAGTGCCGAACGGAATTCGGTGAGTGCCGAACGGCAGTCACAGAATGTCGGCCCGGCATTTACCGAGTGCCGCCGACATTTTCTGACTGCCGTTTACTTTTAAAGTCTGTATTTTGTGGTACAATACGTATATGTATGCGGATAAAAATAAAAAACTGATAAAGTAAGGTTGACGAAAACGCGAAAATCAATAATTCGGCGCAGCACTTACTGAGAGCCGCGCGATAGTCATGGAATGTCGTCGTGGCTTTCACGGAGTGCCGTAGAGGCATCCACTGACTGCCACAAGAGATTTTTGACTGCCGCCCTGTGCAGCAGTCTGTCTATTTTCAGGAAGTACGTATTGTACCACTAAATGAGACATTTACACCTGTCTTTTACTCCGAATTCACTGAAAATACTTGGTAATTTTGTCTATAAAAGAAGGAGGATCTTCTTTGGGAGGACACACACAAGAACAACATACAAGAAGAATACATCATTACACTAATACATACTTTGAAGAGAGAAAAGATAGAGTTTTGAAAAACTAGAAAGGAGACCTTGGAAGATCTTCAAAGGAGAGGGGCTTTGAGGATAGTTTGGAGGTGATACTCTAACCACAATTTGTTTGTCTTCACTCTTTTTGAACTTTTGGTCTTTTGATTAACCTTTTTTAGAAGTTTTGTTAGGGAACTTGCAAACTTTAGTTGCATTTTTTTCTTTTAGTTCTTTCTTTTCTTTCTTTTGTTTATACTTCTCTCTTGAGATTCCTGGAAGTCTTCCATACTTCACTTGAGTCTCATGAGTTGGATCCTTTGATTCCATGTGAGCTTGTGCTCCCCCATGAGGGTCAAGGTTGATCATCCCTCATATAAGAGTAAGTAAGTGAATCTAAACCTCTACCATGGTTTGGGATTCTCTAACTTAAGGTTTCATGGAATCCCCTTCTATATTCCTTGAAAACCTATGAGTGTTTTGTTAGGAAACTGCGTTCCCAAAATTCGTTGACAGTGCGTATAAGTTGGTACTGCAAAAAAAAAATTACGTGAAAACTACAATAACCCTACAAGGGCGGAACTAGGGTTACCTTAATCTGCGAAAACGAACTGCTGTAGTAGACGAATCGAGAACACGGGCTCGATAACAGCTCACAATCTTCTACCGTATTTCTTTGCTGCCAGAATATCGAACTGAGTGTGGGCTCTTTCGAAATCCTTTCTGTTTTCTGCTCTCCCTCTTTTACGCTCTCTTTTCTATTCCGAGTTATGATTCTCTTTTTAGAAAAACGCTAGCTGAGAAGAGAGCCAAAGCAGCATATATATATATAGGCTACGATAGGGACCATAAGAAGTCAATAAGGAATAGGCTTCCTTATGGAATTAGGAAACCCTAATTCGAACTGAATCAGATTCCTATTTCTATAAATTATAATTCATACCACTAAAGAATTATAATTGCACTCCTACCCTTATCTCAAAAATATATTTCGAGCTCCATGTTATTAAATGCTTATTATCTCCCCATGTTAAGATTACAGATATCCATTAATTAAATATAATTACTGACAATCATATTTAATTAATTTCTTAAAATTCCTTGAGATCCTCTGCTTAACTTATCTGATATGTCGGATACAAAATCCACCTGCAGGGTTTGACATAATCAAAACTTATAAGCTTTCTCAAGGGGATATCATCAATCCCAAAATTGAGACATGGATTCCATCATTAATTAATAACCACCACACAATTAATATTGCCACTCAATCCAATGAGATATTGACCCATTTAAGGATCTCACCCTTTTATGGATCAAAGTGTAAATATCAAATGTACGTGTCTACAAATTAACTTAGGATTTAGAGCATAAGCACTCATAATAGCCATGAGGTATTAATTATCTTATAAGTCAGTATAAAGATAATTACCCCAAGTCAGTCCCGTTTAATACACAAAGTGTACCAGCATAGTGAGTTGAAACTATACCGTTTTCCGTAGTCAAGACAAACCTACTACAACACCATGCTGCAGTCCCACCGATGGTGTGTCCAATCCCATCTAAGACTGTAAACCAAAATCTTACATTCTATAATATCTAATGGCCTGATCTTCCGTGTGTAAGCCAAACTCTACACACCAAACCACCTACTATATAGAATGAGAGACACACATGCATAATATTAAATAAATAATATAATACAAACATTGCCCACACAGATTCTCATAAAAAATGGATTAACTGATTTTATTAAACGAATAATAAATCAACTACATAAAGCATGGCTTTTAGTATATATCCCTAACATGTTTAGCTATGTTTGCTCAAGGCACATGAATATTAGTCATATCTTCATCTCCAATGACCATCAAATGGTAGGAGAAAGTAGTTTTGAGTCTAAGCCCATCTACATGGTTTAGGTTCATTATCTTGAGGTTTCATGAAGTTCATTCATACTTCATTTGAAACCTAAAAATATAAAGGTCTTTAGCCACCAATGACCATCAAATCGTAGGAGAAAATGATTTAATTTAAGTCCAACTTCATGGTTCAATAGTTGGGGTTAACAAATAAAAGTGGAACTTGACAATGAAACAGTGGATTCATAAACCGGTTTTGATCAAAGATTTTTGGTTCGAAATCTAACCGTTGGAATCAAGTGAAACCAACGGGAAAATGTCAATAACACAATGTCTTACCACTGTAATATTTGTTTTAAGGAGATTTCATGTTTAAAGTGGTTTGGTCATGAGTTTTGTAAAGTCACTACAATCTGTCCAGAGTTTCAGAACAGTAACACTCTTTTGAAATGAGTAAATCAGAACCTTAATAAAGTATTTGTGACCCAAAATAATTTTTTCTAAGTAGATTAATGTGTTAGGAAGTCACCCTAAAAAGAACAAAGCATTTTTTATTTTTTTGCTATTTTTAGAAAATCGTGCAAGAACTCTGGACAGAAGGTTGTATAATACTGAGTGATGTCTGGTTTTTGTCCAATTCCTGGAGATCCAACCGTTGGAACTTTGATTTCTTTTTTGGGTTAGAAACTAGACACACAGAGGCATCTTATGTCCAAAATTCATCAAGATCAAACCACAGGATCCATGCTTTTTATTTTTTGAAAGTTATGATCTGCTCTCAGCAATTTTCAGAATTCTGCAAAAGTTTTAACCAATCTTATGAATAATGGCTTAGATGATATTTTCATGAGTTAAGGGTCAAACCATGTTTAATTAAGCTTGAATTCAAAGTTTAAGTGATCTAAATGGTTGGATATTTCATAATTTATTTTTGTTCATGTATATATTCATCCATATGGTTTGGCACTTGTGATTAGGATTTAATTGCTTTAGATCTAATTACATTTGATAGATTTAAGCTAGAAATTTAGGATTGTTATTTCTAACTTCATATCTTGTATATCATGTGAACTAACCCTTTGTTTTGTAGCGCTGTCAAGGTACGACTTCTTGAATTCCTTTCGAGTTTATTGTAATTTCTTGATTTTATGGATTTTTCAATCTCATGCGCGACACCGTAGAATTAGGATTTGCCTTATGTGAATACATGAGATTAGAGACTCTTTTAGGATTTTCTTTTGTTTGCATGCATTACACGTTTAATATCCCTGCTGGATCCCGGGTGAGTTCTCTTGTTCCCTATTGCATATCATATTGCTTGCTACTTGGAATATGTGGTTTTTTGAATGATATTTTATCAATTGCAATTTTACACCCTTTTAGACATGCTTTTGTAATGTATATCTATACGTATGTATTAGTTGAGGGCACATTTAAATTAACAATTCAATTAAAAAGATGTTGAGTAGAGGCCTATCGCAAGATAGGATGAGAAATGGTGTTTTAGTCCGATGGGCTCCTTCCCTTCTCATTCCATAATCCCCGGACCTAGTCTAATCTTTGGTTTCACAAAAGATCAGCTGCTTTAAAATGGTTTCTTAATTTTCCTTAAAAAAATTA
Source organism: Hydrangea macrophylla (assembly GCA_033977485.1). Lineage (NCBI taxonomy): Eukaryota > Viridiplantae > Streptophyta > Magnoliopsida > Cornales > Hydrangeaceae > Hydrangea > Hydrangea macrophylla. The sequence goes on along the minus strand of CM066988.1, from coordinate 108,002,774 downwards.
AGTGGCGACTCATTTGTTTTGAATTTGATTTTGAGAAAGTATTTTTAAAAGAAAAGCTGTGGGTAAGAAAACTGCGATATCCACAACGCTCAATAAAAGGATAAGTTAATTAGTAACTTCATATAATATTTAGGACCATGATTTAGTACCCCAATTGAAATATTAATATAGATCCATTTAAAATTTGGGTGCATAACATCTTATGAGGGGTAGATATAACATTAGAAACTTTGGGGTTAGTGTTACAATTTAGAAAATTTGGAAAATATCCTAATTGGATTAGTATGACTCAAGTATCATTACACAAAACAGCCCCTTCTACATAAAGAGTTGAGAGAGAGCTACGGAAGAGAAGGAAGAAGAAGAGAAAGAGATCTTCCAAATCCTTGAGACTTGATCTTCTCAAATCCAACTAGGACTCTATTTGAAGGTATGTTTAGATCCTAGGAGGTTATAGTTCCATGTATATATATATATATATATGTGAGATTTTCATTGATTTCATTGACATAAATTATAGACCCAATATGGGGATTTCTTGTAAAACTTGTAGAAATTGATTTCCTTGAACACCATAGCTTGGATTTGGATTTCTAGAACACTTCTTGAAATCTTGGAAGCTATATTGGAGGTGAGTGTTTTAATCCCCAAATTGGGTGTTTAATGATGTTTGTGTGACAATTGATTAATTGGGTATGTTAAATTAAATTCATGTTAGATAAACCATGAATGTGATAATTTGCCTTGCCCTGTTTTGTGTAAATTCGGAAATAAATAGTAAACGTCATTATTTTGCCAAAATTCTTGCATGGCTGACTGAAATCGACGACTTGGAACTTTTTCATGTTTTAAATTTTTCCATAAAATGTCATCTAGTGGGAGATTTTGGCTAATTACAGTGGTAGTGAATTAATTCATGCATTGAGATTAAATTGTTATGTTTAATCCATGTTTAATGATAAAGCATGTGTTGAATGATTATGATGTTGAAATGATGTGTATAAACATGATGAAATGTTTATGTGATTATTTGAGTCAATAGAAATTATTGTGGTGTTCACCATTTATTTATCCTCTTAAGGAAGGAAGTAAGCTTCGAGAAGGGAAGCGTGGTGACGACCACAACGAGAGAGTGACAAGTGAATCACAATGAGGTGAAGGACTGTCACAAATGAAATCGCTATATGCGATGTTTTGAGTGAGAAATTCGGGAGGACATGGCCCCGGGAGGTGGTGGATTGATCAAAAGATTTTTGGATACCAACATATTGTATCATGTGGTTAATTGATGCATTTGACATATTATGCATTACAATAGTATGATAACTCATTCACTAAGCGAAAGCTTAAACAAATCTAAATATGTATGGTTCTTCAAATAACCATTGCAGGTACGGAAGGAATTGGATAAAAGAAACGAGAAGTGAGGTTCGTGGGGACCTTGAGAGTTATCATATGGTTAGAAGATTTTGTTATAAAAGAAACAGGATAAACTCTTGTGTGTGTGCATGTTTAAAAATGTTAGATTTAAATTAGTTCTTATGTTTAAACCATTTTTGGATTGTTAAGTTTCCGTGTTGGATTCAGATCCAAAATGTTGTAATATGTATCTTTAAAATGTTGGGAACATGTCTTACATGTTGGGCTTTTAAATTATTTGTTTGGAATGTTTGAAAGAAAAATGCAACAGGAATGGTACCTTTGGAGTCCCTAATATCCAAAAAATATTACCTTTGATTTTAATTATCATTAAGGGTATTTAATTAATATTTCCATTCCGAGTTTTAAAAGAGTAGTGTATTTTGAAGTACACTTTGAGTTAAAGGGTTAAACTTGATTTCACAAAATTTTAAAAAAAATAAGTATTTAGGCCTGGGTGGCATTGTTGCACATCCAAATCCGTTTTGGCGGGTTGGGGTGTGACAATATATCTTTGTGAAAGTAAATTGTAGTGAGCTTTCATTTGTATCATCCACTCACTAAGGAGTTGTTGTGTGAGTTATTATTGTATTCATCCATTCTAGAGAGAGCTCAATTTGTAAATCATTTATTTGTAAAGAGTGAGGGTTAGTAACCCTTGTGTGCAAAGAAGAGGTGTTCGTTTTTGGAAGAGATTGAAGGCTCTTATAACAGTTGTGTTGGCTCAAAATGAAAACCTTAGGAGGGGGGTGAATAAGGTTTTAGCGAAAAATAAACCTTTTAAAAACTTAATTTCAAATTAAACATAATCACAAACAGTAAAGTAAAGAGAGAATGAAAGACACACTTGCAAACCAAGTTTTCAAGTGGTTCGGCAATCCGCACACCGCGGCCTACGTCCACCCCTCAAGAACACCTTTTGAGAATTCATTTGATCCGACCTACTTACGGGTATCAAACTGTTACAAGAGTCTTTAACTCTTCCAAAGAAGAACACCTCTTCTTTGCACACAAGGGTTATTAACCCTCACTCTTTCCAAATACTTTTGAATTACAAATTGAGCTCTCTCTCTAAAGTGGATAATACAATTAAAAGCTCACACAATAACTCCTTAGTGAGTGGATAATACAAATGAAAGCTCACTACAATTTGCTCTCTCAAGAATTACAATTTAAATCAAGAACAAATTGATTTTTCACTTAAACTAGGGCTTAAATAGAAATGATGATTAACCAAGTTATTTGAATGATTTTCCTTGATTACCCAACCTTAAAATCACCCCTATATATATGACCGTTGGGGGTGTAAAACTAATTTTTAGAAAGTATAGAAAACTAGATGTTATGTTGTTCTGCGCGATCCAATCGACTGAAAAATCGACCCAGTCGACTGAAAAGTTTATAGCAGTAGCTACCTTTCAAAAACTCAAAACATTATACTCTTTTTACAATTCAGTCGACTAAACAGTATCTCCGGTCGACTGAACATAACTCTTATACTTTTTTTACAATTCAGTCGACTGAATAGTACCTCCGGTCGACTGAACATAACATCTGGTCGACTGAACATAACTCTTATACTTGTGTTACAATTCAGTCGACTGAACAGTACCCCTGGTCGACTGAACATAACCTCCGGTCGACTAGACATGAAATTTTTCAGTCGACTGGTTTTTCCTGTTTTTCGCAGACTGACACCTCTTTACTAAAACAAACATAACTTCCTCTACAAAACTCGTTTTTGCGATCCATTTGAAGATTCAGAAACTAGGTTCAAATATCTTTCCAACCATATAAAACTCGACATCTAGTTTCTTATCAATTAGATCAGGTTTGCCTTTAAAGTTGATCCATTTGCAAAGGGTATTTGATTTTGACTTAGCTAGTTGAAAACTTTTGTGAAATGAATTTAATTGAGTGATCTAAGTATGTTTAGGTCCTTGAAATTAAAGTATTTTAAAGTGTGATAGAAAGGATCCTAAAGTCCAATAAAAGTTACTTCAGCCCCTATGAGTGATTGATCAAAATGCTTACAAGTAAATTCTAGTCTTCAACCAAGGATGAAAAGTCTTCAAGTCTTCAAGCTTGATCCATGTTGAGCTCCATTACTCTTGGACTTCACCATATGCTATCTCATCTCAAACAAAGTTAGAACATTTAAATGCATAAATCAAGAGATTAATATAATGAAAATGACTTGATAATAGTTTAGAATAGAACAATTACAAACATGCTATTATCAATAGATTTGCCATCGTCAAAACAAATATAAATAATACCTTAAAGAAATTCAAGGCTAACAATTTGGTCTACACCCGTGAAGTACATGGATTAAAGGAATCCTCAAGAGGTGGATGTAGGCCGTAATGTGCGAATTGCTGAACCACTTGAAAGCTCGATTTGCAAGTATTTGTTTCCTTCTCTCTTTACATATTGTTTGTGATTGTGTTTAATTTACAATTAAGTTTTAAGAATGTTTATTTTCCACTAAAACCTTATTCACCCCCTCCTCTAAGGTTTCCATTTTCAGGCCAACAATATACACTATGATTTGTGATAAATTTCTAGGGATAAATGACATATGGATTAACTATGATCTTTTTCCCCAAATATACATGTTTATATGACTTACTTGCTAGTTGCTAATTATTTGCCTAAGTTGCTTAAATGGGATATATGCTTACTCGGTTAAGTTGAAAGCATGTTTATGTATTAACTATTGGTTCTTGAAATAGTAGAACTTATGTTAGAATATTTCTTTATAATGTTGGAAATCAAGTTAGGATGATAAGAATTGATTACTATCTTTGATTATTGCCAAAGCCTAGAATTGGAAGTATATGATGAGAATTATAGTTGTCATATATAAAATTGGACATTTATATTTGAATCATTGAATTCATATAAGCATTGTGGTCAAATCAACAAATCTCATAGCACGTACATGATGTATTTGAGAAACCCAAAATGAGGGTATATGATTGTGAAAAATTCGGACGTGAGTTGTGTGTAAGACATGGTGGGTGTACCTAAGAACATTCTAAACTCCAACTACATTTGGTTAGCTCTCGGAAGTTGGTATGCTATATTCCCAATGGGGGTGGCTCATAGTCCAGTAATGAGATGAATGAAGGTTTAATGCATAGCCTTTCACTTGCATTGCCTAAGTGGTATTCATGGCTCTATATCTTATTTTTAGTTATGGAATCCATTTTGTACATTTACAATATTTTCTACAAAGCTGTCGTGCTGAATGAATCTATAAAACCTCTTTTTCAGGTGATCTTGATAAGGGCAAAGGCCACGATTAATTAATTGACGCCGTAACATCTTTTTTTTTTGTTGAAGATCTCTTATATAGAATCTTGATTTGCAACACTTCCATCTACCTAACGTAGTTGTGGATTTGTAATCATTGTAATTCATAATATTTATAGCAGATTAGAATTACGGAACTTACATGCCTCCCCGATCTAATTTTTTCAAAGTTATGTAATTCAATTAGTTTTAGTATTGTAAATTGTCACACCCCAACCCGCCTCATGCGGATTAGGATACATGTAACAATGCTACAAGCGCTATTATACTAATTAGCAAAGACACATGCGAAATATTAAGAAAAAACATATGTTTAATCAAGATAACAGAACTCTATTGTGACAAAACAGCCTCAAGGGCAAAATGGCCATTTATAAAGTATAGCAAATTTTATACCAAAAGATAGGTCTTTGAGTCCCGAATCCAACACAAAAAATGGCGCGCGAATCCAAGTTTTCTAGGGAGAGTTATGTCCGTTTCCGTAAAAGCTGTCTAGCTGAAACCAGACATGCGTATCGATCCGCCCCAAAATCGGATCAATCCAGTTTTAGCAGAATGGCATTTCTGTCTAGCCCAGCTGCTCCGGAACGATCCGTCCAAGGCCCGGATCAATTCGGTTTCTATAGAACTCAATTTTTGACAGAATTTCCCCTGCTGTAAGTTTGAAACATATACAAAACCCACCCAAACTTCATCCAAACCTTGTAGAACTTTAAAAAACTTTACCAAACCATATCTAAGTTCTTCCAAACATTAACCACACATGAAAACACTATTTTAGCTAGAAGAGATACAAATTTAACATCATTTGAAGCAAGTTAAGTCATTAAAACTCATTTGTCATCAACCCAACCTAAATTTAAGAAATTCCTCGGAAAAGGAGTTCCAAAACTATTTCAAAAGTACTCCCAAGTGTTACAAAGCTTCAATCAAACATCACAAAAGTTTCCAAAACATTTTAAGCCATTTGAGAAGTATTTTGACACTCAAACCACATTAATCTTTCCTAAAAACACAAACTTGCATCAAACCTCTCTTGTTAGCTCATACTATGCATAAACAACCACACAAGGAGAAATTATATAAAGTTTATAACAAAACTACTCAAATCTTCTAAGTCTTTTCTCCACCACACGTAATTTGTGAGGTGCAATTACCACCGTCATCACAAGACACATAACTAACACCCAAACAACTTGACTTATTACAAGAGCTTCTCAAAATGCAAGATAACTCCACCATTTTGGAGTACAAAGATTACAACTAAACTAAAACTTCTATACATATGAACATATCAACACGTCCACAACTCCCATGTTTAACCCATCGTTCGGATCATTTCTTTTCCTCCTATCTTGTCGTACCTACAGTGGTTATTCAATAACCACAACATAAAATAATATTTGCTTAAGCTTTCGCTTAGTGAGTAAAGCTAATCACATGTATGAGTGTATGTATCATGTTCAATGCACAAGCTATTCAACAATCAACATATTATTTAGTCTCCAAAAGACCGAATATCGATTCACCATGACGTCGCTCTTGCCTTTTGCCCTTATGGGCATATAGCACCTCTAATTCACACCATTTCACATACCCTTCCATAGCTGGGTCGTCACCCACACACTTTTACATAGTTAAGTGGTAAGTCCCCTTACACCTTTGGATTTTTCCACGTCTCCTTATTATGGAGTAAATCCACGATGACTCAACATAAGGCTTTCTTTAACCCACATAATCACATAACTTTTTCAAGTATGACAATTCTTGCAAAATTAAACATATTAAGCTTCCAATTTACACTATCATGCTTTAACCGACATAATTGAATACACTAACATCATACTAACATAAAAACATCATAAATCATAACTTTAAACACAAACATACATTCAACCCATGGTTTAGAGTCACTCACCTATTATAGATTTTACCCCAAACAAGCAATTTCCTTAATGATTCTTGCCCAAATCCTACTCCGGAGTAATTCCTCCATGAGTCCGAATACGGCTTCGGTTCGCGAATTGGACGACAATGGCAACGGAACGACGAATTGACGACAATAGAGACGTATTCTTTCTCTTCTCTTTGGTGTCTCTCTTTCCTTAGTTTAATTTTTGTAATTTGTTTTAATTGAATGGAGAAGACAATATGTGTCATTCTCCCAAGCCTTACATGAGTGACTCATGCTTCCAATTTTTGTTTAGCACCCCTAAAGTTTTCGATCTCTATTATAAACTCCCCAAACATTCCATTAACTACCCAATTATCTAAATGAGTGTTTGTCTAAGTTCCGTATGGGTCCCAACATGGGTCCCAAATATTTTTTGAAGTTGCTATCGTACCTACTAATTATGAATCATTTTCATTTATGTCTTTAAATGGATACCCAAACTTGTACTAAAAGTAAACATATTTAGCAATATAATATCAAAGCATCTTAAACATTTACTCATTTAATCCTATAAATGCATTTAACATGTAAAATGCAAATGGTATTATCCGGGCCCCTCACCGGGTCCCACTTCATAACCTGTCCCTCCACATTGGGACTTTTCAATTATGTTCTTTACTGAACAATTTTCTACGGTGAGTCCATAGCCTCCCCTGAATTCACCATATGCACTAATTAATATAAATTAATGCATATTACGAGATAGTTAAACCTTTTTCCGGGTATAGGTGTTACATAAATGGACAGGTGTTAGTCCCTGCTTTCAAAACTCTTGATATTTGAAGTATGTGATATGTAAATTTGACATGAGACTTCTAAGTCTCCTTCTGGTTATGTAAGGTTCATAAGAACTACTTTAGGAATCTCTGCGTTAATGCTTGCATGCTTTAACTTCTGTTTGGAGATCCGTTCTTGTATCTATGCCGACTTGTGGTGTTGTTCAACTAGGACCTTACTATGAGAACTCATATAAAACTTGTACTCCGTAGTATGTTTCTACTTGGGGAAAACAGGACAAAAGTAGTGTCACGTCCCGACGTAGCATAAATAAGGAAAGCGTTTAATTTCCTTTATGGACCCGTAGGTCGCGACAGTTTGAAGGATCGATTCCGTCCCAAACGTCGAACAACAATAAACAATAATCAGAGTAGAGCAATCAAAGCTTACAAATATTTTTCTAACTTATTATATATTACAGCACGGGGTCTCTAAAGGCACAAACCGCCTTAAATAAAAACAATAACTTAGTGTCTATCACAGTCATCCTTATTACAAAAATCAGTTCAACTTAAAACATATAATAGTAAACTCTATTCCCAGCAGTTGTTTCTCAATTTGCATAGTCGTAATGCTCAGCCTGATCATAACCTGAAAAACCTGAACACAAATGTCCAGGACGCATCAACGTCGTCAGCTTCAAGAAGCTGGTGAGTATTAAAAACATAACTTTGAATGTAAAACATATTCATTTACCATTTTCCAATTCTCATTTAAATCCACAAGTTTATATTTAAGATAAAGAGTTCATTTTAGAAAAAAACAACCACAATGTTATTTGAGAGATAAATTCACATATATGTGACCGTGTATGAGAACAATGCACCATCTCATCTTACTGACTCTTTTCTCTCAACAAAACCCAACAACCCACCACCACACACCGGTATCTTTGAAACGCTAAGATAGCCACACTTTAGCACAAGGGTGCCAGGGAATATCCAATTTGCCTCACACTTTGGTCCGGGGTACCAGGGAGTGTCCATTGCCTCACACTTTGACTACCTAATCCGTCATGCAAATACCGGAGAAACCCTCACGCAGTATCCAGACTCGGGTATCAGGGAGTGTCCGTAGGCCATACTTTAGCACTTCCATGGGTGCCAGGGAATGTCCAAGTTCGGCTTTACACACTTTGATGCTACCATGCTCGTCAGGGAGTGTCCAGTTTTGCCACCGTCGCATTTCAAAGACACCCTCGCATCAATCTCAATCACAACACACTTTGGTACTCATTTACCAGGGAGTGTCCATAACATAATCTCAACAGCACTCACTATACCACATTGACCATTTCTCTTTTCCATACTAACCAACATTCACACTCACCATGCATGTACAACTGACTCCACATGTATGTCATGAAACTTTAAAACATGAGACAATTTACTGATTTATACAAACGACGAGCGTAGGGGAATTGATAAGTCACAATACAACATTTTAATCGTCCAAACATAACCATTTAAGATTCTGATTTAATAAATTTCCCAAACAGAGCCTTAACAGTTCATAAAATACCACCCAAACAGTTCCTTAACACAAAAAAAGCAAGAACTAGAAATTGCCATAAGTCGCGCGCGCGGGCCGCTCGCGCGAAAGGTCGCTCACGCGACCTGCCCAATTTTCATTTTATTATAAAACCTTTTTTTCTGCCTGAAATCATCCACCTTGCGCGCGCGGGCCCCTCGCGCGAAAGATCTCTCGCGCGATCTGCCTATTTTTCATTTTTTTTTCTTTATATAAAAACTTTTCTATCTGCCTGGGAACGCAAACCTCGCGCGCGCGGGTCGCTCGCGCGACCCTCGCTCGCGATCGCGAGATGAAGCAAAGGCTTCGTCTTCCTCGTCAGAACTGCTCTGTTTTCAGTTTAAGGGTCCAAATTGACCTATTTTCGAAAACTGAAGTATATATATCATATTACCTATGGATCTCTTTATTTTTCAACAAGGATTAAGAATCCATTATCAATTTAACATGATTCCAACTATAACTCTTAAATTTTATGAAAGATTAAAAGTTATCAAAACTTAATTTCTTATATACTTTCTTATATGAATGACTTAGACTTCAAAACTTTAACATAAGTTACTAGGGACTATAATCTTCCTAATTCATCTCTAAAAACTCATTTAGATTGAGTTTGAAAATCCCATGTTCTTGAGCTTCAAGCTTAAATATGAAATCAACAATGGTGGATTATAATTTCTAGCATATAAGCAGCAATAGAAATATGAAATACATTGAGTGAGTTGTTAATACTCACTGAGATAGAAGATGAAGTGTGTGTTGAGAAAGAAATAGAAATACAAGAATCCAATCCGCAAGCTTAGCTAAGAAATTGAGAAGCTTTCTCTCTCTCTGAAATTTTCTGTAGAAGTTCTTTTTGATCTCTCTAAACTCTCTCCACATTCTCTGTGCTAAATTAGTAGTATCCATATTTGTGAGCTGTGGGGTGTATAAATAACCACAGTATCTATTGAACTTGGAGGCCAAGTCTTGTGTGCCTTACTCAACAAATTTAATTTTGGTTTTAAATCCTAATTTTATACAAATTGATTCATACGTATCAGTTTATATCAACTCTACAGTTGATCCAGGGGCCAAGGTAGACTAGTAGGGGTCAATTGTAAGTGTTTGGGAATTTATCTTTTGGCACAAAAATAACATACACATAGATTAGTTTGCCAAACAAGGCCTTATCCAATGATTGGTTTCCATAAATGGAAATAAAGCACAAGTCTAATCAAACTTTACATCACTTCCAAAATCTGTGGAAGTTTAGCACAGCTCGGACAGTTTTGGAAGTAAACTGGTATTTTCGTGACGCGGTGTTCGTCATAAAAATACAGGAAATTCATTTTAATGAAAGAAATGATTTTCTGGTTTAATAAAAATACAGTTGGGGTTAACAAAAAGTATTTTCACTGTCTTTGAAATACAGATTTTGAAATCTACACAGGCATTACAAATTTTATAAACATTACAGTTTGGCCCCAATAAGAATTTTAATAAAAATTAAAACCAGAATTAAGGTTTAACACATGGGAATTGAAATTAAAATAAAAGCAGACAATGTACATTAAATATGACAATGCAAAAATACAGATTAATTTTGGAAATGTCATATTAAAATTAAATGCAAATACAGGTTGTTACATCCTTCCTCCCTTAAACAGGATTTCGCCCCCGAAATCAAGACTAACTAGTCCTGAAACAACTCCGGGGACTTCTTCCTCATATCAGCTTCGACTTCCCACGAGGCTTCGTTCTCGTCATGGTGATTCCACTGAACCTTCACCAACGGAATGTCTTTATTCCTCAACTTCTTGATACTCTGATCTAGGATCTTCACAGGTCTCTCCTCGTAAGAAACATTATGACTCATCTCAATATCGTCATAACTAACCACGTGCGAGGGGTCTCGTATGTACTTCCTCAGCATACTCACATAGAATACATTGTGAACCCCAGACATCTTTGGTGGTAGCGCGAGTAGATATGCTACTTTGCAGACACGTTTTAAAATCTCAAACGATCCGATGAAACGCGGAGCCAACTTCCCTCTCTTGAGACCGAAGCGTACTACTCCTCGGGTTGGTGAAACCTTAAGAAGTACGTGATCTCCAACACTGAATTCCAAATCTTTCCGGCGTCGATCAGCATGACTCTTATACCGGCTCTGAGCGGTTCTCATTCTTTCCTTGACCAAGGAAATCTTCTCATTGGTTTCTCTAACCAAATCTGGTCCCAACAGTTCTGTATCCCCAACTTCTGCCCAATATAACGGAGAACGACATGGTTGTCCGTACAATGCTTCGAACGGAGCCATACCGATACTCGTATGATAGCTATTGTTATAGGCAAATTTGACCAAAGGCAAGTGCGTCTCCCAAGATTCTTCAAAATCGATAACACAAGCCCTAAGCATATCCTCCATGATTTGATTGACACGCTCAGTTTGCCCATCTGTCTGAGGGTGAAAAGCAGTACTCATCTTGAGCGAAGTTCCTATAGCTTCTTGCAGACTTTCCCAAAATCCAAAAGTAAAACTTGCGTCACGGTCTGACACTATTGACACAGGTGCACCGTGAAGTCGCACAACTTGTTATATGTACATCCGGCTCATCTTTTCCACCGGGTATGTCATACTATAAGCGATGAAATGCGCAGATTTCGTCAATCGATCCACTATTACCCAGATAGCATCACGATTCTACTGTGATCGAGGCAATCCTACTACAAAATCCATTATAATGTGCTCCCACTTCCAACCAGGAATAGGTAATGGTTGCAACAGTCCCGACGGTCTCTGATGCTCGGCCTTGATTTGTTGACACGTCAAACACTTGGATACGAATTCAGCCACATCCTTCTTCATACCTTCCCACCAGAAATTTCTCTTCAAATCTTTGTACATCTTCGTCCCTCCCGGGTGAACTGTATATCTTGACTTATGTGCTTCTTCCAGGATATCCTTCTTTAGCTCTTCATCACCTGGCACACATAATCTATTTCTGCACCGATATCCTCCATCGATTCCCACTTTCCATTCTGTCGGGTTTTTCTCTGACATCTTCACGAACCATGTCTGAAACTTCTCATCTTCTTTCTGAGCTCCAATAATGCGGTCGATAAGAACAGGCTGTAGGATAAGACATCTGAAAAGTTGTCCATCTCCTCCTTCAACACTCTGTACATCGAATTCCGCCAACGTCTCCAATGCTCGCCACTCTCTAACCATTAAGGAGGCGATTGTCTCCCGAGTCTGCCGACTCAAAGCATCAGCGACCACATTAGCTTTACCAGGGTGGTATTCCAACGTGAAGTCGTAATCTTTGATCAGCTCCATCCATCTGCGCTGCCTCATGTTCAACTCTTTCTGTGTGAACAAATATTTTAGGCTCTTGTGATCGGAGAATAAATCAAACTTCTCACCGTAGAGATAGTGTCTAAGTGCAAATACTACTGCTGCCAATTCCAAATCATGAATGAGATAGTGATAACTCTACCATCTTGCATCAGTACACACCCTAACCCTTGATATGACGCATCACTAAAGATAGTGAACTTCTCATCAGGCTTGGGTATAGCTAGTACTGGTGCGGTTGTGAGTCTCTCTTTCAACTCTAGAAAGGCGCGCTCATGCTTCTCTGTCCACTCGAATTTTAAATTCTTCTTCATCAACCCAGTTAATGGTGCAGCTATTTTAGAGAACCCCTCAACAAATCTCCTGTAATAGCCTGCGAGTCCAAGGAAACTCCTAACTTCTGTAGGGTTGCTCGGCCTAACCCAGTTTGATACAGCATCGGTCTTGGTTGTCCACAGAAATTCCTTGAGATGACACCTTGCGTCCCAAAAATTTAACTTCTTGCAACCAGAACTCACACTTACTGAACTTGGCATACAAGTGATGGTCCTTAAGCGTCTGCATCGCAATCCGTAGGTGTTGCTCGTGTTCTTCTCCTGACTTAGAAGAGATCAAAATATTATCTATAAAGACGATGACAAACTGATCCAAATAAGGCTTGAACACTCTGTTCATCAGATCCATAAACACTGCCGGGGCATTTGTCATTCCAAACGGCATCACCAGAAATTCATAGTGACCATATCGGGTTCTGAAAGCAGTCTTAGGTATGTCTTCCTTCCGTACCCTCAACTGATGATATCCCGACCTTAGGTCTATCTTGGAAAATGTCGTAGCTCATTATAGTTGATCAAACAAATCGTCAATCCGCGGTAAGCGATACTTGTTCTTAATAGTCACACGGTTCAGTTCTCTGTAATCGATGCACAACCTGAGCGTCCTATCCTTCTTCTTCACAAATAACACTGGTGCTCCCCAATGCGATGTACTTGGACGTACAAAACCTAGGTTCTCGAGCTCTTGAACTTGTTCCTTCAATTCTAATAGCTCTATAGGGGCCATTCTGTAGGGAACCTTGGTCATCGGAGTCGTACCCGGTATAAACTCAATACAGAACTCTATACTTCTCTCGGGCGGTAAACCCGAAATGTCTTGAAATACTTCTTCGAAGTCCTTGACTACAGGTATGGACGACACTGTCATCTCTGTACTGACGACTTTGATGTTTGCCAAACATCTGGTGAGGAACATATCTCCTGAAGGGTTACACTGAAAATCAAAGGGTTGATTCTCGTTGTCGGAGAATGTAATTATCTTCCTCGCACAATCCAACTTCACTTGATTCTGAGAGAGCCAATCCATTCCTAGGATTATGTCGAACTCCTTCATCGATAGGACAATCAACCTTGCAGGGATTTCACGGTCTCCTAACCGTAAGGGACAATCCTTGCACACGTGTCCTAATCCGACTGCAGCTCCTAATGGTGATGTAGCCTTCAAAGCTTTCTCTAAACGATGAGGTAAGATACCCAATCTCCGAATTGTATTAACAGATATGAATGAAAGAGCAGCACCCGTATCAAATAACACTTTAACATGGGAGTTAAACAGAGTTAATGTACCTTCCACTGCTTGTTGATCAGGTTGAGCTTCTCCATAATCTCCCTCTTTATACACAGTTCCATCATATCCTGCTACATCAGGGATAACAGCATTCAAGCGAGTCTGACCCTGTTGACCATAAGTCACCTGCTTAGGGGCAGTGCAGAACTTGCTGATGTGGCCTGGTTCACCACAGTTATAGCAAACTATGCCTTGCTGAGCAGCACGCCTTGGTGCCTTGCAATCTCAAGCCAGATGACTGGGGTTGCCACAATTGAAACATTTCCCAGCATTACTCCCTTCTCCCACTCGGGGTTGAGTCGGATAGGTGATAGCTTGAGTCATCTTGCTTCTGTCAAAATTCTGCTTCTGCCCTTGGGTACGATTCATTGGTGGTCTATTCCCAAAATTACTCCTTTGAGGCGGTCTGAATTCAAATTGCTTACGGTTCACTCGAGCGTCTTCTTCTATATCAGTAGCCAAGCCAACGAATCCTTCAAACTGTTAGGGATGTATACTAAAAGCCATGCTTTATGTAGTTAATTTATTATTTTAATAAAATCAGTTATTCCATTTTTATGAGAATCTGTGTGGGCAATATTTGTATTATATTATTTATTTAATATTATGCATGTGTGTCTCTCATTCTACATAGTAGGTGATTTGGTGTGTAGAGTTCGGCTTACACACGGAAGATCAGACCACCAGATATTGTAGAATGTAAGATTTTGATTTACAGTCTTAGATGGGATTGGACACACCATCAGTGGGACTGTAGCATGGTGTTGTAGGAGGTTTGTCTTGACTACGGAAAATGGTATAGTTTTAACTCACTATGCTGGTACACTTTGTGTATTAAACAGGACTGACTTGGGGTAATTATCTTTATACTGACTTATAAGATAATTAATACCTCATGGCTATTATGAGTGCTTATGCTCTAAATCCTAAGTTAATTTGTAGACACGTACATTTGATATTTACACTTTGATCCCTAAAAGGGTGAGATCCTTAAATGGGTCAATATCTCATTGGATTGGGTAGCAATATTAATTGTGTAGTGGATATTAATTAATGATAGAATCCATGTCTCAATTTTGGGATTGATGATATCCCCTTGAGAAAGCTTATAAGTTTTGATTATGTCAAACCCTGCAGGTGGATTTTGTATCCGACATATCAGATAAGTTAAGCAGAGGATCTCAAGGAATTTTAAGAGATTAATTATATATGATTGTCAGTAATTATATTTAACTAATGGATATCTGTAATCTTAATATGGGTAGATAACAAGCATTTAATAACATGGAGCTCGAAATATATTTTTGAGATAAGGGTAGGAGTGCAATTATAATTCTTTAGTGGTATGAATTATAATTTATGGAAATAGGAATCTGATTCAGTTCGAATTAGGGTTTCCTAATTCCGTAAGGAAGCCTATTCCTTATTGACTTCTTATGGTCCCTATCGTAGCCTATATATATGCTGCCTTGGCACTTCTCTCAGGTTGCATGATTTCACATTCTAAGCTTCCCTTGACCTCCTAGCTTTCTTCTAGAAGGGTTTCCACCAAACCCTAGTCTCTATAAGCATTCAAGAGACATAGGAGTGAAGATCGCTAGCGTCGGACAACGCTCACTTAAAGAACTTCGGACTGCTCGATACTAATCGAAAGTTGCTGAATTTTTTACACGACGTTCCTGACGTCGAGACGGAGCTGCTGTAAAAAATTTAAGTGAATCGGAGATCGTTTACTCCTTCTGATGAACACATCTTTGTCGGATTAATGTGATCGGGATTGAATCGTCACAGCAATCAAAGAGAGTGTTATAACTGGGAATAGAAAATAGAACGTAAAGAGGGAAGAGCAGAAAACATAAAGGATTTCGAAAGAGCCCACACTCAGTTCGATATTCTGGCAGCAAAGGAATACGGTAGAAGATCGTGAGCTGTTATCGAGCCCATGTTCTCGATTCGTCTACTACAGCAATCCATTTTTGCAGTTCAAGGTGACCCTAGTTCTGCCCTTGTAGAGTTATTGTAGCGCTCACGTAAATTTTTTGTAGTACCAACTTATACGCACTGTCAACGGATTCTGGGAACGCAGTTTTCTAACACAAACGACTTATCTAGGTGTCCGAGAGTCAGGCGGCGAATTTGCGGGGTCAGCCCTTGGTTATACTTCCGTATCTTCTTCTCCTCAGTATCAACCAGGTGTGGAGCAAACCGAGACAGTCTCGAACTGTGTGGAGTACTCTTGCACCGACTTGGTTCCTTGCGTCAGGTCCATGAATTCCTTCTCTCTTCTGTGCCTCTCCGTAGCCGGGAAATACTTTTCCAGAAACCTTCCTTTGAACGCAGTCCACGTCATTCCCATTGCAGCTTCATTTCCGATAGTAGCTATGACCGAATCCCACCAATCTGCGACAGCATCGGTCAATTAAAATGTAGCCAACCTCCTCTTGTCCATCTCGTTGCACTGGACAACTTCGAACATGCGGTCCATCTGTCTTAACCACTGTTCCGCTTTCCAGGATTCCGCGGTACCCGCAAACTGCTCGGGTCTGAGCGCACGAAATCTCTCCAGCAGTTTGTCTCCAGTCTGGCGGTCTTGTCGGTTATCATTCTGATTACTGATTCTTTCCAAACGTCTGACAAACGCTTCGAACATCCCTATGGGATTGGCAGCCTCAGGTGCTACCTCGATCAAATTCCTGTTCCTCCTTAGTCCTCCAGCCATTCTATGCATGATATTGATAGCAGAATGAGGAAAACGCATGCAACAGCGCTGTGAAGTAATTTAAATGATGACAACATTCAAAAGAGTATATCTTATATATAACTTCTTGTCAAGTTGATACAAAAAGCATGTATGATCAGGTCAATGCCTACCCTATCTGTATGGGTTAGGACGCATGCAAGAGTTAATGTTACAAAAATGGGGTCACTGCCCTATCTGCTAATGTATGTAATTACAGTTTGCAAAAAGAGAATAGAGCTGCTAATAAAAAATAGTCAATATATACAAGGCGATATCTAAACGGTCAGTCATCGCCGTAGGTAGCCATCAAAAGGTCAAGCGAGTCGGCCTGATGAAGTCGCTGAACATGGGAGGGGCCTGCCCCAAAATTACAACTGTAAGAGGTCAACAATGAAGCAGGTCCAGGGGCATCTGCCTCAGGCAAGGCTGGCTCGAGTGCAAGTGCCTCCTCAAGGTCGACTGCAAAGTCGTCCCAACCCAAGCCATCCTTCTCAGCGTCCTCGATAATAGGAGCAAGTACAACGTCACTGTCACCGTCATCCTCAACAGTGGGGACGACTGGTGGAGGCATCTCTAGCTGTGCAAGGTGAGCCTGCACAACCTGAACCTCAAGGGGTAGATAGAAGGCATCGCTGTTAACCAAGCGAACCATCTCTACAAGCACTTAGCGCTGGATCTCGATAAAGTACAGAATCTCAAGGTGGGCACGAGGCAAGTCGACCAGTCCTAACACATGAATCTGGTGCCAGAGGTCTAACTCGACGGTAGCAGCTGTACGCTGCCCAATGGTGGTGAAATAAAGTATCGCAGAAGCCGGTACTATCGCTCCCACGGTAACCCAATGCCCTCCAAAAGCATCAGGTACAAAAAGGGGCTGTGCTGGATCTATACCTGAAAAAGGAACTAACTTAAATCAGGACAGTGATAATCTTAGGCGTCTGGGTTCTGAGTCTATCCTCCCTGTCGTAACATCGGGTGCAAAGCTTAAGCTAACAGATCGTGAAATCGGGTCTAAACTGGTAAACCCTAACCTGGCTAAACTATCTTGAGATAAATAATAACCTGGCTCTGATACCACTAAATCCTGTCACACCCCGACGTAGCATAAATAAGGAAAGCATTTAATTTCCTTTATGGACCCGTAGGTCGCGACAGTTTGAAGGATCGATTCCGTCCCAAACGTCGAACAACAATAAACAATAATCAGAGTAGAACAATCAAAGCTTACAAATATTTTTCTAACTTATTACATATTACAGCACGGGGTCTCTAAAGGCACAAACCGCCTTAAATAAAAATAATAACTTAGTGTCTATCACAATCATCCTTATTACAAAAATCAGTTCAACTTAAAACATATAACAGTAAACTCTATTCCCAGCAGTTGTTTCTCAATTTGCATAGCCGTAATGCTCAGCCTGATCATAACCTGAAAAACCTGAACACGAATGTCCAGGACGCATCAACGTCGTCAGCTTCAAGAAGCTGGTGAGTATTAAAAACATAACTTTGAATGTAAAACGTATTCATTTACCATTTTCCAATTCTCATTTAAATCCACAAGTTTATATTTAAGATAAAGAGTTTGTTTTAGAAAAAACAACCACAATGTTATTTGAGAGATAAATTCACATATATGTGATGGTGTATGAGAACAATGCACCATCTTATCTTACCGACTCTTTTCTCTCAACAAAATCCAACAACCAACCACCACACACCGGTATCTTTGAAACGCTAAGATAGCCACACTTTAGCACAAGGGTGCCAGGGAATGTCCAGTTTGCCTCACACTTTGGTCCGGGGTACCAGGGAGTGTCCATTGCCTCACACTTTGACTACCTAATCTGTCATGCAAATACCGGAGGAACCCTCACGCAGTATCCAAACTCGGGTATCAGGGAGTGTCCGTAGGCCATACTTTAGCACTTCCATGGGTGCCAGGGAATGTCCAAGTTCGGCTTCACACACTTTGACGCTACCATGGTCGCCAGGGAGTGTCCAGTTTTGCCACCGTCGCATTTCAAAGACATCCTCGCCGCAATCTCAATCACAACACACTTTGGTACTCACTTACCAGGGAGTGTCCACAACACAATCTCAACCGCACTCACTATACCACATTGACCATGACTCTTTTCCATACTGACCAACATTCACACTCACCATGCATGTACAACTGACTCCACATGTATGTCATGAAACTTTAAAACATGAGGCAATTTACTGATTTATACAAACAACGAGCGTACAGGAATTGATAAGTCACAATACTACGTTTTAATCGTCCAAACATAACCATTTAAGATTCTGATTTAATAAATTTCCCAAATAGAGCCTTAACAGTTCATAAAATACCACCCAAACAGTTCCTTAACACAAAACAAGCAAGAACTAGAAACTGCCAGAAATCGCGCGCGCGGGCCGCTCGCGCGACCTGCCCCATTTTCGTTTTATTATAAAACCTTTTTTTCTGCCTGAAATCAGCCACCTCGCGTGCGCAGGCCGCTCGCGCGAAAGGTCTCTCGCGCGACCCTCGCTCGCGCGATCTGCCTATTTTTCATTTTTTTCTGTATATAAAAACTTTTCTGTCTGCCTGGGAACGCAAACCTCGCATGCGCGGTTCGCTCGCGCGCGCGAGATGAAGCAGAGGCTTCGTCTTCCTCGTCAGTACTGCTCTGTTTTCAGTTTAAGGGTCCAAATTGACCTATTTTCGAAAACTGAAGTATATATATCATATTACCTATGGATCTTTTTATTTTTCAACAAGGATTAAGAATCCATTATCAATTTAACATGATTCCAACTATAACTCTTAAATTTTATGAAAGATTAAAAGTTATCAAAACTTAATTTCTTATATACTTTCTTATATGAATGACTTAGACTTCAAAACTTTAACAGCAGTTTCTAGGGACTATAATCTTCCTAATTCATCTCTAAAAACTCATTTAGATTGAGTTTGAAAATCCTATGTTCTTGAGCTTCAAGCTTAAATATGAAATCAACAATGGTGGATTATAATTTCTAGCATATAAGCAGCAATAGAAATATGAAATACATTGAGTGAGTTGTTAATACTCACTGAGATAGAAGATGAAGTGTGTGTTGAGAAAGAAATAGAAATACAAGAATCCAATCCGCAAGCTTAGCTAAGAAATTGAGAAGCTTTCTCTCTCTCTGAAATTTTCTGTAGAAGTTCTTTTTGATCTCTCTAAACTCTCTCCACATTCTCTGTGCTAAATTAGTAGTATCCATATTTGTGAGCTGTGGGGTGTATAAATAACCACAGTATCTATTGAACTTGGAGGCCAAGTCTTGTGTGCCTTACTCAACAAATTTAATTTTGGTTTTAAATCCTAATTTTATACAAATTGATTCATACGTATCAGTTTATATCAACTCTACAGTTGATCCAGGGGCCAAGGTAGACTAGTAGGGGTCAATTGTAAGTGTTTGGGAATTTAGCTTTTGGCACAAAAATAACATACACATAGATTAGTTTGCCAAACAAGGCCTTATCCAATGATTGGTTTCCATAAATGGAAATAAAGCACAAGTCTAATCAAACTTTACATCACTTCCAAAATCTGTGGAAGTTTAGCACAGCTCGGACAGTTTTGGAAGTAAACTGGTATTTTCGTGACGCGGTGTTCGTCATAAAAATACAGGAAATTCATTTTAATGAAAGAAATGATTTTCTGGTTTAATAAAAATACAGTTGGGGTTAACAGAAAATATTTTCACTGTCTTTGAAATACAGATTTTGAAATCTACACAGGCATTACAAATTTTATAAACATTACAGTTTGACCCCAATAAGAATTTTAATAAAAATTAAAACCAGAATTAAGGTTTAACACATGGGAATTGAAATTAAAATAAAAGCAGACAATGTACATTAAATATGACAATGCAAAAATACAGATTAATTTTGGAAATGTCATATTAAAATTAAATGCAAATGCAGGTTGTTACAAGTAGTGAGTTTAGCCACTAAGTACCCTTGGATGCGTCAAAAACCCTACTGCCCTGTGAATAGTAATTTTTCAAAAACTTGATTCGACACGTCGAAGACCCTACTGCCTATGAATGGTGATTTTCTAAAAACTCAAAATTTTTTAAATTGATTTTGCTATATGTTTTAAGTAAGGTTTGGCTATGGTTGCAAAAATACAAAATTGGATATTCGAAGTCTCGTTTGGGTACAATTTCATAAAATATTTGTTTTACTTAGGAGTTCTATTATGTTTTCAAATGTTTGATTTTCAAATGAACTCGTACGCAAATTTTCTTTCCTTTAAAGCATTTTGAATCTGTATAATGATAGTTGACCCTGTTTAACCTGCCCGGTTCATATGGGTCAACTTTTGACTTATTGACCGTCGTGAGAGTCCACGTAGGATTCTTTTGAAGCTTCCGTACCGTTTGATTGGTCCCGTTGGATCGTTCTCCTTATTTTATCCTCTTCTTTACTCTTTGAGCTCACCCATGTGTCTTATTTTTGGGGCGCGAAAGAAATTTTTACCTATTATGTTTCATATAAAAATGAGTCCGTGGTTGCAGTGCACAAACATATTTAATTTTTCATATAAAAATGGGCTTGTGGTTGCAGTGCCCCAACATATTTAATTTGACTCATAGCATTACTTCTATAGTTGAACTGCATTTTATGTAAAAGTTTGTAACTTGAGTGTTCATCAATGGTAGTTTTAATTTAAAATGTACAATTTTTTTTTTATACCAAGCGAGTCCCAAAATCTTCAACTAAACTCTGTATAATTGCATTAATAATGCCAACTCGGCCATATTATAGAGTTTTCTGATTAGGGGCAGTAATTTTTTCATTTTTTATTTTTAGTTACTAGGAAAAAAAGTAGAGTTGAACACTCAACTTATGTAATGGAGGGGTCTAAATCCAACTCGACGCCAAACAAGTTATACTCATCACTCTTTTCTTGGAGCAATAATTTATTTACACAACTTCATCATAAGCTACTATCCAGCACCGCACTACGAATGCAAGAATCAATTAATGAAAGAGTAAGACTGTGTTTGGAGTGACATTTTCCGAATCTATTCTTATCAATTGTAACAACATTGTTTTCATTGATATTAAACTATTTTATGAAATGTATTCTCTAATTGAACAAGTTGGTGGAAATGTAAGATTGCGTTTGGAGTGGTTTTTTTTCAGTCCATTCTCGTCAGTTCTAATGATATTAACCTTCTGGTTTCAACTTAAATATATTAAAGAGTAATATTTGGGGCACTAACAACTTCCACTAACACTTACTAACACACTCTATCTCTCTCCTAGTGGTACTGTGGGGTCCGCAGTGGGCCCCGCAGTACCACTAGGAGAGAGATAGAGTGTGTTAGTAAGTGTTAGTGGAAGTTGTTAGTGCCCCTAGCATTGCCCTTAAACCATAATCCTCTCGAGCTATATTAAAAGATACTATCCCATTGGATTTTCAAATGACATAAACCATAATCCTCTCGAGCTATCAATTATTATTTATGTTGGAATATCCCACATTATTCATTTATGGCCCCTCTGTGTGGTTTATAAGATTTTAGTTTCCCTCTCCTTAACACCTGGATTTTAAGGAGTTGAATGAGTTGGGTCTTACAAGTATTTATTTAATTTTTTCCCGTTTAATGAGAACAAATCCCCCATCTATCGTCTGTGACTTCAGGATCCCTGCTATTGTTTCAAATGGTTCATCTATTGCTGTTTTATAGTAGTAGAACACGGGACAAACCCGAGTACATACATCAATCTAATAGCATATGCACCACTTGAGTCAGGGAGAAGCTAGCGATAGTATCCAGACCCATACTAAATTGGAAACTTTCGTCCATCTTGAGGTCTGTCTTTCTCAATCATCTTACTTCGCCTCCTGCGCGGGTTTCATACTCCTGACCTCCCTTAAGAAAACCAAAGCCTTTGGCTAACTCAGCAGAGTTGGTTATCAGTTTTTATCTTTATTTCTACCCTTTTTTTAAGGGTCAAACGCTAACCTATGCAATAGAGGGCCTAAGGGATATGTTAGCATTTTTGTGGGTTATGAGTCACCCACATAATCTATGGACCGGGTCCAAAGGGCTTAGCTTAGGGTCCAAAAAATCCTATGTGGATTATAACTTGGAGTCTTAGGACATATATATGTGTGTGTATATATATATGTGTATAACACACATAAACACAACTCTGCACACTATAAGGCAGTCTCCCTCTCTCTCTCTCGGTTACTTTCTCTCTCTAGCCAAATCACACTAGGGCTTGGGATTTAGCGCGTGGATACAAAGGGGGTGTCTCTAGTAGGCACTCTCATGACCCGTTCGAAGCACAAGAGCGTACACGGAAACACTAAAGAGCAGCAATTCGTGGGCATTATCGCCGGGCTCGTAACAACGCCGCCAAGACAATCCGTGATCGGGTATATTCCGCAAAGTATGTCCTTTACTCAACCCGTGTGCATATGTGTATACATAATTTACAAGATACTTCAAAGTCAAAGCTAATCGTGCTATACTCACTTTGCATCTCCACCCTTGTTTGCTTTATCTTCTCTGTATATCCAAATATATTGATATTTTGATAAATGTGCCGCAAGTTTAGCAAAAAAAATAGAAGAATAAGATAAATGTGCCGAAAACAATACCGAGATGCCTATACAAAAATAAATAAAAACAATGGCAATATTACCCAACTTCTTAAAGTTAGCATGTACCGGCCACTTTGTTATTTCCTCTCGACTAATATCCCAAGATGAGGAGATTATTTCAACCGAAACAATGACGTCTTTGAGGTTATTTTGGTTTGATTGAGAATTAGTTTAAGAAAAATATATAAAAGGTGATAATAGATTCTCTGGTTCAAAAGTGAATTGATTATATAAATGTAAGTGCTTGGTAGAGACCATTTTCTTTTGGTAGAAGTCTATGCTTAGCTAGCTTTTAAATCGATGGTCATTTATCAAACCATTATGATGTTGCTTTGATAGAAACGAGATAGAAATAGAAATGAGACGACAAATTAAACTTGGTTCAATTTTGTGTCAATTCAAAAATGCCATTGGAAATCAAATATAAAGCATATAACGGTACAGCTTAGTGAAGATGCCCCCACAGCCGGCCTTCTCTTTGAAGGAGTAGCATTTTTGTCCCTATAGATAGCGCAAAGCACTTACATAGTGTCAAACACAACATCCTTACCACCTCTTCTATATGATATATATATATATATATATCAACATCTATGATGTCAAAACAAGAATAATAGCATTTGTATATTGTGAATAGAGTAATGCTATGCTTCCTAAATTTTTATCCCAAAATTATTTTCCAAAGGATCGATGTGACAGTAGGGCCAAGTCTAATATAATGAAACTAGTTGAATTTTGATTAAAAGTTGTTTACTTGATTCCACTGTCACATCATTTGAAAAATATTTTTGAAATAAAAATTTAGAAAGTTTAACATTACTCTTGTAAATATATCAACATCATCAACTATGAGTAACAGAAACAAATTGTCATTATGACAATGTCTCTAACAATACATGCCAATAGAGAAAATCATCCTTACCACCTCTTCTATATGGGATATATATATATATATATATATCAACCTCTATGATGTCAAAACAAGAACATTTGTACATTGTGAATATATCAGAGCATCAACAGTGGGTGCTAAAAAACACTAGACGTAGAGGAACTTAGCATTGTACACTTGTAATGGTGTAAGGTGTACATTAAACTTAGGGGAAGAAACTTAGTGAAACTTAACTTTGTTGTTTGGCTAAGTTTCACTGTTATATAGGGGTTACGGCACACACTGTGCTATGAGAGCAAATCACTACCCAAACGGCACACACAAAGCCGTGTCATGCCAAATAGCTCCTAAACGGCACACACTGTACGTGCATGCCACTCCCAAAACGACACGGCACGTGTGAGCTCACACGACATTCGTTTTGCCATTGTGGCTTCACAAGGCTTTGTATGTGCCGTGTGGTAAACTAAATCATTGTTAGTGTCCACTCCCTGTACATTACACTTAAACTTAAGTTTCCACTAAATTTATACTACCCACTTTGGATGTTCTAAACATCATCAACCATAAGATCGATCAACAGAAACAAATTGTCATTATGACCATGTCTCTAACATTAATACATGCCAATAGAGAAAGTCATCCTTAATTACTACCTCAAAATCTCCTATATAAATAGCTCGATCCACTCACCCATTCAAATCTCCAAATCTCTCTCTCTCTCTCTCTCTCTCTCTCTCTCTCTCTCACACACACACACACACACACACAGAACCATGGAGTATGTAATCTATTTGACAATGCTCCTAATTCTCCCTCTCTTCCTTCTCCTAACCAAAAGATCTTCAAAAGGGACTCCACCGGGTTCCATGGGGTTACCTGTAATAGGCCAGAGCATCAGCCTCTTACAAGCCATGAGATCCAACACGGGCGAAGAATGGTTCCAAGAAAGAATTCAAAAGTACGGTCCAATCTTCAAACTCAGCCTCTTTGGGACCCCAACAATTTTTCTCCATGGCCAGGCCGCGAACAAGTTTATATACACGTGCGATGGAAACATGCTGGCCAATCAGCAACCTGCATCGATCAGGAGGATCTGCGGAGAGAGAAACATAACGGAGCTGAGGGGCGATGATCACAAGAGAGTGAGGGGAGCGCTTGTATCGTTCTTGAAGCCCGAAGTGTTAAAGCAGTACTGTGGGAGGATTGATGAAGAGATTAGGAAGCACCTTGAGCAGCATTGGCATGGTAAACAGGAGGTCACAGTAAGTAGTCACGGTTGCTTATATAAACATAATATCACCTTGTGTCTCAAATTTACAAATTCTTCTTTCTTTGATGGTGTAAAAATGTTAATACAAATTACATGTGACTTGGACTCCGGTGCATACATGGAGCTGGTACATGTATGATATACTGAGTGTGGCTGTGTCAGACCTATCTAAACTACAAAGCTTATGATACAAGAACCTCAGCGTGGAAGAAAACAAGTCTTAAACATATAAAATATATGTTTGGAGGCTATTTGAGAAGGCAAAGAATTGGTTCAGTCCATTTCACGCACAGGTCACTAATTACCAGTCAAGTATTGCCTAAAAAATATCTTAAAAGATATTCTTTGTCAAACAACCATGACATTGGTTCTTGTAAAACTGGATAGAAAATTAGTTTGGAACAGAATCAGATCATATTTTTCATATTTTAAACATTCCCAAACAGGTTACAGGTCCCTTACTCTCAATTTTTGGTCTGTTCTTACTTTTTCCAACCTTATATGTTGAGTGTTCAAGTACACGAGACTCAAGACACATATCTTGTACTCGAACCCATGTTGTATAATGTTAACACGGGCACTTTGGGAACACTAGGAGAGTCCTGATTTGAAATGATGAAAAACAAGTTTGGGTTCAGACCAAGTCTCAATATATTTTACCAGTTCTTATGAAAACTAGTGTCGTGCTGTTTTAATAAAAAACCTGTATTCTTAGGTCATTTAAACTCATTTTAAGCCAGACACGAACTTCTATGTACCTAAAAAGCAGTTACACAAATACAAAACTATTTAGAACTAGTTTTTTTTTAACCATAGAACCAGTTCTTGTGTTACCCAAACAACTTCTAAGATGAGGAAAAGGTTCATTCTACGGTTTAAGACTCCTCTATGGATTGAGATTCCGGATTCAACATAATAATAAAAATAAAAATTAAAGAATATACTATATTTTTTTGAAATGGTGATATATATAGCCGTTTATAAATAAAGAAATTAAATATAAGTATACTTTTGTTTCTTCCTACTAACAAATAAAAATCTTATTGACAATTAATTGCACAGGTGGAGCCACTGATGAAGCGCTTGACATTCGATGTAATAAGCTCGCTTATATTTGGAATAGAACGAGGAGAAAGAAGAGATGAACTAGTTGATCTGTTCAAAGTTATGATCGGAGGAGTGTTGTCTGTACCTATAAATTTGCCTTTCACACGCTTCAATAACAGCCTCCGCGCAAGTGCAAAATTGAAAAAGAAACTTATGGATCTTATACACGAGAAGAGGGTGGCCCTCGAAAAGCACGGTGCTTCCCCTGACCACCAAGATCTCATTACTTGCTTGCTTAGCATCCGCAACGAAGACAATTCATCTGTGCTATCGGATGAAGAGATTAGAGACAACGCCGTAATTGTAATGATTGCAGGGCATGACACATCCTCCATCCTACTTACCTTCTTGGTCAGACTTTTTGCCAAGGAACCATCTGTCTATACTGCTGTTTTACATGGTATGTCCCTTCCCCCCCCCCCCCCCCAAACAGTACTAACTTAATTCTCAAATATAACAAGACGAGACTCCCTTTGGTTCATGAATTTATTAAAGGTAAGTGAAAAAAAGAATAAAGAAAAAAAAACACAGACAAACACTTTTTGGTTTGGTTAATAATAAGGAAAATAGCGATGAACACAGGAAGGAAATTAAAATGGTAAAAATAAACTTTTTTCTTTTATAATTTTGTGAGTTACTTTTCTTCCTCTTTACTTGGGTTCTTACGTATCTTGATCAATTTGATAATTTTATGTTCTATTATTATTTAACCATGGAGTAAAATACTAGGGAGAGTACTAGCTAGGGAAATGGTTTTATTAATATTGTCCTTTTCTTTTTCTTCTTTGAATCCAAATCGATCCAAACGAAGCCTAATAGAAAAACTAACAAAATCTATGCTGGCTTGGAATCACAGAACAAGAGGGAATTGCTAAAAGCAAGGCTTCAGGGGAGGCTCTTACATGGGAAGACCTAGCCAAGATGAAGTACACATGGAAAGTAGCAATGGAGACTCTAAGGATGACCCCTCCGGTGTTTTGTTCCTTCAGAAGGGCCCTCAAAGATATTGAATTCGGAGGATATCTAATTCCAAAGGGGTGGCAAGTATGTGTGAATACCTCAAGCTCTATTCGTTTTGACGTAAAACATTTTAAGAAATTCCGACGGTTAATATGAAAACATGTTTCAAAAACTGTTAGAAAAAATGGAAGTAACTTAAAATGATCGACTTGGTGGAAATTATTTTCCAAAAGCTGTTTTCAGGAACAATGCTCAAAAGTAAGTATGCATGGTACTTTATGAGCGACAATATTTGTTTATATATAGATCTGTTTTGTACACATGCAAATATATTATGGTTTGTGTATATTCCCATATAAGAATACTAATGCGAGTCAACAGTAAAAGTTTATCCGTGTTTTACATATGCTGATTAGTGCATTTGTCACTTTGAAATACTTTGTAAAATATGTTTCAGGTGTCAATCAAATACCATAAAATAAGTAAGGAAAATCTCTTTTTCATCTAAAAGACCCTACACCAAAAATAATTTCCGGCAAAACGGAGAAAGTGTTTTTTCATTTTTATTTTTTGTTTGTTTAATAATCATCATTGATTAACAAGAATTAGTACTGACATGCATGCATTTTCTGATGCTTAATTAGGTGGTTTGGGCTGCAAGCATGACTCATATGGATGAGACGATCTTCCAAAATCCATCAAAGTTCGATCCAATGCGCTTTGAACAACAAGCAAAAGTCCCTCCTTTCAGTTTTGTGGCGTTCGGAGGAGGCCCCAGAATGTGTCCTGGTTACGAGTTCGCAAGACTTGAAACTCTGGCAATGATTCACTACTTGGTGACTCGATTCACATGGAGTCTCAGTCTCTCCTCCTCAGATGATTCTTTCAGCAGAAACCCAATGCCAGTTTTCAATCAAGGGTTACCAATTCATATCAAACCAAAGAAATCTACTACAGAAATTTAAATATATTCTGGAGATTTGCAACCATAAAACGGTATAAAAAAAAAAAAAAAAACCCAAAGACGCGACTTCTGGCATTTCAACTGTGGAATCTATATCAACAAAGCGGTTCTACTTGTTAAGTCGATGGTTGTTTGATATGACCTACTAGCTTATCGTGTTCTTCCAAAGAAAAATAGTTGATGATTTCCTTGTGTTGTTCTAATTTTTGTATTCTCTCTCAACTGCATAACAGTAGTAGCATTTGCAATAACTGGTATAATTGTGGCTTCTTCGCTCAACTACTTCTTACTTGTAGACTAAGGCTTAGTTTGACCCTCATTTTGGTGCTTCTCATTTTTTATTTCATGTTAATTCATTTGGTAACTAGTTTATGAGTTTTGCAAAGATTGAATTTAGGGCTTTTTTGATGAGAGATTTTTAAAAGCTCTAGAATGGAGCTTTTAAAAGCTCAAAGTTGCTTTTTGGTTTCATAATGTCTTTTTGAAGAGAAGTGTGTCACTTGTATAAAATTATCAAACAAAATTTAGTAATCAATTTTATAAACTCTTTTTAAAAGGCCACGTGGGGGCCAAACTAAGCCTAATTTTATTAGCATGGCAGGTGATCTTTGGAATGTTTAGTCCCTAGTTGGAGAAATTATTCAATGAGTCCGTCACGCGCACGTCGGTATGCTGATGTGATATGACTAATTAATCCATCCAACCACTTGCCCCCTCTTTCTAGAGGGATCATTACAAGTGATTTTC
This sequence comes from Hydrangea macrophylla, assembly GCA_033977485.1. Classification (NCBI taxonomy): domain Eukaryota; kingdom Viridiplantae; phylum Streptophyta; class Magnoliopsida; order Cornales; family Hydrangeaceae; genus Hydrangea; species Hydrangea macrophylla. The sequence continues at coordinate 107,973,459 of CM066988.1, read as the reverse complement.
AAATTTAAAATTTGAAATTCCACTAACCACTTGTCATGATCTCCTTAAAAGAAAGAGAGAAGTGGGTGGTTAGGATTAATTGATCACACCACATCACCATACTGACATGACGTGACAAGCTCACTGAATAACTTCTCCCCTAATTGTAACCAACGGATGCTTTAGACCATATATGTAATGTAGACTATTATTGTTCCTCTACTTCTCTTAGAACAATAGAAGTGAATTAACCGATTTAGTCACAACCACCCACTCGTTTCTTAATACTCCAATCAACGCTTGCTTTTATAACCTTCCCTAATCTGACCCTACCCGAACCCTGGATGCGTTTAAAATCTGATTCCAAATCTAAGCCCAAATTCTCAAGTTCCCAAATCAAAACAAAATTTTAAATTCCTATTTGGGAATCAAATCCAAGTAATTCCACAAAGTTTACACAAGAAGCAGGCAAATCACGAGTAGTGCTGCACACACACATTTTTTGACACACTTTTTGATATACAACTTTAAATACATGTACTAGGTACTGTGTAAGTGGTGCTAAAAAAAGTGTAAAAATTTTAAATAGAACAATGTATATGTATTTAAAGTATAGTATGTCAAAAAAATATGTGTGTCAAACATTTCCCGGCACATCACTGTGCATTTCCTTGTAATCTGGAAAACAGGAAGTAAGGATTAGAGTGATAAACCTTTGTTTGACATAGCTGAAGTGCCCTATCTGACAGTTCCAAGGCCAAAAAAAGGGACATCATTTTGGTAAATTGAAGCAACCCGAAATTCCACCACCTTTGTCGTCTTCATCTGTAGTACTGATAAGCACTTTCACCAAGCTCAAAGCCATTTAAAATCATAACCTCTACGCCGAGCGGATTGTAGTCTAATTGTCACAGTCTCTCTTCCACTGGGAAGATAGACGGTTCAAATTCCCATATGAGATTTTAGTTGCTTGTCCTCAATTATTCTTTAGTCAAAATGAGTGACCTTTATATGGGCTTTGCTGTGGGGCTTTGGGGTTGGATTGGGGCGGGGGCATGTGTGCATGTAGAATGTGTGTGTATCTGGTCCTGATCCAGACAACCATAAAAAAAAAAAAAAAAGGAAAAAAGAAAAAAAAAGGTCCAAAAAAATCATAACCTTTACAGTGACATAAAAAAAGTGTATTTTTGCTCACTCAACTCTCTGATTGATTAGTCATTGATTAGTGTAGTGAAAGTCATAACTTTTTATCATTAATTAATCCTTAATTAATCCGAGTCTCACTATATTAACTAAGAGCAACTCCAAGGGTAATCATCAAATTTGGGTATCCAAAATGCTATTTGGTTACTTGAATAGTATTTTACATACCAAATAAGTCTCATGCACTCCAACCATAGTAACCAAAACTAGTAGCCATTTTATTGTTTAAAATTTTTTGATATTTCTCAACCATAGATACACTAAAAATATTATTTTATTCTCAAACCAATGACTAGGATCATCCCACCAAATATGCATCCCCCTCACTTTCTCTCTCCAAAGGCTATAAATTTGGAGACTCAAACCATGAGTTTGCATAATAGATCCCTTTTTGAATCCCATTAGAGCAACTCCAACCATCTTATACATCTTTTTATGCAAAATGCATAGAAATCACCCAAAAATTATTTTTGCAGTATGAATTTTGCATAACCAATCCAATCATGGTATGCATTTTGGTTATCTATCAATATTTTATAAATTTTCATCACATTTTGGAGCCTTGGTAGCCGTTTGATTTTTTTTTTTATGGAATGTTGATGGCCATTGGATTTGCATAGGGCTTTTGCATCATTATGCAAATTTAATAGTTTTGATGACACTTGTAAATATGCATAAGCATTTTGCATAATAGTTGAAGTACCATTTTTTCACCACATTATACATATCTCACCAAAATATGCATATACATAATGTGGTTGGAGATGCTCTTAGAGTGCATTTTTTGAAATAAAAAGATCCATTTTATATCTTTTAGATTTGAATACCCATGTGCATCCCATTGGAATTGCTCCAAGGAGATAGTTGGACTAATAATCTTGAAGTGAGGAAAAGTGTATTGAATTAAAAATGGGGGCACTTTAGTTTAGCATATCACAGCACTCCACTTTTTTTATGTTTTTTTTTAAGGAGTAATATTTGGGACACAACCTTCATACAACTTTCTCAAAAGATGTGTCTATCTCCCTCCTGTGATGTCACTGGACCCCACAATGACACAGGAAAGAGATAGACACATCTTTTGGGGAAGTTGTATGAAAGTTGTACGAAGGTTGTGCCCCAAGTATTACCTTTTTTTAAGCCCCAACCCGAAACCAGTATAATCAGCTTAAAAATCATTCCTTTTAGGGGTCCACGCGCCTCTCCGTCTCACATCAAATCCTATTCTCTTTTTTTTTTTTTTTTTTTTTTTGGCATTTGATATTTGTGTATTATCAATCAGCTCTCTCGCTGGGCTCTTGCCTCTTGTCTCTCTCTCTCTCTCTCTACCTCTCCGTCACCCCCCCCCCCCCCCCCCTCTCTCTCTCTCTCTCTCTCTATATATATATATATATAGGCACAAGCACCAAACAAATATACATATATATATATATATATATGTATATGTAGTTCCGAAGCTGTGTCAATAAGAAGAAGTTGAAATCTGCTGGAAAATATTAGTATTTCTAGGGTTTTGGTTGGGGGGTTAATTGGAAATCGTAAATCGGAGAGAATGGCTCAAGCCGTGGAGGAATGGTACAAACAGATGCCTATCATCACTCGTTCGTATCTCACTGCTGCTATTGTTACCACCATCGGTTGCTCTCTCGAGGTATGCCCCTGCTCTCTCTCCATTCACTATCTGTGTGTGTGTGTGTATATATATATATATATGTAAATTTCATCAGTCTGGCATTTGTTAGTTCCAGTTATATACAATAGGCATTATTTCGATTGTGCCTGTTTCGATTTGTCTGTATAACTCTCAAATATGTTAAAAACTTGTCGCTTTAATTTTGCTGACGGTCAGGAATAGGATAGATCACGAATTCTAAAGAGGATTTGATTTGATTAGATTTGCTTGTGGCTTCTTACATATAATAATTTGTGTTTGTTTTCTAATTATTGATTGGGTTTGTAAAAAAAAAAGTGACCATTTTGGTGTTGTTTCATCAATGATAATGTTTTACTGTGTATTTTCGCAGATAATCTCCCCTTACAACTTGTACTTGAACCCTAAACTCGTGGTCAAGCATTATCAATTCTGGCGCCTGGTAACCAATTTTCTCTACTTCCGGAAAATGGGTAATTCATCTTCTAGCTATTATTGTCTTCAAGACTTCAACTGAAAATGAAACTATGTCCACAGGAATGAAATGGATTTCTTATAGCTAATGAGTGCTGATCTAACCATCTTCAGTGTATTGTTTTTAGTTCTGGCTATTGGGTTGTGTGCTCACGGGGTTTAGTTTAAGGGTACAATCACAGTTTGTTTTCTTTCTTTTTTTTCCTTTCGGGAAAAGTAAGTAAGGGTGCGTTTGATAAAACTGAAAATTAAGTAATGAAAATTAAGTGCTGAATTTAAGTGCCAAAAATTTAAGTGATTTGTATTAGCAAAACTAAAAATAGTGTTTCAAGGACTAAAGTAGACTGCATTCCGTGGTTATTTTCAGCGGAAAATTTTTACTTAACGTTTTCAGTGGATTTTCTGCTGTTTTTTCAATTAAGTGGTACATTATCAAACGCACTGAAAAAAATTAAGTGCTGAAAATTTTCATTTTCACCACTTAATTGGGTTATCAAACACACCCTAAGTTAACCGAAAAAAGGGATGCAGCCTACAAGGGGCATACCCTAGGAAAGAGAACAAAGCCTCTAACAAACAAAAAGAGACAAAGCTCAAAAACAACAAACATCAATACAAGACCAAGAAACAGAAATCTGTAAAACAAAGCTACTAGGTAGTCCTCATCTAAGATTCCAAGGGAGAAGCAAATCTGTAGCCAAATCGTTTTCCCCAAAAGACATAAAACGACATTTGATCAAAGTGAGAATGCTAGATAGGATGGAGTTGTAATCCTTGTACTCATTGCGGAACACTCTAGCATTCCTTTCCTTCCAAATGGCATAGATGGTGGCAGAAAGACAAATCTTAGGGATGATATGAATAAGCTTTGTCCCCTTCCAAGCATTTGCCGCTCAATTAATAAACGAATCCCATCCTTGCAGAAACCATCTAATGCCACATTTAGAGAGAACATAGCCGAGAGATAACAAGTAAAGGTGCATTCAAAGAAAAGGTGACTATGACTTTCCACATCCAATCGGCAAAACACACAAGAAGTGGATAATTAGATATAGCTTTATATTTCACAACTCGATCATTAGTGGAGAGTTTCATTTGTATAGCAAACCAAAGAATAATGGAGAATCGAGGAATATCTTTAGAAACCAAACCAAAGTAGCCCACGGAACCAAAGGGGAATGAGATCTGATCGCATCCCGTGTCTCCTTAAAATTGAATTTTTGGTTATTATTCCAAGTGATTCTATTTGCAGTTGGATTAGGAACAAGAGAACCCATATTATTTTTTAGAGCAAGAAGGGCTGGAGAATTAGAAAGAGGCCAAGACCATTGTCCATTATGGATAATAGAGCTGACTTTAGCATCATGAGGAAAAACATCATATGGACCTCGCGTACCGAAAGTATCAACAATAGTGCCTAATGGATGCCAAGAATCATACCAGAGGAAAGTAGTCTCAGTGTCTCACCATTACCAATAACATGGGAAATAAACGGCCTAGCTTTATCATGTAACTTTAAGATTTTCCTCCAAACCCATGAACAATTTGAGGGATTTGGGCAGCCCACAAACTCGTATTTTTCAGGAGAATAGTATGAACCCCATCAGCCCATAAAGAGTTCGTCTTTTTCAGAGAGTAACACTCAAATATGTTTTAGAGAGTTACTAATGGGCATGATTTCATTTTTTCTTATTTAGTTATTTGCCTCTAAGAAGCACCGACACGGACACGCGACACGGATACAACACGACTCGAATACGTCGACACGCTATTTCTCAAAAAAGCATGATACGATACGTTGGGGACACAATTTTTTAAAATATTTTTACAGTACTAATAGTCTTTTTTATTTGTTTAAATGATACTACTTATAGTCTAATACTATGTATTAACATATATTATTTTAAAAAATATATAAATTTTATGCTAAAATGCCCAAAAACGTAATAATGTAGTAGATATATAGTAATTATATGGTGTTATTTAGAAATAATTGTAAATTAGGGATTAAATATTAGATATAGTATAAGTTAAGTGGTGTTATTTAAAAATAACTAAAGATTGTTTTTATAGTTTTTAATATTTGTAAAAGTTTTAGGGACCTAATCATAATAAATCTAAAGAGTAACTTTTCAGCAAAATAAATAAAATTAAACAGTGTCCAGCGTATGTATTGTTAACTCCTTCAGGGTTTCATTCTCTCAGCCACACAACTAAGAGAGAGAGAGAGAGAGAGAGAGAGAGAGAGAGGAATCGCAGATCTAATCCAGAGAACTAAAGAAGAAGAAGAAGAAGAAGAAGAAGAAGACGACGTATCGGCAACGTATCCTCAGCGTATCGGGACGTATCGGCAACTTATCCTCAATGTATCGGCGACGTATCCTCAACGTATCAGGGACGTATCGGTTAAAAAAAATAACATTAAAATACACAGATTCGAAAAACAGAGTATCCGACATGTATCCCGAGCGTATCGGGTCGTATCGGTATCGGATACTCAAGTCGATACAGGTACGAACCTCAAATGAAGTATCGGTGCTTCATAGATTTGCCTTAAAGAGACCATATAAAGGATACAGAACTCGTACTCTGAATGTAGTTAAACTCATAACCGATTTCCTCTTCTAGATGTGAGGGGAAAATTATGCAATTAATAACTTGAACTGTTCAATGTTATAGCACAGTGGTAGTTTTGGGTAGTCGTGGTGTCATATTTATGAAGAAGGTAGGTTTGGAATTTACTTCATCAGGACACCTCTAGTTATTTAGACTCATCATGCTTCCCATCCCCCTCACTGGCACACACACATTATACTCTTAAAGAGCATTGCATGGCCTCATAATTGGAGCTTCTGCGTGCCAAATGTGACCGAAGTCTGAGGTCTAAAACAGTCATTTGGTAGATTGTCATATAATCCACTAGTTGTTTTTTGGACTATTTAATGAAGTACATGGAAATTGGTTCTTTGAATTTGTGCATGATAAACTTTTGGGGGCTCCAGGATGTGGTTCTGGTTTAGAAGCTTTGCCTTTTCACTGTGCATTCTCATCCTTTGTGGATTTGCAACTTACAAGAGGTAAATTTAAATAAGAGAATAAATGGATTTTGGTGTTGGACACAGGTCCGTATGAAAGCTTGTGATGAAACATTTTTTGTGCATCACATGTACTGAATTCCGGCTAAACAAAAAAATGTTTGATACCTTAAAATTGAATTTCTGTGTTTCTGAGTATGTCTATTTGATATTGTAAATATTGCAGTGTGCTTGCTATTGGTAACAAGCCAAATCTCTTTAGTCATGGCCGAGTTTGTGATTTTAGAATTTTTTTTGATAAAACCTTTACTAGAACTTGAAATCCTAATTCAGCTCATCCATTATTCTTTGTTCTCAGCATCCTCATTTAATTGTGCTCAATTGTGCATGTTTTTCTGGATTGTCTCACAATTATTAGTGTAAAACATTCACTAATTATGCACCCATTTTCGAGTTTTCTTCTATAGTTCTACAATAATTGTTTGCGTGTTCCCCACGCCTGCCTTTCTCTTATAAAGTCTTGTCCTTTTGTATGCATTTCTTATTTCCACCCCATTCCTAGGAAGTGGTTGGATCTTAGTTGCAGGAATCGGTCATTTACTGAACGATTCTCAATGAGAATCGCGATTCTGCGATTCTTAGTGAGAATTGGTTATGAATCGTGATTCTCTCTCTACAGATTCGCTGTTCCCATAGGACAAGAATCGTCTGAAGCAGTGACTTACCAGAAAAGAGGAAGTAGATCTAGAACAGAGAAGGGAAGAAGATGAAGAACAAAAGAAAACAAACTACCTCGCACTAGCACATGTACCTGCTTCGTCGTCATCGTCTTCTTATCTTAGATGTGTTTTCTCTTCTTCTTCTGTTCATCATCATCATCATCTCTCTCTCTCTCTCTCTCTCTCTCTCTCTCTCTCTCTCTCTCTCTGCTATCGTGAATATAATTGGGTCTATTTTTTCACCCTAGGCCAGACTTGTTGGAATAGAACAATTTTTAGGGTCTTTTATATTAACTCCCTTTAATTTTATCAATGGTGGGGTAATTATAGGAAATATTTACATTGTTAGATTGGTTATTCCCAAAATTTCTTATTCCAAAATATCAATGAAAATCTCACAATTAAGGCTGAAATCATTTTCATAAATTAACCATCCTTTATTTCAAAATATCAATTAAAGCTGAATTGTTGTAATACACAACTTTCCTTATTCCTAGCCTCAATTAATGTCAGAATGGAACATCCACATGTTACAATTGAATCTCTAATAGCATCATCTTTGTCTCAATATTACCTTTTTAAAAGTATTATATATGTATATATATATATATATATTTATGACGTATAAACGCTCCCTCCACGCTCCAAACCTTAGACTCTTCTATGTTCTCCCGCTTTCCCGCTTCCGCCCCTGCCCTTGCTCCCGCTCCCGCTTCGTGCAACTTAGGGTTGGATCTGACGGAAGAAGACTTAGTATTTGTGTATTTGTTTGCTCACAGATTCTCATCTCTCTATCAATACTGGATGCTTTCGTCTTAGTTGGGTCATATCTAGGGGGATGTCTGTTTCGTTAGTCTGCCGTACTCCTAGTGTCCTTTTGCTCTCTCCTGGTCATTAACTAATCTTCGTTTGACATTATGTCTACCTTGATGGGCATGTATCTATATGTTTATTTGCACTCACAAACTGAACTCTAATTTCAGTGTGTTCTTTGTTATCAATGCTTGTTATAACATGGGTGATTCTTAATAATGCCAGACTTGGACTTTTTGTTCCACATGTTCTTTCTTGCCCGATACTGCAAGCTTCTTGAAGAGAACACTTTTAGGGGAAGGACTGCGGATTTCTTTTACATGCTCTTATTTGGTGCTTCTGTTTTAACGGGCATCGTTCTTATCGGGGGGATGATTCCTTATGTCTCAGAGTCGTTTGCAAAGATCATATTCCTCAGCAATTCATTGACGTTTATGATGGTTAGTTAAATTCCCTTTGTTTACATACGAAAAATATGTTTGTTGGTGGGCTTGGTCTGGCTAGAATGTTTTTCAAACTTTCTATCTGACAAGTAAAACTTGGTATGGATTATTACCTTTTTCTTTCTTCCTCAACAGGTTTATGTGTGGAGCAAGCAAAATCCTTTTATCCATATGAGTTTCTTGGGGCTCTTTACTTTCACAGCAGCTTACCTTCCATGGGTAATGAATCCTATCTTCATAAGATGTTGAACTACTTTGCATAATCTTCCTACTCTCCGTACTAACCATCTTACTTCAAGTTTTACTCACTTGAATATGTTACGCGTGCAGCTGAAGCTTATAAAGTTCTATAATTTTTGGGTTGTCTCCCTTAATTTCATTAATATATTTTTGCATCTTAAATGGATCTGTAATTGCAAAAATCAACTTGGAACTACTATCTTGCCTGCGCCGAACGCCTCTCTAAGCCTATCTAAATGCATCCATATTCATTAGTCATTCAAATTTTGCATATAAAGGAGAAGTTCAATGTCTTCAAATTTATTCAAGGTCCTCTTTCTTCATCCCTGCAAGGTATGCACGTGGCTTTTCAGTTTGGTTGAGGTTGAGCTCTTTGGGATTGATTTAGCCAGCCAAGCTTGATCGTAGATGCTTCATTTATGTTAAATTTTTGTTCCCCCTTTTCCTTTCCCTGAAGGATGTAAAATCCTGGGATTGACATATTATGTTGTAGATTAAAGAAACCTTTCAATGACCGAAGCCCTTTTTATTGCTTGTAGAGGCACTATTTTTTTCTTTTTCTGAATGGTCTCTCCTTCTATTGCATTTTGTGTGTGTGTGTGTGTGTGTGGTTGTTTTTGGGATCCTTTTGATAGGTATAATTTTGGGATTTAGTGTCCAAATGCAATGTAGCAGTGAGTTGCAAGAAAGTGGTGGATTTGTTATGAATTTATGGAGACTCATATATTTTGATTTGTGTTTTACTACTTTAAGGTTTTCGCAACTACTAATTTATGGGGCCACTATTCCGCAGCCATCCTCTCATGTGTGGACCGCACAAAAATGTGAGAAAGTATTAGGCTATTAATGCTGGTGGTGATGTTTAAATGTCTTTCTCGTGTCTTCGCACATGAACCCAAATAAAATACCAGCTTTTTCACAAAATGCTAATGGCTAACATATGAGACCTTAATGAATGTGGCCAATGGGTTTGTGGTATGTTTGTTTACTTGCACCAAATAATTGGCAGTTCTGGGATCGGTTGCATGTCGTTGGCAGTGTTGTCTGCTGCATACGTGGAGTTATTACATGTGCCCTCCAAAGAAAACGGTTATTTGTATGATAGCGATCATTGTGGAGATATGTTGGCAGATCTAGCTTAATAAAATGTCTATGTATACCTTCACAGAGAGAAATCTTGAAACTGAAGAATTTTCGATAATTTACCTGTAATCTTTGAACTAAATTTAGTCAGTTCCTACTTTCTTATTGAGGACCACTTTAGTCCTTAAACTGGTTGAAAAAGTTGGCATTGTGACTCTGTCATCTTCTTTTTTCTTGACAACTTTAACTTTTTTCTTATTTCGGATGGACTTGTAATCGATTGGGATGCAAATTTTACAATTTTCAATAATCTACTTGCAGATATATAAACTTAGTCTGTGACCACTTTTTATTTATTTATTGAGGATCGCTTTAATCCTGAAATTGAGTTCGAAAAGTTTGCATTGTAACTTTCTGTTTAATTGAAATGGACTTGCACCCGTCGTTACTCTTCAACTTCATGTATGTTAAGATTTGTTTGCTTCTTATACATGGGTGGTTTGTCTAATTCTAATACCTGATTTCATTCCTTCTCCTGCAGGTTCTTTTGGGATTCTCTGCCCTTGTTGGCGCTAGTGCTTGGGTGGACCTACTGGTGTGTATATGTCGTCGTTGTTTGAGATTAGTAACCTTCTCCTTGTGTATATGGTCCTCAATATTTCTGGTTAACCTGAGAGCTCTTTCAATAGTTTTATTCATTAACACGTGAGAATTTTTAAACCACATTAGTTGTAGCTTTTGCATAGGTTTTAAGCAGACGTTGGAGGATTCAGGAATATTTGAGGTGAAATTTGAGTGATTTTCATAAACCTGCAGAAGGCACCTCATATTGGACATAATTTCCTGAGCCCACACCTACCTATCAACTCCCAAATGTGTTTCACTCCACTTGCTGCATTTGTCTTGGGTTTGGTAACTAAAACCTTCTGAAATTGGGGTCACTCTTTGGTGGTTGGTTGGGGCTGATTCCTTTTCGAATCCTCACTCTCCTGTATTGGGAGTGAGCAAGAACCAGAGCAGTCGTTACAAGATACAAAGCTCCACTGCCCTAACAACCGACTGTTTTAAAAATGACTAATTATTTTACACTTTTGAGTTGATATTGGGTCAAAGATGAGACGTTATAAGGGGTGTATACGAGCCGAGTCGAGCCTGCTCGCGAGCTCAAATGAGCCGAGCTTTTAAGTGTTCGCGAGTTTTCTAACGAGCTTTTTCACGCTCCCTTTTAAACTATATAGTTTAATAATAAAACAATCATTTATCTAGACTATTTACGAGATGTCATATTTTCTCTAAAATTATGCAGTTGTATAATATATATATATATGTAAGTCACTATACAAGCTCTTTATCAAACCTATTAACGAGCTTTTTCACGAGCCTGTACACAAGCCTTAATCGATCGTGTTCACGAGCTCAAATGAGCAAGCCGAGCCTAACTTTTATCGAGCTGAGCTTCGAGCCCTTGTTGAGCGGATCAGCTCGTTTACACCCTTAGAGCCTGCACAACCCCTCAGCGCTTTATAGGTTGATTTTCCCTATATGGAACACAACACCTAATATAATTAGTTGTGAGGCACATTTTAAGGAGACATACTTTCATAAAAGTGGTAATACATGTTTACAAGCTCAAACACCCAAAAACTTGCACTGATACATACTACGGACATAATGTTCTTTACGCCCTTTAGACTTCAGTTGTAGAGAGACTGTTATTTCTGCAGCCCCCTCCTCTAGTATTCGTCGGACCCACATAAATTGTGTGAGAAGTGTGGCTGGATGATGGAGAAATAGCATTTCCACGGAGTATATATAAGATCCCAATTCTACTGTCTTGACTGGCATTGAGGACTTGATTTGTATTTGATGCATTTATATGTGGACAGATTTCTTACTTCTATTTCTCTCTCTGTTCATTTTCACTCACCCTATTTCTTGCTCTGTGGTATGAAACTAAATCACTTTTTTTTTTTGCGGTTCAGGGAATGATAGCCGGTCATGCATACTATTTTCTGGAAGACGTATATCCACGAATGACACATCGTCACCCCTTACGAACCCCGTCATTTATTAAATCAATGTTTGCAGATGAAACTGTAGTGGTGGTGCGACCTGGAAATGAGAGATTTGCTCCTCCACCTGTTGAGGAAGTTCAACAAAATTAGTCTTTTTTATTTTATTTTTTTTGGGGGGGGGGGGGGGGGGGGGGGGGGGGGGGGGGGGGGGGGGGTGTCAAACTTACAATGGTAGCTGCTGGCTTTTACTTG